>CM060941.1:502677793-507677793 GCA_030765085.1 Allium cepa | reverse complement strand
GTCGTATGCAGTAATGATACTTTGAAATCTTTTTTTCAGACCTACTTTCCCTTTTAACGTACGTTTCCCACAGTCATCCTGTTTTTAGAGAAGAGACAAATGATACTGCGTGTGCTGTGTTTGCTAACTGTTCTGGGGTTTAATTCCTCTTTTCCAATCCTTTGTGCCCTTGCAACATGGACCTTTCATTGTCCATTAAGTAATTAAATTAGGTAGATAGGTAAATAAATTAAACTGTTAAAGGGTATGGCATTTGAGGGCAGAGATCTCATCTCTTCTTATATGTTGAGTACTCATACCATGATATTGTTAACATAATATTGTACAGTGATATATGTAAACGTTTGTACACATAAATATGCGAAATAATTTTTCGAACTGAGTAGTTTTGTAGAAAATATGTATTCAAGAAATTAGAACTGTTAGTAGCGAATATAAAAAACCTCCGAACTGATTAGTTTAAGAAAAGAATTGTGAAATAAGTTTGCGGCATCTTTTTAGTCCAGTTTTAATGTATTTTAAAATGGTCAGTTTCATTGTAGTTGCTTTGTGGATGTTTTAAGGGAGTGAGTCCTTGAAGTCAATGGAAGCACACATGAAGATTCGGTTGTAAGCTAAGTGCGTGTATGTAGAATCGAACAAAGAAGCTTGTACGCATCTGTTTGTGGTCCAAATTCTGGTTATTTTCTTGGATGATGAAGTATTTGTGCTTGCTCTACGTACAATTCAACTGCAAATGTGATATTGCCCCGGTTTTTTAACACTTCAGCTCTGTAACTTATTATTTGTAGGAAGTATTAAAGTGTCGACGGGGATGGATTGAATTAGTGTACGACGTGAAAAATGAAAAAAAAATTTATACATATTTCACAGTGGCGGGTATTTTAATAGGCTTATATCTGTGTGCGCAATATATACAGACGACATATAAGTTTTTAACAGAGTTTACGTGCACATGGAAAAAACATGAAATTTATTTAGGCAATGACGAAAAAACGGAGTACAGGACAAATTTAATGTAACATCAACGAAAACAGCGGAAACAAATAACTTTTCATTAACATCGACGAAAGGAAAAAGTACGGAAGTACGGAAATGAACAATTTATTGGATGTCATAGAGTTGAAGTTGTATTAAGTACGGTTCTTGAGAAAATGCTCAACAGCTGCATCACATTGGGCAATCTGTAGGAATAAAAATTGATGGTTAGCATGTACTGTAGACACACACACACACATATATGTGTGTGTCCGTGTGTCTGTCAAATGAATAAATTTTGGCATACCACTTCAGGAGTAAAAAAATCGTCCCATTTGTCATGTTGACAAAATTGTGGAAAAGACTGGAATTCATCAGATTGTGTCGTCTGTCCTTCACTGTTGGAAGATTGTGATAAGGAGTCGTTGGTATCCAAAAATTTTGTCGTAACCGGAGGAAGGTGAGCAGAGTTGGTTGGTTTGTTAACATTGTCTAATTCAGTATGGGAAAGATTAATCTGGGAGACGTTTGATGAAGCATTAACTTTTTCTTCGGTAGCGGATTGAAGGTGCTTTGTTGAACGTGTACTTTTACGTTTGAATTTGTCTACAGAAGGGGAGAATGCAGGCTCTTTACCTTGTTGTATGCATTTGTTCTGTAGGTAAAAAATTGGTAACCTGTGACAAATCGACATAGGATAAAACAAAGTAAGTGTGTGAATAAAAGATAGCGTAGGAGTACCTTTGTCATTTTGAATAAAAAGTAATGTGAAGGTTTAGAAAGCTGGAGTGGAATTCACGTTGGCGGAAGAATTTATGGAGATGATTTGTTGAGGAAACACAGTGGTTTGTGAAGACTGGGAATGTAGATGTATATATAATATGTAGCGGTTGAATTGTTAAAATGTGTGGGTGGAAAAGTATGTAGCAGCCTAGTATGGAGGAAAAGTTGAAGCAGTAATAATAGGAAACATGGACAGCAAAGGCGTATCACGTGGTAAGGCAAATAAGGTGGAAATGGCAGGGAGGAAAATTAGCGTATGCAGCAGTTTAGTTCATATCAGAATGTGAAGGGTCCCACATCGGCTGTTGAAATGATAATGTAGGGCAGAGATGGACACTTACAGAGTAGGAAGAAATAATATTTGCTAACACGTGCGCAAAAAGAAAAAGTGAACTAACTGTTTTTTGTCGCCAAATTCATACATGACCTCAGTAACTGCATATAACAACTGCATGTAGAATATATTTAAATAGGTAGAAATGAGACAATATTAGGAAATAGCCGCCTTCTTCGTACTCCAAAACCAGGCTCCCCTCAATCTTCGTACGGTCTCTCTTCTGAAAAAGGAAATAGCCGCCTTGCTTACCAACATGGAGATGGGCAGTTAGTTTCTCCAGAGCCGTGGTAAGGCAGGTACTCCAAAATCAGGCGCAAATGGATTTGATTGCGAAGCGTGTGAAGGGAGAAGGAAATTGGGGATGGCGAATTGAGGAAACGGATTGAGAGTAAAGGCGTAGGAAACGTGGAGTAGAAATGGAGGAAAACGTGCAGAAGTTGAAAGACGAACCTACCCTGAGCTGCTGAAACGGATTAATATTTTCAATTGTGAAAGCAGGGCAATTTTGGAAGTGCGAAAAAGGCTTCACCCTCTCATTTGATCAAACATGACTACATGAGATATATTGTAAATTACGGTCATTGAGGAAAGTAATTTGTGGCATACTGTTATAGCCAGTCCACCACAATAAGAAAGTTGCATTAAATATAACCAACACCTTCTACCAAATTATTGTCCATGTTATGGTTTTGAGGACAAACGTGTGATTATAAGCAGGGAAGTTGGAGTAAAGGTATGTTTAAACAATAAAACGTATGCTTAATAGGGTAAATGACATGTTTAAAAAGTGAAGCAAAATGTGAATGAACCAAATAACAATTCTTTTACAAAATGGAAAATGCTCTACCAAATACTCTTGTATGCATTCAAATTCAAAAGCAAGTTTAATTGCTTTGGCCAAGCTGAACATGACGTCCAAATTTGTGTTGAGCTTTACAGTAGATCATGTTGTTTGAACCAACATGTATTTAAGTTTAGTAAATATGAGATAGTTGCTGTTTAGATCTTCATGAACAAAAGGGAATAAACTCCAGAGAGAAAAGTTGAGAAACAATTTGGAGACTTTGTAAATGAGTAACTGTGTGTTAAATAGTGTTTTAAGTGCTAGTAATATGGTTGCATGTAGAGTTTATGACCAACTGACCTTAAAAATTACAATGATGTCCAAACTCACACTATTTACCATTCATGAGTTGAGTGCATTTTATCAATGGGAAGATAGCCAAAAATTATTTATGGCTGTAGTATACAATCTATCTCAAATATTGCTACAGCAATGAGACAATATTAGGATGGAAATTCAAATTTTATGTATGATTCACAATCATCGTTTTGAAATGTTCTATGTATAAGACACTTCTTCCACCGATTGGCTTATGATTCCTTTTTACATTGTAACTAATTAGTTTACAACAAAAAATAGATCTTAAAGTAACAGGGATAGCATGAATACTTACAGCTGTACTGCAGATCCTAACACATTTATATAGATTAAAGATGTAACAGATAATGTCAAGTGTAAGCACATCTGCGCATGAGCATATTTAAAATAAAATTCCCCTATATGACCCAATGATAACACATGAAATGATGTATAACCTTTTTTACAACCACATATAACTTGTCAACAGAGTAAAATAAAGCAAACGTAAATAAAGTAAACAGAAATTTAATGAATTTAGTACAACCACATCAGATAAACCAAACATAAGATTAACGAATTTAGTACAAACACATTAGAAGTCGAAAATGCTACTGTAGGGTTTTAGAGTGTAATTAGTAGAAGAGTGGAGTAAAACCTTGGGAAGACCGTCTGCTGCCATATTTCAATCCAATAGCGCTGATCAATCTTTCTTGAATTGCTCTGATCATCATGTCTATCAAAAAATTCATCGAGTTATCAGTAATTGAAATTATCGGCTACTTCCGTCTATCCTTTTTTGACCTAGTATTTGTAAACTACAATGATAAGAGCCTAGGAATGACTAAGTTCAGTAAAAATATATCAGAAAGAGCATAGTTATAGGACATAAGCACTTAACCATTAAACTAATAAATAAATTTTTAGTTTACATGAAACGGTAAACCATATTTATTTATTCTTCACATTACGTTAAGATGCATCCTTGAAAATCAAAATTCAATAAATGCTGAAATTAGTATTTTAAGAGAAAACGAACTGTCACCTAGTTTGCATTTCTCTGGTTTTTTGTCGCTAAACTAAAAGTTGTATGCTAATTTTTTTGGTAAAAAAAAGATATCATTATGAATACTTGATAAATAAATTACCACGATTTATCTATCAAACTTGTAGATGTCTAATAATTACCTGGTTATACTGCAGATTGGCTGCCCATTTTTTTCCTAGAAAACGGTAAACATCCCTTTGTCAATTATACGCATTTAAAGTTCTTTAACTGAAAAACTGATACATAAATGACTCTTCGCGATGATTTAGCTGCCTTAACGGTGCTATATGGCAATGTTTTATTAGTTTAACCCAATCCCCCATATTCAATTTTATTGTAAGATATTTTAATATAAAAAATTACATAAAGGCAGAAAATTGGTACAGAGTCATATTGCTCAAAAGTTAACTTGTACATTTTAAATATTTTCAGACCTTTATATGTGGAGTTATTTATTTATTTATTCATTTTATTTAGACCTTTACATATAATCTAATATCAACAACTTTTGAAACACAATTCACCAATATTACAATTTAAAAGAATATTTTGAACTATTTAATTCATAATAAAACATGCATTACAGTTAACCACAAATGAATGAAGACTTCCTTTTTCAATCAGAGAAAATACGATTTTCATTTAATGTATCACTTGTAATATTACAGTTAATAAAACCTATCAATTTTAGGAGTAATGATGAAACTGTCACTACTTGTTTGAGTATTTTCCTTATGATGGATAAAAGGGGTAGCAGTAAAACATTCAGACGTGGTCGAAATAAAATCAGTATTGATATATTTCAATGCAGTAAATAGTGTAGAAAGGACTGCTTACTGTTATGAAATAATCGTACATCCCAAAGGACTTGTCATTTGCCCACTAAACACTGGTGCAACAGTTCTCCCATTCATCTTCTATGATAATTGACCTGATACTTACAAAAAACCACAGAACATAATGACAGTCATAAATTAGATTTTACCAAATTGAACCATTTTAGATCTACATGTTTTGTACCTTTTTGCTTTCTTTCTCGAACTATATTACTTTGAATATTCCAGATCCAAATGTTTTTTACCTTTTCTCTTTCTGTCTCGAACTCTAATTACCTGGACAATAATTTTTTAGTTATAAACTAATGCAGTAAAATTCGGAACTGTGTCATAGAGAGATGTGAATTCATTTCTGTAAGTGCAATTGTAACGACCCGCCGCCCTGACCGCCTCTAGCCGGTAATTAAACCAACTAGAAACGTTCAGAATGACGGATTGTTATTTAGTTTATAGAATTTAAACAGAATCAGTCACAGAATCACAGAACAAACATATATTTCATAAATGAACTTTCTTTTATATACAATTATCAGAGTTAATACAATAAGTTACATTTTATACAGCGGAAACAAATTTTATTAAGTACAAGAAAATTTCTAAACTTTAGTGAAGTGCGATAATCCCCTCTCTCTCTAACTTCGCTGCGAGCAAATCTCTAAGCTGCAAAAATACTCGGTCTGACCCGAGCGTTTATGCAAAACACAAAAACACTCGAGTCAGGATTAATCTTTATTCAAGTAATTAAATTTGAAATGAACTGAATAAATGGTAACAGAGGTGATGAAACAAATGAACTAATTTAAATCTATTGGAAATTTTCATATTAACAACTTCAGATTTAAAATCTATCAATCCCGTGTGGCTGCAGTACACACGTGTGCACCAAACAAAAACACGGCTATCAGATCGAAACAAAGCCAACGCACAGACAAAGGAATCATGAAGACATCAGACAAAGCAATACAAACAGCAATGTAAAAGCAGGCAATCAAGACAGGGGCTCAGAAATGTCCAAAAACATGAAGGCATAAACAATAACAACTGCAGGACCAGCTGCAACATAAAGTGCAGACCAAATAATCAAAGACATCAAGTGATGAAGCACTGCAACTAAAAGAGCTCACCTGAACTAACATTTAAACTTTGCATTTTAAAAAAAAACCAATTGAAATTCTAATTCAAGAATTTGAATTCCATCTTTAAATTTATAAAACTGCACAGACTAAATTTACTAACCCCTCAGAAACTTTTTAAGACCTGAAGCATGTTTTTAATATCCATGTTTAACATGCATTAAGGCTTTAAAACTTGATTGAATAAATTAAAGTTGTCTGATAATTTTACTTTTAGAAACTATTGTGTACTGTTATTGATTTACACAACTAACAGTCTTTACTTTTTCTGAAATAAAATTACAAACTTAATCTATGTTAAACAACACCATATGTTTATACAATAATTTCTAACTAAAATTCAGACATAAAGATGTGGATTTGTATTTAGAATCTTAGTGAAAACAGTAGCAAGTCTGTAGAATTTGCATCACCTATCTGCACATTCAAATATGTACGCAGGCATAATACCAGTCACAATTATATCCAAACACATGCACATATAAAATTTAAACAGCAAATAAATTTTTAAACAACCTATATATAGTGATGTTGCTTACTAAAGAAAGAACAGAGCAGTTCTTATCTTTTTAATTTACCACTGTTTTACAGTTTCTTATTTGAAAGGCAATTGAATTAACTTTAAGCACTGCAAATCTTATTAGCTTAGTTTTAAAAGGTAGAAACTGTTTTTAAAGCAGGAATTTACTCACAGATTTTGTTGCACAGAGAAGATGTACTCTGACTCATAACAGGGATATGCATTGATACATACTCATACATTTACACCCATAAAGATGTATAAATTCAAACATGCAATCATCAAATCCATCATACTTCAAGAGTCAACCATAAAATCAGAACATATAGGTAGATAAATGAGTTTGCTCGCAGTGTCAATGAAGGACAGAGAACCTTACTGTTATATTTCTTGATTTTTCCAGATTGTGTATGAACAATCGTACTAAAAAAAAAGTTTTTAAAATTCTCAGTTTAAGCTTAAATATAGAGGAGAGGTGAATTTATGTTAGATGCCCATGCCTGTAATTCAAACAGAGGTGTTTTACAGGTTTATAATAATATGCATATAAGTTCATATCAAATTTTTAAAAGAAAACATAAACAACTTTACCTATTAATAAGTTTAGAAGTGAGTTACTCACATACAACATATTTTGTTTAAGGATTAAAAACTAAAAAAAAAACACTTAGGTGGATAGTTTGAATTTTTAAATCAAGTTTAGAACCTGTAACTATAAAGATAGAGGCAAACTAAATCAAGGCAGTGCATCAAAATGACCAAGCTACACATGAATAATGCACAATTCAAACAACAGGCAAATAAAGGTCACAAATGCAAGTGCAGTTGCAGTGTGCAACCTGAGAATATACACAAGTGCAGATCAAATGCAATTATACAACAGTGGCCAAACTTATGTATGCAACAGATAAGGATGCAGACACCAAATGACCAAATGAATCAACTGCAATGCAACATATATCAGGATGCAAACAACAATGGAAATGAAGACTAGAACAACCAAGAGAACAGTGACCAGACCCAAGTGCAACAGCATGGGGTACAACTACAAGTGCAACAGCATGGGTGCAACTTGACATGCAAACTGCCACAAACCAAAGTGCATGAACACAGTAGACTACTGTTACAAAAAAAACTCAAGTGAAGCAAGTAATGCAACAGTAGCAAGTATATATGAATACAACTACAATGCAGACCAAATGTAACACCAATACAACAACAGTACCAAAAGACTCAAGTGCAAAATAATAAATGGTCTAATGGTTACCAGGCATGGGACAAACATGCAAGTTTAAATTCATAATGCAATTGTTTGCAAACAGTTTTCAAACAAGATATTTAGTAGCATCTGTACTTATCAATTTAATAACAAAATAAATATAGCATCTGTTCCTATCAAATTTTTTTTTTTTTTTTAAACAAACAAATTTCACATAGCATTTGTTTTTATAAATTTAAAAAGAACAAATTTTTGAAAGCATCAGTGGTTATCAGTTTAAAACAAATCACAATTAGTGTCTGTTCTTACCAGTTTAAAATTGAAACCAATAACATCTGCTCTCATCAGTTTTAAGAATTAAAATCCATAGTATCTGCTCCTAACAGTTCAAAAATTTTAAAAAAATAAATGGGTAGAATCTGTGCTTACAGTTTAAATCAAAATTTATAGTATCTGTTTCTCATCGGTTCAAAATCCAAGCAAATCGAGCAAATGATAGCAACTAGCAACCAAAAATCCAACATGCAGTAACCAATCTACCCATATCAGTTTCAAATTAAATTAGCCGAGCAAAAGATAACAAAATCACCCCAAAACATAGCATGCAACCAAACATACAATCCAACCAAATTTAAACACTTGGATAAAAATTAATCGTGAGCTGGAAACTCACATGCATTTCAAAACAGAGGGACAGTCAACATAAACAAGCATGCAAACACATTATCACTTAACAAAAACAATTTCAGGTACCAAAACATCACAACATATTATAGGCTTAAGTGATTGATTCACGGATAAACAAAGAAGGTTTGGGTTCAGAGGTTTCCATATAAATATTCATTAACAAAGCAAGATCCAACACATGCAGCAACACAAAGCAAGTCAAGATTTAATAGCCTCTATTCTCATCAGATTCTTAAAATGATAGCATCTGTTCTCAACAGTAAAAAAATTTAAATTTATAGCATCTGTTCAAGTCAGTTTTTAAGAAAAACAAATTTTCAAAACAACAATCTGAAATCAAACATTTGGAAGCACCTGTTCTCATCAGGTTATTCATAGCATTTGTTTTTATCAGTTCAAATTAAAATTTAAACAGTGTCTGTTCTTACCAATTTAAAACAAATATCAAATAGCATTTATTCTTATTAGTTTAAAATCAAAAATTGAGTAGAATCTGATCTTAACAGTACAAAAACACAACATCAGAGCAAGTGATAACGAATAGCAACCAACAATCCAACATGCAGTGAGTTATCTGTTCCTATTAGTTTAAAATTCAAATTTAACCGAGCAACTGAAAACCACAAACCACCAAAACAAAGCATGCAATCAAGTACTTATTGGTTCAACAGTTTAGATTAATTTATCCGAGCAACTGATAATGCATAACCCACAATTCCTAGCATGCAACCAAGGAATTCACTTCAAACAAATCTAAAAACTTGCATGAAGATTAATCGTGAGGAGAAACTCACCTTATCACGAATTGGAGCAGCCGCGAGCTACTGAAGACGAACGATTTGAAGTCAAAGCCGAAAGACGAGCCACCGTATATCATTTCCTCGCTTGATTTTTAGATTTAGGTTTCTTTTTCTTTCTTTTTTTTTTTTCTCGATCTGCTGAAATGATGAAGGGGGGTATCGGCCGCCATTTTTTTTTTTTTTTTTTTTTTCGTTATTTAGTTTAGGGTTTTCGAAATGAAGGAAAAGGGATGGGGTCTTGGATTAATACGGCAACCAAACAAGGAAACACTATGGGCCGAGATTAAATTTAAAGCCCAAAATTCCTTAAACAAATTTTCTTTTATTTTTCTTCATTTTCAATTCCAATTGGTTTTGTTATTACTTTGCTTGTTTTGTTTTGTTTAAATTATGTTATTGAAATTTCTCCAATGTAGTTACATAATATTTTTCAAAGTTTATAAATATGTTGTTTGAATTTTAACTATGTGTATTTATTTATCTATTTCGTATTGATTAAAATTTTATTCCTTTTTATTTTAAAGAAAAGAAAATTGTCATTTCAAACTAACCATCCATTTATAAATTTACATAAATAATAATTCTTGTATCCAAATTATTTTCTTAAGTTATTAGTTTGAATTTCAATTACAAATTAAATATTCAATTTCAACTCCAAAGTCAAGTTTAAATTTTTTCTTCAGCTTTGTATAGATTAAATTTTAAATATTTAATCACCAATTTCATTGTTATATCGGAAATTCAGTTTAAATTATCATTCAAATATTCAAAATTAATTAAATATTCACAATTTAAATTGTTCAAAATTTAGGATCGTTACAATCTCCCCTCCTTAAAAGAATTTCGTCTCGAAATTACAAGTAAGGAAAAATGATTGTTAAAATTTCACTAATATTTATATTTTACTCAATTTTATCAAGTTCAACACTTATTAAAGATGAATGAATATAGGATTCATTCTATTCGTTTTATCTCGCTAGCTTTGCTAATTAACTCTTTTGTCTATTATTTTCTACAATCAAGACACAAAAATCTTTACTTAAATTTTCAACTTACAACCCAAAATTTTAAATTTGAAACACTTTATATTAGAGATTTACATATTATAACTTTTCCAAAGCTGTGGACTTTCAAAACCCTTCAAAAATCCTCTTCCTTAATTCATTAGGTTGGAATTATGCGAATTCTAATTCTAGATAATTGATTTTCTATTAAAGTTCGAAAATACTTGCTAACTCGAAATTTAACAAGTCTACTGTCGTTCTTAAAGACATTAGGCATACGCTGGCCAGGCGCAAGTCTAACAATCTCCAAGTACTAAATATACTTGCTTCAATTCCCAGTGAAAATACTTTTAAAAATTCTTTTTAAAAATGGATATGGAAAGCACATTCCCCCATGGATCACAGTTTACTCGGCGGTTCCGCTACTATCCCAGTAGAGTCGCTTGTAACTGTGGATATCTCATCCCTTGAATTTCGCCATGGTTGTTGCCAAAGATCGCGGTTCACACGGCGGTTACGCTACTATCCCAGTAGAATCGCTCGTGACCGTAGGCATCTCGCCCCTCGAATTACGCTTTGGTTTGTAGATTGCAGTTTACACGGCGGTTACGCCACTATCCCAGTGGAATCGCTTGTAACTGTAGGCATCACGCCCCTCAAATTACGCTACCACCCGAGTGTAACTAGATCGCGGTATACTCGGCGGTTACGCCACTATCCCAGTGGAATCGCTTGTAACCATAGGCATCTCGCCCCTCGAATTACGCTAGCACACTATACCAGTCCAAAAGGACATTCCAACTAATGGAAATACAAAAGGTCATCCAACTAATGGAAATATAAATGGTCATCCAACTAATGGAAATATAAATGGTCATCCAACTAATGGAAATACTACGTAGCTACGATTTTTAAATGGATACTCATCTCGAGTTCCATCACCATCACACAGTCACACAGTATAAATGGAAGGTACCTTTCCATATCCTCAATTTTGGAAAACATAATATTATACATACATATATAATATTTCACTTCACACTTAGTACAACCCATGTACTTAAATAAGTCTTCCACAACAATTACTTTTCCAAACTAATTGGTTTTCGAATTTATCGTATTCACACATATACGTTATGAAAACCACAACATTTCATACCCATAACAAATAGAGGATTCACAATTTTCCATTTCACTAACCATTTAAAATTTTCCTCTAAGTCGATTTGGAATTTTAAGGTTATATCAAACCTAATACACATTCACAATCCAATTTATTATCGACTTCACACACTCGATTTGGATTTCACGCTACATCGTCAATTCTCAACACATAATTGATGTCTATCGATATATAACCTCTGAGCTCGTACGTCTCAGAGAAGGGTGTTAAGCTAAGAGAATAAATTCCCCGCCACCAACAGATATATATTTAATAGAAATCAACTGATATGTCGTCAATTCACGACGTTAGACATACAATCCAAATCATCCATTTAAAATTCAAAGTTCAACTTACTTTGTTTTGGGTGACAAAGTTAAACTCAATTTAACTCAAAATTCAATCACTTTGAAAATTTCCAAATTGAACTAATTGTTCAAATTTCCCAAAAATAATATCTTTACAAGATATAAAAAATTTCACACTTAGCCATTTGAAACAAATTCAAATCATTTTGCACCTTTTAATCTTTGAAAACAAATTTCAAAGCAATTTCCTTAAATGGAAACATTTCCAAATATTTATCCATTTTAAACTTCAAATGGTTCACTTAAATTAATCAAATAAATCCTTACCGATTTATTTTAAACTTACGTTCCAAATCCGTAAATTTATTTCCACATTTCAAAAATAAATCAATATTTATTTTTAACAAATTCCCCTTTTCTTTTATAAATTCCATAGTGAATTTACATTTCCAAAGTATCTATGAATATACGATTTCAAATCGATTTCACAAATTCATTTTCAATTTATCTTCAAAAGATAAAATTTCAAACATTCACTTCTCACTTTATCTCTAAAAGATATAATTTCAAACCTTTCATTTCATATTGGAAAATATTTCCATACTTATTCAATAATAAGTAATTTACAAATCAATTTATTTTCAATACTTAGAAAATATTCAATATACTTAAACCAAAATCAAGTATATATTTCATTCTTAAAAGAAATCATTCTTTTAAACACATTTTATTTGAGTCAAAACGAATGTTGCGTAAAACATCGTTACGACGACTCAAAACCACTAGTATAAGGATTCAAATTTAAAAATAGATATGTAAATCCCAATACTAAACAAAATCATTTCCCTTTTGAAATTATTTACTATAACAACAAATGTTATAATCTACCATTTCCATTTTTCCACTCGAAAACGTCTATTTCAACAACAAGTGTTGAAATCTATTCTTTCGATTCTTAACACATTTCAAAATGAATTATCTTCATTTACATAATGTTTCTTCCCAAAAACATTCCCATTTAAGTTTTCAACTTCAACTTAATTCATGGTTTGAATTCCACATACACTTCAAAAATATTGGTTTTAAACCGATTTCAAATTCCCAATACTAAGTTTTCCACTCAACTTAATTCCATGCCCGTTCAAATTCAAATGCATCATTGAATCTATTTAAATCTATTTCGAATTTTCATTAGATTCATATCTCTTTTGATATTTTATTCACCGTTCAAAAACCATAGATATAATTCCTTTAATAAGTTACAACAATTTACTTATCAAAATAAGTCGTTTGCGGATTTTACAAACATCTCTAGAAATTCCATTTCTATTTATAAAACTTCGTTTTATAATCTCCTTTCTTAATTTGATTCAATTCAATTTATATAACTTAGTTATATACACCAAAAGTCCATATTATAAGTTAAATACTTATAATCCATTCATTTACTAAATCGTTCTTCACCACATTTGAAATCAATTTTCAAAAGAATTCAAAATTAAATTTCCAAGTTATAGTTCAATAATCCACTTGATTATAATCAAATTGACATATCATTTTATTTTCCAATTACTACTTTGGAGATATTCAAAATATTTGATTTAAGCCAATTTAAACCAATTCATTAATCCACTTGACTTACATTTCATTTTCCATAACTCTCAAAGATTCGATAATGAGTTTCCGAACGATCGAAACTCAAGTCTAACGAGACCTCACCGAATAGAAACTACCGCAATCCTAACTTTAGAGAGGGGAATTTCCAAAAATAATTTTAAATTTCAAAATACCTTTTATTTTGAAGAAAACAATTTTAAACTTCGTTAGATTTGAAAACACTTCCTTTAAAGTGATTCTAGTAACTATTCATATTAAATGCCATAAACTAAGCTTTGTGTAAACCAAAGCTCTGATACCACTTTGTAACGACCCGCCGCCCTGACCGCCTCTAGCCGGTAATTAAACCAACTAGAAACGTTCAGAATGACGGATTGTTATTTAGTTTATAGAATTTAAACAGAATCAGTCACAGAATCACAGAACAAACATATATTTCATAAATGAACTTTCTTTTATATACAATTATCAGAGTTAATACAATAAGTTACATTTTATACAGCGGAAACAAATTTTATTAAGTACAAGAAAATTTCTAAACTTTAGTGAAGTGCGATAATCCCCTCTCTCTCTAACTTCGCTGCGAGCAAATCTCTAAGCTGCAAAAATACTCGGTCTGACCCGAGCGTTTATGCAAAACACAAAAACACTCGAGTCAGGATTAATCTTTATTCAAGTAATTAAATTTGAAATGAACTGAATAAATGGTAACAGAGGTGATGAAACA
The DNA here is from genome assembly GCA_030765085.1 of Allium cepa. Lineage (NCBI taxonomy): Eukaryota > Viridiplantae > Streptophyta > Magnoliopsida > Asparagales > Amaryllidaceae > Allium > Allium cepa. Next base: position 507,663,493 of record CM060941.1, on the reverse strand, counting down.
AATGAACTAATTTAAATCTATTGGAAATTTTCATATTAACAACTTCAGATTTAAAATCTATCAATCCCGTGTGGCTGCAGTACACACGTGTGCACCAAACAAAAACACGGCTATCAGATCGAAACAAAGCCAACGCACAGACAAAGGAATCATGAAGACATCAGACAAAACAATACAAACAGCAATGTAAAAGCAGGCAATCAAGACAGGGGCTCAGAAATGTCCAAAAACATGAAGGCATAAACAATAACAACTGCAGGACCAGCTGCAACATAAAGTGCAGACCAAATAATCAAAGACATCAAGTGATGAAGCACTGCAACTAAAAGAGCTCACCTGAACTAACATTTAAACTTTGCATTTTAAAAAAAAACCAATTGAAATTCTAATTCAAGAATTTGAATTCCATCTTTAAATTTATAAAACTGCACAGACTAAATTTACTAACCCCTCAGAAACTTTTTAAGACCTGAAGCATGTTTTTAATATCCATGTTTAACATGCATTAAGGCTTTAAAACTTGATTGAATAAATTAAAGTTGTCTGATAATTTTACTTTTAGAAACTATTGTGTACTGTTATTGATTTACACAACTAACAGTCTTTACTTTTTCTGAAATAAAATTACAAACTTAATCTATGTTAAACAACACCATATGTTTATACAATAATTTCTAACTAAAATTCAGACATAAAGATGTGGATTTGTATTTAGAATCTTAGTGAAAACAGTAGCAAGTCTGTAGAATTTGCATCACCTATCTGCACATTCAAATATGTACGCAGGCATAATACCAGTCACAATTATATCCAAACACATGCACATATAAAATTTAAACAGCAAATAAATTTTTAAACAACCTATATATAGTGATGTTGCTTACTAAAGAAAGAACAGAGCAGTTCTTATCTTTTTAATTTACCACTGTTTTACAGTTTCTTATTTGAAAGGCAATTGAATTAACTTTAAGCACTGCAAATCTTATTAGCTTAGTTTTAAAAGGTAGAAACTGTTTTTAAAGCAGGAATTTACTCACAGATTTTGTTGCACAGAGAAGATGTACTCTGACTCATAACAGGGATATGCATTGATACATACTCATACATTTACACCCATAAAGATGTATAAATTCAAACATGCAATCATCAAATCCATCATACTTCAAGAGTCAACCATAAAATCAGAACATATAGGTAGATAAATGAGTTTGCTCGCAGTGTCAATGAAGGACAGAGAACCTTACTGTTATATTTCTTGATTTTTCCAGATTGTGTATGAACAATCGTACTAAAAAAAAAGTTTTTAAAATTCTCAGTTTAAGCTTAAATATAGAGGAGAGGTGAATTTATGTTAGATGCCCATGCCTGTAATTCAAACAGAGGTGTTTTACAGGTTTATAATAATATGCATATAAGTTCATATCAAATTTTTAAAAGAAAACATAAACAACTTTACCTATTAATAAGTTTAGAAGTGAGTTACTCACATACAACATATTTTGTTTAAGGATTAAAAACTAAAAAAAAAACACTTAGGTGGATAGTTTGAATTTTTAAATCAAGTTTAGAACCTGTAACTATAAAGATAGAGGCAAACTAAATCAAGGCAGTGCATCAAAATGACCAAGCTACACATGAATAATGCACAATTCAAACAACAGGCAAATAAAGGTCACAAATGCAAGTGCAGTTGCAGTGTGCAACCTGAGAATATACACAAGTGCAGATCAAATGCAATTATACAACAGTGGCCAAACTTATGTATGCAACAGATAAGGATGCAGACACCAAATGACCAAATGAATCAACTGCAATGCAACATATATCAGGATGCAAACAACAATGGAAATGAAGACTAGAACAACCAAGAGAACAGTGACCAGACCCAAGTGCAACAGCATGGGGTACAACTACAAGTGCAACAGCATGGGTGCAACTTGACATGCAAACTGCCACAAACCAAAGTGCATGAACACAGTAGACTACTGTTACAAAAAAAACTCAAGTGAAGCAAGTAATGCAACAGTAGCAAGTATATATGAATACAACTACAATGCAGACCAAATGTAACACCAATACAACAACAGTACCAAAAGACTCAAGTGCAAAATAATAAATGGTCTAATGGTTACCAGGCATGGGACAAACATGCAAGTTTAAATTCATAATGCAATTGTTTGCAAACAGTTTTCAAACAAGATATTTAGTAGCATCTGTACTTATCAATTTAATAACAAAATAAATATAGCATCTGTTCCTATCAAATTTTTTTTTTTTTTTAAACAAACAAATTTCACATAGCATTTGTTTTTATAAATTTAAAAAGAACAAATTTTTGAAAGCATCAGTGGTTATCAGTTTAAAACAAATCACAATTAGTGTCTGTTCTTACCAGTTTAAAATTGAAACCAATAACATCTGCTCTCATCAGTTTTAAGAATTAAAATCCATAGTATCTGCTCCTAACAGTTCAAAAATTTTAAAAAAATAAATGGGTAGAATCTGTGCTTACAGTTTAAATCAAAATTTATAGTATCTGTTTCTCATCGGTTCAAAATCCAAGCAAATCGAGCAAATGATAGCAACTAGCAACCAAAAATCCAACATGCAGTAACCAATCTACCCATATCAGTTTCAAATTAAATTAGCCGAGCAAAAGATAACAAAATCACCCCAAAACATAGCATGCAACCAAACATACAATCCAACCAAATTTAAACACTTGGATAAAAATTAATCGTGAGCTGGAAACTCACATGCATTTCAAAACAGAGGGACAGTCAACATAAACAAGCATGCAAACACATTATCACTTAACAAAAACAATTTCAGGTACCAAAACATCACAACATATTATAGGCTTAAGTGATTGATTCACGGATAAACAAAGAAGGTTTGGGTTCAGAGGTTTCCATATAAATATTCATTAACAAAGCAAGATCCAACACATGCAGCAACACAAAGCAAGTCAAGATTTAATAGCCTCTATTCTCATCAGATTCTTAAAATGATAGCATCTGTTCTCAACAGTAAAAAAATTTAAATTTATAGCATCTGTTCAAGTCAGTTTTTAAGAAAAACAAATTTTCAAAACAACAATCTGAAATCAAACATTTGGAAGCACCTGTTCTCATCAGGTTATTCATAGCATTTGTTTTTATCAGTTCAAATTAAAATTTAAACAGTGTCTGTTCTTACCAATTTAAAACAAATATCAAATAGCATTTATTCTTATTAGTTTAAAATCAAAAATTGAGTAGAATCTGATCTTAACAGTACAAAAACACAACATCAGAGCAAGTGATAACGAATAGCAACCAACAATCCAACATGCAGTGAGTTATCTGTTCCTATTAGTTTAAAATTCAAATTTAACCGAGCAACTGAAAACCACAAACCACCAAAACAAAGCATGCAATCAAGTACTTATTGGTTCAACAGTTTAGATTAATTTATCCGAGCAACTGATAATGCATAACCCACAATTCCTAGCATGCAACCAAGGAATTCACTTCAAACAAATCTAAAAACTTGCATGAAGATTAATCGTGAGGAGAAACTCACCTTATCACGAATTGGAGCAGCCGCGAGCTACTGAAGACGAACGATTTGAAGTCAAAGCCGAAAGACGAGCCACCGTATATCATTTCCTCGCTTGATTTTTAGATTTAGGTTTCTTTTTCTTTCTTTTTTTTTTTCTCGATCTGCTGAAATGATGAAGGGGGGTATCGGCCGCCATTTTTTTTTTTTTTTTTTTTTTTCGTTATTTAGTTTAGGGTTTTCGAAATGAAGGAAAAGGGATGGGGTCTTGGATTAATACGGCAACCAAACAAGGAAACACTATGGGCCGAGATTAAATTTAAAGCCCAAAATTCCTTAAACAAATTTTCTTTTATTTTTCTTCATTTTCAATTCCAATTGGTTTTGTTATTACTTTGCTTGTTTTGTTTTGTTTAAATTATGTTATTGAAATTTCTCCAATGTAGTTACATAATATTTTTCAAAGTTTATAAATATGTTGTTTGAATTTTAACTATGTGTATTTATTTATCTATTTCGTATTGATTAAAATTTTATTCCTTTTTATTTTAAAGAAAAGAAAATTGTCATTTCAAACTAACCATCCATTTATAAATTTACATAAATAATAATTCTTGTATCCAAATTATTTTCTTAAGTTATTAGTTTGAATTTCAATTACAAATTAAATATTCAATTTCAACTCCAAAGTCAAGTTTAAATTTTTTCTTCAGCTTTGTATAGATTAAATTTTAAATATTTAATCACCAATTTCATTGTTATATCGGAAATTCAGTTTAAATTATCATTCAAATATTCAAAATTAATTAAATATTCACAATTTAAATTGTTCAAAATTTAGGATCGTTACAGCAATCACCAAATCATCCATTGCTTTCTTGCTCTTCTCATTGGATTCTACAGCCATCTTGTGCTCTTTCTTAAGAGCACGAATTTCTTCACAGGCTTGCTATATTTCTACAGGGTTATGTTTACCGTACTCATGGCTGGTTTTAGTGAAACTATCTTCCAAGAACTTTATATTGTCACTAAGTGATCTTATCCCGAGTGATTCTTCAAGGGAGATCTTTGTTTGTTCGAGTTGTTTGTTTTGTGATATCAAAGAGTCCAACATTTCTCATTTAGATTCTTTGGCTTTCTCTACTTTCTTCTCAAGCAGTGCCATTTCTTCTTTACTGCTAAGAGCAGACATCTTTTTGCTGGTTCTTAATTCTTCGAGGTCTTTTTAAGTGCTTTCGTGATCCCCTCCCTTGCCTTCTTCAGCTCATCCTGGAGTTGCAGCATCTGAGGCTGCATTTGACCTTAATATTGTCAGAAAATTAGGCATGAAGTTGCTAAGCTTATATTTTTATACTGGTTTTATATGATGGAAATTATTATAAGAATAAAGAGATCAATATATAATCATGATCATTTCTAATCATCGATGCAGGTAATTATGAATAATACCTCTTGCATATTTGCTGATCGAGATGAAGGCTTTCGATCAAAGGGCTTGGATTCATTGGAAGTATTTGTAGTTTTAACAGGAAAAGTAATCCCTCCAACAGAAGTCTTTTGCCCCAATTCAGACCACCCAGATCTAAATAAACGATCGAAGTTAATGCAAAATTCGTATAATACAAAATTGCAAGTACAGAAGAACATTAAGAAATCATCATAACCGATACCAATAATCAAACCACATTAAGAAGCGACGGCGGCATACCTGAATGAAAGAATCTAGGATTCAGAAGCGAGATTCAAATATTTTGTACCTTTTCACTTTCTGTCTCGAACTCTAATACTTTGAATATCAACCTGAACAATAATTATTTATTTATTAACTAATGCAATAAAATTGGAAACTGATTATACACTATCGGAAAATTTGAATCGCGAATTCAACACGAATATCGAATTGAAACAGAACCAAAAGAGATTCAGTTCAACATCACAATCCCAATTCAACAATCAAAAGGGAAAAAAGAAGAAGAATGAGAATAAGCGGCGACAACTTACCTGAATAGAAGAATATAGGATTCAGAAGCGAGTTTGATTTATTTTTCTCTCCTATTTTATGATTTTTTCTCTGCCCTGTTTTTTAGTTTTTTCCACTGTGGAGGAAGATGTTTCTTTAAATATTCATTTTTTCACTATAGAAGAAGAACGATGATGGTGGTGTGGGGAAATAAATGCGGAGAAAGGGGTATTGCAGTTATTAACAAACATGGTCAGGAGTTACGACTATGCCACTGACTACATGCTCCATATTTACTGCTTTCTAATTAAATAAAGGACAGTTTCGTCAGTTCGAAAAAGGCTTCAACAGAGGAAGTATAAAAGTTGATTGGCGGAGTTAAAAATGTTTTATAAGGGATCTGTTATGTTAACTACAATAGTATTCCTAATAAAGTAGGAAATTTTCTTTTGTACATATATAAAAAATTAACCCAAAGGTGTAATTGATAGAAGCAGTACTTGAAATTATAAAGGAAAAAAAATAGTAAAATGGAGAAAACGATTTTAAGTGCAATTATTACTCATTATGATCATATAAAAATCCCATATTTAAATGGAGTGATACAACAGTTGTGAAGAACATATGTGTATACATGTTGAAGAATAATGTTTATTGTAAAAGTATTGCGTGTGAAGTGGAAAAAACAAAGTATATTTAACTAAGTTCATGATTACATGTTACGTCCTTATATACAACATTTCTATGCATACCATCTATTTCGAGTCTTTCCATTTTTCATAAAAACTTTCGATGATTTTCATGCAACTCCTCTAGACCGCAATATATAGTTGACCATGGCTGAAAACATATTCGGAAAGATAAACATCATCCTTGAGGGATGGTTTGTCCCTGTGATTTATTAATTGTTAAGGAAAAAACTAATTTAATAGAAATTATTTACGGATTATGTTGAAAGGCATGTTTAATATTCTTAGACGGCTAAAGTGGTATAAGTAGGATTAATACACTTGTACCATGAGAATTTCCATTAGTGATTTCTACGTCTATGAGATTTCTGTATCTACGGAAATGTCCATCAGTGGTTAACTTTATGTTTAAGTTCTAATATTGTACATCTTTGTTTATTTGATTGTAGGATAAAATGACATTTTTACCTTACACTTTTAGAGAAGAGACAAAATCCATTATCAAAAGTTTGTTATGATAAGGATATACAAAATCAACTGAAAGAAGGACCTTATATCATGCAACATCCATGTTACTCATAGCCCCATATTTAAAATAACAGTAAATACGCACTTGCCTAACAATAACTTCATAGATAAACAATGCACAAATGATTTTCTTCCTTTTCAAAAAGCACCTGAGTTAGAGCTCCGCCTTTCACAACCTGGTTGGCCTCCTAAATGACTATCACAATCTGACCTTCCTCCTACGCTAGCACCTTCAAGAGGCACGCAACTGAGCTCAGCCCTTTTCTCCCTGCACACTTCAGTTTCACTTCACCCTTCTTCCTACACACTCCAGCTCCACAGCACTTGTAAACCTTTACATCAAGTCTGCTACTTGCATTTTCACCTCTCCACTGCACCATCAACATACGGGCTGGTACACCATAGCATATGGCTGATTCTGCAAGCCTATTGCACCTACGCAAGCCAACTATAAACACATATGCTTTTAACATTCAGCAAAAGCTATTTCATTAATAGAGTAAATCGAAATGAGAATAAGAGGTAATAAAGAGATCAGTAAATTGATAAATCATGCATACTGATCAATAAATGTGCATATTATTCTAATTTTTTTAAAATGCAATAAACTTTGATAAATGATCAAGAAAATGGAATAAAAACATTCCAGTGGAACTATTTTTGTCTACCTACTACTATGAGTGTTTATAAGCTTTTACGGCATGCTTAAAATAAGTAAATAATAATAAAGCTCTAACAATATTGATAGATATGTCTTCAATATTAGTTGACCATAATATTAATTACATTAAATTTTGCAAACGTCATTACAAAGCGTGCATGTTTCATGAAGTTTAATAGGAAGCACTACTAATTCAGGTACAGTAGCCTCATTTTCTACATTCAGTCGGGAATAGAATCTTGAGTGGAGAAATGTACATTGATACCTCAGATTTTGTGGCTCGGGCATTATTTCAAACAGTTTGTGCGCATGGATATGACTAAAATTATGAACCAATGTATTAGTTACACATATCACAGTTAAACTGAATCTAACAAATACATTAAATATTAACAATGAATATATCATACACTGTTAGCAAACTGAATAGCAACGAAGAAAAATTCTTTAACATCAAATAACACTGAAAGGAAAACACAGAAACCCGTAGTATTAGCCTCTATGCAATACCAAATAGTTGAAAATATATGTCAAATAAGAGGCAAACTATTACCTTTAAATTGCAAATCTAGGGGTCGAGGAGCAGGAAAGTCAATGTGGAATTAGTGTTCCAAGCACTGGAATTTGCTATGATGACAGCTGAACCCAAATTCTATAGAAATCAAACAAAATTCAAAATGAAGTCAAAACTTAAGACGGTAATAAAATCGTACCGTTTCTGACTGATTGCCATGTACCTTCTAAAGATGTTGTCTTTCTCAAAATCGTTGAAAGTTTAGAATGCCGCATTCATCGAACACCTCTGGAAATTAAAGATCAGTGCAAAAATTGTACTATTGTTATACCAACTTAGATGTTCTTTGTGATTTGATATGATAGAGTCAATTTACATACCTGTGTTATATTTTTGAGATTGGGAAATTGGTGCAAGGAGGTGAAGAAGAGGCGGAGTGGAGAAAGTAGCGTAGAAAATGGGTTAGGAGATGAAAACGTGGAGGACAAAAAGTCGCGTTGGTAGAAAAGACAAAACGGATTGAGAGTAAAGGCGTAGGAAACGTGGAGTAGAAATGGAGGAAAACGTGCAGAAGTTGAAAGACGAACCTACCCTGAGCTGCTGAAACGGATTAATATTTTCAATTGTGAAAGCAGGGCAATTTTGGAAGTGCGAAAAAGGCTTCACCCTCTCAAGTATTCCCTTTATATATAAGATATATATATTCAAGCCATTTGGGGAATTTAGAAGAATCAAAGGGAGAAAGATTAAAGCAAATCTTTTTCAAATTTATACAAGCTCAAGTGCCAGGTGAGTAAGAACTAATATGAAATAGAATAATAATGTAGTTCAATTTTGATTCTTTTTTGGCATGTTAATATGAATTAATTTCTATTATTAATTGAGAATAGATATAAATAATTGCAACTTCTTCTACTTTTTCCACTTCTCAAATCTAGTTTATGTTTGGTTTAAAATATAGGACATATAAATTATTTATTCGTGTTTTATGGCATAAATAGGATTGAAATTTATGTATCTTCTCCTTCTACCACTTCTCAATTCTAATTCATGTTTGGGTTGAAATTTGGAACAAACAGATTGTTATTCACATTTCATGGCATAAATAAGATTGGTTTAATTAAATTGAATTAGAACTGTTATTCAATTTCTAATGGTAGAACATGTCAGTTGAATAAATTCAGAATATGTTACTTGAATAAAATTCTAGTTTTGACTGATATAATTACATAATTTTGAATATGGTTTTGGAACAAAATTGGAAAGTCTAATTGGCATAATTTTTTGTTTCATATGTGGCCTATAAGTTTAAAAGTGGAACTTTGTGTAATTAAATTGTTTGTGGCTGTTACAAAAGAATTTTGTACAGATTAAATCTCTAAAAGGAGAACGTAAATTAGGATGGGAAAAAATGTAAATTAAATGGACCCTAAAGGCTAGTGTAAATCTGTAATCAAATGGTACAAAAATTATAGACAAACCATACGGACTAAACGGACGTGAAATTGAAACAACATTTATGTAAGAAAAAGGGAAATTGTGAAATAACCAAATCAGATGTAAAAATGGCATGACGCAGATTAATGGAAATAAACTATAGGTAAATTATGATGGTAGAATTAGTTAATCAAGAAGCAATTTGGTAGACAGACCTTGTGAAGGTCTGGACAAGTGTTTCATGCGGTTAAGACCAAAATATAGTTTTGGTTGTACGTTCCCCGAGAGAGCAAGTAGGTTCGCAAGGATGTTTGTTACCTTTCATAGGTTGCTAGTACATAGGATGGATAGCCTTTGTGACCGTAGGCTTCTTCAAGCAGATCGACGCGGATGAACAAGACAAGTGTGCTTCGACGTTGGCTTCTTTAGGCAGATCATTAGAGGATTTTGCAGTCGACCCAGCTATGCGCGCTCTTTCGGAGGGCCGATACATTGAATAGGTGCAAGTCCACGTGGGTGACCGAGGAGACATGAGGATAGGAGTCCAGTTCGGTGGAGCTTGAGTGCAACTTCAGATCCTATAAGGTTGCTTGAGTTGGCGTCGGTCAAATGTAAGAGGCATTTAGTACAGTGCATGAGTGAAGAGCATGACTTTCATGCTGTAGCATGTGGATAGGTAAGACAACAGGTTTGACAGCCCTATTGTAGTTTAGTATTATTGCATGGTTGAATTTCTTAAAGTGATCACGGACTTTGGCTTCGTAGGAATTGTATCTAAGAAGGATTCACTGCATTATGTTATTCACCCTTTACGATATCCGGGGTAGAACTGGAATTGAACTGTTTTATTCTTTCTACTTCATTTTATTTCTCATTCACTAGAATTTATGTAAGGACCCGACTTTTCGACGCTCGAAAACCGACATCAAAACGTCCACTGTACCAACTGCCAAGCAATCGAAGGCCGGAAAACTATACCGTTAGGGTTAAAGAAGAGGTAGAAGATAGAAGAAGAGAGCAAAAGATAGAACAGAACAGAAATAACAGAACAATACCAGAATCTCATAATCGCAGCGGAACAACATATAATAGATAAATGAATAATCTTTAAACAAAGAACTACATCATATTACATTACATCATATTACATTACATCATCAGAGTGTACAACAACAAAAACAACAAACAGTAGAAAAGAAATACTATATACTAGGGAATACGCCATGCCATCCAGCTTGCCTCCAACAACTCCTGAATTCCAGAATATCCTGATAACCTAACTCTAGACTGCCCATGTGGAAATTGGTGGGCACCCAGAGTTTAGGAAGGAAACAATAAACTCTAGGTCAATCATGGGACTGGTGTGGGAAATAAAACAATTATTTTCACAAAGAAAATCAAAAGAATTTCGCTATGCTTTTGGAAAATGAAACTACCATAAGGCCTCCCGCCACACACAATGCAAACGCAGAATTGGAGGAGATTTCTCCTTATGATAGTCAAATATGCTTACTACACAGAGTCATTTGATTTTTGTTATTTTTAGTGCATAGTGTAGAAAACATTTCGAAAGTATATTATAAATATTAGCCAACATACGACCATTAACGTATGCCTACTATAGTTACCATGTTCAATAGCAGGTTACTGCCACATTCCATGGCAGGTTATACAACTATAACCGTACAGGGTTCGTATTGTTTCTATGGATTTCCAACAAATGGTTAGGCAAAGGAACTTCCTACACCGAAATGGGTACAACTCTGGAAAGACGCCCCGAGAACCTAACCGGATCTCTGCTGGCACAAGGCCGAGTTACAACACGGTGCTGGGTGCAATGAAGCTGTAACCTGATAACTCCCACAGAAAGTATGCTATCCCCCGGTCGTCACCGACCTTTATCCGAGGATCCTCAATACCAACAACCACAAAGTAATAAATTTGCAGCAACCACATAGGTTAAATATCTAGGCTACATACCATGATACAACCTCTATCCAGAAGAAAATGGACATACCTTAGGGGCGCGACCCCTTAAAAAAAACCTTGCCGCAACATTCTTGTTTCGACCATTTCCGGGTTGTGAGGCTCGACGAAGTCTCGTCCACAAGGCTACGCTTTTTCACAAAGCCACGCTTTGATCAACAGATGATCAATAAATAATCATCACACAACAACACTCAGCATGCCACATTACTAAATTGGGAGTATATCGCTGATAACCTTCAACTACAAAGCCTCTGAGCTCGTACGCCTCAGAGAAGGGTGTTAAGTTAAGAGAATAAATTCTCCGCCACCAACAGAGATGTATTTGAAAGAAATCTGCTTTATATCTCAAAATGTAATGTCAGACACGTAACCATACAAGTCCGTTCCGGGATCGAACGGAACCGAAGGCACTTCCAAAGAAGCCCTTGCAATTCGGATATTCACTAATCACGTCCGGAATCCCATCACAAAGGGTAATAAATCTCTATATCGGAGATAAGCCGATGCAGAGACATTCGACGGTAATCCTTCCGTTTTCAAAAATATCCGGTCTTCAACACCGGTCTTCAATGCTATCCATTACGCCGTATCACTATTCGGAATGGGTAACCCGTATAACGAGCGCAATAATTTAAAATAAGTGTAGCATTCAATTTCAACCAATTTACAACAAATACCTATTTAAAGGTCAATATTGATAGTCGGTTATTTAACTATCAATCAGTATTCACAACATCACCCGATTATAAATAATCTTCCCAAATTATTTATTTTTCAAATTATCTTTACAAGACATATATTCCACACTTTAACCATTTGAAAACCAATTTCAAATCAATTTTCAACTTTACAACTTTCATTTCAAAATGGTTCATTTAAACCAATTAAATAAATCCTTACCGATTTATTAAATTTACGTCCCATATTCGTAAATTCATTTCCACACTTTAGAAATAAATCAATGTTTATTTTTAAACAAATTTCTCTTTCTTTTATAAATTCCATAGTGAATTTACTTTTCCAAAATATCTATGAATATACGATTTCCAAATCGATTTCTAATATTCATTTTCAGTTTATCTTTAAAAGATAAAATCTCAAAACATTCACTTCATATTGGAAATACATTTCCATACTTATTAAATAATAAGTAATTCACAAAACTTTTTATTTTCAACATTTTGAAAATATTCAATATACTTAAATTCAAATTAAGTATATATTTTATTCTTTAAGGAAAACTTCCCTTAAGCACTTTTATTTGGGTCAAAACCAATGTTGCGTAAAACATCGTTACGACAACCCAAAATCAATAGTATAGGGATTCAAAATTAAGATAGATATATAAATCCCAATATTATATAAAATATTTCCATTCGGAAATCATTTACTATAACAACAGTGTTGTAGTCCACCATTTCCTTATTTCTCGAAAACGTCTATTTCAACAATGAATGTTGAAATCTATGATTCGATATTTAATGCATTTTAAAACATCTTTAAATCGTTTTAAATTCTATTTAAAACGTCACTTCCCCAAAACATTTCTTTAATATATATTCACTATCCAAAATCGTGAATATACTTCATTAACTAAATTCAACATTTTCTACACATTTTATCTAAAGGATTTCCACTATCCAAAATTGTGGATATACTTCCTTTAATATGCTATAATAATTAACTTATCAAAATAAGTTGATTTCGGATTTATAAAACAACATTTATATATTCCACTTATATTTATTTTATAAAAACTTCCACTTATAAAATCCCTTAATGGACAAATTCTATTTATATCTCATTTAAGTGCCAAAATCCAATTAATAAGTGAATTACATATAAATCCTTTATTTTACAAAATCTATTCATTTTATAAGTTCACAATTTATAAATCTATAAATTTCATTCACTTATGAAATCCGTTTATACTTCATTTTAACACTTATAAAAACTCGTTTTATAATTCCAATATTTTTAATTTATAAATATCAATTTTATAAATATTTTATATAAATCATTTATAATAATTCAAAAATCCCAATTTAAACCATTTTACAAATTTATGAACTATTTATCTCAAAAATCACATTTCGGTTATATTTCACAAAAATCTTAATCTTTATAACATTAAAATTATAAAGTTTATTTATTTAAAATGAGTCAATTCCAAAATTAAATTTTATTATGAAATCTCAACTCAAATTTTCAAAAATCCAATTTTATTTATTTTCGGCATCTAACGATACCAAAATATATTCGGCTAAAATTTAGCCTTTAACAATCTCGATCACAAAGATAATCGCGCAGATTATAAGTAGATCAACAAATAGATCAACACACAACATTGAAACCAATTCAATCATTTGAGGAATCCAGTTGGATCCCTCCAACCTGTTTCCCTGCATCCACAGATGTTAGCACAATACCAATTCCGCTTCAAGACGGAATATCGCGGTATATGGGATTTATAAAATACTATCCGCTATTATGCGGCGCAATAGGGTCTCATCTGCTATATAATGCGGGAAAATCAACTCCAAGTACATAAATATTACCAATTTCACTATACGGTGAAATATTCGCGGTATATGTTTTTAATAAATAACCTCCGCTTACTAACGGTGCATAATGTCTATTTTAACAATCAATAGATAACAATCAACATTCAAACATACAACCAAGCAAATTTTAAATCTAACTATTTAAAATTTAAATCGAAACTAATTCGATTGAGTGAGAAGTTCTCACCATGAGTTTCCGATAATAGTGGTAGCGTTTTGTTTCGAATAAAATTAAACGGACGTTTAATTTTACCCGAAATTTTCGCTAGCTCCAAACGACTCCAACCCAGTTCCGTAGCGTAGCGCTCGACAATACGGTTCCAACGCAACTAGTTTCGTGCGTTTTCGACCTCGTATGAAAAAGTTATACATTTTTAAAGTTACACGATTTATTATATATAATTTTCAACAATTTTTTTTATACCCTCGCCATCATCTGCCGTCCATCCTTACCCATGCAGATCCAAGCCGTGCACAACATCATCTCCCCAAGCCCAGTAACACGTGACCGAAACCCAAAGCCACATGAAACCCTAGACTAGCCGCGACCACACCATTGCACGAAAACACGATCAGAGACCCTCGACGCGTGCACCTTTCTTAGCACCACCCACGGCCAGAACGGCTTCGAACTCGGCCCTCCCCGTGCCTCATAAATCGTGAATGAACGCGTGACGTTTACACGAGATTTGCCGTTGAATCTCTGCTCCAATTACGATCATACCCGTTCACATTATAGATCTCGATGCCCACTACCATTCTCTAGTTGAAAAATTCTTAAATAGATGAGTAGATTTGAAGATAATTGAGGAGAAAGATAGAAGATTTTTGGCCATTGAATTGTTAACTGGCGGCTAGTGAATCAGAGATTAGGGTTTGCAAATGAAGAAAACAACGCCCTTTTATAGAAAATATTCCAAAACACTATTCATCCCGGATTTTCCGAACTCCAAACGAAGCGTGCCGGTTGGCGTTCCTAAGGTTTACCCCGCGTTCCGAACACAATGGAATAAGTTTCTGAAGCTAATTCGATTATCTATGTGAGTTACGGCACTAAACGATCAAATTTAAATTAAATCGATTTAACCAAATTTCTAAGCGTTTTGGCTTGCCCCGGACAAATGGTAAATCCGATTGACACGAAATTTGAAACCATACAATAATATCACATTACGGATCTGATGAAACTAGTTTTGTCAAAATCCAAGACTGTTTGAAAAATGACTATTTTAACTCGTCAATTAAATATTAAAATATTCAATTTTCACAAATCAATTTTAAATTCGATTTTAAAAGTTCTAAAATATCGTTCTAACTCCAATATGATTAAATAAAATTTTACACATCAATTTTAACCATATTAAACCCAATTTCCAATTATATATGTAATTTCAACTATTAAATAATCGTTTTAATCATCCAATTAAATCCAGATATTCGAGATAAAATTATTCGACTTATAAATTTCACTTATAAATATTTAAAATCAATTAAATATTTAATTTTTTATTGACAAAAATTCTAGGTCGTTACAATTTATGTCTGAACCACTCCTGTTTTTTCGATTTTCCCCAAATTACCGGAAGGCCGGTTTAGGTTGTAGTTCTTTACAGCTTGGAGGGTTATCAGAGCGGTTGTTATCCTCAACTTTTGTTTATTTTATTTTATGTACTCCGTTTCTCTTTTCCGTACTTTTCTTTATATGTAGGGACCTATACTGTGAATTTTGTTATGTTTTATGTTTTGGTGGAGACTACTTGGTACTTTTAATTTCAGAAATAAATTTGGGATAATGCTGTTTTAAATGAAGCTACTTTGCTATTAATTTATAAGTAGTGAAAATTTTCTTCTGCTATAATATTTTAATCATTTTATGTTGTTGCCTTAGTCTATTCTATATTATGGATTTTTATTTCACCCGACGGCCCATGCTTCTAGTCATGTTTAATTTTCGGGGTGCCAAGAGTTGTGGGGCATCATAGGAGATTTGCGTGGCCTTCCATAAAATGCTTCAAACAATGCCTCCCTATACTAGTCTGATGACTATTATTATACAAAAACTCAACTTAGTGTAGATGGTCTTCCATGATCCTCAAAAATCTACAAACCTTCCAAGATTTTCTTAATTCTTTCCTTTGACCATCGGTCTGTGTATGGTAAGCGGTACTCATCTTGAGCTTGGTTCCTAAAATCTCCTATAGATTTCTTCAGAACTTGCTAGTGAATAAGGAATCTCTATTACTTACTATGCTACTAGGAATTCCATGTAATCTAGCCACATTTTTCATAAACAACTTAGCCAAAACAAGTGTTGTCGTAGTTGATTTAATTGGAATGAAATAGCCACTTTGGTCAATCTATTCACTATGACCCATATGGTTTCATTTCCTCTATTAGATCTTGCCAACCCATCTACAAAATTTATAAAAATAGAATCCCGCTTCCATACCGGAATGTCCAATGGCTGAAGCAACCCACTTGGCTACCGATGTTCGACTTTTTCCTTTTGAAATTTCAAATATTGCTTCACCCATAAGCCTATATCTTGCTTCATACCTTCCGAGAAGAAACTCCTCTTCATGTCCTGATACATCTTTGTTCCTCCTGGATGAATGGTGAACTTCGAACAATGGCATTCCTCCAAAACCTCTTTCCTTATGTCTCCTACATTCGGAAAACATAACCTACCTTTCTTTCTTAACCACTTATTCTGGTCAAAACAAACGTCCTCTAAGTCATCTCCCTCTGTTCCATCCCTTAAATTCTTGATCCGTTCAACTAATACTGAACCCTCCATCTATTTAGAAGCAATTTTATCAATCATAACTGGTTGAACTTCTAAACATGATAACATAGCAGTTTCCTTACTAGATCTACCTTTAAATCTCCACTATACTTCACATGTCATCAACACTTCTAAATATTCCCACTCAGTTATCACTATTAGCACTACATTCGGATGTTTTCTGCTAAGTGCATTTGCAACCTTATTGCCCTTTCCCGGTGTGTACTCAATACCAAAGTCATAAGCAACTATAAATTCCAACCATCTCTGCTGCCTCATGTTCAGCTCCTTTTGGGAGAACAAATACTTCAACAACTTATGATCCATAGATCGCTCATACCTATCTCTCAAAAGGTAATGTCTCCACACCTTCAATGAAAATATCATCGCAGTTAATTCCAAATCATGCGTTGGATATCCAACCTCATGCGGTATAAGCTGTTGAGAAGCATAAGCAGTCACTTTACCTCTTTGCAATAAAACAGCTCCGCAGGCATCTGTATATACTACCAAATCTTGATTCCCTTCTGGAAATATTAGTATAGGTGCATTAGTCAATAGTATTTCAAGCTCTGGAATGATTCCTCACACTTATCGGTCCAAACAAGCTTCACGTCTTTTCACGTTAGCTCGGTCATCGGTGCTACTATCCGCGAAAAATCCTTAATGAACCTTCTATAATATCCAGCCAATCTAAGAAAACTCTTTGTCTCAGTCATTATCTTGGGTCTCTTCCAATATTCGCCGCTTTAATCTTAATCGGATCAATAGGCAGGCCTTTCTCTGAGACTACATGACCAAGAAACTTCACTTCTTTTAGAAATGCACTTCGAAAACTTCGCCTTCAGCTAATTCTGCCTCAGCGTTTCAAGCATAATTCTAAGATGAAATTAATGCTCACTTTCATCCTTAGAGTATATCGGAATATCATCTATAAAACCAACACGAATCTGTCCATGTGCTATCGGAAAAATCAGATCATTAAATCGACAAAGAATGTTGACGCATTAGTCAGTTCGAACGGCGTCACTAACCATTCGTATGATCCATATCTAGTTCTAAATGCCGTCAAAAGAATACTATCCTCTGCTACTCTATGCTGATGGAAACCTATTAGTAAATCTAACTGAGAAAATACCTTGGATCCACTCAGGTGATCTAACAAATTATCAATTCTAGGTAACATATTTCGACTTCTCATTGAACTTACGATAATCGATACATAACTTCAACGATTCGTCCATCTTAGCAAACACGCGACTACTCCCCAAGGCGAGCTACTAGGTCAAGTAACATTCTTGCCTTCCAAATCCACCAATTGCACCTTAAACTCCCTCATCTCAGTAGGTGTCGTCCTGCTTGGTGGCCTACTTACTCGTTTTGCTCCAAGTACTAAATCTAACCGAAAATCAATGGCTCGTTTCGGTGTTAACCCTACTACGGGTTCAAAAACATCCAAAAATTCTCTAACAACGAAAACTCGATTCAACTCGTCTTCTACCTCCACAACACCTAACAAAGCATTCACCTCACAACTAGGTTTTTCTATGGTATATACAATCTAATCGTTAGAGTTAGGGTGTCTAAGCGATATTTTCCTATCATGACAAAATATCTTAGCATTGTACTTACTTAATCAATCCATACCGAATATTTCCGTACTCTATGAAATGAAACACATGCAAACTGCAAACAAAGGTATGACAAAGAAAATCAAACTCTTGGTGGTCACACTTCCTCCTATGTGTCGCATACCTCCTATCGAATTTGCACCCCCTAAGGAAGTAATCAGGTATGAAGGTTCTAGGTTAAGCTAAACTACCAAACAATGAGCGATGCACCAGTATCAAACAAATGCTAACTGACATACTATGAATCTAAAGTGTATCTCCCAACACTACTTTTCCTTTTTCCTTTGCCGTTGGCCTCGAGGTAGTTGGATCCAATGTAAATACTTTTCCCCTTCCATTCTAAGTAAGCTCCTTTCACCGGTTCTTATAATGTCTAATTTTATCGCAGTTGAAACACCTTACCTATTTCTTCTCCACAGCTTTCATTCCTTTACCTGTCCGGCACTCATGGTTGTAGTGTCCCGTCTTGTCACACTTGTAACGGACCACTTCTACCTTTCCCTTTATAGCAGCTCAACCTTTCTAAGCTCCTTTCTTATGGAAGAACTTTATTTTCTAACTCTGCCCCACCTGGACTTCCTTTTCGTTGTTTCTCTCCAGAAAAGTAAGCAACATTTTGTTCCTCAAAGCCATTTCAAACACAACATCACAATTACTCTGATATCCGGTAATGTAAATTTTGCTGACTTAGGCTTCAACCTCCTAATGAACATTTCAGTTCTCTTAATATTTGTTTCAATCATAGCATGCCCATATCTTACCAGCTCCCCAAACTGCGTTGCATACTAAAATATAGTCATGTCTTCCTGCTCGAATCCATAAAACTTCCTAAGCAGAGCAGACTTAGCAATCTCCGACATAAACCTTTTCTCAATTCTCCTTTTGAACTCGGCCCATGTAATCTTCTCCCAATTAACTCTTGCCGTCACACTATTCCACCAGTATAAAGCTGCTCCCTAAAGCTATCTCAAAGCAAGTTTTATCTTCTACTCATCATTGAACCCCAAACCTACAAAGATACTCTCAAAGTGTAGTAACCAGTTCTCTACTTCAATGGCATCTTCATATCCAATACATGGCTTTGCTCCCAACGAGGCATAATCCTACTCAGAATAGCGTAGTTGTTGAGCATTGGAGCTTCTTGATTCTCTTCTCCAGCATTTCCTCTAACCACGCTAACAACAACACCCACCTGCATCATGGTGACAAAGAACTGATACATAGCTTCTATATCAACTTTTCGGACTCTAGCACCCACATTTCCAGCTTGTGCCTAACTTGGATTTCTCCTGGTATTTAGTTTGGAATTTCCATTTTTTTTATATGGTGCTTCCCCTAAGGTTAACTCTACAACTTCTAACATCCATTTCTATATTCAAGCCTCATGAGATACAGAAGAATAGCCTAGGATCCATATCTGTATTCAAGGCTCATGAGATACAGAAGAATAACCTAGGTGAGATAGGGGAACAAAAATAAAGCATATACTTATGTACAGAAAATACAAGTACGTTACCACAGCAGTATCCTATACCCCATCTTATCTAGAAATTCCTTAGGATTATGTTTCAAAAAATCATTGTAGTTTAAAGTTTTTCATAAACCAATGCTCTAATACCAAGTTGTAACATCCCCCATTTGTAGGCCTGAAGCTAAGCGCTACAGTGTAGTCATCTGTAGTATTAACTTCCAATGACCAAATACGATAATGTTAATGGTACCCACAATATTAGAAGCACTTGAATATGAAATAAAATCATCGCAGATTAAAAAAAAATTCTAATTACATTTCAAAACAACTTTTCATATCCAAGTTACATAATCCCAAACACTTCCTAGGTTCAGATCAAATATAATTATCACGTAAATACATCAAAAGCAACATATGAAGATGCCCTATTGGTTGACCAGAGTACTAAATAGTCATAGCGGACTTAATGCAACATAGCGAATAAAACAAAAAAAACAACTCCTAGACCGCTAGCCATCAGCCTCCTACTTCTCTTTGGAAGCTTTATTCATCAACCAACTAAACCTGTAAATACTTAACCCTCGGCTTACTCAAATATTATTTTTAGCACCCAAGAGTTTAAGGGAAAAACATAAACATTGAGCCAGACATAACGCCTGTTGTGAATAATCTATACATGTCGGTTAATTAATATTAAATGAGACCATGCCACTTAGCAGAATAGGTTTCCCCTTACAAATATCCTTTTTAAAACATATCTTTTGGAAATCTTAATCCTGAAACCAAACCTGGTTAAAACAATATATCAATATCATGAAAGCATATAGATCATATAACAAATGAACTATTTGTCCAAACATTGTAGTTTTTTTGCCCCTAACTACTAACCTTTAGCTGACTCGGGCTTGTCAGACAAAATAAAAAAATAATCTAACTTCTGTAAATTATTCCTCTTCTAGATGGTCCGTCCCTATCTTACTTCTCTAGGGTCAACTGATCCTAGTGGTTTTGCGGGCTCACCAATACCTGTCTTTACTCTGTATATTCTTTTCTGTGTGTAATAGCATTTTAGTCTTACCTGTGATAAAGCCCTACACACTGGAATTTTAGACAAAATTACCTAAGGCCTAATAGCTAATGTATAGGGCATGACCCTATACCAGTCCTATATGATATTCTTATATCTGAGTCATCTTACTTAGGGTTCCAAAATTTTCCATAAGAAGCCTTTCTTATCAAAATGATTTAATCCTTTTAAATCACAATTAAACGAGGAAAATATAATATGTGTTATCCCGACTTTTAGCAAGGCTATGATACCAAAAATTAAATAGAAACCAAAGACAATTCTCCTCGATTGCCATTTATGTACAGATCGGCTATGGTTGTCGGTAAATTTTGTCCAAGGCCGGATCGAGCTAAAATTGGTATGGCACAATATACAAAGCTATAAAAACCAACGTTCCAAATTTCAAGTCAATTGGAGTTCATATGATCGAGATATTAATCGATCATGGTTGAGAAATCCAACTATTCGTATCCATGCACTTCACATCCATCCAACCATCATCATTTCGTATCCATCAAAAAAGGCAACATGCTTCATATCGATCTTGTTCGAATCCATCCTAAAACAAGCCTTCATCGTATCCATCAACATGCACTGCAGTTTGTACCCATCAAAGTGCACTGCAGTTCGCATCCGTCAACATGCACTGCAATCCGTATCCATTAACGTGCACTGTAGTTTGTATCCATCAACGTGCACTAAAGTTTGTATCCTTCAAGCGTACCGCTTGGTATCCGTAAATGGCTTGCATTTCGTATCAATCCCCATCAACAAAATCGATACGAAATGTATCTGAATTATCGATACGAAAAAAGCCACATACAAAGATACGAGACGACATACAAGCAGAGCGATATGAAATGGCTAACGTGTGAGGCAATATAAAAGGTTGATACAAAGGTTGTCGTATGAATGGGAACGAAGAATGGGCTCAAAAGTTATTGGATGGAGGGGTACGAATGGAAGACAAATGAGAAGAAGAAAGGTGAGCGGTATGAAAAATGGATCTCCCCTGGATTTTTTGAGACACATCATCAATACCCAAAGCACAGATACGAAGAGAAGAAATGTGGGGCTCTGGATCGGTTCGAAACTTCCAGCCTACATTGTAGAATGAAAACTTGCATCGATCATAACTTAGAATCTACAAGTCCAAATGCCACCAAATTTTCACAGGAGCTTACGTACGACGTGAAGAATGTTCATGCTAAATTTTGACTTGATTGTATCAAATCTTGATCGATATGGAATTCGTTCGTATTGATCACGGACCAAGTACAAATGTCATGGGATCGATCGTGTGGGCCCACCCACATGCCAAAAGAGGTCTTTCGAGATCTGAACGAGATATTTGCGTCCTACACCTTTACATAGCATCCCAGAGTCTTTAGAAAAGGGACTTTTGGCTCTTGGACGCTCAGACTCTGCCGGAATCATCACTACACTTCAATTGTATTGTAACACATTGTAATTAACGAACAAAGAAAAGTAAACCAGCAACCCTTCAAAGTGGACGTAGGCTACAATGCCTAACCACTATAAAACTTGCGTTCTTACTGCTTTACTTCGAATTTTCTAAGCGTTCTTCATATTTAATTCTTTATAAACTTATCATCTCTGATCTGTGACTATGATTTGGTGCTTTCATTAGCAATTGGGTGTTTATGACCATTTTTGGCGCAAACATTTTGGTTCTTTTGTTGAGAATGGTAGAAATCAGGGATTCTACAGCTTGGATCTTAGATCTGAAGACTTAAGGACTTAGATCTGGAAAGCAATGGTGAAGCAATCAGCAAGGAGACCAAGAGTAGAAAGAAGCAAGCATGAAGAAAGTCAAGAGGCTTCCTCAAGAGTGAATCAAGCCTCAGTCTTCATCATCCGAGATGAGATGGAGATGATGATGGAAGCTATGCAGGAGGGGATGCTACAAAGGCAAGAAGAGATGATACAGAACCTACTCCAACAAGTTGGACAAACTAGAATGCATAATCAAGGGAACGCTACAGCAAGGAATGCTAGAGACAAAGGTCAGGAGCATGGAACAACCAAGATCCATAATAGAGAAGGACCGTCAGGAGCAGCCCATGAACCGGAGGGCACTCCACAAGAGCATGTTGAGCCAACCTTAGGCAGGATACCGGATGCAGCTGTTCAACATGGCATCCATAGAGGAATGGATGCCCGTCCAAATGAGTAGATTACTGGATTCCCCTAAGAACTCGAGGGGCAGATTGGAGTCAATGGTCAAGGACTATAGCTTGGTGATGGTGACAGATTAGCGGAGATGATTAGACGAGCCATGAGTGGCGGACTGGTGAATAGAGATTTATAAGATGTTAACATGAGCCCCTTCACTCCCTCAATCAGGCAGGTTAGAAATCCACCAGAATTCAAGCTACCGACATTGGAGACATACGATGGAAGGACGGATTCAACTATTCATCTGACAACATATATGAGAAATATGGAAGTACTGAGGGCATCGGAGGAAGTCATGGCCCCGTATTTCCCATTGTATCTGACAGATATAGCAGCATCATGCTTTAGGCAATTGGAAAGGGGTTACGTTAGAACATGGACTGAGCTGACCGAAAAGTTCATGAGGTAGTTCAGAGTTAACATTTCGAGGCCCAAGAAGGTTACGAGTCTAGCAGCACTAAAGCAGAAGACCAAAGAGTCTTTGAGGAACTTCTTAACATGATTTAATGCAGCAGCAGCATCGGTGGATCGCCCAGATCCATCCATGGTCTTGATGGGAGCAGAATCTGGCATAGTTGATTGAAGAGAGTGCAAAAGTTCATCGACAAGAGATCCACCTATGGATCTAGGAGAGTTTTATCATGAGGCTGAAGGATATCTACGATTAGAGGATGTAAATGTTAAGGAGGAGAAAGAAAGGGAGTTGATGTTTATGCAATAAAAAGCGCAGATCCATTTGGAAAAGATTCAGGTAAGGATAAAGGAAAATGAAAAGCGAAGGATGCCGGCGATGAATCAAAACGACCGCGATAGGAACTGAGATTGACCTTTTATAAGAAGCTGAACGAGACTTTGGAATGGATCTATCAGGACTCCAAGGGGCAGGTTCCTTATCGAAGGCCAATGAGGAGGGATCCGACCAACAATGAGAGGAAATAAGACAAGTACTGCTTATTCCATGAGCTAAGCGGCTATAATACAAATGATTGCAGGCACTTGAGGGTGAAACAGAAGGACATACTCGGAATGGCATGTTGTTACAGTACATGAGGAGGCGAACCGCGATGGGGGAGCAAGAACGACCGCCACATGCACCAACTGGGAACGGCTCCGGATCGAGGCATCAGCTTGTCATCAACGGATTGAAATATGATGAATAAGCGGCAAACTCCACGCCAGCACAATTAAGTCATGTACATATGTTCAAGGTCATGAATGATCTTCAAGCATGCTCTGATACAACAATCAATCGCATCAGTGTAGGTGTTTGCAATTTGACAACCCTATTTTGTTTTTGTTTTCTGTTTCTTATGTTTGGACTTGGTTCTGTTGGATATTTTTTTGAACGACTCCTTTGTATCTGACAGACATAGCAGCATCATGCTTTAGACTAGTTTACTATTTTTAGCTATTTTCCTTCATTTAACTTTATATAATTAATAAATATTATATATATTTTTATATTTTGATAAATTTTCGAAATTTTATCTGGGATTATTATTATTTCCAGAAATATCATGTTATATAAACAAAAGTTAGGAAATTTGAAAGGTTTTAAAAGCTTTTGAAACGTAAGTCGTTTCTTTTACCGTTTCCACATTTACTCTTTGACCCTTTTTTTTGTTTTTTCTCTTTTAGCCGTGATTTCCTCCTTCATTTTTCACGTGGATCTCAGATCTATTTCTCATCTAAAAAAAAATACGGCCATGGCTTGAAGGAGTTGAGGTAAAAATTATCTTCTTCTTTCTTTGTTTTTCTACTTTTCTATTTTGAATTTTGTACTTGTTCTCACCTTCATAACTTGGCTCCTCGTCAACCAGATTTGACCTGAACTCTACCACCCCTTTCCTCTGACCATCACCCAACCTACTACCTCTCCATTTCAGGTCGGGACCATCCATGGCAAGGACCACCACAAAATCCACCAAAAACCATCACCTATTGCACTAGCCTAGCTTAGTTTATCATCTCCACCTTCTACCACCATTAGCCGCCACTACCCCCACCACCACCACCTCTGACCTGACCTCCACCCTCTGCCACATCATCCACCACCCTCGGGAAATCAGGCCATGACCATAGAGCATGAGGCCGAGCCCAATAGGAGCCAAGATGTGATGATATTTGCTTTGTTTTGTAAAGTGTTGCACCTATATCTTCATCTCCATTAAACCCATGTAGCCGACCACTTTGCACCCAAACCAGACCTTAATCCATGGCATAGCTGAGCTTAACCCATCCATAACTGATCCATGTGAAGTTGAGAATAAGTGCAAAGCATTTGACTTTGTTCTGGACATTGATTTCTAGTGTTGTTCAAGTGTTACATTGTTTTGTAACTTATATGTTGTATTGTTTGTTTAAATATTTGAATAAGGAAATTATCTTTGGCTCTCTCAATATCAAATATTTGTCGTGCCATCGTGCTTTTGAAGATCTTAGTTTGGGTCATTTGTATCCCAATCTCCAGCTCAAACAAGTGAGTATTTCTCACCAGACATTATGTACTTATATAATTAGTAAATTGACACCCTGTGAATCTGTAGAACTATATGATCATGTTATAGCTGCTTATATTATTGTCATATGATGTTCGCACCTATTATTACACCTATTATGTTATATGTTACTGTTATTTCATGCTATTGTATTTATTTTATCTGTCCATCACACTGCAAGTTCCCTTTAGATTAGAATCACTATGGGTTGAAATGATACATACCCGAACGGACTTTAGAATAAGGGAAAATTGTTATGGGCTGAAATGATAGGCCTAAATGATTTTCAATTTATTTCATTACTTGGGACCGCGGGCTGGAAATGATAAAACCCGGATTTTCTTTGTAAATTACGTGTTGAAATAATATATTACCCGTATCGCTTTTCATAGTGTAGAAAATTATATGCAGGCCCGTAGTTAATATAAGTTTTTCTTACATTTTTAAAATTATTTTAGAAATGTAAATATTAAAATATTTTGATTTAAATCTAAAGTAAAAGGAATTTTGTAAAATATTGTTTATTTTCTGAATAATTGTAAGTGAAATGAATTAATGAAAAAGTTAGAGAATTTTGAATGTAAGTTATTTTGGAAAATTTGATTTAATTATAATTGGAAATTAAATTGAATATGAAATTATGATAAAATGATAATTTGAATTTAAATGAATATAAATGATTTTATATCATATTAATGATTTTTACTAAAGTTGAAATGTGAAATGAATGAATATTTAAGTTGAAATTTTGAAATATAACTAAAATTTAAAATTTATGAAATTGACTTAAAAGTGAATTTTTAGTTAAGTAAATAAAAATAAAACTAAGTTATATTTGAGAATTTGAACTTAAATGTTAAGTTGAAATTTAATGTAATGAATTTAAATTTGAAAGTTGAAATTTAATAAGCGAATTATTAATAAATATTGATTTTTGAAAGGAAACTTAACTTTATAAAATCGTGAATTTAAGTAAAATTGAATGATGCTTATAAATGTGAAATGTATGATTTTGTAAGGTAAAAATGATTTAAATAAAAAAATTATGTGTTGGGAAATTCTATTGAATATTTGAAGTTAATTAACAGCATTTTTAAATGCTGTCTTTTGTTAAATTGAATTGTTTTGAATGTAACTTTCTGTAGCATTTTTCAAATGCTACGAAACTTGAATTTTCATTGTTTTAATAAATTTAAGTGCATAAATGAACATTGAAGAGTTTAAATTTTTGGAATTTAATAATTTAATTATTAAATGTAATAACTTCATTTTTATGATTTAAAATGAAGTAATTTGTTTTGAAATATAGCTATTTGATATATTAACATGATTGAAATGTGGTTTCGAAAAGATATGATATTTTGATATATTAAAATGATTTGAAATGTGGTTTTGAAAAGATATGATATCTTGATATATTAAAATGATTTGAAACGAAGTTTTGAAAGATATGATATTTTGATATTAAAATGATTTGAAAGAAGTTCTGAAAGATATGATATTTTGGAAATGAAGCTTTGAAAGGTTATGATATTTTGATATATTAAAATGATTTGAAAAGAAGTTTTGAAAGGATATGATAATTTAATATATTGAAATTGTTAGAAATGACTGGATATTTATTTTGATAAATATTTGAATTGAAAGATATGGTATGATGATATATTGAAATGGTTTGGAAATGATTTAATCTTTATTTTGATAAAGATTTGGGTTGAAATGATATTTTTTTGAAGTATAAAATATTGTTTTTAAGTTATAACTACGGGTTATAATAACGATTGGTTGTTAAAGAGACCGGGATCGGTTATTGTCTTATAGCCGACCAATACCGAAAACCACTTTAACAACTGTGTACGCGGTGGAGATTCCAGAGTGAAGTAGGATGGTGGCGGCGTTCTCGAGGTATATTACATGGATCCAACTGCCATGAGTTGGCATATATGACTAAAACAGGAGCTATACCGGGCTACACAAAGGGTCGCACCCTTTCATCGAGCGTGCTCCATCGGAAACCATTCTATTACTTCTGTGATTCGATATGTGGCGCCACTTTGATTCGGGGGAATTGTTTGAGGTGGGTGGAAGCTGCTGGCTTGCCGTCACTACCGGTCCGGGAGTGCAAACGGTGTATCCAGCCTGGCATTGCCTCGCGTGCCGTGTCATATCCTTATATCGAGCCCACTACGATTTTGGTTTGAAAGATCCGACAGCGTTAGGATTCACCATCCCCTTAACGCTATTTTCTATATGATTATACTTTACTGATTAGACACTACTGTATATAGCGCAATATACTACATAGTAAATAGTTTAATGGATCCTTAGAGGATGGGCGGTCCCAAGCATCTTCTAAGTTACTTGTACCTTTACTACAGTTCACTTGAGTTGGTTTACATTGTATAAGTATGTATGTCCTGACTCGAGTGTTTGTATTTTTATTTACCCTCGGGTCAGCCTGAGTTATCCACAGATTTGGATTTCCACTTTTCTGGACATTGAAATCGCAGGGGATTATCTACTTGTCAAGTTTATCTTTTGCAGTCAGTTGTTCCATTCAGCTCTTGTATTAATAGACTTCTATGTAGTGAGACTTCCTTTGTACTTTATTTCTTCTGTTGTATTTTATGTAACTCTGATATATTTATATAGTAGCTTCATTGTGACGACCCTGGATTTTGGCCCTATCATTTTGTAAACTGATCATTTTAAAATGAATAAATTTTCCGGAGATAATTGCCATTTGTTTATATAGATTTGTATTCTAAAAAGGAAATCTTGATTTTGAAATTTAAAATAAATCCCTTAATAATATAGACAATAAAATCTCTCTTATATAATGAAATTTAAATTGCTTTATCTTGTTAACATTTGGTAAACATATGTATATAAATGAAATATATGGATAATAATGTTTAAAACAAAATCAAATTCTATGAATATAAAATATAAATATTAAACGTAGGTAAAACTTATGAATATAATTTAAATATTGATAGTTAAAAATACAAATAGGAATTAAAACGAAAGCAAGAATTAAGTAGGTTTGGGATGCATACAACATAGATTTAAATTGTAAGAACAAAGTATACAAAAATAAGCACAAGTGTATAAATAATAAGACAAACATATGTATATGAATTATTCAAGCTAAAACAAATGTTTTCAAATAAGATATCTTCATTCACAAGACTCATCTAACTGTAAAGTGAACATTTGCATACAAAACAAATGGATATGTATACATACCTTAATTTATATGAATGCATGTAAACAAAAGAGGAGACAAGATTTTAGGCTTAGCATACAATACATCATTTTCAAGCACAGAAAACATATAAATCAGGTCAAAACAAAATCACATCAGGTCATAGAAAGTTCTTACAAAAAAGAAAAAAAATATCTTAAGAGTGGAAGCTTGCTGTGTACACCAGAGGAACCTATATACCTGTACTTACCTTCATTATTTCATTGGAACAAAAACAAAGTAAAACAGAAAACTATTACTTTCATTCTACAACTTAAAGAAAACAAAATACAACTCAACAGAAGATCAGAGTATGTAAAACAGCAATTGAAAGCCTGAATCTTCAAGCAACTTCAAAACTAAATCAGAGACAAAGCAACAGCAAGAACAATAGGTAAGTAAACAATTATATTTATGAACAGTTTAAAGATCTGAGGATCAACCTGAATACATGTGATAGATTGAAGTGTGATGATGCATTGATGCTTAAATTAATGTTATTTGTGACTGAAGATTGAAATGTGAATATCAGGTTCCTGTGTTTCCATTTTCTGTACTCTGTTGTTTTCACAGGCCTTGTTTTGGCTTCAAAAAAATTCAAATCCTTAAATTTAATCAACATTTGACTTCGAGTTTCTAATGGAAGTTGTTTGCTAATGACTGATGAAGGTTTTACAAATAATTTTAGGATTTTTAACCCATCAAATAATTTTTAAATTAGGAATAACAGTGAAATATTAAATTGAGATAAAAATCATCAAATCTTAAAATCTGATTTGGGTTGCCTGAATGAATTCGTGCTTAGAAATCACGATTTTAAACATACACTCCATGATTTTTAGTGTGTTTATTCATGGGAATTTTGGAGTTGAGTGTTTTCGACATTACCATCAATTTGAGGTGATACGCGGCATCAAGTTGTTCGACGTTTAGGATGAAGAATGTCTGAGGCATGGGGGTCTCGTGAAAAATATTGATGGATTTTATTCATGGCCATGGTGGCCAGTATGGGGTGATCTTGGGTTTAGTATTAGGTTTGGGTAATTGGGGATGTCGAGGTTGTTGCGGGAACTATGAAGCATCGGAGATTGCTCGCGATGGTGGAAATGGTTGCTGGATTGTATGGCGAAGCTTCGGTGATGATGACAGATGATCTCGAGGTTGGAGGCGTTGGGAATGGGGGGTTTTCCGACCATGGTGGGTAATAGGATGGGTCAAGGATGTCTCGATTTCGCCTCGTTGGGTTTTCATGCGATCTGTGTCTAGATGTGTGTTCGCGTGGGTGCATGCGGTTGTTAAGCAACGCCACGATGGCCTCCGATGGTCAGAGGCGTTTATGAACGTGCAAAGTGTGCACGTCATGCCTGGGAAGATAGGTTTAAGTGGAAGCTCAGGTCGTTCTTGCGTTAGTTCGTGGCAGTGGGAGACCTAGAAATTTTGGAGAGTTTGCTCATGTGTAATGTGATAGCCTCAAATTTTTGGTGAGAATCTATTCCAGTTGTGAAATACAGGTTTAAAGTTAAAGTAAAATCAATTCCAAGTTTTAAAATGAAACTTGAACCATATTGTTTTAGGTAAAGAAAATCAAAGTGAAGGATAAAGCAAGATATTTGCAAACAAGTTTCGAAATTTTAAAAAAGTTTTAAAGTTATTAAATAATGTGTTTTCAGAGAAAAAAAATGTTTAAACACGAAAAAGGTGTATTTGAAGTAAGCATGTTTTAAAAGAAAATGTTTAACTAAGTTTTAATATATTTAAAGTAAATGTTTTAATGGAATGTTTAATTAGGATTTTAAAAAAAAAATAAGAAATTATTAATCAAGTTTGAATAGGTTTCAGAGCTCTTATTACTAAAGGCTAACTTTTTGACTTGTTATCAAAATGTTTCAAATCTTTCAAATATGGAATAAATTTGCAAAATGTTTTCAATTGGAAGTTTAATGATAACAATCAAAGGATAATTACAAAAGATAATTAGTTTAAAGAATAATTACTTAATGAGAGCAATTAAGAGATAGGATTGGTTATTGAATGTAATTATTTGGGAATTAATTAATGATGTGATTGATTTAAAGGATTAGTTACTTAGTGCAAGATTAATTACTTAGTGGAAGTAATTGATGGGTAGTTAATGTTGGGATCATTAATTAGTGGTTAAGAGACGACTAATTAATTTAGGAATTAATTTAAGATAATCAATTGGTTTATTTAATTAAGGATAAACTCGGAAATTGATTAAGGATTAAACATTTAATGTACTTAATTAAGTAAAATTACTTAGTGTAAGAAATTGTGGTGTAATTACTAAATAAAATCAAATAAGGGGAAATATTTACTTTATAAAAGTAATTGAGGAAGGTAATTAAGGATTAATTACTTGGATAAAAAAAATTGATGGATTTATAATTAATTTATATGATAATTAATGGATAATTAGTGAAGGTGATTAATGAAGAGATAATTACTTAATAGAAGTAATTTGGGAATTATTAATGGAAGTAATTGTTGGAAAATTACTTATGGAAGTAATTGAATTGAAGTGATTAAGGGTTAATCACTTGATAATATTACTCAAAGGTTTAAATCAATATAATTGACTAGAAGATTGATTGATTAATTAAAGAGTAATTAATAAATTAAAGGATTAAGGATTAATTACAATGTGGTAAATTAATAGTTAAGGTAATTAATTAAAGAAGTATTGGAATAATTAAATTTGTAAGCAATGATGTAATTAATCAAAAGGTGTTTAAGTGGGATGAATCAATTAGAGAATAATTAATAAATTTGTGTGTTAATAGGTGTTGAGCATAACAAGCAATGAACTCGTAGTAAAATATGAGTTACCCAGGTTTTATTCTTTATGATTTGAAATTTGGTATTTCAAGTAATATGAGTTTACTCGCGCTGGTTTCCCGCCCGACCCGGGTGTTACTTTCGTGTAATGCTCGGGTCAGATCGAGTATTACAGATTTTCAGGTAGGACGTTCTGAAGCTCAAGAGGCGAGCTGGATGGCAAGAGCGTATAGAGTATTTCCGCTGTATTCATATTATTATTAATCTGAGACATGATGTTGTACATATTTAGTGACTGTATATATGTCAAACCCTGATGCATATTAAATGTAAGCGACAGATATAATGGTCTTTTGTAAACTGTTTATTATTTATTATTATATTTTATCTGCTGCGAATGTGAGATGTTGTTGTTTCTGTTCTTCTTCTTCTATCTTTTTCTTTCTTTTTCATAACTATCTGGAATTTTCGGGTTTGAAAATTTTCTGGACGTTATAGTTGGTATTAGAGCTGAAGGTTAAGCGAGAACCTTGGCTCTGGTGGGTGTAGTCATTAAGGATAGGGTCAATAGTACCCTAGAATGAGTTGAGTGTATATATAGATGAGAGAGCGTACTTGTTATTTTCTTATATAAGGATTTTAAAATGATTTGATATAAGATTATATTTTGAGATATAAAGCAATATCCCACTCTGATAAATATTGAGGAAATTTATTGTTAAATTATTAGAATTAAATTAAGAAGTAATATACAACCAAATTGAAACTAAATAAAGATAAGTTTGAAATGGATTCAAATTGAAATTGAAATTTTGAATTGGAGAAGTATTTCAGAATAAGATGATAATAGGTGGCTTGAGATATGATAATCTTGGTTATTATCATAAGTGATTGTGAAATAATAAGATGTGTGTTAATGAGTAAGCAAAGTGAAATGTTTTAAAGGAGTAAACGTTTAGGTAAAGTATGATTTATAAATTGAAAATACCTAAATTGTGAAAATCTAAATCTAGATACAGAATTTGAAATTGCTTCAAAGTGCTAAAAGAATAAATAAGTATTATTTTAATAAAGGAGACTTGTTGAAAACAATGGGTTGTTTGAAGATTGGACTTGAATTAAAACCAAAGGTGGTTTTAAACTTAAGGCATATCTGGGTAAGCAAATTGATATATAAGAGTTGAATTTTGCTAATTAAGTCTAATATATAGGTTAGAAAGTCCCACTAGAAGTCAGTCTTTGAGAGAAATGGCTAAGAGTGAAGAATGGAAGACAAGGCACAGAGAACGAAGAGCAGCTGCACGTAAGGAACGGGAAATAGCAATTCAGGAGTATGAAAATCGGATTAAGGAAAGAAATGGACCAGGACCTTATGATAATGTCACTTGCTATAGATGTTACAATAAGGGTCATTACGCAGCTAAGTGTGGTAAAACAAGGAACGAATTAAAGGGTATATTCCAACGTTTTCGCTCCGAGATATTATGCTTTAAGTGCCATAAGAAGGGACATTTCCTTAATCATTGTCCTGAAATGAGGAAGGTGAAGCGTAAACCAATGGAACCGGTCAAAGAGTCAACCGTTTGCTATCATTGCAAGGGAATGGGACATGTCGCGAGAAATTGTCCTAAGAGACATAAGAAGAAGATTAAGGTTGTGGAACATCCAGAAGGAAGCATGGAGGTCATTCGGATTGATGAGAGGGTAGAAACTTTTTGTGGAAAATGCTATGAGCGGGGACATCCTGTTGAAAAGTGCATGTTCGGGCTTTGCCCTTTGGGAGGAAGTCCATAAAAAGGCATCTAGGTTTCTGACTTTTGTAAGACTCTTATTTTGGATAAATGTATGTAATGTATGAACTATTAGTAGGTAATCAACTAATGTATGGAATATTTTGTGGTAATTCAACCTAATGTAAAACTTTCTATATCTATTGAGAATTGGACTCAGAATTAAATAGTTAAAGATTTGGATTACTGAAAAAAAATAGATATATAAATGAATAAAGGTTAACCTAATTTAAGGAGATTAAATCAACATTTGAAAATTTAGCTCAAATTTATATGATTCGAGATGGTTAAAGTTGAGGCTTTGATTTCATTAGTTCGAATTGAAGTTAGTTTAAATTAATTAGAATTGAAGATAGATGAGTATAAAATTCTAATGGGAAATTTGAATTGGATTAATTCAAAATAAAATCGAAGATTTAATAAGTTCAAATTCAAATAGGGATTGGGATAAATTCATATAGAAATTGAAATAATTTGAAATTGAAGTAGATCCAATTGGGAAGTAGCCGAAATAAATTTGAATAATTTGGAATTGTAGTTAAAGTGAATATGTTTAAAATCAAATAAACTTGATTAGAATTTGGAAAGAAATCGGATTGATTTAACATGAATTGGAAATAAACCAAGTCCAATGGAAATTTGAAATTGGTCAATTTAAATGGAATTGAAAATTTAAATTGAATTGTTGAGGAAGTGAACAGTTTGACTCTAGACTATTTTATATAAATTGTTTTAATATAAACTTATTTTCCAAGCTATTTAATATATATAACCTTTCTTTTTAAAGCCAAATTATTTTATATTTGTTTTACCATTATTTTGAAACTATTTAATCATTTTTCAACTGCTTTATAAACAAATTACTATTTTTTTACCACTTTACAAATTAATCACTATTTTACAATTATCCAAAAGTTCTGAAACTATTTAACTATTTTCCAACTATTTTACAACTAGTTAACTATTTTAGAGATTTTTGCAAAATATTAATTATTTTTCCACTACTTACCTGTTTTTTAAAATTTTTAAGCTATTTTCTAAACTGGTCGGAGTTCAAACCGTTGTTGATTTAATACCCAACTGAGATAAGAATTGAAATGATAATCCAAATGGGGATTAAGACAATTGTAAATAAGTAAAGGGAACTTAAGGAAATGTGAATAGAAAGGAAAATTGATTTGCCTGATAATCAATGGAAATAAATAAGTAGGATGTACGTACATTATTCTATTCGCATAGTGATTTGATCCAGATTCGAGAACAGAATTTCAAGGTAGTTATCGATCCGAGTTGGGATTTTTCACTCGATTTCGACGGCGAACATGAATATGGATTATTGATTGGCTCTGGACATTCTCTATCATAGTTATGGCTATGCAAGGAGGGTGACGGTTTCGGATCAAGAAACCAGATCGGTGTCCGCACTAGGAAGTCGGGTGGACGTTACTAGTTCGGAAGTGGAATTGTGTGATCGAGCAAGCGATCAGATTAGCATAGCGTACGGATGATATGTGTACGCCGTACGAATTTGAATGAATTTGATATTGAAAAGAGTAATCAAATTGGGATATTCGGTTTTGAATAAACAAAGTTGTATATCTTTGTTATATAAGATAAATCTTCCCTTGTTAAATTTACTGCCGGAAGAAAAGGATTTTTTTTTTTTGAAAATCTTTGATGTATAAAAGGGATTTTATACAAGTTTGAATGATCCAAAGTTTTAAAATTTTTATATACCTGTATATATATATATATATATATATATATATATATATATATATATATATATAAAGAATATTACGAGGATTTTGAAAAAAAAGGGTTTTGGAAAGGCTTTTGATTTTGGGTAAAGTCAATATTGAAATTTGGAAAGCCTAGTTTGAGAATTATCGATTTTGGGATGATCGATTTTGTGTAAAAGAGATTTGTATGAGATCACACTAGGTGTATGATTTTGAAGGATACTATATGTGTATAGTATAAATTGTTTTGATGATGACTCTAGGGAAAAAGACGCTCCCTTGAAATGAACTTCTCAGGAGTGCCACCGGGTAGTGCTGCCTTGAGCCCCAAAAAGGGGGTTCTAAAGTTGATCCTGTGAGGAGTCCGGACAAAACTAGTACCTGAGGATTATTGGGTAGCGAAAGCCGATGGCGCTGATGCCTATATGGGCATTTGGGTTATGCTGTGACGATAGTGTAACTCGATGTCACTGCGATCTACTGTGGGGACCATGGAAAAAATCGTGTGGAGGATGAGTGTCAACGGCCTACACTTGATTTTGCCAGGAAGAAAACGCAACATCGGTAGACTGCGATCTATGGTCAAGTGGAGTGGAGAAGTTTCATTTTTGGCAGCGAAATTCGATGGCGCTGATGCCTACAGTTATATGGGTTTTTGCTATGATAGCTACGTAACCCCAGTTGTAGCTGCGATCTGTAGCGGGTTCCATGGTGTAATCGAGGGGCGCAGAGGCCTACAGTTATCTATGGATTTTGTCGGGATGGCAACGTAACCATCGGGTTAACTATGACCATGGATGGGGGTGATGATTTTCAGAGCATTCTCACCAAGATATTTCCTTTATTTTCAAAAACTATTTCTATATTTTTTTTAATAAAATTATTTTCACTAGATGTTGGAAACGGGTTGGCCAAGCACTTATAGATTTTCAGTCGTACGCCTGATCAACGTATGACCGAATTTCTATGAGAACGAGGAGTGACTTGTCGAACATCGAGTTATAAAAGTATTTGTATAAAAACTATTTTAGTAATATTGTATAGATTTTTAAAGTAGTTTAAAAATAATCAAAGAAATTTATCTGGTTTTAAGCATTTAATAAATCTGGTTTCGTTCCTTTTTGAGGACGAAAAGATTCAAAGCGGGAAGGAATGTGACGACCTTGGATTTTGGCCCTATTATTTGTAAACTGATCATTTTAAAATGAATAAATTTTCCAGAGGTAATTGCCATTTGTTTATATAGATTTGTATTTTGAAAAGGAAATCTTGATTTTGAAATTTAAAATAAATCCCTTAATAATATAGACAATAAAATCTCTCTTATATAATGAAATTTAAAATGCTTTATCTTGTTAACATTTGGTAAACATATGTATACAAATGAAATATATGGATAATAATGTTTAAAACGAAATCAAATTCTATCAATATAAAATATAAATATTAAACGTAGGTAAAACTTATGAATATAATTTAAATATTGATAGTTAAAAATACAAATAGGAATTAAAACGAAAGCAAGAATTAAGTAGGTTTTGGATGCATACAACATAGATTTAAATTGTAAGAACAAAGTATAGAAAAATAAGCACAAGTGTATAAATAATAAGACAAACATATGTATATGAATTATTCAAGCTAAAACAAATGTTTTCAAATAAGATATCTTCATTCACAAGACTCATCTAACTGTAAAGTGAACATTTGCATACAAAACAAATGGATATGTATACATACCTTAATTTATATGAATGCATGTAAACAAAAGAGGAGACAAGATTTTAGGCTTAGCATACAATACATCATTTTCAAGCACAGAAAACATATAAATCAGGTCAAAACAAAATCATATCAGGTCATAGAAAGTTCTGACAAAAAAGAAAAAAAAAATCTTAAGAGTGGAAGCTTGCTGTGTACACCAGAGGAACCTATATACCTGCACTTACCTTCATTATTTCATTGGAACAAAAACAAAGTAAAACAGAAAACTATTACTTTCATTCTACAACTTAAAGAAAACAAAATACAACTCAACAGAAGATCAAAGTATGTAAAACAGCAATTGAAAGCCTGAATCTTCAAGCCACTTCAAAACTAAATCAGAGACAAAGCAACAACAAGAACAATAGGTAAGTAACGAATTATATTTATAAACAGTTTAAAGATCTGAGGATCAACCAGAATACATGTGATAGATTGAAGTGTGATGACGCATTGATGCTTAAATTAATGTTATTTGTGAATGAAGATTGAAAAGTGAATATCAAGTTCCTGTGTTTCCATTTTCTGTACTCTGTTGTTTTCACAGGCCTTGTTTTGGCTTTAAAAAAATTCAAATCCTTAAATTTAATCAACATTTGACTTCGAGTTTCTAATGCAAGTTGTTTGCTAATGACTGATGAAGGTTTTACAAAAAATTTCAGGATTTTTAACCCATCAAATAATTTTGAAATTAGGAAAAACAGTGAAATATTAAATTGAGATAAAAATCATCAAATCTTAAAATCTGATTTGGGTTGCCTGAATGAATTCGTGCTTGGAAATCACGAATTTTAACATACACTCCATGATATTTGGTGTGTTTATTCATGGGAATTTTGGAGTTGAGTGTTTTCGACATTACCATCAATTTGAGGTGATACGCGGCGTCGAGTTGTTCGACGTTTAGGATGAAGAATGTCTGAGGCATGGGGGCCTCGGGAAAAATATTGATGGATTTTATTCGTGGCCATGGTGGCCAGTATGGGGTGATCTAGGGTTTAGTATTGGGTTTGGGTAATTGGGGATGTCGAGGTTGTTGCGGCAACTATGAAGCGCCAGAGATTGTTCGCGATGGTGGAAATGATTGCTGGATTGTATGGCGAAGCTTCGGTGATGATGACAGATGATCTCGAGGTCGGAAGCGTTGGGAAAGGGGGGTTTTTCGACCATGGTGGGTACTAGGATGGGTCGAGGATGTCTCGATTTCGCCTCGTTGGGTTTTCATGCGATCTGTGTCCGGATGTGTGTTCGCGTGGGCGCGTGGGGTTGTTAAGCCACGCCATGATGGCCTCCGATGGTCGGAGGCGTTTGTGAACGTGCATAGTGTGCACGTCATGCCTGGGAAGATAGGTTTAAGTGGAAGCTCGGGTCGTTCTTGCGTTAGTTCATGGCAGTGGGAGACCTAGAAATTTTGGAGAGTTTGCTCGTGTGTAATGTCATAGCCTCAAATTTTAGGTGAGAATCTATTCCAGTTGTGAAATACAGGTTTAAAGTTAAAGTAAAATCAATTCCAAGTTTTAAAATGAAACTTGAACCATATTGTTTTAAGTAAAGAAAATAAAAGTGAAGGATAAAGCAAGATATTTGCAAACAAGTTTCGAAGTTTTAAAAAAGTTTTAAGGTTATTAAATAATGTGTTTCCAGAGAAAAAAAAAATGTTTCAACACAAAAAAGGTGTATTTAAAATAAACATGTTTTAAAAGAAAATGTTTAACTAAGTTTTAATATATTTAAAGTAAATGTTTTAATGGAATGTTTAATTAGGATTTAAAAAAAAATTATTAATCAAGTTCGAATAAGTTTCAGAGCTCTTATTACTAAAGGCTAACTTTTTGAATTGTTATCAAAATGTTTCAAATCTTTCAATTATGGAATAAATTTGCAAAATGTTTTCAAATGGAAGTTTAATGATAACAATCAAAGGATAATTACAAAAGATAATTAATTTAAAGAATAATTACTTAATGAGAGCAATTAAGAGATAGGATTGATTATTGAATGTAATTATTTGGGAATTAATTAATGATGTGATTGATTTAAAGGATTAATTACTTAGTGCAAGATTAATTACTTAGTGGAAGTAATTGATGGGTAGTTAATGTTGGGATCATTAATTAGTGGTTAAGAGATGACTAATTAATTTAGGAATTAATTTAAGATAATTAATTGGTTTAATTAATTAAGGATAAACTCGGAAATTGATTAAGGATTAATCATTTAATGTACTTAATTAAGTAAAATTACTTAGTGTAAGAAATTATGGTGTAATTACTAAATAAAATCAAATAAGGGGAAATATTTACTTTATAAAAGTAATTGAGGAAGGTAATTAAGGATTAATTACTTGGATAAAAAAAATTGATGGATTTATAATTAATTTATGTGATAATTAATGGATAATTAATGAAGGTGATTAATGAAGAGATAATTACTTAATAGAAGTAATTTGGGAACTATTAATGGAAGTCATTGTTAGAAAATTACTTATGGAAGTAATTGAATTGAAGTGATTAAGGGTTAATCACTTGATAATATTACTCAAAGGTTTAAATTAATATAATTGACTAGAAGATTAATTGATTAATTAAAGAGTAATTAATAAATTAAAGGATTAAGGATTAATTACAATGTGGTAAATTAATAGTTAAGGTAATTAATTAAAGAAGT
Source organism: Allium cepa (assembly GCA_030765085.1). Taxonomy (NCBI): domain Eukaryota; kingdom Viridiplantae; phylum Streptophyta; class Magnoliopsida; order Asparagales; family Amaryllidaceae; genus Allium; species Allium cepa. The sequence continues at coordinate 507,623,952 of CM060941.1, read as the reverse complement.
ATTAGAATAATTAAATTTGTAAGTAATGATGTAATTAATCAAAAGGTGTTTAAGTGGGATGAATCAATTAGAGAATAATTAATAAATTTGTGTGTGAATAGGTGTTGAGAATAACAAGTAATGAACTCGTAGTAAAATACGAGTTACCCGGGTTTTATTCTTTATGATTTGAAATTTGGTATTTCAAGTAATTTGAGTTTACTCACGCTGGTTTCCAGCCTGTCCCGGGTGTTACTTTGGCGTAATGCTCGGGTCAGACCGAGTATTACAGATTTTCAGGTAGGACGTTCTGAAGCTCAGGAGGCGAGCTGGATGGCAAGAGCGTATAGAGTATTTCCGCTGTACTCATATTATTATTAATCTGAGACATGATGTTGTACATATTTAGTGACTGTATATATGTGAAACCCTGATGCATATTAAATGTAAGCGACAGAATAATGGTCTTTTGTAAACTGGTTATTATTTATTATTATATTTTATCCGCTGCGAATGTGAGATGTTGTTGTTTCTGTTCTTCTTGTTCTATCTCTTTCTTTCTTTTTCATAACTATCTGGAATTTTCGGGTTTGAAAATTTTCTGGACGTTACATTCATGAACTACCATCTCTTTTAATTCCGCTGCATTATTATTACTCTGTGTCCGTGATCTGTAATTATTATTTACTGTATATTCTGAGATTTGCCAAATTCTTATTTACAACGCGGTATTTTGAGCAATTCAATTCCGGCATGAGTGTCTACCTATACACTTATAATGGATGCGAATGGTTGAAAATATCGGGTCGTTACAATATATATATATATATATATATATATATATATATATTAATTGCTTTTTGATGTTTTATGATAATTTAAAACAATATTTGATTATAGTAAATCATAAATAAATTTTCTTATGTAATATAATATTAGTTTTATTAACTATTTTGGAGATTTAAAATGAAGGAAATGTGTCCTCTAATGTTATTAGTAAATATTTAGTAACCAATGAGTTCTATATAAAAATGTGAAATTAGTTATTTATTGTAAATGGTAAATTATATCGAATTTAGATAATTGTCTAAATTACTATGGAATATTAAATCTTATCCGTCTCTTAGTATTTTTGTTGATATATAAAATTACATATTCTGAATGTTTTATTATTAAGCATTGATTCATTTATTTACATTTATTTGATTAATCTGTTTCGATATTAATTTTTGATTTTTATTTTCTTATCGTCTTTATATTGATTCCAATAATCTGCGTGATTCACCATTAATATTGATTTAGGTACTGATTTGATGTGATATTATGATGACATCTTTCTATATGACTTGTGCAATTTATACCTTATTCGAGTACTGATTTCATTTCTCTATGATAAGAAATTTGAATAAACGGAATAGTGATACCATCTGGTATAGGACTTTCAGTAACACTTTTTCGGTTATTCATCAAACTTGTAATATAGAAATATCTAATATGGAACGAGTGTAGTTTATAAGCATTGAATACATATCCGACCAACATGCTGTAACATCCCCTACGTGGAAGCCTAAAGCTAAGCGCTACAGACACTGCAGTCATTATAGTAATAACTTCTAGTGACCAAATATGGTAATAGTAATGGTATCCATAATATCAAAGCCCTTGAATATGGAAAGAAATCATCACAGATTAAATCATTTTTTCGATTAAATTTCAAAACAACTTTTCATATCCAAGTTACATAATCCCAAATATTACCCAGGTTTAGATCAAATATAATTAGTGCATAAATACGCCAAGAGCGACATATGAAGTGTCCCTTTGGTTGACTAGAGTAATATATAGTCATAATTGACTTAATACAACACAGCAGAATGAAACAAATAAAACAACTTCTAGATAGCAATACATTAGCCTCTCGCTCATCTACAGAAGCTTTATACGTCAACCTAGAAACCCTGTAAATCCTTAACCCTCATCCCACTCAAATCAATTTTGAGCACCTAAGAGTTTAAGGGGAAAAACATAAACTTTGAGTAAGACATAAAGCCTAGTGTTATTAATACTATACATCTTGATTAATTGATACTAAGTGAGTGTTATCCTGCCTTTTGGCAAGGCCGAGATACAAGGCACTGGTTTAAAACCAAGGGTTGCTCACCCTATATATCGAGCATGCACAGGTTCGCTATGGATGTCGATGAATTTTTTCCGAATCCGGATCATGCTAAAATCAATAAGACATGACAAACAAAGCCGTGGAAGCCAACATTCCGAATTTCATGTCAATCTGAGTCCATATGCTTAAGTTCGATGCAAGTTGAAGGAAAAAGCCACATTTTCATATCCATCGAAAAGATTAACTTCGTATCGATAGGAATCGTATCCATCATCACACCTCAATTTGTATCTATAAACTTCACACCGATCAAGTTCGAATCCATCAAGAAGCCTAAGTTCGACTCGATCTCACTCGAATCCATCAGGAAGCCTCGGCTAAACTCAATCTCGTACGAATCCATCGGCAGAGCGTGCATTTTGTATCAATTAGCTCAAGCCTACTTTGTATCCATCAAGTATCTACTTGGCTCGTATCCATCAAGGATGGTCCTGTTTGTAACCATCAGTCTCCATTGGTTCGTATTCATCAATGTTACTGCTGTTCGAATCCATCGAGTTATCATTACATTCCTATCCATCAACACGAATTAGATAACGGCTTTCGATGCAAATGAGGTGAGATTCATGAATGCGACACGGTCAACTTGGAGAAAAAGGGGGTTCGATGCGACGGATGTGCGCCCCGACGCCGCTGGGTCACGCGCTTTATCGATTCGAAATGGGTCGACCCGGAGCCTTGGATGAAAACCAGGCAACCATCCGAGAAGTCCAATTTCGTATCGACCATAACTCGAGATCCACCGATCCAAATATTATTAAAATTTTCACAGAAGATTACATACAAGCCAAGGAATGTTCCTGCCAAGTTTCAGCTCAAATAGAATAATTTTTCATTGATACGAAATCGCTTCGTATCAATCACAGATCGAGTCGAAACTTTGTAGGATCGATCGCATGTGCCCACTCATGTGACAGAATGAGTCTCCCAAATTTTGAGCGAGATATTAGCCTCCTACGCCTATAAATAACCTCCTGAAGCCTACAGAAAAAGGATCTTTGGATCTGAAGCGCCCATACTCTACCGGATTGAGATTTGCATCCTACCCCTGCCGTTGAATTCGAATTCCAAGCTGTACTTTACTGTTGTTCCTTGTAATTGCTTGTAACCGTTCAAAGGGAATCAAAAAATCCCAAAAACTTCATAGTGGATGTAGGCAACACGCCGAACCACTCTAAAATTGTGTGTCTGTGCATCTGTGTTACTGTTTACTGGAGTTTTTACTGGATAATCTCCATTCTACATTTATATTCATCATTTTTATCTCTTCAAAAACTTCCGAAGAGTGTTGTGCCCCATTTTGGTACAAACACTTTGGTGTTTTCACTAAAAAAAACCAGATTTTCTCCTGCTCGTTGGATCTATCGTTGATATCCGATTGCATAAATCTAAGAGAAAGATCCAGATTATTAATCCAAATTCCTTCCAACCTATTCAAATTTGCATAAAGTCTAGGAAAGGATCTCATTCATTGCCATGGTTATCACAAGGACCATTTCCAACGCTGTCGATCAAGAAGGCCGGGATATACAGAACCCCGCGCAAGTACCTCCATCTAACCAAGGCACAACCGGACCCTCGAAACCATCAGGTCAGGTTACCCAACAAGAGTTCCAGTGCTGCTTCAAGAGCTTACCCAGAGTCGGCAATAACTAATAGAGCAGCTACGCGCCAATGCCGAGCTGACCAGCAGCTGAATCGCCAGAAGCGGAGGAGATCTAGGAGAGATCATGCTTCTCGCTCCTCCACCGAAAGTTCTTCCTCTTTTGATTATCATCATCGATCTCTACGACCCTGGCTGGATGGGAGTCACATACAAACTGTTGGATATCAACCGACAATGACCGTTGGACAGCAGAGACTTGGTCCATCGGCCAGTTTCTAGATCAGGCCCTCCTTGCGAGGGGGTACCGCTCCTCATTACACCACAGACTGCCGCACTACGACCGTCGCGGTTGAACCAGGGGTTGATTCCCGAAATCAGTTGAACCTGGACCGTCGTCATCATGGGCGTACTCCTGAACCATACGTCCCAGAGGATTATGAGCCAAGAAGGTGAGACGTGGACCATCGAGGGCATCCTGTCCAACCTCATAATGTGGAACCTAATCACACTTTGGCTCGAACCGTGCAGAATGTACAAATGTCGGATCTTCCAACCATGATACGTCATATGATCCGTGAGAGCCAGTTTCTCACGAATGACGACTGGGGAACCTCTTGAAGTCACACTCATTTTACAGACGATATACTTACTGCTGAACCCCGTCGGTGATTTAGGATGCCGACACTACCCATGTACGAAGGAAACTCCGACCCAAACCAACATATTCTGAAATAAGGATGGTCGATGAGCGCTGCTAGAGCTGACAATGCAGTGAAGTGCCGTAGTTTTCCCATTTCCTTAGGGGGCATCACTACCAGGTGGTTCACCCGACTGCCACCACGATCCATTTCCTCCTTTGACCAGTTGGCCACTAAATCTGTTGAGCAATTCCGCATGCACGTCGCAAGGCCAAAAGATGTCAACACTCTATCTAGTGTCACCCAAGCTCCTGGAGAAACAATCAGACGCTACTTAGAGAGATTCCATGCTGCATGTGCGAAAATCAGCAATCCGAACGATAACTCCATCCTTATGGCGTTGACTAAGGGGATTGACCCCGACTCTGAATTCGGCAACGGGCTCGCCGGGAAACCACCTGTATCATTGGGCCATTTCTATGCCAAGGTGGCTCAATTCCTGAGAAGGGAAGATGCGAAACAGTCTAGGAAGCAAGATGATGCAGGACCGAGTGCAGAAGGGATCCAAAGCAATATTGCGGTCAAACAGTCTGGTGAGAGCTCTAGAAAAGTTCCGTTGAACATTCAAAACTAACAAACTCGGCGGAGGGAGAATGTGAATCAAAATAGAAAGCGAGATCAGAACCGTGGCTCAGAGCTCAAGAATCCTATGTTTGACTACTACACTCCTTTGAATACATCACTGGAGAAATTGTATTTACAAACCTGTAATACAATTCAATACAAAAAACCTGCACCAAAACCAACGTCAGAAAGGCAAATCTAGACGGGAAAATTTTGCAGGTTTCATGAAAGCTACGGGCACAATACGAATGAATGTCTTCATTTGCAGGATCTCATGGAAAAGTTGATTAGAGAATGGAAGCTGGAGCAGTTTGTGCGGGCGCCGCAGCCTGAAGGAGCGGGCCCATCAAATTAGTATAATAAGCCCGATCGGTCGAGAAAGGAGGACTCCACCCGTACCTGCGGGAGATTAGTGATAAACGACGTCAGTGGCGGACCCTCTTTGTCAAGAGCCTGGAATGACGAGGATCTTCGTCACTATTACACATGACAGGCTTTATTTATTTAGTCTATAAATACTTGGCAATTTTTCTTTGTATTTTGAAGTTCGAATTTGTAATTAGGCACTGACTTTGCCATGTTTTTCCGTTCCAGCAATAAATTATCATCTCTTCAAGCTAGAGCTGTGATTCACCTAATGCGACATTCAACTATCACGATGCACGAAGAGTTAAGTTCTATCATACGATGGAATTTATTCAAATAGCGAGTGACTGTGATACGACCGACCACTCACTATGTGAAACCTAAGCTCGGGGGCAAGCCGTCACATTAAAGGCTGAACTGGACCGACACACGACAGTGCTATAACCAACTCCAAATTCCTTGAGTGCGAATTGGAGTATAAACATCAACTCTAGGTTCCCAGAGTGCGAACCGGGGTATAAACACCAACTCTAAATTCCCAGAGTACAAATTGGAGTATAAACATCAACTCTAGGTTTTCAGAGTGCGAACCGGAGTATAAACACCAACTCCAAATTCCTAGTGTGCGAATTGGAGTATAAACATCAACTCTAGGTTCTCAAAGTGCGAATTGGAGTATAAACATCAACTTTAGGTTCCTAGAGTGTGAACCGGAGTATAAACACCAACCCCAAATTCCCAGAATGTGATTGGAGTATAAATATCAACTCTAGGTTACCAGAGTGTGAACCGGAGTATAAGCACCAACTCCAAATTCTCAAAGTGCGAATTGGAGTATAAATATCAACTCTAGGTTCCTAAAGTGCGAACCGGAGGATAAACACCAACTTCAAATTCCCAAAGTGCGAATTGGAGTATAAACATCAACTTTAGGTTTTCGGAGTGCGAACCGAAGTATAAATACTAACTCCAAACTCCCAGAGTGCGAGTTGGAGTATAAACATATAAATGCGACTCCGGAGAGGGTGGACCTATCCGCCAACCGACTTCGAATGTATCCTAACCAAGTTCGAGGAGGATGGACCCGTCCGTCTAGCGACCTCGCTTGTTAACTCGAGGTGGACGTGATCCGACCATCCACGGTCTCGATAAATCCATCATTCCCCGAGTGTGGACAAATTCCCAAAAAGCCTAAATGTATGTGACTGACCATCTATCGACCAACTCCAAATTCCCAAAGCATGAATTGGAGTATAAACATCAATTCCAGATTCTCGGAGTGCGAACCAAAATATAAATGCTAACTCCAAATTCCCAAAGTGTGAATTGGAATATAAATACTAAGTCAAAGTTCCCAGAGTGCGGACATGTGCTTGAAAACTTCGACATGCGCGATTGATCGCCTAAATACAAGTGCCGATCCCCAGAGTGTGGATGAGACTGTTTATAAATAAACAAGCATGATTCAACCGCTCAATTCTCACTTATTTTTAGCATTGGTCCGACAACGCAAAACCCGAATGGACAGAAACAATTTGCGATCGCTAGCTGATCTTTATAACTCATCCCCTAGACCGGGGGCAAAGCTTAAGTGTTAATAGTTGACCGAAATAGTACAACGCCCAAGTCCGACTCGATCCCCAGTTATGAATTGTGATCATGATTTTCGGACTTGGCAAATAAAACAAATTTGACTCGAAGGCTGAGACACCATAAGTACACTGAACTGAATTTCAAATACTGCAATACTTAACCATAAAAGAAATGAAAGTTGAAGCCAAGAAAATAAATTTCATTTCAACTAAATTGTATGTGTAGATTCATATACAAGTTATTCTAAAAAAATTCTACTAGCAGGTGGCCGAGCCTGCATCTATACACGACCAACGAAAGAAAAAATTACATTGTTGACTGCCAAAAATGCACCAGAGGGGGACTTATCTCCTTTTTCTTCTTTAGCCTTCTCTTCCATGCGGAACCGCTAGCAGTTCTTTGCTTTGAGCCCTTACCCTTCGACGGATCATCCTCTGACGAAGACATAATATCGATGTCCTCCACTGAACTTGAACTTAAATGAATACTCTCTTCGTGAGGGGTCGGGTTGTAGACCGGGGATGGAATGGGCATGCTAGTATCGACGAGTGTGCCCCTAGGAGATATCACCCTAAGTGGAGTTGGGCCAACCGTCGTCGTCACAATCCCAGAACTACCTCCATGTGCTGCTGCCTCCATCTCAGTATTAATCTCAGCCAATATCTCTGCTTCTCGAATAGCATGAGCTTCAATAGGGACAGCAGTGAACTGTGTTGAGGCGCTAGAAGCAGGCGGAAGCCCACCATGGACGAACGGCAAGTCCGCAAAAGTGTCGCTATGTCAGCCTAGGAGCTCGTTCATCATCTGCTCATCAAAGGAAATTGAGCTCCCCTGTGTCACCTTAATTGGCACGGCCGCAGTCGTGGTAATCGCCTCAGTAATAATCATCTTCTGCACTTGATGTGATTCTTGGATTGCAGGAGGCGCTGTCAATGTAACTTCAATCACTGGACAAGGAAGAAAAGAAGTTGTTAGAACACACTTCAAAAATGAACCCTTCATTTCAGATACACATGAAATTTTTTCAGAGTACCTTCCTCAGTTTGGCTTGCGGTCGGCTAAAACAGCTTCGGATGAATGCTCCTTAATAGGAGATAGGCATGGCTACTCAGGGTCATAGGCCGGGACGGGCTGGGGCTTGATCACTAGAGTGGGCTCAGATAGAGATGAAGTAACAATCTCGAACCTTGTAGCATGGTGCTCAACTCCGGAACCTTTCCCAATTTCTAAGTGCTGGGTGCCCAGTCTCTTTCTCGCATGAGAGATCATAGAATCATGGAGAAGCTTCTTTTTGTCTTAGCTCAATATGCCGTTCTCCAGCTCAAATTAGTCGAGGGCACCACCCTATACCACCGCCTTCTCTTCTTCGACCAGGAAATTCCAAGCATTGTATAGATGTGTAGAGTAATCTATGAGCCATGCCAATTCCTATGTCTCAGTACGTTGGCATTGTAAGTGACGAGAAGCTCCTCTATATTCGCCTCAAGCATTGTCTCTGCCTGTCGAACCTTCTCACCAACTCCGGCCTCCGCCTCGCAACCTTTTCCATGGTCGCATCTCTCTCCCTTCGGAGCACCATCGCTTGATCGCATGCTTCCTGTGCGGAAATATTTGCAGAGTCTCTCTCTTTCATGATTTCCGAGACTTTGTCCTTAAGCTCGTTTAGCTCTTTTAGGGCTGCATCCCGCTCAGCAGTTATGATGGTGTTCCGGTGGCCCATGTCCTCCACCGTAGCATAGTGCTCCTGTTTCATCCTATCCATCGCCGCCTAGACCACGTCAGCTTTCTTAAGAGCCTCAATCTCCGATTTGCGAGAAGACTCGGCCTCACTATCGAGCGCTTGAATAATTCGATCTTTCTGGCTGAGTTCTTTCTCCATCTTTTCAATCATGACTGCTCGGTCGAAGGCCACCTTCGATGCTTTCTTCACGGTTTTCGACAACTCCTAATACTGGAAGAATATATCCGCGACATAATCATGCATAGTATGTTCGGCCGACGCCGGAATCCTTTTCAAGCATGGGGGGAAGACGAACACGTCGAAACAAATATCCGAAAAATCCTTTCTCAGCTGAACAAGCCTAATTGCTCCTTCCCCAGTGGGCTCGACAAGGACCTATGCAGTAGTTGAAGGGTCTACCACTTTAGTTTGACGATGAGAGTGGGACCGTAAAGTGTGGGAAGATGGCTTGTGCCGTGAAGTTTCTGAAGGCCTCGAAACGTGAACCGAAGGCGGTGTGGGAGCTCTGGGAGGGGGTGTGCGAGATCGAGATCGGCGTACATATCCCCTATCCCTATCAAACCACTCTTGGTGGGAATAGCCTGGATCGTGATCCCTATCTCCTTCCCTCCTATGCGATTCATAGTATGACGAAGATCTGCGTTTGCTGCGTGGACTACCGAGCATTGAGCCTCGATCGGACATGGTATCTTCAAAGCTAAACAGAAACGAAGTTAATAATCTTTCGAAAAAAGGAAACTTACGGTCAGTAATCGTGTAGTGCCATGAAGTGTGAATGTATATGCAACCCCCTGACCAACCGGATGCGTCAACCATGCTAGTGGGCAGAGATTCGCTTAAAACTAAGGCGTGTTGGAGTTCATCCAATCCGGCATCATGCTACATGGACACGTCGTCTGGAATTGGAAGATCGACAAGCCCTTCGTAAAAAATTTATGTCCTTGAGGGAGACATCTTCGAAATTCTAATTCTGGAGGCGGGCCGAGACATGATCACAGATTTCCATCTCCCCTTTTTGGATGGCTCGAAAATGGCTGCCTTGCCTTTTCTCTTTTCTTCAGCATCCTGGGCTGCATCCGCAGGTTCGCCTAAAGGTTCCTCGTCAGTAGGGGTTCTTTCAGAGTCAGCCTCTTTAACTATAACAACTCTAGGCTTTTTATGCTTATCTCGCTCCCTCGAGTTAGTTCCCAATGCACCGCCGAGCCTTATACTTTGTCTTCTCTCGATTAGCCCAAGAATTCTGAGATTCCTATCCGTCAGGACCAAGTCAACATTCCTATCTTCTCTTGAGACCTTTTGAAGAACCCGAACTATCTCGTTGTAATATCTGCCTTTGGGTGGTGGAATTATCGCCTCAAAGAAAAAGAGATATGAGTTGGCTTTCATTTACAACTGTCTTGCCAACTGCTCAAGAAGATAGCAATACACACGTCCAAATAGCCATCGCTTGGCAAATCCATGGTGGCATCTAACATAGAACCACTCTGTCTTGAAGTAGCTCAGCCTAGTCTAAGACCTTGTAATTATATGACAATTTCTCATGGCCTTCAGAAATGTGAAAGATGGACTGTTTGTCCAACTCTTGAAGTTGAACAAACATCTTATCTCGGTCAGTCAGGGTGGTCGATAGAGGTGCTCCATAAATGCAATGAACAAGCTATTCAGTAAAGCATATCCATTTGGGTGTAGCTGAGATAGGTAATCCCAATAAAAGACAGCACTTCTCTTATATACTAATTGAATATGGGGAGCGTCCCAGCTGCGTACGCATGTCGATTGAATGCGGTATATGCCTCCGGTGGATTGTGTGGTCTGTCATTTGGTCCTGGCAATACTACGTCGTCCGTCGACAAACTGTGACTGAGGCATATTTTCCCAAGCATATCTTCTGAAATGTTGGACGGAACAGAGTCTGGCGGACTATTGATAAGAGACGCGTCTGGTGCCTCGTCCGGGGCTGGGATGATAACCTCGACCTCAATCTCTGATATCTCAAGCATAGGAGAAATTGAACTTTGAGTTTCCTATAGCTACGAGCATGGAGTTTCCATAACTAGCTAACTCATGAGAAACCATCATTAGACGACAAAGAGCCCGTGTGTTCCCCTCGTGTAAATTGTGTGTTATACAGTGCAATACTGTGCATTGCTTGAATAAATTTTGCAGAGTAAAAGAAAAATTCGCCAACGATGAAGATAATCGGAATCCATTCGGAGTGACCTTCATCGCTGACCGTCACCACCATACCATCCAAATGTTGGCGATCGATTCGAGTTAAAGTTCGTTATCACATTGATAAGTTTTAGTTCCATCGACGAGCTTCGAAAGGATAGTCAAGTATGCGGTTTAACAGTTAAGTCCAAACATGCAAGGATGAAGCTCGTCGGAATCATGCTATCAAGTGCTCAAAATTTTGTATCCATCGAGGGAAGATTTCGAATCGATCATGGGGAGCTTATTCGAATCCATCAGGATCCAAGTTCGTATCGACCACCGGGGGCATACTTCGAAACGATCGTCAACGCTTGGGTTCGTATCGATCAAAATCAGTAACTTCGCATCGATCCTTGGTGTTTAGGTTCACATCGGTCAAGAAAGTCTCAGCTTCGCATCGATCACGTTCGAGTCGACATTTTTCGCATCAATCGAGAGAGTGTATTTCGCATCGATATGAAGCCAAGAGTTTCGCACCAATCGCTCACTTATTTTTCGCATCGATCATCATAGATCGACATGATTTACCACCATCTCGATCGATACGAACTACGTCATTTATTTAAAAAATTCCTAGGATCGATGTGAACTCCAAGAAAAAGCGTTATCGCCTTCTATCAATTCGAACACAGCCACCCCAGATTGACACAGAGTACAGATCGAACTATTTTCATTTCATTTTTTCTGCACTCCATCTTCCTCAATTAACAGGGGCATCGCCATGGCCATCCTCGACCAATCCCCGACCCAGATCTGACCTCAAGGATTGCCAAAATTGATAATCGACCATGATGGGATGGATATGAGATTCAAACTTCGTTGTTTGGACGCAGTCGTAGTTGTTTAATTACCTAATTTAAAATTGGAATTCGAAGAATTAAAAGGTCGAATTTGATCGAGTCGAAGGCACGGCACAGTTCTCCTTTTACCAAGCAGTTGGATCGATACGAAAGTAGAAGGCAATAGTAAAGAGTAAAAAGTGAAAGGTGTCGAACTCTATAGTATTTATATGGACCCAAGGAAGAAAGGGGCGATTCGCCTCCCAGTCAGCATGATCGGCCACTACAGGTCAACCTTCAAATTGAGTCGAGCGAGTTGTTCGAATCCATATGCCAGAACCTGCATCGTTACGAATTACTCACCAAGCTCTATCAGATTCGAGGCCACTGCTCGTATCGACAATTTTGCGGCTCCTTCCACAACCCGTCGATACGAACAATACCGTTCGAATCCATCGACACGGAGCCCATCGATACGAAACCTTTATTCCCATCAGTGCGAAATGGTTAGTCGACTCCAATGGCTCAATCCTTCATCGATTCCTAGGGCATCAAAAGGACCTATTGAAGCTCCAAGAAACCATTAATACAAACATTACATTCGTATCCATCGGCACTCACGTTCATCGATATGAAATGACCCTTCGTATCGATGCGAGAGAAACTTTTTCAAACTTCTATATCGATCCAGGAGAGGATCAGTACGAAGGAACATCCAAAGACGACATTCAAATGTTGTTGCAACTCGAGTTACGCATCGGTTCAGGAGAGAATTGATATGGAATTCGATGCAAGAAAACTTACAATGACTCGTGAATATGCAACATCAACGAGAGCTTGGTTAACATATATGCATATATGCCGAGCTAATATTCAATTTTCAACATTCACAGGAATTGGATATTCATCAAATAACAATTACGACAAAACATTGATAGCTGTTCATAATGAAGACTGCAGCTTTTCAAAGCATGTCATTTTATCACAAGACATACTTTAGGGGAAAATGTTATCCCGCCTTTTCGCAAGGCCGATATAACAAGGCACTGGTTTAAAACCAAGGGATGTTCGTCCTGTATATCGAGCATACACAGGTTTGCTATGGATGTCGATGAATTTGGTCCGAATCCGGATCAGGCTAAAATCAGTAAGACATCACAAACTAAGCCATGGAAGCCAGTATTCCAATTTTCAAGTCAATCTGAGTCCACACGCCCAATTTATGATTGATGCAAGTTGAAGGAAAAAGCCACATTTTCATATCCATCGGAAAGATTAACTTCGTGTTGATAGATTTCGTATCCATCATCACACCTCAATTCGTATCCATGAACTTCGCATCGATCAAGTTCAAATCCATCAAGAAGCCTAAGTTCGACTCGATCTCACTCGAATCCATTAGTAAGCCTCAGCTAAACTCAATCTCGTATGAATCCATCGGCAGAGCATGCATTTCGTATCAATCGGCTCAAGCCTACTTCATATCCATCAAGTATCTACTTGGCTCGTATCCATCGAGGAAGGTCCTGTTCGTAACCATCAGTCTCCATTGGTTTGTATCCATCAATGTTATTGCTGTTCGAATCCATCGAGTTATCATTACATTTGTGTCCATCAACACGAATTACATAACGACCTTCGATGCAAACGAGGTGAGATTCATGGATGCGACACGGTCAACTTGGAGAAAAAGGGGGATAGATGCGAGCGATAAGCGCCACGACGCCGCTGGGTCACGCGCTTTATCGATTCGAAATGGGTCGATTTGGAGCCATGGATGCGAACCAGAAAGCCATCTGAGAAATCCAAATTCATATCGACTATAACTCGAGATCCAGCAATCCAAATATTTTGAAATTTTCACAGAAGCTTACATACAAGCCAAGGAAAGTTCCTGCCAAGTTTCAGCTCAAATAGAACAATTCTTGATCGATATGAAATCGCTTCGTATCGATCACAGATCGAGTCGAAACTTGGTGGGATCGATCGCGTGGGCCCACTCACGTGCCAGAATGAGTCTTCCGAAGTTTGAGCGAGATATCAGCCTCCTACGCCTATAAATAGCCTCCTGAAACCTACAGAAAAAGGATCATTGGATTCTGAAGCGCCAAGACTCTGCCGGATCGAGATTTGCGTCCTACCCTTGCTATTGAATTCAAATTCCAAGCTGTACTTTATTGTTGTTCGCTGTAATTGCTTGTAATCATTCAAAGGGAATCAATAAAATCCCAAAAACTTCAAAGTGGACGTAGGCAACGCGCCGAACCACTCTAAAATTGTGTGTCTATGCATATGTGTTACTGTTTACTGGAGTTTTTATTAGATAATCTTCATTCTACATCTATATTCTTCATTTTTATCTCTTTAAAAACTTCCAAAGAGTGCTGTGCCCATTTTTGGTACAAACAGTGAGACCATGTCGCTTAGCGGAACGAGTTTCACCTCATTAATATCCTTTTTAAAACATATCCTCGCAAATCTTAATCCTTCAACCAAAACTGGTTAAAAGAATATACCGATATAATGAAGGCATAAAAATCAGTTAACAAATGGACTATATGTCTAAACACTGTAGTTTATTTTGATAACTACTACCTTTGGTTAACTCGGGCCTACTAGACAAAATAAACAAATAATCTAACTTCTGTTAGTTGCTACTCTTTTGGATGGTCTGTGTCTAACTTACTTCTCCAAGTTCAACTGATCCTAATGGTTTTGCGGGCTCATTTATAACTTATCTCTGCTCTTTATATTCCTTTTTGTGTGTAACATCATTTTAGTTCTACTTGTGACACAGCCCAAGACACTTAAATTTTGGACTAAATTAGCTAGGGGATAATAGCAAATCTATAGGGCCTGACTCTATACCATTCCCATATGGTATTCTTATATCTAAGTCATTTTACTTAGGGTTATCTACCAAAAATTTTCCTTGAAAACTTTTTCTTATCAAAATGGTTTAATCCTTTTGAATCATACTTAAACAAAGAAAATATACTATGCTTTACTCAAATCATTTTTCCATGTTATATATACTTCTCCAAAAAATAATGTTGATGACACCAATAAACCATTGTTTAAACCTTTAAACCATATCATTTAATACCATCTAAGTACCCCTTTCTAACCCTTGGATGTACCTCTTTTGATCTAGTAAAACCTTAGGTTGAAAGGCCAAAACGTACCTTTCGAAACCAATCACATAGTCCTTTTGAAAACATTAAAACCATCTCTTTTGAAAGCTTTACAAGCCTTTAACTTCCTTTTTTTCAAACATTAAAATACGCCTTACAAATTTTTTGAAAAACTCCTATTTAAAACATTTCGAAATCGTTGGGGAACCACCTCTTCGAAACCTTTCTTTTAAACCCTTTCGAAAGCATTAAATCCACCAAACCTTTCAAAGTATTTGAGTTCAAGTACAATATGTGGAACAGCCTTTCAAAAGTATTTGGATTCAAGTAAAACATATGGAACAACCTTTCAAAACCATTCAAACTATGTTATTCGAAACCTTTGGGTTTATCTTTAAAAATCTCAAAAGGAACGTAAAAGAATAGGGTTAAAAGCAACACTTTTGAAACTATTTCCTAAGTAAAAGAAGCGATGGTATTCGAACTATTCCCTTCGAAAGCAATGGAGAAGCGACTTGGATATTAAAACATAGGGACTTTCCAAATGCACTGCATCGAAAGGAAAAAGGTGGCAGCAGGGGGTTTTAACTAGTCGAAAGCCATTACTTAAAACAAAAAGGTGCAACCATTCCTTTAGGAATATTTAACCTAGATGAAAACTAATCAAGTCAAAAGCTAATTAAGTTGAAAGCTAATTAAGTTGGAAGTAAAACAAGCGCATTCTCTTTTAAAAACGAAGACACGCTTCGAGCCCTTCGAAACCCCATGCTTCGAATTCATACCTTCACCTTAGTCCAATTCGCTACAAACCAAGTATTGATATCAGACGCATGGGTTTCGACTAAGGAGGCGGAAGTAACGCATCGAAAGGAGGGTGCCGAATGTGGTGAAACGTGTAAAAAGCATGTTTAACCGATTTTTAGCCTTTTAAAGTAATTTTTTAACTAACAAGCCTTGTTTGTCAAAATACTATTGGTTGCTAATTTAATTCTAAAAGTGCTACCAATATTTCAGAAATAAACAATTTAATTTATTCAGAAAATACCACTTCTCATTGTTTATTCACAAAATACCACTTCTCCTTTTATAAATTTATAAAACATTTAAGTCCCATACCTTGAACAATTTTATATATTTATTAAAACATTTATGAGAATTCCATATAAATTCCTATAATTCATTTTTAATATGTTCCTTAACATATATAAATTTCAGACTCAAAACATATATAATTTTTCCATAAATTATTTTAAACCCAAATATCTATTTTCCTCACTCGAAAACAAACAAAAAATCCACATTAATTCAAAAAATTATGAAAATTGAAATCCATCTTTAAAATACCATTTTTGATCTAAATCTAAAATCAAAAAGCATTTGGATGTCATATAATTGATTTTTCAACATAAAACATATCATAAAACCTATACAAATTATCATAAACCATCAACAACAATATATCTCCATTTCTACCATAAAAAACATAGGAAATAACATTGCAAAATAATGTAGCTTTCATTATAGAGTTAAAAACAAGAAATACATGTGATCTAGTCATTATTCACCTTAGCTTGAGATTAAGGTGTTGAGATTTAATCTTTGATTTTGTTGCTTAAGCCTCCCTCTTGATCCTAGAATTATCTTTGCTTGTTTTCCCTTAATGGTGGTCGGCTTCTTACTTTGGTTTTAGTTTTGTAAATACAGAAAGGAACGAATAGAATATGGCTTAAGGGGTTTATGGTATAAGAATAATACTAATTCCTATGTTGTCATTGTTTGTTTCCTAACATTTTATTCCATTCAATTTACTTAGTTCATTTGTTAACATGGCATGGCAACCCTTACTAATCACAAATCTCAATCCCTTAACCATTTTATACTATTTCATTTGATTAACCTAATTAAATGTTACTAAATATTATTACTAAAAATAAGGTTCATTGCAGACTCCACTCCTAAAGAATTTTGTCCTCGAAACTACGATAAGATACACAACCAAGCAATCAAAAAAGTAAAACATGCCATCAAACAAATAAGGATAAGCGTCTCTAATCTTGCTTTCAGTCTTACAAGTATAGTCTCTCTCATCGTCACTCCACTGGACTTTAACTAATTTGAATATATTGTTCCTTTCTCTCTTCTCATCTCTCGCGACTATACGAACTGCCTTTCTAATTGTAGTCATGTCCGGCTCTACTACTAAATCCTCTAACACAGTCGGTGCTATAGTAGCCTTCGGGTCTCTAATACACTACCTTTTAAGAGAAACATGGAAAACATCGCGGACTCTTGCCAAACTATTCGGTAACTCTACCCTATATGTGAGTTTCTTGATCCTCTCTACAATAGGTAATGGTCCTATAAATCTTGATGCCAATTTCCCTGATTTCCTGAATCGATTCAAACACTTCATCGGCGATACCTTAATGAAAACTTGATCTCCAACAGGGAACTCTATGTCTTTCCATCTTCTATCTGTATAACTCTTCTATCGAGACTGACCTTCCTTAATTCTAGCCCGAATCAACTCAACCTTCTCTGTAGCTTTTCTTACTAAATCCGGACTAAGAACAACCTATCCCAGGTCTCTAACCAACAAAATGGAGACGTAACACCCTGATATTTTATGGAAAATATAGTTAAAAAGGAATTATAAGCACATTTGATACAGTGATAAAGGCACATGTTGACTTCCTTAGTGACCAGGGATCATGTGCCAGTGTCGTCCAAAATCTGAAGCGATGTTTTTTAGGTGGTTCATTTCCAGCGATTTTTCCTACGTATTTCAGCGTTGTTTCTAACATTTGGTGGTTTTTCATTCGCTCTAGTGATGTAATAGGATGAGATTCCTAAATTTTATTGGTTGAATGATGTGTATGGGCTAGAATGGATAACCATTAAGTGCACGAAAGAACGAGATTTAATCTGAAATTATATCCACTCAAACAATCTATAAATAAAACATCAAACCTAAACCTTATCTCTTATTTAGCCATCGTCATAATTCTATAGTAAAATTAGTGTGTATTATTCTTCCTCCTTTTCTCTACTAAATAAACAAATCTCTAATTATATATATATATATATATATATATATATATATATATATATATATTCAAGCCATTTGGGGAATTTAGAAGAATCAAAGGGAGAAAGATTAAAGCAAAGCCTTTTCAAATTTATACAAGCTCAAGTGCCAGGTGAGTAAGAACTAATATGAAATAGAATAATAATGTAGTTCAATTTTGATTCTTTTTTGGCATGTTAATATGAATTAATTTCTATTATTAATTGAGAATAGATGTAAATTATTGCGACTTCTTCTACTTTTTCCACTTCTCAAATCTAGTTTATGTTTGGTTTAAAATATAGGACATATAAATTATTTATTCGTGTTTTATGGCATAAATAGGATTGAAATTTATGTATCTTCTCCTTCTACCACTTCTCAATTCTAATTCATGTTTGGGTTGAAATTTGGAACAAACAGATTGTTATTCACATTTCATGGCATAAATAAGATTGGTTTAATTAAATTGAATTAGAACTGTTATTCAATTTCTAATGGTAGAACATGTCAGTTGAATAAATTCAGAATATGTTACTTGAATAAAATTCTAGTTTTGACTGATATAATTACATAATTTTGAATATGGTTTTGGAACAAAATTGGAAAGTCTAATTGACATAATTGTTTGTTTCATATGTGGCCTATAAGTGTAAAAGTGGAACTTTGTGTAATTAAATGGTTTGTGGCTGTTACAAAAGAATTTTGTACAGATTAAATCTCTAAAAGGAGAACGTAAATTAGGATGGGAAAAAATGTAAATTAAATGGACCCTTAAGGCTAGTGTAAATCTGTAATAAAATGGTACAAAAATTACAGACAAACCATACGGACTAAACGGACGTGAAATTGAAACAACATTTATGTAAGAAAAAGGGAAATTGTGAAATAACCAAATCAGATGTAAAAATGGTATGACGCAGATTAATGGAAATAAACTATAGGTAAATTATGATGGTAGAATTAGTTAATCTAGAAGCAATTTGGTAGACAGACCTTGTGAAGGTCTGGACAAGTGTTTCATGCGGTTAAGACCAAAATATAGTTTAGGCTGTACGTACCAGGAGAGGGCATGTAGGTTCGCAAGGATGTTTGTTACCTTTTGATAGGTTGCTAGTACATAGGATGGATAGCCTTTGTGATCGTAGGCTTCTTCAAGCAGATCGACGCGTATGAACAAGACAAGTGTGCTTCGACGTTGGCTTCTTTAGGCAGATCATTACAGGATTTTGCAGTCGACCCAGCTATACGCGCTCTTTCGGAGGGCCGATACATTGAATAGGTGCAAGTCCACGTTGGTGACCGAGGAGACATGAGGATAGGAGTCCAGTTCGGTGGAGCTTGAGCGCAACTTCAGATCCTACAAAGTTGCTTGAGTTGGCGTCGGTCAAATGTAAGAGGCATTTAGTACAGTGCATGAGTGAAGAGCATGACTTTGATGCTGTAGCATGTGGATAGTTAAGACAACAGGTCTGACAGCCCTATTGTAGTTTAGTATTACTGCATGGTTGAATTTCTTAAAGTGATCACGGACTTTGGCTTCGTAGGAATTGTATCTAAGAAGGATTCACTGCATTATGTTATTCTCCCAATACGATATCCGGGGAAGAACTGGAATTGAACTGTTTTATTCTTTCTACTTCATTTTATTTCTCATTCACTAGAATTTATGTAAGGACCCAACTTTTCGACGCTCGAAAACCGACATCAATACGTCCACTGTATCAACTGCCGAGCAATCGAAGGCCAGAAAACCATACCGTTAGGGTTAAAGAAGAGGTAGAAGATAGAAGAAGAGAGAAAAAGATAGAACAGAACAGAAATAACAGAACAATATCAGAATCCCATAATCGTAGTGGAACAACATATAATAGATAAATGAATAATCTTTAAACAAAGAACTATATCAGTTATTACATTACATCATATTACATTACATCATCAGAGTGTACTACAACAAACAACAACAAACAGCGGAAAAGAAATACTATATACTAGTGAATACGCCATGCCATCCAGCTTGCCTCCAACAACTCTTGAATTTCAAAATATCCTGATAACCTAACTCTAGACTGCCCGTGTGGAAATTGGTGGGCACCCAGAGTTTAGGAAGGAAACAGTAAACTCCAGGTCAGTTATGGGACTGGTGTGAGAGCTAAAATAGTTATTTTCACAAAGAAAATCAAAAGAATTTCGCTATGCTTTTGGAAAATGAAACTACCATAAGGCCTCCCGCCACACACACAATACAAATGCAGAATTGGAGGAGATTTCTCCTTATGATAGTCAAATATGCTTACTACGCAGAGTCATTTGATTTTTGTTATTTTTAGCGCATAGTGTAGAAAACATTTCGAAAGTATATTATAAATTTTAGCCAACATACGACCATTAACGTACGCCTACTATAGTTACCATGTTCAATAGCAGGTTACTGCCACATTCCATGGCAGGTTATACAACTATAGCCGTACAGGGTTCGTATTGTTTCTTTGGATTTCCAACAAATGGTCAGGCAAAGGAACTTCCTACACCGAAATGGGTACACCTCTGGAAAGACGCCCCGGGTACCTAACCGGATCTCTGCTGGCACAAGGCCGAGTTACCACACGCTGCTGGGTGCAATGAAGCTGTAACTTGATAACTCCCACAAAAAGTATGCCATCCCCCGGTCGTCACCGACCTTTATCCGAGGGTCCTCAATACCAACAAGCACAAAGTAATAAATTTGCAGCAACCACATAGGTTAAATATCTGGGCTACATACCATGATACAACCTCTATCCAGAAGAAAATGGACATACCTTAGGGGCGCGACCCCTTAAAAAAACCTTGCCGCAACATTCCTGTTTCGAACATTTCCGGGTTGTGAGGCTCGACGAACTCTCGTCCACAAAGCTACGCTTTTTCACAAAGCCACGCTTTGATCAACAAATGATCAATAAATAATTATCACACAGCAACACTCAGCATGCCACATTACCAAATTGGGAGTATATCGCTGATAACCTTCAACTACAAAGCCTCTGAGCTCGTACGCCTCAGAGAAGGGTGTTAAGTTAAGAGAATAAATTCTCCACCACCAACAGAGATGTATTTGAAAGAAATCTGCTTTATATCTCAAAATGTAATGTCAGACACATAATTCCAGGATCGAACGGAACCAAAGGCACTTCTAAAGGAGCCCTTGCAATCTGGATATTCACTAATCACGTCCGGATTCCCATCACAAAGGGTAATAAATCTCGATATAGGAGATCAGCCGATGTAGAGACATTCGACGGTAATCCTTCCGTTTTCAAAAATATCCGTTCTTTAACACCGGTCTTCAATGCTATCCCTTATGTCGTATCACTATTCGGAATGGGTAACCCGAATTACGAGCGCAATAATTTAAAATAAGTGTAGCATTCAATTTCAACCAATTTACAACAAATACCTATTTAAAGGTCAATATTGATAGTCGGTTATTTAACTATCAATCAATATTCACAACATCACCCGATTATAAATAATCTTCCCAAATTATTTATTTTTCAAATTATCTTTACAAGATATATATTCCACACTTTAACCATTTGAAAACCAATTTCAAATCAATTTTCAACTTTACAACTTTCATTTCAAAATTGTTCATTTAAACCAATTAAATAAATCCTTACCGATTTATTAAATTTACGTCCCAAATTCGTAAATTTATTTCCACACTTTAGAAATAAATCAATGTTTATTTTTAAACAAATTTATCTTTCTTTTATAAATTCCATAGTGAATTTACCTTTCCAAAATATCTATGAATATACGATTTCCAAATCGATTTCTAATATTCATTTTCAATTTATCTTTAAAAGATAAAATCTCAAAACATTCATTTCATATTGGAAATACATTTCCATACTTATTAAATAATAAGTAATTCACAAAAATTTTTATTTTCAACATTTTGAAAATATTCAATATACTTAAATTCAAATTAAGTATATATTTTATTCTTTAAGGAAAACTTCCCTTAAGCACTTTTATTTGGGTCAAAATGAATGTTGCGTAAAACATCGTTACGACAACCCAAAATCACTAGTATAGGGATTCAAAATTTAGATAGATATATAAATTCCAAAATTCAAACATTCAAACATACAACCAAGAAAATTTTAAATCTAACTATTTAAAATTTAAATTGAAACTAATCCGATTGAGTGAGAAGTTCTCACCTTGAGTTTCCGATAATAATGGTAGCGTTTTATTTCGAATAAAATTAAACGGACGTTTAATTTTACCCGAAATTTTTGCTAGCTCCAAACAACTCCAATCTAGTTCCATAGCGTTGTGCTCGACAATACGGTTCCAACGCAACTAGTTTCGTGCGTTTTCGACCTCGTATGAAAAAGTTATACATTTTTAAAGTTACACGATTTATTATATATAATTTTCAACAATTTTTTTTTAATACCCTGGCCATCATCTGCCGTCCATCCTTACCCATGCAGATCCAAGCCGTGCACAACATCATCTCCCCCAGCCCAGTAACACGCGACTGAAACCCAAAGCCACATGAAACCCTAGATTAGCCGCGACCACACCATTGCACGAAAACACGATCAGAGACCCTCGACGCGTGCACCTATCCTAGCACCACCCACGGCCAGAAAGGCTTCAAACTCGGCCCTCCCCCTGCCTCGTAAATCGTGAATGAACGCGTGACGTTTACACGAGATTTTCCATTGAATCTCTGCTCCAATTACGATCATACCCGTTCACATTATAGATCTAGATGCCCACTACCATTCTCTAGTTGAAAAATTCTTGAATAGATGCGTGGATTTGAAGATAATTGAGGAGAAAGATAGGAAATTTTCGGCCACTGAATTGTTAACTGGCGGCTAGGGCATTGGAGATTAGGGTTTGCAAATGAAGAAAACAACGTCCTTTTATAGAAAATATTCCAAAACACTATTCATCCCGGATTTTCCGAACTCCAAACGAAACATGCCGGTTGGCGTTCCTAAGGTTTACCCTGCGTTCCGAACACAATGGAATAGGTTTCCGAAGCTAATTCGATTATCTGTGTGAGTTACGGCAATAAACGACCAAATTTAAATTAAATCGATTTAACCAAATTTCTAAGCGTTTTGGCTTGCCCCGGACAAACGGTAAATCCGATTGACACGAAATTTGAACCATACAATAATATCACATTACAGATCCGATGAAACTAGTTTCGTCAAAAACCGAGGCTGTTTGAAAAACGGCTATTTTAACTCGTCAATTAAATATTAAAATATTCAATTTTCACAAATCAACTTTAAATTCGATTTTGAAAGTTCTAAAATATCGTTCTTACTCCAATATGATTAAATAAAATTTTACAAATCAATTTTAACCATATTAAACCCAATTTCCAATTATTTATGTAATTTCAACTATTAAATAATCGTTTTAATTATCCAATTAAATCCAGATATTCGAGATAAAATTATTTGACCTATAAATTTCACTTATAAATATTTAAAATCAACTAAATATTCAATTTTTTATTAACAAAAATTCTGGGTCGTTACAATTTATGTCTGAACCACTCCTGTTTTTTCGATTTTCCCCAAATTACAGGAAGGCAGGTTTAAGTTGTAGTTCTTTACAGCTTGGAGGGTTATCGGAGCGGTTGTTATCCTCAGCTTTTGTTTATTTTATTTTATGTACTTCGTTTCTCTTTTCCGTACTTTACTTTATATGTAGGGACCTATATTGTGAATTTTGTTATGTTTTATGTTTTGGTGGAGACTACTTGGTACTTTTAATTTAAGAAATAAATTTGGGATAATGCTGTTTTAAATGAAGCTGCTTTGCTATTAATTTATAAGTAGTGAAAATTTTCTTCTGCTATAATATTTTAATCATTTTATGTTATTGCCTTAGTCTATGCTATATTATGGATTTTTATTTCACCCGACGGCCCATGCTTCTAGTCATGTTTGATTTTCGGGGTGCCAAGAGTTGTGGGGCGTCATTGGAGATTTGCGTGGCCTTCCATAAAATGCTTCAAACAATGCCTCCCTATACTAGTCTGATGACTATTATTATACAAAAACTCAACTTAGTGTAGATGGTATTCCATGATCCTCCAAAATCTACAAATCTTCCAAGATTTTCTTAATTCTTTCCTTTGACCATCGGTCTGTGTATGGTAAGCGGTACTCATCTTGAGCTTGGTTCCTAAAATCTCCTATATATTTCTTCAGAACTCGCTAGTGAATAAGGAATCTCTATTACTTACTATACTACTGGAATTCCACGTAGTCTAGCAACATTTTTCATAAACAATTTAGCCAAAACAAGTGTTGTCCTAGTTGATTTAATTGGAATGAAATAGCCGCTTTGGTCAATCTATTCACTATGACCCATATGGTTTCATTTCCTCTATTAGATCTTGCCAACCCATCTACAAAATTCATAAAAATAGAATCCCACTTCCATACCGGAATGTCTAATGGCTGAAGCAACCCACTTGGCTACCGATGTTCGACTTTTTCCTTTTGAAATTTCAAATATTGCTTCACCCATAAGCCTATATCTTGCTTCATACCTTCCGATAAGAAACTCCTCTTCATGTCCTGATACATCTTTGTTCCTCCTGGATGAATGGTGAACTTCGAACAATGCATTCCTCCAAAACCTCTTTCTTTATGTCTCCCACATTCGGAACACATAACCTACCTTTCTTTCTTAACCACTTATTCTGGTCAAAACAAACATCCTCTAAGTCATCTCCCTCTGTTCCATCCCTTAAATTCTTGATCCGTTCAACTAATACTGAACCCTCCATCTATTTAGAAGCAATTTTATCAATCATAACTGGTTGAACTTCTAAACATGACAACGTAGCAGTTTCCTTACTAGATCTATCTTTAAATCTCCACTATACTTCACATGTCATCAACACTTCTAAATATTCCCACTCAGTTATCATTATTAGCACTACATTCTGATGTTTTCTGCTAAGTGCGTTTGCAACCTTATTGCCCTTTCCCGGTATATACTCAATACCAAAGTCATAAGCAACTATAAATACCAACCATCTCTGCTGCCTCATGTTTAGCTCCTTTTGGGAGAACAAATACTTCAACAACTTATGATCCATAGATCGCTCAAACCTATCTCTCAAAAGGTAATGTCTCCACACCTTCAATGAAAATATCATCGCAGTTAATTCCAAATCATGCGTTGGATATCTAACCTCATGCGGTATAAGCTATTGAGAAGCATAAGCTGTCACTTAACCTCTTTGCAATAACACAGCTCCACAGGCATCTGTATATACTACCAAATCTTGATTCCCTTCTGGAACTATTAGTACAGGTGCATTAGTCAATAGTATTTCAAGCTCTGGAATGATTCGTCACACTTATCGGTCCAAAGAAGCTTCACGTCCTTTCGCGTTAACTCGGTCATTGGTGCTACTATCCGCGAAAAATCCTTAATGAACCTCCTATAATATCCAGCCAATCTAAGAAAACTCTTTGTCTCAGTCATTATCTTGGGTCTCTTCCAATATTCGCCGTTTTAATCTTAATCGGATCAATAGACAAGCCTTTCTCTGAGACTACATGACCAAGAAACTTCACTTCTTTTAGAAATGCACTTCGAAAACTTTGCCTTCAGCTAATTCTGCCTCAGCGTTTCAAGCATAATTCTAAGATGAAATTAATGCTTTCTTTCATCCTTAGAGTATATCAGAATATCATCTATAAAACCAACACGAATCTATCCATGTGCTATCGGAAAAATCAGATCATTAAATCCATAAAGAATGTTGACGCATTAGTCAGTTCGAACGGCATCACTAACCATTCGTATGATCCATATCTAGTTCTAAATGCCGTCAAAAGAATACTATCCTCTGCTACTCTATGCTGATGGAAACCTATTAGTAAATCTGACTGAGAAAATACCTTGGATCCACTCAAGTGATCTAACAAATTATCAATTCTAGGTAACATATTTTGACTTCTCATTGAACTTACGATAATCGATACATAACTTCAACGATTCGTCCATCTTAGCAAACACCGCGACTACTCCCCAAGGCGAGCTACTAGGTCAAGTAACATTCTTGCCTTCCAAATCCGCCAATTGCGCCTTAAACTCCCTCATCTCAGTAGGTGTCGTCCTGCTTGGTGGCCTACTCACTGGTTTTGCTCCAAGTACTAAACCTAACCGAAAATCAATGGCTCGTTTCGGTGTTAACCCTACTACGGGTTCAAAAACATCCAAAAATTCTCTAACAATGAAAACTCGATTCAACTCGTCTTCTACCTCCACAACACCTAACAAAGCATTCACCTCACAACTAGGTTTTTCTATGGTATATACAATCTGATCGTTAGAGTTAGGGTGTCTAAGCGATATTTTCCTATCATGGCAAAATATTTTAGCATTGTACCTACTTAATCAATCCATACCGAAAATATTTCCATACTCTATGAAATGAAACATATGCAAACTGCAAACAAAGGTATGACAAAGAAAATCAAACTCTTGGTGGTCACACTTCCTCCTATGTGTCGCATACCTCCTATCGAATTTGCACCCCCTAAGGAAGTAATCAGGTTTGAAGGTTCTATGTTAAGCTAAACTACCAAACAATGAGATATAAAAGAATGCGATGCACCAGTATCAAATAAATGCTAACTGACATACTATGAATCTAAAGTGTATCTCCCAACACTACTTTTCCTTTTTCCTTTGCCGTTGGCCTCGAGGTAGTTGGATCCAATGTAAATACTTTTCCCCTTCCATTCTAAGTAAGCTCCTTTCACCGGTTCTTATAATGTCTAATTTTATCGCAGTTGAAACACCTTACCTATTTCTTCTCCACGGCTTTCATTCCTTTACCTGTCCGGCACTCATGGTTGTAGTGTCCCGTCTTGTCACACTTGTAACGGACCACTTCTACATTTCCCTTTTTAGCAACTCAACCTTTCTAAGCTCCTTTCTTATGGAAGAACTTTATTTTCTAACTCTGCCCCACCTGGACTTCCTTTTCATTGTTTCTCTCCAGAAAAGTAAGCAACATTTTGTTCCTTAAAGCCATTTCAAACACAACATCACAATTACTCTTATATGCGGTAATGTAGATTTTGCTAACTTAGGCTTCAACCTCCTAATGAACATTTCAGTTCTCTTAATATTTGTTTCAATCATAGCATGCCCATATCTTACCAGCTCCCCAAACTGCATTGCATACTAAAATATAGTCATGTCTTCCTGCTCGAATCCATAAAACTTCCTAAGCAGAGCAGACTTAGCAATCTCCGACATAAACCTTTTCTCAATTCTCCTTTTGAACTCGGACCATGTAATCTTCTCCCAATTAACTCTTGCCGTCACACTATTCCACCAGTATAAAGCTGCTCCCTAAAGCTATCTCAAAGCAAGTTTTATCATCTACTCATCATTGAACCCCAAACCTACAAAGATACTCTCAAAGTGTAGTAACCAGTTCTCTACTTCAATGGCATCTTCATATCCAATACATTGCTTTGCTACCAACCAAGCATAATCCTACTCAGAATAGCGTATTTGTTGAGCACTGGAGCTTCTTGATTCTCTTCTCCAGCATTTCCTCTAACCACACTAACAACAACACCCACCTGCATCATGGCGACAAAGAACTGATACATAGCTTCTATATCAACTTTTCCGACTCTAGCACCCACATTTCCAGCTTGTGCCTAACTTGGATTTCTCCTGGTATTTAGTTTAGAATTTCCATTTTTTTATATGGTGCTTCCCCTAAGGTTAACTCTACCACTTCTAACATCCATACCTATATTCAAGCCTCATGAGATACAGAAGAATAGCCTAGGATCCATATCTGCATTCAAGCCTCATGAGATACAGAAGTATAACCTAGGAGAGATTGGGGAACAAAAATAAAGCATATACTTGTATATAGAAAATACAAGTACGTTACTACAGCAGTATCCAATACCCCATCTTATCTAGAAATTCCTTAGGATTATGTTTCAAAAAATCATTTTAGTTTAAAGTTTTTCATAAACCAATGCTCTGATACATAGTTGTAACATCCCCCATTTGGAGGCCTGAAGCTAAGCGCTACAGATGATGTAGTCATCTGTAGTATTAATTTTCAATGACCAAATACGATAATGTTAATGGTACCCACAATATTAGAAGTACTTGAATATGAAATAAAATCATCGCAGATTAAAAAAATTTCTAATTACATTTCAAAACAACTTTTCATATCCAAGTTACATAATCCCAAACACTTCCTAGGTTCAGATCAAAGTACGTAAATACATCAAAAGCAACATATGAAGATGCCCTATTGGTTGACCAGAGTACTAGATAGTCATAGAGGACTTAATACAACATAGCGAATAAAACAAAAAAAACAACTCCTAGACAGCTAGCCATCGGCCTCCTACTTCTCTTTGGAAGCTTTATTCATCAACCAACTAAACCTGTAAATACTTAACCCTCGGCTTACTCAAATATTATTTTTAGCACCCAAGAGTTTAAGAGAAAAACATAAACATTGAGCCAGACATAACGCCTGTTGTGAATAATCTATACATGTCGGTTAATTGATATTAAATGAGACCATGTCACTTAGCAGAATAGGTTTCCCCTTACTAATATCCTTTTTAAAACATATCTTTTGGAAATCTTAATCCTGAAACCAAACCTAGTTAAAACAATATATCAATATCATGAAAGCATATAGATCATATAACAAATGAACTATCTGTCCAAACATTGTAGTTTTTTTGCCCCTGACTACTAACCTTTAGCTGACTCGGGCTTACCAGACAAAATAAACAAATAATCTAACTTCTGTAAATTATTCCTCTTTTAGATGGTCCGTCCCTAACTTACTTCTCTAGGGTCAACTGATCCTTATGGCTTTGCGAGCTCACCAATAACCTGTCTTTACTCTGTATATTCCTTTCTGTGTGTAATAGCATTTTAGTCTTACCTGTGATAAAGCCCTACACACTGGAATTTCGGACAAAATTACCTAAGGCCTAATAGCTAATGTATAGGGCATGAACCTATACCAGTCCCATATGATATTCTTATATCTGAGTCATCTTACTTAGGGTTCCAAAATTTTCCATAAAAAGCCTTTCTTATCAAAATGATTTAATCCTTTTAAATCACAATTAAACGAGGAAAATATAATACGTGTTATCCCGACTTTTAGCAAGGCTATGATACCAAAAATGAAATAGAAACCAAAGACATTTCTCCTCGATTGCCATTTATGTACAGATCGGCTATGGTTGTCGGTAAATTTTTTCCGAGGCCGGATCAAGCTAAAATTGGTATGGCACGACATACAAAGCTATAAAAACCAACGTTCCAAATTTCAAGCCAATTAGAGTTCATAAGCTCGAGATATTAATCGATCATGGTTGAGAAATCCAACTATTCGTATCCATGCACTTCACGTCCATCCGACCATCATCATTTCGTATCCATCAAAAAAGGCAACATGCTTCATATCGATCTTGTTCGAATCCATCCTAAAACAAGCCTTCATCATATCCATCAACATGCACTGCAGTTTGTACCCATCAAAGTGAACTGCAGTTCATATCCGTCAACATGCATTGCAATCCGTATCCATTAACGTGCACTGTAGTTTATATCCATCAACGTGCACTAAAGTTTGTATCCATCAAGCGTACCGCTTGGTATCCATAAATGGCTTGCATTTCGTATCAATCCCCATCAACAAAATCGATACGAAATGTATCTGAATTATCGATACGAAAAAAGCCACATGAAAAGATATGAGACGACATACAAGTAGAGCGATATGAAATGGCTAGCGTGCGAGGCAATATAAAAGGTTGATATAAAGGTTGTCGTATGAATTGGAACGAAGAATGGGCTCAAAAGTTATTGGATGGAGGTGTACGAATGGAAGACAAATGAGAAGAAGATAGGTGAGCGGTATGAAAAATGGATCTCCCCTGGATTTTTTGAGACACATCATCAATACCCAAAACACGGATACGAAGAGAAGAAATGTGGGGCTCTGGATCGGTTCGAAACTATCAGCCTACATTGTAGAATGAAAACTTGCATCGATCATAACTTAGAATCTACAAGTCCAAATGCCACTAAATTTTCACAGGAGCTTACGTACAACGTAAAGAATGTTCATGCTAAATTTTGACTTGATTGTATCAAATCTTGATCGATATGAAATTCGTTCGCATATCGATCACGGACCAAGTACAAATGTCATGGGATCGATCGTGTGGGCCCACTCACATGCCAAAAGAGGTCTTTCGAGATCTGAATGAGATATTTGCATCCTACACCTTTAAATAACATCCCAAAGTCTTTAGAAAAGGGACTTTTGGCTCTTGGACGCTCAGACTCTTCCGGAATCATCACTACACTTCAATTGTATTGTAACACATTGTAATTAGCGAACAAAGAAAAGTAAACCAACAACCCTTCAAAGTGGACGTAAGCTACAATGCCTAACCACTATAAACCTTGCGTTCTAACTGCTTTACTTTGAATTTTCTAAGTGTTCTTCATATTTAATTCTTTATAAACTTGTCATCTCTGATCTGTGACTATGATTTGGTGCTTTCATTAGCAATTGGGTGTTTGTGACCATTTTTGGCGCAAAATTTTTGGTTCTTTTGCTGACAAGGGTAGAAATCAGGGATTCTATAGCTTGGATCTTAGATCTGATGACTTAAGGACTTAGATCTGGAAAGCAATGGTGAAGCAATCAGCAAGGAGACCAAGAGTAGAAAGAAGCCAGCATGAAGAAAGTCAAGAGGCTTCCTCAAGAGTGAATCAAGCCTCAGTCTTCATCGTCCGAGATGAGATGGAGATGATGATGGAAGCTATGCAGGAGGGGATGCTACAAAGGCAAGAAGAGATGATACAGAACCTACTCCAACAAGTTGGACAAACTAGAATGCATAATCAAGGGAACGCTAGAGCAGGGAATGCTAGAGACAAAGGTCAGGAGCATGGAACAACCAAGATCCAGAATAGAGCAGGACCGTCAGGAGCAGCCCATGAACCGGAGGGCACTCCACAAGAGCATGTTGAGCCAACCTTAGGCAGGATACCAGATGCAGCTGTTCAACATGGCATCCATAGAGGAATGGATGCCCGTCCAAATGAGTAGATTACTGGATTCCCCCAAGAACTCGAGGGGCAGATTAGAGGCAATGGTCAAGGACTACGGCTTGGTGATGGTGACAGATTGGCGGAGATGATTAGATGAGCCATGAGTGGTGGACTGGTGAATAGAGATTTAGAAGATGTTAATATGAGCCCCTTCACTCCCTCAATCAGGCAGGTTAGAAATCCACCAGAATTCAAGCTACCGACATTGGAGACATACGATGGAAGGACGGATTCAACTATTCATCTGACAACATATATGAGAAATATGGAAGTACTGAGGGCATCGGAGGAAGTCATGGCCCCGTATTTCCCATTGTATTTGACAGATATAACAGCATCACGCTTTAGGCAATTGGAAAGGGGCTACGTTAGAACATGGACTGAGCTGACCGAAAAGTTCATGAGGTAGTTCAGAGTTAACATTTCGATGCCCAAGAAGGTTACGAGTCTAGCAGCACTAAAGCAGAAGACCAAAGAGTCTTTGAGGAACTTCTTAACATGATTTAATGCAGCAGCAACATCGGTGGATCGCCCAGATCCATCCATGGTCTTGATGGGAGCAGAATCTGGCATAGCTGATTGAAGAGAGTGCAAAAGTTCATCGACAAGAGATCCACCTATGGATCTAGGAGAGTTTTATCATGAGGCTGAAGGATTTCTACGATTAGAGGATGTAAATGTTAAGGAGGAGAAAGAAAGGGAGTTGATGTTTATGCAATAAAAAGCGCAGATCCATTTGGAAAAGATTCAAGTAAGGATAAAGGAAAACGAAAAGCAAAGGATGCCGGCGATGAATCAAAGCGACCGCGATAGGAACTGAGATTGACCTTTTATACGAAACTGAACGAGACTTTGGAATGGATCTATCAGGACTCCAAGGGGCAGGTTCCTTATCGAAGGCCAATGAGGAGGGATCCGACCAACAATGAGAGGAAATAAGACAAGTACTGCTTATTCCATGAGCTAAGCGGCTATAATACAAATGATTGCAGGCACTTGAGGGTGAAATAGAAGGACATACTCGGAATGGCATGTTGTTACAGTACATGAGGAGGCGAACCGCGATGGGGGAGCAAGAACGACCGCCACATGCACCAACTGGGAACGGCTCCGGATCGAGGCATCAGCTTGTCAACAACGGATTGAAATAATGATGAATAAGCAGCAAACTCCACGCCAGCACAATTAAGTCATGTACATATGTTCAAGGTCATGAACGATCCTCAAGCATGCTCTGATACAACAATCAATCGCATCAGTGTAGGTGTTTGCAATTTGACAACCCTATTTTGTTTTTGTTTTCTGTTTCTTATGTTTGGACTTGGTTCTGTTGGATATTTTTTTGAACGACTCCTTTGTAATGAAAATCTTCTATTTGTGATTCCATAACAATAAGCCACTTACACATGTATGGGATCACGAACGGTCCACAGGTATGCTCTGAGATGGCGACAAAACGCCATAACAAACAATTTAGATATTCAATCGAACGTGAAATTTGACATTAATGATACTAAATCCTCCCCGGGTACACACAATTCGCCTCAAACAGCACCCGACTATGAACGGTCACAACTCGCCTCGAACGGCACTCGACCGCGAACGATCACAACTCGCCTCGAACGGCATCCGACTGCGAACGGTCACAGTTCGCCTCGAATGGCACCCGATCGCGAACGATCACAATTCGCCGCGAATGGCATTTGGCCGCGAATGGCACCCGACCTCGAAGGGTCACGTACCACCCCAAATGATATATGATTTCGGACAATCGTCACTCGCAGTCAGGTAAGATTATCAATCTCTTTTCAGGTCATTGACAAGATATGGATATCCAGCTTATGACATTACAAAACGTACCTTCCTATCAAAAGGCGTGTTTTGGGGGGCAAGTTTTATCCTGCCTTTTAGCAACGCCATGATACCAAAAGATTAACCAAAAACCAAAGACAGTTCTCCTCGATTGCCGGTTATGTACAGATTGGCTATGGATGTCAGTAAATTTTGTCTGAGGCCAGATGAAGCTATAATTGATATGGCATGATAAACAAAGCTATAGAAACCAGCATTCCAAATTTCAAGTTAATCAGAGTTTGTATGCTCGAGATATTGATCAATCATGGTTGAGAAATCCAACTATTCATATCCATGCACTTCGCATCCACCCAACCATCATCATTTCGTATCCATCAGAAAAGGCAACCTGGTTCGTATAATCTTGTTTGAATCTATCCTAAAACAAGCCTTCATCATATCCATCAACATGCACTGCAGTTCGTATCAGTCAACATGCACTGCAGTTCTTATCCGTCAACAAGCACTACAGTTCGTATCCATCAACGTGCACTGCAGTTCGTATCCATCAACGTGCACTGCAGTTCGTATCCATCAAGTGTACCGCTTAGTATCCTTAAACGGCTCGCATTTCGTATCGATCCCTATCAACGAAATCGACACGAAACGCATCTGAATTATCGATACGAACAAAGCCACATACATGGATACGCGATAACATACAAGTATAGTGATACGAAATGGCTAACGTATGAGGCGATATAAAAGATTGATACTAAGTTTGTCATATGAATAGGTATGAAGTATGGGATCGAAATCTATTCGATGGAGAGGTACGAATAGAAGAAAATTAGAAGAAGATACGGTCGAGCGGCACAAAAAATGGATCTCTCTTGGATTTTCTGAGACATGTCAACAATAACAAAAGCATGGATACGAAGATAAGAATGTGGGGCTCTAGATCATCGAAACTATCAACCTATGTTGGAGAATGAAAACTTACAATGATCATAACTCAGAATCTACATGTCCATATGTCACCAAAATTTCACAGGAGCTTACGTACAACCTAAAAAAGGTTCACGCTAAATTTGGACTCTATTGGATCAAATCTTGATCGACACGAAATTGTTCATATCGATCACGGACCAAGTGCATATGACATAGGATCGATCGTGAGGGCCTACTCACGTGCCAGAAGACGTATCTTGAGATTTGAGCGAGATATTTACATCCTACGCCTATAAATAGCATTCTAGAGTCTACAGAAAAGGGACTTTTTGCTCTTGGATTCCCAGATCTGCCGCAATCAGAACTACACTTCAATTGTACTGTTGTAATCAGTTGTAACACATTATAATCAGTAAATAAAAAAACAATAAAGTAGCAACCCTTCAAAGTGGACATAGGCTACAACGCCGAACCACTATAAACCGTGTGTTTCTACTACTTTCCTTTGAATTTTCTGAGCGTTCTTCATATTTAATTCTTTATAAACTTGTTATCTATGATCCGTGACTATGATTTGGTGCAATCATTGGCAATTTGGTGTTGTGACCATTTTTGATGCAAACACTATGCTTTACTCAAATCGGTTTGTCATGTTATATATGCTTCTCCCAAAAATAATATTGATGAAACTATTAAACCATTGTTTAAAACTTTAAACATATCAATTAAAACCATAGAAAGTACCCCTTTCAAACCTTGGAACTACTCCTTTCGATCATGTAAAACCTTAGGCCAAAATGCCAAAACATAACTTTCGAAACCAATCACATAGTCCTTGCAAAAAATTAAAACCATCTCTTTCAAAAGCTTTACAAACCTTAAACATCCATTTTTTCCAAACATTTTAAATACGCCTTTCAAAGCCTTTGAAAACCTTCCCTTTAAAGCCTTTCGAAATAATTAGGGTACCACACCTTCGAAACGTTTCTTTTAAAAAACTTCTAAAGCATTAAATCCACCAAACCTTTCAGAAGTGTTCGGTTCAGGTAAAATATGTGGAACAACTTTTCAAAACCATTAAAATTATGTTATTCGAAACCTTTGGGTTTATCTTAAAGGTCTATAAAGGGTTATAAAAGAATAGGGTCAAAAGTGACACTTTCGAAAGTATTTCCTTAGTAAAGAAGTGATGGTATCGAAACCATTCCCTTCGAAAGCAATGAAGAAGCTACATTGATTTTAAAACAAAGGGATATTCCAAACACACTGCATCGAAAGGGAAAAGGCTGCGGCAAGTGGGGTTTCGACCTAGTCGAAAGCCATTACTTAAAATAAAAAGGTGCAACTATACCTTTACAACTATTTAACCTAGACGAAAACTAACCAATTCGAAAGCTAATTAAGTCGAAAGCAAAGTAGGCGCATTCTCTTTTAAAAACGAAGACACGCTTTGACCCCTTCAGTAGCCCTTGCTTCGACTTTATACCTTTCGTCTTAGTCTAATTCGCTACGTACCAATTATTGATATCCGACGCATTGGTTTCGATTGAGAAGGAGGCAGACGTAAGGCGTCTGAAGGAGGTTTCCAAAAGTGGTGAAACATGTAAAAAACATGTTTAAATTGATTTTTAGCTTTTTAAAGTAATCCTAACCTGCATTGCTTATCAAAATATTACTGATTACTAATTTGTTTTCTAAAAGTGCTGCCAATATTTCAAAAATAAGAAATTTAATTTATTCACAGAATACCCCTTCTTTTTTATAAATATATAAACATTTAAGTCCCTTACCTTAAATAATTTTATATATTCATTAAAACACTTCGGAAATGTTTACAAAATTCGTATAAATCATTTTTAATATGTTTTCCAACATATTTAAATTTCAAACCCAAAACATAAATAATATAGCCGTAAATTATCTTAAACCCAAACATTCATTTTCCTCACTAGAAAATTATTATAAAATCCACATTAATTCAAAAAATTATGAAAATCGAAACCCGTCTCTAAAATACCATTTTTGAACTATATCTAAAATCGTAAGGCATTTGGATGTCATATATTTTGTTTTTCAATCTAAAACATATCATAAAACCTATAGGAATTATAATAAATCATCAATAAGCATATATCTCCATTTCTGCAATAAAACATGTAGGAAATAACTTTGTAAAATTATTTGGATTTCATCATAGAACCAAAAACAAGAAAAATATGAGATGTAGTCATTATTCACCTTAGCTTTGAGATTAAGGTGTTGAGATTTGATCTTTGATTCTATTACTTAAGCTTTCCTCTTATCCTAGCTTTGTCTTCTCCTTAATGGTGGCCGCCTCTTACTTTGGTTTTAGTTTTGTAAATATAGAACTGAACGTATAAATATGGCTTAAGGGGTTTAGGGTATAAAAATAATACTAATTCTTTTATTTCCCTTGTCTATTTCGTAAAGTTTTATTCCATTTTAGTTTGCTTAGTTCATTTGTTAACATGGCATGGCTACCCTAACTAATCACGAAGCTCAATCCCTTAACCATTTTGCATTACTTCATTTGATTACCTAACAGTTTGCGCCAAAATTGGTCACAAACCCCAAATACCGTGAAAGCACCAGGGTATGAACACAAATCAGTGATATTCAAGCACAAATATCAAATCTCAGCAAATATCATACAGCAATTCAGAAACAATAAACAGAGACACAACGTTTATAGTGGTTTGGCTATCTCCAGCCTACATCCACTTCAAAGTTTTATCCTTTTATTGATTACCCTTGATGGTTACAGATGATTACAGCAGTAATAATGAAGAATTTCGAGTACAATAGTTGTATTGAAGTGTAAAAATGAATCCGGCAGAGTCTGGACGTCCAATAGCCAAAAGTCCATTGTTCTGTACGCTCCAGGGTGCTATTTATAGGCGTAGGAGGCTCATATCTCGCTCAAACTTCGGGAGACTTTTTTTGGCACGTGAGTGGGCCCAAGCGACCGACCCCACCAAGTTTCCACTCGATCTATGATCGATACAAAGTGATTTCGTATCCATTAAAAAATGATCCAATCGAGCTGAAACTTGGCAGGAACATTCCTTTCCTTGCATGTAAGATGCTGTGAAAATTTCGTTGCATTTGGATCGGTGGATCTTGAGTTATGATCGATTCGAACTTGGGTGCTCCGTTGGCTGTCGTCTTTGAATCCATCACTTTCGGCTCCATCCGAAGCACGCGCATGCAATGACGTGGCGCTATACTCCTGGACCGATTCGACTTTCACGGCGTGTTGACTGCACCTGGTGCGTCGAGTTGAACGCTTCCTTCCTGGAGACGCGCACGTATTCACGCTTCTCGCTTGCACGTGTCCATCACTCCTCCATGTACTCAACTGCTTGAATCGCATGTTCTCTCGTATCGATCGCAGGGGAGTATTTCGTATCGATCTGATTGATACGAAAATATTGAATTTGATCGATACGAACGAAAGGCCAACAGATGGGTACGAAACCATACTCAATGATGGATACGAACTAAGCCTTACATGATGGATACGAGCGAGATTTTACCTGATGGATATGAGCTTGGATAGCTTCCCATGGATACGAAAATGCCAAAGTCCATCTGTTATCGATACGAGAGTATCTATTCGAAACATATCATCTCTTCTTATCTTGATCGATGCGAAACCATCGAGTCGAGTTCATGCTGACCGATGCGAACGATATCGATTCGAAGTCCTTCACTATGCTCTGTCCTCGATCGATATGAACGGTGTCGACATGAAATTCCATCTATTGATCGATGCGAATCCATCGATATGAACCACCTTCTAATTGATGCGAAGCTGATCGATACGAAATCCCAAGTACCTGATCGATACGAAATGTATTGATACGAACCATCCCTCCGCGCCGATGGATACGAACAGCATCGTCTCCCTACCTTGCATTGATCATATCTCCTT
This sequence comes from Allium cepa, assembly GCA_030765085.1. Classification (NCBI taxonomy): domain Eukaryota; kingdom Viridiplantae; phylum Streptophyta; class Magnoliopsida; order Asparagales; family Amaryllidaceae; genus Allium; species Allium cepa. The sequence goes on along the minus strand of CM060941.1, from coordinate 507,586,141 downwards.
CATACGAACTCAGATTGACCTGAAATTTGAAACATAGCCTTTCCTAGTCCTCATTCATCTGCAATCGATTCCGTCCCGATCGGAGCTTGACCAAATTTTGACGACATCGATTGCAGCGTTGATTCCAATCGATCTCCAATCCCAATATCCATCATTCCTTTTCAATTTGTTGATATTCCAGCTTTGACCAAAAAGTGGGATAATATTTTGCCCCCCCAAAACATGCCTTTTGATAAGAAGGCGTGTTTTGAAATGTTCTGAATCCAATATCCGAAGTCCATAGCCAATTCCATGTCCACTTGAACTCGACAACCGAGTCCTAATCCATCCTTATCTGATAGCCAATAACCGAATCCAGGACCTCTCTGGGTCGACGTCCAAGTCGATTACCTCTCCGGGCTCTTGCTAAGCGCGATCCACACCAGACGACTGTGGTCCAGTGTCCCTGGACATTGAGCTAACCTCTCCGAGTTCTTGCCAAGCGCAATCCACACCGGACGACCGTGGTCCAATGTCCATGGACCTTGTACAATGCCATGGCTTAAGTCCTAAGCCGAATCCTGGTCTCTCCGGACCCTTGTTGAGCATAGTCCATACTCAACGACTTGAAACAATAATCGATAATATGGGGCCTAAGTCCCAGGCCGAATCCTGGTCACTACGGACCCTTGCTGAGCATAGTCCATACTCAGCGACCTGAAAATAGCAATTGCTAATACAAGGCCTAAGTCCTAGGCCGAATCCTGGTCTTTCCGTACCCTTGTCGAGCTTAGTCCATACTCGACGACCTGAATGAGTCAATTTACCACGTTCGGGCAAAGCGACTCACCCCTTGCCAGGCATAATCCATACCCAACGACCTTTTATCAAAAACCAGATAAAAATCCAATCAAAATCCAATCCAAAATCCAAATCCGAAATCCAAAATCCAAATCAAAACCAGAAAATCAAAAATCCAAACCAGCGTCCAAAACCGAAAACAACCATCCAAAGGAAAGTCCAAACCAGAAAGCAAACAAAACTAGGAGTTCAATCCAAACTCCAAAACCAAACCGGAAAAATCAAGTGTCCAATCCAAAACAAAAAGCAAATTTCACAAACCATACATGTTTAAATGACTTTGCCGTTTGTTATTAGCTTATTACTTATTTCATATTATCCTGGTCAATGGATAATTAATCGACCGTCATTTCTGGGCCTCACATCGTCATGGTGTGAGGTAGATGGTGGCTGCTCCTCTTCCACCGCTGCATTCCGGGTTCCGACATATTGTCGCAACTGTCCATTTTTTACCTGCTCCTCGATTACATCTTTTAAGTGCCTGCAGCTGTTGGTATTATGTCCATCTAAATCATGAAAGAGACAGTGCCCTCCCGGTGTCCTCTTCCGTTCTGATGGTACTCTCCTAGCCGGCCTGCGATGGGGAAGGCGATTCCGAGTATCCGGGTATATCCGCTCTAGCGTCTCGCTCAATCCTGTGTATGTAGAAAACTTTGGATCCTTCCATCGCTTACTATTTTTTCCAGAATCATCGTCCAACTTCCTTTTTCCTTTGTCCTTATCCGAACCTTTGCTGGATGGTCCTCCACCCTCAGTTGCATTCACCTCTTTCAACTTTAAATCTGCACACGCATCCTCTTATCGGAGGAACCTCTCAGCTTCGTGAAAGAATTCTCCGAGATCCAGTGGTGGGTCTCGTATCAAAGATACCTTTAAATTCGAATCCTCCCTGAATCCTGATACTGCCGCCATTTAAACCATCGATGGATCAGGCCGAGCCACCGAAGCAACCGCCGCATTGAATCGAGTTAGAAAAGCTCTAAGCGATTCATCCATCCTTTGCTTTACCGATGTCAATGTCATCACATTCTTCGTTCTCTTGATATGAACCCAAAACTGCCCCAAGAACCTATCCACCAATTCCCCCCAAGTCCTGATAGATCCTTCTCCCAGCTGCCTAAACCACATTGCAGCTAAGTCCGTCAAGTACAAAGGGAAGCATCGGGCCATCACCTCCTCTGATGCCCCCAGCACCTCCATGTGTCTGGTGTACCTCATCCAGTTATCAGTTGGGTCCGCCTTGCCCTCACATACCTCCACACTAGGTAACTTAAACTTAGGTGGATTCTGAGCCATCCTTATTTCCCGAGCGAACGGACTCCTGTTCACTCCTTCCAAGTCCCTATTGGTCGAGCCTCCACGCATGGTTTTCCTGATGATCTCCGCTAATCCAGTATTGTCTGTCAGGGTTTGCCCCCCATGCCCTCGAGGGAACTCCGGCACATATTCTTCATGTGGCTCACTAGCAGCAACGTTAGCTCTGGCCTGTTGAACTACTTCCGAAGGTCCTCCCGTGCTGGATCCTGTGGGCCTGCCCCCAAGCCCTTGTTGATTACCTTTTGGATCTCTATCCTGTCCTCCAATGGGTTCCACAACCCTAGTCCCTTGTCCTACATCCACACCCGTTGTAGCCGTTCCTAAGTTCTGCGTCCCTGCAGCTCTCATCTGCTCAAAGAAAGTTTGCATCATTTCCTGTTGACTCTTCAACAACCTCTCTTGTAGTGAATTTGTTATAGCTTCCATTTCATCTCTGGTGATATAAAAGGAAGCTTGCCCTTCTCCAGCTCCGGAGGATGCTTCCTGGCTTCCTCCTTGTTGGCTTCTCTCAGCCCTTTGTCTTCTATTATTTTGCCTAGTCATTATCTTCAAGTCAAAACTCCTCAAACTCTTCAAATCTAAACTTCAAATCCGATGTAGTAGGTGCTAGTCCTTCTCAGTGAAAGCACCAAAGTGTTTGCGCCAAAATTGGTTTCAAACCCCAAATACCGTGAAAGCACCAGTGTATGAACACAAATAAGTGATATTCAAGCACAAATATCAGATCTCAACAAATATCAAACAACAATTCAGAAATAATAAACAGAGATACAACGTGTATAGTGGTTCGGCTATCTCCGGCCTACATCCACTTCAAAGTTTTATCCTTTTATTGATTATCCTTGCTGGTTACAGATGATTACAGCAGTAATAATGAAGAATTTCGAGTACAATAGTTGTATTGAAGTGTAAAAATGAATCCGATAGAGTCTAGACGTCCAATAGCCAAAAGTCCCTTTTTCTATAGGCTTCAGGGTGCTATTTATAGGCGTAGGAGGCTCAGATCTCGCTCAAACTTCAGGAGACTTTTTCTGACACGTGAGCGGGCCCACGCGACCGACCCTACCAAGTTTCGACTCGATCTGTGATCGATACGAAGTGATTTCTTATCCATCAAAAAATGATCCAATCGAGCTGAAACTTGGCAGGAACATTCTTTACCTTACATGTAAGCTGCTGTGAAAATTTCGTTGAATTTGGATCGGTGGATCTTGAGTTATGATCGATTCGAACTTGGGTTATCCATTGGCTGTCATCTTCGAATCCCTCTGTTCGAGTCCATTACTTTCGGTTCCATCAGAAGCACGCGTGTGCAATGATGTGGCGCTATCCTCCTGGATCGATTCGACTTTCGCGGCGTGTTGACTCCACTTGGTGTGCCGAGTTGAACGCTTCCTTCCTGGAAACGCGCACATATCCACGCTTCTCGCTTGCACGTGTCCATCACTCCTCCATGTACTCAACTGTTTGCATCGCATGTTCTCTCGTATCGATCGCAGGGGAGTACTTCGTATCGATCTGATCGATATGAAAATATTGAATTTGATCGATACGAATGAAAGGCCAACAGATGGGTACGAAACCATACTCAATGATGGATACGAACTAAGCCTTACCTGATGGATATGAGCGAGATTTTATCTGATGGATACGAGCTTGGATAGCTTCCCATGGATACGAAAATGCCAAAGTCCATCTGCTATCGATACGAGAGTATCGATTCGAAACATATCATCTCTTCCCATCTTGATCGATGCGAAACCATCGAGTCGAGTTCATGCTGATCGATGCGAACGATATCGATTCGAAGTCCTTCAATGTGCTCTGTCCTCGATCGATACGAACGGTGTCAACTTGAAATGCCATCTATTGATCGATGCGAAACCATCGATACAAACCACCTTCTGATCGATGCGAAGCCGATCGATACGAAATCCCAAGTACCTGATCGATATGAAATGTATCGATACGAACCATCCCTCCGCGCCGATGGATACGAACATCATAGTCTCCTTACCTTGCATCCATCATATCTTCTTCAAACGAACTCTGATTGACCTGAAATTTGAAACATAACCTTTCCTAGTCCTCATCATAATCACCAATCGATTCCGTCCCGATCGAAGCTCGACCTAATTTTGACGACATCGATTGCAGCCTTGATTCCAATCGATCTCCAATCCCAATATCCATCATTCCTTGCCAATTTATTGATATTCCAGCTTTGACCAAAAAGTGGGATAACACTAATTATAAATAATGTTACTGGAAATTAGGGTCATTACACATAAAGTGGAGTGGGACATCGTTATGTTATTCGTTTAATTATTCTTTGTAAGAAAATGTCACTGAAATGGGGATTACACATTTAAGTAAAGATACTCGTTGTGGTGAGTATGTCATACTCAGTTGGTTACTATGGATATAGCCGCGTGTCAATATGGGTTTAAAGCTGTAATATATTATTGTCACATATAGACTTATACGAAGCCGTGTGTCAGCTTATGACTAGAGTTGTATATGGAGACTGGATATGAGTAATTTATGTCATCCATATATTTTCTAGCACCTTTTATGGTTTGGGGGTGAATCAGATTGGCTAGTATCACCCTAAAGACCAGATCGTAGGGTTGCACCATAGATCTATGAAACCATTTTTGGATATTTATGATGCACCTCATAGGATTTGTAGTTAGTAGGGTAGGTTCTCTACAATTCCTTATGTCATAGAGGCCAGTGGTCTGTTACCTATAGGGGAAAAGAAGGGTCATGACCGGGTCTATGCGTAGACGAACCATATAGGGATGGAGTCATGATGTCCATCGAGGTAGCGGATGACTGTAGAGGTAGAAGTACTTTGTGAGAGGCGAGTAGTCTTAGGTCACTGGAGCATGTTGTGTGCTATCGGTTTCCCATTAAGGTTTGGGATTGTGTGTGTTGTGGATTAACATATATTATTCACTATCCCTTAAGGTGGTTATACTAGCGGTTGTGGTTCTAGGGTGTAGTCAGTTTCTTTATATCCATACTATTCTGATTTATTCATACATGAGGAGAGGAGATTATGTCTAGATAGGTGTCCAGAATATGTGGATCCTCAGATCTTTTATTTTGTATTAATAGGTAGCCTATCTTGGTGGATTGATCATAATTCTTTTATTGTTGATATCGAGTGATATTAGATTTTTATTGTAAGATAATTTGATGATATTTCATTAATTAAAATTTCTTGATCTTAATTATGATTTTTGGATTTGGATGATTCAACGATCGTATTTGGTGCTCCTGATTTCTGAGTCGATTTTTTTGACATGGGTGATGATATCTTTATATATGTTTTCTGATATTTGAAGTTATATAATGCATTGAGAACTATTTATAATGTTTTGATTATATACAATTCATTTAATATATGTTATCTATATTATGGGTGTTATTTGATTATTAGTTACTAAATTATTAGATTGTTAATATTTTACCCCATGATATAGTCATAGTCCGACCCACGAGTTATTTATAATTCTTGGATAAGTCAGAGACATTTCGAGATTCATAGATACGTTGATCTGATTATGGATGCTCAGGTATAGAAGGAGGATTGGATATTATTGATATTATGTAAATAGTATCTTGTTAAAGCATACTTTCATTCATATATTGTATTTTGCATGAATAATTTATAATATTTTTTATTATTACGTTTATTGATTCTGTGCTCTCTAGATATTATTTATACATTACGTATTGTTCATTATTGACGTACACGTATTTATTGCTTTGTAAAAAACTAAGTATGAATATGGTAAGTGCTTTTGATATTTGAGATGTCTATCAATGTCGGTCTAAAGGAATGTTCACGTATGTGCCCCATTTAACTTCATTCTCCATACTACTTGACAATATTACTCTATAATACTCTTGAGTAATATGGGTATAGAAGTGGGGTTGCTACATATACGATAGGTTTATACTGCATTTGTTTATTTCAATGCTAATGATCAACCTATATCGGTCGGGTATGATTTTAGCTCATTCTTTTGTTAAATTGGTGTCGATGGTATAGTGCAGTCGTCACATTTGGTATCAAAGCTTTGGTTACGTGATTAACCAGAGTTTCGCCATAAACTAAATCAAGAGTATATATGTATATGAGAGAGTGTATACTGATTATAGGTTTGGTTTCCAAAACCATATAATAATATAGCATAAGTCGCATGCAATTGGGCACTCTAGACACCTTTTTCTTTTATGGGAGGCTGATCATTATTGTTACATATAAGAGTGAGCCAAATGAGCCGGCATACAAGAAATGCTGGGAGAAATTCTGCTTCAAAAGTGGAGGTGGGGGTGAGATCTAGAGCTACTACACTTGATGTCCACCCATGTTCAATGCTATGATGGAAAATATGATGAGGAATACTCCTAGAGTGAGAATAGGTGGAGGTGCTCCAGTGCAAGCGCTAGGGTTGATTTCACCAAGCCGAGCAAGGATTACTCTACTCTTGGAGGAAGCTATTCAAAGGGACTAAATCAACCATAGAAGCAAAAGACTGAATTAAAATTTTTGAGCACATGTTTAGGGACATAGAGTTGGAAGGTGCTATGAAAAGAAAGTTGGCTTCAAGGCAGCTGCAAAACTGAGCCATGAACTGGTGGAATGTGGTTACTATTGCTACTTCGAAGGATTAGCTTAGTTGGGGCCAATTTAAGGTAATATTTGAGGAGAAGTTTATTCCTGCCACCCAAAAGTTGGTTTTTATGAAATTGGCCGATCTCATATGTGAGGGAAATGTCCATTTCTAAATATAGAGCTTAATTCGATGCCTTGTCCAAGTATGGATAGTCATTCATTGACATTCCATCGAGAAAGAACTAGAAATTTATCATTTGATTGGAAAACTAATTTGCGGATAAATTAGTGGACCATATTAAGAACCTTTCGAGAAGTTAGTAGAGAAGGCATTTCATTGTGAGAGCATATACTCTGAGCCTAAGACTACTAACGCTATTTCTATTGAGAATAAGGAGCCAAAGCTGCAGAAAGGCGGTAAGGCAAGAAGTGGAATAGGAAGGGGAAGCAGCCCATGGAAAAGGTGGTAAGAAGAAGGGTAAAAGGGAGCGCATTTCTTATGCATGTAATGAGAAGGGTCACTTGTTCAAGGATTGTAAAGTGAGTGATAAGAAGAAGTGCTTCAACTACGACAAGCCTGGGCATTTGAAGAGGAATTATCCCTAACCAGTGAAAGATAAGTTGATTTTGAAGGCATATGCTTTGGATGCAGTCCTAACTTCACCGGGAGCTCCCTTAGAGAAGGAGAGGTGAAAAGGGATCTCCATTCAAGGTATGCTTTCTATTGGTGATGTTCCTATTCTAGTTTTGTTTGATACGGGTGCTTTGCAACATATGTAGTGACCTAGTAGGTAGATTGGGATTGATACCTGAGATTGTAGACCGACACTTAATCGTAACAAACGCTATTGGAGGCTCGGCTATCCTGTGCATGGTTTGTAGCAATTTAGTCTTATCGAGTCATGGATGCGCTTTTGTTTGTGATTTCATTGTTTTAAATTTTGTGGGGTTCGAGATTATGTTGGGAATGGACTGGCTAAAGAGGGATGCGGCTGTAGTGGATTACTGAAAGCTGTTTGTGACAAATGGGGATGTGGATGGGTAAACGGCAGTGATTACTTGCCTATTAGAGGATGGGATGATGGTCGGCTTTCTGTATTCGCTATAGGTTCAACAAGAGATGTTGTCATTTGTGCCTATCTCTAGGGCATATCTTGACGTCTTTATAGAGATGACTAGGTTACCACTACATAGAGAGATCGAGGTTTAGATTGACATGGTGAAGGATGCCAGACTGATAGTTATGCCTTTGAGGCATATGAAACCCAGAGAGTAGAAGGAATTGGACGTGCAAGTGAATGTCCTGTTGGGAAAGTAGTTCACTCGAAGAAGCATGCCCAAGTGGGGGCTAACTTGTTGTATTCACAACTAATGTGGTTGGCTCTTTGAGTTTGTGTGTGGATTATCGTATGCAGAACAAAGCGACGAAGAAAAATAATTATCCACTTCTACGTATAGATGACTTGTTTGATCAACTACACGATGCGAAGGCATTTTCTTAAATGGATTGGGCAACGGGATTTCATTCGCTTAAAGTTGTAAAAGAGAGTTTGCCTATTATATGTTTCGTATGCCATTGGGTTTTCTATGAATGGTTGGTGATTCCATTTGGATTGACCAAAGCTTTGGCGTACTTTGTGGTTCTCATGAATCAGGCTTTCAGATATCAGTTAATAAGTTCGTGCTTATGTTCATGGATGACATTCCGACCAACTCCTGAACTTAAGAGGAGCACAAGATGCACTTGAGGAATGTGCTAAAGATATTGAGGATGCACAAGTTGGGAGCATAGTTTTCAAAGTGTCACTTCTATAAAGAAGAAGTGAGATTCTTGGGACACGTCATTTTGGGACAGGGTATAGCAGTGGATCCTGCAATGGTGGTAGAGTTCCAAGATTGGGATCAACCTAAGAACGCTATGAATGTGAGGAATTCCCTATGGTTGGCGGGATATTGTAGATGCTTCATAAAGGACGTCTCGAAGATACCACTATCGTTGACCAATTTGACAAAGAAGAATCGGACCTTTGCATGGGGTGCAAAGTGTGAGCATGCATTTGTCCTTAACCATAAAATCCACTTAATAACAATGGTGCGAAATAAGATTGATAAAATGCCATGATCTATTTGAATAACAGGCATGGGTTTCTACAATGATCACGAAAGAACGTTTAGAAGGCATTGAGAAGGCTTTTGAAGAAGTCGCAAGCACCACGCACCCTCACAAGTGATAAAACAGTGCGTAATTTTTCGAGAAGGATGGAAAGAATAGCATGGACACCCTTCTGCCTCGTTCAAGCCTTTCGATACAAATCGATTAATGAATATAGAAGAAGAAAGTCTTGCTATCTTTCGACCTCATCGAAACCTCTTTGAACACAAGTTGAAGAAGAAGGAGCTCCAGCAAGTCCTTTCGAAGGAGTCGAAGGGATGCAATAGCTAAAATATAAATGTCCTACAACCTTTCGAACTTGTCGAAAGGATGCTACAGCTAAAGTCCATAAGATTCTCCACCTTTCGTAGGAGCTGAAAGGATCGAAAGCACCCTTCTGTTTTATTGGCCACCTTTCAAAGCAGATGATTACAAATGCATGAAGACCTTTCAAATGAGTCAAAACAACGAATTTCGAAGGCAAGGAGTGACAACACTTCATATACGTGCCAAACCTTTCAAAACCAAAGGTTTTACCTTCACTCAATCCACTCAAAAGCATGTATTTACCAGAACAACCCTTTAGAACTCCAAACAAGGCCTTCCAAACCGGTCGAAGCCATTATTATCCAGGAAAGTTCTGCATCAAGTCACAGGCAAAAGTTTAGAAGCAATTAACAATGTAAAAATAATCTATATTGCAACACCTTTGCAACCACTGGATAAAGCCTATCAATAAAGCCGAAAGCTCCTACAAATTAATACAGAGGAAAAGAGGTGTAAGCATCCCTTTTGACAAATGTGAAAGCTATCTAAAGACTATATGGTAGCTACCTTTTGACCAGGTCGAAAGCTTTGGGGTCGAAAGGTGCTGACCTGCATCTATAAATAAGACTCAAGGGGTCGGGTTTTGGGGATTCGAACTCTATCATTCTAAACTTGTACTTTCTCAATTCAAAAAGATATAAAACCTCAATTTCTAAACTGATTTGGGGAAATCGAGTAAGAAAGGCTTCTTTGTGATGAAAATAGGGAAGATCTTTGCATTTTTTGACTATAAAGTTGTTTCAAAGCATTATTACCAGAACTCATTGTGTTTTTCCAAGTTTCATCCACGTTGAAAGGCTCTTTCGACCTGATCAAGATCATTATATATCCAAGTAACTCTAGTGATAGACTCCAGGCCACCTTCTATAAGATTTCTACTTTCGACAAGGTCGAAACCTTATCCCAATTGATGAGCACGTAAATGTGCATATTTTTACCACCATATTTAATCTATTCAAATTGAATAAATGATCATATTAGGTATTTTAACTTGTTTAAACCAAAATTCAAATTATTTTTAAATTGTCACATATTCATCTTCATATAGGGGTAAAATGGTCATTTTGTGCACATATTAAACTGAGAAAATTTAATTGGAAATTTCAATATTATTTTGTAGGAATTTAAATCCAAATACAAGTGGCTTCATGAAAATATGCATGCACAAAAGAAAACAAAGAAAATGGAGATGAAAATAATTCAAACTCATGAACATGGAGGACCCCGCCTACCCACTTACCTTGATTTTCCATTAGGAGCTAATGCACATGCTAAAGGCCATTAAAGCTTCATGCACATTTAAGTGGGGATTATGACATGATGACGATTACTTGATGGCCACACTACCTCAAGGGTATTTTGGGCATTCCTCGAAACATGAATTAAGGTTTTATACATGTACAACTACCCATATGTTTCATGTATCTCTTCACTTACTTAGTCTCTCTTCTCATTAGTTTAGGCTCAAAATAAAAGAAAGCCCTCGTTCTCTTTTCATGGCCACTTAGCCATTTTATTTTATGTAATTTTCTTTTCATTTTATGCAATGTTAATTACTGTTTCTTTTTAATTTCATGTTCATTTCCTTTTATGCAAGTAGCGTGGATCTCTCTTATTTCATGTAAGTTGACAATTTTTTCCTTTCTTTTTGCTTTCTTTTTCCTCTTATTTGTTTAATGTTGCTTTCTACATTTGTTCATATGATAACAAATATGAGAGCTTAATCTCTTCAATTTAGGAGTAATGAAGCTCTCTAGTATGTTGATTCAACATTTTGATATTATTTCTCTCTTTTTGTGCTTAATGGCAATGATTGAACTGGTTTAACTTGTTGTTTTTGTTTTGAATTTGATAGCCTATATTGTTGACCCGAAATAGGCTATGCTTAAACATTCACTAACACAAATGCCTCTTCATCAAAATATGATTATGGCATAAGAAAGTGATTTGAAATTAAAATTTGATTGTCTATATTTCTAATTAATAGTTAATAGGCCATACTTAAAGTAGATTTCATTTTCAACTTTATTGTCATTTTCATTAGAGTTAGTAAGTGGTTTAAGTGGTGTGTTATTGTTTGATGACTTAAGTTGAGCTATATAATAGCACAAATAAGCCATACTTATGATAAATACATCATTTAACTTCACTAATGACAAAATAAAGAGATCATAGTTTCATTTTTGTTGAACTACGTGATGTAGAGAGTGAATTTATCTCTAAATTATTTTTCTACTCTCATATTTTTATCAATTTTCTTTTGCTTATCTTTCTACATTTTTAGTTAAGCACACTTTTAACTTTGGTTAATTTGATTTAATAGAATTTTAATCATCAATTCCCTGTGGATCGACCCATATTTGCCACGTGCTACATTCGTATACCGTACGCTTGGGGTTATTTTTATTTCTAAATTTTTCGACGGTTTTCTAATTTCCTAGAATTTCCATCGATTAACACCAATCTACTTGACGCTCTGATCCTAATTCAAACCTAGGACACTTAAGGCCATAGCTTTCGACAAGGTCGAAACCTCAATCTCAGCCAGACTTACTTTAGATCCTAAACGCCAAGCCTTACCCACTAAACAACTTAGCCTTCGATAAGGTCGAAACCCACCAAACCCAACCTGAATCACATATTCTTAGAGATACCCATCTGTGTTCTACAACTGCTTCGAAAGGATGGCTTTCTAAGGAAAACCCAAACTATTTCATCAAGTTCAGAAGGCTGATAGAAGAGGAAATTAATCCTTTCGTTTAGGAAGAAAGGTTGACAAGAGAAAATTTTCACTATTGCAACCTATTCGAAAGGGTTGCCAAGGAGAAAACACATATTGTATTCTCTTCAACTTAACTAATGTAAACCAAAAGGGATCAACCTTCTTCCTTAACTCAACCTCGGGGTGTTGACAAGATTTCTTATTAACATTTTGGTGCTAGAAGGAGCTCTCGAATCCTTGACTTGGTTGAACACCCAACACTACTTATCTCTAACCTAACTCAAATCAATTTCAAGCTTATCTACTTTGGTCTAACACCACCATGGCTATAAGAAACAAAAGATCAGAGCAAGGTTCTTCCGTACCACATCTGATAGAATTCTCTCAAAGAACCATCAAGGATTCCATCCAATATAAAGAGCAATGGCTAAGATTAGAAGTTTTAAGAATTATAAATAAGAAAAAAAGCGAAATCATATGATCCGGAGAAATGGAACTTGAACCCCTTTCATAGTGGCCCCACCCTTATTTTTGCTTTAGGAAAAAGGAAAAGTGGAAGTGACAATTTGTTCAATCAGATGAGGAAAACTATCCAACATTATTCCAAAGGCACAATATTTTAAAATGGTATAATGGTTGACTACCATGCCTTTGTATATAAATGGCGATAAGCTACAACAAGAACACTTCTAACACAAGAACTGCAAAGGATATCGAAAAGGAAAGCAATCAAAGGATCTGAAACTACAATGCCTAGGAACAAGAAATCAAAAAATCATCCCCAAGAAAAAAAATTCAAGTCTAGACTTCCAAAAGAATACAATTCAACAACAACCATATAGAATGTCTACTTGTTAACCAAGGATGAGCTCAATTATTGGCCGTCACAGAAAAAGATGCCAAAACATGGAAGGAATCTAGAGAGATCATACTGCATTATCACATAATAAATGGACATAAGACTAATCAGTGTAGGGCCCTAGAAGGGATGATAATCAACTTCTTCCATCAAGGAAAGATTAACGAATTTGTAAAGAAATATTGAATGAGATCACTAAAAACTATTTTTCTAAAGAGAATCAACATGGGTAGGAGTGAAATAGTCCTCTTATTTGGACACTGCTTAAGATGGTGGAAAGCCTTTGTTTGCCGAGTTGGCCAGGGCAGAGCGCCTCTTGGAGGGAGGTCAGATTAAGCCTTTATTCATGCCACGCTATGGCCGGGATAAAGCATCGGACAAGCCCTTGGTTGTGCCTTTGGTCAGGTCAAGGCACCTCCTAGAGGAAGGACGGAGTAAGCCTTTATCCGTGCTACGCTATGGCCGGGATAAAGCACCGACCAAGCCCCTATTTGCACCACGCTATGGCCAGGGAAACGCGACTCTTGGAGAGAGGCCGGAGTAGACCTTTGTCAATGCCATGCTATGTCCAAGTTAAAGCATCGGACAAGCCCTTGTCGTGCCTCTGGCGAGGTCAAGGCGGCTCCTGGAGGGAGGTTGGGTAAGTCCTTGTTCCAGCCTCTAAGAATAAGCTAACCAAAAGCATCAGACAACAAAGGACTAAGATGTCCAAGCCCAAAAAGTGGCTCATCAAACAATGGACTAAGATGTCCAAGCTTGAGAAATGACATATCTCCAAAGGACTAAGATGTCCAAGCTTGAGAAATGACATATCTCCAAAGGACTAAGATGTCCAAGCTCGAGAAACGGCATAACTTCAAAGGACTAAAATGTCCAAGTACAAAAAACAACATATCCCGAAAGGACTAAGATGTCCAAGCCTAAGAAGAGGCTCATCAAACAATGGGTTAAGACTTCTAAGCCTAAGAAACGACATATCTTATAAAGACCAAGATGTTCAAGTCTACGAAGCAACATATCGGATTATGGACTAAGACGTCCAAGCTCAAGAGGAAACCTAGTCACATTACAACTACGTACAAGACCTGAAGCGTTCACACATGTCGAAGATGGAAAAATCAAAGGAGTAGAGCAAAATTTCATTCATTAATACCCAAATCTGGGTTGTGGGACTTTAATTTTTGAACTTCATTTACCAATACCCGTATTTGGGTTTCGACACTATTACTTATCAATGCCCTAATCTGGGATTGAGACTTATATTATGGATTTCCAAAATGTCTACTACTAGTGCCCAAATTTGGTTCAAAGACTTTTTCTCAAGGAAATCATTGTTACGAGTTTCCGTTAATATCCTAATCTGGGTTTCGTACTTCTAAGCTTTCAAATTTCATTAATACCCAAATATGGATCATTGGATTTCTATTACAAATTTATAGATAATGATTTCTAGAAATTTCCATCTTTAGCTCTTTTTTAACTATCTCCAGAGGATGACTCTTTAACGTTTATACTCCTACTTCAGTATAGGATTTTCCATTGATAAACTTTGGATATTCCAGCAATATGGTTAAAAAAAACTCATCATAACCCAAGATGGGATTTAGACATTTGATCGAATATAAACTACTTTTCATATGATTAACATGATGATTTGTTAATCTTCACAAATGATATGTATAAACTAATACATAAATTTATAGCTAACAATAAGAAATGGTGTTTGCTTCATACTTTTCAAGGAGATCAAAACAACAAAGAAGAATGAAAGATTCAACAAACATAGAAGTTATGGTATAAGCGATCAACAGATGCTTCAAAAATAACATTACAGGAAAGGATCACAAAACAAGTGATATTTACAAAATTTACATTGATTTATACGACTTGTGAAATTATTTACAAATACACAGAACAAGTATATGCATTCTTGAATATAAATCTATCATAAACCTTAAGTAGCTTCATTCAAATTTTCAACAGTTGAAGGATCTATAATGTGACGGATTGCGATGTAGAGGAACTCTTTGGGTTTCTTCTCTTTCTCCCTCATCCTATCTGCTTCGTCAACTGAATTGACATTAATCAAGTCGCGATTGAAAGCCTTATTTGAGCCTTTAAGGGTTTTACTTTCCCTTTCCAATTCATCGATGTGCTTCAAAAGGAGATAATTCCCGCATTCAAGTTTTTCAATTTTGGCAGCATATTCATTTATGCACTAAGAATATTTAACATTTTGCTATTAGTCAAACTATTTCATCATTTTGAATTTAACTTTCCTACACCACTCGCCCACTACCTTCTCATCCAAGTTCGAAGGAGGATTTGTTGTAGCGTGAAATTTTTAGGTGGCAAAAGAAGTAGATCTAGAAGCTTTAGCAACAGATGAAGTAGTAGAGGAGACTAGTAAATCAATACTCGAGATATTATCTCCCATAAAAATTCCAATGACTCACACTGAGCTTGGTTGTCCTTCAATTTTATCTCCAATTCACCTATCTTTTGGAGAACTTCTAACATTTTATAATCGAAGTCAATTGAATGATTTGACTTAACTTGATGCTTCAAAGAGAAAATCATTTCATTCTTACTATTAACATCAGCCTCTAAACTGGAAATTTAATCCTTAGGAATTCTAAGAATCATTTTCTAAAGTAAGAACGTTTTGTGCCATTTTAAAGCTTCTGTATTGTCATGAAAATGTGTAAGTGAGGTATCGTCAAAATGTTTGCTCTTTTTAAGTTCTTTTAACAGCTTTTCTTTAAGGGTAATAAAGCAAGATACTAAATAAGTGAAAGAAGAGCTGTTGATAAAACTTCTATTTAAATAAAAAGAAAAAAGAATGAAGTCAAAACCAAAATAATTAATCAGTTTATTATTACGTTAAAAGATTACAACTTAGATAACAATAAAGCTAAAAAGGTACAATTGGATATTTACTTTACATCTAAAGTTAAGGAACTGCATTTTAACTTTTTTTAAAGATTTAGTAGAAAAGATAACGGTTGAATCAAAAGGAATATTGACTCCTTCTGGAGTAACATTCGATGGGTATTTACTGTAATCCCACTCTCTAACTCGGGACTATTGCGTCCACATATATATTTGGTGTGGAATGCCTGAACCTCTTTGAGTATTTTCTCTTTTTCTCTACTGAGGAAGTCAAAGAGGAGACGAGGGTGTTCCATGTAAAGTCTTTGTAAATCCCTAAGAAAACAATATCTTGCCAATTTGGAAAAATTTAAAAATTGATGCCTTTTGAGGTAAAATCTTCTCAATTTAATGTATTGACTTAGGTAATCTCTAGAGACAATTTTGCTTGAGGAACATTCTCTCTGTGACGACATAATATAATATAGCTAAGCGTAAAAAGCAAGGCTAAAACAAATATTTACAAATCAATATATTATTACATGCTCACAATCATCCATTTGGTTTATACAAAATTAACTTGGCAAACAACTTTGAAAAAAATTTCTCCTTCTATAACATGTGTTTTTTATGAGGTAGATCTCAGGGAATGGATCTGACTCATGGTAAGTTCCAACAAGCTCCTGAGTGTGGGTCAGATCCAAATTCGTCCAAGTATCTTTTGTGTAAACGCCTAAGTAAAACCCCACTAAAGTCACCTAAATATGAGAAATCAACAGTTGGGTGTCTACAATAGGCCTTGTGTAAGAAATTAACTAAAATGTCTCTCTCCTTAATCAACGTCCAAATGAGAGTGATTAATTCTCGATTTTCTTTAAGAAGACCATCATAATAGAGGCACGCTCTTCTTAAACGTAGGGTGGCTTCTTGATGCTTAAATGAGGCTAACACTGCCGCACTTCTATTAAGTCTATGGTATTTATCAGAAAGAATTTTGTGCTCCTTTAATTGACTGTCTAACTCCCTATATAACCTATTTATCTTTACTTGTTTCCTTCCAAATTTGGTCTTGCTGGGGTCTAACTCCCTATATAACCTATTTATCTTTGCTTGTTTCCTTCCAGCTTTGGTCTTGCAGGGGCGAACAGTTTTCTTCCTTACCTAAAATAGATGATTTACACTATCATTATCTTCAAACTAAAAGGTTTTTAAACAGAGAATCCCATACCTGTTGTAACGGGGCTAATGTTCGAGAAACCTGTTTTTTCTTTCGGTTCTTAAACATTAACAAAAGAAGGTTTTTCTTAAGGAGATGAGGGGGTGAAAAATTCAGGCTGGACTGCTTCGTGAGGAGATGGATATTTTTCAGAAGCTCTTATATTATCATCCCCTTCTTTATTAGAAGCTTCAGTACAGCAACCCCTGTCACCACTTGAACTAGGATCGCCATTGATGTTATCATCATCATCGTCATCATCGTCATCATTATCATTTCTATCGTTGTCCCCCTCTTCTTCAAAAGCATCATCTTTTTCACCTTCATCTTCTGAGTCAGGTTCAGCTTCAAAGGAGGGGAATTCAAAAGTAAGAATCTTGGAGGCATCAATCTCCTCCTTTTCAACAGCCTTAATTCCCTGCTTCATTTGTTTAATCTTGCCCATAACTCTATCAACGAGGGTGGAGTTGAGTGAAGGAAAGCTTAGTTCATGGAACCTTTTGATGTTGTCAACGTAAGTGAGCATCAGAGCTTCTTTGAAGGAATTTATCATTCATCGAGTATAGTATCAAGAAACTATGACACTCACCGTTTTGCAACTGAAATAGTATCGACAGCCAGTTTCAAAGAAGCCTTGTTTTACTTCAACTTTTCCTTCAAAGTGGCTTATTACCGCAATTTAAACCTTCTCCTCATCGACTCTTCTAGGGTCATTTGCGTTGTTAAGTTTTTGATGGCGAGGAGTTTTCGAGATTTTCTTTCCTCTAAGATAGTGGATTTCAACTTAGGGAATGAAGCTCTCAATCACTCTAGTTCGAGCGTGGCCGCATCGTTTTTTATAGACAAGGAAGAGACATGATTCTTTAAAGCAGAGATTTCCTCCTTAAGCTTAGAGGATTCAACGGAAGATTAAGATGCATGCTCCTACAGATATAACAAACTCTTGGAGATCTAAAAGAGGAAATACAACGTAAGACAGAGACTTAAAGAAGAACAATGACAATAAACTCAAGTATAGAGAAACTTACCAAGAGTTGTTGTTCTATCAAAGAACGATAGTGACCCGTCCAGTCAGAAACGGAGGAAGGTGGGTGGATAGAAGCGAAAGATGCAGAGTTTAAGATAGACTGGACTATCTCTTCAAAATTAGTGGAAGGTAAAGGTGATGATTGCTTAGGTGGAATGTGCTTTTTATACGGGTGTCATCTCTAAAGCTTTTCATATCTGATTAAGTGCACGTAGAGAGCTTGAAACAGTAATGTGAGAGAGAGGATTGATTATGAAAGGAGTCTTCTTGGATGGGTTGTGAAGGGCTACAACAATTGGACTCTCTGAAGCTTTGTCAAGAGTTAAAGACTCCCCTCAAAATCAGGAACTTTGACTACTTTAGCTACTTTCAGGGGTGTTTCCACCACGGTTGATTTCTCTAACTTTCTTTTAACAACCATCTTAGTCTTAGGAAGAGATTGGCTAAAGGATGGCGCACGTGAAGTCTCGAAGAAGGTGCTGGGCCATTAGTAAGTTTTTCAACCAGAACATTGGATGAATAGAGTTTAAACATATTATAAGTTAGCAGAATAATTTGGAAAGCAACATAGATATAGAAAAAATGCTGTGTCTATAACTTACCGGAATAGTTGGAGCAAATAATTGACATAGAAAAGAAATTTGCAGGATCTCCTAGGGAAAGGAAACATTTGCTTTTTGATGTGTGCTGGATTAGAGGAGGTTGCACAAATATCCTATGACCAAAAGGGAGGAGAGAGTGCTTCCTTAAATTCGAAGGGTTCAACATCTTCAACCCACTTTCGATCCTACCAGAAGCTACAGCTAAAGATTCCATCATTCTCTAATTTGCCTCATTCAATTCTTTAGCTGGAGCACTTGAAATAAGGCAAGAATCAGAACAGAAAAGTTACTAGATAGAAAGAAAATAATGAAATTCGAGCTTATAAGGAGTAGAGAAAGTCCTGCTGATACTTGGGAAGCATTTGACGAAGAAGAACTGGTTCTTCCATCTCCAAACTTGTAAAATCCCTTAGATATCAAATTCTTTCGAGGGTTCGCTCTGAAGATTTGGTGGTTAAGATTGTTGAGCTTGACTAATCGGATGAGATAGTTTAACACTTCAGCATTCAGAGAAGGAATGTTGGATTCTAGAGCCATCAACTCTAAAGATATGATATATGTGTATACATTTGGAGATAACTGGATTGGAGGAATTCTGAGATAAGGTAGAAACCTTGACAAGAAGTCCGAGAATGGAGGAAACCTTCCATGACATATGTGTATTGCGGTGTATGCGAAGAACCCTTCTAGAGGGATGTTGATGGTGTCAGTTTCTACAGGTGGAAAGGCTTCCACTCTAATGATTCCATAGTTGCTGAGAATGGCGTCCACTTCATCTTGTGTAGATATCAAAAAACGCTTTGAAGTGGATTCGAATTTCTTTGGAGAACTCATGGTTTTGCCAGGTGAAAAATGTTTCAGTTAGAATTTACAGTTTGTTACGAAGTTAACATTCTTTCAAGGATTATAAAAAACAGCTATATTAATTTAAACATCAAACAAAACATGAAACTTCAAGTTCTTGAAAGAATCTTGAAGTTGAAAATGAGATATTTTGAGCTTTCGACAAAGTCGAAAGTAAAGAAAAACTTAGTACTTAACAAACACCTCTCGACATCGTCAAAAGCCCAGATATAAAAATCTACTGAGCTTTTGACAAAGTCAAAAGGGAGGGCTGAAGCATATGTCTAATTGACACTTTTCAATAAGGCTGAAAGCTCAATAGGAATTATGTTTTCAGAAAGGAATAGTTAAAACCAACTTAAGAATTTGCATAAAACATACACTACTAATATTCAATAAATAAGATAACAAAAACCTTCAACGCTGTCGAAACTCGTGATTTACATTTTTCTACGGGAATATGAATGTTATCGAAACCTTATATACCCATTGTGTTGAAAGGTCTAAAGTTAAAATCATATTGATAAAATAAAAGAACTTGAAAGGTTTCAATTATATTTGAGAAAGGTGATTATAGAAAGTTTCAACTCATTAGCTATGGAAGGTTTCAATAGGGTTGAAAGGACATAATGGTTTCGAAAGAACGCTAAAAAAAAGTTTCAATCAATTCAACAGGTTTCGACTAACCTGAAACGTTTGGCTTGATTCATGAATTTTGTAAAGCGTGCTTTCTTCAACCCAATTTATAGAATATATCCATCTTTAATATAGTCAAATTTTAAAAAGTTTGCATGTATGGTTGCAAAACCCATGAGGTAGAATCTAAACTTTCAAAAATGTAGGTTAAGATGCATAACCAACATCTTCGAAAGGTATTGGAGTTGAAAGCATAAAATTGCTTTCGATGAGGTCGGTTTCGTATGAACTAAGCAACGTTTCAACTAGGACAATGGAATTAGGCGCTAGATTACCTTTCAACCCATCGAAAGGGGTTGAAAAATCAAAAAAAAATTGCTGCCTCAAACCCTTTCGAAGGTAAAAAGGTAAAATTGTAGCACCAAATTTTTAGATTATACATCTCAAGATTTTTAGACAAAGTTAACCAAAGTATCCTTCTTCCCCAAACCCGATTTCAGTCCAGAACTTAAAAAAAACATTAGCCAAATATATTAAAATATGAATTAACTATTAAAATTTAGAAATCTTGGAGATAAAAGCTCGAATTTTCAAAAAACAGATACAATAATGGAATCTGAGATCGTGAGATATCAGATTGAAAATTAACAACAAAGAGAAATCAAATTGAACCATTGAATCAAATCAAAGAATACTTCCAGTTAGATAAAAGCTCGTACAATTTTCTTTAAATCAAAACTAAAATTCAAAATCCTAATTGTGAGATCTGAGAAGTTGGAATCCACCATGAAATAAAAAGAGAGAGAAAATTTCAAAAACCAAATAAAATGACTTACTCTAATCCGGTTTTTTGACGAAGGCAAATGAAAATTATTTGGAGGTTTGATGGTTTTGATTTTTCTCAAAGTTTTTCTCGTTTGTAGTAAATACGAAAAAGTAAGAGGAAGACATACTTTATAAGAAAAGTCAGCAAGGGTGGTAAGCCGTTAGATCGACTTTAAATGAATGGTCCATGTACGCTTGGGAATGCCAAAAGGCGGGAAGATTCTGGGTTTCAACATGATTGATTTTGAAAGTCAAGATCATTCCTTTGTATGGTTGGGGGGGCAATTGTCAATCAAAATTCCTTTCGACCTTGTCGAGACCTCTTTGAACAAAGGAAAAAGAATAAGGAGCTTCAGCAAGTCCTTTCGAAGGAGCCGAAGGGATGCAATAGCAATAGTATAAAGGTCCCACAACTTTTGAACTTGTCGAAAAGATGCAACAGCCAAAGTCCAGAAGATTCTCAACCTTTCGAAGGAGTCGAAAGGGTCCAAAGCACCCTTCCACTTCAGTTACTGTTATCCCGCCTTTTGGCAAGGCCGTGATACCAAGAAATTAACTAGAAACGAAAAACATTTCCTCCTGGAGATCAGCTATACATAGGTTCACTATGGGTACAGATAAATTTTTTCCAAATCTGGATCGCGCTACAATTGATATGACACGACAAGCGAAGCTATGGAAGCCAACATTCCGAATTTCAAGTCGATCAGAGTTCTTATGCTCAAGTTATGAAACGATCAAGAATCATGAAGCTAGCCTCAATTCATATCCATCACCTTTCAATGGCTCTATTCATATCCATCAAATATCACACCCCTTCGTATCCATCATTCCTTGACAAACGTCCATTTCATATTGATCTCCACACATTCATGTCATATCGATCCCTTCCATTGACACGAAACTAATTGCCAAATATTCGAAACAAAGAATGCATATAATAAGCGATACGTAATGACCTCTAAGCCATCGATATGAAAAGCATGAGTTCGTATCAATACGAAGTGGCTATAAATGATGGATACGAAAGTCAGTCAATCATCGATACGAAAGGTATAAGCAGGAATCGATACAAAGTGGAGTGCAAGGCAACGATATGAATGAAGTTACTTTGGGTTGACCACAAGAAAGCATGACCAAGTGGGAGAAACAATCAATCGGCATGAAAAATGGATCGCTCTTGGATTGTCGCCCCACGTAACCTTGATCGATATGCACCACATCAATATGAATAGCTATGTATATGAATGGATCGATATGAACTCGCCAGCCCATTGCAAACTCAAACTTGGATCGGTCATAACTCATAATCTACCAGTCCAAATGCTACCAAATTTTTACAAGAACTTGACCACCTCAAGAATGTCCTTGATCAACCTCGGGCGAAACGGTGGTTTTTTGATCGATCCCAATCAACCTTGGATCGATCACGTGGCCCGCCCGCGTACTAGGAGTATTCCGAGTCCTAAGTAAGATTTTTCCAGCCTACGCCTATAAACAACACTCTAATGCCTCCAAAAAAGGGACTTTTGGCTTCTCTACGCTGATAGTCTGTTGAAATCACTACTATACTTCAGGTGTACCATTGTAATATCTTCTAATCAGCAAGTCAGATTCATTAAACATCAATCATTTCATAGTGGACGTAGGAAATACACCGAACCACTCTAAATTTGCGTGTTTCTGCATTTTTTCTTATCTATTGATTGGCGTATTTGTCAGATATTTCTCATTTTACATTTACTTTCTTCATTTTATCTCTTCAAGCATATCCAAAAAGTGTTGTGTCCAATTTTGGTATAAACACTTTGGTGCTTTCACTGAGAAAACCCAGCTTTTCTCCTGCTCATTAGATATACTGCCGATATTGGATTGCAAGAATCTAAGGTGAAGATCCAGATATCAAGCCTAGAAGTTCTTCCATCCTATTTAGATTTGCACCAAGTCTAGGAGAGAAGTTCCCTATTGACCATAGTCGCTATTAGGACTACCTCAACCGCTGCAAATCTTGAAGGACGGGAGAGGCAGAATCTTACACAACTTCCCTCGGCAGACCAGAATGCTGCTGGACCTTTGGATCCACAAGGCCTTGTCATCCGGGGGAGTACCAGCAAATGATGCAAGAGCGGACTCAAAGTCGCCAATAGCTTACTAAACAGCCCCGTGCCAATGCAGAGTTAATCAATCGAATGAACTGTGAAAGATGAAGGAGACGCAAAAGGGATCAGGCTTCCTACTCATCTACTGAGAGTTTAGATTCTTTTGATGACAATCACAGATCCACGCGCCCACGGCTGGATGGAAGCTATATGTTAGGCCACCGAACATTAGCGCACTTTGAATCTTAGGCAACCTAGAGTAAGTCCGTCAACTAGCCACTAGACCATACCCTCCTCTCGATGAGGGACAATCCCTTATCACACTACTAACAACCATGCCGCTGACATTGAGCTAGGAGCTGACACTCGAAACCAAACAGACCCAACCATCGCCGGTGTGATTATACTCCTGAGTCTTATGTTCTTGAAGATCTAGTGCCAAGGAGGCGAAATATGGACCGTCGATGCCATCAGCCTATCCTCGAATCGTGGAACCCTACCACACCTTGGCTCAGCATGCCTAGAAAGTCTAGATGCCAGACATCCCGACAATGATCCGTCAGATGATCCGTGAAAGCCAAAGGCTCACCAATGACAACTAGGGAATCTCTTAGAGTCATACCCCTTTCACCGATTACATCCTCTATGCTGAACCACCTCGGCGATTCAGAATGCCAATCCTACTTGTTTATAAAGGGATCTTTGACCCTAACCAGCACATTTTAATGTATGAATGGTTGATGAATTCCGCACGGGCTGACGGTGTGGTCAAATGTCATAGTTTCCCAGTCTCCTTGGAGGGCATCACAACTATGTGGTTTACTCCCTACCACCCCAATCTAATTCATGTTTCAAGTAGTTGGAAATGAAGTTTATCGAGCAGCTCGCATGCATATCACAAGGCCCAAAGATGTTAATACCTTGTCCAGTGTCACTCAAGCTCCTAGAGAGACACTCTAACATTACATGAGAGGTCCTGTTGCACGCGCTGAGATTAGTAACCCTAATGACAATTCCATTATGATGGCGTTAACAAAGGGAATCGATCTCGATTTCGAATTTGGAAACTGGTTGGCCAGAGACCCCCTACGTTATTCGACCGTTTCTATTCCAAGGCAGCTCAATTCTTGAGAACAGAGTATGCGAAACAGTCTAGGAAAAAGAATGGTGTAGGGCCCAGTATGGAAGGAATCTAAAGCAGTGTTGCTATGAAACAAACCGGGAAGAGTTTCTAAAAGGTTCGGTTAAATATATAGAATAAGTAGAATCGGCAGAAAGGCGATGGAAATAGGGTTGGAAAGAGGTTCGAAATCATGGACCATGATAAAGAGCTCCCGCGTTTGCGCCTATACTCCTTCAATTAAGTCTTAGGAAAATGTGTACTTGCAAACTTGTAATATCATCCAATGTAAGAAACCTCCTCTGAAGTAATCCTTAGAGAAATAGATTCAAACTGAGATGTTTTGTAGATTTAACGATAGTTATGGCCACAACACAAACGAGTTTCTTTATTTACATGATATTATCAAGAAATTGATCCGAGAAAGAAAGTTGGAGAAGTTCGATCGGGCGTCGTAATATATAGGTGCGGCCTATTAAATCAAAATCAAATACCAAATCATGTTAGACCTGAGGAACCCGCTCGTACCGGCGGGAGGTTAGTGATTAACACTGTAAGTGGTGGTCCTCATCTAGTAGACCGAAGTTGGAGGGAAATGTCGTTATATGCCAACTCTATTAGGCATGCGAGTTTTGAATGTTGCAGTAACTTGAAGGCGGGGCTCCGTCCAAACAACAGAAAATGATGACAGATGACATCGTATTTCAAGACAGGGATGCCAATAGAGTCGAAGTCCATACCATTGATCCACTAGTCATTTCAGCTAGATAGGTCCTGCTTGGATGAAGAGGATCCTAGTGGACAGTGGAAGTTTGGTAAACATACTCTTTAAGCGAACATATGATAAAATGAAGATGGAAGTGAAAGATTTAAAGCCTTGTCAGTCTCCTATTCATGGCTTCAATGGAAGTGCGACTATATCCACTAGGATGGCAGAGCTACCAGTGGAGTTGGGAATTAGGGGATGCCGGAGCGTCCGGATATTGCAGTTAATTGTATTGGACATTGACTCACCGTAAAACGCTTTCTTAGGCCAACTGGCCCTAGCTGAGTTCAGTGCTGCTATCACCCCTTGGTGTTTACCGTTGAAATTCCCTACCAACAATGGAGTTGGAGTTGTTCAGAGAGACCAGGCTGATGGACGGGCCTGTTGTATTGCTAAGCTGCGGGAGGCACAGCAAAAAGGAAAAGGAAAGGGCATAGAGGAATCTCTCTACATCCACTTTGTGGATAATTGATAGTAACGCCTGGGCCAAGGCCTGGAAACCATAACCAATTCCTAAGAGATCGTGACCCAAGAGATACTAAAAGCAAGGACAAAGTCAAAGATTGTCAGGCTTCTTCGGTAGAATCGACAATCGACATTCCATTCGATAATGACGAAGAAACTAGAATGGTAAAGATTGGATCTTAGCCAATCCAACAGATGAAGGAGGAATTGGTTGAATTTCTCTGGGAAAACCTCGACATGTTTGCCTGGATGCACTTTGACATGCGTGGGATCTGGCTAGATATCGCGAGCCACAAATTGAATATTGACCCGCGACATGTCCAGGTCAAGCAAAAAAGGATGGTATGGATCCAAGAGATCTGCGCCCTTAAAGAAGCGGTGGATAAACTCATGTCGAACGGTTTCCTCCAAGATGCATTACATCTAGAATGGGTTTCCAACCCTGTACTTGTCAGGAAACCTAACGAGAAATGAAGAATATGCATTGACTACTCAGAATTGAATAAAGCTTGTCCTAAGGATAGTTTTCTGCTTCCCCGGATTGATCAGCTCGTAAATTCAATGGTCGAACATGATCACTTATCCTTCATGGATGCATATTCTAGCTACAATCGGATACCGATGCACCTACCTGATCAGGAGCATACCAGCTTTGTCACCGATCTGGAACTCTATTGTTATGAAGTGATGTCATTCGGGCTTAAGGACACCGAGGCAACCTATTAGAGGCTTCTCAACCAAATGTTGGCTAACCAGACCGAAAAGACAATGGAGGTATATGTGGAAGACATGGTTGTGAAGTCATGATTCTCCACCAATCATATCAAAGACATAGAAAGGATGCTCAACATCCACTGAGAGTACAAAATGAAATTCAACCCATTGAAGTGTCACTTTGGGGTCGCGTCTGGAAAATTCCTCGGATTCATCGTTAACGCTTGGGGAATCGAAGCCAATCCTGAGAAAATTTGGGCAACTAGAAATCTTAAGACTCCAAGGACTATAAAGCAAGTTTAAAGCCTCAATGGGAAGGTAGCAGCCCTAAGCATGTTCATTTCAAAAATCCACCGACAAATGCATTCTCTTCTTCGACATAATGAGAAAAGTGAAGCAGAACATTGAATGGACTATAGAGTGTGAGGGCGCATTCCGAGCACTAATTCAACATCTATCCACACCACTCATCCTGCCAATACCGACTGATCACGTGAGATTGTACATCTACTTGATGGTGTTAGAAAACTCAATCAGTGCTACTTTGATTCAAGAGGAGGACCTAATACAACGGCTAGTCTACTACGTCAGCAAACGACTAACTGAAGTAGAGAGAAATTATCCAAACTTGGAGAAGTTAGCTTACTGTCTTGTCATTTCCTCGAGGAAGCTACGCTCGTATTTTCAGGCTCATCGTTTCACTATCTACACCGACCATACGTTACGATAGGTCCTTACGCGGCCTGAGACGTCTGGTAGGTTACTCAAGTGGAATATCAAGCTGAGTAAGTTCGATATCACTTACACACCGAGGCGAACTATTTAACGGCAAGTCCTAGCAGACTTCGGCACTAAATTCACTATCTTAGAGGACTTGCTTGAATCCGATGAATCTCCCAAATATGTTTGGAAGCTACATACTGATGGTGCATCAAATGACCGCTGCTCAATCACTGGGTTTGTACTCGATAATTCTGAAGGCCTATCTATTTGCTATGCTTTGCAGTTCAATTTCCGTGCGACCAACAACGAGGTCAAATATGAAGCCTTACTCATTGGACTAAGGCTTGCAAGAGTTTTAAGAATTATTGCTATGGAGATTTACTACGATTCACAATTGGTCCTTTGCTAAGATCGGTGGGAATACCAGGCCAAAGATTAGAGACTGGCTGATTATCTTGCCCTGGTCCACGTAATATTGAATCAGTTTGATTATTATGCCATCTATTGTATACCCTAAGAATGCAATCAGAAGGCCAATTCCTTGGCAAAGTTATCCAGTACCGGAAAGGCACAACAAATAGGACTCGTTCCTGTTGTGACACTATCTTCCTCAAGTATTGATCAAATGGAGACCAACTGGTTACTTGAAGCCATACCCGATAAGGAATTGTGGATAACGATGTTTAGGAACTATCTCGAGCAGGGAACCCTGCCAGTGCGTAGAAATGAGATAAGACAAGTTCTTCGAAAAGCTTCGCGGTTCAGTATTTAGAATGGAGTCATGTATAGCGGAGGGTACTCTGTTCCTTTACTCCGGTATGTTGCCCATAATGAAATCAAATGAGTATTACATGATGTGCATGAAGGAGAATGTGGCAATCACACCGAGGAGCAAGCTCTTGCAAAGAACGTACTCCGATATGGTTATTATTAGCCGATTGTAGATCGTGATGCATCGGATTATGCTAGAAAATGTGACGGATGTCAAAAACATGCTCGTATTCTGAGAGTCTCGCCTATCGAAATAACTCAAATGGTTAGTCCATGGTCGTTCACAATACGGGGCATCAATATTATTGGGTATCTACCTTTAGCTAAAGGTTGCGTGAGGTATGCCAATGTTGCAGTTGATTACTTTACCAAATGGGTGGAAATTGAGCCCCTTACTACTATCACAACAAAGAAAGTGATCAACTTTGTGGCACACAACATTACTTGTCGGTTTGGTCTCCCATATACCATCGTCACCGACAATGGGGCTCAATACGATAGTGTCGTGTTTAAGAATTTCTGTGAGTGATTACATATCCAAAAGAAGTTCTCTATAGTTGCACACCCTCAAGTGAATAGATAGGTCGAAGCAATTAGTAAAGTTATAAAGTCCATCCTGAAGAAAAGATTGGATAAAGCCAAGGGCAAATGGATCGATGAACTTCCTATGGCCCTACGGGCATATTGAACAACCCACAAGTCCGTGACCGGCCATACCCCATTTTCACAGTACTACGGCTCAGAAGCCGTCATTCCAATTTAATTGGATGTACCTTCTCATTGTGTCACTTATTATGATCCGAAGACAAATGCTATATTACTTGTTGAATCTCAGGACTTCCTAGATGAGAAGCGTGAAGAGGCTGATTTTACTGCAGCCGCACACCAAACTCGAGTCGTCCGATTATACAATGCTATGGTCCAACCCCGAATCTTTATACTCGATGATCTCATCCTCAGTAGAATTTACCCGACCCCTTCGCATATGAAACCAATATGGGAGGGACCGTATGTTATTGAACGAAGACTCGGAGATGACGCATTTAAATTATCAACCATTAGTTGGCTCACAGAGCCGAGAGCCAGGAACAGCGAGAGTCTTCGTCGCAATTACACATAATAGGCTTAATCTATTCATTCAGTCTGCTTTCCATTTGCAATTTTTTTATGCATTTCAAAATTTGAATTTGTAATAAGACAAATGACTTTGCCACACTATCTGATTTCAGAAATAAAATGCAATCTCTTCGAGCCAAAGCAGTAATTCTAATGCGCGGAGAGCTAAGTTCCACCCTAGGTGGGACTTATTCAAATAGGGAGTGCCTGTGATAGTACCAGTCACTCGCCAAGTAAAACCCGAACTCAAGGAAGCCATCACACTGAAACCAAAAATAATTGATACACGACAAGCGTCTAACTAATTCCAACTCCTAAATTATGAGCTGGAGTATAAACTTAAAAGTGTGGGCTTAAAGAGGGTGGATCCATCCACCTAACGACTTCACCCATGCTTAATCCAAGTGTGAGGTGGATGGATCCGTCCTTCTAACAACCTCACTTGTTAAATTTAGGTGGATGTGAGCCAACCGTCTACGATCCTGATATATCTATCGTTCCTAGAGTGCGAACGAAATCCTAAAATTCAAAACAGATGTGGTCGACAGTCCGTTGATCAACGCCAGGTTCCCAGAGTGTAAACTGGAGCATAAATAACAAAATGGGCATGACTGACCATCCGTCGATTAACTTTAATCCCCTAGAGTGTTGCCTGGAATATAAACACAAATTGGGTGTGAACCAAGTGCCCGTGAGATAACTCCGAGTCCTTGGAGTGTGAACTAAAGTGTAAACACAAATTGGGTGTGATAGATCTTACACAAATCAATATAAGTCCCCATAGTGTGGACGAAATTGTAGACATCAAATGGGTGTGACTAACTGCCCGTAAAAAAACTTGAGTCCTCAGGGCGCGGGCATATCTTTAAACAATAAACGGGCGTGACCGACTGTTAACGTATAAGTGCAATCCTTATAGTATTGATGCGATTACCAATAGATGAGCGAGTATGATCCCACTATCGAACTCGTCTCGTTTCAACTTCTTCAACTAAATTAAGCTCGATTTATCGAAGGCGAAAAGTGACTTCCGATCGACCACTTCAATTTATCCCTGGGATTGGGGGAAAACTCAAGTACCGGCTACTAATCGAGACAGTACAATATTAGGAATCAAGTTAACATTCAGTTATGATCCAAAACTATAACTTTGGGACTTAACAACCGAATTCAGGTCCGATTCAGAGATTAAAGTTTCACAAGTAAGTTGAATAGATATTCGAGTGCTAAAACACTTCAGCAACTATACACAAAACTGTGTTGGAAACAAAATAGAATATCATTTCAACCATTCTTTGAAAGAAAAGTGGATAAGTACAAAAATTATTCCAAGAATTCCTACAAAACAAGGGCCGAATCCGCATCTATAGACAACCTGTAGGAAGCAAAAAGAAATTCCTATCTCTACCAAGAAAGGGAGCGAGAAGACATGTCTATTCGCTCGGTTGCTTCTTCTTCCTCGGCGTTGACCCACTGAAGCTACCACTCGGGTGCCTCTTTGAGCCTTTGTCTTTTGGTGGTTGGTCTCCAACCGGAGGAATAATGGTAATCTCTTCCTCCATACTCACAGAAATTGGAATATTTTCTAAATATGGAGTCAGGAGAATAGGAGTACTCTCGATGTTGGAAGACGAGCGAGGCACGCTAGTGTCAACAACTGTACCACTGGGAGAAATCATTTGCAGAGGAGCCAACCAGGACCCCCATACCACCTCCAATACCATTGGCCTGCATGGCTGCTTCCATCTTGATATTAATCTTTGCTATTATCTCTTCTTCATGAAGTAATTGAGCGTCCACGGGATGCTTCCAGTTGGGACCGAAGAGCTGGGCTAGAATGCGCCTTCATCCATGACGAATGGCACATCAATAAGTGGTTGCCTTCATCAAAAGTAAAAGCGCTCCCATGCACTCCCTCAGTTGCTGTAGCGGTCGTTGTTGTGGTTTCCTCCGTCATAAGGGCTTCCTGCTCATGATGCAGCTCTTGGGTTGCAGGGGGCATGGCCGATGCGGCTCCTATCACTGAATAAAGTTAAGGGAAAAGGTGTTAGTTCTACTTCAAACAATGCTACCAATTTTGAATAATTGCAGGAAATATTTAGAATACATTCCTTAGACTGGCTCGTGGGTGGAGCCAAAGAAGCTTTAGGGGCATGCTCCAGAGCTGGAGACAATTGCGGTTGATCAGGATTTTAAGCAGGCATAGATAGAGTATCTACCGCAGGAGTAGATTCAGGCTGGGTTGGCATAGTAATTTCAGAGCTCATGTCATGATGCTTAATGCCAAAACTCTCTCAAGCCTTAGGATGCTGAGTGTCGAGTCTTTTTTTTTTGAATATGATAGTGGCATCGTAAAGAACTCTTCGCTTGTCCTCATCAAACACCCGATTCTCTAATTCGAACTCATCAATGGATTCGGTATGATGCTCTGCCTTTTCATCTTCAACCAAACAGCACCAAGCATATAGATAGTATGGGTAATCTTCGAGCCAACCCGGATTTCGATGCTTCAAAACATTGACATTATATGCAATTAGGATGTCTTCAATTTCACCATCCATCCTAGCATATGCCGCTCTCGCCTCAATCTCAACCCTAGCCTCGGCTTCCTGCAACTTTAGTACAGCCACAACCCGCTCATTCCTAAATTCCACGGCTTGATCACATGCCTTTTGGGTGACTTTATTAGTGTCATCCTTTTCTTTAACGACTTCAGCATACTTTTCCTTAAGCTCGTTCAGCTCCTTGAGCGCATTATCTCTCGGTTGTGACAGTGGCATTTCTATGGCCCATATCATTAACCAAAGTCAAATGCTTATGTATCATCTGCTCCATCTTCTTGTTCTCCTCGTCAACTTTCTTCAAAGCCTCTGTTTCTGAGTTCCTCAGAGTTTCATTCACAGCAATGAGCACCTACACTATATGGTCCTTCTGAGCAAGATCGGTTCCCAATTTCTCAATTGTCTTTGCCCGCTCAAAGGCCACCGCCGGTGCTTTCTCTACGGTCTTCATCCATTCCCGATACTGGCGATAAACATCATATATATAGTCATCCATCGTCTGTTCTGCCTCATTGGGAATTCGCTTTAAGTGTGAAGGAAATATGAAGCCATCGAAGTAGACAATTGGGAAATTTGTTTTCAACTTTGCAATTCTAGTCACCCCTTTCCCAGAGGGTTTTGTATCGGCCTGTCCATTGGTGATGGGGCCCTCTGTTTTGGTCCTCCGACATTGTTCTTTTGGTCTTGAAGTTTGAGAAGGTGGTACTTGACGCGAAGATTCTAAGGGTTGTTTTCCAAAACAAAAAGGTTGTGCTGGACCACAAGGTAGCAGAGAGCGCGACCAAGAATGATGCCTATACTACCACTCCCTCTCTCTCTCCCTATCCCTTTCCCTCTCGTAGTGCTCCCTCTCTTGAGTGGAGTGTACGCGATCGCGTTCTCCATCGGCCTCATGTCTACAAGCTTCATAATATGAACTAGATGGATGGCGTCAGAGCGAAGGCTGCCAGCATAGATCCTCGCTTCAACATCGTATCTGTAAAATGAAAAGAAAAAAAGTTAGTAATCTCCATAGATGAATAGCTTGTTACTAGAAATTGTGCGGTGCCATAAAGTGTGTATATGCATGTGCAAACCTCCCAACCAACCGGTTGTAATAACCTTATTCGAAGAAGTTGGCTCCCCTATGTCAAAGGCGCTTTGAAGCCCCACTAATCCTGTATCTTGGTGCAAAGGCAGGTCATCTGGATTAGGGATGTCCACCAGTCCCGCA
Organism: Allium cepa; assembly: GCA_030765085.1. Taxonomy (NCBI): domain Eukaryota; kingdom Viridiplantae; phylum Streptophyta; class Magnoliopsida; order Asparagales; family Amaryllidaceae; genus Allium; species Allium cepa. The sequence goes on along the minus strand of CM060941.1, from coordinate 507,553,726 downwards.
AAGAAGCTCTCTATCTGCAAGGGAGGAATCTCTTGACTAGTACCAGGCAAAGAGACTATGATGTTTTTGCGCCTTATAGATTTTTGAGCAGTAGACTAGCCTCTTCTCTTCCGCATTAAAGATCGAGGACTATGAGAAGGCCCAGTTGCAAGCTCATCTCCAACAGACATATTCTCGTCACCGCCTTGTTCAGTAATTACTATCGCGGGAGCTCTCCTTCAAGCTTGCCTCACCGGGGCCATCCTCAGAACTCCTGCAGGTCCAATGCTTTGATCCCTATCAATGAGCCCAATGGCAATAAGATTCTCGTCCATAGGGACTTCATCAATATCTCTGTATTTGGCGGGCACCTCTTGAAGAACTCATACAATATGCTTAAACTGAGCACCTTTAGGTCGTGGAATTGAACCTGTAAAAGAAAGAAAATGTTAGACTTCACATCAACTACTATTATCCAGTTTGTCAGCAAGGAAGGTAGGGCACTTATGTCTTGCTAGCCACCATTTGGCGAACCTCGGTGGACACCGAACGCATTCGGCCTTAAATTAACTCAACTTGCTCCAATCCCCATTCATGACTTGACAATTCTTATCTGCTTCTGGAAAAGTAAAGGAAGGGTTGTCCCCATTACTCTTTATATTAAATAAGTATCTGATCACTTCTACCATCGAGGGACGGAAGAGGTGCTTGATGAAGATGATAAACAAACTATTGAGGAAGGAAAATCCTTTCGGGTGCAACTGAGACGGAGTGATTCTTAAGAAAAAAGAACTTCCTGGATGAACTATTTGAAAGGAGGGAGTGTTTCGGTTACACACATAAATCTGTTGCAGGCTATGTACCCTTCCAGGAGGTTGTGAGCACTATCTTCTATCCCCGGCTGTAAGACATCATCCAGCGACAACCAATGCCTTAGGAAAATCCTACCCAACATATTTTTCAAAATATTAGAGTGGACAGAATCTTGGGGGTGTGCGATGATGACTGCTCCTGGTAGCTCATTTGAAGCAGAGCCAATAAATTCAGCTGTGATAGCTGGCACTTCGATTACGGAAAGAAGCAGACTTTGAACATCCCACAACTGTGAACTTCCAGGTTCGGTGGCTATTGAACTCAGTAGAAACCAATATTAGACAACGATAAACTTGTGTTCCTCCAGTGTGAAGTGAGTGAATGTGTTTGGCAGTGCAGTGCTACATAATATTTTAGAATTTCTACAGGATTTGCGAGATATTCAAATGACAAGACTTCAAAATTAAAACAGATTGACCATCATCGTTGACCATCACAACCGTGCCATCCAGACTTCGAAAAACGATCCAAGTTAAAGTTTTGTCAAATTCGTCAAGTAATTGTTCCATCGATGAGCTTCGAAGGGCAGTCAGATATGCAATGAAACGGCTAAGTCTAATTATGCAACGCCGAAGCTAGTTGGAGTCAAATATTCGAGTGTGAAAGGATTTCAAATTCGTCAAATTTCAGATTTAGATCATTCCACAAAAGCCCAACCATATATCGACTGGGATAAATTGGACGTTGTATCGATTGAAGAAAACCGGCTTTGTATCGAGGTCCAACCTAGCTTTTTGTATCGATCCCTAATAAGGGGACTCGTATCGATCGCTCACCTTGAAGTTCGTATCGATCGATAGTTCCTTGATTTCGTATGGATTGCTTTGAAGCAATACGAAATTCCACCATACCGAATCATTATGAAGTTCCCCCTTTCACATATTAGTTCCGGATCGATATGAAACCCCCATTTTGGATCGATACAAAACCCAAGTTCTCTCTTCCTTTATCGATATGAGATTGGAGCTAAAAGTCATTCCACCCTCCTTCTTCTCCAATTGGCCTAAACACTATTACTCTCTCCTCGACCTCGCTCCGACCCAACTCCGGCATCAACATCACTGAAATCGGCCATGACGTTGAACGAATTAGCATTAAAACTCGAATCTTATCGTTCTAATGTGGGGTTCATTAGTTAATTACCTAAATAAAAGGATCAATTTGAGCGATTAACGGGTAATGTAGGAACGAAGACAGTTTCCTCTTTCTCTTGTGCTCGACCGATACAAAGGTAGAAATGAAAATGATGGCAAGTGAATTTTTTCCAAGTCCATAATATTTTTGTATGGGTATGAATCCAAGGAAAGTAAAAGATTTATCTCCCCATGCAAATAACCATAGAAGCATTTTTCGTATTATTGACATGAAGGATCCATTCGAATCCATCGATTTAGAGCGATCTGAGGATTAGATGTTCGTACCCATCGGTAACCCATCATTGCGAACAGTGCGACAAATACTTATTTAAACTATTCCAATCCATCAATGATTTATTGATATGAAGTGAAAATTTCGTATCCATAACTTTAAAGACCACGGAGCTCGTGTCCATCGATACGGACGATACTCGAAGGACCGATTAGACTCTCCATATTCATCATAAGTACATCGATACGAAATTATAACTTCGTATCCATCATTTTGAAGGCTATTTGGATTCATAGCTATCGATATGAGATATTTTTAATGGAAAACCAATTTGTAACATCACCTTCGATATGAAGACGATTTTTCAACTTCTCAAATCGATCCAAGAGAGGACCGGTACAAAGAGACACTCGAAGACGACCAACAAGCTTCGTTACAACTCAAATTTAACATCGATCCATGAGAGGATCAATATGAAACTCGATTTAAAAAAAACTTGACAATGACCCATGAATGTGAAAACGTGGATAGGAGTCAAGTTAACGTACATTCATATATGACGAATTAATATTCAATTTTCAAAATTCATAGGACTTGAACGCTCACCTGGTGACAATTACAATAGTAAATGATAGATTGTTAGCATTCAACACTTAGTTACAATAATGCACGGTACTATCATTGGCAATCAGCAGTATAGTATTTATATTGCCGGGAGTCAATCAAAGGTTATATCTTTTTACGAAAAGACAATGACCACTCAACGAATTAGGCAGAACTATTCTCACTAAAGATTGCAGCTTTTTAAAGCACGTCATGTTCATAGGAGGAAAATGTTATCCCGTCTTTTGGCAAGGTTGTGACATCAAGAAATTAACTAGAAACCAAAGACAGTTCCACCCGGAGATTGGTTATACACAAGTTCACTTTGGATACCGATAATTTTTGCCCAAGTTCGGGTCGAGCTACAATTGATATGACACGACAAGCAAAGCTATGCAAGCCAACGTTTCAAATTTCAAGTCGATCGCAGTTTTTATGCTCAAGTTATGAATCGATCAAGAATCGTAAAGCAAACCTCAAATTGTATACATGACCTTGCAATGACACTATTCGTATCCATCAAATATCATTCCCCTTCATATCCATCATCCCTTGACAAACTTCCATTTCATATCGATCGCCACCCATTCATTTCATATCGATCCCCTTCCATCGACATGAAACATATCACCAGGTAATCGATATGAAGAATGCATAAATTAAGCGATACAAAACGGTCTCTAAGTCATCAATACGAAAAGCATGAGTTCATATCGATAAGCAACAGCTACAAATGATCGATATGAAAGTCAGTTAATCATCGACACGAAAGGTATAAGCAGGGATCATAAAAAGTTTGAGTGAAAAGCAACGATATGAATGAGTTTACTTTGGATTGACACGAAGCAAGCACGTCCAAGTGGGAGAAACAGTCACTTGGCATGAAATATGCATCGCTCCTGGATTATCGCCCTACATCATCATGATCGATACACATGGCATCGATATGAACAGCCATGGATACGAATGGATCGATATGAACTCGCCAGCCCATTGTAAACTCAAACTTGTATTGATCATAACTTAAAATCTACCACTACAAATTCTACTAAATTTTCAGAGGAACTAGTGTACCATTTCAGGAATATCCTTGATCGGCCTCGGGCCAAATGGAAGTGTTTTTGATCGATACGAAGTGTACATGTATTCATCAAGGATCGATCCCTATCAACCTTGAATCGATCACATGAGACTGCCCGTGTGTGAGAAGGAGTATTCCGAGATCTAAGTCAGATTTTTCCAGCCTAAGCCTATAAATTGCACTCTAATGCCTTCAGAAAAAGGACTTTTGGTTTCTCAACGTTGATACTCTATCGAAATCACTATTATACTTCAATTATATCGTTGTAATCTCTTGTAATCAGCAAGTCAAATTCAATAAACATCAATCATTTCATAGTGGACGTAGGCAATACACCAAACCACTCTAAATTTGTGTGTTTCTGCATTTTTTCTTATCTGTTATTGGTGTGTTTGTCAGATCTGCCTCATTTTACATTTACTTTCTTTATTTTATCTCTTCAAATGCATTTGAAGAGTGTTGTGCCCATTTTTTGTAAAACAGTTACCACTTTCGAAGCAGATAATTCCATATACATGATGACCTTTCGAATGAGCCAAAACAACGACTTTCCAAGGCATGGAATGAAAACACATCACATACGCGTCAAACCTTTCGAATCAAAGTTTTTCCCTTCACTCAATCCACTCGAAAGCATGTATTGATCTGAACAATCCCTTCGAAAGCCCAACCAAGCCTTTCGAATAGGTTGAAGCCGTTATTATTCAGGAAAGTTCCGCATCAAGTCATAGGAAAAAGTTCAGAAGCAATTAACAATGTCAAAACCATATGTATTACAACAACTTCGAAACCATTGGATAAAGCCCATCGATAAAGTTGAAAGCCCTGCAAATAAACACAGGGAAGAAAGGTGCATCCATCCCTTTCGACAAAGGTGAAGGCATTTTAAATACACAATATGGTAGCCTTATTTGACCAGGTCAATAGCATTGGTGTCAAAAGGTGCTGACTCGCATCAATAAATAAGTCCCAAGGAGTCAGGTTTTAGGGATCCAAACTCAGTCGTTCTAAATTTGTTTTTCTCAATTCAAAAGGCTATAAGCCCATGTTTGGAGATTAATTTGGGGAAATTGAGTAATAAAGGCTTCTTTGTGCTCAAAAAGGGGAAGCTCTTTGCATTTTTGATTATTTAGTTGTTTCAAAGCATTATTATCATAACTCATTGTGTTTTTCCAAGTGTCAACCACGTTGAAAGGCTCTTCCAACCTGATCAAGATCACTATATATTTTAGTAACTCTAATGATAGACCCATATCACCTTCTATAAGAATTCCACTTTTGATAATGTCAAAACCTTATCCCAATCTACTCAAACCCTCGGCTCCAATTCAAACCCAAGATACTCAAGGCCACAGCTTTCGACAAGGTCGAAACCTCAATCGCTGCTGGATTTACTTTAAATCCTAGAACCCAAGCTTTACCTACTAAACAACTTAGCCTTCGACTGTGTCGAAACCCACTAAACCCAACCTTAATCCCAAATTCTTAGATAAACCCATTTGTGTTCTGAAACATCTTTGAAAGGAAGGCTTTCGAAGAACAGATCAAACTATTCAAGCAAGGTCGAAAGGTTGATTGGAAAGGAAATTAATCGTTTCGACTAGGTCAAAAGGTTGACCCGAGAAAATTATTACTATAGCAACCTGTTCGAAAGGGTAGCCAAGGAGAAAACATATATTTTATTCTCTTCAACTTAACTAAAGGATATCGAAAGGGATAAACCTTCTTTCTTAACCCAACCTCGGGTTGTTGGTACGATTTCTTGTTAACAGCAAGAATGGGCTCGAAACCCCCTTTCGAAGGCAATGAATAATACCTTTTCATATGCATGCCAAATCATTCAAAACCAAAGGTGTCTCCATCATTCAAGATACTCAAAATAACCCTTTCGAAAGCATAGCCAAGCCCTTAGAACTAATCGAAGCCAATTACATTAGGAGAAGGTTCCACATCAAGCCATATGCATGCATTCGAAAGCCACCAGTCACATTGAATCCGTCGATACTTCAACACATTCAATGCCAATTGTGGACAACCTTTTCATAGAATCGAAAGCTTCTATTTCTACATCTAATGAAAATAATGCTACATGAAAAGAAAAGCACATTAACAGCACTTTCGACAAAGTCGAAAGTGATTTAGGAGAAAGTAGAGAAAAGGAACACTAAAAACTTAACAGAGGGGAAAGGTAGATAAAAACCTTTTCAACAAAGGCGAAAGTTTGGAATAAGAGTAAGTAAGTGCAAGGGTGAGTTAGTGGACTCGAAAGAGAAGCCTTTCAGTCCCATCGAAGGTAGGCAAGGCCTTTCGACTATGTTGGAAGTAATTAGGCGGAATATGAAAGGGCCTTTCGACTAAGTCGAAAGCATAGGTGTGGAAGGGGGCGGATCTGCATATATAAATAAGACCCAAAGGGTCTGATTTTGAGGACCGGACTTTGGAATCATAAGCTCATTTCTTTTACTTCTACTTCTTTGCAACAACAAAATATTTGTAAACCCTAAATCAATTTGGGGAAAATCTCTCATAATTGTAACTCATTTTGGATTAATGATAATGGAGAGATTTGCGGATTCAATAAGGATTTCGATTATGAGGAAGATCATCATGATCATTAGCTAAACTAATGATCCAGTATACATGATTCTATCTTATTCTCCTAACTTCTTTTTGTCTATGCAATACATTACGACCTACATGGATACAAACATGTGAAATACATTACCATCATAGCCTATATCAAATATTGGAAAATAAGAAAGGTGACGATGGTTCGACATTGATGAGTTTATAGAACTTAGGAATATCCAAGCCGATCTTATATTAAATAAACTGAATGAAGCTTAGGCAACTACAAGATGGATCTGTTTCGAAAGGATCGAATCCTTTCCAACCTAGTTGAAATGGGTGTTTTGAAGAGAATCCAATTTGTAATTAGCAAATGAACATGTGAAATGTGATTCATTCAAAAGGGGTCCACCCTCTACATCTGCAACTCTTACAAATGGGGTTCCTCCATAAAAGAAATGAAACCAGTGGACTTGGTCAAATAACTATCGTTGACTCATTTGAAAGAGGGGTTCAAATTAGATTCTTCTTCCTTTGCCTATGTTTCTAATTTAATCACCAAAAACATTTCGACCTGGTCAACTTGTTTGAAAGGAGGGCTTCGAAAGAAGCAATATCATTGACACTCTTAACTTATATGATCAAATTTTCCATTCACATAGCATTGGGGATGTTGACAAATTTTCTTGTTAACATTTTTGGTGCCAGAAGGAGGGCTTGAACCTCCGACTTTGTTGTCATCTTATAAACTAATTATGGATCATTTGACTTGACATAGGAAAATGAAATCAAAAGGACTAAGTAGAATGGATGAAGCGGTCATCAATACTACAACCCTTGAGGAGAACATAGCTCCAACCTTTAGTTTGGATGGGCTTGTTCAAAGGCAGCCTTCATCATTAGCTCAGTAGGATGAAAACATTACCAAGATCAAACACTTAGAGTAGCAAGTGCAAGAAATGCAAGAACTCCTCAAAATGGCATTATCTTATAAGTATTCAAAAATAGTGAACCCAACACAGGGCGATGAGGTAGTTTCACCTAGGAGGAACTTGAAAGCTCATTCTAGTGAAAACAAGAGCAAAACAGATCTAACATATACAAAGAAGAAGAAGTGCCCTCAGTCTATAGCTAATCATCAAGGGAGGGTGCTCGACAAATCACTTGAATAGTTTGGTAGCTCTACATCAAAAGAATAATTTCCAGATTAGGAAAATTATCATGATGTTGAAGCCTATCAGAAGGATGCTGTGGAGAAGGAAATTAAGGACGCAATAAATACATAGGGGAAGAGAACCATGGATGAAAATGCTAATGATAATGGGCGAGTGCCACCCTTTACAGATGAGATTATGACTACAATCATCACATCCATGTGAAGATTTTGACAATGAAGTAACATGGAATCGCTGATCCAGATGATCATTTGACGAATTTCGATAGCCAGATGGATCTATACAATGCACCGGGAGCTGTCAGATGCAGATTACTCCATGTCACTCTCTAAGAAGTTATGGCAAATGGTTTAGACAATATGGAGATAATTCCATTTATTCATGGAAGTAATTCTCCTACGAATTCTCAACTTAGTTCTTCATATGTAAAGATCCCACCATTGATTATACAGTCCTGGCCAACATAAAACATTTCCAAGGGGAATATTTAGGAGACTATCTCAAAAGATTCAATAATGAAGCACTGAAAGCAAAGAACATGAGTTACTGTGACATGCTTATTGTGGTATATTCTAGCTTAATAGAGAACATCCCATTCTGGAAGCAACTCTTTGTTAACGGGTGTAAAGATTTGCGAGACTTCCATTTTTAAGTTAACAAGTTCATTCAAATGGATGAGCTTTACTACACTAGGAAGAAAGCAGTCCCCAAGAAGGAAGGAGGAAGATTCGGTCAAGATTGAGGACATAAAAGAATGAAATGGGAGGAACCAATTGCTAAAGCAGTCGAATTGAATAATCCATTGTTGTACGTTATGCTGTGGCGAAGGAAAGAATCAACTTCCTGACCTCCTTCAAGGCTAAGAACAACCTAAAACAAAGAAAAGGTGGAAAGCACTATGCATATCACAAAGCAAATGCTCACAAGACCGACGAGTGAAGAATTTTAGCCGTAATCATTCGGAAATTGATCCACGAGGGTCACTTAAAGAGCATATTCAGGAAAAGAAAAAGGTTTAACGAGTAGGAGATGGTCCGCAAAAGCTCCCTGGCAATGCTGTTAATATACCGATGGATGAAGATCCTATGAGCTTAAGACCGCCGATAAATAAGATTGACGTAATTCATGGTGGGCCACATCCGGTAGGGAATAGAAAAGGGGAATGAAACAAATGTATCAAGGAGGCTAAATAAAGTGTCTACTCTGTCCAAGAAGTGCCCTCATTGAAGAATACACGACTCAATATTCAAATGCCGAATCTTATGGTCACCCTCAAGAGCTGAAAAAGGGTGTTCACCATCCATAAAACGATCCATTGATGGACTCAAATTAGATTGTCCATCTTCTCCCGAATTCTTGTGCACATAGGCAGTGTGGTCAACATAGCCTTCAAGCATGCCTTCGATCGGATGGACATCCCCTAGGATAAACTGGAGCCCAGAATGAAACCAATCTTTGGATTCAATAACAAAAGGCTGACTCTGGTGGGGCAAGTGAAAATACTCGAGCAAATGGGGGTGCCACCATTTTGCAGAACTTTCGAGACAATCTTTATGATTATAAACCAGCCATCTTGCTACAATGTCTTCTTTGGCAGGCCAGCACTCGATGAAATAGGTGCATTTGTCTCCCCAAAGTAACTAATGGTGAAGTTCTTGACAAAGAGAGGATGGGGTACCATCCGTGGAGAGCACTTCCTCTCTCGAGAGATGTATTTCACTACCATAGATCAGTATAAAAGGGAGTACTCTGCCTACTTTGATTCATCCACTATTTTTCAGCCTTCGAATGATGGACTTTTACATCCAACGTTCGATGCAAGAATTAAAATCAATAAGTCTAACAAGCACATGTATGAAAGGTACATTCCCTCTGGAGGAAGAAGGAGGAGAGTTGATGCTAATACCCCTGAAGAAAGCCTAATCATCACTGAATTCGATTGCTAAAGGGAAATGGAAAGGACAAAACGTATAGAGGCTTTAAGGAGGCATGCATAGATCCAATGATACTACTAGGGTGGTCAAGGTAGCAAAAGAATTGGATAGTGACTTGAAGAAAGATTTAATCCAACTTTTTAAGGAAAATAAGGACGTATTTGCCTTGTCACATTCTAGTACCGTGGGGATTGATCCGATGGTAATGTGTCGTGCGCTTAACATCAATCCAGAACCAATCCCCATTAGATAGAAAAAGAGACGGTTAGACAGGGAACGATCTGATACATTGAAAGAAGAAGTTAAGAGACTCCTCGAGAATGGGTTTGTCTGGGAAATATATAACCCAAAATGGTTAGCCAAACCAGTGTTGGTAAAGAAATCAAATGGAAAATGTAGGACTTGCCTTGACTATATAGACTTGAACAAAGCTTGTCCGAATTTTTTTCCTTCTACAGTGATTGATCATTTAGTAGATGCAAAAAGCAGGCACAAATTATTATCTCTCATGGATGCATATTTGGGGTACAATCAAATACCAACGTTCAAAGTAGATGAGAAACACACTAGCTTCATAACTGAATGGAGAATTTACTACTACAAAGCTATGCCTTTTAGGCTAAAGAATGCAAGAGCTACTTATCAAAGGCTAGCAAATAAATAGTTTAAAGAGCAATTTGGCCGGAATATGGAGGTTTATGTGGATGACATGTTAGTGAAATCTAGAAAGACTAAGAATCATCTTGAGGGTCTGGAAGAGATGTTTAGAATATTATGGAAACATTAAATGAAATTGAATCCACAAAAATGCTCCTTCAGAGTCTACTCGGGGAAATTTTTTGGCTACTTTGTAAGCGCCCAAGGAATTGAAGCTAGCCCTGATCAAATTCAAGCTATTAAGACATGACCAAACCTAAAAACAGCAAAGAGGCAATGAGTTTGAGTGGAATGGTAGCCACCTTAAGCAGGTTCATTTGAAAAGTAACCAAGAAAAGTATTCCTTCTTCAACGAAATTAAGAAAAAGAAGAATTTTGAATAGGCGAAAGATTATATTAAAGCTTTTTAGGAATTAAAAAGCCATTTGGAAAAACCACCAAACTTTCTAGTCCTGAGAATAAAGAGATTTTATACATATACATGGTAGTTTCAGAGCAAGCAGTCAGTTCAGTAATGATTAGAGATGGAAGTGGAGTTCAACTTCCTATATATTATGTAAGCGGACGATTGAAGGATGCAAAAATTCGATACCCAGTGATAGAAAAGCTAGCTTACTGCTTGATTCTCGTTGCACGAAAACTTACAGAATATTTTCAAGCACATCTGATCAGGGTATTGACTAATTTCCCCTTAAACTAGTTTCTAATAAGATGGAACTTCAGGAAGGTTGGTAAAATGGAGAATCAGGCTCAGCCAATATGATACAGAATTTCAACCGTGAGTCGCAATCAAAGGGCAAGCATTGACAGATTTCATTAAAGAATGCACTAACTTCATTAAAGTGCAATCAGAGAACGAAAAGGATCGGAAGCCTATGTGGTAGTTTTTCATCGATGTTGCATCAAATGAACATGGGACTAGTGCAGAATATGTGATAATAACACTGGACGCACACCGTTTACATTATGCCTTGAAATTAGGATTCGCAGCGATGAACAATGTGGCTGAATATGAATTAATGGCAGCGGGGTTAACTTTGGCATTAGAGCTCAAAATCCCATGGATTCATATCTTTTGTGATTCCTAACTAATTATAAGTGAAGAAGATATATCAAATGAAAGATTCTAGGCTATCTTTATACCTAAAAAGGATACTGAAAATGCTTGCTTCATTTGAAGATTTTCCATACATCAAGTTCCAAGAGTGGAAAATTCAATGGCGTATTGATTAGCAAAGTTAGCTAGCTTAAGAGGAGCCCCTGAAACGTGGATTATTCTAGTAGGATATCAGGAAGCACTAAGAATTAAAGTGGGAATATCTGAACAAGAAAAGGAACTGTAGTTCTGACAAGATCCCATGCTATGTTACAAGAGCAAGAGGAAAGAGAATTTAATAAAGAAGTGTCACATGAGAGAGCTAATCAATTAGGAGGAAATGACCAGTATGATAACATTGGATGTCACCCATCATCGAATATTTTACTAAAGGAATACTGCCATCTGACAAAGGTGAAGCAAAAAAATCAGGCGACAAGCTCCAACTTTCATGAATGGAATCCTTTACAAGAAAGGATATGCACTTCCTTATTTAAGATGCGAAAGTCTATATGATGGGGTAAAATTGTTGGCACAAGAACATAAGGGATTCTGTGGGGACCACTCGAACAGAACAATATTGGCAGAAAAGATAACGAGATAGGGCTTTTATTGGCTACATATGGTAAGCCAAGCCATTGAGTATGTGAGAAGATGCGGGAAATGCCAAAAGTACTTGAAAATTCCCAGATTTTCCTAAGTCAGTTAACTACAATTTCAAGTTCCTGGCCCTTTTATGTATGAGGAATAGATCTAATCGCTCCACTGCTAATTTTAAAATTAGGGGAAAATACACGGTAATCACCATAGATTACTTTGCTAAATGGGCTGAAGCGGAACCACTCACTCAGATTACTTCTGGAAAAGTACTGAGATTCATTATTAAGAATATTATAACCAGATTCATTATTCCCCAAAGAATAATTTCCGACAATGGAGCATAATTTGAGAGTGAAGAATTCTCTTGCTTTTATCACAAGAATGGAATCATTAAGAGCTTTTCCTCCGATGCACATCCAAAAGCAAATCGGGTAGTTGAGGTTGCAAATAAAACCATAAAGATTTTTTTTTAAAAACGGCTAAATAAAGCTAAAGGAATCTAAGTAGAAGAACTACCACTTGTGCTATGGGATTATCAAAGATTTACTGAAACGGCGATGGGACATACTCCCTACTCTTTGACATATGGATGTGAGACAATGTAACCAATCGAGATTGAAATACCCTCACATCGAAGAATTGCCTATACATTCGATTTAAATCAAGAACTAAAAAGATAATCCTTGGATTTGAGACATGAGTTGAGAGATGAAGCAGCAATCAAAATAGCATAGTATCAAAGAAGAATTACAAATTATTACAATTTAAAAGTAAAAGAAAAATCATTTCAAGAAGGAGATCTGGTACTTCGAAGAATAACGGCAAATACAAGAAATCCCACTGATGGACCCCTAGAACCAAAATGGGAAGGACCCATAAACATTTGCAAAGTAATTCCCCTAGGACCATATAAGTTATGCCAACCAGACGGCAATGTGGTTCCCAAAACATGGAACGTAGAACATTTGAGATCATATTTTCCAAAGATGAATGAATAAAGCATCTCTTTCTTTAAAAAAAAATCTACATGGTTGGGAGTAGAATTCTCCTTGCATTTGGAAACTACCTTTGATGGTAAAAAGCCTCTGTCTGTGCCTAGTTAGCTAGGGCAGAACACCTCCTGGAGGGAGGCGTGTAAATCTTTAACTACGCCGCGCTATGGCCAGGTTAAAGCATCGACATGTCCTTGGTCGCGCCTCTAGTCAGGTCAATGCGCCTCCTAGAGGGAGGTCGAATTAAGCCTTTATCCGCACCACATTATGGCTAAGTTAAAGCAACGAACAAGCCTCTGTCCATGCCACGCTATGGCCAAGACAAGGCACCTCTTGGAGGTGGGTCGGAGTAAGCCTTTATCCATACCATTCTTTGGCCAGGTTAAAGCAATGGACACGCACTTGGCTGTGCCACTGTTCAGGTCAAGGTGCATCCTAAAGGAGGTTGCATAAGTCCTTGGTTCTAGCCTCTGAGAATGAGCAAACCAAGAGCACCAGACAACAACCAACTAAGACATCCCAACCCAAGAAGAGGCTCATCAAAAAAATGGACTAAGATGTCCAATCCCATGAAGTGGCTCATCAAACAATGGACAAAGATGTCCAATCCCCAAAAGTGGCATATCAAATGATAGGCTAAGATTTCCAAGCTCAATAAGCAGCCAATCCAACTGCATATGAGGCCTAAAAGAGTTACACATGCCGAGTGAGGCAGAGACTAAGGAGTAGAACAGAACTCCACTCATTAATACCTAAATATGGGTTTCGGCACTCTCACTTCTGGACTTTTAATACTTCTCTAATCATTTATGATCTTTCTCATACCGAATCTAGGTATCGAGGCTATTATCAAACATGTGTCCTAACCTTGGTGTTATTTGGGATTTTAACCAAACAAATACCAATATAAAACTAGGTAACCTCAAGTGGTGGGATGATTCAGGAACTAACCACAGAAGTTACGACTAGAGATCGACAAGGACCAAGCCATACGGTTATGGTGACCCCTGGAGTCAACAAAGCCAAGAGACCAACATCCCTGCAGTCCAATAAGTGTTTGAATGTAAGCAACTAGTGACTTGCCATCAGCATGCGACAACAACGATGAATGTCTGAGAACACATCTCCAATTTCAAAATCCATGATAGTCATTTATGGCCACATTATCAACAACCCATGCACTTCTTCAAAACTTCGAATAAACAAGTTATGGAATTGGAATAAACGAGGCAGGTTTGGCGAAATAAGCTAAGCCTATGGGTCGCCTGCGACCCAAACACCATAGGTCGCTAGTGACCCATGGAGTTTGCTATTTTTCAATCAGATTCTCCTAGGTCGCCTGTGCTCTATCTAATAAATGATAATGATGATCCTAGCCCAAAAACCCTCAAACCTCTATAAATAGCATGCCACCTGCAACACAAAGGGGATCTTTCGAAAACTGATTGTTGTAGCTCTGTTGAGATTATTCTTCACTTCAACTTCCCACACAATGATCTCAGAAGGAATACACCGTGATTCTTTGGTGAATTATAAATCTAGAGATCCAATGTGGATTGGAATTAGCCAAATCCATGTAGTCAAACAGCTTTTGTAATAGTAATCAACTTATAATAAAACTATAAAGTTGACGTACGCTTCGATAACAGTAGAACCACTATAAAAATCTTCTGCCTATTTTCTTTTAATGTTTCTCTTCTATATTTATGATCTGTTATATTGCTCTGTAAAGACAGGGCTGGTGCTTTCAAATCCAAATCAGGGTGTTGGTCCATTTTTTAGGTCAACATTTTGGTGCTTTCGCTCAGAACTTCCAACCCAAGATCCGGATCTAGCTGTCTACTAAGGATTACATAAGTCCAAAAGTATCTCTACTTTCAACCTAAAATCCAGACCTAGATATCTACTTTGAATTGCATAGATCCAGAAGTTAGATCTCAAATATTTGCTTAAATATCCTACTGTTTTAAAAGTCAACGACTCTTGGAAGGTGATGGACTGCATTTGGAAGGTCCATAGGCATAGCAATAGCCGTAGAAGTTGTTAGCATCCAACAGACTGAAGTGAATGCTGCTAACTTAGGGAATCAAGCATCAGGGTCCTCTAGTCAGCATGAAGTTGTTATCAGGGATGAATTGAATAAGATGGCTGAAGTAATCAACCAAAGAATGAAAGATAGTCTAAAGGCTTTAATGGAAAAGCTCAACACTATGATAACTCTATAACCAAACCCGCTCAGAGAACCATCCTTGAACCAGCTACTACCATGGAGTAGAAAAACTCCTCTGTTTCCAACTTGCATAGGAGAAATGAAAGCAGCCATTGAGAAGGGTAACCATAGGGTGTAACTTGGAGGAAAATGAGAATCCCCACTTGACGCAAGACAACCAAATTTGAATTTGAATCAAGGGGCTAAAACCCCATCGGAGGATGTGGCTATGAACCTCTCCGATTCGGAAGGCGAAGAACAAGATGATCAGGTAGAGGAGGATGCCAATGCATTTGATGATGTTAGAAACATCCAGACTGCCTAAGTTATGCCAAATGCAAGCCAACATGGTCCTATGGGTATGGCTCTCCCAAAGACAAAAGAGCCGAGGCATCAACCCACATGTCAATATCATATGCTGAACCAAACACTTGGCGCAGTGACTGACTGCCGCCCCCAGGACCACCGAACATCAGAGGCATATATCATTGGCATTGTCAAGCAGCTAACGAATGAGAGTATAAAAGGGATGATGAGTGGGGATCTACCCCAAGTTGGACACCTTTTACCGATGAGATCTTGAACGAAAGATACCCAGACAAATTCAACATGCCAACCATTCCCTCCTACGATGGAACTAAGGATCTAAAACCACATTTGTACAAATATATTTGGTATATGGGTGGAGCCAATGCTCCGAAAGATTTACGCCGTCGACGTTTTCCTATTTTCTAAAAGGCATCCCTTCCGTGTGGTTCACCAGACTTCCCCCGAGATCTATCTCTACCTTTGATCAACTTGCAACAAAATTCCTCGACCAGTTCAGACTTCATACAGCACAATCGAAGGACGTCATGTCTCTACACGACATCAGAATTCTCATTTTGTAACTGTTACAACCGTTGGTACTCAAATTCCCAACGGTTATAACTGTTGGTGGTAGGTACGTTATAACTTTTTTTACATATTTTGTAACGGTTATAACCATTGGGAATTTTGGTATTCCCAATGGTTATGACCATTGGGAATTTTTTTTCTTTTCCAACTGTTATAACCATTGAAAATTACAGTTATAACCTACGACTATTTCCACATTCCCAACGGTTATAATTATTGGGAAATTTTTAACTTCCAATGGTTATAATCGTTGGAAATTCCTCGCACACATAGGTAAAATGCAAAATTACCAAAACTTATAAGTGCAGCAAATTTGGTATAGTTGAACCATATCTTATTCAGTAGCTAATAGTATTTCTTTTAACTATATCTGTATGAAATTATAATAATAGAAAACACAAAATTAAATTTCAAAACTAAGATATCATCAAATTATAAAAAATCAAACATATGAAATAGTACATATCAAATTCTACAAAGTTCATTGTGACAACTTTAAATTTCACTACTACAAAATATCTAGAAGCTTGCAAACAATGAATACGACACTCCGACCAAATTACAAAACCACCAACAACAAACTCGGACAATGTATAATGACCATTTTGAGGTGCATCAAAAAGTGGCTCGCCTGGATTAAGTACATCATCCACCCAAACAACATTTCTCCATCTCCAACCTCTTCAAAATAGCTTGTCCCGATTTGATCACCTGCATTCTCTTGCAAAATTCCTGAACTATATTCATCACTAAATCAATATCATATGATATTTCATAACCTTCACAACTAAAAATTAAAAGATCGGACACAAATGCTTCTTGTAGGTGCTTCCCTATTCTTCTCAACAAATACTTCTTTCAATTCTCACCAGCATCAACCAATCATGCTAATTTCAAAAGTTTGATAATAAAACTGCAAGAAACCGAACCTTTCTCTTTAGGAAGTTAGAAAAGCACAGTTTCTTAAACTACTCGGTTTCTCATAACATCTCATTTTTTATCACCCTTTTACTAAAGCTTGGAATTTTTCTATACATGTAAGCTTTCAAAGCTTCACCAATTATATAACAAGTCGATCTCCCTTTACCCGTTATGGCCGTTATAACCTTTCAATAGGACTCTTTGTCAAGGTCACATAAATCCTTGACCTACCAATCCTTAGTGAAATAAACGTCTTTTTTCATGCCACTCTACTATGACCGATCAACTCCATTTTCTAAATAAAATTTATTCCTATTATAAGTGTAGGGCCATTCAACTCCGTAAGGGTTGATAATAACCTTAGAGACTATGGATTCCACACAACGAGTGACTAGTTTTAGGTTTTTGGAGAAAGGAAAAAGAGCTTTTGTAGTTTGAAGTACTGTAGTGGAGTCTACTGAACTTTTGAAAAAGCTAGAGTTCAGGAATACATCGATTTTGTATATGAGATTTCCTTTATCGACCGATTCATGCATTTCAAGATACTTTGAGGCACAGCGGGGTGAAATCACATTATATGGTTTGAGAGTAACGATCGGGCCATAGAAAAATTTGGCACATATTTCGAAGGCTTTGGCCCACGTCGGAATATCAGGATGCTGATCACTTTGTTGTTTTTTTCCTTTTGCTAAACTCGCTAATTTTTGCAAGCCTTAACATTTTGTTAGGAGAGGGAAGTGCAAATTTATGCAAAGAATAATTTAAGGATTCCATTTACTTATCAAAAAAGTGAACAGAGATCACTTGCTTTGATGAAATACAAAACATAGTTTACCCAAGCGTGTGGGCCATTAGATTTATCGAAAATAGTCAAAATTGCAGATAACATAGAACAATATCATTAACTTATAAAGAAAACAAGGCTCTACATGCATGTAAGGCATTAGTATTAAAGACATACAATAATCAATAACTAGTAGAAGAAATTTAGAGAGGTTTATTAACTTTACACCTATAAAACAATGAGAAATGTGAAAGCACTTAATGCAAGCAATTATTAACTAAATAAAGATTATTCAAAAAAGAAGGAGAGAATTGATACCTTGTGCAAACTAAGCTTTACATCCTCGACAATCACAATGATATTTGTTGCAAGATCAGTTGCTAAATAACTGTAACAGTGACACTATTAAATTTTTATTCTAATTTTGCCAATTTTAATTAATGATATGATTCGCAATTGAACATCAATATTAATACTTTATATTATTAAAAAATAAGATATTTGAGTATAGGATGAAAATACCTCAATACTTTTTGATTTCAATTTTAAATTTCCAGAACAAAGTCCATTATTTTCATTCTCATAAAACGTAGTGAACTTTAAACCAAGCATTACCATTCTCATACATAAGCAACTTCTCGTCGATATCTTACTTTAATTCAAAACGGACTGGGATGAGCAAACATGTAAATCTCAAGATAATTAACATGGTTCACTTATTAAAAGAAAAAAATGTTATATGTCTAGTATACCAAAATAGAGAATAATCAAATATAAACTCGTCGCACAAGTTTATAACTCAGATTTCCACTACACTGGAATTCTGTAGTAAATATTATAACAATATGAACGTTGTAAATGAATTACAACAACAGCGTTATACTATTTTGAATAAACAGTATAACAAAATAGAAGAAAGAATTGAGAATTCTAACCGGATAATGTCTGAGGCTCGTCATAACGATTTCCCTAAGAATTTTATTCAAAATTCTCCCAAGATACAACAAACGTAATCTGCACGAGATTGTGATGTGTATGATCTTCTGTGTGGTAGGACTGAAGATGATTTTAAGAGATGAAGGGATAGAAGAGATAGTTCGGTTTGGAAAAAAATGAGTGAGGAAAGTGATCAGGTTTCCTCCTTATTTATAGTTGAATTCCCAACTGCTGCATCCGTTGGAAAAAACCGCATCTCTTCATTTGCAATGTCAAAAAAGCGTTACTGTTCGCAACAGTCACTTCCTTTCATTTGCAACGCTCCAGAACTGTTGTTGTTTGCAACAGTCGCGTCCGTTCATTTGCAACGGTCCAGAAGTGTTGCTGTTTGCAACAGTCACTTCCTTTCATTTGCAACGCTCCAGAACTGTTACTGTTTGCAACAGTCGCGTCCGTTCATTTGCAACGGTCCAGAACTGTTGCTTTTTAAAACGTCGCATCTCTTCATCGTTCAAAAAACCTGCATCTATTCAAACAGTAAAACTGTTCACTTTTATTTACCAAAAATATAACCGGGTCGAGTCCGCTCATATTAGACCCGCACCCGCACCCGGCCCGGTTCGGTCGGTCGGACGGGCGGGCAGCGGCGCGTGCGTGTGTGTTAGTCCATGGCCATATAGGTCCTCCCCCTCGCACAAAATATACTTGACCCTAAGGGCCAATATACGGGATGAGAGTATATAATATATACAAGAAAATGGACATATTTTTGGTGATGTGGGATATATCTCATTCACCATCTAAAAGGAATTCCAACAATCCCCCACATGAATGATGATATATCTCTCCCCCACACAAAGTGTAATATCACATAGTTCATATGAAAATAATGCTATATCGAGGATAAGTAGATATTTCACTTTGAACTTTCCCTATTTAAAACTTATCGGATATACTTGGCTAATCGGTGAATTATTTCATCTTGAACCGTCAGCCGTTATTGTATAACCAGACAATAAGCGTTACAAAGCATTATTTCCCATCACATCCAATCTCTTGGTTGTGTTCATTTTGGTCCTGAACAATTTTTTGTTCTGCGAGTGTTTTAGAGAATAAAAGCCTTTGAATATTCTCATAGAGCCGACCCAGCTCACACTAACATAGATGATCACAACCATTAAGAGTATCCTACATATACCCCACTTGTTATTGTCAAGATATGGTCATCATTAAAAAACATAGTTTTAACCTTTAAACACCTCTGTAGGCATGCATTTATATTTTGCACCATAGGAATGGAGTTGGACTATGTCCACGTAAATGCATTACGTCTTGAGTTATTCAGAACTGGTTTGCCTATTGATCCTAGTCCGTGGGATCTCCAGTCGCTAGGATAGGTTTCCGTATAAGATAACTCTTGATGGTTTAGGCTTTTAAGCCCATTCCCTCGATGCGCGGTCAATTTTCTCTCTTGATAAACCTTTAGTAAACGGATCCGCTAGGTTATCATTTGTTCTCACATAATCTATGGAAATAGTTCCATTTGAGAGTAACTGTCTAACTGTATTATGGCGTCAACGAATATGTCGTGACTTTCCATTATACACAAAGTTTTGCGCTCTGCTTAGCATTGCTTGGTTATCACAGTGTATGCATATGGCCTGTACAGGTTTAGGCCAAAACGGAATATCTTCTAAAAAGTGACGAAGCCATTCTGCTTCTTCGCCTGCTTTATCTAATGCAATGAACTCTGATTCCATAGTGGATCGAGCTATGCATGTTTGCTTAGTAGATTTCCATGACACCGCTGCCCTTGCTAGGGTAAAGACATAACCACTCGTTGATTTTGATTCCTCTGAATCTGCAATCCAGTTTGCATCACTATATCCTTCTAAGACGGCAGGATATTTTCCATAATGTAAGGAATAGTTAGTGGTATTTTTTAAATATCCAAGCACTCTCATTAGTGCTTTCCAGTGTTCCTTCCCTGGATTGCTTGTATACCTGCTCAATCGACTTACTGCATAAGCTATATCTGGTCTTGTGCAATTCATGAGATACATGAGACATCCTATTACACGAGAATATTCCAGTTGCATTACACTCTCATTAGTGTTTTTGTGCAGTACTTCTGATGGATTAAAAGGTGTATTTACTCCTTTAATTTCAAAAATTTGAAATCTTTCAATCACTTTGTCTACATAGTGTGACTGAGACAATTCAATTCCATTAGGAGTTCTTATTATTTTGATTCCCAAAATAACGTCTGCAACTCCTAAGTCTTTCATATCGAAATTGCTAGTTAACATTTTCTTTATGGTCTCTATGACTTGAGTATTTGGACCAAATATTAGCATATCGTCTACATATAGACAAATCAGCACATATGATTGTCCAATTTGTTTATAATAAACACACTTATCGCATTCATTTATACGAAAACCATTTCTTATCATGACACTATCAAATTTTTCGTGCCATTGTTTTGGAGCTTGTTTTAGTCCGTATAATGATTTTACTAATCTACAGACTTTGTTTTCATTTCCTTTGGAAATAAACCCCTCAGGTTGCTCCATGTAAATCTCCTCATCGAGATTTCAATTTAAGAATGCTATTTTTACATCCATCTGATGAATCTCTAGATTATAGATGGATGCAA
Organism: Allium cepa; assembly: GCA_030765085.1. Classification (NCBI taxonomy): domain Eukaryota; kingdom Viridiplantae; phylum Streptophyta; class Magnoliopsida; order Asparagales; family Amaryllidaceae; genus Allium; species Allium cepa. The sequence goes on along the minus strand of CM060941.1, from coordinate 507,532,394 downwards.
TTGCTATTAACATTCTTATAGAGGTTATTCGTGTTACCCGCGAATATGTATCAAAAAAGTCTACTCCTTCTTTTTGACGATATCCTTTGGCTACTAATCTGGCTTTATACTTGTCGATAGAGCCATCTGCTTTCATTTTCTTCTTGAAAATCCATTTGCAGCCAATTGGTTTTATTCCTGGTGGAATATGAACAATTTCCCAAGTTTTATTACTTAGAATTGAATCAATCTCACTTTGGATTGCTTCTTTCCAACATGAGGATTCAGAAGATGACATTGCTTCCTTGTACGTTTGAGGTTCGTGTTCTAACATATAAATTAAAAAATCTGAACCAAATGTTTTGGAAGTTCTTGCCCTTACGCTTCTTCTTGGTTCAACCTCCTCGTTGTCATGATGAGTTTCATCTTTACATGTCTCATCTCTGTTATCTCTTGTCCTTTTTGGGACAGGATTTCCATCGTTTCTTTTATGTGGGAACACATCTTCAAAGAACGAGGCATCTCTTGATTCCATGATTTTATTTACATGAATATCATTTATATCAGACTTGAATACCAAAAATCTGTAGGCACTACTATTTTGGGCTGGCCCAAGATAATAACAATCTACTGTTTTTGGTCCAAGTTTGACTCTTTTGGGAGGCGGGACAGGAAATTTTGCCAAGCACCCCCACACTTTGAGGTATTTAAAGCTTGGTTTGTGTCCTTTCCATATCTTATATGGAATTGTTCCCGTTTTATTGTGAGGAACTTTGTTTAATATGTGATTAGACATATTTAAGGCTTCCCCCCACAAGTTCGTCGGTAGACCAGAAGTTAAAAGCATGGCAGTAATAATGTCTTTTAACGTTCTATTCTTCCTCTCGGGTACACCATTTTGTTGTGGTGAATATGGAGCTGTTGTTTGATGAATTATACCATTTTCGGCACAGAACTGTTCAAATGGTGATTCATATTCTCCACCTCGATCAGATCTCAGTATCTTGATCTTTTTATTTAACTGATTTTCTACCTCAGCCTTGTATTTTATAAACGCTATTATTCTTCATCTTTACTATTTAAAAGATATACATAGCAATATCGCGTATAATCGTCAATAAAAGTAATGAAATACTTTTTCCCACCTCTTGTAGGTAGTGACTTAAAATCACATAAATCTGTATGTACCAAACCTAATGGTTCGGTGCTTCTGTTAACAGATTTAAATGGTTGTTTGACCATTTTTGCTTCTACACATGTCTCACATTTTTGTTTTTTATCTACTTGGAATTTTGGAATTAATCCCAAGTTTGATAATGTTTTCATTTTACGGAAATTTATGTGTCCCAATCTATCATGCCAAAGTAAAATTTCGTGCTCAAGCAAATAAGAAACTTCAATTTTATTAATAACACAATCAGAATACATAGTTTTATTGCCGATAACGGCTACATTTGCCTTAAATAGGCCATCACATAAATGTCCCCTTCCTACATATATTCCAGCTTTGGACAGAACCATCTTGTCTGACTCAAATACCATCTTGAATCCCTTCTTTGATAGGACTGCACCAGAGATGTGATTCTTGCGTATGTCTGGAACGTGGAGCACGTCATTCAACTTGACAGCTTTTCCAGAAGTAAACTTGAGGATTACTGTGCCACTGCCTTCGATCATGGAAACTGCAGAATTACCCACGTAGAGTTTTTCTTCGTGATCGAATTTCTGATATGTAGAAAACATGGTTTTATCAGAACAAACATGATGAGTAGCGCCCGTATCTACCCACCATTGGTTAGGATTCTGAACCAGATTGCATTCAGATACCACCGCCGAGAAGTTGGACTCGTCTACTTCCATGTTATCCACTATATTTGCCTCTTTATTGCGTTCCTTCTTGTGTCTGCAATCTTTAGCGGCATGTCCAACTTTTCCACAAACCCAACATTCGCCGTTAAACTTCTTGGTTCGTTTGTTGTCTTTTGATTTGTTGTCTTGAGCTTTCCTTTTCTTCTGGAAACTCTTCTTTTTGTTTTTGGTCTTCGACCCTTCAGCCACAAATGCCTCCTCGCTTGATTTTGTAACTGCACGGTTGTCTGCCTCAACTTTTAATCGGACTATGAGATCCTGCAAAGAGATTTCCTTCTTTTTATGCTTTAGATAATTGCGGTAATCTCTCCACGACGGCGGCAGTTTTCCCGTGATGGCTTCAACCAAAAATGATTCTCCAACCTTATGACCTTCCGCCTCGAGTTCATGAATGATGATTTGCAGTTCATGCAGTTGAGCGGTTACTGGTTTGGAGTCAACCATCTTGTAGTCCATGAATTTGTCTACAATAAATTTCTTAAGACTGATATTCTGCGTCTTGTATTTTGCGGTAAGTGCATTCCAGAGTTCTTTTGACGTCTTTAAAGGCTGATATACTTTGTATAGCACCTTGTCGAGACAATTCAGAATATAGTTTCTGCATAAAAAATCGGAATGCTTCCACATATTCACCTCTGCTTCCTTGCTTGGTGCAGGAATCGGTTCCTCCTCGTCGAGGTACTTTTGTAGACCGAGCATGGTGAGATAAAACAACATCTGATTCTGCCATGTCAAGAAATCATCACCATCTCCCTTGAACGGTTCAGGTCTGTTGTGAGTAGTATTCTTTGAAAATTCTACGGTTGCCATCTCTGTTTTAGTAAGAAAACAGTAAAATTCTTAAGATGTTATACGCCTAGTATACCAAAATAGAGAATAATCAAATATAAACTCGTCGCACAAGTTTATAACTCAGATTTCCACTACACTGGAAATCTGTAGTAAATATTATAACAATATGAACGTTGTAAATGAATTACAACAACGGCGTTATACTATTTTGAATAAACAGTATAACAAAATAGAAGAAAGAATTGAGAATTCTAACCGGATAATGTCTGAGGCTCGTCGTAACGATTTCCTTAAGAATTTTATTCAAAATTCTCCCAAGATACAACAAACGTAATTTGCACGAGATTGTGATGTGTATGATCTTCTGTGTGATAGGACTGAAGATGATTTTAAGAGATGAAGGGATAGAAGAGATAGTTCGGTTTGGAAAAAAATGAGTGAGGAAAGTGATCAGGTTTCCTCCTTATTTATAGTTGAATTCCCAACTTCTGCAACCGTTGGAAAAAGCCGCATCTCTTCATTTGCAATGTCAAAAAAGCGTTACCGTTCGCAACAGTCACTTCCTTTCATTTGCAACGCTCCAGAACTGTTGCTGTTTGCAACAGTAGCGTCCGTTCATTTGCAACGGTCCAGAAGTGTTGCTGTTTGCAACAGTCACTTCCTTTCATTTGCAACGCTCTAGAAATGTTGCTGTTTGCAACAGTCGCGTCCGTTCATTTGCAACGCTCCAGAACTGTTGCTGTTTAAAACGTCGCATCTCTTCATCGTTCAAAAAACCTGCATCTATTCAAATAGTAAAACTGTTCACTTTTATTTACCAAAAATATAACCGGGTCGGGTCCGCTCATATTAGACCCGCACTCGCACCCAGCCCGTTTCGGTCGGTCGGACGGGCGGGCGGCGGCGCGCGCGTGTGTGTTAGTCCATGGCCATATAGGTCCTCCCCCTCGCACAAAATATACTTGACCCTAAGGGCCAATATAGGGGATGAGAGTATATAATATATAAAAGAAAATGGATATATTTTTGGTGATGTGGGATATATCTCATTCACCATCTAAAAGGAATTCCAACAATCCCCCACATGAATGGTGATATATCTCTCCCCCACACAAAGTGTAATATCACACAGTTCATATGTAAATAATGCTATATCGAGGATAAGCAGATATTTCACTTTGAACTTTCCCTATTTAAAACTTATCGGATATACTTGGCTAATCGGTGAATTATTTCATCTTGAACCGTCAGCCGTTATTGTATAACCAGACAATAAGCGTTACAAAGCATTATTTCCCTTCACATCCAATCTCTTGGTTGTGTTCATTTTGGTCCTGAACAATTTTTGGTTCGGCGAGTGTTTTTAGAGAATAAAAGCATTTGAATATTCTCATAGAGCCGACCCAGCTCACACTAACATAGGTGATCGCAACCATTAAGAGTATCCTACATATACCCCACTTGTTATTGTCAAGATATGGTCATCATTAAAAAACATAGTTTTAACCTTTAAACACCTCTGTAGGCATGCATTTATATTTTGCACCATAGGAATGGAGTTAGACTATGTCCACGTAAATGCATTACGTCTTGAGTTATTCAGAACTGGTTTGCCTATTGATCCTAGTCCGTGGGATCTCCAGTCGCTAGGATAGGTTTCCGTATAAGATAACTCTTGATGGTTTAGGCTTTTAAGCCCATTCCCCTCGATGCGCAGTCAATTTTCTCTCTTGATAAACCTTTAGTAAATGGATCCGCTAGGTTATCATTTGTTCTCACATAATCTATGGAAATAGTTCCATTTGAGAGTAACTGCCTAACTGTATTATGGCGTCGACGAATATGTCGTGACTTTCCATTATACACAAAGTTTTGCGCTCTGCTTAGCACTGCTTGGTTATCACAGTGTATGCATATGGCCGGTACAGGTTTAGGCCAAAACGGAATATCTTCTAAAAAGTGACGAAACCATTCTGCTTCTTCGCCTGCTTTATCTAATGCAATGAACTCTGATTCCATAGTGGATCGAGCTATGCATGTTTGCTTAGTAGATTTCCATGACACCGCTGCCCCTGCTAGGGTAAAGACATAACCACTCCTTGATTTTGATTCCTCTGAATCTGCAATCCAGTTTGCATCACTATATCCTTCTAAGACGGCAGGATATTTTCCATAATGTAAGGAATAGTTAGTGGTATTTTTTAAATATCCAAGCACTCTCATTAGTGCTTTCCAGTGTTCCTTCCCTGGATTGCTTGTACACCTGCTCAATCGACTTGCTACATAAGCTATATCTGGTCTTGTGCAATTCATGAGATACTTGAGACATCCTATTACACGAGAATATTCCAGTTGCATTACACTCTATTTAGTGTTTTTGTGCAGTACTTCTGATGGATTAAAAGGTGTATTTACTCCTTTAATTTCAAAATTTTGAAATCTTTCAATCACTTTGTCTACATAGTGTGACTGAGACAATTCAATTCCATTAGGAGTTCTTATTATTTTGATTTCCAAAATAACGTCTGCAACTCCTAAGTCTTTCATATCGAAATTGCTAGTTAACATTTTCTTTATGGTCTCTATGACTTGAGTATTTGGACCAAATATTAGCATATCGTCTACATATAGACAAATCAGCACATATGATTGTCCAATTTGTTTATAATAAACTCACTTATCGTATTCATTTATACGAAAACCATTTCTTATCATGACACTATCAAATTTTCCGTGCCATTGTTTTGGAGCTTGTTTTAGTCCGTTTAATGATTTTACTAATCTACAGACTTTGTTTTCATTTCCTTTGGAAATAAACCCCTCAGGTTGCTCCATGTAAATCTCCTCATCGAGATTTCCATTTAAGAATGCTGTTTTTACATCCATCTGATGAATCTCTAGATTATAGATGGATGCAATTGCTATTAACATTCTTATAGAGGTTATTCGTGTTACCGGCGAATATGTATCAAAAATGTCTACTCCTTCTTTTGGACGATATCCTTTGGCTACTAATATGGCTTTATACTTGTCGATAGAGCCATCTGCTTTCATTTTCTTCTTGAAAATCCATTTGCAGCCAATCGGTTTTATTCCTGGTGGAATATCAAAAATTTCCCAAGTTTTATTACTTAGAATTGAATCATTCTCACTTTGGATTGCTTCTTTCCAACATGAGGATTCAGAAGATGACATTGCTTCCTTGTACGTTTGAGGTTCGTGTTCTAACATATAAGTTAAAAAATCTGAACCAAATGTTTTGGAAGTTCTTGCCCTTACGCTTCTTCTTGGTTCAACCTCCTCGTTGTCCTGATGAGTTTCATCTTTACATGTCTCATCTCAGTTATCTCTTGTCCTTTTTGGGACAGGATTTCCATCGTTTCTTTTATGTGGGAACACATCTTCAAAGAACGAGGCATCTCTTGATTCCATGATTGTATTTACATGAATATCATTTATTTCAGACTTGAATACCAAAAATCTGTAGGCACTACTATTTTGGGCTGGCCCAAGATAATAACAATCTACGGTTTTTGGTCCAAGTTTGACTCTCTTGGGAGGCGGGACAGGAACTTTTGCCAAGCACCCCCACACTTTGAGGTATTTAAAGCTTGGTTTGTGTCCTTTCCATATCTCATATGGAATTGTTCCCGTTTTATTGTGAGGAACTTTGTTTAATATGTGATTAGACATATTTAAGGCTTCCCCCCACAAGTTCGTCGGTAGACCAGAAGTTAAAAGCATGGCAGTAATCATGTCTTTTAACGTTCTGTTCTTCATCTCGGCTACACCATTTTGTTGTGGTGAATATGGAGCTGTTGTTTGATGAATTATACCATTTTCGGCACAGAACTGTTCAAATGGCGATTCATATTCTCCACCTCGATCAGATCTCAATATCTTGATCTTTTTATTTAACTGATTTTCTACCTCAGCCTTGTATTTTATAAACGCTGTTATTGCTTCATCTTTACTATTTAAAAGATATACATAGAAATATCGCGTATAATCGTCAATAAAAGTAATGAAATACTTTTTCCCACCTCTTGTAGGTAGTGACTTAAAATCACATAAATCTGTATGTACCAAACCTAATGGTTCGGTGCTTCTGTTAATAGATTTAAATGGTTGTTTGACCATTTTTGCTTCTACACATGTCTCACATTTGTATTTTTTATCTACTTGGAATTTTGGAATTAATCCCAAGTTTGATAATGTTTTCATTTTACGGAAATTTATGTGTCCCAATCTATCATGCCAAAGTAAAATTTCGTGCTCAAGCAAATAAGAAACTTCAATTTTATTAATAGCACAATCAGAATACATAGTTTTGTTGCCGATCACGGCTACATTTGCCTTAAATAGGCCATCACATAAATATTCCCTTCCTATATATATTCCAGCTTTGAACAGAACCATCTTGTCTGACTCAAATACCATCTTTGATAGGACTGCACCAGAGATGAGATTCTTGCATATGTCTGGAACGTGGAGCACGTCATTCAACTTGACAGTTTTTCCAGAAGTAAACTTGAGGATTACTGCGCCACTGCCTTCGATCATGGAAACTGCAGAATTACCCATGTAGAGTTTTTCTTCATGATCGAATTTCTGATATGTAGAAAACATGGTTTTATCAGAACAAACATTACGAGTAGCGCCCGTATGTACCCACCATTGGTTAGGATTCTGAACCAGATTGCATTCAGATACCACCGCCGAGAAGTTGGACTCGTCTACTTCCATGTTATCCACTATATTTGCCTCTTTATTGCGTTCCTTCTTGTGTCTGCAATTTTTAGCGGCATGTCCAACTTTTCCACAAACCCAACATTCGCCATTAAACTTCTTGGTTCGTTTGTTGTCTTTTGATTTGTTGTCTTGAGCTTTCCTTTTCTTCTGGAAACTCTTCTTTTTGTTTTTGGTCTTCGACCCTTCAGCCACAAATGCCTCCTCGCTTGATTTTGTAACTGCACGGTTGTCTGCCTCAACTTTTAATCGGACTATGAGATCCTGCAAAGAGATTTCCTTCTTTTTATGCTTTAGATAATTGCGGTAATCTCTCCACGACGGCGGCAGTTTTCCCGTGATGGCTTCAACCAAAAATGATTCTCCAACCTTATGACCTTCCGCCTCGAGTTCACGAATGATGATTTGCAGTTCATGCAGTTGAGAGGTTACTGGTTTAGAGTCAACCATCTTGTAGTCCATGAATTTGTCTACAATAAATTTCTTAAGACTGATATTCTGCGTCTTGTATTTTGTGGTAAGTGCATTCCAGAGTTCTTTTGACATCTTTAAAGGCCGATATACTTTGTATAGCACCTTGTCGAGACAATTCAGAATATAGTTTCTGCATAAAAAATCGGAATGCTTCCACATATTCACCTCTGCTTCCTTGCCTGGTGCAGGAATCGGTTCCTCCTCGTCGAGGTACTTTTGTAGACCGAGCGTGGTGAGATAAAACAACATCTGATTCTGCCATGTCAAGAAATCATCACCATCTCCCTTGAACGGTTCAGGTCTGTTGTGAGTAGTTTTCTTTGAAAATTCTACGGTTGCCATCTCTGTTTTAGTAAGAAAACAGTAAATTCTTAAGATGTTATACGTCTAGTATACCAAAATAGAGAATAATCAAATATAAACTCTTCGCACAAGTTTATAACTCAGATTTCCACTACACTTGAATTCTGTAGTAAATATTATAACAATATGAACGTTGTAAATGAATTACAACAACAGCGTTATACTATTTTGAATAAACAGTATAACAAAATAGAAGAAAGAATTGAGAATTCTAACCGGATAATGTCTGAGGCTCGTCGTAACGATTTCCTTAAGAATTTTATTCAAAATTCTCCCAAGATACAACAAACGTAATCTGCACGAGATTGTGATGTGTATGATCTTCTGTGTGATAGGACTGAAGATGATTTTAAGAGATGAAGGAATAGAAGAGATAGTTCGGTATGGAAAAAAATGAGTGAGGAAAGTGATCAGGTTTCCTCCTTATTTATAGTTGAATTCCCAACTGCTGCATCCGTTGGAAAAAGCCGCATCTCTTCATTTGCAATGTCAAAAATGCGTTACTGTTCGAAATAGTCATTTCCTTTCATTTGCAACGCTCCAGAACAGTTGTTGTTTGCAACAGTCGTGCCCGTTCATTTGCAACGGTCCAGAAGTGTTGCTGTTTGCAACAGTCACTTCCTTTCATTTGCAACGCTCCAGAACTGTTGCTGTTTGCAACAGTCGCGTCCGTTCATTTGCAACGGTCCAGAACTGTTGCTGTTTAAAACGTCGCATCTCTTCATCGTTCAAAAAATCTGCATCTATTCAAACAGTAAAACTGTTCAGTTTTATTTACCAAAAATATAACCGGGTCGGGTCCGCTCATATTAGACCCGCACCCGACCCGGTTCGGTCGGTCGGACGGGCGGGCGGCGGCGCGCGCGTGTGTGTTAGTCCATGGCCATATAGGTCCTCCCCCTCGCACAAAATATACTTGACCCTAAGGGCCAATATAGAGGATGAGATTATATAATATATACAAGAAAATGGACATATTTTTGGTGATGTGGGATATATCTCATTCACCATCTAAAAGGAATTCCAACAATCCCCCACATGAATGATGATATATCTCTCCCCCACACAAAGTGTAATATCACACAGTTCATATGAAAATAATGCTATATCGAGGATAAGTAGATATTTCACTTTGAACTTTCCCTAGTTAAAACTTATCGGATATACTTGGCTTATCGGTGAATTATTTCATCTTGAACCATCAGCCGTTATTGTATAACCAGACAATAAGCGTTACAAAGCATTATTTCCCTTCACATCCAATCTCTTGGTTGTGTTCATTTGGTCTTGAACAATTTTTGGTTCTGTGAGTGTTTTTAGAGAATAAAAGCCTTTGAATATTCTCATAGAGCCGACCCAGCTCACACTAACATAGGTGATCGCAACCATTAAGAGTATCCTACATATACCCCACTTGTTATTGTCAAGATATGGTCATCATTAAAAAACATAGTTTTAACCTTTAAACACCTCTGTAGGCATGCATTTATATTTTGCACCATAGGAATGGAGTTGGACTATGTCCACGTAAATGCATTACGTCTTGAGTTATTCAGAACTGGTTTGCCTATTGATCCTAGTCCGTGGGATCTCCAGTCGCTAGGATAGGTTTCCGTATAAGATAACTCTTGATGGTTTAGGCTTTTAAGCCCATTCCCCTCGATGCGCAGTCAATTTTCTCTCTTGATAAACCTTTAGTAAATGGATCCGCTAGGTTATCATTTGTTCTCACATAATCTATGGAAATAGCTCCATTTGAGAGTAACTGCCTAACTGTATTATGGCGTCGACGAATATGTCGTGACTTTCCATTATACACAAAGTTTTGCGCTCTGCTTAGCACTGCTTGGTTATCACAGTGTATGCATATGGCCGGTACAGGTTTAGGCCAAAACGGAATATCTTCTAAAAAGTGACGAAGCCATTCTGCTTCTTCCCCTGCTTTATCTAATGCAATGAACTCTGATTCCATAGTGGATCGAGCTATGCATGTTTGCTTAGTAGATTTCCATGACACCACTGCCCCTGTTAGGGTAAAGACATAACCACTCGTTGATTTTGATTCCTCTGAATCTGCAATCCAGTTTGCATCACTATATCCTTCTAAGACGGCAGGATATTTTCCATAATGTAAGGAATAGTTAGTGGTATTTTTTAAATATCCAAGCACTCTCATTAGTGCTTTCCAGTGTTCCTTCCCTAGATTGCTTGTATACCTGCTCAATCGACTTACTGCATAAGCTATATCTGGTCTTGTGCGATTCATGAGATACATGAGACATCCTATTACACGAGAATATTCCAGTTGCATTACACTCTCATTAGTGTTTTTGTGCAGTACATCTGATGGATTAAAAGGTGTATTTACTCCTTTAATTTCAAAATTTTGAAATCTTTCAATCACTTTGTCTACATAGTGTGACTGAGACAATTCAATTCCATTAGGAGTTCTTATTATTTTGATTCCCAAAATAACGTCTGCAACTCCTAAGTCTTTCGTATCGAAATTGCTAGTTAACATTTTCTTTATGGTCTCTATGACTTGAGTATTTGGACCAAATATTAGCATATCGTCTACATATAGACAAATCAGCACATATGATTGTCCAATTTGTTTATAATAAACACACTTATCGCATTCATTTATACGAAAACCATTTCTTATCATGACACTATCAAATTTTTCGTGCCATTGTTTTGGAGCTTGTTTTAGTCCGTATAATGATTTTACTAATCTACAGACTTTGTTTTCATTTCCTTTGGAAATAAACCCCTCAGGTTGCTCCATGTAAATCTCCTCATCGAGATTTCCATTTAAGAATGCTGTTTTTACATCCATCTGATGAATCTCTAGATTATAGATGGATGCAATTGCTATTAACATTCTTATAGACCTTATTCGTATTACCGGCGAATATGTAACAAAAAAGTCTAGTCCTTCTTTTCGACGATATCCTTTGGCTACTAATCTGGCTTTTTACTTGTCGATAGAGCCATCTGCTTTCATTTTCTTCTTGAAAATCCATTTGCAGCCAATTGGTTTTATTCCTGGTGGAATATCAACAATTTCCCAAGTTTTATTACTTAGAATTGAATCAATCTCACTTTGGATTGCTTCTTTCCAACATGAGGATTCAGAAGATGACATTGCTTCCTTGTACGTTTGAGGTTCGTGTTCTAACATATAAGTTAAAAAATCTGAACCAAATGTTTTGGAAGTTCTTGCCCTTACGCTTCTTCTTGGTTCAACCTCCTCGTTGTCCTGATGAGTTTCATCTTTACATGTCTCATCTCTGTTATCTCTTGTCCTTTTTGGGACAGGATTTCCATCGTTTCTTTTATGTGGGAACACATCTTCAAAGAACGAGGCATCTCTTGATTCCATGATTTTATTTACATGAATACCATTTATATCAGACTTGAATACCAAAAATCTGTAGGCACTACTATTTTGGGCTGGCCCAAGATAATAACAATCTACTGTTTTTGGTCCAAGTTAGACTCTTTTGGGAGGCGGGACAGGAACTTTTGCCAAGCACCCCCACACTTTGAGGTATTTAAAGCTTGGTTTGTGTCCTTTCCTTATCTCATATGGAATTGTTCCCGTTTTATTGTGAGGAACTTTGTTTAATATGTGATTAGACATATTTAAGGCTTCCCCCCACAAGTTCGTCGGTAGACCAGAAGTTAAAAGCATGGCAGTAATCATGTCTTTTAACGTTCTGTTCTTCCTCTCGGCTACACCATTTTGTTGTGGTGAATATGGAGCTGTTGTTTGATGAATTATACCATTTTCGGCACAGAACTGTTCAAATGGTGATTCATATTCTCCACCTCGATCAGATCTCAATATCTTGATCTTTTTATTTAACTGATTTTCTACCTCCGCATTGTATTTTATAAACGCTGTTATTGCTTCATCTTTACTATTTAAAAGATATACATAGCAATATCGCGTATAATCGTCAATAAAAGCAATCAAATACTTTTTCCCACCTCTTGTAGGTAGTGACTTAAAATCACATAAATCTGTATGTACCAAACCTAATGGTTCGGTGCTTCTGTTAACAGATTTAAATGGTTGTTTGACCATTTTTGCTTCTACACATGTCTCACATTTGTATTTTTTATCTACTTGGAATTTTGGAATTAATCCCAAGTTTGATAATGTTTTCATTTTACGGAAATTTATGTGTCTCAATCTATCATGCCAAAGTAAAATTTCGTGCTCAAGCAAATAAGAAACTTCAATTTTATTAATAGCACAATCAGAATACATAGTTTTATTGCCGATAACGGCTACATTTGCCTTAAATAGGCCATCACATAAATATCCCCTTCCTATATATATTCCAGCTTTGGACAGAACCACCTTGTCTGACTCAAATACCATCTTGAATCCCTTCTTTGATAGGACTGCACCAGAGATAAGATTCTTGCGTATGTCTGGAACGTGGAGCACGTCATTCAACTTGACAGTTTTTCCAGAAGTAAACTTGAGGATTACTGTGCCACTGCCTTCGATCATGGAAACTGCAGAATTACCCATGTAGAGTTTTTCTTCGTGATCGAATTTCTGATATGTAGAAAACATGGTTTTATCAGAACAAACATGACGAGTAGCGCCCGTATCTACCGACCATTGGTTAGGATTCTGAACCAGATTGCATTCAGATACCACCGCCGTGAAGTTGGACTCGTCTACTTCCATGTTATCCACTATATTTGCCTCTTTATTGCGTTCCTTCTTGTGTCTGCAATCTTTAGCGGCATGTCCAACTTTTCCACAAACCCAACATTCGCCACTAAACTTCTTGGTTCGTTTGTTGTCTTTTGATTTGTTGTCTTGAGCTTTCCTTTTCTTCTGGAAACTCTTATTTTTGTTTTTGGTCTTCGACCCTTCAGCCACAAATGCCTCCTCTCTTGATTTTGTAACTGCACGGTTGTCTGCCTCAACTTTTAATCGGACTATGAGATCCTGCAAAGAGATTTCCTTCTTTTTATGCTTTAGATAATTGCGGTAGTATCTCCACGACGGCGGCAGTTTTCCCGTGATGGCTTCAACCAAAAATGATTCTCCAACCTTATGACCTTCCGCCTCGAGTTCATGAATGATGATTTGCATTTCATGCAGTTGAACGGTTACTGGTTTGGAGTCAACCATCTTGTAGTCCATGAATTTGTCTACAATAAATTTCTTAAGACTGATATTCTGCGTCTTTTATTTTGCGGTAAGTGCATTCCAGAGTTCTTTTGACTTCTTTAAAGGCTGATATACTTTGTATAGCACCTTGTCGAGACAATTCAGAATATAGTTTCTGCATAAAAAATCGGAATGCTTCCACATATTCACCTCTGCTTCCTTGCCTGGTGCAGGAATCGGTTCCTCCTCGTCGAGGTACTTTTGTAGACCGAGCGTGGTGAGATAAAACAACATCTGATTCTGCCATGTCAAGAAATCATCACCATCTCCCTTGAACGGTTCAGGTCTGTTGTGAGTAGTATTCTTTGAAAATTCTACGGTTTCCATCTCTGTTTTATTAAGAAAACAGTAAAATTCTTAAGATGTTATACGTCTAGTATACCAAAATAGAGAATAATCAAATATAAACTCATCGCACAAGTTTATAACTCAGATTTCCACTACACTGGAATTCTGTAGTAAATATTATAACAATATGATCGTTGTAAATGAATTACAACAACAGCGTTATACTATTTTGAATAAACAGTATAACAAAATAGAAGAAAGAATTGAGAATTCTAACCGGATAATGTCTGAGGCTCGTCGTAACGATTTCCTTAAGAATTTTATTCAAAATTCTCCAAAGATACAACAAACGTAATCTGCACGAGATTGTGATGTGTATGATCTTCTGTGTGATAGGACTGAAGATGATTTTAAGAGATGAAGGGATAGAAGAGATAGTTCGGTTTGGAAAAAAATGAGTGAGGAAAGTGATCAGGTTTCCTCCTTATTTATAGTTGAATTCCCAACAGCTGCATCCGTTGGAAAAAGCCGCATCTCCTCATTTGCAATGTCAAAAAAGCGTTACTGTTCGCAACAGTCACTTCCTTTCATTTGCAACGCTTCAGAACTGTTGCTGTTTGCAACAGTCGCGTCCGTTCATTTGCAACGGTCCAGAAGTGTTGCTGTTTGCAACAGTCACTTCCTTTCATTTGCAACGCTCCAGAACTGTTGCTGTTTGCAAAAGTCACGTCCGTTCATTTGCAACGGTCCAGAACTGTTGCTGTTTAAAACGTCGCATCTCTTCATCGTTCAAAAATCCTACATCTATTCAAACAGTAAAACTGTTCACTTTTATTTACCAAAAATATAACCGGGTCGGGTCCGCTCATATTAGACCCGCACCCGCACCCGGCCCGGTTCGGTCGGACGGGCGGGCGGCGGCGCGCGCGTGTGTGTTAGTCCATGGCCATATAGGTCCTCCCCCTCGCACAAAATGTACTTGACCCTAAGGGCCAATATATGGGACGAGAGTATATAATATATACAAGAAAATGAACATATTTTTGGTGATGTGGGATATATCTCATTCACCATCTAAAAGGAATTCCAACAATCCCCCACATGAATGATGATATATCTCTCCCCCACACAAAGTGTAATATCAAACAGTTCATATGAAAATAATGCTATATCGAGGATAAGTAGATATTTCACTTTGAACTTTCCCTAGTTAAAACTTATCGGATATACTTGGCTAATCGGTGAATTATTTCATCTTGAACCGTCAGCCGTTATTGTATAACCAGACAATAAGCGTTACAAAGCATTATTTCCCTTCACATCCAATCTGTTGATTGTGTTCATTTTGGTCCTGAACAATTTTTGGTTCTGCGAGTGTTTTTAGAGAATAAAAGCCTTTGAATATTCTCATAGAGCCGACCCAGCTCACACTAACATATGTGATCGCAACCATTAAGAGTATCCTACATATACCCCACTTGTTATTGTCAAGATATGGTCATCATTAAAAAACATAGTTTTAACCTTTAAACACCTCTGTAGGCATGCATTTATATTTTGCACCATAGGAATGGAGTTGGACTATGTCCACGTAAATGCATTACGTCTTGAGTTATTCAGAACTGGTTTGCCTATTGATTCTAGTCCGTGGGATCTCCAGTCGCTAGGATAGGTTTCCGTATAAGATAACTCTTGATGGTTTAGGCTTTTAAGCCCATTCCCCTCGATGCGCAGTCAATTTTCTCTCTTGATAAACCTTTAGTAAATGGATCCGCTAGGTTATCATTTGTTCTTACATAATATATGGAAATAGCTCCATTTGAGAGTAACTGCCTAACTGTATTATGGCGTCGACGAATATGTCGTGACTTTCCATTATACACAAAGTTTTGCGCTCTGCTTAGTACTGCTTGGTTATCACAGTGTATGCATATGGCCGGTACAGGTTTAGGCCAAAACGGAATATCTTCTAACAAGTGACGAAGCCATTCTGCTTCTTCGCCTGCTTTATCTAATGCAATGAACTCAGATTCCATAGTGGATCGAGCTATGCATGTTTGCTTAGTAGATTTCCCTGACACCGCTGCCCCTACTAGGGTAAAGACATAACCACTCGTTGATTTTGATTCCTCTGAATCTGCAATCCAGTTTGCATCACTATATCCTTCTAAGACGGCAGGATATTTTCCATAATGTAAGGAATAGTTAGTGGTATTTTTTAAATATCCAAGCACTCTCATTAGTGCTTTCCAGTGTTCCTTCCCTGGATTGCTTGTATACATGCTCAATCGACTTACTGCATAAGCTATATCTGGTCTTGTGCAATTCATGAGATACATGAGACATCCTATTACACGAGAATATTCCAGTTGCATTACACTCTCATTAGTGTTTTTGTGCAGTACTTCTGATGGATTAAAAGGTGTATTTACTCCTTTAATTTCAAAATTTTGAAATCTTTCAATCACTTTGTCTACATAGTGTGACTGAGACAATTCAATTCCATTAGGAGTTCTTATTATTTTGATTTCCAAAATAACGTCTGCAACTCCTAAGTCTTTCATATCGAAATTGCTAGTTAACATTTTCTTTATGGTCTCTATGACTTGAGTATTTGGACCAAATATTAGCATATCGTCTACATATAGACAAATCAGCACATATGATTGTCCAATTTGTTTATAATAAACACACTTATCGCATTCATTTATACGAAAACCATTTCTTATCATGACACTATCAAATTTTTCGTGCCATTGTTTTGGAGCTTGTTTTAGTCCGTATGATGATTTTACTAATCTACAGACTTTGTTTTCATTTCCTTTGGAAATAAACCCCTCAGGTTGCTCCATGTAAATCTCCTCATCGAGATTTCCATTTAAGAATGCTGTTTTTACATCCATCTGATGAATCTCTAGATTATAGATGGATGCAATTGCTATTAACATTCTTATAGAGGTTATTTGTGTTACCCGCGAATATGTATCGAAAAAGTCTACTCCTTCTTTTTGACGATATCCTTTGGCTACTAATCTGGCTTTATACTTGTCGATAGAGCCATCTGCTTTCATTTTCTTCTTGAAAATCCATTTGCAGCCAATTGGTTTTATTCCTGGTGGAATATCAACAGTTTCCCAAGTTTTATTACTTAGAATTGAATCAATCTCACTTTGGATTGCTTCTTTCCAACATGAGGATTCAGAAGATGACATTGCTTCCTTGTACGTTTGAGGTTAGTGTTCTAACACATAAGTTAAAAAATCTGAACCAAATGTTTTGGAAGTTCTTGCCCTTACGCTTCTTCTTGGTTCAACCTCCTCGTTGTCCTGATGAGTTTCATCTTTACATGTCTCATCTCTGTTATCTCTTGTCCTTTTTGGGACAGGATTTCCATCGTTTCTTTTATGTGGGAACACATCTTCAAAGAACGAGGCATCTCTTGATTCCATGATTGTATTTACATGAATATCATTTATATCAGACTTGAATACCAAAAATCTGTAGGCACTACTATTTTGGGCTGGCCCAAGATAATAACAATCTACGGTTTTTGGTCCAAGTTTGACTCTCTTGGGAGGCGGGGCAGGAAATTTTGCCAAGCACCCCCACACTTTGAGGTATTTAAAGCTTGGTTTGTGTCCTTTCCATATCTCATATGGAATTGTTCCCGTTTTATTGTGAGGAACTTTGTTTAATAAGTGATTAGACATATTTAAGGCTTCCCCCCACAAGTTCGTCGGTAGACCAGAAGTTAAAAGCATGGCAGTAATCATGTCTTTTAACGTTCTGTTCTTCCTCTCGGCTACACCATTTTGTTGTGGTGAATATGGAGCTGTTGTTTGATGAATTATACCATTTTCGGCACAGAACTGTTCAAATGGTGATTCATATTCTCCACCTCGATCAGATCTCAATATCTTGATCTTTTTATTTAACTGATTTTCTACCTCAGCCTTGTATTTTATAAACGCTGTTATTGCTTCATCTTTACTATTTAAAAGATATACATAGCAATATCGCGTATAATCGTCAATAAAAGCAATGAAATACTTTTTCCCACCTCTTGTAGGTAGTGACTTAAAATCACATAAATCTGTATGTACCAAACCTAATGGTTCGGTGCTTCTGTTAACAGATTTAAATGGTTGTTTGACCATTTTTGCTTCTACACATGTCTCACATTTTTATTTTTTATCTACTTGGAATTTTGGAATTAATCCCAAGTTTGATAATGTTTTCATTTTACGGAAATTTATGTGTCCCAATCTATCATGCCAAAGTAAAATTTCGTGCTCAAGCAAATAAGAAACTTCAATTTTATTAATAGCACAATCAGAATACATAGTTTTATTGCCGATAACGGTTACATTTGCCTTAAATAGGCCATCACATAAATGTCCCCTTCCTACATATATTCCAGCTTTGGACAGAACCATCTTGTCTGACTCAAATACCATCTTGAATCCCTTCTTTGATAGGACTGCACCAGAGATGAGATTCTTGCGTATGTCTGGAACGTGGAGCACGTCATTCAACTTGACAGTTTTTCCAGAAGTAAACTTGAGGATTACTGTGCCACTGTCTTCGATCATGGGAACAGCAGAATTACCCATGTAGAGTTTTTCTTCGTATCGAATTTCTGATATGTAGAAAACATGGTTTTATCAGAATAAACATGACGAGTAGCGCCCGTATCTACCCACCATTGGTTAGGATTTTGAACCAGATTGCATTCAGATACCACCGCCGAGATGTTGGACTCGTCTGCTTCCATGTTATCCACTATATTTGCCTCTTTATTGCGTTCCTTCTTGTGTCTGCAATCTTTAGCGGCATGTCCAACTTTTCCACAAACCCAACATTCGCCATTAGACTTCTTGGTTCGTTTGTTGTCTTTTGATTTGTTGTCTTGAGCTTTCCTTTTCTTCTGGAAACTCTTCTTTTTGTTTTTGGTCTTCGACCCTTCAGCCACAAATGCCTCCTCGCTTGATTTTGTAGCTGCACGGTTGTCTGCCTCAACTTTTAATCGGACTATGAGATCCTGCAAAGAGATTTCCTTCTTTTTATGCTTTAGATAATTGCGGTAATCTCTCCACGATGGCGGCAGTTTTCCCGTGATGGCTTCAACCAAAAATGATTCTCCAACCTTATGACCTTCCGCCTCGAGTTCATGAATGATGATTTGCAGTTCATGCAGTTGAGCAGTTACTGGTTTGGAGTCAACCATCTTGTAGTCCATGAATTTGTCTACAATAAATTTCTTAAGACTGATATTCTGCGTCTTGTATTTTGCGATAAGTGCATTCCAGAGTTCTTTTGACGTCTTTAAAGGCTGATATACTTTGTATAGCACCTTGTCGAGACAATTCAGAATATAGTTTCTGCATAAAAAATCGGAATGCTTCCACATATTCACCTCTGCTTCCTTGCCTGGTGCAGGAATCGGTTCCTCCTCGTCGAGGTACTTTTGTAGACCGAGCGTGGTGAGATAAAACAACATCTGATTCTTCCATGTCAAGAAATCATCACCATCTCCCTTGAACGGTTCAGGTCTGTTGTGAGTAGTATTCTTTGAAAATTCTACGGTTGCCATCCCTGTTTTATTAAGAAAATAGTAAAATTCTTAAGATGTTATACGTCTAGTATACCAAAATAGAGAATAATCAAATATAAACTCGTCGCACAAGTTTATAACTCAGATTTTCCACTACACTGGAATTCTGTAGTAAATATTATAACAATATGAACGTTGTAAATGAATTACAACAATAGCGTTATACTATTTTGAATAAACAGTATAACAAAATAGAAGAAAGAATTGAGAATTCTAACCGGATAATGTCCGAGGCCCGTCGTAACGATTTCCTTAAGAATTTTATTCAAAATTCTCTCAAGATACAACAAACGTAATCTGCACGAGATTGTGATGTGTATGATCTTCTGTATGATAGGACTGAAGATGATTTTAAGAGATGAAGGGATAGAAGAGATAGTTCGGTTTGGAAAAAAATGAGTGAGGAAAGTGATCAGGTTTCCTCCTATTTATAGTTGAATTCCCAACTGCTGCATCCGTTGGAAAAAGCCGCATCTCTTCATTTGCAATGTCAAAAAAGCGTTACTGTTTGCAACAGTCACTTCCTTTCATTTGCAACGCTTCAGAACTGTTGCTGTTTGCAACAATCGCGTCCGTTCATTTGCAACGGTCCAGAAGTGTTGCTGTTTGCAACAGTCACTTCCTTTCATTTGCAACGCTCCAGAACTGTTGCTGTTCGCAACAGTCGCGTCCGTTCATTTGCAACGGTCCAGAACCGTTGCTGTTTAATGTTTAAAACGTCGCATCTCTTCATCGTTCAAAAAACCTGCATCTATTCAAACAGTAAAACTGTTCACTTTTATTTACCAAAAATATAACCAGGTCGGGTCATATTAGACCCGCACCCGCACCCGACCCGGTTCGGTCGGTTGGACGGGCTGCGACGCACGCGTTAGCCCATGGCCATACAGGTCCTCTCCCTTGCACAAAATATACTTGACCCTAGGGGCCAATATAAGGGATGAGAGTATATAATATATACAAGAAAAAGGACATATTTTTGGTGATGTGGGATATATCTCATTCACCGTCTAAAAGGAATTCCAACAAAAAAACTAACCTAAAAAATTGTTTATAGTTAATAAATTTTCCAGAAGGACGAGTAAAGAAATAATTACAAAAGAAAAAATGTTACAATTTTATTCTTGATGGAGGCACATGAGAGATTCCAATTTGTTAAGCACAGCTAGGACCCGCTACAACTTCTAATTAAACTAAACTCCGGTATTTAAAACATGGATGAAGTAAATCTTGAATGGTTTTCCTAATACCTAGTCATTGGATGTGAAAACCAGGTTACACAAACAAAAAACCAAGATAGCAAAAAATAATGTACATAAAAATTGATAGCTGAAATAGTATGAAATGTAAATAATGATAAATGATGCCTGAAATACATTACAAAGAGTAAGCGCATGCAAAATTTATTTTTTAAATGACTGATAATGACGAAATTGGAGAGAAATACAACAAACATTACCAAACAAGCAATACTTCTGCAAGAAGGGAGAACCAAGTTGCAGAATCTCAGTCATACTGGTGCTTTGCAGGCTCCTGCGGTTTCGGTTCGATTATTAAAGTACCTAAAAACAAGAATTAACTTATTAACACTATCACCATCCACAAGAACCACAATATTAATGATTAAACTTATTTTAGGTCCATATTTCAGGTAGCTTATTCACCAGTGCATTTGAGTTAATCTCATTTGCACACGTACAAAATTTCATTGTTTCATAAGAGCATATTCCCATTTAGAAAAATAAATTTTGAATCAAAATAGCAAATCTCATTGTTTCACCATCACTTACAACGTGTCAGTTACAAAAATTCTCTTGATTTAACCCAAACTTTTTAACTAAACTGTCGCGCATTTATAAATTGGAAGAAAAAACTAGCGCAACTTTTTTTTATGTATTTGAAGTTCTGCTAGAAACATAGCAGATAAAGTAGTGTGAAATTTTTGGACCACATTCATCTTCTTGAACTTCTCCAATATGAACAAAATCTGGTGAAGGACTCCACAAAAAAATTCAAATTTTATCTGATGGCCTATCCAATTTTTCATTGCATTCGGACCTAAAGGGACTTCATTGAAAAGCTCATTTGGATGAATTGGCTTAATTCTTTCTTCGGCGACTACCTTATCATTCTCATTTCGATGCAATAAATCACAATTGACACCTGTTTGTTTGTGTTTGCTCTGTGGTTAATCAAAACCAACGTGTATTAAGCATTAAATTAGAAATAATTTTTTTGCAACACTAACATATAATCGGTTTTTGACGGTCAATATGTGCTCTCTTCTTTCCCACTTTCTTTACCCTACCTACCAATAGTTTATTACCTGTTGATTTGCAAAATGTGTTTGTCGTATTGTTTAGAAACAACAATAATCGATTTTTACACACACACATTTGCTAAAGAAAAAGCAAAATGATATGCATAAAGTGATATTTAAAGAGGAAAAAGATGAAAACTAGCACTATAACAATAGCTGCAACCAAACTTATAAATAAACATGCCAATATGCAAAAAGAAGTTATAATATATATGCTAAACGGTAAAATGTAACATGCATTGTAGGCATGGGGTGTCTTAGAATAGAGGGCTAGTAATCTTTCAGCAGCTAGAAGATAATTTAGGGCATCACTAAATATAAATTCTCAAAGCTATATAACATAGATGACTTAGGCATCATTAGAAGAAAAACAAGGCAATCCTATATGAGCTGAAGAAGTTCCACACTTGTATTTTCAACAAGTTAGATTTATTTTCTTTTTGATCACTTTGGTCTAGTACACAAATTTCACATGGTTCAGAAATATAGTAATTTTCTTAAACCATAAAGCACTCTATTTTCTGATCAAAAGCTATCATTGTATTCATTGTGCTATTTTCTATGCTTACATTCAACTAAACTTAAAGTTTTTATTATAACCTCAATAGCGGATAGAAGTTGTGGACGACGCACCATGGGTTATGGGCTCAGTTAACATTTTCTACTTGCGTCGAAAAACAGTGTTGAGCAAAGCTGAAGCATCCAACATCACATGCAATTGTGCACATTTTAGACTCATATAACGAAACGTTTAATCAATATGGAAAACAGAAAAAACAGTGACATCACAAAAATATCGCTTGACCTCTATATGATGCATTTGGCATAAGAAAAATAATAAGTGTTCCTAGAACCACACAACCAATGTCGAGAAATTCAACAATTAGCATTGCAAATAAGTAACAAAGAAGGCCACCTGCTTTACTATGATAAAAAAGTTCCCGATGCAATATAGAAATTAGCGTATATTCGGTAGGATGTTATAACATTAACTTCATGGCTTTCATTACCACCATATTACTCTGCCACAAATTACATAGGTGACTAGAATACCAAATGGACTGCAATCTAACAAAAATAGAACTACACGAATGAACAAACCCAGACATCAAATTGAGTAAGATTTAAGGTTAAAGGGTCTGATTTAAAGTGCAATTTGACTAAAAAAGTAAATAAAGCATGATATGCCTATTGAGCTAGAAATAGCATCACTAGAATGGTAGGTATAACAAAAGAGTATGATCAAGTCTAACAAAATAAATATCCAAAATCATAAACAAGAATATGACAAGTTCAACAGTTAAGATTTAATAGTTACATTGTGTGAATTGATGCATTTGTTTATTCTAATAGATGCATTCATCATATTGGTCAACATCGTCATAAACTAACAAGAAAGTTATTTAACTTGATTACAATAGTTACAACTCAAATAAAATATATATTTTTTTACTGAAGAAATATATTTTGATTATATATGCTAATGACCACAACTAGAGTGGTGAGGTTCTAGAACGATTTAGAGATTTTGGATCGTAATCCATTGGTATCATTAACTATGTTTTAAATTTTTTTACATATTTTGTCACGCTTGCTAAATAAAGGAACGTCAAATTAAAGGCATCATAACTATGTCTGAGTTTTGCTGATTTACAGTATTAAAAAAAGTTCTTAACAATAAATGATTTGCTAAGCATAAGAGATGAGCACAGACCTCGACTTCGAGGAAAGATGGTAAACTGAAACTGATATTACCACTGAAACAACGAGAGTTAAAAAAAATTAAGTACTTAAAAAAATGAAACAAATGTTTGATTTTGAAAATCAGATAAATCAAATATATCCATAAAGTACAAAAAGATGTATTGCTTCCAGCTTACATACTTCAAATGTTTGGCTATCGTTTTTCGTCACTTGCGTATAAATCTTTACATCTAATTTGCGTATAAATGTATTTTGACTTGACGGACTATTCCTTTAACCAAACAATCAAGACAGAAAATCTAATCAAATTTCTTAGACAAATCAAGTATAATTGACAAAAAGAAGTGAAATCAAAGCAACATGTTTGCCCATTCAAAGAATAGGATAAGGATCGCTGCTTCTAACATCATGAACAATGAGATTCACTCCTCTTATTACTCATCGCAAAAATATCCAAATAGTTCCAGCCGAATTCAATCTAGAAATTGGAAACGAATCTAAAGATAAAACGCCTAAATCGGATTCAAATAGGAAATGAGCAATTTTAATTTCACATACATAAACTGCTCTCTAAAACAACATATGTTCAATTAGTGTAAAACTATTTGATTTAATAAATTACTACCTAAGATATTGATGGAGGTAGACAGCGAAACCCAACTATTGATTGAGGTAGAGAATGACACCCTGATATTTATTGAGGCGAATACCAAAACCCTAATATTAATCGAGGTGGAGAACGACACTTGATATTGATTGATGTGAATGAAATCCTGATATTGATTGCAGTGAAACCCTAGGTTGATGGAGAAAGAGACGTGAAAAGTAAATAAAGGACCATGATAGATTTTTTAAGTGCAAAAGTGCATAAATTACAAATTTATCCTAATCACTTTAAATTATTACGAAATCACCAAACGTAGTCACGATAATAACCGTTATAAATGGTTGTAAAGAAGTAACCGTAATAAATTGGTAACAGTTATAAATTTAAAGCATAAAAGTTTTACAAAATGGACTGTTTGGTGTAGTGTTATCCGGACTAGTTCAAGGGAACAACGAGTCATTGGGATCATTTATGAGCAGATTCAACGTAGCGGTGACAAAGGTGAGCAATCCTAATGAAAACATGGTGTTTTGTGGCCCTAGTCCGTGCTATTCATCTAGATATGGAGTTTGGAAAATGGATCAAGATGAAGCAACCCACCAACAAGAAAGATTTCAACCGCAAGGCAATCCTGTACTTGAGGTTGGAAGAGGCGTAGGAGCTGGAAAAAAAGCAGCTGGAGTACAACAGACGAACACCGAACAGAATGGGACGATGGATAATCCAAACAAACGCATCCCCAAGAATAACAAGGGGTTATAGGGAAGAATGGAAACCAGAAGAGAGCAAATCAAAAATCTGACAAGAAAAATGTTAGTGGCCACAGCAAAAGGTTTAGAGAGTTTGGACCAGGAGACTATGACCCCAGAATGTTGCTTAAAAATTATATATCTAGCAACACAAGAAACTAAAAAGTATAGGAAGCCCCTCAAAAAGGAGAGAAAAGAATAGCAGAAGCATTTAGGGAAATTTTGCCGCTTCCACGAGACGCATGGGCACAATACAAATAGGCGTCGCCTTCTTAAGGACCTCAAAGAAGGATTAATCCGTGAAAACAAGCTTCGACGATATGGAAATGGGCCACTAAAATCCAGCCAGGCTATAGTCCCGTATCCACTTAAGGAGCAAGGAAATCAGGCTGGAACTAGTGACCAAGGGTCGACACGAACTAACCAATGACTCATTATCGAAACAATATCCGGGGGACTGCATCCTATGCTAAGGAGTTGTGGGAGACAGAGAGATACGAAAGCTCACTAAAGCATGCCTCGATGGGATCGCGCTTGGCAGTAGATGGTGAAACTCCGATCAAGCAGTAGAAGGTGCTAAGCAACGATAATGTATTTCATGACCGTGATACTGAATGAATTGAGGCTCCAACTCTTGATCCATTTGTGGTTATAGTAGGAATCAGGCCAGTAGTTGTCTGACGTGTGTTGGTTGATACTGGAAGCTCGGTTAACATACTTTTCAAACGTACTTTCAATCAGATGAAGATAGGTATGAAAAGCATATCTGCCTACCAAACGAAGATTCAGGGATTTACTAGAGAACCAAAGTAGCCAGTGGGAACCATTGACCTACTTGTAGAACTTGGAGAGGGAGAATGACGAGTCACCCTCATTCAGACTTTTGTGATTGTGGATGAGATGTCGGCATATAATGCGTTTCTAGGGCGGCCCGCGTTAGCCGGTTTAAGATAGCTTTAGCTGAGTGGTGCCGTACGATGAAATTCCCTACCGAGCATTGAATGGGATTATTTAAAGGAGGTCAAAGCGTTGCTCGAGAATGTTATATTGCGAAATTGCATGAGTCTAGAAGAAACGCGAAAGGAGAGGATTTGGGGAAAGCTCTCCACATCCGTGAGCCCTCTGAATTGCAACTACATAGCCGCCCCTGGCTTGGGGACATAGCCGACTCGAAAAGGTTTTGGACCCTAGAAAGAAGAGCTCAATGGAGGATCGGGAGGCACCGACTCAACTAACGACGTCTTTCCCAGTTAGTATGGATGACTCCACGTGGGCCCTGAGAATCGGGTCACAGCATGGAAGCAAGATGCGGCTGGAGTTGACCAAATTCCTCCCTGCCAAATTGGACGTATGTGCCTCGATGTATGCTGATATGTTTGGAGTGTTACCCAAAATTTGTCGTCATGCCCTTAACATTATCCCCAAATTCACTCTAGTCAAACAAAAAAGGTGCAGCTTGGGCCCTGACTGGTCCAAGGCATTGAGAGAAGAGATAGATAAACTAATAGCCAACGGCTTCATTCAAGATGCAACTTACCATGAATGGGTATCAAACCCGATACTAGTCTTGAAGTGTAATGGAAAATGGTGAACCTGCATTGACTTTTCAGACCTCAACAAAGCCTGTCCAAAGGATAAATTCTCGATCCCCAAAATAGATCAACTGGTGGATGGAACAGTAGGACATGAATTGCTATCATTTATGGATGCGTACTCGGGCTATAATCAGATCCTAATGCTTGAATGAGATCAAGAAAATACCAGCTTCATCATTGATTTAGGATTACAGTACTATAGAGTAATTTCATTTGGTCTGCAGAATGCAGGGGCCACGTATCAAAGGCTAGTGAATACTATTTCCATGCGCCAGATCGGGAAAACTATAGAACTTTACCTGGATGATATGTTAGTTAAATCCTGAGTAGACGCTAACCACCTAGATAGTCTTGCTAAAATGTTTGAGATACTCCGCAAATATGGAATGAAGCTCAACCCACTTAAATGTCACATTGGGGTAACCTCCGAGATGTTCTTGGGGTTCATAGTACGAGCCAGAGGGATCGAAGTGAATTCAGAGCAAATAACAACGTTACATGAAATCCAGGCTCCTAAGAATAAGAGAGAATTTCATAGATTGAGTGGAAAATCATGGCACGAATTCGATTGATTTCAAAAGCCATAGACAAGTGCATACCATTTTTTGACACGCTAAAGAAGGGAAAGAAAAACTTCGAATGGAGCGAAGATTGCTAAACGGCCTTCGAAGAACTACTACGACAAATGGAAACTCCGCTTGCCTTATCGAAACCAGTCGATGAAGAGGACTTATTCGTTTACTTGGCAATTTCCTCACATGCATTGAGCGTGGCTCTCTTGTGGGAAGAAGCGAGAATCCAACGATCTATGTACTACATTAGCAAGCAATTCACCGGGGATGTGAAGAATTAGTCGAAACTAGAGAAACTAGAGTATTGTCTTTTCATCATATCCTAAAAATTGAGGTCGTATTTCCAGGCTCATCCAATTAAGGTGTTAACCAACCAGCCATTAAAACATGTTTTGTAACAGCCAGAGATGTCCAGACGATTACTTAAGTGGAACATAGAATTGAGTCAATATGATATCACTTACCACCCAAGGAAAGCAATCAATAGGCAAGCGCTGGCAGATTTCATTGCTGAGTTCACAGTAAGAGGTGATAAGGGGAAATTCAGTAGCAAATGGACGGAAAATGGAAGATTCGTCGATAGAGCTCGCAAGGGTAGTGCTCGAAACCCCCAAGGGGCGAGCCATTAGCTATGCTCTACATTTGGAGTTCCCAGCTATGAACAATGAGATAGAGTACGAAGCACTGATCTTAGGGCTGACGGTCGTAACTCAAAATAAAGTCCGTACATATATATAGCGACCCCTAGCTGGTGGTATTTCAAGTGAAAGGAGAGTATCAGGCATGCGGCGAAAATTTGGCCCTATATCTCTCTAAAGTCCAAGAGCTGCCGAGCGACACCGAACAATACACCAGAACCCACATACGGCAGGAGTAAAACACTAAAGCTGATTTTTTGCCCAAGATGGCAAGCTCCGGAGAAGCCCAGTCACTGAGGATGGTCCCAGTTGAAATCTAACCAATCCAAGCACTAATGAAATGGATGTAGAATGGATTCTCGAGACTACTGTGGAACCAGACACGTGGATGACACCAACAAAAGATTATCTTCTGGCAGGAACTCTTTCAACATACCAAAACCAGCGAAAGAAACTACTCAAGAAGGCACCATGGTTCATGATACAAGATGGAATACTTTATCGAAGGGGATTTTTAACCCCTCTTCTTAGGTTTCTTAGGTGTGTTACCGATTATGAAGCAAACCGAATTCTGGAAGAAGTGCACAAAAGCGACTGAAGAGACCATTCTGGGGGCAGACGCTGGCGAAGAAAGTTATCCGTTACAGGAACTTCTGGCCGACAATAAACTGCGATGCCACAGATCATGCCAAGAGATGCAATCATTGTCAAAGATTCAACAAAATCAACAGAACTCCATCAACAGAACTGATACAAAAGGTCAGCCCATGGCCATTTGCAATATGAGGGATCAATTTGATTGGTGTCCTTACGATGGCAAAAGGAGGAGCCAAATATGCTATAGTAGCCACAGATTATTTCATTAAATGGGCCGAAGCAGAACAGTTGGCCAATATAACCACAAATAAAATTATTAACTTTTTGCTAAAAACATCATTTGCGGACTTTCTTGCTCAACAGGCATCCTCTTCTTGCTTAAATCCTCTATTTTTTAATGTTTTGTTGCATTTTTACTCTCTCGGTCTCTAGTAATAGATGATTCTCCTCTATATTTCTTTCCTCCTCTTTTCAATCGTTTTCCCCCAATTCTATGAAACCGTCTTTCTCTAACTCTCATTCAAATAAGCGGTCGTATGCTCATGTTGTTAGGGATTCGGTGTCTTGTAACAACCGCATGACAAATAAGAGGGATTGGTTTAAATTCATAAAGGGATGGAAGTTTTGTTTTAGACGTGGAGATTTATTGCATGTGGCTAAAATTGTAGAGCCCATCAAATGCTTTAGGTGTGGATGATCTGGGCATAAAAGATTCAGTTGTTGGACATCAAAGAATAAGTCGAAGATGAATTTGAACATTAATCATGTTTTTTGTTTGTTCTTAAATGCATGTAGTTAGATAGGTTTCTTCTGGATCATCTATGCACTTAAAGAAAGGAGGGCATCGATCTACTAGAAGACCTATTTTAGCATTCTGATGTGATAAACTCCATTAACATTGATCGTAATTCCCATAAGAATTCTGATTTCTTTGGTAATTTAGATGATAGAAATTCGAATACGAATATTCGAATGTCGTATAGAGATAGATCTGAGAAGTTAGATGTTGTATCAGACACTGTTGGTTTGAAAGTGGTTATAGGAATTAATAAGCTTGTGGTAGACGATACTTCAACTTTTCATGTCGATTTGGAGGTGCATAAGAAGGTTCATTCAAATCCTCTTCTTTTAGATCCTGTAATATTATACTCTAGTTTGCAGTCTATACTTCCCAATAATCAGTTGCAAAATATGGATACAAATTTTGGTATTGGTCATTAATGAAAGTCTAGTGGATCTAATTGCTCCACGAATGGTTTTGAGTTTAAGATTTCGAATAGATTTGATTGTTTGAAAGATATTGATAATACTGGTACTTATTCTGTTGATTTAGGAAAGTCTTCGAGTAATGATGGGGTTTTGGATGGATACAAGAGTGTTATGGAGATGGGTTATGTAGTTGTTGATAATTTTGTTGATGTTACTGTAGTGGATTTAGTTGAAGAAATGGCTAATGGCAATGTGGTTAATGTTGATAATCTGTATGGTGATATTTTGAGAAAAGTCGATTAGGGTGATGTTTTCTATTCTGATTAGGCAAAGAATTAGGATGATAATGGAAATACCATAGAATTAGTATACATAGATTACACAAATGGTAGAACAGTGGATGAAATTAAATCTAGCTGTTTAGATGGAGTTTTATCTATTAAAGTTTATAGGGATAATTGGAATTCAGAGGGGGCGATTAACAATCAAATCATCTTGTTTAACGATTTGAAAACCTAGTTGGATGATATCATTTCTTTAGCTAGAGTTTATACGTCATCTGGTTCTAGTAATATAGGTAGCACTATTGATTTGAAGCCTGCTGAGAGTGCAGCTGTCATGAATCCTGGCTGTTTAAGAATCAGACTTAAGAAGAAAAGTTCATGTTCCAAAAATAGTTCAGATACTAAAATAATTAGAAGAAGTGTGTGTCTTGGAAGAGTGGATCCTAGAGCTTCCGATAGCTCTAGCTCAAGTATGTGCTCTTTCTTGGGTAGTACATTTTATGCTTGTGCTTTAAATAATTCGTATACTAATGAAATGCATTTTTTAGCTAAGAATTCAGGTTTAACTTTAGATGATAGTCAAATAGATATTGAAGATATAAAAAATAAAGAATTAGAACAAGTTAGATCATTAGATAAATAAAATTGATAAGTTGGAATATTAGAGGGTTGAATGATTTAGGGAAGTGTGGAAAAGTTAAATCATTTTTCTTCGATAATAATATCGATATTTTTTTACTCTAAGAAATTAAAATAAAGAGTCCCAATTATCATTTTTAAAAGTCTAGGAGGTCGTTTTTATAATCATTGGGCTTATCCTCCGGTTAGAGGTAGTGCAGGAGGTCATATGATAAGTTGGAAAGATAACAGTTTTAGAATGTTACAATCTATTTTTAAAGAACATTCGATTCATTTAATCCTTACTGACACTAATGATGATTCTATTCTTAACATTTCTAATGCTTATGGGCCTAATTCTAAAATAGGTCATAGGATGATTTGGTTGGAGTGTTTATATTTTAGGACGTTGGCTCTCGGTCCTTGGATTATAGGAGGCGACTTCAATGTCACTAGATTTTTAGGTGAGAGATCCCATCGGGAAGGGGATTTAGAGGCCATGGAAGATTTGGATAGATTTATTATAAATTGAATTCTTATTGAATTGTTTTTGAATAATAGGTAGTTTACTTGGTCGAATAATAGAGGAAAACCTTCCATGGCATTGTTGGACTTCCTGCAACGTTGTTGGGCTTCCATATTTTTTTTTTGAATCATTTTCCAGTTGCTTTATTCTATTTTAATGCGAATAGTGCTAATAGAATTTTTAGATTTGAAAAGACGTGTTTATGGGAGAATAAATTTAAAGACATGGTGGCCAATAAATGGTTTCCTATGAATGAATATAACTCCAAATTTCCAAATAATACCACTAACGTTTGGGTTAAAAGACTTAAAGAGTTAAGATTTTTCTTAAAAAAATGGAATAAAGATGTTTTTGGTAATATTAGTATCAAAAAAGAAAAACTAACGGATGATATTCTTAAATTAAAAAAATTAAAGAAATGAGAACTTCAAATATTTCTAAAAAAAATGTTCTTATTAATTTAAAGGAGGAACTAAACAAAATTATTGTTCAAGAAGAAATAAAGTGGAAGCAAAGGTCTTGAATTCATTGGATAGATGAAGGAGACTTAAATACTAAAAAATTTCATAAAATAGCTAATAGTAGAAAACGAAGTAATTCCATTAATTCCATTTTTATCAACGACGTTGATATTTTTGACCAAGTAAAACTTAATAAGGAATTTACTAACTATTATAGAAATATCTTAGGTAAAACTAATAGGCATAGGATTAGAGCTAATAGGGATTTTCCTTACAATCAAGATTCTAAAGTTGACTTAACTGGTTTAGATGATCCTTTTAAAGAAGAAGAAATTATAAGAGCCATTAAAGATATGTTGAAAGACAAGGCCCCTAGACCGGACGGATTTCCCATTTTATTTTACAATTTTTTTTGGAATATTCTAAAAGATGATATTATTAAAATGCTTAATGAATTCTATTTACATTCCTAGAATATTGGAAGATTCAATTACGCAAATGCAATTCTTCTTCACCAAAAATTAGGTGCTAATCAACTAAAAGACTTTCATCCTATTTCTTTATTAAATTGTACTTTTAAAATTATCTCTAGAGTTTTAGCTAATAGATTAAGTACTAAAATGAATGCATTAATCGATAGTTCTCAAACTGATTTTATAAAAGGTAGAAATATTACGGATGATAGAGCGATAATTCAAGAATATATTAACTACTGTTGTAAAAATAATATCACTTGTTCTCTTTTAAAATTGGATTTTTCTAAAGCTTTTGATTCAGTTGATTTGTATTTCCTTAAAGAGGTATTAACATCAAGGGATTTTGGTACTAGATGGATTATGTCTTTGTTATCTACGGGTAATTCTAGTATTATGGTTAATGGAATATTAGGGGATAAAATTCAGTCTAGATGTGGTCTCAAACAAGAGGATTCACTTTCACCATTACGTTTAGATTTGGCTGCTGATGTTTTTTTCTAGAGTCATCAAATTAGCTACTAAAAATAGAATATTAGGCTGTATTGGTAATGAGATTACTAACAATGGTCTTTCTATATTACATTTTGCAGATGATACCATTATTTTTACATCTTATTTACCTAAACATATTATTGCACTTAAATTTATTTTAAACATTTTTGAACTTCTTTTGGATTTAAATTTGTTTTTGACAAAAGTGCTGTTCTAGTAGTAAGTGATATAGATAATTTAGAATATCGTATTGCACTTACTTTAAATTTTAATACAATGGAATTTCCTATTGAATATTTAGATTTCTTAATTAGACCGCAAAAACATAAACAAGATGATTGGAATACCATTATTGATAAAGTTAAATAACATACTTTCTAATTGGAATAGTAAATTCTTATCGAGAGCGGGTAGAATTGTTCTTATCAATTTGGCTTTATCTGCATTACAGATTAACTAGATGTCATTTTCTCATTTTCCTATTTGGGTAATAGATAAAATCGATAAATTGAGAAGATATTTTTATGGACTAGTGATAATTCCGATAGTAGCATTAAATGTCTTGTAAATTGGGAAATGGTCTATAAATCTAAAAAAGAAGGAGTTTTAGGGACTATAAATTTGTATAATTTAAATATTTCTCTTTTAGGATAAGGGTTTTGGAAATTTAGAGGTAATAATGAAACTTCTTTATGGAAACAATAAGTTTTGAATCAATGGTATGATGGTACTTTTAATTTGGATAATTTGTGTATTACTAACTATAATAATCTATCTCATTTTTGGAAATCAGTAATGTTGAATTTTAACATGCATAAACTAGGAATTAATAATATTGTACATTCAGGTAATAATACCTCATTTTGGTAAGATTGTTGGTTATCGAATATTCCTCTTAAAGTGGAATTTGAAGAATTATATGAAATTTGTAAT
Source organism: Allium cepa (assembly GCA_030765085.1). Lineage (NCBI taxonomy): Eukaryota > Viridiplantae > Streptophyta > Magnoliopsida > Asparagales > Amaryllidaceae > Allium > Allium cepa. The sequence continues at coordinate 507,499,282 of CM060941.1, read as the reverse complement.
TTTAAATTCATTCTAATTTTTGATATTTATAGACTCGAGTTAAATTTTTCGTGGGAATTTAATTTTAATCATGTATGAACTGGTATTTCTTTTGTTCAACTTGCATTATTATGTGTTAAATTAGAATACTATAAATTGATAATGATAACGATATTATTAATTGGTGTTGGGATAGTGGTAAAAAATACACATCTAATTCTTTTTACATATTTAATAACTTTTCTGGAATTAAATTGAATATATTTACATACATCAGGAAAGCCAATGCTCCACCTAAAGCTAAAGTATGTATGTGGTTAATTATACATATAAAATTAAATACTATTGAATTATTAAAAAAGAAATATTTTTAATGATAATAAATGTTATTATTGTAATAAAGAAAAGGAAGATATTTTGAATTTATATTTTAGTTGCAATAAAAACAAATATATTCCTGTAAAAAATTTAAGCCTTTTCAACTTTTGCATAAATTTTATTTATATTACTAGTGAGGTATATTGGAATAATATTAGATTTCTTTATACGAGTTTAAATAGATTTTTACTGGACACTATTTGCACCATTATTTGTTGGTATATTTGGTTTGATAGAAATCAATGTACGTATATTTAATAGGTCTAATTTAACTTCAGATCATGTAATATATGCTACTTCTATTTTTATTTTAAACTGGATTTCAAATCCTAGTTATTAGATAAATTAAAATATAAATTTTAAGAATTTCCTTAGAAAAATAAAATTTCGTATAGATTCTTTTAAGAAATCTATTTTTTCTAATAGTACTAAGCTGATTAGTCCAAGTGTAGATTTTCTAGACATTCCATCTTGGAATTTACTTGACAATTTTCCTTTCTTAGAATATTAACATTTTAACCTATAGCTTGCTAATACATCCTATGTTTTATAGATATAGCTTTAAAAGATAATGTTTTTAATGAATTCTAATTAGCTTTCATTATTGTACTAATAAGATTTTTATGATTATATTTTTCTGTCTGGCTTCTTATTTTCAAACAAATTTAATAGTTTGAAAAATATATTTATTCACTGTGATTCTAACTTTATTTTCAATTGTTTTGTTTTTATCGTTTTATTCTTCATGACATAGGTTGTCTAAGTTGTTTCCTTAATTTTTGCTGTTTATTAAAATTACTTTATTAACATTATTTTTTATTATGTTAAAATAACTTTATTTTTAATTAATTATTTTAGTTACTAACTTCATCTAAGAGTTAATTTGTTTTTCTTGTTTCCGTAATATCTTATTATTGAAAACGAGAAATAAAATAGCTGTATTTAATACAAATAAATAGATTCTAGATAACAAATAGCTGTTATGATACTTTGTAAACAATAACTAATAGCTGCTATTTTTCTATTTTCGTGTGTTACTTTCAACTATTATGTTGTATTAGCCATATCATATTAAGAAAACAATTAACAACCTTTTGTTTTCTTAATATAACTTAAGTATAACCATATTTTGATTTTTATTTTGTTACAGTGGGGATTTTGTAGGTCTTTAGCTGATCCTCACGTATTAAGCAGATGGTTGCAATATTTTTGATTTATTGTTTGCTAACTTGATCCCCTACATTCTCAAATGAAGTATAGGATTATTTGATAAGATCATAAGTGTTCTGTAAGCCAGTTATGTTCTTTGACATATTAAAGGAGGTACTTTCATTATTTCTTTCTTTAAATTGATCCAGGCCTAGGTAAATGTTTGTTTATTGTTAAGGTCTGCTTTATGTTATATTTTTTTCATACTGATAGGCTATTTAGATCTGTATTTTCTCTTGTTAATTAATTTTGACATCTCAAAGGAACTATTTTATTATTGTTGTTGTCAACATATTTAGTTATTAGCTTTGATTTTACCTAGTGCTTCACAATTGAAGTTGAATTAGTTGTATATATTATATGCTGGTTGTGTTTCTGAGATATAGGGATTGATTTCATATTGTTGAGAATAGTATGTTTAGTTATAGTCGTATATGTTGTCTTCTGTTATGATATATTTATTTATATAACATGTGATCATTCTCTACTATTTGTTTCTTGCTTTAGTTTTTAAGTGTTAGATGATTTTGCATATTTTTTTAGTATTAGTTGTGTTTCGTACAGTTGCTTACAGGGTCAGATGCAACTGAGCCATGGTATATTGTTTTTAATGTTCACTTTAGCGTATGGTTCAGAGGCGATGATTCATGTCGAGCTAGACGTCCCCTCTCACCGAAGGTTGAATTTCAACCAAAAAAAGCGAACAACTTCTACTCGAATCACTAGACATGGTCGGTGAAAAGAGAGAGGAAGCAGAATTAAGAATTGTCACTTACCAAAAAAGGGTCGCACGATACATCAACTCCAAAGTTCATAGTCAAACCTTAGAAATTGATGATCTCATGCTAAGCGTGTTTACCCTCTCCTAGAAGCCTTCGGATCGAATTGGGAAGGACCATTTTTCATTCTTCAAAAGCTTGGCGACGGGACCTTCAAGTTGGTAACCATCGATGGGATCGCAATTCCCACAGCCTAGAATAGCGAATCGCTCCGCCGATATTTCATTTAAAACCAAATTTATGTATTTTCTAATTTCCAGCAAATAAGCCATTACCAAAATTCCGGTGGCGTTGTAAATAGGCAAAGATCTGCTATTCTTTTATTAATAAATTTGCTTTTTGAATCATCCAAATTATGTTCATAATAATCACCCGACGAGCCGGTGGAAGTAAACCGACTCAAACCATTCGATCGACAGAACCCAAACCCAACCCTCAAAAAAATTTGCTGCCTTGACAGCATAAGGAAGGCTAGGGATTCAAGTTTCCCACGCTTCCCAGAGAAAGGCAATGCCACAGAACTCTGGACGCAAGTTTCTTGCGTTGTCTGGAGATAGACAACGCTGAGGAGCTTTAAAGTCAAGTTTCTCGCATTTCCCGGAGATAGGCGACGTCGAGGAAATTCGGACGCAAGTTTCTCACTTTGCCCAGGTATCGCAATGCCGAGGAACCCCAGATTCAAGTTTCTCGCCTCGCCCGGAGATAGGTGATGCCAAGGAACTCCCCACGAAAGTTTCTTGCGTTGTCAGGAGGTAGGAAATGTCGAGGAACCCCTGATTCAAGTTTCTTGCATCACCCGAAGATAGGTGAAGTCGAGGAACTCCAATCGCAAGTTTCTTGCATTGCCCGGAGATAGGCAACGCCGATGAACCTTAAATTAAATTTTCTCTCATCACTTGGAGGTAGGCGACGCCGAGGAACTCCAGACGCAAATTTCTCAAATTGCATGGAGATACGAAGCACCGAGGAACCCTAAATTCTAGTTTCTCGGATCTGCCGGAGATAGGCGACGTCGAGGAACTACAGACACAAGTTTCTCACGTTGCCTGGAGATAGGCAAGGCCGAGGAACCCTAAATTAAAGTTTCTCGCATCCCCTAGAGATAGGCTATGCCGAGGGACACACTAGACTCAGGTTTCTTATGTTGCTCGGAGATAAGTAACGTCGAGAAATTTTAAATTCAAGTTTCTTGCATCATCAGAAAATAGGCAATGCTGAGGAACTCTAGATGCAAGTTTCTCGCGTCGCTTAGAGTTAGGCAACGCCGAGGAACCCCAAACTCCAACTCCTCGTGTTACCCGAGGATAGGCAGTGCTAAGGAACTCAGAAGCTACACACTTGAGCCAAAACTTCTCGCTTGCTTGGCGTTGTCGAATACTTGAGGTTTGTTTGGAGTGAACAACCCTATGAATTGGGGGACATATATCTGTAGGAAGACAGAATCATTTGAATGCAATGAATCCACAAGCTATGTCACCATAAACAACAATAAATCCACAAGTTCTATCTCAAAAGTTAACAAAGATCCCAAGCAAGAGTATAACTTCTTAAATTTTTGATTCTCTAAATTCTATATCACAAGTTCTAAGTGTTGTTAATCCCTATGTTCCATTATAGTTCTATCATTTTGAATGAAGGACTTTGGCCATGGCCTTAGGAATAGCAAAGTACGAAGTGAAAAGAATACATGCATATAGAGTATATACGAAAAGATAGACAAAAATAGAGAAAAAAACACCATTGTATTGCTAGAAATTTTATGAATATAGTATCAATGTGTAGGGGCCATTCCCACACAACAACGGCCAATAAAGAAAAATTACAAACTATACGACTAAGGAACAAATTGCAGACTCGAAACTTGGGCATAAGAACTCAAAAAAGAACACGATAAGTAAAGCTTCATGCAAGATCTATGAAAAAAAAACACTCCATCCTCGTATCGGCCTGTAAACGCTTTTTGCCACGACTTCCTTTCCCACCTCCGGTTGGCAACTTCTGCTTCTTTTCTGGAGAAGTGTCATTGCCGGTGATGTCAACTTATATCTCTGTAGCGATATACTCCTCCTCCAAACTTTTTCCCAAAGAGCTTCTCTCCCCTTATGCTTTCTCCGCTTCCGAGAGCTCTTCTAGGCCTTAAACGCCTCCACTCTCTCTTTTTTAATAACAATCAAGTCATGCAGAGTCTTTTGCAGTTGCTCCGTCTATGTCTCTTGCTCCATGGCCTCAACGTCAATCATATCACCTTCTAGGGATGCCGAAGGATCGTCTAAGCCATGAAGCGCCTCGATCTTCTCAACCTCTGGTCTCGGTTGCGAGCTAGATGTAGATGCATGGATAGGATCAGGCATAGATACAATTTCAAAAGATGTAAAGGTAGCAGCATGCACAAGTGCCGAAGTAACTAGCATGCCAACAGGAAGAGTAGATGGAGCTATAAGATCAAAAAGAAAAGCATTAAAATCCTCTTGCTCCTATGGCGTAAGATAGAGGTCCCCAAATTGGGGAGAGGCATGAGCGTTACCTGCATAGGAGGAAGGGTCGTAAATGACCATCTTGAACACATCTCCTTCGCCTTCCTTGGAAGGATCCACCACATGAGGACAGAATCAAGCCCCGAGCTCGTTGGCCGATCCTAGATCTGTCCTGAAGGTTCACCTGCGTCAAAGATTAAAGATTTGGTAGGCACATCCATGGCAACTATCAAAGCTACTTCTGGTGTTTCCATCGCTCGTTCGACTTGAAGAATTGATTAACCATCAAGCAGCGCCTTCTTGGATTGCTCATGGAGATAGGCATCCTGCAACTCATGATCTGAATATACATCACCATTCTTGGGAAGACGAGATAGGATTTCCTCTCGAACGAGGGCAAGAAAGCATGGGAATTCGGGCCAAGATAACAAAGGAACCTCCGATGTAGTATGGAGTTGACATAAAATTCAGGATCATCGCGTCTAGTTTCTCCATCTTTTGGTCAAAAGTATGATGGAGCTCTAGATAATTTGCTATCATCACAGCCTTCTCCATGTCAACAGTAGCTTTTTCGGCACTGAGTTATACGACCTGAGCCTTTAATTCTATAATTATCCCTTGCAAAATTTTAATTTCTTGGCTTGATCAACAATTGTTTTATTATGCCCTCCACAAACAAATTGTAGTCCGCAATTGTCTTCCTTTGAGCCTCAATACTAGCATTGCAAGCGGCTACATCTTCCTTCAATTTAGCTTCTTCTGCGTGAGCCTTCTTGATTTCATCTCTTCTTCAGCCCTCTCATATGCATCTTTCTTCTCCTTCATCAAGATGGCAGTCCTCTTGCCATCCCGAAGCACTGTCTCTTTCGCCTCCTCCAATTGCTTAATTTTACCATCCCGATCGGTTAACGCCTTTTCAAAATCATCTTTTTCAGCTTTAAAGATAAGGATCTCCACGTAGTTATTCCTATTTGTGTTTGCTAGTTGTTTGTAGAGCTTCTCCCACTTTTCACCTGGCTCAAAATCATCTTGAATTCCTTGGAGGTGCGAGTTATAAGTGTCCCTATGAATGGGGTGCATATCCAAATCAAACTTAACGCCTCTTGGGAACTAACCCGAAAGAGCCGCCTCAAGCTTAGATGGGCCTGCAAGAAAAATATAGGCCAGTCTCTTGGGAGGATGAGAAGTGCCGAGGGTAGTAGTAACAATGGAAGAAGATGAAGCATGCATTGGAGGCGGAATGGGGATAAAAGAAGTGGGAGCCTCTTGTCCCATAAAGTATGCTTCAGAATGGGATCGAAAGGATGGGAGCCGTGATCAAACTTTAGCTTCTTCGACAAATCTTCCCTTTTCATCATAAGAACGTCTTTTCTCATACCCGCCTCTGTGAAAACGGAACTTGTCTCTCTCCTCTTGGCGTTGGGCGTCTGCCTCAAGTCTTTCCTTCACCTATATTCATCTTCCATCTCCCAAACTTGGTAGTGGCTGTGCTTGTACCAAAATTAGGCAAAACACTCTTCAGGCATGTTTGACGAGATTAAATTGAAGAATTGAAATAGAAAATGAGGTAGATAAAACAAACCACCAAAAACAGACAAGCAAAATTATGAAAACACAGAGATTTAGAGTGGTTCGACGTTGTAGATTACATCCACTGTAGAAAGTTTGCTCCTTATTAATAACTCTTGCTTATTACAATTGTTTGCAATAGAAAACTCAAGGTAAAATGATCCCTGGACATTTCGATCCATGACGGATACGCATGAAATTCGCATGGATACAAATTTGGTCGCTTTGGGCCGAGATCGATCATGAACATTCTCGAGGTAGTACGAAAGCTTCTATGAAAATATGGTGGAAATTGGACTTATTGATTTTGAGTTATGATTGATACAAGTTTGCGTTTGCAGTGTATTACCAAGCTTCATATCAATACCTTCTCGTATCAATGACTTCATATTTGTGATTTGCACGTGTCGATCGGATGACGTGGCGCTATATTCTAGGATCGATCCATTCTTCATGCCGAGTGGCCGAGTCTTCCTCTCTTTTAGGCTTTGTTCGTATCGACCTGATGTGTTCCTTTCGTATTGATCTACTGTGTGAGACCAATTCGTATCGACCGCTTATACTCCCCATTCATATCGATATAGGCTCAAGCCTTTCGTATCGATTGAAGAGCCATACGAAATGTTGTCAAATGATGGATATGAAATGGAGTTCTTTTATGGATACGAAACATTGTTTACTTGATGGATATGAACTATTATTTTCCATGATGGATACGAACTAGGGCGAGCTTGATGGATACAAACAATTGTCATCCGTGGTGGATACGAAGTAAGGCGATCTTAAAGGATATGAAGCAATGCACATACAATGGATACGTATGGTCGCTTGGTGGATATGAAGGAGGTCTTCTGAAGGGATGGATACGGACTTGCATGGATACAAATGGTGTTGATGTTAGTCCGTGAGATGATGGTTTTGATGACAACAATCTTAGAATAGATTATAAAATATAAATACTAACATTATACGTTTAGATAAATATGTATATGCAGGATTTAACCATGCAGGTACCAAGAATGAAGACTGTACAATATAGAGATTCAAAATATCAAGATTAAAGACTCATGAGTATCAAGATTATCAAGAGTTTACGAATTGAAGTAATTTATTCTTTAATTAGAAATTTTATTAAAACTCATAGAAAAGCGCCGGCATCTTAAAATCCAATTTATTCGTGAAATGGAATCCACTTCAAGCCTGCTAAAGGGATGGAACCCTAAGTAGGTTGGAACCTGCGAAAAATCTAGTGGAACATTGTTTTGTATCCACTAATTTTAATTCAAATGATTTTACAAAATTATCTTGTTTTCAAAATGATTTCAAAACTTCCCTTTTAAAAGATTCAAAACCCTCTATCCTGATTTTAAATAATTTTAGCCTCAAAATTATCTTTAATTTAAAAGTCAAATTACTCCTGATTTTAAACTATCTTGTAATATAATATATTTAACTTTTAAATATTTATACTTAAGATTTAAATATAAAATTATAGATAAATTCTATATATATTGTTCTCTATATTTACTTATGAATTATAACTATAGTCAAGTATATTTATAAAGTTTTTAATAGTTTTAATATAAGATAAAGGTTATTTTCAAAGAAAATCAAATCATCAAAAATTGCTTTAGGATGTCGGCATGCCTATGGTGACCATTTCGACATGGTGTCAGTTGAGTTCAAAATTTAAATTTCAAAAGAAGTGTCTATTCTCCATAACTCTTCACGAATGGACATGGCTATTGTTCTTCTATAAATAGAGGTTAGTTTCAACGAATTTTATATCAGATCTTTTGGTTTTTCACTCCTCTTATTCTTCCACATTTCTTAATACATATTCTTATCATTACTCTGTCAAAATCAACATTGAATCAAACTCGATCTTTTCTAGTTTGATTCTCTATCACTATCTCAATAAGGTTCTCAGTGCTATCAGAGTTATAGGCTTCTTTGTAATCTATTAAGTGAGAAAAGGTGTGATTGTGGTCTTGAAAATCAATCAAGTGAGATATGGTGTGACTGTAGCCTTGGTAAATCAATTAGGTAAACTTGTGGCCCGGAAATCAAGTATCCCTACCTAGAGGATTGTGATTCTGGAGGGTGTACCTCATAGCCTTGAAATTGAGGGTGTAATTGTACAATTGCTTTTGAAAGGAAATCCATACTACTGGATGTAGGGTAACTCCGAACCAGTATAAAATCCGGCGTGTTCTTTCCTTTATTGCTTTTACTTTATTTCTGCATTTGTGTTTATTTTTGTGATTATATCTGTGTTTGTATATTGCATACATCCGTGTTCAATTCAACATAAATTCAAAAAGATTTAATAATTCTTTATAAACACTATTCACACCCCTCTAGTGTTGATCCTAGCCTTAAGATCCGTAATCCGAATTTCTTTCAATTGGTATCAGAGCAAGGTTTTCAAAGTTTCATAACCTGATTTATGAAAAGATTTCAAAATCGCTATCAACATTGGTACTGTTACTAACACTAGTATTTCTATCACTAGTTCATTTGTGGAAGTTCAGCCTACTATCAGACCACCACTTTTAATGGCAGTAACTATGCATATTGGGCATGTAGGATGAAAATATATTTACAATCTATAGGATTAGACACTTGAAATATTACACAAACTGAATATTATGAACCCACAACTGATTTTGCACAATGGACTGCTGAGCAAAAGATTGTTGCACAAAATAATTCTAAGGCAATGAAAATTTTGTTTTGTTCACTAGATAGAAATGAATTCAATAGAGTGTCAGTTTGTAAGTCTTCATATGAAATCTGAAAAACTTTGCAAGTTACTCACGAAGGAACAAGCAAAGTTAAATAGACCAAAATTTTCATGCTCACAAACCAGTTTCAATATTTAAAATGAATCCTAATGAGTCTATTTCAGATATGTATAGTAGATTTCAAGATATTGTGCATTCTCTAATATCTTTGGGAAAGGAATTTTCTGAAGAAGATCAAGTCAGAAAGATTTTAAATTCTCTTACTCCAGAATGGGATCAAAAGACATTTGCTATCAAAGAGGCAAATGACATCGGTACTTTAAAGATAGAAGAATTAATTGGAAATCTAATGTCGTATGAAGTTCAAATGATTGAGAGAAGAGAAAACGAAACATCTGAAAAGACATCAATGACATTCAATGCATTGACCGATGGATCAGACTCAAACAGCGATAATGATGAAGAGATAGCCTTTATGACCAGAAACTTTAGGAAATTCCTGAAATATTTAAAGATGAATAATCTCAAGAGAAACAACTATAAGAACTCTGGAAATCATAATATGGCGCCAAATAATGTCAAATGTTATAACTGTGATGAACCAGGCCATTTCAAAAGAGACTGTCTGTATCCAGAGAGGCAAAATCCTCCTATGAACAATAATCCAGCAAAGAAACGAAAACATGCATTTACTGCTACTCTAGATGACTCAGATTTATCCTCAAGTGATGATGATCAGAGGACAGATGATTCGAATTTGTGTTTCACAGCTGTTCACGACTCCGACGAATTCAAAGAAACAGACTCAGGAAAAGGTACACGTTTACAATACAATTGGTTGAAATTGCTTGCTTAGTATTAGTTGCTTGATTGCTTGATTGATTGATTTCGAATTGGTGTGTTGTTTGAATTTTAAATTTATTTTTTTATTTTTTATCATTATCTTATTATTATTTTTATTATTTTTATTTTTTTTTAATAGTATAATTTTCTGAAATATACTATAAATATTTGACATATATATATATATATATATATATATATAGACATTAAAAATAATAAGTATATTTATATATATATTTTAGAGAACTTAGGAAAAATAAATTATCTAAATTCACTGGCACATGTCGACATGGTCCCTACCATGATGTCGACATGGGTATCAGAATTTGAATTTCAAAATTTCAATTCAAATGTTTGAATTTCCCTCCACCTTTTCGCTTCATTCAATTTTCTGAAAAGCGTCCTTTTGACCGAAGAATATGTCCTTTGAGAATCTATTTATTCACTATCTTTTGTCATATCTTTTCACTCTCATTTTCAAATTCAAACTCTCTCTTCAAAACTTCAAGCTCTCTACTCTCTATTTTAACGGCTTCTCCGAGCATCCCATCCACCATGAGAATTTCCAGAAAAATAAAAGAGCAACTATTCAATGATCCAGAGGCAATAAAAGCGTACATCAATTATGCTAATCATACCAAAGTCCATCCCAGAAAGTTTGCTATTTTTCAAGATTTCTCTTCTTATGAACTTGATTCTCTTTTTGCAAACAATGGAGTTCTTAGTCTTATTGATGCTTCTCAAAATGATTTTGTTTGCTATCCAAATCTTGTCCAAATTTTCTATGCTAATTTAAACCATGGACTTTATCATGGAAATGAAGATAAAATTTGGAGTAGTGTCAAAGGCACTAGAATTGTTTTGAATTGTGATCTTTTGGGCACCATTCTCAATTGCAAGTGTACGGGAATGGATCTTTCTAATTTTAAAATCGATGAAAATGATTGTGAGACATTTCAACACATTTTCGAAGGGAATGACAATTTTGAATTCAAAAATCAAAATTTTCGACCAAAGGCAAGAATTGTCAATCTTCTTTTGCAACATACTTTGACCCCAAGATCGGGGAATTTTAACAATCCTACTTCAAAAGTTTGCAATGCTCTTTTTTCTATTTTTGGAAATTATGACATAAATTGAGCACAAGTTATTTTGGATGAACTTCATCCTAAAAATTTGGAAATGGGTAAGAATACTTTATATCATGGAATTTATCTCACTCGAATCTTTAACTATTTTGGAGTGGATTTCAAAGGCGAAGAATTTGTTTCTAGAAAAAATTTCAATCATTCCAACATTTCGCTTATGAAAATTCCATTTGTTTTTCAACCTTATGAGACCCTTGCCAAAAAGGAAGAGCGTTTGGCTCATGAGGAAATGGAAGAAGAGGGAGAGGAAGAAGAAGAAGAAGGGGATGAAGTGGAAATTGAAGAAGAAGAAGAAGGTGAAACCTCTTTGGAAAGCATTGACTATCCTCCTAATCCATCCACCAAAACCCTTCACAAAAACCAAAAGATGATTGTTGAGAATCAATAAATGATCTGTTAGTAAGAAGTTGGAAAAAATTTCATCCAAGATGAATAAATTTCATTTCAAAAGTCAGCAAGAAACTTAGACCTTCTTCATCATCATCTTCCTCTGACTAGTTTTATCTTTTCGTATCCTATTATATGTGTTTTTGCTGGTTTTAATTCGAAAGTTCATGTAGTTTCGTATGTTTAATCATTGTATCATCTTAGTATGCAATTAAATGAAATTTTCTTTCTGTTATCTAGCTTATCCTATCTCCAGAATAAATGTTAGTATATTATATAAATATATATACACACAATTATTCATAAAATCTAAATAGTTATTTTTTTTCACTAACCCATGTCGACATACCTCCTATAACCATGTCGACATGTACTGGTCAGAAGTGACAATTCATTTTGAATTTGAAATTTGAATAACAATCATAAGTCTATTCATTTCAAACGAATTTCTACACCTATATATTCCTATTTCTTCCAGAATTCTTCACTGAAAATTATTTCCTATCTTCTAATTCTTCATTTCTTTCACAAATTCAATTATGGCTAATCCTATTCACAATTTATCCGAAAATCTTGAAGAAACTCTTAATTCTTCAAGAGTATTCTCTCGTTTATTCTTCATAACCAGTGACACTTAGAATTGAGTCAAATGCATATGTTCAAGGAGCAAGAAAGACATTTTGATGCAATACGATGGATGATTTCCTCCCTACACAAGGATGATAACGAAGCACATCCTCCAGTGTCTCTCACCAACGACAACGATAATTGGGATGCTACTAAGGCAGATCCAATCTTTGGAGAAGAAGGATGGGTGGAAGTTCCACGTAACGTTTGATTTTTATTTGTTTGCTTTGTTTGAATTATTTGTTTGAATTAATTTGATTTGGTTTGGACTGATATTCGGTGTCGATTGATTTCCTAAATTGGTTTGATAGTTGCTACATAAAACATGTGTGTATATATATATATATGTATATATATATTGAAATGTATATAATCCTTGATTAATTATCATGTTCATATGGATAATTATTTCTTAATCTATCTATTATATATTCCATTGTATAGTTTATTAATGCAGGCACTCTAGTCCAAGAATGAGGGGGAGTTAGTTTTTGTTGATGACAAAGGGGGATAAATATAAAATAGGGTACTTAGGCATAGATCAAGGGGGAGTTATTAAGATAGAAATAAATATTTTATAAACAAAGGTTGTCATCATCAAAAACGGGGAGATTGTTAGTCCGTGAGATGATGGTTTTGATGACAACAACCTTAAAATAGATTATAAAATTAAAATACTAACGTTATAAGTTTAGATAAATATGTATATGCAGGATTTAACCATGCAGGTACCAAGAATGAAGACTATACGGTATAGAGATTCAAGATATCAAGATTGAAGACTCATGAATATCAAGATTATCAAGAGTTCAAGAATTGAAGTAATTTATTCTTTAATTAGAAATTTTGTTAAAACACATAGAAAAGCACTGGCATCTTAAAATCTGATCTACTCGTGGAATGGAATCCACTTCAAGCCTGTTAAAGGGATGGAACCCTAAGTAGGATGAAGCCTATGAAAAATCTAGTGGAACATTGTTTTGTATCCACTAATTTTAATTCAAATAATTTTACAAAATTATCTTGTTTTCAAAATGATTTCAAAACTTTCCTTTTAAAATATTCAAAACCCTCTATCCTGATTTTAAATAATTTTAGCCTCAAAATTATCTTTAATTTCAAAGTCAAATTACTCCTGATTTTAAACTATCTTTTAATATAATATATTTAACTTTTAAATATTTATACTTATGATTTAAATATAAAATTATAGCTAAATTCTATATATATTATTCTCTGTATTTACTTATGAATTATAACTATAGTCAAGTATATTTATAAAGTTTTAAATAGTTTTAATATAAGATAAAGATTATTTTCAAAGAAAATCAAATCATCAAAAATTACTTTGGGATGTCGACATGAGCGACCATTTCGGCATGGTGTCAGTTGAGTTCAAAATTTAAATTTCAAAAGAAGTGTCTATTCGCCGTAACTCTTCACGAATGGACTTGGTTGTTGTTCTTATATAAATAGGGGTTAGTTTCAACAAATTTTATATCAGATTTTCTGGTTTTTCACTTCTCTTCTCCTTCCACATTTCTTAATACATATTCTTACCACTACTCTGCTGAAATCAACATTGAATCGAACTCGATCTTTTTTAGTTTGATCTCTATCACTATCTCAAAAAGGTTCTCAGTGCTATTCAAAGTTATAGGCTTCTTTATAATCTATTAAGTGAGAAAAGGTGTGATTGTGGCCTTGAAAATTAATCAAGTGAGATAAGGTTTGATTGTAGCCTTGGTAAATCAATTGGGTAAACTTGTGACCCGGAAATCAAGTATCTCTACCCAGAGGATTGTGATTTTGGAGAGTGTACCTCGTAGCCTTGTAATCGATGGTGTAATTGTACAATTTCTTTTGAAAGGAAATCAATACTTATGTCGCAGGGGATGTAGGGTAACACTGAACCAATATAAAATCCAGTGTGTTCTTTCCTTTATTGCTTTTACTTTATTTCTGCATTTGTGTTTGTTTCTGTGATCATATTTGTGTCTGTATATTGCATACATCCGTATTTGATTCAACATAAATTCAAAAAGATTTTGTAATTCTTTATAAACACTATTCATCCCCCCTCTAATGTTAATCCTAGGCTTAAGATCCGTAATCCGCATTTCTTTCAGTTGATTCCCTTGACCTTGATTGATAAATATCTTTTGCATATGAACTTCGATTTACTTGAAATTTGGAACGTTGACTTTCATAGCTTTACTTGTCGTGCCATATCGATTGAAGCTTGACCTGGACTCGGATAAAATTTACCATTGTCCATAGTGGACCTATGTATAACCTATCTTTAGGATGAATTGTCTTTGGTTTTCAGTTAATTTCTTGGTGTCACGGCCTTGCCAAAAGGCGGGATGACATTTTCCCCCCAATGTGTGTCCTATGAGAACATGACATGGCTTTGAAAATATGTAATCTCCATTCTAAAAAGTTCTGTCTGATTCGTTGAACAGTTGTGGTCTTTACTTCAAAAGATGTAACCTTTGATTAATTCTCGATAATATGAATACTGAATTATTGACTGCCAATGATTGTATAGTGCACGGTTGTAATTGAGTGTCGAGTGTTAGCAATCTGTTGTTAGTTTTTATAATTTTCACCAGGTGAGCATTCAATTCCTGTCAATTTTGAAATTTGGAACTTAGTTCATCATGCATGGATGTGTGTTAACCTGACTCTCATTAACATTTGCATGGTCACAATTATCTGTCAAGTTTTTTTAGCAAATTCCGTATCAATCCACTTCTGAATCGATGTGAAATTTGAGTTGTAACAGCCTTGATGGTCGTTTTAGTGCATCTGTTTGTATCGATCCTCTCCTAGATCGATTTGAGAAGTTAGAAAATTATCTTCATATCGATGGTGATTGGTACGAACCAGTTAGCCTTTTGAAACATTTTGTATCGATGCATATGAATTTCGGTGGGGTTCAAAGTAATGACATGAATTTGTCATTTCGAATCGACAGATGTTTGGTGGGTACGAACAATTCAATCTGCTTTTATAGTATCATTCGTAACTATGGGTTAATGGATACGAATTGTAGTTGCGTTGAATCAATGGAGAATGGATACGAAACGCTTTCTTTGTATCGACTAGAGGTGAAACTACTTTTAACTGGTCAAAACAATTGGGGAAGAATCGTTTCCCTCTATCCCTCATGTCCATATAAATGATTTGTATTAGACTTCTTTCTCACTTTTTCATTCTTCTTCCACTTTCGTATCGATAGAAAATGCTAGGAAATAAAAATTATCGCCACCCTATATCGATACGGTTCATTAATTCCTCGAAATTACGCCTTAATTTAGGTAATTATTTAATGAATTCGCATTGAAAGCAATGAGACTCAAGATTTAATCTACATTCCAGTTGCATTCACAATCGAGTTTGGTGAAGAGGGGGCCGAAGATGGGTCAGAGCAAGGTCAAGGATGGAGGAGATGGCATCTGAGTTGATTGAGGAAGATGAAGTGCAGTGGGATATGAAGTAGCATTCGTTTCAATGATGGGTGGAAGGATGCATCTGTATCAATCAAAAAGTTGTGATTCGTATTGGTCTGAAAACAATCAAAGTTCATAATGATGGTTATGGATAGCGTTTCGTGTGGGAGAGATAGAGAGCATGTGATTTCGTATCAATTGGAAATAACTGGAGCTTGTATCGGCCTAAATGATCGATACATAGATTTAATTGCTTGATCAATACGAAGTGTCAATCTTGCCAATCGATACGAAGACATGGCCCATGATCGATACGGGTTGATGAGTTTGGATCGATACGAACTGGCCTTGAGGTGGTCGATACAAAATTTTTCCTTCTGCCAATCGATACGAATGGGACTTCTCTTGATCAATCCGAACTTGCATTTTGATTGATACAGTATGCTTGCATACTTGAATATTTAACTTCGATGAGCTTCCACCTTGCATAATTGGTCTTAACTGTTTTACTGCATATTCGATTGCCTTCAAAGCTCATCGATGAAATTGTGATTTGAAATATTTGACAAACTTTAACTTGGATCAGTACCCAAGTCTAGATGGCATAGTTGTGATGGTCAGCGATGACGGTCACTCCGGTTGAATTTTGAAGCCTCATCATTCGAACATTTTTTAAAATCTTGTAGATTCTCTAGAGTAATATGTAGCATTACACTACATAAAAAATTCATGAACTTCACACTAAGGAAAACATGGGTTTGACATCGTTCAACGATGATTTTTACTTAGTTAAATAACTATGGAACCTCAAAGTTCACAATCACAGGAAGTTCAGAGTCCACCACTTCTTGTAATTGAGATACCATCCATCGCAGCCGAAGTTATTAGTCCTACTCCGGATGAGCTACCGATAGAAGTTTTCATCATGCATTCGCAGGATTCTTTTCCATCCCATGTCTTTGAAGACATGCTGATAGGGTCTACGTAAGGCATGGATTGTCGAGGGATGATGCCTTGTTACCAAGGGTAGAAAATAGAGCCCGTACTCATCTAGAAGGGTATACAACCCACAATATATTTATATGTAGCTGGGACACTCTCTCCATTTAATCAATTCATCCAAGACATTCTACTTTTCTTGAGGATTGCACCATCCCAATTGCATCCGAATGAGTATGCCCTATGAATAGGGATTTATCGTCTTTATGGAGCACCTTTTCAGACCCCCAACTCCAGAGGAAGTCAGATATTTGTTTAACATAAAGAGTCGAGGAGAGAATCCTTCTTTCACTTTCTTAGAGGTAGTTAGGAAAAATCGGATCATAGTCAAGGCTTAGAGCAAGCTGAGCTATTTCGAGACAGAATGGTTCTACGTATGGTGTCCACCGGGGTTCGCCAGACAGTGGCTAGCAAGAGGTAAGTACCTTAGCCTCTTTGCTGATTAATTGAATAATAGCAGTTGATGTCAACTTTAACATTTCTTCCTTTTACAGCTTCAATTCCATGACCCGAAGGCGCTTAGTTTAAGGAGATTGTAAGGATTCTTCAAGAGGTGTCAGCCGTGTATAGAGAGATCGATGAAGTCCTTACGGATGAAAATTTGACTGCCGTTGGGCTAGTTGATAGGGATCAAAGTATTGGACCCCTAGGATTTCTTCGGACTACTCCGATGAGGCAAGCTCGAAGGAGAACCCTCAGGATAGTAATCATTGAACAAGGGGATAATGAGAAATTTTCCTACTAGAGATGAGCCTACAACTAGGCCTTCACAAAGTTCTCAACCTTTAAAGCGAAAAAGAAGGGGCAAGTCCACTGCTTGTAAATCCATAAAGCGCAAAACTGTCGTGGTGTGTTTGCTTATTTCCAGTCAGGATATTCCTTCTTCATAGATAGGGAGTTCTTTTCAAAGGCTAGAGAACATCCCCATTTCGGGTGACCGATAATTGCATCAAGATATCAGATTAGAGGAGCTTCAAAGCGCCTTTGACATAGGAGAGCCAACATCTCCGAGTACGGTCATTACAACTGGTGGGTTAGGGGCTTTACACATGCATGCAAACACTTCACTACACCATACAACCGCTAATCATAGACTATTATGTCTCCGAGGACAACTAATTCTGCTTTTCTTTTCACATTACAGATACAATGACGAAGAAATGATCCACGCTTAGTAGTCTTTGGCTGCATGACATTTTCTTGTTCGTATTCTGAACCCCGCAAGCGGAAACTCGAAAGTGATTGCTATCGGGGCTACTACAGCTAGGAGTGGGATCATTATGAAAGGGATTACGATCGTCAGTATTCCAACCAGGAATGTGAGTGCTGAGAGAGGGAGAGAGGGACAAGGAGTATAGACACCACTCATGATCCCGCTCTCCTCCTCCTAGAATTCCTCCCAAACCATCTGGTTTTGGAAGACATCCTTTCGAGACGTCTCGCCAAGTGGCACCTCCACATACTTCAAGAGCTGGTGAGCAACATCATAGAACTCGGGCGAATGCTCCTGTTGTTACTGCATCAGCGGCTATAGAGCTTACAGGAGAGGGATTCGCTCGAATAGCTAAGTTAAAAGAGTATTTTTCCTAATATCTGCTTTGATGGCTTCCACTTCCCCAAAGTTGAACCTGATTCCAGAAGGGGCGGACAAAACATTACACGACTGTATTTACGACGCTTATAGCCAATACCGTGAATGGAAGAAAACGATAGAGAAGGCCTCATCAGTGCCATTCGATCTAGAAAAGGCAATCGAACAGTTTCAAAAAGATCTTACTTAAAAAGATAGCAAAGTTCAAGTGCTCACTACTACGAAAAACCCTTTGAGGAACTTAGAAATGAAGACCTTGAAGAAATTCGATGAGGCGAGCAAGAATGTGGAGTACATAAGGCAAGAGTACCTAACTTTAATCAATGGTATGGGCCATAGAAATGCCACCCTCACAACCTAGAGAGATAATGCGCTTAAGGAGCTTGCAGAGCTTAAGTAGAAGTATTCTAAGGTCGTCAAAGAAAAGGACGACGCTAATAAGGCTCCCAAGTGGCATATGATAAAGTCGTGGAACTTAAGAGTGTAGGAAATTGAGGCTCAAGTTGAGACTGAGGCCATAGTGGTAGAGGCTAGATTGGTGGACGACATTGAGGATCTCCTCATTACATATAATGTCAATGTCCCGAGGCATCGAAATCTGAACTAGCTCGAAGGTTACCCATCACATCTGTATAATGCTTGGTGTCGATTGCTAGAAGATGAGAAAACAGAACGCGGTGCTAAATCTATTGACGACTTCGAGCTAGAGAATCAGATACTGACTGAAGATGAGAGAAAGGTTCTCCATGATGCCATTATTACTCATAAATAAAGAGAAGCATACCACTCAGTCTCTGGATGTCGGAGAGGTGTTCGGAGTTGATTATCATGAAGCAAGTTCTGAAATACCTACACAACCCAACTTGAAATCATTTCTACAGTAGGTACTCCAGTTTTGCCTGCTTATGAACCCGATCAACCGAGTTTATCTCCAGTTTGCGAGCATGTTTTTGAAGGTGCTCCAGCTCCTCCCGCGAGCCAATCTAAGGAATGTATTCTAAACACTTCTTATATTCATTCAAAGTCTGGAGCATTACTAGTGGACGTCACTAATATCTTTTCTTATCTTCATTCATTTATAGGATCTACACTGACCGAGCCTCCTACAATCCAAGATTCACATCATGAGCATGAGGCTTTTATAACGGAGGCAACTTGACAATGGCTACTGCACCAACTGACGGAATGCAAGAGAGTGCTTTCATTTTTGACCAACAGATGATGTTGGAAATCGTTGGTCATCAGAGTGAGCCACTTACCGACTTGCCATTCATCATGGGTGAAAGTGTGTTTACGGCTACCCCTACGGGACCAACCAGAAGCATTGCCATGGAAGCCCAAGGTGTTCGGGAGGAGGAAATATTGGCGGAGATTAATGCTGAAATGGACGCAGCCGCATAGGTCGGTAGCACTAAAGGTGGCACAGGGGGGTCCTTGCCTACCGCCTTCGCGTACGATTTCTCCCGATGGTACAATCATTTTCACTGGCATAACTCCTGTGCCCTCCCATATAGAAAGTGCACCCATTCCTCCGACCATGAACTTTGAGATTATCCCAATTTCCATGAGTTCGAAGGAAGAGACTACCATACTTTACCTGTGCGGAGATCATTAAGGTAAAGGCAAGAGTTTGAAAAGTCACCACAGCGGTAGCTCTAGTAGATCAATGTCGAAAGTAAAGCAGAAGATGAAGAAACATCAGAAGTAGGCGTGTCTCTTTGTGTCCTTTTTTGGTAGATAGGTAGGAATTCCTTGTTTGGTTCCTATAGACGTGTATAAATGTGGGTTCAGCCCCTACTTATAGGGATTTTTAGAGTAGGTTTCTTTTTGTACTTATTTTGTTTCCAAGGAATAGATGAAATAAGATCTTCTTTTGTTTCTAGCATAACTCTGAGTTTATTTGCTTAAATGTTTTAGTACTCGAATTTCTGTTCAATGTACTTGTGAAGCTTTAATCTTCAGATAGGATTTATGTTCGGTTGTTGAGTCCTACAGTCATTGCTTTGGGCCATAACCAAACATTAAATCGAGTCCTATTATTGTACTATCTCGATAAGCTAGTGCTCGAGTTATGCCCTAATCCTGGGGATGAATTGAAGTGGCTGAGAGATAATTGTTTTCCTTCTTTGACACTTTTAACTTAACTCATTCAGAGCTACGTGATAGTGAGATGAGTTCGAGTGATCGGATCACACTCGCTCATTTGTTGGCAATTGCGTCGCACGTTGGGGATTAAACTTGTATGCCGACGGTCGGTCACGCTTGCATAATGCATGTAATTATGTCCGCACTCTGGGAATAAAAGTTAAGCTGCGGGCGGTCTGTCACACACATTTAGTGTTTGGAGTTAGGTCCGCACTCTAAGGACTTAAGTTGTTTTATGCGCGGTTAGTCACACCCGTTTAGTGTTTAAAGATATATCTGCGGTTCGGGAACTTAAATTATTTTACAAGCGGTCTGTCACGCCTTTTTAATGTTTAAAGATATGTCTACACTCCAAGGACTTAAGTTGATTTGTGGGTGGTCAGGCAGACCCAATTTGTGTTTATACTCCAGTCCACACTCTGAGGACTCAGAGTTAGTCAATGTTTATACTCCATTTTGCACTCTAGGAATCTAGAGTTGGTTGGTGGGTGGTCAGTCACATCTATTTTGATGTTTATACACCAGTTTGCGCTCTTGGAATCTAGAGTTAATTGGCAGACAGCCAGTTACATATGCCTAATTATTGGGATCTCGTTCACACATTGGGAACAAGAAGCTGACCAGGAATGCAGACGTTCAGATCACATCCACCCTGAGGAAGCAAGTAAAATCATAGATGGATGGATCCATCCTCCTTAAGCTTGGATTTATAATTTTCACTCTAGCTCACACTTTAGGAACTGGAATTTGTTAGAGGATTGTCGTGTTTCAATCCTTCTTGGCTTCAGTGTAGTTTCCAACCCTCGAGCTTGGGGTTTCACTTAGCGAGTGACCGGTGGTATCACAGTCACTTCCTATTTGAATAAGTCCTACCATAGGATGGAATTTAGCTCTTCGTGCATTGTGGTGATCGCATGATGCATTTCAAGGATTGTCACGTTGGCTTGACGGGTTTTTTGCATTAAATTGCTAAATAAGAAAGTATGGCAAAGTCAGTTACCTTATTACAAGTCTACAATTTGAAATGCGTAAACAAATTTCAAATGAAAAATAGGCCAAATGAATAAATATAGCCTGCCAGCTCCGAAGTTTCTACAATCAAGGTCTCTAAGGAACTGGTTGTGGTGCCCGGGCCTAGGTCTAGGCGTTTATTATTAATTCTCTAAAAAACAGATGTAGAGAGATTCATCCATGCCCAAGCCTTTCTCCTTACACTGTGCATCCCGTAGCTCGGCAACATAACAGGCGAGCCCAGCTACTTGATGACCATGAACAACTCTGACCCCATTGTCAGTGGGGAACTTCAAAGTCAAACACCATGGGGAGATAGTTGCCCTGAATTCAGCGAGGGCCAGTCAGCCCAAGAAAACATTGTACGAAGAATTGATATCTAATACGACAAATTGTAGCATCCAAACTCTTTGGTGTTCTCTAATTGCCAACTAAACTAGTAGTTCCACCATTCCCAGCGGGTATCGTTGCACTTCCAATAAAGCGGTGTATGCGAGATTGACACAGCTTCAGGTCCTTCGCCTCTATTTTCACCTGATCATAAGCTCGTTTAGAAAGAATATTCATGGAGCTTCCACTATCTACCAAGATCCTTTTCGTCCAAGCAGGACCTATTTGATCTGATATGACTAGTGGATCAATAGTGGGGGATTCAACATTATCAGCGTCGCTGCTTCGAAAAACAATATCGTCTGCAATTGTTTTCTGTTGTTTCACTAGAGCCCCATCATCAGTATTACTGTGACACTAGAAGCCTGCATGCATGATCGAACTAGCATATGACTCCATTTCATTCTAGCTCCGATCAACCGGATAAAGATCACCACTAACTGTATTAATAGCCAACCTCTCGTCGGTATGTGCAGGTTCGTCCGGTCTAACCTGATTTTGAACTTAATTAGGGTTTTACGGGCCCACACCTTCAGCCTACAACGCCGGAATGAATTGTTCCAACTTTCTCTCTCGGATTAACCTCTCGATGACGTCCTTCAAATGACGACAATCATTACATTATGGCCATAAGAATTAAGGAATCTGTAGAATTTCCTAGTTTAAATTTGCCTTTCAGATGACTGTTTCAGAGTAGGCTTATTATACCGCCCAGTTTTACAGGTTTGTAGATAAACATTCTCTAGGGATGTATTCAGGGGAGTATCTTGGTTAAACATGGGAGCTCTATGTCACAACCCATGATTCTGGTCTCGCTCCTTACCCTAACCTCCATTGCGTTTTAGCTAGCTCTTCTTGTTATGAATATTCAATCGTACCTTATCGGCACTCTCACCGGTCTGTTTTATAGCAACGTTACTTTGGACGCCTTCGACACTAGTCCCCACACATATCGTTTTCTAGATTTTCTAGCGTCTTCTCTCCTTAGGAACTGGGCTACCTTAGCATAGAAACTATCCGACGATACAGATGGCTTCCTAGCTAACCAATTGCCAAATTTGCATTCGGGGTTGATTCCCTTAATCAATGCCATCAAGATTGAATTGTCATTTAGATTGCTGACCTTAGCGCAAGCAGCATGAGACCTTTCCAGAGAATTTTTGACTGCCTCTCCTAGAGCCTGAGTGATACTGGATAAGGTGTTATCATCCTTCGGCCCAATGACGTGCATACGAAATTATTTGACGAATTTTGTAGCTAACTTATCAATGCATTAAACGGATCAAGATGGTAGATGATTAAACCACATGGTTTCAATAACCCCAACGAAGATAGGAAAATTTCTGCATTTGACCGCATCGTCAGCTCGTGCGTCATTCATTATCTATTCATACGTTACAATGTGTTTGTTAGGGTCCAAACTACCTTCATAAACAGGTAAAGTTGGCATTCTGAATCGACAGGGTGGTTTAGCATAAAGGATCTCATTAGTGTAGGGTGTATGACTTCGGAAGATTCCCCAGTCGTTTTTGAAGAGGCCCTAACTTTCTCGAATCATTTGACGGATCATGGTCGTGATGTCTAGTATCTGGACATTCTGAGCATTCTAGGCCAAGGGGTAGTCGGGTTCCATAATGCGAGGATGGCTCAGGCATGGTTGACGGTGCATGCCTTGCCTCCTTCGCTCCAGGTCTTTGGGCAAATAGGGTTCAGGAGTATGATCTTGTTGATGAAAATTCGAATCTGTTCGGTTTCGATTGTTAGCTTCCAAGTCTATGGCGACGGCAGCAGCAATTTCATTGCAGTTTGATGAAGAATTGTCCCTCATCGGGAGGAGGGTCAAGCCTAGTGACTTATAGATGGATCAGCTCCCGTTTGTCCAAGATTTGGACTGCGCTGATGCCCGGGAGATTGCACATAACTTCCATCCAGACATGGATCTGTAGATCTGTGATTGTAATCAGAAGAAGTTGAGATTTTGGTGGATGAATAGGAAGCTTGATCCCTTCTTGATCTCCTTTGTCTTTCCTGATTCGGTTCGTTGGTTAACTCCATGTTGGCACTGATCTGCTGGATAAGTTATTGGCGGCTTTGGGTCGGCTCTTGCATCAACATCTGTAACTTCTCCTTGGTGACAGAGCCTTGTGGATCTGAAAGTCCAGCTGAATTTTGATCTATGGCGGGCAGCTGCGCAAGGTTCTGTCCATCTCATCCTTCCTGATCTGCAGCAATTGAGGCGGTCCTAGTAGTAACCATGATGAATAATGTAGCTCCTTCCTAGATTTGATGCAATCTGAATTGGATGGAAGAACTACTGGATATGTGATCTGGATCTTCTCCTTAAATTCTTGCAATCCAACAACGATAGTGAATCCAAAGAGATGGAGAAAAGATGGGTCCTTTTCAATGAAAGCACCAAAATGTTTGTACCAAAATTGGACACAACACTCTTCGGGCATGTTTGAAGAAATTAAAGTGAAGAATATAAATGAAAATGAGGTAGATCTAACAAACACACTAAAAATAAACAAGCAGAAGTATGAAAACATAGAGATTTAGAGTGGTTCCACATTGTTGCCTACATCCACTATAGAAAGTTTGTTGTTTATTAATAACTCCCATTGATTACAATTGTTTGTAATAGAACATTCAAGGTATAATCAAGATTTCGGTAGAGTATCGGCTTTCCCGAGTCAAAAAGTCCCTTTTCTGAAGACCTTGGACTGCTATTTATAGGTGAAGGTTGACAATATCCGTCTCAAACTTCGGAAGACTCCTCTCATGTATGAGGACCCATATGATCGATCACTGAACGTTTGGGGTAGATCCTTGATCGATACACATGAAATTCATATCGATCCAAATTTTCTATTTTTGGACCGAGACCAATTATGAACATTCTTGAGGTAGTATGCAAGCTTCAGTGAAAATTTGGTGGCATTTGGACTTGTAGATTTTGGGTTATGATTGATACAAGTTTGTGTTTGCAGTGTATTGTCGAGCTTTGTATCGATACCATCTCGAATCAATGACTTCACATCGGTGATTTGTACGTGCTGATCAGATAATGTGGCGCTATATTCTATTATCGATCCACTTTTCATAGTGAGCAACCAAGTCTTCCTCTCTTGCAGGCTTTGTTCGTATCGACCTGATGTGTTCCTTTTGTATACAGACTTCCATGGAAGCAAATGATGTAGATTCCCTTGACCTTGATCGACCAATATTTTGTGCTTATGAACTCCGATTTACTTTAAGTTTGGAACATTGACTTTTATTGCTTTACTTGTCATACCATATCGAGTGTAGCTCGATCCAAACTTGGATAAAATTTACCAGTATCCATAGTAGACCTGTGTAAAACCGATCTTTGGGACGAACTATCTTTGGTTTTCAGTTAATTTCTTGGTGCACGACTTTGCCAAAAGGTGGGATAATAGGCTGAAGGAATACTTTGGGTACCATTTCGAATCGGTATAATCCTCGAAGTCATCGTAAATACCATGCCCTCTTGTCATACCAAGAACAAAGCATATATGAAAAACTTCAGAAACACATAAGGAATTGAGAAAAGCATATGAGAGAAAGAAAAATAAGTATAAGCACAATCCAAATGTGTCGTTTCATGCATTCCTAATATAGGCCCAAGGCGTCATCACAAACAGGATGTCAAATTTGAATTCGCCCTTCATAAGGGCGTCGGCTCGATGATTCATCGTCGATATCTCCAAGATCCGCCTCGGTATCCTTTCTTGGAGAATCTTGATGCGTGCCAGCCTCCGGGCCTTGTCTTTATCATCGGTATTGGAAAGGGGTGAATCCAAAGAACATGACTCATGTCTGGTGTCTTATTGCATGACTCTAAATTTTCACCTTCGGATTTTGATGAAAAGTAATCATTGGTCATGATTTCATCACTGCTGCTTTCAAACGCCACTCTTTCTCTGAGTCCATTGCGGCTTTCCCTTCTTTGCGGATGGGCTCAACTACCAGTTCCTTCTGGATTGGAGGCATTCTAGCGGAACCACGTAAACCGCCCACGGTATCCTCCTCATGAGTCTCTTTAGGCATGCTTTCGAAGGAGCTGCCTATTTCATGACCCTTATCAGAATCACGTGAAGAAGAAGAAGGCCTTGCGTGAATGCTGGCTCGGTTGGGAGAGGAACTTCAATTGGAGCAATGGATCTGCCTAGAGCTAATAGTCCGAATTGGCGTAGATTCTCGTCAGTATGCAAAACCCTAATACACCGCTTCTCGGCATCAATGGCCTTTAGAGCTTGACATGTCTCGTTAAGAGCTACGTCTCTATTTGGCCTTAGGATAATTGAAAAAAGAAAGCAATAAGTTAGAAACTCTATTACATCACTTCAAAGCTAGGGCAGCAAAAAATAAGATAACTTACCCTCTGTACTCTATCGGTGATTAAATCCCTTGGGGCACCTAACAAAGAAATGATGCATCTTAAATTGCAATAAATTGCTTTGCAGATGCAATGCAATCTTTCGATTCCGCTGGGCCTCGATTATGATCAGAGAGGGGCAATTATCTCTCCTCTTGAAAGCCAAGAAGTACCACAACTCATCAAAACTTGGAGCATGATGGAACATCCGCATAAAAAGGATATATAGGCAAGTGAGGATGGCATAACCATTTGGATGGAGTAGGAATGGAGAAATCCCCAAGTTCAAGAGCGTCTCGCAAAGGAAATCTTTAAAGGGGGCACAGCTCCATTCAAACGCATATATAGATGAAAATCTATGAACCTCGGGGGAGGCATGTGAGCAAACTCATCTTTCTCTGGTAGGTGCACGTCCTCTTTGGGAATCCCGTGTTGTATACATATATTATGGAGGACCTTGGCAGAGACCACCAACGGGGCTTTTTCAGGCAGGCTGAGTAGGAATCAAATGTTGGGAGGCGTGCAATCAACGATGGGCCCAACCGAAACTAATTGACCAAAATTGGCTTGCGAGGTGGATGACGATTCAACTTCGAAAAGCGCTAGACTTCGTCCACTCGACTTGCGGTGCTTGACGGTTGTTTCATTCTATATGACAGAACTCGCATCCATGAAAGGTTAGGAAATTCTATTGGCAAATCTATCCTATTTTCATAAGTTCCCCCAATCATACTCGAACTCCAAGGCAACATTAACTTGAGATTATCGTGTCGGATTTCAATTGTGAATAGGGGCAAGTGCACTTGTTATCTACATAAGGTATACTCTGTGTCCAAAGTGCCGCAAGCGGCCTATCATATGCAGATAGTTCACTTGCAGTGGAAGGAGAGAAGAACTTCCCATGAAATTTCAATTTCCACTTCTGGTTATATTTCTTACATTCTTATCCATTATCGATCTATGATCGATAACGGATCCTTTAGTTGAAGCAAAATGGAAAACTCTTTTCATTATAGGGACACCAAGCATGCAATAAGTAAAACAAGATAAGCCCAAGATCTTAAAAGAATCAAGGTCAATTGATGAAGCGTTATGCAAGCAACGTCCGCAAACTGGGAACGGGCCTATTCTGGTTCGATAGGCGAAGATAACAAAACGCGTCTAGCCTTGGGTCAAAGTCCGAATGTAATTCCAAGAGATGACTTAGGACCCGATTTCTTATCTCCCTCTAAGAAACCACACTTAGCGTGAAACCTTATGATTAATGCCACAAGCTTAGACTGGGGATTAAACCGGCATACCAATATACTAATTAACAAACTCAATCAAGCAAAACCAACTCAAAATTGGTTTAGTGGAATAAGAGAAATCATGAATTAAGCATGGAAAGCTATGAATTTGTTCATGATCGAATTGGTGATGGACCGGCTTGGGTACCGCAGGAGGATGAATCAGATACAACTTAAACTTAAGCAAAGTAAAGGATCTGCTCGAGTACAATAAGAGGATGGATCGGCTGTCGCCTAAGCTATAATGTAGCAATAGGTCAATCAGGGTTTAGGCTCGAACGAGATGGTGGATCGATGGTGGCGAAGGTGAATGATCAAGCAAAGTATGATGGATCGTCGAAGCAATTGATTTTAATCACTGATGAGTCACCAGAATACACGATCGCCTGAAGGAATGAAAGTGGACCGGATCAAGTGAATGGTTTAGGTCAGCGAAGGGATATAAGTAGGCAAGGACAAAGGCAAAAATTTCACTAAGTATTCAGATCGCTAACGACTCGACCTTCCATGGGTCACAAGCGACCCAACCTTGGAGCTTTATTCAGTTAGGTTGCTAGTGACATATCCCCCATGGGTCGCTAGCGACCCATTAAAAAAATTTGCATATCTTTTTCATTTGTATGTTTCAAAAAGAAAGCTCTACCCAGTCGCTTCAAATTCTGTCAACCGTTATTGTTCGTTGCTCCAAGATTTACAAAAAAAAGAGGCAAGCAAAAGCATAACAGATTGAGGCAAGCAACAATAGCCAGAACAAAAGGAAGATAACTGATGACGTTGGGCTAACCTATGCATAGAGATCCGATGCAATCACTTGAAAGTCAGCAAATAGATATGGAAAATGATAACTTCTAGAGCGCGCCTTGTTTGCAACGAAGACATACTCTGGGGGAAATGTTATTCGATTTTTTAACCCAGCAGATACCAATAGAAAACTAGGCAACCATAAGTGGCAGGATGATTCAGGAACTAACCAAGGAAGTTACGGCTAAAGATCGATGAGGACTAAGATATATGGTTATGGAGACGACTGATGTAACGACCCGGAATTTTCGAACCCGAAAATTCCAGATAGTTAGGAAAAGATGAAAGAGATAGAAGAAGAAGAACATAATAACAACATCTCATATTCGCAGCGGATAAAATATAATAATAAATAATAACAGTTTACAAAAGAATACTATATCTGCCGATTACATTTAAATACATCAGAGTTACACATTTACACAGACACTGGATATACAATTATCAAGTCACAGAATATACGGAAATAAAATGCAGCGGAAACACTTCATACGTTCATGCCATCCAGCTGCCCTCCTGAGCTCTAGAACGTCCTTACTGAAAATATGTAATACTCGGTCTGACCCGAGCATTACATCAAAATAACACCCGGGTCAGGCTGGAAACTAGCGTGAGTAAACCCATCTAACATGATATACACCAAAATAATAACCTATTTAAAACCCGGGGTAACTCGTAATAATTTGAAAAATTCACAGGTTTGGTATAGACAACACTTATTACACTCATCAATTTCTAAGTATCATACTTAGACTAAATGGTCCAGTTCACTTAAGTCATTCCATTTCAGTCTATTTGTTTCACATACCAAATCTGTACAGAATTATTATAGATTACAAATCGAAGTGGTTTCGGGTATTTACTAATACCAGACTTCGGTCTCTTCGAACTCAATTAATAATAACTCCAATTATTCATTATTAAAACTTGATAAAAAAAATTAATCATTCCTTAGTTGATTATTAATTAACCCTTAATTTACAATTAATTAATCTTAATTAATTACTTAATTAATTTATCTTGATTATTTAATTAATTATAATTAACTAACCTTAATAATTTAATTAATTAAGTCTTAACCACTAATTAATTAACTAATTAATTATGAATTAATTAATGTTTAATTACTTAATTAATTAACCCTAATTATTGAATTAAATAATTCTTAACTATTAGTTAATTAATCACTAATCACTTAACTAATTAATTTCTAATCATTTATTAATTAATTACTAATCATTTCTTTTTAATTAAATAACTAATTAACAATTAATTATAATTATATAAATCTTTAACTATTTAATTAAAGTAATTCTTAATTATCAATTAATTAATCCATAATTAATTAATTAAACCTTAATAAATTAATTAATATAAAATTATTAATTAATTTAACCTTAATTACTTTATTAATTAATGTAATCTTAGCCATAAAACTTAACTAATTTTCAAACAATTTTTTTTCATAAATTACTTAAAATTATTACATATATAAAACATTTCCAATTTGTTTAAACCAATTACTTTTTAAAAGTTAAATTTAAATGAATATAAAATCATCTTAAAACTTAACTATCAAAATATAAAATACTTTAAATTAAATAGTTTAACATTTCACAAAGTAGTTTAAATAAAATTTTAAAATTTTAAAACTCAAAACAAGTTTGAAAACTTTCAAAACATCACTTGCATTGGGTTTGACCCGACCAAACTCGAACAAAACTCAAGTTCCAAATTCCTTTCCCTTTTCTTTAGTTTAAGTTAAACTCAAATTACAACTTCAATAATAAGGAACTGAAAAAAAACAATACTCCCCTCCCTATCCTTGGCACGAGCAACAACAACATCATCCCGTGCACAAACGCAAGCCAGAACCTCCTCTACTCGATCATCACTTCGAGTCACCACATCAACAACCCTCATCACGAGTGACATCGCGTGCAAGCCCTCCTCGTCCTTTGACACGTCCTCGTCCATTGATCAGCCAACACGCGACCCAAATCAAAAACGAAGATGATCGCACCATTTCTAGAACAGCCCCTTCATCAGTAAATCCACTAAACCCATCAACCTCGTCCATCGATCGCCATGAAACTCCAGCCACATCACTGCAATTCCTCCACGCAACTATCCCCAAAAACATTCGCAACTCGATCCACTCAAAAATTCCCAGTCACTCCATTTCCAGATGCGACCAAAACATAGAGTAAATCCCTAGTTCCCCCAATTTCTAATACCTCGATGATCCCCTATTTTTCTTGGGTTCACCGATCACTACACATGCTCCAATCCAAGCCACGATCTTCGGAATCCACCCAGTCACCAGTATTTGCCCAAAACAGCCATTAGGCCATCATCAAAATTACTACCCCAAAACCAAACTAAAAATCAGGATTTTTATTTTAAAAATCATGTTTTTCTAAGTTGATTCAAGATATAATATTTAATCAACTAACTACAATGTTTGATTTTAACACATTATAAAATTTCTACTGTATTATCCTGGATTCAGAAGATTTCCAAGCAAATTGTATTTGAATAAAATTTTAAATCATAATTCATGTTTAAATAAACATACTGCATTTGAAGATTCAAGCTTAACTGTGATTTGAATGGAAATTTGAATGTTGTTTGGTTTTTACTCTGTAACTTGGGAAAACAGAGAAGTATCAGGAAATTTTCAAGCATGCACAGTTTTATTACAGCATGTAAACAAAGATCTTACAGAAATATAAACGTGCGAAACATCCAACATATCTAAATTTCACATGCACAAATTTTATTTACTTAAAAAAAAATTCTAGTTGAAAGTTTACTCACCTGCTTCTCAGAAAACAGAGGACCAGGCTTGAGCATTAAAATCTAGAAATTTTGTTTTGTATACTGATTTTTTTTGTTGGTTTGAAGCTTTGATCCCAGCTTTCAATTTTGTCTTTGCACTTTGTTTTGAGTTTTGCACTAGATCTTCCAGGAAATGTTTATTTCTTTCATTACTTCCTACAGGTTTATGCTTTCAGGGTTTGAAAGTGAGTAGAAAATAAAAACCTGGTTCTCTTCTTTTTTCTTCTTCTTATTATTATTTTTTAAATAGGAATTGTTTGCCAATTTGTTTATTTGTTTACATTTGTTAAGTACCTATTTTATTTTTTTAACACTTGTCACTAATAGGTAAATTTATGCCTAGACCCCTTTTGTTAATTTTTTTTATAAGTTATGTTCTAAACCTTATTATTTTATAAATTACTTAATTTTATATCTACATAAAGTTACATTTACACATATTCTTTGTACTTTACATATATACCAACTATCTTTATCTCTCCAAGTATATAAAAAAAAGTATTTTTAAATCTTTAATTAATCTCACCTTACAAATTTACAACCCAACCTTACACACACACACACACATATACATGTATAAAATTTCCAGAGATTTATTTTCAGTTGATTATATATATATATATTTGCTTTGAAAAGATAATTTTGTCAAATAAATATTTTTAAAGGAAGGTCATTAAACAAATATTATCAAATGAATATTTATCTAAATATTTATAAGTCAGTATTTATAATAGTTCAAATTCATCTATATACATATCCAGATATATTTTAATTATAAGAATTTCATTTATTAATCCAAACAAAAATCAGTATTTCTATTAATTTACCCAGTTAATTATCAAACTAACAGTTGTTCAAATTCTGGGTTATCACATTCCTCTCCCCTTTGAATCTTTTCGTCCTCGAAAAGGAACGAAGGCAGAATTTATTAAAATTATCCTTTAAAACCTTTTAACTATATGCTTCTTTTTATTCAAAACTTGAAAACACTTTAAAATCTATAAAATATTACTAAAATAGTTTTATAATTTTTTTTTTAATTCGATGTTTCAACAAGTCTGTTCTCGTTATTACAAAAATTCGGTCATACGTTGATCAGGCGTAAGACTGCAAATCTATAAGTACTTGGTAAACCCATTTTCAACATCTAGTGAAAATATTTGTAAAATAATTTTATTGAAAATAAAGAGAACATTTTGAAAAAGGGAAAATATCTTTGGTGAGAATGCTCTGAAGATCATCACTCCCATCCATGGTCGCAGTTACATCCTGGGTTACGTAGCCATCTCAGCAAAAGTCCATGTAACTGTAGGCATTCCGCGCCTCTCGATTACGCCATGGAACCCATAGAAGATCGCAGTTACATTCCAGGGTTACATTGCCATCACAGCAAAAGTCCATGTAACTGTTGGCTCTCAGCGGCACACACGATTTTCGTTGTCAAAATGAAACTTCTCCACTCCTACATAGGTCGCAGTCTACCAATATAAAATCAAACGCAGACTGTTGGCTCTCAGCGGCACATACGACTTTCGCTATGTTACCATAGGTCACAGTCTACCGATATAAAATCAAACACAGACTGCTGGCTCTCAACGGCACACACGACTTTCGCTATGTTACCATAGGTCGTAGTCAACCGATATAAAATTGAACGCAGCCTGTTGGCTCTCAGCGGCACACACGACTTTCGCTATGGTACACACTACTCATAATCTCTAGGAACTAGTTTTGTCCAGACTCCTCACAGGATCAACTTTAAAACCCCCCTTGGGGCTCAAGGCAGCACCACCCTGTGGTACTCTTGAGAAGTTCTTTTCAAGGGAGCGCCTTTTTCCCCAGAGCCATCAAAACACTTTATACTATACACATATAGTATCTTTCAAATCATACTCCTAGTATGATCTCATACAAGGATCCTTTACACAAAATCGATTATCACAAATCGATAATTCTCAAATTAGGATTTCCAAATTTCAATATTGATTTTACCCAAAAATCAAAAGCCTTTCCAAATCCAAAGGTTCGCAAAACCGTTTCTAAAATCCTCATAAGATCCTTTATACGTATATACAGATATATATAATTTTTTAAAAACTTTGGATCATTTCAATCTTATATAAAACTCCTTTTATACTTCAAACACTTTTAAAATCCTTTCCTTCTGGCAATAGATTCAACAAGGGGAGTTTCATCTTGCACATATCAAAGATATATAATATTATTTATTCAAAATCAAATAT
Organism: Allium cepa; assembly: GCA_030765085.1. NCBI lineage: Eukaryota > Viridiplantae > Streptophyta > Magnoliopsida > Asparagales > Amaryllidaceae > Allium > Allium cepa. Next base: position 507,465,978 of record CM060941.1, on the reverse strand, counting down.
TCCAATTTTGATTACTCTTTTAAATATCGTTTTCATTCAAAACTGAATGATGTATACATACCACCCGTACGCTATACCAATCTGATCGTCCACTCAGTCACACAATTTCACTTCCGAACTAGTATCGTCCACCCGACTTCCTAGTGCGGACAAAGATTTGGTTTCTTGATCAGAAACCATCATTCTCCTTGCATAGCCACAACTATGATAGAGAATATTGAGAACCAATCAACAATCCATATCCAGCTTCGCCGTCGAAAATCGAGTGAAAAATCCCACTGGGATCGATATAACTACCTCGAAATTTTATGCTCGAATCTGGATCAAATTACTATGCGAATAGAATAATATACGTACACCCTACGTATGTGTTTTCATTGATCATTGACTAAATCAATTTCCTTTCTATTCACATTCACTTGAATTTTCAATCACTTATTCACATTTTCCTTAATCTCCATTTGAATTATCACTTTAATTCTTATCTCAGTTGGGTATTTATTCAATAAAAGTTTGAGCTCCGACCTGTTTATATTTAGAAAACAGCTTGAAAATTTAAAAATATATAAGTTGTTGAAAAATAATTATTAGTTTGCAAAATAGCTATATAATAGTTAACTAATTGTAAAATAGTTGGAAAATAGTTAAATAGTTATAGAAATTTTACATAATTACAAAATAGTTGTAAAATAGTAATTAATTTGTAACATACTTGAAAAATATTAATTAGTTTAGAAAACAGTTGAAAAATGGTTAAATAGCTCCAAAAATGATTGTAAAACAAATATAAAATAGTTTGACTTTAAAAAGAAAGGTTGTACATATAATAAATAGCTTGGAAAAATAGATTTATACTAAAACAATTTATTTTGAAAATATTCCAGAGTCAAAACTGTTCATTTTTCTATCAATTCAATTTAAATTTCCATTTCCATTTAAATTGACTCAATTCCAATTTGAATAACTTCAATTTCCCTTGAAATTGACTTAACCCCAATTTCAAATCAAATTCCATTCGATTTTAAACCTATTCAGCTTTAATCACAATTCCAAATTATTCAAATCAATTTGGACTAATTTCAAATTGAACCCACTTCACTTTCAAATCATATCAATTCCTGTTTGAATTAATCCCAATTCCCATTTAAATTTGAACATATTCAACTTCAATTTAATTTCAAATCAATCCAATTCAAATTTTCCATTTGAATTTTTAGACTTATCCATATTCAATCACAATTCTAAATTATTCAAATCAAATTTAATTTGAACAAATTCAATTCAAACTTCAAGCTTAAACCATCCCGAATTATATAAATTCGAGATAAAATTTAAATGTTGATTTAATCCCTTAAATCAAATCAACTTATATCTTTAAACCATTTAATTATGAATTCAAATTCCATTTTTAACTTATTTCAAAGTTCAAATAATTCAAATTCTTTTTAAGCAACTAAATCTTTGAATTTCAATTTACCACCAAATTTTAATTTTGTAACCAAACCTTTGAAGTTTATCTTAAACATTCAAATTTTAAGTCTAAAATGATTCCATACATTAATTCACTACATACTAGTAGTTCTTACATTACATACATTTATCCAAAATAAGAGTCTTACAGAAGTCATAAATCGAGATGCCTTCCTATTACCTAGAGGTTTGGAAAGAACGGAGCCCTAATACTCCTACAAGTATCCTTTCTATGGACTTCCTTCTAAAGGGCAAAGCCCGAACATACACTTCTCAACTAGGTGTCCCCACTTATAACATTTACCATAAAATGTTTCTACCCTGCCATCAATCTGGATAACCTTCACACCTCCAACAGTACGTTCTACAGCCTTACTCCTCTTCTGCCTCTCCGTACAATTCCTAGCAATGTCCTGTCTTCTTACAATGATAGCAGACAGTCGACTCATTGACCGGTTCCACAGGTTTACGCTTCGCCTTTCTCACTTCAGGGCAATGATTTAGAAAATGTCCTTTCTTATGACACTTAAAGCACAAGATCTCAGAGCGAAACCGATGGAATGTACCCTTCAATTCCTTCCTTGTTTTACTGCACTTGGCTGCGTAATGTCCCTTACTGAAACATCTGTAGCAGGTGACATTATCATAAGGTCCTGGTTCAGCCTCTTCCTTAGCCTGTTTCTCATACTCTTGAATTCCTTCTCGATCCCTACATGCAGCTGCTCTTTGCTCTCTGCGCCTAACCTTCCATTCTTCACTTTTAGTCATCTCTCTCAAGGACTGAATTCTAGAGGAGCTTCCTAACCTATAAATTAGACTTAATTAGATTACTAAGTTATACCTTATATTATAACATCTTTGGTTTTTAATTTCAAATAAAGTTTCAAACAACTTCTTATTTTGAAATCAGATTTCTTTTCAAAACCATTATGAATAATATTATTTATCATTCCCTTCAACAATTTGAATCCAAACTTAATTCTAATGTTCTTGATGTGAATGGTACATTCTATTCAATTCCCACTCGAATAGATATATTTACCACTTAAATTCTTATAGGGTTCCCACTTAAAATTTTAATTGTTTACAACCAATTCGCAACAACTCCGTCCAATTTAAATGGTTTACAACACAATTACTTTTATTCAATTCATTTTTAAACCAAAACATACTCATATTCACCTCAATTGATTTTAAAATCAATTTTTTGGCTTCTACTAATTCATAGTATTTCATCCTAAATCAATTTAATTTGATTATATTTCCGTTACCACTTAATTTAATCCCTTCAATATTTAAATTTTGTTGTATTGTATTACTTCTTAATTTAATTCCAATATTTAACATCCAATTACCTTAATATTTATTAGAAAGATATATCGCTTTATATATCAAAATATATTCTTATAAAATCATTTAAAATCTTTATATAAGAAAATAACAAGAACGCTCTCATATATATAGACACACACACTCTCTCTCTCAACTCATTTTAGGGTACCATTGACCCTATTTTAAATGAGTAAACCCACCAGAGCCAAGGTTTTCGCTTAACCTGGCTCTGATACCAACTGTAACGACCCAGAATTTTCGAACCCGAAAATTCCAGATAGTGAGGAAAAGAAGAAAGAGATAGAAGAAGAAGAAGAACATAATAACAACATCTCACATTCGCAGCGGATAAAACATAATAATAACAGTTTACAAAAGAATACTATATCTGCCGATTACATTTAAATACATCAGAGTTACACATTTATACAGACACTGGATATACAATTATCAAGCCACGGAGTATACCGAAATAAAATGCAGCGGAAACACTTCATACGTTCATGTCATCCAGCTCCCCTCCTGAGCTCTAGAACGTCCTTATCTGAAAATCTATAATACTCGGTCTGACCCGAGCATTGCATCAAAGTAACACCCGGGTCAGGCTGGAAACCAGCGTGAGTAAACCCATCCAACATGATATACCCTAAAATAATAACCTATTTAAAACACGGGGGAACTCGTAATAATTTGACAAATTCACAGGTTTGGTATAGATAACACTTATTACACCCATCAATTTCTAAGTATCATACTTAGATTAAATGATCCAGTTCACTAAGTCATTCCATTTCAGTCTATTTGTTTCATATACCAAATCTGCACAGAATTATTATAGATTACAAATCGAAGTGGTTTCGGGTATTTACTAATACCAGACTTCGGTCTCTTCGAACTCAATTAATAATAACTCCAATTATTCATTATTAAAACTTGATAAAAAAATTAATCATTCTTTAATTGATTATTAATTAACCCTTAATTTACAATTAATTAATCTTAATTAATTACTTAATTAATTTATCTTGATTACTTAATTAATTACAATTAACAAACCTTAATCATTTAATTAATTAAGTCTTAACCACTAATTAATTAACAATTTAATTATGAATTAATTAATGTCTAATTAACTTAATTAATTAACCCTAATTATTGAATTAAATAATTCTTAACTATTAATTAATTAATCACTAATCACTTAACTAATCAATTTCTAATCATTTATTAATTAATTACTAATCATTTCTTTTCAATTAAATAATTAATCAACAATTAATTATAATTATATAAATCTTTAACTACTTAATTAAAGTAATTCTTAATTATCAATTAATTAATCCATAATTGATTAATTAAACCTTAATATATTAATTAATCTAAAATTATTAATTAATTTAACCTTAATTACTTTATTAATTAAAGTAATCTTAACCTTAAAACTTAATTAATATTCAAATAAAACAATTTCATTAATTACTTAAAATTATTACACATTTAAAACATTTCCAATTTGTTTAAACCAATTACTTTTTAAAAGTTAATTTTAAATGAATATAAAATCATCTTAAAACTTAACTATCAAAATATAAAATACTTTAAATTAAATAGTTTAACATTTCACAAAGTAGTTTAAATAAAATTTTAAAACTCAAAACAAGTTTGAAAACTTTCAAAACATCACTTGTGTTGGGTTTGACCCGACCAAACTCGAACAAAACTCAAGTTCCAAACCCGTACCTCTTCCTTTCCCTTTTCTTTAGTTTAAGTTAAACTCAAATTACAACTTCAATAATAGGGAACTGAAAATAAACAACACTTCCCTCCCTGTCCTTGGCACGAGCAACAACAACATCACTCCGTGCACAAACGCGAGCCAGAACCTCCTCTACTCGATCATCGCTTTGAGTCACCACATCACCAACCCTCACGGACACAAACTCTAACACATGCACGTGCACGTCGCGCCAACATCGCCGCCACCACTATTGACATCTCGTGCAAGCCCCTCCTCGTCCACTAACACATCCCCGATCGTTGATCAGCCAACACGCGACCTAAATCAATAACGAAGATGAACGCACCATTGCTGGAACAGCCCCTTCATCAGTAAATCCACCGAACCCATCAACCTTGTCCATCGATCGCCACGAAACTCCGGCCACATCACTGCAATTTCTCCACGCAACTATCCCTAAAAACATTCGCAACTCGATCCACTCAAAAATTCCCAGTCACTCCATTTCCAGATGCGACCAAAACATAGAGTAAAACCCTAGTTCCCCCAATTTCTAATTCCTCGATGATCGATTACCTCCTCCCCTATTTTTCTTGGGTTCACCAATCTCTACACATGCTCCAATCCAAGCCATGATCTTCGGAATCCACCCAGTCACTAGTATTTGCCCAAAACAGCCATTAGGCCATCATCAAAATTACTACCCCAAAACCAAACTAAAAATCAGGATTTTTATTTTAAAAATCATGTTTTTCTGAGTTGATTCAAGATATAAAATTTAATTAGCTAACTACAATATTTGGATTTAACACGTTAATAAATTTCCTACTATATTATCCTGGATTAAGCAGATTTCCAAACAAATTCTATTCGAATAAAATTTTAAATCATAATTCATATTTAAATAAACATACTGCATTTGAAGATTCAAGCTTAACAGTGATTTGAATGGAAATTTTGAATTTTGTTTGGTTTTTACTATGTAACTTGGGAAAACAGAGAAGTATCAGGAAATTTTCAAGCATGCACAGTTTAATTACAACATGGAAACAAAGATCTTATAGAAATATGAACATGCAAAACATCCAACATATCTAAAATTCACATGCACTAATTTTATTTACTTAATTTTTTTTTCTGGTTGAAAGTTTACTCACTTGCTTCTTAGAAAATAGAGCACCAGGCTTGAGCATTAAAATCTGGAAATTTTTATTTGTATACTGATTTGATTTGTTTGTTTGAAGCATTGATCCCAGATTTCGAGTTTGTCTTTGTACTTTGTTTTGAGTTTTGCACTAGATCTTCCAGGAAATGTTTATTTCTTTCATTACTTCCCTCAAGTTTATGCTTTCAGGTTTTGAAAGTGAGTAGAAAATAAAAATCTGGTTCTCTTCTTTTTTTTCTTATTTTTTTTTTCAAATAGGAATTGTTTGCCATTTGTTTATTTTGTTTACATTTGTTAAATAACTATTTTATTTTTTTAACACTTGTCACTAATAGGTAAATTTATGCCTAAACCTCTTTTCTTAATTTTTTTTATAAGTTATGTTCTAAACCTTATTATTTTATAAATTACTTAATTTTATATCTACATAAAGTTACATTTACACATATTCTTTGTACTTTACATATATACCAACTATCTTTATCTCCAAGTATATAAAAAAAAGTATTTTTAAATCTTTAATTAAATCTGACCTTACAAATTTACAACCCAACCTTACACACACACACAAATATATATATATATATATATATATATATATGCATAAAATTTCCAAAGATTTTATTTTAAGTTGATTATATATATATATTAGCTTTTAAAAGATAAATTTTGTCAAATAAATATTTAAAAAGGAAGGTCATTAAAAAAATATTACCAAATGAATATTTATCTAAATATTTAAAAGTCGGTATTTATAATAGTTCAAATTCATCTATATACATATCCAGATATATTTTATTTATCAGAATTTCATTTGTTAATCCAAATAAAAATCAGTATTTCTATTAATTTACCCAATTAATTATCAAACTAACAGTTGTTCAAATTCTGGGTTATCACAACTAGAGTCAACAAAGCCAAGAGACCAGCATCCCTACAGTCCAACAAGTATTTGAATGCAAGCAGCTAGTTACTTTCCATCAGCACGTGACGACAACGATGAAAGCCTAAGAAGACATCTCCAATTTCGGAATCCAGGATAGTCCTCTATGGCCGGATCATCGAAACCCGTGCACTTATTCAAAACCACGAACAAACAAGTTATGAAGTACAAATAAAGAAGGCAGAATTCGGTAGGCAAAATAAGTTAAGTCAAGGGTCACGAGCGTCCCATGGCCTATGGGTTGCCAGCGACCCAAATACCATGGATCGATAGCAATATATGGAGTTTGTTAGTTTTGTCAAACGATTATCCTAGGTCGCCTATGCTCTATCTAAGAAATGACAGTGACGGGCCTGGCCCAAAAACCCTCCAACCTCTGTAAATAGCATGCCACCTGCAACATAAAGTGGATCTTCCAAAAACTAATTGCTGAAGCTCTATTTAGATTATTCTTCACTTCCAACTACCTTCACAATGATCTTAGAAGGAATACATCGTGATTCTCTAATGCATTCTAACTCTAGAGATCTAATCTAGCTTGGAATTAGCCAAAGCCTTGTAATTAGCCAAAGCCTTGTAATCAAACAACTTTTGTAATAGCACTCAGCTTTTATTGAAACTATAAAGTGGACGTATGCTTCTCAAATACCCGATCCTCTATAAAAATCTTTTGTTTATTTTCTTTTAATATTTCACTTCTATATCTACGATCTGTTATATTACTTTGTAAAGATAGGCCCACGCTTTCAAATCCAAAGCAGGGTGTTGGTCCCTTTTTTGGTTCAATACTAGGCTTGAGATTTCTACTACGGATTTCTGACTAGCCAATATATGCCCTGATTTGGATTTGAGATTTTTGTCATAAAGATGATTATGATGAATTTTTAGGTTATCTGCCACTAATATCCAAATCCTGGTTTGAGAATTCTATTCTCAGGACTGTTTCTAAATCCTACTTATTAAACCCGAATCTGGGTTCTGGATATCTTACTATTAACTTCTAAACTTCACAAACTAATGCTCTAATCTGGGTTAGGATTTCACAACCTTTTAATGCCTAAATTTGAATTTCTAGCCTTTATCATCAAATTTTGGATTCTATTTGTCAATTCCTCAATCTAGTTTTTAAAGCAGCAATATTGAGACAATAATGGACATTTAAGTTAGTAATCAGAGACTTCGAGCTAGTCTTCTTAATACCCAAATCAGGGTTATTCGTTAATAACTCTCAATGATATCCACCAACATTTGAATTTAGAATCTGGGATCATTCTCATCATCAAGAAGAATTTATAAATACATTTTAAGATTTGCGGGGTACAAAGATTTATTTCCAGTTAATAGCTTAAGACCCCTACTTACAGCCATTGGCTTTTTCCCATAGGATGTCCGTAGACTACAATTATTATATGCATGGATGACTATTGATTGCAGACCTCATATCCTTTATTAAATCAGAAATATGATCAACTAACCATTTAAATTTAAAAGCATTTCTATGATGACTTATCATGAAGCGTGTATATAGAAGATAGTGAGTTAGCAATAGAAAAGGTCACTTACTTTGAGTTTTACACTAAAAGAAACTATTAAAAGTTGGGAAATTCTAAAAGAAATTGTCCTAGAGAACAAAAGCTTCTTTCATACGTGGAAGGGGGTGGGTAAAATGTTAGCCATAAATTCCACTTAAGAAAAATGGTATGAAAGTAGATTGATAAAATGCCAGGCTTTACTAGAATAACAAGCACAGGTTTCAACAATGATCACGAAAGAACGTTTCGAAGGCGTTGAGAAGACTTTCGCAAGCACCAAGTGCCTTCGCAAATGATAAAATAGTGCAAAATCTTTCAAAAAGGATGTAAAAGAAAAGCATGGATACCCTTGTGCCTCATTCAAGCCTTTCGATACAGATCGATTCATGAATATAGTAGAAGCAAGAATGGACTCGAAACTCCCCTTTAGAAGGCAATGAATAATACCTTTTCGTATGTGCATAAAAACTTTTAAAACCAAAGGTTTCGCCTTCATTCAAGCTACTCAAAACAACCTTTTCGAAAGCATAGCCATGCCTTTCGACAAGTCGAAACCAATGACACCAAGAGAAGGTTCAGCCTCAATCCATAGGCATGCATTCGGAAGCCACCATCGTGTCAAATCCATTGATACTTCAACTCCTTCGAAGCCCTTGTGGATAACCTATCAATAGAATCGAAAGATTCTATTTCTATTTCTGATGAAAACAAAGTGACATGAAGAGAAAATCACATTAATAGCTCTTTCGATGACATCAAAAGCAATTCAGGAGAAAGCAGGGAAAAGGAACACAAAAGACTTAATAGAGATGAAAGGTAGATAAAATACCCTTTCGGCAAGGACGAAAGGTCTGGAATAAGAGGAAAGAAAGTGCAAGGGCGAGTCAGAGGACTCAAAGGAGAATCCATTCGATTGCATCGAAGGTAGGTAAGGTCTTTTGACCATGCCGAAAGGAATTAGGCAGAATATAAAAGGGCCTTTCCACTAGGTCGAAATCATAGGCGTGGAAGGGGGCTGACCTACATCTATAAATAAGACCCATGGTGTCCGATTTGGGGTACCAAATTTTGGAATCATAATCTTATATCTTTTACTTCTATTTCTTCGCAACAGCAAAATCTTTCTAAACCCTAAATCAATTTCTAGGCTCTCACAATTGTTGCTCAGTTTGGATTAATAAGAATGGAGAGATGCATGGATTCGTTAAGGATTTCAATTATGAGGAAGATCATCATGATCTAGCTAGACTAATGATCTATTGCACATGATTCTATCTTATTCTCTTAACTTCCTTTTGTCTATGCAATACATTAGGATCGACTTGGATACAAACATGCGAAACACATCACCATCTAACCTATATCAGATAATGGAAATTAAGAATGGTGATGATGGTTCAACATTGATGAGTTTATAGAACTTAGGAATATCCAAATCGATGTTATATTGAATAAACTGAAAGAAGCTTAAGCAACTGCAAGCAGGATCTATTTCAAAAGGATAGAACCCATTCCAACTGGTCGAAATGGGTGTTTTGAAGAGAATTCAGTTTGTAATTGGTAAGTAAATGTGTGAAAAGGAATTCATTTGAAAGGGGCCTACCTTCAACTACTTTAGCAACCCTTATGAATGGGGTTCCTCAATAAAAGTAACGAAAACAATGGGGTCGAAAGCAGCTGTTTCACTTTAATATGCCAATCATACTTTTGACATGGTCAAAAGGGTTAGAATGAACTTTTCGACATGATTAAAAGGAATGAAGATTCAGCACAAATAACTATCTTCGACTCATTCAAAAGAGGTGTTCGAGTTAGATGCTTTTTCCTTTGCCTGCCTTTCTAATTTAATCACCAAAACTGTTTCGACCTGGTCATCTTGGTCGAAAGGTGGGCTTTAAAAGAAGCCATCTCCTTGACACCCTTATCTTATATGATCTCATCTGCCATTCACATAGCTTTGGGAATGTTGACAAGTTTTCTTGTTAACATTTGTGATTCTAAAGCAGAGGTTGATGAGTGCACTGGTGTTGACTACTCCAAGTGGGATTGAAGAATTAACATTATACACAGATGCCTGTGGCATTGGATTTGGAGCGGTTTTGATACAGAAAGGGAAAGTTGTTGCTTATGCTGGTTGACATCTAATGCTACACGAAAGGTATTATCCAACTCATGTTTTGGAGTAGGCAACGAATTTATTTCTTTTGATGATATGGGTGCACTATCTATTGCGGGAGAGGTTTAAGCTATTATGGATCATAAATCCTTGAAGTAGTTTTCTCTTAGTAGGATCTCAACCTTTGATAGTAATGGTGGTTGGAGTTCTTGACCTCTTATATTTTAGTATTTTCTATACCCCGATAAAAGGGAATGCAGTCCTCGATGCATTGAGTATAAGACATATTGGGTTAGGATCAATGTTCTCAAAATGGAAGCAAATGCATTATATTTCTGGATTTGATTTCTGGCCTAACTGCGAGTTAAAACCTAAAATGTTGGCAATCTTATCGATTAGACCTACTTTAATTGAAAGGATAGGTGCCAGCCAGAAGCAACATACTTGGCTAGCATAGATCAATGAAAAGATATAAGAAGGAGTATATTCTAAAGACATGAAGCAATATGAGCTCAGCCGAGAAGGTTAGCTTTGTAAGGATGAAAGATTATTTGTTTGCAATGTCGATGGATTGCGAGATAATGTGCTAAGGGAGTGTCATCATTCTAGATTGTCTATTCATCGTAGTGGTAATAAGATGTACAGAAAATCAAACATACTACTGGGAAGGGAAAAAGTGGGTGTTGGGGCATCCATCTCAAAGTGTGTGAACTGCTAGATGGTACAGAGTAGGAGAAATCGAGTGGACTATTGCAATCGCTGGATATTTCCATGTGGAAGTGGAAATAAGAGTCGATGTATTTTATAGATGGATTGCCAAGACTCGGGCAGGGTACAATGGCATTTGTTTCATAGTAGATTGATTGAACAAGAGTGTGAGATTTATACCCGTCAAGTTAAGTAGAACGATATCCAAGCTAGCAGAGCTATATGTACAGTGGATAATATGAGTTCTTGGTGTACCAAAGAGAACTGTGAGCGACCAAGTCCCATTGTTCACCAGTGGGTTTTGGATTGCAAGATGCTTTAGGGATGGAGCTGCATCTAAATACAACTTACCACCCACAAACCGGTAAGCAGATCGAGAGGGTAAATTGTATGCTAGATGATCTTTTATGAGCATGTATTATGGAATTTAGTGGATCGTGGGATGACCATTTGCATTAGGTGGAGTCTACATGCAATAACATTTATCAGTCGAGTATTGGTATGGCTCCATATGAAGCATTGTATGCAAGACTATGTAATGCTCCTTCATGTTGGTGGAAGGCGGGCAAGAAATCAATATTTGGGTCGAAAATGAATAGAGAAATATCATAAAAGATTAAATTCATTCGACAACGAATGTAAGCTGCTTAGGATCGATAGAAAAGCTATGCCGATAAGAGATAAAGGAGTCAGATTTTTCTATTGGAGATATGGTGTTTGTGAACATTTCTCCTCTAAAAATGTGGTTTGATTTAGGAGGAAGCGGAAGATGGCACCAAAATTTCTCTGACCTTTTTCGATAATCAAGAGTAACGGAAGGCTAGTATATAGGGTCGACTTATCTTAGAAGATAGTGGGTACGCACAATGTTTTTCACATCTCTTATCTATGGAAATTTGTGCATGACTCTGACATGATGTTTACATCGGATCAGTTAGAAGAAGTTAAGGTAGAACCAAAAGATTCTAAATCTCATAGGCCACTTCATATTGTTGGGTACGATACGAAACATCTTAGAAGAAGGAAGGTAAAGCTAGTAAAGGCACAATGGAGTGAAAGTAATGATAATTTTTGCATGGGAGACAGAGGAGGCATGAGGACTATGTGTCCGGAGCTTTTTGAATGGTAAGATCAACTATTTATCATATCTACTTTCACCATTTTATGTTATATTTGATAGATTAGTTTCTGTATGCTAGGATTGGTCGCTTACACTATTGGTTGAATGGCTACATGGTTGATTTATGTGTTGGTTGCTTGTGATTGATAGGCATGCGGAGTGATAATGGGTGTTTATGCTTTGGCGTGTTTGGGATTTCGGAGGCGAATTCTTAAAAGAGGGAGAATGTAGCGACCCGTTATCATATGAGGTCATATAATTCTATAACTTGGGATAAGACTTCTGGGGATATTTTATACACATGTGACTTTTCCCAAATTTCTATATGACATATTTCACCCTAAAAAGATTATTTAGGCTCTAAGTTTTGATAGGAGTCAAATTAGAGTTCCAAACGAGTTCCATTGCTTTGGATTGACGGTTTCCCTTTTCGAAAGTGGTCATAGTACAATGTGGAGTTAAAATTCAAAAGTAATAGTTGTTTTAGGTTTTAAGAAATGTTGGCTAGGATTAGTATGTAATTAGTGAAGCCCATTAGTTGGTCTGTTAGTCTAATATTGGAATCGCTCTAAATAAGGGTTGTAGACGTAAAATGAAAACTTTCCCTCCCATTTTAAATTAGGTCTAAACCTTAATTAGCCCTAATTTCATCCAAAATCATCTAAATTACTCTCTAAATCAAATTGGGTTAAAGATTGGCGTTTAGACCATCAACTAGAAGATGGAGATGATTCATTTAGTTGATTTGCATTTCTTTGGTTCACTGTTTGGATTAGATCTACACCATATTAGTTGAATTTGGTAATTGGTGTGTAACAACCTGTATTTTTCACTATTTTAAATTATTGAATTTAATATGATTATTGAACAAAAATGGTTAGAAATAAAAATTTAATGATTTATTAATGTAGTTATTGGATATGAACTTGAATACAATTTTAGAATAAACATTTACGAAAATTTAGGCAAAGACTAGTAATGAAATGAAATTTTATATATTGAATGTGTTTATAATCAATGGATGACATTGAATAATAAATGTTGAATAGTTTAGATGAAAATAAAATAATTGTTGATAATTGAAATTCATTTGAAATTTTATGATTTATGAATGTAAATTATTTGATAATTAAATTGTTTAAACTAATATTGGAAGTTATTTAAGTAATTGAATCTTGAATTTAATATGAGTGAAAATGATGTCTAAAGTTGAGTCAAATTTAATTTAGATAAGAATGAAGATTGTTAACTTTTAAGATTAAATTTAAAAGTGAATAAGTAGAAATTGAAAATTTTATATTTTAATTAACTAGCAAAAAATAGCCATTTTGGCCACTTTTCGAGTTTCGACCAATCCAGTTTCATCGCATCCATAATTGTGAATTATTATCAGATTTCAAGTTTAGTAGGGATCAGACTTATCGTTTGGTCATGCGAGCTTGAAATGCATACAAATTAATTGAAGGAATTTAATTAAAATAAGTTGATTTGAAAAGCTATCTTTTGCATATGATCGAACTAGGCCTCAAGGCTAGTTCCGTTGCACTCGAAATAGGGGGATAACACATAGAACGCCAGGCGGCATGCCTCGTTTGGAGCCTGAGATGTTTGGACGTTGTATGTCAAATATTTTCTAATTATAACAATATATATACTCACCCTCCCCCAACATTTTGTACACTCCATAACATTTTTGTTTCCCACCCGTAACATACATTTCCCTTTCATTCGAATTCGCATAGATCGATAGAAAAATAAATGAAAAATAAAAAGAAAAAACAAAACAAACGAATCGTGAACGGCATCGCATAAGCACGACGAACGAGGGGAGGGTGGCAACAGTGGATTGGAACTTGCGTTCATCATAAGGTTTTTGGTTTTGGATGTGCATGCACTTACACGATGGATGAACATCGGTGGCTACAGGCATGAGATAGAGGAGTTGGGCGTGGCATGCGGTCACGGTCGATGCCTGGAGCGGCTCTGACGATCGTTCGTAGATAATGAAAATAAATCAGAGGATGTCGTGATTTTGGATGCACGAGTGTTGACCTGGGAACGAAGCAGGAACAAATAAGAATAGTTAAAGTTAATTAAATTAGTTTAATTATTCTGTTAGTTACGTTTGAATTTACCATTATGCAAATAAATTAAGTATCTTTTCCATACGAGGTCCATTTCGAGTGAAACAAGTGACATTTGGTTCGTATCAACGAGGGCTATGACTTGGAGTTGAGTAGGAATTTATTTAAAGCTGAGTTATTTTCGATTTCAAATAAAGGTGGGTGTTTTTAACACTCACGAATGACTAAATCATTTTGATGTTTGTTAACTTGAAATTATGAAGTATTTTAATTTTAGCGACTATTGTTGGTAATTTATCTAACATTTAAATTAATATATATTTCTATATAACAAATTTGCTCGGATTTAACAAAAAAGATAAAGAAGGGTTGAGATTTAACAAAATCAAAGATATCAAACGGTTCTGGATACTCTAAATAAGCAAAAGCGTTAGTTTCTACATTAAGTCTTGCAAGGCCGTTAAAAACACCTGTTAGTTTAACACTATTACTTCCCACGTTCAATATCAGACGCTTCAATAACTCTTGCGACCACGTAACCCACGATTAACAAAAAAACACCTGTTGCATCCCACGTTTCATTCTTATTCACGATTTTTAGAAACTGGTTTTTCTTCCTTCTTAAATGATAACATCCATCTGATTTCTTCATCTCCCAATCTCTACAGACGCGCATTTCAAATTTTTATTCTCTATGAAACTATTTCCCCAAGTTTAAACCATTACCTATCATTTCTATATTATTCACATATAACCGGTTGTAACCCACTTTTATTTACTCTATTTACGACTTGATTTGATTCGTTGTTCTCCATCGAACTACTGCTAAAATGTAAGGTGTTTTTTCTTCTTCTCCGCTTTGCTTATTTATAGAACACGTACCTTCTAAGATTTTGTAACCCTTCATGGTGTTCGCGATTACCTCTTTTTGCTTCTTTATAGAAACTTGCCTTCTGAGATTTGTAACCCTATCGCATGTATAAATGTTTGGGTTCACGATGTTTGTGATTATTTTTTCCAATGTTGATGTTGTGCTTACTCTAAATTTATGACGTTTAAGTTTTTATTAAAGCATTTTATGCATATATGACTTAAGTTTTTTTGTTGGTTATCATAATATGCTCTCTGTTAATTTTTTGTTACTACGTTTCGTTTTCGTAACAACTTTTGTCTGATTTTAGGCACACCTACTGTTTGTTGAAAACTCTGAACAAAAAGTTAATCCATCATAAACATCTTATGCATACAAGTTCTATCTCATCTGTAATCTATGAATATGTTGCTTGTGTGGGCAGAATATAATGAATATTGGTGATGTTGCTCCACCTTTTCTACTGATAAAAAATTCCAACTGGATTATTTAATACATATCCATTATGTGTTGAGTGCGCAAAGAAGAATCCATATTGAGGTTCTTATTTTGTTCTTATCAACCTTCGTCAACCTAAACCACAGACTACAATTATTTATTTTGTTCTTATTTTTATACTGTATTGTGCATTTAAATTTAGCCATCTATTTAGTTTGCAAGCTGTACATTTTGCATTTTTTGTCCATATATCTGAAGGTATGCAAATTTCTGATTTCCAATTGCATGCTCCTTTATTAATATTCATTGGAATCCTTACTAATAAGTTTTAAAAGACCACCTTTTATTCTTAAAAATATTTTAAAATATATTTTTGGAATTAGTATACTGCCATTCACGTTTATGCCTGCATTTAATCGACAAGTGTTATGCAAAAAATTCATACCATTTGAATATAGTATGTAGTCTTCCTGTGATTCTCTGTTTTGTTAATTTGTTCAATTAGTTAACGAGATGTCCATATATCATGAAAGGGTAGAGCTATTATTCTATTTTTCTACAAGCCCTTTTATTAGTTCAAAAGTTGAGTTCAATGTTATAAAAATTATTTGCAAAATGCATTTGCAGTTCGGTTTGTGTATTTGAAGAAGAAAATAAACTGTGTGGCTTAATGTAATCAATGTGATGTATTAAATGTGGTTAAGGCCCAGTTAGTTTCCATGTATTCATATCCACTGCATTTATGAGATAATTTACTCTATTAAAAGCATTCTTTCTGCGTTTAATTGATCACACGTCTTTATTTTATGAATTAACCGTACCAGTAGTGGTATTTGTTATTATTTCTTCTTTCTTTTCATTGTTTTGAATTTTTTTTAATGTTTTCATTGCACAGAATTTCAGTATCTTTGAAATTAATAAGTCATTTATTCAACATGGTTTAGGGAAATATAGAATAATCGGAATTGGAGATCTCATTCATGAGATAATGACAGTTGACAAGCACTTCAACGGGGCAAATAAATTGTTGTTGCCATTCAAGTTGAAGGATCCATTGGGAGGTCTCAAAAAGAAGAGAATCGCTATGTTGAAGATGAACAATAGGAAGACTACGTCAATGAGTTCATCAAAAGGATGAGTTAAGTTCTTCTTCTGTGATATGTCTTCTCTTTGGTAGGGATAATGCTTATCCCATGTTGGTTTGAGATGCTTCGTTCAATCTTAAGTATCTTCAACATTTTGGTGTATTGTAATTCCGAAATACTTTATTTGCGAAAATTTTGTTCCTTGAATCAATTTAATATGAAATGCACTTTGGTTCACTTTTATAAGTTAACATATTTATGCATTTTGTTGGCTACCAAATGTATTTAGCATCTCATATTTTAAAGATGCATGAGCACAAAAAAGTGAACAACAAAAGGAAAAATATCATAAAAGGTAGAAATTAGCTTACAATTATGCAAGTGAAAGTCATTAAACTACGTAAAGTTTATCGTCATTACATATGTTGCATACCTTTATAAAAGGGCGTGCCTTTTCAGAAAAATTCTGAAGTAAAATCACTATATGTGCGTGTAGTGTTATTTATAGTGATACAAATAAACCATTATGAGTTACCTTAACTGTTTCTTCTTTGTTTTCCTCATGCATATCTATGCATATATCATTGTATACAATATATAATGAGAACTATCTAATAAAATTTATGTCCAATGCTATGTGGTAGTGACATTTTTTACTAATCATACTGTGAAGCACACGGTGGGTGATATAATGTCCAATGTATTTCAAGTGTGACCAACATCTTTTAACCAGTAGTCCATACAAATTAATTCTTTCCCTAACCATACAAGAATAACCTCTTAATATTTTCCTATTATTATTATTACAGAATGCCATAATTTGATGTGTTTTCACATCGTAAAATATTTACATGAAACAGATTAAAATATTAGACAATGGTTCACGATTTAAATTCATTTGCATTTATACATGTAAAATAACTAAAAGTATGCTCATTTGGATTTTCCCATCCAACTACAAAGAAATCAATTTAACAATGAATGGATCTATTTTTAGTTTTAAAATTATATAGAAACATATTTATGAAATTTTGCAAATCTATTCATCACCTCGAGAATGACAAGAAAAATAAGAGGAAAGACATGGATTTAGTGAAGCTTGTGTGACTACAAAAGTTGGGTAGATGATGCTATGAGAATAAGGAGGAATGCATACATTCTAAGTCAATAGGATTACTTAGCTTTGACTAATCATAATACAGAAAAATAGCTGATGCTAAGTAAAAGAGGAGGGGAGTCTTTGAGACGTGTGATGGGAATAGTTTTTTAATATACAAATGAGACTATAGCTCTCCATAAATCATT
Source organism: Allium cepa (assembly GCA_030765085.1). Lineage (NCBI taxonomy): Eukaryota > Viridiplantae > Streptophyta > Magnoliopsida > Asparagales > Amaryllidaceae > Allium > Allium cepa. The sequence goes on along the minus strand of CM060941.1, from coordinate 507,448,071 downwards.
TGATTAGTTATATTTTTAAAATACACTACACACAAAACTATATTTTCTATATCTTTTATACAACATTGATTACAATGATCAATTTTTTCATCATTGCAACAGATAGTCAAATAGTGACAAAAGTTATACATAAAATAACTGTGCTGACGAAGGCACCACCGTTTTGGCTAGGGGCGTCGCGATTGGCAATCGAACGTTGGCTGCACCATGCTCCGGTGATGTTGTACCACCGCATAAAGGTTGGTCAGTGGTTTAATGTAGTCATAGCTACGTAAGGGAAACATTCAGTTGTTGATCGAGGCATCCTAAGTCGAAATGATGGTTAGAAATATCCTACTGAATAACTTACATATCAAATATTTTCACTTATATTATGTTGTCCACAACCTATTTTCCTATTTTTCAACGACCAGCAATGACAACAGCAATTTCCCATCAACCCGTTCAGTTGCACAAACATTCGGGTATTTCATGCATACAAACATTCGGGTATGTCATGCATTTCTTCTAACTTTTACATGTATTCGCTTCTTACCATACTAACTTTATCTTTGTACAACTTTGATGCACAGACATTAATTTTCACGTGATTATGTGATGACAGGATCATTATGTTGGTCGTTGATGGTCCTTCAACAATACTTAAGGCAACGTGAATATGAACAGTTTACTACAATTTTAGTCATCTTCTACTTATTTTGTTATGTCCACTATACATGTATTGTCATATCATTCTTCATGCTTATATACCATGTTTGCTGTTCATTTTTCACTTCAACTGAAATGGTACAAAATTTGATGTTTTATTATCCAATGTTATTTCTACACTAATTTATTCCAATTTATTGTTTTTTCTACCAAATAATACATACAAACTAATTTTTTTATTTTAAATTTGTATACCAATTTTCATATCAGCCAATGTATTTTATTTTTATTTTTGAGATTTACAAGTTGAACGTATTTTTTTTATTAGTATAAATTGCTATAATTTATTTATACTGTTCTAGACTTATTACGTTAGCTTAGATGTTTTCGCCAAGTTATGAGTTCATATAATCATCTTAACCCGTGTTCTATTTAGATAGGGTTTTACATGTAATTGGTAGTTTTCTATGTAATTTTTTTTTTGTTTCCATGTAAGTTAGTATTTTATTGCTGTTATTGTCATTAATACATGTTTGTTAACTCATTTCTCACTTCTTAGTCAAATTCCATTTTTTAAACTATGCAATATTTGCAATGTTTGCTCTTCATATCTAATGTTCCAGGTCTTCATCAGTTTTCATTAGCGAAGGATTTTTCTACAGCTTATCCATCCTTCTGACTTACATAATAACAGTATTCATTCATTAGCCAATTGTACAGTTCTTCATCTAATAGAAGGTCCTCCAAGAGCTTATTTACTTATAAATCTTCTTAATAGTAATGTTATCAACTAATATTAAATTCTATGCACCACTTGATTAGTTATATTTTCCAAGTACATTACACGAACAAAAATTTATTCTTTACATTTTGTTATAGCACATTGTGTACAATGTTCAAAATTTGCAGCACTGCAACATATACTGTCATATGATGTGTGTACGATTCACTAGAAATCGCATAGTTGAAAAGAATTACAAAACATATAACTACTCCATACCTATATGCATATACGCACACGAAACTTTTGATCCATAAAACCAATAACATCCAAGTTTATATACAAATCAAAATTCGCATCCGTGCCATCGGCACGGGCTCCATACTAGTATATATATATATATGAATTTAAATTGATAGTTCAATTTGATTTTGAAATTAAATTTCCCGTTAGACACTCGATGTTGATAACCATTAAACTGTTATGATATTTAAATGATTTGGATGATGATTGTGATATTTTGAATGATTTGGATGTTTGCTTATTTTTATATATCGTGTTATCACCTTGCAAATTTTCTGATAGTATATAAACTTTTATTGGAATTATTTCAAATAAATTGAGAAATAGGTTGGAATGATATACATCTATGACCCTTGATTTGGATTGAAATGATATATGTCCATCCTTAAAATTAAAAATTGAAATGACTGATCACTTGGCCGTAGGGTAGAAAATTACATAAATACAACAGATTGTTCAAATTAAACGGTTTAAATTCTTGAATTTGAATCTATTTAATGATTTTTATCTTAAGAAAAAAATTGAATTTATAAGATAGAATTAGTTTCGAATTTGAGTCCTGAAAGGTTGAAATCAAAATTGGAAAAGTAATTGTATTAAAAATTTATTCTGAAATATGAAGTAAAAATCAACACGTGACTTGAATTATAGAAATTGAATTGTTTTAAAAAGTTGAACTTTTACTTTAACTTCGAAGTTATTTAAGTAAAAGCGATATAAGTCGATATTTCAAATTTGGACTTGGAATTGAATTATTAAAGATTTTAATTCAAAATTGGAATATTGAATTTTAGCATGATTTAAGTGATTTAAATCGATATTCAATGATTGAACTCGAACCTTATATAGATATAAATGGTTTAAAATTAAGAGCTGAATTGAAATTAATTCAAATTAAAATTGAAATTTATTGAATTGAAAGGGAAATTGAATTAATTTGAAATGGAAATTGAAACTGATTTAAATGTAAATTGAAATCAAAGTTAATTCGAATTGAAGTTGAAATTAAAATTGAGTCGATTTGAATTGGATTGAGGTTAAAGATGATTTGAATTGAAAGATTTAGAATTGAATCACTTTGATTTGAAACTATTTTTAAATAAATTATTTTTATATAAACTATTAAAGTCCATCTTTTCAAATATTCAAATTATTTCGATTTTTCAAGTTATTTTACTATATAAGCCATTTTCAATACTCGAACTATTTTATATTAAGCTATTTTAACTTTTAAAACTATTCAAACTATTTTCTAGTTTAGAATGTTTATATTTAAATCATTGATCTAAATACGAATTGGGTTAAAATGAAGTTATAACCTAAGTCGAAATTCGAAATTGAAATTCGAATGAAATGATATTTTCAAATGAAAATTACATATAGAGTAAATGTGTTATTTTGAAGTAAACATGATGATTTTGAAATGAATTGATTTTGAATTGAATACATTATTTTGATATCAAATTTTAATCATTTTCAAAATGTAAAAGTACCAACCGGTGTGTGAAACATTGTTTGATTGTTAAAGAGATGGGGGCCTCTATTAGTATGCTCTCTGTCAATATTGGAACCACTTTAACAACTGTGTATGCAAAGGAGAGTCCAGAATGACGTGGTTGGTTTTCGCGTCATTTGCTGGGTTTGAAGAAAGAGAACGATGATGGATAGACCTCGACACTTGTGCCAATTTGAAATGACTAAAACAGGACAGCTTGACAGGGAGAGTGAGGCTAATTACCTCTAGCGGACATCGGATCTTCAATTTCTTTTTGGACTTAGTCCACACTATTACTCTTTTTGTTTGTTTCGATTGGTGCACCTTGATTTGGGATAACCTCTCTTTGACTCCATATGGGATAGATGTACGCGATGGACGATCGTGGAAACGATGTGTTACCACCAACCCTATGACCCAAACTAGTAATATCCTACCTTGCGCATTGCCTCGCGTGCCTTATTATACTTTTATCCCTATATGAGAGCATTACGAGTTTGGTTTAGTATTGTCGTATCACGGTTCGTCCCTATCCTCTGATGTGCTACTGGGGCATTATATGAAAATTGTACGACAAATGCTTAAAAACACGTCGAGGGGGTTAATGAAATGCCTTAATGCTAAGAACAATATTTATTTTACCGAGTAAACATTACATACATAGATTATTCTACTATATAAAAATATTTCAACGATCCTTAAGAGATGGAAAATCCTGTAACATCTCTTAAGTTATTGCACGCACGTTATACACTAGATAGGAGATGTGTAATCCCATAAAAATCTCTGATGCCATTACACTTTTGTTATACGTGATATTGTTTTGACTCATATAAGCATATTTTTGTCTTGACTTGAATGTTTTGTCTTTTTATTACGCTCGGGTCAGTCCTGAGTTTTCAACGCATTAAAGATTATTTCTGTTGGACAAAGATGAAGATTGGTATTTATTTTAGTATTATTTTATCACAATGTGTTCTACTGCATTATTTTTTTATTCTGTTGTACAGATAACACTGATAGATATTGTAACTACGATATATTAGCTAAAATAGTTACAAAAAACTTTTCTTTTATATCAAAATATATTTTGTATAAAATTATTTCATTCACCCACATTTAAAACAATACTGTGTCAATTTATCGTGTCAGGTGTTTATAAACTCTTCTCGAATAGCGGCCAACTTGCTCGATCAGAATTCATATTCCACTCAACCAATATGTCAACACAATATTAAAACAATTTATATTCACTAACAAATACGAGCTCATATCTATTAATACGCTCAAACTCATTCTAGAGTACTACGGAATCTAATTTAAATGAGTAATTCCCACCAGAGCCAAGGTTATCACCAACCTAAGCTCTGATACCAACTTTAACAGAACGCAAATCCGTACCCCTTGAGTCAACATTATTCTACATCAATCAACTCAAGTTGAACAGGAATACTGACCATTAGGGTTAAAGGAGAAGAGGTAGAAGAAGAAAATATAATACAACATCGGAATCTAACTATCACAGCGGAATAAAATATAATATATAATAAACGATCTTTATACAAAATCAAATATATCTCTTTATATATTACATCATCAGAGTACATCAATCACAGTTCAATATCAATAACATACAACTGGATACACAGCGGAATAATAATCAAGTACGGAAGTACGTATCGCCCTCCAACTCGTCTCCTGAGCTCCACAGCATTATATCCTATATTCTATAATACTAGGTTTGACCCGAGCATTATAGTTAAATAATACCCGAGTCGGTCTGGAAAACCAGCCTGAAAAATCACACTCAAATTGGTTATTAAAGTTTCCAAAATCCTTTTGAAAACAAAAGCATCTCGTAAGACCACTCCACAAATAAACATGTCAGGTTTTTATCTTACGATAGCTAAAACGCTTTATATTAAAATCCTCTGATATTATAATAGGATCTATATACAAATACTTATTAAATAGCCAAAATTGTTACATTCATTGAATCCCAGCTACTAGCCACAGAGTGGGTAATACAAACAAAACTCGTAAAAGGCGCGTAGGGAGAATGGATTTCCAACTAATGACTAGGAACTAGGGTACCACTTGTCACGGTACCTGGTCTAGATCAGTATACCGAGGATCACTCCCGACCCCCTACAACCAAGACCGGGACTACCCCTTACTGGATAATCCCGAGTAAGATCACCCCACGGTTGTGATCAGCAATCGCACCACTAAGCCGAAATAAAAAGGGACATCTACAAAGGGATGACCTCACCCTGAAGTGGGTGCAACCCATGCTAACCCTTGATTTTCAGTCATTCCCAGTTGATGAGGCTTGAGGCTGAGTGTTACCTTTTACATCGTTTCACTTAGAATGCCCATCGTCCACCTGACGATGTTCTGAAAGCGTTCATCCATACAAGTCCGTCCCGGGTTCGAATAGAACTAAAGGCACTATTCCTCCTACATCCATTTTGGAGACATCCTCAGGATTAGTAGCGACTAGCCCTTTCACTTCACTGCTCCATCTTCGATTCCGAACTCGTTTTTCCCCACGAAAACATACAAACCAGGTCGAAGTGGTTTTCGATAATTTAATCCCGATCCCGGTCTCTTCGAAATGATTAGCGCATTGTTCAATACTGATAGCCAGTTATTTAACTATCAACTGAGATTCACAACATCCATCAAACAATAAATAATCTCCCAAATTATTTATTTTTCTCAAAATATCTTCGCAAGATATATTTCTATTGTCAACCCCATTGGAAACAGTTTCGAACCATACCTTTCTCATAAGATAAATTTCCAAATTTTTATTTCCACTAAAAACAACCAAGCACAAAAACTTTAGATTTTGAAAATTATTTAAAACACTTTATTTAAGATATATTTTGTCATCTAGATTGAAAATTATTTCAATACCTTATGAAAAATATATATATCAGGACTATTTAAAATAAGGCTACTTTGTAAAATATAAAACTAGATTTTCTCTTTAAAAACAAATACCAAGTCACTTTTAAATAATTACTACTTTAATAGATTAAAAGAAAATACTTACTTTAGAATTTAAATGTTTAGAAATAATAAATTTTCTAAAACTTGCTTTTTAAAACAACTTTAAAACTTTTAACTTATATTTAAAAATTTACTTTGAAAACGTACTTGGTCGTCCAGGGAGAATTTCCAATTTCAATCACTTAAATCAATTTTCCAAATTGATTTTCAATTTACTCCATTTGAAATAAATTTCTTTACTTATCAATTCATTTAAAAATCCATTAATTATAGACTTTATTATTATTTTTCGTTTGATTTTAAATCTTTTAACTGAAACATACCAATTACAGATTTTCCAAATTTCTTCTTTATTCTTTCCAATAATTTTAAATCTTAAATCTAAAATAAATGCTTTATTCTTTTGAATAATAACACTGAAGTTTAAAATTCATTGTCTTCCTGTTTATTCAAAATTTCCTTTTCATATACGAAATTTATTTATTAGAAATTTAAACCACTAATATTCTTATCTAGTTCATTCTTAATTTCTTTAAATTCTCTATAATTATTTCCTTAAAAATTCATTCTTTTATTTTCTTTCAAAAATCAAATTCTATATATTTTAATAATCCAGAGTACCGAAATATATTCAAGCAATCTATAGCATTCAATATTCCAATTATCAATTATGTTCATCACAGAATATCCTATTTTTATAAAAGAGAATATTAAACAATATAAATGATTTTGAGGAATCCAGTTGGATCCCTCCAACCTATTTGCCTGCATCCATAGATGTTAGCAAAACATAAAATACCAATTCTACTTCGAGGTGGAATATCGCGGTATATGGGTTTTAAATATAAAATTAATCCGCTATTATACGGCGCATAGGGTCTCATCTGCTATAAAATGCGGGAAATCAATCATTCCAAGATATGTTATGTACTATATTATAGCACATCCAAACAGTTCATTCATTCAATCAATTATTTAAATTTAATTATTAAAATTTAAATATCAACCAGATGAGTGAGATTAACTCACCTTTACTTTCTGTTTTGCAACCCAATCCAAATCAGCTATTTCCTTTATAGATTTTGACGTAGTTTAAACAATTCACGATTTATTAACATTTTGAGCTAATGGAACAAATAATTTCCATTTAATATATTTAATTATTTATTTAATCAATTTTAGTTAATTTTTTCTTAAACAAATTTTCCTAATTTCCTAACAAATTATCGTACTGCTTTTCCCAGTAACAATTCAAATTTATTTATTAAAATAAATTAACTCTCTAATTATTTAGAATTAATTATCGCAATTGAGTTAACGATTTTATTACTATTTGAACTAGATGAACAATTAATTTCCCATTTAAATAGATCGAACTAACTTATTATTAAATTTCCTTTTAATAATTATTTCTTTCAGCAACTAAAACAATTGAATAAATTTTATTAAACAAGTTATCTTGATCATATATTATTATAATAAACCAGTGAATGAAATTAGGCATATATGTATATTTTCATTCATTTATTATTTTCTTCACTTACTGCATATATATAATATACATATAAATCCTTTTTAATTGAAAAATAAATCGTTTCCTTTACTTTACTGTTGTTATTTTTCTGACCTATATACACATATATTAGATAAAACAGAAATTGTTTCACGTACTGTAATATACATTCTTTTTCTTTCTAATTTACCTATATATATATATATTTATAAACTAAGTTTTAATTGGAAAAACAATAAGGTCGAGAATACCTCACCATTACACTGACAAACTTCTAGGATTTCTAACCTTTCTACACAGCTGCTTTTGAGTCTTTCACCTAGGTCACGACATCCACCCTCAAGACGGCCATTTTTGCTTCACCGATGCCACACCTGCTGCCGCAACCATCGCGAGTGCCTCTCCTTCACGTGCTCGCCTCCCTCAATGCCTGCACCGCTCGTACGATGGAGACCGAGCTCGAAACCCTACCAGAGCCGCCGCCTCGAGACTCCATGCCTCGATTTCCCTTAACCCTTCGATTTGGCAAAGGGGAACGCGCTGCCCTCCCATAACTTGAATCGATTCGATTTCAAATTGAATTTTTTTTTGTTCGTAAGAATTGAAGAGAGGGGAAAGGGGGTAAAAACTAACGATTTAATTTCAAAAAGAAGGAAAGAAAAAAGAACTCATTTGATAAGAAAGGGGCTACAGGTGTTCACCATTTTTTTCTTGATTTCGATTTTGAATCTCGTTTGAAACTGAACTGAAGAATATGGAAGAGTGTTTCGTGATTTAACAGGAAGAGGATGGGGACAAGATATGATGTTGAAAAGGGGTTTGCGTGCCTAAGACAATTTGCTACAGTTCTTGAGAAATGACATAATAGCAACTGATGTTGACCAAATATAAATATAAATTCCCGATTGATGAGGCATGAGGCTAAGCATTACCTTTTAGATCATTTCGCTTAGAATGCCTATCGTCCACCTGACGATGTTCTGAAAGCATTCATCCATACAAGTCCGTCCTGGGTTCGAACGGAACTGAAGGCATTATTCCTACTACATCCATTTTGGAAACATCCTCAGGATTTGTAGCGACTAGCCCTTGCACTTCACTGCTCCATCTTCGACTCTGAACTCGTTTTTCCCATGAAAACGTACAAACCGGGTTGAAGTGGTTTTCGAGAATTTAATCCCGATCCCGGTCTCCTCGAAACGATCAGTGCATTGTCCAATATGGATAGTCGGTTATTTAACTATCAATTAACATTCACAACATCCATCAAACAATAAATAATCTCCCAAATTATTTATTATTCTCAAAATATCTTCGCAAGATATATTTCTATTGTCAACCCCTTTGGAAACAGTTTCAAACCATACCTTTCTCATAAGATAAATTTCCAAATTTTTATTTCCACTGAAAATAACCAAGCACAAAAACTTTAGATTTTGAAAATAATTTAAAACACTTTATTTAAGATATATTTTATCATTTAGATTGAAAACTATTTCAATACCATATGAAAAATATATATTAGGAATATTTAAAATGTGGCTACTTTATAAAATATAAAACTAGATTTTCTCTTTAAAAACAAATAACAAGTCACTTTTATATAATTACTACTATAATAGAGTAAAAGAAATACTTACTTTCGAATTTAAATGTTTAGAAATAATAAATTTTCTAAAACATGCTTTTTAAAACAACTTTAAAACTTTTAACTTATATTTAAAAATTTACTTTGGAAACGTAGTAGGTAATCCATGGAGAATTTCCAATTTCAATCACTTAAGTCAATTTTCCAAATTGATTTCCAATTTACTCCATTTGAAATAAATTTCTTTACTTACTCAATTCATTTCAAAATCCATTAATTATAGACTTTATTATTATTTTTCGTTTGCTTTTAAATCTTTTAACTGAAACATACCAATTACAAATTTTCCAAATTTCTTCTTTATGCTTTCCAATAATTTTAAATCTTAAATTTAAAATAAATGCTTTATTCTTTTAAGTAATAACACTGAAGTTTAAAATTCATCATCTTCCCATTTATTCAAAATTTCCTTTTCATATACGAAATTTATTTATTAGAAATTTAAACCACTAATATTCTTATCCAGTTCATTCTTAATTTCTTTAAATTCTCTATAATTATTTCCTTAAAAATTCATTCTTTTATTTTCTTTCAACAATCCAATTCTGTATATTTTAATAACCCAGTGTACCGAAATATATTCAAGCAATCTATAGCATTCAATATTCCAATTATCAGTAATATTCATCATAGAATATCGTATTTTCATGACAAAGAATATTAAACAATATAAATAGTTTTATGGAATCCAGTTGGATCCCTCCAACCTGTTTCCCTGCATCCACAAACGTTAGCACAACATAAAATACCAATTCCACTTCGAGATGGAATATCGCGGTATATGGGTTTTAATATAAAATCAATATGCTATTATGCGGCGCATAGGGTGTCATCCGCTATAAAATGCGGGAAATCAATCATTCCAAGATATATTACATACTATAGTATAGCACATCCAAATAGTTCAACCATTCAATCAATTATTTAAATTTAACTATTAAAATTTAAGTATCAACCAGATGATTGAGATTAACTCACCTTTGCTTTCTGTTTTGCAACCCAATCCAAACCAGCTATTTCCTTTACAGATTTTGACCTAGTATAAATAATTCCCGATTTATTAACATTTTAAGCTAATGGAACAATTAATTTCCATCTAATATATTTAACTAATTTTTTCCTTAAACCAATTTCCTAATTTCCTAATAAATTATCATACTGCTTTTCCTAGTAACAATTCAAATTTATTTATTGAAATAAATTAACTCCCTAATTATTTAGAATTAATTATCGCAATTGAGTTAACGATTTTATTACTACTTGAACTAGATGAACAATTAATTTCCCATTTTAAATAGATCGCACTAACTTATTATTAAATTTCCTTTTAATAATTATTTCTTTCAGTAACTAAAATGATTAAACAAATTTTATTAAACAAGCTATCTTGATCATATATTATTAAAATAAACTAGTGAATGAAATTAGGCATATATGTATATTTTTATTCATTTATTATTTTCTTCACTTACTGCATATGTATAATATATATATATAAATCCTTTTTAGTTGAAAAATAAATCGTTTCCTATACTTTACTTCCGTTATTTTTCTGACCTATACACACATATATTAGATAAAACAGAAATGGTTTTACTTACTGTAATATACATTCTTTTTCTTTCTAATTTACCTATACATGTATATATAAATTAAGTTTTAATTAGAAAAAAAATAAGATCGAGAATACCTCACTGTTGCACTGATGAACTTCCAGGATTTCCAACCATCCTACACGGTCGCTTTCGAGCTTCTCCCAGGTCGTGACATTCCACCCTCGCGGCAGCTATTTTTGCTTCGCCGATGCCACATCTGCTGCTGCAACCATCGCGAGTACCTCTCCTTCACATGCTCGCCTCCCTTAATGCCTGCACCGCTCGTACGATCGAGACCGAGCTCGAAACCCTACCAGAGCCACCGCCTCGAGACTCCACACCTCGATTTCCCTTAGCCCTTCGATTTTGCAGAGGAGAACGCGCTGCCCTCCCATAACTTGAATTGATTCGATTTCGATTTCGAATTGAATTTTCTTTTTTTTCGTTCGTAAGAACAGAAGAGAGGGGAAAAGGGGAAAAAACTCACGATTTAATTTGAAAAGGAGGAAAAACAAGAATTCGTTTGAGAAGAAAGGGGCTATAGGCGTTCATCATTTATTCCTGATTTCGATTTTGAATCTTGTTTGAAACTGAACTGAAGAATAAGGAAGACAGTGCCGTGATTTAAAAGGAAGAGGACGGGGACAGGATATGATGTTGAAAAGGGGTTTGCGTGCCTAAGACAATTTGCTACGCGTGCCTAAGACAATTTGCTACAGTGCTTGAGAAATGACAGAAGAGCAGCTGATGTTGACCTAATATAAATATAAATTTAAATTGAATTCGATATATATTTCAACGCGTTTATACATCGTACACTCACACAACAACTTCAAATACTATGAAAATTGAAATCCGATAACAATATAATATTCCGGATCCAATAGAACTCGTTTCGTCGAATCCCGAGACTGCGCCTCAGAAGACTAATTTTAAATAATGATTTGAACGATATAAATTCAAAACTGAACAAAACACCTCCAAATTTAATTTTAACCCTTTTACTATTTTCAGTTCTATCAATATAAATTTTGCAAGCCTTCAAATTATTTTTAATAGGCTTAAAATTCCAGATTCAACATTCTACCCAACTTCAAATTATTTAATTCAATAATTTAATTATCAAATATAGAGTAATATTTGAATTCCAGTTAAAGATTAACTTTTAAATATTTAAAATCAATTAAATATTCCAATTTCAAACATCCAAAAATTCCGGGTCGTCACATTCCTCCCTCCTTAAAAGAATTTCGTCCTCGAATTAAGAAGAATGGTCCAATACCCGTTTATTATTTTCCAAACTCAAACAAAATAATTTTTTTTAACAACAACCAAACAATCTTTATTAAAGACACACTATCCATCTTACTAACTTTCTAAACTTTTCCATTGTTCCCAAACGACTTTTACTTATTCAACCATTCAAATTATAATTTAAAACCAAGTTTTAAATTTTCAAAATTTCTCAAAAAATTTCTAACTCTCTAAATTTTTGAAAAATTTCGCCAGCGTCTCCTTTGCGCGGCTAGCTCGGTACAACTACAAAATGCCTCTATGGGCTCCCAAATTCCAAAAGAAAACAAAACGCCAGGTGGCTAGATCCAAAAATCCAATCAAATTTCATACAAAAATTTAAATCACATACCTTTTTAGTCGGGCAATTCAAATTTATCATCAGATATCAAAACCAATTTTCCTTTCCCTTTATAATACCTGCATATCCTACATAGCAATAATATCCAATCATAACATTCAAAAATATTTTATCGACTTCCTTACAAAATGTCAATATTTATTCATTCAATATTAACTTAGAATATATTTGTAATATCGATTTCCAATTAAGAATTCACCATTCCTTTCTTAAGTTTAGTATAAGCATTTTATATGCTTCTTTATTTATTTTCACTCCATCACTTCAGTTTATCTCTACTTCTATTCAAAATGGTTTTCCCATTTGTATCTGAATTCAATTTATTTTCAACTCTGAATATTGAATTTTATCTTCCATTTATACTGATTCATATCATTATTTTAAATTATTTTCATCTCCTAATTTATTTCAATTTCTGATTTGGGATCGTTTTGTAGCTAGCAAAATTTTTTCCCAAAAATTTTCAAAAATTTTTCTAACTCCCAAAATTTCCGAAAAATTTAGGGAGAGTCTCCTTTGAACGGAGGAGCTTTTGCAATTTGAAAAAAGATATAAATATATATACATCGACCCACCCGGTCGGAAAAAACAGTTCATATTTTCTATTTTTATTGCGTAGACGTACCTTATTTAGCATTTATAAGCAAGCGATTTATTTATTTAGGAGTTAGCGTGCCCAAAATCCAGCCAAACGGCTTCCCGGTACCTGGACTTACTCAATTTAAACATGTAAGTGCCATATATATGAAGTTTAAAAACATTTCATTTATTTGTAATAGTTAAACACATGAATCCTGAAAGCAATGCATACCAAACACTTTCCGTAAGCAGATTTATATAGTTTTAATACTAATTCAACTGTTTCAATTAATTCATATACCATTTTCATTCAATTTGAATGGTTTACAACTCACTTGCTTACATTCAATTCATTTTAATTCTAAACAAACCCATATTATTCCAATTTATTTTTAAAATCAATTCTGTTTAGCTCTGTTAATACATTTATTTTCGTTTACGAAAGAATGATAAATTTTCTATGCAAATTTGATGCTATTCATGCAAATAACGATTACTTAAGCTTATTATCATTTTAAATTGATTCCAACTCAGTTTAATATTTAATTCCTTCTATTTTAATTCATTCACAACATTTTATTTAGCTTGACACATTCTATTTAAATTTTATTCCTTTTAAATTTTATTCACGATCCATTCATTTACGTTTCATTCCATATTTTCCTTTATTTCATTTGAGACCATTTTATTAAGCTTGATCCATTTTCCTTTCATATCCATATTTGTTTATTCCAAGCTAATTCATTCAATAACTATTTCCCAACTTATTTAAACCACGCTTCTATTTGAGTTCAGCTTTCATTCAACACTTACTTAAGTTAATAACTTTAGTTCATTTCCATTTGACCAACCTCCATTTCTTTTTATAACAAGTCCTATTTCCATCTATCATTTGATTCTTATTTAATCAAATTCCATCCATTTATTTATTCACTACGGTTAGTTTATTCACTCAATCCATTATGAATTTTAATTTACATACTCAATTCATCCGAAATTATTTTATTAATAAAAAGGCCATTTCCAATTTATTTCTACTTATTTGGATTTTATTTGCAATACAAACCATTACCACTTTAATCCAATTTCTTTTCATTTGGAAACATTTTCAATTATATTTACTCCACTAACGATTCAAGTCAAATCTGATTTATAACTTGAGTTTTATTTCCAAACTTCAATATTATCTCACAAATTCAGCTTCTGTTTGACTACATTAGGTTCCATTTCCACAATTTATTAACTAATTTTTTTTATCTAATTAGTTCTTCCCTTGGTTAAAATTCAATACTTGATTTTTAATTCCAAAAATCACTTCATTTAATTTTCTTAAGTTCAATTTACTTTACAATTCGAGTTTGAATTTTTGTTTCATTTTCCAAAACATCAAACAATATTTTATTGGGTTTTCTATTCCACTTTTCAATTTTATAAGTTATAACTTATTATTTTACAATTTCCATTCATTCTAACCTTGAATGTATTCATCTATTATTTTTAACTCAAGATTTTTCGCTTATTTATAACCCAAGCATATTTTTATTCCATGGACTTTTTATTCTTCTATAAGCTATTCTAATTTATTTATTCCAACTTATTTCTTATCTAACTTACTTCCATTTATTTAAGTAAGGATCTAATTCCATTCAATATCACCCATAACTCAACTGAAGTTTATTACAATTCAATTCTATTTTAACTCAAATTTATTTAATTAAGTTCGATTCAATTTTCTTCCTCAATCCTGGTTAATTTAATTTTTACCTTTTTAATTTAAATTTAAATTCCAACATGCAAAGATCATATTTCCTTTCTGATTTACAAATCACCTCAATTTATAAGCTTATAACCTATCTCATTAGGATTTTTAAACTCCCGGTTTTTGGTTTCAAATCATTTTGAAATCTCCAACATCTCAAATCACACTTCTCAAAAATTTAAACCAATCCTGGTTTTTAGCCCCAACAAATTTCCTTTGAAATTTCCAGAAACAATTGGTTCTTTTGAACAAATCAATTTGGCAACAATCCGTCACTTAGAAACTCGAAAATGAAAATCGATGATGCTGCTGTCATCACCATAGTTATTTTCCGGCGACTGAAGTGAATTCAATGCTATATCCCTTCCCAATTTTTTTTCGAAACAATTCCCCTTTCAGAAATACCCCTAAAATAACAATGCTATTATTTATCTTGAAAACACTTCCAAAATTACTTCCAAAATCTCGGGGGTTTCAAATTTCCAAATTCTGGCTTAAATCAATTTTAACTATAATTCATTTGCATAGTTTATGCTCATCCAAATTCCCATTTGATCATATTTCAATTTATAAATCACATTTATAATTCAAATTTATAAATTTCATTTTATAATTTTTTTTTCCTTAACCTTTGGTTATCTTTTCAATTTCTAGTTAAATTTTCGCACAATAATGATAAGAATTTAATATTATCATTCCTAACATCCAAGCAACCATATATTAGCTAAAATAGTTACAAAAACTTTTCTTTTATATCAAAATATATTTTGGATAAAATTATTTCATTCACCCACATTTAAAACAATACCGTGTCAATTTATCGTGTCAGGTGTTTATAAACTCTGCTCGAATAACGGCCAACTTACTCGATCAAAATTCATATTCCACTCAAAAACAATTTATATTCACTAACAAATACGCGCTCATATCTATTAATACGCTCAAACTCATTCTAGAGTACTACGGAATCTAATTTAAATGAGTAATTCCCACCAGAGCCAAGGTCATCACCAACCTAAGCTCTGATACCAACTGTAATAGCCCGTAAATCCGTACCCCTTGAGTCAACACTATTCTACATCAATCAACTCAAGTTGAACAGGAATACAGACCATTAGGGTTAAAGGAGAAGAGGTAGAAGAAGAAAATATAATACAACATCAGAATTTAACCATCGCAGCGGAATAAAATATAATATATAATAATGATCTTTACACAAAATCAAATATATCTCTTTATATATTACATCATCAGAGTACATCAATCATAGTTTAACATCAATAACATACAACTGGATACACAGCGGAATAATAATCAAGTACGGAAGTACGTTTCGCCCTCCAACTCGTCTCCTGAGCTCCACAGCATTATATCCTGTATTCCATAATACTAGGTTCGACCCGAGCATTATAGTTAAATAACACCCGAGTCAGTCTGGAAAACCAGCGTGAGAAATCACACTCAAATTGTTTATTAAAGTTTCCAAAATACTTTTGAAAACAAAAGCATCTCGTAAGACCATGCCACAAATAAACATGTCGGGGTTTTATCTTACGATAACTAAAACACTTTTTATTAAAATCCTCTGATATTATAATAGGGTCTATTTATAAATACTTATTAAATAGCCAAAATTGTTACATTCATTAAATTCCAGCTACTAGCCACAGAGTGGGTAATACAAACAAAACTCGTAAAAGGCGCGTAGGGAGAATGGATTTCCAACTAATGACTAGGCACCAGGGTACCACCTGTCACAGTACCTGGTCTAGATCAGTATACCGAGGATCACTCCCGACCCCCCACAACGCAAGACCGGGACTACCCCTTACTGGATAATCTCGAGAAAGATCACCCCGCGGTTGTGATCAGCAACCGCACCACTAGGCCGAATTAAAAGGGACATCTAGAAAGGAATGACCTCACCCCGAAGTGGGTGCTACCCATGCTAACCCTTGATTTTCAGTGATTCCCAGTTGATGGGGCTTGAGGCTGAGGGTTACCTTTTACATCGTTTCACTTAGAATGCCCATCGTCCACCTGACGATGTTCTGAAAGCGTTCATCCATACAAGTCCGTCCCGGGTTCGAACATAACCGCAGGCACTATTCCTCCTACATTCATTTTGGAAACATCCTCAGGATTAGTAGCGACTAGCCCTTTCACTTCACTGCTCCATCTTCGATTCCGAACTCGTTTTTCCCACGACAACGTACAAACCAGGTCGAAGTGGTTTTAGAGAATTTAATCCCGATCCCGGTCTCTTCGAAACGATCAGCGCATTGTCCAATATTGATAGCCGGTTATTTAACTATCAACTAAGATTCACAACATATATCAAACAATAAATAATCTCCCAGATTATTTATTATTCTCAAAATACCTTCGCAAGATATATTTCTATTGTCAACCCCTTTGGAAACAGTTTCGAACCATACCTTTCTCATAAGATAAATTTCCAAATTTTTATTTCCACTAAAAACAACCAAGCACAAAAACTTTAGATTTTGAAAATAACTTAAAACACTTTATTTAATATATATTTTATCATTTAGATTGAAATCTATTTCAATACCTTATGAAAAATATATATATTAGGACTATTTAAAATAAGGCTACTTTATAAAATGTAAAACTAGATTTTCTCTTTAAAAACCAATACCAAGTTGATTTCCAGTTTACTCCATTTGAAATAAATTTCTTTACTTATCAATTCATTTCAAAATCCGTTAATTATAGACTTTATTATGATTGTTCGTTTGATTTTAAATCTTTTAACTGAAACATACCAATTACAGATTTTCCAAATTTTTTCTTTATTCTTTCCAATAATTTTAAATCTTAAATTTAAAATAAATGCTTTATTCTTTTGAATAATAACACTGAAGTTTAAAATTCATTATCTTCCTGTTTATTTAAAATTTCCTTTTCGTATACAAAATTTATTTATTAGAAATTTAAGCCACTAATATTCTTATCCAGTTCGTTCTTAGTTTCTTTAAATTCTCTATAATTATTTCCTTAAAAATTCATTCTTTTATTTTCTTTCAAAAATCCAATTCTATATACTTTAATAATCCAGTGTACCGAAATATATTCAAGCAATCTATAACATTCAATATTCCAATTATCAATTATATTCATCACAGAATATCGTATTTTCATAACAGAGAATATTAAACAATATAAATAATTTTGAGGAATCTAGTTGGATCACTCCAACCTATTTGCCTGCATCCATAGATGTTAACAAAACATAAAATACCAATTCCACTTCGAGGTGGAATATCGCGGTATATGGGTTTTAAATATAAAATCAATCCGCTATTATGCGGCGCATAGGGTCTCATCCGTTATAAAATGCGGGAAATCAATCATTCCAAGATATATTATGTACTATAGTATAGCACATCCAAACAGTTCAATCATTCAATCAATTATTTAAATTTAACTATTAAAATTTAAATTTCAACCAGATGAGTGAGATTAACTCACCTTTGCTTTCTGTTTTGCAACCCAATCCAAATCAGCTATTTCCTTTATAGATTTTGACCTAGTATAAACAATTCACGATTTATTAACATTTTGAGCTAATCGAACAAATAATTTCCATTTAATATATTTAATTAATTATTTAATTAATTTTAATTAATTTTTTCTTAAACTAATTTTCCTAATTTCCTAACAAATTATCATACTGCTTTTCCCAGTAACAATTCAAATTTATTTATTAAAATAAATTAACTCTCTAATTATTTAGAATTAATTATCGCAATTGAGTTAACGATTTTATTACTATTTGAACTAGATGAACAATTAGTTTCCCATTTAAATAGATCGAACTAACTTATTATTAAATTTCCTTTTAATAATTATTTCTTTCAGCAACTAAAACAATTGAATAAATTTTATTAAACAAGCTATCTTGATCATATAATATTATAATAAACTAGTGAATGAAATTAGGCATATATGTATATTTGTATTCATTTATCATTTTCTTCACTTACTGCATATATATAATATACATATAAATCCTTTTTAATTGAAAAATAAATCATTTCCTATACACATATATTAGATAAAACAGAAATGGTTTCACTTACTGTAATATACATTCTTTTTCTTTCTAATTTACCTATATATATATTTATAAATTAAGTTTTAATTGGAAAAACAATAAGGTCGAGAATACCTCACTATTACACTGACAAACTTCTAGGATTTCCAACCTTCCTACACAGCCGCTTTTGAGTCTTTCACCTATGTCGCGACATTCCACCCTCACGACGTTCATTTTTGCTTCACCGATGCCACACCTGCTGCCGCAACCATCGCGAGTGCCTCTCCTTCACGTGCTCGCCTCCCTCAATGCCTGCACCGCTTGTACGATGGAGACCGAGCTCGAAACCCTACCAGAGCCGCCGCCTCGAGACTCCACGCCTCGATTTCCCTTAGCCCTTCGATTTGGCAGAGGAGAACGCGTTGCCCTCCCATAACTTGAATCGATTCGATTTCGAATTGAATTTTTTTTTGTTCGTAAGAATTGAAGAGAGGGGAAAGGGGGTAAAAACTAACGATTTAATTTCAAAAGGAGGAAAGAAAAAAGAATTCATTTGAGAAGAAAGGGGCTACAAGTGTTCACCATTTTTTTTCCTGATTTCGATTTTGAATCTCGTTTGAAACTGAACTGAAGAATAAGGAAGAGATTGTTGTGATTTAAAAGGAAGAGGACGGGGACAAGATATGATGTTGAAAAGGTGCTTGCGTGCCTAAGACAATTTTCTACAGTGCTTGAGAAATGACTGAATAACAGCTGATGTTGACCAAATATAAATTTAAATTTAAATTGAATTTGATATAGATTTCAACACGTTTATATATCGTACGCTCACACAACAACTCCAAATTCTACTAAAATTGAAATCCAATAATTTTATAATATTCCGGATCCAATAGAACTGGTTTTGTCGAATCCCGAGACTGCGCCACGGGAGACTAATTTTAAATATCGATTTAAACGATATAAATTCAAAACTGAACAAAACACTTCCAAATTCAATTTTTACACTTTTACTATTTTCAGTTCTATCGATATAAATTTTGCAAGCCTTCAAATTATTTTTAACAGGCTTAAAATTCCAGATTCAACATTTTACCCAACTTCAAATTATTTAATTCAATAATTTAAGTATCAAATATAGAGTATTTGAATTCCAGTTGAAAATTTACTTTTAAATATTTAAAATCAATTAAATATTCCGATTTCAAACATCCAAAATTTCCGGGTCGTCACAATAAGAGACTAATATTCTAAATTGCGTTGAGATAGGTAAATAGGAAGACCATTTGGACATATATGCGGATTTAATTTTCTTTTGCTTGCTTAATATGAGTGAACTCACTTGTGTTAATAATAATAATAAGGTACATATCTTAGATTACATACCACACTTTTATATTTTCCCTACGGGATGCCTCATCATTGAGATCAGATATATATTTGATATTTTTGGTATATTTTGTGTTGTAAATTTTTTACGATCGAGCCATGCAAGGGAGGCGCTGCCAAAATTTTCCTTAAATTCACGTGTTAGAAAAAGTTTGAGGTTTTAAAAATTTTATAACTTATTTTTATATATAAGTTGTAATTTCCACAAAAAAGGTATAGGGGTGGATTAGCATAAGCATAGTAAAAGTGTTTCAAATAATATTTTAAAGTTTTGTAAGTTGATTATTCGAAATAAAATATATCAGATGATAAATTCCTTAATTAACCCCTTCTCGAGGATGAACAGTTTTGAGTGGGAGAGAGACTATAACGACCCGTATTTTTAACTATTTTAAATAATTGAATTTAATATGATTATTGAACAAAAATGGTTAGAAATAGAAATTTAATGATTTTTTAATGTAGTTATTGAATATGAACTTGAATACAATTTTGAAATAAACAAGTTTGAAAATTTAGGCAATAACCAGTAGCGAAATGAAATTTTATATATTGAATGCATTAATAATCAATAGCTGTAATTGAATAATAAATGTGGAATTATTTAGATGAAAATAAAATATTGTTGATGATTTAAATTCATTTGAAATTTATGATTAATGTAATTTATTTGATAATTAAATTGTTTAAATTAATATTGGAAATTATTTAAGTAAGTGAATCATAAATTTAATATGAATGAAAATGATCTCGAAAGTTAATTTAAATTTTATTTAAATAAGAATGAAGATTCTTAACTTTTAAAATCGAATTTAAAAGTGAATAAGTAGAAATTGGAAATTTTATATTTTAATTAGCGAGTAAAAAATAGCCATTTTGGCCACTCTCTTGGATTTCGACGAAACCAGTTTTATCGGATTTCTAATAATGAATTATTATAGGATTCCAATTTTCATAGCAATCAGACTTATCATTTGACCGTGCGAGCTTGAAATGCGTAGAAATTAATTTTAGTAATTTAATTAAAATTAGTGATATGGAAAGCTACCATTTACATACGATCCAGCTAGGCCTCGAGGCTAATTCCATCGAGTTTGGAATGAGGGCATAACATATAGATAGCTAGGCGGCATGCTTCATTTGGATCTCGAGAAGTACGGACGTTATAATTTAGATATTTTCTAGTTATAATAATACCTATATACTTACCCTCACCCAACATTTCATACACTACGCCACATTTTTTCTCCCGTGCTATCCTTTTCCCTCACATCTGAATTCTTGCATATCGCTAGAGAAAAAATCGAATCACGAATGGTATCACACAGGCGTGCGTGAGGCTAAGAGAATGAGGGGAGGGTGGCGGTAGTGGTGTGGAGCTTGTATTCGTCATAGGGCTTTTGGGTTGTAGATCTGCGTGCGCCTGCACGATCGAGGAACATTGACGGCTACGGGCATAAGGTGGAGGAGTTGGGCACATTGTAGGGTCGCGGTCGATGGCTAGGGCCGCAGGCATAAGTGGATGTTTTAAACGCCCATGAATGACTAAATTATTTTTATGTTAGTTAAATTGAAATTTAAAGTCATTTAATTTTACTAATTGTTGTTGGTAATTTAACTACATTTAAATTGACACCTATATTGAACTGATTTGAATTTAAATTGACAGTTCAATTTTAATTTGAAAATAAATTGCCATTTATATACCCGATGTTGATAACCAGTAAATTGTTGTGATATTTGACTAATTTGAATGTTTATTGTGATGGCAACTAGTGGTTGATATTTTGGATGATTAGGATGTTTATTGATTTTTATGTATCCTATTATCACCATGTAAATTTTCTGCCAGTATATAAAAAATTATTGGAATTATTTCGAAAAAATTAAGAAATAGGTTGGAATGATATATGCCTATGACACTTGATCTTGATTGAAATGATATATATTTATCCCTGAAATTAAAAATTGAAATAACAGATCACTTGGCCATAGGATAGAAAATTATATACGAACACCAGATTGGTTAAATTAAGTGATTTAAATTCTTGAATTTGAATCTATTTAATGATTTTGATTTTAAGAAAAAAAATTGAATTTATGAGATTTGAATTAGTTTCAAATTCGGGTCTTGAAAGGTTGAAATCGAAATCGGAAAAGGAATTGTTTAAAAAAATTATTTTGAAATATGAAGTAAAAATTGACATGTGACTTGAATTATTGAAAATGAATTGTTGTTAAAGTTAAATTTTTACTTGAACTTCGAAGTTATTTATATAAAAGTGATATAAATCAATATTTCAAATTTGGGCTTGAAATTGGATTATTTTAATGATTTGAGTTTAAAATTTGAATATTGAAGTTTATTGTGATTTAAGTGATTTGAATTGATTTTTGGTAACTGAACTCGAACTTTATATAAATTGAAATGGTTTAAAACTGAGAATTGAATTGAAATTAATTCAAATTGGAATTGAAATTCAAATTTATTAGAATTGAAAGCGAAATTGAATTAATTTGAAATCAAAACTTAAATTGATTTAAATTGAAATTTGGATCAAAGTTTATTCAAATTGAAATCGAAATTGAGTCTATTTGAATTGGATTGAGTTTGAAGATGATTTGAGTTGAAAGTAATGGAATTGAATCAGTTCGATTTGAA
Source organism: Allium cepa (assembly GCA_030765085.1). Taxonomy (NCBI): domain Eukaryota; kingdom Viridiplantae; phylum Streptophyta; class Magnoliopsida; order Asparagales; family Amaryllidaceae; genus Allium; species Allium cepa. Next base: position 507,425,024 of record CM060941.1, on the reverse strand, counting down.
ACTATTTTCAAATAAATTATTTTAATATAAACTGTTATAATCTATCTTTTTAAATATTCAAATTTTTTATTTTCCAATCTATTTTACTGTATAAACCATTTTCAATACTCGAACTATTTAATATTAAACTATTTTTGCGTTTTAAACTCTTTAAAACTATTCAAACTATTTTTTAAAAATTCAAATTGTTGAATATGCGCTTATATGATTTTTGTTTGATGATAATAAACATATATACATTCGTTTAAATGTATTTGTTAATGTACTATTTTATTTTTCATAGGTTAAATAAATATTTGCTGAATAAAATAAAATAACACAGAATTTGAATTCAAACAGAAAGTTTATTCAAACAAATATTTATTACAATTTTGAATAGTACAAATTCAAGCTCTCACTATGCATATACAATTTTGATTACTAATACATCACAATTTCATATTTACATTTAACCTCACTAAACATCACTCATTCACTAAATTCGTATTTTATCTTCAACTTTATTCCAGTTAGAATGCAGCATCTGAGCAATCTGCAAAAATATTCACTAACGCGGTAAAATTGAAAAAGAAATATTTTTGCAATATAAAATAAAATGTGAATTTTCGAAAATAATATTTGCCTCAGATATTTGGGTTGTTTGTCATCGTTTAAATTTGAATTCATCACATACGAACAATGTGACATGCACAGTGTATCACTATACATGCCACAAGGCCGTGCACACCGATATACACTTGATAAATTTACAGGGATAGGTGAGCACATGTCAAACCCAAATTATCGGATTCAACTCAAGTGCAATAAAACAATGTCACAATTTTCAGCACAAGGTCAAATCCGAGCTACAAGCTGGATTCAACTCAGGTGAAATTTCGAAAAATAAACAAAATGCAAAGGTCAAGTCACTGCAATCATGACTCAACTCAATGCAACAACCAAAGTCAAGGCGACATGAAGTCAGCAAACTGTAAGTCCAAACCAATGCATAGTGCAAACAAATAGCATAAACAAATGAACCAGTGATACAATGCTCAATGCACAGTAATGCAATGCCATAGCGAACATGGTTCAAAACAACATATCATATAACCAAGGCACAAAGGAATGTCAAAATGATACAAGTAGTGAAACCATGGCATGAACCAAGTAAAAAGCAAAGACCAAGGGTACACAATGAACAACTACCAGAAACCATCACACTTGTTACACATATGTAAGCAACTGAAGTGCAGCCTCAAACCACTGACTCCATTGAACAAATCAATAATGATGCAAGCATGTACATGTATGGTCAACAAACACAAAGCTAACAACACTCAGATGAAAACATGATCAGATCAAACTTAATTCAATACGACTGTAAACAGTGCCACAAGACCACCATGCAAAGACCACAAAGTCGGTGCACAACAAACTTCAAATGACTCAAGTGAACATATCACAGTGAAGCTCAAAGTAACCAGAGGCAAATGGACAGAGACAATAACAATGAACCAGTGGCCATAAACAAAGTGCATGCTACAACAAAGTGACTCAAGCAACAACACAAACCAAGCTACAAACATCAAGTGTCGACCAGGTAGCAAGCAAGATCAACACAGTGCATATATGAAGTACATCAGTGACACATCAATGCTTGAAGACTACAAAGCCTTTAATAGTTATAACATATTCAAGTTGAAGTCGTGCAAGTCCAGGATGACACAAATACAGATAGTGAAGAATCTCAAGTCAAGGCCGTAGCAGTACAAGAAAATTCATGAAATCAAAAATTGGGCAAAGTCAAAGGAAATCAAAGCCGTGTTTCAAATCAAAATCAACACCGTAATGACCGAAATCAAAGTATGAACATGTCAAATTCGAAACCGTGATAGCCAAGTAAACAAACCAAGTCAGAAATAAACACCGTAATAATCAAGCAACGCATTTGATTTAGTCAATGAAATCATCACCATCAAAACAATATCGAACGACAGAAGGGAATTATTGAATAAATCAGACGAACTAAAATTTAGGAGCTCGACACCTATAAATTGCAACAATCATCATCGGCATAGGAGGTATCAAGTTCAAGCAAGCCAAAACCAGTAAAAGCAAAAGCAAAAATTAACATACCAATTATAATTCGAACTTGATCGAATTGAAGTAGCCGATAGAAATTCAAAGAGACAAACGATCGACGAACGCAAGGAACTGGAATATATTTATCTCAATCGAAGCTACTGGAGATCTCAATCGAAGCTACTTGAGTCAGTGACTTCAATCATACCACAAGCCCTAATTCGGTTGCAAAGAGGAACGAACAAGATTAACAACGGCGACCATTTTTCACAAAGGAACAAAATAAAGAGAACTGGCCAATTAATAAAAAAAAAGGGCCGGCCTTGTTAAAGAATAAAAAAGGGTTTTGGGTCTAAAATTAGGTTTATTTTAATTTAAATTGTTTTTTAATTGTATTTTAGTTTTGAACCGTTAAATTTCTAATCGTGTGACTAAGAGACAAACTACGTGGCGTAGTTTGAGAATTCGCAAATCAGTGGCTGAGTTGTGGCAGTGTTTTGAGCATAGAGTTAGGTTTAGTCGATAACGGGTGTCGCGAGTTTACGTGTGTAAGCGTCTGACTGTCTAATTTCTAGTAGAAACCTTGGGGGCAACACGTAGGCATGGTTTTGCCGAAGCTAGGTAAATTCTGTGTCGTTCTATTTCTGCATTTTATTATTCTGCTATTTTTCTGTGCTGCTATTAATCTGTGATCTGTGTTGAAATAATAAGCTTCCGCAATTAATTTTTTATAATTTATACCATCACCCTATTCACCCCCTATTCACCCCCCTCTAGGGTGAAATCGATCCTACAAGTGGTATCGGAGCTAGGAACAAAAGCCGTTTTTGTTTTTAAAAAATTTGATCTTACAAAAACCAATTTTTGTTTTAAAAAAAGTTGAATTTTTAAAATGGCTTCTTTAATACTGCTTTTGCTGAGGGTCAGTCCATACTTAGACCACCAATGTTCTATGGTGAATGTGCTTATTGGAAAAATATGATGGAAATCTTTCTAAAAACCATTGACGCTTGGAATATTGTTGAGACATGTTATAGAACACTGACTATAACTGTAGATAATCAAGAAGTAGATAAACCAAAGGAACAATGGACAGAACTAGAAAACAAATTACAAAATACTAATGCTAAAGCTATGAATTCTATTATCTATTCATTGGATCAATTTGAATTTAATAGTGTCTCTCATATTACTAACTGCGCAGGAAATATGGCACACACTAGAAGTGACTTACGAAGAAACATCTCAAGTCAAAGAATCTCGCCTTGCCATGCTAAGCAGCGAATACAAGAACTTCACAATGGCGAAGGAAGAAAATGTTAAAGAGATGCATGGACGACTTTCCAATATCGTATATAAATCAAAAGCTCTTGGAAAATCATACACAGAGTTGGAGATAGTCCGAAAAATCCTCAGAGTCCTTCCACGAAAATTTAAAGCGAAAGTGACTGCCATTCAAGAATCAAAAGACTTAAAACAAATGAAAGTTGAAGAACTCATCGGAAATCTCACCACTTATGAGCTAGAAATGAAATTCAAGGGAGAGCGTGAAGGAGGAGATACTCGAAAGAAATCAATAGCGCTCAAAGGAACAACCGAAAGTGATGATGATAATGATGATGATGATGGAGAAGCAGAGCTGGCACTGCTAATAAAGAAATTCAAAAGGTGGAATCGCAAATACGGAAATCCAGCTCGAAATCAGGAATTGAAAAGCAGAATAGGTAAAGCACTAGACTACTCAGAAGAACAGAAAATCATCTATCACAAGTGCAACAAAGCCGGTCATATCAAGCCAAATCGCCCACAGAATCAATTCAGCCATGGAAAGAAACAGAAAAGGAAATGTTTTGCAGCCACTTGGGATGAAATAGATGAGGATGATAAAAGCACTGGCAGTGAGAGCGAAAAAGCAGATTTGTGCCTTCGAGGTGATATAACTGACAGTGATGATGATGAGCCAAGCGAGGTATCAAAACTTACTCATTCAGAGTTGCTTATGTATTTTCATGAAGTAAATGGCTGCTTTGAACGACTTAGAGAAAAATACGCTAAACTTGAATCACAAAAAGACACTTTGATAGAATTAAATGAATAACTTGATCAATTAGTTAAAACCTATCAAAGTAGGATCCCTAAGTGTGATAAGTGTCCAACATTTGATGAAGAAATTAAAAAATCAGAAATTAAAATGAAATCGCTTGAAAATGAAATTATGATTTTAAAAGAGAATGAAAATACTAGAAGAGAGAATTCTATTAGAAAGTGCACACAATTGTTAAACGAAAATGAGTCTCTCAAAACACAAGTCCAACAATTGTCAACGACTTTAGATAAATTTTCAAATAGTGAAAAATCGTTGAATATGCTATTAGGAAAGCAAACTGTTAATATGGTTAGACAAGGACTTGGATATAATAAAACGAAAATTATTGAAAGCAATATTAATCAAGTCAACACTATGTGCACAATTTGTAGAAAATATGGACACAATCACAATAATTGTTGGTATAGACCCAAACATGTGAAAACTATACCGATTTGGGTTCCAAAAGACACAAATATAAAACCTCTCAAAGTTAAACAAATTTGGGTGCCGAAGGGAACAATTATAAATAGTTTTGGGACTCCACAAAAGTTTTTTTCTAAATATTCTGCCACTAACAACCATGGACCTATAAAAACAAATAGGTCACATAAATCTTTTCCCGTGTAGGTGTGGTGGCAGGCTAAGGAACAATAACAATGTTCTCTGGATTTTGGCTGTTCTAGAAACACAACGGACGACAAAACAAAGTTCCTTAGCCTAGTTCAAAGGTGACAGAATCACAATAGACAACAACGAAAAAGTATCGTAAAGGTAAAACAAGTAATGGTATGTTTTGAACGATATATTAAATGTGATAATCTGCACCGTATTCTTAATTAAGTCAGCCAATAATGAGATGATGAAAAGAAGATGATTCTGACTTATTCAACATAGTTGGCCAAATTATATTCTTATGCCAAAACACTAAAATTCTCTAGATTCTTTGAATTACTTCATCTATATTAATTTGGATTAATAATAGTGTTTTGTTGGATGATAATACAGTTGCTTATAATACGGCTAACTCTATATTCACGGTTATTGATTGTTTACACGACTTCAATTCAAATTCAAAAGAATGTCACTTAAAATGCTGTTAAAGTTGAGTTTGTAATTTTTGGTGCACACTTCATGGTTTAGTCAATTAAATTCAATTAATGACAATTTTGAGTGAAAGAGAAATTCTGATGCAGATTACACTGGTAATCTAGTTGATAGAAAAATTACTAGTTGAACGTGATTTTTGAGACATTTAGTAACTGCATCGTTTTTCAAAGAAAATATCTGCATATTTTTCATTTCAAATAATTTTCAAATAGCAGAAAATTTCCTTATAAAACCCCCCACGAGAAAATCATTTTTGACCATATTTTCATATTAGTCATTTTGAAAAATTGATTTCATAATTATTTTTGAATTTGATTTTAAATGACTATTTTGACTAATCTGACTCCCTAATAATTATCGAAAAGATAAACAGTGATTGAAAAAGTGATGAGTGTTGATATTTATCATATATTATGACTCGAGACGGTATAATTAGTAAATTTCTTTAGAAATTTAAACAAGAGTTATAAAACTTTTTGTTGGTAAAAATTCCATGACCATCTTTATATCTATCATAATTCTAACAACCATCACTCATCAAAGTTCTATATAGTTTGTCGATATGTGGTACTTTAAATAGGAATCGTTCGTTTTTCATTTTTACATTTAAAAAAAATATAATAAAAAAATATAATAAAAAAATAATAATAATAAATAAATAAATACCAAAGTATTCACTCTCATTTAAAAGTCCTCACGGTTATGCATGGGTGAATTACTTGGAATTTGTTATGTGCTTCCATGCTCATTTAAAAGTCCTCACGGTTATGCATGTATGGAACGCATATCAAAAGTTGATTTTTAAAATAAACAACTTGATTCTAATCCCATTTAAAAGTCCTCACGGTTATGCGTGGTTTGAAGATGCTTGAATTCATTTTTTTTAATAAAATTGGAATACTAATAATCTCATTTAAAAGTCCTAATGGTTATGCATGGTTAGTAGATATTCAAATTCCTGATATAAATATACCACAAATAGACACAACTGTATGGTTTTATATGATGACATAATTCCCATCATTTTAAAAGTGGAATATGCGCCTAACAAAGTATTTATGATTTTTGTTTGATTTTTTTGTTGACATTTAATATTTATATTCAATTGAGTTTTAATGTTGGATTAATATTGATCACTTTATCTCTATTTTCTCTAACACTATTATTCTTTTGCTGATAACAAAAGGGGGAGAGAAAAGTTAAGATTTTGTCAAATAAAATCAAGCGAAGGTTAAATATTTTCCATTTGCATCTAGGCTCATTTGCATATTATTTAATTGTATGCATATTTGTAGGGGGAGCTTTGTGTAGAGAGGAAGCATTTAAATAGGGGAAGCAATTAGTGCATATCAATGATCAAATACATTTAATATAATCAGAATCTTAAATATATGTTTGTTATCATCAAAAAGGGGAGATTGTTGAATATGCGCTTATATGATTTTTGTTTGATGATAATAAACATATATACATTCGTTTAAATGTATTTGTTAATGTACTATTTTATTTTTCATAGGTTAAATAAATATTTGCTGAATAAAATTAAATAACACAGAATTTGAATTCAAACGGAAATTTTATTCAAACAAATATTTATTACAATTTTGAATAGTACAAATTCAAGCTCTCACTATACATATACAATTTTGATTACAAATACATCACAATTTCATATTTACATTCAACCTCACTACGCATCACACATTCACTCAATTCGTATTTTATGTTCAACTTCATTCCAGTTAGAATCCAACATCTGAGCAATCTGCAAAAATATTCACTAACGCAGTAAAATTGAAAAAGAAATATTTTTGCAATATAAAATAAAATGTGAATTTTTGAAAATAATATTTGCCTCGGATATTTGGGTTGTTCGTCATCATTTAAATTTGAATTCATCACACACGAACAATGTGACATGCACGGTGTATCACTGTACATGCCACATGGCCGTGCACACCGATATACACTTGATAAATTTATAGGGATAGGTGAGCACAGGTCAAACCCAAATTATCGGATTCAACTCAAGTGCAATAAAACAATGTCACAATTTTCAGCACAAGGTCAAATCCGAGCTACAAGCTGGATTCAACTCAGGTGAGATTTCAAAAAATAAACAAAATGCAAAGGTCATGTCACTACAATCATGACTCAACTCAATGCAAAAACCAAAGTCAAGGCGACATGAAGTCAGCAAACTGCAAGTCCAAACCAATGCACATTGCAAACAAATAGCATAAGCAAATGACTCAGTGATACAATGCTCAATGCACAGTAATGCAATGCCACAGCGAACATGGTTCAAAACAACATATCATATAACCAAGACACAAAGGAATGTCAAAATGATACAAGTAATGAAACCATGACATGAACCAAGTAAAAAGCAAAGACCAAGGCTATACAATGAGCAACTACTAGAAACCATCACACTTGTTACACATATGTAAGCAACTGAAGTGCAGCCTCAAACCACTGACTCCATTGAACAAATCAATAATGATGCAAGCATGTACATGTGTGGTCAACAAACACAAAGATAACAACACCCAGATGAAAACATGATCAGATCAGACTCAATTCAATACGAATGTAAACAGTGCCACAAGACCACCATGCAAAGACCACAAAGTCAGTGCACAACAAACTTCAAATGACTCAAGTGAACATATCACAGTGAAGCTCAAAGTAACTAGAGGCAAATGGACAAAGACCATACCAATGAACCAATGGCCATGTATAGAGTGCATGCTACAACAAAGTGACTAAAGCAACAACACAAACCAAGCTACAAAAATCAAGTGTCGACCAGGTAGCAAGCAAGATCAAGACAGTGCATATATGAAGTACATTAGTGACACAGCAATGCTTGAAGACTACAAAGCCTTTAATAGTTATAACATATTCAAGTTGAAGCCGTGCAAGTCTAGGATGACACAAATACAGACAGTGAAGAATCTCAAGTCAAGGCCGCAGCAGTACAAGAAAATTCATGAAATCAAAAATTAGGCAAAGTCAAAGGAAATCAAAGCCGTATTTCAAATCAAAATCAACACCTTGATGACGGAAATCAAAGTATGAACATGTCAAATTCAAAACCGTGATAGCCAAGTAAACAAACGAAGTCAGAAATAAACACTGTAATAATCAAGCAACACATTTGACTTAGTCAATGAAATCATCAGCATCAAAACAATATCGAACGGCAGAAGGGAATTATTGAATAAATCAAACGAACTAAAATTTAGGAGTTCGACTCCTATAAATTGCAACAATCATCATCGGCATAGGAGGTATCAAGTTCAAGCAAGCCAAAACCAGTAAAAGCAAAAGCAAAAATTAACATACCAATTATAATTCGAACTTGATCGAATTGAAGTGGCCGATAGAAATTCAAAGAGACAAACGATCGACGAACGCAAGGAACTGGAATATATTTATCTCAATCGAAGCTACTGGAGATCTCGATCGAAGCTACTGGAGTCGGCGACTTCAATCATAACATAAGCCCTAATTCAGTTGCAAAGAGGAACGAACGAGATTAACAACGGCGACCATTTTTCACAAAGGAACGAAATAAAGAGAACGGGCCAATTAATAAAAAAAGGGCCAGCCTTGTTAAAGAATAAAAAAGGGTTTTGGGTTTAAAATTAGGGTTATTTTAATTTAAATTGGTTTTTAATTGTATTTTAGTTTTAAACCGTTAAATTTCTGGTCGTGTGACTAGAGGACAAACTACGTGGCGTAGTTTGAGAAATCGCAACTCAGTGGCTGAGTTGTGGTAGGGTTTTGAGCGTAGAGTTAGGTTTAGTCAATAGCGGGTGTCGCGAGTTTACGTGTGTAAGCGTCTGACTATCTAATTTCTAATAGAAACCTTGGGGGCAGCACGTAGGCAGGGTTTTGCTGAAGCTGGGTAAATTCTGTGTCGTTCTATTTCTGCATTTTATTATTCTGCTATTTTTCTATGCTGCTATTAATCTGTGATCTGTGTTGAAATAATAAGCTTCTGCAATTAATTTTTTATAATTTATACCATCACCATATTCACCCCCCCTCTAGGGTGAAATCGATCCTACACAAATTGTGCAAGATTAGAATTTTTATATTTAAATCGTTGATTTAAATACGAATTGGGTTAAAATGAAGTTATAACCTATGTTGATATTCGAATTGGAAATTCAAATGAAATGAATTTTCAAATGAAAATGACATATGAAGTGAATATGATATTTTGAAGTAAACATGATGATTTTGAATTGAATTGATGGTGAATATGATATTTTAGAATCAAGTATGAATCATTTTCGAAATGTAAAAGTACCATCCGGTGTGTAAACTGACATTTGGTTGTTAAAGAGACGGGGCCACTTATTGGCATACTCTCTATCAATATTGGAACCACTTTAACAACTGTGTACGTGGAGGAGACTCAAGAATGAAGTGGTTGGTTTAAGTGTTGTTTGCAAGATTTAAAGAAAGAGAACAATGATGGATAGGCCCCGGCACTTGTGCCAATTTGAAATGACTAAAACAAGATGGCTTAATAGGGCCAATGAGGCTAATTACCAGTAGAGGACATCCATTCTTTGATTTCTTTTTGGACTTGGTCCACACTATTACTCTTGTTTTTGGTTTCAATTGGCGCACCTTGATTCGGGATAACCTCACTTTGAATCGATGTGTGATGGATGTACGCGGTGGGAAATCATGGCTAAGATGCGTTACCACTAACCCTACGACCCGAACCGGTAGTATCCTACATTAGGCATTGCCTCAAGTGCCTAGATGATGTGTATTTATACATGTATAAATACCCATATGCTTCATGTAATCTCTCCTCTTTTCTCTTAGTCTCTCTTAGGCCTCCTTCTCTTTAGTTTAGTTTAGATCAAAAATAAAATGAAAGCTCCTCTTTCTCTTTTCATGGCTACTAGCCATTTTTATTTTATGTAATCTTTTTTTATGCAATTTAATACATGCTCTTTCCTTTTCAAAAAAAAAAGAGATCATAATTTCATTAATCGTTGAATTATATGATCTAGAGAGTGGATTTATCTCTAAATTGTCATTTAACTCTCATATTTTTATCTACTTTTCTTTTGCTAGTTTTTGTTAGTTTCTTACATTTCTAGCTAAATTCACTATCGATTTCGGTATAATTTGATTGAGTAGAATTTTAAAATCATCAATTCCCTACGGATCGACCCGTATTCACCATGTGCTACATTCGTACACTGTGCACTTGCGGTTATTTTTATTTCTAAATTCGTTCGACGGTATTCTAAACCGATAGAATTTCCGTCGACGAACAAGTTTTTGGCGCCGTTGCCGGGGATTTGTTTTGATTTTGATTTTCTATTCTTCGGATTATTTTTGTGTGATTTTATTTATGTGTTTATTTAGTGTTTGTGTGCATTTTCATTTGCATTTCCATATTAAAAAAGTACAAAATTTTAAAAAATAAAAATATTTTATTTCATTTTCTTTACATTTTCTATTTTACATTGCTCTTATTCACACTACCTCTCTACTCACTGCCTCACTGTTCACTGTGCACAGAGAACCTGTTACTGCCCTGCACAAAGAATCACTTCAATCACATAACAACCTCCCAAACACTATCCTCTGGCATCAACTATTGAAACTACCCTCTCCATTTGTGATGTCCCGGAAATTTGGGCAATATTTATTTAATAATTTCATTTATAATTTATTTTAAAATGTGAAATACTGATTTAGTAATCCAATTCAAATATAATTTTCTTTTGAAAATTTATAATTATTTTGTTAATAAATGATATTCTTTTGGAAATTTATAATAATGGAATTTGAGAATCTTATTGTTTTAAAATGTTAAAAATATTTAAATGATAAAATTTTCTTTATAAGCTGATTTAAAAATATTTTATTTATAATGTATATATGTGTATACATTGTAAATAGGTATTTTGATTTTATTTCAAAATTTAATAAAAGATCTTTTCAAATTTAATATATATAGGTATATAATTTGTGAATTGATTTATATTAAATTGAAAATAGTATTGAAACTTTTCTTAAGTAAATTTATAAATCTATCTTGTATTTTCAATAGAGATCATAGTAAACATTTTGTTATAAATATATATAGTTAAAATTTGTATTTTTATAATAAAGTTTATTTTGTTTGTTTTGAAATAAATTTAGTTTATTTTTGATTTGAATCTTTTGAATAAAATATAATTCAACATTTTTTTTTCTTTTCTTTTTAAAAAGGTTTCTCTTTTGAAATTTGTTTTAAAATAATTCTTGAAATATTCAAACAAATATTTGTATATGTTTGGATAATTCATTTGTAAAGACTAAATATATATAAACATATAAAAACATCTTAAGTTAAATTAGAAACAGTTTTATCTTTAATTAACACATTTGTAAACTAAGAAAGTTTATTTTATATCTAAAATCTTACATGTGTTTAACATTCATGTTTTAAGTAGACACTTTTAAATTTATTTTCATACTTAAGCAACAAGTGGCAATACAAATCATATTTAAAATTATTTATTTTAGATAAAACTTAAAGCATATCTTTTGTTTTCAACATTTTTTTATCTTCTACTAAATGAAAATTCAGATCTAAGAAATCTGAAAATTCATTTCACTCTAAAATCCAACTTCACTTTAATTCCACAACCCAAATCTATGTTCTGCAAAATCAAAACCAAATTTAGTTGGATCTGCAGAACAAAAGTTTTATAATCTGCAATAAAAAGCATTAAACCTGCAAATCAAAGAACCCAAATTGAAATTCAGACCTGCAACCAAACTTCTTCAACCTGTAAAGACCAATGCAAGCAATGATGGAAGAGGGTCTGCATGCAGTTCATAAGCCTGAAAACATCATGTTATCTCAAAATGCAGTTCCCAGACCTGCATACTTCAAGTTAATATCATCTTCAACTAGGAGCAAGCTCTGATTCAATCATGCAAGAAGAATCCAGGGTGCAGGAAATTGAATTGCAGATGTGATGCTCTTTTTCAATTTTAAGGTGAGTAAATCAATGGTTTAAAAACAGTTTCTACTTTTAAAACCAAGCCATATGGATTTTTGCAGAAATTAAAGTTTAATTTGAAATGTGTTCAAACAAGAAGACCAAAACAGTGACTAGCAAAATAAAAATAAATAATAACAACTACCCTGTTCTTTCTTTTTGGTAAGTAAACATCACTATTTATAGAATGTTTGAATTAATCTGTGCATGAGTTGAATAGGCTTGATAACTGTTGTGTGATGATATTCTGCATACTTTATAGAATATACAGTAGAGTGTGATGCAATTTGTATTAACAGTCATGCTTATGTTCTTAATTGGATTTAAATACAAATCCTTTTCCATATGATTGAATCATAGCTAGAGATTATTGTGTGAACAAATTATGTTGTTTAACATAGATTTGGGCCTGTAAAATTTTAGTTTAGAAAAGTGGAAACTGTTACTTGTGTAAATCAATAATAGTAGACAACAGTTTCATAAAATAAAACTTACCAAACATCTTTAATTTATTCAAATGAGTTAAAGCTTTAATTCATGTATTAAAACATGATTATAAAAACAAGCATCAGTCTTAAAGCTTCTGTGGGGTTAGTTATTTAGGACTGTGCAGTAAGGTTTGGTGTATTGGGGATATCAAATCATAAATTAAATTTTGGAAACTTGGAATCCATTTCTGGAGGTTGATTGATGACTGGAGAGAGTGGGAAGAATGAAGGGAAGATGGTCAGAGATTAAAGGTGATGACTGTGGGGTTTTCTTCAGGTTTGAATTCCTGTTTTTTTTTAGTAGCAGAGGTCTTGAACTGCCGAACTTTGTGGAAGTTCGAGTGGTCTGTGGATTTGGGGTTTGGCAGTGGGTGTATAGGTGGAGCAAAGGGTGGAGTTGGAGGTCATGGAATGGCCGGAGTAGGTAGTTGTAATGATTGACAGGTTTGGTTGGTCTCTGGTGGAAATTTTGGTGCAGGGTTGGGTGACTCGGAGTCAACCTCGGGAAGTTAGTGTGGTGACTCGAAGATGGAAGAGTTTTGCCCCGAAGTAATTTTAGTGTGGTCTCAGGTTTAGTTGTACAGGTTGAAACCTGTGCAGTGTTGTTTTTTTTTAAAATCTGAGGTAATTCATTTTTAAAAAGCAATAATTTAAATTAAGGTATAGTTTTGATTTAAATTCAAGTAAGTTATGAATTCAAGTTTAAAATGAAGAATTTAAATATTAAGTAAGAGATAAACTTAAATTGGAAACAGAGTAAATATAGTGCAGGTTATAACCTGAGTTTGTTTTTTTTTAAAATCTGGAAACTCAAGCATGTTTAAAAGCTATGATTAAATTCAAGTTCAGGTTTGAATTAAACTCAGGTAGGCTTTTAAATTCAAAATGATGAATTTAAATTTAAATTGAAGTTTAAATTCAAATCTGGAAAAAACAGTGCAAGTGTAGTTTTCAGGATTTAAATCCAGATTTTTATTAAAAACAGTTTTGGTTCTTTTTAATTTTTTTTAAAGGAATTCAATGTTTTAAAATTAAGATTTAAATTCAGGTTTGAATTTGAATTAGATTCAGGAATACTTTGAATTCAAAATGAAACATTTGAATGATATGCAAGATTTAAAATTGGGTTTGAAATCAAATTAAATATGATTTCAGTTTTTACTTTAAAACCTGTTTAAATTCAAATCAAGTTTGAAAAGTTTTAAATATTTGACAGAAATGTTATTAAGTAGAATTCAAATATGAATTTGATTTCAAACAAAGGTTTAATTTAAAAGATTTCTTCTTTTAAGTATTAAATAAAATTATGATATGTTAACTTTAAATTGAAAGTTGAATTAAATTTTAGGAATGTATTATTTTAATACATTTTGAATATTAATAAAGTTGTAAATAAGTAAATAAATTAATTGGGAAAATAATTAAGAATTTACTTATTTGTTTGATTTTAATTTATAACTTGAATTTATGTATAATTAAAAATGATTAATGTATAATTAATTCAAGTAAGGAATTATTGAAAATATTGTTAATTGAATAAGTTAATTATCTAAGGATAATTAATAATTAATTAATGTAATTAATTTTGATGGATTAATTAGATTAATTAATTTAAGATAATCTATTGTAATTTGATAAGTATACTTACTTTATGAAAGTAATTAAGGGATTAATTACATATTGTAATCAATTCTGATAATGTGCTTTGTTAAATTAATTAATTTAGTTTAATTAATTTAAGAATAATTTAATGATAATAATTACTTAATGTAATTTATGGAGCAGATTACTTAGAGAAGTTGTAATTGATAATTACTGGAATGTAATTTGGATAATTACTTTTGTAATTAATCATGGATTAATTAATAAAGATAATTAATTATTGGATAATTAATTTATTAATGAGTAATTAAGAGTAGTTAATTACTGGATTTAAATATTAATCAAGGTGATTAATAATGGTATTTAATTACTAAATGTAATTAATTTTTAATTGAGTAATCAATTTAAATATTAATTAGAGATCATTAATTATTATAATTAATGATATAATTAAGAATTGTTAATTAATAAATAATTAATTAATTAAGTGATTAATTAATTGTAATTAAATAAGGGTAAATGTAATTAATTATAGTTAATTAATTAAGTAATTAAATGTTAATTACTTATGATTAAGGTTAATTAATTTTATGAAATTAATTTAAGACTAATTACTTATTTTAATTAGTGAATGATTAATCAGAGATGTTTAATCAAGTTAAATACTTAATGAATGATTAACTAACTAGGTTGATTAATCAATAGATTTATAAGCAAGATTTATAGGTGAGTAATTAATTTAATTTATTTTAAATTAATTAAGGATAGAAGTAATTAATTTAATTCATTTTAAATTAATTATAAATGATGGATAATATATCATTGCTTTTGGATGATATTGATATGCTTTTGGATGGTTGTGATCTCAGAGATGAGATGAGTAGTATCTATAGGTTATGGATGCTTAGTTATAGTATGATGGATTATTTGGTTGTGATGGTTGTTGTTGTGATGTTTGACTGTTGTGATGATTATCTGTTATGATAATGTTATGGTTATCTATTATGATGTGAATATGTAGTTTATCTATCTGCGTGTAATAGATAAAGATTAAATGTGTTAATTGTTTAAAACCCTTAAGTATAACTTGGACATTAAAATGGCGTTTGGTTTCGGTGAGACCGGGATCGGGTTTCCATATTTGGATATCCGAAAACCACATCGATTTCAATTAAACGTTAGGTCGTTAATCCAAGTGGAGCAAGTGAAGACTCGAGGTGTAAGGGCTATACGTCAGTATAACTCTGTGGGTGATTCCGTAATGAGTTTGACGGAATAGTACTTATAGATTCGAGATGGTGGTTTAGAGTGCAAGGGTTATTGTCGTTAACTCTGAGGGTGATTCCAAAACGAGTGTAACGAGATAATGCCTTCGGTTTCGTTCGAACCCGGAACGAACTTGTATGGATTGAATGCTTTCAGAACATCGTCAGGTGGACGATGAGCATTCTAAGATAGATGTGTTCTTTAAAGGTAATCGCAGCCTCAAGCCTCATCAACCGGGAATGGCTAAAACAGGGGAGGTGCAGCAAGGCTTCGTGGGTCGCGCCCACTGGAGGGCAAGATACATCCCTGTCTAGAGGTCCCTTTATATTTCGGCTGTGTGGACGGTTTTTGAGCTCCAACCGTCGGGGTGGTCTTGTTCGGAACTATTCAGTAAGGAATGGGTCCGGCCTTGTGTTGCAGGGGAGTTAGGGTGGCTCCTCGGTACGGTGATCTAGGCCACGTACTGTGACGGGCGGTACCCCGGTAGCCCTGCCATTGATGGAATCCAAAATCCAATAAGTGCCTGTACGGTTTTGATTGTGCCCAACTATGTTGGAACGTGAGATGCAAGCATTCCAGCTATTTCTGTATTTTATTTTGAAAACCCTAGACACTATTATAATATCACTGGATTTCCTATCAAATGTTTTGGTTAGCGTAAGGTAAAAACTTTTCCATGTTTATGTGTGGGAAGTCTTACGTGATACCTTTTGTTTTCAAAGGATTTTCTAAAGTTAAGCAACTTTTAAACTATTTACTCACACCAGACCCCTGTCTGACCCGAGTGTTTATTTTCTGTTTTATTAAACTCTTGGGTACTTATATTATGTATGAGTAGTCAAGTGATTCAGGATTGCTTTGACGAGTTATGGAGGAGCAAATGGAGCACGAGGCTTCTGCGTTGTAGTTATCTATTTTCCGCTGTGTTGGTATCTCTGAGTCGTCTCTCTGAGTTGTACTTGTACTGTTTAGAGTTGTATAACTAGACAGGTGTTTATAACTGTCTAGTATGTGTTGTATTGGCTGTAAAACTCTGATGTATATGATACTATGTAAAGTAATTATGTGATATATTATATTTATTCGTTCCGCTGTTTAGATTCTGATGTTTCTTCTTCTTCTCTTTCTTTCTCTTTTTCTATCCCTTTCTTTCTTATTAGCGATGCAATTTCCTGGAGTATGGAGGTTGGGTCGTTACAACGTGGTATCAGAGCGTTAGGTTGAGTGAATACCTAGGCTCTGTAGTGGTGTCTTTTTCTTGAGAGAGCGTACTTGTAATTTTAAATATAAATATATTTAATTCTACCTATCTGTTGGGTTACCTGTTCAGGTTTTCCAATATAAGTAATAAAGGTAGATAGTGTAGTGGTGTGTGTAACACAACTACCAATGGTTGGAAGTCCGAGTGTTTGAGCTTGGAAGAGATCTGCTAGGGCAGTGTTGGGCATCTTGAGTAGTTTGGCAGTTTGGTGTGAAGGGTTTTTCTGATCTCTGAAGGAGAATCTTTTCAAGATTTAGAGTGTATCTTTGGATTTTAAGCTTGATTTCACTCGTGTGAGTGGATTTTTCTTGAGTCTGGATCAGTTTGGAGTGCTGAAGCCAGCATTGGTATTTTGGCAACCTTAGGAAAGAGATCCGTCTCTATTTGAGTTTGAGACTCAGTTTGACAGAGTGTTTTATGCTTGGTTTGGAGTCGAGTTTCCTGAGGGATATCTGTCTTCTGAAGGCTCTTTTGGTGGAAGTGGTTGTTGTAGCTTTGAGATTCGATGAGCTTTGGGGTAATTAAGTTTGTTGGCAGCAGTAGCAGCAGTGAGTGGCCTGTTTCTTTGATGGTTCTGAAGTCTCTGTGATTCTTTTGTCTGTAAGCCGGGCAGATGGTGAAGCTTGTCCATTTCTTCTGGAAGCTCAGCTGGGTGTGATGTTTGTGGTTGAAGGAGAACCACTAGTTTCCTTTTTGATTTGAAGGCTTTGGCTGTTCTGGTTGTTGAAGAGAGAACGATCTGAACTGAGTAGAATCGTAAAAGTGACTTGCGATGATCCGGAAGTTTCCTGAGTAACCTTTGTTTGGATTGAAGCATCTCTAGAAGATGTTTGAGTTATCGAAGTGGTTTGATATCTTCTAGATGTCTTCAAAGGAGTTAAGTTTTGCATCCGCATCAGGAGATTGAGTTCTGTCTCGATTTGGTTTTTGGAGATTTTATGGTATTTGATGAACAATGTTTTCAGGGTAAGTTGATCAAGTTTGTGCCAGTTTTCATCAACAGCATTCTCAAATCAGAGTTGCGCAGTGGAAGCATGGTGGTAGCTATTTCAAAATTGAAGCAACACCCGATTCATTTGGGAATTTGTGTTTTGTCTTGGATCAGAGGATTTCTACGGGAAATTCACTTTAATCTGGAGATTTGGATGTCTTGGGAATCTGTTTTGTTTCCTGAATAAGTGTAGTTTGTCTGAAGTCTTCTGTTATCTGTAGTAGAGTTTGTGTGATGGATTGGATTGATCTAGAAGATTGGAAGCAGCCCAGGATCGACAGGAAAGATTTGTGGATAAGAGATTAGACCTTACTGTTTTCTCTCAAGGGTTAAGTGATTGATCTACAGGATTGGATTGCCAGTTTGGATAACTGGAATTCGATAAGTTTCACGTATCTCTGAGGGAATACGTGTATGATCTATCTGGTTGTGGAACCAGCAGTTCTGGAGTTTTGGTTGTTGAGTCAGACTCGTTTGCAGTCTGATATCTTGTTTAGTGTGTAGATATAGTTGTATAGGAGCTTTGTAGCTTCTTAGTATTGATTGTTTGGATTCTCTAGAGCGAGTATCCCGGTATATATATATACTTGGGGAAACTCGATATAATTTTATCCAGAATTTATCTGGATAATTAGATTTGTTTGATTGGTTGAATTGGTTGTTTTGATTGTTAGCATATGTTTGATATATGCTTGTGTTAAGTAAAATCTTTAAAGAGATTATTAAATTACCTTTGCTTTTAAATTTCGGGGACGAAATTCTTTTAAGTGGGGAGGAATGTGATGTCCCGGAAATTTGGGCAATATTTATTTAATAATTTCATTTATAATTTATTTTAAAATGTGAAATACTGATTTAGTAATCCAATTCAAATATAATTTTCTTTTGAAAATTTATAATTATTTTGTTAATAAATGATATTCTTTTGGAAATTTATAATAATGGAATTTGAGAATCTTATTGTTTTAAAATGTTAAAAATATTTAAATGATAAAATTTTCTTTATAAGCTGATTTAAAAATATTTTATTTATAATGTATATATGTGTATACATTGTAAATAGGTATTTTGATTTTATTTCAAAATTTAATAAAAGATCTTTTCAAATTTAATATATATAGGTATATAATTTGTGAATTGATTTATATTAAATTGAAAATAGTATTGAAACTTTTCTTAAGTAAATTTATAAATCTATCTTGTATTTTCAATAGAGATCATAGTAAACATTTTGTTATAAATATATATAGTTAAAATTTGTATTTTTATAATAAAGTTTATTTTGTTTGTTTTGAAATAAATTTAGTTTATTTTTGATTTGAATCTTTTGAATAAAATATAATTCAACATTTTTTTTTCTTTTCTTTTTAAAAAGGTTTCTCTTTTGAAATTTGTTTTAAAATAATTCTTGAAATATTCAAACAAATATTTGTATATGTTTGGATAATTCATTTGTAAAGACTAAATATATATAAACATATAAAAACATCTTAAGTTAAATTAGAAACAGTTTTATCTTTAATTAACACATTTGTAAACTAAGAAAGTTTATTTTATATCTAAAATCTTACATGTGTTTAACATTCATGTTTTAAGTAGACACTTTTAAATTTATTTTCATACTTAAGCAACAAGTGGCAATACAAATCATATTTAAAATTATTTATTTTAGATAAAACTTAAAGCATATCTTTTGTTTTCAACATTTTTTTATCTTCTACTAAATGAAAATTCAGATCTAAGAAATCTGAAAATTCATTTCACTCTAAAATCCAACTTCACTTTAATTCCACAACCCAAATCTATGTTCTGCAAAATCAAAACCAAATTTAGTTGGATCTGCAGAACAAAAGTTTTATAATCTGCAATAAAAAGCATTAAACCTGCAAATCAAAGAACCCAAATTGAAATTCAGACCTGCAACCAAACTTCTTCAACCTGTAAAGACCAATGCAAGCAATGATGGAAGAGGGTCTGCATGCAGTTCATAAGCCTGAAAACATCATGTTATCTCAAAATGCAGTTCCCAGACCTGCATACTTCAAGTTAATATCATCTTCAACTAGGAGCAAGCTCTGATTCAATCATGCAAGAAGAATCCAGGGTGCAGGGAATTGAATTGCAGATGTGATGCTCTTTTTCAATTTTAAGGTGAGTAAATCAATGGTTTAAAAACAGTTTCTACTTTTAAAACCAAGCCATATGGATTTTTGCAGAAATTAAAGTTTAATTTGAAATGTGTTCAAACAAGAAGACCAAAACAGTGACTAGCAAAATAAAAATAAATAATAACAACTACTCTGTTCTTTCTTTTTGGTAAGTAAACATCACTATTTATAGAATGTTTGAATTAATCTGTGCATGAGTTGAATAGGCTTGATAACTGTTGTGTGATGATATTCTGCATACTTTATAGAATATACAGTAGAGTGTGATGCAATTTGTATTAACAGTCATGCTTATGTTCTTAATTGGATTTAAATACAAATCCTTTTCCATATGATTGAATCATAGCTAGAGATTATTGTGTGAACAAATTATGTTGTTTAACATAGATTTGGGCCTGTAAAATTTTAGTTTAGAAAAGTGGAAACTGTTACTTGTGTAAATCAATAATAGTAGACAACAGTTTCATAAAATAAAACTTACCAAACATCTTTAATTTATTCAAATGAGTTAAAGCTTTAATTCATGTATTAAAACATGATTATAAAAACAAGCATCAGTCTTAAAGCTTCTGTGGGGTTAGTTATTTAGGACTGTGCAGTAAGGTTTGGTGTATTGGGGATATCAAATCATAAATTAAATTTTGGAAACTTGGAATCCATTTCTGGAGGTTGATTGATGACTGGAGAGAGTGGGAAGAATGAAGGGAAGATGGTCAGAGATTAAAGGTGATGACTGTGGGGTTTTCTTCAGGTTTGAATTCCTATTTTTTTTTAGTAGCAGAGGTCTTGAACTGCCGAACTTTGTGGAAGTTCGAGTGGTCTGTGGATTTGGGGTTTGGCAGTGGGTGTATAGGTGGAGCAAAGGGTGGAGTTGGAGGTCATGGAATGGCCGGAGTAGGTAGTTGTAATGATTGACAGGTTTGGTTGGTCTCTGGTGGAAATTTTGGTGCAGGGTTGGGTGACTCGGAGTCAACCTCGGGAAGTTAGTGTGGTGACTCGAAGATGGAAGAGTTTTGCCCCGAAGTAATTTTAGTGTGGTCTCGGGTTTAGTTGTACAGGTTGAAACCTGTGCAGTGTTGTTTTTTTTTAAAATCTGAGGTAATTCATTTTTAAAAAGCAATAATTTAAATTAAGGTATAGTTTTGATTTAAATTCAAGTAAGTTATGAATTCAAGTTTAAAATGAAGAATTTAAATATTAAGTAAGAGATAAACTTAAATTGGAAACAGAGTAAATATAGTGCAGGTTATAACCTGAGTTTGTTTTTTTTTAAAATCTGGAAACTCAAGCATGTTTAAAAGCTATGATTAAATTCAAGTTCAGGTTTGAATTAAACTCAGGTAGGCTTTTAAATTCAAAATGATGAATTTAAATTTAAATTGAAGTTTAAATTCAAATCTGGAAAAAACAGTGCAAGTGTAGTTTTCAGGATTTAAATCCAGATTTTTATTAAAAACAGTTTTGGTTCTTTTTAATTTTTTTTGAAGGAATTCAATGTTTTAAAATTAAGATTTAAATTCAGGTTTGAATTTGAATTAGATTCAGGAATACTTTGAATTCAAAATGAAACATTTGAATGATATGCAAGATTTAAAATTGGGTTTGAAATCAAATTAAATATGATTTCAGTTTTTACTTTAAAACCTGTTTAAATTCAAATCAAGTTTGAAAAGTTTTAAATATTTGACAGAAATGTTATTAAGTAGAATTCAAATATGAATTTGATTTCAAACAAAGGTTTAATTTAAAAGATTTCTTCTTTTAAGTATTTAATAAAATTATGATATGTTAAATTTAAATTGAAAGTTGAATTAAATTTTAGGAATGTATTATTTTAATACATTTTGAATATTAATAAAGTTGTAAATAAGTAAATAAATTAATTGGGAAAATAATTAAGAATTTACTTATTTGTTTGATTTTAATTTATAACTTGAATTTATGTATAATTAAAAATGATTAATGTATAATTAATTCAAGTAAGGAATTATTGAAAATATTGTTAATTGAATAAGTTAATTATCTAAGGATAATTAATAATTAATTAATGTAATTAATTTTGATGGATTAATTAGATTAATTAATTTAAGATAATCTATTGTAATTTGATAAGTATACTTACTTTATGAAAGTAATTAAGGGATTAATTACATATTGTAATCAATTCTGATAATGTGCTTTGTTAAATTAATTAATTTAGTTTAATTAATTTAAGAATAATTTAATGATAATAATTACTTAATGTAATTTATGGAGCAGATTACTTAGAGAAGTTGTAATTGATAATTACTGGAATGTAATTTGGATAATTACTTTTGTAATTAATCATGGATTAATTAATAAAGATAATTAATTATTGGATAATTAATTTATTAATGAGTAATTAAGAGTAGTTAATTACTGGATTTAAATATTAATCAAGGTGATTAATAATGGTATTTAATTACTAAATGTAATTAATTTTTAATTGAGTAATCAATTTAAATATTAATTAGAGATCATTAATTATTATAATTAATGATATAATTAAGAATTGTTAATTAATAAATAATTAATTAATTAAGTGATTAATTAATTGTAATTAAATAAGGGTAAATGTAATTAATTATAGTTAATTAATTAAGTAATTAAATGTTAATTACTTATGATTAAGGTTAATTAATTTTATGAAATTAATTTAAGACTAATTACTTATTTTAATTAGTGAATGATTAATCAGAGATGTTTAATCAAGTTAAATACTTAATGAATGATTAACTAACTAGGTTGATTAATCAATAGATTTATAAGCAAGATTTATAGGTGAGTAATTAATTTAATTTATTTTAAATTAATTAAGGATAGAAGTAATTAATTTAATTCATTTTAAATTAATTATAAATGATGGATAATATATCATTGCTTTTGGATGATATTGATATGCTTTTGGATGGTTGTGATCTCAGAGATGAGATGAGTAGTATCTATAGGTTATGGATGCTTAGTTATAGTATGATGGATTATTTGGTTGTGATGGTTGTTGTTGTGATGTTTGACTGTTGTGATGATTATCTGTTATGATAATGTTATGGTTATCTATTATGATGTGAATATGTAGTTTATCTATCTGCGTGTAATAGATAAAGATTAAATGTGTTAATTGTTTAAAACCCTTAAGTATAACTTGGACATTAAAATGGCGTTTGGTTTCGGTGAGACCGGGATCGGGTTTCCATATTTGGATATCTGAAAACCACATCGATTTCAATTAAACGTTAGGTCGTTAATCCAAGTGGAGCAAGTGAAGACTCGAGGTGTAAGGGCTATACGTCAGTATAACTCTGTGGGTGATTCCGTAATGAGTTTGACGGAATAGTACTTATAGATTCGAGATGGTGGTTTAGAGTGCAAGGGTTATTGTCGTTAACTCTGAGGGTGATTCCAAAACGAGTGTAACGAGATAATGCCTTCGGTTTCGTTCGAACCCGGAACGAACTTGTATGGATTGAATGCTTTCAGAACATTGTCAGGTGGACGATGAGCATTCTAAGATAGATGTGTTCTTTAAAGGTAATCGCAGCCTCAAGCCTCATCAACCGGGAATGGCTAAAATAGGGGAGGTGCAGCAAGGCTTCGTGGGTCGCGCCCACTGGAGGGCAAGATACATCCCTGTCTAGAGGTCCCTTTATATTTCGGCTGTGTGGACGGTTTTTGAGCTCCAACCGTCGGGGTGGTCTTGTTCGGAACTATTCAGTAAGGAATGGGTCCGGCCTTGTGTTGCAGGGGAGTTAGGGTGGCTCCTCGGTACGGTGATCTAGGCCACGTACTGTGACGGGCGGTACCCCGGTAGCCCTGCCATTGATGGAATCCAAAATCCAATAAGTGCCTGTACGGTTTTGATTGTGCCCAACTATGTTGGAACGTGAGATGCAAGCATTCCAGCTATTTCTGTATTTTATTTTGAAAACCCTAGACACTATTATAATATCACTGGATTTCCTATCAAATGTTTTGGTTAGCGTAAGGTAAAAACTTTTCCATGTTTATGTGTGGGAAGTCTTACGTGATACCTTTTGTTTTCAAAGGATTTTCTAAAGTTAAGCAACTTTTAAACTATTTACTCACACCAGACCCCTGTCTGACCCGAGTGTTTATTTTCTGTTTTATTAAACTCTTGGGTACTCATATTATGTATGAGTAGTCAAGTGATTCAGGATTGCTTTGACGAGTTATGGAGGAGCAAATGGAGCAGGAGGATTCTGCGTTGTAGTTATCTATTTTCCGCTGTGTTGGTATCTCTGAGTCGTCTCTCTGAGTTGTACTTGTACTGTTTAGAGTTGTATAACTAGACAGGTGTTTATAACTGTCTAGTATGTGTTGTATTGGCTGTAAAACTCTGATGTATATGATACTATGTAAAGTAATTATGTGATATATTATATTTATTCGTTCCGCTGTTTAGATTCTGATGTTTCTTCTTCTTCTCTTTCTTTCTCTTTTTCTATCCCTTTCTTTCTTATTAGCGATGCAATTTCCTGGAGTATGGAGGTTGGGTCGTTACACCATTACATCACTGATGCCCCTTCCAGTTCACATTACAAACCAACCATCTACCTGACCATCACGACTTCCTCACCGACTTACTTCATTTTCACCCATACCACATCATAAACCACCGTAGCATACTTCCCTGGCAATACAACGAACCACTCCTCTGTAGCCATCAATTTCATCCCATTTACCATCAGTACAAAAAAATGCCACTCGAACAATCCCCCTTCCTTCCAGACCACATCATCACACTCTACCTTCAGCTACAACCACCTTCCCCTGCTTCTGCTCCTCAACCACCAACTACAGTCGCCAAACACAACTACACCATCAACCCAGTACTGCTATACATTGCTGCCTCTCCCTTGCCCCTGTGCTACCCACCAAAACCATTTTTCTGTCAGTTCCATCACATACAATCCACCATTCGACTTCCCTTATTCATGCACCATTCATCAAACAAAGCTGCTTCTCTTTCAAACAAACTACTGCACCAAAACAAACTCCAAAAAGTCGCAACTACATAAGCTTCGACCAAACCACGCATTCACGTCTTAACAATCCACTACCGAACTCAACTTCGAACCACGAAGAAATCACAACCCAGTGCTACAACCAGTTCAACTGCCCATCGACAACTGATCAGAACATCTTGCTGACCACCCTGCTCTACTGCCATTAACATCTCCTCACAGCCTGCATACATTTCACCTACTTCATCAAGTTCTACCATTCACAACAGCTCTGCCTCTAAAAAAAAAGAAGAAGAAAAAGAACTGACCTTCTTCATAACATTCTGTGCACATCTACCAAAGAAACCACGCAGCAGCAAACATCTCCAGGTATCTCAACAGTGCTCCCCCTGACCTGCTTCTTCAACATTCCATTATTGTCCAACTGCATATACTCAAACTGTGCCGCTTACCATTGGCCAGACGACCGACGACCAGTCCTACTGCTATCAACCTAGGCACCCAAACCACTCAATCCATCAACCTCGAACCCAAAATCAAACTCCACCTCTGTAGCAACTTCGACATCACCTTCATCAC
This sequence comes from Allium cepa, assembly GCA_030765085.1. Classification (NCBI taxonomy): domain Eukaryota; kingdom Viridiplantae; phylum Streptophyta; class Magnoliopsida; order Asparagales; family Amaryllidaceae; genus Allium; species Allium cepa. The sequence continues at coordinate 507,399,369 of CM060941.1, read as the reverse complement.
GCAAGCGACCCAAATTCAATAGCAATCACGACCTCGAAACCCAAATCTCCAGCCGAAAGAACCCAATCGCCAAGAATACGTGCCAAGAGCAGTCGAATCCTCAACCATGAACCAATTATCAATTGCCTGAAAACCCAGATCGCGACTCCAAGACATCTCGTTCACCTCTGCCCTTCCTCGAACCCGCGACCAACCCCACAATCGAACAGTAGCGCGAACACTGCCTCACGACCTCCTTCAATCTACACCCCGAAGTCGTAAAATTCCCCACCCATAAAATTCTACAACCCTCAAATCACCAACCCAGTGCCCACACTGCTCATCCCGCCAGTCACCCTAAAATGCTTCACCGCTCCTTCGCAACTTCATCGCCACTTCCAGCAATCGACCAAACATCCAATTCCCGATTCAATCTCTTCAGTAAGAGCGGTCGAACCCATACAGTCGAACAAAAGTGAATTTGATTTGCTGGGATTTCAAAAGTTTTTTTTATGGTAATTCGAGGGTTAAATAAATCGTTTGATAATAACCGGTTGAGTTTAAGAGTTAAAGCAGGGTGAACCAGTTACTGGGTGGTAACATATTAGTGTGCCGGCAAGGCTTGGGTGCATTTTTTTTAATTCGTTTGTTTTAATTTTTTCTTTCGTTTATTTTATTTTCATCCAAGTAAAAAAAACGGAGGGATTTCAATTTGTTTGGCAGTGGTTTGTTTTGCTTCTTCAAAAAAAAAAAGAATGGGTTTATTTAATTTGTTTTTCTTTCTTTGATTTTTTTTTGTTTCACCCTTTTCTTTGGAAAAAAAATTAAAGTTTTAAATTTGTTTTGGTTTGTTTTAAATTTTTGTAAGTGCCATCATACATTTTTTTCTTAATATATATATATATATATATTGTATATATCTTTTTTTATTTCAGGTTGCCAAAGCAAGAATTTGTAGAAAGAATAAGTTGCTTGCTTTGCCGAGCTTGCCAAAAAAATAACTGCTTGCTTATTTATAATTTTCTTTTTATTTGCCTTGCATTGTATATATCTATTGTTTTTGTTTGTCTTGCATTGTTCTTTGCTAGCATTTTGTAAAAAAACAAAAACAAAAACAAACAAGAATCCATTCATAGTTGCATTGTTAATACATGTTTAATTTCTGCTTTGCATTTCATTTAGAATTTTGATTAATAATAACTATAGCACTTAATTGTATATTAACAATTTGTCTTCTTTGAACAATTTAAATTCTTGGTGTCTAGGCTACGGCAGAGCAATAATTAGTTATAAATATTACGGTGATTCGTAAATATTATACTGAATTGTTTCTCTGAAGGTACTTAAACCTTCGGCTGCATTGCTACGGTGATTCGTGGTGCACCGATAAATCCTGTCCGTTACCTGGCTGAGAACTATCTTGTTTATCTAAGACAATGTGTGATTATACAATTTTGGGTTAACTTAGGAAAAATCATTTGTAATTAACCTTTGCATTCATTTAGCTGCAATAGTTCATGCATACTTAAAAAAACTTCAAAAATCCAAAACTAAAAAAATTGTAAATATTCCTTCTATTTTTCTTTGAAATTTTTAAACCATTTTCCTTTGAAATTTAAAAAAACCAAAAAATTTAGAAAAACAAAAATCCAAAAAAAAAAAAATATAAAACCTTTTTTTATAAAAAAAGCCAAAAAAATTTGAAAACAAAAAACAAAACAAAAATCAATTTTCCATTTTGAAAAATAAATTCTACTCGTAAATATTTTTCTTTATAAAAAAACAGAAAAAAACATCTTGAAAATGTCCGAGTTTCCTTTTTCTTACTCACTTGAATTTAGTTGTGAAAATCAATATAAACCATATGAGTTCACTCCAAATTCGTATAGATATTTTAACAACAACTTTTGTTTAGACAATTCGGATTTTGAACCACAAAATTTCCGAAATAATGGCCAACCCACAACTCTTGAATATAGCATTTCATCGTTACTTGAACTCTCTACGCAACAAAATCAAGAGATAAATGAGTTGTGCAATTCATATTTGTGCTATAACTCGAATCAAGGTTTTCAAAATAATCAAAATTTGAATTCACTTCAAAATTCAAATGATTTCGAGTGTAGCCCATGCCAATTCAATATCGAGTTTCAAGATGAATTTCAAAATCAAGACGAAAATGTGAACAAATTTTCAAATAATTTTGGCAATGGGAATAATCTCGACCGTGATACAATTGAAAACTTTGGTTATCAACAAATTCAAAGTGAAAATTTTCAAACTAATAATCATGAATTTGACTTTGTTGAGCAAATGGAAAAAGATAACGGGGATTTATTACTTGAAAAATACAAAAACTTTCGTGAAAATCATAATCAAATCTCAATTTGCGAAGAATCAAATAATAATCTACCATTTATCGAAATTGACAATTCTTGTTCTCAACAAGTCCAAATCGAAAATTTTCAAGTTAATAATTACAAGTTTGACTTTGTTGAGCAAATGAATGAAATGTACACTGATCACATGGATTTGGTGTTCGAAATATATTTGAGTCAACGTGTTAAACATACTCAAATTCCAACGCGTGACAAGTCAAGTGATAATCCACTTTTTATCCAAATCAATGATTTTCAAATAACAACTTTCGAAATTGAAAACGAAAATCTTAACGAAGTTGTTGAAAACATGGTAATTGAGTTGAATTTCAATTCTTTTGAGGGTGTGGAACCAAATTTAAAATTCGATCTTCCTTTTCTCGATTCTGAAAATTTGAATACAACAACTTTGGATTTTGAAATGGATACATGCGATGAAGTTGTTGATAATCCAATGAAGGAAGATGAATTTAATTAACGCGAGTTTTATGGACTTTTCGAAAACGAGTCATTAAATTCTGATGGGGAAGATTTAGATCACCATTTTGACTTTAAAATCGATAGTTTGAAGGAAGTTTTCAATGATAAACTTGAATTTCAATTTGGTGAAAACAAATGTGAATTTCAATCAATCATTATATCTACCCCAAAAATCATCGAAAATAAAAGAACTCGTAAGATTTTTAATAAAACGACATTCGTTTTTCCAAATCCACATTCAACTTCAAAATCTTTTATGGTTTGGTTTTTCAAGCTTAAGCCGTGTCTCGTATACTTGACGAGACAAATGAATCGGTCTTTGGAAGACCGTTTCATTTACTTTTTAGCAATATACTTTCTGATGTCATGTAAATAAATTTCATTTTCATGTAAATAATAATAAACTTTCCTTTCACTTGGGTTAACTGTAGGGACACGTCAAAATCAAGTGTGGGGGGAGACTCATCTTCTTTTCGATTTTTCAGGATTAATTTTTCATTTTTCTTCCAAAAAAACTTAAAAACAAAAGAAGATTTTTTTTTTAAGCATTTTGATTTATTTTTTAAAGAAATGCTATAGGATAAATATATGGTTTTGGCTTATTAAATTGAAATTTTTGAAAGTTTATTTGTCCTAAAAAATAATAAAAATGAAGTTTGATTACAAATAGTAATGGTTTTACTAGTATATAGGAAGATTCGTACTTGTTAATTTTGGAGTACATCCTAATTAAAAATCTTTGTTTTAAAAAGTGGTTGATTTAAAGTAAAGGATATAACATTTTTTTGTCTTCTAAGTTAAATGGTGCTAAGATGATTTTGCAAAACTCTCTCTCTCTTAAAAAAAATAAAAATAATAATATCCATAGTATTCACTCTCATTTAAAAGTCCTCACGGTTATGCATGGGTGAATTACTTAGAATCTTTGATTATATGCTTTCATACTCATTTAAAAGTCCTCACGATTATGCATGTATGGAACACATGTAAAAAAACTTGATAAAAACCACCTACGATCGATAGGTGTATGCATGAAAGTGTGTGCACTCGCCATGCTCTGTACTCCCCTTACATAAGCCCGAAAGGCAGTGCATGGGTGGTATATCTGGCCTCAATTTACCTGAGCTAGGTGTGAAATTTTTCTTGCAAATAATGAGAGAGCAAGCAATTGAAATCCTAGCACTATTTTTACTTATTTGATTTGATTTGTTATTGAAAAGAAATGAAAATACCACTTTGATAAACTTTGATAATCAACTAAGGATACATTTCATAATTACACTATGTTATCAACCAAGACAATGAGTTAAACTATCGTCTATTTGTTATGATAACTTTGATTTTATTGAAAATGTACATGCTTATGGAATTCATGGCTTCATGTACAGTTAAATGTGGATTATGACATGCTAACGATTACTTGGTGGCCACACTACCTCATGGGCATTTTGGGCATTCCCCAAAAATATGAATTAGGGTTTCATACATGTATAAATACCCATTTGTTTCATGTAATCGCTCCTCTTTTCTCTTAGTCTCTCTTAGGCCTCCTTCTCTTTAGTTTAGTTTAGATCAAAAATAAAATGAAAGCTCCTCTTTCTCTTTTCATGGCTACTAGCCATTTTTATTTTATGCAATTTGATACATGCTCTTTCCTTTTCAAAAAAAAAGAGATCATAATTTCATTAATCGTTGAATTATATGATCTAGAGAGTGGATTTATCTCCAAATTGTCATTTAACTCTCATATTTTTATCTACTTTTCTTTTGCTAGTTTCTATTAGTTTCTTACATTTCTAGCTAAATTCACTATCGATTTCGGTATAATTTGATTGAGTAGAATTTTAAAATCATCAATTCCCTGCGGATCGACCCGTATTCGCCACGTGCTACATTCGTACACTGTGCGCTTGCGGTTATTTTTGTTTCTAAATTCGTTCGGCGGTTTTCTAAACCGATAGAATATTCGTCGACTAACACTAGATATACTTTTTTCCCTATATGAGACCTCTACGAGTTTGGTTAGTATTGTCGTATCACAGCACATCCCTATCCCTCGATGTTATATTAGGGCATTATATGCAAATTGTATGACAATGCTTTACAACACATTAGGGGGACTAATGTAAAGCCTTACCGCTAAAAAAGATATTTATTTTACTAACTAGACATTGCATATATAACATATTCTATATATAAATATTTTGACGGATCCTTAAGAGATGGAAAATCTCGCAACATCTCTTGAGTTATTTAATGCACGTTACACACTGGATAGGAGATGTGAAATCCCGTAAACATCTTTGACGCTACTACACTTCTGTTATATGTGATGATTTGACTCACATAATGATATTTTAGTCCTGACTTGAGTGTTTTGTCTTTTCGTTAAGCTCAAGTCAGCCCTGAGTTTTCAGTACATTAAACATTATTTCAGGTGGAGGAAGACGAAGATTGGTATATTATTCCATTATTATTTCACCATATTGTGTTCTCTGCATTATTCTGCTATTCATTAGTATAGATGGCTTTGATAGATGTGGTAAAAATTTGTTCAAATGTATAGTATGAACAACTTCATGAACCATTTATTTGATTATTATATTTTGTCATTCCACTGCAAAATTCAATGTTTGTTTTGTTCTTCTTTTCTTATTTTCCTTAATTAACCCCATTGATTATCTGTGTTTTGGATAGTTTGAACCGAACATGCGTGGATTATGGTCAATTTAGACTTTCCGAAATGTGGGTCATTACAGGTAATTGGTGAGTGATTTATACCTTCTCACTATACTATGCACGTTTATATGGTAGAATTGTAGGATTTTACATGACTTAGTTCGACTTTTTGCTATAAAATTCTTTTCTAGCTTCAACTAATGTTAAATTATTAATATGATATATATTGATTAGTACTCACCATTGCTTATGCTCTCATATTCATATCACATGTAGATATATGTTATAAATTGGCATGTTTATCCAATTTTGATTGATTAAATGTTTGATTGGATGAAATTACTTGTTATTCTATGTTTGGATGATATGATTTGATGTTTTATGCTAGTGTTGTGATTGCATAGGAAGTTTGGTTTGAGAACTGACTACAATGGAGGCAAGATGATCGAAATTGGATGAAACTTGAAGGGCAGGCTCTGGAGTGTAAGAAGAGCTCAATATTTAAATTTCAAGCTCTAATTCTTTAGGTACACATGCTGACACCGACATGAGATGTTGGTACCGACATGTGAGGTTGAATCAATGATGGTGGAGACTTTGGGGTGGGTAATGGAATTACTAGTAGAGCTTGCCTTTTTTGTTATATAACACCTCTAATTTTAAGTAACATCATTCAAGAGATTTAATCAGACAAACTAAACAAAATAATGTGATGATTAGAGTGATAATATAATTGAGATTTGAATATAAGTAAGGTGTGCCTTAACCAAATAAATATATAAGCTTGTTTTATAGCTTAAACACATATTGAATAGGGAGAGGGTAAAATTGACATGTGACAAGAACCATGCATACCGCATATACTACTTTTATGTCAAGAACCATGCATACCGCATATGCGATGGCCTCATTTCATCACTAGACAGGTTAATACTTTAAATTATTAGGCTCAATGATAGGTTAAAGTATTAGGCTCAATGACAGGCTAATTAAATTATTAGGCTCATCGACGTGTCGCAAAAGCAATGTCACATGTCAATATGCGCATGTCGATGCTTAAACTTATATAGTCATCCCGCATATACTACTTCGAGCATTTTGCATACCAAATAAATATATAAGCTTGTCGATGCTTAAACAAGTCGAACAAAAGCTACATTTTATGTCAAGAACCATGCATACCGCATATACTACTTCGAGCATTTTGCCTCATTTAAAGTATTAGCCTGTCATTGAGCCTAATAATTTAATTAGCCTGTCATTGAGCCTAATAATTTAATTAGCCTTCGAACCTAACCATGCTTTTTATTGTTATCAAGCTCTGACATGCCGCTTTTAAATAGTCATTGAGTTATACTATGTCGCTTTTAAAATTGATACGAGGCCTATCAATGCCAATTTTAATTAGTCTTCGAGTTTTTAAAATAGGCGGATAACCTATGTACCATGAGTATCTACAACTTCATTATTATCGAGTCTCATGATGTTGCATGATTAGTCTTCGAGTTTTAAGAGGCAAAAAGCCCTACGCCTTGACGTTGACATGAGATGATATCGATGTTGATCAAACTAAGATGTATTAAAAGCAATAAACCTTATATCATTATCAATCATGTACATGGCAATATAAAAAGGGTTTTATAAAATGACATTAGCCATTGAGAATATGAAATGATGAGTTTGTTGTTAATTCTGAGGGTTAAGGGTATTAATAATATTTCATTAATAAATTACAAGGAATTGAACCATAGATGTTTATATTATTGAGTGCATTTGATTAGTTATGTATATGCTTTATTGTTATTTTCACTTCATTGTTGACCTACAACTACATTTGGGGGTATTAATGGCAAAATAACCAGCTAGGTTGCCCCAATAGTTAATATAAATTTACTTAACTCCTATGTGAGTAGAATTACATCTAGTAGGTCAGGTAGACCAGAATATAGGATGCCCAAAACTAATCAAAAGATTATTAAGTTAGACCGGATCTTAGTTAGCCCATGAAAATTATGATATGAGAAATATTATTGGCAAAGGCATATAGGTTCTTAGTAATCCATGAAACCATGTTCGAAATTTATTATTGAAATATCGATAGGTTTGTAGTTAGCACATGAAAGCTATGATTTGAGAGAAGTTATGAGAATCATATACGTTCATAGCGATCCCATGAAAATTATGATTGGATAAAGTAATTGGTAGAAACCAAGAGTTTCTTAGTAATCTCATCGAAACTATGAAATCGGACAGATAGTCCATAAGATTGGAACAATTATTAGTCAACCCATGAAAACCTATAGGTTAATAGTAACCCTGGAACATGTAATGAGATAGATAGTCTGATAAATTAATATGGAAAATCCAAGGCATATTGCAATTTTAAATGTCATCATATTATGTTATGTTTTAACCATTGTGGACGCAGGTGCATAGTATACGGTTATTGTATTATGGTAAGATACTAGCGAGGGGAAAATCTGTTCTGCTTAGCGACGTGGTCTCACTAGATATCTAGTTATTTCGAGATGGTAATTTATTATTCACACCAGACCTTTTATCAGATCCAAAGTTTTTGTGTTTTCCCTTAAACTCTCGAGTACTCATTTAAGTAGACCGAGACTAAGGGTTTTTCGGGTTCTCTTTAGCCGAATAAGCTTTCGAAGACATGCAGGAGGAAATCTAGCTAGTCGGAGCTATATATCTTTTTTCCATTGTGTTTTAAATCTACTTTTGTATTTGTAATGGCACGTTGTATTAAATGTAAGATATTTGACTCTGATCATCCAAGGGGGTGTCTTCATATGTCGTTTTGGAATATTTTATAATAATTAAATTATATCTGAATATGGTTTGTGAATTAGGATTATGCAATGAAATTGAAATCTTATAGCGAACTGGATTAATAAAATTTATTTTAAAACTGTTTTGAATTTTCCACATTCATATATTTCTGGTATATCTAACATAGCCTCATTTCATCACTAGAGATTAAGAACTATGGATGATGCAGCATCCGTAACACTACATTTTGAGCCTTAAAATGGGTGAAGTTACGTGTTGGATTGGTGATTGGTTAAGTGCTTGAGGGTATGACACCCTAATTCTATCATATGAAGTTGGTTGCTTTAAGTAATGTACTTTCTCTATAATGACATGTTTTTCATAGAGAGGTTGGGGTTAAATCATTTAGGCATGGTGTAATAGAAGAAAGGAAGAAATGGAAGGAAGCTTAGTCATATGGTGTCTTAAAGAATAAATGCGTTACACCCAAAAGTTAATAAAATAGTGTGAAATCAAAGAGAGGCTCTGTTGAGGCCAGTCGAAGTCATCAAATTGAAGTGAGTTCCCATAGCATTCTTTAGTGTAGTCATTAAAGTCGAAGTCTAGTATGCTATAAAATTTTAAGTTTGAAACAAGTACGCTATGCTAGTACAAGTATGCTATGCAGGTCATAATTTCGAAGAGTCAATATGCGAAGTCGTAAATCATTCAATTCACAAGTTTGTATTGAGCCGATATATGATGCTTTGTACTTCTTTAGTTTCCAAATCTTTATGTTTATGAGGTTGTAAAAGTATAATAGGCTAATCAAATCCCCAAATCAGTTAAGGGTTTATAAAGTTGAAAAAATTAAGAAATAAGATGAGGGAATTAGTCTACCTAGAATGGAACCCCTAGGACCGTATTTATAGGGGTTGGGTGGCTTCATATCTTCGGCATCCTTCAGTATGGACTTCGACGGCCACATTGACCATGACTTCGATGACCTTCATGCTGTTATGTACTAGACTAACTTTATAATAACACTTTTCGCCTCTTACATCTTCGGTCAGATCAACTTCGGTAGTACTTGACATAAGCTCTTTTGTTAATTATTTTAAAGAAGCAGCTTCAACTATTGAATAATAGCGATGCTGTCACTTAGTTGTGTTTTGCAAGAGTGACTTCTCAATGAATGGTATCGAAGGTGGTGACGAACAAAGTTGTTAGTCGATGATAGCACTATGGCATTGATATAGTATAACATTGATGACCTTATGGGTATTAATGGTGTCCTTCATCAACACCACATTGCACAGATAAGCAACCTCTTTGATGTGCTTGTTTAAGGATGATGTGCGATGTGATCATTAATGAAGTGCGGCATAGCTTTGGGCTCTTTTATCATTGAAGCACAGTGTCCCATCTCTTTGACACTGATCCATAAGTGCCTTAACGGCTTCATATCTTGGACAATAGCTATGGCATACGATGTGACTAAAACGCGATTACTAATGTTGGCACTATCAATTTGGCTATAGCGATGGCTTACGAAGTCGTGGCACATCGAATCTCATCGATGAGAATTGTAGAAGTAATATTTGCCTCCTTAGTTAGAGGAGCCATTAACTTTTTAAGGCAATAGTGTTAGAGTCATCTATTTCACGCCTTTTAGTCTTCTTGCTTTTATCTTAACCCTTAATTTGAATCGAGTCCATTGGCTCTAATTTGCTTATTTTCTTCTATAAATATATAAGCATTTCTTTCTTTCATCTTTCATGTGCAAATTCAAAAACTTGAACAAGAATTAAGCTTTCAATAATTAGTTGAAAACTCAAGTCTTTTAGTAGCGATTTTTACAACCAAGTACAACTTTCCTTCCTACATTAGATTTTGAATTTTATGTTAAAATTGAGACTATGGTTTACCTTAGATTTCATGACCATTAGAATCTAGAATCGAATCTAATCGTTTGATGTTAATAATCATAATTTCATTATCGATTTTGATTGTCATTCTCCCCTTGTCAGATTAATTCCTTAATGGTGTTGATTTAATGTTTAGTGAAAGACCTGTTTTGAAATGGGTAGCATATCAAACTTGAACCCTTTACTCCCTGTGTTGGTATCGATGTTCACGAAGTTTCCTAAAGGCTTGAAACTGACTTTCATCATATTAACTATTTTTATTTCTTTTTTTACAACAAAAGCTAGCTTCAAAATTGGCTTTCACCATATTAACATTGATCATTCTCGATGTCGTTCTACCTTTCAAAGTTGATAGAACCTTATGTTGTCGTATTATCTTGCTAGCTAAAAGTTTTCATACTGCTAGTAATTAGATTAATTTTTATCGACCTATCTGAAGCTATATTCACTGTTGTCAGTTAATACAATAGATAATACTATAAGTAACTTGAAGTCACAAAATAGTCTCATGAAACCTGTAGTCATAGAAAGAAAAGAAGGCATTTAGTTTGATTAAGCGCAACGGTAATTGGTTCGACACTAGTGTTGCGGCAGTTAATATCACTCTTTGTTAATTAATTAAGGTCAATAATGTTGAAACCATTTCGTATTTCATCGACTAAGTCAAAGTGCGGCTTCACTTGATTGAAAACTTAAAAATCATTGTTAATAAACATTCTGGTTTACCTCGTCGACATTCTTATTACTATTCTAATCAATAATGCTCTTTTGACGTTTGCTTCAAGTATAGCTTAATGGTCATAGCCTTTTTGTTTTTCTTTATTTTGTCACAATCACTTTTAACATTGCAAGTGGAGACTTATATGAAATTGACACTCTCAACACCATTGTTTTTGTCTTGTTATAAGATTGTTAATCTAATTATCATGTTCACAATCCTCGTCGTCGTTATCTATCAATGTCCGCAACCCTTCTATTAGTGTTGGTGATGGTTATGGGACTTGTAAGCATTCTATTGCTTAAGTTTCCTAACATTATTAACATGAATTAACTGATGCTATATATCTATTCCCAATTAATTTCTACAGAACTTCCATTCATGAAATTCTCTATTTGAAATTGAAATTTTAGCTCCTTAACATATTCAATATGCAATGTTTAAGAATTATCATTTAGTGATTGTTACAGACTTTGTTACGTTAAGAATAAATGAATTACTTGGACAACTAAACTTTGAACTTTGCATGTAACAAATATTACAGATAATATTATTATGATTATTTCTTAAATGTGGAAAAATATCACCTGGCAGGACAATGGAAAACAAAAAATCCAGTAAGAAGCCTATTAAGAAGATTGGTTAAGAGTCCAACCCTTCCCCTTTGGCTAGAAAGATGGAAGACATTATTATGAATCCATCATACATCACCACCCAAGCTAAGGTGGATTCCATTCTTGGACAATTTGGTATCACTTTGATCGAAGCTATTCCCATGGGGCTTTCAAACAACATTTACTAATCACCGAAGGGATATTTTTCCTTCTCTGTAATTCATATCTGGCACACAGGCTACCTTCCCTTCCTTGGATTTCTCCTAAGGTATTTGAAATATTTGGCTATTGCACCGATCTAGTTCTTACCAAATTCCTATGCATACTCGACCAACTTGGAGGTTCTTGCTCAAGAGGCTGGCTCTCTTCTCTTAGTTCTAATTTTTTTATCATGTAGTTGGCCCTACTAATATGGGACAATGATTGGTCCATCAACTGTACCGAACTCATCCTAATCCAATAAGATTGATTTCTAAATGTGTCAACAACCAAAGGAAATGAGAAACTAAGTTTTTCATCATCAAATATTTCTATGGTATCAGGTGAAAATTTTCTATTGCTAGTAGATTTCTTATCCATGCTTATCCATGTTGTCTAATTTTTCTTTGCTAACGGGTATTTTCTTTCAGACTCTTCCCTCAAAAGGTTAAATCCCATGGGTCAAAAACTCATGTTATCACTAACTAAAGCAGTGGAGAAGACGGGGAGCAGGCTCAGACTATTAACTCCATCAAAGATTCGCCAACATTCAACTACTTCGGACGACCACAAAGTTCTGGGAGTACACCCAATGGTATAAAATAATTCTCAAGGTAACGTTGTTAATGGGCAAATAAGAAGTTGTAACATCCCCACTTGGAGGCCAAAAACTAACGGCTATGGATACTACAGTTATCCATAGTTATTAATCCTCAACGACCAAAAAAGGTAATGTTAGATACATTGATATAATAGAAACGAATGGATATAGAAAAATTTTAAAACCATAAAACAACCCTCACATTCCATTTTAGAACATTTCAAACTCATTACATAATCCTAATACGAGAACCATGTTCACAAAAAATATAATTTTGTAGACTCACAATTTGTATATGTATATGAGATTATTATTCTGCTGTGACTTGTGACTGATGCTTATATGATATATTGTTTTGATTTTGAGAATTCAGTATGTCTATTACTTTGTATTAATACTGTACACGTCAAATTTCTATTCGGATATTAAGTAAAAAGGTATAAATGACATGCAGTGTTAGTGTTTGCAGATTTATGTGTTTACCATATTTATGTGTTTACCATAAATTAGTGTGCCTGCCATATTTATGTGTTTACCAATGAAAGACACAATTTTTTTTGTGACATGGTGATTTTTGTGCCAATGATGACATTTGCCTTATTTATGGCTTATTTTTTATTATGACTGTACCACTTTGGTTATGCAATTTCACTTTGCTTGAAGTAATGCCATTAAGTGAAATCTTGATCATACCGCTTGAAATTCAAGTGTCTTATTTATCGTCATCTCACTGATTTGGATTAGAGATAGGCAAACTCGTTTATTATTTTTATAATACTTGGTCAGACTGAGATATTTCAAGCACAATACTCGATGACTTTTAGAGTTAGCTTAGCTTGGAGATAATTACATAAATAATATTTATATCTTTTGTTTAGACCTTTGAGTTTGTATACACCATTTGTGGATATAGTGACTTTTGATGTGTATATCTTTTAAGTTTAGATTTGTACTCTATAATGTAAATTATGAGGATGTATGTAGCGATCTAGAATTTTGGTCGTTGAATTTGAAATATTTAATTAATTTTAAATATTTAAATAATTAGATTTTGTATTTAATAACTCATATTCAAATATAGGGATTACTTAAATATCGAAATAGTGAATTAAATATTAATTAAATGGATTTAATAGTCTTATTTAAATCCTTTTATTAATAGATAATATTGGTGAATTCAATTTGTAAATTTATTTGCAATAGTAAATATTATAGATAAATATCGATAGTTGGATCAAAAGTATAATACGATATTTAGTTATGTGAAATTATCAGTTCATGGCACTATCTTGGATTTTGATGAAACTAGTGCTATTATATTTGCAATAATGAATTTTTTTACGCCGATGAGATTCATGACAATCAGATGTATGTATGACCAAACAAGCTCAAAACGCGTGGCGATATATTTTAGGGAATTAAAACAATATAATTGGATTAAAAGAGCTAACTTTTGTATATTTTGGAATTAGTCCTAGAAATAGGTCCATTAAGTTCCGAATAGGGGTTTTTAGCGAGGAACACTAGTGAGCATGCCTCTATTAGAGTTCTTGAATTTTGGACGTAAGTAATGCCGAAGATAATCTCTATATAAGGAACCTCACCCCTCATTATTTTTCCTAAACCCTAGCCGCTATTTTTAATAAACCTCAATCCAACACTCGTGGATTATTAGAGCCACGGTCGTTTTAGGTGATGGCCCCAACTACAAAAGGGTGAGCCTAGATAAGAGGAGCGTATTGGATGGTTGGATCGTCGTGGATGGTGGCGTGGCAATGGGAATCTATAGTTGAACACGGCAACTATTTTTCTTCGGCGGTGGAGATTCAGGTAGCTTTAAGGGCTGAGGCCGGTGTCGTTGGTTCGTAGAAGTCAGGGCTTCCTTTTGGAAGTATGCAGCGACACATAATGGCCTGAGTCGGCACGATTTAGGATTTGAACATCGATGTCGAGTTTCGAATTAGTGCGGCCTGGGTTGATAGGTGCAAGATTAGGGTTTAATCTAGGGTAATTAGTGGCTAAATGATTCAATTTAGGAATTAATTATATTATTTAAATTTGAAATCTTAATAAACATATAACTATTTCATACGAGATTGGATTCAAATGCGGTCAATTGCATTGGACTAAGTGATGATATGTATGCATTGGAGTTGGATTCATCGAGTTTGAAGCTTCAAGAATTTTACTAAAAATCGAATGGTGTTCGATTTTAGTTCAAACTGGGACGCAAAAGCGTCAACTGGAATTTCGGTTAGTAAACTCATCTTGAAGTAAACTATATAATATCTTTAATGCTGTAGATTATTGTTTTATGCTTGGATGTCAGTACATTGTCGTTTGGTTGATTTTTTTGGTTTGTTTTCCATATGGAAAATGGATGACATATTGTCTAATTTGTAGTGAACCAATATAACTATTTATGTTGTACGTAACCATTGTTTTTGCAATGGACATTTGTAGAGAGACTTAAGGTGTTTTTTGCCAATATTAATTAATCTACATCCTTGTATTGCTTATATTGTTGTTTGGTTGAAAATAATTGTGACATTCTATATGAATTTTTTAATTTCCATTATAGCGATTTTCGCTATGCTGTCACTTATTGAATATCACCCCATAAACTTTTGTGTGACTTATCTTGAGCTTGTATTTTCACAAAATATATGTTTAAAATTCATTAATCATTTAGATTAGTGATCGTTAAATTTAATTAGATTCGAAATGAAAACGAAAAGTAACTACGTTCCATTGCCTTATATTATTTACTCCTAGCCGTCCATTCTTCGGAATTTCGACTTATTAAATGAGCAAGGCAGGTGTTTCTTCAAGTGAATACTTCCAGTCCAAAAGAACCTTAGCATCGCACTTCTTATCGCCCTTAGCAATTTATTAGGAAGAATGAAAGCTCTAGCCCTGTAAACCATCATGGAGAAACTGACAGAGTTAATAAGGATTAGACGACCTGCTTGTGATAAGAATCTATTTGCCCAGTTGTTCATGGTTAAAGTGATTTTGTTGTAGAAGGGAAGGAAATTTCTAAAGAGATCTTAGATTAGATGGGAGGAAAGCCTAAATAATTCATATCATGTTCCATCATTTGAAGACTAGTGGATTGAATAAGATAAACGACTAGGAGAGGAGGAACTCCAGTAATGATGATACTAAATTTATTGAGGTTTAGCTTAAGACCTACCATGCAATAGAAAGAGTTCACGGTTGCGAAAATGCTTTTAATTAAGGCTCGATCAGGTTTTTTAAAGATCATTATAACATCAGCAAACATTATGTGGAGACGTGGGGTTTTCTACATCTAAGGTGGAACTTTATAACGTTATGATTATACTTTTGAGAGATCATTCTAGTTAACACCTCCTGCCATATACCTTGTTTGCTTTTAAAATAGCCAACAGTTTGACCATTATGTTTCAAAGAATAACTTGGTGTTGAAATAGATTCAAAAACCCATGCAACAAAAGGTTTAAGGAATCTCATGTGAGCCATAATGAGAACTATAGATGACCAATGAATTGTGTCATATGCCTTCTTAATATCCAGTTTCATCATTATAGTAGGGACGAATAAGCTCTTCCATAACCTCTTAGCATTTCCTGGGCTAGAAGAACATTGTATTGGATATTTCTCCCAAGCAAAAATGATGCTTCATTTTGGGAAATAAGATTAGGAAGCACAGATACCGTCTGGAAGCAAGTATCTTCGATATACACTTGTAAACAACATTACAATAAGAGATTGGCCTGAAAAAGCACACTATAGTTGCTTGGCTAGTCTTAGTATAACGACCCTAATCTTAAGTAACATTATTTAGGATATTTAATTAGTTAAGTTAAATGAAATAATGTAAGGATTAGGGGATGGTGATTTGTGTAAACTATGGGGTAGCCATGCATTGTCAATAAATAAACTAAAATGAATTAGAATGAAATATATAAGGGAAGTTAAATATGGAGCAAAATAGGAAAAGACATATCTTAATACCCTAAACCCTTAAGCCATGTTCATTTTACACGTTCATTATAAAAATCAAAATATAGACGCCAACCACCGTTAGAAGTTAAAAGAGGAAGATAAGCAAAAAGAAGAAGCTAAATGAATATTATCCATTCTCAAATCTCAACTCCTTAATTTCATAGCTAAGGTGAATAATGACTATATCTCATGTTTTCCATTGCTTTCAGTTTTAGGATGAAATTCAAATTATTTTGCAAAGTTATTTGCCATTTTTTAATTGTTAAAATGGATATATATGCTTGTTGATGATTTATGTTAATTCATATAGATTTTACGAAATGTTCTAATGCGAAAACCCTATTAAATGACATCCAAATGCCCTGCAATTTTAGATTTGGATCAGAAATGATATATTAGAGGTTATTTTCAATTTTCGTAATTTTTTGAATTAACATGGATTTTATATTAATTTTCTAGTGAGGAAAATGGATATTTGGGTTTAAAATAATATATGGCTAAATTATATATGTTTTGGATTTGAAATTTATATATGCTAGAAAACATATTAAAAATAATTTATAGAAATTTATAGAATTTTCCTATGTGTTTTAATAATATATAAAATTATTTATGGTCTGGGACTTAAAATTTTTATATTTTATAAAAGGAGAAGGGGCGTTTTATAAGTAAATTAAATTGTTTATTTTTGAAATTTTGCCAACACCTTTAGAAAGGAAAATTAACAACCAATAATATTTTGACAAACAAGGTAGGTTAGTTGAAAAGATTACTTTAAAAGGATAAAAATCATATTTTACATGCTTTTTACACGTTTCACCACTTTCGGCACTTAGGTTTGGACTGGAAACTTCCGCCTCTATTGCCGTCGAAACCAATGCACATAGTATCAAAGATACGGTACATGGTGAATTGGATATAGGTGAAAGGTGTCGGGTCGAAACAAGGGGTTACGATGGGGTCGAAATGCTATTTTTCTTTCAAATGGAAATGCGCCTGCTTTGCTTTCGAAAGGAATGCTTTCGACTTGGTTGGCTTTCGAATGGTTTAAATTTATCTAAAGAATGGTTTTAAATGAGGTCTTGCCTTTTGTTTTAAATAAATACTTTCAAAGGGGCCAAAACCCCTTGTTGCCGCTTTTTACCTTTCGAAGCAAATGGTTTCGAAAGGATACTTTGTTTTTAAAACCAAGCAATTTCACCATTGCTTTCGAAAGGTTGGTATCAATATTATCACTTCTTTACTTAGGAATTGGTTTCAAAATAGTTCTTTTGACTTATTGTTTTATGACCCCTTATTCTAATGAAGGTAAAACTTAGAAGTTTCAAAAGAACAGGTTTTTAAATGGTTTCAAAAAAATTTCACATGTTTTATTGAACCTAATTGCTTTTGAAAGGCTTGATGTTTACCAAGAATTTTAATGCTTTTGAAAGGTCTAAATGAAGGTTTCGAAGGGGTGATTCCCCAATGGTTTTAAAAGGTTTAAAAGAAGGTATTCAATATTTGTGAAAGGCAATGTTAAGCATTTTAAAAATAGGATGTATAAGGTCTTAAAGCTTTCGAAAGAAGTTTTTTTCAATAGTTTCGAAAGGTTATTTATGAAGGGTTTTGAAAGGATATGTTTCTGCTTTCGGCCTAAGGTTTTACTTGTATCGGAAGGTATTTTGAATGGATTTGAAAGGGGTTGTTCAAGACGTTAAATGTTTTCATCGACAAAGTTTTGTGTGAAGTATATATAACATGCCAAGGTGATTAGAGTAAAGCATATTGATATTTTTATTATTCAAAGAATAAATTAACGATTTAAATCAATTTGAAAGAAAATGTTTTCAAGGAAAATTTATGTGTAGTTAATCCTAAGTAAAATGACTTAGATATTATAATACCAGATGTGGCTAGTATACGGCCGTTTCCTATACATTAGCCATTATCCCTTAGCTAATTTTGTCCAAAATTCCTATGCGTAGGGCTTTTTCATAGGTAAGACTAAATTGATGTTACACACAGAAAGAAATATGCAGAGTAAGGATAGGTTATTGGTGAGCCCGCAAAATCATCAGGATCAGTTGACCCTGGAGAAGTTAGATAGGGATAGACTATCCAAAAGAGGCGTATCTAAAATAAGTTAGATTTTTTTTATCTGGTAGGCCTGAGTCAACCAAACGTTAGTCGTTAGCCAAACAAAACTATAGTGTTCGAATGATAGTCCATATGTTATCTAATTTATATTCTTTCATGATATTGGTATAATTATTTTAACCATTTTTGGTTGTGGAATTAAGATTTGCAAAAGATATGTTTTAAAAGGATATTAGTGAAGGCAACCCGTTCAGCTAAGCGGCGTGGTCTCACTTAATATCAAATAACTGAGATGTATTGTATTATTCACACCAAGCTTTATGTCTGACTCGAAGTTTATGTTTTTCCCACAAACTCTCGGGTGCTCAAAATTGATTTGAGTAGGCTGTGGGTTGAGGATTTTTCGATTTTAGTTGGTGGAAGAATAAGTCTTCCAAAGATGAGCAGGAGGCAGAAGTTAGCTATTTAGGAGTTGTTCTGTTTGTCTATTCTGCAGTGCTATATAAAGTCAGTTGTGAGTATTTAGTACTCTGGTCATCCAAGAGAGTATCTTCATATGTCGCTGTTGGTGTATTTTGTAATAATTATATTTGATCTAAACTTGGGAAATGATTAAGATTATGTAATGGAATATGAAACGTTTTTGTGAAATGTAATCGGAATTGTTACTTTTTGAAATCTGTGATTTTGTTCCATATTCACGTACTTCTGATATCACGAATACCATTAACATTATCGTATTTGGTCACCGGAAGTTACTACTGTGGATGACTGTAGTAGTTGTTAGCGCTTACTTTGGGGCTTCATATTAGGGATGTTACAACTTAGTATCAAAGCATATGATTATGAAACAAAATCTAAACTAAAATGTTTTTTGAAAACATCTTAAGGACTTAGAGATAAGACTACGGTATGGGATAACGCTATAGTATGTACTTGTATTTGCTATATATAAGTATGCGCTATATCCCTAGTTTCTTATCTCTCTTAGGCTATTCTTCCGTATCTTATGAGGCTTGAATACAAATATGCATGCTAGAAGTGGATGGGTTTACCTTGGGTGAAGCACCACTTCAAATGGTAATAGTAGACCAAATACGGGTAGAAACCCAGATCAGGCACAAGTTGAAAATGTTGGTGCAAGAGTTCCGCAAGTTGACAAGGAAGCTATGTATCAGTTTTTTGTCAGCATGATACAGGCGGGTGTTGCTGAAGGAGTAGTTGGAGGAGGAGTTTAGGAAGCTGTGGTGGCGAGTAACTATGTTATTCTAAGTAAAGACTATGCTAGGCTAGGAGGAAAGCCATTCATCAGAACTGAAGACGCTATTTAAGTAAAAAAAACTAGTTGCTGCATTGTGAGAGAATGATTCCAGATTTGGGGATCGACGATGAGCAGAAAAGAAGGCTTGCTTCTAGACAGCTTCAAGGAGCAGCGCTATACTGGTGGAACAGTGTTACCATTGGAGTTTACAAGGAGACCATGATATGGGCTGAGTTTAAGAGGAGGTTCGGGGAGAGGTTCATGTTTGTGATAGCGAAGTCTACCTTGCTCAAAAAGTTTGCTGAGTTGGAGCAATGATAAATGAATGTATTGGAGTATGCTACAAGGTTTTAGGAATTGGCAAGGTATGGTTATGTCACTGTAGACACTGTGATTAAGAGGAAGGGCAATTTCGTTAGGGGTTAAAGACTGAGTCGGCAAAGGCTACATACCACATATCAAGGACCCTTGTGATGTTGTGGTTGAAATGGCTTTTTGGATCGAGGAGATGCTTACTTTTCTAGAGAGTAACAAGGCAAAGGAAGTCAGGATGGGGCAGAGTCAGAAAAGAACATTTTCCATAAGAAATGAGCTTAGAAGGGAGTGCTGCTAAGAAGGGAAAGGAAGAAGTGGTATGTTATAAGTGTGACAAGAAGGGACACTATGCCCATGAGTACCGGACGGGCAAAGGAAATAAAGCTGCGGAGAAGAAAGAGTTTAGGTGTTTCAACTGCGATTAAATTGGACATTACAACAAACAATGCAGGAGCTTGCTAAGGATGGAAGGGCAAAGTATATGCATTGGAGCCAACAACTCAAGGCCAACATCAGAGGAAAAAGAAAGGGTTGTATTGGGAGGTACACTTCAAATTCATGGTATGTCAGTTAGCATTCTGTTTGATACTGGTGCATGGCATTCTTTTATATCTCATTGTTTGGTAGATTAGCTTAATCTAGTACCCTCATATTTAGTTACTTCCTTAAAGGTTGCAAATCCGATAGGAGGATATGCAAAACTTGGGATGAAGTATGACCACTTAGAGTTTGATTTGTTAGGTCATACCTTTATTTAAAGTTTGCATGTGTTTGACTTCGTTGGGTTCGGAATTATTTTGGTCATGGAATGGTTAAGTATGATGCTAGGATATTTTGCCATGATAGGAAAATATCACTTAGACACCCTCATTGTAGTGATCAGATTGTATATATCATAGAAAACCCTAGTTATGAGGTGAATGCTTTGTTGGGTTTTGGAGGTAGAAGATGACTTAAACTGATTTTTTGTGATTAGAGAATTCGTGGATGTTTTTGAAACTACTGTAGGATTACACCAAAATGACCCATTGAGTTTTGGATAGGTTCTGGTGCGGGGACCAAAACCAATGAGTAGACCGCCATGTAGGATGACGCCTACCGAGATGAGGGAGCTAAAGACGAAGTTGGTGGATTTGGAAGGCAAGAATTTTAGTAGGCCAAGTAGTTCGCCTTGTGGAGCATCCGCGGTGTTTGTTTCTAAATAGGAGGAGGATCCAGTATTGGTCGAATGGTTAGGAAGTTAAAGAAAGGAATGGAGAGCAATGACTTGAAGGATTTTAGTCTTGAATAGAATGGTTGGTTGATAAAAAAGGAAGGTTGTGTATTTCAAATGTGAGAGACATGAGGAAGGAAGTTCTGGAGGGATGTCATCGTTTGAATTTTACTATTCATCCACGAGGAACTAAGATGTACCAGGATATGAAGAGGAGTTCATTTTGAAAAGTATGAAGATGGATGTAGGTTTTTGGGTACTGTAGTGCCAGAACTGCCAATCGCTAAAAGCCGAACATCAGAAGCCAAGTGTGTTGGTTCAGCTAGCGGATATTTGGGTATGAAAGTGGGATTCTATTTCAATGGATTTTACAAATGGGTTTTCAAGATCTAATAGAGGAAATGAAAGTATGTGGGTCATAGTTGACAAGTTAAATAAAATGCCCATTTCATTCCAATTAAGTTAACTTGGGTGACACCAGTTTTGGCTAAGTTACTTATGAAGAATGTAGTTAGATATCACAGAATTCCTAGTAGTATCGTGAGGGATAGAAATTCCTTGTTCACTAGCAAGTTCTGAAGAAGTCAACAGGAGATTTTAGGAACCAAGCTAAAGATGAGTGTCGCTTACCATCCATGGACTAATGGGAAAATAGAAAGATTTAACAAAATATTGGAAGATTTATTAAGAGCTCGTGTGTTTGATTTTGGGGGATCATGGGATGACCATCTACACTCAGTCGAGTTTTCGAATAAGAACAGTTATCGGGCTAGTATAGGGATACCACCGTTTGAAGCTATTTATGGAAGATCATGCCAATCTCCCGTTTGTTGGATAGAGACTAGGGTAAGTTGGTTCATGGTGCGAATTTAGTTAGAGAAGCTGTAGAGAAGATTGCGTTAAATCGGGATAGAATGAAGGAAGTTTAGTCTAGGCAGAAGAGTTATGTGGATAGAAGAAGGAAAGATTTGGAGTTCTTGATTGGAGACCATGTTTCCATTAATGTATCTCCAAAGAAAGGTGTATTCAGATTTGGAAGATCAGGGAAATTGGCACCAAGATTTGTCGGACAATTTCCTATTATAGCAAGGATTGGGAAACTCGCATATAGAGTAGAGTTACCAAGTAGTTGGCAGGAATCCATGATGTTTTTCATGTTTCTCGTCTAAGAAAGTGTGGTTAAGATCCAGAGAATACTATAGCACCGACTATGTAGGGGACTTAGTAGCAGAGCCGAATTTGACTATAGTTAGAAAGCCAGTTTGTATAATCGCGAGGGATTAGAAGAGGATAAGGAATAAGACAGTCAATTAGTTAAAGTCTAGTGGAGCGACTGTTAACCTAGAAAATGGATCAACACCCTAGATCGAGTGTGAAAGCACCAGCCCTGTTCTTACAAAGAAATATTTTAGTGAATAAATGTAAACAGAGCTGAAATAGAAAGAAGACAAGAATATATTTATAGTGGTTCAGCTGTTAATGAAACCTACGTCCACTTTAGGGTTTTTATTATTGACTGATTACTATGGCAAAGTTAATTGGATTACAATGTTCATGAATGTCATCAGTTAGATCGAGTCCCCAATTTTAGAGTTCACTGGAGAATCACAGTGAACCTTTTGGATGATCGTTGTGAGGAAGGAGAAGAGTGAAGAAAGCTTTCTGCAGAATTCAACAAACAGTCCGGAGGATTCGAATCGATTTTTCTTTCTTTTGCATGCACGGTGTACCTATACTGGAAGGGATTTTCCACGTCATTTCGGACAACCGATCTATTATCGATCGTTGATCGATAATGGGTAAGTGTTGGAGAAATAATTTCAAAAACAAAGTGATACAGGAAGTCCTTTTCCCTCTCAACTATGAGCGTACTATTACACAGGATAAAGCATTTGTAATGTTGGGACATTAGGCCCACCACCGATAAATAACACATCGCACTTGCCTCATTACATACTTGAAGTCTGACACATCCGTATGAACCGATATTACTTCGTAATTCAAGTGTAGTACGGGAAATTCTTACTTTAGAGTAGAATTATGTGACCATTTCGGACGCAAGTCCTGTTGTTTAGAATGAAGCATTCTTCTTCTCGCTGTAAGTCTAGCGGAGGAAGTCCTACGCTTTCGGAGGCCGAGTCGTCGTTTATCGTCTCTCCTCCTTCTACTTCACAAGCTGAATATGGTCACTTAGTTCTAGTTGGTCCGGTCTTGGATCAAACTCCTCCTAATTTTGGATTTTTTCCCAATCCGCTAGAGAGAGCTTCCTCCGTGATTTCTGCTAAAGTCTTGCACAACATCTGCCTACAGCATGGCATTCTAAAGGAAGATGTGCGCCTCCCAGAGAAGGATGAATTTGTTCATATGCCACCTCTGGGATATATTGCTTTTTATGGATGTATGTGCCTGAGCGAAGCTGTTCCCCCATTAAATACTTTTGAGAGAAACCCTCTCGAACTTAGGAATCACTCTATTCCATATTCATCCCAACGGATATGCTATTCTAACCTGCCTACATGTTCTTTTCATGCGGACTCTCAATCATGCCCCAAGCTTTGGCAAGTTAAAATATATTCTCTCGTTCAAAAGAAGAGACGACTGTGCATCCTTGGTTGTGATTGAGTCCCAAAGAAACCATAAAGTCGTGTTGCGACTACTGACAAATTTATCTTAATTCAGAGACCTAATAATTCTTTATTAGGTGTCTTGAGGGATTCGGTCGTCTCTACACAACAGAGGGTAAGTTCTTTTTCTCACCTATAGAGCTCTGATATGTTGCTGCGGAATTACTAACGAGTCAAATATTTTCTACAATTATTTCGAGGCCTAACAGGGACTTATTTGTCAACGAAACTTTCCGAACCCTAAAGGTCATTATGCCGAGGAGAGATCGGTTAATTTCTTATTGGCAGATGAAAACCAGCTTCGACACGAGCTGTTGCATCCACGGAGGTCTGCAGTCCCGGTTGAGGTCCATGCCCTTCTTGATCCATGATACATACATGATCCCTTCTTCGTCTCATGGTTATAAAGAGGGTGTTTTCCAAGAGAGAAGGCTTGTCCGGTGAGTCGACTGAAGAAACTCACGAGGGAAAAGATGCGATGACCGAAGCCAGTTGCCTGGCTAGAATGCCTCTGACTCCAGAAGAAGAAGAAGGGGGGTTTAATTAAAGAGAAGGAAAAGCCGTGGTAGATATAGAAAAGGAGGAGGATGTGATTGACAGCAGTAACGATGAGTCCTCCTTCAGCAACGACGATGATTTCTATATAGAATGCTACGATGGAGATTCTAAATCATGCGACGAGACTCCACGGATGAGTCCCATTGTTCTAAGCTCACCTTCCCCGGATATGAGTGATAAAGATGATGCTCCAGATGTCATACGATGTCAAAATTCTCCGATTAAAGATGCTGGCGTAGACTTCGGAGATTTGAGCAATGTTTACATTAATTTTGACATGCCCATGGGGGAAGAATTCATGTTTGCTGAGGTGTCTCCTAGCCCTGGCCATGTTGCGCATGAAGTTAGTCCGATTCCTTTAACGGCGCCCACTTGCCCGATTTGTGATGTCATTTTAGGCTATCCTCCCAAACACATTACACGTTTCACTAGGGTTACACTCACTTAGGCACATATTTTTCATGTTTATCTTTCATTTCTAAGTCTCTTTATTTATTCATTGTGTCAAATACCATAAGAGGATGCAGACTTTACAACAAACTTGAGGAATTTACCGACTCTCAACGTCGGTCGAAACGATCTTCTAGTTGTTATTTTCATCAAGAGACAAGGGAGGAATATCGAAGAAGAAAAGATTTAGAGGCCAAAACCCCTTGCCGAGATGAGAGGTAACGGGGTTGAATATATAAATGCGGTTTGAGAAAAGAAAGACTTTCAATAAGTGACAGGAGCAACTTAAAAACTCAAAATCTGATCGCGATTCTCATTTTGCGGAACAACAGGCCTTCGCTTCGGCCTCTGACTCAATCGGTCCTAAAATCCCAGTTTCTTCTGTCCACATTCCATCTTCAACTCAAGTTCCTTCATCTCATATGGCTCTTGCCCCCGAGTTTTTCACGCCCCAACCAAAGATCTACCTATGTTCTTCCATCAGGTCCTTCAAGGCTTGAACGACCGCTACTTGATTGATTTTTAAGGGAGATTAAATTCGACCGCGATCTTCATTTGCTTCATAGAGATACATATGCACCCTACCATCAGGAAATCCTGAACGATTTAGAACAAGCCGAAGGGTAGGAAAATTATGCAAACAGCTAGTGGACATGAACCGCAACAACAAACAAGAAATCCACTCCTTTGAATCGGAGAAGGATGACTTTGAAAGAGCGTTGGCGTAACGCGATGCCAGAATCAAACAGTTGAAAGAAGAAAAGGATTTGGCACTTCGAGAAAGAATGAACAGCACCGGCTTGCTAAAAGTGCTAAAAGAGGCTCATAAGAGAATAGAGATTGTCTACCGGGACGAAATTAAGAAGGTACATGCAGAAGAATCCAAGTTAAAAGAGGAGGTGGCAGCTTGCAGCTTGACAATTGAGGCTGAAAATAAGAACCTTTCCAACGACGACCTTATCGTGGAGAGGCATAATAAAACAATTGCAAAATATGGAAAAGTTGTGAAGTCGCAAGGTAAAACCTTCTCTGACTAGGCTGAGACGGTCGCCAGGCTCCAGATCGAGTTACGCAGGTTAGAGCCGATAAAGCTCGTGCCAAAGTTGTAAAGGCTACCGTTCTAGCAGATTATTTGAAGCATCAGAACACCTTCAAGAAAAAGATGGAGAAGATGGAAGAGACCATCTTGAACATTATGTCAACTCCCTGCTGCACCGGGGGAGTCTAGGTTACTTAGGCTCAAAATTCTAGCACACTCTCACAGTGGTTTGGGAGGAAATCTTGACCCATTTCCGTGATAGCGGGGATGTTTATGCCGAGCAAGAGCTGAGAACGCCTATCTCATTAAAGAAACAAAGTAAAGGGTGGGGGATTTTGCGGGTTGAAAGAGAGAAGGAAGCCGCCGACGTTGCCATGATGACAACTGCCGAAGCAATACGGGGCCTTTTATCTCCAGTCCCTATGAACAATCGGGGCATCCTCACGATCCATCAACAAGTTTTATGCATGAAGATTCCCTTCATATTATGGAATAGTTGAAGGACGGTAAAGTGGTGAATACAAGGTTGACATGCTCGAACACTCTTCTAGTGCAGGTAATCTACTTGTTTCTCCCAAGTTCGTGAACTTTCAACTCACGCAGCAAGAGCATAATGAACACTTTCATTTTTGATCTTATAGGTCCTTCGTCCTTGTCTGCCGATCTACCGGCTTTCTAAATGCCTAGACCTATTGTTATATCTTCCACTTCAATACATGTTTCTGTATCTGATTCTGTCGTTGTGTCCGTGTATGGCTTGTAGCCGAGGCTGGAATCCGAGAAGGTCACCACACTGCATTGTTTGGATGACCCTTCCGTATCTTTGGAGGATTACTTCATGGAGACTGAAGTTCGGGAGCAAAATATTCATATTAGCAGCTACATAGATCTCAGGAACAATTGATTGCCATTAGAAAAAGGAAAGTTGAAGCGATAAAGGCTTCTAAGAGCACCTGCAGATCTCGAAAGCACAAAACGAAAGGCAAGCCTTCTGAGAAAGTTACAGGGTAGGAAGTCGACATCAGCACCAAGGAGGTTGTCGACATCACTAGCAGCGACATCGCCCCAGAGGCGAAGCAAAATCTTCGAATAAATGGCGGGAAGGGGAGAGGCGGAAAGAGGCACTGGGAAGCTTGGGTGGTAGCTGATCTTGTTTTGATTCATTTTGCATTGTTTTGTTCAAGTGTAATTTGATGCCCCACCTCTATACCCATGCTAGCCAAGAGCACTACGGATTAATGTCGTCGACTAGCACGGAGAATAGGGCTGTTGAGGAGCGACAATCTATATAATTGCTTTGTGCGAGTACCGATATGCCACATAAAAATATAACTTTTCATCTCAAGAGGAAATCCGACATACCGCCACAAACACAAAGCTACTACACAGTGGCTATATGTAATCTTCGGAAATAAATATAGAAATATCATAACACAAATCAGTCACAGAAGTTCATATCTCAAAGGCGGAAACAGATATGAATATTACGCATAAAAGTGTACATCAGAGTAGTGGTCGAAAAAGATCCACAATATAACGAGAAGAATAGATACAAGTGCTAGACAAAAGAATAAGTACACATCAAGGAGTCTCTATCTCGAATGTATACAAAACAAAAATTACCAATCTAAAGTAGTTAGCCAAAAGTCAGATAATACTCCCGGGTGAGGAGTCAAGTAGAAGCACCTGTAACATCTCGGTCTGACCCGAGTATTATTTAATAAGAAAATAATAAACGGATCAGACCGAGATGTTACCGGAGCTTCTACTTGACTCCTCACCCAGGAGTATTATCTGACTATTGGCTAACTACTTTAGATTGGTAGTTTTTGTTTTGTATACATTCGAGATAGAGACTCCTTGATGTGTACTTACTCTTTTGTCCAGCACTTGTATCTATTCTTTTCTTTAGATTGTGGATCTTGTTCTACCACTACTCTGATGTACACTTTTATGTGTAATATTTATATCTGTTTCCGCCTTTAAGATATGAACTTGTATGATTGATTTGTGTTATGATATTTCTATATTTGTTTCCTAAGATTACATATAGCCACTGTGTAGTAGCTTTGTGTTTGTGTCGGTATGTCGGATTTCCTCTTGAGATGAAAAGTTATATTTTTATCTGGCATATCGGTACTCACACAAAGCAATTATATAGATGGTCGCTCCTCAATAGCCTTATTCTCTATGCTAGTTGACGACATTACTCCGTAGTGTTCTTAGCTAGCATGGGTATAGAGATGGGGCATCACATCTTGGTATCAGAGCCAACACTTCGAAACAATGTAGAATAATCTAGCAAGGATAATTGTCCTAAGTCTTTCTTAGGAGTCGTACCTTAGGATTTTATCCGAGTCTTAGGACCCATTCTTTCCTATTTTCTTTATGATGCCTTGTTTTATCAATCATTATTGTTTGATATTTATTTTAAGAATAACTATTTCTTCATTCTTTCTTTCTTTCTTAAAGTAGAAGAAATGGTTAGTTCTAGCAGTCCTACCACTGGTCAATCCAGTAGCCCTTTTTTGGATGGCGCACTCATGTCTGCCCAACAAATTTTGGATCTTGTAAAGAATCAAGAGTTTATCTATTCTTTGAGTAAGAACCCCGAAATGGTTCTACCTTTGAAACTTGAAGTTTCATTCAATCAGCTTGTGGATATCACTCTTCGACATGAAGAGGTTGGTAAAGGAAGTGATAGTGATATTGGGATTTCCAAGAAGAGGCGTATTAAGTTCAAAATCCCTAATCCCAATAAGAAAGTGAAGCAAACTACTTTGGTAGCAAAGACTCCAATCCCTAATCATAGAGGATGCTATAATTGTAATTCTAAGGACCATAATGTAATTAAGTGTCCTAAACCCATTACTTGTCGGTATTGCAAAAATCTGGGCCATATTTTATCTACATGTCCCAAACTCCCTAGCAAAAGGGAGGGAAAGTTGAAAGTTGTGCAAGCCCCTTATGACACTTCTCTTGATCAAGGTATTTCACATTCAATCCTTGATTTCATTTGTTCTGTGATTATCATTTTCGAGCACTTTTTGATATGTGTTCATCTTATTATTTTATATCAAAAGAACTTGTTGATTCTTTTTCTTTAAATATTTTGGGCTTGATGACTTCTTTGAAAATTGCAAATCCGGTTGGTGGATCCGCAACACTCACTTTGCTTTGTTTGGATGTCGAGATTATTTTATGTGATTTTTTCTTACGGATCCAATTTGCATTTTATGCGTTACTTAGGCTTCGAAATTTATTTTTGTGAAAGGATTGGCTTAATTATTATGAAGCCATATTTCATGTCCCGAGTGGACTATTCATCTTCGACATTTTCAATCTGTTAAGTAGATTTCTATTTTTCTTTGTGATTTCGATTCCAATTTGATGGCATCATTTTATTCTTTAGGCCCACATGTTGAGTAAAGTGTTATTTCTCTCATCTGGGTAGTTGTGAATTTTCCGGTGTTTTGAGCTTATCTTAGGATTATCACCTAAGCAATCCTTTGATTGGTGTTAAGTGTTTCCAGCTCGACTTGCCATCGGTTTTCATTTGCTACGAGTCGCGGAAGTTAGCATTCCACTTACCGCATTCCGCACTCATTATGATTCTTATGAATGACTTATTATGCCATTCAGTTTGTCCAGCTTATTTTATCCACTTTATAAATCGAGTAGTTCTACGAATATCTCGATGTCTCCATTCTTGTATTTATTGATTTTGGATGAAAATAGCAATTTTAAAATTTTTGCAAATCTTTTTCATAAGATTTATTTATAAGTATGGTTGGATTTTGTTCTCAAACGAGCAAAGAATATTCTTAAAATTTTTGAGAGACTTATTTATCATATAGAATATAATTTGGTGATTGTATTTCCCATTTAGTGTTTTAAGAATTCTGGTCGATGTGCTTGATCAACGTTATCGATAGGAATCTCCTAAACGCTTTGATGAGACAATCAGACACAGTAAATTGACTTGTAAAAAAGTAAATTTTTCTAGAAAGATAATTACATAAAGATAATTGTGATTATTGAAAATTTTAGCTTTTTTTGGGAGAGAAGATTATTTAAAAGGAACTCTTTTCCGATACTCTTATTCTTGTGATTCCCGAAGGGAACCAAGACTTTATTATTTATACCGATGCTTATCGTATTTGTCTCGGTGCCGTTCTCTTGCAAAGGAGACGTGATATCACTTTTATTTCTATACAATTAAAGCCTATCGAGACTAGGTATGCCACTTATGATCTTGTGCTCGTGGCTATTGTTTTCGCTTTTAGAAATTTGGTATCATTATTTTTGGATGAGAAATTTGTTCTCTATACTGATCATAAATGTTTGAAGTATTTATTTTCTCAAAAGGAACTTAATTTGCATCAACAACGTTGGCTCGAGTTCCTTGCATCTTGTGTTCTTGATTTTGGTGGAAGTTGGGAAGATCATATTTCTCTTGTTGAGTTTTCCTATAATAATAGCTTCCAATTTACTATCAGGATGGAACCTTTTGAGGCACTCTATAGAAGGCCATGCCGATCTCCTTCTTGTCGGCTTGAAGCCGGTGAGAAGATGGTTTTCGGTCCATATTTTATTCATGGTTCCACAGAAAAGATTGATCTTATTCGCCACAGGATGAAAGAAGCTCAAAGTAGGCAAAAATCCTATGTCGATAAGCGAAGAAGGAGATTAGAATTTTCTGTGGGAGATTTTGTGTTTATTCGTGTTTCACCTATGAAGGGTGTTGTGCGTTTCATTCGATTGGGAAAGTTAACACCTCGATAAATTGGTCCATTTCCCATCACCGAACGTATTGGTTCCGTGGCTTATCGCCTTTTATTACCAGCTTAATTTTCTGCTATTCATAACGTTTCCCACGTCTTTCAACTACGAAAATGCCTTAGGGATTCCTATTTTTATTCTTGAGCCCAGTATTATTGAAGAAATTGAAGTTTCACCTATTTGACTTATGAGCAACATCCTATTTGCGTCATTGCTTCGGAGGATGAGCGCCTTTGAAATAAAGATGTTCTTCTTATGAAAGTTCAATGGTTCTCAAATCCTAAGGATTGTTCTCGGGAATCTTGAGAATTCATCGAGCGAACACATCTGGACTTACTTTCTTGTGCTCTTTGAGGTGAACTTCTTATTTCAAATTCTTTTGTGTTGATATGCTTTTATGGTTGTTACTTTTTATTTTCTTCTTAAATATTGCGAGGACGCAATTTCTTTAAGGAGGAGAGTCTGTAGCAACCAGCATATTTAGCGATTTTATATTTAAATATTTTATTTAAATATTAGCATCATCAGTCGGATTATAGTCCGAAAAGCTACTTTTTGCAAACAGTCGAATTAGAACTCGAGACCACTTCAATTGAGTTCAAAATGCCGTTTGCGACCTTTTTGAGTATAAACTTTGATATGTTTGGATTTAGTAGAATTTTGCTACCTTTTCACTTTGGGTTTGGGTTTGGGTTTTAGCCCAATGTTCTATCATAAGACCCTAGTTCCACCCGCTCTCCTCTTCATTACTTCATTACCTTTCCTAATACTCAAGCTTTATCAAAAATGGGGGAATCAAATGGGAAATAGAAACTCCAAGCCCTAGTTCATTTGCAAAATCCAAGTTTTAGCTCCAAATCCAAAGAAAAGCTATTGGTAAGCATCCTCTTCTTCTTCTCCGACTCATTCTCTCTTTAATTTCAGAAATTCCTAAACCTAACTTAGGAAATGTTTCTCTTTTAAGCTTAGATTCAAGCTTCTTGGGTTAGAATTGTAGAGTGATTGTTCTTGCTTTGCTCTATAGCTTCTTCCTTGTTTTTAAGAAAAGGTGAGATTTTTATCTCACATCTATGCCTATATCTATCTTTGATTGTTGCGTATAAATTCCTAACACTTATTCATACGCATTTGCTTTTGGTTTGGATTGAATTGGAGAATATTCCAATTTTTGGTGTTTTGAGTTCAATTCTTTAAAAATCCTAACTTTATTGTTTGATCATGTTTTTGGTGATGAATCGAAGAGCTTATAGGACCGGGTAGCCAGTAGGCGTAAACTCCTAGCGTCCGTGCTTGTCCGATTTCAAATTGAGAGAGTTTGCACTTCATTTAAAATGGGATAGGAAATGCAGAAAATCAGATTCAGTCGACTGAATTCTCTGAGTCAGTCGACTGAGCTGAAGCCCGAGAATTTTTAAGGTCTGTGTTCAGTCGACTGACTCAGGGAGTTTAGTCGACTGACCTGCTCCTGTTTTGCATGTTTTGCCTATTTATGCTCAATTTGCTTTGTTTTCCAATCTTTAATCGATTCTTCTTCTCCGATTAGTTGTTATCATCTTTGTCGACTTTGATAACTTCTATTTTAGGAATTTTTGGTATATCCACTTTGATGGATTCAGTATTGGTTTTTTTGGATTTGATTCACGTCTTCGTATGTGAATTTAATGATTGATTGTTCGTACAATCATTTTTGTGATTTGTCACTTTAAAAATATAAAGGTTTTAATACTAGTAGTAAATATCAAATCTCTTTCTTCAAAATGATATCAACACTATTTTATTACAAAGCTCGTTTTTTCAAACCGTTTTCCAATCTACTAGCATATACAAACCTTTACCTCACTCGAATGAGAAATCTAATTAAACGGCTTAGTTAAACAAGTGGTATGGAACGCTTGCCTTTACTTCGTCGGTTAATTCTTGGAATTGTTCGATTGAATCTCTTGTGACAATTTTCGAGTGGAGACCTATAATTTGTTCGTAAATATTTAAGTTAAGCTAGTGGTTACGGGACATGAAGCTAAACTCATATATTTACTAGCTTAGTGTAATTGACACTTAACCTCGAGTGGAAGTCTACAATTTGTTCGTAAATAATTAAGTTAAGCTAGTGGTTATGGGACATGAAGCTAAATTCATTTATTTACTTAGTGTAATTTACACTTATCGATCAATGATGATCAATTTGTGATTTAGACTAGCAATGTGCAAAGTCTCTTTGTCTGCGAGGAAGACTAAACCCCGTTTTTAGTGGAGCTTCAGCTTGGTGGGGTAGCGACCCATGGTCTTCGGACCGTTTTAGTGGAACTTCGGCTCAAAGGTCTTCGGACCGTTTTAGTGGAGCTTTGGCTCAAAGGTCTTCGGCCCGTTTTTGTGGAGCTTCGTTTCAAAATTAATGGTTAGCAACCATGGAATAGCTTTCCGTTTTGTGATACACGTGTTGGTGAGTTTTAATGCTCCCGTCTTGTGATAGGCCTCTTTCCTCCATTTTTGTGATTTATGGATTTCTATCGATCGATTTCTAAAATTTGTGTTTCACCAATTTTCATGATTTACATTGATAAGCTTTATCATTATTTGTGCATTGGTGAATTTATGTTTCAACAACTTTAACGATTGGCATTGATATGTTTGTCAATATTTGTGGTTTAGTGAATAAAACAAAGTCTATGACATTCTTTTTAGTGCTTCGAGATTTCTTAAGATATTGTATGATTTTTGTTATTATTTAACGTATACTTGTCGTAGTATGACATTTTTGTTATCGTACGTTTTTATCATATCTCTTCTTATATCTCATTTCGCCTGATAATTATAGCTAGACTGATCCGTCTATTATTTTCTTATTAAATAATACTCGGATCAGACCGAGATGTTACAGGTGCTTCTACTTGACTCCTCACCCGGGAGTATTATCTTACTTTTGGCTAACTACATAGATTGGTAGCTTTTGTTTTGTATACATTCGAGATAGAGACTCCTTGATGTGTACTTATTCTTTTGTCTAGCATTTGTATCTATTCTTTTCGTTATATTGTGGATCTTGTTCGACCACTACTCTGATGTACACTTTTATGTGTAATATTCATATCTGTTACCGCCTTTGAGATATGAACTTCTATGACTGATTTGTGTTATGATATTTCTATATTTGTTTCCGAAGATTACATATAGCCGCTGTGCAGTAGCTTTGTGTTTGTGTCGGTATGTCGTATTTCCTCTTGAGATGAAAGTTATATTTATAACTGGCATATTGGTACTCGCACAAAGCAATTATACAGATGGTCACTCCTCAACAGCCTTATTCTCCGTGCTAGTTTACGACATTACTCCGTAATGTTCTTGGCTAGCATGGGTATAGAGGTGGGGCGTCACATGTAGAGTCTGCAATTAATACTTTTATTGTGTTTGGATGACGTCTTTACTTTTCCTTTCGTTGGCCGGTATTTGTGGGTACGGCTCCCACACTTTGATCTTGTATAAAGTTATAAGTAATACATTGTTGATATTTTGACTACACCATTACTTATCAGCCCATATGTGTTCTGGGCACTTGCGTTTATTTTGTTTACTTTCATTTTACTTTTTCTAGTCCAGTGATTACTAAAAAATTCATTATTTGGAGTAACAGAACTTGTGAATTTCTTTTAAGCATTTTATCTAAGTATTTTAAGTACCAGTGTATGCCCCCAGTTCACAGGGTTTTTTACTTTAAACACATGATAAACAACAAGTAACTTATCGCTTGAATAGTTTGCATACTAAACTTAGAATTTGACCAAGTCACAATTCGATTTTTCTTGTACAAGTTCCGCAACTTATGCTTTTATACGATTCATGTGCACAAGAACGTAAATTTAGTGTAGGGCATATAGTTATTTAACTATTAAAAAATTCAGAAGCATACAATTACAAGACTAATTTAATGAATATTGTAAATTTTTGGATGTGAAACCACTTATCATTTCTCAAAAAAGTGAGTTGATACTTATGTGTACCATTTCTTTGGAATTTTCCATCTTCAAATATGCACTTCATTGCTCGAGGCATGCTCATGATACGAGTTAACAGCAAATAGTTTATCGTTATTCACATTAACCATTATAGTTTATCATGGGGTGTCAACAATTGGAGCTTTCTGCTGGTTCGGAGCACTCTGATTTTGCAGGAGTCACACTGGTTACTCTCAATAACGGGATTGGGTTGATCCTTATAATTCCTATGATAGATGAGTTTTTCGGTATTACCATGGGGATTCCGGTATTTAAAAGTGTGCACGACTTTATGAGATGCATGGCTTTTGATACTTCTCAATGTTGACTATCTTCAGGCAACTTGAGGAGTTTATGTTTTAAGGGCATGATTTCATGACTCAGAGAGTTAGGGAACGATTTACAGGATACACGGCATTGTATGCTTCTCAACGTTGCATATCTTCAGGAAATGTGAGGATTTTATGTTTTAAGAACGTGATTTCATGGCTCAGAGAGTTGGTGTTCCCCTTACGGGGTGCGCGGCTTTTTATGTTTCTCAATGTTGCCCATCTTCGGGGCAATGTGAGGAGTTTATGTTTTAGGAGCGCGATTTCATGGCTCGGAGAGTTGGTGCATAGTTTACGGGATGCATGGCTTTTTTTAAGCCTTCCCAATGCTGCTAGAGCAACGCTAGTTCTTAAAAGGTAGGGAACACGTTCTGCCGATCCAATGGTCTGAATTGATTTGCTTCCATCGATCCGGCTGGTAGGTGGGCCGTACTTGAGCATGATTCCACTTTCTCAGATAGCAGTTGCATGGTTTTGAGTCAATTTGACATTGTCGACCTAGCATGTTTGTATTATGAACACAATTTTGTTGGTTCAAAAAGCAAATTAATTTTATTAATAGAAGTTGCACAAGTTCTTGCCTACGTACATTCCCCCGGCATCCCAGGATGGCTTATTTGCTGAAAAAAATAAAGTACATAAGGTAGTTTTCAGATGAAGCAGTGGCACAACGATTCGTTGCTACATGCTCTAGGAATTTGGATTCTATCGACGATTGTTAATTTAAAAGTTCCGTCTCTTAGCTTTTGATTGATCACATACGACCCTTCTCAGTTTGCTTCGAAGGCTCTTGGCACGAGATAGATTTGTTTGAGGACAAGGTCTCCTGCTTAGAAGATTTGGTTATGAAATTTGGAGTTGAAGTATCGCGCAACCCTTTTTTGGAGGGCGGCGGTCCTCAACTTTGCTTCTTCCCCCATTTCATCAATCACATCCAATGATTTGAGTAGGAGCTGCTCTTTTTGCATCTGATTAAAGTTTTTACTTCGGTGAGAGGGGACTTCTAGTTCAATGGTAATCATTGCTTCTGAGCTAAATGCCAAGGCGAACGGAGTGTGTCCAGTTGTCGCTTTGTGAGTTGTCCTATAAGCCCATAGTGCGAGTGGAAGTTCATTAACCCAGTTCCTTTTTGCTTTGGTTAGTCGCTTTTTGGCAGTGGACTTGATGATCTTGTTTGTTGCTTCCACTTGCTCGCTTGGTTGCGGATGAGCAACTTTGGAAAAGCTTCTCAATTTAAAAGTGTTTGTAGAAGTCTTTGAACTTGATATTTTTGAATTGGGTCCCATTATCAGTGATGATTTTTTGGGGCACACCAAACCTACAAATGATATTTTTAATAACAAAATTAATGACTTTCTTAGTGGTAATGGTGGCCAGTGGTTCTGCTTTGACCCATTTCGTGATATAGTCAACAACAACTGTAACATATTTGGCCCCTCCTTTAGCTATTGGCAATACGCCAATCAAGTCGATTCTCCATATTGCAAATGGCCATAGGCTGACCATCCGTGTTAATTTTGTTGAGGGAGTTCTTTTAATTTTGCCGAATCTTTAGCAATAATCACACCGTCCATGTAGTCTGCTGCATCGTGGTTTATTGTCGGCCAGAATAACCCAAACTAGAGAACTTTCTTTGCAAGCATCTGCCTCTAGTATGGTCTCCGCATTCGCCTTCATGCATTTCCTTCAAGATTCGTCAAGCTTCATCTTCGGTCACATATTTAAGAAGGGGGTAGAGAATCCCCTTCGGTGGAGAATCCCATCCTATATTACAAATCGCTATGCTTTTTGGAAAAGCTTTTTCCATTGATTTTGGTCAGTTAGAAGCGTCCTTGTAAATAAGTAGCCCTTGATTGGCGGCATCCATGTTTTCGGTTCGGTGGTGGTCTCCACAATCCAGTCGACATCCATTTCTTCTATACTTGAGGTATTCAGAGTCTCAACTTGGACTAGTCCCAATGATTGTGCTTCTTCGGAGCTTGCCAGTCTGGTTAAGTAGTCAACCTTGATGTTTTTCTCTCGTGGAATGTGAGTTGTGGTATAATGTTCGATGTTGCTCAACAACCCTTATACTTTTGACAGATATGCGGTAGGATTCTCCCTTGGAGCTTGGTACTCACATTTTCCTTGGTAGATGACTAGCTGGGAGGCCTTGTTGATGTGGATGAACTTTATTTTGAGTTCTTTCACAACTATCATCCTTACTATTAATGCTTCATATTATGCTTCATTATTTTTTGCATGAAATTTCAAACGTAAGGCGTAGAAAATGGCTCATCCTTCAGGGTTTTCAAGTACTACACCTACCCCCGAACAGAGGTTGTTAGATGCGCCATCAACGAAGTGTTTCCATTGCATCTCCACTTTCGACGGTGTTTCCTCTTCATCTTCCCATATGGTAAACTCGGTGATGAAATCTACCAGCGCTTGCACATTGACAGCCTTTATGGGATGGTTATTAATATTATATTGGCTCAGTTCGATGTTCCACTTAAGAAGTCGTCTGGAAGTTTTAGGTCAGTACAGTATGTGTTTCAGAGGCTGACCAGTTTGTGCGTTGATTGGATGTTCTTGGAAATACAGTTGTAGCTTCCTAGATGCGATTAGGAGGTAATGCACTAGCTTTTCCAACATTGGGTAATTTTTCTCGGCTCTCGTAAACCGCTTTCTAATGTAGTATACAGATCGTTGGATTTTCGTTTCTTTACGTACAAGGGCGGCTCTCAATGCATGAGGTGAGATTGCTAGGTAAACGAATAGGTCCTCTCCCTCAACTGGCTTTGATAGGATTGCGCGTGGCTTCCATGTGTCGCAACAATTCTTCAAATGCAGTTTTGTCATGCAGCAATCCATTTGATATTTCTCTATCCTTTTTTAATGCATCAAAGAATGGTATGTACTTGTCGATGGCTTTTAAGATAAATTGGCTTAAAGCTATGACCTCCCTATACATGCTTTACAATTCTTCCTTGTTCTTCGAGGCTTAGACTTCTTATAGGGCCATTGTAATCTCTAGATTGGTTTAATGCCCTTGGCACTTACGATAAATCCTAAGAATTTTCCGAAGGCTACTCTGAAGTGACATTTAAATGGATTGAGTTTCATTCCATACTTTCAGAGTATTACAAACATTTCAGCGAGATTATCCAAGAGATTAGCAACTACTCACAATTTGACCAAAATGTCATCCACATAAACCTCTATGGTTTTCCCGATTTGGCGCTTAAATATGGTATTTTCAAACCTTTGATAAGTTGCCCCAGCGTTCCTTAAACTGAATGACATTACCCTACATTAGTATAGGCCCATATCAGTGACGAAGCTAGTGTTCTCTTGATCAGGTTCATGCATCAGGATCTGTTTGTACCTTGAATATGCATTCATGAATGAGAGCAGTTCATGTCCCGTCGTTCTGTCCATAAGCCGGTCTATTCTGGGCAGAGGGAAGTTATCTTTCAGGTAAGCTTTGTTTAAGTCCAAGTAGTCGATGTTGGTTTACTACATCCCATTAGACCTTTTGACTAAGACAGGGTTAGGTACCCATTCAGGATAATTTTTTTCATGGATATAGCCAATGGCCATTAGCATGCCCACCTCTTTTCTTAATGCTTTGGAACGTTCAGGATCCAGGCTGAGCCTCTTTTGCTCTGCTAGTGTGAACTTGGGGTCAATGTTTAGTGCGTGGCATGCGATTTCTGATGACACCCACACATATCGGAATGTGTCCATGCAAGCATATCCAAGTTGGCGCGAAGAAATTTATTAAGTTCCAACCACATCTAGTTTTCAAGGTGCGACCCAATTTTAAAGACTCTTGTTGGATCGTCCATATCAATTTGGATAGACACCTTCAATTCTACCTGTGCTGCCTAATCCTCCCTCGAATTCTTCTTTCTAGGGTCCAAAGACTTGTTGAATCGGCTATGGTCCTCGAGCCAGGGGATGCTTTGTACTTGCTATTCATAAGGGAGAAGGATGTGGGGGAGTCCTCCCCACATCCTTCACCTTTTCCCTTCTTTTAGATTCATGTAACTCTGCAATGTAAAATTCTCTAGCGGCACGCTGATCTCCTTTGACGGCCTTAATTCCGTTTCCAATTGGGAACTTCACTGTAAGGCACCATCGGGATAGAACGACTCTGAAATCATCTAAGGCAGGTCGTCCCAAGAAGGCGTTATATATAGAATTTTGGACAAATTTACAAAGGTCAGAATGAGGGTAACTCTTCGATCGCCAACTCCAAGCCCCAATGGCAAGTCAATTATCCCTATAGGCTGTTTGGATTTGATAGTGAACTCTTGGATTTTTGTTTGGCATGCAGACAGGTTTTTCATGATCTTCATTTGGTCAAAGGTGCGTTTGAAAGGTATATGACAAAACTGCCGCTATCGACCAATAATCGTTGGACCGCAACGGAAGCGATTCCTACTGTCACCACCATTGGATCAAGGATTGGGGATTCGAGCCCTTCGGTATCTCGGATTCTAAATACAATATCATCATTCAAAGTTTTTCTACTACTTGGTTGGAGCCCCATCTTTCATTGTGAGACAAGGTTCGTTCGGAGCATGCTTTAATGAACTTGCATAACGCTTCATCTCTCCCCAACTTCTCTATGTAGGATGTGAGCCTCCCAATATCGCTGTAATAATAAATCTGTGGTCAGTTCGCTTCGATACCTCTTCACTAGTTCCAGCCTTGTTTCTTTGATACCTAATATCTTGAGGAGCCATGGGCTGATAAGGATTTGTTGACTTTCTCATATATTGCTGAAACTTGTATTCCTGGATCAGCTCTTCAATCAAGTTCTTTAGGTGGCGACATTCGTTTATATTGTGGCTGTGCATCTCGTGGAAGAGGCAGGACTTCCCTGAGCGCTTACGTAGTTCAGTTGCTTCCATTTTAGGGATTTTTAATATTCTTTAGTCCCTTATGCTGCGAGATAAATGTTATCCGGAGTTTCATTGTGAGGAGTGTAATCATCAGGCGTGAAGCCTTAATGGAATTTATTGTTTCCATCATTCTTATTGGAATTTTGATTCTTCCTTTTCTGATTTCCATCTTTCCCTATGATTCCTTCAGCAGTTTTGAAAGCGTTTGTATTTTGATTCATTGCCACATCACTCTACTCGATGTTTATCGGTTGCATGTCAGTAGACTTTCTTTCTAGCTCCTACGCCTCCTTTATTCTCAAGTATTAACTTGCTTTGCAATTGAAATCCATAATTATTGTTGGTTGCTTCATTTTGACCACTTTCCGAACTCAATTTCGAGATGAATGGATTGGACCAAAGCTAAGAAAACCATGTCCTCATTTGGACTCCTCTTCCACTGTGGTATTGAACCAGTTAATGAAAGACTTCATCATTTTATATCATTGCTGGAATGGCCTGGAAAGGGGCATCATGTCTTTAGGTTGCGCGGTATGGAGACTGAATTGATCAAGGAATCTTGTTACTAGTTGGTCAAAACTGGTGATGAATCTTGGCGAAAGCGAAGTGAACCATGTGGAAGTGAATCCTTCCAGAAAGATGGGAAAAAAAATCTAAACCAAACAGGCTCGGACGCATTTGCTTCGTCTATGTACCAATTGTACTTGTACAAATGAGGTTTTGGTTCTTTTGTTCCATCATAAGATAGAATAGTCTGACTTGGTACAGATCCCCATTCATCATCTCTTTTATTTTTATTCATGTCCATCAATTTATTAACCATATCTGTGATAAATGCCTCTGATGTCCGGTAGTCCTGGGGACGGTTGTCAGTCACTACCCCAAGTGTTTGTCTTTGTAAATGGTGTTGTCTAGTGGGCTGAAGCCTAGGCTCTGCTATCTTTAGGAGAACTTCTCCCTCGGGATCCCGTTGGCTTGCGGTTAGCCTGACGTGAGCGATTTTGACATTTCTAGCATTATCAAATGCATTAGCTTTCTCTTCCAACTTATCATCATTAAATTGTTCTCCATCTCTTGAGTTAGAGAGATCCATAGCTATATCCTCTCGTGGGGTTTTCACCCCTTGGTTCAAGTTCAAAGTTGGTTGCCTTGTAGAGAGTGGAATACTTGTGTTTCCTTCTACGACAATTCCTATAGTTCTTGATATCATCCTTTTCTAC
Organism: Allium cepa; assembly: GCA_030765085.1. Classification (NCBI taxonomy): domain Eukaryota; kingdom Viridiplantae; phylum Streptophyta; class Magnoliopsida; order Asparagales; family Amaryllidaceae; genus Allium; species Allium cepa. The sequence continues at coordinate 507,358,290 of CM060941.1, read as the reverse complement.
GGCAACTTCCCGTTTCTTCTGTTTAAGCCAAAAACGAAAGAATTTTCTTGCTCTATAACAAGTGTGGGTTCAACCACAGGTCTTGGAGCAGGATTTGACTATATGGTTCAATGCACATTTAGCATATCCATCAAAGCTCTCTTACTGCTTTTCGTTTCTTGGTTGATTTCATCAACCATTTTGTTCAACTCGTCTCTTAAGACGACTTCGCATTGATTAGAAGATGCTGGTACCTGCTCTCCTACATTGGGACCATTTACTTAAGTTTGCTGATGATTCATATATTCTCTAGCTACTACTGCCCTATGGACCTTCTAGAGGCAGTTCTCTTCCTTCCTAGATCCATTGATTCCAAGTAGTCGATTTTTCTAGCAACGATTGAGGATCTAACTTCTGGACTTATCTAGTCCAATGTAGATAGCTAGATCTAAACCTTGAGTTGGGTTCTCAGTGAAAGAACCAAAATGTTAACCCAAAATATAGATCAACACCCTGAATTGAGTGTGAAAGCACTACCCCTATTCTTATAGAGCGATAATATAGAGAATAGATGCAAAATGAGCAGAAATAGAAAGAAGACATGAAGATTTTTATAGTGGTTCGACTGTTAATAAAGCCTACATCTACATTATAGTTTTTATTATTGACTAATGGCTGTTACGAAGTTAATTAGATTACAAGGTTCTTAAATGTCCTTAGATTGAGTCCCAAATATTAGAGTTCACTGGAGAATCATAGTGCACCCTTTGGATGACCGTTGTAAGGAAGGAGAAGAGTGTAACACCCCTAACTTTTAATAACATTATTGAGGAGATTTAACTAGGACAAGTTAAATAGAATAATGTAGAATGATGAAGAGATTGAGGTTGCTTAATAATTTTAGTGGCCGTGATTATTAAAATAAATTAGCTTAAAATGGTTAAGTGCTAACCAAATAAAAATCGAGGCATTAGAGTAAATATTCGCCCAAGTTCCCAACCTTAAGCTATTTTCCCTTATCCATCCACATTCATTTTAACATAAGAAAATTTAAATGTAAGAAAGAAAAGGAGCAGGCCGTTAGAAAGAAGAGAAGCGGGGAAAAATTGAATCTAATTCTTAGGTTTAAGCTAGAAGAAATCAGTCTCAATCAATCTCTAACTTTCTTATCCAATCTAAGGTGAATAATAATCACTACATCTCAATTTTAATTTCTATTAACATATGGTTTAGGATTTAAGGGTAAATTTATTTTTATGATATACTGGATGATGATATGCTTGATTTATAATTTATTAGTTTGAACAAGAATGTTTAAAAGAAGAATATGCACGTTTTAGGGATAAAGAAAGGTTAAAGAATTCTTAAATGCAATGGGACAATATTCAGTTATAAGAGACATGAATTTGGAGTTGGATTTCAATTTTTATAATTTTTGAAGCCGTGGGGAATTACTTACGAATTTTTAAGGGAAACTATGGTTGATTGGGTTCATTTATTTATTTTGAAAATTGTATTAAGAATTTGGGTCAGGAATTTTGATATGTTAGGCAACATGATTAAAGAGAATTTTTGGAATTTTTAGGGACTTTTACATAGTGAATTAGTATGGAAATTAAATTATTTTAAAAGGGGACCTAAATGATTTAATTATCTTGTTAATGGGAATGGATTATTTGTTAAATGTTAATTGGGTTTAGATCTAAGAAAATCACAGCAAATATTAGTAAAATAATTTGAAATTTATGTACCAATCAAGTGTTTAGATGTAGGCAAGTTTGTTATAAAAAGTTTACTTTATTTGGTAAAAATAGCCTTTTACTCATAAAAGTAGGTTCCGCCTCCTTTGGAAGGCTCTTTTGACCCAGAGTTTCTACCACCAACCTAGTCGAAATCTTCTAGATCGAAACCAGTAAACCAATATACATGGTAACATTTAGCTGGTACCTAGTGGATTGGAGAAAGGTGGATGGTAGGGTGTCGAAATGTAGCTCCCAAAGTGGTTGGTTCCTTTTTTTCTTTTAAAAGAAAAGCTCTTGCCAGATTTCAAAAGGGTTTTGAATTATTCGAAACCAATGGTTTCAAAAGGGTATTTCTAAAGAAGCTTTCGAAGGAGAGTTGTCGCCTCTGTTTTCATGTAGTAGCATCTGAACAAGTTACTTAATTTTTATTGGAAGCTTTCAGAAGGGGTAGTTTTGATCAAGTCGAAACCCTTTTATGTTCTGATGCCTTTCGATGGTATTGAAGACATCAACGCCGTCGAAAGGAAACTTTTGTTTTATAAATATAAGCCCCTTCCTACTGCTTTCGAAAGGGGTTAATGGTTTTGAAGTCAACCTTCAATTGTTTCAGCCAAATGTTTTAATGCTTTCGAAAGGATGGTTTCGACGCCATGAAGCTGCCCCCAATAATTTTTTAAAATAAGGAATGGTTTCAAAAGAGATGCTTTCGCTTATATTCACTTTGGCCGAAAAAGTTATTTTAAGTATAAACCTAATAGCTTTGAAAGGTATTGGTATCGAAGGGTAACCTACAATAGTTTCGGAAGGGGTATTTTTGAATGGTTTCAAATCTATGCTTCTATACTTATATGCTAATACTTTAACAAGGTCGAGGTTTCGAAAGAGATGTTTTAAAGTATTCGAAATCTAGGTTTCGAAGTTGTCGAAAGGCTTTTTTAACATAAACTCACTTTTAGTGCAAAAAACTGATAGCTAAAAAAAAGTAGTTTTAAAATGACTTTAAGTATGTAAATTTGAAGAAGTATTGCCCTATTACAAATATAGGTTAAAGGGATAAACTATATTTTACATGAAAAGTTTTTCAAGGACCTTAAACCCAAATGAATGGTATTATTAAGTTGTTATGTTTTCTTCTTCAAATATAAATATATTTGCATCATAAAGGACCCATAACTGTATTTTGGGGATAAAGGGGTAGAAGAACCAGCTAGGTTAACCCTGTAGTAAATATAAATTGATTAAACTCCTAAATGAGTAGATAGGTGTAGAAGAACCAGCGTGCCTAAACCTTAAAGTTGTCCGAGAGATAGGTTCATAGTAAACCCATGAAAATTGTGATTAGGAAGTTATTGGGGGTAACCAACAGGTTCATAGTCAACCCATGGATACTATGTATTAAGGATGGTTGGTAGGGGCCAATTGGTTTGTAGTGAACCATGAAAACTATATCTAGATTAAGTATAGACGTCGGTCAAAAGGTTCCCAGCCAACCCATGAAAACTAGGATAAGAAGGGAGTTACTGGAATAATCCATAGGTTCCTAATTAACCCATGAAAGCTAGGATCTAAGTGGAGTTATTAGAAGGATCAATAGTTTCAAAGGAACTCATGAATTTATTATATTAATTGGCAGGGTTCTATAGGTTCTTATCGGTCCCATAAAAACTGTGAAATAGGACACGGTATCTATAAATTACGAAAAGGTTATTAGTAAATCCATGAAAACTAATAGGTTAATAGTGACACTAGAAACTATAAATATGATAGGGGTAAATTAAACTGGGGATGAGAAATTCAAAACGTTTATATATACATATCATCGTAATATTTTTGAAATGTTATGTTTTTAACCATGTGGATGCAAGAGCATATTATATGGTTTTGAAAAGGTTTTACGATACTATTGAGGAGAAAACTTGTTCGGCTAAGTGGTGTGGTCTTACTAGATATCTAAATGGATTGAGACATTAGATTATTATTCATACCAAGCTTTATTTCTGACTCAAAGTTTTTGTTTTCCTTAAACTCTCGAGTATTTAATTGATTTTGAGTAGTTTGAGGTTTAAGGTTTCTAGGTTATCTTCTTAGAAGAACAAAGCTTCAAGACGCGTGTAGGAGGCAGTTAGTCATTTAGAGTTATCGTTTTCCGCTCTGTATTTAGATGTAAATGCAGACTTATTAGCCTTATCATATACCCTGATCAACCATGAGGGCATCTTCTTATGTTGTTCTTGGCGTATGTGTTATGGTTATATGTTTTTGATTGTGGTTAACGTTTCTGGGATTATGCAATGGACATTAATTTTTTGAATGGAATGTGGAAATGTGTTTTTAATTTGTTAAATTTTTCCATATTCTTGTGATCTTTGTGTCAACGTATCTAAAACCGCCGTATTTGGTGGCCGAGAATTAATAACCATGGACGACTGTAGCATCCTAGCCATTAGTTTTGGAACTTCAAGTAAGGGGATGTTACAAGTAGGTATCAAAACATAGGTTTATGAAACTTTAACAGAAAAGTTAGACCTATAAAAAAGGTTTATTAAACTATAGACACTAGCATCAGAAGGAATGGAAGGTTCATTCGAGGACTGAGAACGGGGCTTACTAGAATGACTGTGACTCATATCAGAGAGCCTTGTAAATTGGTAGAGGAGATGGATGTTCGCCAAGAAGAGATGCTTGCTATTTCTGCTAGGGAGAAGCCAATTGAATCCCTGGGTCCAAAGGGAAACAAAGAAAATTCTTGAAGAAAAAGGGCACGAAGAAAAGGGATGCTGCCAAGAAGGCAATGGATGATTTAGTGTGCTTCAAGTGTGATAAGAAGGGTCATTATGCTCATGAGTTCTGGAAAGGCGGAGGGAAGAAGCTTGCAGAAAGGAAGAATATGAAATGCTTCAACCATGACCAAGTTGACCATTACAAGAACTAGTGTCCAGAACCAGCTAGGGGCGAATAAAGGGAAGGTTTTTTCTATTGGACCACCATCTTCTTCTAGGCCTACTACAATAGAGAAAGGAAAAACCATGATGGAAAGTATACTTTCAATTTAGAGTATAGCAGTTTGGGTATTATTTGATATAGGTGCATTACACTCATTTATATCACAGTATTTGGTTGATAGGTTATGCATAGAACCCACATACCTTGTTACATTCTTAAGGGTTGTAAATCCAATAGGAGGGTATACAACTCTAAGGATGAGATGTGACCAGTTAGAACTTGATTTGTTAGGTCTTAATTTTTCATGCAGTCTATATGTTTTTGATTTCGTAGATTTCAGGATCATTTTTGTATTGATTTTTTGGGTAAGTATGAGGCTAGGGTATTTTTCTAGTGTAGGGAAATATCGTTGAGACACCAATATAGTCATAACCGAATCATCTTCTTAGTGGAAAATTCCAGTAGGTGTCTTTGGGCTATCTTAACTGCCATGGAGGTTGGATAAGAGTTAAGTCAGGTTCGGGTGGTAAGAGAATTTGCAGATGTCTTTGAGCCGGTTGTGGGATTACCATAGAAACGAGCTGTTGAGTTTTGGATAGATCGTGTACCGGAAGCTGAACCTGTGAGTAGACCACCTAGCCAGATGACACCAATAGAGATGAAGGAGTTCATGGTGCAGCAAGTGGATCTTGAGGGAAGAAATTTTATTAGACCAAGTTGTTCTCCTTGGGGAGAAGCCGCGGTATTCGTAAAGAAACAAGATTTGTCGTTAAGGACGTGCAATGACTATTGTAAGTTAAATGTAAGGACGATCAATAATAAGTGCTCTCCGTCGAAGTAGATGATATGTTTGATCAATTGAGTGGAGTCAAGGTGTTTTCCTAATTGGATTTGGTGAAGGGTTCCATTAGTTAAGAGTAGCAGAGGATAACATTCCTTTGATAGCATTTCGAACAAGGTATGGTTCGTATGAGTGGTTAGTAATGCCTTTTGCATTGACAAATGCATCTTCTTTCTTCGTGGATTTGATGAATCGAATTTTCCGAGGGCATTTGGGTAGGTTCCAATGGAATTCGTTGATGACATTTTATTGTACTCGAAAGATGAAAGAGAGTATGAGAATCATCTTATAGTGGCGCTTGAAACGCTGAGCTAGAATCAGCTAAAGGCGAAGTATTTCGGGAATCATTTTTGGATTGAAGAAGTTAAGTTTCTTGGTAATGTAGTTTTAGAAGAGGCCTTGTCAGTCGATCTAGTTAAGATCGACGCTATCAATAATTGGAAGAGACCAAAGACGGTAACCGAGGTCAGGAGTTTTCTTGGACTTGCTGGCTATTACTGGAGATTCATTAAGGATTTATCGTGGATAGCAGCACCTCTGACTAAGTTGAACCATAAAGATGTGAAGTTTGTTTGGTTCGACAAATGTGAAGAAGAGTTCCCCAAGTTAAAGCATTTATTGACCAATACACTTGTGTTAGTAGTTCTAGATGAAAACTAAGGGTTGGTAGCATGCAGTGTTGCGTATGGAACTGGACTGGGAGCAGTATTATTGCGGAAGGGTAAAGTTATTACCTATGCATCCAGATAGCTTAGACCGCATAAAGTAAGATATGCTGCTCATGACTTAGAGTTTGCTGTAGTGATTTTTTCCTTGAAGATTTGGAGACATTATCTCTTTGGGGAGAGATTTAAGTTATATACCGATTATAAATCTTTAAGATATTATTCTCTCAGAAGGAGTTGAATTTGAGGCAGTAACAGTGGCTGGATTTTTTGGCTGCTTATGATTTCAGTATAGTATACTCATGGGAAAGGAAATAATAGCAGACGCTCTTAGTAAAAAAAATGAAAATGTAGTTTTAGCTATGTTAGAAGAATGGAAAGATCTTGAATCTTTTTCCAGTTGCGGTGTGCATTTAAGTTCTACTGCAAGTTCTAGTCACGGGACTGCCATGTTGCACTGTTTAGAAGTTTGCCTAGTGCCGATCGAGAGGATTGCTTCTAAGTAGGGAGAAGATCCAGTTTTAACCGAGAGGATTATAAGGCTTGAAGTAGGGTTAGAGATCGAAGATCTAAAGGATTATAGCCTTGACCGAATGGGACGATTGAAAAAGAAGGGACGATTATGTGCTTCAAATGTAGAGAGCTTAAGGAGAGTAGTTCTGGAACAATGTCATCGATCCATGTTTACAATTCATCGTGGAGGGACCAAGATGTATCAGTATATGAAGAGGAGCTTCTATTGGGAAGGCAAGAAGAGGGCTGTCGGCTTATGGGTTAGGCAATGCGTGAACTGTCAATAAGTGAAGGCCGAACATTGGAAGCGTGTATGTCGCTTTAGCCTTTAGAGATTCCAGTTTGGAAATGGGATTCGATATCCATGGACTTCATAGAGGGGTTGCAAAGTCGGATAGGCGAAATGAAAGCATATGGGTTATGGTGGAAAGGCTAACCAAATGTGCCCATTTCATTCCAGCCAGGTCAGCCAGGGCGAAACCTGTATTTGTGAAGTTGTCCATGAAGAACATAGTTAGTCTTCATGGAATTCCTAATAGCATAATCGACGAAAGAGATGCATTATTTACTAGCGAATTTTCAAAGAGTCTACAAGAGGTATTGGGTATCGAGCTTAAGATGAGTACATCTTACTACTCACAGATGGATGGGTAGTTAGAGAGAGTCAACAAGGTACTCAAGGATTTCATGAGAGCTTATGTGTTGGATTTTGGTGGATCTTTGGAGGATCACCTCCATTTGGTTGAGTTTTCCTACAACAATTGTTACCATACTAGTATAGGAATGGCGCCTTCTGAAGCTTTATATGGAAGGCCATGCAAATCGCCTGCATGTTGGTTAAAGACTGGAGAGAGATAAGTATTAGGTCCGGATTTGGTTAGAGAAGCATCAGAAAAGATTGAGTTGTTCCGAGAATAGATTAAGGAAGCTCAATGCAGACAGAAGAGTTACGCAGATAAGAGGCGTAAAGACCTAGAATTCTCAGTGGGAGATAGAGTTTTCATTAAAGTTTCATCGATGAGGGGTGTGGTATGGTTTAGAAAACAGGAAAGTTGGCACTAAGATATGTAGGTCCATTTCGGATTATTCGAAAGCTCATATACAAAGTAGAGTTGCAGAATAGTGTGGCAGTTGTCCATAATGTATTCCATGTGACTCATCTATGCAAGGATACGCATGATCTACCGCAGATGTGGCCTAGTGGTTGAGACACTTGCCTTCTGGTAAGCAGGTCGCAGGTTCGATTCCCAGGTTGCCCATTTACAAGGGCTTACCATGTGCGTATGTTAAGATCAGCCTTCGGGTGCCCGCGGACCGGGTAGGCGCACTAGGGAGGGTTTTACGGCTCCGGTCGGTTTCCCTCCTGAACAAATTCCAAAAAAAAAAAGACAGAGTTGGAGGACTTAGTAGTGGAGTCAGATTTGACTTTTGTTTGACGACCAATTGGGGTCGTAGCGAGATGAGAAAAGATTAAGCACCAAGATAGTTAAGTTGGCAAAAGTACAATGGAGGGACAAAGAGAAGGACTGTACTTAGGAGACTGAGGGCTTGATTCAAGATGCTTATCCTGATCTACTTTGATGGAATGTCTGTTTTAGACTTACATAGATTAGTTGCTAGTCTAGTAGGCTAATATGGATGTTAGGAGGCGTTACAAATGATTAATATGCTTGATATTTAGTCCTTACTGAATTCAAGGATGAAATTCTTTAAGGAGGAGAGCCTGTAACACCCTTAATTTTTGATAACATTATTCAAGAGATTTAATTAGAATAAATTAAATAGAGTAATGTAAAGTGATAAGGAGATCAAGATTTGTTAATTAATTTAGTTTTCGTGCTTATTAAATGAATGAGCTTAAAATCTATAATTGTTAAGTAAATAAAAATAGGGGCACTAGAGTAAATTGCCACCCATGTCCCCACCCTTAAACTATTTCCCTTAGCCATACACTTTAATTTTAACATAAGTAAAATTTTAAAACATAAAAATGAAAAGGAGAAAGCCACTAGGAAGAAGTGAAGAATGGAAAATTCTAATCTAAAGCTTAGTTTCAAGCTGGAAGAAATCAATTCAATCAATCTCCAATTTCCTTATCCAATCTAAGGTGGATACACTGTATCTCTATTATGATTTCTATAATCATATGTTTTCGGATTTAAGGGTAAATTCATTTTTATGATATATTGGATGATGATATGCTTGATTTATAATTTATTAGTTTGAACAAGATTGTTTAAAAGAAGAATATGCACAGTTTTAGGGAAAAATCAAGGTTAAATTATTCTTAAATGTCATGGGAAAATTTATGTTATGAGAAACATGATTTTGGAGTTAGGTCTTAATTTTTTTAATTTTTCAAGCCGTAGGGAATTACTTATGAATTTCCAAAAGAAAATATGATTGATTGGGTTTACAAATTTATATCGAAAATTATATTAAGGATTTGGGTTAAAACATTTGATATGTTAGGCAAAATGATTAAAGTGAATTTCTAGAATTTTTGGGTAATTTTACTAAGTGAATTAGTATGGAAACTAAATTATTTTGAAAGGAGGATCTAAATGATTTAATTGTTTTGTTAATGTGAAGGGCTTATTTGTTAAATGCAAATTGGGTTCAGATTTGAGAAAATTATGGTAAGTATTAGTAAAATAATTTGAAAGCTTATGTAACCAATCATGTGTTTACATGTGGGCAAGTTTGCTACAAAAAGTTTTCTTTATTTGGTAAAAACAACTTTTTACCCATAAAAGTTGGTTCCACCATCTTCGGATAGTGCTTTTGACTTAGAGCTTTCGCCTCCAACCTAGTCGAAACCTTCTAGGTAGAAACATGTAAACCTGTACACATGGTATTATTTAGCGGGTACATAGTGGATTGGAGAAAGGCGGAAGGTAGGGTGTTGAAACGTAGCTTACGAAGGGAGTGGTTCCTTTGTTTTTTTTGGTTTAAAAGAAAAGTGCTTGCCTATTTACAAAAGGCTTTCATAGGAGAGTTGTTGCCTTTGTTTTCAAATAGTAGCTTCTGAAGAAGTTACTTATTTTTTATTGGAAGCTTTCAAAAGGGGTAGTTTTAACCAAGTAGAAACCCTTATGTGATTTGATGCCTTTCGATAGTATTGAAGACATAAACGCCGTCGAAAGGTGCCGTTTATTTTATAAATATAAGTCACATCCTACTGCTTTTGACCAGGTTAGTGGTTTTGAAACCAACCTTCAATTCTTTTATCCAGATGTTTTAATGCTTTTAAAACGATGGTTTCGATGCCATCAAGCTCCCCTTATACTTTTTAGGATAAAGAATGGTTTCGAAAGAGATGCTTTTGCTAATCTTCCATTTGACTCAAAAGTGTTCTGTTAAATATAAACCCAATGGCTTCAAAAGGCATTGGTTTCGAAGGGTAACCTTCAATGGTTTCGAAAGGGGCATTTTTGAATGGTTTCGAATCTATGCTTCTATACTTACATGATAATACTTCAACAAGGTCTAAAGGTTTCGAAAGAGATGTTCTGAAGTATTCGATAGGCTGGAGCCTAATGCTTTAAAGATAAATTTTAAGGCTTTTGAAGTAGGTTATCCAATGAAATGAAAGTGAGGTTTCAAAGTTGTCGAAAGGATTTTTAAACACAAACTCATTTTTAATGGAAAAAACCCATGGCTAAACAAAGGAGTTTAGAAATGACTTTAAGTATGTAAATTTGAAGAAGTATTGCCCTGATAAAAATATAGGTTAAAGGGATTAACTATAGTTTACATGAAAAGTTTTTCACGGACATTAAGCCACAAGAGTGGTATTGTTAAGTTGTAATGTTTACTTCATCTGAATATACTCACATGATAAAGGACCCATAACTTTATTTTGGGGATAAAGGGGCAAAAGAACCTTCTAGGTTAACTCAGTAGTGAATATAAATTGATTAAACTCTTAAATGAGTAGAGTTGCATCTAGGGGGTCAGGGAAACCATAGGGTGCATAAACCTTGAAGATGTCCGGGAGATGGGCTCATAGTAAACCCATAAAAACTATGATTAGGAAGTTATTGGTGTAACCAATAGGTTAATAGTAAACCTAGGAAAACTATGTGTTAAGGATGGTTGGTAGGGCCAATTGGTTTGTTGTGAACCCATAAAAACTATATCCGGAATAAGTATTAACGTCGGTCAAAAGGTTCCTAGTCAATCCATGAAAACTAGAATAAGAAGGGAGTTACTGAAATAATCCATAGGTTCCTAGTTAACCCATGAGAACTATTATTAGAGTAGAGTTATTGGAATGAACAATAGGTTCAAAGGAACCCTTGAATTGGTAAGGGCCAGTAGGTTCTTAATGATCCCTTGAAAACTATGAAATAGGACAGGGTGTCTATAAACTATGAAAAGGTTATTAGAAATTCCATGAAAACTAATAGGCTAATAGTGACCCTAGAAACTATAAATATGATATGGGTCAATTAGACTGTGGGTGGGAAACCTGAAATGTTTATATATACATTCATTGTAATATTTTTGAAATTCTATGTTTTTAACCATTGTGGATGTAGGAGCATAGTATATGGTTTTAAAAAGGTTTTAGGGTACTAGTGAGGGGAAAACCCATTCCGCTAAGCGGCATGGTCTCACTAGATATCCAATTGGATTGAGATGTTAGATTATTGTTTATACCAGGATTTATGTCTAACTCGAAGATATTGTTTTCCGCTTAAACTCTTAGGTACTCAATGATTTTCAGTAGTTTGAGATTTAGGGCTTTCAGGTTCTCTTCTTAGACGAATAAAGCTTCTGGAGGCATGCAAGAGGCATTTAGTTATTTAGAGTTGTCCCTTTTGCTATGAATTTTCGAGGCAGACTTATTAGCCTTATTATATACTCGATCAACCAAGGGGCTTCTTCATATGTCGCTCTTGGCGTATATTATATTTTCTAAACGTGGTTAACATTTATGGGATTATGTAATGAACAAGAAATGTTTTGAATGGAAATGTGAAAATGTGTTTTTAATTTGTTAAAATTTTACTGTATTCTTATGATTTGTGCATCAGTGTATCTAACACCTCCGTATTTGGTCCTTGAGGATTAATAACTATGAATGACTACAGCATCCGTAGCTCTTAGTTTTGGGCCTCCAAGTAGGGGGATGTTACAAGTTGGTATCGGAGCATAGGTTTTTGAAACTTTAAAAGAAAAGTTAAACCTAAAAGCTTTATGAAACAAAATCCAATAAATTGGAAATATGATCGAGATTTGGGTTAACACTATAGTAATGCTCTTGTATTTGATATATAGGTATATATCTAAGTACGTGTTCCCCTCTCTCTTAGACCATTCTTCTATATCTTACTAATGTTCGTATGCGAATTTACGAGAGAGAGGACATGGAAGCAAGAAACGGAAGAGGATATCTAGGTAAAGGAAGCACTACAACTAACAGAAATGCTCTACCTTACACCAGGAGGAACCAAGTTCGATAGGCTAATGCTAATCCAAATGTTGAAGCTAATGTACGTGTTAGAAATATGCCAGTAATGTGGGTATCAGTTTTTGGCTTATATTTTACAAGTCGGAGTAGCTCATAATGTGGGAGGAGCTAATCATATAGCTCCAGTTGGATATAATTGTGCTAGACTGAGCAGAGACTACACTGGTATGGGTGGAAAGCTGTTTGTTGGGATGGAGGATGCTATTGAGGTTGAGAATTGGCTATTGAGCTATGAGAGATTCTTTACTGATCTAGGCTTAGATGTTGGGTAAAAGAGAAGGCTTGCCTCTTGGCAGTTGCAAGGGGTAGCGTTTTATTGGTGGAATAGTGTGACCGTCGGAGTTCCGGAGGAAGAGCTGACATGGGCTGATTTCAGAAGGAGATTTGAGTAGAGGTTCTTGTCTATGGTTGCCATGTCTATAATGATGATAAAGTTTATGGATCATGTTCGGGGAGATACGTCAGTAATAAAGTATGCTGCTAAGTTTGATGAGCTATCTCGATATGGATATGCTACTATAGACACTCACATCAGAAGGAATGAAAGGATCACTTGAGGATTAAGATCGAAGCTTGCAAGAATGACCGCGACTCATATAAGAGCCTTGTAATCTGGTAGTGGAGATGGCAGTTTGCCATTAATAGATGCTTGCTGTTTCTACTAAGGAGAAGCCAATTGAATCCCAGGGTCCTCAGGAAAAGAAAGGAAATTCTTTAAGAAGAAGGGAACCTAGAAAAGGGATGTTGCTAAGAAGGCAAAGGCTGATTTGGTATACTTCAAGTGTGATAAGAATCGTCGTTATGCTCACGGGTGCCGGACATGCAAAGGAAAGAAGCCTACATAGAAGAAGAATGTGAAATGCTTCAACTGCTGTTATCCCGCTTTTTGGCAAAGCCGTGATACCAAAAGATCGATCAAAAATGAAAGATATTTCGTCTCGAAGATTGGTTATACACAACTTCACTATGGATATCGATGAATTTTATCCGAGCCCGGATCAGGCTACAATTGATAGGACATGGCTAGCAAAGCCACGAGAGCCAACATTTCAAGTTTCAAGTCAATCCGAGTTCGTATGCTCAAGTTATGATGGATTCAGTTTGAGAGACATAGCCCTTGTTCAGGTTCGAATACATAGGATACCCTAGTTCGAATCCATGGCCAGAAATCATGTTCGCATCCATCGGTTCGACTCCATCTACTTCGAATCCATCGGGCTTGGAAGTCCTTCGAATCCATCGGCCTCCTCTTACTTCGAATCCATGGGATCACCCCACATTGTATCCATCACCCGAAGCAACATGTACGACTCCATCAAGTCACCTCTCCTTCGAATCCATCAGGTGGCCATGCTTCGTATCCATCCCATTACCTTCTTTCGAATCCATCAGGTGGCCAGGCTTCGTATCCATCCCATTACCTTCCTTCGAATCCATCGCTGTAACACATGATGGAATCCATCATGTTCCCCCTGCTTCGAATCCATAGATGTTGCTGACCTTCGAATCCATGAAGACACCTCTCTTCGAATCCAACCAGTGTTGTCGTTTCGTATCGATCAGCTGAAGTGAGATATGATCGATACGAACGATTCTCAGTTCGAATCCATGCATAAGTAAAGCCTTCGAATCAATTAAGTCAAAGCGGCGAAATTCAAGCGACGACTCCATCAAATCGGCGAAAAATGTGAATCGACTCGAAGAATGTGCGCCACGTCAACCTTCTAGCGCGTGCTTGGATCGATTCGAATCAATCGATTCGAATTGATCGATTCGAACGGAGCGAAAAGTCCAGGAAACGCTAATTCGAATCGATGATATCTCGCGATCTACAAGTCCAAATGCTAAGAAATTTTCACAGGAGCTTATATACATGTTGAAGAATGCCCACACCAAATTTCACCTCGATTGGATGCTTTCTTGATCGATTCGAACCCTACTTCGAATCGATCCTCATGTGGGCCCAATTTCCTAACGAAGGGCGTGTGGCCCCCCCCCTCACGTGCCAGAAGCGGTCTTCCTGGATTTTAGGTGAAATATCAGCCTCCTACACCTATAAATAGAGCCCCTGGTCATTCAGAAAAGGGGATCGGAATTCTGAAGCGCCAAGACTCTACCGGATACAATTCTACACCTTATCATCGTTGTTGCATTCAAGTTTCAGAGCTATAATACATTGTAACTTGCTGTAATCAACTGTAATCATCAAGAGAATATCAATAAAGTCGTAAACTTCAGAGTGGACGTAGGAAAGATCGCCGAACCACTACAAACCCTGTGTTTATTATTATTATTTCTGAGTTACTGTGTTTGCCACTGTTTAGATTTGAGTACTACATTGATTGTTGCTGGTTTCTGCTCGTAAACGGGTGCTTTCACTGATATCGGGTGTTTGTGACCAATTTTGGCGCAAACATTTTGGTGCTTCCACTGAGAAGGCTAATTCAGGAGTTCTACCAATTAGAAGTTGGTTCAGAAAGTTTGAAAGTTCAGATTTGAGAAATCATGACGAGACAATCGAGCAGAAGGCCAAGGCCAGAGCGAAGTGAACACCAAGGAAGTCAAGAGGCTTCTTCCGGAGCGAATCAGGCATCGATCTTCATCACTAGGGACGAGATGGAGATGATGATGAAGAAACAAGAGGAGTTGATCCAGAATTTATTTCAACAGATAGGACAACTTGGAGCACAGAATAGAGAAGCGAATGGAGTTCAGAATGGAGCAGGACCATCCGGCGTAGCACCTGAACTAGGGGCACGCACATGGAGAATGTTGATCCAATCCCTGAGAGAGAGAGATACATCTGCACAGCCCAGGAGTAGTAGAGGAGTGAACTCTGAGTCAAGGGGGCAGATCCCAGAATTCCCTCGTGGACTCGGGGGGTAGGTCGAAAGTAATGAACGAAGATTACATCTCGGTGACAGCGACAGATTGCGGAGATGGTTAGAAGAGCTATGAGAGGCGGTTTGATAAACAAAGATTTGGAGGATGTTAATAGGAGTCCTTTTACTCCAGCAATCAGACGAGCTAGGAACCCATCGGATTTCAAGTTACCATCACTAGACATGTATGACGGGAGAACAGACCCCACGGTTCATCTAACGAAATATGTGAGACATATGGAAGTGCTGGGGGCATCAGAGGAGGTTATGGCCCGGTGCTTTCCATTGTACTTGACGGATATTGCAGCATTGTGGTTTAGACAATTGGAGAATGGATCCATCGGAATGTGGAATGGTTTAATTGAGAGATTTATGAGGCAATTCAGCGTTCACATTACAAGACCCAAGAATGTGATGACTTTGGCAACCCTAAAGCAGAAAGCCGGAGAGACCTTGAGGAGTTATCTAGCGCGATTCAATGCAGCAGCAGCAGCTTCGGTGGATCGAGCAGATCCATCTATGGTGGTGATGGCAGCTATGTCCGGAGTAGCTGACGACACAGAGTTCAAAAATTCATTGACTAAAGAGCCACCCGTAGATCTAGAGGAATTCTACAACGAGGCAGAAAAGTTTTTACGATTGGAGGATGCGAATGCAGAAAGAGAAGAGGGAGAGGGAATAGAAGTTTATGTGCTTAAAGACAAAAAGCCTTTGGAAAAGGACTCAGGCAAGGATAAAGGAAAACGAAAGGATGAGGATTATAATGACAGGTCAAACCGACAACGGAGGGAGCCACGATTCACCACTTACGCCGAGCTGAATGAGAGTCTGGAGCGAATTTATCAGGATACCAAGGAGCAGGTTCCCTATCGTAGACCGATGCGAAGGGATCCAACTTCTGACGAAAGGAGATCAGATAAGTTTTGTGTATTTCATGAATTAAATGGTCATAACACTAATGATTGTAGGCATCTGAAGGACGAGGTGGAAGGGCATATCAGGAACGGTATGCTGCTTCAATATGTGAGGAGGCGAGTTTCAGCGGTGGAGCCAGAGCGGCCACCATCTACATCAGCTAGGGGCAACCCTGAACCAGGACATCGTTTGGTTATCAATTAGTTAAAATAACGATGAACAAGTCATAAGCTTTCCACTAACGCAGTTAGATCATTTACACATGTATGAGATCGCGAACGATCCCCAGGCATGCTCTGAATGATCATTGACTGTTTCATAGTGGGAACTTACACTTTGACATCTTTGCTTTGCTTTTGTTTCGTGTTGATTTGGACATTTGAACTTGGTTTGTTTGGACATTTCTGTTTTAAAATTCATCTATTGAATAGATATTTGATTCTGATAATTCTGAAATGGCTAAGCTACTTACACATGTACGCGGTCGCGAACGGTCCTTAGGCATGCTCTGAGATGGCGATAAACCACCCTGACAAACGATCCAGGGACCCACGCAAACGTGAGCCTGGTACCGGTAATACCAAGCCCTCCCGGGCACACTTTCTCGCCTTGAATGGCACATGATCGCAAATGATCACAACTCGCCACGAACGGCACTCGACTTCGTACAGTCACAACTCGCCACGAATGGCACCCGACCTTGAACGGTCACAAAAAGGCCTCGAACGGCACACGACCGCGAACGGTCACAACTCGCCTCGAACAGGCATGACTCGCCCCGAACGGCACAACTCATCTCACCTCAAATGGCTCGATCGCGAACGGTCATCATTTGAAGTCTGCCACTTGACCGCGCACGGTCGCACTTCACCTCAAACGGCTCGACCCCGAACGATCGTCATTTGAAGTCAGGCGCTTGACCATGAACGGTCGCACTTCATCTCATATATCTTGATCTCGAACGGTCATTATTTGAGGTCACATAAAACTATAACTTCCTTTGCAGGACATCAACAAGATATGCACGTCCAGCTCATGGCATTACAAAACACGCCTTTCTACCGCAAGGCATATTTTAGGGGGAAAATGTTATCCTATTTTTTGGCAAAGCCGTGATACCAAAAGATCGATCAAAAATGAAAGATAGTTCGTCTCAAAGATTGGTTATACACTACTTCACTATGGATATCGATGAATTTTGTCCGAGCCCGGATCAGGCTACAATTGATAGGACATGGCTAGCAAAGCCACGAGAGCCAACGTTTCAAGTTTCAAGTCAATCCGAGTTCGTATGCTCAAGTTATGATGGATTTAGTTTGAGAGAGATAGCCCTCGTTCAAGTTCGAATCCATAGGATACCCTAGTTCCAATCCATGGCCAGAAATCATGTTCGCATCCATCGGTTCGACTCCATCTACTTCGAATCCATCGGGCTTGGAAGTCCTTCGAATCCATCGGCCTCCTCTTACTTCGAACCAATGGGATCACCCCACTTCGTATCCATCACCCGAAGCAACATGTACGAGTCCATCAAGTCACCTCTCCTTCGAATCCATCAGGTGGCCAGGCGTCGTATCCATCCCATTACCTTCCTTCGAATCCATTAGGTGGCCAGGCTTCGTATCCATCCCATTACCTTCCTTCGAATCCATCGCTGTAACACATGATGGAATCCATCATGTTCCCCCTGCTTCGAATCCATAGATGTTGCTGACCTTCGAATCCATGAAGACACCTCTCTTCGAATCCAACCAGTGTTGTCGTTTCGTATCGATCAGCTGAAGTGAGATATGATCGATACGAACGAGTCTCAGTTCGAATCCATGCATAAGTAAAGCCTTCGAATCGATTAAGTCAAAGCGGCGAAATTCAAGCGACGACTCCATCAACTCGGCGAAAAATGTGGATCGAATCGAAGAATGCGCGCTATGTCAACCTACTAGCGCGTGCTTGGATCGATTCGAATTGATCGATTCGTACGGAGCGAAAAGTCCAGGAAACACAAATTCGAATCGATGATATCTCGCGATCTACAAGTCCAAATGCTATGAAATTTTCACAGGAGCTTATATACATGTTGAAGAATGCCCACACCAAATTTCACCTCGATTGGATGCTTTCTTGATCGATTCGAACCCTACTTCGAATCGATCCCAATATGGGCCCAATTTTCTAAGGACGGGCGTGTGGGCCCCCCTCACGTGCCAGAAGCGGTCTTCCCGGATTTTAGGCAAAATATTAGCCTCCTACGCCTATAAGTAGAGCGCCTGGTCATTCGGAAAAGGGGATCGGAATTCTGAAGCGCCAAGACTCTACCGGATTCAATTCTACACCTTATCATCGTTGTTGCATTCAAGTTTTAGAGCTATAATTCAGTGTAACTTGCTGTAATCAACTGTAATCATCAAGAAAACATCAATAAAGTCGTAAACTTCAGAGTGGACGTAGGCAAGATCGTCGAACCACTATAAACCCTGTGTTTGTTATTATTATTTCTGAGTTACTATGTTTGCCAATATTTAGATCTGAGTTTTATATTGATTGTTGCTGATTTGTGACTGCGAACGGGCGCTTTCACGACTATTGGGTGTTTGTAGTCAATTTTGACTCAAACAACTGCGACCAAGATGGGCATTACATAAACCAATGTCCAGAGCCGGCCAGGGTTGATAGAGGGAAGATTTTTATTATTGGACTACCATCTTCTTCTAGGCTTATTCAACAGAGAAAGGAAATGCCACGGTGGAAAATACGCTTTTTATTCAGAGTATACCGGTTAGGATACTAATTGATGCCGATGGATCGCACTCATTTATATCACAGTATTTGGTTGATAGGTTATCCAAAGAACCCACAAACCTTATTACTTCCCTAAGGGTTGCGAATCTGATAAAAGGTTAAACAACTCTAGGGATGAGATGTGACCAGTTAGAACTTGATTTGTTAGGTCATAAGTTTGCATGCAATCCGTATGTTTTTGACTCCGTAGTTTTTGGGATCATTTTGGGTATGAATTGTTGGATAAGTATGAGGCTAGGATGTTTTGTCAAGATAGGAAAATATCGTTGAGACACCGAGATAGTCATAATGGAATCATCTTCTCAGTGGAAAATTCCAGTAGGATTGTTTGGGCTTTGTTAAGTGCCATAGATGTTGGAGAAGAGTTAAGTCGGATTCGGGTGGTAGGAGAATTTGTAGATGTCATTGATCCAGTTACATGATTACTACCAAAATGAGCTGCTGAGTTTCAGATAGATGTTGTACCAAGAGCTGAGCCTGTGAGTAGACCACCTAGTAGGATTACACCTATAGAGATGAAGGAATTGAAGGTGCAGCTAGTGGATCTTGAGGAAAGAAATTTTATTAGACCAAGCAGTTCATCTTGGGGAGTATCGACAGTATTTTTAAAGAAACTAGATGGGTCGTTGAGGATGTGCATTGACTGTCGTAAGTTGAATGAAAGGACGATCAAGAATAGATACTCCCTGCCAAGGATAGATGATCTATTTGATAAGTTGAGTGGAGACAAGGTGTTTTCCCAATTGGATTTGGCGACAAGGTTCCATCAGTTAAGAGTGGCAGATGACAGCATTTCGAACTAGGCATGGTTCGTATGAGTGGTTATTTATTTTTTTGGATTCACAAATGCACGTGCTTTCTACGTGGAATTGACGAATCGAGTTTTTCGAGAACACTTGGATAGGTTCATGTTGGTATTCATTGATGACATTTTAGTGTACTCAAAAGATGAAAAAGAGCATAAGAATCATGTTAGAGTGATGCTTGAAACGCTGAGCAAGAATCAGCTAAAGGCGAAGTTTTCCAAGTATCATTTTTACAAGAAATTATGTTTCTTGGTCATGTAGTTTCAGAAGAGGGCTTGTCAGTTGATCCTGTTAAAATCAATGCTGGCAATAATTGGATGAGACAGGAATGGTAACCGAGATCTGGTTTTCTTGGACTTGCCGACTATTACCAGAGATTCATTAAGGATTTATTGCGAATAGCAGCACCTTTGACTATGTTGACCTGAAAGATGTAAAGTTTATTTGGTCCAACAAATGTGAGGAAGGTTTCTTCAAATTAAAGAATTTGTTGACCAATGGACCAGTGTTAGTAGTTCCAGATGGAAACCAAGGGTTGGTAGTATACACTGATGCATGTGGAACAGGATTGGGAGCAATGTTGATGCAAAAGGATAAAGTTATTGCCTACGCATTTGGACAGCTTAGACCGCACAAAGTAGGATATCCTGCTCATGACTTATAGTTGGCTGCATTGATTTTTTTCCTTGAAGATTTGGAGAAATTATCTTTTAGGGAAGAAATTTGAGTTGTATACCGATCGTAAATCTCTAAGAAATCTATTCTCCCAGAAGGAGTTGAATATGAGGCAGTAAAGGGTGCTAGAGTATTTGGAGGTGCTAGAGTATTTGGATGCTTATGATTTCGGTATAGATCATACTCTTAGGAAAGGAAATAAGGTAGCAGATGCACTTAGTAGAAAACAACAGAATGTGGTGTTAGCTACGTTCTATATTAGCTGAACGGAAGGATCTTGAAGCTTTTGGTAATTGCGATATGCAATTAAGATTTACTGCTATCAGGGGACTGCCATGTTGTCCTGTTTAGAAGCTCGACCAGTGCTGATCGTGGAGATAGCTTCTAAGTAAATAGAAGATCTATTTTTATCCAAGAGGATTAGAATGCTTGAGGTAGGGTCAGAGATCGATGATCTAAAGGATTATTGTCTTGACCAAAGGGGATGGTTGAGAAAGAAGGGATGATTATGTGTTTCGAATGTAGAGAGCTTAAGGAGACAAATTATGGAAGAATATCATCGATCTATGTTTACTGTACTTCTTGGTGGGGCCAAGATGTATTAGGATATGAAGAAGAGCTTCTATTGGGAAGGCATGAATCGAGATGTTGGCTTGTGGGTAAAGCAGTGCGTGAATGATCAACAAGTGAAGGCCAAATATCAAAAGCCGAGTGGGTTGCTTCAGCCTTTAGAGATTCTATTTTGGAAATGGGATTTTATATCCATAGGCATTACAGACAGGTTGCCAAGGTAGAAAAGGGAAAATAAAAGCATATAGATTATAGTTTTCAGGCTATCCAAGAGTGCCCATTTCATTCAAGTCAAATCAACCAGGACAGCACCTGTTTTGGAAAAGTTGTTCATGAAGAACATAGCTAGAATTCATGGGATTCCTAATAGCATAGTCTACGATAGAGATGCATTATTCACTAGCGAATTTGGTGTGAGAAATGCGGAATATGGATCTTAAGGCTAGGATTAACACTAGAGGGGGTGAATAGTGTTTAAAGAAATTACTAAATCTTTTTGAGTTTTTGTTAATTTGAACACAAATGTATGCAATATTCAGACACAGATATGATCAAAGAATCAAACACAGATGCAGAAATAAAGTAAAAGCAATAAAGGAAAGAATACACCGGATTTTATACTGGTTTGAAGCTACCCTACATCCAGTCCCGCACACAAGTACGGATTTCCTTTCAAAAGCAATTGCACAATTACACCCTCGATTTCAAGGCTACAAGGTACACCCTCTAGATTCATAATCCTTTGGGTAGAGAGACTTGATTTCAGGGGCAAAAGTTCACCCAAATGATTTCCTAGGCTACAATCACACCTTTTCCAACTTGATTGATTTCCAAGGCCACAGTCACACCTTTTCTCACTTGATTGATTTCCAAGGCTACAATCACACCTTTTCTCGCTAAATTGATTTCAAAGAAGTCTATAACTCTGAATAGCACTATTATCTTGTTGAGATAGTGACAGAGAATCAAACCAGAAATGATCTAGTTGGATTCAATGTTGATTTCGACAGAGTAATGGTAAGAATATGTATAAAGAGATGAGGAAGAAGAAAAGGAGTGAAAACCATAAAAATATGATTAGAAATTCGTTGAAAATAGCCCCTATTTATAGAAGAACAACAACCATGTCCATTGGTGAATGGATATGACGAATAGACACTTCTTTTGAAATTCAAAATTTTGAAATCAACTACCACTATGTCGACATGGGTATCTTGAGTATGCCGACATCCCAAAGGAAATTTTTGTGGTTTGTTTTTCCTTGAAAATAACTTTTATCTTACATTAAAACTATTTTAAACTTTATAAATATACTTAAATGTAGTTAAAATCATAAATAAATATAGAGAATAATATTTTAGTATATGTAAAATTTTACTGTAATTTTATATTTAAATCTAAGTATAAATATTAAAAGTTAAATATATTATTATTAAAAGATAGTTTAAAACTAATGATAATTTGGTTTTGAAGATGAAGATTATTTTGAGGCTAAAAGTATTTAAAACCAGGATAAATGTTTTTGATTCTTTTAAAAGGAAGGTTTTGAAATCATTTTGAAAACAAGACATAATTTTGTAGAAACATTTTGAATAAAAGTTAGTGGATACAAAACAATGTTCCGCTAGATTTTTCGTATGTTCCATCATACTTTGGGTTCCAGGCTCGAAGTGGATTCCATTCCGCGAACAAATTGGATTTTAAGATGCCAGTGCTTTTCTAGGAGTTTTAACAAAATTCCTAATTAAATTACTTTTTCTTGAAATCTTCAACTCTTGATAATCTTGATATTCTTGATACTCATGAGTCTTCAATCTTGATATCTTGAATCTTTATACTGTACAGTCTTCATTCATGGTACCTGCATGGTTAAATCCTGCATATACTTATATTTCTAAGCTATAATGTTAGTATTTATATTTTATAATCATATTATAAGGTTGTTGTCATCAAAACCATCATCTCAAGGATAAATATTTGGAAGAGTCTACAAGAGATATTGGGTACCGAGCTTAAGATGAGTACAGATTATCACCCAGAGATGGATGGGCAAACAGAGAGAGTCAATAGATACTTGGGGATTTATTGGGAGTTTTTGTGTTGGATTTTAGTGGATCTTGTGTGGATCGCCTGCATTTGGTTGAGTTTTCCTATAACAATAGTGAATAGACAAGTATAGGAATAGCGCTTTTTGAAGCTTTGTATGGAAGGCCATGAAAATCTCCTGCATGTTTGTTGGAGACTAGAGATAGATTAGTCTTAGGTATGGATTTGGTTAGAGAGCGTCAGAAAAGATTGAGTTGATCTAAGAATGGATGAAGGAAGCTCAATCTAGACAGAAGAGTTACGCAGATAAGAGGTGTAAAGATCTAGAGTTCTCTGTAGGGGATGGACTTTTCATTAAAGTGTTAGCGAGGAAGGGTATGGTATGGTTTAGAAAATCGGGAAAGTTGGCACCAAGATATGTAGGTCCATTTCAGGTTATAGGAAGGATTGGAAAGCTCGCGTGCAGAGTAGAGTTGCCGAGTAGTATGGCAAGTCTCCATAATGTATTCCTTCTGTCTAATTTTCGCAAGTATGTACATGATCCAGAGACTACAATACCGCAGACAGAGTTGAAGGGCTCGGTAGTGAAGCCTGATTTGACTTTTGTTAGGCGACCATTTCGGGTTGTAGCGAGAGATGAGAAAGGATTGAGGACCAGGACAGTCAAGTTGGTGAAAGTTCAGTGGGGTGACAATGAGAAGTTGTGCTTAAGAGATAGAGGACAAGATTCGAGATGCTTATCCTGAGCTGCTTTGATGGTATGTCTGTATTAGATTTAAATAGATTATTTTCTAGTTAGATAAGCTATATGGAAGTTCAGAGTTGCTACAGTTGATTAATATGTTCGATACTTAGTCCTTACTAAACTTCGACAACGAAATTCTTTAAGGAGGGCAGCTTATAACACCCTTTATTTTTTATTACATTATTTAGGAGATGTAATTAGAATAAATAAAATAAAATACTGTAGAATGATAAGGAGACGAGGTTTGTTAGCTAATTTAGTGGTTGTGCTTATTGAATGAATGAGCTTAAAATGGTTAGGTGTTAACTAAATAAAAATAGCGGCATTAGATTAAATTTCCACCTATGTTCCCGCCCTTAAACTATTTTCCCTTAGCCATACACTTTCAATTTAGCATAAGCACAATTTTAAAACATAACAATTAAAAGGAGCCAACCATTAGAAGAAGAGAAGAAAGGAAAAATCAAATCTAAAGCTCAAGTTCAAGCTAGAAGAAATCAATCTCAATCAATCTCCAATTTCCTTATCCAATCTAAGGCGGATAATAATTACTACATCTCTATTTTTTATTATATAATCATATGTTATTGGATTTAAGGGTAAATTTGTTTTATGATATATTGTTCGATGTTATGCTTTATTTATAATTTATTAGTTTGAACAATATTGTTTAAACGAAGAATATGCACGGTTTTAGGGAAAAACTGAGGTTAAATTATTCTGAAATGCCATAGGAAATTTTTAGGTTATTAGAAACATGATTTTGGAGTTGGGTTTCAATTTATATAATTTTCCAAGAGGTGAGGAATTACTTATGAATTTTCAAAGGAAAATATGTTGATTGGGTTTATAAATTTATTTTGGAAATTATACTAAGAATTTGGGTCAGAAATTTTGATATGTTAGGCAACATGATTAAAGTTAATTTTTGGATTTTTTGGGGATTTTTACTAAGTGAATTATTATGGAAATTAAATTATTTTGAAAGTAGGATCTAAATGATTTAATTGTTTAGTTAATGGGAAGGGTTTACTTCTTAAATGTTATTTGGGTTTAGATCTAAAAAAATTGCGGCAAATTTTTGATATATAATTTGAAAGTTTATGCAACCAATTAGGTGTTTGCATGTGGGCATGTTTTTTACAAAAAGTTTACTTTATTTGGTAAACGTAGCTTTTTACTCATAAATGTAGGCTCCACCTCCTTTGGAAGGTGCTTTTGACCTAGAGCTTCTGCCTTCCACCTAGTCGAAACCTTCTAGGTTGGAACCAGTAAACCAATACACATGGTATGATTTAGCTGGTACGTAGTGGATTGGAGAAAGGGGAAGATAGGGTGTCGAAGCATAGTTTCCGAAGGGGTTGGTTCCATTTTTTTGTTATTTTTTTTAGAGAAAAGCACTTGCCTATTTACAAAAGGATTTCGAAGTAGTCAAAACCAATGATTTCGAAAAGGTATTTCTAAAGAAGCTTTTGAAGGATAGCTGCCGCCTTTGTTTTCAAGTAGTAGCTTCCAAAGAAGTTGCTTAGTTTTTTGGAAGCTTTTGGAAGGTGTAGTTTCGAACAAATCGAAACCCTTCTGTGATTTGATGGCTTTCGATGATATTGAAGACATTAATGCTCTTGAAATGTACCGTTTGTTTTATAAATATAAGCCACTTTCTACTGCTTTCGAAAGGGGTTAGGGGTTTCGAAGCCAACCTTCAATTGTTTTACCCATATGTTTTAATGCTTTCGAAAGGATGGTTTCGATGCCATCAAGCCCCCCGGTACTTTTTAAGATAAGGAAAGGTTTCGAAAGAGATGCTTTCGCTTTTGTTCACTTTGACCCAGGAATGTTATTTTAAATATAAACCAATTGCTTTGAAAGGTTTTGGTTTCGAAGAGTAACCTTTAATGGTTTCGAAACGGGTATATTTGAATGGTTTCGAAGCTATGCTTCCATACTTATATGATAATACTTTAACAAGGTTGAAGGGCTATGAAAGAGATGTTTTAAAGTATTCGAAAGGTAGGAGCCTAATGTTTTAAAGATAGAATTTAAGGGTTTGGAAGGAGGTTATCCAATGATATCGAAAGCAAGGTTTCGAAGGTGTCAAGTGGCTTTTAAACCTAAACTCATTTTTAATGGAAAAACCCATGGCTAAATAAAGGAGTTTTTAAATGACTTTAAGTATGAAAATTTGAAGAAGTGTTGCCTTGACAAAAATATAGGTTAAAGGGATTAACTATGTATTATATGAAAAGTTTTTCAAAGACTATAAAACCATATGAGAGGTATTGTTAAGTTTTTATATTTGCTCTTTCAAATATGAATATATTCATATGATAAAGGACCCATAACTGAATTTGGGGATAAAAGGCTAGAAGAACCAGCTAGGTTAACCCAGTAGTGAATATAAATTGATTAAATTCCAAAATGAGTTGAATTGCATCCAAGGGGTCAGGGAGACCAAAGTATAGGGTGCCTAAACCTTGAAGTTGTTTGGGAGATAGGTTCATATTAAACCCATGAAAACTATGATTAGGAAGTTATTGGTGGTAATCAACAGATTCATAGTAAACCCATGAAAACTATATATTAAGGATGGTTGGCAAGGGCCAATTGGTTTGTAGTGAACCCATGAATATTTTATCAGGATTAAGTTTTGACGTCGGTTAAAAGGTTCCTAGTCAACCTATGAAAACTAGGATAAGAAGGGAGTTACTGGAATAATCCATAGGTTCCTAGTCAACCAATGTAAACTAGGATAAGAGTGGAATTATTGGAATGACTAATAGGTTGAATGGAACCCTTAAATTTATTAAGTTAATTGACAGGGCCTATAAGTTCTTAGTATCCTATGAAAATTTTGAAATAGGACAAGGTGTCTATAAATTATGAAAAGGTTAGTAGTAAATCCGTGAAAAATAATAGGTTAATAATGACCCTAGAAACTATAAATATGACAGGGGTCAATTAAACTTGGGATGGGATATCCAAAATATGTGTGTGTGTGTGTCATCATAATATTTTTGAAATGCTATGTTTTTAACCATTGTGGATGCAGGAGCAAAGTATAAGGTTTTGAGAATGTTTTAATATATTAGTAAGGGGAAAACTCATTCCGCTAAGCGGCATAGTCTCACTAGGTATCCAAATGGATTGAGATGTTAGATTATTATTCATACCAGACTTTAAGTCTGACTTGAAGTTATAGTTTTCCCCTTAAATTGTCGGGTACTCAATTTATTTTTAGTAGTTTTAGGTTTAGGGTTTCTAAATTCTATTCTTAGATGAATAAAGCTTTTGGAGACGTGTAGGAGGCAGTTAGTTATTTAAAGTTATCTTTTTCTGCCGTGTATTTTGGATGTAAAGGCAGACTCTTTAGCCTTGTTATATACTCCGATCAACCAAGGGTGCATTTTCATATCTTGATAGGGAACCATATATTTAGCATATCTTTGGACTTTGCCTTTTAAATATCTTAATTGTCTTGCGTCGATGTTGTTTACATAGTGTTATTGCACGTTGCCTTATTTTGATGACGGTTTACTTGCCAGTTGTATTTAACTGCTAGTTGGGCTAAATGGATGCTTGACTCTTGATTTAACTAACTTGGAATCTTCTCATACTCATTTATTTATTTTATAATATGGATTGAATCATGATGCAAGAGACTCGACAAACTCCTGAGTTAATAACATGGACTGCTAGCGTTCCATGTCCTTAGTGTATTTTCTCATTCTTTTTACCCGACCCCCTTTGGCTTCTTGTTCTGGTCCTTTTAGTTTGTTATTGTTCTATTCCAACTCGATCAAGTTATTCTGACTTCTCTTGGATCCTCTGGGTTAAAAACCTGGATAATATCGATGATGAGAGAGACTATACTTCGGAGACTAAAAGCAGGATTGGAGACGCCTATCCTGCTTGTTTTGATGGTATGTTTTACCTTTTTGATTGGTTTTTTGTGTACCTTATCATAATTTCAAGGACGAAATTCTTTACCGAGGGGAGTCTATAACAACCCAAATTTTGAGTAACATTATTCAGGTATTTAATTAGTTAAATTAAATAAAATAATATAAAGATTAGGGGATTGAGATTTGTGTATACTAAGGGGTAGCCATGCCTTGTTAATAAATAAAATAAAATGAACTAGAAAGAAATAGATGAGGGAAGTTAGATAAGGGGCAAAATAGAAAAAGATACATTTTCATACCCTAAACCCTTAAGCGGTTATCACACTACACATTCGTTATCAAAATAAAAATATAGATGCCATTACAAGATACAAAAGGAAGATGGGCAAAAGGAAGAAGCTAACTCAACATTAATCCATTCTCAAATCTCAACTCCTTAATCTCAAAGCTAAGTTGAATAATAACTACATCTTATGTTTTCTGTTGCTTTCGGTTTTAAGATAAAATCCGAATTATTTTGCAAAGTTATTTTCTTTGTTTTAATTGTTAAAATAGATATATATGCTTGTTGATGATTTGTGTTAATCCATAAATATTTTATAAATTTTTTTAATGTGAAAACCCTATTAAATGACATCCAAATGCCTTGTTATTTTAGATTTAGATCGGAAATGATATTTTAGAGGTGGGATTCAATTTCATAATTTTCTAAATTAACATGGATTTTATATTAATTTTCTAGTGAGGAAGTGGATATTTGGGTTTAAAATAATTTACGCTAAATTATATATGTTTTGGATCTAAAATTTATATATGTTAGATCACATATTAAAAATGATTTATGGGAATTTTTATAGAATTTTCCTAAGTGTTTTAATGAATATATAAAATTATTTATCGTATGGGACTTAAATGTTTTATATATTTATAAAAGGAGAAGGGACATTTTATAAATAAATTATATTTTTTATTTATGAAATTTTGGCAGTACCTTTAGAAAAGAAATTAGCAATCAATAATATTTTGACAAACAAGACAGGTTAGTTGAAAAGACTATTTTGAAAAGCTAACATTTATATTTTACATGCTTTTACATGTTTCACCACTTTCGACATATAGGTTCCGACTGGGTACTTCCGCCTCTATGAACGGTTTCAAAAGGGCATGTTTTGGCCTTCGGTCTATGGTTTTACTGGTATTGAAAGGGGTACTTTCAATGTATTTGAAAGGGGTACTTGCAAAAAATGTTTTCATCAATAAGGTTTTGTTTAAAGTATATATAACAAGGGAAGGTGATTTGAGTAAAGTATAGAGTATATTTTCCTTTTTTAAAGAATGTTTAAAGGTTTAAGTCAACTTGAAAGAAAAGGTTTCCAAGGAAAATTTATGGGTGGTCAACCCTAAGTAAAATTACTTAGATATTTAGTTACCAGTTGGGACCGGTATAGGATATCACCATATACATTAGCTATTGACACCAAACTAATTTAGTCCAAAGTTCTAGTATGTAGGGCTTTGTCATAGGTAAGATTAAAATTAGGTTACACACAGCAAGGAATATATATAGAGTGAGGATAGGCTATTGGTGAGCCTGTAAAGCCATTAGGATCAGTTGACCCAGGTGAAGTAAGTTAGGGACAGACTGTCCAGAAGAGGAGTATCTAATAGAAGTTAGATTTTTTATTTATATTTTTTTTGTCTGGTAGGCCCTTATCAACTAAAGGTTGATAGTTTGCCAAAAAACTATAGTGTTCGGACAGTAAGTCCGTATGTCACCTAATTTATATGCTTTCATGATATAGATATTATTGTTTTAATCGGTTTTGGTTGCAGGATTAAGATTCGCAAAAAATATGTTTAAAAGGATATTAGTTAAGGGAAACCCATTCCACTTAGCGTGTGGTCTCACTTAATATCAAATAACCGAGATGTATAATATTATTCACACTAAGCTTTATGTCTGAATTGAAGTTTATGTTTTTCCCCTTAAACTCTCTGGTATACTTTTAGAAAGTGGTGCGCACTTGTGGTCATTGTTGGAAAATTCCTTTCCTTGTTGTTGATTCAAAATTTAGAATTATTTCCTTAATTGAAACGAGAAGTGACTAGGGTCCTTCTCAATGTTTAATTATTTGCATCCATCCTTTGTGTTTGGATTGTGACCTTTTTGTCCATTCTTTAAGTTTGGTCTTTTACCTTGTTTTCCCATTCTTTCCAGTTTGTATTTTGTTCGGATTATTTCCATTCTTTCAAGTCTGGATTTGTAAATTATTTATGCCCTTTCCTTAAGTATGGGATTTGTTCATACCGTTACCCATCCTTTATATTTGGATTTGTTTTTTGGTTGTTAATTTCCACTTTTTTCTATGTGGATTTATTCTTGTGAGGTCAAAACCTATTTCTCATTTAGCAGCATGACCTCATAGAATTTTTATATGTTCGTCATATTACTTAAGTTTTATCATGCTGGTTCTTTAAACTGATTTGGGTGTTATTTTATTATAATGCTCTGGTCAGACCTAGTATTTTTCCAAGTTGGGTTTGGTGATATGGAGTTCTTTGAGAAGAGCTGGATATGCACCTATCTTAGTATTTTGTTTTCCGCAGTATTATATGGTATTCCAATTAGCATATTTGTAATTTGGGATTTTATAACTGTTTAGCTGATAAGGTTCATTTTTAACTCTGATGTATTTTGTATTTTTGGAGTGTGAATTTATGCTATCTTTGTTATATTATATGTTTGTCATTTCCCCTGCGAGATTCTATTTTCCATGTCCTCTGTTCTTTTTATTTTATTTTACACCAACAATCTGTCTTTCCGACGATAGGATATTTGACATTTGAATACCATGGATTATTCGATATTGACTTTTGATAAAAGGCATGTCGTTACAACTTGGCATAAGAGCGGAAGGTTAAGTAAGAATCTTGGCTTTGGTAGGGTATGATTGATTAAAGATAGGTAGGTGACATAGTAGAATGAGTTTGAGAGTATTATATATATATATATATATATATATATATAAGAGCGTACTTATTGATGTTGTAAAAACATATTGTGTGAATTGGTCTATTGAGTTGTTTATGAATTATGGCTGAGACATGGGACGCCACATTATCGATTGTTATCTCTAAACACTCGAACAAGGAAAAAGGAGATGATATTTACTTTTGAAAATTGGTAAATGAAATACTTTACCTTGGTTTATATTTTTGTATGTATGAAGGAATCATTTTTCAAACCTTATATAGTTATAGAGTGTGTTTAGCTATTTGAATATGATAATATTTATTTATTATCAATATTGTTTGATCGGTGATATTGGACTAAATTAGAAGCGTTAATTATCATTGTTGATTGTTGATTATTTATGTTAGACCTTTAGTTTATTCGGAAACATACTAATTGATTTTTGAGGCACTCAACTAATTATGGCCATCATTATCTAAACACTTGAATATACTAATTGATTTTTGAGGCACTCAACTAGGCCATTAATTGTATCAGACCCATCCTCCTCGTAAAGGCTTAATTTTTGAGTCTCTTAATAAGGCAAAAGTATGAGAGTCTCAATAGTTCTTCGTAAAATGCTTCTTTGGCCTTAAAGGGACTTTTTCTACTACAGGTGAGCTTCTCTTTCTTACTTATCCATATTGGTTTTTTTATCTCTTCAAGATCGTACCCCCAAATTGAAAGATCATGAACTTGTGTTATCACCTACCAAAGTTGTGGAAACAATAGATAACAGGCTCAGATTGCTAATCCTGGCGAAACTTTGTCAACACTCTATCATTTCATATGGCCACAAATCATGGAAGAATCTCTAGTTAAATTGTAACTCTAAGGGAAAGGGGTCTTTGGTAACGGTCAAGCCTGAACCATTTTCATCTAATCCCTATTAGGCTCGATGTACCTGGTAAGATATAATTATAATCACTCAAAATTTATTATAACAACTTCTCATAAATTATCCTTTAACTTGGGTTCATTCACTTTGGTTGCCGTTCCCATAAGGAAGGAAATCGCCATTGACACCTCCAAAGATACACCAAAGGAGGATGATGTCGCTGTTTAGGTTCAAGCTCCTATCTCGATCTCTTGTTAAGGCTATTTCTTGCTCGTTTTCTTTTTTTCAAAGAAAGATGC
This sequence comes from Allium cepa, assembly GCA_030765085.1. Lineage (NCBI taxonomy): Eukaryota > Viridiplantae > Streptophyta > Magnoliopsida > Asparagales > Amaryllidaceae > Allium > Allium cepa. The sequence continues at coordinate 507,326,638 of CM060941.1, read as the reverse complement.
CTGATAATTCTATTGCTACGTCTACTCCTAGCAAGAAGCCTAAGACCGAGGGCGTGCACGTCCCAACCATTATAGGAGAAGAAATTTTGCTTGGTGGTGATACAAACACAAAGATTCCTAATCTTTATAACCTTAAGATTCCAAATTTTGATGTGGGCGGAGACAAAATGAATCTTAGTGTTTTTATAGACGAGACACCGTAGGTGGTTGAAGCAGAGGGTTCTCAAGACTTGCTTCAACATATTACCGTCCCTAGCATCCCAAAAGCTTGCATTGTATTTGGGATGAACCTTGGTTTTCTTTTACGTCAAAGAGCTCTCTTCCTTCTATTCCTTAATCATTGTCTTCTATTAATGAATTTAATGATCTTCTTCAATCAGTGATTCAATCCCTTTCTTTTGCATCTTCCAGCCATTGCAGCCTTCTGCTATGATCATCAATTAATTCCTCTTAGACAACACTTACTGGTATGTACCCCTTATGTTTAGCTGCTTTAAAATTATAATATTCCATGTGTTTAGGTTTCATTATCCATTCCAAGTTTCCATGCATCTACTTTCACTTCAAGATGAGGCTTCGGTGTCATCAATGAAATTTCTATGTTAAAGTAGGAAAACTCCTCACTTAATAACTATGCTATTAATTCAACTATCGAAAGAGACAAAGCTGCAACGGTGAAAGACAATCTCGCTACTTCTCTCGAAGAAATGACAACCTACTTAAAATTCAAATGATAGAGTGATTGCCTTAGATCTTGCATTTAGGGAAGTCGAAATGAAAGAAGCTAAGTTAGTGGCAGAGAATCGCCCTTTAATAACAGGCTAAAGAGGAAGAAGGATCTGCAAGGCAAGTCGATGGAATTAATTGAAGATTCAAAGCAAAAAGTGTCCTATTTTCTTGGCAAGCCTCTTGACACCATTATCAAGAGATCGTCTCAGAAGGCACTCTTTATTGCTTACACTGACAATGCTTATAAGTGTCTGAACTTCAATTTCTCCTCCCTTCCTTCAGAATGGAATGAAAATTTCATGAGAAAATTTAAGGAGATATCACAAGGTTTCATGTTCCCGAGGAAGAGGAGGACGTTGATGCTACAAAGCCCGTTACCTTTCATAATCCTCTAGTTGATGCAAAAATAATTTAGATGAAGAGGAGAAGGATGATGATGAATCAAGAGATGGGTGTAACTATAACAATGATGTTCTTGATGATAATAACGATGATAATAATGACAATAATGGTGGAGATAGTGGAAATGTCATTTCTAGGCCACTAGTTGATAAGGATGGGTGAAGAGGTGCTAATCCAGATCCAACTTCCCAAGATATGGGAGCCACCAAAATTCTTGATCCTTCCTGGGTAAGTTCTCTAAATAAGGACGACACTTCTCAAGGCCCAAAGCCTAAGGACAAAGAGAAAATCTTGTCATCTATTGTTCCACACCCTCGGGTATGGATATCACTACGCAATAGTTTTTGACTGTTAGATAATGTTCAGTTAATACATTAATTACCTAAGTCAAGGAGAAAGTCAAAATATCTCTATAACGTCTTTCTTGAGAAGAAATAATCGGATGTAGATTGCTTGGATATGGAACTTGACAAACAAACAACTGATTGTAATAAGTTATCTGACAAATTCGAGGGGCTTGCTAGGAGCAAATAAAGATTGAGGTATTTCAAAAAAATCAAATTACACCCCCAGTGAGGAAAGCTTTTCATCACTAAGAAAGACTTATGAATGAAAATTCCGAACTAGTGACCCTATTTTGGGTGCTAATTGATGACAAAAATGAATTGGTGGAGTTTCTGTACAAAATTTGTTATAGGGGCTTGATTGTTGACTTCTCGTACTTAGGTGATAATAATGGAGGTTTGCTAGGCACCTTCACCGTAGATACTTGGAAGAGCAAAGGATATATACTTGGAAGAGCATAAGATTAATCCTTGTCTCGGGCATGTTGGAACTTACCCAAGTAGATCCCATTCCTCTTTCCTTACACTTTCTTCCTCGTAAGAAACTTAAATATAATATGAAGACATTCATTTATGAAATGTATAAGAAATCTGTTTTTTTAACCTGAATAACTGTACAATGATGATATGTTACTTGGTTTATGCATTCCATTGTTTTAGTTTTCTACATTGCACAGATAAAAGACTTCATGTGCAGTCGGTCGTTAAGGGTTTCTTAAGTAAAATTGTTAAGTTGAGGAAGGATTAAAGAGAAATATTCAATTCTTGAATCATTATAATAGGAAAGAAACTTTTTCCGTAGAGATTTTCAAGAAATTTACATGCAATTTCCATATTTCCACTTTGACTTTCTAGGTAATGTGAATGAGAAATTACTTCACGTAATCCGATCCTTCCACATAAAATTAATATGTGGTCGTGATAGACCACCAGCTGGGAAATGGGATTATCACCGTTTTCCCCTAATTTATACTTCGGATGAGACCGAGGCTTCTTTTGATTCTACAATTGCTTTGTCTGCTAAGTCGTTTAAAAAGGCTAAGGCCACGGTTTCAAAACTTTGAACATTAATTAAACGTTATTGGAATGAAATTGCAATTTGAACTTATCTCTTGTTATTATTTTTAAACTTCATTTGTTATTAATGGAAGAGTTTTTCCTTCATGTATTGTTTTTTTCTTTATTTTCAATAGGATTCCCAATTAGTGCATAAATCTGATTCCTTAGACGGCTCATGAATTATTGAAGTTAAATATCGAACGCTTGCATATATGAAGGAGAAACGATCATCTCAAGATGACTCGACTTTACGATTCCTAAATAACCTAGAGACATGAGAGTGATGTAGGAACTATTTCCTATTAAATTAGATTTTAGCTCCTAAAAAGAAATGACCGCCCTCACGGAGGCAAAACTTAAAGAAATGAAGAATAAGCTTCTACTGTTGAAAAAGAGAAAGGACATAGCTCATGGGTCTAACTTCTTTGTCGAAGCTGACATTCAGACAAATAAGCTTCATCAGAAAATAAGTGATCTCCAATTAGGGCTAACTGTGAGCCAAGTATCATGCAAATCTTTGGAACATCTTGTAAGTGAGGGTGATTCTAGCCTTCCCTCTCCTACTCCAATATGAAGAACAAGATCCACGTCCTCGACTAGTTATGAGTTTTCCACTTTACTAAATCCTTCTCCGAGTTTGAATAACATACTGATCTTTAAGTAGGAATATCAAGCCAAATTTGAAATGATTAATATTTCAACAAGAAGTAGGAGGAAAAGTTATCCCAATCCATTAATGTACATGTAATTAAGATTCAAAAAACGAAGGCGAGAACTATGATCTTAATCAAGAGATCAAAAAGCTGACGGGTATGATTCGGACGTGGGGAGCTAATAAAACTCTTCGTCATACCTTGAAAGAACAGTTCAACTCGATTGACAATGCAGACACCGTTTGTAAATGGGAAAAGAAAGTCAGAGAACTCATGGATGTGGCCATTTGTCAAATTTCTAATCCCTTAATTGCAATGGGCTTAGATAAATCAGCATGGAGTCATGGGCTGTAATAGGAGCCAGCCTTAATTGGGTTTTCTTTCTTTTATCTGCCTTTTGTGCCTACAACGGTGTAAATGGTGCATCAAGTTGTAAGAAATTTGAAATTAAATGAACATTACTTCGAATATGTAACCAAGAAATGAACCAACTTGAAACTGCAATTTTACTTAGTACTTCGCTTTTCCATACTTTGTGTTTTTTGAGCTCACTTTAAGATTATTGCTGATTGAGCCTTTTATGACTCAATGTGGATGTTTAATAACGGAGATTTCCATTTAAATAATATTAGATCCGGTAATAATATAAAATATCATAAATCCCCATCTGGATTGGTCAAAAATCCTCATCTGGAATAATAAAAGTCCAGAAATTAATAAATGGAAGAATAAAAGACGAAAATCTATATTCTGTAATAGCAGAAAATTAGAAACATATATTTGGAAATGGAATACTTGAATATCTTATCTTCTTGGGGTTAGGTAGATTTAAAGTGCTACTGGGCTTTGATTTCGTTAGATCTTCCTCTGGAAGACTAATCGCACTAAAGGCCTACTCCCTCCTCCCTCTATGAGGTGCTCCCACTAGGCCGCACATGTAGGGGTTGAAGGCTTGCCGAAACTTTGGACAGGGCCTTTTAGATAGGTACAAAGGATTACTCTGGCCTCCCTCAATGAGGAGCCAAAACCAGGCCTTTGATTATGGGGTTAAGGGCTTATGCTTTGGCCATGCCACGCAGGTGGGATCGAAGGCTTAGTCGGTGCTTTGTCTAGGCCCATCCGGACGAGAAAAAAGGCTTACTCTATCCTCCTTCAAGGAGGCATTTTGTCTAGGCGCATTTTAGACGAAGACAGTGGTTTTAGCCCCTTACTACCATCTTCGGTAATGATTTAGGCATTCCATTATACTGGGAGAATTTTACTGCTCAGCCATGTAGAATTGCTTATTTGAAGATCTTCTTTTATTATTAAATTTGACTAATATCTTTTTAAAAAGTAGCATCTTTTACAAAGTTATTGAGCTTGTCTTGTCTAAGAAAATTGATGATCATTCCTTCTAGTCTTCTGCACTGATTGGTTTCATGCCCATTTGTAAGGTGGTAGTGACAATACGAGCTTCCAAGATTTGTTTTGAGCATGGGCCTTTTCTTTTGCAAAGTCCAATATTCAAGCTTATCCTTAGTTAAGAAGTAAATGTTTTCAAGAGAAGTTGTAACAACCCATAACTAATGGGCCTAAATTTTTATAAAAATTGAAATCCAAGTCCATCAAAGCACGGAACGTTGGATTTGTTACCTGCAAATAAGCATGAGCATTATCAGAGATTGACAAATATCTAAACTCACAATGGAAATAATAAAAGGGCTAGAAAACAAATTATGACTTCTACCTTGGAAGTAATGTTATTCCTTGAATAGTAGGTTTGCATTGAGAAAGAGAGGAAAAAGACTAATCCAACAACAATACACATCCAGCTCTAGCAACCTGTTCCTCTAAATATACTCAGTCGGATGTAATAAGGAGGTGATCATAACAACATTCTAATGATTGAAAAATCTATAAACTGTCCATAACATAAATTTACACCAATTGATTTTCATTTAATTGTTATGTCTTTTAAGGTTAGCAATTGATCCTAACCTTGCATTGCATATAAGATTACTTACCTGCCCTTTCCCAAAGTACAAAACACCGATAAAGCCTTATCAACCACCCAATACTTCTAAACCCATTTGCTGCTTAATGCATTTAAATATGAAGTAGGCTTCTATAATCACCACAAAATACTTTTAAAAGGGAAATATGCAGACTCTGCCATTTAAGACATCAATTAAGGTAGACTTATTCATTTAAGAACTGCTCCCAAGGTTGTTTCCTAATAACGTTGTCCATGGTCGTCGGGTCCTAGCTACAAAGACCTCAAACCACTATTTAAGGCTTTCGACATTTAATGTCCAACAATTATCGGCCATAAAATCATAGCTGTGTAAAAGACTGTACCCATGGCGCTTAATACTTTAAAAGGATTATGCAGACCTAACCATTTAGTACCCATATTCTAGGCATGTCCTACATCACTTAATGCTTATCCCCTGGCGGACTCCTTACTGGTACTATCGCTATTACCGTCTCATCAATGTGAGAGACTGTACCTAAGCCACTTAATACCTCATTAATAAGGACAAGGCAGACCTCTGACCATTCGTCACCTATTTATATAAGTAGGCCTTTTCATTTAATACCTAACCCTTAGGCGGACTCCTTGCTAGTACTATCTAGCTAACGTTGCTCGGAATTTCATTAGCTTAATTAATACTTCTTTTTAGGAGAAAGGAGAAGCCTTAGATCAGTCACTTAATACCTTAAACCCGAAGAGCACCCCTTTCCCCGGTATCCACTTTCACTCTTAGTTATAAATACGGAACTCATTGGGTTAATTCTTTTGGTAGGGAGGCGACCCTTAAAATAGCCAGTTAATACCTCAACACCGAAGTAAACCATTTTGAGACATCCTTATTTATTTGTAATCTAACTAGGTTACTTAATACTTCCTTTTAGTAAAGAGGCGGACCCTACAGCTACTTAATACCTCAAACTAGAAGTGAACCCCTACGGAGATATCCCCCATCACACCTAATTCCAAATTTGGACCATTTAATACCTTTCAAATAAGAAACCTGGCCCAATCTCTCAAGTCATCATGGATTATAAGATTAATGATATATTACATCAGTAGTAAGTGCACCCAACTGTAGGTAGCCTCAAAATGAAAAGCGGTTTTCCATTGAGTGACTCTACTGACCATGCATCACTAACGTACAATGTCCAATTAACCATCCTAAGCATTCACTTATATTATCTTAGGTAGATTTTGGACTTATTTTACTCATTCCCCTTTTAAGGCAATAAGATTTACCTTAAAACCTCTCTACATGTAAATCCCCTTTGTATGCTCATAAACGTCACTTTGTCCATAAATTCATAACGGATATTTCCTAAAACATTTATGTATGACTACTAATTTCAAATTAGTTATCTTTTTAACTACTTCATAGTTATTAATTCTACTTTTTTATTTTTCAGTCTCATTGACCAATTTACCTTATCAAATTATTACAACTGCCCTAATTGTTACCACTTATTTCTCATTTGTTGGAGTTACAAACTACTAAATTCTTTCTCATTAATTAGTTGTCTTAAACGCGAATATTACGTGTAAGCATCGTTATTAACTAAGTTTTATTTGATTATTATAAGCGTGGGAAAGTTGTGTACAAATATCTACTTTTATTGAATATATTCTAGTTATATATCTTTACTAAAATATCTTTTTCCATGTTTGATTGTTGGATTCATATCTAAAAAGATTATACTCTATAATTTTCAAAAACTAGCCTAAAACAAACATTTAACTTTAAGATATAAAAGATTACATCGTTAGAAATTACAAGGAATAATCATTTCTTTTTTTACTGAAATAGACCGTGTGAACTATAATGAATTCATACTTTGCACATTTCTTCCTCTTTTTGTTTGCATTTATTCCTTCTTAGATCAAACGCTGTAGTTTTTATAAATGGGAAAGAAGTCAAACTAATTTAAAAATATCAAATGGATCTAAATTCCAACAAATCTAGACATAGGAAGTTTACATTCTAACAAGATTTGGGTAATAATACAAATTCATAACATTATTATATAACCTATTTTAGATCTGGAATAAATTTCGTTCAAATCAATATTCTAAATTCATACTTTTGGGACCGATTTCCAAATTAGGTTGTAAACAATTCTACATCAATTGATAAACAAGAATATGTATGTGGTATTTATTGTATTCCAATTATATTCAATTTGTTGTCTACAACTCATATACAATTACCCAGTTAAGCATTTTTATCAAATAAACACCAACGAGATAATTTTCATATTATAAAAATCTATAAAACTTCGCACTCACCTTTTAAAAGCGATCCAAATCTCCAGATCTGAAGTTGAATCTTTGATTCATCTCCAAATCCTTTGTAATCCAAGAAATATGCATAAAAAGCCTATATACATATTAAAATTATAGATGTGAGAAGAGATTTGGGATTGAGAGAAAATAGATACAAATATATAGATTGCCTCAAATACGCATATAGTTGATTCTCTTCTCTTCTCCTTTTTATTTGATTTCTATTTTTCTCCAATTTATATTAATATAGATATAAATATCTTGTATTTATAATTCAGAAAGAAAGTGTAGAAGAAGAAATGGCAGAACATTGCTAGTATCTCTACAAAAATATGAGAAGAGAAGGAAGGATTCGACCTGATTTTATAGGCGTAAGAATCAATCTCAAGCGTTGGATTGAAATGTATTAAATCCGAACCATTATGCCTAGGCTAACCCTAACAGCCATACATGGAACAGTCGACTGCCCTACCTTAGGGTCGACCGCCCATGATGGTGGGTCGACCTGTGGGCACGGGTTAATTTGGTTAATTTTTCTTATTTACTTACATTCATTTTGAATTCATTTTTCACCCGCGATTTCTTTATTTGTTCTATTCACAAAACCACAAATATGAAATTTTCTTAGGATTTCATCAAGAAATCAATGGTCTAAGTTTCGTCACCAAATTCCATCGTTTGCAGCACAAATTCCATTTCTGGACATATCTAACTAATTAAATAACTAACGCCAGATTACGGGGTATCACATTCTTTCTCCCGTAAAAAAAATTATGTTCCTAAAATTACACCAATGACTAAGTTATGGTTTTGGCTCCTAATTATCCTAAACTACGGATCCAATGAGTCTACAACCAATTTTACAGCCAAACATGCATAAATGCATAATGTATTACTGTGTCAGCACACTGGAAATGTGTATGCATAATGATTATAAATCGTATCCTCCTATACGATTGCATTTCTTTTGAAAACATTTTTGGAAAAATGATGCAAAAGACCTATATATATTTATTGGCAGTTCTATATGTACAGAGCTTTTGAAATTTTTTTTGACCAAAACCCCCGTAGTCTTACGAGTAGAAGTATGAAAACCAACTTTTGCATCCACTTCCTACCATCCATTAGTCAAACATATCGAAGTGTCACTCCCTAAAATTTGTTCCTATGTCAAAATAAGGAATTTAGGTGCAGAATTTATCATTCTTACCACTCTATAATCTTCATATTTCCATAGCATAGTGGAAATATCCTCACTGCCTTAGATTTACTCCAAATTTTCCATAAACAAAAGGCATAAGCATGCTTATGTCAAGCTATAAAATGGAATTGAGCCTAAAATGGACTCACTTGCATCGTTGTTAAGTATGGAAATAGAAATTCCAAGGCTAAAATAACTTTTCCCTTGTTATCGCTTTCATTTATCATATCGTCGACCTTAATGCACCGCTAAATTCATAAATTCTAACTCTATCTTTTTTCCCCACTCCGAACATGTGGTCTTCAAAATCAAAGATTTCACAAAAACCTTACCCACTTTTCAAATTCATATGTCAAAATAAGATCCCAAAATGTTTAGATGCACATTTTCCCTTGAATAAAATTTTAAACAAAAACTCTAAAAATAATTTAAGAGCCAAAAGCAATTAAACATAAATAAAATATTTTTCAAAAGAGAACTTTCCAAATCAAGGGGAAATTTTTTCAAAATATTTTCCTTCTCAAAATTTTTGATATATCAAGCCACAATTTCAATGTAGTCGATAGTCTATTATGCACTAAATGCATAAACCACATTCTAAAATCTACAACTCACTTTTACCCATAAAACTTGACATTTTATATAAATAAAAATGTCAACACATCTATTATTAAAAAAAAATTAGCTTTTAAGGAACATGAGAAATGACCCACGATACCAAAACAACATTATCAATCCTTCACCAAAATTTTCAAACTATTCTAAACATCTAGTCTTATATTGCATTTATTGTTAGTCAAGTGTCTCTATGAGATTCCTAAATACTGCTTCTTTACTATGCATATATAGGAGTAGTTCACATGGCTAGAAATAATGAAACAGTAAACAAGTAGAAACTCATAATATTGTGTGTGTGCCTTTTACAAGAGACAACTAACAGTTACAACCCAAACAAACCTAAAAGAAAAGAATAAATATTGGAAAGGAAAAGACAACAATACCATAAATCCTAAAACAATGCCTACAAACTATAAGATGCCTTGCTCCACGGCTGGAGCTCGGTCCATTACTGTAACCCTTGAATGTTCATAGCATGGCGGCTAAGAACCTAGTCTCCTGCCATGGCACTACTAATGTTGTTGATGGCTTCAGAATTTCCATCTTCTTAAAGAAGGATCTAATGATGGCAGAAGGAACCTTCTAGTAAATTTCATGTTCATGGAGGTTCACCCATGTTACTTAAAGATGAGAGTTGACAGGCGAAAATAAGGAAAGTGACTTTATGGAGTGTTAGTACCTTGTCTTTTGGTTTTGATGATAACAACTATATGACATTATACAAAATATAGCTACTATTGTTTTATTAAGATATATATATAGTATATAGTTCTGGGCATTAGATAGATGTTGATTAAGAAAACTGTACAATGTTAAGAGTAGATTCAAGATGCTGATATCAAGAGTAGATTCAAGATGATGATGGTTTAAGACTCATGAGTATTAAAAAGTTAAGGATATAAAGATATTCTAGATAAGTTATAGAGTTATAGAATTTTTGTTAAAACTCTGATAGCACTTTCTGGATCTCTCTCTATATTTTGAATAAGTTTTAAGTATTTTTTAAAGATCCTTGTTTTCAAAATAATCTTTTCAAAAATCTATTCAAAATATTTCTCAAAATAATTTCTTATCCCTTTATATTTACAAAGATATTACATTAAGTTTTTAACTATTTTTTAATCTATTATATTGGTATTTTAGTTTATATCTTCCTTATGTTTATGTTTGATATTTATATTTTGATTTGAATATTTACTTCTAATTTATAGCTATATTGATTATATATATATATATTATTTACAATATATTGAATAACCTTTTTAAATCTTTCTATAGTATTTTATAAAATTTTGTTAAGTTATATTTTGATTAAAATTTATATAAACTACATTTAAATGATTCTACAAAGTATCAAATTATTTTACAAGGCAACGGATTTTCAAAATAATATTTGTAATGTGTTTTTTTGATTTTGTGAATATTATGTCGACATACTCCATCTATGTATGTCGACATAGTGGCCATAATTTTCAAAATTCAAATTTGAATGGAAGTGTCTTTTCGTCGTATCTCTTCGCAAAAGGACATGATCGTTGTTTCCCTATATAAACTGGACTTCCAAAAGAATTTTTAACATATAATTTTCTTATACATCTCTCCTCCTTCCACTCTCCTATTTTTAAAATCAAAATATATCAAACTCTATCGAAATTCAACCAAAATCAAATTTAATCATCACCCATTTGATTCTCCTTCGTCTACTCTCTGATTGCCCTCATCTCTCTCAAACAAATAAAGATCAAAGTGCTATTCAAGAGATATAGGATCAGTTGTCATCCTGATCAAAATTTCAAATCTGTATAACTCTACCAAATCATATTGTTATACTTGTGGGTGTGATTGTAGCCCGTAAAATCAATTGGGTGTGCTTAGTAGCCTGTAAATCTAGTGCTTATGTTTGTAGCACGGAAATTAAGTAACTCTGACCAAAGGATGCAATTTTGGAGGGTGTTTCTCATAGTCAAATCGAGATTGTATTTGCATTTTCTAGTTAAAAAGAAAACTATACAAGGAATTATGTGGGACTGGATGAAGGGTAACTCCGAACTAGTATAAAATTCCGGTGTGTTCTTTCCTTTTTAAATTTAACTACATTTATATTTGTCTGTACTTCGATTCTATGATTTTTTATTACATCATACCAAGTAGAATCATAAAGAATTTGAAAAATATTCATATAATCCATTAAATACTATTCGCTCAACTTCAAGTGCCAATTTAGAATTAAGATCCCTATTCCACCGACTCACATAGAGTACTAATCTTTGATCAAAAAATTGAATCAAAAGGGTATATGTCCAATTGATGGCGATGTCGCCAATACTAGAAAAGGTGGTTTTTCACACTAAGGGATAAACTAGGTCGTAACTTTTCATCTTAGGGAAGACTTTGTGCCGAATGATGTAGATAATCAGACGCGTAGTCAAACGTTGCTTATCTGTTATCCAAACACCGACACCTTGGGTAAAAGATCTACTGCAAAATCATTGAGTCGATCATTTCTAATTCATCCAGGTCCGCATCTTCATTGAGGCCTCAAAAATCTCAATAAGATCATCATTGGTTAGCTTAATCAAGGTACCCTTCACCTCTGAACGAATCAAACTGTTACCTCCATCAAAAAGGAAAATGCGGCATTTGGTAACATTCTTGCTTAAAATTCTAGAAGCCGAGGATCGGTTCATACCCTACCGAGACAAATAATTCTTCCAGCCCTAAAGCACTGAAACCTTTTGCTCATTTCGGTCCAGCCAAGTGGCCTCTTGAGGGTTGATACCATAATGGTGCAAGGAAAAACCAGCAGTGTGAAAAGGTGTATTTGGCTAAGAAGTTATGGGAGGGAGGGAATAGTGCTTATATCTGCAGTGGTGGTGGGGTGTAATCTAATGTGCAAAAACAACACAAGGGGGAGATGAGGCTGCTGCTCCTAGGGAAAAGCGGCATTGCCTACAGAAGGAACGAAAGCGAGAGGTTATGACTTGGGAGAGGAGGATGATGGAGGTTGGGTTCGGCTTGTTGATGAAGAAGGAATAAAATAATGAAACTGGGAAAATTCGGACGTGATGTTTATAGTCCCGTTCGAGGTTCAAGTTGTGCCAAAACTCGTTAGTTGGTACACAACTCTTGGTTTATCGCTAAGTGGTCAACAGCTATAAGGGCTTTAGGCATTAATTGTTTAAACCCAATTAGAATTGGATTAAAAATAATAATCATTTCACACCATAGATTCAACACGATATAAAAAATTCATGTCCTCATAATAGCAATGTCAAGGCCTACCGCTTAGTTTTAAACCATGCTCTGGCAATTTACCCTAGTCCTAATAAAATTGCCGCGGCAAACAGTAATGCCAAAAACCCAAAAATATTCTAATTGCTATTTCCTTCCTTCTTTGGACAGAAACATTTCTCCCAATAGCTGGTGGGTACACCAACACTTCAAACTACATATCCCAATAAAACTGAATGTCATTCCTATTTTTCTGCATCTTAAAGAGAGAATATTTTAGAAAACTAGAGTTTATATATAGAAAAATCATGGAGCTAAATAAATGTGTTCCTTTATACTTTTTTTAAAAAATATAAATTATTTCATACAAAAAATTCCCTTAAAAATCATACTTATATATATTATTCAAGGTCTCCAAAAACCTTCTTTTAAAACACAAATTTCCCAGATGGATAAACTCTTTGCTTGCTACAAATCAAAACCAAGCCTTGCTAATCTATATTATATATATATATTAGGATTTGAAAAATTAATCTTTTATAAACTAAAAATTCTTGACATGACCAACTTAGTATTATACGTGTTTCTTTGAGAATTAAAATTTCAAAACTTTCCCAAAACAAAATTTTCAAATAAATCCTCGGGAAGAGAAATACGTTGAAACCCGTTTTTCAAACACTAAGGTCTTTCCAAAATATACTTTATAAAATTTCTCTCATAGGTTTAGACCAAGGAATTGACATTAGTTATCCATATAAAAATTCAGTTTTCCATCAAAGAGAAGATCGGTCAATGCATCCTTACAAAACTTAACTCTTGACAATGGCGACATAACGACTCTAATTTCCCGACCATTTGGAATAAATGTGTGTCTCTGACTAGAACACATCATCAAAATCCAAAATCACAAGTTAACTAGAATCTCAACCATCAAGTCGAATGCCTCTAGTCTTTTGGATTCTGCCATATTTCATACTCATGCTCTTCATCAATAGCGCTTTGCGCATCGCCAGCGGTCTGTAGGGTACTTCAAAGTCGGCATCGAAATCTTAACTATAAGTTATTTTCAACCCATAGTTGCTTTGCCCATTCGCTCGGAAAGTAAGAAAATGTTCTCTCAAGTCATCCTAATTGCTCCGCTCTACTAACCTAGGCTCTGATAACAAATGTAATAACACATACCTTAATGGGCCTAAATTTTGAAAAAATCGAAACCCAAGTCCATCATAGCAAAACATGTTGGATTTGGTACCTGAAAATAATCATGAGCATTATGAGGGATTGATAGAAATTCAAACTCACCACGGAAATCATAATAGGATAAGAATAATAATTAGGGCTACTAACTTGGAATTAATAGTATTCCTTGAATTACAGGTTGTCACATTAACATCAAGCATGAGAGAAAAAATACTTATCTAATAACAAAGCACATCCAGCTCCAGTGACATTTTCCTCTAAACTATCTTCTAGATTATAATGAGGAGGGGTCAGAAAAACGTTCTGGTGACTAGAAATCTAAACTGTCCATTATATAAATCTAAACTGATTTATTTCCATTTAATTGTTATATCTATTAAGGTTATCAATTCCTCCTTACCTTGCATTCTGCACACGATTACTTACCTATCCGTTCCCAAGGTACAAAATACCGACAAAGCCTTATCAACTACACAATACTTCCAAATCCATTTGCCACTTAATACTTCTAAGTAGGAAGTGGGCTTCTATAATCACCACAAAATATTTCTAAAAGAGAAATAGGTAGACTATGCCATTTAAGACCTCAATCAAGGTAGACCCCGGTCATTTAAGACCTATTTCCAAGGTGGTTTTCTAACATTGTTGTCAATGGTCAGTGGATCCTAAATAGGAAAACCTCTAACAACTACTTAAGGCTTTTGACATTTAATGTCCAACTATTATAGCTCTATCACCAATAAAATTATAGCCATGTAATAGAGCATACCCAGGCCACTTACTGTGCGGACTTTTAACCATTTAATACATATATTCTAGGCAGGTCCTACATCTCTTAATACCCATCTCCAAATGGACTCCTTACTAGTACATTCATTATTATGACCTTAGGAATGGGAGAGATTATACCCAAGCCATTTAATATCTCATTAATAAGGAGTAGCTAGGCTCCTGACCATTAAACACATGTTTATAGGTAGGCCTTTGTCATTTAATACCTAACCCCAAGGCGGACTCCTCACGGGTACTGTATAGCTGACATTGCTTGGATTCTCACTAGTTTACTCAATACATATTTTTAGGAGAGAGGCGAACCCTTAGATTACTCACTTAATACCTCAAATACAAACGGGACCCTTCCCGGGATATCCACTATCACTCTTAATTATAAATATGGAATCTCATTAGGTTACTTCTTTCAGTAGGGAGGCGGGCCCTAAAATAGCCACATAACACCCCAATAGTAAAGTAAACACATTTAGAGACATCCTTATTTATTTCAAATCTCACTAGGTTAATTAATACATCTTTTTAAGAGAGAGGCTGACCCTACAACCACTTAATACCTCAAACAGAAGTAAACCCCTATGGAGATATAAATAAATACCCTGAATTTTAGATAACCTTATTTAGGAGATTTAATTAGTTAAATCAAATAGAATAATGCAAATAAATGGTTAAGGGACTGAAATTTGAATAAATAAGGGGTAGTCGTGCCTTGTTAAGTAATGAATTAAATTAGTTTAGATTGAAGTAGGAGAACGAATTTAGGTAAGGCAGAAAATAGGAATAATCTACATTCATTTTCCCTAAACCCTTCATATCATAACATTCTTTACATTTACAATCTAAAACATTAAAATTAGAGGCTGGTCACAATTAAAGAAGAGTAAGCGAAAGAAAAGCTAAATCAAGAGGAAAAGCTTAATTGGAATTCAATCCAAGATCAAATCTCAACTCCTTAACAACAAAGCACAAGGTGAGTAATATATTACATCTCATATTTTGATTTTTTCGGTTTATAAGATTAGACCCAAATGGTTTTGCAAAGTGGATTGCCATGTTTTGATTGATAATTAGTTATATATGCGAGTTGATGAATTATGCTTATTCACATTGATTTTATGATATTTTTTAGACTTAAAAAGCTATTAAATGACATCCATTTGCCTTAAAATTTTAGTATATGGTCAGAAATGATATTTTGGAGATGGTTTTCAATTTTCATAATTTTACGAATTAACGTGGATTTATTATTAATTTTCTAGTGAAGAAAATAGATATTTTGGGCTTAAATTAATTACGGCTATTTTATGATGATTTTGGTTAGAAATTAATATATGTTAAGAAACATATTAAATGTGATTTATGGAAACTTTTGTAAATTTTTCCTAGGTGTTTTAATAGATATATAAAATTATTTAAGGTATGGGACTCAATGTTTTATAAATTTATAAAAGGAGAAGCGGTATTTTGTAAATAATTTAATTTGTTATTTTTGAAATTTCTGCAGTACTTTTGAAGAAGAAATTAGCACCCAATCATGTTTTGACAAATAAGGCAGGTTAGTAGAAAAGAATTGCACTAAAAGGTTAAAAATCAACTTAAACAATCTTTTTATATGTTTCACCACTTTCGACACCTAGCTTTCAACTGAGTTCCTCCGCCTTTATCACCATTGAAACCAATGTATATGGTAACAAAGACTTCGTATGCAGCGAATTAGACATAGGCGAAAGGTACGTAGTCAAAACAAGTGGTTCCGAAGGGGTCGATGCCTTACATTGTTTCTAAATGAAAATGCGCCTGCTTTGCTTTTTCTTTCGACCTAGTTGGCTTCCGACTAGGTCAAATTGTTTTAAAGGAATGGTTTGAAAGTTGTTATGCCTTTTTTTTTAAGTAAATGCTTTTGAAGGGGCCGAAACCCCTTGCTGCTGCACCTTAGCGTTCGAAGCAATGCCTTCGAAAGGGTTTTTTTGTTTTAAAACCCAAGTCACTTCCCCAAAGCTTTCGAAGGTTTGGTCTCGACACCATCATTTCTTTACTTAGGAAATAGCTTTCGCAAGTGTGCTTTCGACTTAGTTGTTTTATGACCCTTTTGTTCTACTGAAAGTTAATCCCAAAGGTTTCGAAAGAAACAGTTTTAAATGGTTTCGAAAGGTTTTTCTACGTGTTTTTACTTAAACTCAATGTTTTCAGATGGTTTATTCTATGTAGCATACTTTGGTGCTTTCGAAAGGTAACTAATAATAGTTTCGAAAGGAATGGTTTCAAGTATATTCGAAAGGTTTACCTTAGTTTAAAAGGAAGGTTTCCAATGTTTTCAAAAGACATATTTAAAGGATTTTAAAAGAGGATGTCTAAGGTTTATAAAGCTTTTGAAGAAGGTGTTTTCAATGTTTTCGAAAGGACTAGTGTCTATGGTTTCGAAAAGTATGTTTGGTTTTTAGGCCGAAGGTTATTAAGTAGAGTTGTTTACTTATACCCAAGGGGGTACTATCAATAGTTTTGAAAGGGGTACTGTCATTGGTTTTGAATAAGATTGTTGAAAAGTTTCAAATATAGGTTTCGAATGCTTTCATCAACAATATTTTGAGTAAAGCAAATAGTTTATTCTCCTTGTATAAGTATGACTTGAAGGGATAAATCGTTTTGAAAAGGTTTTCAAGAAAAATTTAAGGGGTAGTTACACCCAAGTAAAAATGACTTAGATAATTGTATACCATATGGGACCGGTATATGGTGTGACCTATACATTAGCTATTAGCCCCTAGCTAATTTAGTCCGAAATTCCCGTGTGCAGGCTTAGTCACAGGTAAGACTTAAATGATGGTTACACATAAAAAGGAATATATATATATAGGTTATTGGTGATCCCGCAAAGCAATTAGGATCAGGTAACCCTTAGAGAAGTAAGTTAAGAATAGACCGTCTAGAAGAATGTCTAACAGTTGTTGGATAATATGTTTAGTTTGTCAAGTAGACCCAAGTCAGCCAAAGGGTAGTAGTTTGCCAAACAAAACAACATTTTGGCAAGACCACTGGTTCATGTAATATCAACATAATCTCACTTAATATCAGTAAAATGGGATGCAATAGTATTATTCACAACAGGCTTTATGTTTGACCCGAAATTTATGTTTTTCCCTTTAAACTCTCGGGTGCTAAAAATTAATTCTAGTAAATTAAGTGTTTGGGTTTATAGGTTTGGTGGTCGGGCGAATATAGCTTCTAGAGACGAGCAACCGGTTGATGCTAGCTATATTTAGGAGTTTTTTTGTTTTATTTCGGCTGTGTTGTATTAAGTCTGATATGACTATTTAGCACTCTGATCAACCAAGGGACATCTTCATACGTCGCTCTTGGCGTATTTATGTAATAATTATATTTGATCTGAACTTGGGAAACGATTAGGATTATGTAATGGAATATGAAACGTGTTTTGTGAAATTTAATCAGAAAAGTTTTTTTTGAAATCTATGATTTTGTTTGATATTCATGTGCTTCTGATATTATGGATACCATTAACATTGCTATATTTTGTCGTCAGAAGTTAATACTGTAGATGACTGTGGCATCTGTAGCACTTTGCTTTGGACCTCAAGATAGAGGATGTTACAACTTAAGTATCAGTGCTTAGGTTTATGAAAAACTTTAAATTAAAATGATTTTTGAAACTAATCCTAAGGAATAAGAGATATGATCGTAGTATGGGATAACGCTATAGTAATGTACTTGTATTTGCTATATATAGATATACGCTATATCTCTATTCTCTTATCTCTCTTAGGCTATTCTTTTGTATCTTACGAGGCTTGAATACAGAAATGGATGCTAGAGGTAGGGGAGTCAACCTCGGACGGGGAAGCACCACTACAAAAGGAAATGCCAGACCAAATACGAGATGGAACCAAGGTCTAGCACAATCTAGAAATGTGGATGCTGGAGTCCAACAAGTTGATATGAGAGCAAAGTATTAGTTCTTTGTCAACATGATGCAGGTGGAAATTGATGCTGGAGTAGTCGGAGGAAATGCTGGAGGAGGGAACCAAGAATCTCCAATGGTGGATAACTATGCTATTCTGAATAAAGATTTTGCCCGACTGGGAGGAAAGCCGTTTATTAGTACTGATGATGCAATTGAAGTGGAAAACTGGCTAATTCATTGCAAGAATATTTTCACTGACTTAGGACTCAACAATGAGCAGAAAAGTAGACTTTCCTCTGAATAACTTCAAGCGGAAGTAGTGGAACGGTGTGATAGTTGGATTCGGCGAGGAGAATATGACTTTGGTTGAGTTCAGGAGGAGGTTCGAGGAACGGTTTATGTCATAAATTGCTAAGTCCGCTTTTCTTAGGAAGTTTGCTGATTTGGAGCAGGGGGATATGACCGTGCCCGAGTATAGGACGAGATTTGAAGAGTTAGTAAAATATGGTTATGCTACGATTGATACTGTTATTAAGAAGAATGAGAAGTTCATCAAAGGGTTGAAACCTAAGCTTGTTAAGGCCATGTTACCTCTCATTTGGGATCTAAGTGATGTTGCTATTGAGAAGGCCTTGAGGAACGAAGAGGTGTAAGCTTTTCTTGAGAAAAATAACGCATAAGAAGCTCAAGGAGGGTAGAGTTACAAGAGAAAGTTTTTCCACAAGAAAGGAGCTCAGAAGGGTGGAGCTACTAAGAAGGGAAAGGCATAAGTGGCCTATTACAAGTGTAACAAGAAAGGACACTATGCCCATGAGTACCAGACAGGCAGGAGAAAGAAAGCTACTGGGAATAAAAGGATAAAGTGTTGTAACTGCGATTAGGTTGGGAACTATAAGAACCAGTGCAAGGAGCCTACCAAGGATGGAAAGGGCAAAGTGTTTCCATTATAACCATCTACCTCGAGACCAACAACGTAGGAGAAAGGAAAAGCAGTGTTGGGAGGTATGCTTTTGATTTATGGTGTATCAATTGGAGTTCTGTTCGATACAGATGCATCACGTTCTTTTATATCACATTGCTTGGTAGATAAGCTTCACCTAGAACCCTCATACCTAGTTACTTCCTTAAGGGTTTCAAATTCGATAGGAGTGTGTGCGACACTTGGGATAAAATGTAACCACCTAGAGTTTGATTTGTTAGGACACAACATTGCTTACAGTTTGCATGTGTTCGATTTCATAGGGTTTGGAATTATTTTGGGTATGGATTGGTAAAGTAAATACGATGCTAGGATATTTTGCTATGATAGAAAAATATCACTTAGACCTGATGACTAAAGTGATTGGATAGTATACACCATAGAAAACCCTAGCTGTGAGGTGAATGCCTTGTTGCGTGTTGTGGAGATAGAAGAAGCGTTAAGTCGAGTTTTTGTAGCTAGGGAATTCGGGGATGTTTTTGAACCTGTAGTAGGATTGCCACCGAAATGAGCCGTTGAGTTTTGGATAGGTTTGGTATCGAGAGAAGAACCAATAAGTACACTGCTAAGCAGGATGACACCTACAGAGATGAGGGAGATGAAGGTGAAGTTGGTGGATTTGGAGGGCCATAATTTTATTAGGCCAAGCAGTTCACCTTGAGGAGCAGCCACAATATTTGCTAGAAAGCCAGACAGATCGTTAAGGTCATGTATTGATTATCATAAGTTGAATGAAAAGATGATAAAGAATCGATATTCGTTGCCTAGAATTGACGATTTGTTCGATCAATTGAGTGGATCTAAGGTATTTTCCCAGTTGGATTTAGCAATAGGGTTCCATCAGCTTAGAGTGGCAGAGGATAGTATTCCTTTGACGGCTCACAGTATACCGGGGATCCATCCTGATCCCCTGCATCACAAGGCCGGAACCATCCCTTATGGATAATCCCGAACAAGACAACCCTACGGTTGGCGCGACCAACCGCTCACTAAGCTGAATAAAAAGGTACATCTAGTGGAGAAAATCTCGTCCTATTGGGGTGCTACCTACTTAGCCTTGCTGCACCTCCCCTGTTTAGCCATTCCCAATTGATGAGGCTTGATGCTACGATTATCAATTTTTAGAACACATATCTTAGAATGCTCGTCGTCCTCCTAACGATGTTCTGAAAGCATTCAATCCATACAAGTCCGGTCTGGGTTCGAACGAAACCGAAGGCACTATCTCGTTATACTAATTTTGGAATCACCCTTAGAGTTAACAATAATAGCCCTTGCACTCTGAATCTTCATCTCGAATCTGAAAGTACTATCTACGTTAAACTCGTTTTGGAATCACCCTCAGAGTTTGAACGACAAATATTTCTTACACATCGAGTCTTCGTATTGATCTTCACTTGAATTCATGACCTACGTTTAATTTGGATCCTGGTCTCATTGAAATTCAAAACCAGATTAAAAACTTTTTAAACAATTATTTACTCACACCAGACCCATGTCTGACCCGGAGTTTATTTTCTATTTTATTAAACTTTTGGGTACTCAAATTTTTATAAGTAGCCAAGGGATTCAAGTTAGTTTTGATGAATTCTAAAGGAGATATGGAGCAGGAGGCTTCAGCGTATATAGATATTATGGTTCCGCTGAGCTAGCATTTGCAACTATATCTCTGTGTTGATGTATTTGAGTTGTAAAATAGACATACTTTAATAACTGTCTAATTTGATATGTATAATGTGTGTAACTTTGATGTATGAAGATGCTATGTAATATCTATATGATTATATATTTTATTTGTTCCGCTGTGAGATTCTGATTTTGTTTAGTTCTTTCTTTCTTATCTTTTCTCTTTCGTTTAGAAGCAGATATGGATCGTATGAGTGGTTAGTAATGTCGTTCAGACTAACTAATGCCCCAGCATTCTTTGTGGATTTAATGAACCGAGTTTTCTGTGAGCATTTGGATAGGTTCATGTTGTTATGTATAGATGATATTTTGGTATATTCCAAGGATGAAAGGGAGCATGAAGTTCGTCTTAGCGTGCTACTTGAGAAGTTGAGCAGCATCAGCTGAAAGCAAAGTTTTCGGAGTGTCATTTCTAGAAGAAGGAAGTGAGGTTTCTTGGTCATGTAGTCTCAATGAAAGGGTTACCTATAAATCCGACTAAGATTTAATCGGTGAACAATTGGAAGAGACCATAGACAATGACCGAGACCAATAGTTTTCTTGGATTAACTGGGAATTATAAAAGATTCATTAAGGATTTTCCGTGGATAACAGCATCGATGACAAAGCTAAAGCAAAAGGATGTGAAGTTTGTTTAGACCCATAAGTGTGAGGAGGCATTCCAGAAGCTGAAACACTTATTGATTAATGCACCTATGCTAGTTATGCCTGAAGGGAATTAGAATTTAGTGGCATATACAGATGCATGTGGAATAGGGTTAGGAGCTGTATTAATGCAAAGAGGTAAAGTGACTGCCTATGCTTCGCAACAGCTTAGACCACATAAGGTAGGTACCCAACTCATGATTTGGAATTAGAGCGGTAATTTTTGCATTGAAGGAGTGGATAAATTATATTTCGCGAAAAAGATTTCGAATAATATATGGTTCATAAGTCGTTGAAGTATTTACTCGCTTAGAAGGAGCTGAATATGAGAGAGCAGAGATGTTTTGAATTTATAGCTGCTTATGATTTTGGAATTGAGTGCACACCAGGAAAGGGCAATAAGGTAGCAGATGAATTTAGCGGAAAACATCAGAATGCAGTGTTGGCAATGATAGTTGAGTGCATTGGCGACATGTAGGTTTGTAGTGGAGATCTAAAGCTAGGTCTAGTTGAGAAATTGTAGTGTTATAATGTTTAGAAGTTCAATCGGTGATAATTGAAAGGATTACTTCTAAGTAAGGAGAGGATTAGATATTAACTAAGCAGACCAGGAAGTTAAGGGATGGAACAGAGAGCGATGACATGAAGGATTTCAATCTTGACCAGAATGGGTGGTTATGTGTTTCGTATGTAGGAAACATTTTGAAGGAACTTGTTGAGGAATTCCATCGTTCGAAGTTCACTATTCATCCGGGAGGAACTAAGATGTATCAGGATAAGAATAGGATTTTTTTTGGGAAGATATAAAGAGGGATGTATGCTTATCGGTGAAGCAGTAATTGAACTGTCAATAGGACAAAGTTGAACATTAGAAACCAAGTGGGTTACTTCAGTCTTTAGATATTCTAGTATGGAAATGGGATACTTTCTTGAGGGATTTTACAAACGGGTTGCCCAGGTCAAACAAAGGAAATGAAATTATATGGATCATAGTGGACAGGTTGACTAAGAGAGCAATTCCATTCTAGTTAAGTCAACTAGGATGGCACCTGTTTTGGCTAAGTTCTTTATGAAAAATATAGTTAGACTTTATGGAATTCCTAGTAGTATAATAAGCGATATAGATTCCTTATTCACTAGCGAGTTCTGGAAGAATCTACGTGATAATTTAGGAACCAAGCTCAAGAAAAGTACCGCTTACCATCCACAGACTGATGGGAAAACTGAAAGAGTTAACAAAGTCTTGAAAGATTTGTTATGAGCTTGTGTGTTAGTTTTGGAGGATCATGGGATGACTATCTACATTTAGTCGATTTTTCATATAACAAAAATTATCAGGCTAGAATATGGATGGCACCATTTGAAGCTTTGTATGGAAGACCATGCAAATCTGCAGTTAGTTAGAGACCGGGGATAGGTTTGTTCTTGGTCCGAATTTAGTTACAGATGTTGCATAGAAGATTGAGTTGATTCGAGCTAGGTTGAAGGAAGCTCAGTCTAGGTAGAAGAGTTATGTCGATAGAAGATGAAAAGACTAAGAGTTCTCTATTAGAGATCATGTTTTCATCAAGGCATCACCGATGAAAGGCGTTATCAGATTTGGGAAATCAGGGAAGTTAGCACCGAGGCTCTCTGGCCATTTCCTATTATTAAGAGGATCGGGAAACTCGCTTATAGAGTAGAGTTCGCGAATAGTTTGGAAGGAGTCCATGATGTATTTCATATTTCTCATCTGAGAAAGTGTATTAGAGAACGAGAGACTACTATAGTACTGATTGTGTTAGAGGATTTAGTAGTAGAGCTGAATCTGACTATAGTTAGAAAGCTAGTTTGTATAGCCGCGAGAGATGAGAAGAGGCTAAGGAACAAGACAGTCAGATTAGTTGAAGTCCAGTGGAGCGGTGAGGAGAGAGATTGTTTAGGAGAGTGAGCAGGATTAGAGACGCTTATCCTGAATTCTTTCATGGTATGCTTCACCTTTATGATTAATGTTGACGTGTACCTTATCGTAATTTCGAGGATGAAATTATTTAAGGAGTGGAGTTTGTAACACCCTCAATTTTAGATAACATTATTCAAGAGATTTAATTAGTTAAATTAAATAGAAAATGTTAAGATTAAATGTTTAAGGGAGATATCTGAATAAATAATGGGTAGTCGTGCGAAGTTAAATAATGAATTATATGGGTTTAAATTGAAATACCAGAGGGATTTAGATAAGGTGCATTATAGGAATAAGCTACATTCTTATATCCTAAACCCTTCGTAAAATAATATTTTTCATGTCCACAATCTAAAGAATTAAACCTAAAGCCTGCCTATTACTCAAGAAGAGTTAAGGAAAGAAAAGATAAATCAAGAAGAAAAGCTTAATTGAATCTCCAAGATCAAATCTTAACTCCTTAGCAACAGAGCCAAAGGTGAGTAATATATTACATCTCATATTTTGATGTTTTCGGCATTTAAATTAGAGCCGAATGATTTTGCAAAGTAGATTGCCATGTTTTGAATGATAATTAGATATACATGCGTTGAACTATGCTTATTCACATTAATTTCATGACATGTTTTGGATTGAAAAACCTACTAAATGACATCAAAATGCCTTGAAATTTTAGTATGTGGTCAGAAATGATATTTTAGAGATAGGTTTTAATTTTCATAATTTTCTGAATTAACGTGGATTAATATTAATTTACTAGTGAAGAAAATAAATATTTTGGGTTTAAATTAATTACGGCTATTTCATGATAATTTTGGGTCGGAAATTATTATATGTTAGGAAACATATTAAATGTGATTTATGGTAATTTTTATAGAGTTTTCCTAAGTGTTTTAATAGATATATAAAATTATTTAAGGTATGGGACATAAATGTTTTATATATTTATAAAAGGAGAAGGGGTATTTTGTAAATAATTTAATTTGTTATTTCTGAAATTTTGGTCGTGCTTTTGAAAAAGAAATTAGCAAACAATCACATTTTGACAAACAAGGTAGGTTAGTTGAAAAGAATTTCTTTAAAAGGTTAAAAATCAACTGAAACATGCTTTTTACATGTTTCACCACTTTCAGCACTTAGCTTTCGACTGATTTCCTCCGCCTCCTTCATTATCGAAACCAATACGCATGGTATCAAAGACTTGGTACATAGCGATTTGGACATAGGCAAAAGGTATGTAGTGGTCGAAACAAATGGTTCGGAAGGGGTGAAAGCCTTACCTTTTTTAAATGAAAATGTGTCAACTTTGCTTTTTCTTTCGACCTAATTAGCTTCCAACTAGGTCAAATAGTTTTAAAGAAATGGTTTCGAAAGAGGTTGCGCCCTTTGTTTTAGGTAAATACATTCAAAGGGGCAAAAACCCCTTGCTGCAATACCTTACCTTTTAAAGAAATGCCTTTAAAAAGTTTCTTTGTTTTAAAACCCAAGCCGCTTCTCTAATGCGAAGAGTTGGTTTCGACACCATCACTTCTTAACTTAGGAAATAGCTTTCGAACGAGTGCTTTCGACTTAGTTGTTTTATGACACTTTTGTTCTGCTAAAAGCTAAACCAAAAGGTGTTGAAAGAAAACAGTTTTAAATGGTTTCGAAAGGTTTTTCCTCGTGTTTTAACTTGAGCCCAATGTTATCAAATGGTTTTTTTTAAGTGGTATACTTTGATGCTTTCGAAAGGTAACTAATAATAGTTTCAAAAGGAATGGTTTCCAGTATATTCGAAAGGTTTACCTTAGTTTAAAAGGAAGAATTCCAATGGTTTCGAAAGGCATATTTAAAGGATTTGAAAAGAGGATTTTTAAGGTTTACAAAGCTTTCGAAGATGGTGTTTTTAAGGTTAAGAGGATGTTTAAGGTTTATAAATCTTTCAAAGAATGTTTTTTCAATGTTTTCGAAAGGACTAGTGTCTACTGTTTCGAAAGGTATGTTTGGCCTTTAGGCCAAGGGTTATTAAGTAAAGTAGTATACTTATATCGAAAGGGGTACTATCAATCATCTAGAAAGTAGTACTTTCATTGGTTTCGAATAAGATTGTTTAAAGGTTTCAGACAAAGGTTTCGAACGTTTTCATCAACAATATTTTGAGTAAAGCATATATCATGGCAAAGAGGTTTGAGTAAAGAAAATAGTTTATTTTCCTTGCATAAGTATGATTTAAAGTGTTAAATCATTTTGAAAAGGTTTTTAAGGAAAATTTTGATGTGTAGTTAAACCTAAGTAAACATGACTTAGATAATTGTATACCATATGGGACTGGTATAAGGTCGCGCCCTATACATTAGCTGTTAGTCCCTAGCTAATTTAGTCCAAATTTCGAGTGTGTAGGGTTTAATCCAATGTAAAACTCAAATGATGGTTACACATAGAAAGGAATATATATATATATATATATATATATATATATATATATATATATATATAGACACACACATACACACACAGAGATATGTAATTGGTGAGGCCATAAACCATTAGGATAAGGTGACCCTTGGAGAAGTAAGTTAAGGACAGATTATCCAGAAGCATGTCTTATAGTTGTTGGATAATTTGTATAGTTTGTTTGGTAGGACCGAGTTATTCCAAGTTTAGTAGTTAGCCGAATAAAACTACATTTTGTTCAGACAACTGGCTCATTTATTACCTTTTTAAGCATATGTGATATTTGCTATTATTGATTTAATCAGTTTGATTAACCAATTTGGTCGTAGGATTTTGATTTGCAAAAAGATATGTTTTAAAGGGATATTAGTGAGGGGAAACCCATTCCGCTAAGCGGCGTGGTCTCACTTAATATCAGTAAACTGGAATGTAATAGTATTATTCACACCAAGCTTTTACCTGAAGCTTATATTTTTCCCCTTAATCACTCGGGTGCTCAAAATTAACTTGAGTAGATTGAGGGTTTGGATTTACAAATTTAGTAGGTGAACGAATAAAGCTTTCGGAGATGAGCAGGAGGCTGTTGCTAGCTATATTTAGGAGTTGTTTAGTTTTATTTCCGCTATGTTGTATTAAGTCTGATATGACTATTTAGCACTCTGATTAACCAAGCGGGCATCTTCACATGTTGCTCTTGGCGTATTTATGTAATAATTATTTTGATCTGGACCTAGGAAACGATTAGGACTATGTAAGGGAATATGAAACATGTTTTGTAAAATGTAACCATAAAAGTTGAATTTGAAATCTATGGCTTTTTATATTCATGTGCTTCTGATATTATAGATACCATTAACATTACCGTATTTTGTCATCGGAAAATAATACTATAGATGACTGCAGCAACTATAGCGCTTTTCTTTGGACCTCAAGGTATAGGATGTTACAATCAATCACCGCTCCTAATCCCAAATTTGGAATATTTAATAATTTTCATTCAAGAAAGCAGGTCTAATCTCTCACATCGTCATGGGTCGTAGGATTAGTGATATCTCACATTAGTTGTAAGTGCACCCGACTGTTGGTAGCCTCAAAGTGAAGGGCAGTCTTCTTTCGAGTGACTCTACTGACCTCGCATTACTATCCTACTAAGTCTTATTAACCATCCTAAATCTTTACTTATATTATCTTAGGTGGTCATTGAACTAGATTAATAATTCACATTTTATTCAAGGAAATAAGATTTAACTTAAACACTAATCTACCCATAAATCCCCCTTTTATGCTCATGAATGTCAATTTATCCATAAAATCCTAACGGACATTTCCTAAGACATTTATGTATGAAATTACAAACTGGTATCCTTTTTAACTATTCCATATTTATTAATTCAACTTCTTTATTTATCTGTCCTATTAATCCATTTACCCTATCAAGTTATTGCAACTCCCATACTTGTTACCATTTATTTCTCATTTTTTGGAGTTACAACATATTAAATTCCTTTCTAATTAACTAGTTATCATTAACCCAAGTATTTTGTGTAAGCATCATTTTTAGCTAAGTTTTATTCAATTATTATAAGAGTGGAAAATTACATACAAATGTCTGCTTTATCGAATATATTCTAGTTATATGTCCTCAGTAAAATATTCTTTTCCATGTTTAAATTTTAGAATCATATCTAAAAAGATTATTTGCTATAATTTGAATAAATTGGTATGAAACAAACATTTAATTTTAAAATAAAATTGATTTCATCGTTAGAAATTTCATAAAATAGTCATTTCTTTTTATTTCTTGCATAGGCAATATAAACTACAATAAATTCGTACTTTACACATCTCTTTCTCTTTTTTATTTGCATCTATTCCTTGTTAGATCAAACATTATATTTTTTATAAAAAGGAACGAAGTCAAATTAAATAAAAAAAATTGAACAGATCTAAATTCCAACAATTCCAAACATAGAAAAGTTTACATTCCAACGAGATTATGGTAATAATCGAAATTCATAACACTATTATATAACCCATTTCAGATCTAGACTAAATTTCATTCAAACTATATTTTAAATTCGTACTTTTGGGACTGACTTATAGACCATGTTGTATAAATTCTAAATCAATTCATAAAGAAGAATATGTAGGCGATATTTTTTATATTCAATTTATTGCCTACAACTCATATACAATTAAACAGTTAGGCATAACAATAAAATAAACATCAATGCGATAATTTTCATATTTTAACAATCTATGAAATTTCCCACTCATCTTTTAAAAGTGATTTAAATCTCCAAATCTAAAGTAGAAACTTTGATTCATCTCCAAATTGTTTTTAATCCAAGAAATATGTTTGAAAAGGGTATATACATATATTAGAATTACATATTTGAGAAGAGACTTGGGATTGGGAGAGAAAACTAATACAAATATATAAATTACCTCAAATACACATATAGTTGATTATCTTCTCTTTTTTATTAAATTCCTATTCTTCTCCAATTTATATGAATATAGATATAAATATCTTATTTTTGTAATTTAGAAAATGTGGAGGAAAAGAAATGGCAAAGCTTTGCCACCACTTCTAGAAAAACATGAGAAGGGAAGGGAGGGTTAGGCCTGAATTTATATGCGTGAGAATCAACCTCAATCGTCAGATTGAAATATATTAAATCCGAGCCATTAGGCTTAGGCTAACCCTAGCCGCCACTTAGGGAACGGTTGACCGCCCCCGGTTGACTGCCTATGATGGTGGGTCAACCTGTGGGCCTAGGATAATTTAGTCAACTTTTCTTATTTTTTTGTTTATTTTCGTTTCAAATTCAGTTTTTGTTCGTAACTTTTTCATTTGGACTCCGATCGCAAAAACCTAAGTATGAAAGTTACTTGGAATTTCGCCACAAACACAATAGTGCAAATTTTGTGGTCAAATTCCATCATTCGCACAAATTTCATTTTTGGTGCCTACTTCATTAACTAACTAACTAATTAAATAACTAGCGGCAAATTATGGGAGTAAAAGAAGTGGTGAAAGTGAAATCCTTTGGAAGTTGAGATTTAAATGCTTGCTTTTTTGGCTGTTGTTTGGCTCTTTTGCTGCTTGGTATCTCATCCTCTATAGACAACTTTCATTTCAATGTTCTTTGAACTTCATTAGAGGCCAATGAATGATTCTCGAGTCTATGCCATTTTTGAGTGAAAATATCAAAATCATTTATTATCTCTTTCTCTAATATAGTCTTCTTAGCTTGAGATTGGATACCTCTCCTGATCTTTACGTAATTATCCTTCCTTGTGGCATCTCTTCACAAGGAAAGAATTGGAGTATAGCCCATATGAAAGGGATTTATGCTCCAATTATTCGAGTCATAAGGGACTACCTACTTCTTTTCATTTATGATTTGCAATGTTTTCAGCCTCAATAATCTTTCTTTGTG
This sequence comes from Allium cepa, assembly GCA_030765085.1. Lineage (NCBI taxonomy): Eukaryota > Viridiplantae > Streptophyta > Magnoliopsida > Asparagales > Amaryllidaceae > Allium > Allium cepa. The sequence goes on along the minus strand of CM060941.1, from coordinate 507,297,065 downwards.
AAATCGTGGATCCTTGGTGATTTGATAAGCGGGCCTAATTATTCGAGGCACGGAAGATCCCTTCTCAGAATTCTTAACACGACTAAGCAGCATGGTGTTGGGGATTAGGATTAGTTTTCTTTGGATTAGTATATGCTTGGATAAGAATGTTCTTTATGCCCTAATATGCAAGCTAGGAAAGTTCAGTGCAAGTTAAATTGGTTCCACTTAGGGTTTCAACAAAGTCGGAGGTTAAAGCCCTCCTTCTAGAGCCAAAATGTTATTAGATAAATTGGTTAACCCCAAAAGCATTCGAAAAACTTAGTTATTTAAGAAGAGGCCTTAAAGAGGCTGTTTCGAAGTCATTAGATCGAGGAATATTTCCAAAGCAATCTTTGTTATGTTCTTCATCAAAGTCATATTTGCAACATAAGTACAAGTTTGAAGTTATATATTTGAAGAAGGTTCGATTTCGAAGTCGTATGTGCAGGGCAGGTTTAAGTTTAAAGTCCCTAAGTCAAAATCAGTTATGCAATAATAGCCTCAAAGTCACAACGGTTCACATCTGCAAAGTCACAAGTATGTTCAAATCGGTTACTCATATGCTATGATGTGTCCTGGTTTAACATTCAAAATCCTATCTGTATAATGCAATTAAGTTGTATTATATACATGTAAAGCCTAAATCGATTTAGGCTTTACATGTAAGAAAGGAGAGGAGAGAAAATTCTACCACCAAATGGAGCCCCTAGGTTCATATTTATAGAGGTGGACTGTCATTCTGCTTCCATGTCATCGACTCGGATCAATTTTGACAATGCTTAATGCTGACCTTTTTGCTAGTATGCTTTCAATGGGGTTAATTTCGGTAGGACTTTTCATCGACTATGTTAGGTTGGTCTTGGTCTTCACATCTAGATTTCACATGAAAGAGGCGACATTGTCTTATACTTGATGTCTTCGACGTTGTTACTTGGTGCTGGCATAGGGTGTTATCCTCGAATTGCTGTGATATGTGAAGTTATCTTAAGTTCTTCGTGATGGCTAGTGATAGGTTCATTGTAGTGCTTTGGGGTCTTCGTCACACTTTAATATTGGTTTCAGCAACAATGACTTCAATGCCCATCATGGATATCGATGATGTTTGTCATCGATACCCCTAGTGTAGGCTTGTGCAATGTCTTTAAAATACTTGCAAGGTGCGAGATGGGCATGGTCCCTATGATGACCCACCTTTCATTCCATAGAAAGACACCTCATCAATAAGAAAGAAAGGGATAGAAAAGAGAATAGATAGGAAGAAAGAACTAAACAACATCAGAATCTCACAGCGGAACGAATAAAATATATTAATCACATAGTTATTACATAATATACAACATCTATCAGAGTTACACAACTGATACATCACAACACATTAGACAATTATGAAAATATGTCTATCATGTAACTCAGATACAACATAGAGATTAACACAGCGGAACCATTATATATATATATATATATCTGTGTGTGTGTGTGTGTGTGTTGAAGTCTCCTGCTCCATATCTCCTCCAGAATTTGTCAAACTAACCTGAATCTCTTAGCTACTCCTAAAAATTTGAGTACCCAATAGTTTAAGAAAATAGAAAATAAACTCTTGGTCAGATATGGATCAGGTGTGAGTAAATAGTTAAAGTTGTTTAACTTTGAAAATCATTTGGAAACAAAGGTATCTCGTAAGACTATGCCACAAATAAACATATCGGGTTTTTACCTTACGATAACCAAAACATTTGATAGGAAATCCAATGATATTATAATAGTGTCTAAGGTTTTCAAGTAAAATACAAAAATAGCTGGACTGCTTACGTCTCACGTTCCAACATAGTTGGGCACAATCAAAACGTACGGCAATTATAAGAGATTGGATTCCATATAATGGCATGGCTGCTGGGGTACCACCCGTCATAGTACATGGTCTAGATCAGAGTACTGAGGATCCACCTTGATCCCCAGCAATACAAGGCCGGAACCATCCCTTAATGGATAATTCTGAATATGACAACCCCGCAGTTGGCGCGGCCAACCGCCACACAGCCGAATAAAAGAGACCTCTAGATAGGGGAAAATCTTATCCTACTTGGGTGCTACCCACTTAGTCTTGCTGCACCTCCCTTATTTTAGCCATTACCGGATGATGAGGCTTTAGGCAACGATTACCTTTTTAGATCACATATTTTGGAATGTTCATCATCCTTTAGTCATGATGGTCTGAAAGAATTCATCCACATAAGCCTATTCCGGGCTCGAACGAAACCGAAGGCATTATCTCGCTACACTCATTTTGGAATCACCCTCAGAGTTAATGACAATAGCCCTTGCACTTTGAATCTTCATCTCGAAACTGAAAGCACTATCTCCATTACACTCATTTTGGAATCACCGTCAGAGTTAATGACAAATAGCCCTTACACTTCGAGTCTTCATCTTGATCTTCATTTGAGATTTCATGACCTATCGTTTAATTTGGATCGATGTGGTTTTCGGATATCCAGTTTGAAAATCCGAACCCAATCTCACCAAAATCCAAAACGCCTTTTTAATTTCCAAGTTGTTTAAGTTAAGCAATTTAATTTAATAACTTAGACTAACATATTCACATAGATCGATAATTCACATTATCACAGATAGATAATCCATCGTATCACAATTCAACCAAAGGATCTCATATCACAAAGCATCACATATCACATATCAAAGATATCACATAATCCAAGGCATTCAATATCATTCAACCATCCATAAGCAAGATTGATTAATTCCTAATTAATTTAATTAATCTCTAATTAAATTAATTACTAACTGTAATTACTTGGATTATCCTTAATTCTACTTACCTAACATTAATTAATTACAAACCAATTAATTAATCATCCTTTAATTATCCATCTTAATTAATCATCCTCAATTAATTATTCATTAATTATATTAAGTAATTAGCCTTTAATTAATTAAGTAAATTAAATATTCGTTAACTATTCGTTAACTATTCACATTAATCAACCTTTAATTACTCTTATTAATTAATTATACCATAATTAATTAAATTCATTAATGATCCTTAATTAATTAAATTAATTAATTATCCTATAATTAATTACATTCATTAGTTGTCTTTAATTAACCACGTTTATTAATTACCCTTAAATTAATGAACCTTAATTAATCACGATAATTAATTACCCTTTAACTACTTTCATTAATTAATCTTTACATTAAGTAATTAATCCTTTAATTAATTATATTAATTAATTAATCCTTTAATTTATTACACTAAGTAATTAATCCTTAATTACTTACATTAAGTAATTATCCTTTAATTACTTTCCATTATGTAATTTCTCCTTAATTAATTACATCCACTAATTATCCATTAATTACTTACACTAAGTAATCGTATTTTATTAATTACATTAATTATTTACACTTAATCAATTACATAAGTGATTATCCTTAATTAATTAAATTAATTAATTATGTTAAATTAGTTCCATTAATTAATTATCCCTTATTTAATCACATTTATTAATTAACATTAATTAATCACATTAAGTAATTATCATTCAATTAATCATTTAAATTAATTATCTCTTAAACACTAGTTAATGATCCTTACATTAATTACATTCATTAACTATCCCTTAATTACCTTCATTAAGTAATCACCCTTTGATTATTAACACTAATTAATTTACCCTTATTAACTACATTAAGTGATTAACCTTTATTTAATTTCATCATTAATCATTCTTACTTAATCACAACCTTAATTAATTTAAAGATAAATTATTTATCTTGATTAAATACTTAATTACATCATTAGCTTCATAAAAATATTTAGGAACTAATTACATAATTAACCTAGTATATAATTATACCAAAACAATTTTTAAAACAATTTAACATTAAAATTTAATCTTTTAAAACTTGTATAAAAACTTGTTTAAATAAATTACTTTGGAACTTTGGTTTACATTCCATTTTAAACTTGTACATCCCCTTTCATTTATTTTTAAAAACTTTAAAAATTATTTAAACATTTTTCTAGGGAACTTAATAAACATTTTTACATAGAAAACATGTATTTGGTTTAGCATTTAAACTATATACCCTTTTTCTTATGCTTGAAAAATTTGTATTCTATGTTTTCATAAAACTGTTTATACTTAACTTTCTTTTTAAAACCAGGTAACTTAAACACACTAAAACCCAAGCTCAAGCAATCAAAAGCTCAAGCCAACCTACGAGAAACTCCGAGGAAAAACAGGAAATCTATGAGTAAATCGCGTCCTTTCTTTCCCTCGAGACATACATACGAACAACCCGAGATCTACGAGAAAAATGCTTCTTCCCAAACTCGAACACACAGCCATACTCAAATCTGACAGAGACGTGCACGCATGCATGTGCATGTTGATCAGTCGCTCCTTCGACCAACTCTTGGGTCCTCGACAAGTTGCTGACAACCCTCGTTAGTGTTTCGACCACCCAGCTCCGTTTATCTCAAACGAAAACAAAAATCAAGCAATTGAAACTGTTGAACTCGAACTTAATCACCAGAAAATCTCGCGCCGCCACCGACGATCGACTGAGGCCTCACTGACCTCACCAGAGTTGCGTCTCGTCATGACACGTCGATACCTCCACCGACATCGAGATCACCTCGACAACTACCTTCACAAAATCAGCACACAAAACCCTACATCGCCGACGCCGGGCCACCACGGCCATCAATAAATCTGACAATCATTTTTGCAGGGATCACCAGGCTACCCTCTACCTTCAGGAGCAATCACGACACATCAGTCATCGCCAATCAACGAGAATCGACGATATACCCAAAATCAATCAACTCAGATTATCTCAACAATTTCAGTACTAAAAATCGAGATACTAATGTCTAAAATCATCATTTCACAACACAATTCTGTTAAGATAATCAAAACATCAAATTAACATGATCGAATTTTGACACGTATTTGATTAGCTCTGTAATTTATGATTTTTGAGGTAATTACTTAATATAAATTCCTGAAACCATTTAAAAAATTATAATATTACCATGTTAAAATCTTTTTTCTTTAAAGAACTTGGTCTAAAATTAATTCGTTTGGAAGATATGAATTTTTGTTGATGAAGTTGTCCCTACAATACAACGGAGAAGTGAAAATCTACATATACACAGACATATCACATATATATATATATATATATACATACATTCAAATCCAAACATACATGCAAACATTATATGTTATATTACGACAAGATTTCATTTTATGCATCAAAGTTTAATCTCGGATTTGAAACTATTTTTAAAGGAAAAGTTTACTCCCCAGACATTATAAAATAGAGAACAGTTTTTCTGTATTTGAAATGATCTGGAAATTGTTTTCCTGAAGCTTGAAGTTGATACTGATCATGGAACTGATTTTGAATCTGAATCATTGCTTAGCTTGATCATAGGTCAAGCTTTGAAACTGATGTGGTTATTGTTTTGATTCCTTTTTACTTCTCAGGTTTAGTTTTTAGTTTATAAGAAAAGGAAAGAAGGAATTGAGAAAGAAAAGATTTGAACTGAAAAAATTGGAAAAGCCAGGTTTCTTTCTTAAACACTTATTTATTAAAATTAATTTTTTTAAAATAAATATATGTTGTCACTTGTTAATCCAAATCCTACAAAGCTTACAAATGTAGATTACATGTTATTATTATTATACAAATGTCAAAAGCTATATTAAATTTTTTACAGATCTTAAAAACAAGAATTTTATGTTTAAACCCTTGCTTTAAAAATCTCCTATTCTTTTATATTTATGTAATATGAATTTATGTTTATATTTGTTATTTATACTTATGTTTTATTAATATATGTTTATGTTTATACAATTTATGTTTACATACAAACAGCACTTATTTATATTTAAAACTTTTATATGTACAAACTAAATCTTTTAACAAATATAAAATAGAAGTGTGTTAAACCTTTTTATAAAATCTCATTTTAAACTTAAGCTATTTATCTTGTGTTTTGAAAATATAGTTAACTTTGAAATAGCCCATTTGAAACAAAACTATTATATTAAATTTAAAACATAACCTCCAAATCACAATATATATACATATATGTATATGTATATGTATATGTATATGTATATTATAATTTGAAAATATTTTTATTAAATTCAAACCAAAGCTTTCCTATTTACAACATATATACCAATATATATACATTATAAATAGAAAACATATTTACTAGTTTTAAGAAGATAAATTTACTTTTCTAAAAAATATAAATTTGCCAAATTAAATATTATTAGCTTTTGAGAAGATTAAACTTGCAAATTTTTAAATAATTATAAAGATGATTATTAAACAAATATTGCATATTTTAAATAATTATAAATGAAGATTGTCAAATTGCTATTGCCCAAAATTCTAGGTCATCACATTCCTTCCCCATAAAAGAATTTCGTCCACGAAATTTAAAAGCAAAGTTAATTTAATAATCCATCAAAGGTTTTTATTTTTGGACAACACGACAAACATATCAGCCATATACTAGCAACCATAGCATCCAATTCATTCAAACAAACAATCTAACTATCCTGACACAATTCAGGATATGCCTTCTAACACTATCTAGAGTTTCCCAGGTATAATCAGTGGGGTCCTCGCCCTACTGAACCTTAACTAGCTACACCACTCTAATCCAGAGCTTCTTCTCAACATAATCTACAATATGAATAGGATATCTAACCACAGATATGTCCGACTCAACTTCGAAATCTTCCTAAACTGCTGGTTCTACAACTAGTGAAGGATCAAGCAGTATTCATACATGAAATACATTGTGAATTCCAGCCATCTGGATTGGCAATTTAATCCTGTAGGCTAAAATGTTTATCCTTTCGAGAACATGGAAAGGTCCAATATACCTCGGTGTTAGCTTTCCAGTCTTACCAAATCTTATTGCTCCTTTGATCGGAGAAAACCTTATCCAAAATCCAAATCCCCAAATTCGAATTCCAAATTCCTACGTCTATTATCCACATATCTCTTTCGACGAACCTAGGCTGCCTTTATCCTTTCCTGAACAGCTCAACCTTCGCAGGTGCCTTTCGAAACAAATTTGGACCAAGAATAAGATGATCTCCGGATTCTACTTAACAAGATGGTCCTCTCAGGAAAATCCAGAACACAAACTCTACTTCACAAGCATCAGTAGGCTTCGGACCTACTTCTCTTATCCAGAATAGCCAAAACAGGTGCACTGGACAAAATAATCTTCAGATCCTGAATGAACTTCCTGTAGATACCCTTTAATCCAAAACATATGCGAATTTTCGTAGGAGTCTACGGTTGCTTTAACTCTAGAATAGCTGTTGTCTCGCTGTGGGTTTTGGGACCACCAGGCTTCCACTTCGTAACTCTGATTTGTAGAAGATGAGAATGCCATCGATGAACACGAGCACAAACTTGATCAACACATTCTGGAAGGCATGGTTCATCAATCCACAAAATAAGATGGAAAAAATCCAAAACTAGATCCAAAAGAGAAAACATAGAAGCTTCAAAAAATTGATCAAAAGATCACCAATACGCGGCAAGCGATACTTATTCCTAATGATCACCTTATCCAACTTTTGATGCGGGGCTAACCTTTAACTTCTTCAAAGACATCCAGAAAATCTCTAACAACTTCGATAGCTCCTACTTTCACAAATGATGCCTCAATTCCAAGCAAAAGATTGCCCAAATAAACTCCTGAACTAATCGCAACTCACATTTGGGTTCCTGTCCAGTTCAGTTTCAAAAGACACCGTTCTCTCTTCGCAAAGCAGAACAGCTTATGCTTGTCTAACCATTGCACCGAAATTCCAAACTAAAGTCAAACCCTTCAAGAACGACTCAGGCGACTAGAAGAAACTGATGATCCATCTTCAATAAAAACACCTAGTCCTGTTGAGCCTTCTGAAGAAGTGGGCAAGCTTCCACCAAATGCCCGGGCTAATGAAAGTTGAAACACAAAGACTTCTGAACCATCGAAGCGAAAGGGTTTACACCGTTGCTTCTGAACTCTTTAATACACTGCTTATCCAGATGACCTTCCTACTGGCACACAAAACACTTCCAAGCTTCACTGCTGCCACAGATGCCAAAAGCTTCTTATCCATAAGCTCTTCGAACCTCAAAAACTTCCTCAAACTTGCTATAAAACAAAACATCTTTGGGAACATCCGTTGTCACTGCATCACACCACGCACCTGCTCCTTCCTGAAGTTGTCAAGATGCTATCACTTGCTACTGCACATCTGACAGATCCAAACTCTTGAAAATCCACTCACACAAGCGCGACCAAGCTTACATTTCAATGGTGGACTCTGAACCTTTTTAAACGGCTTCCTCCGAGATTGGTGAAATCCTTATACCATTCTGCAAAACTCACTCGAGATGGTATTAGGTTAACAGCCTCGGTAGATATTCTTCCAACCTCAACACTTGGACTTCTTCCATTTGTGGTAGTCATGCTACACGTCACTACCCCTCCTACTCCAGAACTCAAGCTATCAACCTAACTCAAGTGGGTAACCCAGACAGGTAACCCAACAAAACAGGTAGATATATAGATATATATAAAAGTACAAATATGCTCTCTCAAGAAGATATCACTCCAAAGCCTAGGTATTCGCAGGGACATGTAGGGGTTAGAGTCTCCTGCTCGCCATCCAAACACGAAGCGAGAACCCCCTATCATGCTGCACTGAAGCAAATTCGATCCCGATCTCACCAAAATCCAAAACGCCATTTTAATATCCAAGGTGTTTAAGTTAGACAATTTAATTTATTACTTAGACTAACATATTGACATAAATAGATAATTCACATTATCACAGATAGATAATCCATCTTATCACAATTCAACTAAAGAATCTCATATCACAAAGCAGCACATATCACATATCAGAGATATCACATAATCCAAGGCATTCGATATCATTCAATCATCCATAAGCAAGACTGATTAATTCCTAATTAGTTTAATTAATCTCTAGTTAAATTAATTACTAACTTTAATTACTTGGATTACCCTTAATCCTACTTACTTAACGTTAATTAATTACAAACCAATTAATTAATCATTATTCAACTATCCATCTTAATTAATCGTCATTAATTAATTATTCTTTAATTACATTAAGTAATTAGCCTTTAATTAATTAAGTAAATTAATTATTCTTTAACTATTCACATCAATCAAACTCTAATTACTCTTATTAGTTAATTATACAATAATTAATTATATTTATTAATGATCCTTAATTAATTACATTAATTAATTGTCCTATAATTAATTACATTTATTAATTATCTTTCATTAACCATGTTTAATAATTACCCATTAACTAATGAACCTTAATAAATCACAATAATTAATTACCCTTTAATTACTTTCATTTGTTAATCTTTACATTAAGTAATTGATCCTTTAATTAATTATGCTAATTAATTAATCCTTTGATTAATTACACTGCGTAATTAATCCTTAATTACTTCCATTAAGTAATTATCCTTTAATTACTTTCCATTAAGTAATTTCCCTTTAAGTAATTGCATCCAGTAGTTATCCATTAATTACTTACACTAAGCAATTATACTTTATTAATTACATTAAGTAATTATACTTAATTAATTATATAACTGAATATCCTTTATTAATTAAATTAATTAATTATCTTGAATTAATCCCATTAATTAATTATCCCTTATTTAACCACATTTACTAATTAACCTTAATTAATCACATTAAGTAATTATCATTCAATTAATCACTTAAATTAATTATCTCTTAATCACTAGTTAATGATCCTTACATTAATTACATTCATTTGCTATCCCTTAATTACTTTCATTAAGTAATCACCCTTTGATTACTAACACTAATTAATTTACCCTTATTAATTGCATTAAGTGATTAATCGTTAATTAATTTCATTAATTAATTATTCTTAATTAATCACAACTTTAATAATTTAAAGATAAATTCTTTGTCTTAATTAAATACTTAATTACATCATTAACTTCATAAAAGAACATATAGGAACTAATTACATAATTAACCAAGTATATAATTATACCAAAACAATTTTTAAAACAATTTAACATTAAAATTTAATCTTTAAAAACTTCTATAAATTTTTTTTAAATAAATTACTTTGGAACTTTGGTTTACATTCCTTTTTAAACCTATACATCTCCTTTCATTTATTATTAAAAACTTTAAAATTATCTAAACATTTTGCTTGGAAACTTAATAAATACTTTTACTTAAAAAACTTGTTTTTGGTTTAGCTTTTGAACTTTATACCATTTTCCATATGCTTGAAAACTTTATACTCTTTGTTTTTATAAAACTTTTTATACATAACTTTCTTTTTAAAACTAGGTAACTTAAACACATTAAAACCAAAGCTTAAGCAATCAAAAACCCGAGCCAACCTACCAGAAACTCCTAGCAAAAACATGAAATCTCTGTATCACTCGCGTTCTTTCTTTCCCTAGAGACATACACACGAACAACCCGAGATCTATCAATGAAAAATGCATCCTCCCAAACTCGAACACACAGCCGTACTCAAACCTGACACAAATGTGCACACGTGCACGTGCATGTTGATCAAATGCTCCTCCGACCAACTCTCGGGTCCTCGATAAGTCATCAAAAACCCTCGCTAGTGCTCTGACCACCCAGCTCCATTTATCTCAATCGGCAACAAAAATAAAGCAATCGAAATGCTCAAACTCGAAATTGATCACAAAAATCGTCTCGCGCCACCGCCTACGATCGACTGAGGCCTCGCCGACCTCACCAAAGTTGCATCTCGTCATGGCACGTCGATACCCCTACCTACGGTCACCTCTGGTGAGCCACCAACGTCGAGATTTCTTCGACAACTGTAACATCCCACCTTTTTATACGTTTTGAATCGACGATAAACCACACACGACAGACTCAAACCACATAAAAGAGCGGATTGTTATTGGGGTGAATAAGAAAAACAGAGAAAGAAATAAAACAAAATAGATCTCACAGCAGTGACAAAATATAATAATAAAATAACACTTAATGAAGCTGTTAAACATTTGATTATACTTATATAACACAGATCAAAGTTACACTTGCAAGAGAATAATAAATAATGCAATGGAACAGTATGAATGTAGTGGAACAATATAATAAATAATAGTTACGCAATCTTCGTCTTCGTCCTACGGAAATAAAGTTTTCAGACCCTGAAATGCTCAGGCTGACCCGAGCGAATTGAAAAGACAAAACACTCGAGTCGGAACTAAAAGATCTTATGTAAATTAAATCAACGGTAAAATATGAATGGAACGACGTCAGAGATGTTTACGGGGTTTGGCATTTCCTATCCAGTGTCTAACGTGAGTGCGGTAACTTAAAAGATGCTTGGGATTTCCATCTCCTATGGATCCGTTAAACTATTTACTATGTAGTAACATACGCTATCATAATAATGTCTAATAGTGAAATAAACATACTTTTAAATAGCGTTAAGGGGTTACCCATATAGCCCTTACTACGTAACATTCCCAGTGGTCCATCCAGTATCATGGTTCCTCCTGATCGGGAAGCCACTAGAGGATACCACACGGGCTACAGGAGAAAACCAAACTCATACAAGACGCGCTAGGGTAGGCAATACGGCACAACGAGGCAATGCCATGGTAGATATACCAATTACGCATCCAGACTGATGGTGACGCATAGCGTGCACCTACCGCCCACCTCGAGCCACACCCCTAAAAAATCAAAAAGGCCCTAAATAATTGTAAAGTAATAGAATGGTATCAAAGGAGTGTGTCCGATAAGAGGGGCTACCTCACTGGACCGTAAGCGCTCCTGTTTTAGCCACCTTATGCCAACTCACGGGTGTCGGGCCCACGTATATACCTTAAAAGAAATGCCGCCACCATCCTACTTCATTCTGAAATCTCCACCGCGTATACGGTTGTTAAAGTGGTTTGGGAGTTGACAGAGAGTATGACAACTTTCGATCCTGGTTTTTCAACAACCAAACGTTATTATAACACCGCGGTCAGTTTCAAAATAGTTTATTCTTTAAAACTAAATATCATTGCCCTTTTCAAAACCAAATCAATACGATATCATTTTCATTTCAAATATATCCTTTCCTAAAAATATAACACTTTTAAAGTTATAATATTTCGAAACCAAACGCTTGAAATATAACCTTTCAAAACATAATACTTTGAATTTTATAGCTTCTAAACCATAACTTCCACCACTTAAACGATTTGGACATTCAAACTGTATATAAAATAAAATAGTTTAAATTTAAAGTTAATTTATAAAGTAAAATAATTTCCTCGACTTCACAATTTTATTCACTTTAAATTAAATCTCAATTCATAACTTTCAACCCACTTTCAGTTTTCAATAAACCATTTCAATTTATATCGATTTCAAATATAGATTCGAACTTCCAAATAAACCATTTCAATAAATTTCGAAGCTTTCAATATTCAACATTTCAAAACTAAATTTGGCAACTCTATATATATCAAATTCAGTTTACTATTATTTAGTTTTGATATATTTATTTAATAGTTCCAATATCATTCAAATAAACTCCAATTTCAAATAACTAAATAATTCCCTCACTTTATTCGAACTTGATATATTCATTTAATTCACCTTAACTCCAAACTCAAGTTATAATAATCATACCTTTTAAAATTTCCAATTTAATAAGTTTCACATCAACTTATTTGAGTCAATTCTTAAATAAATTCAATTTTAAATAAATTTCCAGTTTATCTTCAACCTTAATTTATTTAAATCATTATAAACTCTATATTAACATATAATTTAAATACTTAACCATATTATCTTCAATAAAATCAAACTTTATTATTAAACTTATTTTATATTTAAAAAATTATACATAGTTCAAAATCAAGAATAAAATAACATTTATAAAATATCTAAATCAATATTTATGTAAAACAATATATTTCTTTACAAAACCATAGAAATCATTTCAAAATATTTTTATATATAGACCACGCTATCTGTATGTAATTTTGTATCCTATGGTCAAGTGATACAGATATTTATCATTTCAATCCGTAATTTACAACATAAATACGGTTATATCATTTCAAACTGCAATCCTGAATGAAATAAAATCCATAACAACTTGCAATTTATAACAGTATAAAACACAACATCCATTCGTCCAATATCAATCATCAAACATTTATCACAACATCATCCAATTCGATCAATAACATCAATAAAGAATAGTTAATAAATAACAGGTATTTACTGGCTGTTTATATTCAATAATAAATTAAATAACTATTCAATTCAAATAAACTGAGATGATGATTCAAAATATGCTAAACAGTCAATAAATAATTTCTAATCACATCATAAATCAATTAAACAAACATAAGAAATTTAGAAGTTGTGAGTGGGTTAAAACACTCACCTTTTAAATTTAAATCCAATTTAAACCCAAAATTCAAATAGTCTTCGAATCCATCCAAACCAGAGTTGATATGTCAGAAATTTCAATACGATCCTAGCGGAGAAAACCGCGTATGAAACGGACCTCGAATGACAAAGTTATGGTCGTTAGAACATTAAACGATTAAATATAAAATATACAAAACAAATAATAAAAGAAATCACTCATCCCTGCACGCCACGCCACCGCTACAACTCCATTCACGCGCATCATCCTCCTAGGCCACAGAAATGCATGAACTCAAAAAAATGCCACCTTCGATCAACGCGCGCTACCTCTTGATACTCGTCACCGCTCGTCCACGGCCGCCAATGGCCAGCGCGACCACTCCCCCACGTCCAGCAGTCCTCCACGCGTCTCCGGTCGAGCCAAATTTCCCCACCATTGTATAATTTAAAACCTAGTTCGAATTTTGGTAGCAAATCTGACCATCAAACCATCGAACAACTCAGCTAGATGCGATCCTCTCGCGACACTCGACAAGACCATGCCTTCGATTTGTCGATCAAGCAACATTCATCGTCGCGCGATGAACGACCGAAAACAGATCAACAATTTCTAGCCATACCAAAACCCAAATCGAAAAATGAATCACATATTTGACTTACGCTCGTCGAGAGCTTCAAATCCATATAACGATATATTTGAGGAGATTTAATTTTTTTGAATTGATTTTGAATTGCAATTGTATTTGGAATTGAGAATTTGTCTACCATTGAGCAAGAGGAGCAATAGAAGTTTCCGTACGTATAGAAATGAGAAATAGAAAGGCTGCTAGGGTTTATCACTAGATATATATAGGCAGATTGGAAATAGGAACAAATGCATCGAATCGGTTGGAAAGTTGAGCGATATACACCCCGAAATGCCCGTTTTGACTTCGGAACACAAATAGGTCATCCCATATATCAAAATAAATGTTTTAAAATATTTTAAACGCAATGGAACATGTTTCAAGTCCAAATTCCATCGTATGAAGAAGTTACGCTAAAATCAAGTTATTTCAAATTGATTTCAATTTAATTGATTTCTAGGCATTTCAAGCCCGTACGATCAAACGACAAGTCCAATCGTTTCAAAAATTGAAATCCTACAATAACTTACCATTATGGATCCGATGAAACTAGTTTTGCCCAAATCCGAGTCAGTGGTCAAAATGACCATTTTTACATTAATTAAATAAATTAATAATTAATCAATTAAATCAAATTTTCAATTTTAATTTGATAACGGAAAATTTTCATCATTTTTTATTTCTTAATAATTTACAATGATTTAAACAAATTTGGAGGTCAATTTAAGGTTGATCCATTCATCACTTTCAGTGTTTAATTTCAATTTCATTAAATTCAGAAATTAAAATTTAAAATTCCCAAAATCCATTTATTAATTTTTTAAACCTTGTTATTCACATCTTTTATCACAATAAGGATGCAACTAACATGGGTTCATGATTTATTACATTAAAATCTTCGAATTTAATCTTAATTTTCCATTAACGTAATATCTAAATATTTAATTCCATTTATTCGCAATAAACCCAATTACTATAATTTCAATTCAAATAAATAATAAATATTGATTTCCATCCTTTAAATTAACCAATTGTCATATTATAAATGGAATCGACATTATTTTCAAATATTGTCTTAATTTACGTTAACATATATTTAATTATACTTATTGAAATTTATTTCCTAATTTATTAAATATAATCAATTATGACCTTACAGTTGTTTCAATTAATTGGGATTGCACTAAATTAGTTATTTATCAACTTGCATTAATATTATTACCTTACAAATTTATTTCTTCAACTATTAAATAACAAGATTCATTAAAATAACAAATTTAATTATTGAAATTTTACGGGTCATTACACTCTCTCCCACTCAAAACTTTTCATCCCCAAAAAGGAAAAAGAAGGAGAAGAGAAAGAATTAGCTAGTCAATACATCTTATTCAAAATATTAATTTTATAAATAAATAAATTTTCAAAATTTAATAATTGAATTAAAATATATCAATTTATAACCATTAATTCTTTTTATACTCAAATAAACAAAGTTTGGAAAACCCTTTTTCAAAAAAATTCTAAGTCCGTAATTTACGGAAAATTTTGACAGAGTCTCCTTTGTATGGAGAGGCTCGGAAGAAATTATAATATCAAATATAACAATATATAACGTATATCTTTCAAAATAATATATATCCCAACACGGGAAAACAATATAATAACGCTATAAAACCGTAACGTACCTATTTGTCGGGCAACAACGTTCAATTATGAAACCAAAAGCAATAGCAATTGCTTCCATAACATGTATTTCACTTATATAATCCAAAAACATTTAATAATTATATAAAATGAAACATTTAAAGTTGTTTTAAACTACTATAAAACAACGACAACCAATTTTAACCAATATACAATCATCATACACAATCAACACAAATCAATTTGTTCATCCACATCAACCAAAACAAGTAGTTAGTTCAGGCTTAGACACCTTTAAATTATATAGAATGACAAATAAATTTTTAAGTATACTATTTACTCAACAGTTGTAGATAAAACTGAATAGATTATTCATACATCTAAATTTTTTAAAGTATCCTTGCCCAAACAACCATAAACCAAACCACAACAATTTAAAACAATAGATCAAGTTCATTCTTATCAATTTTCATTTCATAACATTTGTTGTTTGATTCCATTTTCTTTCATATAATGATTTATCTTTTTAATTTACATTTATTTCTTGTAAATTTTCATATCTCCATTCATTCATTCAGTGTTCATTTCATTTATTTATAGTACTTACCTTTCTATTATATTTAATTATTAGTCTTTCATCTACACATCAAATTCTTATTTATTACTTCAAGTTTTACTTGTATAATATCCATTACAATTTCTTATTAACATTTCAACTTTTTACATATTTTGGTAAGTCATATATATGCTTTAAGAATGTAATTGAAAGTTATACAAGTTTTTCTTATTTCTTTTAACTAAATTATTGTTCAACAATCCTATCCTTTACTTTTTATAGACTGCAAATTTCAACTTTCTTGTTATTTCATTTATTACCTGGCATTTGGTCTCTTATTTCATTTAGAGGTTCCAATTATTAATTAGTTACTTTCCATTTCACTGCAATAATCGAAACTATTAATTAACGGAAATTAAAGAACTAAATACCGAATTAAATTTCAAGTCATTTTAAAATAATAGATAGAAGTATACATGTACAATTTTTATATCCAATTATATTAAAAAAAATTGAAATTTATACTTGTTTATCAAAATAAATCTATAGTAAAACTACTACAGTGGCCTTCCCACTTAGAAACTCGAAAATGAATGTCGATGATGTGTGCACTCATCACCGAAATTATTTTCCGACGATACAGGGAGGAGTATATAACTTATTTCTTTCCAAAATTTCTTTAAAACAATTCTTTCAAACCATATTGAAAAATTTATATCAAAAATCACTTCTAAATGACATTATTACTATATTCCAAAATCATTCAAAAGAAATTTTTCGAAAAGTCCCAGAACTCAAGTTCTAAGTTTCCAATCTTTTATTTATTTTATTTCAATCTTATTTTCAACTAATATCTAAAAATTTCACTACCTAACAACAAATATATTACAACCAAATATAACCTTTATAAAAAATTATTTTATATATAGAAAATATAATAGGCCAAATTATTTCATTCACCTATATTGAAAACAAATATTGTTTCAGTCTGTCCTATTAAGTGTTTAGAAATCCCTATTGATGTCATAGCATCCTATGCACCAACCAAAATTTATAAATACAAAACTAAACAAATTAACACAATATCTGTGATGACCCAAAATTTTTGAATATTTGAAATTGGAATATTTCATTGATTTTAAATATTTAAAAGCTAATTTTTAATTTGAATTCAAGTATCACCATTTATTTGAATAATTTAATTATTAAATTAAATAATTTGAAATTGGGTAAAATGTTGAATCTGGAGTTTTAAGTCTATTAAAAATAGTTTAACGGTTTGTAAAATTTATATTGAAAATACTGAAGATAGTAAAAGTGTTAAAATTGAATTTAACAGTGATTTGTTCAGTTTTGAAATTTTATCATTTAGGTTGGATTTTAAAAATAGCCTTCCGAGACATATTCTCGAATTTCGACGAAACTAGTTTCATTGGATCCGTAATATTGTATTATTATCGAATTTCAAATTTCGCAGTGATTGAAGTAGTTGTGTGAGCACACGATATATAAACGCGCTGAAATTTATATCGAAAATTTAATATAATAACTAGTTCCAAAAAGCTATCTTCTCCATACGATCGAGTTAGGACTCGAAACCTCTTCCATTGCATTCAGAATAGGGGTATAACGTTGTAAACGCTTAACGGCACACCTCAATAGGAGTTTGAAATTTTAAGTTGCATTTATCAAGACGTTTGGAATTTAAATAACATATTTCTTAATAAACCTACTCTGCAGTCGTAATTCTTTCACATCGTAAATTTTTTTCTTTCATCTCGCGATCACTATAGCAAGGCAAGATTCTCATGCAAGGCATCTTCCTCTTTTAAAATACCAGCCGAGCGACTTCGTTTAAAAAAAATGGTCGAGAAAATTTCCTCCATCACTTCATTATTCAAAGACCTAAAATTACTTTCGTTATTTGAAAAAAATAGCGTCTCCCACTTCTCCCTTTCAGTTCGCGAAAGTGTTTTATCGCGATTCATCATTCCCTGACCTAATCGACGAATCGAGGCATAGCTCCTTGCTATCGCGACCTTTCTCGTGTTGAAGTCAAGGTGTGGGTAGCTCGCGATGGGGAGGTGAGCGCGCGCGAGACGTAGGTGTGTCGCGATGATGGGTGGATACAGCGACGAGGGAGGTCTGAGCGTCGCGATTGCGTTCGCTGGTGGAAGGCTCGAGTGCATGGATTGGGTTGCGGTGGCAGGTTAGGGCAGTGCCTCGGGGCGCGCGATGTCGCGATTAGACGCGCTTGTGAGTGAAGCCGCTGGGAGGGCGAGTGCGATTCAATTTGGGCATTTCGGTACTTAAGAGTTGTGTTTCCTTTCGACTAGGGTTTCGACAACTGTTCGTGTTCGATGTGGATGATTGCGATTTTTCCTGGAAGCTCGAAATCTACAGTGAGGTATATTTCATTTTGATTTTTATTTCGATAGGTATGTGTAGTTTAGGAGATATTTACAGGAAATAAACAGACCCCTATTTTATTAAATTTTATAGATAAATAAATATTTTTTCATATTAGAATGAAAATAAATTTTTACAGTAATAGGAATAGCCATTTGTGAAAAATTATATTATACATGCCTATTTTGATTTAATTACATATATTCATGGGTTAAAAAAAGAAATTATTTGAAAATCAAATTGTTAGTTTAAAATAAATAAATAAATAAATAGAAATTTAAGATGTTAAAAGATTATATATAAAAATTTGATTTTTAAAACCTATAAGGATTATTTTTCTTACACGGTTGAAAACGAAGAAAAGTAAGATTCAGTTACTAGACTATGGTTAAAAATAATTTATTAAGGCGTTAATTTAATTCAATTAACTTATTTAAGTATTTTATAAATTGTCAATGGAAGATTAGTTAAAACTAAATATTAGTTAGTTGAATTTATGAAACTGATTGATCGATTAGTTCAAATGTTAATAAACAACAAAATGTTTATTCAAGGTCCAAAGTCGTGAAGAAAAAAGCTAGTTTGGTTTGGATTGCACAAACAAGCAAAGGTGAGTTAATCTCACTCATCTGGGTTTTAATTTAAATTTAAATAATTGGTTGAATGATTTAATTAATTTGATGTGTTTTATTTTATATAGTAGTATATAATAATTAGGAGTTATTGATTCCGGCATTATATAGCGGATGAGACCCTATGTGCCGCATAACAGCGAATGATATTATATTAATCCCATGTACCACGATATTCCACCTCGAAGTGGAATTGGTATTGCACCAACATCTGTGGATGCAGAGAAATAGGTTAGAAGGATCCAACTGGATTACTCAAAATTATTTAGCTTGTTTAATATTCTGTGTTATGAATATTTGTTATTCTGTGATGAATATTATTGATAATTGGAATATTGAATGTTGTGGTTTGCTTGAATATATTTCGGTACACTGAGTTATCAACATATATTGAATTAGATTATTAAAAGAAAATAAAAGAGTGAATTTTTAAGTAAATAATTATAGAGAATTTGAATAAATTTAAGAATGAATTTGAAAAAGTAAAAGAAATTTTAAAATTTTAATAAATAAATTCTGTGTATGAAAGGGAAATTTTGAATAAACAGGAAGATAATGAATTTTAAACTTAAGTGTTATTATTTAAAAGAATAAAGCATTTATATTAAATTTATGATTTAAATTATTGGAAAGGATAAAGAAGGAATTTGAGGAAATCTGATACTGGTAATTTCAGTTAAAAAGATTTTAAATCATAAATTAAGGAATAAAAATCTGAAGTCAGTGGGTTTTGAAATAAATGAGAAAGTAAAGGAATTTATTTCAAATGGAGTAAATTGGAAATCAATTTGGGAATTGATTTAAGTGTGTAAAACCGGGATTTTTAAAGGAGAAGCGAGATTTGAAATTTATAAACTGGGCTTATAAAAGTAAAGTGTTATATCAGTGGATTTTGGAAGGATAAATTCACGATGGGAATTTATTAAGGGAATGAGAAAATTTGTTTAAAAATAAACAGTGATTTATTTTTAAAGGGTGTGAAGAAAAGTATATTTTCCTGGTTAGCCTAGTACGTTTTCAAAGTACATTTTTAAATATAAGTTATGTTTTTTTAGAAAGCATGTTTTAGAAAATTTAATATTTCTAAATGTTAAAAATTCTAAAGTAAATATTTTTCAAATCTATTATCGTAGTAATTATTAAAGGTGACTTGGTATTTTGTTTTAAAAAAAAGATAAAATCTAGTTTTATATTTTATAAAGTAACATCATTTTCAAATATTCCTATAGTATATATTTTTAATAAAGTATTGATGTGGTTTTATTTTAAATATTCTTAAAGTATATATATTTTGAATAAGTACTAAAGTAATTTGGAATTTAAATGTTTTAAAGGATATTTTAAAATAAATTGTTTTAAATTATTTTAAAAATCTAATGGTTTTATGCTTGGTGTTTTCAGTGGAAATAAATATTTGAAAATTTATTTCATGAGAAAAGTGTGGTTTGAAAACTGTTTTCAAAAAGGGTTGAAATTGTAAATATATCTTGCCAAGATATTTCGAGGATAATAAATAATTTAATAGATTATTTATTGTTGATGGCTGTTGTGAATGTTATTTGATAGTTAAATACTCGACTATCAATATTGGTCAATGCGCTGATCGTTTCGAAGAGACCGGGATCGGGATTTATTTCCTGAAAACCACTTCGATCCGGTTTGAACGTTTTCGTGTGGAAAACAAGAGTTTGGATTCAAAGATGGAGCAGTGAAGTGCAAGGGCTAGTCGCTACTAATCCTGAGGATGATTCCAAAATGGATGTAGCAGGAGTAGTGCCTTCGGTTCCGTTCGAACACGGGACCGACTTGTATGGATTGAATGCTTTCAAAACATCGTCAGGTGGACGTTGAGCATTCTAAGAGATGAGTTCTCTAAAGGTAACGCTTAGCCTCAAGCTTCATCAACCAGGAATGAATGAAAATCAGGGGTTATGCAGCAAGGCTAGGTGGGTAGCGCCCATTAGGGTGAGGTCATCCCTGTCTAGATGTCCCTTTTATTCGGCTTAGTGGTGCAGTTGCTGATCCCAACCGTAGGGTGATCTTACTCGTGATTATCCAATAAGGGGTAGTCCTGGTCTTGTGTTGCAGGGGATTGGAAGTAATCTTCGGTACGGTGATCTAGGCCACGTACTGTGACAGGTAGTACCTCAATGCCTAGTCATTAGTTGGAAATTCATCCTCCCTACGAGCTTTTACGGTTTTGTTTGTATTACCCACAACTGTGGCTTGTAGCTAGAATTTAATGAATGTAACGATTTCGGCTATTTGAAGTACTTGTATATAGACCCTATTATAATATCAGAGGATTTTAATAAGAAATGTTTTGGCTATCGTAAGGTAAAAACCCGACATGTTTATTTGTGGAATGGTCTTACGAGATGCTTTTGTTTTCAAAAGGATTTTTGAACTTTAATAATAAAATTGAGCGTGGTTTTCTCATGCTGTATTCCAGACTGACTCGGGTGTTATTTAACTATAATGCTCGGGTCAGACCGAGTATTATAGAATACAGGATATGATGCTAAGGAGCTCAGGAGACAAGCTGGATGTCGATACATACTTCCGTACTTGATTATTATTCCGTTGTATATTCAGTTTTGAGGACAGGTTTATATGACTGTCCAGTGGTATGTTATTGATGTTGTTGAACTCTGATGATGTATTCTGATGATGTATGTATAAAACAGATATAGTTTTCTTTTGTGTAAAGATCTGTTATTATATATTATATTTTATTCCGCTGTGATGGATAAGATTCTGTTGTTGTTTCTATTTTCTTCTTCTATCTCTTTCTTCTTTAACCCTAATGGTTCGTATTTCCGTTCATCTTGCGTTGATTGATGGAGAATGGTGTCGACTTAAGGGGTACGGATTTGCGGGTCGTCATAGTTGGTATCAGAGCTTAGGTTGGTGATAACTTTGGCTCTGGTGGGGATTACTCAATAGAAATAGAGTCCGTAGTACCCTAGAATGAGCTTGAGTATATTAATAGATATGAGCACATATTTGTTAGTGAGTATAAATTGTTTTTATATTGTGTTGATTTATCGGTTAAGTGTTTATGGATTCTGGTCGATATATGGGACGCCATATCATCGATAGGGGTTTGTAAACTCTTAAACAAGATAAACCGATACAATATTGTTTTAAATAGGGTAAATGAAATAATTTTGCCCAAATTATTTTTTTTATAAAGGAAATAAACTTTTGTAAATTATTATAGTTATATATGGATGCTTGGTTGTTAGGGATGATGATATTAAATTATTATCATTAATGTGTAAAGTTAGTTAAGATATTAAAAACATAACCATAAGCTAAGAAATAAATTCATATACAAATGGGATCTATAACTATGATTTATAAATTGAAATAAGATTTCAAAATAATATTTGAATGTGAATTGAAGGGGTTTGGAATTTGAAATTTTGAGAAAATTTAATTCCCTTTGAGTTTGAAAATGGTTTTCAAATGGTTTGGAGAAATAATAGTGATAATATTTGAAAAATGTTTTGAATTAGATTTGAAATCTGGTGAGATTTGAAATTAAGAATATTTGGAAATGTCCTTAAAGTGATAAAAGCATTGAACTCTTTTGGTCGCTGGAAAATAACTACGGTGATGACTGCAGTATCATCGATGTTCATTTTTGAGTTTCCAAGAGAGGGATTGCTACCTAGAGATTTTGAATTGTAATTGTTTGCAAAAACTAGGTTGGTTTTGAAATTCAAAGAGATAATTGAATTTATCAAAGGATTTTGGATATAAATAATTTCATATGATTTTTTTTGAAATACTTAAGTGATTAATGTAGACTCTGGATTTGACTTAAATGTTTTGAGTGTCTAAATAATGGCTTAAGCTCTAGAGGTTTAACTAAAAAAATTTATTGAATAAAGTAGTAAATTGAATAGTTGGTGAGATATGGGAATGTAACCTAATTTTGGTAAAATAGAAGTTGAAATATGAAATAAACTCGGGTTATGAATAAAATTCAACTTGGATTGGGATGGAATTAAATGTAAGTGGAAATGTTGTCAAATGGAATGGAATTGGATTAAAATCGAAATGATTTGGGTTGCAAATAAATCCAATTCAAGTGTAAATGAGTTAAATATAAACTTGGATATTATTTAACAAACTGAGAATGAGATTAAAATTAAAGTGGGTTCGAATGGAACTTATGCAAATACGAGATAAAATACAATGTAAGTTAAAATAGAAATGAATTAAGTAAAAATTGAGTTGGAATCGATTGGAAATAGTTAAAAACTAAAATGGATATGCCATTAAGTGAATATCATCAAAATTGCATAGAAATGATTGTCGTTTGACGTAAACGAGATTTAAAGAAATTCTGCGAATTAGTGGAAGTAAATATAATTGAATTGTTTAATCAATTAATATGAATAGGAGTTTATTTGGGATTATAAATGAATTGAAAGTAAGTAAGTGAGTTGTGCATCACTCAAAGTGAATGCAAGGGTAAGAAAAGTGAGTAAAAGCAATTGAATTGGTGAGTGAAACCTTATTAATTACTTTTAAGTGTTGTTTGGTAAGTATGGCTTATGAAATCCATGTGTTAGCTATTGGAAATGAGTGAATGTAAATAAATTTCCTATATATGGCACTTACATATTTAAATTGAGTAAGTACAGGTACCGGATGACCTTTTGGCTGGACTTTGGTCGCGCAAATTTCTAAAATAATAAAATGCCCGCTTAAAAATGCTAAATAAAAGTACGCCTACGCAATAAAAATAGGAAATATGAACTGTTTTTGTTTTTCCAACCTTGTGGGTCAATGTATATATATTTATATCTCTTGTCAAATTACAAAAACTCCTCCATACAAAGGTGACTCTGCCAAAAAATTTCGAAAATTTTAGGAGTTAGAAATTTTTGAAAATTTTTGGAAAAATTTTGTTAGAGACAAAACGATTTCAAATTGGAAATTGAAATAAATTAGTGGATGGAACTAATTTAAAATAATAATACGAATCAGTTATAAATGGAAGATAAAATTCAATATTCAGAATTGAAGATAAATGAATTCATATGGGAATGGAAGAACCAATTTGAACAGAAGTAGATATAAACTAAAGTGGTGAAGTGAAGATAAATATAAGAAGTGTATAAAATACTTATATTGAACTTAAGAAGAAATGGTAAAATTCTTAAGTAATATGGGTGTCGGGAAATTATATTGAATAAGCATTTGAGTGAAGATTTAATAAAAATATGTGAATTGATGTAGTTGATAATCAATTAAGATAAATATGTAGGATGTACGTATACTGTTTTATTCGCGTAGCAATTTGACCCAGATTGGAGCACAGAATTTCGAGAGAGTTATATCGATCTGAGTTAGGATTTTTCACTCAATTTTCGATGGCGAACCCTGGATATGAATTTTGATTGATTCTAGAAATTCTCTATCATAGCTATGACTATGCAAGAAGAATGACGGTTTCTGACCAAGAAAACAGATCTGAGTCCGCACTAGGAAGTCGGGTGGACGATACTAGTTCGAAAGTGAAATTGTGTGATCGAGCGAGTGATCGAATTTGATATGCCGTACGGATGATATATGTACATCGAATAGGCTTGAATGAATAGTTATTGAAATTTTTGTAAGGAAGTCAATAAAATGATTTTGAATGTTGTGATTGTATATTATTGCTAAGTATGATATACATGTATTATAAAGGAAAAGGGAAATTTTGTTTTGATTTTAGAAGATAAATTTGAATGCTCGACAAATAGGTATGTGTTTAAATTTCTGTATGAAATTTGATTGGGTTTTTGATCTAGCAACTTGGCTTTTTATTTTCTTTTGGAATTTGGGAGCCCGTAGAGGCATTTTGTAGTCGTACCGAGCTAGCCGCGCAAAGGAGATGCTGGCGAAATTTTTCGGGAATTTAGGGAGTTCGAAAATTTTTGAGAAAATTTTGAAAATTCAATATTTGGCTTTAAATTGAAATTTGAATGATTGAGCAAATAATATTGGTTGAAAACTATAGGAGAGTTTGGTTAGTAAGCATGATAATGGGTCTTTTATAAAAGATAGTTGGTAGGATGTTCAATTGTTGATTTTGGGGAAAATTAAACGGGTGTTGGACCATTCTTCCTAACCAGCAATTCGGGGACGAAATTCTTTTAAAGGGGAGGAATGTAACGGCCCAGAAATTTTGAATATTCGAAATTGGAATATTTAATTGATTTTAAATATTTAAAAGTTAATTGTTAATTTGAATTCAAGTATCACCATTTATTTGGATAATTCAATTATTAAATTAAATAATTCGAAATTGGGTAAAATGTCGAATCTGGAGTTTTAAGCCTATTAAAAATAATTTTAGATTTGTAAAATTTATATTGACAATACTGAAGATAGTAAAAGTGTTAAAATTGAATTTAACAGTAATTTGTTCAGTTTTGAAATTTTACCGTTTAGGTTGAATTTTAAAAATAGCCTTCCGGGGCACAATCTCGGATTTCGACGAAACTAGTTTCATTGGATCCGTAATATTGTATTATTATCGGATTCAAATTTCATAGTGATTGGAGTAGTTGTGTGAGCATATGATATATAAACGCGCTAAAATTTATATCGAAAATTTAATATAATAACTGGTTCCAAAAAGCTATCTTCTCCATACGATCGAGTTAGGACTCGAAACCTCTTCCATTGTATTCGTAATAGGGGTATAACATTATAAACGCCCAGCGGCACGCCTCGATAGGAGTTTGAAATTTTAAGTTGTATTTATCGAGATGTTTGGAATTTAAATAACATATTTCTTAATAAAACTACTATGCAGCCGTAATTCTTTCACATCTTAATTTTTTTTTCTTTCATCTCATGATCACTGTAGCAAGGCAGCAAGGCATCTTCCTCTATTAAAATATCAGCCAAGCGACTTCGTTTTAAAAAAAATGGTCAAGAAAATTTCCTCCATCACTTCTGTAACGACCCAGAATTTTTATTTAATTAAAATTTGAATATTTAATTAATTTTAAATATTAAGAAGTGAATTTATAAGTCAAATAAATTTTTATTTGAATAATTAGATTTAATTGAATAATTAAATCGATAATTGAATACGTGAAATTATGGAAATAATTGAAAATTGGGTTAAATATGATTGAAAATGATTTGTAAAATTTTATTTTATCATATTGAAGTTAGAATGATATTTTAGAACTTTTAAAATCGAATTAAAAGTTAATTTGTGAAAATTGAATATTTTAATATTTAAATCGACTAGTGAAAATAGTCAATTTTTGAACAGTCTCAGAATTGAACGAAACCAGTTCCATTGGATCCGTAATAGTTAGTTATTACCGGATTTCAATTTTCGTGTCAATCGGAGTTATCGTTTGATCGTAGCAGCTCGAAACGCATCGAATTATTTTTAATATTAATTTGGCGAGTTAAAATAGCCATTTTTCAAAAAGTCTCGGATTTCAACGAAACTAGTTTCATCGGATCCGTAATGTAATATTATTGTAAGGTTTCAAATTTCGTGTCAATTGGATTTACCGTTTGTCCGATACGAATTACAACGCCTAGAAATCGATTTAAATCGGTTTAATTCAAATTGAACGTTTGCAGCCATAACTCACACAGATGTCCGAATTAGCTTTCGAAACCTGTGCCATTGTGTCCGGAACGCGGGGTAAACCCTAGAAACGCTGGTTACGGCGCGTGAATCGGAGTTCGGAATTTCCGGATGAATAGTGTTCGATTTTTTTTCTATAAATACACCATTCACAATTAAAAAAATAAAAAAAAAAGAAACCTAACCCTAATAATAACGCAGCCGCCACCCTAGAAACGAATGGCCAGAAATTCTCCTCTTTCTTCCCTCAATCACTCACAATCCGTTGACATTCACGCGAAGTGTTCAACAGCAATATTGAAGAGCAAGGCGAAAGCTTTCAATCCATACGGATATGATGGGGTTTAGTGTCGCGTAGGGGGAGCCAGGGGGTGCGTGCGTGCCACGTTCATCTCCGTGCGCACGAGAGAGGGTGGGGCCGAGCTTCAGGTGGTTGAGGCCGTGCGTTGAGGTCGTGAAGGGCTTCGCAATGCAACTTCCTGATCGTGTTTTAGTCGAGCGATGGAGTTGCAAAATCAAAACCTAATTTGTTGCAATGAGTTTGAGTGTGCGGCTGTGAACGTGAAAGAGAAAGGAGAAGAGGGGGGAGCGCACGGATCTAAGGGGCTTGGGATTGAGATCCAACGGTCCTGAATAGTTGAGGGTTTTAATTATAAAATTTAAGTTGTAATTAGTTATATATAAAATCGTGTAACTTCAAATATTCATATCTTTTTCATACGAGGTCGAAAACACGCGAAACCAGTTGCGTTGGAATCGTATGGACGAGCACTACGCGATGAAATTGGATTGGAGTCGTTTGGAGTTAGTGAGAATTTCGGGTAAAATTAAACGTCCGTTTAATTTTATTCGAAATAAATCGCTAAAACGAAATTGAAATCAAGGTGAGAACTTCTCACTCAATCGAATCAGTTTCGATTTTATTTTAAATAGTTAGATTTAAAATATTTGAATGCATGTTTGAATGATGATTGTTATCTATTGATTGTTAAAATAGACATTATGCGCCGTTAGTAAGCGGATGTTATTTATTAAAAACATATACCGCGAATATTTCATAAACAGTGAAATTGGTATTATATATATAATAGCAATATATATATATATATATATTGGCATATGTATATATTGGAGTTATTGATTTCCCGCATTTTTTGTTTAGCGGATGAGACCCTACTGCGCCGTTATTAAGCGGATAATATTTAAATCCCATATACCGTGATAATTTCGTACTGGAGCGAAATTGGTATTGTGCTAATGTTTGTCGATGCAGGAAAACAGGTTGGAGGGATCCAACTGGATTCCTCAACAGTATTTATTTTTGATTTCAGATATTTTGATATTTGATGGATTATCATATCGATATATGATATCGTTGTAGTCGTGATTGGCTATTTGGTATGTAGCATCATTGGACCAAATTTTGGAATTTTAAAATGATTTTAAAGTGATTTTTGAGAGTATACGTGTATAAAATAATTTTGGAATTGATCCATTTTAAATAAATAAACGTTATAATTTTTAAAGTTATAAAAATTATGATTTTTGAGAAATATAGTTAAAAACTAATTTTTGAGAATATGATGCTAATGATTTTATAAAATAGTTTAATCGGGATTTTAGAATTTATTGTGAAAAGTTTAAATATAGGATTTATAAAATTTAATTATTTTATGAATCAAAATGGTGAAATAATAAAGGAGATTAAAGACGTTTTAAAAGAATAATATAAATTGAATTTTTTAAGAGATTTATAAATGGGTATTTATAAATTGAAATATTGAAATTATAAAACGAGTTTTTATAAGTGTTTGAATGAAGTGAAAATGAATTTCATAAATTAAATGAAATTTATAGAATTATAAACGGTGAAATTATAAATGGAATTTTATAAACAGTAGGTTTACAGTAGGTTTATAAAATTTATAAAGTCATTAAAAGAATGGTTTTGGATAAATAATTGAATCTTATAAGTTATAAGATTTATAATTATGAAGTTCAAAGGAACGATTTTTGTGAACGAATAAATTATAAGTATTTAACTTATAATATGAACCTTTAGTTTATAATTGAGTTATAAATCGAATAGGTTAATAAAGAAAATTTATAAAAGGAAGTTGTTATAAAATAATTAGAAATGGGATTTATAAATGTTGTTTTATAAATTCGCAAATGACTTATTTTGATAAGTAAATTGTTGAAATCTATAAATGAAGTTATATTCACGTTTTTGACAGTGAATAATCCTTTAAAATAAAATGAATAGAAATGATGAAATTGATTAACGTAGTATATTCACGTTTTTGAATAGTGAATAATATGTTAAAGAAATTGTTTTAGATGTGATGTTTTAAATAGAATTAAAACGATCTAACGATGTTTTTAAATATGTTGAGATTCGAAACCATAGATTTCAACATTTATTGTTGAAATAGACGTTTTCGAGAAATAAAAGGAAATGGTGGACTATAACACTGTTGTTATAGTAAATGATTTCCGAAAGGAAATGTTTTGTGTAGTATTGGGATTTATATATCTATTTTAATTTCGAATCCCTATACTAGTGATTTTGGGTTGTCGTAACGATGTTTTACGTAACATTCGTTTTGACCCAAATAAATATGTTTAAGAGAATGATTTCCTTAAAGAATGAAATATATACTTAATCTCGATTTAATTATATTGAATATTTTCCAAGTGTTGAAAATAAATAAAATTGTGAATTACTTATGAATAAATAAGTATGGAAATGTTTTCCAATATAAAGTGAATATTTTGAGAATTTATCATTTTGAAGATAAATTGAAATGAATAATTGAAATCGAATATGCATGGATATTTTGAAATATAAATTCACAATGAAATTTATAAAAGGAAGTGGAATTTGTTTCAAAATAAATATTGATTTATTTTTGAAGTGTGAAAATTATATATCTTGTAAAGATATTTTTGGAAAATAAATTATTTGGAAAATTATTTGGAATCTGGTGATGTGTGCATATCAATTGATAGTTCAATAACCGG
Organism: Allium cepa; assembly: GCA_030765085.1. NCBI lineage: Eukaryota > Viridiplantae > Streptophyta > Magnoliopsida > Asparagales > Amaryllidaceae > Allium > Allium cepa. The sequence continues at coordinate 507,267,001 of CM060941.1, read as the reverse complement.
CTATCAATATTTACCTTTGAAAGGTATTTGATGTGATTTGTTTGAATTTGAATGTCACACTTATTTTTGAATAAGCGCTCACTATTCGGGTTAACCGGGAAAGGACCATGGGGTCGTATAACCCATTCCGAATATGTGATACGTCGTTATGAATTGCATTGAAGATCGGTGTTGAAGACCCGGTATTTGCGAGAGCGATAGGATGACCTGTCGATTGACTCTGCACCGAGTAGCTACGGTATTGAGTTCTCCATAAGTGATGGGAAATTCGATCGGGATTGTGAATACCCGGATTGCAAGGGCTTCGTAAGAAGTGCCTTCAGTTTTGTTCGAGCCCGGAACAGACTTGTATGGATTGTATGTCTGACATTACAAATTGAGATATAAAGCCGATTTCTTTCAAATATATTTCTGTTGGTGGCGGAGAATTTATTCTTTTAGCTTAACACCCTTCTCTGAGACGTACGAGCTCAGAGGTTATGTAGTTGAATGTTATCAGCGATATATTCCCAATTTGGTAATGTGACATGCTGAGTGTTGCTGTAAATGATCATTGTGTTGATTATTTGTGATAGCATCATTTATTTGATCGTCTATCTTGGTGATCATTTCTATGATCATTTGTTGACCCAAAGCATGGCTTTTGTATAAAGTATGTTTTTGTGGACGTGACTTCGTCGAGCCTCACACCCCGTGAATGGTCAAAACAGGAAAGATGCGGCAAGGTTATGAGGGGTAGCGCCCTTTAGGATATGTGCATTTCCTTCTGGAAAAGGGTGGTATCATGGTATGGAGCCCAGATATTTACTCATGTTGAAAACACTTTATGATTGTGTGAATTGATTGCGAGCGCTCGGTGAAAGGTCCCAAAGGACCGGGGGATGGCATATTCGGTCAGTTGTTACTCAGTTAGGGGTAACCCGGCCTTGTGTTGGTAGAGATCCGGTTTGGTTCTCGGGGATGTCCATCCAGAGGCATTCTCATGTGGCAATGGGAAGTTCCTTGGCCTGATCATTCGTTGGAAATCCAAAGAAACAATACGATCTTGTATGGTTTTAGTTGTAGAACCTGCTTCCTCAGGAAGCAGCTATAGTAGGCATAATATAATGGTACCTATGCTGGCTAAGATTTATATTCTACTTTCGAAATGAATTTTACCTACACTATGCACTAATAATAATATCAAATGTTTCTTTTTAAATGCGTATCAAGCATCTTTGGCTATCATAAGGAGAAATCTTCTCCAAGTCTGCGTTTGCATTGTGTGTGTGGCAGGAGGTCTTATGGTAGTCTCATTTTTAAAAGCATTGCGAATTAACTTTAAAAATATTCCTCTATTTTGATTTTAAAGATAAATAAACTGTTTTGAGTTCTCACACCAGTCACATGACTGACTCGGAGTTTATTGTTTTCCTTCCTAAACTCTGGGTGCCCACCAATTTCCACACGGGCAGTCAAGAGTTAGGTTTATCAGGATATTCTGGATATTCTGGAGTTGCTGGAGGCAAGCTGGATGGCATGGCGTATTACTTATATAGTATTTCTTTTTCCGCTGCACTGTTTGTTGTTGTTGTTGTACACTCTGATGATATGATGTAATGTAATGTGATGTAATGTAATAACTGATATAGTTCTTTGTTTAAAGATTATTCATTTATTATTATATGTTGTTCCGCTGCGAATTGTGAGATTCTGATGTTGTTCTGTTGTTTTCTGTTCCGTTCTATTTTATATTCTCTTTTCCCTATCTTTTTCTATCTTCTTCTCTTCTTTTCTACTTTTTCTTCTTCTTAAAACCCTCAGTGTTCGGTTTTTCGTCGTTCGATTACTCGGCAGTCGATAAAGTGAGTATCGATGTCGAATTTTCGGAAGACGAAGAATCGGGTCCTGACAACTTCATTCTTCATTGACCTAAAATTACTTTCGTTATTTGAAAAAAATGGCAACTCCCTCTTCTCCCTTTCAGTTCGCGAAAGTATTTCATCGCGATTCATCATTCCCTGACCTAATCGACGAATCGAGGCATAGCTCCTTGCTATCACGACCTTTGTCGTGATGAAGTCGAGGAGTTGGGAGCTCGCGATGGGGAGGCGAGCGTGCACGAGACGGAGATATGTCACGACGATGGGTGGACATAGCGACGAGGGAGGTCTGAGCGTCGCAATTGCGTTTGCTGGTGGAAGGCTCGAGTGCATGGATTGCGTTGCGGTGGCTTAAGTGGCGAGTTAGGGCTGTGCCTCGGGGCGCGCGATGTCGTGATTTAACGCGCTCACGAGTGAAGCCGCAAGGAGGGCGAGTGCGATTCAATTTGGGCATTTTGGTACTTGAGAGTTGCATTTCCTTTCGACTAGGCTTACGGCGACTGTTCGCGTTCGATGTGGATGATGGTGATTTTGCCTGGAAGCTCGAAATCGACAGTGAGGTATATTTCATTTTGATTTTTATTTCGATAGGTATGTGTGGTTTAGAAGATATTTACAGGAAATAAACAGACCCCTATTTTATTAAATTTTACAAATAAGTATATATATTTTTTCAAATTAGAACGAAAATAAATTTTTATAGTAATAGGAATACCCATTTCTGAAAAATTATATTATACATGCCTATTTTGATTTAATTACATATATTCAAAGGTTGATTTTTTTTTGAAAATGTAAATGTTAGTTTAAAATAAATAAATAGAAATTTAAGATGTTGAAAGATTATATATAAAAACTTGATTTTTAAAACCTATAAGGATTTTTTTTCTTACACAGTTGAAAATGAAGAAAAGTAAGATTCAGTTACTAGACTATGGTTAAAAATAATTTATTAAGGCGTTAATTTATTTAATTAACTTACTTAAGTATTTTAAAATTGTCAATGGAAGATTAGTTAAAACTAAATATTAGTTCGTTAAATTTATGAAATTGATTGGTCGATTAGTTCAAATGTTAATAAACTACAAGATGTTTATTCAAGGTCCAAAGTCATGAAGAAAACAAAATGGTTTGGTTTGGATTTCATAAACAAGCAAAGGTGAGTTAATCTCACTCATCTGGGTTTTAATTTAAATTTAAATGGTTAAATTTAAACAATTGGTTGAATGATTGAATTGATTTGATGTGCTATATTTTATATAGTAGTATATAATAATTTGGAGTGATTGGTTCCCGCATTATATAGCGGATGAGACGCTATGCGCCACATAATAGCGGATGATATTATATTATTCCCATGTACCGCGATATTCCACCTCGAAGTGGAATTGGTATTGTGCTAACATCTGTGGATACAGGGAAACAGGTTGGAAGTATCCAACTGGATTCCTCAAAATTATTTAGCTTGTTTGATATTCTGTGTTATGAATATTTGTTATTCTATGATGAATATTATTGATAATTGGAATATTGAATGTTGTGATTTGCTTGAATATATTTTGGTACACTGAGTTATCAATATATATATAATTGGATTTCTAAAAGAAAATAAAAGAGTGAATTTTTAAGTAAATAATTATAGAGAATTTGAATAAATTTAAGAATGAATTTGAAAATTAAACGAAATTTTAAAATTTTTATAAATAAATTCTATGTATGAAAGGCGAATTTTGAAAAACAGGAAGATAATGAATTTTAAACTTAAGTGTTCTTATTTAAAAGAATAAAGCATTTGTTTTAAATTTAAGATTTAAATTATTGGAAAAGATAAAGAAGGAATTAGGGAAATATGAAACTGGTAATTTCAGTTAAAAAAATTTTAAATCATAAATTAAGGAATAAAAATCTGAAGTCAATGGGTTTTGAAATAAATGTGTAAGTAAAGGAATTTATTTCAAATGGAGTAAATTGGAAATCAATTTGGGAATTGATTTAAGTGTGTAAAACCGGGATTTTTAAATGAGAAGCGAGATTTGAAATTTATAAACTGGGTTTATAAAAGTAAAATGTTATATCAGGGGATATTTGGAAGAATGAATTCACGGTGGGAATTTATTAAGGGAATGAGAAAATTTGTTTAAAAATAAACAGTGATTTATTTTTAAAGGGTGTGAAGAGAAGTATATTTCCTTGGATAGCCAAGTCCATTTTCAAAGTAAATTTTTAAATATAAGTTATGTTGTTTTAAAAAGCATGTTTTAGAAAATTTATTATTTCTAAATGTTTAAAATTCTAAAGTAAATATTTTTCAAATCTATTACCGTAGTAATTATTTAAAGATGACTTGGTATTTTGTTTTTTAAAAAAGGGAAAATCTAGTTTTATATTTTATAAAGTAACATCATTTTCAAATATTCCTATAGTATATATTTTTAATAAAGTATTGAAGTGGTTTATTTTAAATATTCTTAAAGTATATATATTTTGAATAAGTATTAAAGTAATTTGAATTTAAATGTTTTAAAGGATATTTTAAAATAAAGTGTTTTAAATTATTTTAAAAATCTAAAGTTTTTATGCTTGGTGTTTTCAGTGGAAATAAAAATTTGAAAATTTATATCATGAGAAATGTGTGGTTTGAAAACTGTTTTCGAAAAGGGTTGAAATTAGAAATAGATCTTGCGAAGATATTTCAAGGATAATAAATAATTTGGGAGATTATTTATTGTTGATGGCTGCTGTAAATGTTATTTGATAGTTAAATAACCGACTATCAATATTTGCCAATGCGCTGATCGTTTCGAAGAGACCGGGATCGTGATTTATTTCCTTAAAAACACTTCGATCCGGTTTGAACGTTTTCGTGTGGAAAATAAGAGTTTGGATTCGAAGATGGAGCAGTGAAGTGCAAGGGCTAGTCGCTATTAATCCCGAGGATGATTCCAAAATGGATGTAGTAGGAGTAGTGCCTTCGGTTGCGTTCGTACCTGGGATGGACTTGTATGGATTGAATGCTTTCAGAACATCGTCAGGTGGACGATGAGCATTCTAAGAGATGATTTCTCTAAAGGTAACGCTTAGCTCATGCCTAATCAGCCAGAAATGACTGAAAATCAAGGGTTATGTAGCAAGGCTAGGTGGGTAGCGCCCATTAGGGTAAGGTCATCCCCGTCAAGATGTCCCATTTATTCGGCTTAGTGGTGCGGTTGTTGATCCCAACCGTGGGGTGATCTTACTGGGGATTATCCAGTAAGGGATAGTCCCAGTCTTGTATTGCAGGGGATTGGGAGTAATCCTTGGTACGGTGATCTAGGCCACATACTGTGACAGGTGGTACCCCAGTGCCTAGTCATTAGTTGGAAATCCATTCTCCCTACGAGCTTTTACAGTTTTGTTTGTATTACCCACGACTGTGGCTAGTAGCTGGAATTTAATGAATGTAACAATTTTGTCTGTTTGAATAAGTACTTGTATATAGACCTTATTATAATATCAAAGGATTTTAATAAGAAATGTTTTGGCTATCGTAAGGTAAAAACCCGACATGTTTATTTGTGACGTAGTCTTACGAGATGCTTTTGTTTTCAAAAAGATTTTTGAACTTTAATAATCAAATTTAGTGTGGTTTTCTCACGATGGTATTCCAGACTGACTCGGGTGTTATTTAAGTATAATGCTCGGGTCAGATCGAGTATTATAGAACACAGGATATGATGCTGAGGAGATCAGGAGACGAGCTGGATTGCGATACGTACTTCCATACTTGATTATTATTCTGCTGTATATTTAGTTTTGAGGACGGGTTTATATGACTGTCCAGTGGTATGTTATTGATGTTGTTGAACCCTTATGATGTATTCTGATGATGTATTTATAAAACATATATAGTTTTCTTTTGTGTAAAGATCTGTTATTATGTATTATATTTTATTCCGCTGCGATGGATAAGATTCTGTTGTTGTTTCTATTTTCTTCTTCTACCTCTTTCTTCTTTAACCCTAATGGTTCGTATTTCCGTTCGTCTTGAGTTGATTGATGGAGAATATTGCGGGTTATCACAATATCAAAACCATTTTGTAACACTAACAAATACGCTCTCTCATATATATACACTCAACGACTCATCATAGGGTATTACTACCCTATTAATAAAGAGCCAGACCCCACACAGCTAAGGTTTATCGCTAAACCAAAGCTCTGGTACCAGATGTAACAACCCGCCCTTTTGTACGTTTTAAATCAACAATAAACCACATACTTCGGACTCAAACCATACAAAAGAGCGGATTGTTATTGGGGTGAATAAGAAAAACAGAGAAAGAAATAAAAAAAACAAAATCTCACAGCGGAATGACAAAATATAATAATCAAATAACATTTCATGAAGCTGTTTTTCAAAACATTTGATTATACTTATGCAACACAGATCACAGTTACACATACTAGAGAATAATAAATAATGCAGCGGAACAGTATGAATGTAATGGAATAATATAATAAATAATAGCAATACAATCTTTACCTTCGTCCTCCAGAAATAAAGTCTTCAGACCTTGAAATAATCAGGCTGAGCCGAGCGAATTGAAAAGACAAAACACTTGAGTCAGAACTAAAAGATCCTATGTAAGTTAAATCAATGGTAAAATATGAGTGGAACGACATTAGAGATGTTTACGGGGTTTGACATCTCCTATCCAGTGTCTAACGTGAGTGCAGTAACTTAAGAGATACTCGGGATTCCCAACTTCTAAGGATCCGTTAAACTATTTACCATGTAGTAATGTACGTTACCATAATAATGTCTAATAGTGAAATAAACTTACTTTTAAATAGCGTTAAGGGGTTACCCACGTTGCCCTTACCACGTAATAGTCCCAGTAGTCCGTACAGTATCATGGTTCCTCCTAATTGGGAGCCAACAGAGGATATCACACGGGCTATGGAAGAAAACCAAACTCGTACAAGGCGCGCTAGGGTTGGCGACACGGCACTACGAGGCAATGCCAGGGTAGATATACCAACTACGCATCCGGACTAATGGTGATGCATAGCGTGCAGCTACCGCCCACCTCGAGCCATACCTCCAAAAAATCAAAAGGGCCTCAAACAATCATAAAGTAATAGAATGATATCGAAGGGGGGTGTTCGATAAGAGGTGATGTGCACGTAAATATGCATATTTTTACCACCATATTTAATCTATTTAAATTAAATAAATGATCATATTGGGTATTTTAATCTTTTTAATCAAAATTCATTTTAATTCCAAATTTTCACATATTCATCTTCATATAGGGGCAAAACGGTCATTTAAGTGCATATATTTCTTTGAGAAAAATTGATTGAAAATTTATATATATTTTTGTAGGAAAATGGTCTCAAATAGGAGTGGTTTCATGAAGGAATATGCATGCACAAAGGATATAAAGGAAGAAGATGGAAATAATTCAAATTGAAGATCATGGAGGACCCCACCTACCCACCTACCTTAATGTACAAATTAAAGGCTAATTCACATGCTTATGGAGTTAATGGTTTCATGTACACTTAATGGAGGATTAAGACATGTTAATGGTTACTTGGCCTCCACACTTCCTAAGGGGCATTTTAGGCATTCCCCAAAAATATGAATTAGGGTTTCATACATGTATAAATACCCATATGTTTCATGTAGCCTCTCTCTTCTCTTAGTCTCTCTTAGGCCTCCTTCTCTTTAGTTTAGTTTAGATCAAAAATAAAATGAAAGCTCCTCTTTCTCTTTTCATGGTTACTTAGCCATTTTTATTTTATGTAATCTTTCTTCTTATGCAACTTTAGTACATTGCTATTTTCTTTTCATGCTTATTTACTTTCATGTTTTAGTGTAGATCTATTTTTTTATGCAAGTAGAATAGTTTTTCTTTATCTTGCTTTATTTTTCCTTTTCTTTTTTCTTTCATGTTTCAAGTTACATTTGTTAATAAAATGACAAATATGAGAAGCTAAACCCCTTCAATTTAGTGGTAATGAAGCTCTCTAATTAATGTAGCTTCAACATTTTGTTAATTCATGCTCTCTTTTTGTGCTTAATGATGATGGTAGAAGTGGTTTTATTTGTTGTTTTTGCCTTGAATTTGATAGTCAATATTGTTGACACCAAATAGGCTATGCTTAAACAATCACTAACACAAATGCCTCTTCATCAATATATGATTATGGCATAAGAAAGTGATTCGAAATTAAAATTTGATGGTCTGTGTTTCTAATCAATAGTTAATAGGCCATACTTAAAATAGTTTCATTTTCTTTGTCAAGTTTATTGAAAGTTGGTAAGTGTTTTAAGGGGTGTGTTATAGTTTGATGACTTATGTTGGCTAATTAATAGCTCAAATAGGTCATACTTATGATAAACACATCAATTAAAACACTAATGACCATAAAAGAGAGATGATGATTTCATGTGTTGAACTACATGATCTAGAGAGTGGATTTATTCTTTAAATTGTCATTTAACTCTCATATTTGCATTTCTTTTTTTTTTGGTTAGTTAGTTCATTTTCTCATTTTCTAGCTTAAACACACTCTCGACTTTGGTATAATTTGATTGAGTAGGAAATTTTAAAATCATCAATTCCCTACGGATCGACCCGTATTCGCCGCGTACTACATTCATACACCGTGCGCTTGCGGTTATTTTTAATTTTAAAATTCGTTCGACGGTTTTCTAAACCGATAGAATTTCCATCGACGAACAAGTTTTTGGCGCCATTGCTGGGGACTTGTTTTGATTTTAATTTTCTATTCTTCGAATTATTTTTGTTTGATTTTTGTGTATTTATTTTGTGTGTGTTTGCATTTAAAAAAAAAAGATTTGTGTGTTTGTTTGTTGTTTAATTTTGTTCTTGTGCATTTTTCTTTTGTTTTCAACTAGCATTTGCATTTCTAGTTTCAATTTAAAAAAAATCATACACAATTTCAAAACAAAGCTATTTTATTCCTTGCATTTGCATTTACACTGTCTTCACTGTTTCACAGAAGAAAAAAAAGTTTCACTGCTTTACATTTACACTTCTGGGCACCATTGTTTACTGTGACTGTGCACCCCTGTGCATCTTCAAACTGCAGCTCTCTACGAACTGTCATCAATCACTGACCACCAAAAACTGCTACGACAGTTCAATAAGTCATCACATAACCCTGTCATCCTCATCACTTCATTCCTGACCACCCCCTCAACCATCTCAAACAATTCTACACGCCATATTTTAACATCATAGTCCTCTCTGTGCACATCATTTCTGCACACTATATCTACATACTCACAGTCACAATTCAAATTTTCCATCCTCCCACTTCATTATATACATCCACCAAACATACAAGCTCCTCGACATCACCACCTCTTCTGCTCCGCCATAACCACCATTTCACTACAACCACCAAACATACCATCAACCAAAACTTCACCAAATACACACCGCACTTCCAATCCAAAAACATTTTCCCAAAACTGCTACATCCCTTCACTGTCCTCGTCACACTGCTTCTAAAAAACTGCTGTTGCTCAACTTGCAAGCTTACATAACACCACTGTTACCCATTCTTCACCTATCTCCACTATTGCCACAAATACCATCATCTTCCAGAAACATAACTGATCACTACCATCAACATTCTACACTTCTTCAAAACTACACTACTACTACACCACTCAAACTTCCTCTCAGCCAACAACAACAACATAATCTCCAACATCATCTACATTTTGAACAACTGCTGTCATCTTACTTCACTGTGGCCTCCCCTTCCCCTGTCACTAACCTTTTGATCTCTGCAAATTCCCATCAACTCCACATCTCCACCTTCCTCACATTCACAATCTCATTATTGCACGACTGTGCACATCACTACAGACATACAACTACACTACCAAATACCATACCATACCACCAGAGAACCCACATGCCTGGTCATTCCACAACACAGCAACATCACAACCTTCTTGCACCATCAAGTTGCTGCTACTGCTCCATCACCCTCATAACCCAACATCATCATCATCCCTGAACTCACCATCATCCACACACCCCATTCGAAAACCTCACTGCAATACAACCTCATCCAGCAGTACACATTCCATCATTTACATACACATATATCACAAAAAAAAACTTCAAAAGTACACTTCAATCAGCCTTGAAAACAAGCTCTATAGTACACTGTAGTCTGAAGCCACATTTCATCAAAACTCCCCAACCATAACAGCCATAACAACTTCATTAATCACCTGTCCTCCTCCCGTCATCACAGTGTCACCTCATATCCTCCATCTACACTTCCACAACTGGTCCTCCTTGCTAACCATCCACCATTAACATCGACCAAGATCCCACTTCTTTCCAAACATCACCCACAGGGCCACGACTACTCTCAACATACCCACTGTACAGACTGCCACTACCTGCCCATTACTGTCACAACACACCATCAATACAGTTCAACCCTCTACCTCCATCCACAATCAATCTGTCGTCTATTTCTCAAGTCATCCAGCCACTACATTGTTCATTTCACCCATCCACGGCAAACTTCCGAAACATCTCTTATCACTGCCTTGGTTCCATTGCCGTGGTTCATCACCACCTCCTCCCAATAGAAATCAACCAAAAGAAAAAAAAAAGAACAGCAAATCACCTCAAACAAATCGAACAGCAGTTCAACTCACCTTCAGCAATCTCTGACTCGTCTTCGACTTCGACAAGTCCTCTAATTTTAAATGACCGAGACCACTGCTTCACCTAATTCCCCTCGACATTGCCTACTGCTCCAATCACCCTCAACAGCCTTGAGAACCAATCACCGAATCACTCGACAATCATCGAACGAAACCAAATTCGACCATCCCCAACTCCATCGCCTGGACCCCCAAACCGAAATCGCAACTCCGTCGAGAAATCGAACTCGCACTCCACAATTCGACATCCTAAACTTCGCGCAACCTTCCATCATGACCTTCAATTTGTAACCCAACTGTAAATCCCCAAACGGCATCCACCTTCAAAATCTCATAGAACTCGCAACTTCCTTTATCCGTTTATTCTCAGTTCTTGATCTGAACAAGAGGGATTTCGACTGAATTGTTCTCTTTTAAATCGCGATTGATTTTGGATTTAGTTTTTTAGCAAGAACCGCGATTATTTTGGTTGAGTATTTGCTTTATTTCTACAGGGGAAGAAATAATGAAAGTTCTATTTGTTTGTAATTGTTAAAGAGGGTTTTGGGCTTGTGGGCTCACGAGTTGATTTGGTTATTTTAATTGGTTGATTCAAAGTATTATTTCTTTCACTTGCATTTCTCTTCTCACACAAAAAAAAGAGGCAAGATTTTTTTTTTAAAAAAAAAGGGGAGTGGTACTTTGGTAGTTGAATTCTATAATGGTGGCGGTAATTTGGGCTTGTTAGATTTGTTTGGGCCGAGTTTCTTTTGTTTTTTTGTAAATTCTTTTTCTTATTATTATTAAAAAAACAAAAAAAAACATGCAAGTTTTATTTTTCTGATTTTTCTTTCATTTGTTTTGCTTGGTTTCATTTGATTTCAATTTTTTATTTTTTTACTTTTTTCTTTGATAAAAAAAACTGTGTATACATCTTGTTTTTATTTCAGGTTGCCAAAGCAGATTTTAGAAGGAGAAGAATAGCTTGCCAAATTTTTTTTTTGCTCCATTGGCTTGCTTTAAAAAAATTTGCTGCTTTCATCTCTACTTTTATTTGAATTTCATTTTCATTTGTAGTTGCATTGTTAATACACGTTTAATTTCTGCTTTGCATTTCATCTTAGAATATTGATTAATAATAATGATAGCTCTTAATTGTATGTTGGCAAGTTGTCTTCCTTAAACAATTTAATTTCTTGGTGTCTAGGCTGCGGTAGAGTAATAACCATTTATAAATATTACGCTGATTCGTAAATATTATAGTGGTTGTTCCTCTGAAGGTACTTAAACCTTCGGCTACATTGCTACGGTGATTCGTGGTGCACCGATAAATCCTGTCCGTTACCTGGCTAAGAACTATCTTGTTTATCTAAGACAATTTGCAATTATACAATTTTGTGTCAACTTAGGACAAATCATTTGTAATTAACCCTTGCATTCATTTAGTTGCATTAGTTCATGCATACTTAAAAAAACAAACAAAAAATTTTCGAAAATCCAAAACTAAAAAAACCGTAAATATTCCTTTTATTTTTCTTTGAAATTTTTAAATCCTTTTCCTTGAAATTTCAAAAAATCCAAAAAAATTTACAAAAACAAAAATCCAAAAAATATATATATAAAACCTTTTTTTAAAAAAAGAAAAAGCCAAAAAAATTTTTGAAAATCCAAAAAAAAAATCACTTTCCCTTTTGAAAAGTAAATTCTAATTGTAAATATTTTTTCTATATAAAAAAAACTAAAAACATTCTTGAAAATGTATGAATTTCCATATTCACTTGAATTTTATAATAGTTTTGAAAATTAATATAATCCATATCATTTCACTCCAAATTCATATGGATATTTTAACAACATATATTATGTAAATAACTCGAATTTCGAACAACAAAATTTTCAAAACAATGACCAACGCTCTACTCTTGAAAATAGCATTTCATCTTTACTTGAAATCGCTACATAACAAAATCAAATGATAAATAAGTTGTGTAATTCATATTTGTGCGATAACTCAAATCAAAGTTTTCAAAATGAGCAAAATTTGGATTCACTTCAAAATTCAAATGATTTCGAGTATAACCCATGCCAATTCAATTTTGAACTCCAAAATGAATTTCAAAATCAAAACGGAAATGTAATCCAATTTTCAAATAATTTTAGCAATGGTAATAGTTCCAATAATGATACGATTGAAAACCTTGGTTATCAACAAATTCAAAATCAAAGTTTTCAAATTAACAATCATGAATTTGATTTTGTTGACCAAATGGAAAAAGATAATGGGGATTTATTACTTGAAAAATACAAAAAATTTCATGAAAATCATAATCAAATCTCAACTTGCGAAGAATCAAATAATAATCTACCATTTATCGAAATTGGCAATTCTTGTTCTCAACAAGTCCAAATCGAAAATTTTCAAGTTATAATTACAAATTTGACTTTGTTGAGCAAATGAATGAAATTTACGACGATCAACCGAATTCGTTGTTTGAAACATATATGAAACAACACAAAAAACAAAATCAAATTCCAACGTGTGACGAGTCAAATGATAATCCATCTTTTACCACAATCGACGATTTTCAACAACAACTTTTGAAACTGAAAATGATGATCTTAATCAAGTTGTTGAAAATACGGCAATTAAGTTGGATTTCAATTCTTGTGAGGGTGCGAAGTTCGATTTAAACTTCGATCTTCCTTTTTTTGAAAACTTGAATACGACAACTTTGAATTTTAGACTCCATTTACACGATGAAGTTGTTGATAATCCAACAAAGGAAGTCGAATTTAACGAACATGAGTTTTATGGACTTTTTGAAAATGAGTTGTCGAATTCTAAAGGGGAAAATTTCGATCACCATTTTGATTTTGAAATCGATAATTTTGAAGAAGATTTCAATGATAAGTTTGAACTTCAATTTGGTGAAAATAAACTTGAATTTCAATCAATTGTTTTATCAACCCTAAAAATCATCGAAAACAAAACAACTCATTCAATTTTCAATAAAACGACATTCGTTTTTCCAAATCAACATTCAATTTCGAAATCTTTTACGGTTTGTTTTTTCGTGCGTAAGCTGTGTCTCACACATTTGACGAGACAAATGAATTGGTGTTTAGAAGACCGTTTCATTTACTTTTTGACTGTATACTTTCTGATCCCGTGTAAGTACCGTTCGTTTTCATGTAAATAATAATAAACATCCCTTTCACTTGGGTTGACTGTGGGGACACAGTTAAAATCAAGTGTGGAGGGGGAGACTCATCTTCATTTTTTTTTCACCCTTATCTATTGTTTTAATTGACTTGCATTTGGAAAAAAAATCCCAAAAACAAATTTTCTTTTGATTTATTTTTAAAAGCAACACTATAAGATAAATATATGGCTTTGGTTTATTAAATTGAAATTTTTGAAAATTTATTGGTCTTAACAAAAATAAAAATGAAGTTTGATTACAAATAATAATGGTTTAACTAGTATATAGGAAGATTCATACGTGTTAATTATGAAGTACATCTTAATTGGAAATCTTTGTTTTAAAAAGTGGTTGATTTAAAGTAAAGGATATAACATTTTTTTGTCTTCTAAGTTAAATGGTGCTAAGATGATTTTGCAAAACTCCCACTCAAAAAAATAAAAAAATAAAAAATAATAACATCCAAGTATTCACTCTCATTTAAAAGTCCTCACGGTTATGATGTATGGAACACATGTAAAAAAAAGACTTAATAAAAACCACCTACGGTCGATAGTGTATGCATGAAAGTGTGTGCACTCGCCATGCTCTGTACTCCCCTCACATAAGCCCGAAAGGCAGTGCATGGGTGGTATATCTGGCCTCAGTTTACCTGAGCTAGGTGTGTAATTTTTCTTGCAAATAATGAGAGTGCAAGCACTTGAAATCCTAGCACTATTTTTACTTATTTGATTTGATTTGTTATTGAAAAGAAATGAAAATACCACTTTGATATTCTTTGATAATCAACTAAGGATCCATTTTATAATTACACTTTGTTATCAACCGAAACAACAAGTTAAACTATTGTCTATTTGTTATGATAACTTGATTTTTGTTGGAAATTTTGACGAGTAAATGACATAAATTTTCAAGATAATAACCAAAACCTATATTTAACTTATTCGTGTCAATTTAAAAATAAATCCTTCATTTGTAAATATTTTCAAAAATTTGCATTCACCTCTTTGTAAATAAATCTTTGATTTTGTAAATATTTTCATCATGCATTTGGATTTTGTGGGTAGTATCCGCTGAAAATCCTCACGAGACAACACTCGTCCTACTGGGGACACCCAGAGGTTTAACGGCTTGTTGCATACGCTCAATGCAATCGTGCTTCCTACGAAAACGGATTTATCTTAGTTTCCCTTTATTCGAGGATGAATAAAAAGATAAGTGTGGGGGTATTTGATGTGCATGTAAATATGCATATATTTACCACCATATTTAATCTATTTAAATTAAATAAATGATCATATTGGGTATTTTATCCTTTTTAACCAAAATTCATATTAATTCCAAATTTTCACATATTCATCTTCATATAGGGGCAAAACGGTCATTTAAGTGCATATATTTCTTTGAGAAAAATTGATTGGAAATTTATATATATTTTTATAGGAAAATGGTCTCAAATAGGAGTGGTTTCATGAAGGAATATGCATGCACAAAGAATATAAAGGAATGAAGATGGAAATAATTCAAAGTGAAGATCATGGAGGACCCCACCTTCCCACCTACCTTAATGTACAAATTAAAGGCTAATGCACATGCTTATGGAGTTAATGGTTTCATGTACACTTAATGGGGGATTAAGAGATGTTAATGGTTACTTGGCCTCCACACTTCCTAAGGGGCATTTTGGGCATTCCCTAAAAATATGAGTTAGGGTTTCATACATGTATAAATACCCATATGTTTCATGTAGCCTCTCTCTTCTCTTAGGCCTCCTTCTCTTTAGTTTAGTTTAGATCAAAAATAAAATGAAAGCTCTTCTTTCTCTTTTCATGGCTACTTAGCCATTTTTATTTTATGTAATCTTTCTTCTTATGCAACTTTAATACATTGCTATTTTCTTTCCATGCTTATTCACTTTCATGTTTTGGTGTAGATCTATTTTTTTATGCAAGTAGAATATTTTTTCTTTATCTTGCTTTCTTTTTCCTTTTCTTTTTGCTTTCATGTTGCAAGTTACATTTGTTAATAAAATGACAAATATGAGAAGCTAAACCCCTTCAATTTAGGGGTAATGAAGCTCTCTAATTAATATAGCTTCAACATTTTTTTAATTGATGCTCTCTTTTTGTGCTTAATGATGATGATAGAAGTGGTTTTATTTGTTGTTTTTGCCTTGAATTTGATAGTCTATATTGTTGACACCAAATAGGCTATACTTAAACAATCACTAACACAAATGCCTCTTCATCAATATATGATTATGGCATAAGAAAGTGATTTGAAATTAAAATTTGATGGTCTATGTTTCTAATCAATAGTTAATAGGCCATACTTAAAATAGATTTCATTTTCATTTTCTTTGTCAAGTTTCATGAAAGTTAGTAAGTGTTTTAAGGGGTGTGTTATAGTTTGATGACTTATGTTGGCTAATTAATAGCTCAAATAGGTCATACTTATGATAAACACATCAATTAAAACACTAATGACCATAAAAGAGAGATGATGATTTCATGTGTTGAACTACATGATCTAGAGAGTGGATTTATTCTCTAAATTGTCATTTAACTCTCATATTTGCATTTCTTTTATTTTTGTTAGTTAGTTCATTTTCTCATTTTCTAGCTTAAACACACTCTCGACTTTGGTATAATTTGATTGAGTAGGAAATTGTAAAATCATCAATTCCCTGCGGATCGACCCGTATTCACCGCGTACTACATTCGTACATCGTGCGCTTGTGGTTATTTTTAATTTCAAAATTCGTTCGACGGTTTTCTAAGCCGATAGAATTTCCGTCGACGAACAAGAGGGGTTACCACACTTGCCCGTAAGCGCTCCTGTTTTAGCCACCTTATGCCAACTCACGGTAGTTGGGTCCATTTATATACCTTAAAGGGAACGTCGACACTATCCTACTTCATTCTGAAATCTCTACCACATACACAGTTGTTAAAGTGGTTTTCGAAGTTAGTAGAGAGTATGACAACTTCCGATCCCGGTCTCTTTAACAACCAAACGTTATTATAACAACACGGTCAATTTCAAAATAGTTTATTCTTTAAAATCAAATATCATTGCCCTTTTCAAAACCAAATCAATACGATATCATTTTAATTTCAAATATATCCTTTTCTAAAAAACATAGCACTTTCAAAGTTATAATATTTCGATACCAAACGCTTGAAATATAACCCTTCAAAACATAATACTTTGAATTTCATAGCTTCTAAACGATAACTTCCACCACTTAAATGGTTTGGATATTCAAACAGTATATAAAATAAAATAGTTTAAATTTAAAATTATTTTATAAAGTAAAATAATTTCCTCGACTTCATAATTTTATTCACTTTAAACTAAATCTCAATTTATAACTTTCAACACACTTTCAGTTTTCAATAATCCATTTCAATTTATATCGATTTCAAATATAGATTCGAACCTCCAAATAAACCATTTCAATATATTTCAAAGCTTTCAATATTCAAGATTTCAAAACTAAATTTGTTAACTCTATATATATCAAATTCAGTTTACTATTATTTAGTTTTGAAATATTTACTTAATAATTCCAATGTCATTCAAATAAACTCCAATTTCAAATAACTGAATATTTACGTCACTTTATTCAAACTTGATATGTTCATTTAATTCACCTTAACCCCAAAGTCAAGTTATAATAAACATACCTTCTAAAATTTCCAATTTAATAAGTTTCACATCAACTTATTTGAGTTAATTCTTAAATAAATTGAATTTCAAATAAATTTTCAATTTATCTTCCAACCTTAATTTATTTAAATCATTATAAACTCTATATTAACATATAATTTAAATACTTAACGATATTATCTTCCATAAAATCAAACTTTATTATTAAACATTTTTATATTAAAACAAGTTATACATAGTTCAAAATTAAGAATAAAATAACATTTATAAAATATCTAAATCAATATTTATATAAAACCATATATTTCGATACAAAACCATAGAAATCATTTCAAAATATTTTTATATATAGACCACGGTGTATGTATATAATTTTCTATCCTATGGTCAAGTGATAAGGATATGTATCATTTCAATCCGTAATTTACAACATAAATACGGCTATATATCATTTCAAACCGTAATCCCGAATGAAATAAAATCCATAACATCTTGCAGTTTATAACGGTATAAAATACAACATCCATTCATCCAATATCAATCATCAAACATTTATCACAATCATCATCCAATTCGATCAATAACATCAATAAAGAATAGTTAATAAATAACAGGTATTTACTGGCAGTTTATATTTAGTAATAAATTAAATAACTGTTCTATTCAAATAAATTCAAATAAACTGGGATGATGATTCAAAATATGCCAAAAACAGTCAATTAATAATTTCTAATCACATCATAGATCAATTTAACAAACATAAGAAATTTAGAAGTTGTGAGTGGGTTAAAACACTCATCTTTTGAATTTAAATTGAATTTAAATCCAATTTAAACCCAAAATTCAAACAGTCTTCGAATCCGTCCAAGCTAGAGTTGAAATGTTAGAAATTTTGATACGATCCTAGTGGAGAAAACCGCGCATGAAATGGACCACGAATGACAAAGTTATGGTCGTTAGAACATTAAACGATTAAATATAAAATATGCAAAACAAATAATAGAAGAAATCACTCACCCCTACATGCCTCACTGCTACAACTCAATTCACGTGCATTATCCTCCCAGGCCACAGAAACCACGAACCCAAAAAAAAACTGCCGCCTTCGACCAATGTGCGCCACCTCCTGATGATCGTCGCCGCTCGTCCACGGCCGCCAATGACCAGCGTGACCTCTCCCCCACGTCCATGAGTCCACCACGCGTCACCGGTCGAGCCAAATTTCCCCCAACCGCCATGTAATTTAAACCCTAGTTCGAATTTTTGCAGCAAATCCAACCGTCAAACCATTGAACAATCCAGCTAAATGTGATCCTCTCGCGACTCTCCACAAAACCATGCCTTCGATTTGTCGATCAGGAGAAGTTCATCGTCGCGCGATGAACGGCCGAAAAAATCAATCATTTTTGGCCACACGAAAGCCCAAATCGAAAAATGAATCATATATTTGACTTGCGCTCATCGAAAGCTTCAAATCCATATAAAATTCGATATAGTTTGAGGAAATTTAATTTTTTTGATTTGATTTCGAATTGCAATTTGATTTGGAATTGAGAATTTGTCTGCCATTGAGAAAGAGGAGCAACGGAAGTTTCTATACATACAGAAATGAGAAATAGAAAGGCTGCTAGGTTTTATAACTAGATATATATAGGCAGATTGGAAATAGGAACAAATGGATCGAATCGGTTGGAAAGTTGAACGATATACAGCCCGAAAAGCCCGTTTTGACTTGAGAACACAAATGGTTTAACCCATATATAGAAATAGATGTTTTAAAATATTTTAAATGCAATGAAACAAGTTTCAAGTCCAAATTCCATATTATGAAGAAGTTACGCTAAAATCAAGTTATTTCTAATTGATTTCAGTTTAATTGATTTCTAGACATTTCAAGCCGTACGATCAAACGACAAGTCCGATCGTTACGAAACTTGAAATCCTACAATAATTCAACGTTAGAAATTCGATGAAACTTGTTTCATTGAAATCCAAGTCAGTGGTCAAAATTGATGTTTTTACATTAATTAAATAAATTAATAACTAATTAATTAAGTCAAATATTGAATTTCAATTCGATAACGGATAAATTTCATCATTTTTGATTTCTTAATCATTTACAATGATTTAAACAATTTAGTGGTCAATTAACATTGATTTTTTCATCAATTTCAGTGTTCAATTTCATTAAATTTAAAAATTAAAATTTAAAATTCCCAAAATCCATTTATTAAATTTTTAAACCTTGTTATTCACATCTTTTATCACAATAAGGATGCAACTAACATGGGTTCCTGATTTATTACATTAAATCTTCAAATTTCATCTTAATTTCCCATTAACGTAATATCTAAATATTTAATTCCATTCATTTGTAATAAACCTAATTACTATAATTTAAATTTAAATAAATTAATAAATCTTGATTTTCGTTCTTTGAATCAACCAATTGTCATATTATAAATGGAATCGACATTATTTTCAAATATTGTCTTAATTTACATTAACATAATATTTAATTACACTTATTGAAATTTATTTCCTAATTTACTAAATACAATCAATTATGACCTTACAATTGTTTCAATTAATTGAGATTGCACTAAATTAGTTATTTATCAACTTGCGTTAACATTATTACCTTACAACTTTATTTCTTCCAATATTAAATTACAAGATTCATTAAAATAAAAAATTTAATTGTCGAAATTTTATGGATCGTTACAACAACTGCCTTCACAAAACCAGCACACAAAACCTTGCATCACCGATGCCTGGCCACCACGGCCATCTATAAATCTAGCGATCATTTTTCCAGTGATCACTGGGGTATCCTCTACCATCAGGAACAATCATGACACACCAGTCATCGCCGATCAACGAGAATCGACGATATACCCAAATCGATCAACTCAAAATATCTTAATAATTTCAGTACTAAAAATCATGATACTAATGTCTAAGATCATCATTTCACGACACGATTTTGTTAAGATAATCAAAACATCAAATTAACATGATTGATTTTTGACGTGTATTTGATTAGCTCTGTAATTTATAATTTTGAAGTAATTACTTAATATAAATTCCTGAAACCATTTTAAAAAAATTAACATTACCATGTTACAATCCTTTTTCTTTAAAGATCTCGATCTAAAATTAATTCTTTTGGAAGATATGAATTTTCGTTGATGAAGTTGTCCCTGTAATACAACAGAGAAGTGAACATCTACATATACACAGACATATCATATACATATATATACACACACACACATTCAAATCAAAACATACATACAAACATTATGTACTATATTACTACAAGATTTCATTACATGCATCAAAGTTTAATCTCAGATTTGAAACTGTTTTTAAAGGAAAAGTTTACTCACCAGACATTGTAAAACAGAGAACAGTTTCTCTATATTTAAAATGATCTGGAAATTGTTTTCCTGAAGCTTGAAGTTGATATTGATCATGGAATTGATTTTGAATCTGAATCATTGCTTAGCTTGATCACAGGTTGAAGCTTTGAAACTGATGTGGTTATTGTTTTTGATTCTTTTTTTTTCCATCTTAGGTTTAGTTTTTAGTTTATAAGAAGAGGAAAGAAGGAATTGAGAAAGAAAAGATTTGAACTAGAAAAAAAATTGAAAAGCCAGTTTTCTTTCTTAAACACTTATTTATTAAAATTAAATTTTTTTTTTAGAAGAAATAAATGTTGCCACTTGTTAATCCAAATCCTATAAAGCTTACAAATGTAGACTACATGTTATTATTATTATACAAATGTCAAATTTTATATTAAAATGTTTACAAATGTTAAAAACAAGAATTTTATGTTCAAACCCTTGCTTTAAAAATCTCTTATTCTTTTTTATTTATGTAATATGAATTTATGTTTATATTTATTATTTATACTTATGTTTTATTGATATATGTTTATGTTTATATCAATTTATGTTTATATACAAACTACACTTATTTATATTTAAAACTTTTATATATACAAAATAAATCTTTTTATCAAATATAAAAGAAAAGTGTATTAAACCTTTTTATAAAATATCATTTTAAACTTAAGCTATTTGTCTTGTGTTTTGAAAATATAGAATTAAAAGTTAAATAGCCCTTTTGAAAAAACCGTTATATTAAATTTAAAACATAACCTCTACATCACAATATATGCATGGGTGTGTATATATCGATATATATATATATATATATATATATATATATATATATATATATTACAATTTGAAAATATTTTTATTAAATTCAAACCAAAGCCTTCCTATTTATAATATATACCAATATATATACATTATAAATAGAAAACATATTTATTAGTTTTAAGAAGATAATTTTTTTTTTGAAAAATATAAATTTGCCAAATTCAATATTATTAGCTTTTGAAAAGATTAGACTTGCAAATTTTAAAATAATTATAAAGAAGATTATTAAACCAATATTGCACATTTTAAATAATTATTAATTAAAATTCTAGCTCATTACAGTCCCGCTTTAACGGAACATGCTGTGATTACTTTTGCACCTTCTAATATCTTTACATTTGACCTCTTTTCTTGTTTCATCATATGCGGCATTATGTTCTCCCTATTGCAGTGGACATGCAACATTCAACCTCTTCGAAATTGTCCCACAAGTACATTGACGGCTCTATATCTTCTATAATGGTAATAACATGCGAAGTGATCATTAGGAAATTATCAACGCCGAAGTTATCAACTTGTTACGGCTTATCGCCAGCACCTCGAACTCCTTCAATGAGATTTATTGTGGTAACATCGAGGATGAAATTCTTTTCAAGGGGAGCGAGAATGTAACAACCCATAATATTGGTCATTGAATTTTAATATTTAATTACTTTTAAATATTTAAATAAGTAGATTTTGGAATTTAATAACATATATTCAAATGAAGAGACTACTTAAATATCTAAATAATGAATCAAATATTAATTTAATGGATTCAATAGTTTTAATTGACACCTTTCAATTAATAAATAATATTGGTGAATGTAGTTTATAAATTTATTTACAATAATAAATAGTCGAGATAAATATCGATAATTTGATTAAAAATATAAAATGATATTTAAATGTGAGAAATTATCATTCCGAGGCACTGTCTTGGATTTTTACCAAACTAGGACCATTGGATCCGGAATATTGAATTGTTGTATGCTGATGAGATTCATGATGATCGGATGTATTGTGTGATTGAGCGAACTCAAAACACGTAATGATTAATTTTAGGGTGTTAAAGTAATATAATTGGATTATAAAAGCTCATTTTTGTATATTTTGGAATTAGGACTCGAAAATAGTTCAATTAATTATCAAATTAACTTTTCAAAACGTAAGGCCTTGGTTGATACGAGCAAGATTAGGGTTTAATCTTGGGTAATTGGTGGCTAAATGATTCAATTAAGAAATTAATTATATTATTGAATTTAAAATCTTATTAAATCCATAACATTTCGTATGCGGCCGGATTCAAGCATGGTTAGTTGCATTGGACTCATAGAGATGATATCTACACATTGGATTTGGATTCATCGAATTTGAAGCCTATAGGAATTTTAGTCAAAATCGAATGGTGTTTGATCATCAAACTGAAATATGAAAGCGTCAATTGGAATTGTGATGTGTGAGCTCACCTTTAAATAAATTATATAATATATGTAATGCTATATATTATTGTGGTATGCATTGATGTTAGTATATTATTATTTGATTGGTTTTTTTTGTTGGATTCCTATTTTGGAAAATGGATGACATATTATCTAAGTTGAAATGATCCAATATAACAATTTATGTTTTTTGTAAACATTATTTTTGCAGGGGATATTTGTAAAGAGACCCTAAGGATTTTCTCACCAGTATTAATTTACTTACATCCATGTGTTACTTATATTGTTGTTTAGTTGAAAATAATTATGACATTCTATTTGGATCGTTTAAATGTCGCTATATTGATTTTCGCTACACCATCACTTATTGAATATCATCCCCAAAATAGATGCTTAAAATTCATTAAATATTTTGATTGGTGATGTTTAAATTTAATAAATCATTTTGATAAATGATATTTAAATTAGTCAACTATTTGAACTAATGATATTTAAACTTAATTAGTCATTTTGATGAACGATACTTAAATTAATTAATCATTCTTACTAATGATGTTTAAATTTAATTAGTCATTTTGATTAATGAAATCTAGATTTAATTAATCATTTTAAGTAAGGATATTTGAACTTAATTAACTATTTTTAGTTAATGATATTTGAATGTAACTAATCATTTTATTTAATGGTATCTGAGTTTAATTGATCATTTTAATTAACAATATTTAGTTCAAAAAATCATTCAATTAATGATGTTTTAAATTTAGTTAATTGTTTTCATTAATGATATTTGAATCTAATTAATCAGGTTAACTTATGATATTTGAATTTAATTAATCATTTTAATTTATGATATTTAGATGTAAATAATAATTTTAATTAATGATATTTAAATCCAGTTAATTATTTTAACTAATGATATTTGAATTTAGTTAATCATTTTAATTTATGATATTTGGATTTAATTAATAATTTTAATTAATGATGTTTGAATTTAATTAATCCATCTAGATAATGATATCTGGATTTAACTAGCTATGACGACCCACCTTTCATTAAATAATTTCCATTTAATTAATTACATTCAGCAATTATCCATTAATTACTTACACTAAGTAATTACCTTTAATTAAATTTACTAATTAATTACCTTAATTAATCACAACCTTAATTAATTAAAGATATATTCTTGATCTTCATTAATTACTTAATTACATTATTAAACTTCATTAGAAAAACATTTAGGAATTAATTATATAATTAATCTAATATAATTACTTTTAAAACCAACTAATTTTAAGCTTTTAATTTTAAAATTTAAACTTTGAAATTTGCTCAGAAACTTGTTAAATCATCATTTAAACCAACAATTCTGAAGAAAGCATTTAACTTTAGAATTAAATCTTTGAAACTAGTTCTAAACTTGATTATCTTCTTTTAAAAAATCATTTATTTAAATACACATTAAAATTTGCATTAGCTTTTAAAACATTGTACTTTTCTTTGCTTGAAAACTTTGCATTTTTTTTACATAACTATCCATACTTTACTCATTCATAATCTATTTAGTTTATCAAAAACAAACCCAAGCCCCACACTCGAAATTCTCAAGTAAAACCCAAGCAAAAACTCAAAAACGCCGAAACACTCGCGTTGACACTCGACTTCGAGCACAACCCCAAACGACTCGAGCTCACTACCGAGCAAGATGCTTCTCCCCAACCCAACGAAACCCAAATACACCATAGTCTACACGTGCACCTACACGCCGTACCCACGCCACTCCGACCAACTCCCCAACACTTGACAAGTCGTCGACACCTACCCCAGTCCTCCCTACCTTCCAGGCCATTGAATTCGAGAGCAAAACGATATCGAACACTCAATCATCACCTGGAACATAACCCGGTCGACTAAAACTCCTCGCCGACGGCGATCTAATCCACTGGAGCACATGCCCCTCCGAACAGAGCAACGTCGCAGACCCACGCAATGTTTCCCCCACATGCGATCACCTCTGATCTCCCCTCGGTGATGCAATCGTTTCGAAAACATCGACCACCCAAGTTGACGACGAAACCCTACTTCGACGTCCTCTGGCCTCCACGGCCATAAAAAAATCAGCGATCATTTTTCCAGTGGCCACCAGGCTACTCGCTACCTCCTGCAGCAATCACGTCGGCCATCCCTCCACTGTTCGTCGGAATTTGTCGAAAAACCCAAATCTGATCATCTCAAGATAACTCGACAATTCCAAACACTAAATTCTTGAAACCATTATCAAAAATCTTAAATTTCCAAAATGAATCTGCTTATGAAATCAAATCACAGAATTATGAACATTGACTTTTGTCATATATATGTTTATTACTATAATTTTCTATTTTTCAAAATATTTACTAAATGTTTTTGCTTAAAACTTTTTTAAAAAAATGAATTTAGATTATTACAACCATTTTATCTTTTATGATCCAAGCCAGAAAAGGATTGGAAATGAAGAAAATGATTTTTGGACTTATTTACAGCCTGTGAATACAAATAAGAGAGGAAGATCATCATGCACAAAGATATACCTAGCAGTTCAACCCACATTCCAGATAAAAACATTCATGCAACCCATATTACAACATTTTTATACATATTTATCACATTCATCAAACATAAGAACAGATTTAAAAACTATTTTTAAAAGAAAGTTTACTCACTTGATAAATAGAGAACAGTTTCTCTCTTTTTGAAATGATCAGGAAATTGGTTTTGAAACTGAAGCTTGCTTTGATCATCTAAATTTTGAATTTGAATCAAAGTTTGTTAAGTTAATCTTGTTTATATTGCGTTGAACCCCTATTCAGGTTTGAAGCCTTGAAACTGATATTGTTTATTCTGATTTTTCATTTGTTCTCTGATCTTGATTTCAGTTTTTCGTTTCTTTTAAATTTTGAAAAGATGAAAGAAAAAAAGATTGAGGAAGAAAAAGTATGCTTTTTGAACTGAAAACCAATCTTCTCTAAATCGCTATGTTATATATTTTCAATTAAAAGCAAACAATATAAGCCACTTGTTAATGCATGTCACAAATAAGATACAAGTGTCAAATGTATGTTATTATTTCTTATAAATTCCAAAAACCCTTTATTAAGTATTTTCTTATGTTTTATATAAATTTATGTTTTATGATTTTAAGTGTTTATAAATAAACAAATTACATTTATTCATGTTATCTTAGCTACAATTGTCAATGCATATATTACTTAGCTTACACATGTTAAAACAAGTATTTAAAATATTTTCTTTTAAAATTTATGCTTGAAATAAATTTAGTTTTTATTTATAGTTATCAATTTAAGTATAATAACTTAAGTTTAAAATTTAAAATAAGATTTAATAAAAGGGTTCCTCTCTTTTGCTTTCATATGCTTTCTTTTTAATTATTCAAGGACTAAGTTTGTATTTGTATATAAATTGGAAATACAAGGCTTAAATTAATATAAAGATTTAAAAACATATGTTCAAATGATAAATTAAGGTAACTAATTAAAGGGTTAGTTAATTAATGAACGTAAAGGTAATTAATCAATTTAAGTGATCATAGGATAATTATTTAGTGTAATTAATTAAGGATTAATGTAATTAATCATAGTTAATTAATTAATGAGAGTAATTAAAGGTCAATTAATGAGAATGGTTAAAGGATAATTAATTTGTGTAAATAATTAAAGGCTAATTTCTTAATGTAATTAAAGAATAATTAATTAAGGATGATTAATTAAGATGATAATTAAAGGATGTTAAATTAATTAGTTTGTAATTAATTAACGTTAAGTAAGCAGGACTTAAAAGTGATTGAAGTAATTAACTTAATTTATTTAAATTAATTAGAAATGGTGTGATTAGTTAATCTTGCTTATGGATGATTGAATAATATTGAATGTCTTGGATTATTAATATCTCTGATATGTGAGATGTGCTGCTCTTTGATATGAGATACTTTGGTTGAATTGTGACAAAATGGATTATCTATCTATGATAATGTGAAATTATTCTATCTATGTGCATATGTTACCCTAAATATAAATTAAATTGTTTTAACTTAAACAACTTGGACTTTAAAACGGCGTTTTGGATTTCGATGGGATTGGGATCAAATTTCCAAATTGGATATCCGAAAACCAGATCGATCCAAATTAAACGATAGGTCGTGAAATCTCAGTGAAGCTCAACATGAAGACTCGAAGTGTTATTACTATTTATCGTTAACTCTGAGGGTGATTCCAAAACAAGTGTAATGGAGATAGTGCTTTCAGATTCAACATGGAGATTCACAGTGCTATGGCTATTATCGTTAACTCTGAGTGTGATTCCAAAATGAGTGCAGCGAGATAGTGCCTTCGGTTTCGTTCGAACTCAGAATGGACTTATATGGATTGAATGCTTTCAAACCACCATCATTAGAGGACGATGAGCATTCCAAGATATGTGTTCTATAAAGGTAATCGTAGCCTCAAGCCTCATCAACCGAGCATGGCTAAAACAGGGGAGGTGCAAGAAGGCCGAGTGGGTCCCGCCTAAGTTGGATAAGATTTTCCCCTGCCTGGAGGTCTCTTTTATTTGGCTCTGTGGGCGGTTGGTCGCACCAACTGCGAGGTTGTCATATTTGGGATTATCCAATAAGGGATGGTTCTGGTCATGTTTGTAGGGGATCAGGGTGGATCCTTGGTACTCTGATTTAGACCAAGTACCACGACGAACGGTACCCCAGTAGCCCTGCCATTGTATGGAATCCAATCTCCAATAGGTGTCGTATGTTTTGATTGTGCCCATCTATGTTGGAACGTGAGATGTAGGCATTTTGGCTATTTTCTATTTTACTTGAAAACCCTAGACACTATTATAATATCACTGGATTTCATATCAAATGTTTTGGTTATCGAAATGTAAAACCCCGACATGTTTATTCGTGGCGTGTTCTTACGAGATACCTTTGTTTTGAAATGATTTTCAAAATTAAACAACTTTAACCCGTTTATCACACCAGACCCATGTCTGACCAAGAGTTTATTTTCTGTTTTCTTAAACTCTTGGGTACTTAAATTTTTATGAGTAGCCAAGGGATTCGGGTTAGGTTTGACGAATTTTGGAGGAGACTTAGAGCAGGAGGCTTCAGCATACGTAGATATTTATTGTTTCCGCTGTTTTGATGATTGTAATGTTTTTTGAGTTGTATGAAGGACAGGTCTTCAAGACTGTCTAATATGTGATGTATAAGCTGTGTAATGCAGATAGGTGTTGTATATTATGTAATAACTTATGCGATTAGTATATTTTATCCGTTCCGTTGTGAGATTCTGATATTGTTTAGTTCTTTCTTTCCTATCTTTTCTCTTATCCATCTCTTTCTTTTTTAATGATGATGCGTCTTTCTGTGGGATGAAAGGCGGGTCATCACACTAATAACATTAATTAATAGGCTTAAAAGTTAATTAACTAATTTGATAAAAGAGTTTAAAGTAAATTAATTGATTTAATAAAAGTGTTTAAAAGTTATTAATAGATTTAGTGTTTTAAGTAAATTAATTATTTAACAAAAGTGTTTTAAAGAAAATTTGATTGGTTTATTAAAAGAAATTATAAACTTGATTAATTATCTTTCAAGATAATTAATATTTTTTTTAAAATTTATAAAAAAAAATTAAAATTTGATTTATTTACTTTTGGGAAACTTAATTTGGTTTTAAAATTATAAAAGAGTTATATATAAATAATCCATCGGGATAAATTAACATTGTTTTAAATTTATAAAGGTATTTAAATTGATTTATTATCGTTTGGGGTAGTAAGTATTGTTTTGAATTTATATGTAACATCCCGCTTCCGGAGACTCACAACTAACTGCTACGGATGCTGAGTCATCCGTATGTGTTATTTCTGAGTGACTAAAATCCGAATCTTGAACCATTGGTAACACAAAAGTAGAAGAATATGAAAATTTGTAAACTTCAACAAAACAGAATTTATTATTTCTTATGAATTTCAATTTAAGATTAAATTACATAATCTCATACATTAACCACATTCAAATCACATGTACATGTACAAAATACGATAAGAGCGACATATGTAGATGTCCCCTTATGACGATTAGAGAACTAATAATTATAAACTTGATAGTTCTTAGTACATCAAGACAGAATACACAAAATAGCTCATATATAGCTAATGCTACTCTTGCACGTCTTTGGATACTTATTCTTCCAAAACTTGAAAGTCTCCCACTCTCAGACTACTCAAATTAATTTTGAGTACCCAAGAGTTTGTGGAGTAACACAAACTTCGAGTTAAACAATAAGTTTGGTATGAATAATCCCCTATCATCTCATATTATAAATAGATATCTAGTGAGATCACGCCGCTTAGCAGAATGGATTTTCCCTTCACTAGTATCCCAAATAAACAAGCAAATCATTTACTACACCCTTGCACCAAAAATAATTAGTCTTAACATAATATGAAATAAAGCTATAAATCATATGTATTGGATATCCCATCCACCCATTTATTAGATATCCCATCTAAAATCTTTAAAATGACTATCCGCTATAATTTAATAAGACTATCCATCCCAAATCCATTCAAAATAAATGTAGATTGTCCATCGTACATTGTTTTATAAAAGATGGTGTGGGCTATCCACCGCCCACTCCATAGTTTTCCTGGGTTGACTATGAACCCTTGGGTGTTAAATCCCAAGGCTAACCACCTCTGGCAAAACAACCTTTATTTTAGAAATTTGATTTGGGCTATCCACTGCACAATCCACAGTTTTTCCAGGTTAACCAAGAACCCATCACTTGGCCAAAAATATCATGATCCCCATGATTATTCATAAAACTTCATGATCTCCATGATTAATTATTTTCCGTAGGTATACCACCTGTTTAACCTATTCATATTGCTTTCCCCAACTAGATTAAATTAAACAAAAACATAATGATAGCCCCAATGTATATGTTGGAAAGCATATTTCTGTTTGTAACCCCAAACTTATATAACAAAAACATTAAACCCACCCTGATGTCCCCAAGATTTTATAACATTCATTTTATATAAAGGTCTCCCTTACATATTCAAACAAAGATAAATATTTTGTGCTACAGCCATTCGAAGTAACCCTTTCGTCTTAGCAAAGTTTTACTTAACAAAAAATGTCTAAAAACAGCCCTTTAAAACCCTTCGAATGAAATCTCATTCGAAAGCAAATAAACATCCAAAGTTAGCCCCTTGAAAACCTTTCGAAATTAAACCTTTCGAACTCAAAACCTTTTGCCAGGTTTTAATTTTGAAATTATAAGATAGTCCATCAAGAAGCTAGATGGGTAGTTAAGGATGTGTATCGATTATCGTATGTTAAACAAGAGGACAATCAGGAATAGGTATCCTTTTTGAGGATCGACGACTTATTCGATCAGTTGAGTGGAACCAGAGTGTTTTCCCAACTGCATTTGGCGATAGATTTCCATCAGCTAAGAGTGGCAGAGGATAGCATTCCTTTGACGGCGTTTAGGATCAGATATGGGTCTTAAGAATGGTTGGTTTTGCTGTTCGGGCTTGCTAATGCGCCAGCTTTCTTTATGGATTTGATGAACCGAGTGTCCCGAAAGCATATGGATAGGTTCATGTTGGTTTCTATTGTTGACAATTTGGCATATTCTAAGATGAATTCGAAAAGAAAATTTTGGTATAGAAACCAGCATGAACCTATCCAAGCGCTCTTGGAAAATCCGGTTCATCAAATCCTCAAAGAAGGCTAGCGCACTAGTAAGTCCAAATGGCATAACCACCATTTGTAAGACCCATATCTCGTCCTAAACGCCGTCAAAGAAACACTATCCTCTACCACTCTTAGCTGATGGAAACTTATCTCTAAGTCTAGTTGGGAAAATACTCTGGCTCCACTCAACTGATCGAATAAGTCATCGATCGTCGGCAAAGGATAACTATTCTTGGTCGTCCTCTCACTTAACATACGATAGTCAATATACATTCTTAACGACCCATCTGGTTTCATTAAGAATACCGCGGTGGTTCCCCAAGGGTGAATTGCTTAGCCGGATGAAGTTCTTTCCTTCCAATTCCACTAGTTGCACCTTCAATTCCTTCATCTCAGTTGGTGACATCCCGCTAGATGGTCTACTTACGGGTTCAGCTCTTGGTATGAGATCTATTCGAAACTCGATTCCTCTTTTTGGCGGCAAGCCCGAAATTGATTCAAACACATCTGTAAACGCTCTTAATACATAAACCTGGTTCAACTCTGCTTCCGTTCCCATAACACCTTATAGTGCATAAGCATTTTCGCTCGAGCTCCTTATTAAGTAAATGAATCTAATGGTTATTAGGGTGTTTCAATGATATTTCCCCTCCGGGAAAAATATCCTAGCATCATATCTATCTAACCAGTCCATGCCCAATATTATCCCGAAACCTACGTAATCAAAAACATAAAACTGCATGCAAATATATAACCTAACAAACCAAGTTCTATCTGGTCATATCTCATTCCCAGAGTTGCGTACCCTTTTAGGATTCACAATCCTTAAAGGAGTAATAGGATATAAAGGTCCTGGACATAAGCAATCTACCAAGTACCGATATATAAAAAAGTGCAATGCACCGATATCAAATAGTATCCTAATCGGAGTACTACGATTCATAAGCATACCTTCCATCATAGATTTTCCTTTTTCAATAGCCGTTGGTCTAGAGGATGATGCTTCCAATGCAAAGACCTTTCCCTTTCCAGCTTTAGCAGCCTCGAGAACACTTGTCCTTGTAATGCACCATCTGGCTACAGTTATACAACTTCACATTCGGCCTTACCGCAACTGCTCTCCCATAACCCGAGCGACACTCATTAGCATAGTGCCCCTTCTTGTTACACTTGCAACGAACAATATCAACCTTGATCTTCCTAGTTTCTACCCTCGACTAGGCACCTTTCTTCTTGAAGAACTTCCGCTTATTACCTTGAAAATTCTTAATCTCAACTGATTTCTCCTTTCTAAAAGTAGAAAGCATCCCTTTATTCTTAATATCCATCTCAACAATAATATAACATGGATCTTGGAGGTTTGGCATGGTTGCTCTGGTGATCTCAGGATTCAACCCCCTGATAAACTTATCATTCCTTTGATTGACAGTATCCATAGTAGCTTATCCATAATGGGAAATCTCATCAAACTCTATAGCATACTCAATCACTGATCCATCTCGTTGGACTAAATCCGCAAATTTCCTTGGCAACACTGACTTCGCAACCTCATATAGAAATCTTTCTTCGAACCTCCTTCGAAATTCAGCTTAAGTCAGATCTTCCTCTACCTCTCCCACGGTAATTCCATTTCACCAAAACAATGCTGCTCCCTGCAATTGCCTTGAAGCAAGTCTCCTCTTATCCATATCCGTCAAGCAGGGATATATAAATATCCTTTCACCATGCAATAGCCAGTTCTCCACTTCTATTGCATCCTCCGTTCCCAGAAAAGGCATCCCTCCAAGACTAGCGTAATCCCTGCTCAACTTGGCATAATTATTGCTAATTGGAGCCACCAAATTAGCTCCTCCATCATTCGCTACAGTCACTCCTCCAAATGCTCCAGTTCGCGTCATGATCATGAAGAACTGATACATCATCCTCATATCAACTGGTCGAAACTCAGCCTCAACATTAGCATTTGCATCTGTATATGCGTTTGCCTATCGATCCTGGTTGCTCCTAGCATTGGGTCGAACATTTTCATGTGTTGCGATGCGTCTTCGACCTTGATTCACTTTTTCATTTCCTTCCTCCATATCTTACTTCTCTACCACCAGAAATCCAATCTTGGTAAGATATAGAAGAACGGTCTAAGAGAGTGGGGAATGCATACTTAGGTATTTATAGCAAAGTACACATACTTTACTATAGCGCTTACCCAAGCCCAATCATATTTTAGATTCATTAGATTATGCTTTAAAAATCTTTTAAAGTTTAAATTCCTTTTAAGTAAATAAACCATGCTATGATACCAACTTGTAACATCCCGCTTTTAGAGGCTCAAAACTAACTGCTACAAATGCCATATTCATCCATAGATGTTATTTCTGAGCGACCGAAATCGAAATATTGAAATCATTTGCAACATAGAAATATAAAAATATGAAAATTTTTAAAATTCAAAAAAATAGAATTTCTCATTTCTTATAATTTTCATTTTAGATTTAATTACATAATCCCAGACATTAACAATGTTCAGATCACAAATACATGTACAAAATGCGATAAGAGCGAAATATGAAGATGCCCCTTATAATGATCAAAGAACTAATAAACATGAATTTTACAGTTCTTAGTACATCACAGCGGAATACACGAAATAGCTCCTATATTAGCTAATAATGCCTCATGCACGTCTTTGGAAGTTTGTTCGTCCAATACCTGAAAGTCTCCCACTCTTAGACTAATCAAATTAATTTTAAGTAGCCGAGAGTTTGCGGAGAAACACAAACTTTGAGTCAGACAATAAGTCTGGTACGAATACTTCCCTATCCTGTTATTATAAACATATATCTAGTGAGACCACGCCGCTTAGCGGAATGGGTTTTCCCCTCATAGTGTCCCAAAAAACATGAAAATCATTTGCTACGCCCCCACACCCAAACTGATTAGTCTTAATGTAATATGAAATGAAGCCATAAATCATATTTATTGGATATTCCATCCACCCATTTATTAGATATCCTATCTAAAAGAAATTTTTAGATTTCCCATCTAAAATCTTTAAAATGAACATCCACCATTATTTAATAGGACCATCCATCCCAAATCCATTCGAAATAAATGCAGATTATCCATCATACAAGTTTTATAAAAGATGGTGTGAGCTATTAGCCACACGCTTCATAGTTTTCCTAGGATGACTATGAACCCTTAGGTGCCAATTCCCAAGGCTAACCACCTTTGGAAAAACATTATTTCTTTAGAAATTTGATGTGGGCTATCCACTACACATTCCATGGTTTTCCTAGGTAGCTAAGAACCCATCAATTGGTTATAAATATCATGATCCCCATGATTATTTATAAAACTTCATGATCCCCATGATTAATAATTTTCCTCAGGTATATCACCTATTTAACATATTCCCATTGGTAGATCCATTTAGGTTAAATAAAAATAAACACATTGATATCCACAATGTATATTTTCGAAAGCATATTTCTTTTTGTAACCCCAAACTAGGTAACGAATATATTAAACCCTCCTCATTGTCTCCAAGGTTTTATAATGTTCATTTTATATAAGGATCCCCCTTACATATTCAAACAAAGATAAATATTTTATGCCATGACCCTTCGAAGTAACCCCTTCGTCTTAGGAAAGTTTTACTTAATAAAAAATGGCCAAAAACAGCCTTTTAAAACCCTTCGAATGAAGTCCTATTTGAAAGAAAATAAACATCCCAAGTTAGCCTCTTCGCAAACCTTTCGAAATCAAAACCTTCCAAAATTAAAACATTTCAAAATCACTGAAGATAAACACTTCAATACCTTTCGAAATCAAATCTTTCGAAATCAAGACCTTTTGAAATCAGAACCTTTCTTAATCATTGAAGATAACCCCTTCAAAAGTTTTCGAAGTCAAACCTTTTGAAATCAAAGCCTTTCGAAATTAAAACTTTCGAAATTAAACCATTCAAAATCATTGAAGATAACCCCTTCAAAACATTTTGAAATCAAAACCTTTCGAAATCAGAAGCTTATACAATCATTAAAGATAACCCCTTCAAAACCTTTCGAAATCATTCCTTTCGAAATCATACCTTTCGAAATTAAAACCTTTCAAAATTAAACATTTCGTAATCACTAAAGATAGCTGCTTCAAAACCCTTCGAATTAAACCTTTTGAAATCATTTTGAAACAATACTCTTAAAGGTTTAAGCTTTCAAAGATCCCATCTGAAACCCTTCTTTAACATATAATTTTAGTTTCTTATAAAATGATAGAGTCGAAGGATCCCTCTTCAACTTATTGAAAGCAATTTTTATTTCTATCCGAAAGCAAAAGAAGCAGCCTCCCCATCCCTTCGCCCTTTTCTTCCCTTGAGCTCCATGTCTACCTTTCAACTTTGACGGAGGGTAACTGTTTACCTGTCGTCTTAGGAGAAAGTTACCTTTCGACTTCATTGAAAGGGTAAAAGCAAGCTTGTTAGAGTCCAAGGTAGAACTGGTCCCACTGAAGTGATGTTTTTATCTTGTTTGTCTAATTTTGATTAGCTGAGGAATCTTCTCCTGTACTTTCAAATAGTGAAAAGTATACAAAAATCAACATTTTTCTCAAAACACTATACTTATCCCTCAATTATTTTCAAAAGTAATTTCCTTCCGAATTAAAGTAATTTCGAATGCAAACTTTCAGTTTATCCCTTGAGCTTTAATAATTTAATTACCTTAGTAAATCACTAAGGAAAAATTCCCGAAAATCACCAAAAATCAAGTAAATCATATACTTCAAAATATTAAAATTTCAAAGCATACGAAGATCAAAAAAACTTGGAATTTTCCCAAAACCGAATGAAAAAGTGTTAATTAGCCCATTAACATTTTAAAACACCTATGTCTTATGCAAACAAAGGTTTAAATGGTTATATCCAAACCAAAATCACAAACATGGATCAGGTATAACCCATAACTGATCCAAACGCAGAAAAACAAGATGATAAACATAATTATTCACCTTTATTAGTGGATTGGAGAATGAGATACTTTTCTAGCTTTAATTCCTTAGCTTATCCTTCAATTTAAACTCTTCCTGGAGCTTTTTAATGGCCGACCGAACTATGTGGGAATTAAGAATGAGTAAGTGGAAATATTTTTAGGTGGAGGAAGAGATATATACTAAGAAATGTAGCCCCATTTCCAAATTTATCTCTTAGAAAAAATTTCTCCTTCTTAATTTATTTAAGTCCTTTTTTAGTTCATTGTTTTAGCCGTGACAATTGGATTTATTATTCTCATCTCCCCGCTATTCACATTATTCTATTTAATTTATCTAATTAAATATCTCAAATAATGTTAATTAAAATTTGTGGTCATTACGTTATAAATGATAGTTTATAAATGAGAAAATCTTTTAGAATGGATTGTTTAAAAATAAAATTAAGGGTAAACTGTTTTCGGTTTATAGTAAGCAATGTTTTACTAACATTTGTTTCTGATCTTTGTTTTGTTAGAGTTAATATTATAATTTTTCCATTTAAAATAATATTTCAAAGAGATTTTTAAAGTGTTTTGCAATATTTGAAATGTGAAAATCAATCCAAAGTTTGATTTAAGTGTTTTAAAAGTTTGGTTCATTTATTGGTCGTAAGTGTATGCAATTTAATTCTCATATACAAATCACTATGTTCTTTTGGATATTTGATTTATCAACTATCGATTTTGATTCTGCTAACTTCTTTGTATTTCGTAACTCTAAGATGATGTGTTACTCATTTAAGCTTTGCTATCATTGGTTAGAAATAACAAAATCCAAAGTGTGACTGGGGGCCAAGCTATGTAGGGTTGCTCCCATTAGAGCATTTCCATATCCACTATAGATAAGATTCAGTTTTGCGCATGGAGACGTGAAATATTTAGATACTTGGTAAAAGTTGGCAGGTCTGGCTTGGAGGTTTCAAAGTACGATCGGAGTTCTTAAGTATACATCTAATAGTATACTTTAGATAAAGGGGTGCACTGTCCTAGCCATTGTTGGAAAATTCCTTTTCTCGTCGTTGATTCAAATCCCGGAATTATTTCCTTATTTTCACCGAGAAGTGATTAGGGTCCTTATGGATATTTAACTATTTACGTCCATCCTATGAGTTTGGATTGTTACCTTGTTGTCCAGTCTTTCACATTGGACTTTTACCTTTTTGTCCATTCTTTCTAGTTTGGATTTTGTTCAGAATATTTCCATTCGTACAGATCAGGATTTTTATTTTTTTTATGCCTATTCCTTAAATATGGGATTTTTTTCTTACTGTTATCCGTCATTTACATTTGGGATTTGTTTTCCTGTTGTTTATTTCCACTTTTTCCTGTTTGGAAGTTGTTATTGTGAGGTAAAAACCTATTTCTCTTTTAGCGGGGTGGTCTCATAGAATTTTTATATGTTCATCATATTACTTGAGTTTTCTCAAGCTGGTTTTCTATACTAATTCGAGTGTTATTTTACTATAAAGCTTGGGTTAGGTTGAGTATTTTCCTACGTTGGCTTTGGTGAAATGGAGTGCATTGAGAAGTACTGGATGTTCACCTATCGTAGTGTCTTATTTTCCACTCTATTATATGGTATTCCTGTTAGAAAATTGTAAGATCGTAATTTTATAACAATCCAGCTGATAAGGCTTGTTTTTAACTCCGATGTACAATGTATTTTTAGAGTAGCAGTTTATTCTATCTTTGTTATATTATATGTTGTCATTTCCACTGTGAGGTTCTGTTTTCCATTTTCTCTGTTATTTTCATTTCAATTTGCCCTAAAAATCTACCTTTCAAGTGATTGAATTCGACTATGAATACCACGAATATATTCGATGTCGATTTTCGATGGTCAAAAGTGTGAATCGTTACATTGCATAACCAACTTTTGTAAACCTATCTTGTGCATATGCGTCTAGCCTCATATTCTTTTGTATCGTCGCACTCTGTGGTTCTGTATTTTACAATATTCTATATTGTTCTGAGTCTAATAAGTCAACGTGAATTTTTTTTGCTTTGGTTGTTTATGTCGAAATCAACTCTAGGAAGTAAAAAATATTATCACATAATTCGACATATCGAAAATCAGTAAAAGTAATATTCACGATTAGTCGCTCCTAGCCATCCTTATTCTCCAGATTAGCATAAGATATTAGCCCATAATATCCTTTGTTAATATGGGTATAGAGGTAAGGTGTTACAGCTTGGATTTAGAGCCGAGGTTCGGATGAAATTCGATATTCGAGATATAAATCTTGGCCTAGATAGACTTAAGGTCCCGACCCTAGGTGCACGACGAAAGCATATGGACTGCTCTCTATTGTGCAGATTATTTAGTTATATATGTTTGATTTGTTAATGAATGCTTTTTGTTTATATATATATATACATATATATATATATATGTTATTTGAGTAGGAATCATCACTTGGAGTGCAGAAACCTGCCCAATATTGTTATTAAGACCTTGCGGTGTGTTCAGCAGAGTAGTTACCGCAAGTAATATTGAAATTTATATTGTATAAAATAGAATATTAATCTATTTTCATGATTAATTAAAACTAAGTTGAATTTAAGATTTAATAGTTTCTTGATGTATGGATGGATGAATGGTTGTGTTATTGAATTGTCATTGGTGACTTATTACTTGAATGAAAATACAAAGCTTTATTTGAAAGTAGTTTAATATAAGCATTTTAATATTTTTGAAAGTAAGATAATTAAATGATACATGTGTATCATATTTAAGGAAACTTCGAAAATATAATTTGTGTTTGATTGCTCGCTGGGTGCTTTCAGAATTATGGTCGAGTCATTTGACCAACGTTATCGATAGGAGTTCCTAAACCCTAAGACGAGATAGTCAAACACGCCACTTTGAGTAATAATACTTTAAAGACTTATACGTATTTTTGAAAATATTATAAATAATATTTAAAGAAGAAATTTATTTTAGAAATTACTTATAAAAAAAGAAGTGAAATGACGTTTTGAAAATTTACATATATATTTACAATGATCTTGAGAGAAAATGTCCTAAAGATTAATAAATTTTAAAGAAGGATTATAGATTATAAACACACACACATACATTAAAATTTTGATGGTTAAAAGTAATCAAAATAAAAACCATAATGCCACATGATATATATTGACATTTTATTACTAGTATGGCTATCGAACATTAGTGACAGACATAGTCAATGGAGAGGCAATGTCGATATCACAGTCAACATTATAGCCAATTGACAAAGCAACTCACTATAAAAGGGTGGTAATGAGAATTGATTATATTAACTGATATTTGTAAAAAAAAATTATTTATATATGCGTATATGTAAATTCATCTATAAGATGTCTGCTTACGTAATGATATATGTTGATTTTGGTTGGTTATGTACAATTTATTATGATCTAAATAGATGACAAAAAATATATACATATGACTTCTAATTTAAAGGAAGTCTAAGTAAAACCATAATACTACTATTTATTTAAATTTAGATAATGAATTTTGGATGATGTATTTTGTGAATGAGAAACATTTTGTGTAAGGGAAGTTTAGTAAACACAATTTAATTTTAAAGGATTAGCATTTTACAAATTTTGAATTTCAAAGTGGAAAAATTGATTTGAGAGTATTAATGATAAGTTAGTTACGATTTCTCTAGTAAGTCGATAAGTAACCCGTTTAAAAGAAATGAATTTTCGTATCAAAACTTTCTGAACTATAAAGGGTTAAAATATTGTTTTAGGGAATCTTTAAATTATTCACATCCTTACTTCAAGGGTTTAACTAGGTTGAACATCTTAAAATTCTAGAAAATATATACTAATAAAAAAAATTATATAGAAAAAATAATATAAAAAGGTTGTGTAAACTTATTTTCAAATTATAAAATTAGGAAAATTGATTTGTTGAATTTCGTAAATTTACATACTAATTTAAAAGAAGGTTTTATATTAGTGGATTTTATTTCAAAATAAAGAATGAGAAGAATATAACACTAAGATTTTAGAAATGAATAGGTAAAGAAGAGTGGGAAACCAAATGATGAAATTTTATATTGACAGTCCTTCTCAAAGCATAAATATATGACAAGGCTATTATAGCGAATGATTTATGAAGTGCTATGAATTTAAGAAAATGATTATTTTATTAATAACCAATTCAAAGTGTATTTAGAAAGTGGACTTAATAGTTGTATTAAATTTGTGATTTTACATCATAAATGAAGATTTCTGTTAAAACAAAATGGGATAGAAGTTAAATCCATTTTGTTTATCCATCCACACATAAGTTATCGCATGTAGTTTTTTCTGTTGACCTTGCATATATGTTTGTCACTTTGTTTCTCTTTAGTTTCTCTTGGAATTTTATTGCTTTGAACCAGTTTCATTTTGTTTGATCATCAGCATATTTGCTATTGAACTTTATGTTGAGGCTGCTCTGATACCATGTATGCAATAGAGTGCATAAGCAAAACACAGCAAAGGTTGATGCCAGGACCAATATACAAAGTAGTGACAATTAGAACGTATGCATACACAAGACAATATCAGATGGAAATGCAAACAGTGAGACAGGTTTAACAACATGTATATACATAAACAACTCAAATATTAGTGGATAATGCAATGAAGACCACAAGACTCAAGTATGAAACATACAACAGTGAATATGTGTACATGCATGAACATATATATAGAGCAGTATAACATGAACATATATGTGCAGTGAAATCAGAGGCAACAGTAAGGCTATAACTTCAATCACATGTACGGTAAACAACATGTATTGATATACAATGACATGTATGAAACAAGTTAAAGACTGCAACACTACGGAAACTACAAGTGATCAAGTATCGGGTCGAAAATACAGTAGAGCATTTATCAGCATTTAATAAAGTGGACAGCGCAACAGAACATAAACAAGGCATGTATCAAGACTTCAGGCATGCATACAACTCAACAGCCAGAGGATCAAGTGAAGTATACAAGAAAGTGCCGAAGTTGACATAGTTTCAAATCAACAAATTCAAAGCCGCGATGACTAAGAAAACATCGTCAACGCAAAATCAAACTAGCCGTGACAATCAAGTAACAGATATGCGATTTGAATAAGTCAGAAACATCTTAAGAATTCAAAATAAATCAAACGGATGAACAAAATATAAGACGAACGAAAATTTAGGATATTAAACCCTATTTAACCCAAATCATCATCAGCCTAAAAATCCATTCGAGTTAATAATAATATCACATAGTAGAATTTCATATCAATAATTCGAATCATCAATCAAGTTCAAAGCAAATCAACCAGAAAAGCAAAAAGGGAAATCACGTACCAATTCAAGTGAACTCGAGAAGGATCCATGTGAAAATCGAAGAAATGGTCGATCGTCAAAGCTGGAAACGCGAATACATTAAGTCGATCAATCAATGAATTCGACTGCCAAGAAAAGCCCTAATTTCAGAATGAACGAGCAATAAAAGGAAGCAGCCATTTTTTAAAAGCAAAGAAAAGAGGGCCGACAATATAAAAATCAAAAGAGGGATACTCTTATTTACTTTGGGTCATCTTCTTTAACTTTATATCTGCCTTTAATTTTTTAAATTAGGGTTTCTAGTTTTTAAATTGTTTTATTTGTATTTTATTTTAAACTTTTGTAATTTCTAGTCATGTGACTAGGGGACGAACTACAGTGGTGTAGTTCGAGAATTCGCAACTTAGTGGCTGAGTTGTGGCAGGGTTTTGAGGATAGAGTTAGGTTAGTCGATAGCGGGTGTCGTGAGTTTACGTGTCGAAGCGACTGACTACATAATTTCTAGTAGAAACCTTGGCGACAGCACGTAGACAGGGTTTCTCCGAAGTTGGGTAAATCTATGTGTTCTATTTTCTGCTTTATATACTCTGCCATTATCTGTGCTCTATTATTTTGCTGTGACTAGTGCTGCAATTATTTTATATAAACTTGCACAATAATTT
The DNA here is from genome assembly GCA_030765085.1 of Allium cepa. Taxonomy (NCBI): domain Eukaryota; kingdom Viridiplantae; phylum Streptophyta; class Magnoliopsida; order Asparagales; family Amaryllidaceae; genus Allium; species Allium cepa. The sequence continues at coordinate 507,225,147 of CM060941.1, read as the reverse complement.
TTACGACTGATAGTATCACCCTATGCACCCCCGTCCAGGGTGAAATTGATCCTATATTTCTACTAGTAAGTCGTTTGGTGATTGCTCTTGTGAACAAGTAAATTATTTATAGTTTGACATAATAATTTTCGAAACAATTAGAATTATTGGATTTACGTAAAATTAAAGTATTATAATTTAAATTGTTAATATGTTAATTAGAGGATGGTCTGAAGTAAACAATCATCTTATTGCATAAATATATGTTTTAAGAAATTTTGGATTTTAGGAAAAAGCACTTGATATTTTATATCTTGTATGTGTTGATTTTCCAAATATTGGAATTTAACGATAATTTTTTTTTTTGCAATATGGCTGAACTTTACATTTAAACTCCATTCAAACCCCTTATAGTTTTCGATCACATCTTTTTCATTTCAGCTCTAATTTTATTGTTTTACAGTCTTCTGAAAGATAATCTGATAATGACCAATTTGGTCTTGAATACTTTTGAAAATATTGAAATTTACTTTCTTTAAAACCTATTTGGAAACAAAGTTAATTTGGTCCGCAGTTGGGGAAAACTAAAGCTGGAATACCTCAACTTTTGGCTATAACTCATTTATTCCTACTTAGATTTCAAAGTTTTTGCATTTTTTAAAAATTTAATTTGATAAGTAACTTTTTTGATGACACTTCTTGAAATTTTGAGCTTTACTATTTTATAAACCAGATTCAATCGAAGTCAAAAATCTTGCCTGTTTTTTTTCAAAACTCGAGCGTGTGCCTGTCGTTATTTCAGTCATAGCTCCCAACTCGCTTATACGAATTTGGAAAAACTACATTCCCTAGAAAGCTAAGAGGATAAGAAGCAACCTTCATGCATAGCACTTTCACAAGTTTAAGCATAGCTATTGCAAAAACTTGTTGGAATTCTGGTCAAATTTTATTTCTGATTTTTGCAAACTTAGATTTTGTGTCATGTAATGTAACAATAATTACTTTTGATGAGCAAATTATTTAAATATCTGGAAATGTTTTGGAAAGCAAACTACATGCATTGTAATTTATCTTTTAGAGCATTTCAAATTTTGTCAATTTGAAGTGTTTGTGTTAGTCGGAGCACGAGCTATTTCAAGAGTTGTGGATTTGCAATTCTATAAAAGAATTTATATGTTGTTTCATATTCCATGCTTTATCTCTTGTATTAGAATGTATATTAAGGTTGAGTGCAAGGACATGAAGGCATGTCATTGCTTTTTGTATGCGCATTCGCTTGTTTGCGCGTGCTTAAGCAAACTAACTAAAGTTTTGCAATGGATATGTTTTTTAAATATTGTTATAGTATTATATTATACCTATGCGAGAAATTTTTTATAGATAGAAATTTTATGATACCGATCTTGTTGATTGTGCTTTTTGTTAATTTTTTGTTTTGGGAATTTTCTCGGAATGAACCGCGAAAAGGTGACTCTGCCGAATTTTTCCCAAAACTTTGAGAGTTAGAAATTTTTGAGAATTTTTTTAGGCCAAATAAATAAAAGGGTTTTATGGTTTCGAAAGAGTTAATTTAAAAAGAGAAAATTATTTCTAATTTTAATAAAGGTTTTTATTTGAATAGTAAAAATAATAATAATTGTAAGCAAATCAATATAGTGTTATTTGAAACATTACTTTATCGGTTGTTTACTATTATATTATTGGGTGGTTAGTTGGTTGTTATATTAGATGATATGTATAGTTGTATCCACGCATATATATAATACCTATTTTGTGTTTCCTCTTATGGAATTGCGAGGATGCGATTTTCCCAAGAGGAGGAAATTGTAACAACTCTGAGTTGAGATATGCCAAAAATAAAATATAAAATAATTTTAATTGAAGTTAAATGGGAATGTAATAACCTTGACACTAATATTCCACGGTATCCACATGCCAAAAAACTAAGTTCCAGAAAGATAGATTGTTGGGGAAAAGAATGGAGAAGAAGATAAGAAGAAACAAAACAATCACAGAATCTCACAATACAACGAATAACATATAATCAACATAATAATTTACAAATTCATTTCAAAAATGATATATCACAGTCATACAAATACAATTCTACCCTTGGATAGTAATAAAAACATGACCGTACCTAACTGTTACGAGATGCATATAATACAGCGAAAACATGATAATAACTAGCTATCGATGAAGCCTTCTGCTCCAAGCCTCTCCAAAATGCATCCATGGAAAAATCTGAACTACTTGGATGCTTGTAAAAATTTGAGCACCTAGGAATTTTAGGAACACCTAGGACTTTTAGGAAAAGAAAATAATACTTCGAGTCAGACATGGGTCTTGTTTGATTAAATTCAAACAATTGAATTGCTACGTTTAAAACCTTTTAAAATCAAAGTTATCTCATAAGACCATGATGCACATAAACACGGATGAGTTTTTACCTTACCATAACTAAAACACTTTTTATGGAAAATCCAATGATATTATAATATCGTCAAGGGTTCAAAGTAAATAAATAAAGAAGCTTAAATGCTTAAATCACACGTTCCAACATGTTTAAACACAACTAAAAACGTACGGTACTTATTGGAGAACGGATTCCATACAATGACTGGGCTGCTAGGGTATCACCTGCCACAGTGCATCTTTAGATAAATACATCAAGAATATCGCATGGATTCCTTGCCAAAGGAGGACTGGCCTACCCCTTGTTAGATAGTACCGAATACATTACTGCCACGTTAGGATCATCAACCATGCCGAAGCATATAAAAATGGGTCGAATAATGATTCTAGATTTGGTGACGAAATACCCTAATGGGTGCAACCCACATAGCCCTACCGTATCTCCCTTGTTTTAGCCATTCCCGATTAACGAGGGTTGATGCTACATCTTTACTTTTAGAATAGCAATCGCACTTGGAATGCTAACTCTGCCTTCTAGCCAGTAATGTAGCGCCAACATTTAATAAATAATTTAATAAATAATTAAACAATAATTAACTATTACATAAATAACTTAAACCCCAATTTATCCTTTATTAATTATTAAATAATAATTTAAACGTTCATTAATAATTGAATATTAAATATTCTTTAAATAAACTCAAATAATAAGTTAAACCTTAAATAAATAATTTACTTTTAATTAAAGCCTTAATTAATTTAACATAATCTAAATAATTTAACAATTGATTTATTTAAATTATTAATCTTATACTTAATTAAAAATATTAATTAAAATTAATCTTATCTTTAGAAGATAATTAATTAATAACTAATCATTACTTAATTATAATTAATAAACCCAATTTAATCTTAATTCATTATTAATTATTTAAACTTAGTTAATCGAAATTTAATCATTAAAAACTTAATTAACTTTATAAAGCATCAATATTAAGTTCATAAAAAAAATTAAAAACACTGTAAGTTAATAAAATCAAATTTTACAAAAATCGGATTTTTAAGCGAAACCGCATCCATAGCAGCTATCGCTATGGATACCCGTAATCTCAACTTGCTTTTATTTTCTTTTTTGAAACTTGACCTTTAAGTTTACTAACTTTTTTTTTCAAACATAAGAAAGACAAATTTTAAAAACTTAAGCTTTTGATTTCAAACTATTTACCATGGCATCCATAATAAATATCATATCACTTTTACAAACAAGATGCTATCCAGCATACGCCATATAAATATGTTTATAAGACACACCATTTTTATGATTACCACATAAACAAGATCACAACTTTAAAACCAAACACATCATTTTAATTCATCGATTCAATTCTAATGCTTAACACACAATATACATCCAAACATGTCATAATCCAACTATTAACATCATATATAAATACCATCATATAAGCAAAGGAATATTTTCCAAAAATTAGAAGTTTACTTACCCAAAATCTTTGAAAACTTGAAATGCTTTCGAACTTGTAAAGCTTGGAAAACTACAAAATCAATTTGAAAATGGGTCATTCTCTCCTTTATTTTTGGCACTATTACTCTTTGAATTTTAAAAAGTGGTCAAAATAAAAGTTCTTGAAAATTCTTTTTTTTTATAATTTGAAAAAAGAATCACTTAATTTCAATTAGATTTGAGGTAGATATGGTGAAAAGAGGGAGTGGTATTTTTGACCATGATAATTGGGTAGGAAAATGAGTTAGAAATAAATGAATTTTTGACACAAAATATTCGAAATTTACAAGAGTGGTGTAAATGAAAATTATAGCCAACTAGAATTCTATATGGTCCAAAAAAATGAAAATCTTGATTTTGAGTATTGTAGAGGAAGTTATGGTCGAATGATGTGGGAGGAAAATGGAAAAGTTTATAAAATGAGAAGGAGGAGATTAAATAAGTTTGAAATCATTTAGAACAAATAAAAACATTGAATTTAAACCTTAGAATTTTTAAAGAGAAGCCAATTAAAAAGTTTATAAAACTTCAAAGGAACATAAGAATGCTTTGGAATAAATAGAAAAATGAAAAATATAAGGAAATTGAAAAAATGTTTAACATAAAATGTAAACATTAATTTAATAAACTACCCTTGTCCTTTGCTCTCCATTCTCCCTTTTCCACCTCACCACCTTGTCCCTAAACATTAATTTAATAAACTACCTTTGTCTTTGCTCTCCATTCTCCCTTTGCCACCTCACCACCTTGTCCCTTCTCCCTTTGCTCATATTTTTGGACTTGTCCCACTCTTCCATGGCTTGAGCCAACATGATTTGATGTCAAATGTACTTGATGTTTACAAATATTTCTTAATGCGTCCTTTTGTTTTAGCATATAGGCACACACACAGAGTTTTTATATAAATCTTAACTTATTTTATATGTATATTTAAGTGTACATATATACACATATCACTTTACACTTCTAAATTTGTTTGTAAATGTATGTATATGTGTATATAATAGTGGCAAAAAAAATTTTGTCAACTTTTAGCCTACGAAAAATCTAAAATTAAAAAATGAATTTTGGTCACAGTTTCAATCTTTCTTCGAACTAAATATTTTTGTCAATGGATTTGACAAAATCTATTTCACCATCACTATTTTTTTATAGATTTTTATTTTAATTATAAAAACTATACATTGAATATTAAAATTAATTAAATATTCACAAATCAAAGCTGGGAAATTCTAGGTCGTTACATTCTTGCCCCTTTAAAAGAATTTCATCCTCGAAATTACACTTCAACCCATTCTAGAAAACACTTAACACTATATACTAATTCTCATGATGTACATAAATCATTGTTAGAATAAAAATATGATTTGACCTCTATTCGAATATGTTACATTATTTTCGAACTAGTATCGCTCATCTAATTTTCTAGTGCGGACTTCGATCAGATTCTTTGATTAGGAACCTTTGTTCTCCTATATAGTCATATACTATGAGGGAAAACTTTAGTCTCACACCAAAAATCCTCATCAAGTGCTCGCCGTCAAAAATCAATTTGTACATCCTTATATGGCATGGTGTTAAACATCTCAAAGCCATATACTCGAATCTTAGATCAAACTATGTGTAACCAAGAGATATTCTATGTCCAACCTATGCACTTCTTTAATTGGTTCCCCCTAATACCAATTCTATTTCCGCAAAATATTTATGAAAACATTTCATGAAAATAAACCTAGGTTCAACTTCGATACTAATCCACCATATCCTAAGAGTACATACCCCTATTTGATTCAATTATTCCATTTCACATCTATTTTTCTAAGAAAACTCAAGCTCCAAATACCCGGCCTTATTTCAAAAAAAAATTGATTTAAATTTTTTATTTATTAATCATAAAAAATACACACACACACACACACACACACATATATATATATAGCCTGAGTAACTCCAAAATGATACTAAGGAACTGGGTACTACCAAATAGTATGATATATTCCCTTATTAAGAAGGTAATACTCAATAGAAGTGTTTACCATCCAAACATATCTCCTCCCAAAATTTTAAATTATTTTTGAGCGACTCGAACAGTTAACTTATAAATTTTACTTTTACTTAAAAATCTCATTTTTGAAACAATACTTTTCATTTTTCCACCAAAACATTTATCACCAAATTGCTTTGGGTTCATTCAGATTTGAATTTGTTTTGATTAAAAGTTATAAAGAAAATAATTTACTAAGGACATTATAACGTTCGCCTATGCAAACATTAGACCATTGATTATTCAGATCATCACAAAACAAATCGAGACTCCTTTTCTTGAACCAATCCAAAGAAAACACCTCAATCTAAACATTTGCATCCCTAAAATTTCCTTAACCAATTTGTTTTCAAATAATACTATATTTTCTTTCAAAACCTTGAAAATCATTTTTCAAAAGCACCTAGATTTTAGTTCCCAAGTTTTTAACTTAAATCCTATTTAACCAAAAGAAATTTTCTTATAAATTTAGTTTATAAATCAACTTTTATAAAATCATTTTCCAAATATTTATTGCAAAATATTCAAACTTTTTAATAAATATCTTTTATTTCGTCAATTTTACCTTAAAATTAACATCAAACGCCTTATATTTAAATAGTGAAACCTAATTCAAAATGTGTTTTTTTTAATGTTTTCCTGATTTCTATTTACCCAACCCAAATCTTAAAAAGGGAAACTACCTACGCACAAAACCAATAGTCAATGCTGAAATGGACAAGAACGACTAACAAAATCCTAATTGACAATAATAGAATTTTATTCTCCTAACAAAAAATAGCTTAACTAACTATGCCATACTTTATTATACTATTTGAAAATCATTCTTTATATATAAAATATATCCTAGGTAAAATTATTTCATTTACCCAATTTTCAAAACAACACTATGTCGGATGGCCTTGTTCAAGTATTTAAAGATCCCTGTCAATAATGTTAGACTCTTATTGACTGAAATCCATAAGCCACTCAACAAATCTATCAACATAATATAAAACATTTTTATATCGCTAGCAAATAGGCGTTCTTATATACACTCAAATTCATAATAAGGCATTCCGTTTCCTTATCTCTTAATGTGTTACCCCACCAATGCCAACCTTCTCACTTAACCATGCATTCTGATATGACGCTATAACGACCCACCTTCCGGGACCGCAAAAGTCGATACTAATACTTTCACGGATTCGTGTGCCGAAAATCTAAGTGAAAAAAAGAGTTAAGGAAAAGGAGGGAGATAGAAGATAAGAAGAAACTAAACTGAAATACCCCACCCCCTTAATATACCCAAAAAGGGCACATTAAAAGATAAGATGCATTATAGATATAGCTAAAGCATTATAGAGACTAAGATTCACATGACAAATAAATATAAACGGTGGAAACATTTAAATGGTAAATCATTATTCAAGATAAAACTTCATAAACAAATCTGAAAAACATCACTTGTCTCAAATACCAAATACACATGTCTTATGAAAAATACATCTTAGTCTCATAAAGTCAGAGTATAATAAAATAAACATTCCTCTCATAAGTACCAGTTCATCAAAAATCAAATGAAAAGAAAACTGAAAAGAAAAATAATACATGAAGAACTCTGGGAATGTATCTCCAAGAAATCTGAATCAACTATCCTTACTTCTGCTAGCCTATGGAGAAGAAATAGAGGAGTGGTTCAGACTATAAGTCCGGTGAATGAAAGTAACTACTAGTATTTTTAAGCAAGATAATGATAATAGACTTAGTAAAAGTTCTAGTATAAAAAATAAATAGAGAAAGAATATAAATGGGATAAATTCTATTTAACTGTTTGCTTTGATTGTGATTATTTACACTTTTCTTATATTACTGCTTTGATTAGGCTGAAACCCTAATCCTATTTTAATTAGATTGAAATCCTAATTCTACCTGTTGATCGGCCTTCTATCTCCATTGTGCCACCGTGAGCTAGTCTCATCTCGTGGGTCCCTTAGCAAAAGATACATGTTTAGCGCTTGGAATGCAATAGCAACCTATCTACTCTAATCAATGCTGCATGCTCGGTCATCGCCAGTGCACACTAACTATTGGCCTCTCTTATGACCTCTTTCTTACCCTAATCAACATAAGCGTGCCTAGTCTCACCTAATCTGTTATGAAAGCATTAGTCCTAATCAAAAAGGATCCTACCCAGCCTCACCTAAGTGTTTTGTGAGGCCATCAGTCCTACTCTAAAAGGGAATGCTGCCGTTATGGGTCCTAATAAACAAAATCTAGTTGCGCCCCTTGCCCAAATCCCCTCGATTTGAGCTTCTATTTATTGGCCACTTATTTACCCTAGTAGGCATAAGTGTGTCCCAGCTCACCTAACTATTATGATCCATTTGTCCTAGTCTGAAAGGATCCCGTCTAGCCTCACCTAACCTGTTGTGTGACCATCAATCCTAGTCTGAAAGGGAATGCTGTTGGTATGGCCCTGCTTCTATCTTTGCTCATTAACTTAGTGTAAGTTTGTAAAATAAGGCTCTACTTTTTTATGAAATATTTGCTTATTTACTTAATCTAAGTCTTAAAACAAGCCTTTTTTGTTATCTCTGATTGTAACCTATGTTATAATCTAGTTATTAACTTAGTCTAAGTTTAAAAATAAGCCGTTTCTATTCCTCCTGCTTATTTATAACCAACATTATAATTGTTGCACTTCTTTTCTATCTTTTTAGTTGTGACCACTAGTTATAAACATGCTTGCAAATGTCTCAAATTTGCCTATTTCGGTCTATCTTTTTTTTTATTACAAATTTTCTTATTTTACATCTAATTTCTGTAAATTTTGTGTTTTTCTTTTTTAATCCATATTTTCGAATTATTCTCTTTTTGACGTTCTATTCGCTAAAAGGGAATAAAAAAACTAACATTTATAGGCTAAATTCTAGCGTAGAAAAGATGTAAATAAATGCAAATAGATGTGAACAAATGTAAATAACTGAATAAAATAGAATGAAAAGAACTTTAAAAACTAACTGTAAATAACTTATATAAAAACTTTCTCAAAATTGCAGAAAAATTACAACTATTGAGAATCCTATTATTTTAACTTACATAAAACTCTAAAGAAATCACTGAACATTAACATATGGTCCTTACCTTTAGTTCTTGGTCTTCCTTGATCTACTTCTAGAGCATAGAAATTTTGATCAAATATAATGACAGGTCGACCTTGGTGTCGATCCATATATGTGGAAGGTTGACCTATAGGTCGATCTATGCACATTAGGGGTCGACTCTAAGGTCGACTTGACCTATATATATATATTTTCTTTTGTTTTCTTATTTCTTGTTTAATTTGTACCTTCTTCATTTGAGCTTGGATTTTGACAAACTATATATGTAAATTAACCAAAAAAATTCCACGGACACAATGGTGTAACTTCCATAGCTCGATTCTAAAAATTTCACAAACTTATTTTATTATTTTATCAATTCATTAATTAATTACTATAGCCTAAATTTTGGGTTATTGCATTCTCCACTCCTTAAAAAATTTCATACCCGAAATCTCTAAGGACAGAAGAATGAAATAAATATTTCATCCAAATTCTACAACCAAATATTCAACCACCATCCATTACATCCATTATCCTTAAGTTTCTAATGCAATATATGTTATATGCAATAGTGTAGTGCCAATGTCCCTAACTAATGCAAAAGATAAGCAGTCGACCTCCTTTTTATGCAATCATGTCCGTGCCATGTATCCAAAAGAATGCAAATTCCCTAATGATAACTGATAGTTCATATGCGTGCTACAATAATCATCCAAATGCAACAATCATATGCTAATCATCCATTTATAGCAACCATGAAATAGAATAAAAATGCAGATGTGCACACATCCATATGCATATGCTTTAGTGACCTAGCTAGGTCGATCCCTAAGTGATATGTATATATATGCGTCTTACCATCCACTAGAAAGCTCTCGCAACCACTAGCGTCCATCATACATAACATGATCTATTAACATGTCTACATTGAGTCCTACCATCCATTGTTTAAATCCGAAAATCTACCATACTAATGGATACTAAAGGAAAGAACCTATTCAAAACTAAAGATGGAAATAGAAAATTTAAATATACAATCGAAAAGATACAGACAAGAGGCATGTATTTTCTCCTCAGCCTCCCACGAAGCATTCTTAATGCTATCTCCCCATTACACCTTAACCAAAGGGACTTCCTTAATCCTAGTCTTCTTGATATCACGTCTAACAATCTTGGTAGGAATGCGGCGAACCGATGCTTCTCTTTCCCCTTCAACTTCTTCAAGTTGGCTAGGTTCCACTACCTCTACTGAGTCATTTAAGGACTTCCTCAAATGAAAAACATGGAAAACATCATGAACTCCTGTGAGCCTCTTCGGTAGCTTTATCTGATACACCATCTTCCCTACCCTTTCAACAATGGGAACGGTCCTACGAATCTAGGAGCAAGTTTCCCACTTGGTCCAAACCTTACTACCTTTCTTAGTGGAGATACCTTAATAGAAACCAAGTCTCATACCTCAAACTCAATATCCCTTCTCTGCTTATCGGCATAAGATTTCTGCCTATCTGGGGCCATCTTCATTCTTCTTCAAACCAAATCTATCTTTTTCAAAGTCTCTCTAACCATGTCGGGACCAAGTAGCAATCTCTTTGTAGACTCCAACCAACATGAAGGCGACTTGCACGGTCTTCCATAAAGAGCTTCGAAAGGTGCCATCCAAATGCTAGGTTGAAAACTATTTTTATATGCGAACTTCACTAAAGGAAGATGTTCCTCCTAAGTTCCTCCAAAATCAAGAATGCACATCCTCAACAAATATTTAAGAACTCTATTAACTCTCTCCATTTGGCCATCTGTTTGAGGGTGATAGGTCGTACTAATCTATCGTTCACTATGCCAAAGGGAACTCCATGAAGTCGGACTATCTCACAAACATATAAGGATGCCAAATAATGTGATGTCCTCTCACTCTTGATTGGAATGAAGTGGGCGCTCTTAGTCAAACGATCTACAATCACCTAAATACCGTTATTCCCCTTCCTAGGTCGGGGTAACCCATCTATGAAGTCCATCGAAACACTATCCCACATCCATTCATGTACATCCAATGGTTGAAGCAATCCACAAGCTCTACTGTTCCACCTTAATTCTTTGGCACACAAGACACTTAGCCACAAACTCCGCCACATCCTTCTTCATGTCGCTTCAATAAAACAGTCTCTTTATATCCCTATACATTTTATCACCACCCGGATGAATAGTCATTCGAGAATGGTGTGCTTCTTCTAGAACTGCTCTCGTCAAATCACAAGTGTAGGCGACATGAAGTCTTCCATCTCTCCTTAGCCACCCTTTACTATCTATGGAATAATGTTGGAGATGTCTAGAGACCTCTCCTCTGCTAATCCTCTTTAGAATATCCATAAGCTCTAAATCCTCTTATCGCCTTGCACCAATCTAATCTATGACGGTAGGCTTAACCTCAAGTGCTGCTAATAATCCATGGGTAATGTCCGTAGAGGGCTTAAAATCAAAGGTGGAAATAAACTCTAGGCTTTGCCACTCAATGAACATTGGACTAAGGGTTGCTTTCTTCCTACTAACGCATCCGCAACAACGTTACCTTTACTATGGGTGTAAGCTATCTCAAAGTCATATGATGCTAGAAACTCCATCCAATGCTACTGCCTCAAGTTTATATCCTTCTATGAGAATAGGTACATCAATGATTTACGGTCAGTGAAAAGCTCAAACCTCTCTCCTAGCAAGTAATGTCTCCAAGACTTGAGCGCAAAAACAATAGCAGCTAGCTCCAACTCATGGGTAGGGTAGTCCTTCTCATGAGTCCTCAACTTTCTGCTTCTGTATCATACTACCTTTCCTTCTTACATCAATACTGCCCCAAGACCCATCCTACATGCAACAGTGATATAGCAAAAGGCTTAGCTCCATCGGGTAAAACTAACACTAGTGCACTAGTAAGGGCCCTCTTAAGCATCATGAAAGAGTCCTCGCAATCTACGTCCTACAAGAATGTCGCATTCTTCTTAGTAAGGCGAGTAAGCAGTGCTGAAATCTTAGCGAAATCTCTGATAAACTTCCAATAATAGCCACCCAAACCTAGGAAGCTTCTAACATCGATAGCATTCTTGGGGACTTTTCAATCTTGCATTGCTACTACCATAGCAAGATCAACAGTAAGACCTTCTCTTGAGACTACGTGCCCAGAGAAACGCACCTCCTTATGCCAAAAGTAACACTTTGAGTACATTGTTTTCAAATGTTGAACATGAAGTGTATGAAGAACCTCCTCAAGATGAATAGCATGCGCTTCCATACACTTGGAAAACACAAAAATTCCATCCACAAATATTACAATGAGACATCTTGAAAAACAAGGCTCATAAAATCTACAAAGTAGGCTGGGGCATTGGTTAGCCCAAATGGCATGATTAACCACTCAAAGAATCCGTTGGTTATCCTAAATGCTGTATTATCGATGCTATTGTCAACGACCCTAAGCTGATGAAATCTAATGGCTAAATAATGTTGACAAAATACCAAAGATCCAACTAACTAATCGAAAAGATCAGCTATCCTATGTAGTGGGTAATAGTTCTTCTTTGTAAGCTTATTCAATTCTCTATCGTCTACACAAAGTCGAAGAGAACCATCCGCCTTTGTAGCGAAGACGATTGGAACTCCCCACTCATATATACTCCATCTGATGAAGCCTTTCTCTAATTGCTCACCATTCTGCTTGCTTAACTCTTTCCTCTCCTTAGGAGCCATATGCCTCATGGGTAATGCCACTAGATTAGCATTGTCATTCAGGTAGATCCTAAAGTCGATCTCTCTCTTAGGGGTTAGTCCCTTAACTTCTTTAAAACGTCTGGGAAATCTCTAACAATTGGAACAAAATTTAACTCTTCTAGCGATGAATCAAGGGAATAAAGGAAGCTCAACATGACTGACCCCTGTGGGTTGTAAGAAATCTCGAGAGTCCTACTGCTACATGTCTTTAGTCTGACGACTCTCCTCTTACGGTTCAATATCTCTCCATAAGTGGATAGTCATTCCATTCCCATAATCATCTCATACCCTAAAAATCCCAGTATATAGGCGTCACAATCAAACTCTACGCGTACTATAAAAATGTTCAAACCCCTATAAATCATGGATAAATGTGTCGATCCTCCTATGAGGTTTGAAACAACTATAGGGTCTGCTACTAGAGAAATATCTAAGTGCAAACAACCAACTAAGGAACTGGAAATGAAAGACTGTGATGCTCCAGAGTCAAAATGGGTCCGAATAGGAAAATCCAAAACAGGATCAAAACTTCTACGGAAACTTTCCTACCTCGATCTGGTCCTACTAGAAGGTGCTGCATCCAAAGCCTGTATTTGCACTATATGTGCGCCTACACTCAGCCCCATTTTATGAGGACAAGCTCAACTAAGGTGTCCAGGTTGTCCACAATTGTAACACCTCCCCTTCAATTTGTCCTTCTTGCAGTCCTTTGTGAAATGCCCAACCAATCCACAACTATTACATTTCCCACCTTTCTTGATGTGCTTTTGAGGTCCTCTTTCTTTCCTCTTGTCCTTATCCTTCTATTCTTCAACCATTGCTTCTTCGAGTTTTCGGATTTAGGAACCTCTTTAAGCTCTCCCTTAAGCTGCCAAGATGCAGGCTGAACTCTATGTCGGTCCTTCGATCTTAACATCTCAAATATTCGCTCTGCGTCCCTCAACCAAGCTCATGCCTCCATGAAATCCTCTGTGCCACAAAAATTGCTACCTTCTAGGTTAGCGAAAATCTTGGATAGCATAGAAAAATTGGCTGCTGCAGGTGGATTAATGGAACCTCCACCCCTAGTGCTGCATTGGGCACGTACCCTTGCACCTCTGGTATCGTAATCTCAATGGGACCAGTCAGCCATAATATGCAAAGAAAAGAAAATTTAGGCTCTAAAGAATCGAAAGAAGGTAGAACTGGACTTTGAGGGGATTTTATGAAAACTCTTTTATACTTGAAAACTATTTCTAAGAGTTTCTTTCTAAAAAAATACTTTTAAAACATGTTTTCTTTGAAAAATACTTTACTTTTAAACAAGTTTTTGAAAATCTATAATCTTAGGCTCTAATACTAAGTGAAACACCCCACATCGCTTAGTATACCCAAAAAGGACACACTAAAAGTTATAGTGCGTTATAGGTATAGCTAAAGCATCAAAATGACTAAGATTCCCAAAGTAAATAAATATAAATAGCGAAAACACTTAAATGGTAACATATTATTCAAAATAAAACTTTGTAAGCAATTCTAAAAAAACATCACATGTCTCAAATACCAAATGCATATGTCTCATAAAAAATACATCTCAGTCTCATAAAATTAAATTAAAATATAAAATCAGAGTACAATAAAATAATCATCCCTCTCATAAATTCCAGTACCTCAAAAACCAAATGAAAAAAAACTGAAAAGAAAGAGAATACATGATGGATTCGGGAATATATCTCTAAGAAATCTGAATCAACTATCCTTGCCTTTGCTGGCTTATAGGGGGGAAAGGGGAAATAGTGGAGTAGGTCAGACTATAAGTCTAGTGAGTGAAAGTAACTACTAGTATTTTTAAGCAAGATAAAGATAACAGACTTAGCAACAGTTTTAGTATAAAAAGGAATAGAGAAATGGGAAAACTGGGATAAATACTATTCAACTGTTTGCTTTGATTGTAATTGTTTGCACTTGTCTTAGATTACTACTTTGATTAGGCTGAAACCCTACTCCTATATTAATTAGGCTGAAATCCTAATTCTATCCGTTGATCGACCTTCTATCTCTATTGTGCCACTGTGAGCTAGTCCCATCTTGTGGGTCCTACAGCAAAAGACACCTTTTAGCGCTTGGAAAGCAGTAGTGACTTATCTACCCTTAGCAATGCCATATGCTCAGTAATCGCCGGTACACGCTAACTGTTGCCTTCTCTTGTGACCTCTTACTTATCCTAATCACCATAAGCGTGTCACCCAATCTTTTGTGAGACCATCAGTCCTAGTTCGAAAGGGTCCTGTCCAACCTTAACTAATTGTTTTGTGAGACCATCAGTCCTAGTCTGAATGGGAATGATGTAGGTAAGGGTCCTAACAAAAAAATCTAGTTGCGCTCCTTATCTAAATCCCTCGATTCGAGCTTCTATCTATTGACTACTTATTACCTTAGTTGGCATTAGAGTGCCCCATCTCACTTATCTATTGTGAGTCATCGGTCCAAGTTTGAAACGGACCTGCCCAGCCACACCTAATCGATTATGAGATCGTCGGTCCTAGTCTGAAAGGGAATGTTGTTGTATGGGCCCTGCTTTAATCTTTGCTTATTAACTTAGTGTAAATTTTTAAAACAAGCCTCTACTATTATTTATGCAATATTTGCTTATTAACTTAATTTATGTCTTAAAACAAGCCTTTTTCGTTATCTCTAATTATAACCTATGTTAATCTACTTATTAACTTAGTCTAAGTTTAAAAATAAACTTTTTGTGTTCTTTCTGCTTATTTGTAACCTATGTTATAGTTATTACTCTTCTTTTCTATTTTTTTTAGTTATAACCACTAGTTATAAACATGCTTGCAAATGTCTCAAATTTGCCTATTTCGGTCTACCTTTTTTTTATTTTAGTTTATCTTATCTTACATCTAATTTCTATAAATTTGGTGTATTCTATTTCAATCTATATTTATGAATTATTCTCTTTTTAATGTTCTATTCGCATAAAAGGGAATAAAAAGAAACTAACATTTATAGGCTAAATTCTAACGTAAAACAAATGTAAATAAATGCAAATAACTGTGAACAACTATAAATAACTGAATAAAATAGCTGAATAAAAATAACTGAATAAAATAGAGCGAAAAGAACTTTGAAACTAATTTTAAATAACCTATATAAAAACTATCTCAAAATTGCAGAAAAACTACAACTATTGAGAACCCTATTGTTTTAAATTACTTAAAAATTTAAAACAATTACAAAACACTCACCTATGGTCCTTAGCTCTAGTCCTTGGTCTTCCTTGATCCACTTCTAGAGCATGGAATATTTTTATCAAAAGATTTCCTTCTTAGAAAAATTTTCTATTTAGGGTCCAGCCTTTGGCAATGAACCCAAAAAGGAGAGAATCTGAATGAGAAAAATAGCTAGGTCTAGGCTCTTATTATAGTGTAGTTTAGGGATCTCAGACTATTGGATTTGAAGATTAAATCTGGTGCAACCACATCATAGGCTCGTTAGGAACCGTCGGATGGAAGCATGAACGCACAGGATTGAAAAGAAATTGCAAAACACATGATTGTTTAACCTAGACGACTTCATGCTCAAATTCAAAGGCGATTCGACCTAGGTGTCGACCCGTATATGTGGAAGGTCGAATTATCGGTCGACCTATGCATCTTAGGGGTCGACCCTAAGGTCGACCTGACCTATATCTCTTTTTTTTCTTTTTTTTTCTTATTTCTTGTTTAATTTGTATCTTCTTCATTTTAGCTCCGATTTTGACAAACTATATATGAAAATTGACTAGAAAATTACCATAAACACAGTGGTGTAACTTCCACAGCTCGATTCTAAAAATTTCACAAACGTATTTTACTATTTAATTGATTCTTTAATTTATTATTATAGCTTAAATTTTGGGTTGTTGGATAGACAATCACAGAATCTCACAACCGCAACAGCATAACATATATTAATCGACATAATACTTCACAAAGTCATTTCAAAAATGATATACAAGAGTCGTACTAATACAAATTCTACCCTTCGATAGTTATAACAACACGTCCCTACCGAACTGATACAAGATACATGTAATACAACAAAAACAAGATAATAACTAGCTATCGATGAAGCTTTATGCTTCAAGCTCCTCCAAAATGCATCCATGGAAAAACCTAAACTACTTGGTTGGCCATAAAAATTTGAGCACCCAAGAGTTTTAGGAAAAGAAATAAAACTCTAGGTAAAACATGGGTCTAGTGTGAGTAAACTCAATCAAAGTAATTACTTTGCTAAAAACCCTTTTAAAATAAAACGTATCTCAAAAGGCCACGCCGCACATAAACATAGATAGATTTTTACCTTATGATAACCAAAATACTTTTTATAGAAAATCCAGTGATATTATAATAATGTCTAGGATTCAAAGTAAATATATAAATAGCTGAATTTCTTGCATCCCACATTCCAACATATTTAGGCACCAATAAAAATATACGACATTTATTGGAGAATGGATTACATATAATGACTGGGCTCCTTGGGTATAGTCTACCATAGTGCATCGTTAGATAAACATATCGGAGCCTCACCTGGATTCCCTACCAACACAGGACTGGCCTACCACTTACTGGATAGTATTGAACACATCAGGACCACGGTTGGATCAGCAACCATACTGAAGCGTAGAAAAATGGGTCAAATATCTATTTTGGTTTTGATGATGACATACCCTAATGAATGCAACCCACATGTCCTTACTGCATCTCCCCTGTTTTAGTCATTCCTAGTTGATGAGGCTTGAGGCTACGTCTTTATCTTTTAGAATAGCAATCCCACTTCGAATGCTAACACTACCTTCCAGGCAGAAATGTAGTGCCAGCATTCATCCATACTAGTTATCCAGGATAAGGATGAACCGAAGGCATAACTTCTACTACATCCGTTTTGGAATAATCCTAAGGAATAATAGCAAGAAACCCTTGCACTTCAATGGCTTTGTTTTTGGTTCCATACACTTTAAGATGTCTTCATTTCGAAATGCTTGAGTTGGATCGAAGTGGTTTTCGAATAACATATCTGATCCCAATCTCTTCGAAACAACTTTTGATCGGTAAACTCAACCCCGGTTCTTTAGGAAATAAGCAGATAAAAGATAAGAGCGAAGTTCACCTCCTAACCATTTATGGATGGATTTCCTTATCATTTACCCTAGAAGAACGAAACAAGATTCATATGTACAATACAACATCGTCAGGGATGACTCTGCCATATAACTCACGTGTTTCTCCTATATATTTCCAAATTTACATTTTGGTCCAGATTTGATAGTCGATTATTTAATTATCAAATAAAAATCATTCAATATTAATTTAAGTCCACATGGGATCCACTAAGCCTTTATTATTTAACCTTTCTTTAACTAAAGTCACTTTATAAACATTCGATCAAAAGATATATTACAAACCATTATTCCCAAAACCCATTAAATCCTTTTTACACTTGGAAAACATTTATATACTCACCTCGGTGATATAAGTATATCACCGAACTTTATAAGAGATTTCCACTCTGTATATTCCATATTAAACGACCATACGAATTCAGTTTAAAAACATTTCTTCCTATAAAACTAACCTACTCATCCTTCCCAAAAAGTTTCTTTCATAAAAGTTAACTTTATGATTAAAAATACCTTTACAATCTATTAAATCATTTGTAAATAATTTTCCTATTATTAAAATGCTTTTAATAAACCTTCTTAAAGAAAAAATCCTTTACAAATATCATTTCCAAAACATCTTTTGAAAACCACTTTAAATAAACCCTTTTATTTGGTAAAGCCGCTTTTATAAAAAAGTTACTATTTATAAATACCTCTATTAAATAATTATATAACTTGAAAATCATTTATAATCTCTAAAACCTAAAATTAATTAAAGGATTGAAGTTAATTCAATATTATACTTTATAAATCCAAAACGAATCTTAGCAATCACAACGTGCAATTAAAGTTACCATTTTCTTTTAGTCTCGTTTTCGAGTCATTCAATAATTTATTTACATAAATCAACATATATGTTAATATACTTTGTATCCAAATCAAGAAAAACATGTCAATATAAACGAACTGGCATATACATGTCCAAATAACACAATAGTAGGATGGTGATTTGTCCTGCCAAATAGGTATCCAACAATCACATAATTAACTTATAGTAGAACGAGGATTTATTTTACACATATATATGTCCATATAATCAAACGACCAGTCTATAGCAAGAGCAAAATATATTCTGCTAACCTATTTCTCCAACAGTCAAATCAGTTACATTATAGCAGAAAAGAGATATATTCTTCTATTAGATATCCACACAATACAACCAATCACATTATAATTCATTTACATTTGTTTTTATACTTATTGCTACCAATATTTTAATCACTTATGTTTGAACCATCTTTGGAAAAGAAGTACCTTAAAGGCAATTTGATTCTTGGAAAATAAAGGACTTAAAATTTAAAACTTCTTTTTAAAATTAATTATTTACAAGTTAAACCCTTGTTTAAATCATAATCAATCATGATTAGTTCTTCACTTAATTATAAATTTAGACATAACTAAACCTTTAATAACTAATTAAAAAATTATTAACTATCATACAAAATAGCTTAAACCTATCATTTATTAATTATTAAATTATAATTTAAACCTTTATTAGTAATTAAATAATAAATTATATCTTAAGTAAATAATTTACTTTAAATTAAAGAATTAATTAATTAAAATAATTTAAATGATTTAAAAATTGATTTATTTAATTAAACTTATACTTAATTAATAATTAATGAAAATTAATCTTATCTTCAAAAGATAATTAATTAATAACTTACCTTTACTCAATTATAATTAATCAAACCTATTTAATCTTAATTACTTATCAATTATTTAAACTTAATTAATAAAAATTTAATCATTTAAAACATAATTAACTTTATAAAACATGATTATTAAGTTTATAAAACAATTTCAAAACATTTTAAGTTAATAAAACCAAATTTTGCAAAAATCGAATTTTTAGGCCAAAATGCATCCGTAGCGACTATCGCTATGGATACCCGTAATCTCAACTTGTTTTTATCTTCCCTTTTGAAACTTTACCTTTAAGTTTACTAACATTTTTTTTCAAACATAAGAAAAACAAAGTTTGTAAACTTAAGCTTTTGATTTCAAACTACTTATTATAGTTTTCATAAGAAATTCCGTATCGCTTTTACAAATAAGATGCTATCTAGCATACACCATATAAACATGTTTAAAGCACGCACTATTTTTTCAACTACCACATAAAAAAGATCCTAAATTTAAAACCAAACACATCAATTTGATCCATCCATTTAAGTCTAATGCCTAACACAAACTATCACATACATATACATCCAAACTGTATCATAATCCAAGCATTAACATCGTATATAAGTACCACCATATAGCAAAGAACACATCCTTTTGAAAATTAGAAGGTTACTCAACCAAAATCCTAAAAAACTTGAAATGCTTTAGAACTCATAAAACTTGGAAAACCAAAAAATCAACTTGAAAATGGGTCATTTTCTCTTTGATTTTCGGCCATATTACTCCTGCAATTTTAAAATTTGGTCGAATGAAAAATTCTAGAAATTCATTTTCTCTATTATTGAAAAAAGAATCACTTAGTATCTTTTTTTTCAAGGTATGGTCAAAAGAAGGAGTGGTATTTTTAGCCATGATAATTTGGTTCGAAAATGAATCAGAAAGAAATGTCTTTTTGACCCAAACATATTCGAAATTTGAAAAAATGGTGTTAACAAAAGTTGTAGCTACTAGAATTTTATAAGGTTTACGAAAAAGAAAATCTTGGTTTGGAGTATTGTAGTGGAATTTATGGCCGAATGAAGTGGGAGGAAAAAGAAGAAGTTTTTAAAATGAAAAGGAGGAGATTAAACAAGTTCGAAATCATTTTAAATAAATAAATAAATTGAATTTGAAGTTTTGAATTTTAAAAGAGAATACATTAGCAAGTTTTTAAAAATGAAAAGGAAGATGAGAAAGCTTTGGAATAAATAAAAAAATGAAAATTAATTGGAAAAGGAAATTGGAGAAATGTTTTATAATGTAATGGTGAATTTACTCAACCGCCCTTGTCCTTTGCACTCCATTCCCCCTTTGCCACCTCACCGCCTTGTCCCTTTACCTTTGCTCTCATTTTTGACCTTATCCCCCCTTCCATGGCTTAAGCCAATATGATATGATGTCAAGTGTACTTAATGTTTACATATGTTTCTTAAAGCATATTTTTATTTTACTATATAAATATATTTTTTATGAAAATCTTATCTTATCTTACCTTATATATATAAAGTATATACATACACAAATATGAATTTACATGTCTAAATTTATTTTCAAATATATGTATATGTGTATATTATAGTGTCACAACAATTTGGACTACTTGTAGCAGACGAAAAATAAAATATTCGAAAAACGAATTCTAGTCACATTTCAATCATTCTTCGAACTAAATATTTCTGTCAAGAACTTGGAATAAGCTATTTCACTATCATTGTTTATTTTTTGTAAAAAGATTTATATTTTAATTATTAAATATATATATTGAATATTTAAAAATAATATAATATTTGCAAATCAAAGAAGTGAAATTCTAGGTTGTTACAGGGAATTTGGAATTTTTACAATATTTATTTTCAATTATAGGAAAATTTAGAAATTTGAGTTCTAATATGAATGACCGTAGAATCTTTGTATGATTATGACATTATTGATTTCTTTATGTATTAGAAAATCTATATGAAAGTAATATTTATTTGGAAAGCATTTAATTGGAAAATAATAAAGATTTTAATTTATTTTGATCTTTTAGTTAACGGCAAAAGATAAGATTAAAAATTTAAAGATAGATAAATATTTGTTTATTTAAAAAAGAAAGTTAGAAATTTTAAAGGGTTGTAAAAATGAATTCATGAATATTAAACTATGTAATTGAGACTTAAATGAAAATAAAATTAATAATAAAAGAAGTTTGAATAATGTAAATCACCGTTATTCAAATATGTAAATTAATATAATAATGAATTATAGATTTGTGTAATAAGGATTTATGAAATTTGAATAATGAATTTAAAAAATTTAATGAGAAATAAAAGAGAGAAAATTTTAGTATTAACTACTTTATTTTCTAAATGAGTTGGAGGCAGCCCAAAGCCCATTAAGGCTTGCTAATGGAAGAATGCCCTCATTATGTCATTACTATACGACTCATTCTCTATAAACGAATACTGAAACTCATCTTTCCCAAAATCCTCTTTCTCACCTAGAACCCTTTCTTTCCAAAAATAAAAAAATATTGAAATAAAGTATCAAAAAATTCCTAAACTCAGAACTGTGCTTCCCAATAGCTCTCTCCACTTTATAAACCCAAAAAGGAGGAATTTTAGCCATGGTTGGAGGTCTGAGTTGGTTGAATAGTAAGGAATGAGGATGAAAATTTGAAGCTGAAAATGCTATTTACTAGGAAAATCATAACTAATATCATAAAAAATTGAGAATTTTGATATTTTGGTACGTTGTTCTTTCCTTTCATATGATCTTTAGTTAAATTTCATGGAAAAACAATAAGATTTTATAGCTAAATACTGACGGTACTAAGGATGAAATTATGTGATTTTTACTGATGTGAAGCTTTTAGGATGTTTTGGATGAGTTAATCTTATATCTTGTTTTAATCTAATTGCATATTGAAATGGCTTGTTTAAATGCGAAATTTATGGTTAAAGTATGGCTGCTTGCTTTGAATTATATTAATAATAATATGACTTGTTCAAAACCAGTAATATGTTTAATATGACTTGGATAGTCATCTGATTTCTATGTTTTGATTGTACAATGTGTTTCCAAGTGTACGCAACTATTAATTTGAGTTAGAATTGCTAGTTTTGATCATCGGAGTGTAGGAAATCAAGAGGTATTGGTTGTAGTCGACTGGTCAGAATCTGGAGCAAGCATGCTCTAGGTACTTCTTCTTTCACCTTTATGCCCTTTTGTGCTCATTTTCATGTAGCACTTCTTCTTATATGCTTAGATGTTGATTTATTGTTCCTTGCCTTGGGAAGATGTAGATTTATACCCTATGGATCTATTGTTTACATGCCTTTCTATGTTGAAATACAGCCTTTTTAGCTGCAAACTCTCTTATTCTTTCGAATTCTAATTTTCATTATTTTGCTTTGAGATTCCATGGATTTGTATCCTATGGAAACATTATATACATACTTTATATGTAGGATCGTTTTCACCCAAGTGGGGGAGGGGGTGAATAAGGTGATACTTAAAATTAATGTGGAAATATAAATAATAACAACAAGCAACGCAGTAGAGATCACACACAGATTCACCCAGCTTTGGCAAAAACTTGCCAACATGCTTCTCCAAGTTTTTACTAGAAATTAGGTAGTCAGACACCTACAAAAACACGTGAACTCACGACACCCGCTAGCTCGATTAACCAAACTCTACGTTCAAAAATCTATCATAACTCAACCGTTGAGTGACGAATTCTAAAACTATGCCTCGTAGCTTGTACATAGTTACACAACTAGAGTTTGACTCAAATTTTAAAAAGGAAATGACAAATAATAAAAGTAAACAAAAAAACCCTATTTTAAAGAATTATAGCCCAATCAAAAAGAATATAGTCCTAGAATAATTAAGAGATCGCCTTTATTTATTCAAGTAATATCTTCGGTCGCATTGTTTCTCTTATTTACTGTAAACATGTAATCTGTCATGATTTGTTTTGAATCTGGTTTTGCATGTGTTGATGCTCTTGTATCAATTGGTGGTCTGGATTGGTTTTGGTCCGGTTCACCTCAGCTCTGAACTGATACATTTGTATGTATATATTTGCATATATGCATACATGTGTCTTTGTACATTTTGTGGTCAAACTTGTTTTCATATGTGTGTTGTATTTTGGTTGAGTCTACACTTCATATTGATCTCCAATGATCTACTTATTTGTGTTCACAACTGTGTTCTTGCAGTGTTCACAACTGTGTTCTTGCAGTCTTTCCTACAACTTGATTTATTACTTCTAACCATATTTATTGTCACCTCCGTTGCATATTTAAATTTGGTTTGTTACTACATATATATGTGTGTGTGTGACGCAACGGATTAACAACTTTGATCACGAGATGGTGCTTCGTGTCAAATAAATCGAAATAAATCGATAAACGATGATGGAATGATGCAAATATGGATTGATGGATTAAAGATTCCATGGATAAATGCATAAATCCATTGATCTCGCGAGATACCAGATTCTAGCTACCTTTGACACGTTGATCGCGTACGATACCATGTTAGAAGATCTACGATTCTTCTACGTTGATCTCACGCACGAGATTCCGTGAATCGGCTTCAAATCCGTTGATTCAAGCGCACTCTAATAACCGAAAATGGAGAAAGGAGATAACACTCAACTTCCAATTTTAAAAGAGGCACAAAGCACTCAAACAAAAGTTTATTCAAAATCAACCATCTTTACAAATGACACACACCCCTATTTATAGGGTTACAACTCACACGGCACATGACCTAACATAGGTCGTTAACGACCTAACAGACTCAAGTTACAACAGCACAACTTACGACCTAAAAACACACTGCTAACAACATACAGTAAACGACCTAAATTAAATGAGTTACAACAAAAAACATATACAACACGAGTTACAACAATAACGACCTAAAGGCTCAATGACTCAAGAAATCTACGCGGCATAAGCTTTAGCGACATAAGAATTCTACATCAGGTGAGCGACTCAAGATCTGGACGACATAATTCGAAAGCAACTTAAAGACTTGCGGTATAACATGAAAAAAGTCATTAGGTCGCGAGCGACCTACTTCCAAACGAGCGACTTAAGGACAAGTGGTATAACTCGTTAACTCGTTGGTTGGTAACTTGTTAGATTGCTACCTCCTCCTCTACTTCATATCTTGCATAAGTCGCTTGACTCGCTTGGTTGGCTTAGCTCGCTAGGTCGTTCAGGCGACTCAAGGTTCAGGAACGAACACGAACGACTTAAGAGATGCGAGCGACTTAAGGCACACGAGTCATAATCACCATGGTGCGCTGCATCATCCTCCCCTAGTTGAACAGAATTCGACCTCGAATTCACATTTTCCTCTTCTTCAAAACGCTTATCCTCATGATATGGAATCAAGTGTCTGACGTTAAAAACATCGGCAGTACGGACATGGTCCGACAACCTTAACTGATAAGCATTATCATTGATCTTCTTCAAGATTTCTACTGGACCAATCTTTCAATCTTTCAATTTGTTGTAAGTTCCAACTCGAAAATGATCTTTCGTCAATACAGCGTAAACAAAATCACCTTCTTTGAAGTCCACACTCCTTCGCTTCTTATCTGCCCGTTGCTTATATTTCTCATTTGACTTAAGCAATGGTTCATGAACAATCCTATGGCACTCCTGCAATTCATTCACGAAATCACAAGCTCGTTTAACAACCCCTTTTTGAAATGGAACTATCGACAAATCCAACGGTCCCTTTGAAATTGTTGAATATCCCACTTGAAACGGACTGAATCCAGTACTTCGATTAACCGCATGATTATGTGTGAATTCTGCCTGACACAACATCACATCCCAGCTCTTCAAATTATCCTTCACAAGACATCTTAACAAGTTTCCCAAAGATCTGTTCACCACTTCCGTTTGCCCATCTATTTGTGGATGATAGGCGCTACTAAAATTCAGCTCAGTCTCAACCATCCTCCATAGACTCAACCAAAAATGACTTAGAAATAGAGTATCCCGGTCAGAAACAA
The DNA here is from genome assembly GCA_030765085.1 of Allium cepa. NCBI lineage: Eukaryota > Viridiplantae > Streptophyta > Magnoliopsida > Asparagales > Amaryllidaceae > Allium > Allium cepa. The sequence goes on along the minus strand of CM060941.1, from coordinate 507,199,455 downwards.
TGGTCTCAGGTAGCCCATGTAATCGATAAACCTCTTTAAAGAACAATTGAGTAACACGGACTGCATCAGCGGTCTTTTTGCAAGCTATGAAATGTGCCATCTTTGAAAATCTATCCACCACAACATATATGGAATCATTCCCTCGTTGAGTTCTTGGAAAACCCAAAACAAAATCCATGCTACTATCAACCCATGGTCTAGTAGACACAGGCAATGGCATATACAATCCTGCATTCGTAGCTGTCCCTTTGGAAACTTGACATATGTGACATCTCTGCACAAATCTTTCAACTTCTTTCCTCACGGAAGGCCAAAAATATGATTGAGAAATTAACTGCAAAGTACGATCTCTTCCCACATGACCTTCTTCATGCAATTCTTTCACAATCTTCATTCGCAAACTGCACTCTAGTATGCACAACCGATTCCCTTTGAATAGATGACCATCTACCAGCACATACTCATCCGTCTTCCCTTTCTCGACTTCATCTACAATTTTAGCAAAGTAAGAATCCTCAACAAACAATTCTGGAAGTACATCAAAACCCGTCACTTCAACTCTCATCATAGTCAACAAATGATTTCTTCTGCTCAATGCGTCTGCCATACGGTTTGTAATTCCCGACTTATACTTTACAACAAATGTAAACTGTTGCAAGTATGCGATCCATGAAGCATGCCTGGCTGCAACCTTATCCTGTCCCTGCAAATGCTTCAACGCTTCATGATCAGTGTATAACACAAACTCTTTATGAAACAAATAGTGTCTCCAATGCTTTATAGCTTAAATAATAGCATATAAATCCACATCATAAGTATTATATCTCATCTTTGCTCCCGAAAGCTTCTCACTGAAATAAGCAATTAGAGGGCCCCTCTGACTTAACACTCCTCCAATTCCAACTTTAGATGCATCAGTATGTAATTCAGATAGCAACTGAAAATCCAGCAAAACTAGGATTGATGCTGTCGTTAAAAGTTTCTTGATCTTTTCAAAAGAAAATCCTGCTTCCTTCGACCATGAAAACTGCTTGCCCTTCATACAAGCAGTAACAGGCGCTATCACGCTACTGAAATGTGGAATAAACCTTCGGAAGAATGATGCTAAACCATGAAAACTTCTCACTTCAGTTAGAGTCCTGGGCTGTGGCCAATTTCTGATTGCTTCAACTTTACCTTGATCCACCTGGATACCTTCCTTGGACAATGCATACCCCAAAAACAAAACACTATGCGTCATGAACATGCATTTCTTTGTTGCCGCATAAAATTAATCTTGATGAAGTATCACCAACACTTCCCGCAAGTACTGTAGATGTTCTTCTGTGCTTCCACTGTACATCAATATATCATCAAAGAATGCTACCACGAACTTTCCAATAAACGTTCGAAAGATCTGATTCATCACTCGCATAAAAGTACTTGGTGCATTTGAAAGACCAAATGGCATAACCAGCCATTCATACAACCCTTCTCGTGTCTTGGAAGCTGTCTTCCATTCGTCCCCTGGTCGAATTCGAATCTGATGATACTCACTCTTCAGATCAATCTTTGAAAAGATAGTAGCTCCACTCAACTGATCTAACAAATCATCCAATCTAGGCATTGGAATTCTGTATCTCACTGTAATCTTGTCTAGTGCTCGACTATCTGTACACATTCTCCAAGTTCCATCCTTCTTCGGCATTAACAGTACTGGTACTGCACTAGGACTTAAACTTTCTTGTACGCGCCCTTGTTCAAGTAACTCCTCCACCTGCCTTCTCAACTCTTCGTGCTCCTTTGGACTCATTCTATAATGTGGTCTATGTGGTAACACTACTCCTGGAACAAGATCTATCTGGTGTTGTATGTCTCTCAACGGTGGTAACTCTGTTGGCAATTCTTTTGGAAATACATCTTCAAACTCCTTTCACACTGGTTTAACTTCTTTAGGAATTTCAACCGTTTCACTACTTTCACGTCCAATTAACAGAAATACTTCAGGCTCATCCTCCACATCCTTGACAAATTCCTTCAAAGATAACAGAGTCTTTAGTTCTTCAATCTACTCCAACTTGTTTTCACTTTGTTGTCGTTGTTTAGGAACTAAAGTGATTTTAGTGCCCTCGAACATGAAACCATAATAGTTGGTCCTTCCATCGTGTTGCACGGCTCTATCAAATTGCCATGGTCTCCCCAACAACAAATGAAAGACATCCATTTCTACAACATCACACCAAATTTCATCCTTGTACTTCTATCCAATGGAAAAAGTTACACAAGCTCTTCGACTAACTTTCACCTCCCCACCTTTCCTCAACCAAGCTAATTTGTAGGGTTTGGGATGCTTCTCTGTCTTTAACGCTAACTTCTTTACAGTTTCTGCAGAGATGATGTTATGTGTAACAACCCAATATTTTCAACCCTTCGCATCCGCTCATGTCGGACTTGAAGTGTTCAAAGTACTGCGTTGTAGAATAATTTTGGCAAAACTCAGAATATGCAGTAAATAAAATCACAGAATCATATACACAGATATCAGAACTCACAGCGGAAATAAAATATTTAGTGGTTCATGAAGCCACCATAAAACTTTTAACCAAAAAGAATTTACATAGTTTAGAATCTGCAATACAGCTGTAGACATAAATAGAAACAGATTCCTCCAAAGTCTTGATTGCAGATAAGATAGGGACTGAAAAGCTTCCGGCAGCACGAATGATCTACGGGATGACCTAGCTCCGGAGAGAAAAACTGAAACTGCAACTCAGGCTGACCCGAGCGTAAAATAAAACATAACACTCGAGTCAGGACATACATACTTATATAATGTAAGCTAATTCAAGTGTACTGTAATATAGAACAAGTAACTTAAAGGATGCTTGGGACCGCCCATCCTCTAAGGATCCGTTAAACTATTTACTATGTAGTATATTGCGCTATTATAATAGTGTCTATTTATAAAATAAACTTACTTTTTAAATAGCGTTAAGGCTTTACATTTTCCACCTTAACACGTAATAGTCCCAGTAGTCCATCCAATACCATAGCTCCTCCTACTCGGGAAGCAACTAGAGGATACCACACGGGCTACGGGAGAAAACCAAACTCGTACAAGGCTCGATATGGTAGGTGACACGGCACAACGAGGCAATGCCAGGGTAGATATACCAATTGCTATCCGGACCGGTGGTAACGCGAAGCCGCAGCGACCGCCCACCTCGAACAACACTCCCAAATCAAGGGTGCACCCAAACAATCACAAGAGTAATAGAATGGTATACGAAGAAGTGCGTTCGATCAGAGGAGCTACCTCATTAATCCGAGAATCGCTCCTGTTTTAGCCACCTTAAGCCAACTCACGGGAGTCGGGTCCACGTATATACCTTTCAAGAAACGCCACCACCGACCTACTTCATTCTGGAATCTCCACCGCGTACACGGTTGGTCAAAGTGGTTTTCGGTATCGACAGAGTGTATGTCCATATCCGATCCCGGTCTCTTTGCCAACCCATCGTTATTATAACCCATGGTCATTTAAAACATTTTATACTTTAAAACCAGAATAAACATTTCCATTTCAAAATTATAAATACGATATCATTTTAAAACCCAAAAACAATATGATATCGTTATATTCAAATATAATTCTTTCCAAAAACCATACTGCTTAAAATTTATAATATCTGGAAGCCAAATATTTGAATTATATCTTCAAAACATAATATTTGGAATTTTTACTTTAAAACCATAACTCCCAACACACAAATGGTTTGGATATTCAACGGTATATAGAATAATGGTTTAACTTTATGGTTACTTTGTAAAGAAGATAATTTATATAGCTTTACAAATATATTTCTTTATTTAAAGTTTAAACCATAATTTAAATATCACTTTATGTCCCCAAATCCATTACAATTCCTATATATATATATATATATCCAATTGGAGTATTTCCTATTCAAAACTAAGTTTGGATTTTATTCTTTCAACAAATCAATGTTTTATTATTTAGTCTTGAATATTCCCATAAATTCCATAAATAAACTCCAAATGTTAGTCATTTAATATCTTCAAAATTCACTTAATACTAGAATATTCATCTTAAATTTATTAAGGAAAATCCAGTTATAAATATCATATCTTAAGATTTTCCAAACTTAACATAAAATAAAATTTATCAAATTCCATGAGTTTTAAAACAATCAATTCTAGATTCTGTAGCACTTAGGAAATGCTACCTAAAGTTACGGGTAAAACTAGTCCAATTTCAAAAAGACAGCATTTAAAATGCTGTAGCAGATTTGTTTAACTAAATAAATATTTCCAAATATAACTTATTTATCTATTTATTAATTAACTGAAAGCTTATTTTTCAAAATCTAGAATTTCTAAAATAAGTTATATTCCAAAATTCTATTCAAATATTTATTTATTTATTAACATTTATAACTCATTCAAAAATAAAAATAAAAAAAATCCTTTAAAGATATTAAATCAAATATTTAACTTCCAAAATAATTTTAAATATTTCAGAAAATATTATAAGGACCACGGGCCTGTATAAAATTTTCTAGCCTAGGTCAAGTGATACGGATTTATATCATTTCAACCCGTAATTTACAAAACCCCGGGTTCTATCATTTCAAACCCGCAATCCCAAGTTATCAGTTAAGCAGTTAACAGACTAGTTTAACAATAATCATTATTTCAGCCCATAACAATCCAACTTTAACAGGGAACTTGCAGTGGTGATTTAAGCAGTAAATAACAATTAATAATATAACTGCAGAAATAATATAACAGATAAATAACTGATGAGATGTCAATTTAAATGGGTTCATCATTCTTCATCATACTACAGACAGATAATATCTAAATAGAATGTTTACACATACACTTGCGATAATTTACACAATATATGTACATATGTCTGGTGAGAAAAACTCACCTGAAAGCTGCAGAAAATTTGATTCAAGCGAAAATGAAAAATCCACCAAAAAAAAGAAACACACAGAGGGTAGCGATCAAATTTCCCTGGATGTCACGCCTAGATTCAAATCTATAACAAGATCCAAATACCGAATACGTGACTTTTAAAATTTATGGTCAACGCAAATATTTGAAACAATTGGAACGAATAGAGTCAAAGAAATTTGGCACGATACGCTCGACCACTACACCACCCTACTTGACGAACAACTCGGCCCAAAATAAAATCTTTTTTTTTTCTACCTTTTATATATATACTCTATTATTTAATTAAACAAAACGCACAACCACCACATTACTAAACTTCAACTGGAAGTATGCATAAGGTCACGGCCCAAGCCTATATCAACTAAGAATGTACGCTCACTATAACCCAAAGAAATGCAAATACTTCACTCCCTTATTTTTTTCCCTTCACGCAAAAACACACTGCCTATTTCCTACTAGATTTGCGTGTACACATGCAAAAGTTTTCACCCAGCCTATACTACAAACTAATGCATGGATAGTACATTATTTGATCTGCACGTTACTTCCTTTATAAAATTTTATTATATCATTACTAAATTATAAATATTCTCCTTTTTTTTTATATGTGTAACGACCTGTCATTTTCGTTAATTAAATTTTGTCATTTAAATAAGATTTACGCAAATTTACTTTAGAAGAAATAAAGATTTTAAAATTAATAATGAAGCAAATGTTGAGAAGGAAATGAAACCATGGGAATATAAGGCTAAGTATTTACAGTTGAAACAAAATGACGAATAAATTGAAGTGATGTAAATTGTTATATTAGGCTAAGAGTTGCATATAAGAGAACAAAGGTAAGTAGTGAATTTAGTTAATGAATTAATAATATTAAATAGTAAATTGAATTAAATCAATGTCCGGTACAAATTGAAATATTGTTTGGAATGAAAGCTTATAAATTGTAAGCATTTAATTTACAAATGAAATCAGTGTGTGTTTTTTTTTTTTTTTTTTTTATAAATATATATATCACATGCACAATTCGCCCAATCTTTCGACTAAATGCATGGATCTTTTTAATAGATGCTTGCACACACACTATATGGTCTGAACTATATTTATGTTAAAAATATGCAGGCACTGCTTCCTATATGATATGCATTTAGTACAGGTAAATTATCTAATATATGCAAAAAGGCAAAGCTTCTCACTGATACACGTATGTACATGTACCCTCAAATCTCTCCTCTCCCTCTTCCCTTCCTCTCCTTCCTCTGTTTTACATATATATTTCTTTCTTCTTTTTTTTTTCTTCTTTTTTTTTTCTTTTTCTTTTTCTTTTTGTTTTTTTTTTCAATGAACATTATTGACTTTCTATTTTGTTTGACCCAAAACTAAGTATGATATATACAATGAATAACCCATTTTTCGTAGTGATAGTACGCGTAAACTTTAAGCTAGCATTAAATTAAATCTGGGTCAACTACACCATCTCTTTGCACACACATATTAGATTTCTACAGATGTGATGACTCATAAATTTCCAAAGTTTGTCAACTAGATCGGGTGAAGTAGATGGGTTGGAGTGGCCGAGCATATCAAATGAGAAAAAAAAAACTGAGGAAAGGAAAAACTAGAAGGAAAAGAAAGAGAAAACAATAAGACAATTACCTGATGCTTCGAACGAAATTGCCAGAGGAAAATTTGCAATGCTTTGAAGAGTGGTGAGTTTTTTTTTTCTTTTTGTTGAGATGTGGATCTCTGGCATATTTATACACGAATTTGTGAAACGGCAAGGCAGTGATCAAGGGATGTGGCGTGATTAACTCATTTCAGTTTTGCAAAAGGATAAAAAAAAAATTTTCAACGTATAAAGTTTGATCAGTATTCGAAAATTTGTAAACAAAAAGGCAGAGAAAATGGCAGCTTGGATTATGGGAAATAAATGACTTGCGTGATACATGGTTTGATTTATAAAGTTTGTACGTTACTTAAGGGGAATATTGATCAAAGGAAGGGCAAGCGTGATGTTTGGTAAAGCTGATGACAACAGAGGGTAAGAGGAATAAGCAAAAATGCGAACGTTACATATATACAAATGCACTAATGTTGCTCACGTGTGATCCATTTTATTTTAGCTAAAATCTTGATTTTAGTTTGATACCCATAAATGAAAAGGTGAATATTTATGTAAGCTTTAGGCAAAGAACGTATACCATTTATTAAAAGAAATCAAACGGTCCTTTAAAACAAAATAACGTCCGTCTTAAAATCACTGACTGATATTTTTCTCCATAAAGATATTTAAATACGATTTTTTTTACTTTATATGCGTGATTATAGGAACGAAAAAATTTTATCTTGCAAAATAAAGGCAGTGGAAACAGAGAGATATAAATAGGAATGTGAGAATTTGAAAAGATATGCAAGGTTAAATTTGAATGCATGAGTTGATTTTTAGGCAATCAAATATATTAGTCCATTTAGGTTGCGTGAATAAATGAATACAGTGACATGCTCAAGAAACAAAAAGGTAAGAGGCAAATGCCAAAAATGTTAAAAGAATAAAATTTTGTGTCACGCGCAAAGGAAGGCAAAATTGATTTTCTTTCAAATGATATATGCGTGATTGTAGATTTAGGCAGATAAAGTTTCGTGATCAGAGGAATGGCAAAATATGAACCGTTCCAATTATATGAGAATTGATATATTATTATTTTTTTAGTTTGATTTAATTAAATGACGGCAAAAAATTTTCAAAGCTTTTGGAAATGGAAACGTATATACACATTTTATTTAAAACCAAACTGTCAGTTACAACCAAAAGTAACGTTCGTCTTAAAAATCACTAACTGATGTTTTAATCCATAAAGGTGTTTATATATGATTTTAAAAGTACGTCAAACTGACGTAATACAAAACATCAAAAATATATATATAAAATAACGTTTTAAATTTTACACGTTTTATTACATTACTTATCATAAATTTTACGCGTCCTTTTAAACGCGATATTTAACAGTTTATAAATACACTAAATCCTTCAAAAATAATACTTAACTAAAATTTAAATTGGTTTACATTCTTCATATTATATATATATATATATATATATATACGGTACTTATTCCCTAGATTTACGCGCCCTTTTTAACGCGTGATTACCCAGTTCATTTATACATAAAAAAAAAAAATTCGAAATTCTAACCGTGCTAAGACTCGAACTCGTGACCTGTCGTGAATAGCCCAGATGTCTTAACCACCTAAGCTATAAATGTTTTCTTAATGAAAACTTGATTTTTTCAGAGATCTTATTAGTTAGTCCTAATAAATTTTTTTTTTCATATTTTGTTTTAATCACTTTAAATAAACCCCAAATTTTTTTTTAAAAAAAAAAATACAAGTGAAAAATACTTGTAAAAAAATTGGGCTGTTACACTCTCCCCCACTCATAACTTTTCGTCCTCGAAAAGGAAGAAGGTAGGGGAATAGAAACAACGTGAAAGAAAACTGAATTAAAACTTAAATTAGTATCATTAATCTAAACAATAAAATTCAATTTTAAATTAATCTTTGATTTCATCTATTTATACTTAAAATTTTAACATTTATTTATTTACATATTTACTTGTATAATATCCCTACACTTAAAAAAAATCATTCATATTTTTTTTTCTATCCAAATTTTTCACAAGGTATTATAACATTCTAATTTAAAATGTTTAATTTTAATCCAAATTTGAAATGGTAATTTAACTTAATTTTTTAAAGTAAATTTACCATTTCCCAAAATAGGCTAAATTCCCCATTTAGTTTCTTCTTTATTCCAAATTAAATTTATTTTTCTCAATATTTTTCTCATCTATGTCAAATATTTTCTCAATTTCTAAACCATATAATTTCAATTAATTAATATTCAATAATTGATTTAATTCATTTGATTTTTACAGAAGTTAAATCAATCTTAACTATTTCCAAATTAATTATCTTATTATCCAATTATTTTCTAAAATCAAAAATTTGTATAGTCATTTATAATAATCATCTTTTATTCAACAAATTTAATTTTCTTTATTCCAGATTATTATTAAATATATTCTGCTTAATATATCTATCGCACATATAAAGTAGATTATATTTAATATAACTATTCCAATATATTTCTAAATTTCCTTTAACACCATTTGATATTGTATATTATTCAATTATTATTTTATTTCTATTTACCTCTATTTGTCTTGTTGTAACTGAAACTTTAAGTGTATAACATTTATTATAACCACTCAAATTTTATTTATAAATCCTTTTATATTATACATTATCCAATTACATAGTTAATTTATGAATGATTTAGGTAAGTTATATTGGCATGCAATTTATACAAGTAAAATTTTCCAACTATATTATTCAAGTTTAAATATTCATTCCAAATTTGACTTTATTTTATCATTAGAATCACCTTTTAACATAAATTTATGAATTAAATTTCCAATTAACTTCAAACCCTTTAGAGATAAATAAATACATACATATAGGATATGTCAAATCAATTTAAATCATATATCTATATATATTATAAATTAAGTCATATTTAGAAATTCAAATCAATTAAATTTTTGAAACAAAACTACAACGTGGTCTCTTTACTTTGATACTCGAAAATGAATGTCGATGATGTTGTAGTCATCACCGAAATTATTTTCCAGCGACAAAGAGAAGAGCACTAATTTTTAAAACTTTTAAAATTCTTTGGAAACAAATTTATATTCGAAAATAATTTAAATAATATATCCTTTTAAGACTTTAAACACAAGGTTTGAAACTATCAGAAATTAAATTCTTAAATTCTTGTTTTAAATTCATTTTTGTTTCTAAATAAATTTATAACCATGTTTTATAGTTCAATTATTTATATAAGACAAAACCAATGGTTTACAAAACCATAAATAAAATCAAACACTATTATCTCTAAACAACTAGTTAAATTTTGAAAATTATACTTATATATATAATATTAGATTTTTCCCAAATATAGGAATAAATTTTTTTTCAAAACAAGGATAGAGATTCAAATTTTGAAGGACTCAAATTAAAGAGAATTTTGATTTAAAGATAAGTTGGAATCAGAAGATCCGATGGTTAAATAACAGAATAAGGAACCAGATAAGTTTATATAAATCGCGGGCAACCTTAACCGGGTCAACCGTGACTTAAAGAATAAGATCGATGTGGATTTTCTAGGGTAAATCTACATTCGATCTGAAGAGATAGAGTTTAGAATAACCAAAGATACTAGCATCTAAACTGAGGATAAATATAAATCTCCGGTGAATCAATGCTAGCTGTAAAGGAGTTTCACCCCTATATTAGAATATTGGCGAAACTGCCAATTTACTATAAAGATCATCCGAAGTGGAGTTATGGGATACTCCAGAATCGGAAAAATGAATAGTGAGGGACATGAATGAACTTCGGAACCGCAGGGAACGTTCCAAAATTCGAAAAGGAAGAGATTCAAGCTCAAATGAAAGTGATTCTGTAAATCAATTTTACCATACATTCTAAGTTTTGCCTAGAGCCAAAGCTCTGATACCAAATGTAACAACCCAATATTTTCAACCCTTCGCATCCGCTCATGTCGGACTTGAAGTGTTCAAAGTACTGCGTTGTAGAATAATTTTGGCAAAACTCAGAATATGCAGTAAATAAAATCACAGAATCATATACACAGATATCAGAACTCACAGCGGAAATAAAATATTTAGTGGTTCATGAAGCCACCATAAAACTTTTAACCAAAAAGAATTTACATAGTTTAGAATCTGCAATACAGCTGTAGACATAAATAGAAACAGATTCCTCCAAAGTCTTGATTGCAGATAAGATAGGGACTGAAAAGCTTCCGGCAGCACGAATGATCTACGGGATGACCTAGCTCCGGAGAGAAAAACTGAAACTGCAACTCAGGCTGACCCGAGCGTAAAATAAAACATAACACTCGAGTCAGGACATACATACTTATATAATGTAAGCTAATTCAAGTGTACTGTAATATAGAACAAGTAACTTAAAGGATGCTTGGGACCGCCCATCCTCTAAGGATCCGTTAAACTATTTACTATGTAGTATATTGCACTATTATAATAGTGTCTATTTATAAAATAAACTTACTTTTTAAATAGCGTTAAGGCTTTACATTTTCCACCTTAACACGTAATAGTCCCAGTAGTCCATCCAATACCATAGCTCCTCCTACTCGGGAAGCAACTAGAGGATACCACACGGGCTACGGGAGAAAACCAAACTCGTACAAGGCTCGATATGGTAGGTGACACGGCACAACGAGGCAATGCCAGGGTAGATATACCAATTGCTATCCGGACCGGTGGTAACGCGAAGCCGCAGCGACCGCCCACCTCGAACAACACTCCCAAATCAAGGGTGCACCCAAACAATCACAAGAGTAATAGAATGGTATACGAAGAAGTGCGTTCGATCAGAGGAGCTACCTCATTAATCCGAGAATCGCTCCTGTTTTAGCCACCTTAAGCCAACTCACGGGAGTCGGGTCCACGTATATACCTTTCAAGAAACGCCACCACCGACCTACTTCATTCTGGAATCTCCACCGCGTACACGGTTGGTCAAAGTGGTTTTCGGTATCGACAGAGAGTATGTCCATATCCGATCCCGGTCTCTTTGCCAACCCATCGTTATTATAACCCGTGGTCATTTAAAACATTTTATACTTTAAAACCAGAATAAACATTTCCATTTCAAAATTATAAATACGATATCATTTTAAAACCCAAAAACAATATGATATCGTTATATTCAAATATAATTCTTTCCAAAAACCATACTGCTTAAAATTTATAATATCTGGAAGCCAAATATTTGAATTATATCTTCAAAACATAATATTTGGAATTTTTACTTTAAAACCATAACTCCCAACACACAAATGGTTTGGATATTCAACGGTATATAGAATAATGGTTTAACTTTATGGTTACTTTGTAAAGAAGATAATTTATATAGCTTTACAAATATATTTCTTTATTTAAAGTTTAAACCATAATTTAAATATCACTTTATGTCCCCAAATCCATTACAATTCCTATATATATATATATATATATCCAATTGGAGTATTTCCTATTCAAAACTAAGTTTGGATTTTATTCTTTCAACAAATCAATGTTTTATTATTTAGTCTTGAATATTCCCATAAATTCCATAAATAAACTCCAAATGTTAGTCATTTAATATCTTCAAAATTCACTTAATACTAGAATATTCATCTTAAATTTATTAAGGAAAATCCAGTTATAAATATCATATCTTAAGATTTTCCAAACTTAACATAAAATAAAATTTATCAAATTCCATGAGTTTTAAAACAATCAATTCTAGATTCTGTAGCACTTAGGAAATGCTACCTAAAGTTACGGGTAAAACTAGTCCAATTTCAAAAAGACAGCATTTAAAATGCTGTAGCAGATTTGTTTAACTAAATAAATATTTCCAAATATAACTTATTTATCTATTTATTAGTTAACTGAAAGCTTATTTTTCAAAATCTAGAATTTCTAAAATAAGTTATATTCCAAAATTCTATTCAAATATTTATTTATTTATTAACATTTATAACTCATTCAAAAATAAAAATAAAAAAAATCCTTTAAAGATATTAAATCAAATATTTAACTTCCAAAATAATTTTAAATATTTCAGAAAATATTATAAGGACCACGGGCCTGTATAAAATTTTCTAGCCTAGGTCAAGTGATACGGATTTATATCATTTCAACCCGTAATTTACAAAACCCCGGGTTCTATCATTTCAAACCCGCAATCCCAAGTTATCAGTTAAGCAGTTAACAGACTAGTTTAACAATAATCATTATTTCAGCCCATAACAATCCAACTTTAACAGGGAACTTGCAGTGGTGATTTAAGCAGTAAATAACAATTAATAATATAACTGCAGAAATAATATAACAGATAAATAACTGATGAGATGTCAATTTAAATGGGTTCATCATTCTTCATCATACTACAGACAGATAATATCTAAATAGAATGTTTACACATACACTTGCGATAATTTACACAATATATGTACATATGTCTGGTGAGAAAAACTCACCTGAAAGCTGCAGAAAATTTGATTCAAGCGAAAATGAAAAATCCACCAAAAAAAAGAAACACACAGAGGGTAGCGATCAAATTTCCCTGGATGTCACGCCTAGATTCAAATCTATAACAAGATCCAAATACCGAATACGTGACTTTTAAAATTTATGGTCAACGCAAATATTTGAAACAATTGGAACGAATAGAGTCAAAGAAATTTGGCACGATACGCTCGACCACTACACCACCCTACTTGACGAACAACTCGGCCCAAAATAAAATCTTTTTTTTTTCTACCTTTTATATATATACTCTATTATTTAATTAAACAAAACGCACAACCACCACATTACTAAACTTCAACTGGAAGTATGCATAAGGTCACGGCCCAAGCCTATATCAACTAAGAATGTACGCTCACTATAACCCAAAGAAATGCAAATACTTCACTCCCTTATTTTTTTCCCTTCACGCAAAAACACACTGCCTATTTCCTACTAGATTTGCGTGTACACATGCAAAAGTTTTCACCCAGCCTATACTACAAACTAATGCATGGATAGTACATTATTTGATCTGCACGTTACTTCCTTTATAAAATTTTATTATATCATTACTAAATTATAAATATTCTCCTTTTTTTTATATGTGTAACGACCTGTCATTTTCGTTAATTAAATTTTGTCATTTAAATAAGATTTACGCAAATTTACTTTAGAAGAAATAAAGATTTTAAAATTAATAATGAAGCAAATGTTGAGAAGGAAATGAAACCATGGGAATATAAGGCTAAGTATTTACAGTTGAAACAAAATGACGAATAAATTGAAGTGATGTAAATTGTTATATTAGGCTAAGAGTTGCATATAAGAGAACAAAGGTAAGTAGTGAATTTAGTTAATGAATTAATAATATTAAATAGTAAATTGAATTAAATCAATGTCCGGTACAAATTGAAATATTGTTTGGAATGAAAGCTTATAAATTGTAAGCATTTAATTTACAAATGAAATCAGTGTGTGTGTTTTTTTTTTTTTTTTTTTATAAATATATATATCACATGCACAATTCGCCCAATCTTTCGACTAAATGCATGGATCTTTTTAATAGATGCTTGCACACACACTATATGGTCTGAACTATATTTATGTTAAAAATATGCAGGCACTGCTTCCTATATGATATGCATTTAGTACAGGTAAATTATCTAATATATGCAAAAAGGCAAAGCTTCTCACTGATACACGTATGTACATGTACCCTCAAATCTCTCCTCTCCCTCTTCCCTTCCTCTCCTTCCTCTGTTTTACATATATATTTCTTTCTTCTTTTTTTTTTCTTCTTTTTTTTTCTTTTTCTTTTTCTTTTTGTTTTTTTTTTTTCAATGAACATTATTGACTTTCTATTTTGTTTGACCCAAAACTAAGTATGATATATACAATGAATAACCCATTTTTCGTAGTGATAGTACGCGTAAACTTTAAGCTAGCATTAAATTAAATCTGGGTCAACTACACCATCTCTTTGCACACACATATTAGATTTCTACAGATGTGATGACTCATAAATTTCCAAAGTTTGTCAACTAGATCGGGTGAAGTAGATGGGTTGGAGTGGCCGAGCATATCAAATGAGAAAAAAAAAACTGAGGAAAGGAAAAACTAGAAGGAAAAGAAAGAGAAAACAATAAGACAATTACCTGATGCTTCGAACGAAATTGCCAGAGGAAAATTTGCAATGCTTTGAAGAGTGGTGAGTTTTTTTTTTCTTTTTGTTGAGATGTGGATCTCTGGCATATTTATACACGAATTTGTGAAACGGCAAGGCAGTGATCAAGGGATGTGGCGTGATTAACTCATTTCAGTTTTGCAAAAGGATAAAAAAAAATTTTCAACGTATAAAGTTTGATCAGTATTCGAAAATTTGTAAACAAAAAGGCAGAGAAAATGGCAGCTTGGATTATGGGAAATAAATGACTTGCGTGATACATGGTTTGATTTATAAAGTTTGTACGTTACTTAAGGGGAATATTGATCAAAGGAAGGGCAAGCGTGATGTTTGGTAAAGCTGATGACAACAGAGGGTAAGAGGAATAAGCAAAAATGCGAACGTTACATATATACAAATGCACTAATGTTGCTCACGTGTGATCCATTTTATTTTAGCTAAAATCTTGATTTTAGTTTGATACCCATAAATGAAAAGGTGAATATTTATGTAAGCTTTAGGCAAAGAACGTATACCATTTATTAAAAGAAATCAAACGGTCCTTTAAAACAAAATAACGTCCGTCTTAAAATCACTGACTGATATTTTTCTCCATAAAGATATTTAAATACGATTTTTTTTACTTTATATGCGTGATTATAGGAACGAAAAAATTTTATCTTGCAAAATAAAGGCAGTGGAAACAGAGAGATATAAATAGGAATGTGAGAATTTGAAAAGATATGCAAGGTTAAATTTGAATGCATGAGTTGATTTTTAGGCAATCAAATATATTAGTCCATTTAGGTTGCGTGAATAAATGAATACAGTGACATGCTCAAGAAACAAAAAGGTAAGAGGCAAATGCCAAAAATGTTAAAAGAATAAAATTTTGTGTCACGCGCAAAGGAAGACAAAATTGATTTTCTTTCAAATGATATATGCGTGATTGTAGATTTAGGCAGATAAAGTTTCGTGATCAGAGGAATGGCAAAATATGAACCGTTCCAATTATATGAGAATTGATATATTATTATTTTTTTAGTTTGATTTAATTAAATGACGGCAAAAATTTTTCAAAGCTTTTGGAAATGGAAACGTATATACACATTTTATTTAAAACCAAACTGTCAGTTACAACCAAAAGTAACGTTTGTCTTAAAAATCACTAACTGATGTTTTAATCCATAAAGGTGTTTATATATGATTTTAAAAGTACGTCAAACTGACGTAATACAAAACATCAAAAATATATATATAAAATAACGTTTTAAATTTTACACGTTTTATTACATTACTTATCATAAATTTTACGCGTCCTTTTAAACGCGATATTTAACAGTTTATAAATACACTAAATCCTTCAAAAATAATACTTAACTAAAATTTAAATTGGTTTACATTCTTCATATTTTATATATATATATATATATATACGGTACTTATTCCCTAGATTTACGCGCCCTTTTTAACGCGTGATTACCCAGTTCATTTATACATAAAAAAAAAATTCGAAATTCTGACCGTGCTAAGACTCGAACTCGTGACCTGTCGTGAATAGCCCAGATGTCTTAACCACCTAAGCTATAAATGTTTTCTTAATTAAAACTTGATTTTTTCAGAGATCTTATTAGTTAGTCCTAATAAAAATTTTTTTTCATATTTTGTTTTAATCACTTTAAATAAACCCCAAATTTTTTTTTTAAAAAAAAAAAATACAAGTGAAAAATACTTGTAAAAAAATTGGGCTGTTACATTATGACAACTTCCTGCATCGATAACAAACTTACAAACCCTTCCCAAGATAGTGCAAGTTGACTGAAAGATGTTACTCCTCAACCAGCTAGTCTCCTCTTCCTGCTTTGGCGTCAAGCAAGATCTCCTCATCATTAAAGAATATCCCTCGTCTCCCGCCAATAATTCTTCTTCCTCCTCAACTTGTGGTGAACTGGAACATTTTATCTCTGCATCCTCATCCTCAACCTCAGCAACCATCACTCGCTTCTTAGGCTTCGGACATTCATTGCTCTTGCGACCAAACTCCTGACAATTATAACACTTGAAATTGTTGTTGACCTTGGTCTTAGCAACTTCATTAACAAACGGTTTACTAACAGCCTTGGAAACATTAGCATTGCTACTAGTCCCCTTCACCTGATTGTTGGAATTTGTAAATGCACCACCTCCTCTTCTACCTTGCTTCTCCCAAGCTAGAGTCTTCTGGTGTGCTTCCGCAACGGATCTTGGATCATACATGTTCACCATATCCTGAATTTGCATTCACAATCCTCCAATAAATCTAGCTGTCAACTGCTCCTCCATCTCCATGATATCATTTCTAGCAATCAGTTGATAAAACTCATCTACATAATCATTTACCGATTTCGTCCCTTGTCTCAAATTCTGTAAGCGCTGATACATAAGAGACTGATAATTATAAGGCAAGAAAGTAGCCTTCATCAACTTCTTCATCTTCTCCCATGAAACAATCTTTGACTTTCCCATTCTCTTCCGTATAAGTTTAGTTTGTTGCCACCATGCCATAGCTCTACCCCTTAATCGTATAGCAACCAACTTAACTCTACAATGCTCGGGTACTTCCTTGAAGTCAAAAATTTCCTCAACATTTGATAACCAATCCAAAAACTCTTCCACTATCATTCCTCCTTTGAATTCTGGAATCTCTGTTTTCATCCCCGACTCCCATTTACGATCATCTTCTACATCCACATATTGATTTCTCACTTGGCCTCCATCTCGATAATGAATACTACCTCTATCACCATCTTTATCATAATCAAATGTACTTCGATATCGATCTCGACCATCAACATCTCTATGATCATGCATATCTCTTCTACTATGCCTTTCAACATCACGATATGGCTCATCTCCAAACTCTAGTGGAGTTCTTCTCTCTTCATTTTTGTACTCATGGTGTTCTCGCCTTAGTGAAATTGATGATTCTCTTCTTTCTCGATAAGATTATGGTGACGCCCTCCACGCTTCCGTAACCGATGGCGAAACTCTGTTTCCTACATGGTTCGAGACTGGTGACCTTCTCCTTTGACTTTGATTCAAGTCATTCATCAATTTCTCTAACTTTCCAATACCTTCATCAAACTTTTCATTGATTCGTTGTTCCATTTGCTCATCTTCTTGTCTTCGATACACATCTTCAACATTTTGAAATCGATTAGCACGTCTCGGAGGCATTGTCAAATCTTCAACAAATCCAAACACACACTTCAACTAGCACAACTTCTATATCTCTCGGCCTGCACTTACTCTCCGCCTGCACTTAGTTTGGCTCGGCTTTTATCAAACTTGTCAACAAACAATCTCCAATACTTCTATCTCGGCTCAAACTCCAACTTATTGCTCTCGGCCTTGATCAAAACTTCTATATTCGGCTCCCAATAGGCTCGGCTTAGCTATGATTGGCTAAGTCTAGCTTTGATACCAAACTGACGCAGCGGATTAACAACTTTAATCACGAGATGGTGCTTCGTGTCAAATAAATCGATAAACGATGATGGAATGATGCAAATATGGATTGATGGATTAAAGATACCAAGGATAAATGCATAAATCCGTTGATCTCATGAGATACCGGATTCTAGCTATCTTTAACACGTTGATCGCGCACGATACCATATTAGAAGATCTACGATTCTTCTACGTTGATCTCACGCACGAGATTCCGTGAATCGGCTTCAAATCTGTTGATTCGAGCGCACTCGAATAACCGAAAATGGAGGAAGGAGATAACACTCAACTTCCAATTTTAAAAGAGGCACAAAGCACTCAAACAAAAGTTTATTAAAAATCAACCATCTTTACAAATGACACACACCCCTATTTATAGGGTTACAACTTGCACGACACACGACTTAACATAGGTCGTTAAAGACCTAACAGACTCAAGTTACAACAGCACGACTTACGACCTAAAATCACACGGCTAACGACATAGAGTAAACGACCTAAAATAAATGAGTTACAACAAACAACATATACAACACGAGTTACAACAACGACGACCTAAAGACTTAAGACACAAGAAATCTATGCGGCATAAACTTTAACGACATAAGAATTCTGCATCAGGTGAGCGACTCAAGATCTGGACGAGATAACTCGAAAGCGACTTAATGACTTACGGTATAACATGACAAAAGTCGTTAGGTCGCGAGCGACCTGCTTCCAAACGAGCGACTTAAGGACAAGTGGTATAACTCGTTAACTCGCTGGTTGGTAACTCGTTAGATCGCTACCTCCTCCTCTACTGCATATCTTGCATAAGTCGCTTGACTCGCTTGGTTGGCTTAGCTCGCTAGGTCGTTCAGGCGACTCAAGGTTCAGGAATGAACATGAACGACTTAAGAGATGCGAGCGACTTAAGGCACACGAGTCATAATCACCATGGTGTGCTACATCAGTGTGTGTGTATATATATGTATATGTATATGTATATTATATGTATATGTATACGTGTACGTATATGTATACGTGTACGTATACGTATACGTATACGTATACGTATATGTATAC
Source organism: Allium cepa (assembly GCA_030765085.1). NCBI lineage: Eukaryota > Viridiplantae > Streptophyta > Magnoliopsida > Asparagales > Amaryllidaceae > Allium > Allium cepa. Next base: position 507,180,105 of record CM060941.1, on the reverse strand, counting down.
ATATGTATGTGTATGTGTATGTGTATGTATATGTATATGTATATGTATACATGTGTGCATACTTGTATATATGTATGCTGGTCTCATTAAAGTGTGGTCTGGTTGATACTTCATTTGTACTTTAGTTAAACTAAACTGGTCTCATGTCTTTGCTTTGAGTTTAATTTCCAGTTGCTTCGAGTTATACTGCCTGATGCTTCGAGTCTTACTTGCTGTTTGTTGCACATATATGTGTGTCATTTTCTGGTAGCACTGTACATGTCTTGTTCCAGTAGCTTTGCACATGTTTGAATGCATGTTTATCCTATGTCCATATCCTGCTAGCCTTTCATTATTCATACCTCAGTTTTGATTTAAAGTCAAGTGTGTTCATGGCTTTAACTTGATATGTCTAGTTCTGGTTGCACTGGTCTGTTTGAGTAAACTTGTTGCTTTCGTTGCATTCACTTATGTTTATGTCTTAATCATGTTTGAGTCATTTCTTTTGTAAGATGATTCACGTGTTGTTTGGTCTGGTCTGTTCTTGTTTTGTTTTGAATTCCTGAAGCTTGTTGCCTTTTTTCCTCCTGACCATTTCATTGAACATGTACATAACCGGTGCCTTTGTATTCTATTCCTGTTGAACTGCTTGTATTCATCCATGTCAAGTTGCTTGGTTGCATATATGTAAATGTTGTTTGTCATGTTGCTCTTGAAGTCTGGTATGTTTCACTTTGTTGTACATGTTGAAACTTGCATATGTATGTATCTTGTGCAGTTTGTGTTTATGCATGCTCTGGTCTGGGTTCACTTTGTATTCAATTTCAATGCTTGCCTTGACCCATTGGCTTGTTGAGTTCAGATATTTCATGTTGTCATTTTGAAGTCGGATCCTTGCCTTTTGCATTTTGTTTTGCTCGAGAGTCATATGCACTTGAGTTGAATCCAGCCTAGGCTTGGATTTGACCTTGTGCTCATGTGTCCTTGCAATTTTATCAAGTAAACGCATATCGGTGTTCATGACCTTGTGGCATGTACTGATACACTGTGCATGTCATAAGTAGTTTTTGTATGGTGAATAAAAGAAAAATGACGATGAACAACCCAAATAGCCGAGTCAAATAATATTTTCAAAACACACATTTTATCGAGAACTGCAAAATATTTCTTTTTTTAATTTACCACGTCGGTGTTTATTTTGTAGATAGTTCAAACGCTGATTACAAGCTGGAGTAGAGTTGAAGATTAAACACGAGTGATGAGTGAATATATGTAGTGAGGTGAAAATTGTAGAGTGAAAAATGTGTTGTAATTGAAAAGTTGTAAATGTAGTGAGAGCTCAAATTTGTACTATTTGAATCTGTAATAAAATATTTGTTTGAATAAAATATTTGTTCAAATATGAATTTTGAGTTCTTTATTTTATTCAACAAATTTTATTTTATTATGTGAAAAATAAAATAGTACAATAACAAATACATTTAAAAGTATATATGTGTGTGTGTGTGTGTGTGTGTGTTTATTATCATCAAACAAAAATCATGGGCTATTGTGTTCTACAATCTCCTCCTTTTGATGATAACAAACATACTTTAAGTTTTTGACTCTATTAAATGTATTTGGTCATGATGAATTCTATTAGCTCCCCTTATTTGAATGCTCCCCCTACAGCAAAACTCCCCTTACACAGTTAAAAATGAAAAATTAATTAAAATAACTTTAAATAAAAATACTCTTGAATATTAGTCAGGATATCGCTCAAAAATCAAAATATTAACCTCTCTCCCCCTTTTATTATCATAAAAAATAATGATAGTGATTGTAATAGCTACGATTTTGATTTAAAATATAAAATCAAATCAAGAGGGAAATATTAATTTCAAATTCCAATTAATCAAACAAAAATCATAATATTTTATTAATTAGAAACGAACTCAACTTTAGAGAAATGGTAGGATTATGGAAAATTTTATAGAGTTATAAGAGTTTGATATTCTCAATAAAGGAATGATTTTTGCATTTTCCCATTTTAAATATTATACAAAAAATATAAAGCCTTTACTAACCATGCATAACCATTAGGACTATTAAATGAGGTTAGTAGTTACCCTTTTTTTTAAAAAAAATATCAAGTATTTTCTAACCATGCATAACCGTGAGAATTTTTAAATGAGATTAGAATATACTTGATATTTATCCCTTTCTTATATGCATCCCATCCATGGATAACCATGAAGATTTTTAAACAAGAATTGAAGCCTATATATAGAAATTCAAGCAATTCACCCATGCATAACTACGAGGACTTTTAAAGAGAGTGAATACTTTAGAATATAATTATTTTACAAAAAAATATTTTCTTATTGTGAAATACCAAATTTTGCATACTATATTACAATGTATGGATTGATAGAAAGGTGAAAGTGATAGAATTTATCATGGAATAAGTGCTAATCTAAAAATATTATAAAATTTGTTTAATTTTCATGAAATTATAAAATTATACTTCCTCTTGTTATGAAATATAATTTAATCACTATCCATCACTTTCCAAGCACTTTCCAAGCACTATAATAATTTTGAAAAGTTCCAAAAGATTCAATTAGCTAATGGTTATCTTTTCTAGAGTAAATCACTTACCGAAATAAACTAGAGTATATTTAGCATGATGAAAACCCTAGTTTCAAAAATTAAAATAAATTAAAATTAGTTTTCTGTAAGATGGTTTTGTGAAATTGACTTCTAGTTGAAAATCAATACAAATAATTAAATAATTGCAAAAATGATTTCAACATGAGATGATATCAGTTACATTTGAGGTATTCATGGTGATACGTAGTGGTATATAAGAAAAACGTGTACACCTCAACATTTGAATTGTTTTTTGAAATTTTTAGCACATCCATTTATATCATGCATATGTAATCTATATTGAGCAAAAAACACATTCAAAAAGTTCATCAAAGTAGTTTTGAAAATTGATTTGATAGATATAAAGAGAGTCAATAATGATTATTGTTTCAAAGTAGTTGAAAATCTTTGTTTCGAAGACTCACTCGATTTAAAACCTTTATTTGGCTAATAAAATTTTGATGTTTGATTTGGTTTATGACATGAGAGTTTTAGATGTTCAAAAATGCTACTTGCTAAAATTTATTTCAAGTCAATTTGTCAAATCAATCAAAAATTATACTTGAAATACCACAGCATGTTTGTGTAAAAAGATATGATTTCTGAGTTATATACCGAATTTATTGCGGTTTTTCATGACATTCTAAAGTGAATCAAAACTTAAAAATATAAAAGTTGTAGCATTAACGGTTAGCTTTCCAAAACTTCAAGAATTTCAAAAATCAAAGTTGAGATGTTCAAGATATGGTAAAAATACATCAACAATATCGATGAAAACATAATTAACAATATGTGAACAAAATTGAGTTAAGAGATCATACCTCGTTTTCCTTTGATGCCGTGATATCCAAAATGCGATGATCTCCATCTAATCTTTATAGGCTAAGGAACATTTAAATTTTAGTTTATCAATCACCTAGAGCAACTCGAAGTCTACCTCCATCAAATTTGTCCCTTAGCCCTCTTATGTGTTAAAATTTTTGGAGAAGACAAGTGGTCTAACTAATGATGTAGGACCATTCTTACCATCTATTGAAATCTTTCGTACCCAAATTTGTCTATATAATAAACTATTAGCATCTATAGTTGTACCCTTGGGAATCCAAATATATTTAAATTTCAAACCATTTATATTCGTAATTTTTGGAATCTATATTAGTTTGACGGTTTTTTGTTTGTATATATTTCGACAATTACTCTTGCCATGACCAATATTTTCATACTTTACGCATTTGGTTATCACATTTTCCCCTTAACGGTAATATTATTCATTTGTTCATATTTTGGCACTTTTGCAAATCCAAATCCATTCCAACTATTCACAAAGAGTTGATTTTCTAAGAGCATATTAATGAATTTTCTCCAGTGAAATTTTTTCGAGTAATCAACTCAAGTTTATTAACTTTGGATTTTAGAAGTTTGTTTTCATTTATTAGCTTCGAACAACAACCAATGACACTATCTCTCTTTTCAAAATTATTCATTTTCAAGACTATATTTTCATTTTCAAGCTCTCTAATTTTAGTCCCAACTTCTAGCATCTCCGTTGCAAAGAGTTGGAGTTTTTTAAATTCATTTTTTTCAAAAACCTTGATTTTTTCAGTCTCCTTTTCGAATTCATGATTTAATTGAATAATTTTAGATTTTCTCAAAATCATATTTTTTTTATGGGTTTTGAATGTTTCGTTGATCTCATTCAATATTCAAAAATCACACATTTAGAACTTTTTGACCTCTTAAAACTATCCGGCTCTTTTTGCAAAATATTATTTTTACAAATCAACTCATTTTGGTTCTTCACCCCAATTGAAAGTTCGTTTTTTAACTTTTGAAAGTTTTCATAAAATAGACAAAAAAAAATTCATAGTCCAAACACCTTTTGCAATTAGAATTTTTGTTTTTCTTAATATTTTGAAGCTCATTTTCCAAATCATTATTTTTCTAATGCAGTTTAGATTGTTTCCTTTTCAACTTATTATTTTTGAACTCAAGAGCTTCATTATTTTCAATTAGTTTTCGTCATAAGAAAAATAAATCATTAAATGAAAAATCACTTATCTCATCGTATTGAATCTTCATCATTGCCGTCTTTTGCAAATCCTGTCAAGAACGTTTCTTTAACTGAGTCTATTATGGAGTATTTCTCACCTTGTTGACTTTTGCACCATATATTGCATCAAAAGTATTACAGAATTGCTGTGCACTTTCACAATGAGGGATATGGTAAAAATTATCTCGATTAATATGATAATATAGCATATGCATAGCAAGATCGTTAATCGAAGCATTTTTCTTGTCTAGTATATCACACCCATTTTCAATAATATTCGAACGTTTAAAATTTACATATTTTAAGTAAAATTCCATTTTAATTTCCAATTTAAAAAGTTTGTTCCATCAAAAATAATGGGAATAATACTGGACCGACCCTCGCAAGATTTGCAATTAGCATTAGACATCTATGCTATTAACTTTGCTATGATATCCCTTGTAGGATCGTTTTCCCCTAGAGGGGGGGGTGAATAGAGTGATACTAAAAATTAATGTGGAAATATGAACAATAGTAGCATGCAATGTAGTAGAGATCGCATACAAATTTACCCAGCTTCAGCAATAACCTACCTACGTGCTGCCCCCAATGTTTCTACTAGAAATTAGGTAATTAAATGCTTATAAGAACACGTGAACTCACGACACCCTCTAACTCAATTAACCTAACTCTACGCTCAAAACTCTGTCACAACTCAGCCACTGAGTTACAAATTCTCAAACTACGCCCCATAGTTTGTGCCTAATTACAAAACTAGACTTTGACTCAAATTTTAAAAAGGATTACAAATAATAAAACCAAACAAAACAAAATCCTATTTTGAAAAAAATGTAGCCCAATAAAAAAGAATACGGTCCAAGAATAATTAAGAGACTATCTTTATTTATTCGAGTAATATCTTTGGCCGCCTATTTCTCTTATAATCTGGAATTAGGATTCTTGAAAATTAAAGCGCCGCCTTCAAACTGTTCGCTTGATGTGTAAGTTCCTCAATTAGCCTACTACTTCAATCAGCGTTCTTCGATTTTGACCTACGGTCGCTTCAAAATCGAGTTCGAATGATATGAAATTTTTATGTGATTTTTACCCCCTTTCAATTTTTGATTATGCTCGAATTATGATCTATTTATTTACTTGGGCTCGAACATGATGTTTTGTTCCGATGATGAGATGGGTTTATTTATAGGGATTAAGACCCTAACTTTTCATTCGTATAATTATATTTTAATTTTTCAAGTATTTTGCTTGGTCACTAGATAATTGCTTGGATGATGATGATGAATTTTTGACTTGTTAGCATTTACGCGTAACTCCATATGTCATAGATGAATTTGAACTTGCTTGAATTTCTTGATTCGGTTCCATTCTTTACTCCTATGATCTCTACATTTTCAATTTGCGATAATGCTTTTGATTTTTTCATCATGTTTCCTCTGATTGATTTCACTGAAGTTTTTTTCTGCTCATTGAATGGTTTGAACTGCTATTGTTATTTATTATAAACATGGAACTTGCTTTGAGTTGTTTTGAATCCGGTTTCATGTGTTAATGCTCTTGTATCAATTGGTGGTCTGGTTTAGTTTTGGTCTTGTTCACCTTAGTTCTGAATTGATACATGTATACTTACATATTTGCATATATGCATACTCGTGTCTTTGTACATTTTTTGGTAGACTTGTTTTCACGTGTGTGTAGTATGTTGGTTGAATCTGCACTTCTTATTGATCTCCAATGTTCTGCTTCTTTGTGTTCATAACTATTTTGTTGCAGTCTAGCTTGTAGCTTGATTCAGTACACCTGACCATATTTGTTGTCACCTCTGTTGCATATTTAAATTTGGTCTGTTACAGCACGTATACATATGTATGTATGTATGTATGTATGTATGTATGTATGTATGTATGTATGTATGTATGTATGTATGTATGTATGCATGTATTTTTTGATGTATAGATGTGTGCATACATGTATATATGTATGCTAGTCTCATTGAAGTTTAGTCTGGTTGATACTTCATGTTAACTCAAGATAAACTAATCCGGTCTCATTCTTTTCTTTCAGTTCAATTTCCAATTGCTTCTAGTTAAACTGCCTGATGTTTTGATCTTATTTGTTGTTTATTATACATATATGTGTGTCATTTTCTGATAGCGTTTTACATGTCTCGTTCTTGTAGCTTTGTACATGTGTGAATGCATGTTTATCCTCTATCCATATCTTGTTAGCCTTTCATTGTCCATACCTCTATTCAGATTTGAAGTCAAGTGTGTTCATGGATTTAGCATGATATGTCTAGTTCTTGTTGTGCCTATTTGAGTAAATTTGGTGCTCTGGTTGCATTCACATGTGTTCATGTCATAATCATGTTTGAGTCATTTATTTTGTAAAATGATTCACATGTTGTTTGGTCTTGTCTGTTCTTGTTCTGTTTTGAATTCCTGAAGCTTGTTGCCTTTGTTGCTCCTGACCATTTCATTGAACATGTACATAACTGGTGCCTTTTATATTCTAATCTTATTAAACTGGTTGTATTCATCCATGTCTAGTTGCTTGGTTGCATATATGCAAATGTTTTTTGTCATGCTGCTCTTCAAGTCTAGTATGGTGTACTTTGTTGTACATGCCAAAACTTGCATATGTATATGTCTGGTGCAGTTTGTATTTATGCATGTTCTGGTCTGGGTTCACTTTGTGTTAAAACTGGATGCTTGCCTTAACCCATTGGCTTGTTGAGTTCAGGTGTATTCATGTTGTCATTTTGAAGTCAGATTCTTGCCTTTGTGTTTTGTTTTGTTCAAGAATCATATGCACTTGAGTTGAATCCAGCCTAGGCCTGGGTTTGACATTGTGCTCACCTATCCCTGCGATTTTATCAAGCAAATGTATATTCGTGTGCATGACCTTGTAGCATGTACAGTGGTTCACTGTGCATGTCACAAGTTGTTCCTATATGATGAATTAAAAGAAAAATGACAACGACAACCCAAATAACTGAGGCAAATAATATTTTCAAAACGCACATTTTATTAAGCACTGCAAAATATTTTCTTTTATAATTTTACCGCATCAAATTTTGTAAACTGTTCAGATGCTGAATGCAGGCTGGAGTGGAGTTGAAGATTAAATACGAGTGATGAGTGAATATATGTAGTGAGGTGAAAACTATAGAGTTAAAAATGTGTTGTAATTGAATTTATATTGTAATTGAAAATGTGTAAATGTAGTGCGAGCTCAAATTCATACTATTTGAATTTGTAATTAAATAATTGTTTAAATAAAATATTTGTTTAACTATGAATTATGAGTAATTTGTTTTATTCAACAAATAATTATTTAATTGTGTGAAAAATAAAATAGCACAACAACAAATACATATAAACGAATATATGTATGTTTATATCATCAAACAAAAATCATAGGCTATTATATTCTATAGTATATATGTATATAATTTATAAAAGGTATTATAATAGAATATTTTTGTAACGACCCACTATTTTGGACCATTCATATCGACAATAAACCACACATATCGGACTTGAGTACTTCAAAACCAGTAGATTGTAATAAAATTTGGAGCAAATGAAACCAATCGCAAAATCACAAACACAAATAAATCAGAATAACTCGCAGTGGAAATAAAATAACCATAGTAGTTCATGAAGCTACAACAACACAGAGTCACAAAATAAGTACAAAACACCAGAGTCTGAAATGAAATACAATAGAAAATCCAAATATATAAATTTCCACTAGTACATAAGCTAAATAGAAATACTGAATAGAAATAAACGAAAATTAGATAGATAGATAAACTCTAGCAAATACTCTAGCCCCAGAAGGTGAAATTCAAAGCTGATACAAAGGCTGATACGAGCATAAAGCAAAACACAAAACATTCGAGTCAGAAAATACGTACTTATGCAATGTAAATCAACTCAAGTGAACTGTAATAAAATGCACAAGTAACTTAAAGGATGCTTCGGATCGTCCATCCTCTAAGGATCCGTTAAACTATTTACTATGTAGTAATATACGCTATTATAATAATGTCTAAAGTAAAGTGTAATATATATTTAAAAATAGCGTTAAGGCATTACCTATGTCCCCCTTAACACATTTTATAGTGCCAATAGTCTGTACAGTACCGTAGTCCCTTCTGATCGGGAGGCCACAAGAGGATACTCCATAGGTATGGCACAAATCAAACTCGTACAAGGCGCGCTAGGGTGGGTGACACGGCACAAGTTGGCAATGCCAGGGTAGATATACCAATTGCACTTCCGGACCGGTGGTAACGCATAGTAGCCACTACCGTCCACCACAAGCCACACTCCCAAAAATCAAAGGTGTGCACCAATCAATCACAAAGTAATAGAGTGGCATCGAAGAAGTGTGTTCGATAAGAGGAACTACCTGATTAGCCCGTCAATTGCTCCTGTTTTAGCCACTTTATGCCAACTCACGGGAGTAGGGTCCATATATATACCTTAATAGAACGTCGTGACCATCCTACTTCATTCTAGAATCTCCACCGCATACATGGTTGTTAAAGTGGTTTTCGGAGTTACAGAGGGTATGACAACTTCCGATCTCGATCTCTTTAACAACCAAACGTTATTATGACCCATGGATATTTATTTCAAAACATTTCTATTCCAAAACCATTTAAAACCAAATGCTATTACTTTCCAAAATAATATCCATTTTCAAAATTGGTAATATTTCCAAATCTATATCCTTAGTTATAGCACTTTAAAAATCTTATCATTTAGAAATCATACCACTTTCAAAACCGTACACTTATTATAGCATTTTAAAAATGTAATAAGTTAGAAACTATAACGCTTTTAAAATGTTACCCTTATATAATAGGTCTTTAGAAAATGTTACAATTTGGAAATAGTAACACCTTTAAAACATAACCTTAAAGTAACATAGCATTTTAAAAATGTTATCTTTTTATGACTACAGCATTTTAAAAACATAACTAAAATACCATAGCATTTTAAGAATTCTACGAATACTACTATAACATGTTTAAACATACTCTTTCAATTTTTAACATAGTTTTATTTATACAAAACATATCTATTTTATAATTAAAATATATTATTACTACTAGGTTAGAATCAAAATTCTATATTAAATCCAATTTAAATTATTAAGTTATTTATCATAAACAAAATCTTTACTTTAGTTTTAAACCAATTATTTACTTATAAAATTCCAATATATCATTATATAAAAATCATTAAATCAAATTTTAACTTTAAATTTCATATAATTAAAGATTCAAAATACTTAATAATTTTTAGAAAACTATTATTTAAAACTTAACCATTGGTCTGCATAATATTTTCCAACCTAGGTCAAGTGATATGGATATATACCATTTCAATCCATAATTTACAAAAAAAAATCCAGGTTCTATCATTTCAAACCCGCAATCCCAAATAAAATAAAAATCGCTTAAGCTTATCATTTTAGCTCATAACAATTTTTCCCTGTTTAATGTCTGTTCGAGTATGTATCATTTCAAACCATGGTGAATCTATACTAACAAGGAACTTGCGGTGTGAGAAGAAGCAACTAAAATAAACATTATAGCATAGCATATCAGGTAATGTAACAAATATAAAATCTGGTTATGACATCATGAAACATAATATCACAGGCATGTATAAATTACTATCAACATAACATATCATCTACTACAACTCACAAGTTATTGTTTCACAATTATATAAGTACAAATGTCGAGAGTGATAGCTCACCTTCTAAAGCTGGAGATAACAATTAAAGACACACAACCGAACTCCAAAAGCACGACAAAGCACGAATTAGATTTGGTGGATGAAGAGCCAAGATTCAAGTCTTGTAAACAAACAAATATGAACATACATAACTATACATTATACAAAAGATTATAAACCAAAACAATGCATAAATATGAATCAAAATCGAAGAAAAATGGCTTAACCCCTTCAAGTAGGTTCGGCCACTTTCCAAATTTGCTTGACCATCATCTAAATAACTCGGCCATGGTTTTTTTGAAGCACCTATGCTCGGCTATGACCAGAAATGACGCACGGCTAGGGTAGAATGTGAAGAGATGGCAACTACAAGTCAATAGGAAGGCAAAAAGGCAAAGGAAAGTGAGTTTGGGTTCGGCTCTATGGTTAGCATGGCTCGGCCTGGGTTCATGGTGATGCTTTGGATTTGGATCAGGTCAAGGCGCTTGAACTGGCACGGCTATGGTGTTTTTTTGGTCACGGCAAGGGAATGGAAGGTGGAATAAGTGGTGGCCGAAGCAAGCAATAAGAAGGGGAAAACATATAGGCTCAGCTAGGGTTTCAAGCATGTTTGGTGATGGGTTTTTGGATCATGGTGGTCACGGCCTGGCTAGAGATGGTGATGATGCGATGGAGGCCGGTCATAGGAGGTGGTGATAAGAAGTTGTGGTCGGCTAAAGGAAGAAGCATGATGGTCGAGCATAGCATGAAGCAAAACAAAGGAAAAGAGAAAAGGGGAAAGAGGAAGACATGAGAACTTACTGTAAAATTTCTTTTATTCAGGAAATGAAATGAGAAAGAGACATGAGAAGTTTGTACGTGTGAGGAGATGAGAAATTTGACATGTACGGCTAAGAAAGTGGAAAAGTTTTGAACGGCTAGGCAAAGGAAAAGGCTTCACTTCATATTAAAGAAAAAATGAACTTACGCCTCTTGAAATTTCCTAAGCCCATACAATAAAAATAGAAAATAGAAAGTAGAGAATGGAAAATAATATAAAAAAAATAGAAAATAGAAACGAAATAGAAAAATACAAAATAGAAAATAAACAAAAATACTGAAAATAATCGTGTGTAAAACGTTGAAATTTATCAGATTTAAAACATATAAAATAGAATTTGACGAAACGAAAAACAGAACGAATATCAGACTCAAATTCAGCTTTAAAGAAAAAGATTGGAATTTAAAAATTCAAATTCAAAAATTTCAACTGAAAGTTAAAGTTTGACCAAAGTTGACCAAAATATTAAATCTTCAGAAAACCTTTATTTTATTATATTTGGAAAATAAATTATAAACAAGATCCAAAATTACATTGGAAAATTCCAAGATTTCAAATTTTAAATGATTTAAAAATCAAAGTTTTCAAATAAATTGGATTAAAAATATTTACAAAATTATGGGTTGTTGCGCTCTCACCCACTCAAAACTTTTCGTCCTCGAAAAGGAACAAGACACGAAAACAAGGAAAGATAAGATAGAAAAGCAAATAGTACCTGAAACAGACAATTCAAGATTCGAATCATTTATGCTCTCCTCTGTCTTCCAGGTACAATCCCGATCATCCGTACTCCACTACACTTTGACCAGGTTGACAGATTTCCTTCTCAGCTTCTTTGTACCTCTATCGATAATACGAAGTAGCTTCCTCTTGACAATGAGAATAGGATCAATATCCAAACTCTCGAGAGCAGAAGGTTAGGCAATCAAAGATGGATCATGCAGATATCGACAAAGATGCGAAACATGGAATACATATGCACTCCAAAAAAATTCCCAGGCAAATCCAAACGATAAGCTAAAGAACCAATCCTCTCTGAGTTACGGAAAGGACCAACAAACCTAGGAGCAAGCTTCCCCCTTCGACCTAACCGAATCACATTCCTTAAGAGAGAGACCTTAAGGAAAACCAGATCACCAATGGAAAACTCCAAACTCCTCTTACGCCGATTAGCATACTTCTTCTGCCTATCCTGAGCACTCCTTATCTTTCTCTTAATCTCCCCAACCTTCTCAGAAGCCTCCAAAATCGTATCAGGACAAAGAACCAAATGATTATCGGATTCAATCCAATAAGATGGAGATCTGCAAGGACATCCGTAAAGAGCGGCATACGGAGTCATTGCAATACTCGCCTGAATTCAAAGACGAAATGAGATAAATAAACGATTAAGATAAGATTAAAATAGAAGACTGAAAATATACTTGATAACTGTTGTTATAGGTGAATTCAACAAGGTGGAGATGATCTTCCCAAGATCCTCCATAATCATGAACACAAGAACAAAGAAGATCCTCGAGAACTTGATTCACTCTTTCCATTGACCGTCGGTCAGCGGATGGTAAGCAGTGCTCAGATTCAGATGAGTACCCAAAGATTCCTGAAAAGCTTTCCAAAATTGATTGGTAAAGATAGGATCTCGATCACAAACAATGCTGATAGGAACACCTTGGAGACGAACAATCTCCCTCATATAGATCTCAGACAAACTAGAAGCAGAACCGGTAGACTTAACCAGAATGAAATGAGCTGACTTGGTCAATCTATCCACAATAACCCAAATACTCTCATTACCCCTCCGAGTTCAGGGTAATCCATCAATAAAATCCATAGAAACATGTTCCCGTTTCCAATTGGAAACCTCAAGGGGCAGCAACAAACTTGGGGTCTTATGAAGATCTGCCTTGACTTGTTGACAAGTCGCACACCTACTAACAAAGATAGAGAAATCTTGCCTCTTACCTCTCCACCAATAAAGCTTCTTCATATCTTGATACATCTTCGTCACACTAGGATTAATAGAAAGTTTGGATCGATGATTTTCCCGAAGTAACTCTTGTCTAAATCCTTCAACATTCAGGACACAAATCTGATTATTAATTATCAGACTACCTCTGTCATAAATCTGAGCTCCATTACCATTAGGACAACTACCACAAACTCTACTATGAACACTCTCCTTCATAAGCCTAAACATCTCATCCTCATCCTGCTTAGCAATGATATGATCCAAAAGAGGAGAAGAAGAAACGACAAGCTGACACAACATAGCCTTCTTCCGACTCAAAGCATCGGCCACAATATTAGCTTTCCCAATGGTATAACTAATGTTGAGATCATAAGAAGCAAGGAACTCATGCTACTTAACCTAATGCTAATTCAAATCCTTCTGGGTGAAGATATATCTCAAAGACCGGTGATCAGTAATAAGCTCAAACTAGCACCCAAAAGATGATGCCTCTAAAGCTTCAAAGCAAAAAACCATTGCAAGCAATTCCAAATCATGAGCTGCATAATTGGCTTCATGAGTCCTCAACTAGCGAATGGCATAAGCAATGACCTTCGCATCTTGCATTAGAACTTCTCCCAAACCCTAACGACTAGCATCAGTGTATACCGTTAATCCCTCATTTCCATTCAGAACGGTAAGCACAGGTGTGGAAGTAAGCTTACGCTTTAACTCATTGAAAGTAGCTTTACACTTATCATTCCATATAAACTTAGCATTCTTACGAGTCAAAGTAGTGAGAGGTGCATAAATCCGAGCATAATTCTCAATGAATCTCCGATAGTAATCGGCAAGGCCTAGAAAACTGTGAATATTAGATGGAGTCCTAGGAGTTTCCTAATCCTGCAGCAGAATAGGGAGAAATAAGGACTACAATAAAAGATAGAATGATCAAATTACAGATAGAGAAAAATGGAAAGACTTACATTGATTGCAGCGATCTTGACTAGATCAACAGAAACTCCATTACTAGAAACAATATGACCGAGAAATCAGACTTCATCCTTCCAGAAATGGCATTTCGAGAATTTAACTTCAACTAATGATTTCTAAGAGTCTTCAGAATAAACTTCAAATGCGACACATGTTCATCCCTTGACTTAGAGAAGACAAGGTTATCATCAACAAAGACTAGAACAAACTTGTTTAGCACATCACGAAAAACAAGATTCGTTAAATCAACAAAGAATGCAGGAGCGTTACTCAAACCAAAAGGCATAACTAACCATTCATAGAAACCATTCTCAGCATGGAAAGCAGTCTTGGGAATACTTTCCTCAGTAACCCTGAGCTGGTGAAAACATGCGGCAAGATCAAGTTGAGAGAAAATAGTAGCTCCATGGAGCTGATCAAACATATCATTGATGCGAGGAATAGGATATTTGTTCCTCATAGTGAGCTTGTTCAGCTCCCTATCATCAACACACATCCTCAAAGAACCATCGGACTTAGTGACGAAAACCACTATTGCTCCACATTCAAAATGGCTAGGTCTGATCAGACCTTTGGAGAACAAGTCCTCAATTTTCTTCCTCAACTCAACCTTTCCATGGGGTGCCATTCTTCTAGGAGGAAGGACTATAGGTCGAGCTTGAGGAATAAGATCAATACATAAATTAATTTCCTGCTTAGGAGGTAAAGAAGTGACTTCACCAAATACATCAGAATAGAATTTGACCACATGAGTCGAATAAATATCAGCAGGAGACGAATCAAGAGAATAAATAAAACTGTCAGCAAAATCCTAAGGCAAATGGCACTGAATCACCAAAGAATTACCAAAATCATCCATAAGTGAAACAGTCTAGGTTTTACAAGAGATAACGGCTTCATGCCATTCAGCTAATCACCCCCAAGTAATAGATCAAATGCATCAAACCCCAGAACATTGAAATAACAAGAAAACCGATAGCTAGAATAGAAGAGTTTCACCCTTCTACAAATCGTACTTATGTTCATAGGACCAGCAATAAGATTTCAAACTAACAAAGGCACAGGAGAAAACTCGGGAGAAAGGAGATGCTCAAACTTATCACAAAGATCCACATAAATAAAACTATGGGAAGCTCCAGTATAAAATAGAACACGAACAGGAAAATAAAACAGAGAAAAAGTGACCTAAAGAGTACATTGGGTGTCACTAGGAGCAGGAGCAGGTGCAGGTGGTGGAGTAGGTGAAGAAGCAGAGGTAACAACAAAGATATCAGAAGGCTCGCCCTTCTGTTGAGTGGGACAATTATTCTTGAAATGGCTAGGCTGTAGAAAATATGGCAGAGATTACGCCTAGTCAACTGAGTTGGAGGAACAACAGCACCAACTAAAGTAGGATAACTATTAGCATAGTGTCCCTTCTGACTACACCTGAAGCAAGTAATGAAAGATATGTTGATAGACTGCCTTTGAGACAAGGAAGATCCCAAACCTGGAGTCTTGTTCCAATTCTTCTTCTGCTGATGAAAATTAGGCTTTCTCTTCTTAGGATTATCAGAAAAAATTGAGATGAAGCGGCACGAGCAACTGGAGGATCCTTAGAAGTAGTATTCTCATATCTAATGGCCATATCCATCAGACTAGTGAAAGGGCTATGCACATGAGCGATAAGACGATCATAATATTTTGGACAAGCAGTAACTATGAAGTGCTCATTCTTCTTGAGAGGAGTGTGAAACATATTAGGGCCAAACTCAGAAAGTTCAGTGAACTTTCTCTCATACTCAGCAAATGACATATGACCCTGCCTAAGATCCATGAATTCCCAATACAGCTAAGACTTCCCTGCCTCGGGCATCCACTTCACAACAAAAGCATCCCTAAAACACGATAAAGAAACGTAAGACAGATTTCAAAAAGGAAAAAATGAACCAAATTCAAAATAAATAGAAGACGATACCTAAAATTCTCCCAAGAAATATCAGCCTCAACAGTGTGAGATGTAACAGACTCCCACCAATCCAAGGCTGCTCCCTTCAACTGCCAAGCTGCCAACTGATGCTTCTGAGCATTGGTGATCTTAAGACCGGAGAAAATCCTCTCCAAATCCTTCAGCCACTACTGAGCCTCGATAATGCTCTCTGATTCAGTAAATTTTGTGCCACCAAGCTCGGTGTATTCCTTACAAATAGCAGTGAACCTAACTGGTGCAGCAAGCTTAGGAACTGGGACAGCACCACGACCTCTATCACTAGCATTCCTACGATTAATCCTAAAAAATCACGAATGAATTTTAGGACAAAGGTAATTGAGAAACAAACACAAGATTAGATAAGATAAGATTAGATTAGATTCAACTTGAATAAATATCCTAAACAAAGAAATTAATCATAAGGTGGATAAGGAAAGGGAAGAAGTTAAGAAAAAATTGATTTCAAAACAAGAAAAGATTTATATCAAAATAATTTTTTTAAAACCCTTTGAAAATCATTTGAAAACCATTTTATACTTTAAAATACATAAAGAAATGATTCTAAGATTTATTTCACTCATTCTAGGGTATTTCTACCCTATCTCTAATGAGTTTTTACTCTGCAAGCTAAGGTTTGCCTAAAACCAAAGCTCTGATACCAAATGTAACGACCCACTATTTTGGACCATTCAAATCGACAATAAAACCACACATGTCGGACTTGAATACTTCAAATCGGTAGATTGTAATAAAATTTGGAGCAAATAAAACCAAGCGCAGAATCATGGACATGGATAAATCAGAATAACTCGCAACGAAAATAAAATAACCATAGTAGTTCATGAAGCTACTACAACACAGAGTCACAAAATTAAGTATAAAATACCAGAGTCTGGAAAGAAATACAACCGAAAATCCCAATACATAAATGTTCATTAGTACATAAGCTGAATAGAAATTGATGACGACTTGATAGATAGATAAACTCCAGCAAATCCTCTAGCTCAAGAAGGTGAAATCCAAAGCTGATACTCAGGCTGACCCGAGCATAAAGAAAAACAAAAAGCAATCAAGTCAGGACATACATACTTATACAATGTAAACCAACTCAAGTGAACTGTAATAAAATGCACAAGTAACTTAAAGGATGCTTGGGACCGTCCATCCCTTAAGGATCTGTTAAACTATTTACTATATAGTAATATACCCTATTATAATAATGTCTAAAGTAAATTATAATGTATTTAAAAATAGCGTTAAGCGTTACCCACATCCCCCTTAACACATTTTATAGTGCCAATTGTCTATACAATACCATAGTCCCTCCTGATGGGGAAGCCACCATAGCATACTCCATAGGTACGGCACAAATCAAACTCGTATAAGGCGCGCTAGGGTAGATGACATGGCACAACTAGGCAATGCCAGGGTAGATATACCAATTACACTTTCGGACCAATGGTAACGCGTAGCAGCCACTACCGCACACCTCGAGCCACACTCCTAAAAATCAAAGGTGGCACCAATCAATCACAAAGTAATAGAACGGCATATGAAGATGTGTGTTCGATAAGAGGAGCTACCTCATAAGCCCGTCAATTGCTCCAATTTTAGCTACCTTATGCCAACTCACGGGAGTCGGGTCCACATATATACCTTAATAGAACGTTGCCACCAACCTACTCTATTCTGGAATCTCCACCGCATATGCGGTTGTTAAAGTGGTTTTCGGAGTTTGCAGAGAGTATGAAAACTTCCGACCCCGGTCTCTTTAACAACCAAACATTATTGTAACCCATGGATATTTTTTTCAAAACATTTCTATTCCAAGACCATTTAAAACCAAATGCCATTACATTCCAAAACAATATCCATTTTCAAAAATTGGTAATATTTCCAAATCTATATACTTAGTTATAGCACTTTAAAATGTTATCTTTTAGAAATCATACCACTTTCAAAACCATATACGTATTATAGCATTTTAAAAATGTAATAAGTTAGAAACTATAACACTTTTAAAATGTTACCCTTATATAATAACGCTTTAGAAAATGTTACAATTTGGAAATAGTATCACCTTTAAAACATAACCTTAAAGTAACATAGCATTTTAAAAATGTTATCCTTTTATAACTATAGTATTTTAAAAACATAACTAAAATACCATAGCATTTTAAGAATGTTACGAATACTACTATAACATGTTTAAACATACTCTTTCAATTTTTAACATAGTTTTATTTATACAAAACATATCTATTTCATAATTAAAATCCATTATTATTATTAGGTTAGATTCAAAATTCCATATTAAATCAAATTTAAATTATTAAGTTATTCACAAAACTAGAAAGGCAATTTCCTCACGGTTATAAGTGTGACAGAACTAATTTGTTATGGTTATAACCGTGAAAATAGGTACTGTGGGCAAATTCAGTCACACTTTTGCTCACCGTTATAACCGTGATAAAAATAGTAATTTCTCACGCTTATAACCGTTATAGATTTAGACATTATCACACTTATAACCGTGACAGAACAGTATTTACTCACGGTTATAATCGTGATAAAATGGTTATTACTAACGCTTATAACCGTGGGAAACTTAGATAGTATCACACTTATAACCATGACAGAATAATAGTTTCTAACATTTATAACCATTAAAAAAGGAAACTCTAACACTTATAGCCATGACAAATTCAAATTATATCACAGTTATAACCATTACAAAAGTATATTTTCTAAAACTTATAACCGTAATAAATAAAACAATATCAAACAAACTATATAGCACCAATATTTTATTACAGCTACAAACAATCTATACAAAAAATATATAGTATTAACATTAAGAAAACATACGATCAATAATTAGAATAACACCAAACATTTATGTTTCATACAAACACCACAAAGGATACTTCATACCAACACCACAAATTATAGCATACAAGCAATTTGTCCATGCATTCAAAAGCTGCTTTTCTAAGCTCAAGACCATCATCAACAGTATGTTTGAAAGGACCGAGATCCACCGTCCTTATCAGTTCTTTCTGTAACAATGAGAAAAGGAGTTATTTTACAAGTCAATGCCTAGTATCACTTGATAGGGTAATTATCATGCTACTTGGTCCTTGTAAATTTGAATATAAAGGTGTATATCATTACATTTCACTGTCATTGAAAATAAAATTATTGACTAGCAATCATGTGATAGATATTTCTTTTCTTCTATATACATGAATTTTATGCATTGGAAATTTGTCCTGCTAAAATGCATAATTTTATTTTATTTAGAAAAAAATACTAACTGTTTGACACAAAAAATTAGAATGTCTTATACAACAGATCAAGATATACCTTTATAACAGTCGGATAATGAGCAGAGGTAAAAGCTTAGGAAGGACTTGCTTGATAAGATTTGGTTTGTTATGAGCAGCTGTACTTAGAGCCAGAACTACAGCTCTTTTAACATGCTGCATAGCAAATAGTCAGATAACTACATGGAGGGAATTCATCTATTGTTTCAGGTCACTCAACAATGGAGTATTTTACACCAATCACAACTGTTGCTCTCGTGAAAGCAGCTGGGCTTGTCGTACGACGCTTGAAGCCATAACATATAAGCAATTTTAATTTAAAATTTGAAAAAATAATATCAGCAATGAATAGATAAAGTAATCACCAAATTACCTTTAGTACAAGAATGAGTTTCTCAGGTTCGATAAGTGAAAGTTTCCCTAAGCATTCATCTACCACGTTGCGAACACCCTCTACTTCACTTTCACAATGATTAAATAGCAGATTCAATATTTTTTTCGAAGGTTGGAATCTCATTTTTCAACATTCTTATGTCACTTTCACAATTGGAATCTCACTTTCACAATTGGAATCTCATTTTTCAACATTCTTGAAAAATAGTTACCTGGTTGCTAACAATTGGAATATCATTTTCCAGGATTATTTGTAAACCTTCAGTGTCAAAATTGGTTAATCCAAGGGTCTTGATTTTAAATGTACACAATTAAATAAATGTATGATTAAGAAACAAGGTTGAGACAGTCGATGCCAATGCTTAAGAAACCTAGTCACTGACCCAAAGTGGAAAGCTATGTGTCAGCCCAAAAAGTGGATTCTAAAAAGGTAGCAAAGGTAGGAACATCAAATCAACAGTGTGGACCTGCTTAGCACACATCTGGATATAGCTGCCTAACAAGATTCGTCTTTAGACCCTTTCTGCTTTGATCCATATGTCAATAGTTTGGGAAGTCAATCATTGCCCACTGTGGATGGAGATGTAGGTAAGTCTGTAGCTGAGATTGTCTCAGCTAATATTGCAGGCGCAGGTGCAAATGAGGTTGCTGATTAAGGAAGGAGAGGCCGAAATTGCAGGCCTGAGAAGTGGTGACATGTTTGAAGTTGCTAAAACGGAAGGAATGAATGCAGTAGATGATATGAGGGCTGGTGTTCTTTTTAATGACATGTCACGCACATATGAAGAAGTTGTGCTACTTACAGATTTTTGTGTCTGCGGAATGATTAGGTTGGAAGAGCAGATTGAAATGAATGATGCTTACCAAGCTTGATTTATCTTCGACTGATTACAAATGTTGATTCTTCACGATGTTGCGTTCTTGTTCTACTACCTACTTGTAACAATGAAAAGGAAAAATCATGTTCAATGTTGTTATATATCCAGTAATATTTTCATTTTTAATTTCAAATCAGTAATATTCGATGCAAGAATTATTTCTCCGTTATAACATTATAACTTAATGAAATATTTGGTAGTTATTTTTATGCTAGATGTCTCAGCTATAATATTGTTCTATTGAGTTATTATATTACACTGAGAAATAATTTATTATTAGACTCTAGTTTATTGGTTTCAAAATTGAAATTAATCATAACGGTAGAAATCCGATTCACATCCAACTGTTGGTTGAAGTTGCAAGATTACGTGGACGAACAGCGGTCAAATAACAGTGATTAAAATTATTGACATTCAAACAAATAAAGGATGATTATATACTTAAAACAAGAAAATAATGGCAGTGATTAAGCATAATAATCTGAGTTAGGGAATGCATATGAAAACAAGGAACAAGTTAACAGGCAAACTATACATTTCAGCTAAAGTTTTGAGTTATGCGCACCTTCACTTTTGAAATTGTTTCTAGCTCATCCACATTATCAGTATCATACCAAAATACTCACTCTTCAGCATGAGGAAACCTGTCAGTGTGTAAGGAGAATTCATCCTTAAGTTTTTGATATAGAGTTGTAACAAATTAAATGCATATTTTTAGGAAATCATAAACTTTTGAATATGTTCCAACCGAGGACTCAAAATATCACAAAATATACAATACGCACATGTAATATAAATCATTTACTCCCTAAGCAACATGAAGCAATCAACAACAATTAAGGGAATAACAAAAAATAGAGACAACTGAATGAATAATAGAGAAAGGAAGGAAAGATACTGAGCTTAAATTAAAACCAGCAAGTAACAACTCAGAATATTAACATGTACACCAAAAAGATATCAAATCAATTACAGTTATTGTCTTACAAATTAAAGGAAAATGGATCAGATCATAAAATTATATATTTGTTTAAGAACTTGTACATAAAAATGATAAAACACCAAGATAAATATAAATAAGAAAACCACAGTAACATTAAACTGTAGTTCGCTTCAGAATTCCCAAAATATACAACCAATCCCGGCAAGCCTAAATCATAAAGGTAGGGTAACTGCTTTAACTAATCAGACACAAAAACCAACATCAGAATCGACACTTAACCTCTAAATACATACATAACTACTTTATGTCTTAAT
Source organism: Allium cepa (assembly GCA_030765085.1). Taxonomy (NCBI): domain Eukaryota; kingdom Viridiplantae; phylum Streptophyta; class Magnoliopsida; order Asparagales; family Amaryllidaceae; genus Allium; species Allium cepa. Next base: position 507,158,105 of record CM060941.1, on the reverse strand, counting down.
TTAGCACAAAATACCTAATTTCAAAAAGTAAATTAAAATTGAAGGATTGCCTGATTAGAATTTGAAAATTTGTTTATGGTTAATTGCCGAAATGGAACGCAACCCTAATCCTACTTCATCTTCATTAAATTGGTATAACAAAGGGCAATGGCGATGGTAGACGATGGAGGCGGTGGAAGACGGCGGAGGAGGTGGTAGACGGTCGAGGCGGTGGTAGAACAAATTTCCCTAAAAGGATGAAAAAAGAGAAAACATGGAAAGAACGAGGTTTTATTCATTAGAAATAGGTTACTTAATAACAAAAGATAAATTTACAATCCTATCCATATTGCATTTGAGTATTTACAAAATTACCAGTTTGGTAACGGTAATAACCGTGATAAGTTTTAATAACGGAAATAACCGTTAGAAATTGGTAACGGTTATAACCGTTACAAATTGAAAGCGGAAAAGTGTTATAAAATGGACTGTTTGGTGTAGTGATTTATCATAGATAAAATCTTTAATTTAGTTTTAAACCAATTATTTACTTATTAAATGCCAATATATCATTATATTTAAAAATCATTAAATCAAATTTTGACTTAAAATTTCATATAATTAAAGATTCAAAATACTTAATAATTTTTAGAAAAATATTATTTAAAACTTAACCATGGGAATGTATAAATTTTCTAATCTAGGTCAAGTGATATAGATACATATCATTTCAATCCGTAATTTACAAAAAAATCCATGTTCTATCATTTCAAACCCGCAATCCCAAATCAAATAAAATAAAAATCTCTTGAGCCTATCATTTTAGCTCATAGCGATTTTTCCCTATTCTAATATCCGTTCAGGTATGTATCATTTCAATCCATAGTGAATCTATACTAACAGGGAACTTGTAGTGTGAGAAATAGTAGCTAAAATAAACATTATAGCATAACATTTCAGGTGATGTGACAAATATAAAATTAGGTTATAACATCGTGAAATATCATATCATAGGCATGCATAAATTACTATCAACATAACATATCATCTACTACAACTCACATGTTATTGTTTCACAATTATATAAGTACGAACGTCGAGAATGATAACTCACCTTCTAAAGCTGGAGATAACAATTCAAGACACACAACCAAACTCCGAAAAGCACGAAAAAACACGAATTAGACTTGAGTGGATAAAGAGCCAAGATTCAAGTCTTGTAAACAAACAGATACGAACATACATAAGTATACATTGTACAAAAGATTATAAACCAAAACAGTGCATAAATATGAAACAAAATTGAAGCAAAATGGCTTAACCCCTTAAAGTAGGCTTGGCCACTTTCCAAATTGGCTTGACCATCATCCAAATGGCTCAGCCATAGTTTGTTTTGAAGCACCTATGCTTGGCTATGACCAGAAATAAGGCACGTCTAGGGTTGAATGTGAAGAGATGGCAACTACAAGTCAATAGGAAGGCAAAAAGGCAAAGGCAAGTGAATTTGGGTTCGGCCCTATGGTTAGCATGGCTCAACCTGGGTTCATGGTGATGCTTTGGATTTGGATCAGGCCAAGGCTCCTGAAGTGGCACGACTATGGTGTACTTTTGGTCACGGCAAGGGGATGGAAGGTGGAATAAGTGGTGGCCGAGGTAAGCAATAGGAAAGGGATAACATATAGGCTCGGCTAGGGTTTCAAGCATGTTTTAGTGATGGGTTTTTGGATCATGGTGGTCATGGCCTGGCTGGAGATGGTGATGATGTGATGGAGGCCAGTCATTGGTGGTGGTGATAAGGAGTTGTGGTCGGCTAAAGGGAGAAGCATGATGGTCGAGCATAGCATGAAGCAAAACAAAGGAAAAGAGAAAAGAAAACGAGAAAGAGGAAGACACGAAAACTTACTTCAAAATTTCTTTTGTTTAGGAAATGAAATGAGAAGAGATATGAGAAGTTTGTACATGAATGAAGAGATGAGAAGTTTGATATGTACGGCTAAGAAAGCGGAACAGTTTTGAACGACTAGGCAAAGGAAAAGGCTTTACTTCATAATAAAGAAAAAAGAACTTACGCCTCTTGAAATTTCCTAAGCCCATACAAAAAATAGAAAATAGAAAGTAGAGTATGGAAAATAATAATAAAAAGTAGAAATGTAGAAAATAGAAAATAGAAAATAAACAAAAATACTGAAAATAATCGCATGTAAAATGCTGAAATTTATCAGATTTAAAAAGATAAAACAGAATTTGACGAAACGAAAAACAGATTGAATATCAGACTCAAATTCAGCTTCAAAGAAAAAGATTGGAATTTAAAATTTTCAACTAAAAGTTAAAATTTTGACCAAAATATAAAAATTTTAGAAAATCTTTTTTTTATTATATTTGGAAAATAAATTATAAACAAAATCCGAAATTACATTGGAAAATTCCAATTTCAAATTTTAAATGATTTAAAAATCAAAGTTTTCAAATAAATTGAATTAAAAATATTTACAAAATTATGGTTTGTTACAATTTTCTTAAAAATTATTTACAATAAAAATCATTTCCTAGTCAAGTCTGTAAAATGGATATAGTTTCAAAAACTATTTTTAATAGTAAGAAGTATTTTAATGGAAATTATAATTTTAAAATATATTTATAAATATAATTTCAAATTAATAATCTTTTGTCATTTGACCAATATTTCAAATAATTTCTAAAGAATTATTTTCCTAAAATAAAGATATCACATCGCTTGAACGATAAATCTAATTAAATGACTAGCAATACAAGTGGAGTGGAACATTTCTATTACTTTATCGGTTAATTATTGAACTTGGTCGATTGAGTATTTTATATGAGTGGAATCTACAATAGTTTAATACATATTTAAGCATCGCCTAGTGGTTATGGGACATTGGGTCGTACTCATTTAATTACTAATTGAAAGTATATTACACTTACCCATTTTGGTGTAGTCTTCGTGCTCGTCTTGTGTTTGGAGTAGCCTTTGTGCTCATCTTGTGTTTGGCGTAGCCTTCGTGCTCATCTTGCATTTGGCGTAGCCTTCATGCTCTTTTTGTGTTCGGCCTAGCCTACGTGCTCTTCTTATTATTTGGCGAAGCCTTCGTGCTTGACTCGTTTTGGCGCATTTTTGTGTTTAATTTATTAAAACATTGTGTTTTGAAAAATAATATGTGAATCACCATATTTTCTTGTTATCCTATGAAAGGGACAATTTGAGTTTCTGTGAAATGGTGATTTCTGTGTCGATAATCCCATTTGCACAATTTATGGCTTATTTCCAGGTTATGACTATACCATTTTTGTTATGCCATTTCACTATGCTTTCCGTAATGCCATTAAGTGAAATCTTGATCATATTGCTTGTAATTCGCTAATCTTGTTTAACATCATCCCGCTAATTTGGATTAGAGCCAAACTTACCCGTTTATTATTTTTGAAATACTCGGGGTTAGACCAAGATATTCTAGATACATTGTATGACTTTTAGAGTTGGCTTAGCTCGGAGATAGTTATATAAATAATATTTATATCTTTTTTCTGGAACTATGAGTTTATGCACACAATTTTGGAATATAATTACTTTTGAGATGTACATTCTTTTAAGTTTTGATTTGTACTCTACTTTCAAATTATGAGGATCCTGTATAACCACCTTTGCAAACCTATCTAGTGTATATGTATCTAATCTCATATTCTTTTGCACCACCGCACTATGAGATTCTACGTTCTGCAATATTCTATATTATTTTGAATCTAATAAGCCAGCATGAAATTGTTTTGTGCCTGGATCATTTATGTCAAAGTCGGCACTAGGAAGAAAAATATTACCACATAATTCGGCGTATCAATACTCTCTCCAAGAAATATTCACGATTAGTCGCTCCTAACTAGCCTTATTATCCAGATTAGCATATGACATTACATCATAATATCCTTTGTTACTGTGGGTAAGAAGGTGCGGCATTATAACTTGGTCCATACTTTGTACTATCTATATGAACACTTATACAAGTGCATATGTATCTTAAAATTATAAATGAGTTTATCCTATTTGGTTAGGATTAATTATTGTGTTGTGTTTGAATAGTACCTTGCTTAGCTATTGGCCTGTTAGTAATCTTTTAATGCTTCCTTATATACTTGTAGAGGGCCCATCCTGACATGTTCGATATGATGAGTGTACTTGTGAAGTAGTTACATAATATTTGGCTAGCTCTTCATGGAATTCTTACTTTGCCCTTGGAATATTTGCATAGGATCAATCACTAAGGTGAACATACCCCGATGGAGTGTTTTTGTATCCAGTCTTATGTGTCCTTGTTTGTCTTCATGCACTTCCAACATTCTAATTTGCTTATTATCGCATACATATTCCATGCATACTTTAAACAAGTTTGCCCTCGTGTCGGTCACTTGATAGTTTTTATAGGAAAATACAATATTGAATGCTTGCACTGAGCCTTACAACTGATAGTCACATTTTATTACGATCAAATCCTAGTTATTCATTGTTGATAGAAATATGGAGCTAAACGTCGAGCGTGAACCAACTTGGCAGCTATCATGCCCTGATTGTCGTTTAGTCGGGCTCTCCATAGGTATCCTATAATCTTGTAGCCTATCCTCAACTGTGGACATCCGAACAAGGATCTCACTAGTTCACCACTACCAAGGAGAATTTTGAGCCAATCGCCAGTTGTGGATACTCAAATAGAGATCTATCTGGTCCATTTCTACTGATGAGAAGTACAATCGAATAGGGATCTCTCTAGTCCATTACTATTGGCAAGAAGTTTGAGCCGATCATCAGTTGCGGACCCTCGAGTAGAGATCTCTTAGGCGCACCACTACCGGTGAAACGTTTGAGCCAATCGTTAGCTATGCACACCTGAATAAAGATCTCTTCAGTCCATTACCGTAAGCGAGATGTTGAGTCGATCGTCAACCGTGGACACCCAAATAGGGATCTGTCTAATTAGCCACTACTGGCGAGAAGTTTGAGTATATCGTCAGCTGTGGACAATTGTATAGGGATCCCTCTTATACACTACCGTTGGTGAAAATTTTGAGTGGATTATCGACCGTGGACACATGAATTTTGATCCCTCTTCTATACCACTATCGGCGAGATGTTTAAGCAGACTATTAGCGCTGGACACTCGAATAAGGATCTCTCTGTTCCACCACTTCCGATAAGAAGTTTAAGCCAATTGTCAACTGTGTATACCAAATAGCGATCTCTCTGGCCCACCACTGCCAGCGAGAAGTTTGAGTAGATCATCAGTTGTGGACATTCAAATAAGGATCTCTATAGTCCACCAATACGGACAACAAGTTTAAATCGATCGTCAACTATGGATTGTAGAATAGGGATCACACTTGTCCATCACTTTCGATGAGAAGTTTAAGCATATTGTGGTTTATAGACACTCGAATAAATATCTCCTGGGTCCACCACCGCTGGCAAGTAGTTTGAGCCAATCATTAATTTTAGACAACCAAATATATATATCTCAAGTCCACCTCTACCAATGAGAAGTTTAAGCAGATCATCAGCATTGGACACCCGAATATGGATCTCTTTGGTCTACCACTACTAGAAAGAAGTTTATGATGATCGTCAGCTGTGGACACTGGAATAAGGATCTGTCTTGTCCACCGCTACTGGCAAGAAGTTTGAGTGGATCTTATGAACACCAAAATAGAGATCCTCTTTGTCCACCATTCCAGGCCAGAAGTTTGAGTCGATCATCAACTATGGACACCCGAATAGGGATCCTTTTTGTCAACCGCTATCGATGATGGTTTCGAGCCGATCATCAGCAGTGGACACTCGAATTGGGATCTCTCTGGTCCACCACATCGGACAAAAAGTTTGAGTCGATTATGTATTGTTGACACCTGAATAGGGATCTCTCTGGTCTACCACTGTCTACGAGAAGTTCGAGCCGACCGTCAGCTGTGGACACTCGAATAGAGATCTCTTTGGTCCACCACTACAGGTGAGAATTTTGAGCCGATCGTTAGCTATGGACATCGAATAGAGATCTCTCTAGTCCACCACTACTGGTAAGAAGTTTGTACAAGCTTTTTATGATGCATCGGAGCTATTTTCCCCCTAGTATGTAGTGGCCTCACCTATATAGTCCTAGAAATTAGGATTTTATTTTGCATGTGGTGGTTGATCTTATGTTGGTTTCATAACGCTGGCCATCTACCATGGTTTCGCTCACCCTGTCCACTTGGTTTGGTAAGACCATAGTGATTCACTAACCTACCTATCCATAATCCATGTAGTTGCGGTATCCAATATGAAAAAAACGTTATGAGAATTTCCTTGTTTTTTCGGATACTACTCCATTCATAATGATAATGATGTAGGCTCCAATTTGTAGCCCTGCTGATAAAATATAATCATTCCTAAATTAGGTCAGTTGCGTCCAGCTAGGGCAAATTTTCTCCAATACAAGGTTTCTTTCCTTGAATGGGTGATGCTCTATCCTAGGGTTGTCTTGTTTCAGCACGTTTGGCTAGAGCATCGTTGTTTTCAAAGAAGCCTCGTCCCACTTCTCCTCGATTAATTCTTTGGACATGTTTAACAATTCCTTGTTCTCCTATGAGTTGTAGTGGATTCTCCTATGAGATGAACTACAGTTTTGATGGGAATCATAACTAATAAACAGTTGGCCAAAGCAAAAGGAGTATATCCCATTGTAGTTTCGTGGGAAGTTCGATACACACAAAGTTCAATGGCAGTTCATCCATCCGAGATCTCTTATCATTTTTCAATTGCCTCTGTATGTGAGTTTTGAGAACCTTGATGACCTATTTAACCTATCAATTGGCTTACATGTGAGCCACCATATGAAAGCTTATCCTAATTTCGTGTTGCCGATTGAAGTTGGAGGATCCGTAACTACCAAATTGCCATCCGTTATCCGAGATCATCTAGTGCCGAGATCCATTCTCAATAAAGTAATTTGCAATAACTTCTTCTTACTCCACACCACTCATAGCTATTAGAAATTCTCTATTCCAGATCAATGGCTGTGAGATTTTCTTTTTTAGGGTTTTATGATATTTCCTTTTCTATGTTTTCCTCCCAATATGGCCCTTTCTGCTACCTTGATGTGCACTATCCAATATTTCCTTAGCTTCTCTTGCAGCTATGCACCAAAGTAGTGAGTTAGTGAAAGCTATTCTGCATAGGATGCCATCCTGTATGGTGCACTGAGTCACCTTGCATATCGCCATCCTTGATTCATTCAAATTTATGGGTGATGTTTTATGAGGACCAACCCAAAAGGTAATCCATTTCCTTAGCTAGCCAATTTTCTCAAATCGTCGGCATCATAAATTCCTCCCGTAGGGGGTGCTAAACCATATAGCACTCTTGCACACCAAGCAAAGCCTTTGCCCACTTTCTTTACTTAGATACTATGTCAATGGTACTCCTTTACCTTAGAACTCCTAAAGTGCTTGATTCATAGCCATTTTCAGGTCGCTATGGATACATAGTGTGAAGATTCCTGATTCTTTTGCTATTTCCAATCATGCTATTAGGGTACCATACTTTATCATTCAATCTAGCCTGCAAGGTAAGTGGTCTATCCAACCCATAGTGGTTAACAACATTCGTTCTTTCCCAACCATTGGTAGTTTTCTCACTTTCGTGAGTGTCACATAGTAATTTGACATGGTGTTACTTATGCCTTAGGGTTTTTTATTAAATGTCATTTGAAATTTATTTAAAGTAATCCATACATTTGCGTTGTTTTCCCAGCACTCTTATACTTCAACCCTCATCATATGTTTTCTTAGTTTTATCTAATGGGGGGTGTTCAATCTCTGCATACCACGCTTCATATTCATATGAAGTTGCCTCCTCTTGGGCTTTTCTGAAATGATCATAATCCACCATCTCTAGAGATGTCCGGTACCACCTATGGAATAGGTAGGAATTACACTCCATAATCTATAAAGGAGTTGAATCTAGTATCCCATTATCTCTGATGGAACAATGCCTTTGGGACTAGGAAGTTTGTAACGACTCACAAATTTATCACTTTGATAAATTATATTTATTTTAAATTTATTCATATAAAAGGTTGATAATACAAATAATATTCTTTCGAGTGATAATAAGTAATAGTAATCTTATTTTGAATAGATATTTACTAAAATATTTTCCTTAGAATTTAAACTGAAGTAATAGCCAAAAATTATTTTATCAATAACCAGCTCTATAATCGTAAAACATCGTGCACGGAGCTTGATATATACACTTATGTTTATAATTGAACAAGAATATGTAATAAAGTAATTTATTGTATTTTGTGAAAATTAAATGTATTATGACATTTTTAATACACGTATATATAATAACTGATTTATTGAGGTTTTATGATTTAAAAATTATTTTAATTGTGCAAATAATTATTTTTAAGAAAGATAATTTGTTTCAATAGTTATAAGGTGATAATAAAACATTTATAATAGTTTTATAAAGATGTGTGTGTTCGTATACGACTTTAAAATATAAGGAAAATCGATATCACTTATCGATATAATAACAATTATTCTAAATAAATTTTAATATTAATTAATATGGTTTTATAATTCAAATATGATCATTTTAATTCATCTAAAATGATAAGAAAGTTGTTTTTAAGTTTTATTTATAAATGTATGTACATTTACTAAGAAGTGAAAATGTGACTAATATTCGGTATCCCTGTTTTCGATGATTTAACAAACAAAAGTTGCTCAAAGAAATTTAAAGTGTTATGCACATATATGTATGTATGTATATATATATATACGTATATATAGGTCACATGCACATGATAACATATACATACATACATAAACACGTATATATATTTACAAAATAATTAAATAATGCCTAAAAATTCATACTTAAGTAATCAAAAAGCAAACATCAACTCATAGTACCACACCATCATCACACCATCAAATTATAGCACAATCACATGGCCTAATGGGGGATAGAAGCCATGCATGTAGGGGTTTAGGAGGGATGTGGACTAGGGGTTTTTGGCAATTTTTCCTTCTGATATTTTATTCCAAGTTTTCTCCTATAAATACCCACCCACTTTCTCATAATTTTCATCATATTCTAATCATCCTCTTCTCCACTTCAAGCTTCTTTTTATGGCTTCTAAGCTTGTAAAAATTATGGCAAAATATTTAGCAAAAGAAAATTAAAATATTGAATACATATAAGTTACCAAAAGAAAATTAAAATATAGAATACGTATAAGTTATCAATTCCATTTCCCAAAGGTAGACCAAGCCCTTCCTCCTTCTCCATCAAGGTCGTAAGCTCCAAAGTAAGGCTGAGACATTTTATATCGATTTTGCTAAGTGATCGTGAGCGTAAATTTCAAGATAGCAAAGCTATAGCCAGTATTATACTAGCTCAATGGGAAAATGAATGTAAGAAACTCTTACTTATATTATATTTTTAAATGATGATATGATATTTTCAATGGATGTTTAATATGCTTCGATCATCAAGCTTGGTTGTTTCATATGAATGTTGAATATATATGCAAGCTGCGGAAATACACGTCGATAAGCACAAAGGAAATCACTTTCCTCTACTTTAATGAATTGGTCTATATGGAATGTTAAACCTCTTTTAAATGATTTAAAAATGTGTTTGAAGCTTTTTATAAGTATATGAAATATTTTTTGTGAAGTTTGAAAAGTAATTGAAAATTTAGTCAAAAATATACGCGTCGCGTAACCGTAGTTCGCAATTTCACGCCATAAATGTGAAATGGGTTTATAGAATGGAATATAGCTCAGAATTCTTCAAAATAAGAATTTTTCAAACTAATATATCCATAGATTTCAAAAAAAATCGAGATTTCGATAAGTAAATTTTGAAATATGAGTAAAACAAGTTTTTAAAAAAAATCACGGTTTTGCTATTCGGAATCCATAACAGGATTTCTTTAAAAAATGGTTACATTTTTTTAAAAATATGTAATTCTTATAATATTTTAAAATGTTTTAAAAGTGATTTGAGTTTTAAAAATGAATGTTCAAATGATAAAAAGTCGTTTTGATCTGTATAGCTTAAACACTTTTCAGCACTATCCTCGGCACTTTTCTATAACCATTGAAATATAGCCTTAAGCTTAACAAATCTTTTCCAGATCTTTTATAAATGTTCTCAAATGAATAATAAGTGTTTTAATGATGATATGGAAGTTTTATAGTTTATTTAAATAAAAGATTTGAAGAAAAGCTATTATAAATTAAGTAATTTAATCATGGCTTTAAATTCCGATTAGTAGACATGATTTTCCTGCTCGGGAGATCCGAATGTAAGGTTCTTAAAATAAGGAGATGTTCAGAGCAACCAGTGCTCAGGCTCACCTGGTCTCTTCCCTAGGTAAGGGATAGATAATGTCAAAATGTTGGAAACGTGTTACGTATATAAAGATTAAATTTTCCAAATCTAAATTAACTACAACTTTGATTTTCTAGAAATGATCTCCTTATACTTGGTGTTAAAGCCCAAAAGGGAACTCATACTATTAATGGAATTTAAAAGGTGATCTCATTGTTATTCCGCCCATAGTATTTGTTGAATATGGAAATTGATATGAGTAGAATTAGATGATTTCTATAGATTCTACTTACTTAATATTAATTGGTTTTGGATTAACATCCTAAATAACATGGTTTTAACTAAATTAAAATTTTGAGTTTAAATTTATAAATCGTTGTCAAGATTTAAATGAAATAATTTGGAATTGGTTTAATACCTATACTTAAAATTAATTGATTTGGATTTATAATAAACGATGTCTTGTATGGCATTGTTTTTGATCTGTTTTAGGACTTATGATTTGGAAATCTTTGTTAAGATTTAAATAAATGATCTGGAAATATTTTCCTAAGAAAATATGAAATGATTTGGAATTCAAAAAGGTTTTTAAGTAATTAAAGGATTTGATAGGAGAGGTTTAATGTTTTCGAATATGCTAGAAAGAAGTGTTTTATAGTTATATATCTCTAAAAGATATCTTTGATAGAAAGAACGAATAAATAAAATATTATTCACCTATCTACATGACCTTTTTATCGGTGATTGGTTCGAAGGACCCGATGTCGAATTTGGGGTAATTCCTATTCAAAAAACACTTCAAACCAATGTACAGGTTCGAAAAATGAAGACTTGACGACGAAAATGAAGGATGAAGACCAAAGATTTAAGGTGGTGAAAAGACTGCTTGTTGATAATTCTGGATGGCTCCCAAATACTTAAGTAGCAGTGGTCCCTTCATATCTGAAACTCTTCGGGTTGCAAGGATTTCTCGCTACTAATCCTAGGGGTAACTCCCAATAGAATGTGGTAGGAAAGAGCCTTCAGTTTGTCCTGTTCCTAGGCAGCTGGTATGCACGAATGTCTAACGTTGCATTTCTAGTTGCATAAGTGATCTCTATGAACGTATCGTTTATTTGGTAGCAGAGAAGGCAACTTCTCTTAGCGTAACACATTTTCCTAAGACGTACGAGCTAAGGAGTTATACGTTTGTAGAAATCAATTGTGTGACCATGGAATGGCAGTGCAGCATTCGAAGTGAAATGTGCAATGTGAAAGGTAATTGTTACCTCAAGCCTCACACTCGAGAATGGCTGAAACAGGGTAGATGTAACAAGGCTATGTGGTTCGCCGCCAATGATAATCCCCTTCTAGATATATTTATTCATGCTATGACTTTCGGGACTTAAAATATTATTGATGTATGTTGTGAGGATCTGCAGGTTGGTCCGTAATGATCAGGGTGGTGACATATACCGGTACTATCTACTATGAAAGGTAAGCCGATCATGTATTGGTAGAGGGCAGATGTTCTGTAGCCTTGATACATTCCTCTAAAGATGTACTTTTGGAAGGTAGTCCTTTTACCTGGTCATTTGTATGGAAACCCATTCTCCAATAAGAGCCTGTATGATTTTAGATGTAAAAATCCTTGTATTACAAGGTGGTATGCTGGAATTTAATATGGTAATAATTTTGTCTAAGATTAATAAATTTACTTGCAAATATTTTTAAAGAAATGTCATTAAAAATAGTATTTAATGATTTACGTAGTAAATGATTTGGTTATGATAAGGTAAAAACCCATTATGTGTTTATGCAAGGCGTGGTCTTATGAGATACGTTTTGGTTTTCAAAACGTATATTTTTGAGTTCACGCTCTAGTCCCATGACTGGCCCAGAGTTTATTTTCCTTTCCCTTAAACTTTGGGTGCCCTAATTTTTCCGGGCAGTCTAGCAATTAGGTTTAGTTTCGAAGAAATCTGGATGGAGCTCGAAGCAAGGAGTTAGAAGATTTTTCCGTAGATTTTTATCCATTTCCACCACACTCTTAGGCTATAGAAATTTGCATTCGTGTGGATAAAGATTTATAACTATCCATATTAAGCTCTGAAAAATGTTTATTCAACTGTGAAGGGTTTACTGAAATAATATTGATGCTATGTCTTTATTTTCTTTCTCACCCTTGAGAATCCTCTTCTTTGACACTTGGATTCGTGACATGTGAATACCAAGAATATATTAGTGTCAATTTCAAAGAGTCGAAGAAAAAGATCCTCACAGTGTGATATTAGAGCTTAGTTGAGCGAACACCTTACCTTTGGTAGGGGTAAAGTCTCATCAGAGGTAGGGTTTGTAATACCCTAGGATGAGTAACTCATTAGAGATAGGGTTAGTAATACCATAGAATCAGTTTGAGTATATATGAGTGTGTATTTATTAATATCATATTCAAATTAATTTGGTTTTATATGAAATCATTTTTACCATATATATATATATATATATATATATATATATATATATATATATATATATATATGTTTGAAATGAACAAAAAAAAATTGGTAAAATTTTCAAATTTTTTTGAATAATAAAACATTTTTATAGAAAGTATTTTAAAATTATATCTTTGTAAATGAATCTCGAAACATTTTTTGGCAAAGCCAGCGCGGTTAAATGGCCCATACCATATATTTATAATCAATAAGAAGAATTCTTACAATCATAAACGAAATAACAGAGACAACTAGGAAAAGGAATAAAACATTGAAATAAAACACTGAATAAACAAGAAAACAAGAAAGCTCAAGACCACAAGTCAACCACATCGGGGTCAAAGTGGTAGGGGGATAGAATCATGACTTGTTTTATTTCATTACAGATGCAGTGGAACAGTTCCATTCTTTGGAGACGCTTGTCATTGAAAATAATTTCGTTTCTTTCCCTCCATATCGCCATAATAGTCACCTTTAAGTAGATCAACAATTCATAGGTGGAGGCTGTGTTCCACCTAGTAGCCTTGAGAATGTTTAACCATTCAAATTGACTAGGTAACACAGGTTGCACCAGCCACCATGCCCCCTTAATCTTAGTCCAGATAAAGTTGGTGAATGGACAATCAAAGAAAAGGTGGAGAGTCTCTTCAACAGCAGTATGACAAAAGCAGGAGGAGGAGTTAACATTTATGCCTTTCCTCCTTATATTTTATTTGGTGTGCAGGGCATTTTTTAGAGTTTTCCACAGCATGAAATTGAGTTTTTCATTGTTATGAGCTATCCAAATTCTTTTATTCCATACAAATCTATCGCACGTTACTAGAGGAGTAAGGAGATTGTATATTGAGGCTATAGAGTGCTTCTTAATATTATCAGTCCAAGTATATTCATCATGAGTAGCATGGACATAGGAAGGTAAGTTAAAAGGAGACCATTGTCTGTTGATGTTTTGAGAGCTTGAAGTTGGAAGAGAAATAAGACCGTTCCTAATATATGAGACCGCAGTAGCATTCATAGGGATACCAGACAGATGAACTTCATCATAAGACATGTTGTTGTACAATATAAGGCCTCTGGTAAGCCAAGGAACATACCAGAATTTTTCAGAACAATGCCGACTAAGAGTAATCATGGCATGAGGCATAACCTTGTCTCTTATTTGCATCATAGTTTTCCAAACCCAACTGCTTGCTTGTTTTGCCTTAACAAACCATATGTCCGCATTCTTGAGATTGTGTTTGAGACACCAAGCAACCCATAGTGTATCTCTTTTGTTGATGAGATTACCTAAATGTTTAGAGAGGGGAGCTACGTTCCAACTCTTGAGATTTTTTATGCCAAGACCACCATGCTTCTTTGGTATCTCAAGATTAGCAAAGGCTATCGGGATAATCTTTCTATTATGAGTTATGCCAATCCATAGAAATATGAGCATAGCAGATCTTATCATAATAATGAGTTTGTTGGGAAGGAGAAACGTTCTACACCAGTAAACAGTTATGGAGAAAAGAAGGGAGTTAACTATGACAAGTCTTCCTGGCTGAGAGAGGAACCTATTATGCCATTTGCTTAGAACAGAAGTTATTTTTTCATACAGAGGATAACACTGAGCAACAGATATTCTTTTGCTAGCAAGAGGGATACCAAGATAAGATATTTCAGTCTCAATAGGAGACATTTTAGTTATTCTCAGGCAAGAAGAGACTTCATCAGAATTAAGACCGACAAGAATAATATGAGACTTACCATGGTTAATCTCCAGACCAATGAATTTGTAGAAGGAATCAAGAGTGAGCATTATAGCAGTGAGAGATTAAGGGGTAGGTTTTGTGAAAATTATTATGTCGTCAGCAAAGGCCAGGGAAGTGATCATAGGAGAAGAACACTTAGGGCGAGGAATAAATATTTTGAGCACAAATTGTTTTTGGAAAGCAAGGGTAAGAGTTCCAATGAGGATGATGAAGAGGTTTGCTGAGATAGGATCTCCTTGTTGGAGGCCATTAGCGCCTTTAAAGAAACCAACAGAGCGGGCATTGTATACCAAGGAGTACCTAATGGTGGATATGCATTGGAATATCCACTTACAAAAGCTTAGAGGAAATTTCATCTTTTTGAGTGTGTGCATTAGAGCAATCCAGTTGACAGTGTCAAAAGCTTTTTGAATGTCTATTTTAAGCATGGCTCTTTTGGAGATTTTTAAGTATCGACCAAACCTCTCTACCCAAGAACACGTTAGCAATTACCTATTACTTATACACAAAAGAATAAACTATTTACCTTTTAGAAACTGTATATGGGAAACCATGCAAAATAGGATTCTTCTAGAGAAAATTGAGGCAAAAAGGACACCCTCTTTATTCTCTCCAGCGACGAAGAGAAGCAACCGAAGTATCCACCAAGCAATGGCGGGTTCTCGATTGAGGGAGAGTATGCACTATACACTCGAAGGGGTGAAGATGGATATCCTATGGCCGGAATGCTTATACCACCCCTAGCTCCAGAAGAAATTATGATTTCTTGTGATGATGAACCTGGGCAAGCCTCGGAGGGAAATTGGGTAGTTGATCCCGCTAGCTCCATATTGGAACCGGTTGAAGAAACTGAACCCATAGAGGACAAATAGAACCTATGGAAGAGGAGATAGAACCCATGTTGGAAGAATCAAAGCCAATCGAAGACCCTGATGCTATCATATCTAGCGACTGTAGTCATGTAGCACGGGATATGGATGGGGAGCATGTTATGTGGCAGGAAGGATCATTTAGTTCATACGTAAACTGGAATGAGATAGAAAGTAATGACGAAGAAACAGCATGGGACATGTACCGTGGAACCAACCACAGCAACCTCAGGTTTTGGGAGACGCTGACGATAAGCTGGGTAGTGAAGAAGGAGAGGGAGAAGTGATGATAAACCTTGGTAATTTGAGTCCACCATCATCTTCGGAATTGGAAGATTAACATTAGGGAATTAAGAGTAGTTTTAGTATGTATGTATAAGTTGGATGAGCTATTGTTTGATTTGGTATCTTGTATAGTATTAGTGTAAGGAAAGGAGGGGAATTTTTCATTTTTTTTAGACCCAAGTTTAAAATTTAAATGATGCAGGCATTTGGAAATTTATAATATTGTACTTTTCTAACATTAGTATGAATCTTTTAAATTTTTCAAAGATTAATAAATCCATATGAAGTATATGGATTATATCGTCGCATAATTAATCTAAGATTCGAGTATAGAACTTGGAAGGATTTATCACTCGATTCTTAAGGAAAAACATTGATGAGGGTTTGTGGTTGGATACTTTAGTTTTCTATCATGGTTGAGAGCTATGCAAGGAAAAATAAAGTTTTGATCAGAAAGCCTATTCAGAATCCGCACAAAGGATCGTGTGATCAATGTTAGTTTGGAAGTAAAGTTGTGAATTTGAGTAGAAGATTGAATCAGATATTGTGTACGGATGATCTATATACATCGTACGTGTGTAAGTTTAAAATATACATTTTGGCCAAACTTTTGGGATTTTCTTTTGGGTTATTTCGGGGATGAAATTCATTTAATAGGGAAATTCTATAATGACCCGCAAATTTATCACTTTTATTAATTACATTTATTTTTAAATTTATTCAAATAAAAGGTTAATAATATAAATAATATTGTCTTGAGTGATAATAAGTAATGCTAATCTTATTTTGAGTAGACATTTACTAAAAAAATTCCCCAGAATTTAAATCGATAAAATAGACAAAGTTTGATTTATCAATAACCAGATCTTTAATTGTAAACAACGCGCACGGAGTTGGATATATACACTTATGTTTATAATTGAACAAGAATATGTAATAAAGTGATTTATTGTATTTTGCGAAAATTAAATGTATTTATGATATTTTTAATGGCCCTAAATATAATAATTGATTTATTGAGGTTTAATGATTTAATAATTATTTTAATTGTTTGAATAATTATTTGAAATAAAGATAATTCATTTTGAATACTTATAAGGTGATAATAAAATATTTATAATAGTTTTATAAAGATATATATATATATATATATATGATTTGAAAAATATAAAGAAAATCGACATCGCTTTATCGATATAAATAATTATTATTAGTAATTTTTAATAATAATTTATATGCTTTTATAGTTCAAAGATGATCATTTTAATTCATATAAGATGATAATAAAATAGTTTTCAAATTTTGTTTACAAATATATGTACATTTACTAAGAAGTGAAAATGTGACAGGTAATTGGTTTCTCGGTTTTCAACGATCTAACAACCAAAAGTTGCTCAAAAATGTTTAAAGTGTTATGCACATACAGGTACATATATATATACATAGGTCATATGCACATGATAACATATACATATATACATAAGCACTTATATATATATATTACAAAATCAATAAATAATTCCTAAAACTTAACACTTAAGTAATGAAAAAGAAAACAGCAACTCATAGTACCACAGCATCACCTTAATTCACCATCACATGGCCTCAAGGGGGATCCATGCCTGTAGGGGGTGTAGGAGGGGTGTGGGCTGGGGCGTTTTGGTAATATTGCCTTTAGATATTTTATTTCAAGTTTTCTCCTATAAATACCCACCTACTTTCTCACAATTGTCACCGTATTCTTATCAACTTCTTCTCCACTTCAAGCTTCTTTTCGTGACTTCTAAGATTGTAAAAATTATGGAAAAATATTTATCAAAAGAAATTTAAAATCATAGAATATATATAAGTTATCAATTCCACTTCAAACGGAAACGTAACTCCTCCGCCTTTTCGAAATCCACGGCCACCACTTCCCAAAGCTAGGACAAACCCTTCCTCCTTTCTCATCAAGGTCGTGTGCTCTAAAGAAAGGCCAAGTCATCTTAACTCAGTTTTTCTAAGTGATCGTGAGCGTAGATTTCAAGATAACGGAGCTATAGCCGATTTTATATTAGCTCAAAGGGAAAATGTAGGTGATAAACTCTTACTTATGTTATATTTTTGGATGATGATATGATGTTTCGAATTGATTTTTAATATGCTCTAATCATCAAGCTTGGTTGTTTTATATGAATGTTGAATGTATATGTAAGTCACAGAAATATACGTCGATAAGCACAAAGGAAATCAGTTTCCTCTATTTTAAAGAATAGTTTATATGGAATGTTAAACCTCTTTAAAATGTTTAAAAAGTGAGTTTGCAAGTTTTTTATAAACATATGAAAGGGTTTTGCTAAATTCAAAAAAGAAAATTAAGTCAAAAATAGGTGCATCGTGTGATGGTAGTTCACGATTTCGCGCCATAAAAGTCAAATGAGTTTATAGAACGGAATATAGCTCAGAACTCTCCAAGATAAGAAATTTTCGAACTAATATATTCATTGTTTTCAAGAAAAGAAATAAAATCGTGATTTCGATAAGCAAATTTTGAAATATGAGAAATAAGATTTTGGAAAAATTACGGTTTCGCAATTCGGAACCCATAACAGGATTTATTTAAAAATGATATTTTAAATTTGTTTAAAAATGTAAAATGAATCTTATAAATCTTTTATAATGTTTTAAAAGTGATTTGACTACAAAATTGGATTTTGAAATGATAAAAAGTCATTTTGATCAATATAGCTTAAAAGCATTTTTTGTAGCACTTTCCACAGCACTAATCTATAACCTTGAAAATTTGCCTTAAACTTAACAATTCTTTTATAAATTTTTTCAAATAAATAACTAAGTTTTTTAATGATGATTTGGAAGTTTAATAGTTTATTTAAATAAATGATTTAAAGAAAAGCTATTACAAATTAAATGATTTCATTTTGGCTCTAAAAGTCGACGAGTAGACTGGTTTATTCTCTTCGTGAGATGCGGGTGTGAGGTGCTTAAACTAAAGGGATG
This sequence comes from Allium cepa, assembly GCA_030765085.1. Lineage (NCBI taxonomy): Eukaryota > Viridiplantae > Streptophyta > Magnoliopsida > Asparagales > Amaryllidaceae > Allium > Allium cepa. The sequence goes on along the minus strand of CM060941.1, from coordinate 507,139,354 downwards.
TTCAGGAGGAACCAGGGTTATTCTGTGAGATGATGGTTTTGATGATAACAACCTTAGAATAGATTATAAAATATAAATACTAACGGCATAAGTTTAGATATATATGTATATGTAGGATTTAACCGTGCATGTACTAAGAATGAAGACTGTACAGTATAGAGATTCAAGATATCAAGATTGAAGACTCATGAGTATCAAGATTATCAAGAGTTCAAGACTTTAAAAATAAGAATTTTTATTAGGAAATTTTTTTAAAACTCCTAGAAAAGCACGGGCATCTTAAAATCCAATTTATTCGTGGAATGGAATCCTAAGTAGGATGGAACCTACGAAAAATCTAGTGGAACATTGTTTTGCGTTCGCTAATTTTTATTCAAATGATTTTACAAAAATTATCTTGTTTTCAAAATGATTTCAAAACTTTCCTTTTAAAAGATTCAAAAACCTCTATCCTGATTTTAAATAATTTTAGCCTCAAAATCATCTTTAATTTCAAAGTCAAATTACTCCTGATTTTAAACTATCTTAATATATTTAACTTTTAAATATTATACTTAGATTTAAATATAAAATTATAATTAAATTCTATATATATTATTCTCTATATTTACTTATAAATTTTAACTATAGTCAAGTATATTTATAAAGTTCAAAATAGTTTAGTATAAGATAAAGGTTATTTTCAAAGAAAATCAAATCATCAAAATTGCCTTGGGATGTCGACATACTCATGGTGACCATGTCGACATGGTGTCAATTAAGTTTAAAATTTAAATTTCAAAAGAAGTGTCTATTCGCCATAACTCTTCACGAATGGACATGGCTGTTGTTCTTCTATAAATAGAGGTTAGTTTCAATGATTTTTTACATCAGATTCTCTGTTTTTCACTCCTCTTCTTCTTCCACTTTTCTTAATACATATTCTTACCTTTACTCTGCCGAAATCAACATTGAATCGAACTCGATCATTCGTAGTTTGATTCTCTATCACTATCTCAACAATATCTTAGTGCTATTCGGAGTTATAGGATTTTTGTTAATCCTAGCCTTAAGATCCGTAATCCGCATTTCTCACAATTGGTATCAGAGCAAGATTTTCAAAGTTTCATAATCTGATTTTTGAAAAGTTTCAAAATGGCCATCAACACCGGCACTGTTACTAACACTAGTACCCTGTCACTAGTTCATTTGTAGAAGGTCGGTCTACTGTCAGACCATCACTTTTTAATGGTAGTAACTATGCATATTAGGCATGTAGGATGAAAATATATTTACAATCTATCGGATTAGACACTTGGAATTTACACAAAATAAATATTCTGAACCCACAACTGATTTTGCACAGTGGACTGCTGAGCAAAAGACTGTTGGACAAAATAATTCTAAGGCGATGAATATTTTGTTTTGTTCACTAGATAGAAATGAATTCAATAAAGTGTCAGTTTGTAAGTCTGCATATGAAATCTGGAAAACTTTGCATGTTACTCACGAAGGAACAAGCAAAGTTAAACAGACCAAAATTTCCATGCTCACAAATCAGTTTCAATTATTTAAATGAATTCTAATGAGTCTATTTCAGATATGTATAGTAGATTTCAGGATATTGTGCATTCTCTAATATCTTTGGGAAAGGAATTTTCTGAAGAAGATCAATTCAGAAAGATTTTAAATTCTCTTACTCCAAAATGGGATCAAATGACACTTGCTATCGAAGAGAAAAATGACATCAGTACTTTAAAGATAGAAGAATAAATTGGAAATCTAAGTCGTATGAAGTTCAAGTGATCGGGAGAAGAGAAAGCAAAGCATCTGAAAAGAAATCAATGGCATTCAATGCATTGACTGATGGATCAGATTCAAAAGGAGATAATGACGAAGAGATAGCCTTAATGACCAGAAATTTTAGGAAATTCCTAAAATACAAAAAGATGAATAATTTCAAGAGAAACAACTATAAGAATTCTGGAATCAGAATATAGTGCCAAATAATGTCAAATGTTCCAACTGTATGAACCAGGCAATATCAAAAGAGACTGTCCGTATCCAGATAGGAAAAATCCTCCTATGAATAATGATCAAGCAAAGAAACGGAAGCGTGCATTTACTACTACTCTAGATGACTCGGAATCTTCCTCAAGTGATGATGATCAGAAGACAAATAATTTGAATTTGTGTTTCACACTGTTCATAACTCCGACGAATTCAGAGAAACGGACTCGGAAAAAGGTACACATTTAAAATATAATTGGTTGAAGTTGCTTGCTTAGAATTAGATGCTTGATTGCTTGATTGATTGATTTTGAATTGGTGTGTTATTTGAATTTTAAATTTTGTTACTATTATTTTACTATTATTTTATTATTTTTATTATTATTTTTATTATTATTTTGATATATTATGGAATATATTATAATTCTAATAATATTCCATATATATATAGACATTAAAAAATAATAAAGTGTGTATATATATGTATTTATTAGAGAACTTAGAAAAAATAATTCATGAAAATTCACTAGCACATGTCGACATGGTCCCTACCATGATGTCGACATGGGTACCAGAATTTGAATTTCAAAATTTGAATTCAAATGTTTGAATTTTCCTACAGCTTTTCACTTCATTCAACTCTCTGAAAAGCTACCTTTTGAACAGAGAATATGTACTTTGAGAATCTATTTATTCACTATCTTTTATCATATCTTTTCATTCACATTTTCAAATTTAAACTCTCTTCATAACTTCAAGCTCTCTACTCTCTACTTTAATGGTTTCTTCAAGAAACCCCTCCACCATGAGAATTTTCAAAAAAATAAAAAAAGCAACTATTTAATGATTCGGAGGCAATAAAAGCATACATCAATTATGCTAACTATGCCAAAGTCCATCCTGGAAAGTTTGCTATTTTTCAAGATTTCTCTTCTTATGAACTTGATTCTCTTTTTGCAAATAATGGAGCTCTTAGTCTTATTGATGCTTCTCAAAATGATTTTGTTTTCTATCCAAATCTTTTCAAAATTTTCCATGCTAATTTAAACCTTGTATTTTATAATGGAAATGAGAATGAAATTTGAAGTATTGTCAAAGGCACTAGAATTGTTTTGAATTTTGATCTTTTAGGTACCATTATCAATTGCAAGAGTACGGGAATGGATCTTTCTAATTTCAAAATCGATGAAAATGATCGTGAGACATTTCATCACATTTTCGAAGGGAATGATAATTTTGAATTCAAAAATCGAAATTTTCGACCAAAAGCGAGAATTGTCAATCTTCTTTTGCAACATACTTTGACCCCAAGATCGAGGAATTTTAACAATCCTACTTCAAAAGTTTGCAAAGCAACTTTTTCTATTTTTGGAAATTATGACATAAATTGGGCGCAAGTTATTTTGAATGAACTTCATCCTAAAAATCTTGAAATGGGTGAGAATACTTTGTATCATGGAATTTATCTCACTCGGATTTTTAACTATTTTGGAGTGGATTTCAAAGGCGAAGAATTTGTTTCTGGAAAAGTTTTCAATCATTCCAACATTTCGCTTATGAAAATTCCATTTTTTTTCAACCTTATGAGACCCTTGCTGAAAAGGAAGAGTGTTTGGCTCATGAGGAAATGGAAGAAGAGGAAGAGGAAGAAGAAGAAGGGGATGAAATGGAAATGGAAATTGAAGAAGAAGAAGAAGAAGAAGAAGGTGAAACCTCTTTGGAAAGCATCGACTATCCTCATAATCCTTCCAACAAAACTCTTCTCAAAAACCAAAAGACTATTGTTGTGAATCAACGGATTCTTAAACGATCCGTTAGTAAGAAGTTGGACAAAATTTCATCCAAGATAAACAAGTTCATTTCCAAAGTCAGCAAGAAACTTGGACTTTCTTCATCATCATCATCCTCTATCTAGTTTTATCTTTTCGTATCTTGTTGTATGTGTTTTAGCTTGCTTTAATTCGAAAGTTCATGTAGTTTCATATGTTTAATCATTGTATCATCTTAATATGCAATGAAATGAAATTTCTTTTCTGTTATCTAGCTTATCTTATCTGCAAAATAAATGTTAGTATATTACAAAAATATATACACACACAATTATTTCCAAAATCTAATTAGTCATATTTTTTCACTAACCCATGTCGACATACCCCCTATGACCATGTCGACATGTACTGGTTAGAAATGACAATTCATTTTGAATTTGAAATTTGAATAACTACCATATGTCTATTCATTTCAAACGAATTTCTACACCTATAAATACCTATTTCTTCTAGAATTCTTCACTGAAAATTGTTTCTTATTTTTTATATCCTTCATTTCTTTCACAAATTCAAGTATGACTAATCCAATTCACAATTTATCTGAAAATCTTAAAGAAACTCTTAATTCGTTTAAGAATATTCTCCCGTTCATTCTTCGTAACCTACGACACTTAGAATTGAGTCAAATGCAGATGATCAAGGAGCAAGAAAGGCATTTTGATGCAATACGATGGATGATTTCCACCCTACACAAGGATGATAACGAAGCACATCCTCCAGTCTCTCTCACCAACGACAATGATAACTGGGATGCTATTAAATCAGAACCTATATTTGGAGAAGAAGGATGGGTGGAAGTTCCACGTAACATTTAATTTTATTTGGTTGCTTTGTTAGAATTGTTTGCTTTGATTGATTTCATTTCATTTTCTTTGGCTTGGTTTGAATGTGATTGATATTTAGTAATGGATTGATGTTTGTTGTACAAAGCATGTATAATTATACATTAATATGTATATAATCTTTGATTCATTATTGTGAATATCAATATAATTATTTCTTAATTCTATATTCCATTGTATAAGGTTATTAATATAGGTATTTTAGTCCAAGAATGAGGGGAGGTTATGTAGTTTGGAGTTGTAAAGTTTAGAGTCTGTTTTTGTTGATGACAAAGGGGGAGAAGTATAAAATAGGGTAATTAGGGCATAGATTAAGGGGGAGTTATTAGTTGTAGGGGGAGTTATTAGGATAGAAGTAATATTTTATAAACAAAGGTTGTCATCATCAAAAGGGGGAGATTGTTAGTCCATGAGATGATGGTTTTGATGACAACAACCTTAGAATAGATTATAAAATATAAATACTAACAGTATAAGTATAGATATATATGTATATGCAGGATTTAACCATGCAGGTACCAAGAATAAAGACTGTATAGTATAGAGATTCAAGATACAAGATTGAAGACTCATGATTATTAAGATTATCAAGAGTTCAAGACTTCAAGAATAAGTATTTTTATTAGCAAATTTTGTTAAAACTCCTAAAAAAGCACTGGCATCTTAAAATCCAATTTATTTGTGGAATGGAATCCACTTCGAGCCCGTTAAAGGGATGGAACCCTAAGTAGGATGGAACCTACGAAAAATCTAGTGGAACATTGTTTTGTATCTGCTAATTTTTATTCAAATGATTTTAAATTATCTTGTTTTCAAAATGATTTCAAAACTTTCCTTTTAAAAGATTCAAAAACCTCTATCCTGATTTTAGATAATTTTAGCCTCAAAATCATATTTAATTTCAAATTCAAATTACTCTTGATTTTAACTATCATTTAATATAATATATTTAACTTTGAAATATTTATACTTAGATTTAAATATAAAATTATAGTCAAATTCTATATATATTATTCTCTATATTAACTTATGAATTTTAGCTATAGTCAAGTATATTTATAAAGTTTAAAATAGTTTTAATATAAAATAAAGGTTATTTTCAAATAAAATCAAATCATCAAAAATTGCCTTGGGATGTCGACATACTCATGGTGACCATGTCGACATAGTGTCAGTTAAGTTCAAAATTTAAATTTCAAAAGAAGTGTCTATTCGCCATAACTCTTCACGAGTGGACACGGCTGTTGTTCTTCTATGAATAGGGGTTAGTTTCAATGACTTTTACATCAGATTTTCTGGTTTTCACTCCTCTTCTTCTTCCACTTTTCTTAATACATATTCTTACCATTACTCTGCCGAAATCAACATTGAATCAAAATCAATCATTCGTAGTTTGATTATCTATCACTATCTCAACAAGATCCTCAGTGCTATTCAAAGTTATAGGCTTTTTGTAATCCACTTAGCGAGAAAAGGTGTGATTGTAGCTTGAAAATCAATCAAGCGAGATAAGGTGTGATTGTAGCCTTGGTAAATCAATTGAGTGAACTTGTTGCCCATAAAATGAGTGGGTGAACTTGTTGCCCGGAAAATCAAGTATCTCTACCCAGAGGATTGTGGTTCTGGAGGGTGTACCTCGTAGCCATGAAATCGAGGGTGTAATTGTAAAGATTGCTTTTAAGAGGAAATCCATACTTGTATTGCGGGACTGGATGTAGGGTAACTCCAAACCAGTATAAAATCTGGTGTGTTCTTTCCTTTACTGCTTTTTATTTTATTTATGCATCTGTGTTTGTTTCTATGATCATATTTGTGTCTTCATATTGCATATATCTATGTCTAAATTAACATAAACTCAAAAAGATTTAGTAATTCTTTATAAATACTATTCACCCTCCTCTATTGTTAATCCTAGCCTTAAGATTCTTAATCCGCATTTCTCACAACCAGTGCCCTGGCTCACCTGGCCTCTTCCCTGGACGAGGGAAGGTAAGGTCGAAATGTCGAAAACGAGTTAATTATAAAAAGATTAAATTTTCCAAATTTAAAGTAAGTACAACTTTGATTTTATAGAGATGATCTTCTTATACTCATTGTTAATGCCTGAAGAGGGAACTCATACTATTTGTGGAGTTTAAAAGGTGATGTCACCATTATTCTTCCTATGGTATTTGGTGAATACGGGAATTGATATTGAGTTGAATTAGATGATTTCCATAGGTTCTGCTCACTTAGTAATCACTGGTTTTGGATTAAGTAATTTAATCATGGCTCTAAAAGCTGACGGGTAGACATGATTTTTCTATTCGTGAGATCCGAATGTGAGGTGCTTAAAGTAAATAGATGTTCAGGAGCATCGGGTGCCCTGACTCGCCTGGTCTCTTCCTTTGGTGAGGGATGGATAATGTCGAGATGTTGGAAATGATTTATGTATATAAAGATTAAATTTTCCAAATTTAAGTTAAGTTAAACTTTGATTTTCTAGAAATGATCTCCTTATACTTGGTGTTAAAGACCTAAAAGGGAACTCGGACTATTCGTGGAATTTAAAAGATGATATCACTATTATTCCGCCCAAAGTATTTGTTGAATACATGAATTGATATGAGTAGAATTAGATGATTTTTATAGATTCTGCTCATTTAATATTGAATGGTTGTGGATTAACATCCTAGATAACATAATTTTGACTAAATCAAAATTATGAGTTTAAATTTAGAAATCGATGTCAAGATTTAAATGAAATAATTTGGAATTAGTTTAACTCCTATACTTAAAATTAATTGGTTTGGATTTATACTAACCGATGTCTTAAATAAAATTGTTTTTAATCCATTTTAAAAGTTATGATTTGGAAATATTTGTTAAGATTTAAATAAATTATTTGGAAATATTTTCCTAATAAAAGATAAAATGATTTGGAATTTAAAAAGGGTTTTAAGTAATCAAAGGATTTGATAAGAGAGGTTTAATGTTTTCGTATATACCATAAAGAAGTGTTTTAAAGTTACATATCTCTAAAAGATATCTTTGATAAAAATAATGAAATAAGCAAATATTATTCACCAATCTACTTGACCTCTTTTATCGGTGATTGGTTCAAAGGAATCAGGGTTGGATTTGGAGTAATTCCTATTTGGAAACCACTTTGAACCAACGTACGGGTTCGAAGATGAAGAAAATAAAGGACGAAGGCCGAGAACTTAAGGGTGTGAAAGGATTGCTTGTTGAAAATTTTGGTTAGCTCCCAAATTCTTAAGTTCCAGTGGTCCCTTCATTTCCGAAACTCTTCGGGTTGCAAGGACTTCTTGCTATTAATCCTGAAGGTAACTCTAGATGAGATGCGGTAGGAGAGTGCCTCTGGTTTGTCCTATTCCTGGACAACTTATATGGACGAATGCTGATGTTGAAGTTTTATTTACACAAGTGATCTATATGAATGTATCATCTACTTATTCGTTGTCTCTTAGAGCAATAGCTTTTGGTAAGCTTCTATCTAATTAACTTTATTATCATTGGGTCTTTCTAAGCGCTAGTGATGTGCACGTAAATGTGCATATTTTTACCACCATATTTATTCTATTTAAATTAAACAAATGATCATATTGGGTATTTTAACTTGTTTTAACCAAAATTCATATTAATTCCAAATTTTCACATATTCATCTTCATATAGGGGCAAAACGGTCATTTAAGGGCATATATTTCATTGAGAAAAATTGATTGGAAATTTATATATATTTTTGTAGGAAAATGGTCTCAAATAGGAGTGGTTTCATGAAGGAATATGCATGCACAAAGAATATAAAGGAATGAAGAGGGAAATAATTCAAAGTGAAGATAATGGAGGACCCCACCTACCCACCTACCTTAATGTACAAATTAAAGGCTAATGCACATGCTTTTGGACTTAATGGTTTCATGTACACTTAATGGGGGATTAAGACATGTTAATGGTTACTTGGCCTCCACACTTCCTAAGGGGCATTTTGGGTATTCCCCAAAAATATGAATTAGGGTTTCATATATGTATAAATACCCATATGTTTCATGTAACAGGATCTCTTCTCTTAGTCTCTCTTAGGCCTCCTCTTTAGTTTAGTTTAGATCAAATAAAAGAAAGCTCTCTTTCTCTTTTAATGGCTACTTAGCCAATTTTTATTTCTTGTAATCTTTTTTATTTTATGCAATTTAATACATGCTCTTTCCTTTTCATGTTCATTTACTTTCATGTTGTAGTGTAGGTTTCTCTTATTTCATGCAAGTAGATTAGTTTTGTTTCTTTGCTTTGCTCTCTTTTTCTTTCTTTTTTTTGCTTTCATGTTGCTTTCTACATTTGTTGATTTGATAACAATATGAGAGCTTAATCCCTACAATTTAGGGGTAATGAAGCTCTCTAGTATGTAGATGCAACATTTTGATGTTTATACTCTCTTTTTGTGCTTTAATGGAAACACTTGAAGTGGTTTAATGATGTTGTTTAGCTTTGAATTTGATAGTCTATGTTGTTCATAACAAATAGGCTATGCTTAAACAAACAAAACACAAATTGCCTCTTCATCTACATATGATTATGGCAAAGAAGTGATTGTTGAAATTAAAATTTGATGGCTTATATTTCTAATTAATGGTTAATAGGCCATGCTTAAAATAAATTTTGCTTTCAACTTTGTTGTCATATTTTATGAGATTTAAAAGTGTATTAGTGGTTGTGTTATATTTTGATGGTTTATATTGAGCTAATTAATAGCACAAATATACCATACTTATGATAAGCACATCAACTAATTCACTAATGACAAGAAAAGAGAGATCATAACTTCATTTTGTTGATTTATGTGATCTAGAGAGTGGAAATTGCCTCTAAATTGTCTTAACACTCTCATATTTTTATCTATTTTCTTTTGTCATTTTTCTTCTTTTTTTTAGTTAATCACTCTTCCAACTTTGGTTAATTTGATTGAATAGAATTTTAAATTCATCAATTCCCTGCGGATCGACCCGTATTCGCCGCGTGCTACATTCGTACACCGTGCGCTTGCGGTATAAATTTTATTTCTAAATTCGTTCGACGGTTTTCTAAACCGATAGAATTTCCGTCGACGAACAAGTTTTTGGCGCCGTTGCCGGGGAATTGTTTTTGATTTTAGTTTTCTATTCTTCGAATTATTTTCGTTTGATTTTCTTGTGTGTTAGTCTTGTGTGTTTGTTTGCTTACTTGAAAAAAAAAAGTGTTGCGTGTTTGTTTTGTGAATTTTGCTTCCATTTTGCTTTGTTAGTTTGTAGCCTTTTCTATTTTTCATTTTTGTATTTCAATTATCAAAAAAAAAAGCACACACAACACAATTTCAAGAAAAAAAATTCATTACACTCACATCTTTTTACATTTACATTCCATTTTCTCCTTTAATTTACATTTACAAAAAAAAAAAGACATTTGTTTTGGTTTTCCTTTGTTTTCTTCTCTGTTCACTGTGCATTTCCTCTCTGTTCGCTGTGCACTCAACTGTTTGACAGTGCACATCAATACCATCCCATACAACAATCATCAACTCCACTACTCTCCTTCAACAGCCTCTGAACAGCGACCTCAAACATAACCACCTCCACATACTTCTGTCACTAGCGATTACAAACCATCCGATCACTGTCTTCCCACTCTCCTTGTTACATCAGAACACAACAACTACTTCAAACCATTGCAAACTCATCAACCTCCTCCGCAACCTCATATCCACAACACAACACCAAATCACCAATTCAGTGATTACTTGCAACTGTTTCCAACCCAGTGCACTTCAGCCTCGCATACAACCACCTCTCGGCCCACCACGAAATCGCCTCCAGCCAACCATCAACATTCATATCACAGTCGTCTCAACCATATCAGTGCAACTCATTTCACTGCCCTCCCAATCAAGACTGCGGCAACTTGCCACTCCATTGCCTTCATTCAGCATATTCCCACCACTGCCATATCTCCTCTGTCATCAATAAACCTCCCTACCATCACTTACACAATCTCTAAATCCATCAACAGCCATCCCCTCTACGCAACAAAACTGTGCACACATTCATTCACTTCCTTGCTGCATCTTCCCACTACAATCACTGCAAATCACCGACTTCCCCCGACACTTCCTCTCTACATATATTTCCTCCCCAAACCAGCCAACCATTCCACTGAATTCAACTTATTGCCAGTTACAATTGCATCACTGATACTTGTTCACATAACTGAACTATTGTTGCATACAATTGGAATCAACTGGTGCACATCTACACACAACACCACCCAGTAACACCACTACATTCCAAAACAAACCACTATCAACATTTTCCCCAAGCCAAATTCCAAAAAAAAAAAAGAAGAAAAAAAAACACACATACCTTATCAACAGAATTGTTGTCTCCTCTCTTCATTCTCTCCTGTCACAAACCAAGCAATACAACAGTGCTCCCCATAACTCTGACATCTCCATGACTCTGTAGTTCGCAAACAAACCATACTACAGTGACCTAACCAACAGGCAACCATTCTTCGCCGCCCCGTCATATCTTGCCACCACTCCGAAAGTACAAACAACCTAGAAACACCTACAGAAAATTCACGGTCAACCAACGCCTGAAATTCAACACGCGTCCAACCACCAACGCCTGAACGGAACCACGACCTCACCTCTCCAATCGAACACCATTGAACTCGCGACCATATTTTAAGCTAGGGCAATTGAATCCGAACGTTTGAAAGTGGGAATTGTTTTCGGGTTTTGGGAAATTTCGATTTAATCTTTTGTTTGGGAGCGAACGAGAAATTCGTATTTAGGATTTTTTTTTTTTTATTTGGGTTTGTAGTGTTCTGCTTTGGGACGAAAAAAAAAGGAATTTTTGGGTTAGTTTTGTTTTTGGGTCGGGTTGTTGCATGAATTTTGAAATTCAACTTTGGGCTGTAAGTGGTTTTTAGAGAAGAAAAAAAACAAGAGAAATAATTGTTGTTTAGCTTTGTTTTCTTAGAAGGTTTTGCTTTCATAAAATAAAATTTCACTTGTTTTAGTTTTCAGTCGGTTTACTTTCATTTGTTTTTCACTTGTTCTATTTTATTCTTTTGATAAATATATAAAAAGAAAATTTAAAAAAAAAAAATTGTGCATATATCTTATTTTTATTTCAGGTTGCCAAAGCAAATAAAGGAAGGAGCCGCTTGCCAAAAATAATTGCTTCGCTTTGCTTGCCCAAAAAAAAAAACTTGCTTGCTTGCTATTTTTATTTGCTTGCATTGTTGTTTGATTGCATTTTATATAATAAAAAAAATTCATTCTAGTTGCATTGTAAATACACGTTTAATTTCTGCTTTGCATTTCATCCTAGACTTTGTTTAGTAATAACGGTTAGACATCGATAACACTTAATTGTATATTGACAATTTGTCTTCTTTGAACAATTTAATTTCTTGGTGTCTAGGCTACGGCAGAGCAATAATCAGTTATAAATATTACGGTGATTCGTAAATATTATTCTGAATTGTTTCTTTGAAGGTACTTAAACCTTCGGCTGCATTGCTACGGTGATTCGTGGTGCACCGATAAATCCTGTCTGTTACCTGGCTGAGAACTATCTTGTTGATTTAAGACAATTTGTGATTATATAATTTGTGTTAATTTAGGATAAATAATTCATAATTAGGCACTTGCATTCATTTAGTTGCATTAGTTCATGCATATTTAAAAAAAACAAAACAAAAATTTCAAAATCCAAAACTAATTTTTTTTTTTAAATATTCCTTTTCTTTTTCTTTGAAATTTTTAAATCCTTTTCCTTTGAAATTTCAAAAATCCAGAAAAATTAGAAAAACAAAAAAAATCCAAAAAAATTATAAAATCTTTTCAAAAGCCAACAAAAAAAAATTGAAAATTCAAAAACAAAACAAAAATCAATTTCCATTTTGAAAAATAAATTCTACTTGTAAATATTTTTGTTTATAAAAAAACCAAAAAAAAAAATCTTGAAAATGTCCGAGTTTCCCCACTTACGTGAGTTTTATGATAGTTGTGAAAATCAGTATAATCCATACGATTTCACTCCAAATTCGTATGGATATTTTAACACCAACTATTGTTTAAACGATTCAAATTTCGAACAACAAATTTTTCAAAACAATGATCAATCCTCAAATCTCGAAAATAGCATTTCATCTTTACTTGAACTCTCTACACAACAAAATCAAAGTGTAAACGAATTGTGTAACTCATATTTGTGCAATAGTTCAAGTCAAAAAAATCAAAATTTGAATTCACTTCAAAATTCAAATGATTTCGAGTGTAACCCATGCCAATTCAATTTCGAGCTTCAAAATGAATTTCAAAATCAAGACGAAAATGTGAACAGATTTTCAAATAATTTTGGCAATGGGAATAGTTTCAATAACGATATGATTGAAACCTTTGGTTGTCAACAAATTCAAAATGAAAAATTTCAAACTAATAATCATGAATTTGATTTTGTTGACCAAATGGAAAACGATAGCGGGGATTTACTACTTGAAAAATACAAAACCTTTCGTGAAAATCATAATCAAATCTCAACTTGCGAAGAATCAAATAATAATCTACCGTATATCGAAATTGACAATTTTTGTTCTCAACAAATCCAAATTGAAAATTCTCAAGTTAATTACTATATATTGGATTTTGTTGAACAAATGAATGAAGTTTACGATGATCACACGGATTTTTTGTTTGAAACATACATGAAACAACGTGAAAAACAAAGTCAAATTTCAACGTGTGACGAGTCAAGGGATAATCCATCTTTTACCCAAATCGATGATTTTCAAACAACAACTTTTGAAATGGAAAATGATGATCTTAACGAAGTTGTTGAAAATTTGGTAATTGAGTTGGATTTCAATTCTATTGAGGGTGAGAAAATCGATTTAAATTTCGAGCTTCCTTTTTCTGAAAATTTGAATACAACAACTTTGGATTTTGAAATGGATACATGCGATGAAGTTGTTGATAATCCAACGAAGGAAGATGAATTTAACGAACAAGAGTTTTACGAACTTTTCGAAAATGAGTCATTAAATTCTGATGGGGAAGATTTCGATCACCATTTTGACTTTGAAATCGATAATTTGGAAGAAGTTTTCAATGATAAACTTCAATTTCAATTTGGTGAAAATAAATGTGTATTTCAATCAATTGTTTTATCAACCCCAAAAATCATTGAAAACAAAACAACTTGTTCAATTTTTAATAAAACAAAATTCATTTTTCCAAATCGACAATCAACTTCGAAATCTTTTACGATTTGGTTTTTCGAGCTTAAGCCGTGTCTCGCATACTTGACGAGACAAATGAATCGGTCTTTGGAAGACCGTTTCATTTACTTTTTGACTGTATACTTTCTCATCTCTTGTAAATAATAATCTTTCATGTAAATATAGGATTTTTTTTTCTCCTTCCACTTAGGTTGACTGTGGGGACACAGTCAAAATCAAGTGTGGGGGGGGGGGGAGACTCGGCTTCATTTTTTTCTTTTTCATGGTTTATTTTTGCCTTTTCTTTAAAAAAAAGTCCCAAAAACATCTTTTGATTTATTTTTAAAGAAACACTATAGGAAGAGGATGACCAACATAAAGATCCCAATGAGAAAGAGGACGATGACTATATTAATTGGGATGCTGACCATGAAGATGATGACAACAACAACCCCTCTGGAGGTCAAGGCCATGATGGTGACAAGGAAGGTCACTCAGGTGCTCAAAAAGACGACAATGGTTCCACCAAATACTCTACAAAGGAGGCATCACCTCATAAAGATACACCTCCACCAACCTCTAGACTGAATGAACCCGTGGATGAGGAAAGTACTCCAGTCCACTCCGAGGGTTCTTCAAGGACTGAGCAAGTTCCTCGAGTTTCTATCTCAATTTCGTAGGTATGGGCTTCTTTGTTTAAATGTTTGCACTTGGTAGGTAACAGTTAGTAATACATCATTTGTTTTAGATAAAAAAAAGCTGAAATTCCCGTTTAGTACAAAACTTGAAATAAAACAAGCTGATAACAAGATTTATAGGGAATTAGACAAATTAACAATGGAGCATAATGCCTTATTTGAGAAATATCCCAGTCTCGATAAGAGTACCTTCGCACTTGCATCTTTTAAATTTCAAGGAACGACTCCTTTATTAAAAGCACGCCTCCGATATAACGCTCTACTTAAGGAAAATAAAGAGTTAATAACCTTATTCTAGATGGTGATGGAGGAAAGAGACATTTTGGTCAACTTCTTATACAGAGTATATTACAGACATTCAATCATAGATTTCTCATACTTAGGTGCATTCAGTGGGGTTTACTTAGACATTGTCATAGGAGATATCTAGACGAATTTGGATCTGGCCCTCATCCTAGGGCATGTTGGAACTTACCGTGGGTCAAATTGATTCTCCAAGACCTTCCTGTTGAGAAACTTAAGTATTATAAGGACAAATTTATTTTTGAATTTTCCTCTAAGTCTGTCTTGTACGAAACCGATGAGTGATTGTAAATATGTATTATGTGGTTGACTTATGAAAACATGCTTTTGTAACGCTATCTTTACTTAGTTTCTTTTTGCTATTCTATTTCACAATATCAGTTCTTTAGGTCGTGTTGTCTCAAGAGACCACTAAAGTGAATATGTAAACCTAAGAAGTTTTTGCTCTAAAAATGCGCCCTTCTTAAAGACTTCAAAGTTGGCGAGATACTTCTTTCTTCTAGATTTATGGAAATTATATTTGGAATACCTTCATTAATGCTTGGACTTACTTGGAGAGGAGAAGGAAACTCTATTAAAAGAAATTAGGACGTTCCATTCCAAGTTGATTTGTGGTCGTTACAGCCCACCCATTGGAAAATGGGGTTATAGCAAATGTTTGCCAATTATTACCCCTAAAGGAGTTACTATACCTTTTGACTCAACGCTCATGCTTTCTACTAATACTTTAGACAAAGTTAGGAATGTTACCTCTCAACATCAGATGTAATAGAAGTGTCAGTTATTCCTTTTAACTTTATGGCTACTTGAGTTGTAACCTATTATTATAGCAATAAAAATATCTCCTAACTCAATTTTGATCCTACTTTATTTTCCCTTTTAAATAGGAACCTCAGTCGCCTACAACCTCTCTTATTCAAAAGTTGGTATCCTAGTTGATATTATAGGGGAAAGATTGTTAGTAGAGAGTGGAGCGGCTGTGGCTCAAAATGAAGCGCTATTAGAGCACTTTGGTGGTAATGCGAGGGCTGTAAAATGGTATAAAAGATATCTCACCCAAAAAGTCATGGTAAAAAATAACGAAGATCACTTCAACCATCTTAAGGCCAAGATTAAAAAAAAGGATGAGGTGATCATTTTGCTTAAGTATCTGGTAAAGTCGAATCCCGTAATTGACTTTGACGAGAAGATATCTAAGCTTATCCAGCAATTAAACGGTTTGGAACCAAAGTTGAAAAATAGTCAGGCACAATGTGCCTCTCTAGAATTTATTCTAGGTGATAAAATTCCAGAGATTAAACCTCCAATCTCGCTAGCAACCCTTTCAACAACGAAGACTACTAGGTGAAAGTGTCTCATAGCCCAGTGTTTTCCTACCATGACTAATCCTCCCCCAGGCTTGGACGATAATGTCGTGGGGAGCTGGTGCCAGAGAGTGAAATTTGAAATCTCTTAGTATTTTGACGAGCAACAAAAAGCTAAATATTCTAAGACCATCAACGATTGTGCACCCAAGAATCAAAAATTGGAATGAAACATCCACTTTCTCGACAAACATATTACCGAGTTGGAAAGGGAAAACATAACCCTTAGTGTAACAAATACGGTCGTCAACCTTGCCCTAAAGACTAATATTGAAGCAACTGATGATGGTACCATGATTTGGAAAAAGGAGAAGAAGCTTAATGAATTTCTTCATATTGCACTTGGTCATAAAGCTGACCCCTCAGTAGCTGAGACCCTTCATAATGCATCTCAAGATTTGTAATTATTGTGTATTGGTCATGTAAATTTATCTTATGCATAATCATGTTACTCGTAAATTGCTTCATAAATTATAATAATTTTGTAAGTATCACCTGATGTGTGGTCTTTTGTAATGTAACCTTTGATACGCTTTTAGGTGGTTCATTTGACAATTTTTACTATTGTTGTGTCCCTTGCCATCCCTTGCTACTCGGTCTTCTTTGGCTCAAAAGTTACAGTCCAAGATTTTGGTGTAGCAATCTTCTCATCTGTCATTTTAAGAGTATATTCCGACCCAAATTTGGGCATTTGAGATGAACAATAGTTCGAAGTCTTATACCTAGATTAGGGTTAAAATAAGCAATAATCTTTGATACCCAAATTCAGGTATAAGAAATTAGAATTGGACAATAATTCCAAACCCGTATTTGGGCCTTCGATGGATGGTGTTAGAAATAAAAACCCCGAAACTCAGATTCTGGTATTAAACTTTGAAATCTAAATGTGAGAATTCTGAATTCTGGAATGCTCTTTTCAGTAATAAACAACTTGCTGATTCGGTATCAGTAACAGGAGATCAAAAGACCATCTTTAGGCCATAAGCATCAGAAAAATATAAAACTAATCTAGCCATAGAAGACCAGGACACCATTTATGGCAATAAACAATAGAAGACTATAATGCCATTTTTGGTAATAAGTAATAGAAGGTCATAATATCATTTCTGATAGTTAATAATAGAAGACCAAAATACCATTTTTGGTAAATAATAGTAGAAGACTAGAATACCATTTGTGGTAATTAATAGCAGAAGAACAGAATACCATTTCTGGTAATTAATAGCAGAAGACCAGAATACCATTTCTCTTCAATATATTTTTTTGTCAAATATGCCATCTTCAGGCTTTGATAGTGTTTCACATGCTTTTTTTTCTCGGGCCCGAGTTTCATTATCCATTTGTTTTCTCCTATTTTAGGCAGGGACTCTTTAGTCTAACTTTTGTGCTTACTTAAGCAATGCCTATTTCTGGCTATTTTTTCGTTTTAAATGTTGCTACTTTATGGTGGTTGCCATTTAGGCGGTGCTGATTTTTGGCGGTGCTCATTTCAGGCATGGAATTTTCTTAGTCCGTCAAACATTTCATCCTGGTTTCTGGTGCGCTCGGCAAGCTTATTTTGATGTAGGGCCCCAGGACTTACCCAACCTCCCTCCAGAAGGTGCCTTAACATGACCATAGCATGACATGGTTAAGGGCTTTTTCGGTACCTTAGCTAGGCCATAGCGTGGCAGGACCAAGGGATTACCCATCCTCCCTTCAAGAGGTACTTTATCTTGGCCATAGTGTGAGTCGAATAATGGCTTGTGCTACTTTAACCTTTCCATTTCTGATTTGGCATGGATAAAGGCTTACACCAACCCTCTAGGAGGTTCCTTGACCTGGCCATCTTGGCACGACCAAGGGCTTTCTACCATTATTAGTACCCTAACATTTTAGGTAGTCCAAGTTTATGGATAATCTATATGGCGACCATGTAGATTTTTTCTTGTTTTGAGAACAGATTTTCTTATTCCACAATTAATTGAATCTTTTACAAATTGCTTAAGATTTCCTTGTCCTAGGAAGTGCAAGTTCGTCCCTTTTAAATGTCCCACATTGATCTACTTCATGTCTCTTTATCAAGAAAAAGTTGCAAGGCGATTCATTAAATTTCTTTTCATATTCTGACTTCTTTTATGAGAAGGCTATTAATTCTCCTTCTTTCTTGGTCTAGATGTGGGCATTTTCGACCGCAATAGTAGGATTATATTCTTTATGGAATTTTGATTTCTGAACCATTTTTGGCTGGCGTCCAACCTTTTTTCAGCATGATTCAAATGTTCCTTCTTGAGGGCTAGGTTTTCCTCTCATTGTTCATTAGTCCTTTTCCAAGGACTTTTCTTTCCTTAATAAGGTTCCATTTGGAGATCTACTGGCAATCTTTATACTCTAATTCGAATATTCTCTTAATATCCTTAGCCCTTTGGTTGTGAACTTTTCTATGTGTCTATGGCTTTTCCTTGAGTGGTGAGCTTCGTTTATAATCTTATTTCATTTATGTACAAAGTCATCATAATCCTTCACCATTTCCTCCTCAAAGATGATCTTATGATAACATGATAGGATGGTCCTTCTCATTGGTTGAAATTGGTCCTTTTTTATTGGACTTAGTCTTTTTGGAGCAGTAATTAGGATCGATTCCAAACAGACCTTACTGACATTCCATTTCCATAAGTCATAGGGTATATCCTATCACTTTCTCTTAACAACTTGTAAAACTCGAAGGCGAAAGTTTTTCTCTTTATGTTATAGTTAGCTATGCTTCATTCGTTAATCAGAACCCATAATATCTAGAGGTTTTGTTGATCCTTGAATCGATTTTTCACTATAATTTTTTACTTACTTCAAACATTGAATCCATAACTCATCTTTTAATTGTATTCAAATAGATTATAAGTTTAATATTTAAAGTAAGCTCTTTCTTATTCCAAAAAGAGGAGTTAATAACTTTTAAGAGAGTGTCCAGGTAGAAAATTTGGTGAGAAGTCCAACCAATCGGGGGTTCGAGCCCTCCTTCTGGCGCCAAAAATATTAATCGAAATTGTAGTCAACATGAACAAAGGATATTCCAACAAAAAGAGGAAATGTAGGTTTAGATAAGGACTAGATACCCTTAAGGTTTACTTTTACGCTAAACCATGATAGTTGTTGGTTTATGATTTGGACCTTTCAGCTTGGTTGGAAGGTCAGGTCTTCCAAGTAGAGAACCCTTTACCTGGGTAAATTTTGTAAGGTATCTTGTAAAGTTTTCTGAATGATTATTCTTTATTCTTATCCCTTCAAAATGGATCTTTAATATTACCGTAAGGTTTGAGATGACTAATCTGTTTAACAGTATTTAAAACAAAAGATCGCTGGGGAGTGCATAAGAGCTTTTAATCTTGATAAAAGGTTTGACTGCTCATATGAAATCGGATTTAACTTAATTGGAAGGTATGTGAATGCCACTAGTTAGATCAAACCATATGTTCTTGAATTTAAATTTTACCGAACGTTATATTGCTCAGATGAAGGTTACATAAGGTTTAGGTATTGTTAAAGAGCAAGATACTATCAGCTTAGGTGAAGAATTTTGATCATAAAGCTAATGACATCTAAAGGTTACTGCTTAAGTAACCCGTGTCGGTTGACGATCGTACCGGAAGGTTAAAGTGGATAAGTTAGCAACCTTTTCAAATTAAAGTTGTAGCTCGACTTGATAAGTTTCTGACCCAGCCTGGTAGAACCTTTCGATGGAGTTGGTCTTGAAAATAAAAGTTAATCTAATAAGGATTCAAGAAAAACAATAAGTGACTTAATAGAACTTTATACTTCCATTTTTATTCAACATAAGCTCTTTTACAATTCCCCAAATTGGTTCTCATTTACGGTTCAACGCATTTCTTTGAATATTAGTAGTATGAAGTGAGAAGAAAAAATGGGCCTCCAAAAAGGACTCCTTGGGTTTTATTTATAGACGTTGGAGGCCATGCTTCCGCCTCTGTACCTTCGACTGGGTTGAAGGGTTCTCTTCTTCTATATAGTTGCAAACCCTTCGTCCTGGTCGAAAGGATTTGTGGACTTTAGGCATCGTTGAAGGGTCTGTTTTTCTCCATGCCATCATAAACCTTTCACTGTTGTTGAAGGTTTTCTTTTCATATGTTATGATGAACCTTCCATTCTTGTTGGAAGGTTGCTTCTTTACTCCATGCTGCCTTATGATCCCCATTCTCTTTATAAACCTTTTGATACTGTTGAACGGTGTCTTGTATGTCTCTCAACCTATTCGGAAGGCTTACTATGCTTTTGAAAAGTTCATTAGGTAGTTGTTCTCACTTGATTTGAATCCTTTTTCTCCTTTGAATTCCATGGATAATGGAGACTGAACCTTTCGACCCTTCAAAAGGTTTTGGGTTAGTGAACATCAATGCTTGCATCCCTTTGGAAGTATTGGAAGGTTTAAGCTGCGCTTCTCTTTTGCTTATGTGCTTAGGGATCTTTGTCGAAAGGTTAATATTTAGTGTAACATTGATGTTATTAAAAAGCTAGTTCGATAAAGAAAGATGCAACAATTTGTTAAAGCCCTACATGATGGCAGATGGGGGACATTCGACCCCAATCGAGGGCAAGCTCCGCCTAATGCTGAGGAACCTCGGTGAACAGTATGGAGATTTTTATTAATACCATTGTCAGATGATCACATTCAGTTAAAAAAAGCTAGAACGAATTGGAATGTTACATGAATGCTATCTGACATGGTGACATTGAATGTTGCTCGAACATGGAGACGATGCTTCAGCAAAGCAGCAACGAACTATGATAGATGATACGGTGTTTTGGTGTAGAGATCCGGACAAGGTGGAAGGCCCTACGATCGACCCAATGGTGATCTCAGCAACAATTGGCATCGCCTTAATAAAAAAGATTCCTATTGATTGTGGACGTTTTACAAATATCATTTTTAAGAAGGCATATGACCACATATTACTAGAAGCCAAAGATCTGAAATTGTGCAAATCCCTTATTTATGGCTTTAACGGTGTTGTAACTTAAGCGGTAGGCTATGTCGAGCTACTTGTGGAGTTAGGAGACTAAGTCAAAGGAGAGTGTCGGTCTGCCATTTGCTCTAATGGATGTGAACTCTCCATAAAATGCTTTTCTTGGCCGACTGGGCCTTTCTGAATTCAGGGTAGCAATTTCCCCTTGGTGTCTGAGCCTCAAATTCCTGACAGAGAATGGCATGAGAATTATCCATGGAGATCAGGTGAGTGGATGTGCCCATTATGTGGCTGAGTTGAGAGATGCTCAGCGAAGGGAGAAAGGAAAGGATGTGGAGAAGACTATCTGCATTAAAACCAATAAAGCTTAGCAATCAACACCGGAGCCTTGGCTCCTGCACCATAGCCAGTTCTATAAAGAAATAGATCGAAGAAATGAAGTAGAGGAGCCAAAAGAAGCCAAAGCTTTACCCATTGAGCTGACGGTCGACATCATGGTCAGCCACAACGACCTATGACGGGTCCTAAAGATTGAATCGTAGCTCAGTGCAAGGATGATGAAGGAATTTGCTAGCTTTCTCGAAGCGAACATTGATGTATTCTCTTGGGCTCATTCTGATATGTGTCGGATCTCACCAACTATTGTGAGCCATGTCTTGAATATCGACCTGAGGCATGTCCTAGTGAAACAAAAATGGTGTGGCATGAATTCGGATAGATATGCTGCAATCAAGAGGAGGTGGAAAAACTAAAAAAGGGTTTATCTATGACACCCATTACCGAAATGGGCATCCAATCCAGCTCTTGTGAGAAATTCTAATGGAAAGTGATGGATGTGCGTCGACTACTCAGACCTGAACAAGGCATGCCTAATAGATAGCTTTCCACTTTCGAGGATCGACCAGCTAGCGGACTCCATTGCAGGGCATTAATTGCCTTCATTCATCGACACATACTCCAGATACAATCAGATCCCGATAAACATCCTGGATTAATAATACACCCGCTTTATTACCAACCTCGGATTATACTGCTACGTTGTGATACCATTTGGACTAAAAAATGCTGGAGCAACTTACCAGAGAATGGTCAATCGGATGTTCAAAGACCATATTAGAAAATTAATGGAAGTATAAGTGGATGATATGCTTGTGAAATCATGATGATCAAACGACCACATCGATGACTTGGCGAAGATGTTCGATGTTCTTTGAAAATATGGAATAAAACTAAGTCCCTTGAAAAGATCTTTTGGCATTATGCCAGAGAAATTCTTAGGTTTCATCATTAACTCTCATGGAATTGAAGCCAATCGAGAGGATTCAGGCGATAAGTGATATCCAGGTGTTAAAGACAATCAACCATGTAGAAAGCCTAAATGGGAAGGTTGTCGCCATGAGCCGATTCATCCCCAACGCTGCCAATAAGTGCATTCCTTTCTTCGATTAATCAAGAGGGGGAAAGAGGGACTTTGAATAAACATGGAATTGTATTAATGCATTTCATGCTCTGGTACATCACTTAAAAAGACCGCACATCCTCTCTAAGCCATAGGATCATGGAGACTTGTATATTTACTTCACCGTATTAGTATATGCCATAAGTGCCGCACTATTGTGTGAAGAGATTCGGATCCAAAGGCCAGTATACAAAGTTACCAAGCGATTGATAGGTGTTGAAAGAAACTATATGAAGCTGTAGAAGTGCATGCTGATTGCATTAAGAAAGCTACATTATTACTTCTAGGCTCATCCCATCAATGTCTTCACCGACCAGCCCTTATAACAGGTCCTACAATGACCTGAGATATTTGCGAGGTTACTTAAATGGAAATAAAATTGAGCAAATTTGAAACAACCCAAAATTTGATCTATAATAATTAATTAAAAAATTAATTAAATAATAAAATAAGTTCGTGAAATTATCAGAATCAAGCTACGGGAGTTGCACCATTGTGTTCATGGCGATTTTTTGATCAATTTCCTTATATATTTTCTGATCAGTTTCCATATATAGTTTGTCAAAATATAGTTTATCAACTTTATGGAATTCCCTCTAGCATGATGAGTGATAGAGACCCTATCTTTACTAGCGAATTTTGAAGAAGCTTGCAAGAGGCTTTAGGAACACAGCTTTGATTGATTACGACCTATCACCCTCAGACGGGTGACCAAAAGGAGAGAGTTAATAGAGTTCTTGAAGATTTGTTTAGGATATGCACTCTTGATTTTGAAGGAACATGGGAGGAGCAACTTTCTTTAGTGCAGTTCGCATATAACAATAGTTTTCAAGCAAGCATTGGAATGGCACCTTTTTGAAGCTCTTTGCGGAAGACCTTGCAAGTCGCCTTCGTGTTGGTTGGAGTCTGCAGAGAGATTACTACTTGGTCCTGACATGAATAGGGGGGCTTCGAAAAAGATTGATTTGATTTGAAGAAGAATGAAGACAGCCCAACAAGGGCAGAAATCTTATGCAGATAAGCGGAGAAGGAATATTGAGTTTGAGGTAGGAGACTTGGTTTTCATTAAGGTATCACCGCGAAGAAAGGTAGTGAGATTTGGATCAAGTGGGAAACTAGCTCATAGATTCGTAGGACCATTCCCCATGTAGAAAGGGTAGGGAAGATGGCATATCAGATAAAGCTACCGGAGAGGCTCGTAGGGTTCATGATGTTTTCCATGTTACGTAGTTGAGGAAGTGCTTACATGACTCAACAGAGACAGTGGAGCCTAGACGACTTGAAGAAGTTGAAGTGGAGAGAGAAGCATAGGTTCTTCACATTCCTACCAAGATCGTTGGGCATGATATTAAGAAGCTTAGGACTAAGTAAGTCCCTTTGCTTAAGGTGTAATGGGGAGATAGCATTGAGGATGCTACTTAAGAGGCCGAGGAGAAAATAAGTACCTATTATCTGCATATTTTCGATGGTATATTTTGAATTTCCCATTTTCATCTTTAGTTTTGAATATGTTCTTTCCTTTAAAATCCTTTGGGAGGGTAGATCTTAGGATTTGACCAATGGATAGCAGGACAGAATGTAAACATCTTACTAGAACATGTTATGTATGATGGACAATAGTGGTTGGTTATATTTGCTTGTAGATACTAACGGACTCATATATATAAACTAGACACTATTATCTCTTAGGGATCGGCCCAACTAGGTCATTAAAGCATATGCATATGGATGTGTGCGCATTTGCATTTTTATTTTATTTCTTGGTTACTATAAATGGATGATTTGCATATGATTGTTGCATTTGAGTGATGATTGTAGCATGCATATAGAACTGTAAGTTATCATTGGGGAATTTGCATTCATTTGGATACATGGCACGGACATGATTGCATCAAAAAGAGGTCGACTGAATCAGTAGACCGCCTAATCTTCTGCGTTAGTTAGAGACATTGACACTACACTATTGTATATAATATAAATTACACTAGAAAGCTTATGGACAATAGACGTAATTGATGATGGTTGAACGTTTGGTCATAGAATTTGGAAGAAAATATTTATTTCATTCTTCCGTCCTTAGATATTTAAAGGACGTAATCCTTTAAGGAGGGGAGAATGCAATAACCCAACATTTAGGCTATGAGAATTAATTAATGGATTAATTAAATATAAGTTTATGAAATTATCATAATCGAGCTACGGGAATTACATAATTGTGTCCATGGAAATTTTTTAATCAATTTCCATATATAGTTTGTCAAAATACGAGTTAAAACGAAGAAGTTATAAAATAAATAGGAAATGAAGAAAATGACTAATAATAATGATAATAATTCGAACAAAACAACTACTACAACAACAACAAAGGTTGGATCGACCCAGGCCAAGGCCAGGTCGACCTTAGGTTTGACCGCCAAAGGCCTAGGTCGACCCACCCTAGTTTGTAGACATGAATTCGTCCAGGTTAAGACTATGGCGTGTTTTTCCAATTTCTTTCAATCCTGTGCGTTCGCGCTTCCATCCGACGGTTTCCAATGAGCCTATGATGTGATTTCACAAGATTTAACCCTCAAATCCAACTGTCTAAGATCCCTAAACAACACTATAAATAAAACCCTGGGCCTAGCTATTTTTCTGATTAAGATTTTCTCCTTTTTGGGTTCATTGCCAGAGGCGGAACCAAATAGAAATTTTTTTCTAAGGAAATCTTTTTGATAAAACTATTCTACGCTCTAGAAGTGGATCAAGGAAGACCAAGGTCTAGAGCTAAGGACCACATGTGCGTGTTTAGTAATTATTTTAAATTTTTAAGCAGTTTAAAATAATAGGGTTCTCAATAATTGTAGTTTTTATGCAATATTGAGACAATTTTTTTATAAGTTACTTACAGTTAGTTTTTAAAGTTCTTTTCAGTCTATTTTATTTAGTAATTTTTATTCAGCTATTTTATTCAGTTATTTACAATTATTTACTATTAGTTGCATCCCTCTAAGGGAAAATATGCCATATCGTTCACTGAAGGAACTAGGAAATCTCCAAACAGGATCCCATAGTCTATGAAGAGCGGCCTCACCAATTCTGAAGGCTTGGAAATCTGTCGGTATATTTATAAATACAACACCTTCTACAACGTCAGGGGCAGGACTTATATCTTCTGCTGAAAGGACAGGAACATTAGAGAAAAAGGTCAGCCAATGGGTTGAAAACCTCCGGTTGCTCAATTTGATGATCAGGGGAGAGTCTGCCAGAAATAGTTGCACAAGTTGACTTGATTCCAAGATTGTTAAGTTGTGAAAGTTGTCCGAAAGGCATTGCAGCAAAACTCTCTGAACGTTAGGAGCCCATGTCAGCTAATATAAGTAGATAATCGAGAGCAGAAAATTTTACCTATCCCTCGTGCTAAGTCTAAACTAGTGTGGCGTAGTGTTGTGCACTACAGGGATAAACAGTTCAAAATAAAAGCAAAAGTAAGTAACGAAACTTTGGATTCTAACCAGAGTGACCATTATCGCTAATCGTCTCAACTAAAGTTTAAATCGATCGGTTGTGTAATCTTTGGGATCGACTATCGGCATGTCAAAGTGTGAAATCCATTATTAAAGTCCATATATTAACTTTTAGTTCATGTTCTAAGTCCCAGAAGTTTGGTCCTTCAATTTCGAGTTCGATACAGGATATGCAAGTCTAATTGTTCATTTTCGACATATGTTCAAGTCAATTGAGATGGGATTGGTTCTAATTGTTCATGTAAGTGAATATGGATTTTTTTTCAAGTTCAATTCAAAGCTTAAAATTGACCAAGTACCCATGGCCGAACCTTCTGTATAAAAAAATAGCTGATCCCTATTACAAAGCCTACAACCGATCCCTCTTACGTTGCAAAACAACCGATCCCTCCACCCTCATACACAAAACCACCGATCCATTTATTTAGCCATATTCACACACCTCCTAACAGTCGATCCCTCTTCACTTCACAATGACTGATCCCTCTTCACATCAGTAACCAACTGATCCTTTCACTAAACAAAGCAATTGATCCCTCCACTTAACCATGCAACCAAACCCTTCCTCCTCAAACTTCAATACCAATCTCTCTACTTCAACATTTTCATACTTCCCTCCAATATTAAGTTCGATCCCTCTCCTTCACCTATGTTCCAACTGATCTCTTACCTAATACATGCGTCTCGTCTTCCTCAAACTACTTTAAAGATCACCCCTCCATCTAACCACAAAGTTACAATTCCATTCGCATCGAACTCTAACCCATCCTCTAACTCAGTCGAACCTAACATCTCGTCACAAGTTAAAGGCTAAAGACGAGAAGAAAGTAAAATTAAATAGAGGATGGGTTATATATGGGATGTAGGTTTGATCGTGAAGAAAGTAAAATTAAATAGAGGAAAAGTGAATAACTGATGCTTTAGGAAGGAAGGTGTTAGCTTATATATGGGGGATAAAAGTTTATCCCACCTTTTCATTCTCCACGAAACCAAAAGGATAGGGTTCCCAACATAAGGAGGGATCGGGTATGATCCTTTGATTTGGGGTTCAATCCTCTTCTTTTCAACATAAAAAAATTAATAAAAAAAAACTGATAAGAAGGAGAGGGGGGGTCAGATAGGGGAATGTCGATCCCTATGAACATAAAAAAAGATAAGAGAAATGGAAGGATCGGTTAAAATAATGCCGATTCCTATATACATAAAAAAGGATAAGGGAATTGGTTACGAACCTTATCTGCCTGCAAGCATATACATGAAAATTATAAAATGCAATTGAATTGCTTATAATTCAATGAAAATTAGCAATGTCCTATGAGCGTGCAAACATGTGTAGGAGCCAATGAAAGGAGCGTGTGCCTGAACGTGCACGTGTATATTCTATAAGTTCAATTTTTGATATCGATAGAATTTGAATCCAAAGCTGAAGCTTTTAAGGTCAAGACTGGATCGAATAGCCAAAGCTTATTTGTCTCGTAGAATCGGACATTGATATCGACTGATGGAATATAATCCTAAATTTATATTATTAGAAATCGACCAAACGTCATGACAATCAAAGAGAGATGTGATACTATTAAGAAAATTTGATGATGAATCTAACTTATTTCAATTCAAAGCACATCATATTTAGCACAAGACGTACTTTTAGAGGCAAATGTTATTCGACATTTTGACCTGACAATATCTGAAGTAATTGGATAAGTCAGGTAAAACGGTCATCAAAGCTGGTAATTCCAGAGCGATGATTGTGGGCTCCAAAGATCGAGTACAGATGGTAATATGAAGTTGTAATTAAACAGAATTGAGGGATATGCAATGAAGAATGTTCAATGTATGGAATATAGTTTAACATGGAAAAGGGAACGGCCATAATCATTCTCCAATATAGGGATCGACATATTTCAGGAAAACCGGTGCAATTCAATGGAAAACAACCAATATCTCAAGAACCATAAGTCCAGTGGATATGGAACTTTGAAAGCAAGATGTGGGGACCCTAGAAAGCTTACCCTAGGGATCGCACCTCAAAAGGATGAAACAAGTGGGGTCGGTCCTCTTCCCTCTATAGGGATGGGATAAAATCAGGAATTTTTGGTCGAAAGACGAAATTCTTAATGATAGTTCGTTGTATTCACCAATTTTTGCAATAATTGTTTAATTTACAGCAAGATTCACTGCATTTTATGTGTTTTGAATGTATTTACATACCTTTGATGGACATTTGCGTATTCATCCTTAAAATTACAGTAGAGCTAAAATTAGTTCTTTTCATTCAATATCTTTATGCGGAATAAAAGTATCCTAAGAAGATCAGAGCAACGGATCTGTTTTAGCATTTATACCAATAGAAAATTTTGATTATCTTGATTAGATAATTTTTCAATTTGTATGTTACAGAATAGACCAAAGTCTCCTGCCAATCTAAGAGTAAGAAAAGAGTAAGAACGCAGCGGTACCTTGTCAAAAAAGTGGTAAGATACTGCCGAGTTCATACTTTTTCATGTCTACAATTCGGTTCATTCGATTCTTTTTATATTCTAATTCTATAAGATTTGAATTTGAATTGAACATGTTCTTTCCTCAATTTTAACTCATTGCTTCGTTTCTTGTTCAGATAAAATATGCCTATCACTATCTCACATTAAGTCAGAAAATTCAAAAACGAGAATTTTTTTACCACTTTTCAAGGTAAATAGAATTTATTTTTCCATTATTTTCATTACGAGTCTATTAGTCAGGTACCTGAAAAGAAATACCCATATCCACGGTTTCCTTATGATTATGAAGCTTTGTGATCCAACTCAATCAAAACGAAAAAAAAGTTGAAATGGATTAAAAAATAAATTAATGCATTTTATATTTTTATTTTTATAATGTAAAATGAATTAGAAAAATATCACCAAAGATTTAGTAATAACTGAAGTTTTACTAATCCAATTGACATGAAACTTGAAGGCTAAGCATATTACCATATGAGAAAGCTCCCATAGGAATCACACCTACTAATTCCTCCAAAGTAGGGATCGACACATATCCCTATTCCTTTGTATTTGGGCCATTCGATCCCTCTGATGGGCCTATATGGTTTTGATGATCCATCGATCGAATTTTTAGGAAGATATTTCGTCGTCTTTCTCTATAAATACAGGCTTGGTTGTTCATTTTCGGGACCTTTACGCTGCTAGTTGTTTTGTACTCTAGTGTAACTAAGGATTTTTATCTGATTCCTATTATACTCAGTTTACAAGAGATTAATAAAGTTATTATTCAAAGTGGACGTAGGCAAACAACGTCAAACCACTATAAATCGTTGTGTTTATGTTCTTGCTTTAATTTTTTGCTATTTAATTGTTTATTGTCTCTGTTTTCATTTTATATTCTTTATTTATTTATCTTTTAAACTTCTACTATGCTAATTTTTGGTGCAAATAGGACACAAGCAGACCCACTGGGATTTCAAGGATGCCAAGACCATCTAAGAATATAAGAGTATGATTTGATATAGTTAAAGACTTAATTTCTTGATCTTGAGTACAAATGGTCCTATACCTCTTGAATAACACTTTGATCTTGATTTGAGTGAGAGAGATGAGAGAGTAAGCAATAGAGAATCAAATCAATAAAGTTTGAATTTATTCTGGTTGAATTTGAGAAGATTTTGAGTTGATTTTCTTTTAGAATTTAAGAGAGCAAAAGAGGAGAGAAAATATGAGAAAGTAGTTAAAAAAATTCGTTGGAAACTCCTCGTATTTATAGAGAAACAATGATCATGTCCATTCATAAAGAGATACGAGGAAAAGACACTTCTACTCAAATTTGAATTCTGAAAAAATCGGTTTATATGTCGACATATAGTATTAGGGTATGTCGACATATGCCTTTATATTTTGAAAATTTACTTAATAAAAATTGTTTTGAAAATAATAATATTTGTAGAATATTTTGAAACTTTGTACAATCATCTAAACAAATTTTTTTGCACTTTTTGATCGTATCAAAACCTAGGAAAACTTTATAAAAATATTTTTAAATATATGAATGATTTAAATATGGATTTATTTTAAAAATAATATATAAAAAGTAAAAATGAATATATATTTTAAAATCAAAGTTATAATAATTGTTATAATATAATTTTAAATATTAGAAACCATAAAATAACAAAGTATAATATATTTAAAAGTATGTTTAAAATATAAAATACATAAAAACATATTTACTTAAAATATAATAATCATGTAAATAAAATCAAAAGTTAGAAAACATTTGAAGGCTATTTTGAAAGATTATGTTGAAAACAGGGATTCTTTAAAATCATTTTTGAAATTCAGAATATTTGAAAACCATTTAAAATTAGAGAATAAATTTCAAAACCTTTTGAAAAATGAAGAGAGAGATCAAGGAAGTGCTATTAGGGTTTTAATGATAATTTACGACTCTATAACTTTTTTCGATATCTTGAATCTTGAATACTCATGAGTCTTCAATTTCTATCTCTTAAATCTCTATTCAGCCTCTTGAATCTACTCTTAATACTGTATAATCTTCTTAATAAAATGTTTCTAATATCCTACCTTATAAGTTGATAAAAACATTAGTATTTATATTTTATATGTTGTCATGTGGTTGTTATCATCAAAACTAGTGCCTAAGGTACTAACATTATTCATCATTTTACTATTTTATAAAATCTCATATCTATTTTATAACATATATTCTTTATTTATAAAATCATAAAACCATTTTTATAAATACTAATTAAGCTTCATTAGTCTCTAATCAATTTAAAAATAAGTATAGAGTTCAGACACCAGTTAAATTAGCTTACTAACATTTTTCAAATCAATTCAAATGGATTAGTTAATATTTTCTAATGACATGCACATCATTACACTACTTAATTAATCTCAAATCAAACAATAACATCACAACAAATCACACAATAAGTCCAAATCTAGGGCTTACCAACTATTTTCAAAACATAGTATTAGGGTCTTAAACAATTAATTGGTAAAGTGCACAGGAGCCGGAATGATGGCCTATAGTGATGCAAAAAAGAGGGACGGAGGTGGTGAATTGGTGCGGAAATAAGGAGTGGCAGGGTGAAGCAGTTTTGTAGTCAGTGTAGTGATGATGATATTGCAGGCAGGGTGATGAGTTGATTGTGGATTGAAGGCTGTGTAGTTTGATGGTTTGTAAGTTATAGCTGTTAGGATGTTTTGTGGTTGGATGTAGATGATGGCCAGCAGCAGTTGCTTGGTGAAGACTGATCGGGATGGAGTTGTACAGTAAGCAATTATGGATTTTGTGACAGAGGTGAGGAATGTTGGCAATTGAAGGTGGCTGGAAGTTTGAGTGGGAAATAACAGTTAACTAGTAGCTGTTGTGAATGGTTAAGTATGGCAGTTTGATGGATGTGATGATGTGGTGAAGTGTAGGGTAGTTTTGGTTACAAGGCAGAGGTATTAGTGAATTTGATGGTTTGCAGTGGTGGAGCAATACAAAGGCAGTAACAGTTATGGTGGCAGCAGCAGAAACTAGTGATAGTATGAAGTAAACTATGATGATGGTGGTAGCAAATGGTTGATTGGTACTTGTATGTACGGTTGTGGGGATAGTGACTGGTCTGTGGCACTGGTTGTTATGAAGCGGTGGTAGGAAGGGAGACGAGGTGAATATTGATGAGGTAGAAGTGAAATTGAAGTGATGCAACTTGTATGTGATGTAGAGGTATGCACTGAGGAGAGGAAGTGTATTGGTTGATGTCGTATGGTGTTGTTTGGATCAGACATAAATGTAGTGTAGTTTGTATGGCAGGGCCTCGCAAGGACTGGTGAGAGCAGTAAGGTTGCAGTGATATGCAGGAATGGTCGAAGCAAGTTGTGATATCTAGGAATGATAGAAGTGATATGTGAATGAGTTTGAGTGAATGTGCACCTAATATGCACAGAAATGGTGTTGATGGAACAGAGTTGGCTGTGGGCAGAGAGATATAGTGTGATATTGCAGGAGGATGGTCAGTGTGTAGTGGTTATAAAGACATGGGATGATGAAAATGGTTTGTGATTGGTGATCAGGTGGGAAAGATTGTGTTGTTGAAAGTTTGTGGAGATATGTACAGGCAGATGGTGGTTTGTTGATGCTGCTGGAGGATGGACTGTAGTGGTATGGTGGTTGAGTGGCTGTGATATGGTGAGTTGTGGAGTTGGCAGAGAAGAAGGATATGAACTGTGATATGGGATGAATGACTGTCAGTGAGATTGAGGGTGGTTTGTTTGCTGGATATTGATAGTATGCAGTGTTGTTGTGTGAATTGGAGAAGTTGAATTATGTTTTTGTAGTAATGTGTGCATTGTAGTTGTGTAGTTTTGTGAATTGCTTTGGTTTATTTGTGATGGGTGAACTACTGGATGATGGACTATAGGTGCACAGTTTGGCCAGTGGAATGACTTGGCTGCTATTGGCTTAGGGTGTTATGTGGAAGTTAAAGTCCTAACAGCGATTGATATTGATGTTCGGTGGTTGAATTGTTTTCTATGATGAAGCAAGGATGTTGTAAGGCAGATTGATGAGTGGATTGAGATGATAGGTCGTTTTGGTTTTGGTTTGATGAAAATAAAGTGATTTGTAGTGAAGCGTGACAAGAAGGAGCATAGTGGATTTGATATATCGTGATGTTATGATGCGTGGTTGTGTAGGCACAGTTGCAACAGTTTGAGTATGGTGATGTTTTGACATGTGTTGGGGAATGTAGATGGTGGTATGGAGATGGCACTGGTTTCTAACGTGTAGCAGTTATGTATGTTGATCGCAAGCAGTGCAGAAGTGAAGATGGATGTTTGTTGATCAGCAGGCAGGTAGAAGTGAAGATGGATGATGATGTTGAGTGGAGGAGCAGTAGCACTGCAAGTTAGCTTAGAGGCAGTGGGGTTGTACTGATGTGCAGATGGTTAGAATGACTGTTAACAGTGCAGTAGCTATTAACAGTGAGATGAAGTAGTTGTGAGATGAAGATGGTTAGACAGAGATGAAGTAGGAAGTTGTGACAGAGGACAGGGTGATGAATTGAAGACAGTTTTGGGCAGTGGCAAGGAAGTGCACTATGCACATTGCAGGGTTGTTGTAAATATACTTGAAAATGTAATTTTTTTTTTTTTCTCCTTCCACTTGGGTTGACTGTGGGATACAGTCATAATCAAGTGTGGGAGGGGAGAGTTTCATCTTCATTTTTTTATTTTTCATGGTTTATTTTCGCATTTTCTTTCCAATTATCTAAAAAAAAATTCAAAAATGAAAACAAAAAACAAATTTCATTGTAGTTACATTGTTAGTACATATTTAATTTTAGTTTTGCATTATTATCTTAGAACTTAACTAATGATAACGGTTAGACGTTTTAAGGGTGTCACGAGCTCACCCAAGGCTTAATTGTATATTGACAAGTTGTGCTCTTTCGATAATTTATCTTCGTGGTGTCTAAGCTATGATAGAGCAATAACCATTTATAAATATTACGGTGATTCGTAAATATTATAGTGGTTTTTTCTCTTATGTTACTTAATCCTCCGGCCGCATTACTACGGTGATTATGGTGCACCGATAAATCCTGTCCGTTACGTGGTTGAGAACTATCTTGTTGAATTAAGATAAACTGTGATTATATAGATAATTTGTAATTAAGTCATTTGCATTCATTTAGTTATATTAGTTCATGCATATTTACAAAAAAAAAAATTCAATATAAAAAAACTAAAAAATTGCAAATATTGTTTAACATAGTTTTTAAATCCTTTCTTTTGAAAATTTTAGAATCAAAATCAAAAATCCAAAAAAAAGTTTTAAGTTATTTTTTTAGGAAAACAAAAATACAAAAAAAATCCTTCCAAAAAATATGAAAAACAAAAAAAAAAAAACAAAACAAAAAACGAATTAGCTTTTTAAAATAAATTCCCTTTGGTAAATATTTTTTATTTTCCTTTATAAAGAAAAAAAAACTTTTGAAAATGTTTGAATTTCCCTATTTACAAGAATTTTGTAATAGTTGTGACAATCAATATAATCTATATAATTTCACAGCAAATTCTTATGGATATTTTAAAAACAACTATTGTATAAACAATTCGAATATTGCGCCAAGTTTTCAAAATGATGACCAACCCCCAAATCTTGAAAATAGCATTGAAATGATTTCGCCTTTACTTGAACTCTCTATACAACAAAATCACAAGATAAATGATTTTTGTAATTCATATTTGTTCAAGGTTCAAGTCAAAGTTTACAAAATAATCAAAATTTGAACTCATCTCAAAATTCAAATGATTTCTAGTATAACCCATGCCAATTCAATTTCGATCTTCAGAATGAGTTTTAAAGCCAAAATGAAAATGGAAACAACTTTTTAAATGATTTTGGCAACAGGAGTTGTTTCAGTGATGGTGAAAATTTTTGTTCTCAACAATTTCAAATTGAAAATCCTCGAGTTAATAATTACAAAATTGGATTTTATTTAGCAAGTGGATGAAATTTACAATGATCACTCGAATTTGTTATTTGAAACATATATGAAACAATGTGAGAAACAAAATCAAATCCCAACTTTTGATGAGTCAAATAATAATCCACCTTTTACCCAATTTGACATTTTCAAATAACAACTTTTGAAATTAAAAATGACTTTCTTAATGAAGTTGTTGAAAATATGGTAATCGAGTTGGACTTCAATTCTTTTGAAGGTGAGAATATCACTTTAAAATTCGATCTTCATTTTTTCGATTTTGAAAATTTGAATGCAACAACTTTAGATTTTAAAATCGATACATGCAAGGAAGTTGTTGATAATCCAACAAAGGAAGATGAATTTAATGAATATAATTTCTTTGAACTTTTCGAAAATGAATTATTGAATTCAGAATGGGTAGATTTAAATCACCACTTTGATTTTAAAATCGATAATTCTAAAGAAGTTTTCAATGATAGGTTTGAATTTCAATTTGGTGAAAATAAACTTAAAATTCAACCAACTGCTTTATCAACCCTGAAAATCAACAAAAATAAAACAACTCAAACGATTTTAATAAAACGACATTTGTTTTTCCAAATCAACATTCAACTTAGAAATCTTTTATGATTTGGTTTTCTGTGCTTGAGCTATGTCTCTCGTATTTGACGAGACAATGAATTGGTCTTTGGAAGATCGTTTCATTTATTCTTTAATAGTATATTTTTTGATGTCTTGTAAATAATAATCTTTTCATTTTCATATAAATAAATGTCATATTTTTATTTATTTTTATTTATCTCCTTTCACTTGGGTTGACTGTGAGAGCACGGTCAAAATCAAGTGTGGGGGAAGTCTCATCTTCATTTTTTATTTTTCATGGTTTATTTTTGCATTTTCTTTCCAAAACCACAAAAAAAATTAAAAGAATTCCCAAAACCAATTTTTTTTTAGCATATTGATTTACTTTTAAAGAAACACTATAGGATAAATATATGGTTTTGGTTATTAAATTGTAATTTCTAAAAATTTATTTGTCTCAACATAAATAAAAATAAAGTTTGATTACATGTAATGATGGTTTAACTAGTATATATGAAGATTCGTGGGTGATAATTATGAAGTATATCCTATTGAAAATCTTTGTTTAAAAAAGTGTTGAATTTAAAGTAAAGGCTATATGAATTTTTTATTTTCTAAGTTAAATCGTGCTAAGATGATTTTGCAAAACTCTCTCTTACAAAAAACACATGACTCTAGGTGTTAAAATATATACATATGTTCAAAAAAAATTATAATTTTTTTTAAATTTTTTTTGTTTGTTTTGTTTTTTTTTGAAGGGAGAGTTTTATAAAATCATTTTAGCACCATTTAACTTAGAAAATCAAAATTTCATATAGCCTTTACTTTAAATTCATCACTTTTTTAAACAAAGATTTTCAATAGGATATACTTCATAATTATCACCTATGAACCTTCCTATATACAAGATAAACCATAGTTACTTGTAATCAAACTTTATTTTATTTTTGTGAAGACAAATAATTTTTCAAAAATTTCAATTTGCTAACCAAAACCATATATTTATCCTATAGTGTTTCTTTAAAAGAAAATCAATATGCTTAAAAAAATTTGTTTTTGGGAATTTTTTTAATTTTTTTTTGGAATTATTTTAAGGTTTTGGAATGAAAATGCAAAAATAAACCATGGAAAATAAAAAATAAAGATGAGACTCCCCCACTCTTAATTTTGACTGCGACGCCACAATCAACGCAAGTGGAAGGAGAAAAATAAAACTAAATATAAATATGACCTATATTTACATGAAAATTAAAAGATTATTTTTTACAAGTCATCGAAAAATATACTGTGAAAGAATAAATGAAACGGTCTTCCAAAGAACAATTCATTTGTCTCGTCAAATACGAGAGACGTAGCTCAAGCATAGAAAACCAAATCATAAAAGATTTCGAAGTTGAATGTTGATTTGGAAAAATGAATGTCGTTTTATTAAAAATCGTTTGAATTATTTTATTTTTGATGATTTTCGAGGTTGATAAAACAATTGGTTAAAGTTCAAGTTTATTTTCACCAAATTGAAATTCAAATTTGTCATTGAAAACTTCTTCAAAATTAATGATTTTAAAATCAAAGTGGTGATTTAAATCTACCCCTTCTGAATTCAACAACCCATCTTCAAAAAGTTCAAAGAAATTATGTTCATTAAATTCGTCTTCCTTTATTGGATTGTCAAAAACTTCCTTGCATGTATCAATTTCAAAATCTAAAGTTGTTACATTCAAATTTTCAAAATCAGAAAAAGGAAGATCAAATTTAAAATCGAGTTTCTCACCCTCAAACGAATTGAAGTCCAACTCAATTACCGTATTTTTAACAACATTGTTAAGATCGTTATTTTCAATTTCAAAAGTTGTTATTTGAAAATCGTCAAATTGGATAAAATGTGGATTATTATTTGACACATCAAAAGTTGGGATTTGATTTTGTTTCTCACGTTGTTTCATATATGTTTCAAATAACAAATATGAGTGATCATTGTAAATTTCATACATTTTCTCAACAAAATCCAATTTATAATTATTAACTTGAGGATTTTCAATTTGAAACTATTGACAACAAAAATTTTCGTCATCATTGAAACAACTTCCATTGCCAAAATCATTTAAAAAGTTGTTTCCATTTTTATTTTGACTTTGAAACTCATTTTGAAGATCGAAATTGAATTGGCATGGGTTATAATTGAAATCATTTGAATTTTGAGGTGAATTCAAATTTTGATTATTTTGAAAACTTTGACTTGAGCCATTGAATAAATATGAATTACACAAATCATTTATCCATTGATTTTGTTGTGTAGAGAGTTCAAGTAAAGACGAAATCATTTCAATGCTATTTTCAAGATGTGGGGATTGGTCATCATTTTGAAAACTTGGCACAAAATTCGGAATGTTTATGCAATAGTTGTTATTAAAATATCTATAAGAATTTGCTATGAAATTTTATGCATTATATTGATTTTCACAACTATTGTAAAATTCTTATGAAAAGAAAAATTCAAATATTTTCAAAAGTTTTTTTCTTTATAAAGGAAAAGAGAAATTATTTACCAAACAGAATTTATTTTAAAAGGAATATTTGATTTTGTTTTTTTGTTTTTGAAAAGATTGCATTTTTTTGGATTTTTGTTTTTTTGTAAAAAAAAACTACCTTAATTTTTTTTAGGATTTTTGATTTTGATTTAAAAAAATTTAAAAGAAAAGATTTAAGCACTACGTTAAGGAATATTTACAGTTTTTTCATTTTTTTTTTGTAAATATGCATGAACTAATGCAACTAAATGAATGCAAAGGACTTAATTACAAATTATCTATCCTAAGTGGCTCCTAACCCAAAAGTGTATAATCATGGCTTGTCTTAATCCAACAAGATAGTTCTCAGCCAGGTAACGGACATGATTTATTGGTGCACCATGAATCACTGTAGCAATGCAGCCGAAGGTTTAAGTACCTTTAGAGAAATAACCACTATAATATTTACGAATCACCGTAATATTTACAAATGGTTATTGCTCTGTCGTAGCCTAGACACCAAGAAGATAAATTGTCGAAAGAGGACAATTTGTCAATATACCCTATGTGAGCTCGTGACACCCTTAAAATGTCTAACCATTATTATTAGTCAATTTCTAAGATGAAAATGCAAAACTAAAATTAAACATGTATTAACTATGCAACTGCAATGAAATTTGTTTTTGTATTTGAAATTTTCTTTTAAATAGAATCTAAGACAAAAAACAAATACATAATAAAATCAAATAAAAATAATTCGAAGAACAGAAAATAAAATAAAATCAATTCCCCGACAACGGCGCCAAAAACTTATTTAATGACTAATTTTCCATCAGTTTAGAAAATAGCCGAAAAATTTTAGATAAACATTTACCACAAGCGCACGGTGTACAATTCAGTACATAGAGAGCACGGGTCGATCCATAGGGAATTGTTTAGATTTTAAAATTTCTATTTAATCAAATTAAACCAATATTTGAAAGTGTGATTAGCTAAAAAAAATATAAACAACTAACAAAAGAAAATGGATAAAAATATGAGAGTAGAAGAAAATTTATAGATAAATCCACTCTCTAGACCACATAAATCAACACAACATGAAATTATTAACCCTCTTTTTTGTTCATTAGTGAATTTAATTGATGTGTTTATCATATGTATGACCTATTTGTGCTATTAATTAGCTCAACATAAGCCATTAAACTATAACACACCCACTAAACCACTTTTTAACTCCCTTGAAAATGACAAAGAAATTTAAAACAAAATCTATTCTAAGCATGGCCTATTACTATTGATTAAAAATATAGACCATCAAATTTTGATTATAAAATCACTTCATTATCATAATCGTATGTAGATGAAGAGGTAATTTGTGTTTTGTTTGTTTAAGCATAACCTATTTGATGTCAACAACATAGGATATTAAATTCAAAGCTAAACAAAAGATTTAACCATATCCACTCTTTCCATTATTCATAGAAAGAGATAAAAAATAAGCAAGTTATGTTGAATCTGCATAATTAGAGAGCTTCATTACGCCTAAATTAAAGGGTTTAGCCTCTCATATTTGATATCATATCAACAAATGTAGATTGCAACATGAAACAAAAAATAAGAAGAAAATTAGAGCTAAATGAAATAAAAGCTAGGCTACTTGCATAAAATAAAACTAACTACTAACATGAAAGGAAAAGAGCATGTAAATAAAAAGAGTATGAACTAAATTGCATATAAAAAAATTACATGAAAGGAAATGACTAAATAGCCATGAAAAGAAAGAAAAGAGAGCTTTATTTATTTTTGATCCTAATCTAAGGAAGCTAAGAGAAGAGAGACTAAGCATATGAACATATAGGGTATTTATACATGTACGAAACTCTAATCCATATTTTTGAGAACTACCCAAACTACCCTTGAAGAAGTATGGCCATCAATTTATCATTAGCATGAGATAATCTACCATGTAAATGTTCATGAAACTTTAAGCTTCATTAGCACGTGAATTAGCTCCTAATAGGTGGTCATGGTAAGTGGGTAGGTGTGGTCCTCCATGTTTCATGAAATGCATTATTTCCATCTTCATTTGCTTGTATTCTCTTGTGCACGCATATTTTCCTTGAAGCCACTTGTAATTTAAATTCAAATTCCTACAAAATAACTGTGATGTCCCGGAAATTTAGGCAATAATTATTTAATAATTTCATTAATAATTATTTTAAAATGTGAAATATTGATTTAATAAATTAATTCAAACAGAAATTCTCTTTTGAAAATTAATAATTGTTTAATTTGTTAAATGATATTCTTTTCAAATGTTAAAAATATTTAAGTAATAAATTTATCTTTCTAAGCTGATTTAAAAATATTTTATTTATAATGTATAAATGTTTATACATTGTAAATAGAGGAATTGGTTTTAATTTTAATTTATATTAAGTAAAGAATATTTTCTAACTTATTATATATAAATGTATAATTTGTAAATTTATTAAATTAATTTAAATTAGTATCGTAAACTTTCAAAAGTTTTTATTAAAAATCTATCTTATATTTTTATAGAAATGTAAGTAAGAATAGTTTAAATTTTATTCTATAACAAAAGTTTGTTTGTTTTATTTTAAAATTGTTTTTCTTTTGAAATAAGATTTAATTCATTCTTGTTTAAGTATAACATTTGTTTGAAAACTCTCAAATAAAATCTAATTCAACATTTCTTTTTCTTCTATAAATCTTTTATTTTGAAATTTAGTTTCATAAAGAATATTATTTTAAAAATAATTTAAAATATAAATGTTATAAGAAGTTTATATGTATTTATTTATAGACTAGATGTTAATAAACATTTGTAACATGCTAAATTAAGTTTGAAATAGTTAAGATAAATTCTAATACATATATAAATTTAGAAATTGCTTTTAAATATTTAAATGAACATGTGTTAAATTCTTAAACTATAAAATAGACACTTGTAAATCATTTATCTTACTTAACATAACAAGTGGCATGCTAATTTATTTTTGAAATTTATTATTATTGATAAGAAAACATAACATTACATTTTGTTAAAACATTATCTTCAAATAAAATCTGAAAATCAGATTTTAGAAAAGGAAATTGAAAACCAAATGCAAAACCAATTCAGGAAACCCAAATTCATATTTAAAATCTGCGAAACAAACTTTAATTATAAGATCTGCAATCATTTTCTTCAAAGTATTAACTGCAATGTAAAGTAAGGATCCGCTCATACTCTAAGAAAAAGAAGAAATGGGGTCAGCTGCAAATCTAAATCCACTACAACAGCAAACAAATTCACCTGAATCAACTGACAAATCATTCAAAAAGGGAAGATTCAATTCTACAGGAAATTCAAATTTAGCAGTTCCAGGAAACAGAATTGCAATAGAATTGGTTCTCTGCCTCTTCAATTGATAAGTGAGTAAACTTTTAATTTTAAAAAAAGTTTTCTTTTAAAATAAATGCACATGCAAGTATTAGAACTCAAGTTCAAAGCAAAACTGTCACTAAAATTATATATATATACTGCTATGGATGAAACTGCAGTGATTCATTTTGTTTGAGGAAAATAACTTCACAAATGGAAAAGCTTAAATAATCTGTTGCATGTGTATTGATAGTAATAATCAAGCTTGTATGATTGAATTGTGATGAATGTTCTGTGTATACATATATAACTATGTATATATATTATGCTATGGCCAGGAATCTGCATACATGTTTTCTTCTAAAACTAAGATTTTAAATAAATAAAAAACCTTTACCTTTGAATTTAATTCTCTGTTTGGATTGATATGTAAACAAAATATGTTTGTTTTGTATAGATTTAAGTTATAAATTATAATTAAGTTAAACTAAAAATCTGATGGCTCTGTGATAATAATGACTGTCAATATTTCAATAAGCAAGAATATCAAACTTCTTAAATTATTGAAACAGGTTCATAACTTGAATACATGAATATATGTTATTAATCAGAAAATTTAAAACAAATTTCACCTTTTTACATGAACTGTGGCATTAGCATTTTAGTTTTGGACAGAAATGGGAATTTTAAAGGTATCTGTTAAGTTAGAAAATTTTAGGTATTAAGATACTTCCTGTAGGTGAAATATTGATGTAAGTATAAGGTAAAATTGGAAAGTTAGTGATCAGAGAGAGAGAAGAGAGGGGGTTTGGGTTTTCCAGGTTTCAAAACTTGGTATTGCAGTGATGATGTTTGGGATTCTGCACATGCTTTTTGCTGCATCGAATAGGAGTGGGGTTTGTAGAGGTTGTAGAGGTTGTAGATGGACCATCTACCGGGATTGTAGCGATGAAGATGGTCGGAGGCGAGCAAATTGGCTGTTGACAGGTCTGGTGAACTTCTGTAGTGTGCAGGGTTTTGACTCGGGTAAATCCTCGGGTAGTTTTGTTTCTGACCTGAAGAAAATGGTGGGTGAACTCGAAGTGGGATAATGGGTTTCTCGAGTATAGTGAACTACAGAGTTAAAACCAGAGAGTTTGCAGTTTTTTTAAAATGTTGATTGAGATTCAAAACTTTAGTGCAGTTTTGACTTAAGTGAGAGTTAAATCTGAATTCAAATGGAGTTTTGAGTTCAAGGTTTTAAAAATGGAATTTTTAGATTTAAACAAGTTTTAATTCTGTTTTAAATCAAAATTTAAAATAGTTTTCAGGTTTAAGCCTGAGAAGTTTTGCAGTTTTAAATTTTTGAATAAATTCATATTTTAAGTTGAAACTTGATTCAAGTAATACTTGAACCTGAATTCAAATGTAGTTTTGGGTTCAAAAGTTTTTAAAATGAAACTTTTAAATTTAAAAAAGTTTTAAATTCAGTTTTAAGTTAAGTTT
This sequence comes from Allium cepa, assembly GCA_030765085.1. Taxonomy (NCBI): domain Eukaryota; kingdom Viridiplantae; phylum Streptophyta; class Magnoliopsida; order Asparagales; family Amaryllidaceae; genus Allium; species Allium cepa. The sequence goes on along the minus strand of CM060941.1, from coordinate 507,096,685 downwards.
AAAAACAGTTTCAGGTTTTAAACCTGAAAGTTATTTTGCAGTTTTAAAATGGTGAATGAAATTCAATTTAGTGCAGAAATTGATTCAAGTGTAACTTGAATCTGAATTCAAATGTAATTTTGAATTCAAAGTTTTTAAAAAAAATGAAAATCTTAAAATTTAAACAAGATTTAAATATGGGTTTAAGTCAAGATTTAAACAGTTTCAGGTTTATTCTTTAAAACCCAGATTTCTATTCAAACTGTTTTGTAAATTTTTAAAATATTGAAACAGATTTAAATGGTTTAAGGAAGATTTAAATTTGGTTTTGAAATTAAGTTAAAACTGTTTCAAGTTTCTTTGAAAACCAGTTTTAAATTTCAAAACAGTTTATAAATTTTAAAAAAATGATGAACATATTCAAATGTTTTAAAGATAGATTTGAAAATGAAAATTGATTTCAAGTGAGTTTTAAAGCTTGAAAGAATTTGATTCCTTTAGTATTTGAATTAAAGTATGAAGTGTTTAATTTAAACTTGGAAATTGAAATAATCAATTTAAATCTTTCTTTATATTTAGGTAATGAATGTTCTTTAACATTGATTTTGTTGTAAGGTTTATAATTGTTTTAATTTGAATTAATGTTTAATGATTAAACATTTTAAATATCAAATTTTTAAATAGAATTTGAGTTTAAATTTAGAAATGATTTTATTAATCTAATTTAAATTTTCTTAAGTATGTAATTATTGAAATGTTGATAATTAATAAATGGTGATAATTATCTAAGGATAATTTAGTAATTAATTAATGTAATTAATTTTGATAATTAACTAGATTAATTAATTGAATATAATTAATTGAAATTTGTTAAGTATAATTAATTGTTAAAGTAATTAAGGAATTGATTACTTATGGTAATTAATTTTGATATGTGATTTAATTAAGTTAATTAATTTAGTTTAATTAATTTAAATAAATCATTTGATGGTTTTAAGAGTGAAATTAGTTAATGTAATTAGTGGAGCAGGATTACTTAAAGAAGTAATAATTATAATTGCTGGAATGTAATTAGTAATTTAGATAATTACTTTTGTAATTAATTAAGGAATTAATTAATGATTAATGATTTGTTAATTAATTTATAAATGAGTAATTAAAGATAGTTAATTACATAATTTAATATTAATCAAGGTGATTAATAATTAGATTAATTTCTAAATGTAATTAATTTAAATTAAGTAATTTATTTAAATATTAGAGATCATTAATTATTATAATTAACGATATAATTACGGATTGTTTAATTAAGTATAATTAAATTAAGTGATTAATTAATTGTAACTAATGAAGGATAAATATAATTAATTATAATTAATTAATAAATGAGTAATTAAATGTTAATTACTTATGATTAAGGTTAATTAATTAAGGACTAATTACTTATTGTAATTAGTAAATGATTAATCAAAGTTGTTTAATCAAGTTTAATACTTAGGAAGTGATTAATTAACTGGGTTAATTAATTAATGGATGTTAAGCAGGATTTAAATATGGTAATTAATTTATTTTATTTTAAATTAATTAGAGATTGTTGTAATTAATTTAATTCATTTTAAATTAATTATAATTGATGGTTAATAAATCATTGCTTATGGATGTTATTGATTGAATGGTTGTGATCTCAGAAATGAGATGAGTCATATATGTGGATGATTGGTTTAAGTATGATGGTTTGTGATGGATTATTTGGTTGTGATGGTTATCTATTTATGGATGATACAGATTATCTGTTTATGATATGAATATGATTATCTATTGTTAGATATAGTTTATCTATCTATGTGAAATAGATAACAATGAATAAGTTAATTACTTAAAACCCTTAAGTACAACTTAGACATTAAAATAGCGTTTGGTTTCGATGAGACCGGGATCGGGTTTCCATATTTGGATATCGGAAAACCACATCGATTCCAATTAAACGTTAGGTCGTTAATCCAAGTGGAGCAAGTGAAGACTCGAGGTGTAAGGGCTATACGTCAGTATAACTCTGTGGGTGATTCCGTAATGAGTTGACGGAATAGTACTTATAGATTCGAGATGGTGATCTAGAGTGCAAGGGTTATTGTCGTTAACTCTGAGGGTGATTCCAATACGAGTGTAACGAGATAATACCTTCGGTTTCGTTCGAACCCGGAACGAACTTGTATGGATTGAATGCTTTCAGAACATCGTCAGGTGGACGATGAGCATTCTAAGATTGATATGTCCTATAAAGGTAATCGTAGCCTCAAGTCTCATCAACCGAGAATGGCTAAAACAGAGGAGGTGCAGCAAAGCTTCGTGGGTAGCCCCCACTTGAGAGCAAGATTTATCCCTGTCTAGAGGTCCCTTTATAATCGGTTTTGTGGCAGTTGGTGATGACAAATCTGCGGGGTGGTCTTGTTCGGAACTGTTCAGTAAGGAACGGGTCCGGCTTTGTGTTGCATAGGAGTGGGAGTACTCCTCGGTACGGTGATCTAGCCCACGTACTGTAACGGGCGGTACCCCAGTAGCCCTGCCATTGATGGAATCCATAATCCAATAAGTGCCTGTACGGTTTTGATTGTGCCAACTATGTTGGAACGTGAGATGTAAGCATTCCAGCTATTTCTGTATTTTATTTTGAAAACCCTAGACACTATTATAATATCACTGGATTTCCTATCAAATTTTTGGTTAGCGTAAGGTAAAAACTTTTCCATGTTTATGTGTGGGAAGTCTTACGTGATACCCTTTGTTTTCAAAGGATTTTCTAAAGTTAAGCAACTTTTATCCCCGTTTACTCACACCAGACCCCTGTCTGACCAGAGTGTTTATTTTCTGTTTTATTAAACTCTTGGGTACTCATATTATGTATGAGTAGTCAAGTGATTTAGGATTTCTTTGACGAGTTTCTGGAGGAGATAATGGAGCAGGAGGCTTCAGCGTGTAGATATATGTAGTGGTTCCGCCGTGTTGAGTTATATCCGTTTTTCTCTGATGTACTTGGATTGTAATTGCTAGACAGATGTTTATAACTATCTAGTTTGTGTTGTATTAGTTGTATTACTCTGATGTATATGATACTATGTGAAGTTTTATATGATATATTATAATTTATTCGATTTCGCTGTGAGATTCTGATGTTGTCTGTTTCTTTCTTTCCTTTCTTTTCTCTTTTCTATCCCTTTCTTTCTTCTTAGCGATGCGACTTCCTAGAGTTTAGAAGTTGGGTCGTTACAACGTGGTCTCAGAGCTCTCTAGGTTGAGCGAATGCCTAGACTCTGGAGTGGTGTCTATCTTGAGAGAGCGTATTTGTAATTTTGAATATATATATATATATATATATATATATATTATTTATTTCTACCTATTAGATTGGGTTACCTGTTCAGGTTTTCCAATATAAGTAATAAAGGTAGATAGGGTAGTGGTGTGTGTAACACAACTACCAATGATTAGAGTTCGAGTGTTTGAGATTGGAAGTGGTCTGCTAGGGCAGTGTTCGGCATCTTGAGTAGTTTTGCAGTTTGGTGAAGGATTTCTCCAATCTCTGAAGGATATCTTTTTAAGATTCGGAGTTTATTTTTGGATTATAAGCTGGATTTCACTCGTGTGAGTGGACTCTCTTGAGTTTGGATTAGTTGGAAGTACTGAAGCCAGAAATGGTATGTTGGCAACCTCAGGGAGGAGTTCTGTCTGTATTTGAGTCTGAAACTCAGTTCGGCAGAGTGTTTTGTGCTTGGTTTGGGAGCGAGTTTCCTGAGAGAAATCTGTATATCTGGAAGGCTCTATTGTGAAGAGGCTGGTGTAGCTTTGAGGTTCGATGAGCTTTTGGATAAGGAAGTTTTGGTAGCAGTAGCAGCAGTGAGTGGCCTGTTCTTTGGTGGTTCAGAAATCTCTGTGATTCTTCTGTCAGTAGTCCGGGCAGATAGTGGAGCTTGTCCATTTCTTCGGGAGCTCAGTTGGGAGTGATGTTAGTGGTTGGAGGTAAACCACTAGTTTCTTCTTTTGAAGGCTTTAGCTGTTCTGATTTTGAAGTGAGAACGATTTCTTGGAATCTGAACTGAGTGGGATCGCAAAAGTGACTTGCGATGGTTTGGGAGTTCTCTAAGTGATCTTTGTTTGGATTGAAGCATCTCTAGTGGATGTTTGAGTTATCGAAGTGGTTTGATTTTCTAGATATCTTCGAAGGAGTTAAGATTTGCATCCGCATCAAGAGTTTGAGTTCTGAATTCGACTTGATTCTTGGAGTTTTACCGGTGGATCAGATTAATAGGAGATTCTTTGAGAATGTGATCTGTTTAAGTTGGCAGGATTTATTGGATCCAGTTTTCTGGTTGAAATTTTGTTGTGATGTTTGTGACTGAAACGGATAGGTCACTGAGATTTTATGGAATTTGATGAACAATATTCCGGGATAAGTTGATCAAGTTTATACTTGTATTCATCAACAGCATTCTCGAATCAGAGTTGCGCAGTGGAAGCATGATGGCGGCTATTCCAGTATAGTAGCACCCGATTCTTTGGGAATTTGAGTTTTGTCTTGGATCAGAGGATTTCTATAGGAAATTTATTTTGGATCTAGAGACTTGATTGTTTTGTATCTGTTTGTTTTCCAGATAGAGTAGTTTGTCTGAAGTCTTCTGATGTTTGTGTAGTAGAGTTTGTGTGGCGGATTTTGATTGATCTAGGGTTGAAGGCAGCCCAGGATCGATATGAGAGATTTGTGGATATGAGTATTGGATCTTTCTGTCTTCTCTTAAGAGTTGAGTGTTCGATCTACAAGATTGAATTTCCAGTTCGGATGGCTGGAATTTGTTTTGTTTTCACGTATCTCTGAGGGAGTACGTGTACGGTTTATCTCTGATTTTAGAATCAGTAGTTCTGAGAGATTTGGGAGTTGATCAGGACTTGTCTGTGGTCCTGTATTCTGTTTAGATTTGTAGATCTAGATATATAGGAGCTCTAGATCTGAGTGGTATAGCTAGTTTAGATTCTGTAGGGCGAGTGTCCCGGTGTTTGTACCTGGGAAACTCTAGGGAATTCTATCCAGAATTTTATCTCGATAATTAGAATTATTTGTTTTGAATTGGTTGCTATGGCTGCTAGTATTTGGTTAATAGTATATGTTTGCTCTTTTAAAATTTAAAATCTGTATGGGATTATTAAATAACCTTTGCTTTTAAATTTCGGGGAAAAAATTCTTTTAAGGGGGGAGGAATGTGATGTCCCGGAAATTTAGGCAATAATTATTTAATAATTTCATTAATAATTATTTTAAAATGTGAAATATTGATTTAATAAATTAATTCAAATAGAAATTCTCTTTTGAAAATTAATAATTGTTTAATTTGTTAAATGATATTCTTTTCAAATGTTAAAAATATTTAAGTAATAAATTTATCTTTCTAAGCTGATTTAAAAATATTTTATTTATAATGTATAAATGTTTATACATTGTAAATAGAGGAATTGGTTTTAATTTTAATTTATATTAAGTAAAGAATATTTTCTAACTTATTATATATAAATGTATAATTTGTAAATTTATTAAATTAATTTAAATTAGTATTGTAAACTTTTCAAAAGTTTGTTTTAAAAATCTATCTTATATTTTTATAGAAATGTAAGTAAGAATTTGTTTAGTTTAAATTTTATTCTATAATAAAAGTTTGTTTGTTTTATTTTAAAATTGCTTTTCTTTTGAAATAAGATTTAATTCATTCTTGTTTAAGTATAACATTTGTTTGAAAACTCTCAAATAAAATCTAATTCAACATTTCTTTTTCTTCTATAAATCTTTTATTTTGAAATTTAGTTTCATAAAGAATATTATTTAAAAAATAATTTAAAATATAAATGTTTAAGAAGTTTATATGTATTTATTTATAGACTAGATGTTAATAAACATTTGTAACATGCTAAATTAAGTTTGAAATAGTTAAGATAAATTCTAATACATATATAAATTTAGAAATTGCTTTTAAATATTTAAATGAACATGTGTTAAATTCTTAAACTATAAAATAGACACTTGTAAATCATTTATCTTACTTAACATAACAAGTGGCATGCTAATTTATTTTTGAAATTTATTATTATTGATAAGAAAACATAACATTACATTTTGTTAAAACATTATCTTCAAATGAAATCTGAAAATCAGATTTTAGGAAAGGAAATTGAAAACCAAATGCAAAACCAATTCAGGAAACCCAAATTCATATTTAAAATCTGCAAAACAAACTTCAATTATAAGATCTGCAATCATTTTCTTCAAAGTATTAACTGCAATGTAAAGTAAGGATCCACTCATACTCTAAGAAAAAGAAGAAATGGGGTCAGCTGCAAATCTAAATCCACTACAACAGCAAACAAATTCACCTGAATCAACTGACAAATCAGCAAGTTCAAAAAGGGAAGATTCAATTCTACAGGAAATTCAAATTTAGCAGTTCCAGGAAACAGAATTGCAATAGAATTGGTTCTCTGCCTCTTCAATTGATAAGTGAGTAAACTTTTAATTTTAAAAACAGTTTTCTTTTAAAATAAATGCACATGCAAGTATTAGAACTCAAGTTCAAAGCAAAACTGTCACTAAAATTATATATATATACTGTTATGGATGAAACTGCAGTGATTCATTTTGTTTGAGGAAAATAACTTCACAAATGGAAAAGCTTAAATAATCTGTTGCATGTGTATTGATAGTAATAAGCAAGCTTGTATGATTGAATTATGATGAATGTTCTGTGTATACATATATAACTATGTATATATATGATGCTATGGCCAGGAATCTGCATACCTATTTGCTTCTAAAACTAAGATTTTAAATAAAAAAAACCTTTACCTCTGAATTTAATTCTCTGTTTGGATTGATATGTAAACAAAATATGTTTGTTTTGTATAGATTTAAGTTATAAATTATAATTAAATTAAACTAAAAATCTGATGGCTCTGTGATAATAATAACTGTCAATATTTCAATAAGCAAGAATATCAAACTTCTTAAATTATTGAAAAAGGTTCATAACTTGAATACATGAATATATGTTATTAATCAGAAAATTTAAAACAAATTTCACCATTTTACATGAACTGTGGCTTTAGCATTTTAGTTTTGGACAGAACTGGGAATTTTAAAGGTATCAGTTAAGTTAGAAAATTTTAGGTATTAAGATACTTCCTGTAGGTGAAATATTGATGTAAGTATAAGGTAAAATTGGAAAGTTAGTGATCAGAGAGAGAGAAGAGAGGGGGTTTGGGTTTTCCAGGTTTCAAAACTTGGTATTGCAGTGATGATGTTTGGGATTCTGCACATGCTTTCTGCTGCAACGAATAGGAGTGGGGTTTGTTGAGGTTGTAGAGGGGTTGTAGATGGACCATCTGCCGGGATTGTAGCGATGAAGATGGTCGGAGGCGAGCAAATTGGCTGTTGACAGGTCTGGTGAACTTCTGTAGTGTGCAGGGTTTTGACTCGGGTAAATCCTCGGGTAGTTTTGTTTCTGACCCGAAGAAAATGGTGGGTGAACTCGAAGTGGGATAATGGGTTTCTCGAGTATAGTGAACTACAGAGTTAAAACCAGAGAGTTTGCAGTTTTTTTTAAAATGTTGATAGAGATTCAAAACTTTAGTTCAATTTTGATTTAAGTGAGAGTTAAATCTGAATTCAAATGGAGTTTTGAGTTCAAGGTTTTAAAAATGGAATTTTTAGATTTAAACAAGTTTTAATTCTGTTTTAAATCAAAATTTAAAACAGTTTTCAGGTTTAAGCCTGAGAAGTTTTGCAGTTTTAAATTTTTGAATAAATTCATATTTTAAGTTGAAACTTGATTCAAGTAATACTTGAACCTGAATTCAAATGCAGTTTTGGGTTCAAAAGTTTTTAAAATGAAACTTTTAAATTTAAACAAGTTTTAAATTCAGTTTTAAGTTAAGTTTAAAAACAGTTTCAGGTTTTAAACCTGAAAGTTATTTTGCAGTTTTAAAATGGTGAATGAAATTCAATTTAGTGCTGAAATTGATTCAAGTGTAACTTGAATCTGAATTCAAATGTAATTTTGAATTCAAAGTTTAAAAAAAAATGAAAATCTTAAAATTTAAACAAGATTTAAGTATCGGTTTAGGTCAAGATTTAAACAATTTCAGGTTTATTCTTTAAAACCCAGATTTCTATTCAAACTGTTTTGTAAATTTTTAAAATTTTGAAACAAATTTAAATGGTTTAAGGAAGATTTAAATTTGGTTTTGAAATTAAGTTAAAACTGTTTCAAGTTTCTTTGAAAACCAGTTTTAAATTTCAAAACAGTTTATAAATTTAAAAAAAATGATGAACATATTCAAATGTTTTAAAGATAGATTTGAAAATGAAAAATTGATTTCAAGTGAGTTTTAAAACTTGAAAGAATTTGATTCCTTTAGTGTTTGAATTAAAATATGAAGTGTTTAATTTAAACTTGGAAATTGAAATAATCAATTTAAATCTTTCTTTATATTTAGGTAATGAATGTTCTTTAACATTCATTTTGTTGTAAGGTTTATAATTATTTTAATTTGAATTAATGTTTAATGATTAAACATTTTAAATATCAAATTTTTAAATAGAATTTGAGTTTAAATTTAGAAATGATTTTATTAATCTAATTTAAATTTTCTTAAGTATGTAATTATTGAAATGTTGATAATTAATATATGGTGATAATTATCTAAGGATAATTTAGTAATTAATTAATGTAATTAATTTTGATAATTAACTAGATTAATTAATTGAATATAATTAAGTGAAATTTGTTAAGTATAATTAATTGTTAAAGTAATTAAGGAATTAATTACTTATGGTAATTAATTTTGATATGTGATTTAATTAAGTTAATTAATTTAGTTTAATTAATTTAAATAAATCATTCGATGATTTTAAGAGTGAAATTACTTAATGTAATTAGTGGAGCAGGATTACTTAGAGAAGTAATAATGATAATTACTGGAATGTAATTAGTAATTTAGATAATTACTTTTGTAATTAATTAAGGAATTAATTAATGATTTGTTAATTAATTTATAAATGAGTAATTAAAGATAGTTAATTACTTAATTTAATATTAAACAAGGTGATTAATAATTAGATTAATTTCTAAATGTAGTTAATTTTAATTAAGTAATTTATTTAAATATTAGAGATCATTAATTATTATAATTAATGATATAATTAAGGATTGTTTAATTAAGTATAATTAAATTAAGTGATTAATTAATTATAATTAATGAAGGATAAATATAATTAATTATAATTAATTAATAAATGAGTAATTAAATGTTAATTACTTATGATTAAGGTTAATTAATTAAGGACTAATTACTTATTGTAATTAGTAAATGATTAATCAAAGTTGTTTAATCAAGTTTAATACTTAGGAAGTGATTAATTAACCGGGTTAATTAATTAATGGATGCTAAGCAGGATTTAAATATGGTAATTAATTTAATTTACTTTAAATTAATTAGGGATGGTTGTAATTAATTTAATTCATTTTAAATTAATTATAATTGATGGTTAATAAATCATTGCTTATGGATGTTATTGATTGAATGGTTGTGATCTTAGAAATGAGATGAGTCATATATGTATGATATGGATGATTGGTTTAAGTATGATGGTTTGTGATGGATTATTTGGTTGTGATGGTTATCTATTTATGGATGATACAGATTATCTGTTTATGATATGAATATGATTATCTATTGTTAGATATAGTTTATCTATCTATGTGAAATAGATAACAATGAATAAGTTAATTACTTAAAACCCTTAAGTACAACTTGGACATTAAAATGGCGTTTGGTTTCGATGAGACCGGGATCGGGTTTCCATATTTGGATATCGGAAAACCACATCGATTCCAATTAAACGTTAGGTCGTTAATCCAAGTGGAGCAAGTGGAGCAAGTGAAGACTCGAGGTGTAAGGGCTATACGTCAGTATAACTCTGTGGGTGATTCCGTAATGAGTTGACGGAATAGTACTTATAGATTCGAGATGGTGATCTAGAGTGCAAGGGTTATTGTCGTTAACTCTGAGGGTGATTCCAATACGAGTGTAACAAGATAATACCTTCGGTTTCTTTCGAACCCGGAACGAACTTGTATGGATTGAATGCTTTCAAAACATCGTCAGGTGGACGATGAGCATTCTAAGATTGATATGTCCTATAAAGGTAATCGTAGCCTTAAGCCTCATCAACCGGGAATGGCTAAAACAGGGGAGGTGCAGCAAAGCTTCGTGGGTAGCCCCCACTTGAGAGCAAGATTTATCCTTGTCTAGAGGCCCCTTTATATTCGGTTGTGTGGCAGTTGGTGACGACCAATCTGCGGGGTGGTCTTTTTCGGAACTGTTTAGTAAGGAACGGGTCCGGCTTTGTGTTGCAGGGGAGTAGGAGTACTCCTCGGTACGGTGATCTAGGCCACGTAATGTGACGGACGGTACCCCAGTAGCCCTGCCATTGATGGAATCCTTAATCCAATAAGTGCCTGTACGGTTTTGATTGTGCCAACTATATTGGAACGTGAGAAGTAAGCATTCCAGCTATTTCTGTATTTTATTTTGAAAACCCTAGACACTATTATAATATCACTGGATTTCCTATCAAATGTTTTGGTTAGCGTAAGGTAAAAACTTTTCCATGTTTATGTGTGGGAAGTCTTACGTGATACCTTTTGTTTTCAAAGGATTTTCTAAAGTTAAGCAACTTTTATCCCCGTTTACTCACACCAGACCCCTGTCTAACCTGAGTGTTTATTTTCTATTTTATTAAACTCTTGGTACTCATATTATGTATGAGTAGTCAAGTGATTCAGGATTTCTTTGACGAGTTTCTGGAGGAGATAATGGAGCAGGAGGCTTCAGCATGTAGATATATGTAGTGGTTCCGCTGTGTTGAGTTATATCTGTTTTTCTCTGATGTACTTGGATTGTAATTGCTAGACAGATGTTTATAACTGTCTAGTTTGTGTTGTATTAGCTGTATTACTCTGATGTATATGATACTATGTGAAGTTTTATATGATATATTATAATTTATTCGATTCCGCTGTGAGATTCTGATGTTGTCTGTTTCTTTCTTTCCTTTCTTTTCTCTTTTCTATCCCTTTATTTCTTCTTAGCGATGCGACTTCCTGGAGTTTGGAAGTTGGGTCGTTACAATAACATAGAAATTCTATGTAAATTTTCTCAAATTAATATATGCACAAAAATGACCATTTTGCCCTTATATGAAGGTGAATAATTGATGATTTGAAAATAATTTGAATTTTGATTCAACATGTTAAAATACCCTATATGCTCATTTATTGAATTAAATTAGATTGAACATGAAAATAAAAATATGCATACTTACGCGCACAACAAGTAGCTAAGGTAAACATGTTTATAACATGAATAGAAGTCTGAACTCTAGCATAGAAATCTCCAAATCACTTCATACGTTCTATATTTAAGTAATAATGAAAATATAAAGTATAACATGAAATTAATATGGAGAATCAATGCATCCACCTTACTTAAATCCAAGCAAAGCATTAATCACCAAAAACCCAATCTTTGCCCTCTTTAATTTTTGAAACCAACATCAAAGTTCCGATTTATGCTAACCCCTTCATGGGTTTTGATGAAAATAGGAAGAGATGATTTATGGTGATTTTTATTTGATTTAGGATATTTATTTAGAGGGGTTAGGGCTAGGGGATTAAAAGGTGATTAATGGAGGAATAGGAGAAGAGGAAGAAGAGTGAACATGGATGGAAGAGAGTGAAATGAAATTATGAAGGGTAAGCTAACTTATAGCCTAGCCCATGGGCCTAAGCCCAATTCTTCTCCTTTTATGTAATCATTATTTATCTTCAAAAATCACCGGCTTCAAACATAGTTAAATTTATATTCATTTCACTCGCATCAAAAAAGCAAACTCAATTACAGGCATAGTGTGTCCCAATTCACTTGTTTGTGAAAACGGAGTACAAGAATTGTTCTGTCGCTTAACGATTAAATATTTAATTTAATCATTTAACAATTTGACCATTAAAATTACGGGGTGTGACAAAACCTGGATATCTTTCCAATTTTCCATGGCATAACATCGCTTAATAGATAAGAAAAGAGAATATTCACTATCATAATAAATAAGGAAGGTGATAGGGGATCTCCTTGTCTAAGCCCTCCATTACTATGAATATACCCTTTAGGGACTCAATGTATGAGTATATAGGGAGTTAGTGTACTTATACGTTCATAAATAACATTTATAAAATGTGTAGGGAATCCTATTATTGTTTAACATAACATATAATTTGGTTACTTGTGTGCATATGTATGCGTGATTTTGCATATTAATATATATATATATATATATATATGTGTGTGTGTGTGTGTGTGTGTGTGTGTGTTTATTAATTATATAATAATATACATATATACATGGAGTTTATGGATGAAACAAAGATACTATGAAGATAAAATTTTCTGGTACATGCCTATTAACAACAATGCTTCATGTACATTGAAACATATGCTAAGTCTAAGAACAATTGGTAGAGAATTTTTTAATAAAGTTATCTCAAATGGAGAAATAAAACCATTATGGAATGAGCCTTGGATTAACCGTAAATGCTTGGTAGACTTATTGGGGCTGGACAAATTCTACTTGATAGGCTCTTCACAGTTAACAATTGCTAATATTTTAGATAAGGGTTTGCTCAATCTAGTTTTAAATAATGCAACCAGAGAAATTGTAGATCAAATTTAGAAAGTGAAAATTTACACAAACTATAATATTGATTTTTATTAATGGTGTGTAGGAAACAAATTCAGTTTTCATAGGGCCTAGAATAAGATCTAACTTAATAAAATCAAGCAAAGCTGGGTAAATCTAGTCTGGAATAAAAAAAACAATAGAAGAATGCCCTTTATAACATACTTAGCAGCACTTAATCATTTCAATACCAAAGATAAACTACTACACTTTGGAATTACTGATGATGTTATCTATGTTTTGTGTGATAGAGAAGCAGAAAGTAAACAGCAGCTGTTTTTTTTACTGTTCTTACACTAAATACATTTGGAGTTTATTAAAGCTCAAATTGAAGCTGTTACCAGATGTCATGCTGATGAGAGACACATTCTTGTATCCAGCTTCAACACCGGGGATTAGATAAGAGATTCAGCTTTTGCCGCACTCACTGCAACAGTGTACCACATCTAGCATGAACAAAATAATTACAATTTTCAAGGTAGGAAAATAGATAAATTACGTAAGAGTAGAAAAATCGTAAAGGAGATAATTTATCGGGTGAGGAATAATGGAAGTAGCTAAAAGTGACTACCGTGTGGCTAGTTATCCCTTAGGATCGTGTGATATGAAGTATTATATTAGTGCTAAAATATAATCTAGATAATAGATAAAGTAAATGAAATAAGCACACCAGGACCTTTTATATTGGTTCGAACTTCCCATTCTACGTCCAGTCCCAGACTACACTCAAGATTTAAACTCTATAAACCCCTCTCTTAACCCGAAGAAATAGGTTTACAATACTTGAGCAACCGATCAGGGTTTTTCCTTCTCAACAACCGAATAGGACTTTTACTGCCTGAACAACCGAACAAGACTTCTACTGATAAACAAAATAGTTGATAATTGTGTTCTGAATATCACAGATATGTCTTTTAATAGTACACCCTTCCTATAATCAAATCCTTAAGAAAATATTGTATGTGAAGATATGAAAGGAAGATATTGCTTAGAATCGAAGAATATGTTAATTAAGTCAGAGATTCAAGCAATATATATTATGATTGCTTGTAGATTGCAGAGATAAATAGTAGAGAATATTGCAAGAAATCAAAATAAAAATTGGTGATTTGAGGAGTGATTCTAGCATGTTTATATAGTGAACAAATAGTTACAACTATTCACAAAGAGTTTCAATTAAAAGGTGTAGCCATATCTCTTCAATTTGGATCGAAACTCTTCACAATTAGAAGTGTCTTTTCAGTAAAAATAGTCGTTAGAGCTGGTCAGTCGACTTAGCAAAACGACCGGTCTACTGAATATTTTAAGATAGTGTAAAACAATGCATATCTGTGTACCGAGCATCGTAAGTCGACTGGCTGTTTTCGCTCACTCGACTGACCTGGTTGTCAGTGCACCTTTTGCTCATTCTTTTTTAAAATTTGAATCTTAAAACAACTTTGATATTGTGTAAAACACTTGAGGATAGATTTTAACAATTTTAAACCATATCTAAGACTAAAACTTCAGTAAATAATCATACTATACTTAGATCTGAAGTCTCGTCTCCTTTGTAGTTTAATAATATATCTCATTCTCTTTTTGTCGCTTGATCGTATAGTCTCATCACTGACCGTTTAACCTTTTTATTATGAATCAAAACTCATGATTCAACATTCTCTCCCTTTTTGATTGATGAAAACCTATTTTAGATGATACTATATTTTAAGAATTATATAAGGGAAGTTATATATATATATATACATATATCTCCCCCTGAATATCAGATGACATATCTAATCCCGCAAAAATTGGTTAGTCATACAAATGTCTCCCCCTTTGTCATCAACAAAAAGGAAATAAACAATAATTTCATTATTGTGAACTAACATCATAACAATCACAAAAAAACATTGTTTCAAATTTTACCGAGCTATTTATACAAGCTCGTAAAAAAATAAACGGTAGTACAATATTTGAGAATTTAAAAGAAAACAACTTACTACCACCAATCAAGAAATATCAACATCACTCATCAGATTCTGAATCTATTTCTTCTTCCACTTGCATTGGTCCTTTGCCTCATGAAGAACTTTCCACAAATTGTTTGCCCTCCCTATTTCCACTAGTGTCATAACTTGTATGTTCTTCGTTTGTAGACCAAGTAAAACGAGGTGCTAGACGTTTTCCCGGATCACGATGTGAAGTGACTGCAGTTGTGGAGGAAGAACAAGAGATTGCATCGCATAAAATCCCGAAAAAGCTTTTGATCTTGTCAAACTTCTTGTTGATCTTCTTGTCGAGATTCTTGACGCGAGAATCCAAAATGACTTGATTACGTGCAATTGGATCAATGGACTCTCGAGTGCTTTGGGATGGGGTTAGGGTATGAATGTCATCTCTTTTTTGCTGTGGAGTAGCAGCTTGCTGACGAGGCCTTGATTGTCAATCTTGAAAAGACATGGTAGTGAGAGGTCTAGGAGGCAATTTCATTAGACTAATTGTGCGGTTATTTAGAGTTTTAGTAGTGGAGGAATCAGATTCTGGAATTGGAACTTGTAGGTTCATTAGTAGCCGCATAATATACTAGCCGTAATAAATGATGTTCATTCGACTTTGGTAAAAGGATAAGAATTCTTCAAGAATATGCTTAAGCCAATTGATTTAAACATCTGTCCATATTGCGTATAAAACCCTATAATTTTCTGGATATACAAGCTCATAAGAACCGGTATGAGGAAGAATTGCACGCATTAAGGCTCGATGCATAATTCGAGTTGTGGGGTGTAAGGCGATAGATTTTAATTCTGCCATGTCGTCTTCCAAAAATCTATGACTTACTTCATCTCATTCGCCTATAAGAACATTTAAATCTTCTAAAGGAATACCATTTGTTGGTGTTTGAATAATGTGTCCAATTCTATCTAATGACAAGAATACTTATTGACCATAAACTAAACTCCATATGCAGTTATCATGGTTTCGTGGATTTTGATGACCCAAATTTAAGTTAGCATGAAAGAGTTTTAACATTGTATGATTAATTTTGAGATTGTTCTGATTGTTGTCAAGAAGAGATTCTAGACGACTTCTTTTTGCAAGATCTTGAATTCTATATGCAGTAAAGTCAGAAAACATAACAAAAGATCCTTCTAGAAAGCGAGCTTCCTTCATCTTGTTCCTCTTCGGATAGCAGTGGCATCATAAAGCCATTGAGCTATTTGGGTGTCAATATGTTCAAAGGAAGAGGACGAAGCTTTTCTAGATCGTTAGGTTGTCTTGGAGCCATTTGAAAGTATAATTGAGTAAAAATATTTGAAATTTTTGAGAACTAGGGTTTTGAAATTCTTATGCGGGAAAGTAAAAGTGAAGAGTAAAAAAGAAGAAGGTAGGTTAAGTGGGTAAAAAGTAGATGAAGCAGTGATTAATGGACCCAGGTAGCCTACTCAATCGACTGATCGATTTTGGTCAGTCGACTGATGTAATTTCTCGAAACTTTCTGTTACCAGATTCAGTCGACTGACCTAATTCGTTCAGTCGATGGAATGCTCTTTTGCAGCATTATCAGTCTTTTTGTATGTTTTTAAAAATATATATTCTATACATTAATCAACGAAGCATACAAATTAAATTGAAATAATAAAAATATAAAGCTTAGTTAGATGAAGAAGAAGTGGATGAATGCAGAGTCTTGCAATCTTCTTGTTCAACTTTAGTCTTTTCTTTGTATGGTTTAATTCAAGACTAGTGATTTCCACGTTCCCATGAATTTGGAGACATAGGAGGAGGTTGTGGTGAGAGATGATAAGAAGACAATATGCATCGATGAACATTGGATGAAGATGATCAGCAAAATTTCCAACCAAGTTTCTCCAGAAAGCTAAGTCGTTTTGAATATAGCTTTTGTTCATAGTACATTCCTCATTGAATTGCTATTGATTCCCTTTGATAATGATGTAAATCATCAATCTTTTGTTTTGTTAACGGAGAACCAAAGAATAAGAAACGACGTGCCTTATTTTTTTCTGAAGTATAACCAGTATGATAGTTGGATGGTCTGGCCAGTTAATGACATGGAGTAGGTGTAGGTAAATTAGAAGATCCAGAGGAAGGTGTGGAAAAATCAACAGAGGAATATGCAGAGTCATGTGGAGAGTTGTTTTGGGAGGACATTGTTGTAAGAAAGAAATAAAATATGAATAAAGCAAATAAGATGGAGAGATAAACAAACACTGTTCAAGTATATATAATAATAAGAAAAAAATAGTAATAAATATATTGAATAAGGGATTACCAGAAGATAATTAGAGGAGGAGAATAATTAGAATTTTCATGGTTGAGAATTATCCATGAGAAGAGTGAAATAAATAAAAAAACAATGTATTATAAAAGTAGTTGTGAAACAACAAATAGTGAAATGGTAAAGACATAGAACTTCCAATTTAGAGATGCTGAGTTCAAGTACCATCAATAAATTTTTTTAAATTCATTATAGAAATTTAAATATTATAATTCTTTTAAAGAAATTATACCTAGTTCCCTTCTCAGCTTTATAAAACAAATTTCATTGAGTGGTTTAGTGAAAATATCAACTAACTGATTTTCAGAATTCAAAAGTCTAAATTTACTATATCCTTCTCAATATTATCACGAAGAAAATGACGACGAATGTCAATATGTTTAGTTCGTGAGTGATTGACAGGATTTTTAAATAAATTTATTGCACTGGTGTTATCATAATATATTATAGATTTATTTAATTTTATATCAAAATCTTGTAGTGTTTGTTGCATGTAGATTACTTGAGCACATGCTAAAGCTGCAGATATATATTCCACTTCACATGTCGATAGTGAAACGCAGTTTTGTTTCTTGCTAAATCAAGATACTAATGATCGTCCGATAAAATGACAAGTTTCATTTGTACTTTTTCTATCTGTCCGACTTCCTGCCAAATCAGCATTACTATAAGATACTAATTCAAACAGACAATCTTTTGGATAAAAAAGTCCTAAATCGTTAGTCTTGCTAAGATAACGATTTATACGTTTTAATGCTTGCTATGTGATTCTTTAGGATTTGCTTCAAATCGAGCACATAAACAAACACTCATCATAATATCAGGTCGACTAGCAGTTAAGTAAAGTAATGATCCAATCATACTACGATATAGTTTCTGATCGACACTCTTACCTTCTTCATCTCTATCGAGATGTATAGTTGTACTCATAGAAGTTGGCTTAGCAGAAGTGTTTTCCATACCAAAACATTTAATTAGATTATTACAATATTTTTCTTGATTAATAAAAATGCCATTTTGCAATTTCTTGATTCGTAGTCCAAGAAAATATGACAGTTCTCCCATATGTGACATTTCAAATTCATTTGTCATAATAGTCGAAAATTCCTGACATAATTTTTCATTTGTTGAACCAAATATAATATCATCAACATATATTTATATAATTAAAATATCTTGTTTAGTTTTCTTAATAAATAAAGTTTGATCAATTTCCCAATTTCAAAACTAGAATCTATTAGATAGCTTTTAAGTCGGTCGTACCAAGCACGAGGTGCCTGTTTCAAACCGTATAAGAATTTCTTAAGTTTATAAACATGGTCTGGAAATTTTTCATGAGAAAAAAGGAGGTTGTTCAACATAGACTTTTTCGTTTATATATTCATTTAGAAAAGCACTTTTAACATCCACTTGATATAATTTAAAGTTATGGAAACATGCAAAGGCCAGTAGAATTCGTATAGCTTCTAATCTCGTGAAAGGAGCAAACGTTTCTTCATAGTCTATTCCCTCTTCTTGATTATATCCTTATGCTCATAATCTAGCTTTATTTCTGGTTATATTACCAAGTTCATCAGCTTTGTTTTAGAAAACCTATTTTGTACCAATGACCGATTGATCACTTGGTCTAGAAACTGATTTCCAAACTTCGTTTCTTTCAAATTGGTTTAGCTCTTCTTGCATAGCTATAATCCAATAATCATCAGTGGAGGCTTCCTTAATATTTTTAGGTTCTATATTAGAGAGAAAAGCTATATGGCCTATTTGATTTAATTGACGTTTTGTTCGTACATTTGAATTTACTTCTCCAATTATAATTTGAACGGGGTGAACTTTAAAAATTCTTGGAGGAGATCTTACAAGATTTTTGTTATGAACAATGTTTTCTTCTTCTCTGGTATTATTCATTTTATTATTTGGAAAAATAATATCATCAACTTCTGAATTATTTGTTATGATTTTATTAGAATTATTTTCCAAGTTTGTAATATTAGAAGAAATTTTGAAATTTTCATCGAATGAAACATGAAGAGTTTCTTCGATTACTTTAGTTCTTATATTAAAAACTTGATAAGCTTTGCTTCTTTTCGAATATCCTATGAATATTCCTTCATCGGATTTTGGATCAAATTTGCTAAATTGAAATAGGATATATTATATTTTCTGCCATTTAAAAGTTCATATGGGGTGTTTTTTGTTAATGATCGAATAGAAACACGATTCAAAACATAACAAGCAGTTACAACAGCTTCTGCCCAGAAATGCTTAAGTGGAGTGTTTCCATTTAATAAAGTACTTGCACATTCTTGTAATATTTTATTTTTCCTTTCCACAACTCAGTTTTGTTGTGGTGTTCTAGGAAAAGAAAAATTATGATTAATTCCTTTCTTGTTACAAAAATGTTCAAAAACTTCATTTTCAAATTCACCTCCATGATTACTCTAATATTTTTAACTTTTAAATTCCTTATATTTTGAATTCTTTTTACAAAAATTTTAAAATTCTCAAAAGTTTCACTTTTATGTTTCATGACAATAGTCCATGTATATCTTGAAAAATCATCTACAATAACAAACACATATCTATTATGATTAATGGATTGAACTTTAGTAAGTCCAAAGAGGTCCATATGTAGTAGTTCAAGTGGTTGTGTTGTCGATATGATTTTCTTAGATTTAATAGAAGACTTTGTTAATTTTCCTAACTGACATGTATCACGAATATTATCAATTTTGAATTTCATATCAGCTGGTCCTTTAACAAGTTTATTTTTAGCTATTTTATTATTAGTACTAATATTTATATGACAAAATCTTTTGTGCCATAGCCAAGAATAATTTTCTGTAGCTACTAAACACATGTTTGTGTTATGATTTATATCCGTATTTAAAATATTAATATTTCTATCTCTTATACCTTCAAAAATTAAATTTTGATTTTTATCAGAAATATTGCATTTATTTTCTAACAATGATATATTAAAACCTTTATCACATAATTGACTTATACTTAATAAATTATGTTTTAAGTTTTTAACTAATAAAACATCAGAAATGAGAGGTAAGTTAGAGATACCGTTATTATTCACATCACCATTGCCAATGATATGACCTTTTGAATTATCTCCAAATGTGACCGATCCTCCATTTGAGTAGACAATGTTAGTTAACATGTCCTTATTACCAGTCATGTGTTTCGAGCAACCGCTGTCTAAAATCCATTTTCCTCTCTTTTTAAGTGGTACCTGCAAAAAATAAAGATTAAGTTGGTACCCCCGTTTTCTTTTTATGGCCCTAAGAGTTAGGTCTTAGGAAATCAAACCCAATTGGGTTCAGAAGTCCCTTTATAAATATAATTCTTATTTTTATGAATAGTTTCCATAAATTTTTTGATATGTCTATTCCTAATTAAATTGTTATTTGTTTTAGGAATCCATATCTTAATAGTTTTAAAATCTTTAGAAACTGTTTTCTTAATATCTTTCTTAATTTTGTTTTTAAACTTATTTTTAAACTTTCCATATTTCTTTGGATTTTCGATTTTCTTATATCCTAGTCCCATTTTATTTGAAGTAGAAAGAGAATTTTCTGTTATTGTAGAAAGATTTTCTTATCCTTTATTGAAATTAGAAATATTTTTATTAATATCTTCTAACTTGGTTTCGAGACTAGAATTTTCTAACTCTAATACTTTAGTGGTAGATTTTAAATCATTAATTTCTACTGATAAATCATCATTTTTATTCTTCTGAATTTCTAATTCCTGAGTTATCATAGAAAATTGAGATGTTAAATTAGAATTAGAATCTTGACATATATCAAGTTCTTCTTCTAGAATTTTCTTTTCATCCCTTAGCATACTAATTTCTAATTTAGATCTATTTAGTTTTCCTTAATACTCTTTATTTTGCTTTTTAGTTTGTTTTACAAAGTCCACTGGTTCTGAATTAATTTTAACTTGATCTTTAAGACTTAGTTCACTTACAACATCATTTGCAGCCATGAAGCATACATTTGCTTGCTCTGTGCCATTGTCGCTGTCACTATCTGATGATGAAGAAGAATCTGAATCATCCCATGTTACTGAAAATGCTTTCTTCTTAAATTTATTTTTATTTTTCTCTGGACAATCTTTCTTTATATGATACTTTTTATGACATTCATAACATTCCATGATAGAGGATGATGGTTTATAGCTATTATTGTTGTTGTTAGAGTTATTTTTGTAACTCCTGAATTTGTTATTCTTTTTGAATTTCAAAAACTTCTGAAATTTTTAGCAGTAAATGCCATATCCTCTTCATCTGAATCTGAATCATCTTTTTCTGCTTGGAATGTTAGTTTCTTCTTATCCCGTGCTTGAACTTTCTTTGCTTGTAAATTCACTTCATATGACGTTGGATTTCTTATTACCTCTTCTGATTTCATAGTGGAAAGATCGTTTTCTTCTTCAATAGCTAAGATTTTTATTTCCCATTCATCCGTAAAGAATTTATAATTTTTGATACTATATCAAAGTCAGAAATTTTTTCTCCTAGTGCCAATAGTGAGTGTTATACATCTTGAAATCTAGAGTACATGTCATTTATAGTTTCGTTTGATTTAATTTTGAAATTTTGGAATTGATTTTTCAACATGGAGATTTTGCTTTGTTTGACTTTGTTAGTTCCTTCATGAGTTACTTTTAGAGTTCTCCATATCTCATAAGCAGTTGTACACATACTGACCCTATTAAACTCATTTTTACCTAATGCACAGAATAACATGTTCATAGCTTTTGCATTTGAAGTAGCATCAGTTTTTTGTGCAGTAGTCCAAGTTGAAAAATCTTCTGTTGGGATGATATATTCCTTTTGGGTAATATTCCAAGTTTCAAAACCATTAGCTTGCATATATATTCTCATTCTAGTAGACCAGTACTTATAATTAAGACCATTAAATAGTGGTGGTCGAGCAGTTGACCGACCTTCAGTGAAACTAGAGTTAATGTTTGTTTATACCAAAATTGGGCACAACACTCTTCGGAAGTTTTTGAAGAGATAATAAATGAAGAATATAAGTGGAAAATGAGGATTATCTAACAAAAACTCCAAATAGCAGGAAAATAAAGACAAAGACAAGCGATTTATAGTGGTTCGGTGCGTTGCCTACGTCCATTGTGAAGTTTTTGCAATTTTATTGATTCCTTTTTAGCATTTGCAAGTGATTACAACAAGCAACAGCAAGTTACAACTAGAAATTCGAAATCAACAGCAAGTATATAATGTAGGATGATGAATATCTCGATCCGGCAGAGTCTGGGCGCTTCAGAATCCAAAGATCCATTTTCTGTTGGCTCTGGGGCTCTATTTATAGGCCTAGGATGCTGATATTTCTCTGAAAATTCGGGAGACCACTTCTGGCATGTGTGGGGGCCCATGCGCCCGGCCTCAGGTAATTTGGGCCCACTTTGGCATCGATTCGAACTCCATTCGAATCGATCATAAAATCATCCAATCGAGGTGAAATTTGATGTGGACATTCTTCAATATGTATGCAAGCTTCTGTGAAAATTTGGTGCCATTTGGATCAGTGGATCATGAGATATCGTCGGTATGAAATGGGATTTTCCGTTGAATGTCCGGTTCGATTCGATCATTTCGAATTCATGCTTTCGAATCGATCTCTTCATGTGGATATCCGGTGACGTGGCATGCGCATTTCGCCTCGATCCGGTATTTTCGTCGAGTTGACCGTGTCGACTCCATACATCTCGCCTCGTTCTAAATGAAGACCGTTGTGTTAGACCAGGTCCTTCTGACTCGAACGAACCGTTTGCCATTGGTTCGAACGAGGGTCTTTTGATGGATTCGAAGGAAGGTCCTCCGATGGGTTCGAGGAGCAGAGACTCAATGGATACAAACTTAGGTTATCTGTTGGATACGAATCCGATCGATGCGAACTCGATGGTTTCGAACTCTATCTACTTGACCGATACGAACTCATGTAAACAGACCGATGTGAAGCGGAGGATGGATATGAACTGGATGGATACGAAACCGATGTCTACTGATGGATACGAACTGATGCTTCAACGATGGGTTCAAAGCAGTGACTATTGCCTTGTTTGATGGAGGCGAAACAGGGGGGCGTCAATGGGTTCGAAGGCGATCGAGTCGAACCGAGGTATCCCGATTGATGCGAACTCGATTGATACGAACTGAATTCCCTCAACTGATTCGAAGTTGTTGTTTCCCTGATCGATACAAAAATTATGGATTTGAAATGAAACCTAGGGATGGATTCGAAACTGAAGCCTCTTCTCTTAAATTGAATCGATCATAACTTGAACATACAAACTCGGATTGACTTGAAATTTGGAACGTTAGCTCTCTTGGCCTTGCTTGGTATGTCCAATCAATTGTTGCTCAATCCAAACTCGGACAAAATTCATCGGTATCCATAGCAAACCCACGTATGCTCGATATCCAGGAAGAGTGATCCTTGGTATCTCGACCTTGCTAAAAGGTGGGATAACATTTGCCCCCCAAAGTACGTCTTGTGGGAACATGACGTGCTTTGAAAAGCCACGGTCTTTATTCTGGACAATCATCGCTCTATTGCCAAAGGTTGTGTTTTCTGCTGAAAGTTGCATCCCATATTGTTGTAATTGAATACTATGAGATAGAGATTAGCTATTTGTTAGATATGAATTTCGTGCCGATCCTCTCCTGAATCGACGTGAAATTTGTGTCGCAACAATGTTTGATAGTTGTTTTATGGAGTCCCTTCGCATCGATCCTCTCCTGAATTGACATAGAAGGTTGTAAAAATTAACTTCGCATTGATAAATTAGTAGTTCGTTGGATGCGAAACGTTCTTTCGTATCGATGCTGATGCTCGAGCTGTGATAGATACGAAATCGCTGGTGTTCGTATTGATGGACCGGCATTGCCTGTTTCGATGGTTGCGAAGTGGACATTTCGAATCGATCCAGATTTTATGGATTCGTATCGATGGACGTTGGCTCCTGGAGGCAAAGGCTTGCATGATTCAATCGATATGGATTACTTTGGTAGCTTCGGGGTAGAATCGAGTCGAATAGCGGCTTCGAAACAATGAGGTCTGGAAGCAACTTCGCCTTAATGTAAGCAGAGTCTGATGGGTTCGAACGAACCATTCGAACCGAGGCATGACTGGACTGGGTGCGGCCGGTCATGGAGACTGGCAGGCGAATCGACCCGGTCGCCCCTTCTCCCCCATATAAATGCTTCGGGCTCTTTCACTTTTTTACTTTTTACTTTTCACTGCCGTCTCTAATTTTCGCATCGATTCGAAGCAGAGAGAAAATGAAACTGCATCACGTCCCTGACTCGATAAAATTCATTCCTTAAATCCTTCGAATCCCACATCCAAATGAGGTAATCAAACTCGAATCCGAACAACGAAATTGTTTCAGATCCACTTTCCCTTCATCGAACATCCAATTTTGGTACTTGGTAAAACCAGATCTGGTTCGGAGAAGAAAGAGTGGGAAGGTCAAGATCGAATCGATCTGGGGACTTGTGTTCGAATCGATGAAGGCGGCTATACTTGTCTTTGAATTTTCACGTCGATCCTTGGAATGCTCTACTGAAAATGAAGCAGTTCGTACCGATGGCTATGGCGATGGATCGTATCGATACGAAACGATTGATACGAAAAGCAAGCTAACGGTCGATTCGAGGTCCTAAACTTTAGATTGATACGAACGACATTTTTATGATCGATACGAAAGATATCGATTCGAGCGCAATCGATGTCAAGTTGAGGCCTTCCTGATCGGTATGAACCAGGCGACCAAGGATCGATTCGTAGTCATTCTAATTTGGTCGATACGAAACTGACCTCTGATCATCGATTCGAAACGTGTCCCTCTATATCGATTCGAACTGGTACCTTGATGGATTCGAACAAGCTTCCTATAGTCGGTTCGAACTCCTCCACGATGGATATGAAAATTTTGACACTTTTTTTAGCATACTTCCGACGAGCTTCATTCTTGCATATCTTGACTTGGTAATTGAACTGCATACTTGACTGCCTTTCGAAACTCGTCGATGGAACCGCAACAACTTTAATCGTTTGCATATTCTCTTTAACTCTGCAACATTTACCCAAGTAATGCATAGCACTGCACAACACAACTCATACACTTTACACCGGGGAATGCACGGGTTTTTTTATCGCCTAACGATAATTTTTCATAAGTTAGTCAGTTATGGAACCATCAAGTTTGCAGCCGTAAGAAAACCCGCAGGCAATCCAAAGTACAGTTCCTCCGAGATTAGAGGTTCCGGACATTGAGCCCGAAGTAGTATGTCCAGCCCCGGATGAACTACCCGATGCATCATTCATTCCTAATCCACGAGATTCTGTCCCATCTCACATCTCTGAAGATATGTTGGGGAGAGTATGCTTGAGGCATGGCCTGTCGACGGATGACGTGTTATTGCTGGGACCAAATGACAGGCCACACAATCCACCGGAGGAGTACACTGCATTTAATCGTCATGCGTGTGCTGTTGGAACGTTGCCTCCATTTAATGATTACATAAGAGAAGCATTTTCATTCTTGGGAATCGCTCCATCCCAACTACACCCGAATGGGTATGCTTCGCTCAATAGCTTGTTTATCGTCTTCATGGAATACCTTCATCGGCCGCCAATCCCAACTGAGATCAGATATCTGTTCAACTTCAAAAAACGAAACGATACTCCATCTTTTACATTTTTGGAAGCGGTTAGGAAATTTCAAGTGGTTACCAGGTCCTGGACTAGGCTAAGCTACTATAGGACAGAATGGTTTTATGTCCGATGTCCTCCAGAGTTCTCCCGGCGATGGTTATTCAGACGTGAGTAAAGATGAACTCTCAAATATTTACTAAGGCATTTGCTGTTGAAGTAAAATTCATATCTTTTTCTCTTGTACAGCCGTAATTCAGCGACCAAAGGGTAGACATTTCGAGGAGATAGTTCGGGTGCTTCAAGAAGTCCCGAGTGAAGATAGGGACATTGAATTGCTCTTGACTGACAGGAATCTTCGGATCCTTGGGCTGATCGAGCGAAGACAAAGCATACTGCTCGATGGCGCATTAAAGACCGCCTCGAAAGAACGAGTTATGCGGAAAAAGCGCAAAGTTGTGATTGAAGAAGCTGACTCCGAGAGGACTCATACTGATGAAGAACCTTTGGGCGAACCTGCAAATGTAGCCCAGGATATTGATGAGCCGAGAAAAGGCAAGGCTGCCGTCTCTAAACCAACTAAAAAAGGGAGATGGAAATCCGTAGTTACGTCTTGGCCCGCTTTCGGAATTAGAATTTCGGAAATGTCTCCCTCTAGAACGGAGAATCTTCATGAAGGACTTGCCGATCTTCCGATTTCGGACGATATGTCCTTGCAGTAGGGCGTCGGATTGGACGAAATCTCACAAGCCTTAGTTTTAAGAAGTCTTTTCCCACTGGTGTGGCAGACACATCCGGTTGGTCGGGGGGTTGCACATTCATACATATTTCACATCACTGCATAACCTTTGACTGTAAACTATTTGTTTCGAAAGGTGATTAATTCTACATTGTTTTGTTCTGCAGGTACTATGTCTAGGCGAGGTTCAATGTTAGGAAGTCTCCGACATGCTCGCAAGCCTTCACACCATGAGCCACGCAGACGGGAGGGGACAAAGATTACGACCAGGGACGCTCTGTGTATTCTGGTCAGGAAAGATATGATAAAGATAGAGGCTATAAGCGTCGATCTCGATCGCGTACTCCCCTCCTCCCAGAGATCCCATACAACCTCCTGCTTATGTCTCTCGTCCCTCTGAATCTTCACACCACAAGTCGGCTTCTCAATCTTCTAGGCATGAATTCCACCATTCTAGAAGCGAAACAATAACTGCTTCTGTTACAGAACAGCCCCCCATGGAAATTTCTGGGGAAGGAGCAATCAAGCTTGCTCAGCTAAAGAAAGATTTTCCAAACATCTGCTTTGATAACTACATCTTTCCTCCACATTTATAAAGGATCCCAGAGGAAGCCGAGCAGTTAGTACATGACTATGTGCATGATTTTTATGCCCAGTACAAGGCGTGGGTAAAAGCGGCTGATAAAGCATCGGTGTTGGCCTTTGAGCGAGCGGCCTCATCGAGACACTCCAAACTGATCTAGCTCACCGGGATCGTATCATACAAGTGCTAATCGATGAAGCCGAGTCATCTCGGAAGTCAGAAACGGATGCTACAAAGAAAGCGGATGAGGCCCATGCGGCGATGGACAGGATGAAGCGCGTGCATTATGCTACGGTGGAGGACATGGGCCACCGAAACACCATCGTGACCGCCGAGCGGGACGCGGCCTTGAAGGAACTTAATGCACTCAAAGCCAAATTTGCCGAAATCACTAAAGACAGAGATGACGCGCACAACGCGGCACAAGAAGCATGCGAACAAGCCGTAGTGCTTCGGACTGAAAGAGATGCAGCAGTGGCTAAAGTTCAGGCTGTTGAGGTTGATGTTGAGGAGAAGGTTCAAAGGACAGAGGCCAGGCTGGAGGCCGACATCGAAGATCTCCTCATTACTTACAATGCCAATGTGCTGAGGCACAGAAATTTGGCCTGGCTTCAGGATTATCCGGTACATCTTCGTAACGCTTGGTCCGATTGGTTGAGGAGGAAGGAGAAGCGCACCCGAATGCATCAATCGACCAGTTCGAGCTTGAGAACTGGTTGCTGACTGAAGAAGAAAAGAAGATTCTTCATGATGCCATAATTTCTCATGAGAAGGAGATGATTGGTGGCCAGCACTGGGAGATGGGGAAGGATCGGGTGTTGAGCATCATGCTACTATTCTTGAAATCACTGCTCCACCTTCGTTAGAGCCTGTATCTGTGGTTGATTCACAATCCGTTCCAGATTATGACCCAGAACAGCCGCGGCTATCTCCTATTCGGGAGCATACTTTCGAGGTCGCTCAGCCGTCAGCAAGCCAAACTGAGGAAGGTACTTTGAACATATCTCAAGTGTGCTTCGAATAGAGAGTTTGTTTTGAAATGATTGCTAATAAATCCTTCCCTTCTTTGTTCAGTAACTAAAATTACGCCGGCATCCACGGCTCAAGAGTCTACTCAGGGGCAGAAGGCTATCATCACCGAAACGACCATTGTGACGACGAAAGTGTTTACTGGGATGACGCAGGGGAGCTCCCTATCTCTCGATGAGCAGATAGTAAGTGAGTTACTTGGCCAGCATGGTGGCCCCTTCACAGACCTGCCGTTTATCATCAGTGAGCTCCCGCCGGCTTCTAGTTCTATAATGCAGGCCACAGTTGCCCCCAGCCAGGCCCAATCAGCTCGAGATGAAGAAATTTTTGCCGAGATTAACGCCGAACTGGAGGCTACGGGACATGAAGGCAGCGCTGGAACTAGGACTACGGTGCATAGTCCAGCACCTCTAAATGTAATATTGCCGAGTGGCACTGTGGCCGATACCCGGGTGTCCGCCCCGTCCTCTGTCGCAGATCCAGTTCCTCCAACTCCTCCGGTGGGAAGCCTTTATGTAAATTCAAGCTCTGAGGAGGACGTTGACATTATGCCCCTTGCCGAAGAGCAGCCACCGAAGAGGAAGCACTCCAAACGAAGGATCTCTGTTTCTAGTGAGTCCGAGGACGAACCGCTGATAAGGAGGTCGAAAAAGAAGAAATAGGTGGGCTACTTAAGCGGATTTTTTGATAGATAGGAACTTGTGTTTGTTTTCCGCTAGTAGGCCGTGTATAGACGCAGGTTCGGCCCCTGCTAGTAGGAATTCTATTTTGGAAGGACTTATTTGCATTTAAGTCTTCGTCTCTAGTTAGTTGAAATAAAATATTGCTTTTTTCATTCCAACTGTTTTTTCTGCTTAAGTGTTGCAATGATTGGTTTACGACCGCACTTTTTTGCAAATCTTGAGCGCACGTCCATGCTCCGGGGACTTTAGAATAAATTGCGAGCAATAATTCGGTTCATGCTCCGAGAGCCCAATGATTACCGGTGCTTATGATACAGTTCGCACTCCGGAAACTTAGAGTTAAGGCTTGTACCCCAGTCTGCGCTCTAGGGACTTAAAATTATTTCAACGTTTATACTCCAGTTCGCATTCTAGGAATCTGGAGTTAGTGATTATTTTTGCTTCAGTCTGCGCTCCGGGGACTTAGAGTTATTTCAATGTTTATACTCCAGTTCGCACTCTGGGAATCTGGAGTTGGTGTTTATACTCCAGCCCGCGCTCCGGGGACTTAGAGTTATTTCAGTGTTTATACTCCAGTTCGCACTTTGGGAATCTGGAGTTGGTGTTTATACTCCAGTCCGCACTCCGGGGACTTAGAGTTATTTCAATGTTTATACACCAGTTCGCACTCTGGGAATCTGGAGTTAGTGTTTATACTCCAGTCCGCACTCCGGGGACTTAGAGTTATTTCAATGTTTATACTCCGGTTCGCACTCTGGGAATCTGGAGTTGGTGGGAGGATTGTCGTGTATCAATCCTTTTAGATATTGGTGTGGTGACATGCCCCCGAGCTCGGGTTTTACATAGTGAGTGACCGGTCGTATCACAGTCACTCCCTATTTGAATAAATCCCACCGTATGATGGAACTTAGCTCTTCGTGCATCGTGATGTTTTGTGGCGTATTCAATAAATCACAGCTCTGGCTCGAAGAGATAGCATTTTATTGCTGAAATAAGAAAATGTGGCAAAGTCTGTTTCCTTATTACAAGTTCAAATTTCAAAATGCGAAAATGAAATGCAAAGGAAATAACGGGCTAAACAAATGAAGCATGTCATGTATAGTAGCGACGGAGACTCTCGCTATTCCAGGCTCTCGGCAGAGTAAGACCGTCAACGGTCGATAACTTGAACGTGCCATCTCCGAGCTTTTGTGAAATTACATACGGTCCTTCCCAATTTGGTTTCACGTGAGAAGGAACCGGATAAATTCTTTTGAGTACAAGATTGCCGAGTTCGAAGGTCCACGGTCGGACTTTGGCATTGTACATTCGGGCGACTCGACTCCGATTTGCGGCTGCCCTCAAATCAGCCTCTTCACGCTTCTCATCGAGTAGATCCAAGGATTCAGCAAGTAGTATGGCATTCATTTTCGGATCATAATATGTCACACGATGAGAGTGAACTTCCATTTCGACTGGAATAACGGCTTCAGACCATAAGATAGAGAAAATGGAGTGTATCCGGTTGTAGTTTTGTGAGTCGTCTGATAAGCCCATAAGGCCATAGGAAGTTCATCAACCCACTTGCCCCGGCCTTTTCCAGTCGTTTCTTCAAAATAGATTTGATAACCTTATTAACAGCTTCGACTTGGCCATTCGCTTGAGGGTGTGCAATTGCGGAGAATTTCTTATGGATATGGAACCGCAGACAGAAGTTCTTGAATTCAGCGCTGTCGAATTGGGCTCCGTTATCGGTGATAATAGAATGCGGGAGACCGAACCGACAGATGATGTTGCGTACTACAAAGTTGATTACTTTTTTCGTCGTGATTGTTGCAAGAGGTTTGGCTTCCGCCCATTTTGTGAAGTAATCGACTGCGACGATGGCATACTTCGCGCCACCTTTGGCCAAAGGCAATGTACCAATTATGTCAATCCCCCATACTGCAAATGGCCAAGGACAGACCAATTGGGTTATCTCAGTGGGTGGGGCTCTAGGGATCCGAGCATGTTTTTGGCATTTATCACATTTTCTGGCGTAGTCTGCTGCGTCACGGTTAACAGTGGGCCAGTAATACCCGTATCGGAGTATTTTCTTGGCGAGTGCTTGCCCCCGAGTATGATCGCCACATTCTCCTTCGTGCACATCATATAATACTCGTTTGATTTTGTCGTGAGAGATACACCGGAGGAGTGGGACAGCATATCCTCTTCGATACATAACTCCGTTTTGGATGATAAACCGCGAGGCTTTTCGAAGAATCTGTCTCTTCTCACTTCTGCGCTCAGGCAAGGTCCCATGCTCAATATAATCTCGATAAGGGGTCATCCAAGATTCTTTACTGGAAGTAGTCTCAAAGGTGAAGTCAGTCTCCATTTGATCAATGCTCGAAGAGGAGAGAGTTTCAACAGGGACAAGCCCTAACTGCTGAGCTTCGCCCGTACTTGCTAGCTTCGCCAACGAATCGGCTTTCTGATTATGCTCTTGGGGTATGTATAAAATGGAATAATAATCAAACTGATTAAGCACCTTTCGGATTCGGGCTAAATAAGCAGCTAGCCTTTGATCTTTCGCCTGATATTCACCCCGGACCTGACATACGACTAATTGAGAGTCACAATAGATTTCCACCGCGGTAATTTTCAAATCGCAGGCCAGCTTTAACCCAGCAAGCAAAGTTTCATATTCGGCTTCATTATTGGTTGCCCGAAACTTGAACTTTAAAGCATAACATATGGATTGGCCCTCGGGGGTTTCAAATACTACCCCAGCGCCCGAGCACCGATCGTTGGATGCACCATCAGTGTGTAACTTCCAGATGTACTCAGGAGATTTGCTGGTCTCAGGCAAGTCTTCGGGAATAGTGAACTCGGCTATAAAATCTTCTAGGACTTGACCGTGAATAGCTCTCCTTGGATTTTAAGTAATATCGAATTGACTCAGTTCAATGTTCCATTTGAGTAACCTACCAGACGTCTCAGGCCGCGTGAGGACCTGTCGTAACGGCTGATCGGTGTACACAGTGATGGGATGAGCTTGAAAGTATGGACGGAGCTTCCTCGATGCAATGACTAGGCAGTAGGCTAATTTCTATAGCTTCGGATAGTTTCTCTCAGCTCCGGTGAGTCGTTTGCTAACATAGTAGACCGGTTTCTGGACCCGGTCTTCTTCCCGAACAAGGGCAGCGCTGATCGCATTTTTTGACACTGCCAGGTAAAGATACAACTGTTCGTGGTTGATAGGCTTTGAGAGAATCGGCGGTGTGGAAAGATGTTGAACCAATGATTTGAATGCATCCTCTCACTCCGCAGTCCATTCGAAGTTCCGCTTCCCCTTTCGGATCAAATCGAAGAATGGGATGCATTTATCGGTGGACTTTGATATGAACCTGCTCAGCGCTGCTACCTTTCCGTTGAGACTCTGGACTTGTTTTATGGTTTTTGGAGTTTGTAAATTTCTGATAGCCCAGATTTTTTCGGGGTTGGCTTCTATTCCTATGGCGTTGACGATGAACCCAAGGAATTTTCCAGATGCGACTCCAAAATGACACTTAAGCGGATTGAGCTTCATCCCGTATCTTCGAAGGGTACTGAACATTGAATCCAAGTCTTTAAAGTGATCAGTGGAGTATCGTGATTTCACCAACATGTCGTCCACATAAACCTCCATGGTTTTTCTGATCTGGTCAGCGAACATCCGGTTAACCAGGCATTGGTAAGTTGCCCCGGCGTTCTTCAATCCAAAGGGCATGACTCTGTAGCAGTATAGTCCCAGATCTGTTACGAAGCTCATGTGCTCTTGGTCGGGCACATGCATGGGTATCTGATTGTAGCCAGAGTAAGCATCCATGAAAGATAGTAATTCGTGTCCGGCTGTTGAATCTACAAGTTGATCAATTCAGGGAAGTGGAAAGATGTCTTTCGGACAAGCTTTATTTAAGTCAGAATAATCGATGCACGTTCTCCATTCCCCATTCGGTTTTTGGAAAAGTACAAGGTTTGATACCCACTCCGGGTATAGAGCATCTCGGATAAACCCATTCGCCTTCAGCTTATCAACCTCTTCTTTAAGGGCGGCAGATCTCTCTGGATCCATACCGCGCCTCTTTTGTTTGATCGGGATGTATCGCGGGTCAATATTCAGAGTGTGGCTCGCGATGTCCGACGAGATTCCACACATATCAGAGTGTGTCCAGGTGAATACGTCGAGATTCTCCTGGAGAAAATCAACCAATTCCTGTTGCGTCTCTTGGCTTAACTGAGACCCAACCTTCAACATTCTTGGACCATCATCATCATTATCGATTGGAACATCAATCGTCGGCTCAGCCGGGGAAGCTTGACTCTCCGTGGATTCCTCTTTGTTATCATTGTCTCTCGGGTCAAGATCCTTTTGGAATTGCTTGTGGTGCCCAGGCCGAGGCCCAGGCACCAATTGTCAATTTTCCGCAAAACGGACGCAGAGGGATTCCTCTACGCCCTTTCCTTTCTCTTTTCGCTGCGCTTCGCGCAGCTCCGCAACATAATAGGCTCTTCCAGCAGCCTGATCTCCTTGAATGACTCCAATCCCACGATCAGTGGGAACTTTAATGTTAAACACCACGGGGTAATCGCTGCCCTGAATTCAGCAAGGGCCGGTCGGCCCAAAAAGGCATTGTACGGAGAATGAATATCTAAAACAACAAACTGTAATATTCGAACCCTTCGGCGTTCTCCAACTCCTAACTCCACTGGCAACTCCACCACTCCAGTGGGTATATTAGCACTTCCATCGAAGCCATGGATTCTAGATTGACAAGGTTTTAAATCTTTGGCTTCCATCTTCATTTGATCATATGCTCTTTTAAACAAAATGTTTACCGAACTCCCACTATCCACCAGGATCCTCTTCATCCAAGCAGGACCAACCTGGGCCGATATGACAAGTGGGTCAATGGTTGGGGCTTCGACCCTATCAGCATCTCGGTTTCTAAATACGATGTTGTCTGCCATCGTTCTCTGTAGTTTGGCCGGAGCCCCTTCATCAAAACTTCTACAACATTCAAAATCAACATGCCTGATCGAACTGGCATATGACTCCATATCCTTCCAGCTTCGGTCTGCCGGGTGGGGACCACCACTGACTGTATTAATAACTAACCTCCCGCCTGTACGGGCAGGCTCCTCTCGTCTCTCTTGAGTTTGCACACGATTTTGATTGGATGGGCCCGCATCACCAGACTACGGCGCCCGAATGAACTGATCCCGCTTCCTCTCTCTGATCAACTTCTCAATGAGGTCCTGCAAATGTCTACACTCATTGGTGTTATATCCATAACTTTCATGGAATCTACAGAACTTCCTTGTTTGGATCTGCCTCTCCGACGATGGTTTTGGAGCAGGCTTCTTATACTGCATAGCATTGCAAGTCTGTAGATACACGTTCTCCAATGACGTGTTCAGTAGTGTATAAGTATCAAACATCGGAGCCCTACGTCGTGGGCCACGGTTCTGATCTCGTTTTCTACTCTGACTATCACTATTTCTCAGCTGTTGAGCTTGTTTATTCTGAATATTTAACTAGAATTTTCCTGAACTTTCACCAGGTTGTTTAACTGCAAACATTACTCTGAATCCCTTCATTGCTGGGTATCGCATCGTCCTGTTTCCTAGATTGTTTCGCATCCTCGCGCCTTAAGAATTGAGCGGCTTTGGAATAGAAACGATCCAACGATGCGGGAGGCTTCCCAGCTAGCCAATTTCCAAACTCAGAATCGGGGTCAATCCCCTTAGTCAAGACCATCAAGATTGAATTATCATTAGGGTTAGTGATCTCCGCACAAGCGGCATTGAACCTTTCCAAATATCGCCTGAGTGTCTCCCCAGGAGCTTGAGTGACACTAGATAAAGTATTGATGTCTTTAGGCCTCGCGATGTGCATACGAAACTATTCAAAAAATTTAGTAGCCAACTGATCAAATGAAGAGACAGATCGTGGGGGTAATCGTGTAAACCACATCGTCGCAATTCCCCCTAAAGAAATGGGAAAGCTACGACATTTTACTTCATCATCGGCTCTTGCAACAGTCATCGACCATTCGTATTTCAGAATATGCTGGTTAGGGTTGGAATTCCCTTCATACATAGGCAGGGTCGGCATCCTGAATCGCCGAGGAGGTTCAGCATATAATATATCATCAGTGAACGGAGTATGACTTCGGGAGATTCCCCAATCGTCATTTGTTAAGCCCTGACTCTCGCGAATCATTTGGCGTACCATGGCTGAGAGATCTGGTGTTGCTTTATTCTGAGGGTGGTGAGCCAAAGTGTGGTCGGGTTCCATAGTGCGAGGTGTGATCGGGTGCTGTCGACGATCCGTATCGCGCCTCCTTGGCTCGATGACTTCTGGGACATACGGTTCTGGAGCACGTTCCTGCTGATGGTAGTTCTGATTGGAGTGATTTCGGGTATCAACTCCTATGTCAACTGCAGTGGCGGTAGCGTGGTTATCCGTGGTATGTTGTGGAACAGTGCCTCCTCGGGAGGAGGGTTCGGTATGAAAACTAGCAGACGGGCCAACTCTTAACTGTCCAAGGGTCAACGCTGGCTGATGGTCAATGGCCTGTGCATAATTTCCGTCTAGCCTGGGACGGGTGGATCTGTGATTGTAGTCGGATGAAGTATAACTTTCAATGGAGGAGCGAGACGCATGATCCCTTCTGGATCTTCTGCGCCCTTGACGGTCTAGTTGATTGGCTAATTCAGTGTTAACACACAACTGCTCAGCTAGATGTTGCCGACTTTGAGTTAGTTCCTGGAGCAATGTCTGGAACTCTTGTCTGGTAACCGGACCTGATGGGTCGGAATGCTCGGTATCATCTTGGTTAGGTGGAGGTAGCTGCGCGGGACTCTGTCTATCCCGGCCTTCTTGTCCAGCGGCAGAAGTGGTTCTTGTGCTAACCATCTCGAATAATGAACTCCTTTCCTAGACTTTGGCAAATCTGAATAGAACGGAAGGAATCTGAAATTGAAATCTAGATCTCTCCCTTAGATTTACGCAATCCGGTATCGGTGACAGATCCAAGGAGCAGGAGAAAAACTGGATTTTCTCAGTGAAAGCACCAAAGTGTTTATACCAAAATTGGGCACAACACTCTTCGAAATTTTTTGAAGAGATAATAAATGAAGAATATAAATGGAAAATGAGGATTATCTAACAAAAACTCCAAATAGCAGGAAAATAAAGAAAAGACAAGCGATTTATAGTGGTTCGGCACGTTGCCTACGTCCACTGTGAAGTTTTTGCAATTTTTTTGATTCCTTTTTAGCGTTTACAAGTGATTACAGCAAGCAACAGCAAGTTACAACTGGAAATTCGAAATCAACAGCAAGTATATGATGTAGGATGATGAATATCTCGATCCAACAGAGTCTGGGCGCTTCAGAATCCAAAGATCCATTTTCTGTTGGCTCTGGGGCTCTGTTTATAGGCGTAGGATGCTGATATTTCGCTGAAAATTCGGGAGACCACTTCTGGCACGTGAGGGGGCCCAAGCGCCCGGCCTCAGGAAATTTGGGCCCACTTTGGCATCGATTCGAACTCCATTCGAATTGATCATAAAATCATCCAATAGAGGTGAAATTTGGTGTGGACATTCTTCAACATGTATGCAAGCTTCTGTGAAAATTTGGTGCCATTTGGATCAGTGGATCACGAGATATCGTTGGTACGAAATGGGATTTTCCGTTGAATGTCCGGTTCGATTCGATCATTTCGAATCCATGCTTTCGAATCGATCTCTTCACGTGGATATCCGGTGACGTGGCACACGCATTTCGCCTTGATCCGGTATTTGCGCCGAGTTGACCGTGTCGACTCCATACATCTCGCCTCGTTCGAAATGAAGACCGTTGTGTTAGACCAGGTCCTTCTGACTCGAACGAACCATTTGCCATGGGTTCGAACGAGGGTCTTTTGATGGATTCGAAGGAAGGTCCTCCGATGGGTTCGAGGAGCAGAGACTCGATGGATACGAACTGAGGTTATCTGTTGGATACGAATCCGATCAATGCGAACTCGATGGTTTCGAACTCTATCTACTTGACCAATACGAACTCATGTAAACAGACTGATGTGAAGCGGAGGATGGACACGAGCTGGATGGATACGAAACCGAGGTCTACTGATGGACACGAACTGATGCTTCTACGATGGGTTCGAAGCAGTGACTATTGCCTTGTTTGATGGAGGCGAAACAGGGGGACGTCAATGGGTTCGAAGGCGATCGAGTCGAACCAAGGTATCCCGATGGATTCGAACTCGATGGATATGAACTGAATTCCCTCAACTGATTCAAAGTTGTTGTTTCCCTGATCGATACGAAAATTATGGATTCGAAATGAAGCCTAGGGATGGATTCGAAACTGAAGCCTCTTCTCTCAAATTGAATCGATCATAACTTGAACATACAAACTCGGATTGACTTGAAATTTGGAACGTTAGCTCTCTTGGCCTTGCTTGCTATGTCCAATCAATTGTTGCTTAATCCGGACTCGGACAAAATTCATCGGCATCCATAGCAAACCCACGTATGCTCGATATCCAGGAAGAGTGATCCTTAGTATCTCGACCTTGCTAAAAGGTGGGATAACAATGTTAACGCTAGAATTGCTGTCACTATCCATATTACAAAAAAATTATCAGTAACTGTGTTATAGTTATAGGATGTCTCGCTCTGATACCAAAATAAAAGGGACTACTATATGGCTAGTTATCACTTAGGACCGTGTAATATGAAGTATTATATTAGTGCAGAAATATAATCTAGATAATAGATAAAGTAAATGAAATAAGCACACGAGAATTTTTATACTGGTTCGAACTTCCCGTTCTATGTCCAGTCGCAGACTATAATCTGGATTTAAAATCTATAAACCCCTCTCTTAATCCAGAGGAATAGGCATACAACACCTGAGCAACCGATCAGAATTTTTCCTCCTCAACAGCCAAAGGGGACTTTTACCGCCTGAACAACCAAACACACTTCTACTAGTAAAAAAACAGTTGATAATTGTGTTCTGAATAACATGGATATGTCTTTTAATAATACACCCTTCCTATAATCCAAGTAAATATCGTGTTTATGAAGATATGAAAGGAAGATATTGCTTAGAATCGAAGAATATATTAATTAATTCAGAGATTCAAGCAATACATAGATTGTGATTGCTTGTAGATTGTAGATATAAATAGTAGAGAATATAGCAAGAAATCAAAATAAAAATTGGTGATTTGAAAAGTGATTCTAACGTGTTTATATAGTGAATAAATAGTTACAACTATTCACAAAGAGTTTCAATAAAAAAGTCCAGCCATATCTCTTCAATTTGGATCAAAACTCTTCATAATTAGAAGTGTCTTTTCAATAAAAATAGCCGTTAGAGTCGGTCAATCGACTGAGAAAAAATGACATGTCTACTGAATATTCAAAGATAGTGTACAACAATGCATATCTGTGTACTGAGCATGGTCAGTCGACTGGCTGTTTTCGGTCAGTCGACTGACCTAGTTGTCAATGCATAGTTTTCTCTTTTTTTTAAAAAATTTGATCTTAAAACAACTTTGATTTTGTATAAACTACTTGAGGATAGATTTTAACAATTTTAAACCATATCTCAGACTAAAACTTCAGTAAATAATCATACTATACTTAGATTTGAAGTCTCATCTCCTTTGTAGTTTAATAGCATATCTCATTCTCTTTTTATCGCTTGATCGTATAGTCTCATCATTGATCATTTAAGCTTTTTATCATGAATCAAAACTCATGATTCAACAGTAGCGGGAGAATAATTCTAGAAACAAGTAGTTTCTGAGACGATGGGAGATTGAGTTATTTGACAATGGTTGAAGAGCTAACATGATTTCTTTTCTTTTTAGAGAAAGGGTTGTGAGCTAGATACTAGTGGACTAAAGACGAAAGTAGAGAGTTGAAAGAATATAATGGGCCTTTCTTTTCTTTTTCCCTGTTTATTATAGATGTATAATGTTTTTTTTTTGTTTTTTTCAATGATGTATGTTAATATATGGAATTTATATGTACTTCTTTCCCTTATATGGCACTCACTTAGGGTAGGGGGTTATAAGGTTTTGACAAGGCATATAAAGGAAGTATATGATTGGTTTTACAATAAAGTGTACCAATTTTCAAAAAATATACGTACATACATACAAACATATACATATACATATATATATATGTATGTATGTATGTGTGTGTGTGTGTGTATTATAATCAATATGTAAATGTATATGCATATAAAAACCGCACACACATCCATATTATGATGCAAGTTCCAGTAGTGGGTGCGTGAAAGGGAGAGTGTGTGTATTATATAATATAGTTATAAATACCAATAACTATAGTAGTATATATTTATGTATATGTTATGTTGACATACAATTGATGTACTATTTCACAAGTTAGCCTCACATGCACATTTACCCACATATTATACGCTTAGATATACACATACACGTCTACAATTAGATTTACGTATTTAAATACATATACATATTTATATTAACATTATACAGATTTAAATATATTTTAAAACTAAGTAAGAACTTGAAAATAAAATAACCGTTACTATAACCTTTTAATTACCTTTCAACACACTAAATATGATTTAATACGCATAGTTACTGTAAATTTTCAAAAACTTTCAATCCATTAAGTGTGATTTAATATATCAATTAGCCGTAACCTTTCAATGCATTAAATATTCGTGGATGATTATTTTCATTCGACAAATAAAATATTGCTAGGGTATTATTTTTTATGCTTTTAAGGTAACATCATATTTTATGTATTTAATTAAGCTTCAAATGAAATTATATATATATATATATATATAATAAAACAAGATTATAAAATGGCTAATTACCTAATAAAAAACAAGGAGAAGGTGATGAATTTTTAAATAATGGCTAAATTAAAATGACAAACTAATATCAAGGTTTTAACATTTCTTTTTTGTAGACAAAGGCACATCTTATCTCTCGGTAAACTAAAATTTCCACGTATTTCGGTTCATAATAAAACGAATACGTTTGGCTACATTTTCATTTTATAAGATCATTATTTCACTGCATACCATTCTTACTTACATTTCAATTATCATTGCTTTAGTGCATATATAAGTGTCTATTTTATAAAATTATTAATTTTTCTCTATAATATAGCCATTTATAATAAATTTACCTAATAATAATCTTTTTTATTAGATTGCTTCATTGACTCTGTTTTTAAAACAATTTGAACTAATTTATTCAATAAAATCTCACGTAAAGTATTTTGTATATGTATCCAAATGTATTTTATATAATAATGATATTAATTTACTTTGAATAATGCTAGTTATCATATATTTCATTTATTATGATATTATAAATATTTGAAGTAAAGAGGAAAATTATTTGCCCATTTCAAAATTTTGACTACACAATGTATAAATTATGTATAGTTCTCATGTCATAGTGTGCTACCTATGTTAGAAATACGATGTTTCAAAATAATTATAATATTATTTCTAAATTAATTAGTATTGCGTAATGTCAAAAAGTGTAATGATGCAAGATGGGAATATTTTTTTTTTCTTTGAACCAAATTTAGACACTATTTCACTTTGAGAAAATTATCTATTTTGGT
Source organism: Allium cepa (assembly GCA_030765085.1). Classification (NCBI taxonomy): domain Eukaryota; kingdom Viridiplantae; phylum Streptophyta; class Magnoliopsida; order Asparagales; family Amaryllidaceae; genus Allium; species Allium cepa. The sequence goes on along the minus strand of CM060941.1, from coordinate 507,056,193 downwards.
TTGAGAACACAATTATCAAAACCAAATTATTTTCATTTTTAAATTTAAATATGAAACAACCCACACCCATCTGTATACCAAAAAAGGGCACACTAAAAGATATGGTGCGTTATAGGTATAGCTAAAGCATCATAGAGACTAAGATTCATAAGACAAATAAATTAAAATAGCGGAAACATTTAAATAATAACTAGACGTTTAAAATTAAACTTTATTTCAAAACAGAATATCTCTTAAAAACCAAATACATATGTCTCGTGGAAAATACAATCTCAGTCACATCATTAGAGTACATAAACAATAAAAATCATCCCTCTCATAAAGTATCAGTACATCCAAAGTCAAATGAAAAGAAAACTAAAAAGAAGAAGAAGAATACATGAAGACTCCAAGAATATATGTCCAAGCGATCTGAATCTATTGTCCTTGATTCTACTGGCCTTGGGGGGGGGGGGGGGGGAAGGGGGAAATAGAGGAATCGGTCAGACTGTAAGTTTGGTGAGTGAAAGTAACTACCAGTATTTTTAAGCAAGATAAAGATAATAGACTTAAAAATTGTTCTACTTTAAAAGGAAATAAAGGAAAGATATAACTAGGGTAAAATACTGTTTAACTAATTCTATTCGGCTGTTTAATTGTGATTGTTTCGATTGTTTGCACTTGTCTTTAACTGTTGTGATTAGGTTGAAACTCTAATCCTATTTTAGTAGCTAATTTGATTAACTTGAAATCCAAATTCTACCCGTTGATCGGCTTCTTTCTCTATTGTACCACCATGAACCAATCCTGATGGTCACAGCAAAAGAAACCTGTTTAGCACTTGGAACGTAGTAGCAAATTATTTACCCTAATCGATGTCGCACGCTCGGTCATCGCAGGTGCATACTAACTATCGGCCCCTATTTTGACCTCTTATTTACACTAATTAGCATAAGCATGCCCAGCCTCACCTAATCGTTGTAAGACCATCAGTCCTAGTCTAAAAGGGAATGTTGCCTAGCCTCACCTAAGTGTTGTGAGGCCATCAGTCCTAGTTTGAAAGGGAATGCTGCCGGTACTGGTCCTAACAAACAAATTCTAGTTTGCACCCCTTGCCCAAATCCCCAGACCCGAGCCTCTATCTATTGGCCACTTATTTACCCTAATTAGCATAACATGTCCCAGCCTCACTTAACTATTGTGAGACCATCAGCTCCTGACTGAAAGGGAATGCTGTTGATATGATCCTTTCTTCTATGTTTGCTTATTAACTTAGTGTAAGTTTTAAAATAAGTCTCTCCTGTTATTTTACGATATTTTCTTACTAACTTAATCTAAGTTTTAAAATAAGCTTTTTCTGTTCTTTCTGACTAATTTTAACCTTGTTATAATTGTTACTCTTCAATTCTATCTTTTTAATTATAACCACTAGTTATAAACATGCTTGCAAATGTCAAAATTTTTCCTATTTCAGTCTATTTTTTTATTACAATTCTTTCTTATTTTACCTCAAATTTCTATAAATTTAGTTTATTTCTATTTAATCTATATTAGTGAATTCTTTTCTTTTTAACATTCTATATTTTATTCGTAAATAGGAATAAAAAGAAATTAACATTTACAGGCTAAATTTAAACATAAAACAAATGTAAATAAATACAAATAACTACAAATAACTGAATAAAATAGATGAATAAAAAATAGACGAATAAAATAGACTGAAAAGACCTCTAAAAACTAACTATAAATAACTTATATAAAAGCAGCCTAAAATTTAAAACTATTGAGAACCCTATTATTTTAAATTACTTAAAAATCTAAAATAATTACAAACACTCACCTGTGGTCCTTAGCTCTATGCCTTGACCTTCTCGGTTCCACTTGTAGATCATAGAATATTTTTATTAAAAAGATCTCCTCCCATGAAAAAATTTCTTTTTTGGGTTCATCCTCAGGTAATGAACCCAATTGGGATAAAATCTGAATGAGAAAAATAGCTAGATCTACGGCCTTATTTATAGTGTAGCTTAGGGATCTCAGGCCTTGGATTTGAAGATTAAATCTGGTACAACCACGTCATAGGCTCACTAGGAATCGTAAGATAGAAGCATGAACGCATAGGATTGAAGGAAAATAAAAATATGACATGTACGAATGAAACAACATTCAAAAATTAAGCGGGTCGACCAAACTCCTATTAGGGTCGACTTACAGCTCGAGCTATGGCCTTTGGGGGTCGATCCTAGGTCGACCTGGCCTAGGTTTGGGTCAACCTGACCCCTTATTATTATTTTTTTCGTTTTATTTTCGATTTCTTATTTCTCTCATATCTTTTCCGTACGGACTTGGATTTCGACAAGGTAAATTTGGAAATTGATCAGAAAATCGCCACAGACATAATGGTGCAACTCCTGTAGCTCGATTCTGACAATTTCAAAAACTTATTTTATTATTTAATTAATTATTGTAGCTCAAATTTTGGGTTGTTACATTCTCCCCTCCATAAAGGATTTCGTCCCCGAAATCTCCAAGGACATAAGAATGAAATAAATATTTTAATCAAATTTCTACAACCACATATGCAACCATCATCCATTACATCCATTGTCCTTAAGCTTTCTAATGTAATTTATGTTATATCAAATAGTGTAGTGTCAATGTCCCTAACTAACGCAAAAGATTAGGCGGTCTACTGATTCAGTCGACCTCCTTTAATGCAATCATGTCCGTGTCATGTATCAAAATGAATGAAAATTCCCTAATGATAACTGATAGTTCTACATGCGTGTTACAATCACCATCCAAATGCAACAATCATATGATAATCATCCATTTATAGCAACCATGGAAATAAAATAAAATTCAAACGCACACAAATCCATATGCATATGTTTTAGTGACCTAGTTAGGCCGATCCCTAATAGATAATAGTATGCCTAGTGTATATATATGCGTCCATTAGCATCCACTAGCAAACACTAGCGTCCAACATACATAACATGTTCTGGTAACATGTTTACATTCAGTCCTACCATCCATAGATTAAATCCTAAGATCTACTATCACAATGGATACTAAAGAAAAGAGCCTATTCAAAACTAAAGATGGAAAAAGGAAATTCAAGACGTACCATCGAAAAGATGCAGATAAGAGGTATGTATCTTCTCCTCAGCCTCCTACGTAGCATCCTCAATACAATCTCCCCACTGCACCTTAACTAAAGGTACTTCCTTATTCCTAAGCTTCTTGATATCAGGTCTAACGATCTTGGTAGGAATGCGACGAACCGATGCTTCTCCCTCCACTTCAACTTCTTCAAGTTGGCTAGGTTCCACTACCTCTGCTGAATCATGTAAGCACTTTCTCAATTGCGAAACATGAAACTTTATGAACTCCCGCAAGCCTCTCTGGTAGCTTTATCTGATACGCCATCTTCCATACCCTTTCCACAATGGGGAACAGTCCTACGAATCTAGGAGCAAACCTCACTACCTTTCTTAGTGGAGACACCTTAATGAAGTCTCCCATCTCAAACTCAATATCCCTTCTTCGCTTATCTGCATAAGATTTATGTCTATCTTGGGCCGTCTTCATTCTCCTTCTAATCAAATCAATCTTTTCCGACGTCTCTCTAATCATGTCGGGATTAAGTAGCAATCTCTATGTAGACTCCAACCAATACGAAGGTGACTTACAAGGTCTTCCATAAAAAGCTTCAAAAGATTTCATCTCAATGCTAGCTTGAAAACTATTATTAAATGCTAACTCTACTAAAGGAAGATGCTCCTCCAAAGTTCCTCCCAAAACAAGAATGCACATCCTCAACAAATCATCAAGAACTCTGTTAACTCTCTCCGTTTGGCCATCTGGCTGGGGATGATATACCGTACTCAATCTAAGCTGCGTCCTAAAGCCTCTTGCAAGCTTCTCCAAAACTCGCTAGTAAAAATAGGGTCCCTATCGCTCACTATGCTAGAAGGAACTCCATAAATTCGGACTATTTCATGAACATATCAGGATGCCAAATAAGGTGTCATCCTCTTACTCTTGACCGGAATGAAGTAGGCGCTCTTAGCCAAACGATCTACAATCACCCAAATATTGGTATTCCCCTTCCTAAATCAGGGTAAACCATTTATGAAGTCCATTGAAACACTACCCTACTTCCATTCGGGTACATCTAATGGTTGAAGCAATCCGTTTGGCTTCTGCTGCTCTGCCTTAACTCTTTGGAACACAAGACACTTAGCTGCAAACTCTACCACATCTTTCTTTATGCCGCTCCAATAAACACTCTCTTCATGTTTCTATACATCTTATCACTACCCGGATGAATAGTCATTCGAGAATGGTGTGCTTTTCTAGAACTGCTCAAATCAAATCATTATTGTGGGGGACATAAAGTCTTCCATCTCTCCTTAGCCATCTTTTACTATAAATGGTATAGCGTTGGAGATGTCTAGAGACCTCTTCTCTACTAATCTTAGCCAAAATATCCATAAGCTCTTAATCCTTTCGCTGCCTTGAGCCAACCTGATCTATGAGGGTAGTCTTAACCTCAAGTGCTGCCAATAATCCAAGAGTCATGCCCATAGAGGGCTTAAAATCAAAGGTGGAAATAAACTCTAGGCTTTTCCACTCCACAAACATTGGATTAAGGTTTGCTTTCTTCCTGCTTAACGCATCCGCAGCCACGTTCCCTTTACCAGGGGTGTAAACTATCTCAAAGTCATATGATGCTAGAAACTCCATCCAACGCTGTTGCCTCAAGTTTAAATCCTTCTGTGAGAATAGGTACTTCAATGATTTATAGTCAGTGAAAAGCTCGAACCTCTCTCCTAGTAAGTAATGTCTCCAAGACTTGAGCGTGAAAATAATAACGGCTAACTCCAAATCGTGGGTGCGATAGTTCTTCTCTTGAGTTCTCAACTGTCTACTTCCATAACATACTACCCTCCCTTCTTGCATTAATACTACTCCAAGACCCATCCCATATGCATCAGTGTATACTGTAAGAGGCTTAACTCCGTTGGGTAAAACTAACACCGGTGCACTAGTAAGGGCCCTCTTCCGCATCATGAAGGAATCCTCACAATCTATATCCCCACACGAATGCCATATTCTTCTTAGTGAGGCGAGTAAGCAGTGCTGAAATCTTAGCAAAATTTTCGATAAACTCTCTATAATAGCCAGCCAAACCTGGAAAGCTTCTAACTTCGGTAGCGTTCTTGGAGGCCTTCCAATCCTATACTACTACTATCTTAGTGGGATATATAGCTAAACCCTCTCTTGAGACTACATGCCACAAGAAATGCACCTCCTCACGCCAAAAGTGACACTTCGAGAATTTTTCTTTCAACTGATGAACAAGAAATGTATGAAGAACCTCCTCAAGATGAATAACATGCTCTTTCATACTCTTGAAAAACACCAAAATTTCATTCACAAATACTACAACGAAGTTATTAGGACATCTAGAAAAGCACGGCTCATCAAGTCTACAAAATAGGCTGGGGCATTGGTCAACCCAAATGGTGTAACCAACTACTCAAAGAATCCATCGGGTGTCCTAAATGCTATCTTATTGATTCTATCGTCAGCGACCCTAAGCTGATGAAATCCAGCAGCAAAATCAAGCTGAGAAAATACTCAAGAGCCAACCAACTGATCGAAAAGATCGTCTATTCTAGGATGTGGTTAATGGTTCTTTCTTATGAGCTTATTCAACTCTCTATAGTCTATGCAAAGTCGAAGAGAATCATCCGCCTTTGTAGCAAAGATGACTGGCGCTCCCCATTCAGATATGCTCCTTCCGATGAAGCCTTTTTCCAATAGCTCACCAATCTACTTACTTAACTCCTTCTCACGGGCGATGCCACTGGCTTAGCATTGTCATTTAGATAGATCCTAAAGTCAATCTCTCTCTTAGGGGGTAGTCCTCTAACCTCTTCCAAAATGTTTGGGAAATCTCTAACGACTGGAACTGAATCTAACTCTCCTAGTGATGAATCAAGGAAATAAAGAAATTTCAATATGACTAACCCCTATGGGTCGCAAGAAACCTCGAGAGTCCTTTCGCTACATGTCTCTAGTCTGACAACTCTCCTCTCCTAGTCTAATATTGCACCATAAGTGGATAACCAGTCCATCCCCAAAATCATCCCATATCCCTAAAATCCCAGTACATAGGCGTCACAATCAAACTCTACGCCTAGTATACTTTTTTTCAAAACCCTACAAATCATGGATAAATGTGCCGATCCTCCTACGGGGTTTGAAACAACTATAGGGTCTATAATTATAGAAATATCTAAGTGCAAACAATCAACCAAGGAACTAGAAATAAAAGAACGTGATACCGCGGAGTCAAAAAGAGTTCGAATAGAAAAATCCGAATAGAAAAATCTGAAATAGAGACCAAACCTTCCACAGAGACTTTTCTACCTCGATCCGGTCCACTAGAAGGTGCTGCATTCAAAGCTGTACGAGCGCCTGCTTTCTGCCCTATCTTCTGAGGACAAGCTCCACTAAGGTGACCAGGCTGCCCATAGTGTAATACCTTCCCTTTATTGTTTCATTCTTACAGTCATTTGTGAAATGACCAAGCAATCCATAACTATGACATTTTTCACCTTTCTTGATCTATCCCTTCTGAGGTCCTCCTCGTTTCTTCTTGTCCTTATCCTTCTTATTCTTCCACCACTGCTTCTTAGATTTTCTGGTTTATGAACCTACTTAGCCTCTTCTTTCTTAATAACATCTGTCAAGAGAGCCATTTCCACAACTGACTCATACGTTGCTCCCATAGGTACATGCGCCAATGCCAATCTTTGGAGGGCTAGTTCAAACCCTTAGTAAACATGATGGCCTTCTTATGAGGTGTATTAACAAGCTCTATTCCAAACCGCGGTAGCCCATTAAACTGATTTATATACTCTTTCACTAAAAGACTCCCTTACTTCAGACTAAGGAACTTCTCCAACTGCATGCTTTCCTTGGCATGTGACAAGAACTTCCTCTCAAACCTTTCTTGAAATACAAACCAACCAATACTACCTTCCATCTCTATGATCTCCCATCAGTAAGAAGCTTCTCCCTTCAACTACCAAGATGCAAGCTAAACTCTGTCGGTCCTCTAGTCCTAACAGCCCAAATATCCACTCCGTACTTCTCAACCAAGCTCGTGCCTCCACGAAATCCTCCATGCCAGAAAATGTCTTGCCTCCTAGACTAGCGAAGTCCTTGTATAGTTTAGAAAAATTGACTGTTTTTGGTGGATTAATGGGATCTCCACCTGCCGGTGCTGCATTAGACGCTTATCCTTGCACCTCTCATATCGTAGCTTGAAGGTATCTACGAAACCAGCCAGGAAATTGGACACCCTTTGGAAGATTTGGGACGTCCTTCATTCTATGCAAATAAAAGAGAATTTAGACTTGAAAGAATCGAAATGAGGTTGAACTGGACTTTGAGGGAACTTTTATAAAAACTCTCTTATACTTGAAGACCATTTCTATAAAAAGAGTTTCTTTCTAAAAAAATACTTTTAGTTTGAATATATGTTACTTTTGAAAAATAATTTACTTTTAAAACATGCTTTTAGGAATCCTGTAACCTTAGGCTCTAATACCAAGTGAAATGCCCCACACCCTTTAGTATACCCAAACAAGGCGCACTAAAAATATGGCCCGTTATAGGTATAGCTAAAGCATCACCGAGACTAAGATTGACAAGACAAATAAATTAAAACAACGAAAACATTTAAATAATAACTAGACATTTAAAATTAAACTTCATTTCAAAAATAAATATGTCTTAAAACCAAATACACGTGTCTCGTGAAAAATATAATCTGAGTCACATCATCATAGTACATAAACAATAAAAATCATCCCTCTCATAAAGTACCAATACATCCAAAGTCAAATGAAAAGAAAATTGAAAAGAAGAAGAAGAATACATTGGGGGTGGGCATAAACCGCACCGCTATACGGAAACCGCCCACACCAAACCGCAAAAGTGGTGCGGAAACCCACACTGAATCTTCTAACCAATGCTGATACCCCAAACCGGACCGACCCGCATTGATACGGTTCGGTTGCGGGTTGGACGATTGAACCAACCATATTAAACCGGACCGAACCAAAAATTTATTTTAGTAATCTTATGATAAAAATATAAGCAACTCCTATTTATTTTAGATTCTAACGATGTACATTCTATTTTTAGCGTATGTTGTTGTTATATTAATAATAATCGCTGACACAAAGGAAGAAGTTATAGTTTGGTATAATATTTTTCATCTCATTTTTTTGTGAATAAATGCTAATTACAATCTTATTCTAGTCATTTTCCTTAATGATTAATGTTGATGTTTGGTTAATCTAGCAAAAAAAAATCTCACTTGTAGGCAAATGTCAAATTGAAATATTCACACAATTAAGAACTAATCTTTCATTTCAGTATAACATTGTGTGTTTTAACCTTTAAATGTAAAATTTTCACACAGTTGCTTTTGTAAATTGATTGTTGATGGAAGTAATTCTTTTATTTCATATTTAATATGGGTTCAAACCAGACCGAACCAAAACCGAACCGTATTACATTCAAACCAAACCGAAATCGAACCGTTTAAAGGGTTGGTATAATGGTTTGTATTTTTGATTAACCGTTTGATGCGGTGTGGAAGCGGTTTGGACTCCAAACTGCACCAAACCAACTCGCGCCCACCCCTAGAATACATGAAGAACTCCAAGAATATATGTCCAAGCGGTCTGAATCTACTGTCTTGATTCTACTGGCCTAGGGGGAAAAGTGGAAATGGAGGAATGAGTCTGACTATAAGTCTGGTGAGTGAAATTAACTACCAGTATTTTTAAGCAAGATAAAGATAATAGACTTAGAAATAGTTCTAGTTTAAAAGGAAATAAAGGAAAGATATAACTAGGGTAAAATACTGTATAACTGATTCTGTTCGGCTGTTTAATTGTGATTGTTTCGATTGTTTGCACTTCTCTTTAACTGCTGTGAGTACGCTGAAACCCTAATCCTATATTAGTTGCTAATTTGATTAAGCTGAAATCCAAATTCTACCCGTTGATCACCCTTCTATCTCTATTGTGCCACCGTGAACCAATCTTATTGGTCACAGCAAAAGAAACCTGTTTAACGCTGGGAACGCGGTAACGAATTATTTACCCTAATCGATGTCGCATGCTCGGTCATCTCCGATGCACACTAACTATTGTCTCCTATTTTGACCTCTTATTTACACTAATCAGCATAAGCATGCCTAGCCCCACCTAATTGTTGTGAGACCATCAGTCCTAGTCTGGAAGGGAATGCTGCTCAGCCTCACCTAAGTGTTGTGAGACCATCAGTCCTAGTTTGAAAGGGAATGTTGCCGATACTGGTCCTAACAAACAAATTCCCCAGATTTGAGCCTTTGTCTATTGGCCACTTATTTACCCTAATTAGCATAAGCGTGTCCCAGCCTCACCTAACTATTGTGAGACAATTAGGAACTGACTGAAAGGGAATGTTGTTGGTACGGTCCCTTCTTCTATGTTTGCTTATCAACTTAATGTAACTTTTAAAATAAGATTCTTCTGTTATTTCTGCTATGTTTTCTTATTAACTTAATCTAAGTTTTAAAATAAGCCTTTTCTATTCTTTCTGCTTAATTATACCCTGTCATAATTATTACTCTTCTATTCTATCTTTTTAGCTATAACCACTAGTTATAAACATGCTTGCAAATGTCTCAAATTTTCCTATTTCAGTCTATCTTCTTTTTATTACAGTTCTTTTTTATTTTACATCTAATTTCTATAAGTTCAGTGTTTATTTATATTTAATCCATATTAGTGAATTCTTTTCTTTTGAATATTCTATATTTTATTCGCGTAAAAAAGGAATAAAAAGAAACTAGCATTTACATGCTAAATTTTAATGCAAAACAGATGTAAATAAATACAAATAACTATAAATAACTGAATAAAATAACTGAATAAAATAGACCGAAAAGAACTTTAAAAACTAACTGTAAATAACTTATATAAAGACTGTCTCAAAATTGCAGAAAAACTACAACTATTTAAAACCCTATTATTTTAAATTATTTAAAAATCTAAAATAATTACGAAACACTCACCTATGCTCCTTAGCTCTATTACTCGGCCTTCCCGGATTCACTTCTAGGGCGTAGAATATTTTTACTAAAACGATCTCCTCCAAGAAAAATCTTCTTTTTGGGGTCCAGTCTCAGGCAACGAACACAATTGGGAGAAAATCTGAATGTGAAAAATAGCTAGGTCTAGGGTCTTATTTATAGTATAGTTTGGGGATCTCAAACCATTGGGTTTGAATATTAGATCTGGTGCAACCACGTCATAGGCTCGCTAGGAAACATCAGATGGAAGCACGAACGCACATGATTTAAGAAAAATCAAAATATGACGTATACGAATGAAACAACGTTCAAAAATTAAGCGGGTCGACCAAACTCCTATGAGGGTCGACCTATGGCCTTTGAGGGTCGACCCTATGGTCGACCTGGCCTATTTTTGGGTCGACCCGACCCCTTGATATTATATCTATTTTCGTTTTATTTCTTATTTCTCTCATATCTTCCCTATGTTGACTTGGATTTCGACAAGTAATATATGAAAATTGATCAGAAAATCACCACGGACACAATGGTGCAACTCCTGTACTTGATTCTAACAATTTTACAAACTTATTTTATTATTTAATTAATTCGTTAATTAATTATTATAGCTCAAATTTTGGGTTGTTAAAAAATGTTAAACATAAGATAAACCTATATTGAACTTATGTTGCTTTCATTTGAAAATTAATTCATGGGCATGCCTGGTAATGTAAAGCTTACTGACTTACGAATACAGTTGATGTGTTATCATATATTGCATAAATATCATTGGCTCTATAATATTAATTAAATTTTATATGACTCGAAATTATTTATGTACATTTATCAATGAATGTTTGTTTGGTATTGTTTAGGAAAAACCTAAACTAAATAAAGAAAAATTCAGACATATGCGCTTTAACCTTCCATTACTAAAAAAGGGGCAGATTTCTGACGTCATTTTACAAAACCATAGCGACTTGAAGATGGCGCGACGTCGCTAAATTAACCGCCTCACTAAGTTGTCACAAAAGCATCACAAAGATGTCGCTAATTAGCTACGCCTTAGTTACGCAGTATCTACTCCTACGTTTTAAGAAAGATGCCACAAGTGTGTTGAAAATTATCTACGCCTTTACGATGCCTGGAATATTTAGCGACTCCATAGAAGCGCATATATATGTATATATGTATATGTATATATGTATGTATATATATGTATATGTGTATATGTATGTGTATATATATATGTATCTATATATATATGTATCTATATATATATATGTATATATATGTATATATCTATGTATGTATGTATGTATGTATGTATGTATGTATGTATGTATGTATAGCTTCATAAAGAAATATGAATTAGCAACGTTTTCACGACGGGGATAAAGGCGCTGCCTTCACTTTACTTTTATCCCCATCCATAACTTGAATTAACTAGCCGTATGTTTTTATTATCCACATACACGGGATAAAACAACTTTGCTATATGGACGGAGAATGTTAGTAAATTTTTGTAGAGAAGTGCTAGTCTGGCCAAAAAATAAGGGTATGGGATATTGGGGAAAGAAAGCGTCTGGTGGATATTACGGAGGGGTAAAAAATTTAAAGGCTAGCATTGTTCATTTTTTGACAGAAAGAATTTCGGTAGAGTAGTTTTGTGGTTTTTTGCAGCAGAATTTGCTTTAAATTTAAATCAAAAACAAAACGGTTGAGATCTGACTAGGGCTGTTATGGTAACGGTAAATTTACCATTACCAGTCAATCGGTTACCATTTTAGAGTAAAGTCGGCATACCAACATAATCGGTACGGTAACGATAATTTACCAGCCCATTCATAGTACATTTGTATTCATGTAAGATATTATATTACGGGCATTTAGAAGCAAGAAAACAGTTCAATTTATTTCAGTAATTCAATTTAAATGATGTTAAGTACACTTCTTTCTATGTCCTTTATTAAGTGACCCAATGTAATATATAATGTACCATCAATAAGTGTAAAAATATATTAACTTATTATTTTTCTAGAAAAATGGTAATTTATCATTACCAGTGTAACGGTTACCGGTTTATCGGTATACCAATCATCAGTATACCAATCAATCGGTAATAATAAACAATTTTAGTTTAACAGTAAAAACGGTACGGTGACATTATTTACAAAATGATAACGATAACCATTACCAAAACAGCCCTAGATCTGACACTAAATATGCCCATATTTTTAAACTACATTTTGGTTCAACAATCTATAGTACTCTTAAGAATATGTTTCCTTTTAATATGTAAATCATCCTTTTGAACAACTAGGGCTGTCAATGGGTATCCGAAAAATCCGGTATATGAAAATATGAAAAAAATCCAATATCCGAAAAGCGGATACGGATATCCGATATCCGAAAAGCATTTTGGATACGGATATGGTTATTGTGATATCCGTATCTGAAAATTAGCCGTCCAATTAACTGATGCATATATATATTTAATTAAAATTATATTTAATTAATATATGATTTTTCAACTATTTTCAAACCATTGGATGTTATTACGATAAGGTTTTTGCTCTTTTTTGGTGAAATCGGACAGTTTTGGTGTTTATTTTTGAATATTTTTGGATACACATACGAATATTGGTATAAACAATGTTTTATCGTAGGTGCTACTAATGTCTTTTGGAACAAGTGCATGCAGTTATGCACACACCTGCATAGACACACACACGTGCATTTTATCTGAATTTGATATACTAGGTTACTGTTTGAGCCACAAGCATTTTTTATTCTTACATGATTGCATTTATAAGTTTTGCAAAATTTGCAAAAAGTCATCTCTTTGCATTCTTATGTAGCAAGCCTATTTTATTGTTTTAGCTTTAACAATCACAATATTTTGTGTTAGTCAAATTACTTTTACATTATAAAAATCTACTCTTATTATAATTTGTAGACTGGATTGCCAATGATCCTGGCCTATGATAAAAAGACCAACTTGGATTATTATTAGAGATGTTGAGTTCAACTCCCCTTGGGATACGTAATAATCAATGCAAGAAAAATCAACCAAAAAATCATAGAATGGATTCGTTAGGTAAATCATTGGCAATCGGAACAAGTACTAAAAGTGAAAGTGATCCATTTTAGATATGAAACACAGTCTAGTATGGATAGCATGCATTACTATGTGCGTTTATATTTATAGGCTGGTATGCATAGCCTAATAAGGCTCACAATACACACATATACACACATATATACATACATATACATATACATACATACATATACATGCATACACACACATATGTATGTATGTATGTATTTGGTTTTAGATTCTGCTTTTTTCTGTTTGTTTAAACCAAGTACTATGTAAATACCAGTTCATTTATAATGAAATATTTTATACCTAAAAACAGGGTAAACCTAAATAAAGCAAACGTGAACTTGAATAAACCATTGTTTTGCCTTAATTAATTGAAACAAAAACCTTTAGGTCAAAGACCAACTACATAATTGCAACTGATATTAATACGAAAACTCATTTAATATCATTCAATTTCTAAAAGAAGAGCGATTAATAAATAGTTTATAATCACTGATAACGTCCTTTTAGCCCAAGAACTCGTTTCTCAGATTGACCGTAAGGTCAGGGGTTCTAACGTTATTTTCAAACTTGATATGGAAAAGGCCTATGATCGTATGTCCTGGTTTTTCATCATCAAGGTTCTTCGTGCCTTCGGTTTTCCTGAAACTCTTATCGACTTGGTTTGGAGGCTCATTTCCAACTGCTGGTTTTCTGTTATCGTTAACGGATCTGCCAATGGTTTTTTCAAGGCTGGTAGAGGTATCCGTCAGGGAGATCCTTTATCCCCTTCTCTTTTCGTTATAGCGGCCGAGGCTTTCATTCGTGGCATCCACACTTTGACGGTCTTTGGTCAAATTCAGCGTTTTGGCATTCCGAGTGGATGTCCGCTTGTATCTTCTCTGTCATTCGCGGATGATATTGTCGTTTTCTCTAACGGTAGTCGTTCCTCTATTCATCGCCTTCTTCGTTTCATTCAGTTGTACGAACGGAGTTGCTTCGTTCACGCAAAGGACATGGGTCCTTTGAGAGTTTCGTGGGTCGAATCTTTTACTGGGTTCAGGGCTGCTTCCCTCCCTCTTCCTTACCTGGGCATTGTTCTCTACAGAGGGAGGAAACTTAAAGCCCTTTTCGATCCCCTCTCGGACAAAGTTAGGGGGAGGATTATCCGTTGGAATGCATCTCTCCTGTCCCAAGCTGGTAGATTGGTGCTTATCCAATCGGTTTTGTACTCTTTGGGTGTTCATATTTTCGCCGCGATGACCCCAACTTCCTCCTTCTTTCATTCGTTCCGATCTTTGGCTTCATCCTTCTTCTGGGCTTCTAAGGGTGACAATCGTCGACATCATTGGGTGTCTTGGGATGTTATCTGCCGACCTAAGTGTGAGGGTGGGTTAGAGCGTAATCCGAAGGACAGCTGCTTGGCTTTCGCTTGCAAGTTGTGGTCTAGGTTTGGGACTAACGACTCCTTATGGTCGCAATTCCTTCATGCTAAGTACCGGAGACAGGCTACTTCGGGGTTCTCCGGTTCTCCTACCTTCGCGAGTGTGACTTGGAAGCATATGCAATCGGTCAAAGTGCTTGTTGACTCTCATAACGGCCTCTCCGGCTGGGATGGTGGTCCGTTCTCCATTCTGAAAGCTTGGTCCTCTTCTAGAATCCCATCTCCTGTTCTTCCCAATTTTTCTTTCATTTGGGACGTCCGTATCCCTCCTAAATTTTCTCTTCTACTGTGGCGTTCCTTCCATAATGGACTATCAGTTGATGAAAACCTTCAATGGATCGGCATTCCTTTTGTTTCTCGTTGCAGATGCTGCGGCAACGGGGAGACAGAATCGGTGAATCATCTGCTTTACGTCGGCTGGTGTGCCAGGTCTTGCTGGAACTACTTCGGTAATTTAGTGGGGGTCCGTGGTTCCATCAACTCTTCTTTTGATTTGCTGTCCACTTGGTGGTTTCGTCGTGCTGGTCGTTCCCTTCGTTCTATTATCTTTCGTTTGATTCCTTGTCTGATTTGCTGGCACATTTGGTGTGCGCGGAATATGGCAATTTTTGACGAAACTCCTATGGACCCCCTCTCTGTTATTCGGAAGGTTCGAGATGATGTTTACTTGGCATTTCGGGGCTGTCCATTCAGAGGTACCGTCAACTCTCGTTCCGGTCGCCTTGTGAATTTGTTATCGATCACCTGTTCTAGCTCTTCTATTAGAGCAAGTATTGGTTGATTGCCTCTCCGGAGACTGGTGGTTCTGACTGTCTAGTCTCCTACTAAGCCTTCTTCCACCTCTCCCCTCCCCCCCCCCCCGTTTTTCTCATGTTTAGGTTATTGTTTGCAGGTTGAGGCATTCAGGGGTGTGTGTTTCTCCGTCCGTTTTCTGTATGGAGCTTGCTTAGAGTTTTCTGCTTCTACTTTTCGGGTTTCGGTCATTCTGTTGCTGGGTTGTTGGCTGTTTATTTGTTCTAGTTCTTCTGTCGGTCTTCTACTTAGCTTGTTTTCTATTTGTTCGGTGGTATCCATACATCGGAACCGGGCGGTGGCTTTGCCGGAGCTCAATTTCGATATTGTATGGCGTGGGGGTTTTTGGAGCTATTCGGGATTGCTGTGTGCCTACTGGCAGTCGTCCTTTTGGACCTTTTTTTGTTAGTGGTTTTTGGATTCCTCTTTTGGTTATCTCTGTGTTCTTCTCATGTATACTCTCGTTTTAGTTTTTTTCGGTTACCTGTCAGGCTTGTTGACAGCTTTTGGCGATTCTTAGTTATAAATTTTCTTTTCTAAAAAAAAAATAGTTTATAAATAAGTAAATACTCCAGCTAAAGAGATTATGCATGAGAACTTAAGGTTGTTTTTAAAAGTGCCTTTACTGTTGTTCATATACAAACACAATTGTATGTTGAGCCAGTTTTGGATATTTATTCTTTCTACTCATATCGAAAATACAATATAAAAAATCATAATAATAAACATTTTCTTAAAAAAAGTTAACCATGACTTATATGGTATTTTTATATTAATAGTTAGTTTGTAAGCGCAATCTTTTGGTCCGACCGTGAACTTTCCAAAATACCTCTATATATAACTTTTTAAATATTAAATTGTTATTTCATATGATCTCTTCAATAAATTAGGAGATAAAATATCCCTATATTCAAACCTAGATGTTGATTTCAATTATCTTTCTTTAATAATAGTTGTAATAGCTTTGATATCACATTTTTTTAGTATCAACGTGCATCAACAAATACGCCCCTCTATATATTATCAAATTTTAATCACTTAAAAATATGATCTAATATTAAACTTCTTTTACAAATTCAAACGCCCTTTAAAGGAGGATCTAACAATTAAACATGCTTAAATATTCAAAACGCTTCTAAAATTAGAATCTAAAATTAAACTTTTATTATAAATTCAAAATACTTCTTTACAAATATACAAATATTGATATCAATTGAAAATAAAAATCAATTTTTTTTGACTGATTTAAACATATACATTTATAAGGAAAACAATTCACGCTCGAAGCGCGTGCCGTAACACTTTTTAATAAAATATTTGAATAACGAATAACTTTTTTTGTTAATGCAAAAAATTGATCGAGCATTTTGCCATGGGGATTTATATGAGTTAGTAGGAGCACGGTATAAGGTTCCAGCCGGAACCTCGAGATTCCTACTATCTCGGTTCGGTTCCGGCCGGAGGCGGGACGGGATTAGGTTAAAATTCCGTCCCGGAAACCGATATTTAGAAAAAAAACAAAAACAAAAAAAATCAGGAAAATTCAAACATGCCGGAGCAAGTGGGAAAGAGAGGAAACGAAATTTACAAAAGTAAATGGGATCGAGTTTTGCATCCAAAAAACTTTGTCTCAACCGAAATAAAAAAATTACCTAGCAAAACGAGAGCATAAGGAAAAGAATTCGAGCATCGGAGGAGTAAAGGAATTCGAGTATGATTGCATTGCTGATCTCGTCAATTTCTCAATTCGAGCATGTGCATATTTTTTTCTTCCTATTTGTTCGTTCTTTTCGGTACGCAGTAATAATCTAGAAACTATGGTTAGAAACTTAGGATAAAAATAAAGTGTGCATTTGGGCTGAGGTTTTTTCTATAATAAGAATATGTTTAGGAACTTAGGATATAAAATAGGATGGGCTTTGGGCTGGTTGTTTTTTCGATAGAAGGGTTAGACTGATTTAAAATTATGGTTGGTGTCGTTAATTAAAAAATTGTTATGTTAATTAAAATGGATGGCTGAATTTAATATCAACTAATGTTTAAGCTGTTATGCTGTTTATTTTGTCTTCATAAACTGTATTTCGCATTATATTTACGACGTTTATTATCCCTTTTTCATTAAAAATACAAAAATCCAATTTCGGGACCGAAATCAAAACAAAAACCGAAACTTTCGGAATTTTCAAAATTGACCGAAACCAAAAAAATTTCAAATGACCGAAACCGAGACCGAGTTCTCGAACCTTGATTAGGAGTTGCTAAAATATTATAATATCTATTATATATCACATTTTTCATATCACTCGTTTTTTTAAACATATATATTACATCCTAGGGTTTATTAGAGAATATTTCAAATCATAACATGCAAGCTATTGGTATAGGGTGATGGGTATCAAATCAGTTTGTGTTCTTTGTCTCATGATGACATGTGCTGAAGAAATAGATATTGATAATCAGCTTAAAATTCTTAATAAGCTTTATATGAAAACCTTCAAGATGAGACACAAATGGAATTATAATACACGAATGCACTTATTTTATGAGTATATTCGTAATTTCCTTAATTTTTAAAATAAAAATATTATACATCACCAAGAAGTTTCATTATCGCCACTGACATTTCACAATTTATCCTATGATAACTCATTTTTGCCTGCATGGGATGCCTATGGACAGCATCTATTGTGAACATGCGGCAAATGAATAAATTAAAGTGGTGGTGAAGTGCTGGGATGTATGCTGACTAGAGTAGCCTGAATGGAAAGATGAACTGAGTAGCCTGACTTAAAGTAAATAGCATGGCAACTACTAGACTTCTTCATGCACAAAGGTTCAAAGCTTTAACATTGATTACTACAACAATCACAAGCAGGATAATGGTTTCCCGATTATAATGCACTTACAGATTGCGTATTAGTTTTGATATACGTGCAGATTTAGTTTAGTAAAATAACCCAGAATCTGATTAGATGAAGATGAAAACTGTTACTCAAAAGGGATTTTAATTTGTAGTTTTGGTATTATTTTTTTTAAATAAACGTTTACAGTTCTGTTTGGAACTCAGAGGAGCAGCTGAGTTCTGGCTAGAACTCAGAGCTGCAGCTGAGTTCTGATCGAAACTTAGCGCGGTAGTTGAATTCTGGCTAGAACTCAACCGCTCGGAACTAAATGCGTTGTCCTTGTAATTATATATATATATATATATATATATATATATATATATATATATATATATATATATATGTGTGTGTGTGTGTGTGTGTGTGTGTGTGTGTGTGTATACATATGTATACACACACACACACACACATATATATATATATATCAGCTGAGGTCATTTTGTATCGAGCATCTCTCTGCTGTTTTGTGAGACTCTTTTTCCTGAATACACACACACTGGTATCTCTTTGTTTGCTCTACGGTTCAGTCTTGTGCCTATATCGCTCACATTCCAGTCTTGTTTAATTTAGCCTTATACATTGCAGTGCAATCCAAATGTTGCTCACATTCCAACCTTGTAATGTTGTTCATCCTTAATGCAATATAGTTTGATTCAACTTGAAATGTTGCTCAAATTCTATCCTTGTACATACTGTTTGGTTCTAGGTTGCCATGCTGTTTCGTATATGTTGTTTATTTTGCTCTATACATGATCAGCAACACTCTTGCTGTAATGTTGTTTAGCTCTGGATTTGGGCTGTTCAATATTCCAACCTTGCTATAATGTTGATCAACAATGCTTTATAAACATACATTGCTACTAGAACATGCACCCGAATTCAAACTGAGCTTTTAAATATCAATCAATTTTTTTTTAATATGTCGAGCTCATAGACAAGTCTTGGCAACAAAAACACATTTATTACTTCCCAGATTTGGAATAAAGAATAGTAGTGTTTATATTGTTGCATTATCATACACAACACAAACCCAAATACTTCTGGTCCATCTCGAATAACATGAAAGATATATCAGAAAGTTTTTGTATATAAAATTGATAAACATATATGCCTTATTGTACTATGTATCTTGTTTATAACTCCATTCGATACTTTTGCAGTAATACCATGTTTATTAATTATTGGTAAGAAATGTATAAGTTTTAATGCAATCATTTACATGCAACCGTACAGAAATAACGCAGTCAGCACAGGAAGTGTTGAATCGAATGAGAGACAGAAGCTCTATGGGAAGTTGAAAGCGAAGGATGAGCAAATTTCTACACCCAAGACCTATGTGAACGGGTTAGCGACAGGTATGGTAGATGTGATGGAGTTTATGCAGCAAATTAGACGGTAAAGCGGCGAGGACAGTAATCGTCCGTCGTAATCGATCATTTGGATATTTTGGGATAGATTTATGTATTATTTATGTTATTAAGTGTGCTTAGACATGTGTTGGGAATTGTATTAGTCCTGTGATCTTGTTATATTAACTATGATTATATTGTGTGCGTACTTAATTTGTATTTTTTTGCGATGATATGGTTATATATGTGTGTAGATCTGCATGTATATATCGTTTGGGTTGTGGTTGGTGGAAACAAATCTAGTGAGGTGCTGTTTAATTTGATACCAATTAGGTGACACTAAGCCGTCATCAATTTTGTGATTTTACATGTCTAGAAGTCATCACGTTAGCGTCACAAAAAAGTAGCGATGCCATAGTGATGGATGTTATTTATTAGAATAACGGCGTTGCATTGGCGTCGTAAAATATTAGCGACACCATTGCAACACCGTAGTTTGATATTCATGTTACGTCGCAATGACTTCGTTAATATTTAACGATGCCATTCTGATATCATTATTCTGCTAAACTGGCGTCGCTAGTGTTTGGCAGCAGCATTGCTGTGCCATTATTCAGCTAAACTACTTGCGTTATTATTATGTCATTAAATTTTTGTGATGCCATCACGATGCCAGTTTTGCTATGCCTTTGCGACACCCAACTATTAAGTGATGTCTGTTTTTTATGTGTTTTGGTGTCGCTAAAAAATTTAGCAACCCCTTAGTAATGTCAAAAATGCGTCGAAAAATCGTAGATTTGTAGTATTGTTCATGTAACTAAAATGAAAAAAAAATCTTAAAAAACATCATTAAATAAATTATACGGTGAACCATATGTGTGTACCACGAGTTCGCACTAGTTAATTTTTAAGGAAATTGATATTCCAGATTGTTAGGGCTGAATTTGCTATAGTCTTCAAATAGACTTAAGCGATCTAATCGGACGAATAAATGATTGAGAAATATCCAAGAACTTGGAAAACATCATAAAAAGGATAAGAAAATGAAATATCAAAAAATTAGTGAAAAATGTTAAAATTTGGAAATTCAAGTTTTAATCATAAAATTCTCGGGTCGGACTCGAAGCAGAAAAGAAAAAAGTCAAAGCACAGTAGCCTTGGGAAAACTCCAAACAAGTCCCGAAGTAACACATGCAAAAAATCCAAGCGTGATCCAAAGTCAGTTCAGGACCGATCTATGAACCATAGATTAGTACCGATCAATGAACTTGGGTTGGATAAAAGAAAATTTGGGCTAGACTCCAAGAAAGCCAAGAAAAACTCGAGCATAAAAATCTCAAAAAATCTTCAGGTCCAGCCTTATGCAAACACTCAAATTCTTCAAGTCGATCCCAAGTCAGCTCGATGCAGATCCATGAGCCATGGATCGGTACTGACCATGAAGTTTGGATCAGAGATAGTTGTGCGACTATTTGGGATGATGTGCATGATATGGAGAATGCGTGGAACAATTTTCAAAGATTATTTTTGGGATTTTTACCTATAAATAGATATGGAATGCACTTGAAAATGGACTTTTTCATCTTTATTAAATTTATTTACTTTGCTACAAAATCTGTTGTATCTCCACCAATCCAAGAATATCGTTCCTAGGACCACCGATCCATAAGGTCACGTTTGTAAAAACTTTACAGAATCATTAACAAAGTTTAATTGGGCCTATACAAGTTATTTGCCGAACCATTATAAAAATTGTGTGTTTTTCTTTGCTATTTCTTGCTTTTTCTCGATATTTTTCATATTTATTACTTAATTAGGTATTTATGTCATTTTTAATGCAAACATTTTGACGCTTACACTGAGAAAGGCTCGAATTTAATGACTAGATATGTGAACTTGGAGATGATGAAGAGGTCTAATGTAACGACCATGAATTTTGGATACTTCGTATTTAAATATCTGAATTATTTAAACATTGGAATTTTGTATTAAATGTTACAAAGTGATTTTATAGCCTGTTAAACCCTTTTTATTAATAAGTAATGATGGTAAACTTTTTTTAGACAAATGTTCATAAAAAAAAGTTCGAGGAAAAAATGATAATGTGGCTGAAAATCGGTTTATCGATAAACAACTTTTTAGTAAAGTTGAAAGTTGTTCAAATTTATTGTGCTTTCCTAAGATAATAATGTGTAGCTAATTAGCAAATAAAAATATTTTGCTAGTTTAGATTAACTAATATGAAGCGGTGGAAAAGGATTAGGAAGATATTTTTGAAAACGAGCGGTTAAGGAAAGTCTTAGGGGTTAAGTAGGAGATGTAAAGGTGGAAAGGTGAAATGATGTGCACAAAGGAAAATCATGTGGGGGTGTTTGGTCAGCTATTTTAGTGGAATTTGAGGTCATTTTCAACTTGCTAAGTCCTTACTTATCTCCGTTGTTTCATTATATTTTTACTAAGATTTTGAGGAAAAATTCATAAGTATTCATAAGCTTCTTTCTCCTCTATAATCTTCTAAACTCATATCTAATCAACTGCAAATCCTTCCAAACATTCACCAATGTCTAAGATCACCTTAGGAAGAATGTGGTGAAATTCAAAATGGAAGAAATAGAGCAAAAACCCTAAACCCATCATGGGCTATGAGCAAAAGAGGAAGAGGAGAAGTGGCTTCGAACTTTTGAAGGCTAAAAGTGGAAGCTTTGGATGTTTGGTGATGGTAGGAAGTTTTTCTACTGTCTTTGTGCTTGTGCATTGTGTTTAACATGGAATTAGGTAGGTTTGCTAAACATTGAATGAGATATATTTTGTATAATTATGTTTGATTGTGAAATATAATGTTAAAGTTAAAGTTAGATAATTAAAGTTATAACTTTTGGACCTTGCTTGCTTTTGAAAGCAAATGAAAACATTATATTATATATATTGACTTCTAATACCCTCTAAAATCTGTATTGTTGCATAAACTTTGTGTTTGCATGTTTAATTGACTTGTGTGTTGAATTGACATGAATATAAAAGCGTTTGTATAGTGATAGTTGCTATAAGTGCACTTTAAAATCCCCTTGCTTAAAATGTTTTCAAATAGGTTATATGCTAAAATATTATGACATAATATATTTTGGTTGTTCTCTACATATATTTTTCTGTATGGGACAATAAAGCATTGGTTTGAAAAGCCGTAGAACTTGGGAAAAGCAGAAGCGAAAACGTCGTTATGGATGCACTTTGAAAATGCCTTGTGTTCAAGGATTTTTAAAGTCAACTTTGGTAGACATCCCTAGGGTTTTCTATGTTGTTTTAATAAGTAAAATATGCGTGCTTGCAACCGTAAGAATATCAAGGTTTAAAAAATTATAGAAGTGGTTGAATGAAGTGGAAATAGTTATAGCGTGAATGGTCACTATGTGAGAACTTTGAAAATATCCTATTTTAAATATGATTTTGAAAAATATCCTTAGAAGTTTCTTTTCATGGTTTCTAGGTAGTCTAAGTATGCTACTTACTGTAAAAAATTGAATCAAAAGTTATTTGTTCAAGTTGTTAAAATTGGCCACAAAGAGCAAGCATTTTTCATATTGTTCTCCGTCCTAAACTTTAGATAGCATTTATACATGCTGTCGTTGGTCTACTATAGCACTGGTGGGTATATTGCATTATTTTGTGATAACTCGACATTTTGGCTTGTTTCTCATGTTTTAAATGGTTTATAATTATTTTTCTTTGTGGAAACTTTTTATAGAAGTCTAATAACATGGACGTGAGTATGTAAAAAAAGATTAGAAGCTTAAATATATTTTTAATAATTAAATATTAATTTTTAATGCAAAAGGATACCTTTTGCAACATTCTTGAAATGCTGTGGTAGGTTGTTTGAGAATTTCGATGTTTAAAAATGATAATTAATCAAGTATTTTTCCCTAATATTTTTAGGGATGTTCTCTCACATATTTTAAAGTGTTCTAAGATTGGTTTGAAATTATTAACATTTAAAGTGAAGTTCTTTAAAATATAAAACACGCTTTTTGTTGATATTTGTCAAATTTCTTGATTAACTATTTTTAAGTAATATTTTACATAGTTATTTAAAGCCTATTAATATGTATTTTAAAATTGTGTATATATATATATGTTTTTTAAAAGTATAAAATAATTTTTGGATTAAAACACTTATGTTATAATAAATGGTTTTGTAAAGTTAATTGATAGTACATTACTCTATTTAATGAGCACCGATATACTTAGATCTTTAAATCAATGTTTTTAAAGATACTGACAAGTACAAAATGGTTTTGGATTTATGGTAAATAATGTTTAAACAACGATTATTTTAACCCCTTTTGATTACATTTATGAATATAATTAGATCTTCAAAAATAATATTTTAAAGATGATTATAAGTGAAATGGTTTTGAGTTTGTAGTGACAATGTTTAAGTAACATTTGTCTGCAAAACTTGTGAATATACTTAAACCTTTTACATGGATATTTTAAAGGTGAAAACATGTATGGAAACTTTTTGAAACATGTATGGAATCTTGAATATATATAATTTTTCGTATACATATTTGTATAATGTGATTTCATATACATAAATTTCTATAAATCGAGCTTTCGTATAGTAGTGGATTTTGTAATGAAATATAGAATTCAAATCTCCTATTTCAAAACTTAGATTTATTTAAAGATTCTTCATTATGAATTGTTTTTTAGACAACAATTATTTCAAAGAAAGAATTCTTATAGAAAAGCGTGTTCTTGACTATAGATTCTATTAGTTTATCGATCACGACTTTTCAGACCTCCAAACAAGATATTTCTTTTTGCTAAGAAAAGTTTGAAGTGCTAAAATTTTATGAAGTTATAATAATATTCATCTTAACATATCTTTGAGGAAAATATTTTTTATGAATCAAAAGAGCTATTACTGATTATTCCGTATGTCTATTTATTTCAAAAAGGAACTTGAAAAATCCTTAAAAGTATACTATATTGAGAACTATGAAAAGTTTTCAAAATTATCACGATCTATTTTTATGATCAAACTTTAATTAGAAGGTCCTACTCTCAATAACAGGAATATTGATTCATGTATCATGATCATTTAGTCCATTATTCGAGATTTATGTTTCTATTATGAAATTACAAGTTTTATGAAATCTTCTATGAATTGTGAGCATTAAGAACAAAATCACTTATCTATGCTGTGAAGATACTGTAAAAAACTCTTAAAAGATGGAAAAGTATTTACAATAATCATGGACGGTTAAAAAGGAATAAGTCCGCCAGATCAGAGCTTGTTGAGAAAGGAAGGAACCCAAGAACTCAAAAGTAAAATTACTACCCAACGATGTAATTTTCAAGCCACAAAGTTCAAAATAGATCTACAAAGATCATTTGAAAAAGGACAATATGATTAGAAAGCGGTAAAGGATATCTCAGATTACAGCTTGCTTCAAATTCAAAAAACTCCCCAAATTTCGATTTCTACATTGATAAAGTTGTTCTAAATAGACGGACTTTGGAAGCATATTACTCCGACATAACTATGTCAAATTTTAGAAATGTTCATAATCCCTACCTTAGTATAGATTCATAAGATGATCAATGCAAGGTATTCAAAATAATTATAGGATTACATCTACAGAAGTTAGAGTATCAATTGCCAATAAAACAATAAAGTGCAAAAATTATTACCCTAAAAGGCATGAATTCATCAAAAGGGTTACGCATATAAACAAAAGCTCCCCAACACTTATTACAAATCAAATTGAATGGGATAATTACCACTCGCACTTTGGATATATCAGCCCACGATAGGATAAATTCCCTATACATGATAAGTCATAATTACAATCAAGGTTAAGACTGAATCTCATCAAAGGGTTAAAATATAAAAGGAAACTCTCGGATTTGATCAATAGATTAAAATGGCTAGGTAAATGCCCAAATATCAAAGAAGATTATCCAAGTATCAGAAATATAAAATAAGAAGAAGATCATTTCAAAAGGAGATTTAGTACTCCAAAATTTGTGACAAGTGCCGAGGATCAAGTGGATGAACTGCTCAGGCCAAATTGGGATGGATTTCCAGTCGTACGCAACGTAATACCGCTTGGGACAATAAACTATGACGACTTGATGGAAATATCACAACGAGAACATGGAATGCCAAACATTTATAGCTATATTTCTCAACAATGGATGAGTAGGAGAAAATTTTATCACCTCAATCATGGAAATTAGTTGGATACTGTTTGCAACTAAATTGGTCACAAACACCTAAGAATAGGTTTAATTAGTGAAATAAGTGAAGAAATTAAATGAAAATAGAGGAACAACACTTAGTACAAAGAAAAATGCAACAGAGAGCAAAAATAACAAGGCTTATAGTGGTTCGGTGTTGATTTTCTATATAGACTTTGAATACTTTCTTTATTGCTTCAAAATCACTCAATTACACTCACAATCAGCAAGAAATAACAAGAGATCAAGGTAGAATGAAATAAGATTGGTTATAAAAATGGTAGAGTTTCACTTATTAAGCAAAATTCCCTCAAAATGGCCCTCTGCCCCTGTATTTATAGATGAAGGCTGCCTCGAATCTGTCTGAAACTTCAGCACTTGACCCCTTCAACCATATGGGCCCACCATAGGGAGGGCCAGACTCAACTCTCAATGAATAGGGGTCGTTACTGATCCCTTCATAGGTTGAGTTTGGACTAGCAACCCCTACGTTGTCTCTCTTATAGTTTATAGTGATGTTGTTAGAAATATCATAGCATTTGGACTTGTGAATCTCTGGTTCTTATCTTGTTTCAGTTATAGCCTCAATCTAGTCAAGGCAATGCCGATCCATGCTTAAAACGGGATGCTCTGTCGATCCAACCTCCTGGAGTTAGGCCTAGCCAATCCCTCCATGAATCACACCAATAGGTTGATGCCTACCCATTAAACTATGTCGGCCTATCCTTCCAGACTTCTATGCCGACCTGTCCTCCTAGAGATACTATGTCGATCCAAATACGTTATGTCGATCCATAACTCTGGAGTGTTACTGTGCCGACCCCTTCATTTCCTAGATGCTATGCCGATCCCAACATTTCCATATCCTATACCGATCCCACCATTTCCATATCCTATACCGATCCCACCATTCTCACACCTTATGCCGATCCAACCTCAATATGTCGGTCCCATCGGTTTTACAAGTTATGCCAACCCCATTCATACCTCCCTTCATTAGTCAAGCATCCATGCCTATCCCAGTTCCAATCAAAATAAGTTCCAAAATTCCGACGTCTTGCATTATCTCTCTATCGACTTTATTTATCCTGGGCCGGATACAACTGTTCAGACATTAAAATCTTGCCTTATGGATGTCGTTTCATAACCATCTTCCACAAGCAACCTTGTGTAGATGGGACAAGGTACCGGGTAACACTTGCCTCCCAAAGTACGTCTTGTGAATAACATGATGTGCTTTGAATTGGAGAAACCCCGGTTGCAGGGAACTGGCCCATCGAAGTCACCGATTGATTATTGTTCTTTAATTAACCTTCGATGGAACAGGTCTGATGTCTCGTTCCATTTGAATGCATAGATTTTAGTTATATGAAGCCTTAAGCTTTCTTCCTGACTTAACCTTCCAGAAAGCTAAATTGATAAATCCCTTCCACGCACGTTCATACACATGTATCCGTTGTTGACTTCTGGACGTGTCCAGACATTCGTCGACCTTAGCCGAAATGCTTTATTCCATATATTTCCATTTATAGCCTAATCTTCACAATATCAATTTCCATTCGGTTTCCAAACATCTTTCGCTACATTCTATTCCCCTTTCTATTTCATTCGCATTCATTATTTATGCACATTCCCATTTTTCTTCCATTGTATGTATATATACATATTGAAGTAAGAAGGGTCAGCATTTTATATGCCGATCCCTTGGTGGCTGCATGGCTAGTGATCGGCATACATCAAGCCTGATCCGTCTTATTTTTGTGACCGGGTCACTGGGGAGTGACCAGTTCCTCTTCCTTTCACACATATACGTATGTAAACTTACCCCTCCTTCCTTCTTACCTACTTACCTTCACATTCTTGCTCCCGAATTTCACCTTAAAAATTTCATTGCTTTTTCCCTTCCAAATTCCTTTATCGAACCCATAACACCACAAACCATCTTGCCAAGTGATAATCCTAGCTCATATTTGATCTCAAGCTTCAAGCTCAACCTCGTCCAAAAATTGCTCCTGCATCATCTTTAATTTTCATGAGTTTGAACATCCGCCCCTCTTATTTGACTTTGATACACATATAGGTACAAACTCCCCTTTAATTGCATTAATCGACTCATGAGTCTTGAGCTTGCATGAGTTCGAGGGATTTTTAGGTGAACGATTAAGTAGGTTGCAATAAGATATGAGAATAAGGAGGAGAGGGTGAAGGAGATAGAGAAGAAGCGGAGAAGGGAGGGTTCGACTGATGTCTTGGAAGGGATGGAGGAGAGTTGGATTTTAAGATTTGAGAAGAGGAAATTAGGATTGGTGAGGGTTCGAAAGTCCTTAGTCGAAGAAGGGATTGGTGTAGATCACTTTGAAGTAGGGGTTGGTTGGTAGTCTCAAGGAGTAGCTTCGTTAAGGGATCGGTAGAAGTCATTTTGTGAGGGATCGGTAGAAGGTGTTTCTTGAGAGGGATCGGTTGGAGTTTTTGCATGAGGGATCGACGCTAGTGGCCTTAGTAAAGGGATCGATGTGACTTACCTAGTAGACGTCGACAATATATGTTGATAGGGATTGGTCGTGAGGACTAAGGCATAGGGATCGATGTATTGGCTAACAGGAAGGGGTCGACATTCCCAAGTGAATCTAATTGTAGGGATTGTCTACGGGGTTAAGGCATTGGGGTCGGCATACATTGCAGGATTAGTGTTGACCATTAAAGACCACATTAACTCAAATTATTCAAACATATGACTGCGCACTGCCTTGTCCAAGCATAAAGTGACTGATAACAATGCAATTAGCATATGGACGTAAGTTTGAATGAACGAATTTTCGACCTTGTCA
The DNA here is from genome assembly GCA_030765085.1 of Allium cepa. Lineage (NCBI taxonomy): Eukaryota > Viridiplantae > Streptophyta > Magnoliopsida > Asparagales > Amaryllidaceae > Allium > Allium cepa. Next base: position 507,027,411 of record CM060941.1, on the reverse strand, counting down.
ATATGAACTAAATATAAAACGGCTAAACACACTTGAAAAACTAACTTCATCATGCAGAACGCCAACATCTGATCCTAAAGCTTTGATTGTCGATCACCCTTGACGTCATTTGAGAAGGTTAGCGATGGAGGTCTCCCTTGACAAAATCTCCAAGATTTTTCATTTTGCCTTTGCTTTTCTTTTCTCAAACTGTTTACATTTATTTCATATTGCACTACACTAGTTCACACACGACACGTGGGGACAAGTTATTATTTCTAACATTGCTTGTCTACTGAGTATAGTTGTTAACAAGATTTCTTTTCAACACTCCAAAATAGTGCTTAGGAAGATGGAAGTCCTTTCTATGAATAGTGGATGTGAATCCCTTTGGAATTGCCTTCAAACTTAGCCTTACTGGTAATTAGCTTTCGAATCAGACCTTTGGATGACATCGAAAGGTTTAGGTACTGGGTTATGAAACCTTTCGATTTTATCGAGTTAGTATAAGATCCTCTTCAAGAGTTTCCTTCTTTGTTTAGATTGGATTTCCTTGAATTTGTCCTTAAAAGGTTAGATTTTATTTTGTTGAAAGGTCAAGAGGTTGGCCCTCTTTGGGTCTTGGTTGGATATTAAACTTCTCAGTGGATATGTAGAAGCTTTCGACCTTGTCGAAAGGTTAGGTCACTTCTGTGATGTACCTTTGATCCTTATCGAAAGGTTTAGGGATGGTCTCTTTTGGATTAAGCCTTGTAAGTCTAGGTATCTATACTTAAAGACTCTTTGTCCTAGTCAAAAGGTTTGACCACTTGAATTATAACTCCGAAAGGTTATTGATACTGTTATAGCATAGCACTTTTGACATAGTCGAAAGGTTTAGGCCATAGAGATAACCAGTTCGGAAGGTTACCAATGATGTTTTGACCAAATGTATTATCAACCTTATTGAAAGGTTTAAACTGCAGGGCTAAGGACTTCGAAAGGTAGCAGAATTTACTTGTAGCAGATGTGGGTTGTCGACCTTATCGACAAGAATCTTTTGATGATATTGAAAGTGAAATTAGGAGTTAATCCAACAAAAGTATAAGCAAGCAGTAAAGAAATTAATAGAGCATAAGACTTCCCTCTTTTTCCATGAAAATCTCTATTCATTAAATCCCCAAATCAGCACCTAATCAGGGTTACAATGGATTGGTTAAGAAAATACAAGATTAGAATGAGAGAATTCGGATCTCCAAAGCAGGACCCTTTATGTCTTATTTATAGACGCAGACGGCCTTCCTTTCGATTCCATGCTTTCGACTGGGTTGGAAGGTCTCCCTTTTATATGTAGCTTTGTACCTTTCGACTTTGTCGAAAGATTTTCCTTTCATCTGCTATTCTGGAACTTTCGACCTAGTCGAAAAGTTTGCTTCTCTTTATGCCTTCATAAAACTTTCAATCTTGTCGAAATGTTGCTCTTCTCTTGGTTGTTGTGAATCCTTCGACCTTGTTGGAAGGTTTCTCTTCGAGAGCTGTGCTTTCCTTCAACGTTGTTGAAAGGTTGTCTTCGCTCTTTGTTGACTTATGAGTGTTGCTTTCCTCATAAACCTTTCGTCATTGTCGAATGGTAACCTAGATGTGCTTCAGCCGATTCGAAAGGCTTGTTATGCTTTCGAAAAGGTCACTAAGTAGTTGCTTACACTTACTTTGACTTCTTCATTCTTCTCGAAAGGTAAGAACACCTTGGAAACTAGAGATGGAGCCTTTCGACTCCTTCAAAAGGTTTGATGCTAATGAATTCTGATGACTGCATCTCTTCGGCTCCATCGAAAGGTTTGAGCTGTATTCCTTTCCCTTTTCTTTTGTTGAAAGACCTTTCATCTTAGTCGAAAGGTTGATTTTAATTGTAACATTTTCCCCTATTCGAAAATATGCTCTTAACTTTCCAAGTCTTCTTTGTCGAAAGCTATAAAACCTCCCACCTCTTGGCCTTTCGCGTTCATATGGGTCGTCCATTCAAATCAGATTCAACGGTTGAGAATTTGGGCGACTTTTCTTATATAGTACACTTCTTCTCTTTCTTCCTCTTTTACCTGAAATTAAAATCATGTATACAAGTAAAAGAATTCCCAAAATTTTCCAAATCTCGATTTGCCACAACAAGGTAATTTCTTGAATTCGTTTCACAAATCTTAATCTAATCTTTACCCTTTTCAGTTTTCGATTAAATTCTCGGTTTTCCAAACCAAAATCGAAATCTAATTTTGCTTTATTTTGCAATTTTTTTCTTCTCTAACAAATTCCATCTATGGCTTTGGATTTTTAAGCTGGTAATGTTTGGTAAAGGAAAATTCGCTTATTGGGTTCAATTTTAAATCTAATGTCTCTAAATTTAGCTTTTGGTTTATAATCCTGGTTTTTGACTTGTTGAAAATTTGTATTCCTCTTCGAAATCAAATTAGGTTGATTCCAGATGAAATCAGTTTTATTAGTGGGTTTGTTTTACTTGTACTTCAAGAAGAATTTGAAAAATGCATTTATTATTAGGTTTGGGTTTGGTTAAATCCAATATGATAACCAGTAACACACACGTGTACAATTTGGTAACTCAAAATGACTATTCTATCCCTTCGAAGGAGACTGAGGCAGCAATAATGGATATGCCTTCTTTGTACCTTTCGATGGGGTCGGAAGGTATTGTAATGCCAACGTTTCATTGTTTTCAAAAGGTTAGATAATTTAATGGTGTAACCTTTCGGCAACGAGCTCTCAATAAGGTTGAAGCGTTTCTAGCCTTTCGACTACTTGCTTTCGACAAGGTTGAAATTCTTTAACCTTAGAGTTGCTTCTGCCCATCTTTGTCGAAACGTTTAAAGTACGCATGAGCTAAACTTAAAACCTCTCGACTTCAATGGATATGACATATTTTGATAACTTTGACCAGACCTTCGACAACATCAACCGTATCAATTTTTTTTAACTTAGGAATTTTAAGGTTTTGGTTTTGACCATGTCGAAAGGTCTTACCACTTTATGTTATACTTGGAGTAGATCTAGGTTTCCATAGAGCTTTCGACATTGTCGAAAGGTGATGAATGGGTTGATGTTCCACTTTTTCCTTTTGATTTTTTCGATATCTTTTGGAAATTATATTTTTATTTTCTTTTCAACATTTTTGAAGTATGATGGTCAAGGTTGATGTCATTATTCTTTTCGACAATGTCGAAAGCTTGATCTATAAACCTTTCGAATTTGTCGAAAGCTTCTTTTTTATAAGCCTTTCGACTTTGTCAAAAACTTTAACTATCAAGTTTTTTGGGTCAAACTTTTCGCATCATATTTTTAAACTTTGTGTATGCTTTCATAATTAAGCTATCTGAGCAAACTTATTTACTTCTAAATTCTCGATTTCTTTCTACATTAATAATTGATCAAAGATTTTAACCAAAACATTTTCACCTGGCAAAATCATGAGCTCTCCAAAGATTGAAGCCACTGCTAAGCAATCTTCTATTGAATCTCAAGTGAAGTCAATGCCATACTCAAAGACTTTGGCATCACTGGATTGAAGCCATTCCTCCTAAACCCACAAATACCATAGACAACCCTCCAGAAGGGTATTTTTCATACATAGCCATCCACATATGGCATGATGGCTTCCTTCTATTTCCTGAGTTCTTGCTCTCCTACCTGTCTCATATTAGAGTTGTTCCCATAGAACTTTCTCCCATTGTTTATACCCATCTTTTTATCTCTTGAAGTGTTGGCATTGGAATCCAGACTTCCAATTCACTAAATCCAGAAGTTTTGAACTCGTTGACCAAGCTAGCAAGGTTAAGCAAGTTTAACAAGCAAATCTATAGAGTTAATGTATATAAGAAGCTAATATTAGATGGAATCAATAAGTTTAAGGATTAGGAAAACCAAATTTTCTTTGTCAAGTGCTTTATGGGTGTTCACTGGAGTTTTGCCTCCTCCCGTAAGTCTATTTCAATGTCTTATTTTCTTTTCTCTATGTTTTCTGTTAACTAATCTCTGATCTTTTTCAGGTGAATCTCCCAAGACACTTAGTGATGCAGACCAAAAAACCATCAACTCTTTAATCGTAGCTCCAGAACAACTTAGGATCAAGTTTAGGCTCTTGACTCTTTCGAATCTAAGGAAACACTCTTTGCTGTCGCCTAGCCAAAGGATTCTAGGCACTCCACCCGCCATTATGCACACCTCTTGTAGCTAGTGTTTCCTTTCCTTAGGTGACATTGAGCATTTTACTTCGATGTCCCCCATTTGTGCTGACACTTCAGGTAACTACTAGCTTAGTATTATCTTCTTTTAGTCTATGGAATTTTTAAATTATTTTGACTGAATTTATATCTACTTGAATTTGCTTTAGCTCCCTCCAAGGCTATCGTATCCTGAAGTGACACTGCTCTTCCTTCATGATCTTCGGATGCGACATTAGTCTTGGAGGATTTTGCCAGATCCAAGAATCTTCAAAAAGAAGACTAATAGTGCCTCCCAAAGATGCTCCTCCAATGAAAATAGCAAAAGTTACTGATGTGGAGGAGGAAGAAAAGCGCACATATCCAGAGAAAACTTTAGGGATCCCCACTGTTGAAGCTTCTAAAGACCAAATGGAGAAAATTCCGCCTTTTACAGAACCTTTTAATCGTATTAACATCACTGATTCCCCAGCTATGCTAGTGCTAATGCAGCTTGCTCTTCGACAGACTCCTTCTAAGGCCCAGATCCCTTCGACGTCGTCATCTTCCGCTACTCCGTCGACTACTTTCAATGAACTCGTAGAGCTTATCCTTCATTCAGAATATTTTACTTCTTCTTCTCTGTTGTCATTTAGCCCAGATTTGGAAGAAAATCACCGCTCTCTCATGGAGCAATAACTCTTGGTAAGCTTTCATCCAATTAACCCTATTATCTTTAGATTTTTCTAATTGCTAGCTTGTGTTACACTTCTTGTTGTTGTGGATTTCCAAGAGATGGATTTCCTTATTGAACATGTCTCCAGGCTCTCTTCTGGATCCTCCAGGCCACCGGAGGAAAATGCTGAATTGAAAAGTCAAATATCTTCGCTGACTGCTGCTCAAAATGATTCCTCCTTTGAGTTATAGCAAGTTAAGGCTTCCTTTACTAGGGCTGGGGACGATCTAGAAGTAGAGAGGTAAGCCCATCGATTTACCACTGATGAAATATTTGCAAGGGATTTGGCTTTGAAGGATTCGGATGAGGAGAAAACTCGCTTGGTTATAAGAATACTCTACTGAAAGCCAAATTCAAGAGGACTAGAGCTTCACATAAGCTAACCCTCTCTGATTTCCAAAAGCATGTTACTGAGTTTGCTGGCCTATGATGCTGAATCATTATGAAGATGCCCTCTTGCTCGCCTACGTCGACAACCATGACAAATGTCCTGACATTGGATTTTCTTCTCTTGACCCAGTTTTAGCCAACAGAGTCATGGACAAAATTGAATAAATTAGGCAGGGTACCGAGCCTAAAGGTAAGGAGGAGATTGTTAATGTAGAGGAAGCTCTCTCTTTTGATATCCCCGCCTTCGAAATTGAATCTGACTCTGAAGAAGAGAACGATAAAGATAAAGATCCCAAGGAGAAGGAAGATGTTGATGATGAGCTTAACTAGGACAGTGATGATGATGGTGATAATGATGATATCCCCTCTGGAGGTCAAGGTCTTGGTGGAGAGAAAGGGGCTCCCTCCGGTGCCACAAAAAAAGATGGAGACGGTCCAACTAAACCTTCTGAAAAGGAGTCATCCACTCGCAAAGATTGCCTCCAACATCCCCTAGACCAACTGCCCCTCTAGAGGAGGAAACTTCACCCACTCATCCCGAGGACCTTCAAGAGAAAGAACAAGCTCCCCAGGCTTCCATTCCAGTTTCACATGTATGGAATTCCCTATTTAAATATCTTACACTTCGAAGATAATAATTAGTGATAAATCATTTGTCTTAGATAAAGGAGAAGTCAAATTTCCCTGTAGTACAAAACTTGAGAGCAAACAAGCAGAAATTAACAAGTTATATATGGAGTTAGACAAATTGATAAAGGAACAGAATGCTCTATCTCAGAAATATCATAGTCTGGACAGGAGTACCTCTGTTTTAGCATCTTTTAAATATCATAGGGCGGCTCTTTTTTTAAAGAAAGCGCATCACCGGTACGACGTTGTCTTAAAGGAAAATAGAGAGTTAATAACTCTATTCTAGATGATGATGGAAGAGAGAGACATCTTAGTCAATTTTTTGTATAAATTATATTGTAGACACTCTATCATAGATTTTTCATACTTAGGGGAATGCAGTAGGGTCTTCTTAGACGATTTCACAAGAGATACTAACTTGAATTCAGTTCTGACCTGCATTTTGGAGTTTGCTATAACTTTCCGCGGGTCAAATCGATTCTTCAAGATCTTCTCCTTGAAAATTTTAATGATTATAAGGAAAATTTTATTTTTGATTTTTTTCTCTAAATCTATTTTGTACGAACCAGATGAGTGATTCTAAGTATGTATCAAGTAATCGATTTACGAATACATGATTTTGTTCTGTTCTCTATGCTTAGTTTCTTTTACTGTACTATTTCAGATTATCAGTTCTTTAGGTCGAGTCGTTCCAAGATATCACTTAAGTCAAAATGTTAACTTGAGGAGATTTTACTCTAAAAATGCACCAATTTTAAAGACTTCTAAGTTAGCGAGATATTTCTTTCTATGGGATTTACAAAAAATATACTTGGAATACCCTTGTCTCCGCTTTGACATCCTTGGCGAAGAGAAGGAAACTTTCTTAAAAGAAATCAGAACATTTCACTCAAAGTTGATTTGTGGTCGTGATAGCCCACTGGCCGGGAAATGTGATTATAGTAAATGTCCTTCGATTATAAATCCTGAAGGAGTTACTATATCATTTGATTTGGCAGTCATGCTTTCAGCTAACACCTTAGAAAAAGTTAGAAACTTAGTTACTCAACTTTAGATGTGATGAAAGTGTTTGTTGTACCTTTTAATTTTGTGGTTATTTCAATTGTATCCTATTACTGCAATAATAAAATATGTTTTATCCTAATTTTGATTTTCTCTCATTTCTTTTTATTTTAAATAAGAGCCACAGTCATCTATGACCTCTCTTGCTCAAAGCTTAATATCGCATGCTAATGTAATCATATAACGATTATTGATAGAGAGTGGAACAACTGTGATTTGAGATGAAGTATTATTAGAACGTTTTGGAGGCAATGTTGGAGCCATAAAATGGAACAAAAGACACGTTATCCAAAAAACCTTAGCCGGCAATCATAAGGATCACATTGACTATCTTTAGGTTAAGATTAAGAGAAAGATGAAGCAATTATTATGCTCAACGAAAAGTGAAGTTGAATCCTATAATCGACTTCGATGAAAAGATATTTGTACTCATCCGGCAAATAAGTGATTTGGAGTTAAATTGAGAGATAGTCAAGCTCAATATGCCTCTTTAGAATTCCTCATAGGCCAGTAGTTAAGTTTATTCTTTGTAAGCAAGTAGACGTTTTCCATTAATGTGGTTAAGTTGCATTCTTTTAGAAGTCTGGACTCAAAAATTGACTCTTGAGGATTATTCTTTAGCTTTTTAATTTTCGAACTTATCATCTTATGCTCTTCAATTATCTTTCTTTTTGCTACCCTTTGAATCTCTTGGGTTGGAAGTGCTCTTGTTGCAATTGGTATCTAACTTGTGTGCAAAGGAACTGTAATCATTCATTATCTCTTTCTCAAAGATTATGCCTTTGGAATAATGTTGGATTGTCCTTCTCATTTGATTAAAGATATTATCACTTCCACTTTTATTTTTCCAAGTGCAAAGATTGGGGTAGGACCTACATGAAATGGATTTAGACTCCATTTCCTAGGGTCATAAGATTCTGCTTTCTTTTTGTTTATAATTCTTAAGGCTTCGAACCTCAGTTTTTGTTCTTCATATTGATTGGAGCTTTTGATATCTACTTGGGAGAATCTTGTCAAGTGTGGTTCAAAAGACCCTTGTTCAGATCCTTTAAATCTTCTAGCCATGATCAAGCCAAAGTGAATAAACTTGGAGTAGGATTAATCCAAAGGGGTTAGAATATAGTAATGTTAGGGGGTTAACCAAGTCAGAGGTTCGAGCCCTCCTTCTAGCGTCAAAAATGTTAACAGAATTTCTTGAAAACACTCCAAAATAGTTCTTAGGAAGATGAAAGTCCTTTCTATGAATAGTGGATGTGGATCCCTTTGGAATTGCCTTCAAACTTAACTTTACTGGTAGATAGCTTTCGAATTTGACCTTTCGACTTCATCGAAAGGTTTAGGTGTTGGGTTACAAAACCTTCCGACTTTATTGAGTTAGTACGAGATCCTCTTCAAAAGTTTCCATATTTGTTTAGATTGGATTTTCTTGCATTTTTCGTTAAAAGGTTAGATTTTATCTTGTTGAAAACTCAGAAGGTTGGCCCTCTTTGGGTCTTGTTTGGATATCAAACTTCTCAGTGGATATGTAGAAGCTTTAGATCTTGTTAAAAGGTTAGGTCACTCATATGATGTATCTTTGATCCTTGTCGAAAGGTTTAGGAACAGTCTCTTTTGGATTAAGCCTTGTACGTCCAGGTATCTATAGTTAAAGAGTTGTCTTTGTCCTAGCTGAAAGGTTTGACTACGTGAATTATAACTCCAAAAGGTTATTGATACTGTTATAACATAGCACTTTCGACCTAGTTGAAAGGTTTAGGCCACAAAGTTAACCACTTCAGAAGGTTACCAATGATATTTTGACTAAACGTATTATCAACCTTATCGAAAGGTTTAAACTGCAGGGCTGAAGACTTTGAAAGGTGGCTGTATTTACTTGTAGCAGAAGTGTTGTCGACCTTATCGACAAGAACCTTTCGATGATATTGAACTTGAAATTAGGAGTTAATCCACCAAAAGTATAAACAAGCAGTAAAGTAATTAATGGAGCATAAGACTTCTCTCTTTTTCTGTGAAAATCTCTATTTTATTAAATCCCCAAATCAGCACCCAATTAGGGTTACAATGCATTGGTTAGGAAAATACATGATTAGAATGAGAGAATTCAGATCCCCAAAACAGGACCCCTTGGGTCTTAGTTATAGATGTAGGCGGCCTTCCTTTCGATTCCATGCTCTAGACTAGGTCGATTGGTCTCCTTTTTATATGCAGTTTAAACCTTTCAACTTTGTAGATAGGTTTGCCTTTCATCTGCTATTCTGGACCTTTTGACTTAGTCGAAAGGTTTGCTTCCCTTTATGCCTTCATAAACCTTTTGATCTTATCGGTAGGTTGCTCTTCTCTTGGTTGTTGTGAACCCTTCAACCTTTTCGGAAGGTTACTCTTCGAGAGCTATGCTTTCCTTCAACATTGTCGAAAGATTTTCTTTCACTCTTTATTGACTTATGAGTGCTGCTTTCTTCATAAACCTTTCATCATTGTCGAAAGATAAAGTGGATGTGCTTCAACTGGTTCGAAAGGCTTGTTATGCTTTCAAAAAGGTCACTAAGTAGTTGCTCACATTTACTTTGACTTCTTCAACCCCCTCGAAAGGTAAGAACACCTTGGATACTAGAGGTGGAACCTTCGACTCCTTCGAAAGGTTTGATGCTAATGAATTCCGATGACTGCATCCCTTTGACTCCTTCGAATGGTTTGGGATGTATTCCTTTCCCTTTGCTTTTGTTGAAAGACCTTTCATCTTAGTTGAAAGGTTGATTTTTAGTGTAACAATAGTTAACACAGACCCCAAGTTATACGAAGCGTTCAACCATAATGTCCTTTGAATTGGCCATGAGATCAAGTTTCGCTATCTTATCTGACAAGCCTCCATTGAGTCAGAAAATTGAAAAAGTAGATACATCTAACCCACAAGCAGATTTTTTTTTCGACATCCCAGTTCTTTCTATACGAGTTATTAATCCAGCTCCTGATGTCGTAAAGGGTGCCATTATTCTAAACAATCCAGTTGACTATCAGGCGTCCATGATCGGTGAGGCCGCTCTCCGTCGATTATTTTCTATCCATGGGATTCCTTTAGTAGACATTCTCGTCCCGTCGAGGCAAGATAGACCTTACTTGTCCCCGATTGGATATACTGCATGCAACAAATTCATGTGCGGGGATGGATGCATGCCACCGCTTAACTCTTTCGTTCGGGAAGTGCTGAGATTCATGGGAATTGCTCCTACTCAGCTACACCTTAACATTTATACCTTTACCCATAGCACCTTTCTCCTCTTCATGAACGTCCTATTTCACCCCCAACTTCGGAAGACATCTGATACATTTACAACTTCAAAAGACGGGACGATAGTCCTTCGTATGTCTTCCTCGAACCCTTGGCCAAATGTTAGGTCTTAATGAGCGCATGGAATAAACATCCTAATTTAAATACGAATGTTTCTATGTACGATGTCCTTTTGGCTTCACAAGAAGATGGTTGGAAGGACGTAAGTGTTGTTCCTGCCTTTGCCTTTAGTTTAAAGATTCAAATCTCAGCTTCTTCCTTAATCATACTAACTCCTTCAACTCTTTCAGGTGTTCACCATCGACCTGAAGGCACCAGATACTCTAGGGCTATTGCGGTTATTTGCACCACTTCGGTGGAGGATCAAGATATTAAACTCGTCGTCATCGATGATTTACTCTTGCCATTTGGGTTGTTAGAAGACGGCCGTAGAATTTGTCTCCCTGGAAGCTAAGCAATTCCAAAGATTGTTGTCAAGAGAAGGGGAGAACTAAGCGACCATGTAGTGCCCCCGTTGAAGAAATCCAAGAAGGCACCGAAGAGTGAGAGATAAAGGAATCAGTAGGTGTAGGGCCGAGAAATGAAGACGTAGGTCTTAGAAAAATGCAAGTAGTTGAAGTGTCATATAATAGCCAATCATAACCTTCCCTAAAGAGGGGAAAAAGTTTGGCGTATAAGATAAGAAAAGGAAGGCCGAGACATCCCCATAATTCGTCATAACTCCAATTGAAAAAGAATCATCTTTTCTACAGATGGAGAGCTTGTTGAGGGGACTTTCTGACATTCCGATCCCAGACGACTTATTAAAATAAAGCTTCACTAATCTTGATGTCGAAGGGCTTAACTCACATGTGAGAAGCGGCAAAGGCATGTATCCTTCTAGGAGAGGAGGAGAAACTCCAATCAGTAAAGAAAATATTGCTAGTCTATCGGGGGGAAACACTTGTTGAATATGCGAGTATATGATTTTGTTTGATGATAATAATTATATATATATATATGTTTACATATTCATTTAAAAGTATTTGTTAATGTACTATTTTATTTTCACAAATGAAATAAATACTTGCTGAATAACATAAATAAAACAGAATTTAAATTCAAATAGATATTTTATTCAAACAAATATTTATTACAATTTTGAATAATACAAATTTGAGCTCTCACTATATATATAAAAATTTCAGTTACATTACAATTTCAATCACATCATATTTAAATTTACATAATAGTCCTCACTACATATCGCTCATTCACTCGTATTTAGTCTTCAACTTGAATCCAGCATCTGAGCAATCTTCAAAAATATACACTGACGCATTGAAAAAAAATATATTTTGCAGTGTAAAATAAAATGTATTTTTGAAAATATTATTTTCCTCGATTATTTGGATTGTTTGTCGTCATTTAATTTTGAATTCATCATACACGAACAGCTTGTGACATGCACAGTGCATCATTGTACATGCCACAAGGTCATGCACATCGATATACACTTGATAAAATTACAGGGACAGGTGCGCACAAAGTCAAACCAAAATCAAAAGCCGGGTTCAACTCAAGTGAAATACAAATAAAATCATGACACGAGCACATGGTCAAACCCGAGCTTTATGCTGGATTCAACACAGGTGCAAGTTCAAAAAATGGTCAAAACAACAAAAACAAGCCTCGACCAAAAAGTTCAGTGATGTACACATGAAACCGGCCTTGAAATCAGACTCAAGAAAACCAGAGGCTGCCACATAAATACAAATGCACTTACAACATCTCAAATGTCACATAAAACAAAATACAGGCGTCGATCAGACTGCACATTCAAGTGCATAACCATGAAAACAATGGATGCACCAGTGAAACATGTACATATATGAACATGAATGAAACTACAACTGAATACAAAAGCTTCAAAGATCAGTGAGCAAGCCAACTGAATACAAGTGCATCACAACTAAATAAAATCATGTAAAAATCAGTGGAAAAATGAAACATGTGATCAAGCAAATCGAGCAAGTCCAACTACCACACAAAAGAAAGCAATCATACATATATACATGTGTGAAATAACATGTATACATATAGACAGCTTGCAAATTCAAGTGACTATGATCAATAGACTAAAATGTATACCAGACCAGGCTTCGAATTATGCAATGAAGTGCAACAAACTCAAGTCTGCAACATATAACTAAATATATACATGCGTGAAAATATACATATATATGTGCAGGCTGCAAACATATATGACAATAGACAGTGAAATGCAACAGTCACAGTGAAGACAACTACAGTCTTACAGGAACGGTCTCGACTAGTGAAACAAAAATACCGGACTCATGAAGGCACAAAGACACCAAAACATGACTATAAGCTATGCAACATGGACAATTGATCAGTGGACAATGCAATGAAGACTTGAACAAGACTCGAGTGCTACCAGAACTCAAAACCAAGCAGTGAACATGTAAGCAAAACCAAGTACAAATCCAAGTGAAATATAGTCAAATTTTTCTCACAGTAGGCAATATGATGACAAATTCCAAAACCAAGTAAAACAGGCTACCGTGAGCAACCAAGACATCACATACATATGTGTACAAATGAAGACACATAGCAAGTTAATTTCAAACCAGATAATGATGCAGGAAACTCGAATAAACATATCAAGTTTAAATGTCAAGTGAATGAGCTGTAGCAGTTTCAAATCAAGTCAATGCTATAAAGATGAACTAGATAAGAATTAAATAATGTCAATAGCAGTTTCAAAAGCTATGGTTGTCAAGAAACCAAATCAAGTGACCGAAGTCCAAAAAAAGCAAATATTTTTGCAGAGGAATAATTCAAAAAAATATCATCGCATAAACAAGTCAGTGCCGAAGTTGAACAAGTCGGAAATCGAAGCCGTGGTGGCCACGAAAGAGATCAACACCGTGTTAATCAAGTAAACAAATTATACGATTTGAACATGTCAGAAATCATCATAATCATCAATGCAAAATCGAATGGCAAGCAAAAATTATCAGACGAATTCGTATGAAATAGACGAATTCGTATGAAGTATACGAACGAAAATAAGGAATTCGATTCCTATATAAGCCCTAAAATATCATTGGAAAAACGTATTCAAGTTCAAGCAACTAAGCATAATCATTCAACTCGAATCAAAAAGGTCGAGTAGAATCAATATCGAATAAAGTAAAATTGCATACCATTTTGACAATCAAACTCGACCAAAATTGAAGCAGCCGTGAACGAGTGCAAAGAGATGAAAGCATCGATCGACAAAGCTGAGGGACGTAAATCATCATTTAATCAAGATACTAAAGTCGGCGACTTCAATTTTCCAAAGCCCTAATTTCAAAGCAAAGAGGAACAAGACCGAACAACCATTGTTAAACAACGATATTGAGCCGAAGCTATAATACAAAAGAAAAAGGAATTAATTTTATCACTTGTCTATTTTATGGGCCGACCTTGTTTTATTTTTAAAGGCTTCAGTTTATTTTAAATTAGTGTTTTGGATTATTTAATTTTTTATTATTGTTTTTTCTCTTTTACACTTTGTAATCACTAGTCGTGTGACTAGGGGACGAACTACGGTGGTGTAGTTCAAGAATTCGCAACTCAATAACTAAGTTGTGGCAGGATTTTGAGCGTAGAGTTAAGGCTAGTTGATAGCGGGTGTCGCAAGTTTACGTGTGTACGCGTCTGACTGCTTAATTTCTAGTTGAAGCCTTGGGGGAAGCATGTAGGCAGAGTTTTGCCGAAGCTGGGTAAATTCTGTGTTGTTGTATTTCTGCATTTATTATTCTGTTATTATCTGTGCTACTATAATTCTGATAAATCTGTGTTGCAATTATTTTATATACTTCCGCAATAATTTTTATAATTAATAATTTCACCTTATTCACCCCCTTCTAGGATGAAATCGGTCCTACAAGTGGTATTAAAGCTAGGAACAAAAGTCATTTTTGTTTTAAAAAGTTTGAGTTTTCAAAGACCAATTTTTTGTAAATTTGAGTTTTTAAAAATGGCTACTTTTACTGAGGGTCGGTCTAGTATTATCTCTCCTATTTTTGATGGAACAGATTTTTTGAATTGGAAATTGAAAATGAAATTTTATTTAAAATCTGTTAATGTTAAATGTTGGGATATTATTGAAAATGGGTGTAATATAGCAGACAAAAAATTGTCTCGATTAATGCTCTTGCTAATGAAGATAATTTTAACTTTATCTCCCGTTGTGAAAGTGCACAGGAAATTTGGATTACTTTTGATGCAATATATGGTGAAAAAGTCAACAATAATGAGAAATCCTCCTTAATCGACACAGAAATATGCTTAACAGGATTGACAAAAAGCAGCAGTGATGACGATGATGAAGATGGAGCAGCTGAGTTGGCATTAAGAATGAAGAGATTCAAAAAGTGGAATCGCAAATGCAGAATTCCAACTCTAAATCAAAAATTGAAAAGAAGAATAGTTAAAGCACTAGACAATCCTAAAGAACGGTAGATCATCTGTCATAAGTGCAATAAACCCGGACACATCAAGCCCAATTGTCCTCGAAATCGACACGGCGAAGAAAAGAAATCAAAAAGGAGAAATTTTGCAGCCACGAGGAATAAAAGCGATAATGATTATAAAAGCACTAGGAGTGAGGGTGAGAAAGCAGATCTGTGTTTTAGAGGTGATATAACTGATAGCGATGAGGATGAGCCAAGGAAGGTATCAAAACTCACTCACACAGAATTACTTATATATTTCCACGAAGTACATGGCTATTTTGAAAGACTTAGGGAAAAATATGCCAAAATTAAATCACAAAGAGATACTTTGATAGATTTAAATAAACAACTTGATCAATTAGTTAAAAACTATCAAAGTAAGATCCCTAAGTGTGATAAGTGTCCATCACACGAAGAATCAGAAATTAAAATTAAATCGCTTGAAAATGAAATTCTGATTTTAAAAGAGAGTGAAAATACTAAGAGAGAAAACTCTATTAAAAAGTGCACACAATTATTGAATGAAAACGAATCACTCAAAACACAAGTCCAACAACTGTCAACGACTTTAGGAAAATTTTCCAAAAGTGAAAGATCGTTGAATATGCTACTAGGAAAAAAACCGTTAATACAGTTAGACAAGGATTTGGGTATAATCATTCTGAACGTATTGAAAACAAAATTAATCAAGTAAAATCCAAGTGCATAATTTGTAGAAAAATTGGACACAATCAAAATATTTGTTAGTATAGACCCAAACATGTGAAAACCATCCCAATTTAGGTTCCAAAAGGCACAAATATAAAATCCCTCAAAATTAAACAAATCTAGGTGTCGAAAGGAACATATATAAATAGTTTTGGGTCTCCACAAAATTATTTTTCAAAATATTTTTCCACTAACAACCATGGACCTATGAAAACAAATAGGTCACAAAAACCTTTTATCATGTAGGTATGGTGGCAGGCTAAGGAACTACAATAGTGTTACTTGGATTCTGGATATTCCTGGGACAAAACGGGCAACAAATCAAAGTTCCTTAGCTTAATACAAGGGTGACAGAATCACAATGGGCACAACGGAAAATTATCAAAAAGGTAAAACAGGTAATGGTATATTTATTTTGAACGATATATTAAATGTGATAATCTGCACCATAATTTGAATTTAAACCAGCTAGTTAGGTGATGATAAAATAAAAGATGGTTTTGATTCTGACTATTTGACTTGTTCTTACTTTTTTTTCTGATTTGAGAAAAGATGTTGACCAATCACTTTTCATCATTGAACTAATAAATTTGTTCAGTCTTATGATGGTGTTTTATTGGTACATGTGGATATATTTGACTTAACAGTGTATTTTGTGTTTGCTTGTATACACGGCTTAAAATTTAAATTCAAGAGAAATTTCTTTTAAAAATTGTTAAAATTGATTTATGATATTTTGATACACACTTCACGGTCTGGTCTATCAAATTTAATTAATGATAATTTCGAGTGAAAGGAAAATTCAGATGCAGATTACACTGGTAATCTAGTTGGTAGAAAAATTACTAGTGAAATGTGATTTATGTTGAGACATTTCAGTAGCTGCATCATTTTTTTTCAAAGAAAATATCTGCAAATTTTTCATTTCAAATATTTTCAAATAGTAGAATTTTTTCTTCTAAAGCCCCTTCTAGTTGACTTTGTTTTAGGTTAGTTACTTTTAGAAAATTTGATAATTATTTTTGGATTTGATCTTAAATGATTAAATTGACTAATCTGACTCCCTACTAATTATTGAAAAGATAAATAGTGATTGAAAAAGTGATGAGTGTTGATATTAATCAAATATTATAACTTGAGATGGTATATTCAGTAAATTTCTTAAGAAATTTGAACAAGAGTTATTAGAACTTTTTGTTGGTAAAAATTCCATAAACATCTCTATTTCTATCATATTTCTAACGACATCACTCGTCAAAATTCAATATATTTTGTAAATATGTGCTATTTTAAACAAAATATCATTCATTTTTCATTTTACATTTTTTAAAAAAAAATCCAAAGTATTCACTCTCATTTAAAAGTCCTCACGGTTATGCATGGGTGAGTTACTTGGAATTTTTGATTGTGTGCTTCCATGCTCATTTAAAAGTCCTCATGATTATGCATGTATGGAATGCATATAAAAATTGATTTATTAAATAGACAAGTTCATTCAAATCCCATTTAAAAATCCTCACGGTTATGCGGGGTTAGAAGATAATTGAATTCATTTTAAAAAAAAATGGAATACTGCTAATCTCATTTAAAAGTCCTAACGGTTATGCATGATTAGTAGATATTCAAATTCGTAATATAAATATACCACAAATAGATGCAACTGTATGGTTTTATATGATGACATCATCCATATCACTCTGAAGTGGAATATGCATCAAACAGAGTATTTATGATTTTTGTTTGATTTTTTATTGAAATTTGATATTTATATTCAATTGAGTTTTAATGTTGTATTAATGTCTATCACTTTATCTCTATTTTTCTAACACTATTACTCTTGCTAATAACAAAAGGGGGAGAGAAAGTTAAGATTTTGACAAATAAAGGTCAAATATTTTCTATCTGCATCTAGGCTCATTTGCATATTTTTATTTACGTGCATATATGAAGAGGGGCTTTGTGTAGAGAGGGAGCATTTAAATAGGGGGAGCAAATAGATCTATCAATGATCACATACATTTAATAAAATTCAAAATCTTAAATATATGTTCGTTATCATCAAAAGGGGGAGATTGTTGAATATGCGAGTATATGATTTTTGTTTGGTGATAATAAACATATATACACACACACACACACACACACACATTCATTTAAATGTATTTGTTAATGTACTATTTTATTTTCATAGATTAAAAAAATATTTGCTGAATAACATAAATAACACAGAATTTAAATTCAAACAGATATTTTATTCAAACGAATATTTATTACAATTTTAAGTAGTACAAATTTGAGCTCTCACTATATATATACAAATTTCAATTACATTACAAGTTCAATCATATCATATTTCAATTTACATAATTGTCCTCACTACATATCGCTCATTCACTCGTATTTAATCTTCAACTTGAATCCAACATCTGAGCAATCTGTAAAAATATACACCGGCATAGTAAAATTGAAAAGAAAATATTTTGCAGTGTAAAATAAAATGTATTTTTGAAAATATTATTTACCTCAGTTATTTGGGTTGTTTGTCATCATTTAATTTTGAAATCATCATACACGAACAGCTTGTGACATGCACAGTGTGTCACTGTACATGCCAAAAGGCCGTGCACACCGATATACGCTTGATAAAATTACAGGGACAGGTGAGCACAAGGTCAAACCCAAATCAAAAGCCAGGTTCAACTCTAGTGAAATACAAATAAAATCATGATATGAGCCCAAGGTCAAACCCGAGCTTTATGCTGGATTCAACACAGGTGCAAGTTACAGAAAATGGTCAAAACAACTAAAACACACCGCGACCAAAAAGTTCAGTGATGTACACATGAAACCAGTCTTGAAATTAGACTCAAGAAAACCAAATGCTGCCACTTAAATACAAATGCACTTACAACATCTCAAATGTCACATAAAACAAATACAGGCATCAGCCAGACTGCACATTCAAGTTAATGACCATGAAAACAATGGATGCACCAGTGAAACAGGGATGCACCAGTGAAATAGGTACATATATGAATATGAATGAAACTGCAACTGAATACAAAAGCTTCAAAGACAGTGAGCAAGCCAACTGAATACAAGTGCAGTCACAACTAAACAAAAACAAGTAAAAATCAGTGAAAAAAATGAAACATGTGATTAAGCAAATCGAGCAAGTCCTGCTACCACACGAAAGAAAGCAATCATACATATATACACGCATGAAACAACATGTATACATATAGACAGCATGCAAATTCAAGTGACTATGATTAATAGACTAAAATGTAACCATACCAGACTTCGAATTTTGCAATGAAGTGCAACAAACTCAAGTCTGCAACATATAACAAAATATATACACGCGTGAACATATACATATATATATGCAGGCTGCAAACATATATAACAATAGACGGTGAAATGCAACAGTCAACAGTGAAGACAACTACAGTCTTACAGGTACTGTCTCGAAGACCAGTGAACGACTAGTGAAACAAAAATAGCAGACTCATAAAGGCACAAAGACACCAAAACATGACTATAAGCTATGCAACATGAACAAATGATTAGTGGACAATGCAATGAAGACATGAACAAGACTCGAGTGCTACCAGAACTCAAAACCAAGCAGTGAACATGTAAACAAAACCAAGTACAAATCCAAGTGAAATATAGTCAAATTTTTCTCACAGTAGACAATATGATGACAACTACCAAAACCAAGTAAAGCAGACTACCATGAGCAACCAAGACATCACATACATATGTGTACAAATGAAGACACAGAGCAAGTTAATTTCAAACCAGATAATGATGCAGGAAACTCGAATAAACATATCAAGTTTAAGTGTCAAGTGAATGAGCTGTAGCAGTTTCAAATCAAGTCAATGCTACAAAGATGAACCATACAAGAATTAAATAATGTCAAAAACAGTTTCAAAACCGATGGTTGTCAAGAAACCAAATCAAGCGACTGAAGTTAAAAAACGCAAATATTTTTGCAGAGGAATAGTTCAAAAAAAAATATCATCGCATAAACAAGTCAGTACCAAAGTTGAACAAGTCAGAAATTGAAGCCATGGTGGCCACGAAAGAGATCAACACCGTGTTAATCAAGTAAAAAAAATTATATGAATTGAAAATATCAGAAATTATCACAACCATCAATGCAAAATCGAACGATAAGCCAAAAATTATCAGACGAATTCGTATGAAATATACGAACGAAAAATTAGGAATTAAATTCCTATATAAGCCCTAAAACATCATCGGCAAAACGTACTCGAGTTCAAGCAACTAAGCATAATCATTCAACTCGAATCAAAAAGGTCATGAAGAATCAATATCGAAAAAGGAAAAATTGCATACCATTTTGACAATCGAACTCGACCAAAATTGAAGCAGCCACGAACGAGTGCAAAGAGATGAAAGCATCGATCAACAAAGCTAAGGGATGTGACATCATTCGATCGAGATACTAAAGTCGGCGACTTCAATTTTCCAAAGCCCTAATTTCAGAGCAAAGAGGAACAAGACCGAACATCTATTGTTAAACAACGATATTGGGCCGAAGCTATAATACAAAAGAAAAAGGAATTAATTTTATCACTTGTCTATTTTGTGGGCCGGCCTTGTTTTATTTTTAAAGGTTTAGTTAATTTAGATTAGGACTTTGGGTTATTTAATTTGTTTTTATTGTATTTTCTTTTTTAAACCCTGTAATTACTAGTCGTGTGACTAGGGGACGAACTACGGTGGTGTAGTTCAAGAATTCGCAACTCAGTGGCTGAGTTATGGTAGGGTTTTGAGCGTAGAGTTAAGGCTAGTCAATAGCGGGTGTCGCGAGTTTACGTGTGTAAGCGTCTGACTGCTTAATTTCTAATAGAAACCTTGGGGGCATCACGTAGGCAGGATTTTGCCAAAGCTGGGTAAATTCCGTGTTGTTTTATTTCTGTATTTATTATTCTGTTATTATCTGTGCTACTATAATTCTGATAAATCTGTGTGGCATTTATTTTATATACTTCCGCAATAATTTTTATAATTAATAGATTCACCCTATTCACCCCCCTCTAGGGTGAAATCGATCCTACAACACTAGAACACACAAAAGTACTTTCACTCCACCATTCACTTGTGATTAGCTTTTCACACGTCAACTCCTAATATGTTCATATTTGGCTCTTTTACAAGTGCATTGTCTCATCGCATGCTTTTGATCGCCTTCGTGGCTCTTCCACTTACTACCCCTCTGGTCGAGATTCTGAATCCAGAAGACGCCGAGACAAAGATGAAGGATGAGACAGAGATTATTATTCTCGAGAATTTTCTTCTTCGTCCAGAAGGAAGTCTCAAGCACATGCTCTGCGCCAAATCGATCCATTTAACCGTCTTGCTCATAGTTGAGATAAATCTACACATCATGGTTCCTAAGCTGTCGTTCCCATGACTAACACTTCGGATCATCAAGTAATAGGCAATCTCGCGAGCATCGTAAGCATCCAATAACCACGTCCGAAAATATTTCCCGGTGCCCGCCCAAGATCCTACCATAGCAGAGAAATTAGCTGAACTCAAGGCCACCCTCCCGAAAATTTGCTTTCATGGGCGCAAATTCGTTCCCTCCATACACATCATTCCTGGAAGTGGAAAAGAGAGCTCGTTAGCATGCAAGAATGATGTGTATGTCCAACATGAAGCATTCATTCACTTAGTTCAAAAAGTCTCTAAAATTTCTATTGAGCGCCATCACGAGATTGATTGCCTTAAGTTAGAGGCCATTCATGACAAAGATATTATCAAAGATCAAGACGTTGAGCTGCTCAAATGTAAGGCTCAACTTGCCAAGGCAAAGAAAAATGCGAAGGAAACAGTAGAAGCAGTAAGGATCAACTTTCTTGATGAAGGGGCTCTTATGTGGGAAGTGCTCAGAGAAAACAAGCCATCTGATTTGGCTGTCGCAAAACTTCAATTCGGCAGAGCTCCTACACGGATGAGGAAAAAGAAGATACCGTAGGGCCTTCCAAAACTGAATCCTAGGATACTCATTCTATTCATTTGGCTGAAATGTCATCTTCTTAGCCCATAGAGAACATGTCGGTTATGATCCAGACAGGCCCAGACTTGGTCCACACAGGCTGTCTCCCGTCACTAAAGTGAGTACCCAATGACACTAAGAGCCAACATGATGTTGGTATCACTTTGAACTCCTTCGAATTAAAAAAGGTTATTAGTTTTGGTATATAACGACTAGAGACTAATGCTTGCATTTTTGATGCATTTTTGCAGGTCATCCCCGTCCTAAATTAATTTCTAGGAGCGAAGTCGCCATTGAGCAGGAAAGACGATTGGATGAGGCTCCGGCTACTACAGATACTCCAGGGCCCCATGCTCAAGTGATTGGGGTACTCGATAAGGACAAGCCCAAAGACCCATCTTTTAAAGAGGAGCATAATGAGTTGTGGTTACGGGTGCTTCGGAGCATATCGCTAAATTCAGTATGAAAGAACAAATTGAAGAGGAGGAAAAATCAAAACATAAAGTCAATGTTGAACCCAATGTGGTGGTGGTTGAAGATCCTATGCTTAGGCCTTTGCAATTCATCCTACCCAGTGGGACAACTCCTATTGCGATTCCTCCTTGCTCCTCAAGTACCTCTACTCAAGAAGACAAAGGGTTTCGTAAGAGATGCTCGACCAATTCAACTCCCAAAAACCGAAGGAGGAGAAGAAATCAAAGAAATAGTCAGCACCTCGTGTCATTATACTTAGTCTGGATAAGTTAGACATGTGTCCTTTTTGTTTTTTCTCTTAATAGTAGATGCACGGGCGTGGATCCCGAACATTCGAATAGAATTAAGGAATTTTTGAGATTGTTAATAACAGTTTTTGTTTCTTGATTAATCGTCGAGTGAATTATCACTTCAATAGTAGAGTAATTTCTTCCCATTTCAAGTCCGTGTAATAATTCTCACAAGTTTCCTTGATAATTCACTACCTCGATCTCGAAGCCTCTCCATAGGCCCCATCTTAAGTTGTAAGTGATGCCAAGTCAAAATAACGACTAACAGTTGTATTTTGCTGCTAACAGTTCAAGCCTCTTCTGTTGATTTGAGATCGGTACTTGTGGGATAGCAAACGACTGGAAACTCATTTATCTACCAATTGGGTTTTTGAGATAGCCTGTGGTTTTAGGACTTAGAGTTTTATTTAGTCCGTGGTCAGGGACTTAAGATTTTTCATCAAATCACTTATACTTTAGTCCGCTTCAGGGACTAAGAGTACTTTAGTCTGCTTCAGGGACTTAGAGATTTTTATCAAGTCATTTATACTCTAGTCTGCTTCAGAGACGTAGAGATTTTCGTCAAGTCATTTATACTCTAGTCCATTTTAGGGACTTAGAGTACTCTAGTCCACTTTAGGGACTTAGTGATTTTCATTAAGTCATTTATACTCTAGTCCACTTCACGGACTTAGAGTACTTTAGACCGCTTCAGGGACTTAGAGATTTTCGTTAAATCGTTTATAATCTAGTCCGCCTTATGGACTTAGAGTACTCTAGTCCGCTTTAAGGACTTAGAGATTTCGTTAAGTCGTTTATACTCTAGTCTGCTTCAGGGACCTAGAGTACTCTAGTAGCTTCAAGGACTAAGATTTTCGTCAATTTCTAACTCTACGCATTTGTTCATACATCGCAGATATCGATATCAATCAGTTCCAACACATACTTAGCATAACATGTAATAATAGTAGTTTATGCAGAGGAAGCTTCAAGCTTTTATTCATCATAAAAATAGGAACAGAATAACTTGTCTTATTACATGTCAAAAAAGTCAAATACCAAAGCAAATATTGAAAGCAATTACTATTGAACTGTGAAAGAAATAGTCTAGATGAAATAGCATCGTAAATGCTCGCTATTCCACGCTCTCGGAAGCGTCACACCCTTATCAGTCGCTAGCTTGAAAGTTCCTTCTCCAAGCCTATGTTCAATCGCGTATGGCCCTCCCATGTGGGGTTCATGTGCAATGGGACTAGAAAAATTCATTTCAGTACAAGGTCGCCAAGTTCAAAGGTTCTCAGTCGGACTCTAGCATTATAGTACCGGGAAACTCGGTGTCGATGTGCAACCGCTCCCAAATCGGCCTCCTCGCGCTTGTCATCAATAAAGTTCAATGACCCCAATAAAATATTTTGGTTTGTTCCAGGATCATAGTAAGTTATTATATGAGAAGGGACTTCAAGTTCTATAGGAATGTCTGCATCAGCTCCATAAGCAAGAGCGAATGGAGTGTGGCCAGTTGCAAACTTATGGGTGGTCATGTAGGCCAAAAGTGCCGTAGGAAGTTCATCCACCCACTTGCCTTTAGCCTTTTCCAAACGCTTCTTCAGGATCGATTTTATAATCTCGTTTACAACTTTAAGTTGTCCATTTGCCTGAGGATGAGTGGTCGTCGCAAATATTTTCTCAATGTCATACCTTTGGCAAAATTCCTTAAACTCAGCACTATCAAATTGAATCCCATTTTTAGTTACAATATTTCACGGAAGACCGAAACGACACACAATGTTTCGAACAATGAAGTTAATGACCTTCTTGGTTGTGATCATAGCTAATGGCTCCGCTTCGGCCCAATTATTGAAGCAGTTGTCTACAACGGTTGCATATCTCGCGCCACCTTTGGAAATCGGCAAAGAACTGATAATATCGATTCCCCATACAGCGAATGGTCGTAGACTAACCATTTGCATGATCTCCGTCGATGGTGCTCTTGGGACTTTTGCATATATCTGGCATTTGTCGCATTGTCCCATATGATCTACAGCGTCTCGGTTCACGGTCGGTCAGTAGTGCCCATAACAGAGTATCTTTTTTGCTAGCATTTTCCCATAGTGTGATCGCTACATCCTCCCTCATGGACCTCTTTCAAGACACGGTTTATCTGGTCATGGGCGATACACCTGTGTAAGGGAACATATAATCCCTTTCGATACGTAATTCCTCCTTGCATAATATACCGTGAAGCTTATAAATGACTTGTCTCTTTTCGTTCCTCTTCTCAGGCAAGATTCCATGCAACAGGTATTCTTTAAATGGCGTCCATGACTCCCTTTTGGGTTCTGTTTATGGTACTTGGTCAACTTCCATCACACTTATAATTGGGGTATGTAGTATCTCGATTTGAACCATACCCATCTGTCGTGCATCTCCAGTGCTCGCGAACTTTGCCAACAAGTCGACTTCTCCGTTCTGCTCACACGAGATATGTGAAATGTATAGTGATCAATATCCACCAACAACTCCGTAGTCCCCTCTAACTTGGTGC
Organism: Allium cepa; assembly: GCA_030765085.1. NCBI lineage: Eukaryota > Viridiplantae > Streptophyta > Magnoliopsida > Asparagales > Amaryllidaceae > Allium > Allium cepa. The sequence goes on along the minus strand of CM060941.1, from coordinate 507,002,600 downwards.
ATCACCAGCTGCGAGTCACAAAAGATTTTGATAGATTCCACCCCGAGCTCTTTAGCATGCTTAAGTCCAGCAATTAACACCTTATACTCGGCCTCGTTGTTCATAGCAGGGAAATCAAGCTTTAAAGCATAGAAAATTGACCGGTTCTCAAGGGTTACGAGAACTATGCCTACTTCTGAAAAATAATCATTGGATGCTCCATTGATATATAACTTCCATCATACGGTAGGGATCACGCTACTCCTTAGGGGCTCGTCCTGCATGGTAAACTCCGCTATGAAGTCGGCTAGTGCTTGTCCCTAGATAGCTCGTCAAGGAAGATATGTGATATTGAACCGACTGAGCTCGATGTTCCACTTAAACAGCCTTATGGACATCTTGGGTCGTTGTAGGACCTGTCGTAAAGGCTGATCGGTGTAGACGTTGATTGGATGTACCTGGAAGTACGAGCGAAGTTTGCATGATACAACCACCAGGCAGTATGCCACTTTCTCTATCTTTGGGTAGTTTCTCTATGGCCCCATTAATCGTTTACTGGCATAGTACACAGGTCTCTGGATCCGGTTATCCTCACGAATCAATGCGGCACTTATGGCATGTGGCGATACTGCTAAGTAAATGTACAACTCCTCATGATCCACTGGCTTTGACAAAACAGGGGTTCTCTTCAAATGATTCTCTAAAGCTCGAAATGTGCCTTCATAGGCTTGCATCCATTTGAAATTCCTCTTTCCCTTCCTTATCAAATTGAAGAAAGGAATGCATTTATCGATCGCCCTGGAGATGAAACAACTTAGGGCTATGACCTTCTCGTTCAGGCTCTACACTAGCTTAATAGTTCTGGGTGCTTGTATATCCCGAAAGGCTTGAATCTTCTCTAGATTCACTTTGATTCCTCGTGCATTGACAATAAAACCAAGGAACTTCCCTGATGCAACATCAAATGAGCACTTCAAAGGTTTGATTTTCATGCTATAAAGTCGGAGGATATTGAACATCTCTGATAAGTCTCGAATGTGGTCATTTAATTGCCGTGACTTCATGAGCATATCATCCACATAGACTTCCATCATCCTCCTGATTTGATCTTTGAACATTCGGTCAACCAAACGCTGATAGGTAGTTCCTGCGTTTTTTAATCTGAATGGCATTACTACATAATTGTATAATCCAACGTCCATGAAAAAACTAGTGTGCTCCTGATTTGGGAAGTGCATCGGGATTTGGTTGTACCCTGAATACGCAACCGTAAATGACAACAATTCATGCCCCTATAGTTGAATCAACTAGCTGATCAATTCTAGGCAGGGGAAAACTATCCTTAGGGCACGCTTTGTTCAAGTCCGAATAGACAATACAAGTTCTCCATTACCCATTTGCCTTCTTTACCAACACGGGGTTAGATATCCATTCGGGATAGAGGGCGTCGCAAATAGACCCGTTGGGTTTAAGTTTATCCACCTCCTCTTTAAGAGCCATATATCTCTTGGACCCACACCTCATTTTTTCGGCTTCACAGGGACATACTTCGAATCAATATTTATGGCATGGCTCATGATTGCAAGCAAGATCCTACACATGTCAGAATGAGTCCAAGCGAATGCATCCAGATTTGCTCGAAGCAAATCAGTAAGTTCTTTGGTCATCGAAGGGCTGAGTTGTGATTCAATCTTCAACTCCAGCGATGGGTCGTCATGGTTGATTGAAATATCAATCTTTAGTTCAACCGGCACTGCCTTGGCCTCCTTGGGTTCCTCCTCATCGTCCCTTGGATTTATATCTCTATATATCCTGTTGTGGTGCCCAAGCCAAGGCTTAGGCTCTATTTGTAAATCTTTAGTAACCGAGATGGAGAAAGACTTGTCCACACCATTTCCCTTCTCTTTCCGCTAAGCCTCTCTTAACTCATCCACACAATAGGCACATCCAGTTACTTGATCACCATGCACAACACCTACTCCATTATCAATCAGAAATTTCAACGTCAGACACCATGGGGCCAATATTGCCCGAAATTCGACCAAGGCCAGATGGCCTAAGAAAACATTATACGGTGAATCCACATCCAAAACAATGAATGGTAGGATCCACAACCTCTTATGCTCACCGTCTCCTAACTCCACTGGCAATTCAACACAACCAACCGCTTTGATTACTACACCATTGAACCCGTGTATATGAGCTTTAGGCGGTTTCAAATCTTTAGCCTATATCCTTATTTGATCATATGCTTTCTTAAAGATAATATTCACATAGCTTCCACAATCAATAAAAAAATTCCTCACCAAAACGGGGCCAATCATGGCATAGATAACCATCAGATCAATAGTAGGAGCCTCTACTCTATTGACTTCTCTACTTCTGAATACTATATCATCCATCATTGTACGTTGTCACTTGGCTAGAGTTCCATCCTCCATATTCGAACAACATTCAAAGTCAACATGTTTCATTGAATTAGCATAACTCTCCATTTCCTGCTAATTCCGGTCCGCAGGGTGCGGTCCACTAACTATTGTGTTTATCATCAACCTGCCCTCGATCTGAGCAGGCTCCTTAGCCTGTCATAGAGCTTGCCCTCGATTGGGGTCAGACGTTCCCTATCCTCCCTCCTGCGGATTCTTGACAAACTGCTGCAACTTCTTCTGCCGAATCAATTTCTCAGTGGCATCGTGAAGATGCCCACATTCGTCAGTATTATGCCCATAGCATTCATGAAATCAGCGGTACTTCCCAGTTTTCTTTTTTCCCTCAGTCGATTATTTTGGACGTGGCTTCCTATACTGGAAAGTATTACAGATCGATAGATAGATGTTCTCCAAAGATGCATTCAGAGGTGTATAGTCGTTCCTTTTTCAATCGGGATTTCCTTCTTCACTCCTTTTTTGTTGACCTGACTTGTTTTGAACATTAACCTGAGCCTTTCCAGAGCTTTCGCCAGATTGCTTTACTGTGATGTTGCTCTGTACTACTTCTCTACTCGTCTCTACAGCATTGTTTCTTCTAGGCAATTTGGCCTCTTCCTTTCTCGTGAAGTAGTTTGCCTTCATATAGAAATGCTCCAATGTGGTTGGCGGTTTTCTAACTAGCAAATCATCAAACTCGGATTCTGGGTCAATCCACTTTGTCACAGCCATAAGTATGGCGTGCTCATTTGGGTTACTAACTTCTGTGGCATCAACATAAAATCTTTGCAAGTAATCCTTCAACGATTCCCCCGAAGCCTGGATTACACTAGATAGCGACATGACATCTTTGGTGCGTGTGGCATCAATCAAAAACTACTCCATGAATCTTGCAGCTTGCTCGTTCTGAGATCAATCGTGGGGGTAGCCTCGTGAACCACATTGTAGAAATTCCGAATAGAGTTATAGGGAAGCACTTACATTTGGTAGCATCATTCGCTCTCACAGAATCCATCAACCATTCATACCTCATGACTTGTTGCCGGAGGTCAGTCTTCCTTTCATAAGCGAGCATCGTACGCATGTTAAACCACATAGGATGCTCTGCTTGTAAAATTTTCTCAATAAATAGGGTATGACTCCTGGAGACTCCCCAGTCATCATTTGTCAAACCTTGGTTTTCCCTCATCAGCTCTGACCATTGCAGATAAATCTACTGTCTAGATGGATGGTGCTAGGTGGTGGTTGTGCTCCGTCCCGTATGAATGGTCTGGCCGGTGTCTCTGAGGCATGTTACGCCTCCTTGGCCTATTATCCTCTAAATGCGTATCCTAAGCATTTACCTCATTATCATTTTGGAGAGGTTGTTGACCAGCATCCACGCATGCTCCAATGTCTAGGTTCCTGGTTATAAGTCGAGTATGACCCCCAGTTGTAATTGAGGAGCCATGCCCCTGGTCGAGAGATCGGCACCGACCTGGTTTGGCAAACCACAATGGTGTGCCAAATGTTACTCCTTCACTCCATCTCATGTTGTTTCAACCCTATGGCGCCTACACCTATGGTGCTCGTATGATGAAGTTGAGCGTCTGGCGCCGAGTACAAAGCAAGACCTCCTCTAGCGCTTTGGCACTACTGTTCAGCAATATGGTTCATCAGGTTGGCATTAGCCTAGATTTGCTTGTTTAGCTGCCTATGGCTCTCCGTCAGCTACCTCATCAAGTCATTAAATTCATCTCTATTAATAGAATCAGCAAGGTTTTGGACTGCAGCAGGATCCATATTCGCATTAGTTAGCTGGTTGCTTGGGCCTTCTTGTTGGTCACTGGCAGTTTCATTGGCATCAACATTGTGGGAAGTAGATCTGGTACGCCTTACCATTTTAGATTCCTTTGCTTAGATCTTGAAGAATGTGAATAGTATCTACAAGCTTCTGAAAATGAATCAGAATCTCCTTTAGGGAATTTTTTTAATCCATTAGCAACAAAGGTAATCCTAATAGCCCGATAATCAATGCTCTCAATGAAAGCACCAAAATGTTTACAACTAAATTGGTCACAAACACCCAAGAATAGGTTTAAGTAGTGAAATAAATGAAGAAATTAAATGAAAAATGAGTAACAACACTGAATACAAAGAAAAATGCAACAGAAAGCACAAACAACAAGGTTTATAGTGGTTCAGCGTTGATTGCCTAAGTCCACTTTGAACACTTTCTTTATTGCTTCACAAATCACTCAATTACACTTATAATCAACAAGAAATAAAAAGCGATCAAGGAAGAATGAAATAAGATTAGTTATAAAAATGGCATAATTTTACTTACCAGCAAAATGTCCCTCAAAATGGCCCCCTGCCCCTGTATTTATAGATGAAGGCAGCCTCCATTCTAATCGAAACTTCGACCCTTGGACCCCTTCAACCATTTGGGCCCACCATAGGGAGGGCTAGGCCCAACTGTCAATGAATAGGGGACGATACGGACCCCTTCATAGGTTTAATTTGGACTAGCGATCCTATGGTAGCTCTCTTATAGTCTATATTGATGTTGTTCCAAATATCATAGCATTTGGACTTGTTAATCTCTGGTTCTCATTATGTTTCAATTATAGCCTCAATCTGGTCAAGGAAATGCCGACTCGTACTCAAAAATGTGTGCTATGTTGATCCAACCTCCTCGAGTTAGGCCTTACCGATCCCTCCATGAATCATACCCATAGGTTGATGCCGACCCATCAAACTATGCCAACCTATCCTTCCATATGTTCTATGCTGACCTGTCCGCTTAGATATGCTATGCTAATCCAAATACGTTATGCCAATCCATAACTCTGAGTGTTGTTGTGCCGACTCCTTCATTTCCTAGATGCTATATAGATATGACCATTTCCATATCCTATACCGATCCCACCATTTCCATATCCTATATTTATCCCACCATTCTCACACCTTATGTCAATCCAACCTCAATATGCCAGTTATATCGGTTTTACAAGTTATGTCGACCCCATTCATACCTCCCTCCATTCGTCAAGCATCCACACCAATCCTTGTTCTAATTAAACTAAATTCCAAAATTCCGACATCCTACATTATCTATCTGTCGACTTTATTTATCTTGGGTCGGATACAACTATTCATGCATTATACTCTAACCCGGTGGATGTCGTTTCATAACCATCCTTCACAAACAACCATATGTAGCCACGCCAAGGTACCCGATAACAGGTATTCCGACCCATCAAAGGTTTGAATGCAAGAGGTCTTAGCCTTCAAAGGCCCCAACCATCAAAGGCTTGACTGTAAGAGGTCCCGACCATCAAAGGCTCCAACCATCAAAGGCTTGGCCGTAAGATGTCCCTGCCATCGAAGGCCTTAGCCTTCTGTGTCATCATCAAAATCCTCACTAAAGCACCTCCTAAAAGGCGGTCAGGTTAGCCTTTAGTGCCTATGAAAATATGGCCTCACCAAAGCACTGGGAAAGCTTTCAGCGCCTATCATCAAAGGGAATCGTTGAAGCGCCTCCTAAAGGGAAGTGGGGTAAGCCTGTAGTGCCATCATCAAAGGCCTCACTAAAGCACCTGGAAAGCCTTCGGCCCATGCTACTATGGCCTAGTTAAAGCGCCTCCTAAAGGTAGGATGGAGTAAGCCTTTAGTGCCATCATCAAAAGGCCACATTAAAGTACCGAAATCTTCAAAAGGGAGGTCAATCAAAATCAAGAGCCAAGTAGTGCTCCCAATTTAATCAAACTTAAGAACTAACTAGTGCTTCCAAATCAATCAAACTGAAGCGCTAAGTAGTGCTCCTAAGTCTATCAAAATAAGAGCCAAGTAGAACCCACAAGCAGACTAGAATCCAAGCCAAGTAATGCTTTGAATTAAATTTAGTTTTCTAATGGAAGGTTTATCAGATTTGGGTTTTCGGTCTTTTATTATTATTGCTAGATTGGAGTTTCTAGCAGTCTTGTATTATTTCCAAATGTAGATTTATGGTCTTTTGATATGGATTAATGGTTTTCTCATATTAGGGTTTCTGGTCTTCTATTATTATTGCAAAAAGATGGATTTTCGGTTTTCCCTTATTATTAGTTCAATTTCTAGTCTTCCTTTATTATTAGATGGATTTCTTATCTTCTTTTATTATCAAATGGATTTTTGATCTTCTGTTATCATTAGATGGACTCATGGACTACCATTATTACCAAAGGATTTTCTAGACTTCTATTTGGGATATTTTGTCCTATGGCTAAAACGAATTGCCAGTCTGCCTTCCTATAATGTTATCGAACAATTTTCCAATTTAATTATTCAAAAAATTATGTTCACCACATAATAAGTGTATATCAAGAAATTATTAGTATTCAATAATATACTAAAAGTAATCCCGACTCATGCAAAAGAATATTGGGAATTCCACCAGTACTTATTGATCTATAATTTGACACGGTTGATGGCAATTTGAAGAGAGATGTTTGATTTTTTGATTGGATTTGGTCGGTGGTGAAGTTAGGTTTTGCCCTGGTCTAATGCAAGTGACTCCATAGACAAGTTCCGCCCTTTGGCTTCAACTATCCTTCTTCGAGAATTTGGGTATGTCCCGATTGTCGAATAGGTTCTAATATAGTGATTTGCTTCGAAATTGGATGTATTGGATGATCCCATCGCACTGCCTTTCTACTTTCGAACTTACTGTGATTTTGAAAAGCAAAGCTTCCAGCGTCGCTGCGAACAGCGGATCCGTTATCGATTTCTTATCTATAATGGATAAGTCCCAAAAAAGATAATCTTAGAGTACGATGTGACTAGTTTTTCTAGCACGAATGAGCTATCTACATAGAATGGTCCATTCGTGGTGTTTGGAACACCAGACTCACTATGCATCGATAATTCGCTACACTTTCCCCGACTAACACTCAGAATTTGACTGGTTAACACATGTCGACTTTCTTTGGATTTTGGGCATTGGTTATATGGGTGTAGTATTCAAAGTTAAACTTACCTAACCATTTTGAATGCCAAGTTTTATTATCTAGAATAACTTGTTGCCCCTCCCCCCGTCTCAAGCCAAGAGAAGGAATGACTACTCCATCTGAAGCTGCATCTTCTACCGACCTGGTCTCACTATCCATTCCTACCAGGACGTACCATCCCTCGACTCCCGAATACCAAGGCCAATTAGTTCCAGCTGGACATGCTGTTGGTCAACTACCTCTAGGATTAAGTATCTTCCATGACCTGTCGGAGCAGATATGTTTAATTTTATCCACTAAGTCACTTCGAAACATATGCTTGCAATGAAGCATCCTCGATGATAATGTCCATTTGTCGACAGTAGGTGATTCTACACTCCATCCCCCATCAGACTTCACAGCATGCAACTGCTATATATGGGTGGTGTTGTCCCTCCATTTAATTCCTTTCCAAAGGTGGTGTTCCAAGAACTTGGACTAGCTCCATTCAAAGTTTAACCAAATGGCTACACTCTGTTAAGTTCGTTGTACATCCTCTTCATGCATAGATTTGGCTGGCTTTCGAGATTTGATGAGCTTACCTATCTTTTGAAATTCAAGAGAAGGAAAGACTACCCATCCTACTTGATAATAAAAGCCTGGAACGGTTGTAAAGTAATCTAGAAGATGCACAACTAGTGTTCTGCCTTCAAGAACGAATATTTCTTTGTGCAATGCCCAAATGGATTCAACCATCTTTGGATATCTGGATGTAGGCTTCCTTTCCCTTGTCTTTCATGTGTGGGAATTTCTAAGTTTCCAACTCACAATATGTTTCCTTATAGGCTTTCCGGCTCAAGACGACAATGTGGAGCATGAGAGAACATATGAAGCTCTGAAGGCAATCAGAGCTAGTCAGCGCACTGTCGAATTCCTCTTGACAAATGAGAACCTATGGGAGCATGGATTGCTTTAACCTGGAAGATTTTTCGTTGCTGAATATCGAACACAAAGTAGCTCCAAACTTCATTTTCGTCTATTGCCCCCACTCGAAGCTCCAATGAGTATGTTCAAGGGCAATCAGAATGTCCGCTGTGTTAAGAGCACACTGAGACGGCCGCCGAAGGAGAGCTAATAAGCCTGAAAGAGGCGATGTCCCCACAGATTAGTGTGAATATGCTAGAATACCCTCTTTTCTTGAGGAGGATGAGGGATTCACGAGGATAAAAGGAAAAGACTTTGTTGATGATGAAGAAGGAGACAGCTTCTCCGATAATGATGATGACTACAACGCCAATGAGGAGGGGGACGATATATTTAGTGAATCACCCAAAATGATTCTCGCTCTTCCTAGCTCACCTCCTTTGGAATACATGGTCGTCGAGACTTCTTATGCAGTTGGTGATCAAATTTCGATGGATACTGAAGAACATGGCTCAAACTCGTCCTCTTAACATTAATTTAGTCAACATTGGTGAACCTTAGCACGATCAATTTAACAATTAGTGGCATCTCCAAAGTGTCTTGCTAAAAAAGGTAGAGAGACACCAACTTTAGTTCCTCAACAAGGTCTGTAGAGTGCTTAGTGGGTCATCGGCGCTACACAGTACACTTAGGGTCATGGACACGCTTTCTTGCATTGAATCTTGTTCTAGAATTCCGATGCTAACTCTATCTTCTTTTATTTCAGGTTCAATAGGATGCAGTTTCTGCAATAAGCTTTCACGACAACCTGATAGATCAAGAGCTCAAACTCCGATTCCTCAACTACTTTGCTACTATGAAACTAAAAAAGTTAGACGGAGGAGAAAAAATCATGAGGTCGATAAGGCTAGAAAGGATGAGCGGGATAGAGTGATTGGGAGGGAAAGAGAGAAGAGAAAGAGAGAGTGTGGAATTGAGTCGAGCTGTCATTCCACCAACTTCCCATGGGGTTTCTTTGAGCTTACCATCCCTACTTCTAGTGCTATTCCACTGCTCAGTGTGGCTCTAACTACTTGTCTCCAATAAGATTCTATTTCCCATGCAATAACTACTACTATCCCACCTACTTCTAAAGGGGTCTTCACTCCTTCATTCACTTTTCTTCCTAGTCCTCTCTTGCAAGCTACTATCCCCCATCTCTTCTTATAAGGTGTTAAGTTTGACCAAGAGATAACCAACATTTCAAAAGAGCTGGCGAAACTAAACATAAAGAACATCGAGCTGAGTGTTGACGATGGCTTCAAGTAAAAGAAGCTATGTAAGACCCTCTTCGAAGTTAAAAATATTAATTGCACTAACATCAACTCTTTCAAGTCGGAGAGAGCTGATTATGATAGGATGATGCGTGAGTGGGATACTGAATTGGCCGAATTCATTAAAGGGAAAGACGTCGCCCTTGAGTCTAAACTAATGCTGATAAGAGGATGTTGGAGATGTCCGAAGCTTACACTTTCGCCTAGATTACCATGAAGAACCACTCAAGGACGCTTATCAAGAAAATTTCTAGTTGAAGAGGCGGACCATTGAGAAGGACCAACTCCTCAAAGAAAAAAATAAGGCTATCCAGGCCCAGGATTTGACTATCGCTAACCTCACCCCACTTCGTAAAGATGTTTGGAAGCTCATGGATGAAAAGAAAAAGCTCTCTAAAGAGGTGGAAAAGCAGTCCACTGCATAGCTTGCTAGCGAGCTCTAGTTTGCAGTTTCCCAACAGAAATTAAGGAACTCCGTGATGAAAGGATTAGAGTGTACGAGAATCTCAACAAGGACCTGCTATTCTTTTATGCCAACGTGCTGATGGACAAAATTTGAGGTGGATGGACGACTACACTATGTCTCATCAGCATTTGGGAGGAGGTATTGTGCAAATGTGCGTAGGTAGGTGATGTGCACACTGAGGCTGAATTGATAGAGGTATATCTTGATCCTATGGATGTTAGAGCCCTTAATTCTGGAAGGACATCTTGGTTGAGGACGTCAACATGATGCTTTTAAATCCATCACTAAGATTTTTACTGATCCAAGCTCTTCAGGTCAGGGAAAAACATCTACTCCAAAGTCTCAAGAGAAGGCGCTAGTTATCCCTATATCCATGAATGCTAGTTTTGAGATCATGTGCTTAATTCCCACCTCTTCTACAAGTTCTCATTATAAGCCTTACGTTCCTCTTATTAAAGGACAATTCGAAGTATCCAGAGTCAACGAAGAGCACATCACACTAGAGGAGTTTGCAGTTATCATCCAGGAAAAGAGTGCGGGCTTAGGTATATCTCTTGTCTCTTCAGTGTTTTAGAAGCTTCAGTTCTCATCGAAATGTATTTCTAAAATCTACCACTTTGTTTTCCAACTTTAGGTCAACCTCACTTGCCACCTCCGCCTATAGCTTTGCATGTTTTAGGAACTGAAGCGATCTTTAGTGCATCAACCACCATCACTAAATGGTTTTCTGCATCCACTCCAGCTTGTGTCCCGATTTGAAGAAGATTGCTTCTTTAGAGAGCCCGGGGGACATTCTATCACTCAGGAGGAGGACATTAACATTATCAGTGCTTCGAACCCGATGAACCAAGAGACTATGGAAGAGAGGTTTAAGAAGGAGCAACATATGCTTAACATAAAGGAAGCTTTCAGAACTACCTAGTCCAGGATTACCCCGTTTACAATCAAGACAGGCAATCCAAAGTGCGGAGTGGTGCCAGCTGGTGGATCTGGAGGAGAGTCTGCACGTTACGAAGGCAGCATCCCCCGAGTAAGGACCCAAAGAGAGTGAGAAGCTCAAGCCCCTTCTAGGAAAGACTGGAAAAGGCAGTCATGGTGTTAAGAAGTAATGTCTTAATAGTCTTCGATTGAGCGTTTGGTTTTTTTTCGTAGTAATGGACAAGTTTGTATTTTTCTTTTTGGCCAAAATAGGCTGAGATTGTGCTGGCTAGGCCCACGCTGTTTTTTCTGTACATAAAAGATTCTAGTAGCAATGAAAGATTATCTTTAACTTCGTAATTTTTCTTGTCTACTATTCTTGCATTTTATGTATGATGCCAGTCTATGTATAACTACTTATGCATATAATATAATGGCCTGCTTTGCAATTTATTGTATTACATACTTCTGTTTCCATCTGATGTGTTCATTTATCAGAATTCTATGTATGTAAATAAGATTTCTACTGTTATTTTAGCATATTCTCATACTAAGCTCTATTTTGATTGCCAAAATATTCTGTTTGGCCAAAAATAACTATGATATGACTTGATGTAGCCTACTTTGCAGCTACTTCCATTCGAACTCGGTTAAGTTCGTTTCAACCAAGAATTTATGCATGTGCCATGGTCCGTAGGGTTGATTACTTTGGATGCTGAATCCGAGCATTTGTTAAGTGATTAGTTATCATAAGCAATTCTTTGGACCGCCACCAGCCCAATTCGTATGATAATTCCTATCTCCAGGAACTAATGACTCTACCGCTAGATTCCAATCATTTAGTTTTACTGCCGCCAATTCTTTGATGGTGATCGAATTCATCTAAGTTCACATCATTAGCCAATGTAAACCTGGATGTTGTATCAAAAAGATAAGTTATCATGATCTTCCATCATAACAAATTCTTCCAAGTTCAATGTTGAGATCCCGACCGTGCACTAGTTTCTCTCTTTGGAAACTTGTATACGGATAAGCCAACTCCTTGGATTTTGCTCTAATGTCGCCAATCTTCGAGCTTCGGTTAATTTCTTTTATTATCACTTCTCTTTGGGCAATGTTAAGTTTCGAGAAGTATGAGTCGATTTTCCAACTGACTGATTGTTTGGAATTTCCAGGAGTTACCAGGGTAGCATTAGTACTTAAAAGGAAGGGATCGATTTTCATTGTCGATCCAACGGTTTGATTCAATTCTCCCCGTCGACTCGGCAGTTTTGGGCCTTCCTGAAGTTGCCGTAGCAATGTCGATTCTTTGAAGGCTTGGATCGATTTTCGTTATGGATCTGGTGTTTATGTCGATTTTCCACATCGACTTAGTGGCTTTGAACCTTTCAGACGTTGTCGAAGCAACACCGGTTCTCAGAAGGTTTGGATCGATTTTCCTTATCGATCCACCAATTTAAATCGATTTTCCTCATTGAATCGACAGCTTTGAGCCTCCCAAACATTGTTGAATCAACGTTGGCTTTTAGAACGTTGAGGATCGATATGAACCATCAATCGAGCAGTTTAGACCATCTCGATGTTGCCAGTCTTGGGACAACGTCGGCTTTTAAAAGGTTGGGGATATATATGACCCATCGATATAGGGTTTGTGAGTCTGCACTCCCCATCCATCATCCAAGGATAAAGGAGAATTTTCTCGGTTGTGTTGCCAGCCGCATGGCGTAAGAATTTTGCTTGCAATAACATGGTTCCATTGGTTCAAGAAGCAGATTTTGTTAACGAGTAGAAGAATTGCCAAGTACTGCATATTTACACCACCACCAATGTCCATGGGAGGGTTATTTGTGAAAAGAAATTAGATAAGGATGAATGAAATAACATTGTTTTAGGTTGCTACATCATTCCTAGATGACCGGCTAGCTTGAAGGTTATTTGATAGTTGGTCTTTAACCAGCTTGCCTGGGCCTCTAACCATTGGGTCCAGGCAGTTTTCCTCGAGTAGCTAGACACTGGCGTCTTGTAGTTTCATAGCCATTCTGCAGCTCCCTAGCATACTACTAGAGCTTTTTTCCTTATCAGCTCCTCGATCAAAATTTTCGGATGTCGGTATTCATTAGTGTCGTGCCCATAGGTTTTGTGGAAGCAATGGTACTTTCTAAAACTTTTATCTTGTTCCCTTGCTTTCCCCTTGGCGACTTCTTATATCGCTCAATTGCTTAGTGGAAAGATAAAATTCTCAGTGTATTAAGGACATGTAATCTTCTAATCCGCAGTTCTTTGGACATTTCACATTCGGATCAGGCCCGTTACCGTAATTTTGACTTCTTTCTCTAAATACTAGAGTTTCCAACGTTTACCACAATGATGCTCTAGGTTACTTCAGTTGTTCACCATCAACCATTCTTTCGACTAGTCCTGCTTCTTCTAACCGCATGAACTAATTAGCCTTTTGATGAAATTCTTCCATGCTAGTGGGTTGCTTCAGCTTTAACCATCTATCGAAATCTGTATCTGGGTGAATGCTCCGGACCAAAGCCATAAATATAAGATCTCCTTTGAATTGCTAATTTCAGTAATTGTGATGTTGAATCAATTCAGGAAGGCTTTCAGAGACTCCTTGGGTCCTTAAGACAAGCTAGATAGGGCATTGCGTCCATTAACCGGGCAGCAAGGAGCAAAAACTGCTCTAGGAACTTCTTGGAAAATTCCTCAAAAGTTGAAATAGACTTCGTTGCAAGCCTAGTAAACAACATGGATTTGGCTCCATCCAAGATGATAGGGTAACACCAACAGCGAACAACATCCATTGCTCTAGCTCTATACATATGCCATTCGTATTTGTGTAAGAGTTGTTTGGCATCAGTTGTTTCTTTATAGGATGACATTGTCGGCGTAGTGAATTTGTAGAGATATTCTTCTCTTATAATATTCTCAGTAAATGGAGTTTGACTTGGTGCGGAACCTCAATCTTCATCCCTTCTACCACTGTTCTCTTCCACTAATCGTTTGACCAAATCAGCGATGTACTCCTCGTTGGCACGATAATCTAATGGTCGGCTACCAAGGGATGCACCAAGTGTTTGACTCTACAAAAGGTCTTGGTTGGCCGACTAACGTCCAGGCGCTTCTATTTCTACGAGCACCATTCCTTCAAAATTTCATGGATGTACAGATGGTTGAGCTGCGGCTGTCTGAACTCCACCTTCATCAGCATGAACATCTAATTTCAAGTCATCGCCATTAAGATGCAAATCCACTTCCTTATCAAATACATCCATGGCATCACCTCCCTAAGCGGCATCTACAAGGGTATTTCTCTTGGAACCGAGTGAAATTCTCTTGTTATTGACCTGTTTTCTTGAGGGAGAACACTCGTGCTTCCTTCTCAACTCCTCCTGCAACTCCATCAACTACTTCCTCATGCTTTTGTTTCCCATGTCTCCTATTTAGGCTAGAAACAGAGGAATTCTCCTATTCTATAATGGGTGAAGTTTCCCTTTTAGTTTTCCTGGTAGTTCGGGGTTGTAGATTGAGCAGAGAGTCCATCTTATCCATGAGAGCTTTTTTGCTATCTCCCATATTTTGGTTAAGTTCATGGATCATCTTATCAAACTCTCCTGTAGTCACTACTTCATGTTTAGCAAAGGATCCTGGGATTGCATTTCCACTATTAACTTTTGTTTTGTGAGTGTTTACTTCATCACCACTAGTTATTGCTCTATGGATCTTTCGAAGGTAGGTCTTCCGTTTGTGGGTGCCATAGATCTCCAGTAGCAAGTCTTCAAATTCTTCAAGTAGAATTTCTAGATCTAACTACTGGATCTCTTCAAATCCATAATAGCAAGCTAGATCCGAGCTTAGATTCAGTTTTCTTAGTGAAAACAGTAAAATATTAACACCTAAAATTGATCAAAACAGAAGATTGAGTTGTAGGGAACTTGTATGACCTAGATCTACTGATATATTGAAAATAAAAGAAATATAGAAGAGAGATATGGGAATTTTATAGTGATTTGGTAATCTTTGACCTACGTCCAGTTTATAGTTTTATTGATTAGGAATTTGAGTTAGTTTGTATGAGATTATGAGGAATTAGAGAGAAAATAAGTCACTAGTATAGGGATTTGACAAGTTCTAACTCCTAAAACTTCCTAGAGTAGCTATCTTAATGACAATTGTGAGAAAGAAGAAGGTGAAGAGCAAAGGTGTCCCAAATCTAGAGTAAAGAAGAAAGAGCGGTGAGAATATCCTGTTTTACTTGCAATATGGTTTGTATTTATAGAGGAAACAAGCATAGTGGGTCAGAAGACCAGTTACAGCAGAGTCCAGTCATCAGCCCAAAAGTCACACGTGAAGTCACATCTTCTACCAAGCAACCAAAATAAATCTGCACCGAGTTAAATAACTTGTACCGAGTTATTTTTTTCGTGGGAAATAATTTGTACCTTCTTGCATCATCCTTCTCACTTTATTTTGATGTGTCGTATGTTATTTTCATCGATTGCTTATTAATTTTGGTGACTATTTCTTAGTAACGTAGGTTATTCTACCGTTTAGCTATCATCTCTTCAATTTTTGGAGTTGGTTATCCAAAACCCATGAAAATCACTTAGGCATATATAAAAGAGGTAGATAATAACTCATATGAAGTTAGAGAGGAGTTTTGGGGGGAGAGGGTGAAAATAACTCGGTACCGACCTGTATTACTCGGTATTGACCTATTTTCATAGGTTATTTTTAGGTGAAACATTTTCAAATTATTTCTTTGCTTCATCTAAGTTTGCATCCAATATTTCAAGTTATTTCGCTGTCATCTTGTCATTCTAACTTCCATTGACTTCAGGTTGATTAGAAGCCGGATTAACAGTAAAAATCAAAGTAAGCTAAGTGCTGTGTTGGGGCAAGCAGGGAACTACAGAGGTGCAATAAAAAAAATATTGGAAAATATTTTTGGATTTTGGGGAAAAAGGGAACTAGATCCAAATCTTTTTCTAAAATGAAGGAAAAAAGAAACTGCAAATAACTGAAAGAAAAATAAGGACGAATAAGGTAACGACACGTGTAAAGACATTGTCAAGGATGTCAGGGTTTGTCAGTAACGATGTTGAACGGTGGCCCTATATTACAAATATGAACTGCACGTAATATAAAGGGTCATACTGCACCAAACTTAGGAAGAGTTCACTTGATAAGAAAGATAAGAGGCACTTAGTGTAACGATCTGTAATTTTACATATCGGAGGGTCGTAAAATATAACTTTTAAATCCAAATGAGGTCATATGATTCTATAACTTAAGAAAATGCCTATTAGTGACATTTTCTATCTTTATAATTTTTCCATACAATTTTAACCTTGGAAACTTGTATTGTCCCTAACTTTTGATATGAGCCGAATTAGTATTCGAGACCACTTTCATTGGAAAGATATGATGGTTTCACTTTCCATAGAGTGGTCATTATAGAAATTTGGACTTTTAGGCTTAGAGATATGGCTGTTTGAATATCTCAATTTTGAAGCAGCTTATTGGGTAATTAGTGAGTTTGGAGGCAAGCCCATTAACCCATTTCGGGTTTGGAGATCTCATATGGATAAATCATCATTCCTAAATCACTTTTACACCTTCGGCCATAGATTTAAGCCTCCATCAACCCATTCTCTACACAAAACCTTTTCTTTTCTTCTCCAAATCACGTATAAATCATAGATAAGGGCTAGGCAAAAAATGGGATTCATTAGAGATTGTCAGATCTACATTTTTGGAGAGGAAAAAAAATCTGTTCTTTGATGTTGATTCTTGGATTTGTGAGCTAAAATTGGATTTTTGATGTTTTAGTGAATGATTTATCATCTCTCACCTTACTATATATGTATCTACATATTCTAACATGTTTTGAACCCATTTTTAAAATAAAAATTAAGTTTTACTGCTCTTCTAAAATCTTTATAGTAAAAACATGAATAAATGGATTTTTGGTGTTCGAGACATGTTGTTCGAATATATGATTGCCTTGACAGATGTTAGGCTATGTTATATACATATTGTACAATGATTACCATGGTTGGTTGTGTAATTTACATGTTTGAATGTTGTTTGGTGAATATATGGTGTTTGTTTATATGCTTGTATGATCGAAAATGCTCAGCAAAGCAAAGTAGAGGTAGGAACCATAGAGATAAACTTCAACGAATTGGCTCTATAGCTTTTTTGGTCATATTGTTGCATTGGCGATGCATGAGAGTTGAAGCATTAAGTGTACCAATGAAATCGGTGCACTTTGGAGTGCTGAAAGTGCTACAGAGTTTATAGTCGATTGGTGGTAGTCGACGGGTGGATGGGCCAGTAATCAGTCTTGAAATCTTAGTTGGTAAGTGGTTTGGTCAGTGATGGAACGCCGAAACATGGTTGGCATATGCGATGGTCGGTGACCGAGTGTCGAAATACGATTGACATATGGGGTAGTCAGTGACCAAGCACCGAAGCATGGTCAGCATATGCGGTGGTTGGTGACAGGTCCTTAGAACATGGTTGGTGGCCGAACACATGGGCCAATTCGATGGAATTTGGGTCGGAGTGTTCGATGGAAAAAAAGGCGGACACGGGTTGCAAGGTTAGTTTGGCGATCCCGTCTAGCGTGGCTTGGTCGTAGGATGGAGCCTGGAGTTTAGCTCTAGACATCGAGGCAAGGCTTGGGCTTGCTTGATAGTCTGGGGAGTTGGCTTAGGGTGAGGGGATGAACCTAGGATGGATCTAGATGACTTCGGGATGGCAACTAACGAAGAACGAAGACTTCGATGACTTGATGTTATGAGTGAATATAGCATCTTGTGGTGGACCGAGAGGACGAATTTTGCACGATAGCTCGTAAAGTAGAACATGAGGTTGTGATGCTCGTGTGTAGGATAAGGGAGTCTGAGTGTACCCAGGGTAGTGTGTGTGTACCCATTTGTTTGGATGTCTGCGTTTGTCCAGTCTTTAGCCATATACATAGGCAAGAGTTAAGCATCTATGGTATTGTTCTACTGTCGATATGTATAGGCGAATAACTCTATGGTTGTGATGTCATTAATAGGATATGATAATTTTTGTGTACCTAGGTTGTAACTATATTTTAGGCGTATGCGTGTAGACAGTCCCTAGACATCTATGTGGACGATGTGTTGAGCATTTGATAGAGTTATCATATATCTAAAGCACTTGATTAAGAGATGTAAGACTATGTGATGGATGCTAGGTTTACTGTATGCTTGGTATGCTGGGTGATACCCTTATACCCCATATCTTTCTCTTGTGATAGTAGTTTAGCGTATACCATTTTTATGTGACTCATTGAATGTAGGGACATGTCAGGTATGGTTGTTCATACTCTATACCCTATTTACTACAGACGATATTTACAATATTTTGAGATGATATATCGCTCATACCAGACTGTTGTCCAACCCTATGTTTTATGCTTTGCTTCTTATTATCTCGAGTACCATTAAATGAGCAAATCAGGGATAACAGGTCTGGATAATGCATGGAGCTCTATGGAGTACGAGTAGGAGGTTATTCTTTCATATATCTACACTTGGGGCTTACCATCACTTATATACAAATGTGCAATGTTATGGATTTATGTCAGTACTTGTATTATAGAGACAGTTATAGAGTTTATTATGGAGATTTAGGATGTATAAACTCTTTCTTTTAGTTTTTTTACAGTCTACAGACCTGATGCACTTTAATGTTCTTATCTGCGGTTCATTTGATTATATCACCGTCTCACCTGTTTTACATCTATGTTGTTGTATTACATTTTATTCGTGCGACGTGAGATGTTCTACAGGTTCTTTGTTTGGATTTTCTCTTCTTTAACTCTTGTCTACCGTCCTATATCTACCGAGTACCTCTACATCGCATCATATAGTTATATTTGGTACCGAAGGTGTTGGGTGGTCATCACAGTTAGCATTGGGGTAGAGTGGTACTGCATCGAGAAAAGTGGTAAAAGAAACCTAATAAAGGATAAGTAGGTGGGACTCAGGGAGAGGCCAGGTCAGTATGAGGAAGGGATCCTACGATAGAAACAAGGTTGGAAGGGCTATTCACACCGAGTGAGGAAACTCAATCAAATGCACACCTTGGAAAGGTGAGGAAAGGCATTCAAATTCTAGGGACTGTGGGCAGTTCCCTTAGTTAACCAATTTAAAATGGATTCACACCTTGGAAAGGTGAGGAGAGGCATTCACAAAAGCATGCCTAGTGAAGGTGAAGCATTCAGTTACGTAGGGCGCAGTATTAAAGTTTTAAAGGGAAATAAAAAAAGAATCGCATGGGGTGTAGTATTAAATCATTAAAGGAAAATGAGTAGAAATTGCATGGGGAACAGTAATTGAATCATTGAAGAAAAGTAGGAGGACCTACGGGGGATGTCATAATCAACAATTAAAGTAAATACGTAAGACCTACATGGTGCGTAGTAATAAGTAACTTAAGAAGAATAAGTAAGTTCTATGCGGGGTGCAATACGAAACAATGAAAGGAAAAGTAAGTAGATGCACGAGGCACAACATTGTAATTGATTAAAATATACTCTAAGGTGGGAACCAAGAAGGGACTATGCAGGATGCACAGTATTAAAGCATTATAAAAAGAAAAGAATGAATTAAATTAGGAATTGACTAAGGGTTGGACCGAGGTGCATAATTAAGTTGGGACCACTTAGGAAAGCCTAAGATGCAGACGTAGATAAGAACCAATTACATCAGTATTTTGAATGTTCCACTCTTGATGTTCGAATAGCGGGGAGGAAATTTAACCTATACAATATGATTTGGTCTCATTATATGATTATTTTAGTAAAAGTATTGTTCGCACTAGACTTTATGTCTGATCCGTATTTTTATTATTGATTTACCCATAAATTCATGGGTGCTCATTTGAGTGGGCTGAGTTTATGGGATTAGACAAGCTTGAAATAAGGGCCACAATAGCATGTCAAAGGAGGAACAAGAGGCTTGGTAGCTAATAAAGATTTTTTTTCCCATTGTATTAAGGAGTGTGGACCACATCATCATATGTTGACCCAATTTTTTCTATGCTAATTTTCTATTATTTGTGACCCCTGTATGGGCACATTTTTAGGTTTATTTGTGAGTGAAGTATGTGTAAAGAATGTTAAAGAATTTTTTTGATGAAATGAAAACCTTTAGCTGCTTTTTTTCTTTATCTGTGTTAATTAATAAACTAGAAGATGACCGCAACATCTTCAACGTTCATCTTCAAGTCTCAATTGCAAGATGTTACAATCATTAACGAAACTCAAGTGGACATAGGCCAGTGATTTGCCGAACCACTATAAAAATTATATTTCCTTCTTATTTAACTCCTTTTTTTCCTTGATAATTTTCATACTTTCAAAACATATATTATAATATTGTATATATTAACATATCATTGTATGATTTTCATTTTTAATGTTATATGTATAAGAAAAGCATTGATAATCACAGAGGTAGAGTTGAAAAATATACATGCACTTAATTGGCAGCGTTCAAGATATACCAATTTTTTCATGAAAGATGTAGACTATGTTATATGCCTGTATGTGTTATCCGATTTTTTAACCATGCAGCCTTTCACTTGAATCTGAACGTTGGGATAAAGATGAAAATACTCATGGACTTGGAAATCAGCTTAGAAGGTAATAGTTGTAAACTATAGAAGTTGCAAAGAA
This sequence comes from Allium cepa, assembly GCA_030765085.1. Taxonomy (NCBI): domain Eukaryota; kingdom Viridiplantae; phylum Streptophyta; class Magnoliopsida; order Asparagales; family Amaryllidaceae; genus Allium; species Allium cepa. Next base: position 506,981,901 of record CM060941.1, on the reverse strand, counting down.
ATTAGGGAAAAGAAAACCACACTGTACTGAGCTGATCCACTTGGCACTGACCACTATTTTAGCCTTCAGTGGGATCCTAAATCTTTGGTTCAATAATAACGGTTATTATTAGTCGAACTACTCCGGCTAGTGTTTTTGATTTTGAGTTAACTTGAGTTGATCGTGATACTAAGCCCCATATAATTGAGGAGATGAATTCTCTCTTGAATAGTGTTTCACTTTCATTACTTCCATTCGATGCCACTATAGGCACTCGATGGGAATCGTACCATAATTTGACTATAATCAAAGCCGAGCTTTCATATTGACGATCAACCGTATTCTCAAGTCGAGAAAACTGTGTAAATTAGCCACGTCGACATTTTCTGTTTTACCTTAGTTATATTAAATAATAGAATATTGAGTAAGTCATTCTATAGTTGTCCAATGACTATCATTATGTAACCAATAATAACCTTGCTTTCTATGCTATTTAAGTAAATAAATTTAGTAAAAAATATGTTTAAATTTAATTTTAGATATTTAATCTTTTGAAAATAAACTTTTAGTTAATTAAATTATTTTTAATATAAGATTTATATTTAATAAATTAAACTAAATTAATATATTCGTTTCAAATAATCCGTTAATCGAAAAAATGGACCAACACCCAAGAATGAGTTGTGGAAAACTTGTGAGAACTAGATCTAGGAGATGACAGTAGAAATCAAAAGTAAAATAACGAGGAGACATAAGATTTTTATTACGGCTTAGCAACCACTGGCCTGCGTCGACTTATAGTTTTATAGATTATGGGTCCTAGAGAGTTTGTATGGTAATACAGAGAATTAGAGTCACAAGACAAGAAGTTCATGAGTTTAAGGCCCGGAACTACCAAGAGCAACTGCTATGGTGACTATTTTGAGAGACGAAGATGGTGAAGAGTAATGGAACCCTAGATTCAGAGTATAGAAGAAAGAGTAGAGAGAAAATCCAGTTTTGGTTACTCTATGGTTTGTATTTATAGGAAAATAGAGGTACTGGGTTAGAAGCCTGCTTGTATTAGAGTCTAGGAGTCAGCCCAATGTCACACAAAAGATTGTAGGGTCCATTGAGTTAAATTTAATTACTCGGTATGGATTCATTTCATTTGGTGCCAAGTTATTTCCTTAAGTGGAAATTGGTTCAACTCCTTTCTACTGCTCTTCTATCTTCAGTTGGTGTGTTCTATGCTCTTTTCATTGACCATTGTTTGACTCTAATGATCGTTCCACCATCACTTGTGTTATTCGACTTTCTTAGTTTTCCTCACTTCAACTCTTTGAATTAGTCGTCCAAAGTCTAGGAAAATACTTAGTTACGTTTACAAGGGATAGAAAATGAATTGCATGAAGTTGGTGAAGTGAAATGGGGAAGCAAAATGACTCGACACGAACTAAATGACTCGGTACTGAGTTATTTACTTAGCTCCAGTTTCTTTGAGATTTATCGAGTTGCTTCACACCATCATTCTGGATAGTTCTATCCCGTTGGAGAGAATCATGAAGGCGAAAACCAAGTCGGTCAAAATCACGGGCTTCGGATTAAGGTTGACCTAACTTGGTGTCCGACCCGAGTGGTTTGTGCATTTGCTTCAGGCTTTGCTTGACGTCGTCCAAAGATTAGAGTTTGACCTGAGAGTTTTGTGAGTTTGAACTGATAGTTCTTTGAGGCTGACCTAAGATCTGCTCGATAACAATTGCTTGGAGTCTGGCCTTAGAGTTTCGTTAGTCCGACCTGAGTTCTATTCTATAACGATTGCTTGGAGTCTGACCTGAGAGTTTTGTGAGTCCGACCCGAGAAAAAACATAACTCGATACCGAGTTGTGGCTTATAACTCAATACTAAGTTGACTTGGGTTAGACCTGATAGTTTTGTGTATCCAACCCGAGTTCTGCTCATTAACAATTTCTTCGAATCTAATCTGAGAGTTTTGTGAGTGCAACGCAAAAACATCATAACTCGGTATCGGAATATGACTTATAACTCAGTTCCAAGTTGACACGGGTCTGACGCGGGTCTGTCTAGAGTTTGAGTCGTGCCCGACTCCAAGTCATATCGTCTCACCTTTTCATTTCTCAGCTTGGGGTTTTCTTCATTTTTCCTAGGTTCATCTTAAGCATGACTTGGGTCTGACCCCAAGCACTAAGTTGAAAAATTCAAGTCAACTTTTTTCGCTTATTTTTAATATCTCCTTTTTCTTGACTTTTTATCATGTTTCCAAAGTCCTTGAATCATTTTGTCTTCATCTTAACATTCTAACTTTCAATTGAAATCGGCTTTGTCAAAACCCCGATTAACACTTACCCCCATTTCATTGAAAACAAAGCATGTTTTGGATAAAGACAAGTTCTAATTTGCTATCTATAGATTCTTAATAGTCGTTTAGGGATTCCTTCAACTATTTTGCATAGTTAGAATTTGGTTCTTTATTCTTCATGCTAAAGACAAGACCTACACTCTGATGACCCGATCTATGCTTTGAAGATCGCTTCATGCCTTAGATGAGCATGCTCTCCCTTTGCTATCTTGTTTTCATTTTTGCTTTTCTGTTGCTATAACTAAGATCTTTTCCTTCAGGACCTTCCAGTGCCGAATCCTTTAAGTCATTGTTGAGTGCCTTTGGCCTCGTATTTTTATAATCCATTGAGTGAAATTCATCTAAGGCTGGAGGAATGGAAATTGCTATAGTAATGGTGATGATGGTGGTAGTACAGCCAATTACTTCTTAGTAGATATAACTGAAGTTAGGTTGCGCTTGACTTATGATGGATCTCAAACTTGTTTTAGCTTGTGTTCACGCCGTTTAAGAGACATGCCTGACTCTTTGTCTTTGGCTAACTCCTATCAACACGCAGTTATTCTTGTATTATCGCTTGCATTCCAATAAGATGGTTCATTTCATAAATGGTCGAGTTGGATGATTCCACACTACGCTTTCCCTAATGCTGCAATATGTGTACCTAAGAAAGAAAATCTTTCCACGTTGTTCCGGGCAACAGCCCGTTATTGATTATTCATTGATAACGGTAAGTTCCGACATATAATAACACTCTACGACATAGCTCGTTTTTCTAGCACGAGTGAGCTATCTATACAAGATGGTTCGTTCATCGCATATGGGACACAAGACTCATACTGCATAGATCGACACTTCTCACTGCCTCGGTCAATGCTCGAAATCCGATTGGTTGACATACATAAACATCCTTTGGACTTCGGGCATTTGTCACATGGGTTTTAATTTTCAAATTAAAATATACTTGACATTGTTCAAGGTCAAGTTTCCTTTTCTATATGGGCTCGTCGATCACCTCGCTTCACGTCCGGTGATGGTACATCTACTCCTCCTAAAGCTGGGTCCTCCGCAGCTCATGAATGTATTACTAAGCATAGTTGCTCTTACAGTGCTGTTGCTAAATCCGCCTCCTCCACTAAATGAGTATGAGCTTTATGGGTCGTGGAAAAAAGAGGGAAGAGCAAATATGGATCTCCCGAAGCTTGCTGGCCTATTGGTCTTCCTTTTACTCGTATAGTCTATACTCTTTGTTTTCACTTTATATAGATTGTGTTCCTCTTGACCTACTATTAGTCGTGAAGAATCCCAGTTCCGTACCACTCCTTACTATCTTGAAGAAGTAGTTGAGATGTTCATATCCTCTTCGTATGTTCTTTACAGTGAACTAAATCCTGTTTAGGAAATTTATTTTTCAAAATGCTTGACTCTTGGAGCTAGTAGTAGCTGAATGTTATGGGGAAAATTATCCAATTACCTTTAGTCTAAGTGTTTCTTACTAATCTTGATCCTGGATCAGTAAAACCCAACGATACCAGATTCAAATTTCTTTATGATTATTCTTGCATATTCTTGACCAAGCATCTCCCACATAGCAGCTAGCATTATCTTTGGTGTACGACAGTGGACTTGTCTCGATCTTTAGAAACTAGCACGTGAATAGTTTGCTTCTAGTCATCCCTATTGACGTTGCCTAACTTCGAGCAACAGTCAATTCCCGCAAGTTAGGGTCAAATAATCCCATCAATCCCTGTATGGTTATTCCTTCCTGACGTCGCCTATCTCTGGGCAATGGAAAGTACCTGATGCTTTGGGTGAGTTTCCATTGGTCGACTTTCCTTGTAGATAGTCCAAGTTCTGCATTACTCCCTATTACTGGGGAACATTATCTGCAATATTTACCCCCCATTCATATGTTTCCATTGTGATCTAAGTTCTACTCATTGCAATATTTACTCCTCATTCATATGTTTCCATTGTGAACTAAGTTCTGCACACAGAGTTTACATCCATGAATCCGGGCACTAGTTTGAGTTAATCATGTGGGGTAAATTATTTGACTGCCCCCAATGCGATTGTGCTTCCCCAGTCATGGTATTAGATTGGGAAAGCCCGATAATACTTATCTTCTACTTGCCTTGACTTTCCTCGCCTATCCTCAATTGAGCTTTTTCTGCTTGGTCGCTAGTACAATTGTTGAAGTTCGGTCAAGCCCTTGCTTTAATCCTTGGAAACTAGTTCTAGAATTATTCGATTTCGATTGTCCTTCTTCGACGTTGCCTATTTCCAGAGCATAAAATAATTTCTAAAGAATTGTGATTATGCCTTCCTAATGTTGCCGATCTCAAAGCAATGGAAGATTTCTAAAGGTTGCAGCTAAAAGCCCAGTCGTGCATCGGTTTCTATCTTCAGAAACTAGCAGATCAACGACTCAATTCCAAGAATTTAGATACCAAGAGTTTCCTCTCAGTATCTAAACCTTTTTTCTCACTGCTTCTATATGTCCATATGACTTTGTCCTTGTGATCATAGCAATGATAGGTTCCTGAAGTTCGAGGTTGAAAATCTGCTCATGCACCAGTTTCTATCTCCGAAAACTAGCACACCGATGACTCTATTTTGAAGATTCGTCCTTGTTGTCTATCTTCGAGAAATAGCCTATTTTTGCATCTTAGAGTCAAATGATTCGATCGGCTCAAAATTGAATACTTCTTTCTGACATTGTTGTCTCCGGGCAACATCGAATTCCTGAAGATTCTACAATTAAGTCATCCCAGCATTTCTGATCCTAGGGTGATTGTAGACCTCTGAGTAATATAAGACGGTACCTTCCTAATGTTGAGAATCTTTGGATAACATCAGATTCTTGAAGGTTGGGATGAAGATTCGATCGAGTACTTGCTTCTACCTTCGAAAGCCAGTGTATCGATAGTTCCATTCTGGTTTCCCTTTATCATCGCCAATCTTTAGGCGATGGCACATTTTTACAAGCTAGGACCTAATGATCTGGTTGGTCTATAAGTAAGTTATCAATCCTTTTGGACCTCCCCAAACTTCAGGCAACAGAAAATTCTTGATGGTTAAAGCTGAATTATCCGATCGATTCCGGGTTCGGTTTTGGGAACCTTCTCACCAACGCCAATCTTCGAGCAACAAAAAATTGAAGATGGTAATTCTTATTGTCAAGTCTCCTTGACATCGTCTATCTTTATGCAACAACATATTCTTGAGGGCTATGCGCTTCTTCCCTCTGTTATCACCTATATTTTCGGGCATTAGTGTGCCCTTACCAATCTACGAGCAGTAATAACTTTCTGGAAATCAGCTTCCCTTTTCAACATTGCTGAGGCAATGTCGGGTCTTAAAGAGTAGGGTATCGATGTGTTTCTCCATAAATCCACCTTTCGACTAAGTTGGGACCTCTTTAAGGAAAGAGCAAGAGAGAAGAGCTCAAGATAGACCTTTTGAAAGTGTCAAAGGGATGCTATCGTCAAAGTATGGAAGCTTCAGAACCTTTCAAAGTAGTTGGAAGGTCTCTACAACAAAAGTCCAGTGAGTTCATACCTTTTGAAGCGGACAAAGGAGTCGAAAGCACCCTTCCATCTTTAATAGTCACCATTCGACTGGGTCATTTCAAATGCTTGATGACCTTTTGATTAAGTCAAAGCAGCACCTTTCATAGGCATGCTTAAGTCTTTCGGTAGCCACCTTTTGAGCTGGTCAAAAGCATCAGGGTTGAAATGTGCCAACCCGCATCTACAAATAAGACCCAAAGGGTCACGTTTCGGGGATCCGTTTCTTCTAATTCTCAACCTATATACTCTTATCAAAAATATTGTAAACCCTAATTAGAGTGCTGATTTGTGAATTTAAAGAAATAATGTTTTCTTAACTTGATAAAGGGAAGTTTCTAATACTTTAGATTGGTTAACTATTTCATTAAAGCTTTTGTTAGATTCACCTTTATATTTTAGGTTTCGCCTGCATCGATAGAACTCTCTCGACAAAGTCAAAACCTTCTATAATCATTTCTATAGATACCTACTCCGAACTACCTTCCCTTTGAACCTTTGCTTTCAACAAGAGCAAAACCAAACCATAACTCATCGAAACCTACAATCAACACATAGAGCCCAGGGTCTAAGATTTCGACAAGGTCGAAACCCCATCTTCGATCATTAACCTAAATCCAAGCTATTCAACAGATTCAGGCCTCCGAATAAGTTTAAACCTACCAAGGTGCACCTACCTCAGGGTATCTCAACTAAGTCGAAAGGAAGGCTTTCGAAGAAGGAACGACATTATCTCTATTGAGTCGAAAGGACATTTAACATAGAAACCAACCCTTTCGACAGTTTCAAAAGGTTAGTTTAGGAAATATTCATTAACTAAAGCCTATTCAAAGAGGAAATTCAAGAAGGATACATACCTCCCTTTCTAATCCACTTTCTTAAGGGATAACCTTCAATCTTTAGCACATTGGGGGTGTTGACAAGAAATTTGGTTAACATTTTTAATGCTAGAAGGAGAGCTCGAACCTCCGACTTGGATATACCCCCAATGCTGCTATTCTCTAACCCTACTTAGTTCAATCCTACTTCAATTTTTACGCTTTGGTAAATCATGGCTAGAAGAATCTTAAGATCGAAACAAGGATCTATGAGCCCCACGAGATAAAATTCCCTTCAAGGTTCATCAAGAACTCCAATCAAGATGAAGAGTAAAGACTAAGGCTACAAGCTCTTAAAATTATAAACAAGAAGAAAGTAGAATCTTATGATCTTAAGAAATGGAGCCTGAATCCTTTTCATGTAGGCCCCACCCTTATCTTTGCACCAGGAAAGAATACAAATGGAAGTGACAATGTCTTCAATCAAATGAGAAGGACAATCCAACATTATTCCAAAGGCACTATCTTTGAGAAAGAAATAATGGATGATTATGATGCCTTTGCGCATAAGTAGCAACCAACTGCAACAGAAGCACTTCCAACTCAAGAAATTCGAAGGGTGGTAAAAAGAAAAGCAATCGAAGAATGTGAAATAATAAGTCCAAGGAATAAAAACTCAAAAGGCCATCCGCAACAATCAAGTTTCAAGTCTAGACTTTCAAAAGAGTGCAATTTGACAACTTCTATAGAGAATGTCTACTAGCTTACAAAGGATGAGCTTAACTACTAGCCATCATAGAAAAGGACGCCAGAACATGAAAGAAAACAAAGAGGATCTTATTGTCATTACCATATGATGAATGCTACGAATCTAACCATTGCAGAGCCATAGAGGGGATGATCATAAATTTCTTTCGACAAGGAATGATCAATGAATATGTAAAAAAATTCGAGAAAAATCAATAAAGAGTTGCTTTTCAAAGAAAAATCGACATGGTTAGGAGTGAAATGCTTCTTATATTTGGATACTACCTAAGATGGTAGTCTACCTAAGATGGTAGAAAAGCCTCTGTCCGTACCAAGTTGGCCAGGGCACCTCCTGTAGAAAGGGCGGGTAAGCCTTTAGCCATGCCATAAGATGCCCAAGTTAAAGGGTCGGACACGCCCTTGGCCGCGCCTTTGGTTAGGTCAAGGCACCTCCTGGAGGGAGGACAGAGTAAGCCTTTATCCACACCATAAGATGGCTAGGGTAAAGCACGGAACATGGCCTTATCCACGCTGTAAAAGGGCTAGGGTAAAGCACCGAACATGGCCTTATCCACGCTATAAAAGGGCTAGGGTAAGACACCTTTGGAGGGAGTACGGAGTAAGCCTTTATCAACGCCATAAGATGGCCAAGGTAGAGCACCGAACAATCCCATATCTGTGTCGCAAAAGGACCAGGGCAGGGTGCCTCTTGGAGGAAGGTCGGGTAAGTCCTTGGTTCCAGTCTCTAAGATGAGCTAACCAAGAGCACCGGACAACAATGGACTAAGACGTCCAGGCCCAAAAAGAGGCTTATTCTATAATGGGCCGAGACGTCCAAGCCTAAGTGGAGGCTCATTCTATAATGGACTAAGATGTCCAAGCCCAAGTGGAGGCATATTCAGCAATAGACTAAGATGTCTAAGCCCAAGAAGGGGCACATTCTATAATGGAATGAGACGTCCAAGCCCAAGAGGAGGCAAATTCAGTGATAAACTAAGATGTCTAAGCCAGAGAAGAGGCATTTCAAATTATGGACTAAGACATCCAAGCTTAAGAGGCAACTAGACAATTTAATTCTATACAGGTCCTGAAGGGTTCACACATCAAAGGAGCAGAACATGGCTCCACTTATAAATACTCGAATCTAGGTTTCAGGACTTACATTTCTCAACATCATCTGTAAATACCCAAACCAAGGTCTCAGGTCTCCTGTACTGGAATTTCATCTATTAATACCCGAATCTAGGTTACGGGTCTTTCATTTCTAAGTGTCAGTTATTAATACCCAAATCTGGATTTCAGGACATTTATTTCAGGGCTTCAATAATTAATACCTGGATCTGGGTTTCGAGTCCCTATCGATCACTGATTATCTTAATATACCTGAATCTGGGTATCAAGTAATTACTTATTTGAGCCCTAATCTGGGTGTGAAATTTCAATAAAGAAATTCTATTTTTCTATCACAAATGCCCGAATCTGGGTCAAAAAATATTATCATAAAGATCATTATTAAGAGTTTCCGAATCTGAGTTTTGGATTTCTAATTTTTTAAATCCCATTAAAGACAAAGAATAGGCTGAAGGTTTTCTACTTCCGAAATTCAGATGGTTATTTCTGAATTTAGTTCTTTATTAAACATATGTTGAAGGTTATATTCCAACATTTATGTCCTGGTGATAAGGCAGGATTTTCTATCAACAAATTTCAGATATTCCAGCCAAATGGTTAAAGTTAAATTCTCAAGCATTTCTCATCACGGCTGAAGATGGGATTTGAATGTTTAATATAGACTATCTTTCATGCAATTAACAAGATGATTTGTTAATTTAAGTAAATGTTATACATAGACTGGTATGTAAATTTCAAGCTAACAATCAGAAATATTGTTCGCTTCGTACTTTTAGGGAAATTAGCATAACAAAGAGAAATAAAAGGTTCAGTACATTCAGAAGTAATAAAGGAGCTATCAAAAAGCATTCCAGAAGTGACATCATAGAAAAGGATTACAAATCAGGTGATATTTACCGAATTTATATAACTTACATAATTCATGAGTTAATTTACAAAACTATGAAGTTAATCACATCTTTATACAAAAAAGTTTATTCAAATCAAATATACAAATAAATTACAAGTGTTTAGCAGCATTGTCAAGGTCGCAACGATTAAAGGTTCCACTACATAATGAATCGCAGCATTGAGAACCTCTTTGATTTTCTTTTCTTACTTCCTAGCTCTGTTTTCATCATCGATTGCATCAATGTTAGTCCTTAGAGCATGGTTAGAAGCTCTATTGACAGCCCTAAGGGTTTAGTTATCTCTTTCTAGCTTTACAGCGCGCTACGGAAGTAACTAACAATCGTGTTTGAGCTTTTGGTTCTTAGCAGCATACTCATTGATAGTTTGAGAATATTTCACTTTCTGTTGCTCATCAAAATACTTGGCTATTTTGAATTTAACTTTCCGACACCAATTCCTTACAACTTTCTCATGTAAGCCCGGAGGAGGTTAAGCATAGTAGGGAATTTCTGGGCAGCAAAAAGTTTCGACCTTCTAGGTTTACTAGCCGAAGGAGTAGCGTGAGGGACCGAAAAATCAATACTTGAAATAAATTATTCCCCGTAATGAATTAAAAGAAGCACATTGTGCCTGACTGTCCTTTAATTTCAGCACCAAGTCAATTATTTGTTGAAAAAGCTCTGATATTTTGTGATCAAAGTCAATTGAGGGCTTTACCTTCACTTATCGCTTAAGCACGATAATTGTTTCATCTTTACTTTTGATTTCAGCCACGTGATAGGCAATGTAATCTTTTTGGACGCTGGCGATGGTTTTCTAAAGAAAATATCTTTTGTGGAATTTCACAACTTCGATATTACCACCGAAGCATTCCATTAAGATATCATCACTAAGCACGATCTCGCCATTTAGTCGCAACAACTTCTCTCTAAGAGCATTGACGAGTGATGATAAATTATAAGGAATAGAAGTTGTAGATAACTGTAGCTCCTATTTAAGCAAAAGAAATAAAACAAAGTTAAAATCATAGTGAAGAATTTCTTTATTATCACGATAGAAGATTACAATTCGAACAACAACAAAGTTAAAAGATACAATAAACAAATTGGACGACATTCAAAGCTTAGAAACTACATTTTTAATTTTGTCTAATGAATTGGCGAAAAGATTAACTGTAGAATTAAAGGGAATATTTAGTCCTTCCGGGGTTAATACCGGGGGACATTTGCAATATTCCCACTTCCTAGCTGGAGGACTATCACGACCATGAATTAATTTTTTATGAAATGTCCTGATTTCTTTAAGAAATGTCTCTTTGTCATCACCAATAAAACCAAAGCGAACACGAGGTACTTCAATTGATGTTTTTGTAAGTCTTCGAGGAAGCAGTATCTTGCTCATTTTGAAGATTTTAATATTAATGTCTTTTCGAGATGAAATCGTGTCAATTTGACACATTGGCTTAAATGGTCTCGAGAGACAAGGCGATCTAATGAACAGTCGCTCTGAGATAATATAGTAAAGCGGAGTTGAGCGTAAAAGGAAAAACAGAAACAAACATTTATAAATCAATACAATGTTATATGTTACAACTATTCATCTGGCTCATACAATACAGATTTAGAAAATAATTCAGATACAAATCTAACTTATAATATTTATGCTTTTTGGGAGGGATATCTTAGGAATCGATATAACCTATGGCAAGTTCCAACAAACCCTAGGATGTGGGCCAGATCCGAATTCATCTAAATATCTCTTGTGAAAACGTCTAAGAAGACCCCCACTGAATTCACCTAAGTATGAAAAATCAATGACTGAATGTCTACAATAGGCTTTATATAAAAATTTGAATAAATGTTTTTCTCCTCGATCAACATCCAAAATAAGTTAAGTAACTCCCGATTTTCCTTTAAAAGGGCATTGTATTGAAGGCCCGTGCTCTTTAATAAAGCGGCATCATTTTAATATCTAAAAGATGCCAGCATTGAGGTACTCCTGTCAAGCCTATAATACTTATTGGAGAGTACATTATGCTCTGATACCTGTTTGTCTAACTCCAAATATAACTTGTTAATTTTAGCTTTTTTTCTCTCAAGTGGTGTTTTTAGAGGAGGGTGGACTTCTTCCTTGTTTAAAAAGAATGAATTACGCTATTATAACCTTTGAAGTGAAAGACATTTAAACAGGGAATCTCATACCTGCGACATTGGAATTGAGGTCTAGAAAGCCTGCTCTTTCCCTTTAAGCTCATCAACGTTAATAGAAGCAGGCTCGTCCTCTTGGCGGACAGAAGACCCAAAGATTCAGGTGGAGTAGCTATGGGAGGAGTGGGCTATTTTTCTAAAGCTTTGGTGTTATCATCCCCATCCTTATCAGAGGCTTCGTGGTGAGCTACGCCATCTCCGCTTAGGCCTTGACCATTAGCAAGGTCGTCATCATCGTCGTCGTCATTATCATCATTATTGTCATCATCATCTTCATCGCCTTCCTTCTTGGTGGCATCATCTTTATCGCCCTTATCTTCAATGTCCGACTCAATTTCAAAGGAGGGGACATCAAAAGAAAGGATCTCAGAGGCATTGACTCCTCCTCGTCTGCAGGGTCAATCCCTTGCTTTATCTGATTAATCTTGCCCATTACTTTATCAACTAAGGTAGAATCAAGCGAGGGAATCCAAAGTCTGGGCGTGTCTTGAAGTTGTCAGCATATGCAAACATAAGGGCTTCTTCATTAGACTTCAATAGCATTTGCCCAAGTGTAGTTTCAACGAATTGAGACACTCGCTACTTAGCGTTAGTAATGGTGTTGATAACGAGTTTGAATGAAGCCTTAGACTTTTTAAACTTTCCTTCATAGAAATGTTCTTTATGGCTAAGCGAGCTTTCTTGCCTTCAGAATCTTGTAAAGTGAGCTTTATGGCAAATTTCTCGTCGATTCGGAGTTGACGAGCTTGTCTTTCTGATGAAAGATTAGTTTTGGCCTAGGTGAGAGAAGCTTTTAACCGCTCTAGCTCTGAGGAAGCTTCATCTTTAGCAATGTAAAGACAAGATATTTGATTTCTAAGGTCAAAAATTTCCTTCATAAATTTGAAGGATTCAGTAGATGATTTTGATGCATGTTCATTCAAAGCTAGCCAACTCTTAGAAATCTGAAAGGAGAAATAGAACACAATTTAGAGAATTAGAGAAAAACCGCTGAAGAAAAAGTTAATCGAAATGGAACTCACCATAAGTTGTTCCTCAACCAAAGAGCGGTAGTGCTCCGCCAAATCAGTAATAGTTGAAGGTGGATGGATAGAGGTGAAAGATTCAAAATATAAAATGGACACAACTATCTCTTCAAAATTAATGGATGGGGAAGTAGAAATGATGGCTTTGATGGAATTTGTTTTAAAGAAGGATATGCCTCTAAAGCCAGTTGCATTTATTGAAGTGCAACTTATGAATTAGATATGGGAATTCGAGAAAGAGGGTCAATTGCAGTTGGAGTCTGCTCCGGTTTTCCTTTAGGAGCTTCTATGATCGGACTTTTTCAAGCTTTATCAAGTAATGATTCCTCCTCTTCCTCAATCAACAATTTTTGAAAACTTCTTTGTAGGATCTACTTCGGATGGTTCCATCAACTTCCTCTTAAAAGCTTTCTTGGATTTAGCAAATGATTCCATATTTGATGACACTCCAGAAGTTGAAGGAAGAGGGGCACCACCGCTAACGGGCACTGTGGCTTGAGAAATAGCTAGAAAAGTTCGAATAGATTAAAAGTCAATAAGGTAATTCAGGAAGTAATAGAGATAGAAAACAAGTACTTGGCCTATAACTTACTGAAATGGTCAGCATAGATGGGCGATATAGGTGCAAAGTGATCCACATCTCCTGGGGTAAGAAAGCACTTTCCTTTCGAAGTATGTCGGACCAAAGGGGGTAATCCCAAAACCCTTTGGCCAGAGAGAAGAAGGGAATGTTTCCTCAGGTTTGAGGGTATCAATTGCTTTAGTCGATTCCTAATTTTAGCGGAAGCTGCGATAAGAGATTCCACCATATTCTTGTATGCTTCATTTAGTTCCTTTGTGGGAGATCCTAAAACAAGATAAAGATTAGACACCGAAAGTAATAAAATGAGGAAAAGGTAATGAAAATTTGAACTTATGGGGAGAAGAAAAGGTCCCATTAATATTTTGGAAGCATCAGACAAAGAAGTACTGGTTTTCCCTGTCCTTAAACGTGTTGACCTCATCCGATATAAGCTTCCTCAAGGAGTTTGGTCTGAAGATTTGATGATTAAGAGCACTCGATTTGACTAATCGAGTCAAGTAGTTCAATACTTCTGTATTCAAAGAAGTATTCAAAGAAGGGATGCCAGATTCAAGCGCCGATAGCTCCAGAGAAAGAAGATAGGTGTATACATTCGAAGATAGTTGAATTGGGGCAATCTCAAGATGAGCCAGAACCTATATAGGAATCCCGAGAATGGAAGAAACCCTCCGTGCAATATGTGCATAGCTGTATAGGCAATAAACTCATCAGCTGGGCTGCTGATGGTATGATTTTCAGTAGGCGGAATGGCTTCCAATTTAGTAATTCCAAAGTAATGGAGAATAGCGTCCACTTCATCTTAAGTTGATATCAGAGAGTGCTTTGAAGTAGCTTCAATTTTCTTCGAGGAACTCATGACTCTACTGGGTGAAAATGTTTTATTAAAAAAATTTAAGTTCGAAATGGACATAGCATTCTTCTAAGGATTAGTCAGAAAACCAATTCAAATAACTTAAACATGAACCAAATTTGAAATTTAAAATTTTTTGTAAAATTTTAAGTTAAAAGAAAAAAAACATTGGACTTTCGACAGAGTCGAAAGGGAAAAGACATTAACACTTAGCAAGCACATCTTGACATTATCGAAAGCCTAAATAAAAGTATTCCTTGAGCTATCGGTAAGGTCGAAATGACAAGTAAAAAAAGATAGTTGCTCAAATTAACACTCTCCAACAGTGTCGAAAGCTCTATTGGAACTCAACAGTTAAAAGGAGAAAGTTAAGGTTGATCTAAGAACTTGAGTAGAAACTTACAGTACAAACATTTCATAAACCAAGTAACAAGACCCTTCGATACAGTTGAAACCAATAACTTAAGTTTCCTAAGCAAAATACAAATGTTATCGAAACCTAACATACCTATTAAGTCAAAAGGTCCTATGTTAAACCCATGTGCACTTAGAATGCTTCGACCATGCTGGAGCAAGGTAACTCTAGAGGGGTTTTGACTCACTAGATTTAAATGGTGTCGAAAGAGTTGAAGGGTTTGATGGTTTCAAAAACTTACTAAGGAAAATGGATTGCAATGGAAACAAAGTTTTTTGACTAAGTCGAAACGTTTTGCTATCGAAGTGGTAGATACACTCTACTTAGCTATATATCCTTCCAACAAAGTTGATCAAATTGGCACCACAACACCTTTCAACCCTATTGAAAGGGGTTAAGGAAGAAAATCCCATATTGCCGCCTTAACCTCTTTCGAAGGGCTAAAAGGGTCATTTTACGATGCCGATTTTTCATCTATACATCTGAAACTTTCGAGCGAAGAAAACAAGTTCCACCGCTTTCTTCAAACCTGATTGCAAATCCAGGGTTTCAAAATTAATTGACCAAACCCAATAAGTAAACAAATTTCCAAAAAAGGATTATAATAGCAATCAACCCTATTTGATTTCATAAGCATAAAAATTATAATTAAACTGAAAATCCAGATTTATTAAAGAAGAACGAAAACTGTAAGTGTTGGGATGAAAATCCAAAACGAGAAACGAACTCTATTAATTCATAAAACAGAATTAAGAAAAAGCTTCTCACCAAATCAAACCAAATTTGCTCTCAAAATGTTGAGAGTCAGGCATTTCAAAACTGAATTTCGATGTTGAAATCTGAAAAAATAAAGCTCGATTAAAACATGGATAAAGAAAGAAATAACTAACAAAATAGAGTAAAGTCTAAACTTACGAATTGGATTTGATGATTAGTTTGATTTTTGGAAGAAAAATGAAAGTTTGAGAATTTTTAGAATTATTTTACTCTTGCTTGGAATTTTGAGTACAAAAAAGTGAAAGAGGAAGAAGAAGAAAATCATACTTTATAAGAAAAGTCGCCAAGAGCCATCGACCGCTAGATCAAATTTAAATGGTCGGCCTAGTTCCATGTGGGAAGGCAAAGAGGTGGGAAGGTCCTAGGTTTTGGCAAAATTGACTTGGAAAGTAAAGTGCATCCCTTCGTAAGAGGGGGCAAATTTTACTCCAAAAATCCATCGACTAAGTTGGGATCTTTTTAAGGAAAGAGCAAGAGAGAAAAGCTCCAGATAGACCTTTCGAATGTGTCGAAGGGATGCTACCATCAAAATATGGAAGCTTCAAAACCTTTTGAAGGAGTCGGAAGGTCTTTAGAACAAAGGTCTAGTGAGTACATATCTTTGAAGGAGACAAAGATGTCGAAAGCACCCTTCCGCCTTTAATAATCACCTTTTGGCTAGGTCAATTTAAAATCTTGATGACCTTTCATTTAAGTTAAATTAGCACCTTTTGAAGGCAATGAGGACATCTACTTGCATATATGCCAAACCTTTCGACACCAAAGGTTTTGCCTTTGTTTAAACTATTCGAAAGCAAACATTGACCAGAATAATCCCTTCGAAAGCTATAGTAAGCCTTTAAAATCGCTCAAAACCAACATGATCCAGGAGGGTTCCGCATCAAACGAAAAACAAGAGCACATGCGTAACTAACATCGTCAAAACTAATGAACAAGGGCTATCAACAGATTCGAAAGCATATACAAGGCAACTCAAGGAAGAGGAGCACAACCATACCCTTTGACCAAGGCGACAACATGCTTAAGTCTTTCGGCAGTCACCTTTCGACCTAGTCGAAAGCATCAGAGTCAAAAGGTGCGGACCCGCATCTATAAATAAGACACAAGGGATCACATTTTGGGGATCCGATTCTTCTCATTCTCAACTTATACACTCTTATCAAAAATATTGTAAACCCTAATTAGAATGTTGATTTTGGAATTTCAAGAGATAAAATTTTCATAACTTAATAAAGGGAAGTTTCTAGTACTTACGATTGCTTTACTGTTTCATTAAAACTTTTGTTAGATTCACCTTTACATTTCAGGTTTTGCCTTTATCGATAGAACCCTCTCGACAAAGTCAAAACCTCCTATAATCAAGTTTCTATAGGTATCCACTCCGAACTACCTTCCCCTTGAACCTTTTCTTTTGTTAAGAGCGAAACCAAGCCACAACTCACTGAAACCCTACAATCAACAGAAGGAGCCCAGGGTCTAAGCTTTCGACAAGTTCAAAACCCCATCTTTTGATCATTAACCTAAACCCAGGCTATTCAACAGCTTCAGGCCCCCGACTAAGTCAAAACCAACAATGGTGAACCTACCTCAAGGTAACTCAACTGAATTGAAAGGAAGGCTTTTGAAAAAGGAACCACGTTAACTCTACTGAGTCAAAAGGTAATTTAACATAGAAACCAAACCTATCGACGGTTTTGAAAGGTCAATTTGGTAAATATTCATCAACTAAAGCCTATTCAAAGAGGAAATTAAGGAAGGATACATACTTCCCTTTCTAATCCACTTGCTTAAGGGATAACCTTTAATCTTTAGCACATCTTTGGGGCGTTGACAAGAAATCTTGTTAACACAATGTAACCGTCGATCCGTTGATTCAAACCTTCCTAACGTTGTCAGAGAAATGCCGTTCCTAAGAAGGTTAGGTCAATTTAACCATCGACCCATTGGTTTTGAGCCTTTCCAATGTTGTTAGAGCAACGCTAGTTCTCAAAAAATAAGGGGTCAATGTAATCATTGAACCAGCGGTTTTGATATTCCTAACGTTGCTAGTCTTGGGGCCACCCTAGCTTTTAGAAGGTTATGGTCAATTTTTCCCATTTATCCGATGATTTAAGTCTATTTTCCCCTTTGACTCAATGGTTAAGGCATTCTCGATGTTGGTAGTCTTTAGGAAATGTTGATTTTTGGAAGGTGAGAGGTCGATGTGATCATCGACCCAGTGGTTTAAAACTTCCTAACATTACCAGTCTTTGGGTAGCACTGGTTCTTGGAAGGTAGGAGATCGATACGATCCGTCGATCCGAAAGTTTAAGCATTCCCAACATTGCCAGCTTTAGGACTTTGCCGGTTCTCAGATGGTTAGAAATCAATACGACCCATTAATACGGTGTTTAGACCTTCCTGACATTGTCAGTCTTGGAACATTACTAGTTCATAGAAGGTTAAGGATCTATATGAACTGTCAGTCATGTAGTTTAGACCTTCTCGACATTGCTAGTTTAGGTACAATGCCGATTCTCATATGGTTGGGGATCAATACGACCCATCTATCCGATAGTATAGACCTTCTTGGCATTGCTAGTCTTGGGATAACACCGGTTCTTAGAAGGCAGGGAGATTGACATGACATGCCGATCCGACGGTCTAGGCCTTTTTGATGTTGCCAGTCTTAGGACAATGCCGGTTATCAATAGGTTGAGGATCGATACGACTCGTCCATTCGACAGTTTAAACCTTCCCAACGTTGCCAGTCTTGGGACAATGCAAGATTAAGTATTGACATGACTTTTCAATCCAGCGGTTAAGCCTTCCCGACCTCGCCAGTCTTAAGAGAACATCGGTTCTCAAAACATTGATTATTAGTACGACCCATCGATCTAATAGTTTAGACCTTTCTGGCATTGCCATCCTTGGGAGAACGCCGGTTTTTTGAAGGCTAAGGATCTATATGACCTATCCATCCAATGGTTTAGCCATTCCCAATATTGCTAGTCGTAGGTTAACAACGGTCCTTTGAAGGTTAGGAATCGATAAGACCCGTCGATCCAACCGTTTATGCATCCACGCCCTCGTTCATCATTCAAGGGCAAAGGAGTGTTTTCTCGATTATGCTACTGGCTACAAGGCATAGTACTTTTTCTTGTAAGAACATGGTTTCCTTGGTTCAAGAAACACATTTAATTAATCGGTAGAAGAAATGGCAAGTGCTTCCTATATACATTGCCCCTAGTGTCCTTTGGAGGCTTATTTGCAAAAGGAAATTGGATAAGGATGAATGAAACAATATTGTTTTAGGTTGCTGCTTTATTCCGAGATGATCGGCTAACTTGAAGTTTATTTGATGATCAGTTTTTCATCAGCTAGCTTGGGCCCTTCTCCACTGGGTCTGAGCACTTTTTGTTGAGTAGGTGACCCTGAATTCTTGTAGTTTCTCCGCCATTTCACAGGTCCCTAACATATTGCCAGAGGTTGTTTTTCGTTATCAGCTCCTCAATCAAATTCCTCCGATGTGGGCATTCGTTATGTTATACCCATGAGTTTCATGGAAGTGATAGTACTTCCTAGAACGTTTCTCCTGCTCCATCGCTTCCCTTTTGCATAGCTTCTTATATTGCTCAGTTCCTTGAATAGCAAGATATATATTCTCCAGTGTGTCATTCAAGGGCGTGTAATCTTCCAATACAAATTTCTTTGAACTTCGCATTCTCATCATTCCCATTACCAGAGTTTCGACTTCTTTTCTTTTGTTTACTAAAGTTTCTACAATTCACTGCAATGATACTCTGTATTACTTCCTTCAGTTGTTCATCATCAACCTTTCTTTCAACTAGTCATGCTTCTTCCAACTGCAGGAATTGATTCGCCTTTCGTTGAAATTCTTCCATGGTAGCGGATTGCTTCATCTTTAACCATCTATCGAATATGTATCCGGATAGGTGCCTCGGACCAAAGCCATGAATACCAAATCTTCCTTCAAATTACTGACCTCCATCACAATAATGTTAAACTGGTTTAAGATACCTTATGGTGATTCCTTAGGTCCTTGAGATAAGCTTGATAAAACATTACATCCTTTGGTCGATCGGCGTGGAATCTAAACTGCTCCAAAAACTTCTTAGCCAACTCATCAAAGGTAGATATGGACTTCGAGCGAGTATAGTGACCCATATAGAAGCAACTCCTTCTAGGAAAATGTGAAAACATCTGCAATTAACAGCATCTACGACACTTGCTCCCTCCACATATTATTTGTACTTGAGTAAACGTTGTCTGGGATCAGTGGTTCCGTTGTATGATAGGATCGCAAGCATCATGAATTTCCTAGATTATTCCCCTCTTAGAATATTTTGCGTAAATGGAGTTCTACTTGGTACAGACCCAATTGTCATTCTTCTCGCCTCTGCTTTCTTCAACCAACTTTTTAACCATAACATCTATGTATTCCTCACTAGCACAATATTCCACCAGGCAACTACTGAAGCATGCATTGAGTGTTCGACACTGTAAATGGTTTTGGTTTGTCGGCTGGCATATAGGTTCTCCATTCTTTGGGAGAACCACTATTGTAGAATCCCATTGTTATGGGGTTGATTCAACTCCGGTTGGCTGAAATCCAACGGCATTTCCTCCATCTTTTGGTTCAAAACCATCATCATCCATCATTAGATCATCATCAAAGTCAGATACCACCTTTGCACTTCCTCCTATACATTGTTCACCTCAAGATTAGAGTCGGTACTGAGTGGAACCTCTCGGTACCGGTTGTTTAATTGTAGAAGGAAGAATCATAATTCCTCTTGTAACAATTCCTTCAACTCTATCAACTTCTTCCTTCCGCTTTTGCTTCTAATCTATCTTGTTTAGGCCAGAAATAGAGGAATTCTCTTGCTCTATAACATATGAATTTTCCCTTTTAGTTCTCATGGTAGTTTAAGGTTGTAGATTAAGCAAAGTGTTCATCGTGTCCATGATAGTTTTTTGGTTATCCGCCGTCTTCTGGTTAAGTTCATGGATTATCTTATCGAACATTCCACTGGTCACATCTTCATGATGAGAAGATGATGTTAAGAAGTATGTTTCCATAATTAATTTCTACTTTAGTGAGTGTTTCCTTCATCATCACTAGCCATTGGGCCTACGGATCTAATCTATTTCCTAGGAGCCATGGTTTTCTATTAGCAAATCTTTAAATTTCCTAGAAAACATTCTGGATCTAACTTGTGGATCTATCCAATCTGAAGTAGAGAGCTACATCTAAGCCTGGATTCGTTATCTCTATGAAAAAACTAAAAGGATAAAGCCAAAAATGGATCATCACCCAAGAATGAGTTGTAAGGAACCTGTGAGACCTAGATCTAGAGGATAAAAATACAAATCAAGGAGAAATAACAGGGAGAAATAATATTTTTATTGTGGTTCAACAATCTCTAGTCTACTTTATAGTTTTATTTGTTATGGATCTAAAAGTGTTTGTATGAGATTATAAAGAATTAGAGTCACAAGTATAAGAAGTTCATAAGTTCTAAGGACTAGAAATGCCAAGAGTAGCCGTCTTGGTGACTATTACGAGGGAGGAAGATGGTGAAGAAGAATGGAACCCCAGATTTAGAGCGAAGAAGAAATAGGAGGAAGAAGACCTGGTTTTGGTTGCTCTATGGTTTTTATTTACTAGGAAATAGAGGTATTGGGTCATAAGCCTGCTTGTAAAGAGCCCAGGAGTTTGCCCAATGTCACACAAAAGATCGCGGGGTCCACTAAGTTCAATATTAACTCGATGTCGAGTCATTTGACTCGGCCTTGAGTTATTATCTTAAGTGGAAATTTGTTCAACTCCTTTATACTTCTCTTCCATCTTTAAATTGATGTGCTTTATGCTTTCTTCTTTGACTCTCAGTTTATTCTAGTGATCATTCCACCATCACTTGAGTTTTCCGGGTTTCTTTGTAATCGTCTCTTCAACTCTTGGAATTGGTCACCCAAACTTGGGTAAAATACTTTGTTACAGGTAGAAGGGGTAGGAAATGGGTTGCATGAAGTTGGAGAAGTGAAACGGGGAAGCAAAATGACTCGGCTCCAAGCTAAATGACTCGGTACCGAGTTATTTACTTAGCTGAAATTACTTTGAGATTTGTTAAGTTGCTTCATGCCATAATTCTTGATAGTTCTAATCGCATTGGAATAGATCATGGGGGTGAAAACTAGGTCGGTGAAAATCTTGAGCTTTAAATCAAGGTTGACCAAACTTAATGTCCGACCTGAGTGTCTGTGCATTTGCTTCGAGCCTTGCTTGGAGTCATCCAGAGGTTGGAGGGCTTAGACTCCAAGCTGAGAGTTTTATGAGTCCAACCTGAGAGTTTTGTGAGTCCGACCTTAGTTTTGCTCAGTAACGATTGCTTGAAGCCCGACCTGAGAGTTTTGTGAATCTGACCTGAGTTCTAGTCTATAACGATTGCTTAGAGTCTGACCTGAGAGTTTTGTGAGTTCAATCTAAGAAAAATCATAACTCGGTATCGAGTTGTGATTTATAACTCGATGCGGAATTAACTCAGGTCTGAGTTATAAATCCAGCCCAAGTTCTACTCATTAATGATTGCTTAGAGTTGGACCAATATGTTTTATGAGTCAAATTGTAGAAAAATCATAACTCGGTATCGATTTGTGACTTATAATTCGATGTCGAGCTGACTCTTATCTTACCCGGGTTTGTCTCGAGTTTGACTCTACCTCACTCCAAGTCAAATCATTTCGCCTTCCCATTTTCTCAGCTCAAGTTTTCCTTCATTTTTTCTAGGTTCAACTTAGGCACAACTCAGATCAAATCCCAAGCGCCAAGTTCAAAAACTCCAGTCAAGTTTTTTCGTTTGTATTTTGATATTTCCTTTTTCTTGCCTTTTTATTATGTTTCCAAAGTCTTTGAATCATATTGTATTTGTTTTGATGTTCCAACTTTCGATTGAAATCAGTTTGGTCAAAAACCAGGTTAACAAAATCTATTGAATAAATTGTTTTAATTGAATACAAAATATTTTTATAAGTGTAAATAAATTTCATGTGATTAAAATAGTGGAAAATAAATGCACAAGCATCGAATTGAATGAAATTGGATGGTTATCGAAATATATTCAGTATAAGAAAGTATAGATTAATTTAAATCCAATTGAGATTTATTTACAAATAAATTAAAAGAAATTGTGAAAAGAGAAGAAAAGAAATGAAAGTTAATAATTAGACTTTAAATTGAATTAAAATAAGGCCCGAATCAAAGCCGAAGCCCACACCTACTTTTATTTTAAAACATATTCCTTTTTCTCGTCAAAATATAGGAACCCGAATCTTCTTTAAAGCAAACTCGCTTCTAGCCATTCAAACCTTATTCCACCTTGCTCTAATTCCTAATTTCTACACTAAATCATAAATCGCGACTAAAAGGAAAAACATAAGAGCAAGGACACATTCGTCTTGATACCAACGATGGGGAGGGGCGAATGCGACGTGTCGATAAAGGTGGCATCATGAATTAGGAAGCCGATGGTGGAGATATGAAAGAGGCTACACGACCTAGGATTGTGCGCATCTAAAGATTTATGTAGCTCTTCTTTTGGGCGATTGGCCCTTTGCAATGGGCAGGCAGTAGGCGGGGCTAGACGCGATGGCTTTGGGTAGCGAGTTGAACTCTGGTTTGAAACTTAGAGAAGAAGTTCTATAAGTTTTTATTGATAGCTTACATCTATGATCTATGTTTTATTTTCTATGATTTTCCTTAATTAATTTGTTTAAGAGTAATGGTCGAATTAATTGAAACATTAGTTGCATTTTTTACTTGTTGTAGTGATGAATTATTGACTGATTAATGATCATGCATACATTAGATTTCTTTTGAAAAATGTGTAGATGCTTGTAAATAGTCGGATGTTACACTTGAGATTGATCGAAAATGGGGAAAATAAACTGAAATGGAAAGATTTGAAAGTAGTAAATAGTTTTAGAAATAAAAAAAAATTTGGAATGATTTTATTTAATATTGAAAATTTATTAGGGATAAAAAAATGTAGAAGTGCAATAATTTTTAGGATTGCGTCAATATTTTTTTTAAAGAAGTGGCGATTTTCGAAATTTGTTTTAAATGAGCGGACTTTTAATAAATATTTCTGTTTATCTTTAACTATAAAAATATTTTACGGATCTCGTAAAAGATATTAAAATCTAAAATTTTAAAGTGATAAGTTTGTTTTTTAAGGGAATTTAATAAATTAGAAGTTTTACAAAATAGTGTTTTGGAATAATAATAAGTTTGAATGTGATTTATTTATTGAATGGAAATTAGTAATAAAAAAATATTTTTAAATTTTGTTAAGGAAAATTCTGGAAGCATTATTTTTTCCACCAAGTTATTTAAAAAAATAGTTTTAAAAGTGTTTGGAAGTAAATAAGTGTTTTGAGATATTGTTTTTGGGAATTTTATATTATATTTTTGGGAAATATTTTTAATATTGAAAATCCGAATTGGGAAGGAGATTATTCAGATTTGTTGTTTAAAGGATAAATTATAGAACTTCTTTGGTATCATTATTTAAAATTATTAAAGAAGGAAAATTTTATAATTTAATACTTGAAATATTTATATTTGAAATTGTATTGAAGATTTTGGAAAAGTGTATTATAAAATCCCTTACAAATCAATAAATAAAAGAAGTGTATGTCTCGATTGTTTTACATTTCTATGTAATGAAGAATTAAAATAAACGAAGTTATAGTATCATCTGGTATGAGACTTTTGATAATATTTCTACATTTATTCTTTAAACTTGTTATATATAGTGATTCTGTAATGATGAGTGCAATTTACGACCATTGAGTAACACCAGGTGGTTTGGGACGCTTGAGATAATATTTGTTCTATTACTTTCTATAAGTAGATGTCACTCTAATAGGAAGTATATAGGGTATCACATTTATGATGATGCACTGAGAGCGAGCAGACTAAGAGCCATAAGAATGTCTATTTATTGTGTGTACACCTACTATACGTCGAAGAGTAAACCAGATTGGCTAGTATCCATCTTAGCGGCCTGGTTGCAGGGTCACTCCACGAATTCATGGCATAACCGTTGTTGTATATGGCTTAGAGCCATGGCTAAGATCCACTTCCCCTATGTCACTTAGGCTAGCAATCTGTTACCATAAGAGTCACTTGCAGGGTCATGATCAACGCATAG
The DNA here is from genome assembly GCA_030765085.1 of Allium cepa. Taxonomy (NCBI): domain Eukaryota; kingdom Viridiplantae; phylum Streptophyta; class Magnoliopsida; order Asparagales; family Amaryllidaceae; genus Allium; species Allium cepa. The sequence continues at coordinate 506,957,356 of CM060941.1, read as the reverse complement.
CGTAGTCCTGCACTTGATGCATATTGAGTAATGTTAGCCATCGAGGTAACTAAGACTATAGGGTTAGCGCTGAGAGTGTGTGAGGAAGGCTCTTGCAGTAGGCTGAGAGCTGTCAATCTCTCGTTTGGTTATTATTGATGAGAAAGCATGAGATGCTATAAACACCTATTTATTTACCTATATAAGATCATTGAGTTTACGGATGAGAGCCGATCCGATCATTTGTCGAGATCGATATCGAAATAGATATTTTTGATGCTGAGAGCATATAGGATCAAGAGCCTCGATGATTATCTATGATATTGAGAGTTAAGTGGACTAGTAGTGGTCTGAGAGACCGCATGATTACTTCATTGGTTGAGAGCCAAGTCGACTACTAAAAGGTTGAAAGCATGTATGATTATTTTGTGGATATCGATCTCTTGGATTATTTATGAGACCGAGAAGTTATGAAGTTGTGTAACCTCATACATTTTGATTTACAACTATCAAGGATAGCTAGAGATGTAGGGAGCATAGATTTGGACCCTATACATATCTTTTATATGGTTATATAAGAAACGACCCTGGCTACCAAAGGTATGCCATATTTATATTTCGTGTATGTTTGATTTGGGTGGTTATTACATGTTATATATATTTATTGAGTAAGACAGACCTCGAATGCGTCTGCCTTACGATTACCCAAGAGATAATCTTGGGCATTGCAGAGAACATGTCCTGTAGTGTTGATGGATTTATATTTATGATAGTTTGGTAATGAATGTATCATTCACTTGATTATATGCTTGTTTGAACTGTTGATCGACTTTATTTAGATATGTGTGATCTTTTATATGCATGGTTTTGAGATATGTTGTCACATGAGATATGCACATGCCATTTGCTTTGCACTTATTACATCATTTCCATTGTTATTTCATATTGACGTCTACATTCTAGACATAGTCTAACCCGTGTGTTATTTATATAATACGCAAGCCAGTCCGAGATAGACATTACAAGTTCAGGACGAAGAGAAAATATTATGGATGTTGGGAATAGATGGAGAATAGGTTATTTTTGTGTATCATTGTTTGCTGTATTACCTCATATATGTATGACATTGTGTTGTATATTGGTGGAACATCGTTATTTTGTAATCCTTCATCCTAGGTATCTGACTCATTTTATGCACCACTTATATTTGTATATATTTTTATTATATATTATTGTTGCATTATTGATTTTTTATTCTCTACAATATATTTATTGTATATTGTGTATTGTTCTACCCCAGAGGCACACATGATTATTTATTGTACTGAGACAGTGTACGTCGATAGTAAGTTTATGAAATTTTTGAGATATATACTGGTAGTAACCCAAGGAAATATTCATTTATATACCCCATACAACCTCATTCTCCATATTATTTGATGGTATTACCCTGTAAGACTTTTAGATAGTATGGGTATATTAATGCCTCATATATGTATTTTGATAACAACAACCATATAAATATTGATGCTAATGTTTTGCCAAGTTATATAGTATATAGTTGTAACACCCCGCATTTTTATATAATTAAATAAAATCAATTGAATTAACATAATTGCAAAATAGAATATAAATGTTAAATATATGTATTTAAAAATTAAGAGGTTATATAGATTTACATAAGCAATGAGTGTGCGATTAGTTGACGCATCAATTAATTAAAAGGGGAATTAATTAAAAGACATAGAGACATCAATTACTCAGAGAATATGTCACTTTTATAACACTAATTAAATAAGGGATCTTCTAATAAATGTATGTTGGGAATAAATTAAATGATAACATACATATATTAATTTATAATTGATGCAATGAATTAATTAAGAAATTAATTAAAGACATTAAGTAAGCGTCAATTTACAAAAGAGGGAAACTTATATATCAATTAATTGGGCAATGAATTGGGGTTTATATATATACAACTAATAAATGCACGATTGAGTGACACATAAGAATTAATTTGGATATCGAGTAAAATTGGAAAACGTGTCAAATAATTAATTGGCAATCAGTTGATCACTTTAAAATGGGTGTCAGTTTGTCAAAGAATATGCTCTTGTTACAATAGCTAATAATGTTAATTAATCAGCTACAAGAAAACGCTAGCTATAGGATTATTTGTTTCCAAGTTAAAATGAAAAAAAAGAATTGGAATGCGCATAAAAATCAAACAGAGAAATTAAGTTTACGGTGAAGGTAAGTTATTAATAATAAATTAGAAAAGCATAATTATTATATACAATCAATTAATAGAGGTATTAATTGACGTGTTTAAATAGGTAAGAAATTATAACGTATATGAACGAATTAATATTGGATATACACACACATGTATGTATGATCTAATTAATTGGGTAATTAATGGAAGAATTTTTTTTTTAGAAGGAAACATGAATTAATAGGGTCATATAACAAAGGAATAAATGAATAACACTAGTGAATTATACATTATAAGTTAAGGTAAACAAATCAGTCAAATGATGGTGAGGATTGTTTTTAAGGTTAATCAGATGGTTCATTGTTGTTCACTACACCTATAAATTGAACGAAACTTAACCCTAACCCACACTATTTTCTCTGAGTCGGCTACTGTCATTTACAGCAAACTCCTCTTCTCTTCTCCCTCTTCCTTTCTCCTCTATCAATCAAATCTTTCCCAAAACAATAAATAAAATTAAGCAAAGATATACATACAAGAAAATCAGGGAATTGCGCAAATAAATCAGGGAATTTACAGCAAATTAAAAAGGTGGAAAAGGGAGAAAAGCGTAGCAATTTAAAAGGGATAGAGATTGAAGCTAAGGATGAAAAATCAGTGGATTTATTTATATCTTTTAAGTTTAAGATATATATTATCATCAAATTCTCGTTTAGATAATTTTATTCAATAATTAATCCTATTAATTAAGTTATGACGAACTATAAGGAATTTACAGTATTAGTTTTTTTACATCTGTTTCTACGTTTTAGATTTCTATGCAAGCGTCATTCTTCTTCTATTTTCTCCTCTTTCTTCGCGTCTAATAAAAGAATTGAGATACGTTTGGAGCATCCTAAAGGATGAAGCGCCTATTGAAGCAGTTCATCATGGATTTCAGAAATGGAGAAGCACGTCCAACTTTGTACTTTTAGGCTTCAAGGAAGTACGAGACTTCAACGGGATGTGAGGATACACTAGGATGGCCCTCTGGGTAGGCCTAACAAAGTTGCACCCTCGGAGGCAAGATTATAGGTTTTCGATCAAGGGAATATGCCTTCGCTGCATTTGCATTGTTATTGTGATGACCCGACTTTCATTCCACAGAAAGTCGCATCATCAATAAGAAAGAAAGAGGTAGAAATAGAATAGATAGAAGAAAGAACACAACAAAATCAGAATCTCACAACGAAAACAAAACAAAATATAATATATCAAATATTTATTACATAGTCAATACATCAAAGTTACTCAGATTACATCAACCTTTCACATTAGGCAATTATAAAGTTATGTCTAATATATTACATTTCAAGTACAATAGAACAAAGACACTACACAACGGAAACAGATAGATATAGCTACGTTTGGACTCCTGCTCCAAGCTATCCAATATTCATCAAGCCAAAACCTGATCACTTGGCTACTCATAAAAATTTGAGTACCCAAGAGTTTAAGAAAAACAGAAATAAACTCCAGGTCAGACATGGGTCTGGTGTGAGTAAATGCTTAAAGTTGCTTAACTTGAAAAATGTTTGAAAACAAAGGTATCACGTAAGACTTCCCACACATAAACATGGGCAAGTTTTTACCTTACGCTAACCAAAACATTTGATAGGAAATCCAGTGATATTATAATAGGGTCTAGGGTTTTCAAATAAATAGAAAATAGCCGAAATTGTTACATTCATTAAATTCCAGCATACTAGCCACAAAGTGGGTTATACAATCAAAACCGTAAGGGTACGTAGGAAGAATTGGTTTCCATCAATGGCAAGGCTACTGGGGTACCGTCCGTCACAGTACGTGGCCCAGATCAACGTACTGAGGATCCCTCCCAACCCCCTGCAACACAAGGCCGGAACCATTCCCTACTGAAAAGTCCCGAATAAGACAACCCAGCAGTTGGCTGCAGACCAACTGCCCACACAGCCGAATAAAAGGGACATCTAGACAGGGGAAGCTCTTGTCCTACTTGAGCGCGACTCACTTAGCCTTGATGCATCTCCCCTGTTTTAGCCATTCCTAGTAGATGAGGCTTGAGGCTACAATTACCTTTATAGAACATCTATCTTAGAATGCTCATCGTCCACCTGACGATGTTCTTAAAGCATTCAGTCCATACATGTTCATTCCAGGTTCGAATGAAACCAAAGACATTATCTCGTTACACACATATTGGAATCACCCTCAGAGTTAACGACGATAACCCTTGCACTCTGAAACTCCATCTCGAACCTGAAAGCACTATCTCCGTTATACTCTTATTGGAATCACCCTCAGAGTTTTAACGACAAATAGTTCTTACACTTCGAGTCTTCAACTTGATCTTCACTTGAATTCATGACCTAACGTTTAACTTGGATCGATGTGGTTTTCGGATAATCAAATCTGATACCCGATCCCGGTCTCATCGAAATCCAAACGTATCTTAAAGGCCAAGTTGTTTAAAGGTTTAGACAATTCAATTCAATACTTTGAATTCACACAACATTAATACAGATAAATATCATGCATTTATCACTAATAAATCTAATATCATATCACAGAATATCATAGCATATCATCCAATTCAGACATTCTACACAAACAATCATCCATAAACAAGGATTATTAATCCATGTTATAATTAATTTAATCAACTTAAATTAAATTAATTACTTAGGAATTAATAAGCTAATCCTGCTCAAACAATCATAAATTAATTACAAACTTTTAAATTAATTAATCACTCCTTGATTATCTTATCAATCAATTATTTAATCTCTAATCACAGATTAATTATCCTTTAATTATCAATTAATAAACCTTAATTATTAATTATCTCCTTCATTACAAAGTAATCAATCCTTAATTACTTTTATAATCAATTAATTAACCTTTAATTAACTAATTAATTGACCATTAACTATCAATTAATAACCTTAATTATTAATCAATATCTCTCAAAACAAATTAATTAATCCATAATTACTCTTATAATCAATTACTTAATAATTAATTAACTAATTAATTGTTCCTTAATTATTAATTAACAAAATTTAATTATTAATTAACAACCTTAATTACAAATTAATTAATCCATAATTATCAATTGATTAAACAGTTAATCTATCCTTAATTACTTTTGTTTAATCTTTAATTACCTTTGATTAATCCTTAGTTAATTAATCTTTAATTATAGATTAATCATCCTTTAAGTATTAATTAATAATACATAATTATTAATTAATAAAACTTGATTAAACATTAAGTACATCTTAATCATTAATTAAGTAGCCTCTAATTACTAAATTAACAACTCTCTAATTACTAAATTAATCAATCAATCTTAATTACATGATTAATTAATTCTTAATTACTCAATTAATTAATCTCTAATCAATTAATAATATTTAATTAATAATCTTTAATTACAATTATTTAACCTTTAATTAATTAATTTATAACCCTTTATCCTTAATTAATTAAATAAATAACTTACTCTTAATTAAGTACTTAATTAATCCTTTAAAATAAATTAATAAAATTAGTTAATTATACTTAATTTCTCATTAACTTAATTAATCGCAAGACATTAGATCCTTAATTATCTTAAGATTAAAACATTATCTTATTAATACCTTTATTAACATTAACATTTTAAACCAATCTATCTTCATAATTAACATTACTTAAATTAAATTAAGATTTGAAATAAAATAATCATTTAACTTGATAATTTTAAATTTAACAAACTTAACTTCCTTAAAATAACTTAAAACATTATCAAGAAGAAGTTTTGAAAACTAATTTCAATTTGTACTTTAAAACTTACTTTTATAAAAATCTTAAACTTTCATTTAAAATTTAAGTTTAAAAACACTTTAAACTTAATTTAACAAAATTTAATTTAAACAACTTTTAAACTTCATAACCAATTGTTAAAGAAATAATTATTATATATAAAGTAAGTTTATATAAAAGTTTAAACTAGATTTAACTTTAAATTTCAAAAACATTGATTTTTAAAACATTTTAAAAAAATTCAAACTATTGCTTCGGGTTTTACCCGAAGGCCACTCGGGCCTATCCCCGAGTTAACCACTTTTCTACCCATTTTAAAAACTTAGATTAAATCTAAAGTTTAAAAACTTTACAGGCCTAAACCCCGCAAATTACTCCAGTTCAAACTCGAGTTATCTCCTTCAAAACCCGATATCACCTTCGAGTCCAAACCACTACCCATTATCAAACACCCAAACATCACTGTGCACCTGCACGGTTGCCTGCGACGACGGTGATCACCATCGTAAGCTTCGACACACCGAACATCACCAAAGCATCAATGCCTGATCATCCAATCTCATGTCTAAGCTTCAAATCAAAATCGAGCAAGGAGATTGAAAACTGAAACCCACAACCCACCAGAAAATGCCTCGAACATCTTCCCTCCGATCACCTGAGTCGCTGTAACTCCAGCCACATCTTCGCCAGTCTTCCACGAACCAATTCCCAAAGTCCCATTGAACTCGATGCACCAGAGAAAAAGCAGAAAATCCATTTCCCAGGCCGACCAATTTAGGGTTTAAAACTAAAACCCTTCATCGTCGACGCCACGGCGATCAAGAACCCCATCAACCATTTTTCCAAGCCTCGCCACACATCCTTCCACCTCCAGACAACGCCCCGACCACCCTAGACCTTTCGGCCATTAACAATTGCTCAGAAACCCAAATCCAGTCAATCTTAAATTGCTCATTCAATTCAATGTTAAAATTTATAATTTTCTTTTTTAAAATAATGATTTCCTAAGACAATTCAAGTTATATACTCGAATCAACTTAATTTAACACTTGATTTTATCATGCAAACAAGATTCTTACTGTTATTTCCAGATGCAAGCAATTTTCCCAACTTAAATGTTTGTAAATATTTTTATACCATAGATTAAGTTTAAACTTAACTAATCTGTTTGAAATACAATGTTTATCAATGAACAGATAAAAAGAATTTAAATTTTTACCCACATTTTAAACATGTATCAAGAAAAGGGAAGAACAAAACTTTTCCAAACATACACACCTGTATCGTAACCATATACTTCTAATTTCATACAGAACTATCACTTGCATATTCACAGAAAACATCAATAATCTCAGAAATTTTCACAAGCAACAGATTATAATTTACGTAATTTTTTAAGTAGATGTTTACTCACCTGATATTTAAAGAGGCAGAGGGATTGATTTTCTGGGATTTGAAAACTGAATTTCTAAGGCTTTTTAAAACTAAAAATCTTTTTTATTTCCTTTGACACTGCAAAATTTTGATTACTGCAAGTTGAAACTAATTGTTGTTGAGAAGATTGCCTGACAAATGTACTTCAGGTTTGCATTTGAAAAATCTGTTACAGGCTTGGCTTTTTTTTGAAAATTGCTTTGCAAATCTCAGATTTAAAATGGTTGCAAGCTTCAGATTTGAAAATGGTTTCAGGTTAACACTTTCAAGCTTTTTGATTTTGAGATTGAAAAGGTTACAGGTTGAGTTGCATTTGAGAATATCCTTTGTCACAAGCTTTGAGAAGATTGAGCTTCTGATTTGAGGAAGTGATTACAGGGTTTGATTTTTGGTTTGAGGAATTTTCAGGCTTTTTGAAACTTTGATTTGAGTATGAGAAAATATTTTCAAATTTGAAGAATTTTTTTTACAGATTTGTTTTCTTGTTTTGGAAGAAATAGTTTAACATGGTTTAGTTTCTTTGACATGAAAATAAGAAAAGAGATGAGAAAAGAAGATGATAGGTTTATATAAATGTAAATTTGGATTTGTTTTAGTATTAAAGAAAATAAAAATAAATTTTGACACTTGTTTCAAATGCCAACACTTGTCATTACCCATAATTCATTAACTTACATGTGTATTTAATATGGTTTAAAAAGTTACACTTGTATTATTTCATGTTTATTTATTTAAAATGATATTAAAAGCTTTTATACTAATTTTTCTTAACTAATAAATACCTCTGTAAATTAATAAATGTTTTCTAAATTTTATATAAATAAAATCTTTAAAGAAAATAGAATATAAACCAATTATAATTTAAATAAAATCATATATAATTTGTTAAACTCATTTTAAAATGTTAATATAAACCTTTTGTATTTATTTTAAAATTTAATAAACACTTTCCAAATTTATATAAATAATATTCTTTAAGGAAAAAATAATCTTATTTTAAATAAAAACTCATTCATATATTTTTTAAATCAAAATATTTTTAAGATATAAATACTCATTTAAATTCAAATTTAACTCTAAATTCAAATTCAAATTCAATTTGAAATCAAATTTAATATTAATTCAAATATATATTAATTTTAAACAAACTCAAATTAAATTTGAAAATAATTATTCCATTTAAAATCTATTAATAAAACAATACCAATTAAATTTGCAAATAATTATTCTACTAAACCTCCATTTATATCTATATTTAAACATCACATTATCATTTATTGATTATTTATATTTGAATTAACAATTTTATTAATTTTAAATAATTTAATAAGTAGATTATCACATTTTAAATTCCTTGAAATTCTGAGATATCACATTCCTCCCCCCTTAAAAGAATTTCGTCCTCGAAATTTAAAACAAAGATAATCCAATAACTTTTATTTCATTTCAACAATCCAAGTATACATATCAAACATACACTATCAACCAAACAAACCATTTCATTTATACAAACAGTTTATTCAAATAAACAATTTATTCGAACAAACATCACTAGCTATCTGGACACAAATCCGGATAAGCCTTTCTAAAACTATCCAGAGTTTCTTAAGACAAACTCTAAAATCCTAGCTCCTCAGAACCTTAACTAGCTAAACCACTATGATCCAGAGCTTTCTCTTACTCCGATCCAAAAATCTAAACCAGACATCAGACTATAATGAAAACCAGCTCAACTACCAGATCCTTCTAAACTGCAGATCCCAACTAAGATGGATTATTCACGTATTACCTTAGATGAGATACGTGAAAAAACCATAAATTCTAGCCATCTAAACTGGCAATTCAATCATGTAGACCACAATCACTAATCTCCTCATGCACTCAGAACAGACCAATACATCATGGGGCAAGTTTTCCCGTATTTCCAAGTCTGATAACTCCTTTAATACGGGAAACTTTGAGAAAGACTAAATCCTTAGATCCCAAATTCCAATTGTACTTGTCTCCGGTCCACATATCCTTCTGACGATCCTGCGCTGCTCTCAAACTCTTCTAGGTAAGCTCCATCTTCACAAATGCCTTTCTGATCAAAACTGGACCAAGAACTAGACGATCTATCGACTCTACCCAATAGAATGGGAATTTACAAGGTCTTCCATACAAAACTCCATAGGGTGCCATCTAGATACTCGTCTAATAATTGAAAGAGAATTCCATTCAATGCAGATGGTCCTCCCAGACCCATCAAAATCCAAAACAAAAGCTCTTAGCATTACCTTAAAAATTCTATTCAGCCTTTCCGTCTGACCATCGATCTGGAATGATAGGCTGAACTCAAACTCGAATCCAAAGACGATCACAAAGTCTCTCAAAATCTTCTAGAGAAGATAGGATCACGATTGCTAACAATGTTGATTGAAATGAAAGTCTATATAATGGATCCTGTAGTGTATATATGCAAGTATATGTGACTAAATATATGAAGTAACTAATATAAAATTAATCTAGTAAAATATAAACTAAGCACACCAGGATTTTATACTGGTTCGGACCTCCCGTCCTACATCCAGTCTCGAAGCTCCTCTTCGGAATTCGACTATCAAACAGCCTCACTTCACCCGGAGGAATAGGCTTGGTTACAAAAGCTTGTTCTTGTCAAGTATGTGTTCTATAACACGGATATTGACTATTAAGTACAAATGCTTCCAATATATATATCTAGAGGATATTGATTGAAGAGTTCTGTATATATGGAAGAGTGGAATACAAATATATGATTGCTAGAGATCAAGAATATATCAGAGTATAAGAGTAAAGAGCACAAGTAAGTAGGGTGAAATCTTCTCTTGGATTCTTGATGCTATTTATAGTGGTAGGGAGGTTCCTTAAGTAGCATCCATTAACAAGTGTTCTATGGTCGCTTCTGATGGTGATGAAGAGTTACAGCGAAGAGAAGCGAAAGTGTCTTTTCAATTGTGGTAGTTGTAATTTGAATGTCAACACCCGAGTTCAATTTATGACATCTGGAATATGTCTCAGATGTTTGGCGCTATATATTTTTTGTATATAGTAGCTTTTCAGATGAATGAGTACATTAACCAGACGTTTGATTCTGTCTGGTTTGTGATCCAGAGGATTCATTCAGACGTCTGGCTAGTGCACCCAGACGTCTGATCTTGTGCATGTTGCTTTTCTTGTATCTGTGTCATTGCTCTTTTGATTCTATCGACTTGTAGCCTCTTGATACGTTCTTTGAGTCTTGTTCTTGTCTCTTTAGTGATGTTACTTTAGCATTTACCTGTGAATAGAAATATATATATATATATATATTCGATTTCCATTATATAGTTATTGTCATCGAAACCATAGAATTAATTTCCTAACATGAAACACCAAGCAGTCGGACAAACCTCTTCAAGAAAAACTCAGCCAAAGATGCCACAGTACGGGTTGCCTTGACCGAAATAAGATGGGCGTTCTTGGTTAACCGGTCTTCAATTACCCATATTCCCTCTTTGGTCCTTTGCAAACCGTCGATGAAATCCAAAGAAATCACTTCCTACTTCCACTTTGGAACTTCAAAGGCTGCAACAAACCTACGGTCTTCTGCTGATCTCCTTCACCTGCTGACAGATCGAACATCCATAGGCGAAAGCAGCAACATCCTTTTTCATGCTCGGCCACCAGAAGACTCTCTGACAGAACTCCTTGCCTCAAATCCCTGATATTTGGAACACAAATCCTTCCGATGATCTTCAATGTTCCTTGGCCATCAATCTCAAAATTGGAACACTGACCATTCTTGACTCAATCCATCCACTTCTGGCACACACAAACATCCGTGTAGACCTCAAACTTACTCTTGCCATATGAAAAAGCTAGAACAGGCACACTGGTCAGCCTTGCCTTCAAATCCAAGAAAGCTTCTTCACACTCGGGTCCATCTAAACTTAGCTCCTTTCCGAGTAAACTTGGTTGAGTGCGAAGAAATCTTAAAATAGACCAAATAAACTTCTTGTAGAACTCTGCCAAATCCAGAAAAACTGTGGCCCTCTGAACATTAGCTACCTTGGTTGGATCTACAGAAATACCCTCACTAGAAACCAAATGTTTTCTCAAAGAAATCTTGGGTCTGTTATACCAACTCTTCTCTCATCTTCGGCGCCATCCTTCTACTAGGCTGAACAACGGGCACTGCTCCTGAATTGAGACGATCTGAACCTCTATCTCTTTATGAAGACAAACCTTTCACTTCCTCGGAAACATCCGAAAAATCTCTGACCACCTCGATGGACTCTACGCCTTATGGAGATGCCACGCTTCCATGCAGAAGATCACCCAAATGAACTCTGGAATCATCGCAAGTCACTTTTGCGATTCCTCCCAACTCAGTCTCCAAAGAAACAATCCTTATACCATCCATCCAACCCATATCTAGAATAAGATCAAACCCTTCGAGATCCAATATAAAGGGTCACTAGATAAACTATGGGGGAGATAAGAAAATCCTTTACAGATCTTATCAACTCAATTTCCCTGCCTATTGGATTAGATACAAAGATAGGACGGTCAACCAAATAGAGGAAGATAAAACTTCTCTAGAACTCATGTTGGAAATCCGAACAGATACCCAACAAATTTAAATAGGTATATAATTATATAAAATTACAAATACCCTCTTTCAAGATATACACTACTCCATAGCCTAGGTATTATCTCAACCTATGCTCTGATACCAACTGCGACGACCCGGCTTTCATTCCACATAAAGACGCATCATCAATAAGAAAGAAAGAGGTAGAAATAGAATAGATAGAAGAAAGAACTCAACAAAATCAGAATCTCACAGCGGAAACAGAATAAAATATAATATATCAAATAGATATTACATAGTCAATACATTAGAGTTACTCAGATTACATCAACCTTTCACATTAGGCAGTTATAAAGTTCTGTCTAATACGTTACATATCAAGGTATAATAGAAAAAAGACACTACACAGCGGAAACAGATAGATATAGCTACGTCTGGACTCCTGTTGCAAGCTATCCAATATTCATCAAGCCAAAACCTGATTACTTGGCTACTCATAAAAATTTGAGTACCTAAGAGTTTAAGAGAAACAGAAATAAACTCCGGGCCAGACAGGGGTCTGGTGTGAGTAAACGGTTAAAGTTGCTTAACTTTAAAAACATTTGAAAACAAAGGTGTCACGTAAGACTTCCCATAATAAACATGGGTAAATTTTTACCTTACGCTAAACAAAACATTTGATAGGAAATTTAGTGATATTATAATAGGGTCTAGGGTTTTCAAATAAATAGAAAATAACCGAAATTGTTACATTCATTAAATTCCAGCGTACTAGCCACAAAGTGGGTTATACAATCAAAACCGTAAGGGCACGTAGGAAGAATGGGTTTCCATCAATTGTGGGGCTACTGGATACCGCCCGTCACAGTACGTGGCCTAGATCAACATACCAAGGATCACTCTCGACCCTCTACAACACAAGGCCGGAACCATTACGTACTGAATAGTCCTGAACAAGACAACCTCGCAATTGGCTGCAGACAAACTGCCCACACAGTCGAATAAAAGGGACATCTAGACAGGGGAAGCTCTTGTCCTACTTGAGCGTAACTCACTTAGCCTTGCTGCCTCTCCCCTGTTTTAGCCATTACCGGTAGACGAGGCTTGAGGCTACAATTACCTTTATAGAACACATCTATCTTAGAATGCTCATCGTCCACCTGACGATGTTCTGAAAGCATTCAATCCATACAAGTTCGTTCCGGGTTCAAACGAAACCAAAGGCATTATCTCGTTACACTCATATTAGAATCACCCTCAAAGTCAACGACGATAACCCTTGCACTCTGAAACTCCATCTCCAACCTGAAAGCACTATCTCTGTTATACTCGTATTGGAATCACCCTCAGAGTTTTAACGACAAATAATTCTTACACTTCGAGTCTTCAACTTGATCTTCACTTGAATTCACGACCTAATGTTTAACTTGGATCGATGTGGTTTTCGGATAATCAAGTCTGATACCCGATCCCGGTCTCATCGAAATCCAAACGTATCTTAAAGGTCAAGTTGTTTAAAGGTTTAAACAATTCAATTCAATACTTTGAATCCACACAGCATTAACACTGATAAATATCACACATTTATCACTGATATATCTAATATCATTGTGACGACCCGAAAATTTTGAATATTTGAAATTAGAATATTTAATTGATTTTGAATATTTGATAGTTAGTTTCAATATGAATTTCAAAGGTCACTACTTACTTGGCAAATAAATTATTGGATTTAATTACTGAAAATTGGGAAAATTGTTGAATCTTCAGTTTTAATCCTACTAAAAATAATTTAAAGACTTGTAACATTTATATAGATAACACTAAAGATAATAAATGGGTTAAAATGGAAATTAACAGTGGTTTGTTCAGTTTTAAAAATATATAGTTTAAATTGAATTTAAAATGGCCTTCCGAGGCACGGTCTCGGATTTCGGCGAAACCAGTTCCATTAGATCCGTAATATTGAATTATTATCGTGTTTCCATTTTCGTAGCGTTTGGAGTTGTTGTGTGATCGTACAATATATATAAACGCCTAAGGGAATAATTAATTAAATTTAATTTAATAGTCGATATAAAAAGCTATCTTCTCCATACGATCGAATTAGGGCTCGAAACCTTTTCCATTGCTTTCGAAATAGGGGTATAACATTATGAATACCAGGCGGCATGCGTCGATAGGGGTTCGGAATTTCCAGATATGCAAAGCAAGATATTTTGAATATAAAAATAAAAAAATAAAAATCAAATCAAAAATCACATCTGCAACCCTAACCTAAACTTGGCCGAACTATTATCTGAGACAAGACACCCTATACTCTGAAAACATCACGTCTTGCCTCCTCTCCTTCTTCGATATCACGTGACTTTCTTTCCGCGGTACAAACTCACTCAACTTTCTTTCCACGGTACAAACTCACGGAACACTCTTTCCCTTCTCTTCTCTCTTCTTCATGGCCGAGCCCCCCTTTCGTTTTCGAATCGATCTCGTTCCTTAAAAAAATGGCCGAGTTCGATTCAACTTTACTCTAGCCTTTCTCTTGCCGATCGTTCAAAATTAAAAAGAACAAGGCCAATCGAAATCATAGTCGAGTTCCTCTCTTGCGCGACTTCAGATCGACATCTGAATCTCGAGTTTGTACATCAAAGTCGCGCCTTGCTTGGGTTGATGGGTTTCGAGTCACGCTCCTAGTCATTGATCGAGTCAGTGAGGATGTAGAGGGTTCGGCCTCGTTATAATCGCGTCGTTCGCAAGGAGCGATAGTGGAAGGGGAAGAGAAATTCGCAGGAAGTGTGGAACATTGCCTGGGCGTGGTCGAGGCTGATAAGGGTAATCTGGAAGGTAAGTCTAAGTTATTAGTCTTTATTTACTTATTTACAAATTGGAAAATATGTAAGGTTTCAAGTAGGAAATTCTTTTTAGTCAGAGAAATAGATACAGTCTAAAACAGGAATTTTCTGGTTGGAAAAGAACAAATAAATTAAAGTTATATACTGTAAAAATGAGGTTATATACTGTTAATATAATCGAGTTAAACCAAAATATTATATAGTAAAGATTTATACTATTTTAAAAAAACAAAATATATAAAAATTGGATTTTTGAAATCTATATATTATTATATAAGTATGTGCGTATATATATTTATATATATATGGGATCTTGGAAAATAAGGGAATTTATGTAAAAGCTAGATCTTTGAAATCTATAATTTTGTTTTTATAAAAATATATAGGTAGTCTCAAAATGAAAGAAAATTAAAATTAGTTTAATTTAAATTATCAGTTAATTAAATTTATTAAAATGGTAAATAATTGTTCGATTAGTTCAAATATAAATAAAACTATATAATTGCTTATACAAGGTCAAAAGTCGGGAAACCAAGATGAAATTGAAGTGGACTACAAACAAAATCAAAGGTGAGTTAATCTCACTCATATGGTTTAATTTAAATTTAAATGGTTAAATTCAAATAATTGGTTGAATGGTTGAATTGATTTGATGTGCTATATTATAGTATATAATACATTTTAGAATGATTGATTTCCCGCATTATATAGCGAATGAGACCCTATGAGCCGCATAATAGCGGATGATGTTATATTAATCCCATATACCGCGATATTCCACCTCGAAGTGGAATTGGTATTTTATTGTGCTAACATCTGTGGATGCAGGGAAACGGTTGAAGGGATCCAACTGGATTCCTTAAAATTATTTAGATTGTTTAATATTTTGTGTTATGAATATTTAATGTTCTGTGACGAATATTATTGATAATTGGAGAATTGAATGCTGTATTTGCTTGAATATATTTCGGTACATTGAGTTATCAAAATATATAAAATTGGGGTTTGAAAAGAAAATAAAAGAGTGAATTTTTCTAAGTAAAATAATCATTGAGAATTTGAATAAATTTAAGAATGAACTGAATAAGGATAAAAGTGATTTTAAAATTCTAATAAGTAAATTTTGAGTATAAAAAGGGGATTTTGAATAAAAAGGAAGATAATGAATTTTAAACTTCAGTGTTATTATTTAAAAGAATAAAGCATTTATTTTAAATTTAAGATTTGAATTACTGAAAGAATAAAGAAGAAATTTGGAAATCTGAAATTGATATGTTTCAGTTAAAAGATTTAAAATCAACGCGAAAGAAAAATAAACAAATAAAAATCTACAATTAATGGATTTTGAAATGAATTAAGTAAGTAAAGGAATTTTTTTCAAATGGAGTAAATTGGAAATCAGTTTTGAAATTGATTTAAGTGTTTGAAATTGGAAATGTAAAAGAGAATGTGACTATGAAATTTTATAAACTGGGTTTATAAAGGTAAAGTAATATATCAATGGATATTTGGAAGAATGAATTCACGGTGGGAATTTATTAAAGGATGGGTAAATTTTTTTAAAATAAACAGTGATTTTTTTAAAGGGCGTGAGAGAAGTATTTCCCTGGATAGCCAAGTACGGTTTCAAAGTAAATTTTAAAATATAAGTTAAAGCTTTAATATTGTTTTAAAAAGTATATTCTAGAAAATTTATTATTTCTAAATGTTTAAATTCTAAAGTAAGTATTTTTCAAATCTATTATCGTAGTAATTATTTAAAGGTGACTTAGTATTTTGTTTCAAAGGAGAAAATCTAGTTTATATTTTATGAAATAACCTTATTTTTTTTATATTCCTAAAGTATTATCTTTAATTAAGTATTAAAGTAGTTTTCTAAATTTAAATGTTAAAGCATATTTTACAATAAAGTGTTCTTAAATTATTTTAAAAATCTTAAGTTTTGTGCTTGGTGATTTCAGTGGAAATAGAAAATATTTGGGAAATTTATTCTGAAAAAGGAAGGTAGTTTGAAACTGTTTTCAAAAGGGTTGAAAATGGAAATATATCTTGCGAAGATATTTTGAGATAAATAAATAATCTGGGAAATTATTTATTGTTGATGGTTGTTGTGAATGTTAATTGATAGTTAAATAACCGACTATCAATATTGGCCAAATGCGCTGATCGTTTCGAAGAGATCGGGATCGGGATTTATTTCTCGAAAATCACTTCGATCCGCTTTGTACGCTTTTGTAGAAAAACGAGTTCGGAGTCGAAGATGGAGCAGTGAAGTGCAAGGGCTAGTCGTTACTAATCCTGAGGATATTTCCAAAATGGATGTAGTAGGAATAGTGCCTTCGGTTCCGTTCGAACCTAGGACGGACTTGTATGGATGAATGCTTTCAGAACATCTCAGATGGACGATGAGCGTTCTAAGTGAAACGCTCTAAATGGTAACGCTTAGCCTTAAGCCCCATCAACCGGGAATGACTAAAAATCAGGGGTTATGCAGCAAGGCTAGGTGGGTAGCACCCACTTCAGGGTGAGGTCATCCCTGTCTAGATGTCCCTTTTTATTCCGGCTTAGTGGTGCGATTGCTGATCCCAACCGTGGGTTGATCTTACTCGGGATTATCCAGTAAGGGGTAGTCCCGGTCTTGTCTTGCAGGGAGTCGGGAGTGATCCTCGGTACAGTGATCTAGGCCACGTAACGTGACAGGTAGTACCCCAGTGCCTAGTCATTAGTTGGAAATCCATTCTCCCTACGCGCCTTTTACGAGTTTTGTTTGTATTACCCACGATTGTGGCTAGTAGCTGGAATTTAATAATGTAACAATTTCGGCTATTTTAATAAGTATTTGTATATAGACCCTATTATAATATTAGAGGATTTTAATAAAAGGTGTTTTAGCTATCGTAAGGTAAAAACCCGACATGTTCATTTATGGCGTGGTCTTAGGAGATGCTTTTGTTTTCAAAAGGATTTTGAAACATTAATAATACAATTGAGTGTGGTTTTCTCACGCTGGTTTTCCAGACTGACTCGGGTGTTATTTAACTATAATGCTCGGGTCAGGCCAAGTATTATAGGATACAGGAAAGAATGCTGTGAAGCTCAGGAGACGAGCTGGATGGCAATACGTACTTCCGTATTTGTGTTATATATTCCGCTGTGTATTCAGACTGTGAGGATAGGTTATGATTACTGTCCAGTTGTATGTTATTGAAGTTGAACTCTAATGATGTACTCTGATGTTGTATGTATAAACAGATATAGTATTTGTTTTGGTGTATAGATCTATAATTATCTATTATATTTTATTCCGCTGCGATGGTTAGATTTTGATGTCGTTTCTATTTTCTTCTTCTACCTCTTCTTCTTAGCCCTAATGGTTCGTATTTCTATTCAAATTGAGTTGATTGATGCAGAATAGTGTTGACGCAAGGGGTATGGATTTGCGGGCCGTTACAGTTGGTATCAGAGCTGAAGGTTAAGCGAGAACCTTGACTCTGGTGGGAATTACTCATAGAATAGAGTCTGTAGTACTCTAGAATTAGTCTGAGTGTATTAATAGATATGAGCGCATATCTGTTAGTGAATATAAAATTGTTTTTATATTGTGTTGACTTATCTGTTGAGTGTTTATGGATTCTGGTCGGTGTGTGGGACGCCATGTTATCGATATGGGTTTCTAAACTCTTAAACAAGATAAACTGACATAGTATTGTTTTAAATAGGGTAAATGAAATAATTTTACCCAAAATTATTATTGTATATAAAAGAAATGATTTTTCATAATTGTTATAGTTATATATGGATGCTTGGTTGTTAGGAATGATAATATTAAATTATTATCATCAATGTGTAAAATTGAATGAGAAATTGAAATAATAACCAAAGATTAAGGAATAAATTAATAAAATAAATGGGATTTATAATTGAATAAGGAATTGAAATCATAATTAAAAACTAGGAAACGAATTCATACACAAATGAAATTTGTAAATGTAAACTATAAATGTGAATTATAGTGTAATTAATAATTAAAATAAGATAAAATTTCAAAGTAATGTTTGAATATAAATTTAAAGGATTTGGGATTTGAAAATTTGGAAATTTAAATTCCTTTGAATTTGAAAATGATTCTCAAAAAGTTGGGTAAAATAATATATATTTGAGAAATATTTTTGAATCGGATTTGAAATCTAGAGGGATTTTGAATTTAAAAATATTAAAAAGGTTTTAAAAGAGATAAAAGCTTTGAACTCTTTTCGGTCGCTAGAAAACAACTTCGGTGATGACTACAGCATCATCGATGTTCATTTTCGAGTTTCCAAGTGGGGGATTGTTACCTAAATGTTTTGGGATTAATGTTTACTTGTGAAATTTGGTTGATTTTGAAATGCAAAGGAATAGTTTTATTTAGATATATATATATATATATATATATATTCAAAATTGGATTTTTAACATTTTTAGTAATGAGCTCAAACGTGTAAGAAAAAAAAGGATATTTAAACTGACTGTTGAACTTAAGTTTGAATGGAAAAAAAATTAGTCAAGTTGGACTAAATAAACAAAGTTTTAAAATTAAAATTAATAAGTAACTGATTAATTAATATGGTATGCAAATGAAATGAAATTGAATATGGGATGATGTTTGATTTACAATTGTGTAAAATAAAGTGCAGAATTAGTTCAAATGGACTAAAATTAATTAATGTTTGGAAATAAAATTTATTGGTCGAAAATGAATTTATAATTGTAGGTAAATGAACTGAAATTGGGTATTGGAATGATATTAAATGGAATTAAGTCCTTTCTTAACAAAATTCAAAAGAATGGTATGCAGCTAGATTTAATTGGAGTTAAGCTAAATAAAATTGAATTGAAATAAATTCAGTTGAGTTATAGATAATATTAAATGGAATAAAATTCTTACTTAAATAAATAAATGTAAACTAAGTAAGTATTGAATTAGATTAAAATAGATTTGGTGTGAGTTGTAAACAAATCCAATTCAAGCATAAAATGAATGGCCTTATTATTAATAAATTCAATGATGGATTGTTAATGTGAATTAAAATTTAAAAATGGATAAAAGGATGAACTAATTGAATAAAATAGTGAAATGGTTGGGATTTAATCAAAGGAAAAATCAAATCAAGGATTTAAAATGGAAGTTGGTGGAATAAAATAAACTTAAGTTTTTGGGTGGAATAGTTTGAAGAAAATAAATAACCTAAGTAAATTGTGAGATGGTTATTTAATATATTGGTTGTCGAGTTTAATAAAATGGTTTGGAATTAAACTTTTTGGAAATGAAAGAAGATGCAATGAAAGATTGTGAATAAATTAAAATGGGATGGAATCATGTATAAATTGAGTTGGGATCAATCTAAATGGCTATAAGCTTAAGTAATTATTTATTCACATTAATATTGTAGAATTTCATAAGAAAGTGGATCGTTTGATGTAAACGAGATTAGATAAAATCCTATGAGTTATTAGAAGTAAATTAGGATGATTTTGAAATCAATTGGAATGAATATGAGTTTGTTTTGCTTAGAATGAATTAAATATAAGCGAGTAAGTTGTAAATCACTTAAAATGAATGGAATGGTTTGAGAATTGGTTGTACGCAATTGTAATAAGTGTCGGAACCTTATATGTGCTTATGGAAATTATATAATATGCATTGTATGTGAAATTTATGTGTTAGCTATTGAAAGTAAGTGAAATGTTAATAAATTGTATATATTTAGTACTTATATGTTTGAATTGAGTAAGTACAGGTATCGGAAAGCCGTTTGACTGGATTTTGGGCGCGCTAATTGCTAAATAATAAGTCGCTTGCTTAAAAATGCTAAATAAAGGTACGCCTACGCAATAAAAATAGGAAATATGAACTGTTTTTTTTTTCCGACCGGGTGGGTCGATGTATATATATTTATATCTTTTGTCAAATTGCAAAAGCTCCTCCGTACAAAGGAGACTGCCAAAATTTTCTGAAAATTTTGAGAGTTAGAATTTTTTTGAAAATTTTGGGAAATTTTAGCTAGCGACAAAATAATTTCAGATTGGAAATTCAAAAAAAAATTAGTGAATGAAACTAATTTAAAATAACGATATGAATCAGTATAAATGGAAGATAAAATTCAATATTCAAAGTTGAAGCTAAATTGAATTCATATGGAAATGGAAAACCAGTTTGAATAACAGTAAATATAAACTAAAGTGGTGAAGTGAAAATAAAAATAAGAAGCGTATAAAATACTTATATTGAACTTAAGAAGAAATTGTGAGATTCTTAAGTAATATGGGTGTTAAGGAAATATATTGAATAAGCATTTGAGTGAAAATTTAATAAAAATATATGTACATCATACGGCTTGAATGAATAGGTATTGAAATTTTGTAAAGGAGTCAAGTAAATGATTTTGAATGTTGTGATCGGATATTATTACTAAGTAGGATATGTAGGTATTATAAAGGGAAAGGAAATTTGGTTTTGATTTCAGAAGATAAATTTGACTTGCTCGATAAAAAGGTATGTGTTTAAATTTCTGTGTAAAATTTGATTAGGTTTTTGATCTAGACGCTTGGCTTTTGTTTTCTTTTGAATTTGGGAGCCCGTAGAGGCATTTTGTAGTTGTACCGAGCTAGCCGCGCAAAGGAGATGCTGGCAAAAAATTTCAGAAATTTAGGGAGTTAGAAAATTTTTGAGAAAATTTTGAAAATTCAAAATTTGATTTTTAATTGAAACTTGAATGATTGAGCAAATAGTATTGTTTGCAAATTATAGGAGAGTTTGGAGAAGTTAGTAAGAATGGTAATGGGTCTTTTACAAAAGATAGTTGGTAGAATGTTAAACTGTTTGGTTTTGGAAAAAAATAGTAATGGTATTGGATCATTCTTCCTAACTAGTAATTTCGGGGATGAAATTCTTTTAAGGGGGGAGGAATGTGACGACCCGAAAATTTTGAATATTTGAAATTAGAATATTTAATTGATTTTAAATATTTGATAGTTAGTTTCAATATGAATTTCAAATGTCACTGTTTACTTGGCAATTAAATTATTGGATTTAATTACTGGAAATTGGAAAAATTGTTGAATGATCAGTTTTAATCCTATTAAAAATAATTTAAAGACTTGTAACATTTATATGGATAACACTGAAGATAATAAATGGGTTAAAATGGAAATTATCAGTGGTTTGTTTAGTTTTAAAAATATATAGTTTAAATTGAATTTAAAATGGCCTACCGAGGCATAGTCTCGGATTTCGACGAAACTAGTTCCATTAGATCCGTAATATTGAATTATTATCAGGTTTCCATTTTCATAGCATTTGGAGTTGTTGTGTGATCGTACGATATATATAAACGCCTAGGGAATAATTAATTGAATTTAATTTAATAGTCTATATAAAAAGCTATCTTCTCCATACGATCGAATTAGGGCTCGAAACCTTTTCCATTGCGTTCAAAATAGGGGTATAACATTATGAATCCCAGGCGGCATGCGTCGATAGGGGTTCGACATTTCCAGATATGCAAAGCAAGATATTTTGAATATAAAAATAAAAAAATAAAAATCAAATCAAAAATCACATCTGCAACCCTAACCTAAACTAGGCCAAACTATTATCTGAGACAAGCCACCCTATACTATGAAAACATCACGTCTTGCCTCCTCTCCTTCTTCGATATCACGCGACTTTCTTTCCTCAGTACAAACTCACGCAACACTCTTTCCCTTCTCTTCTCTCTTCTTCATGGTCGAGCCCCCCTTTCATTTTCAAATCGATCCCGTTCCTTAAAAAAAAGGGCCGAGTTCGATTCAACTTTACTCTAGCCTTTCTCTTGCCGATCGTTCAAAATTCAAAAGAACAAGGCCGATCGAAATCATAGTCGAGTTCCCCTCTTGCACGACTTCAGATCGATATCTGAATCTCGAGTTCGTACATCAAAGTTGCGCCTTGTTTGAGTTATGGATTTCGAGTCGTGCTCCTTATCATTGATCGAGTCAGTGAGGATGTAGAGGGTTTGGCCTCATTATAATCGCGTCGTTCGCGAGGAGCCACAGTGGAAGGGGAAGAGAAATTCGCAGGAAGTATGGAACATTGCCTGGGCGTGGTCGAGGCTAATAAGGGTAATCTGGAAGGTAAGTCTAAGTTATTAGTTTTTATTTATTTATTTACAAATTGGATAATATGTATGGTTTAAAGCAGGAAATTCTTTTTAGTCAGAGAATAGATATAGTCTAAAACAGGAATTTTTTGGTTGGAAAAGAACAAATAAATTAAAGTTATATACTGTTAAAATGAGGTTATATACTGTTAATATAATCATGTTAAACCAAAATATTATATGGTAAAGATTTATACTGTTTTGAAAAATATATATATATATATATATATATAAATTGGATTTTTGAAATCTATATATGTATATATATAGGATCTTGGAAAATAAGGGGATTTATGTAAAAGCTAGATCTTTGATATCTATAATTTTGTTTTTATAAAAATATATAGGTAGTCTCAAAATGAAAAAGAAAATTAAAATTAGTTTAATTTAAATTATCAGTTAATTAAATTTATTAAAACTGTAAATAATTGTTCGATTAGTTCGAATATAAATAAAACCATATAATTGTTTATACAAGGTCAAAAGTCGGGAAACCAAGATGAAATTGAAGTGGACTGCAAACAAAATCAAAGGTGAGTTAATCTCACTCATCTGGTTTAATTTAAATTTAAATGGTTAAATTTAAATAATTAGTTGAATGGTTGAATTGATTTGATGTGCTATATTATAGTATATAATACATCTTGGAATGATTGATTTCCCGCATTATATAGCGGATGAGACCCTATGCGTCGCATAATAGCGGATGATATTATACTAATCCTATATACCGCAATATTCCACCTCGAAGTGGAATTGGTATTTTATTGTGCTAACATCTATGGATGCAGGAAAACAGGTTGGAGGGATCCAACTGGATTCCTCAAAATTATTTATATTGTTTAATATTTTGTGTTATGAATATTTAATACTCTGTAATGAATATTATTGATAATTGGAGAATTGAATGCTGTAGTTTCCTTGAATATATTTCGGTACATTGAGTTATCAAAATATATAAAATTAGGGTTTGAAAAGAAAATAAAAGAGTGAATTTTTTTAAGTAAAATAATCATTGAGAATTTGAATAAATTTAAGAATGAACTAGATAAGAATAAAAGTGATTTTAAAATTCTAATAAGTAAGTTTCGAGTAGAAAAAGGGGATTTTGAATAAACAGGAAGATAATGAATTTTAAACTTCAGTGTTATTATTTAATAGAATAAAGCACTTATTTTAAATTTAAGATTTAAATTACTGAAAGAACAAAGAAGAAATTTGGAAATCTGAAATTGGTATGTTTCAGTTAAAAGATTTAAATTCAAAACGAAAGAAAAATAAATAAATAAAAATCTATAATTAATGGATTTTGAAATGAATTGAGTAAGTAAAGGAATTTATTTCAAATGGAGTAAATTGGAAATCAGTTTGGAAATTGATTTAAGTGTTTGAAATTGGAAATTTAAAAGAGAATATGACTATGAAATTTTATAAACTGGGTTTATAAAGGTAAAGTAATATATCGGTGGATATTTGGAAGAATGAATTCACGGTTGGAATTTATTAAAGGATGGGTAATTTTTTTTAAAATAAACAGTGATTTTTTTTTAAAGGGTGTGAAGAGAAGTATTTCCCTGGATAGCCAAGTACGGTTTCAAAGTAAATTTTAAAATATAAGTTAAAGCTTTAATGTTGTTTTAAAAAGCATATTCTAGAAAATTTATTATTTCTAAATGTTTAAATTCTAAAGTAAGTATTTTTCAAATCTATTATCATAGTAATTATTTAAAGGTGTATTAGTATTTTGTTTCAAAGGAGAAAATCTAGTTTATATTTTATGAAATAACCTTATTTTTAATATTCCTAAAGTATTATCTTTAATTAAGTATTAAAGTAGTTTTCTAAATTTAAATGTTGAAGCATATTTTACAATAAAGTGTTTTTAAATTATTTTAAAAATCTTAACTTTTGTGCTGGTGATTTCTATGGAAATAGAAAATATTTGGGAAATTTATTTTGAAAAAGGAAGGTAGTTTGAAACTGTTTCAAAAGGGTTGAAAATGGAAATATATCTTGCGAAGATATTTTGAGATAAATAAATAATATGGGAAATTATTTATTGTTGATGGTTGTTGTGAATCTTAATTGATAGTTAAATAAGCGACTATCAATATTAGCCAAATGCGCTAATCGTTTCGAAGAGACCGAGATTGGGATTTATTTCTCGAAAACCACTTCGATCCGGTTTGTACGTTTTTGGGGAAAAACGAGTTCGGAGTCGAAAATGAGCAGTGAAGTGCAAGGGCGATCGCTACTAATCCTGAGGATATTTCCAAAATGGATGTAGTAGGAATAGTGCCTTCGGTTCCGTTCGAACCCGGGAAGGACTTTTATGGATGAATGCTTTCAGAACATCGTCAGGTGAACGATGAACATTCTAAGTGAAACGTTCTAAAAGGCAACGCTTAGCCTCAAGCCTCATCAACCGAGAATGACTGAAAATCAGGGGTTATGCAGCAAGGCTATGTGGGTAGCACCCACTTCAGGGTGAGGTCATCCCTGTCTAGATGTCCCTATTTATTTCGGCTTGGTAGTGCGGTTGCTGAACCCAACCATAGGGTGATCTTACTCGGGATTATCCAGTAAGGGGTGGTCCCGGTCTTGTATTGCAGGAGGTCGGGAGTGATCCTCTGTACAGTGATCTAGGCCACATACCATGACAGGTGGTACCCCAGTGCCTAGTCATTAGTTGGAAATCCATTCTCCTTACGCGCCTTTTACAAGTTTTGTTTTTATTACCCACGATTGTGTCTAGTAGCTGGAATTTAATAATGTAATAATTTCGGCTATTTTAATAAGTATTTGTATATAGGCCCTATTATAATAACAGAGGATTTTAATAAAAGGCGTTTTAGCTATCGTAAGGTAAAAACCCCAACATGTTTATTTGTGGCGTGGTCTTACGAGATGCTTTTGTTTTCAAAAGGATTTTGAAAATTTAATAATCCAATTAAGTATGGTTTTCTCACGCTGATTTTACAGACTGACTCGGGTGTTATTTAACTATAATGCTCGGGTCAGACCGAGTATTATAAGATACAAGAAAGAATGCTGTGGAGCTCAGGAGACGAGCTGGATGGCAATACGTACTTCCGTATTTGTGTTATATATTTCGCTATGTATTCAGATTGTGAGGACAGGTTATGATTACTGTCCGGTTGTATATTATTGAAGTTGAACTCTAATGATGTACTCTGATGTTGTATGTATAAACAGATATAGTATTTGTTTGGGTGTAAAGATCTGTAATTATCTATTATATTTTATTCCGCTGCGATGGTTAGATTTTGATGTTGTTTCTATTTTCTTCTTCTACCTCTTCTTATTTAACCATAATGGTTCGTATTTCTGTTCAACTTGAGTTGACTGATGTAGAATAGTGTTGACTCAAGGGGTATGATTTGCGGGCCGTTACAGTTGGTATCAGAGCTGAAGGTTAAGCGAGAACCTTGGCTCTGGTGGGAATTATCTCATAGAATAGAGTCAGTAGTACTCTAGAATGAGTTTGAGTGTATTAATAGATATGAGCGCGCATTTGTTAGTGAATATAAAATTGTTTTTATATTGTGTTGACTTATCTGTTGAGTGTTTATAGATTCTTGTCGGTGTGTGGGACGCCCTGTTATCGATAGGGGTTTCTAAACTCTTAAACAAGATAAACCGACAGAGTATTGTTTTAAATAGGGTAAACGAAATAATTTGACCCAAAATTATTTTTGTATATAAAAGAAATGGTTTTTCGTAATTGTTATAGTTATATATGGATGCTTGGTTGTTAGGAATGATAATATTAAATTATTATCATCAATGTGTAAAATTGAATGAGAAATTGAAATCATAACCAAAGATTAAGGAATAAATTAGTAAAATAAATGGGATTTGTAAATGTGATTTATAATTGAATATGGAATTGAAATCATAATTAAAAACTAGGAAACAAATTCATACACAGATGAAATTTGTAAATGTAAACTATAAATGTGAATTATAGTGTAATTAATAATTAAAATAAGATAAAATTTCAATGTAACGTTTGAATATAAATTTAAAGGATTTGGGATTTGAAAATTTGGAAATTTAAATTCCTTTGAATTTGAAAATGATTCTCAAAAAGTTGGGAAAAATAATATATATTCGAGAAATATTTTTGAATTGGATTTGAAATCTAGAGGGATTTGGAATTTAAAAATATTTGAAGGGTTTTAAAAGAGATAAAAGCATTGAACTCTTTTCGGTCGCTAGAAAATAACTTCGGTGATGACTGCAGCATCATCGACGTTCATTTTCGAGTTTCCAAGAGGGGGATTGTTACCTGGATGTTTTGGGATTGATGTTTGCTTGTGAAATTTGGTTGATTTCGAAATGCAAAGGAATAGTTTGATTTATATATATATATATATATATATATATATATATATATATATATAAAAACACACACACACACACACATATATATTCGAAATTGGATTTTGAACAATTTTAGTAATGAGCTCAAACGTGTAAGAAAAAAAAAGGATATTTAAACTGAATGTTGAACTTAAGTTTGAATGGAAAAAAAATTAGTCAAGTTGGACTACATAAACAAAGTTTTAAGATTAAAATTAATAAGTAACTGATTAATTAATATGGTATGCAAATGAAATAAAATTGAATATAGGATGATGTTTGATTTACAATTGTGTAAAATAAAGTGCAGAATTAGTTCAAATGGACTAAAAATAATTAGTGTTTGGAAATAAAATTTATTGGTTGAAAATGAATTTGTGAATGAACAAATGAATTTATAATTGTAAGTAATTGAACTGAAATTGGGTATTGGAACGATATTAAATGAAATTAAGTCCTTGCTTAACAAAATTCAAAAGAATGGTATGTAGCTAGATTTAACTGGAGTTAAGCTAAATAAAATTGAATTGAAATAAATTCAGTTGAGTTATAGATAATATTGAATGGAATAAAATTCTTACTTAAATAAATAAATGTAAACTAAGTAAGTATTGAATTGGATTAAAATAGATTTGGTGTGAGTTGTAAACAAATGCAATTCAAGTATAAATTGAATGGCCTTATTATTTATAAATTCAATGATGGATTGTTAATGTGAATTAAAAATTAAAAATGGATAAAAGAATAGACTAATTGAATAGAATAGTGAAATGGTTGGGATTTGATCAAAGGAAAAATCAAATCAAGGATTTAAAATGGAAGTCGGTGGAATAAAATAAACTTAAGTTTTTGGGTGGAATAGTTTGAAGAAAATAAATAACCTAAGTAAATTGTGAGATTGCTATTTAATATATTGGTTGTCGAGTTTAATAAAATGGTTTGGAATCAAACTTTTTGGAAATGAAAGAAGATGCAATGAAAGATTGTGAGTAAATTAAAATGGGATGGAATCAAGTGTAAATTGAGTTGGAATCAATCTAAATGGTTATAAAGCTTAAGTAATTATTTATTCACATTAATATTGTAGAATTGCATAAAAAATGGATCATTTGATGTAAATGAGATTAGATAAAATCCTATGAGTTATTAGAAGTAAAATAGGATGATTTTGAAATCAATTGGAATGAATATGAGTTTGTTTTGCTTAGAATGAATTAAATATAAGTGAGTAAGTTGTAAATCACTTAAACTGAATGGAATGGTTTGAGAATTGGTTGTAAGCAATTGTAATAATTGTCGGAACCTTATATGTGCTTATGGAAATTATATAACATGCATTATATGTGAACATACCTTTAATTACTAAGTTAATTAATCAATCTTAATTACTTGATTAATTAATTCTTAATTACTTACTTACTCAATTAATTAATCTCTAATCAATTAATAATCTTTAATTACAATTAACCAACCTTTAATTAATTAATTAATTTATAACCCTTAATCCTTAATTAAATAAATAAATTACTCTTAATTAAGTACTTAATTAATCCTTTAAAATCAATTAATCAAATTAATTAATAATACTTAATTTCTTAATTAACTTAATTAATCTCAAGACACAGGACCCTTAATTATCTTAAGATTAAAACATTATCTTATTAATACTTTATAAACATTAACATTTTAAACCAATTTATCTTCATAATTAACATTACTTAATTAAATCATAAATTAAGATTTGAAATAAAATAATCATTTAACATGATAATTTTAAAGTTAACAAACTTAACTTCCTTAAAATAACTTAAAACATTATCAAGAAGAAGTTTTGAAAACTAGTTTCAATTTGTACTTTAAAACTTGCTTTTATAAAAATCTTAAACTTTCATTTAAAATTTAAGTTTAAAATCACTTTAAACTTAATTTAACAAAATTTAATTTAAACAACTTTTAAAACTTCATAAATAATTGTTAAAGAAATAATTATTATATATAAAGTAAGTTTATATAAAAGTTTAAACTAGATTAAACTTTAAATTTCAAAAACATTGATTTTTAAAACATTTTAAAAAAAATTTAAACTGTTGCTTCGGGTTTGCCCGAAGGCCCTTAACCACTTTTCTACCTATTTTAAAAACTGAAGATTAAATTTAAAGTTTAAAAACTTTACAGGCCTAAACCCCGCAAATTACTCGAGTTCAAACTCGAGTTATCTCCCTCAAAACCCGATATCACCTTCGAGTCCAAACCACTACCCATCAACAGACATAAAAATATCACTGTGCGCCTGCACAGTTGCCTGCGACGATGGTGATCACCATCGTAAGCTTTGACACACCGAACATCACCAAAGCATCAATGCCCAATCATCCAAACTCATGCCCAAGCTTCAAATCAAAATCAAGCAAGGAGATTGAAAACTGGAACCCACAACCCACCAGAAAATGCCTCGAACATCTTCCCTCCGATCGCCTGAGTCGTTGTAACTCCAGCCACGTCTTCGCCAGTCTTCCACGAACCATTTCCTAAAGTCCCATTGAACTCGATGCACCAGAGAAAAAGCAGAAAATCCATTTCCCAGACCCGACCAATTTAGGGTTTAAAACTAATTCCCTTCGCCATCAACGCCACGACGATCAAGAACCCCATCTACCATTTTTCCTAGCCTCGCCGCACATCCTTCCACCTCCAGACAAAGCCTTGACCACCCTAGACCTTTCGACCATCCGCAATTTCTCAGAAACCCAAATCCAGTCAGTCTTAAATTGCTCATTCAATTCGATGTTAAAATTTATAATTTTCTTTTTTAAAATAATGATTTCCTAAGACAATTCAAGATATATACTCGAATCAACTTAATTTAACACTTGATTTTATCATGCTAACAAGATTGCTACTGTTATTTCCAGATGCAAGCAATTTTCCCAACTTAAATGTTTGTTCATATTTTTATACCTTAGATTAAGTTTAAAATTAACTAATCTGTTTGAAATACAAAGTTTATCAATGAACAGATAAAAAGAATTTAAATTTTGACCTAGATTTTAAACCCTGTTTCAAGAACAGGGAAGAACAAAACATTTCCAGACATACACACCTATATCATAACCATATACTTCAAATTTCATACAGAACTACCACTTACATATTCACAGGCAAACATCAATAATCTCAGAAATTTTCACAAGCAACAGATTATAATTTACTTAATTTTTTAAGTAGATGTTTACTCACCAGATTTTTAAAGAGGCAGAGGGCTTGATTTTCTAGGATTTGAAAACTGAATTGCTAAGGCTTTTTAAAACTAAAAAGCCATTTGATTTCCTCTGAAACTGGAAAACTTTGATTACTGCAAGTTGAAACTGGTTGCTGTTGAGAAGATTGCCTGACAAATGTACTTCAGGTTTGCATTTGAAAATTCTATTACAGGCTTGGCTTTGTTGAAAATTGCTTTGCAAATCTCAGATTTAAAATAGTTTCAAGCTTCAGATTTGAAAATAGTTTCAGGTTAACACTTCCAGGCTTTTTGATTTCTGAGATTGAAAAGGTTACAGGTTGAGTAGCATTTGAGAATAGCCTTTGTCACGGTCTTTGAAAAGATTGAGCTTATGATTTGAGGAAGTGATTATAGGGTTTGATTTTTGGTTTGAGGAATTTTCGGGATTTTTGAAACTTTGATTTGAGTATGAGAAAATGTTTTCAGATTTGAAGAATTTTTTTTGACTGATTTTTTTTCTGGTTTTGGAAGAAATAGTTTAGCATGGTTTAGTTTCTTTGACATGAAAGTAAAAAAAGAGATGGGAAAAGAAGATGATAGGTTTATATAAATGTAAATTTGGATTTATTTTAGTATTAAAGAAAATAAAAAATAGTCATTACCCATAATTCATTAACTTACATGTGTATTTAATATGGTTCAAAAAGCTACACTTGTATTATTTCATGTTTATTTATTTAAAATGGTATTAAAACTTTTATACTAATTTTTCTTAATTAATAAATACCTTTGTAAATTAATAAATGTTTTCTAAATTTTATATAAATAAAATCTTCAAATAAAACAGAATATAAACCAATTATAATTTAAATAAAATCATATATAATATATTAAACTCATTTTAAAATGTTAATATAAACCATTTATTTTACAATTTAATAAACACTTTCCAAATTTATATAAATAATATTCTTTAAGGAAAAAAAATCTTATTTTAAATAAAAACTCATTCATATATTTTTTAAATCAAAATATTTTTAAGATATAAATATTCATTTAAATTCAAATTTAAATCTAAAGTCAAATTCAAATTCAATTTAAAATAAAATTTAATATTAATTCAAATATATATTAATTTTAAACAAACACAATTAAATTTGAAAATAATTATTCCATTTAAAAATCTATTTATAAAACAATACCAATTAAATTTGCAAATAATTATTCTATTAAACATCCATTTATATCTATTTTAAACATCACATTATCATTTATTGATTATTTATATTTGAAAATAACAATTTTATCAATTTTAAATAATTTAATAAGTAGATTATCACATTTTAAATTCCTTGAAATTCCAGGATAACACAGTTAGCCTAACGAAGGAGACCTTTGTAGGCAGTCGAACGGGCTTGGTGTTCGAAGTAGGGTATTCGTATGTCTAGTACTTGTAAGTACGTTTAAGGATATTCGCATGCGGATACCGACCAGCATCAAGACCAAGAGCGATTTCAGAAAAGACTAGAGCTAAACCATCAGGCCAATGATTCTTTCACTATCGAGACATTGGACGTGGGGTATCGCCATTTGGATGTTGGATTGTTTGCAATCGGGCACGACCACTTAACTCTTTAGAAGTCTTTCGGTTAGTTGAGTAGTGACTGCGTGGGGCCATAGCCACGATGAAAAAGAGACGGACCAACTAGAATATCTGTATTATAGGCCTAAAGAAGCAGTCCTTTACAGATATAGAAAATCCCTAACCGAATTCCGTACAAGGTAGACCTTGTTGGCGGGATTCAGATAGTAGACAGAACGTTTACATAGTCCACAATGTACGCACTTGGTGGTACATTGTGGATGTCCAAGCACTGGCATATACTAGTGCAGACGCGATTTACATTTTAATAGTAAGTAGTGGAGCATCTACATTGTAGGCATTACGAAGGAGTCCTTTACAGTTGTAGCTACGGAATGCTCACGGACAAGATGATGGAGTATCTGTATTGTAGGCCTTACGAAGCAGTCCTTACAGATATAGCTACAGAGCAAAACAATGGAGCATCTGTATTGCAGTCCTTTATAGATGTAGTTATGGAATGCTCTCTAGGTAAGACGACGGATCCCTTTTCGAGAAGGATACGGAAGGTGCCATGAGGGGTACCTAGGACCAATATGGTCATTTGGCACATAGCTATATATATATATATATATATATATATATATATATATATAAGTTATTAGGTTTTAATCTACTAAGGAGTAGATGGGTACGATTCATGCACAGAGGCAAGAGTACGATAAACCTAGTGAACCTAATAGTAAATGAAAATAAAATGGTATATGTAGAATTAAGCTTAAAAGTGTATAATTTATCTATTCACCAGAACTTTAGTTCTGACCTCCTCCTCATAATATCCTACAGGTAGGTAGATGGCGGAAACTTCCCAGCTTTAAGACACTTGTTTAGAAAGTGTTATTATATTGGTGAGTATTTACTTTTCAATGGCCTTGGTCTTTAGCATTTTTGCGAAAAATCCTGACCCATTGGAATTCGGGTTATTATAATAGTGGAGAATATTACACAGGTGTTGAATCAAAGTCTGTAAACTATAAAGACTTATCATAAAGTTACGAGGACTCAAGAGTTCAAAGACAAAGAAATGTAGATCTCAAGGTTATAACATAGTGTATAGAGTCATCAGTAAATATTGTTAAAGTCATTGATAACAATTTCTGATCTCTATCTTTAAGTTTTGATCTTCGATAATTTAAAAAAATAATTATTTTAGTTAAATTTTATGAAAGTTTTTAAGTCCAAAAATATTTAAAAACTATTTCAAATGATTTTACAAAGTATATGATTTTTGAAACATTTTAAAAGAAAAGTATTTTCAAAATTCACTGAGGTATACCTGCATACCTTGTTCCTATATGTCGACATACATACCGCCAAATGGTTTTCTAAATTTTGAATGGAAGTGTCTATTCGACATAACCTTTTACAAGTGGACACATCTTTTAAATCACTGTATAAAGGGTAGTGAAAACGAATATTTTTCATAACTAATTACTTACTTTCTTCCCTCCACTTTGTAGCATCCCATATCTGGAGGCCAAAAACTAAGCGCTGCAGATGCTGCAGTCATCCATAATATTAACTTCTGGTGACAAAATACGATAATGATAATGGTATCTATAATATCAGTAGAACATGAATATGAAGAAAATCACAAATTTCAAAAACAACATTTTGCTAATTACATTTCAAAACAATACTTCATATCCATGTTACATAATCCCATAACGTTCCCCAGGCAATGATAAAATATATCATAATAAAAATACACCAAGAGCGACATATGACGATGCCTCCTTGGTTGATCAAAGCAATATAGTCATAACTAACTAAATATACACAGCAGAATCAAAATGGAACTCCTAAAAAGCTATCTGTCAGCCACTTACTCGTCTCTGAAAGCTTTATTTGCCAAAAGACTAAAACCTGAAAACCTTAACCCTTGGCTATTAAAATCAATTTTGAGTACCCGAGAGTTTAAGGGGAAATAACTTCGGGTCAAACATAAAGCCTGGTGTGAATAATTCTGTTACATCTCGGTTTATTGATATTAAGTGAGACCATGCCGCTTAGCAGAACGGGTTTCCCCTCGCTAATATCCTTTTCAAAAAATATATTTTGCAATCCTTTACTGCAACCAAACTGGTTAATCAAACTGATTATGTCTAAATAGCAATATTCGTTATGCTAAATAAAGGACTCCCTATGCATAAACAAGTAATATGTGAACTATTTGCACACAACATAATAAAAAAGTTCGTTATGCTGTGAATGAACTAACTTTCTATAAAACTGGGTCGACTGCGTACAAACTAGACTAACTGTCTGAAATCTAGACGGACTGCCTGCAAAATGGACTAAATGTCCGAATCAAAATGGACTAACTGTCCGAATCATTTTCTTAGGGTTGACTACCCTTTAAATTTTCCTTGAAATCCTTTTCAATATGATTTATTCCTTCAAATCACGTATATACAAGGAAAACATATTTGTAGCTTTACTCTAAGCAAATTTGCCATGATATATACACTTCACTTAAAATAATGTTGATGAGCTATCCTTTCAGAATAAGTTAAAATCCTTTTTACTTGAAAACATTTAGGCTATTCTGCATATTTAACATATTCGAAACCTTTGTTAAAACCTTTAAAAAACCATTCCAAACCCCTTGAAGGTAACCCCTTCAAAACCAAGTAAAATCCTTCATTTAATCTAGGCCGAAAGGCCAAATCTTACCTGTGGAAACCATTAAAAACCACTCTTTTGAAACCAATAGAAGTCTTTCCTTTAGAGCTTTAAAACATTTAGACATCCCTCTTTAAAAGCTTTAAATATTGCCTTTCAAAAACATAGGGAATAACCTTTTCCTTCAACCCTTTCGAAACCATTAGGAACCTCCCCTTTTGAAACCGTTCATTAAAACATTTCGAACCGTCAATCCTTTCGAAGGCACTTTGGGTTCAACTTAAAACATATGGAAACCTTTTGAAACCATTCAAAAATTTGCCCTTCGAAACCTCTGTAAACTGTTCGGGTCAAAACCATTAAAGTCGAAAGCTTCTGTTTCGAAACCATTTAAAACTATCTCTTTCGAAACCATTTGGGTTTTACTTCATTTTAGAAAAAAGGGTCCTTTAAAACATTTAAGTCGAAAGCACCTTTTTTGAAACCATTTCCTAAGTAAATAAGTGATGGTGTTGAAACCATCCATTCAAAAGCATTGGAGAAGCAGCCATGTTTTTAGAAAACAAAATAGCTCTTTCGAAAACAATTGGGTCGAAAGGTAGGAAGTGGTAGCTAAAGGCCTCAACTCAGTCAAAAGTAATCATTTAAAATAAAATTGAAAACCAATCGAAACCATTTTCCTTTAAATCCACTTAAAGCCAGTCGAAAGCTAACTGAGTCGAAAGCTACTCAATCGAAAGCCAATTATTCGGAAGCAAGCAGGTGCATTTTTAATTTAAAAACAAAGTACTACCTCAACCTCTTCGAAACCCCTGGTTTCGACTACAAACCTTTTGCCTACATCTAATTCACTACATACGGGTTAACAAATATCATGTGCATTGGTTTTGACAGTGTTGGAAGCGAAGATGAGGAGGCGGAACCTAGTGCCGACGATGTTGAAACAGGGAAAATCATGTAGCAAATAGTTCTTTTCGCCTAACCTGCTTCACTTGCCTAATTGTAATTGGTTGTCTCTTTCTTTACCAATAAAAAGTACAATAGATTTTCAAAAGTGTTGCCGACTTTCCTAATTTTAATAATTTAAATTATCTTACAATTAGCCCTTCCCCTCTTTAAATTATGTAAAACATTTAAGTCATATACCTTAAAAAAAATTATGTACCCATCAAAATACTTAGGAAAAATCTAAAAAAAATCCAAAAAATCTCTTTTAATATGTTTTCTAACATATAAAATTTTTAGACCCAAATCTTTTATTATTTAACCGAAAATAATTATTAACCCAAATTAACATTTTGTTTACTAGAATATTCATCAAAATTCCACATAATTTTAAGAAATTCCGAAAATAGAAAGCCTAATCTAAAATAATATTTATGACCTTCATTAAAATTCATAAGGCATTTGGATGTCATTTTATAGGATTTTCACCTTAAAACATATCAAAAATTCAATATGAATAACCATAATTCATCAACAAATATATATATATATATATATATATATATATATATATATATATATATATATTCCATCGTTCAAAAACATGGAAAATCATCGCAAAATATTCGAAATTCATGTTAAAACCGAAACACAATCAAAAATGAGATGTAAACATTATTCACCTTAGCTTTAGATATTATAGAGATTGAGGTATAATGGATTTAATTTGAATTAGATTCTTCCTAGCTTTACTTCTTCTTTTCCTTGTTAATGGTGGTCGACTGCTTTTTAAAAAAAATTGAGAATGAAAATAAACGTGTATCGGAATACATGGCCTAAGGGAGTGGTTATAGGAATGGCCTCTTTCCTATTTTACACTTCCTCTATTTCAATTTAAACCCTCCCTTTAGTTCATTGTTAAATGGAATAGCTACTCCTATTTAAAATAAAATCTCAATCCTCTAATTAACACGTTATTTTATTTTATTTAACTAAATAAATATCCTAAATAATGTTACCAAAAACCCGAGTATTACCGACTCTCCTCCTTAAAGAATTTCATCCTCGAAATTACGATAAGGTACACAACAAATCAAACAAGAAGATAAAACATACCATCAAACAAGTTGGGAAAAGTATCACTTATCCTGCTCTCAATCTTCTAAGTACAATCCCTGTCATCGTTGCTCCACTAGACTTTCACTTGTTTAATCATCTTGGTTCTATGCCTCTTCTCATCTCTCGCTACAATGCCAACCGGCTTCCTCACTATAGTTAAGTTCGATACTACCTTTAAATCATCTAGCATAGTCGGTGCAATAGCAGTCTCTGGGTCTCTAATACACTTTCTAAAACAACA
This sequence comes from Allium cepa, assembly GCA_030765085.1. Taxonomy (NCBI): domain Eukaryota; kingdom Viridiplantae; phylum Streptophyta; class Magnoliopsida; order Asparagales; family Amaryllidaceae; genus Allium; species Allium cepa. The sequence continues at coordinate 506,920,099 of CM060941.1, read as the reverse complement.
AACATGAAATATTTGTGGACTCCTGCCAAATTGCTTGGTAACTCAACTCTATGTGCGAGTTTCCCAATCCTCTCAACAATAGCAAAAGGTCAAATGAATCTTAGTGCTAATTTCCCGATTTCCCAATTTTAATCACACCGATCATCGGTGATACTTTGATGAAAGCCAGATCTCCAACTGAGAACTCTAAATCTTTCCATCTCTTATTTGCATAACTTTTCTGCCTAGACCGACCCTCCTTCATTCTAGCCCAAATGACCTCAATTTTTTTGCAGCTTCCGTAACCAAATCTGGACCAAGAACCAACCTATCCTCGGTCTCAAACCAATAAACGGGAGATTTTCATGGCCTTCCATACAAAGCTTCAAACTTTATCGTCCCAATACTAGTTTGATAACTGTTGTTATATGTAAACCCGACTAAACACAAATGGTCTTCCCACGATCCCCCGAAATCTAATGCACAAGCTCCTAACAAATCTTCTAAGACTCTGTTAACTCTTTTCGTTTGCCTATCCATCTACGGATGGTAAGCATTACTCATCTTGAGCTTGGTTCCCAAAACTTGCTGTAGAATCTTTTAGAACTCGCTAGTGAACAAGGAATCTCTATCACTAACTATGCTACTAGGAATTCCATGCAGTCTAATCACATTCTCATAAACAATTTTGTTAAAACAAGTGCTTTCCTTGTTGACTTAACTGGAATGAAATGGGAACTCTTGGTCAATCTATCCACTATAACTGATATGCTATCATTTCCTCTGTTCGACCTTGGCAACCCATAAATAAAAACCACAGAAATAGAATCCCACTTCCATACCGGAATATCTAATAGCTGTAGTAACCCACTTGGTTTCTAGTGTTCGGCCTTTCCCTATTGGCAAATCAAGCACTGCTTTACACATAATCCAATATCTTGCTTCATTCCTTCCCATAAGAAACTTCTCTTCATATCCTAATATATCTTAGTACCTCTTGGATGAATTGAGAACTTCGAACGATGGCATTCCTCCAAGACTTCTTTACTTATGTTTCCCACACTTGGAACACATAAACTTCCTTTCTTTCTCAACCTCTCATTCTGGTAAAGACTGAATCTTTCAAGTCATCGCTCTCGGTTCCATTTCTTAACTTCCTGATCTGTTTAGCTAACACCAGATCCTTCATCTATTTAGAAGCAATCCTTTAGATCATCATTTGTCGAACTTCCAAACAAGACAATACAACTGTAGCACCACTAGACCCAGCCTCAGATCTCCACTGCACTCTACAATCTGCTAATGCTTCCAAATATTTCCAATCAATAATCATCGCTAACACTACATTCTGATGTTTCCTGCTAAGTGCATCTGCAAACTTGGTGCCATTTCCCGGTGTGTACTCAATTCCAAAAACATAAGCAGCAATAAACTCTAACCACCTCTGCTGTCTCATGCTAAACTCCTTTTGAGAGAACAGTTACTTCAGCGACTTATGACCTATATTCAACTTAAACCTCTCTCCCAGAGGTAATGTCACCACACCTTCAAAGCAAAAATAACTACAGCCAATTCTAAATCATGTGTCGGATACCTAACCTCATGCGGTATATGCTGTCTTGAAGCATAGGAAATCTCTTTACCCCTCTGCATCAACACTGCTCCTAATCCTGTTCCTCAAGCATCTGTATAAACCAACAAATCCTAATTCCCTTCTGAGAAATTCATCATTTCTAGATATAAATCTGGCCATACAGTTAAAACTAAAAATAAATATGTTTTATTTCCTGATTTTAATTTTCTCTTAACTGTAATTCTTATTTTTGACAAAGTTCCTTAATAAAAACACATGAGTTTGTTTTTAAAAATAGCATTGCAGCCTTTCGACTGTCATGCCTTATGGCTAACCAACCCCTTAAAGAGGATGTGTGTGGGGGGGGAGGGGGGTGGTTACGGCAACGACCACCGTTGCTCAGGTGTACTGTGCATGTGCACGACCATAACGTTATATTTGGAAATTTATTTAATTGGGGAAGAAGATAGGTATCGGGTTCATGCTCGTGTTACTCGCGAGATTGCCTGGAAGGAGTTGAAGATTTGATGAAGCCCGAAGTGAGGATCGGGAAAATCAATGGTTGGCTCGAGCTTGTTAAAGTTGTTATCTAATTTCATGTTTCCACTTCTATAACACAAACATGTTTTCAGTTTTATAATACAATAGTTTTTTTTACAAAGTAAATTTTACTTACACAAAGTCCCAAAGTATATTTAAACTAAATAAGTTTCCAAAGAAAAAAAAATAAATCAAGTTTCAAAATTTAAACCAATTTAAAAACAAGACTTCAAGATTAATTAATAAATCAAATCAAGAGTTAACCTATTTTATGTGGTTAATCAATTAATTTATTAATGTGATTAATAAAAGTAATTAGGGGTAACCAATTACTTAAGAAATATTTTTAATTATGAGTAATTAATTAATGATTAAAGTTGATTTATCAATGGATTAAAGAAAATTTTAATTAAATTAATTAATGTGATTGATTAATTAAGGTAGTTAATCTGGGAATAATTAATTAATTTAAAAGCTAATCAATTAATAAAAGTGATTAGGGATGATCACTTAGGGTAATTAAATTTAGAATAATTAATTAAATGGTAATCAATTAAAGGGTTAATTAATTAATGTAATTAATTAAGAATGGTTAATTAAAGAATAATTAATTACAAATAAAGGGTTAGTTACTTTAATGTAGTTAAAAGTTATATTAAGGGTAATTTCTTAAAGATGATTACTTAATTAAAAGTAACTAATTAATGATTAAAAGTGGATTAATTAAGAAATTTACATGGATTTAAGATTAGGGATAGTCACTTATCGTAATGAATTAAAGGTGAGTTAAATAATTAAAGGCTAACTATTTAATAAGTTAAAAGTTGATGAATTATAATTAAAGGTTAATTAAATTATATTTAATGGTTAATTAAGGAATGATTAAAGGGTAGTTAATCAAGTGATTTGTAATTCATTAATAAGGATTAGTGACTAATCTAATTTAAGTTAATTAGATGATCAATTGACCTTACCTATGGGTGTTTGGATTCTATTGGATGATTGAATTGTTTGATATCCATAATTGTGATGTTCTGTTTTGATTTGATCTATGTTTGCTGTAATTTATTATCGGTGATATATACCTGTGATCTGTGAATGAAAGATAAGCGTTATAGTTTGTACCGCTTATCAAATATAAGCGTTATAGTTTATACCGCTTATTAAATATATTTCTGTATTTGAATATGTGCGGATTGATGATGTGGCACTTTTATTGTGTAAAACCCCTGGACCACACTATTACACACACAAATATGGAGTGCGTGTGGAAATGGGTTAAGTCACAAGATTTTGAAATAGTTTTTAAGATTGAATTTTTGAATCCAAATAGTTCTGGGATTTGAATTGAAAGCTTTTGAAAATGAATTTCAAAAATATTTTTTTTGGATAACTTGATTAAGTCTTGAAGTTTAAATAATTTGATTTAAAATTAAATTCAAATTTTGAAATTGAACTCTATGTTTTGAAACTAGGGATTAAAGATGTTATACAAGTTACATATGGATTAAACCCCATTTTAAAGATATTAATTTGGGAATTTGAAATTAATTCAAGGGCTTTAACTTATTTAAATATAATTGGATTTTTATGAAAACGAAACATATGTGTTTTCAAATAATAAAAGCTTTCACATAAGAAATAAACGTCCAATTTGTGCTAAAAGGATTTCAAGTTTAAAATGAAAACAGTTTTCCAAGTTGTGAATAAATCTTTGGAAACGGGTTTGAAAGCTATATGTTAAATCTTTAATTTTAAAGATTAGATGAGTTAATCCAACTGAAATGAAAATTGTCTTGAAATCTATGAATAGATCTTTGTGAAACTAGGTGAACTTTGTGAGAACGAATCTTTTGTTAAAAGATTTGAAATGGTAATTTGTTTAACCATTTGAAAGAAAAGGTTTAGATTTTATAAGTTGTGACTTAACTGAAATCCCATATCCATATATTTTCAAATATTGCGCTCACTATTCGGTTTAGCCGGGAGAGGACCTTGTGTCATATAACCCATTTCGAATAGTGATACGACGTTATGGATTGCATTTGAAGACCGGTGTTGAAGACCGGGTGTCTTCGAGAACGTTAGGATAACTTATCGATTGTCTCTGCACCGAGTAGCTACGGTGTAGAGATTCCCTAAGTGATGGGAAGTCCGATCGGGATTGTGGATACGTGGATTTGCAAGTGCTTCTTCGGAAGTGCCTTTGGTTCTGTTCGAACCCGGAACAGACTTGTATGGTTGTATGTCTGACACTACACTTTGAGATATTAAACTGATCTCTATCAAATACATTTCTGCTTGGTGGCGGAGAATTCATTCTCTTAGCTTAACACCCTTCTCTGAGACGTACGAGCTCAGAAGTTATGTAATTGATGGTTATCAGTGATATACTCCTAAATTTGGTAGTGTGGCATGTTGTGTGCTGATGTGTATCATTTGTTGATCAAAGCATGGCTTTTGTATAAAGCATAGCTTTGTGGACGAGACTGCATCAGGACCTCACACCCCGAAAATGTTCGAAACAGGAAAGATGCGGCAAGGTTATAAGGGTCGCGCCCTTTAGGGTTTGTCATTCCCTTCTGGAAACGAATGGTATCATGGTATGGAGCCTAGATATTTCACTCATGTGGATACCGTAGATCTATTACTTTGTGATTTCTTTGTGGTTGTTGGATTAGAGTTACCTCGGATAAAGGTCCCAATGGACTGGGGGATGGCACGCTCGAGTAGTAGTTACCTAGTTACAGAGGTAACCCGGCCTTGTGTTAGCAGAGATCCGGTTAGGTTCTCGGGACGTCCCGCCAGAGGCGTACCCATGTGGTAGTAAGAAGTTCCTTAGCCTGACCATTTGTTGGAAATCCAAACAAAACAATACGTGCCTTATACGGTTTTAGTTGTAGAACCTGCCATTTAACATGGCAGCTATAGTAGGCATAATATCATGGTACTTATGCTGGCTAGGATTAATATTATACTTTCGAAAGGTTTTCCACTATGCACTAGTAATAATATCAAAGAATTTTTCTCGTATTAAGCATATTTGACTATCATAAAGGGAAATCTCCCCCAAGTGTGCGATTGCATTGTGTGTGTGCCGGGAGGCCTTATGGTAGTTTCATTTTCTAAAAAGCATTACGGATTTCAAATTTAAATTATTTTGTTTGTATTAAAGACCAAATGTTTTTGTCTGCTCATACCAGTCCGACGACTGACCTGGAGTTTATTGTTCCTTTCCTAAACTCTGGGTGCCCACAATTTTTCGACACGGGCAGTCTAGAGTTGGGTTTTTCAGATAGTCAGGTTTAGTAGAGTATCTGGAGCTAGTTCAGCCTTTGGATCACGACTGCACTTGCTTATCTTTGTGCATCGTTATTGGGAGTTCGAGTTATTTCTGGAGTGGTGCCTTGGAGATGGAGATTACCGATGCTGAAGTTCTTTCTTAAAGACCATATTGGAGATTTTGTTCCGCTGCTAGTGTTATCTATTTCTTTCCACTGCTATTGTCTTGTATCATATCTCTGATGTATATTGACATTCATTGTATCATTCAATTGTATCAGATACTATATCAATGTTGTATATTGATTTATTCATTTCTTCCGCTGTGTTGTATTTAATGTGTTATAAGCTCTGGCGAACCAGATTTGACGTTTGGATCTGCGGCATTTGAATACGAGTATCGTATTCGGTGCCGATTTTCAAAGGTCGAATCAGGGTCGTTCACATTTGACCGAAACAGGTGCATGGGTCAATAAGTGTTTCAAACTCTAGAATGTTTCCTCACAGTTATCGATCCACAAAAACTTCACATCCTTTCTTGTTAGCTTGGTCATTAGTGCCGCTATCCATGAGAAATCCTTAATAAACCTCTGATAATAACCAGCCAACCCAAGGAAACTCTTTATCTCTGTTGTTGTCTCGGGTCTCTTCCAACTATTCACTATCTCAATCTTAATCGGATCTACTGACAATCCTTCCTCTGAGACCACATGACTTAGAAACTTCACTTCATTATTCTAGAAATGACACCATGAAAACTTCTTATTCAGCTGATGCTGCCTCGGCGTCTCAAGCAACACTCTAAGATGAACTTCAGGCTCTCTTTCATCCTTAGAGTATATCAAGATATCATCAAAAGAAACCAATACGAACCTATCCAAGTGCTCTCGGAAAACCCGGTTCATCAAATCCACAAAGAAAGCTAGTGCATTAGTTAGTCTGAATGACATAACTAACCTTTCGTATGACCCATATCTGGTCCTAATGCCATCAAAGGTATATTATCCTCTGCTACCTTGAGCTAATGGAAACCGATTGCCAAATCCAGCTGCGTAAATACCTTGGCTCCACTCAACTGGTTGAAAAAATGGCCAATCATCGGCAATGGATATCGATTCTTTATCGTCCTCTCATTCAACATGCGATAAGCGATACATAGCCTTAACAATTCGTCCGGCTTCTTAGCAAGCACTGCTGGTGCACCCTAAGGCAAACTACTCGACCTGATTAAACCCTTGTCTTCTAGATCCACACTCTACACCTTTAACTCCTTTATCTCTATAGGAGTCATCTGCTCAGTGGCCTACTCACTGGTTCTGCTTCCGAAACCAAATCTATCTGAAACTCAATGGCTTGTTTCGGAGGCAATCCAACGACAAGCTCAAAAACATATGCGAATTCTCTGACCATAAAAACTTGACTCAACTCATCATCCGATTCCATAACACCCAACAAAGCATACATCTCACAGCTAAAACCTTCTACGGCATAAACAATTCGATCACTTTAATCAAGGTGTCTAAGAAATATTTTCCTATCCTGGCAAAATATCCTAGCATCGTACTCACTTAATCGATCCATACCAAGAATAATTCTGAACCCTACAAAAACAAAATACATGCAAACTACAAACAAAAATATGACCTAATAGGTGAAACTCTAACTGATCACACATCAACCCTAGAGTTGCATACCCTCCTATTGGATTCGCAACCCATAAGGAAGTAACTAAATATATGGGTTTTACGTTAAGCTTGTCTATCAAACATCTAGATATAAAACAATGTGATGCACCAGTATCAAATAGAACGCTAACAGACATACAACGAATCTGAAGAGTACCTCCAATAACTGCCTTTCCCTTCTTCTAAGCTGTTGCCTTAAAAGCAACAGGCTCCAATGCATACACCTTGCCCTTTCCATCCTTAGCGAGCTCCCTGCACTGGCTCTTGTAGTGGCCAATCTGGTCACAATTGAAGCACCTGACACCCTTCCTTCCTACCACCTCCTTCGCCTTTCCAACGCGAACTCATTAGCAAAATGCCCTTTCTTGTCGCACTTGAAGCAGACAATCTCAAACTTCCCTTTCTCGGCCGCTCCACCCTGCTGAGCACCTTTCTTAGGAAAGAACTTCTTCTTCTGGCCCTACCCAATCTGGACCTACTTAGCCTTACTCTTCTCTAGGGAATCGAGGATCACCTCATGCCTTTAGGCCATCTCCACTACAAAGTCAAAAGGATCTCCAATATGAGCTAATGTAGCACTAGCTAACTCAGGCTTCAACCCCTTGGTAAAATTCTCGTTCCCCTTCATCACTAGATCCACTAAAGCATAACCATAACTGACTAACTCCTCAAACTTTCTAGCATACTCTAGAACAAACATCCCCCCTACTCCAACTTAGAAAACTTTCCGATCAGAGCAGATTGTACGATTGCAGACATAAACCTCTCCTTTATTCTCTCCTTCAAATCTACCCATGACAAAGTTTCCTCGTCCACACCAACAGTCATTCTGTACCACCAAAACAAAGCGGCTCCATGAAGCTGTCTGGATGTCAATCTCCACTTTCTCTCATCATTGAGCCCCAAATCTGCAAAAGTCCTTCCACGGTGCAACAACCAATTCTCTACCTCAATAGCACCGTCCATCCCCAAAAAAGGCTTCCCTCCAAGCTTAGCGTAATCTTCGCTCATCTTAGCATTATGGTTAACTACCGGAACTCTCAGAACTCCTTCCCTTGCAGGATCTTCTTCTAACACCCTAGCTACAACTCTCGCCTGCATCATATTCATGAAAAAATGATATATAGCTTCCATTCCAACATGTGGGACTTCAATACCTAAATTCTCTGCTTGGGCTTAACCTTAGGTCCTCCTTGCACTAGGTCTGGAATTCCTTTCAGTGGCCACCCTTCTTGGGTTAACTCTTCCTCCTCCACCTTCCATATCTGTGTTCAAACCTTATGAGATACATAAAATAACCTTACAAGGATAGGAGACAAGAGATAAAGCGTGTACTTATATATAGAAAATATAAGTACGAACCTATAACGTTATCCTATGCCCCAATCTTACTCTAATTCCTTAGGATCATGTTTTAAAAATCATTTTTGGTTTAAAATATTTCATACCAAGCTGTAACATACTGTATTTGGAGGCCAAAAGTTAAGCGCTACAAATGCTGTAGTCATCCATAGTATTAACTTCTAGTGAAGAAATACGGTAATGATAATGGTATCCATAATATCAGAAGCACATGAATATGAATAAAATCACAAATTTAAAAACAATATTTTGCTGATTACATTTCAAAACATATCCATGTTGCATAATCCCAGATTGTTTCCCAGGCAATGATTAAATATATCATTACAAAAATATGTCAAGAGCGTCATATGATGATGCCCCCTTGGTTGATCAAGCAATATAGTCATAACGGACTTAATATACACTGTGGAATCAAAATAAGAATCCTAAATAGCTATCCGTCAGCCAACTGCTCATCTCTGGAAGCTTTATTCACCAAAAGTCTAAAACCTAAAAACCTTAGCCCTCAACCTACTCAAATCAATTTTAAGTACCCGAGAGTTTAAGGGGAAATAAAAACTTTGAGTCAGATATAAAGCCTGGTGTGAATAATTCTGTTGCATCTCAGTTTACTGATATTGAGTGAGACTATGCCGCTTGGCGGAATGAGTTTCCCCTTTCTAATATCCGTTACAAAACATATATTTTGCAATCCTTTCCTGCAACCAAACTGATTATATCAAAACAGTAATATCCGTTATGCTAAATAAAGGACTATTTATCCAAAAACAAGTAGTATGTGAACTATCCGCCCACAACATAATAGCAAGGTCCATTATGCTGCAAATGAACTAACTGTCCACAAAACTGGGTTGACTGCCCAAAAACTGGACTAACTGTCCGAAATCTTGGCGGAATGCCGCAAAATGGACTAACTGTTCGAATCAAAATGGACTAACTGTCCCAATCATTTTCTTAGGTTTACCTACCCTTAAAATTTTCCTTGAAAACCTTTCAAAATGATTTAGTCCTTCAAATCATATATATACAAGGAAAATATATCTTTAGCTTTACTCTAAGCAAGTTTGCCATGATATATACACTTTACTCAAAATAATGTTGATAAGATTTAATAAGGATTAGCTATCCTTTCAAAATAAGTTAAAGTCCTTTTTAACTTGAAAAAATTTAAGCTATTCTATCTATATAACATATTGTAAACCTTTCTTTAAACATTTAAACAACACATTCGAAACTCCTTGAAGGTAACCCCTTAGAAACCAAACAAATTTTTTTACTTAATCTAGGCCGAAAGGCCAAATCTTACCTTTCGAAACCATTGAAAACCACTCTTTCAAAACCAATAAAAGTCATTCCTTTGAAAGCTTTAAAACATTTTGACATCTCTCTTTAAAACCTTTAAATACTACCTTTCGAAAAGATAAGGAAAAACCTTTTCCTTTAACCCTTTCGAAACCCTAGGGAACCACCATTTTCGAAACCATTCATTAAAACCTTTCGAAACTGTCAAAACTCAATCCTTTCGAAAGCACTTTGGGTTCAATTTAAAACATGTGGAAATTTTTGAAACTATTCAAACATTTACCCCTTCGAAACCTTGGAAAACTGTTTCGATCGAAACCATTAAATTCGAAAGCTTCTGTTTTGAAACCATTTAAAACTATCTCTTTCGAAACCATTTGGGTTTTACTTCACTTTAGAAAAAGGGTCCTTTAAAACATTTATTCGAAAGCACCTGTTTTGAAACCATTTCCTATGTAAAGAAGTGATGGTGTCGAAACCATCCATTTGAATGCATTGGAGATGTAGCCAAGTTTTTATAAAACAAAATAGCCCTTTCGAAACACATTGGGTCGAAAGGTAGGAAGTGGTTGCTAAAGGCCTCGACTCAGTCGGAAGTAATAATTCAAAATAAAAGTGCAAGCCAATCGAAACCATTTTCCTTCAAATCCACTTAAAGCCCGTCGAAAGCTAGCTGAGTCGAAAGCTACTCAGTCGAAAGCCATTTAGTCGAAAGCAAGCAGGTGCCTTTTTAATTTAAAAACAAAGTACTACCTCAACCCCTTCGAAACCCCTGGTTTAGACTACAAACCTTTCAATACATCTAATTCACTACGTACCTATAAACTAATACCATATGCATTGGTTTCGACCCTGTCGGAAGCGAAGATGAGGAGGCGGAACCTAGTGCCGACGGTGTCAAAACATGGAAAATCATGTAGCAAATAGTTCTTTCCACCTAACCTGCTTCACTTGTCTAATTGTGATTGGTTCTCTTTCTTTACCAAAAAACGTACTATAGTTTATCAAAAGTGCTTTCGAATTTCCTAATTTTATTAATTTAAATTATTTTACAATTAGCCATACTCCTCTTTAAATTATGTAAAACATTTAAGTCCCATACCATAAATAATTTTATATACCCATCAAAATACTTAGGAAAAATCTAGAAACATTCCAGAAAATTTCTTTTAATATGTTTTCTAATATATAAAAATTTCAGACTCAAATCTTTTATTATTTAACCGAAAATAATTATTAATCCAAATTAACATTTTCTTTACTAGAAAATTCATATAAATTCCATGTAATTTTAGAAAATTATGAAAATTGAAAATCGTCTCTAAAATAATATTTTTGACCTTCATAAAAATTCAAAAGGCATTTGGATGTCATTTTATAAGGTTTTCACCTTAAAACATATCATAAATTCAATATAAATAACCATAATTCATCAATAAGTATATATATTCATTCCCTCATTCAATAAAAGGGAAAATCATTGCAAATATTCGAAATTCATATTAAAGTCGAAACACAATAAAAAATGAGATGTAAACGTTATTCACCTTAGTGTTAGAGATTATAAAGATTGAGATATGAATGGATTTGATTTGAATTAGCTTCTTCCTAGCTTTTCTTCTTCTTTTCCTTGTTCATGGTGGCCGGCCACTTTTTTAAAAGTTTTTGAGAGTGAAAATAAACATGTATAGGAATACACGGCCTAAGGGAGTGGTTATATGAATGGCCTCTTTCCTATTTTACCCTTCCACTATTTCAATTTAAATTCTCCCTTTAGTTCATTGTTAAATGGCACAACTACCCCTAACTAAAATAAAACCTCAATCCTCTAATCAACACATTATTTTATTTAACTAATTAAACATCCTAAATAATGTTACCAAAAACATGTGGTGTTACACTCTTACTCACTTGAAAAATCTCTTGATAATAATACTCTATTCTCTTCAAAATCATATAAAATAAATTCATACTTTATTTTATTGATTTAATACTACTTTCATACTATTTTGGAAACATCTCTCCCATTTCATAGATCAAAGTGCTATCTAAGAAGCTATATGATCCATTGCATCCAAAATACAAGGATTGGTCTTTAAAAAAACTATCAACTTTGCTTGTGTTTTTTGGGTGTGCTTGTAGCCTATTCAAATCAAGTGGGTGTGTTTGTAGTCCGTTCAAATAAAATGGTTGTGCTTCGTAGCCTGTTCAATTCTTGTGGGTGTGCTTATAGCTCAATTAAATCAAATGATTTTACCTTGAACACAGAATATAAGAGAGTGCATCTCATAGCCTTGAAATTGAATTGTATTTGGGTTTGTCTTCTGCCTGATTAAAGATTGGCATTTGGCAAGAAATCTGTACAAGCAATTGTATAAGATTGGATGTAGAAGTAATCCGAACTAGTATAAACTCTGTTGTCATCCCTCTAACTCTTTACTTTTCTTTACTACTTATATTGTTATCTATGATTGGTTATTAGTATAATTCTATGTTGTTAATCTATGATTTAATATCAATCTTGAAAGAAAATTAAAAATATATACAAAAGTTAGAAAACATTATCCACCCCTCTTCTATGATTAATATCAATCTTGAAAGAAAATTAAAAATATATACAAAAGTTAGAAAACATTATCTACCCCTCCTCTAGTGTTATATTAGTCTTAAGATCCATAATTCCATAATCCACAGAGTATAAGGGTAGGGTGTTATAGTTGATGTCAGAGCAGGTTTAGAACAATATAGAGTACAAGAGACATGAGTCCTAACCACAAACGAGACTTTGAGTCCTTGTCCCTATGGGTATGTGATAGATTAATGTTTATATTTAAGTGATAATAGAAGTATATGATGGTTATTCATCTAGGGATGTATTTGCAATTTTTTTATTATATAATATATTTCTTCTACCATTTTCGAGTGTAAGTCTTAGTATGAGATACTGAGTAGTTGATGAAGGTTGTAAAGGTAGAAGTGGTTAATCCGGCCAGTGGTATCGGTATAGATGGTGAATAATGAACCTCTACGTGGCTTGTGTAAGAATACAGATGTTTGGTTAGGGAAGCTGTAAATGCCCCTTATTCGAATCTCATGTTGAATATATCACAAGTCCAAATTGTAATGTGATGAGATGAGTAAACGAATCCAGTAGCGATCAGAGTTGCACAACGGATAGAGGTTGATAGTTTTTCCACCAAAGCCATTTGTTTGCTTGCTTGGAAATGTATATATTGTTGTATAGTGCTTGTTTGATATTATGGACGAAAAACGTGTAATGGGTTGTATTGTTATTAATGGTTGCTGAATTGAATGTACATACGCATTTTGAAGATAAGTATTTTTATTCAAACAAGCATATAAGTTAGTAAAATAGTGATATCATTTTATATAGTGGTTAAAAATTATATTTTTGAGTGAAGCTTGAGATTTAGGAAAAAATAATTTATGATAAGATGAATATTAATTTGAAAGAAATGGAAATTTTAGATGATAAATAATGTTATTAATTTTGGAAAAGATGGTTTGAAGATAGAATAATATTTCAAAGCAATCATATTTTGTGATTAGAACATTTTTGATTAAAGGAATATTTTTGTATGTTATTATAAAATATCGTGGCTTTTGAAAACAATTGTTTTCTAGATGAAAATATTTAAATATATTTATTTAAAGAAATTTTAGAAGTTTATTTTGTGTTATTTTATCCGTTGAGTAATTTAAGAATTCTATTTGATGCGCCTTATCAACATTACTGATAGGGATTCCTAAAACTAGACGAGTTATATGGATACAAAATTTTGAAAAGTGATATAATATTTTTGGAAAATGGGTAAAATATTTTGTGCTATATAAAAATTAAAATGTTTTGAAATAATATTTCAAAGAATGTTATATTCATTATTTTGGAAGAGAATAGTGTGATATAAAGAATGGTTTGAAATGAGAAAATTATACTTATTATAATGGGAATGTGGAAAAGTGAGTTATATGTATAAAAAAAGAGTATTGTACTTATCGATAAGGTTTTCATTGAGATATTATACAAATATAAAAATATAAAGTAAACTTATTAATTGACGTATGTGCGGAAAAATAAATAAACAAATATTATAAAGGATATTGTATGTTTTACAAAATATTGAAAGTTCCTCATTAAAGTAACAGGTAAGTGTATAGAAAAATATGTTTTTGAATCAATATTATTAGTAATAAGTTTGATTTGAAAATTCATTTGAAGTGAAATTTAGAATGTTAAGTATTATTGAATCATAAATATAAGAATGTGAAACTAGTTCTAGTTTTATAGCACAATTTGTTAATAAAGTTCGAATTTTAAAGATTTTGATTTTTCAAAGGAGAAGTTTGAGTTGATTATATTAAAAAGTTGAAAAGAGTTTATTACGTTTTAAATTTAAAGTACCGCAAAATAGATATAGCTTTTGAATTTGAGACCGGATTCAATTGATATTTCTTTCGTTGGCAATGCATTTTATAAGTGACAACTTTGATGTTTATCGACTTCCAAAATTTTAAAGTTGGCTAATGCATAAGTCTTTTTTAAAATTGAATCAAATCGATGTCCCAAAAATGAATCTTCACAAAACAGTGCTAAATTGTTTTAACCATAGCTTTCAAACGGTTTGTCTAATTTCGATGATCTTACCATTCTGAAATGCTGAGAACATAAGCAACAGCTTTTATTTAAAGAGTTTTGCAAAGTTTTTTAGTTATATAGGCTAAAATGCATGTTTTTATGGTGGACATGCACTTGTATTTGCGGTTCAAAGTAAGCTACTTTTGGAAAATACGTCATAACTTGAGTTGTAGTTGACATTTTAGTGATCTGAATTTTTTTGAAGTGTATAGCATATTATGTAACAACTGTTACCCAACATTCTAACCCGTCTATATTGAACTGGCTACACGAGTCAGACCTGATTGCCATTAGGGCCGATGGTTCCAAGACGATGATTACGGGACCCAAAAGTCAAGTACAGATTGATATATGAAATCAGAATTGAATGGAGTATGTAGATAGATAATGTAGGATGCTTGAAATATGGAATGTAGCTCAGTCAATTAAAGGGATCGGTATGGTTTGGCAACTTGCTAGGGATCGACATTGTTGAGCAAGGAAGGGGTCGGCATGGTTGAATAAGGTAGGGATCATCATAGTTGGCTAGTATGGGCCGGCATGCTTTGTTAACTTGGATTGTCAAACTTCAATTCACAGAGAAGGGCTCGACATATTTGAATGGCATGGATCGACATATTCTAAAGAAGAAGATGGATCGGTGTACTTCATTGGATAGGGGTCGGCATTCGTCAAGTCCAAGTACATTTTAGTATACAACAATCATTATCTTGAGATCTATGAGTTCAAAGAATATGGAATTTGGAGAGAAAGGCATATAGGCCTTAAGGAACATACCTTAGGGACCACACATCAAATGGACAAGGATGGAGAGATCAGCATAAAATCTATGGGAGGGATCGGCATAAAACAATACATAAACAGTCCTGAATCAAATATCATGCAATAACTTGAATTCCTTTGGTCCATAAGGCATAAGATTTGAAGGGGTAGCATAATAAAGCATACAGAACCACCATAGGGATTGTTGCCCAACAATCAAATAATAAAGGGATCGATAACGACCCTTCTTCATGGGGATTTAGGCCTAGCGACACCTCTGGTGGGTCCATATGTGTTAGAAGGTCCTCTAGAAGAAGTTCCAGAGAGATTGATGGTCGTCTCCACCTACAAATACTGGCTTAAGGGGTCACTCTGAGGATCTTTATGTCGTTAGTTGCCTTATTCTTTATTGTAATCAAGTTTTTCCAACTCCTTGCTGCTGTAATCAGATTATTAGTTCATCAATAAAGATAATCTTCAAAGTGGACGTAGGCATACAACGCCGAACCACCATAAATCTCTATGTTTCTGATTATTGTTTTTATTTGGCTGCTAGTTTATTCTATTCCTCAGTTTTAATTTTACCTTCTTCACTTACTTCTCTTCAGAAATCTACTCTTGTTGTTTGTGACCAATATGGTTGCAAATATTTTAGTGCTTTCATTGAGAGACCCGATTCTCAACCTGTTAGGATCCCCTTTGTTGCTACTGGATTGGGCAAATCCCCCGAAGGAGATTCGTAGTTATCTTCATATAGTTTCTTATTCTACTCGGATTTGCTGAAATCTAAGTATGGATATTGATAATGGTGAGACGTACTAGATCTACTTCTCATAATGTAGATGAAAATAAGATTGCTAGCACTCAGCAAGGAGACCCAAGTAATCAACCTATAAATTTGAATGTTGATCCAGTTGAAGTCCAGTATCTTACTAATTCTTTAACCAGAGCCGAATTTCATAATATAATGAAAGAGTTGGTGGAAAGCCGTCGACAACTAAATTAGCAAATTTAAACTAATATTAACCTAATGAACCAGATTACTCAACAACGTGGAAATGCTAGGAGGGATCCTATTCCTTACGTTGCATCGGAATGTTCAAGTTCATCGAATGAATATCACATGCATAGGCATCGTAGGATTGAAGGAAATTGCGCAGAAACTTCAGAGTGCCGGTTGGCAGACCAGCATGGTCTGCCACGCCTCCGAAATGACGACGAGATAAATGTTCAAGATGTGCACCAAGAAGATGGTGAACCAAGAAGGCATGAAACGACATGTAGACATGGACCGGACCCTTCACGTGAGGTGGAGCACGACCACCGCTTGGGACCAAACATCCAAATGTCGGACTTAACATGAATTGTCAGAAAGTTGGTGAGAGAGAACCAACGCTTGACTAACGATGACTGGGGAATTTCGAGAAACCATACCCCATTTACTGATATTGTTCTACATGTAGAATATCCAAGAAGGTTCAAATTGCCATCAATGCCTACCTACGAGGGAAAAATTGACCCCAGGCAGCATATTATGAGATACGAATGGTTGATGGATTCTACGTGAGCCAATAATGCGATCAAGTGCAGATGCTTTCCCATAACCCTTTCTGAAATAGCGACGATGTAGTTTATAAGACTACCCCCGCGATCGATTTCTAGATTCCATGAATTGGCAACCAAGTTTGTGGAGCAATTTTGAATGAACATGACTCCTCCTAAAGACGCGATGTCCATTTCCACCCAGATCCAGGCTCTAGAGGAGTCATTGAAAGATTATCTGGAGAGTTTCATATAGCTGCCATGGAGGTTAGTAATTTGAATGATACGTTATACTTGTGGCCGTCATGAGAGGGATTGATTTGGAATTTGAGTTTAGCAATTGGCTGGTTGGTAAACCGCTTGACACATTGGAGCGCTTTTATTCAAAGACAGTTTTGTTTCTGAGAAATGAGGAAGCCAGGTACTCTAAAAAAAAGAACATTGCGGGACCGAGTGGAGAAGCAGTACATAGTAACATTATAATAAGACAATCCGATGACAGTTCTGGGATAGTCCAAGTGAACGTTTAGAATAAGACGAATCAGCAAAAGAGAGGCAGAGATAGGAATTTAGAGCGAAAGAGAGATTATAGAAGACTGAAGCCTAGGATTCCAATGTATGATAATTACACGTCGCTAAACACATCCTTGAAAAATATTTATCTGTCCACTTGCAATACCATGCAGTATAGGAAGCCACCTCCAAAGGAGTCAACAGAGAAGCAAAAGCTGACCGAGAAATATTATTGGTTTCATGAGTGCTATGGGCACAACACTAATGAGTGCAGACATCTCCAGGATGTTATAGAAAAGCTAATTTGGGAAGAAATTGCAACGGTTTGTGAAAACCCTGCAAGATGGCGAGCAGGGGACGTCTGACCCCAATCGAGGAAAAGCTCCGTGTAGGGCTAAGGAGCCTACCCGAACTGGTGGAAGACTGGTGATAAATATGATAGTTGAAGGGTTGCGTCCAACAGATAGGAGCTGGTATGATATGGAGCGCTATGCTAGTGCAATTAGGCATGTAGATTTTGAATGATGTTCGAATATGGAAGATGGAGCTCCGGCAAAATAGTAATGCACAATGGCAGATGATGTTGGATTTAGGAACAGGGATGCTGACAAAGTGGAGGCTTCGACAATCACCCGATGGTCATTTCAGCTATGATTGGTCCTGCATCGGTGAGAAGGATTTTGATTGATTATGGAAGTTCAGTGGATATAATCTTCAAAAAGGCATACAATCAAATGAGAATGGAAGCCAATGATTTGAAACCATCTAAAGCTTATATACATGGTTTCAATGGCATTGCAACCGAAGCCGTTAGTTATGTGGAATTACCTGTTGAGTTTGGAGAGGTTAAACGAATGAGTGTGCGAATTTTGCTGTTTATTGTTTTGGATGTTGACTCTCTGTACAATGTTTTTCTTGGCTGACCGGCCTTGGCTGAATTCCAGGCAGCACTTGCCCCATGGTATTTGATTTTGAAGTTTCCAACAGACAATGGTGTAGGAGTTGTTCATGGCGATAAGGCGACTAGATGCGCCTGTTACGTAGCTGAGTTAAGGGAGGCTCAATGATGTGCACGCAAATGTGCATATAGTTATATCCATATTTTTATCTCTTTTTATTTAAATAAACATCATATTTGGGCATTTTAATATGTTTAAAACTAAAATTCAATTATTTTTAATATATCATATATTCATCTTCATTCAGGGACAAAATGGTCATTTTTATGCATGTGTCAATTTGATAATTTTTAATTGGACAATTTTTATGTTTTTATAGGATATTTTGATGCATATGGAAGAGGGATTCATGATGATATATGCATGCATAAGGAAATACAAAGGAATGAAGATGAAATAATTCAAGTTCAAGATCATGAAGGACCCCACCCACTTACCTAAATGGAAACTATTAGACAGCTAAGTAGAGGTTAAAACTTCATGCACATTAAATAATAGATTAATTAGTGGCTAATGGTTACTTGGTGGCCACACTTTCTAAAGGGCATTTTGGAAAGCTCCCTAAAAATAGAATTAGGGTTTTATGCATGTATAAATAGCCCTCTTATGTATATGTAAACATCTTCTACTCTCTTATATATTTGCTTAGGAAATTAGCAAGTTGTAAACAAAAATCAAAGTGAAATTATAATGGCTTCCAAGCCTCTTTCTCTCTTTTTCTGTGCATGCTTTTCTTTGTTTTATTGTTAATGTTTATTTCTATGCTCTCTTTCTTTTTATGTTCATAGCTTAGATTTGCGTTCATGCAATTAGTTTGATGTTATTTCATGCAAGTAGTTAATCTTATTTTCTTTGTTTAATTTCTACTTCTCTTTGCTTTCCAATGTTGAAACTTACATGTATTGATTTGATAACACAAACGAGTAGCTAAACCCCTTCAATTCAGGGGTAATGAAACTCTCAAATATTATGTAATCTCAATTTTTTTATGATTTATGATCTCTTTAGCTTGTGCTTCATGAAAATAAATTTTGATGTAAGTTTATACAAGTGCGTTTGATAGCTTATATTGCTTATGAAAATGAGCTATTCTTATTCAACTTAAACACAATTTACATCATCATTTGCTACTTAATTTTTGATTTTGAAATTAAAGTAAAAATGAAATTTGATGATCTATATTACTAGTTACAGTAGTAAATAAATCATACTTAAAATAGCTTTTGTTTTTGCTTCATTTTCATGAGAACTGATAAATGGTTTATTTGTTGTATTATAATTTGATGGATTGAGTTATGTTAATTAATAACATAAATAAAATATACTTATGATAAATACAATAATCGTTTCACTTAATATCAAAGCTAGAGATCATAAATTATTTGTTTGTTGATTTACAAAAATACGAGAGTGGAGTTGCCTCTAAATTGTTCTCTAGTCTAATGGTTTTTAAATCACATTTTAATTCTAGCTTTAGCCTTTTTTTTGTAATTAACAATTTCCTCTCACTTTAGTCTAATTTGATTGAATTGAAAATTTTAAAATCTTAAAAATTCTCTATGGATCGATCCGTATTCGCTACGTACTACGATAGTACGAATGCGCTTGTGGTATATATTTAATTTGAAAATTTTCGAATTTTTTTTTAATCCGACAGAAGTTTTATCGTTAAACAAGTTTTTGGCGCCATTGTCGGAGAATTGCTTTGGTATTAGCTTTTTATTCTTCGAATTATTTTCTTTTGATTTTTTGTGTGTTTGTTTGCGTTAAAAAAAAAAGTGTGGTTGTCTTTTCATTTGTGTGTTTGCTTTTGTTCTTCTGGTCGCTTTGCATTCTACTAAAAAGAGGAGGGGGGGGGGGGGGGGGGGGGGTGTTGTGGGCATGCACAATTTCAAAACCAAATTAAAAAATTCTATTTCATTTGCATTTTTTTTCATTTATATTTTACATCTTCATTTACATTGCTTTATAAAAAAAAGTATACACAGTCCAAAAACTGTGCACTGTGTTACCCTCAACTACCCCTCTCTGCTCCCTTCTTACTCCTCTTCAACCACCCTGCCACTGCCTTCACTTCAACAATACTGTCTGCCTCCTCTCGAAACTACAGCAGTATCTCCAAACTGCAGCCACAATCATCACTACAACATAACCTACCCATCTTCCCTTTCGCTTCGACAACAGAACTCCAGCCATCCACAAAACTGTGACCATACCCTTCAAAAGCATCACAAAACTTCCCCTTACTGGCACTACCACAAACCCCTATACCTTCAAACAAAACTACAAACAACCAAACCAGCCTGCATCACCAAACCAATATTTGAAATCATACAAACTTCTTCACTTCATCATCCACTAACTTCTCCACTGTCATACCCACAAAATTCCACCGCGACCACCTGACCAAGCTTCTCTTCCAAACCACCTCCTTGCTGCACACCACAGATTTCCCCCTGATACTCCACAATTTTCCACTGCACTTCTGTGTGCACTTCTACTTCATTCCACAGCTCAACCAGAACTGTTTCACCACTTCAAGCATACAACTGTGCAATTCACTGAAACTGTTTACCACTTGCATTACCACTCACCACTTGCATATCTTCATCATCCCCTACTTCTCCATCCACCAATACTCTACTGGAACTACGACAACACTGCCTTTCCACCTGAAGCAAACATCGCCCTACAAACTGCCCTGACTACTCCTAAACCAACACTGCAGTACTTCATACATATCCTGCTATACCATTTCTATAACAAGCCTCCATTCCACTGACATCCTCAACACTGCATCACAACAATACCCTTCAACCACCCCTGAATTGTCTGCACATCAGTGCTATACCCTGCACAGAAACCTTCAAACTGCTATTCAACCTATACACCTTGTTGCACAGTGCTGCTATCACTACTCGACATTCAGACCACTAGTTACATGCATATCACCAAAACACTTCCATCTCCCTAGTTCAACAATCAGCACTACTAAACAAGCCCCTGCCTGCCAATCATTTACTTCAACTACCACCCCTCACTACTATAAACATTTATCTCTGACCACCCTGGACAGCCGCACACCACCAAAACCACCACGAACGCCTGAACTAACCACAACCAAACAACTTCAATTCTACCTTCCATTTCTACACCTCATCAAACAGCGAATCACCAATTGTTATCGCAAATCACTTTGTACTCAAACAAACCACCGCGACGCCAAATCACAGTTCTACTTCATTGAGAAACCCCAATTGCAGCGAGTGTACATCCATCTACTCCTCCTGCTACCTCCCCCGACACCTTCTGCCTCTGCCGCACCCAATCATCGCCAACAATCCGTGATTCTCGAACCCAAAAAAACGAAAGAGTTTGAGTTGTGATTTGCGAATTTGATTGAGGATTGGTCGTGAAGTACAGAAATTTGTTTTGTTTTAATACAGAAATTTGCTTGCGAATTTGATTGAGGGAATTTGGTTTAAGTGAATTCGTGAATTTTCCTGGTGAATTTTGTGAAGTGATTTTGTGTATTGGGCCGGGTGGGTAAGACTTTCCTTTTTTTTATTTGGTTCCTTTGCAAGGTATATTATTTAAATTGTTTTCTTTCATTTTTGTTTTTCCATCTTATTTTTTTTTTAATTGTTTTTGTGATTTGGGTCGAGTAAACTCTTTAAATTTATTTATTTTTCCCTTTAAAAAAATAAATAATTAAATAAACTGTGTATATCTTGTTTTTAGTTTCAGGTTGCAAAAAAAAGACAAGAAGTGCTTGCTAAAAATGGCTTTGCTTGCTTACTAAAAAAATTGCCGTTAAAAAAAAAATTGTCAATAATTCTGCATGCTCTGGAATCGTGTTTTCATCTCTTGTTTTTCATTTTAACTGCATTGTTGGTTGCTTGCATTTGCATATATATATATATATATATATATATATATATATATATATATATATATAATTTTAAAATAAAAAAAAACATAAACAAACTTCATTTTAGTTGCATTGTAAATTCACGTTTTGTTTTGCATTCATCTCATCTTATTTTTATTTTCTAAGTGCAATACCCCAATTCACATAAGGTGAGCGATTTCATCACCCTTTCCTTAACCCACAAACGTATTTCATCGTAGAATTTAACCCATAATAAAGGTTAGACATTCGACTTAAGGGTGTCGCGGGCTCATCTAGGGCTTAAGTGTATCTTAACAATTATTTTCTTTGAACGATTTAATTTCTTGGTGTCAAGGCTACGATCGGGTAATAACTATTTATAAATATTACGGTGATTCGTAAGTGTTATAGTGGTTGTTCCTCTGAAGGTACTTAAATCTTCGGCTGCATTGCTACGGTGATTCATGATGCACCGACAACCCTGCCAATTATCTGGCTGAGAAATATTTTTGTTGATTTAAGACAAAGCGTGATTATACAATTTTGGGTTAAATGCTATTAAGGACGGAAAACTGTAATTAAGTCTTTTGCGTTCATTTCGTTGCATTAGTTCATGCATATTTCAAAAAACAAAAAAATCAAAAAAAGAATCCAAAATCCAAAAAAAAAATTTGTAAATTCTACTTTACTTTAGATTTTAACCAAAAAAATCCTTTTTTCCCTTTCCTTTGAAAATTTTCAATCAAAAACAAAAATCCAAAAAAAATATAAAATCTTTTCAAAAAAGGAAAAAAATAAAAAATTTGAAAATTCAAAATAAAAATCAAATTTCATTTTCTAAAAACAAAAAAAAATTGTAAATATCCTTTTGGTAAATATTTGAAAATTCAAAAAAAATTACAAAAACAAAAAACATATAATTTTTTTTAAAACAATAAAACAAAACAAAAATTAAACTTCTCTTTTAAAAATAAATTTCACTTGGTAAATAGCTTCTTCCTTTTAAAAACAAAAAAAAACAATTTTTCACTTTGTTTCTCAAAATTCCTTTCTTCTCTAAACTAAGTTCTAACTTCTTTCTCCTCTCGACTTTCACTTGTGCATGAGTACTTGGACTCGTGACACAATAACAAATCGTTGGACTCGCGAATCAATAACTAACCATTTAACTCGAATAGACGATCATCCTGAAATGGCGAATGAAAACGCCCCTCGAACTCTTGTGGATAGAATCTTTCCCGATAGAGTTTCTATTTCATCCTGCATCACGTTATCCACCCATATGGGTAACTATTTCAAAATTCACTCAAATCATATTGCCACTCTTCCAAAATTTGTCAATTTTGAGCATGATGACCCATACATTTTCTTGACTAAATTCGAACAAGTTTGCGCAACCATTAAACTTCAACAACTTTCTGATGGCGGAATCAAACTTCGATTAATTCCATTTGCTCTTACGGATTACGCTGAAAAATTGTTGTACAGCTTACCATCGAATTCAATTAAAACGTGGGAAGAATTCGTAAATGCTTTCTTAAAAAAGTTCTACCCCTTGAAAAAAACAAGTAGAATCCGAAATGAAATTGTAAATTTTCATCACTTTAAGGGAGAACATCTGAAAAATATTTTGAAAGATTTAAAGAGCTTTTGATAAAATGTTCACATCATAACTTCAAAAAATGGACGATTTGCCAAATCATATACGATGGACTCGAAAACAGCTCACAAACCATGCTCGAATCAATGTGTGAAGGCAATTTTCTTTCCCAACATCATGATGATGCTTGACAATTACTTGAAAACCTCGCTGAAAAGTCGTCCCAATGGGAACATTTGAACGAAAATCAATTTACTCACGATCGAGTGCACACTCGATTGTACCTTCTTTTGCTTTGGAAGCTAAGATCGACACAATGATTAAGAAATTCAATAATGTTTTCTAATCGAATCAAATGAACTAAGCTTCCCAACCAATGTGTTATAAATGCAAAGATCCGAATCATATTGCCGATCAGTGTCCAAATTCTGTCGAATAAATCAACGCTTTCAATAAAGCCAAAAACGACCTGTTTTCTCCAACGTATAATCCTGTTTGGAGAAATCATCCAAAGTTTGCTTGAAACCAAAACAATCCCTACACGAATACGATTCGTCCTAATTTCCAAGCATTCCCGAATAATGCTTCGAATCCTCCCTTTCAGCCCAACAATTTTCAACCAAACTTTGCGGGTCCATCTCATAATCAATCGCAACAATCAAATTTTCAACCAAATTCTCCTCATCCTCCTCAAGACTATAAACGTTTAACTTAACTTGAGAAAACTCTTGAAACATTGGCTAAAGCAACTACTTAAAGCCTTCAATCAAACAGCAATTTGCAAAATTTATTGACCTCATATATGCAAAACACAAATCAATCAATTGCAAAACTTGAAATGCAAATGAGTCAGTTAGCTACGTCTGTAAGTGAACGCGAACGAGGCATATTTCCAAGCCAACCTATTCCAAATCCCAGAAATCAAAACGCAAATTCAAATCAAGCCCATGTTGTTCAAGACAGGGATGTCCCAATTGAATGCCATCATAACTCTACATTCCGGTAAACAAATTGATAATCAAACCGTTAATCCAAATAATTTACCGGAAACCTCTCTCGATACTTCTAAAAAAATGAACGAATCTGAACATTACATGGAGCCAAACATTGAATCGAATGCCAATCAAAATTCTTCTTATTCTACTCGAGTAGACCCGCTTACCGAGTATCATGTTCCATTTCCACATCGTCTTCGACTAAAGGAACACGCAGACCAAATGGAAAAGATATTGGAAATTTTAACCAAGTCAAAGTTAACATTCTGATTCTTGACATCATTCAGCAAGTCTCCACGTACGCGAAATTTCTTAAGGACTTGTGCACCCAAAATCGACACACCCAAGTGCCCAAAAATTTCTTTTTAGCTACCAGCTTGAATGTAGTCTTGTCCCAATCCATGCCCATCAAATGCAAAGATCCTAGCTGCCTTACGATTTCTTGTACAATTGGAGACAAGACGATTAACAAATGTTTGATAGACTTAGGCATGAGTGTCAACTTGATTCCATATTCCGTGTACGAACAATTAGGCTTAGGTGAGCTCAAACCCATGAAATTTACGCTTCAATTTGCCGATTGTTCCATTAAGAAGCCCGTGGGCGAAATCGAAGACGTGATCATTCGAGTAGGTCAATTCATATTCCCCATTGACTTTATCGTTCTTGAAACACAACCCACAAATAATCCTGCGAGTCAAATTCCATTGATTTTAGGCATACCATTCTTAGCCACCTAAAATGCCTTAATCAATTTTCGTAATGGATCGATGAAAATCTCTTTTGGAAACATGACTTTGAATCTCAACGTTTTCAATCTTGAAAGCCAATCAAATGAACCTCGTGACCAAACTTTGAAAGTTAGTGCCATTCATGAAAACTTCGAAAATGAGACACTTGATCTTAACGATAAACGCGAGGTCGAGTATAGAAAATTGTTTCATGAAATTCCCGACAAAATTGAATACACTCTTTCCTTTGAATCACTTCCAGTTGAGTTCGAATCTCAACCCAACCCTTTGATCGAAAAACTCTCGAAGTTGGACCTCAAACCACTTCCCGATCATCTTAAGTACACATACTTAGGTAAAGACGAAATGTTGCCCGTCATAATTTCCACAGCTCTCTCACTTGATCAAGAAACCTCATTACTCTCTATTCTTTCGAAAAACAGAGCAGCAATTGGATGGTCGATTTTTGATATAAAGGGAATTAGTCCTGCTCTTGTTCAACATCACATCCATTTAATCGATGATGTCAAGCCTGTTTGTGACGCGCAACGAAGGCTTAATTCAAAAATGAAAGATGTGGTGCATGATGAAATTCTTAAACTTCTCGACAATGGAATCATTTATCCAATCTTTGATAGTTCATAGGTCAGCCCAATTCATGTTGTACCGAAAAAGTCTGGGCTACCGTTGTCAAGAACGATTCAAACGAACTTATTCCAACTCTTACTCAAACGGGTTGGCAGTTTGCATTAACTATCGAAAACTAAATGCCGCAACACGTAAAGATCACTTCCCCCTTCCGTTCATTGACCAAATGCTCGAATGTTTAGCCGGCCATGAATTCTACTGCTTCCTTGATGGTTATTCCGACTATAACCAAATTACAATCGCTTCCGAAGATCAAGAGAAAACGTCTTTCGCATGTCCATTCGGTACGTTTGCTTATTGACGAATTCCATTCGGACTTTGTAATGCTCATACTACTTTCCAACGATGCATAGTTGGTATTTTTACGATATGATTAAACGCTTAATAGAAGTTTTATGGACGATTTCTCTTCTTTGATGAATCTTTTTCCCAATGTTTACATTACCTTGAGTTGGTACTGAATCGATGTAACGAAAAATATTTGACTTTGAATTGGGATAAATGCCACTTTATGGTCAAACACGACATAGTCCTTGGACGTATCATCTCAAATAAAAGCATTGAGTTAGACAAAGCGGAAATCGATGTCATTGCAAATCTACCCGTTCTCAAATTTATTAAGGACATTCAATCAATTCTAGGACATACTGGCTTTTATCGATGCTTTGTGAAAGGTTTTGGCAAGATCGCTCGTCCTTTGATGACTCTCATCGAAAAAGATGATCCATTCGATTTCAACTCTGAGCGTGTCTCTTCTTTTCAACATGTCAAAAACGAACTCATTTCTGCTCCAATCATTTACGCACCCAATTGGGATCTCCCATTTGAAATAATGTGCGACGCTTCTAACTTTGCGGTTGGTGCTATCTTAGGGCAACACATTAGCAATTTCCTTCATGTTATCTACTACGCTACCATGTCTTTGAACGAAGCTCGACTCAACTACATAACAACTTAAAAAGGGCTTCTAGCTCTCGTTTTTGCGCTCGAAATTTTTTGAACTTACTTGATAGGTTCACACATTACTGTGTACACGGCCCATTCTATGCTTCGATATCTCTTCGCTAAAAAGGATGCTAAATCCCATTTGATTCGTTGGATCCTTTTACTTCAAGAATTTGACCTTACAATCAAAAACAAAAAAAGATTCGATAATGTCATAGCCGATCACTTGTCTCATCTTCCAAACGCACCATCTTCTTTTCCAATCAATGAAAACTTCCCCGATGAACAATTTCTTTCGATTTCTATCGATCCATGGTACGCTGATATAGTGAATTACTTAGTCACTAAAGAAACTCCCTCATCTTGGTCCAAACAGGACAAATACAAACTCATGTCCCAAGTGAAGTATTTCTATAGGGATGATCCATACTTGTTCAAATATTGCCCTAACCCAATCATCCGACGTCGCATTTCGGATAATAAGATCCGAAATGTTCTTTCGTTTTGCCATGATCAAGCATGCGGTGGACATTTCGGTTCTCGAAAAACGATGGAAAAAGCGCTTCAATGTGGTTTCTATTGGCCTTCTCTTTTTAAAGACTCTTTTGAATTTAGTAAAAATTGCGATTGACGTCAAATGCTTGGACAAATTTCTCGACGAGATATGATGCCTTTAACCCCATTCTTATGATCGAAATCTTTGATGTTTGGGGTATCGACTTTATGGGACCTTTTTACAATTCTTTTGGAAACTTATATATCCTTCTCTCCGTCAATTACGACTCAAAATGGTCGAAACCGTTCCGTGCAAAACCATACTTGGGTCGAAACCGTTCTGTCCCAAGTGAAGTATTTCTATAGGGATGATCCATACTTGTTCAAATATTGCCCTAACCCAATCATCCGACGTCGCATTTCGGATAATAAGATCCGGAATGTTCTTTCGTTTTGCCATGATCAAGCATGCGGTGGACATTTCGGTTCTCGAAAAACGATGGAAAAAGCGCTTCAATGTGGTTTCTATTGGCCTTCTCTTTTCAAAGACTCTTTTGAATTTAGTAAAAATTGCGATTGACGTCAAATGCTTGGACAAATTTCTCGACGAGATATGATGCCTTTAACCCCATTCTTATGATCGAAATCTTTGATGTTTGGGGTATCGACTTTATGAGACCTTTTTACAATTCTTTTGGAAACTTATGTATCCTTCTCTCCGTCAATTACGACTCAAAATGGTCGAAACCGTTCCGTGCAAAACCAACGACCATGGAATTATTGTGAAATTTCTTAAAGAAAACATCCTTTCGAGATTCGAAACACCTAGCACAATAATTAGTGATAACGGAACCCATTTTTATAATCGATCTTTTGAAACTTTAATATAAAAAAATACTCGATAACCCATAAGTTATCTACTCCATATCATCGTTAGACTTATGGTCAAGTTGAAGTTTTAAATCGACAAATAAAACAAATCTTGGGAAAAACTGTTAACAAAAATCGAAAAGATTAGTCTTAGAAATTAATCGACGTGCTTTGGGCTTACCCTAGTGCTTTTAAAAATAAACTTAGGATGTCCTCATTTCATTTAGTTTACAATAAAGCTTATCATTTACGCGTTGACATCGAACACAAAGAGTTGTAGGCAATAAAGAACTTAAACTTTGATCTTGAGAAAACTGGCAAAAACCGAAAATTACAATTCAACGAACTAGAAGAATTTCGGAACGACCCGTATGAAAACGAGAAAAATTACAAAGAAAGAACCAAAGTTTTTCATGACAAATCAATCCTAAGAAAAATGTTTTCGCCTAACCAGAGAGTTCTTTTATATGATTCCAGACTTCATTTTATTCCCTAAGAAACTTAAATCGAGATGGACCGGACCATTTGTGGTACGAACTATTTTTCCACATAGTGTAGTAGAAATAGAAAACCCCAGGGATGGATCGATTTTCAAAGTCGACGGTCATCGTTTGAAACCTTTCTTGGAATTGCCAAATAACCAAGAGGAGGAGCTCATGATCCTTCATGAGCCAAGCTACGTCTAGTAAGAATGTTAACTCTCTTTTGTAAATATGTACATAGTTTTTCCCGTTACACTCGTTATATCATGCATTGACTATGAGGACACAGTCAAAATTAAGTGTGTGTGTGGGGGGGGGGGAGTCTCATTTTCAATTTTTTCAATTTTTTTAAGTTTCATGGAATTTTTGAATTTTCATTTTCTTTTAACTTAAAAGAAATCTCAAAAATATTTTCTTTTTAGCATTATGATTTATTTTTGAAGAAACACTATGGGATAAATATAAGTTTTGGTCAATTAATTGAAATTTTTGAAAATTTATTTGTCTTAACAAAAATAAAAATGAAGCTTGACTATAATTAACAATGGTTTAACTAGTATATAGGAAGGTTCATGTGTGTTAATTATAAAGTATATTCTAATTGAAAATCTTTGTTTAAAAAAAAGTGGTAAATTTAAAGTAAAGGATATAACATTTTTATCGTCTAAGTTAAAAGTTGCTAAGATGATTTTGCAAAAATCTCTCTTTCTAATATATATATATATAACACATCTATATGTATATATTTTTAACACCTAGAGTCATGTGTTCACACTCGTGTGTTCAATCGCCATGCTCTATACCCTTCTTACGTATGCCCGAAAGGCATTTCTATCGGTATATCTAGCCTCGGTTATTCTGAGTTAGATGTATGCATATAAAAATTCTTTTTAAACGCCTACAGTCCATAAGTGTTCACACTTGTATGTTCACTCGCCATGCTCTGTATTCCCCTTACATCAGTCCGCAAGGCAGTGCAAAGGTAATATATTTGGCATCGGTTTACCTAAGTTAGGCATATGTAAATATTGTTAATATCAACAAAATTTTCAAATAAGAGAGTGTAAGCAATTGAAATCCAAACATCATTTTAACTTGTTTCATTTGATTTGTTATTGGAAAAAGATGAAAGTACCACTTTGATAAACTTTGATAATCAACTAAGGATCTATTTCTTAATTACACTATATTATCGACTGAAACAACGAGTTAAACTATTGTCTATTTGCTATGATAACTTAATTTTTATTGGAAATTTTGACAAGTAAATGACTTAAATTTTCAAGATAATGACAAAATCTATATTTAACTTATGAGTATCGAATTGAAAGTGAATCCTTCATTTGTAAATATTTTCAAAAACTTGCATTCATCCCATTGTAAATAAATCTTTGCACTTTGTAAATATTTTCATTTTGTATTTGGATTTTGTGGGTAGTATCCGCTGAAAACCCTCATGAGACAACACTCGTCCTACTGGGGACACGCAGAGGTTTAACGGCTTGTTGCATATGCTCAATGCAATCGTGCACACTGTGAAAACGGATTTATCTTAGTTTTCCTTTATTCGTGGACGAATAAAAAGATAAGTGTGCGGGTATTTTGATGTGCACGTAAACGTGCATATATTTACAACCATATTTTATCTCTTTTTATTTAGATAAACATCATATTTGGGCAGTTTAACATGTTTAAAACCAAAATTCAATCATAAATTCATCTTCATTCAGGGGCAAAATGATCATTTTTGTGCATGTGTTAATTTGATAATTTTTACTTGGACAATTTTCATGATTTTTGTAGGATATTTTGATGCATATGGAAGAGGGATTCATGATGATATATGCATGCACAAGGAAATACAAAAGAATGAAGAGGAAATAATTCAAGTTCAAGTTCAAGATCATGGAGGACCCCACCCACTTACCTAAATGTAAAGTTAGGAGCTAATGGACAACTAAGTGAGGTTAAAGCTTCATGCACATTAAATAATGGATTACTTAGTGGCTAATGGTTACTTGGTGGCCACACTTCCTAAAAGGAATTTTGGAATGCTCCCAAAAAATAGAATTATGGTTTAATGCATGTATAAATAAATCTCTTATGATATGTAAACATCTTCTACTCTCTTATATATTTGCTTAGGAAATTAGCAAGTTGTAAACAAAAATCAAAGTGAAATAAAAATGGCTTCCAAGCTTCTTTCTCTCTTCATCTCTACATGCTTTTCTTTGTTTTATTGTTAATATTTATTTCTATGCTCTCTTACTTTTTATGTTCATAGCTTAGATTTACATTCATGCAATTAGTTTGATGTTATTTCATGCAAGTAGTTAATCTCGTTTCTTTTGTTTAATTTCTACTTCTCTTTGCTTTCCTGTAACAACCTGAAATTTTCGACCTCGAAATTCGATACTAATACGTTCATTAAAGAAGTGTCGAGCAGTCGAACGTCGAAAATTCCATTCTGTTAGGGTAAAGAAGAAAAGAGGTAGAAGAAGAAACAGAAAAGAACACAGAATCTCACATTCGTAGCGGATCAAAATATAATATCAAATAATAGCATTTATACAAAGAAAACTGTATCTGTCAAATTTACATACAATCAGAGTTCATCAAAATTGGAAAATTGTGACAACTTGTCCCAAAATACAAATAATATAACTTCAATTTATAGCAGAATAACCTTTATATGTTCCTGCCTTCCAGCTCGCCTCTTGAGCTCCAGAACATCTTAACTTGAAAATATGTAATACTCGGTCTGACCCAAGCATTACAACAAAGTAACACCCGGGTCAGGTCGGAAACTAGTGTGAGTAAACCCATATAACTTGAAATAGTAAATTATAAAACTTCTTTGAAAACCTGGGTAACTCGTACCTCAATACGAGTTCTATCTTGTTATAATCAACCACACATTTCACAACAATATCAAGTACCGTTACTTAGTTTAAAATGGCCAAGTTCACTTAATATATTCCATTCCAGCCCATTAGATTCTAAAATCAAATCTATAAAGAATTATTGTAGATTACTAAACGAAGTGGTTTTGGGTATTTGATGATACCCGACTCCGGTCTCTTGGAATCCAATACCATTTTTAATCCAAGTTGTCTAAGTGAATAAGATTCAATTTATATTCAGAGTAACATATTCAATAGCGATTCCAGTACAGATAGTCCATATTATCACAGTTCAACCCAAGCATCACAATCACATATAAGAGATATCAAATAACCCGAGGCATTCAATATAATTAATCATCCATAAGCAAGATTAATTAGTTGTTCAATTCCTAATTAATTTAATTAAATCTCCAAATAAATTCAATTAATTACCTTTAAATCATGCTTTCTTAAAATTAATTAATTACAACCCATTTAATTAATCATCTCTTAATCATCTATATTAATTAATTATAACCATGTATCTTAATTAATTTATGAAATTAATTAATCATTCCTTAATTATTCACATTAATTAATTAACCTTTAATTACTTTCATTAATTTCATTCAGTAATTATCCATTAATTACTTATACTAAGTAATTACACTTTATTAATTACACTAAGTAATTATACTTAATCAATTCCATTAAGTGATTACCCTTAATTAATTAAACTAATTAATTATCTTAAATTAATTACATTAATTAATTATCCCTTAATCACTAGTTAATGATCCTTACATTAATTACATTCATAAGTTATCCTCTAATTAATTATCCTTTAATTACTTAAGTTAATTAATTAACCCTTAATTACTTAAGTCCTTAATTTATCTAAGATAATACATTTTCTTAATATTATTACTTAATTAAATCATTTAAATTTTATTAAATAAATGCTTGTAAATAATTTATACAAAATCTTCTGAGACCTTTCGATTAATTTAATACTCTTATCTTAATCACCTACTTAATTACATCATTTAATATTACTTAATAACTTTGTAATTAACTAAATAATTAACATAAATATAGTTATCTCACCTAATTAAATTTGCATCATAATTGACCTAACTTAAGGATTAAGTTAAACCTTGGAATTACTTATTTATTTCCATTGCTAAATAAAACGTTAACTTTTAAGCTTGATACAAATTTTTTAACTTTGTTACATTTTATTTCATTTTATTATAAAGGAAACCCGGCCCAAGAGAATGTACCGCCCCAAAGCCCAAACCTTTTTCCTTCTTTTTCTTTTCTTTTAATTTAAAAACCTGCTAATATTTCTCAAATTCTACTCGAGCCTAACCTGATGTTTCCCCACGCAAACCCGAGCCAACCTTGAGACAATCCCGAGTCAACCCTACGCAACCCAACCTCCCTGATATCCTGTGCACAGTGCATGTGCACACGGCGTCGGAGCCGTGCCAAACTTCACCGATGACACCACCAAGTCGCCGATGATCCCTTCCACCACTTCGACCACCCAAATACCCTCGATGACCCATAAATAAAAAACGAGCCAACTGCCCCAACCCAGAACAGACCATCACCTACATCAACCTCGCACCGCCGCCATTGACCACCGGAGGCCACGCCCTATCTCCAGAAGCTTCAGACATCCCTCTTCCTTTTCCTCCTCCGCCAAGCCATTTCGACGCCACTGTGACACCGAAATCGAGCGACGAACCACCTAGACAAAAACTGGCTTTAAACCCTACATCATCGCCGCTCTGCCACCACGGTGGCCTAAAAATCGTGCCACTAATTTTCCTAACACCCTCAACCCACGAGCTACCTCCGGCGTGAACCCCGACCTTACCGAGCCTCGTGATCGCCCGAATTTGAACAAAATCCCAATTCCGATCATCCAACAATTCCTCTCAAACCACAAGCTTAAAAATATTAATTTTATCATTAAAAATCATGGTTTTCATAATCGAATACGATTATGTAGGTGAAGTAAGAAATCATGAAAGTTGATTTTTATGAAATGTTCAATTCTCACTGTATATTTCTTTTTTTCCAGAAAATATAAAATAAATTCACTTGAAACCATTTTTAAAGACGATGTTACATTCATACAAACATGTTTCATTTAGAGATCATAACCTATAAGAGATTGGAAAGGAAGAAATCGATTTTTGAACTTATTTTTGGTCCTTAATATATATATATATATATATGTATGTATGTATGTGTGTATGTATGTATGTATGTATATGCACATACATGCACACTTCAACAGTTGTATATTTACACATGCAAGCATAATATCCATTCATGCAACATTTTTCAGAACTTCACTTCCAGTACTGATAACCTGCATCAAATTATAGAACAGATTAAGGTTCTTAAAAATAGTTTACTCACCTGTATACAAAGAAACAGGCTCTATTTTGATCTAAAATTTGATTTCAAATTGAATCTGCTTGATGACCGATGTTCTTTGTTTGATGTTGATTTGATCTTCCTAACGTTAGAGTTGAATCTGAATCTTTGCTTGCTCTTGAATCAGGTTGAAGATTTGAAATAACTTGATTTTGTTTTCTTTCCTTTTTAGTTTGGATTCTCTTTAAGTTTTTAATTTAAAGATGAAGAAAAAGGAATTGAAAGAGAGAAGTATTAGCCTGTTTAAGCACTTATTATTTATAAATTTTAAAAGAACAAATGTTGCCACATGTATTTTGCATGCTATTCTAAACTCATATATGTTTAATGCATGTTCTATTATCTTATAAATGTCATAAATCTTTTATTAAATATTTTTACTACGTTTTTATATATATATATTTATCTAATATGTTTTATATGTTTTTATATTTATTAATCTATGTTTATATCATATATCTTTATTTTTTACACTTTCTTTTTATTTATATGTATACAATTCAAGGGAAACAATATAAACTTACTTACATATATTTTTAATAATCTCTTATGTTTTTGAAAATTAAGAATCTTAACTTTAAATATTATTATATTCAAACTATAACTCCTATTTATTCTAATTCTCATGACATACATACATACATACATACATACACACATATTTATGTTTATTCTTTTTATTTACGCATTTTCTTTTTACTTATATTAATATAACTTAAAGGAAAAAAAATGTAAAACCTAATTATACACTAATTAATAGCCAAACACATACTGGTTTAAAAATATAGAGTTTCTAAATCCAATTTATTTCTAAGATATTTACCTTCGAATTTCAAATCAAAATTCTCTTTACAAATCTACTTTATATATATACATAAACAAACACATATTTTATTTATTTTTGTGAAAAAGAATAAGTTTTGGCACATTTTAAATAATTATAAAAGAAGATTATCAAACAAATATTTATTCAGATATACATATACATACATATATATATATATATTATCAGAATTATTAGTTCAACTTATAAATCAGTGTTTCTACTAATTCAATCCAGTTAATTATCAATTAACAGATGTCCAAAAATTCGGGTTATCACATTCCTCCCCCCTTTAGAATTTTTCACTCCTCAAAAAGGAACGAAGCCAGAATTTTATTACAATATTTATTATCACTTAAATTACTCTTAAATAATTTTTAACTCTTAGCTCCTTTTATTCAAATTTTTTTAAAACAATTTTAAAATTTACATAATATTGCCAAAATAATTTTACTAAAATACTTTTTATAACTCGATGTCTCAACAAGTCCATCCTTGTTCTCACAGAAATTCGGTCATACGTTGATCAGGCGTAGGACTGAAAATCCATAAGTACTTGGTAAACAGGTTTTCATCACCCAGGGAAAATACTTGGAAAATATTTTGGTGAAAATATAGAAAATATTTTTTTTAAATATAGAAAACAATTTTGGTGAGGGTGCTCTGGAAATCACCACCACCGCCATGTTCGTAGTTTACCCGATGGTTACATTGCCATCCCGGCAAAATCTATAGAAAACTGTAGGCCTCCGCACCCCTTGATTATACCATGGAACCCCCCACAAATTGCAGCTACACCTAGGTTTTACGTCGCCATCACGACAAAAACCCATGTAACTGTAGGCATCATCACCCTTGAATTTCGCTACCAAATGAAACTTCACTATTCCTACATAGATCGCAGACTAAATCAGTCAAGTCCCAACGTAGCCTGTAGGCACTTACTATGTCTTCATAGATCACAGTCTGCCGATGTTACGTCGCCCTCCTACGAAATCAAACGGAGACCATTGGCACTCACTGCCACACGACTTCCGCTATGGTCCGTAGTAGATTGTAGTGACATCGAGTTACACCGTCGTCGCAGCATAATCCAAATGTCTCTGTAGGCATCAGTGCCCTCGACTTTCGCTATCCACACACAATCCTCGGGAACTTCAGTTACTCCAGATTTCCTCCCATGATCAAATTTAGAGTCCCCCCCTTAGGGCTTAAGGCAGAACCATCCCGTGGATCTCTTATGAAGTTCATTTCGTGGGAGCGCTTTTTCCCCAGAGCCAATCTCAAACATTTTATACTATACACATATAGTATCTTTCAAATCATACTCTTTATGATTCACAAAAAAAATCTCCTTTACACAAAATCGATATCTTAAATCAATAGTTCTCAAACTTGGATTTTCAAATTCCCAAAATTGATTTTTCCTAAAAATCCAAAGCCTTTCAAAATCACTGAGTTCCAAAAACCTTTTTCCCAAAATCATTTTCATGTAATCACTTATATATATATATATATATATATATATATATATAACTTATCCTTTCCAACTTGAAAAATCTTTGGATCACTTCATACTTATATAATTTCCTTTTATACTTTAAATATTTTTCAAATTCTTTTTCTGGTTTTAAATTCAACAAGGGAAGTTTATTATATGTAAAAAATATATATACATATATAAATATAACTTTATTTATGCCAAATCAAATATTCAAGTTTGATTTCTTTTATTAAGTTATTTACCAAATTTCTTACTCTTCATAAAGTGAATTTCAATCATAGAAATATCCAACTTCCATTTTTATTCATCGTATATTTCTCAGAATATACTTTTCTTTTCAAAAATCATTTTTTACATTTCTTTTAAAAATTTCAATATCAACTACATTCAAGCACGTACGATGTATATATATCATCCGTACACAATGTTAAATCTGATCGCTTACTCGATCACACCATTTCACTTTCGAACTAATATTGTCTACCAGACTTCCTAGTGCGGACTCAGATCTGGTTTCTTGATCAAAAACTGTTATTCTCCTTTCATAGCCATAACTATGATAGAGAATTTCCAAAATCAATCAAAAATCCATATACAGGGTTCGCCGTCGAAAATCGAGTGAAAAATCCCAACTCGGATCTATATACTATCACGAAATTTTGTGCTCGAAATCTGGATCAAATCGTTATGCGAATAGACTAACATACGTACATCTTACGTATTTACCTTCATTGATTATCAGCTAAATCAATTTTCTTTTACTTCACATTCATTTAGATTTCTATTCACTTATTCGCAATTGCTTCAATTTCCATTTGGGTTATCACTTCAATTCTAAACAGCTTGCACTCTGACCAACTTGAATTTAGAAAATAGCTTGAAAAAGTTTAAAATGGATAAGTAGTTGTAAAATAGTAATTAGTTTATAAAACAGTTGTAAAATAAATATAAGATAGTTTGGGTTTTAAAAAGAATGATTATATAGTAAATAGCTAAGAAAAATAGATTTAAAACAGTTTATATTAAAACAATTTATGTGAAATAGTTTCAGAGTCAAACTGGTTCAATTCCCCCAATCTTCACTTTCAATCAATTTCACATCCCATTAAATTGATTTAATTCCAATTCAATTTTAAACCATCTCGAATTACATAAATTCGGGTTAAAATTTTAAATGTTGATTTAATCCTTTTAAATCAAATCAACCCTTACTTTTAATTTAACAAACTAAGTATTTTAAACAATTAAATTTGAGTCCGAATTTCAAATGTTCATTTTAAATTACCTTTACCTAACTTATTTCAAGGTTTAAGTAGGAGTTCAATTTTTTTTCAATCTACAAAATCCAATTTATTACCAAATTTTAACTTCTAACCAATTCTTAACACTTTTAGTTTGCAAGTTTATTTTTAACATTTAAGTCTTAAGTTCATAATGATTACATTCCCATAATTTCTATTTTATTTCTAAAAATCAAAATCATTTAAATGGTTTCAAAATAAAGTTTAATTCCATTTAACTCCAGTAATGGATATATATATATATATATATATATATATATATATATATAAAATCTCAATCTACTTCTTAATTTATTCAAAATAATTCAATTCACAGTTTTACAGATTATTAATAGCAACAGGATGATAGCAGGATAGGTCAAAGTAAATAAACATCCAAATTATCTAAAACATTTATCAATAGCATCCATCTCACATTTATAGATCTCAAACTCGTTTTGAGATCACACATAACTCCCATTCAAACCAACCATTTAACTTCCCTAAGTTAAATCTTAATTTCATTTTGAAATTTCCAGTTCAGGTTGTTTGTTAAACTTATTTAACTTCCTACAAGTTAAATTCAATTCATTTAATCTAGTCAACCTTACTGAATTTGAATTCTCCATTTCAAATTTTAAACTTCTTATCAATATCCCTTCTCACTTATAAGCTCAAAAACTTATCACATTTCAGGGAAAATTCAAAACTCAACACCTATTTTTTACTTCCAATCAACTTGTTATTATGTATATCCCACATATATACATATTCATTTCTTTTGCACCCCAAGACATACTTTAAATTTTAAACCATTCTTGATTTTTAATTCAAAACAATTTTGTTTGAAATTTTCAAAACACTTTTGTTTAAAGCAAGACCCCTTTATTCAAAAATATTCTGAATATTATTATTTATAATATCTTATAACACTTTGAAACAATTCCAAATTCTGGACTTAGATTTTAAAACATCACAATTTAAATCTTTTTCAATTTATAAGCCATACTTACCTAAGTTGTTACTTAAGTCATTCCATTTCTAGCTTTCTTATTTGTATAGTTCATATTATCCAATTCCTATTTGGTCATATATATTATTACTTAAATCTTATTAATATGTTTGATTTCAATAACCATTAACCAATTATCTTAATATATAATAATTAGAAAAACCATTTCTTTATATCAAAATATAAGTTGATATAAAAATCATTCATTTTTAAAATCATTTTTAAAATCTTTATATATAAAATAACAAGTATGCTCTCACATGTAATACACTCAACTCATTTTAGGGTATTACTGACCCTATCCTTAATGAGTAAACCCATTAGAGCCATGGTTCTCGCTTAACCTTGCTTTGATACCAAAATGTAACAACTCGAAATTTTCGACCTCGAAATTTGACACTAATACGTTCACTGCAGAAGTGCTGAGCAATCGAACGCTGGAAATTCCAGATTGTTAGGGTAAAGAAGAAAAGAGGTAGAAGAAGAAATAGAACAAAACACAGAATCTCACATTCGCAGTGGATCAAAATATAATATCAAATAATAGCATTTATATAAAGAAAACTATTTCTGTCAAATTTACATACA
The DNA here is from genome assembly GCA_030765085.1 of Allium cepa. NCBI lineage: Eukaryota > Viridiplantae > Streptophyta > Magnoliopsida > Asparagales > Amaryllidaceae > Allium > Allium cepa. The sequence goes on along the minus strand of CM060941.1, from coordinate 506,880,736 downwards.
ATACAACAGAGTTCATCAAAACTGGACAGTTGTAACAACTTGTCCTAGAATACAAATAATATAACTTCAATTTATAGCGGAATAAACTCCATACATTCCCGTCTTCCAGCTCGCCTCCTGAGCTCCAAAACGTCCTAACCTGAAAATCTGCAATACTCGGTCTGATCCGAGCATTACAACAAAGTAACACTTGGGTCATGCTGGAAACCAATGTGAGTAAATCCATATAACTTGAAATACTAAGTTATAAACTTCTTTGAAAACCTGGGTAACTCGTGCTTCAATACGAGTTCTATCTTGTTATAATCAACCACACATTTCACAATAATATCAAGTACCGTTACTTAGTTTAAAATGGCCAAGTTCGCATAATATATTCCATTCCAGCCCATTAGATTCTAAAATCAAATCTACAAAGAATTATTGCAAATTACTAATCGAAGTGGTTTCGGGTATTTGCTGATACCCGACTTCGGTCCCTTCGAATCCAATACCATTTTTAATCCAAGTTGTTTAAGTGAATACGATTCAATTTATATTCACATAGCGATTCCATTACAGATAGATAGTCCATATTATCACAGTTCAACCGAAGCATCACAATCACATATCAGAGATATCAACTAACCTAAGGCATTCAATATAATTAATCATCCATAAGCAAGATTAATTAGTTGTTCAATTCTTAATTAATTTAATTAAATCTCCAAATAAATTAAATTAATTACCCTTAAATCCTACTTTCTTAACATTAATTAATTACAACCAATTTAATTAATCATCTCTTAATTATCTATCTTAATTAATTATAAACCATGTATCTTAATTAATTTATGAAATTAATTAATCATTCCTTAATTATCCACATTAATTATTAACCTTTAATTACTTTCATTAATTTCGTTCAGTAATTATCCATTAATTACTTACACTAAGTAGTTACACTTTATTAATTACATTAAGTAATTATACTTAATCAATTCCATTAGTGATTACCCTTAATTAATTAAACTAATTAATTATCTTAAATTAATTACATTAATTAATTATCCCTTAATTACTAGTTAATGATCCTTACATTAATTACATTCATTAGCTACCCTTTAATTAATTATCCTTTAATTAGTTAAGTTAATTAATTAACCCTTAATTACTTAAGTCCTTAATTTATCTAAGAAAAACCATTATCTTAATTTTATTACTTAATTAAATCATTTAAATCTTATTAAATAAATGCTTCTAAAAATTTATACAAAATCTTCTGAGACCTTTTGAATAATTAAAGTTTAATACTCTTATCTTAATCACCTACTTAATTACATATTTAATATTACTTAATAACTTTGTAATTAACTAAATAGTTAACATAAATATAGTTATCTCACCTAATTAAATTTGCATGATCATTGACCTAAGTTAAGGGTTAAGTTAAACCTTGGAATTACTTATTTATTTCCACTGCTAAATAAAACATTAACTTTTAAGCTTGATACAAATTTTTGAACTTTGTTACATTTTATTTCATTTTATTATAAAGGAAACTCGGCATAAGAGAATGAACTGGCCCAAAGCCCAAACCTTTTTCCTTCTTCTTCTTTTCTTTTAATTTAAAAACCTGCTAATATTTTTCAAATTCTACTCGAGCCTAACCTGATGTTTTCCCCATGCAAACCCGAGCCAACCTTGAGACAATCCCGAGTCAAACCCTACACAAGCCAACCTCCCTAATATCCTGTGCACCGTCCATGTCCACACGACGTCGAAGCCGTGCCAAACTTCGTCGACAACACCACCAAGTCGTCGATGATCTCCTCCACCACTTCGATCACCCAGATACCCTCGACGACCCAAAAATAAAAAACGAGCCTATCTACCCCATCCCAAAACAGACCATCACCTACATCAACCTCGCGCCGCCGCCGTTGACCACTGGAGACCAAGCCCTTTCACTAGAAGCTTCTTCAGATGTCCCTTTTCCTTTTCCTCCTCCTCCGAGCCATCTCGATGCCACCGTGGCACCGTAATCGAGCGACGAACCACCTCGACTAAAATAGGCCTTAAACCCTACATCAACGCCGCTCTGCCACCACGGTGGCCTAAAAATAGTGCCACTAATTTTCCTACCACTCTTGACCCATGAGCTACCTCCGGCATGAACCTCGACCTTACCGAGCCTCGCAATCGCCTGAATTTGAACAAAATCCCAATTCCGATCATCCCACAATTCCTCTCAAACCACAAGCTTAAAAATCTTAATTTTATCAGTAAAAATCATGGTTTTCATAATCGAATACGATTATATAGGTGAATTAAGAAATCATGGAAGTTGATTTTTAAGAAATGTTCAATTCTCACCGTATATTTCTTTTTTCTTTTTGCAGAAAATCTAAAATAAATTCACTTGAAACCATTTTTAAAGATGATGGTACATTAATACAAACACATTTCATTTAGAGATCATAACCTATAGGAGATTGGAAAGGAAGAAATCGATTTTTGAACTTATTTTTGGTCTATTAATATAAAAACATATATATATATATATATAAGTATATGTATATGTATATGTGTGTGTGTGTGTCTATATATATATATATATATATGCACAGACATGCATACTTCAAAAGTTGTATATTTACACATGCAAGCATAATATACATCCATGCAACATTTTTCATAACTTTACTTCCAGTACTAGTCACCTGCATTAAATTATAGAGCAGATTAAGGTTCTTAAAAATAGTTTACTCACATGTATGCAGAGAAACAGGCTTTACTTTGATTTGGAATTTGATGTTAAATTGAATCTGCTTGATGACTGATCTTCTTTGTTTGATGCTGATTTGATCTTCCTAATGTTAGAGTTGAATCTGAATCTTTGCTTGCTCTTGAATCGGGTTGAAGATTTGAAACAGTTTGATTGTTTTAGTTTTGATTCTCTTTCAGTTTTTAATTTAAAGATGAAGAAAAAGGAATTGAAAGAGCGAAGTATTAGCCTGGTTAAACACTTATTATTTATAAATTTTAAAAGAAACAAATGTAGCCACTTGTATATTGCATGCTATTCTAAACTTACATATGTTTAATGCATGTTTTATTATCTTACAAATGTCATAAACCTTTTATTAAATATTTTTCTTATGTTTTTATATATAAATTTATCTATTATGTTTTATATGTTTTTATATTCATTAATCTATGTTTATATCATATATCTTTATTTTTTACACTTTCTTTTTAATTTATATGTGTATAATTCAAGGGAAAAAATATAAATTTACTTACATTTATTTTTAATAATCTCTTATATTTTTGAAAATTGAGAATCTTAACTTTAAATATTATTATATTCAAACTATAACTTCCATTTATTTTACTTCTCATGGCATATATATATATATATATTTATTTATTTATTTTTATCCTTTTTATTTACACATTTTCTTTTTACTTATATTTATATAACTTAAAGGAAAAAAATATAAAACCTAATTATACACTAATTAATAACCATACAAATGCTAGTTTAAAGATATAGAGTATCTAAATCCAATTTATTTCTAAGATATTTACCTTTGAATTTCAAATCAAAATTCCCATTACAAATCTACTTTATATATATACATAAACAAATACATATTTTATTTGTTTTTTGGAATAAGAATAAGTTTTGGCACATTTTAAATAATTATAAAAGAAGATTATCAAACAAATAAATATTTATTCATATATATATATATATATTTATTTATTTATTATTAGAATTATTAGTTCAACTTATAAATCAGTGTTTCAACTAATTTAATCCAGTTAATTATCAATTAACAGATGTCCAAAAATCCGGGTTATCACATTTCTAATGTTGAAATTTACATGTGTTGATTTGATAACATAAGTGAGTAGCTAAACCACTTCAATATAGGGGTAACGAAGCTCTCAAATATTATATAATCTCAACATTTTTATGATTTATGATCTTTTTAGTTTGTGCTTCATGAAAGTGAATTTTGATGTAAGTTTATACAAGTGGGTTCGATAGCTTATATTGCTTATGCAAATAAGCTATTCTTTTTCAACATAAACACAATTTACATCATCATTTGCTAATTTATTTTTGATTTTGAAATGAAAGTAAAAATGGAATTTGATGATCTATATTACTTGTTACAATAGTAAATAGATCATACTTAAAATTGCTTTTGCTTTGGCTTCATTTTCATGAGAATTGATAAGTGGTTTATTTGTTGTATTATAGTTTGATGGTTCGAGTTATGTTAATTAATAACATAGATAAACACTACTTATAATAAATACAACAATTATTTCACTTAATATCAAGGCTAGAGATCATAAATTATTTGTTTGTTGATTTACAAAAATATGAGAGTGGATTTGCCTCTAAATTGTTTTCTACTCTTATAGTTTTTAAATCACATTTCAATTCTAGCTTCAGCTTCTTTTTTTATAGTAAACAATTTCCTCTCATTTTGGTCCAATTTGATTGAATTAAAGATTTTAAAATCTTAAAATTTCCATATTAATTGATCCGTATTCACCACATACTACGATAGTACGACGTATGCTTGCGGTATAAATTTAGTTTGAAATTTTTCGATAAATTTCTAATCTGATAAGAATTTTGTTGTTAAACACTTAACTTAAGGAAAAGGGTAAGGGTGTGGATAAGACCGTCTGCATCTAAGCTACTGAAGATTGACAATCGACGTCTGAGCCTTGGCTTATACGCCATAATCGGTTCTGTAGAGATATGGATCCTAGGGTGATGAAGAGGAGCCTAAAGAAACCAAGGCTGCATCGGCGGAGCTGACCATTAATATTATGGTGGGCTATGATGTTCCATCACAAGTCCTAAAGATTGGATCACAGGTTAGCCCTCCGATTATGAAGGAACTTGCTGGTTTTCTTCAAGCAAATTTGGATGTATTCACTTGGACTCACTATGACATGTGTTGAATTTTTCCTACTATTACAAGTCACTCATTGAATATTGACCCAAGGTATGTCCTGGTGGAGCAGAAATGATGAGGTGTGGATTTGGAGAGATCTGTCGCTCTCAAAGAGGAGGTAGATAAACTAAAAGATAACAGGTTTATCCATGATGCCCTCTACCCTGAATGAGTATCTAATCCTGTAATTGTGAAGAAAACAAATGGGAAATGGGGAACATGCATAGATTACTCAAATTTGAACACAACGTGTCTGAAAGACAGTTTTCCTTACTAAGGATTGATCACCTGGTTGATTCAGCCATAGAATACGAATTGTCATCTTTTATGGACGCATACTAAGGATATTACCAAATCCCGATGTATATTCCTGATCAGGAGCATACTAGTTTTATTACGGATGTTGGATTGTACTGTTATGTAGTAATACCGTTTGGATTGAAGAATGCCGGAGCAGCCTATAAGCGCATAGTTAACAGGATGTTTAAAGATCAGATTGGAAGTGTTTGACATCCTTCGATATATGGATGATATGCTTGTGAAGTTACGATGATCAAGTGACCATATTAGAGACTTGGCAGAAATGTTTGACATCCTCTGATATTACAAGATGAAAATCAATCCTTTGAAGTGCTCGTTTGGTATTGCATCAGGAAAATTATTGGGTTTTATTGTCAATTCTTGTGGAATAGAAGCTAATCCCGAGAAGATTCAGGCTATCTATGATATCCAAGCGTCGAGAACTATTTAACAATTGCAGAGCCTGAATGGGAAAGTTGCCGCCTTAAGTGATTTATCTTAAGAGTTACCAACAAATGCATCCCTTTCTTTTATTTGATTAGGAAAGGATAAAGAAACTTTGAATGGATGTAGGATTGTGAAGACGTGTTTCAAGCTTCGGTGAATTATATGGAGAGACCCTCTATCTGGTCAAAGACAGTGGATCATACGGAGTTGTACATTGATTTCGCTGTATCGGCATATACCATAAGTGCCACATTGCTTCGTGAAGTGAATCAGTTCCAGAGATCGGTGTATTATTTTAGCAAATGATTAATGGGAGATGAAAAGAACTACCCGAAAATGAAGAAATTAGCATACTTCTAACCACTTGCATCATGGAAGTTCAATTCATACTTTTGTTGAGTATGCAAGTATATGATTTTTGTTGATGATAATAAACACACACAGACACACACACACACATATATATATATTCATTTAAATGTATCTGTTATTGTACTAATTTATTTTCACACAATTTAATAAATATTTGCTGAATAAAATAAATAACACAAAATTTATATTCAAACAAATATTTTATTTAAAAAAATATTTTATTACAATTTTGAACAGTACAAATTTCAGCTCACACTATACATATACACAAATTTCTATTACAATACAATTACAAATTATAATAGAATTTTTCTCTATATATTGGCACCTTACTCATTCACTCGTATTTATCTTTAACTCTATTCCAGCCCGAATCCAGCATCTGAGTTATCTGCAAAATAAACCTTGACACAGTAAAATTGATAAAGAAATATTTGTACAGTGTAAAATAAAATGTGTATTTTTGAAAATATTATTTTCCTTATTTATTTAGGTTGTTCTCATTATTTAATTTTTGAATTCATCAAACACGAGTAACTTGTGACATGGACAGTGTATCACTATACATGCCACAAGGCGTGCACACTGATATACACTTAATAAAACTGTAGGGAGATGAGCACAAGGTCAAACCCGAGCTGAGGCTGGATTCAACTCAGGTGCAATGCAAATACGTTGTAAAATTGTCGAGTATAAATTCTCATGATATAAGAATCCAGAAAACAACATACAACGGGTCTCGACAAATAATTCGATGTGTACACTTGAAAAAGCCTCAACAATGGACTGGTCGGAGAAACCAAAATGCACATGACTTCAAGAACAACAAAAATAGAGATGTGTGGATACAAAATGAAACCAGACTCCATAAACACATATATACGTACATAAATGTATGTATACGACTGGAGATGACACTGTAGCTACAAACTGAACGCAGTCTTGACCAAAACAATCAAATCAGTCCAGGCTCTCAATAACCAATGCATCAGATGTCCAGACCAAACTTCAAGATGACACAGGACAGACTACAATATCAAAGTGCAAATGGAATACAAAACAACACAGATACCAAAGACTACAAGTACAAAAAAATCACAGCAACAAGACTCAAGTGAAACCGAGTTCAATATGCAAGCGAATTACTTGATTAGAAAGACCAACAGATCGAAGATCGACGAACAACAAGTGAAATAAGACTACCGAACCAGACTTGGCAGCATGAACAACATGAATAGACTCGAGCACATAATGCAATTTTCATATAGCCATGAATGAACAACTCAAAGAGTCAAGCTCTTCTCAAAGTCAAATGCCAACAAGTCTTAAGAGAAACTCAAATAAAACAAAGTTCAAGTGAACCATGAAACAACATGCACATAAACAAGTCCGGCCACAACAAACGACATATATACATATACAGTAAACTAATGAATACACCAGAATACAATGACCAAAGGCAGCAGAAAAAGGTACACAAGTGTCAAGCAACAATGGAACCAGTATGCAAGTGAGGCTAAACCCTATATAGTTCAAATGAAAACAGGTTAACTTCAAAATGGTACAAGTGCAGACTCAACATATACAAAACTGATTCTATCAGAGACCTGGTTAAGTGCAACAGTAGAGAGATGATGAAGTCAACATGAATGCAACAAAGTGAAATGCAACAGACTCGGAGTAATGTAAAGACCAGACTACAAAATGATCAAGTACAACATGTAACCAGACATCATCATCAACGGACCAAAGTATAGAGCAGTATAACATGAATTTATACATGCATGAACACACACACACACACACACATTTATGCACATGAATCAAGTGTAGACCACACGAAAATAGTATGATTCACTATTCAAAGAAGTAGCAGTTTAAACAAAGTCAATAGCCGTGGTGACCAAGATAATAACAAAGTCAAATTTTCACAAAATCAAAGAAGCTGAAGCCATAGGAAAAAGAACGAAACCAAATCTAAATTCATGAAGCTGTGGTGATCAAGCAAGCAGAAAATATACGAATTAAACTAGTTAGGATCAATCATAAGCAACCAAGCAAAATCGAACGACATAGTAAAAAGTAACAGACGAATTCAAAAATATATTCGAACGTAAATTTAGGATTTTCATCCCTATATAACCCATGTCATCATTGGCAGCTAAAAGAAATTTAGTTCAAGCATATCAACGAGAATAACAAAGCATATTACATGCCAGATTTTTTGAATCAAACTCGATGAATTAAAGTAGCTGAATGTAGTACATAGCAAAACGATCGATCAATAAAGCAACACGAGAACATTAATTCAACTGATCAACCATCAATCGGCAGTTTCTTCCAAAACCCTAGCTTTTAGAAAGGAGGAAGAATGAACGAAGAAATTGAACGAAAGAGAAAGTGGCCGATAAAATTAAAGAGAAAAGGGGAACATTTCTTGTTGCAGTTTTTTTGGGCCAACTTTGATAAATACTTTTCGACTTATATTTTTAAAACTAGAGTTTTGTGTTCTAAACTGTTTTTCAATTTTGTATTTCTCTTTTATACTTTCGTTAAAGTTTAGTCGTGTGACTAGGGGATGAACAATGGTGGTGTAGTTCGAGAATTCGCAACTCAGTGGCTGAGTTGTGGTAGGGTTTTGAGCGTAAAGTTAGGTTAGTCGGTAGAGGATGTCATGATTTTACATGTATAAGCGTCTGACTACTTAATTTATAGTAGAAACCTTGGGGCAGCATGTAGGCAGGGTTTTGCCGAAGCTGGTTAAATCTATGTTGTTCTATTTTTGGTTTTAATATTCTACTATTGTCCGTGCTATTATTCTTCTATTATAATTGCTGCAATCATTTCATATTTTCGCAATATATTTTTATAATTGATAGTGTCACCCTATTCACCCTCTCTCTCTAGGGTGAATTCGATCCTACAAGTGGTATCAGAGCTAGGAACAGAAGTCAATTTTTGTTTTAATTTTTTTAAGTTTTTATAAATCAATTTTTGTTTTAAAATTTTGATTTTTAAAAAATGGCTTCTTTTAATAATGCTTTTGCTGAGGGTCGGTCCATAGTTAGACCACCGAAGTTCAATGGTGAATATGTTTACTGGAAAAATAAAATGAAATTTTTTCTAAAAACCATTGATGCTTGGAATACAGTTGAGATAGGATATAGGACGCCAACTATAGTGGTAGATAATCGGAAAATTGAAAAGCCAATGGATGAATGGATAGATCTAGAAAATAAACTATAGAATGCTAATGATAAACCTACGAATTCTATTATCTGCTCATTGGATCAAATTGAATTTGATTGTATCTCACATCGTCTAACTGCACAGGAAATCTGGCACACACTTGAAGTGACTCACGAAGGACATCTCAAGTCAAGGAATCTCGCCTTGCCATGCTTAGTAGCGAATACGAGAACTTCATAATGGCCAAAGATAAAAATGTCAAAGAGATGTATGGATGACTTTCCACTCTCATATACAAATCAAAGGCTCTTGGAAAATCATACACAGAGTTGAAAATAGTTCAAAAAATCCTCAGAGTCCTTCCACAAAATTTGTAAGCCAAAGTCACTTCCATTCAAGAATCAAAGGATTTGAAACAAATCAAATTTGAAAAACTCATCGGAAATCTCACCACTTATGAGATAGAAATGAGATTCAAGGAAGAACGAGAAGGAGGTGACACATGAAAGAAATCAATAGCTCTTAAAGAAACAATGGAAACTAATAATGATGATGATGGAGCAGCTGAGCTTGCACTATTAATAAAGAAATTCAAAAGGTGGATTCACAAATACGGAACACCAGCTCTAAATCAACAATTGAAAAGAAAAATAATCAAAGCATTAGACAACTTAGAAGAGTATGAGATCATTTGTCACAAGTGCAATAAAACCGGTCATATCAAGCCAAATTGTCCTCAGAACCGACTCAGCCGAGTAAAGAAACCAAAAAAGGAGAAGTTTTGCAGCCACGTGGTATAAAAGTAATGATGATAATAAAAGCACTAGCAGTGAGAGTGGAAAAGCAGATCTGTGCCTTCAAGGTGATATAAGTGATAGCGATGATGACGAGCCAAGCGAGGTATAAAACTTACTCACTCAGAACTACTTATATATTTCCACGAAGAAAATGGCTGTTTTGAACGATTTTGGGAGAAATGCACTAAATTTGAATCACAAAGAGATAGTTTGATAGAATTAAATAAATAGCTTGACCAATTGGTTAAAAACTATCAAAAAAGTGCCCTAAGTGTGAAAAGTGTCTATCATTTGAAGAAGAGATTAAAAAAATTAGAAATTAAATCGCTTGAAAATGAAATTCTGATTTTGAAAGGGAGTGAAAACACTAGAAGGGAAGATTCTATTAAAAGGTGCACTCAATTATTGAAGGAAAACGAATCACTAAAAAACAAGTCCAACAACTGTCAACAACTTTAGGAAAATTCTCTAGAGGAGAAAAATCACTGAATATGCTAATAGGAAAACAAACAATCAATAGTGATAGACAAGGACTTGGGTATAGTCAATCTAAACGTATTAGATGTGAAATTAATCAAGTCAATTCAAAGTGCACGATATGTGGATAAACTGGATACGATCACAAAATTTGTTGGTAAGACCCAAACACGTGAAAACCATACCAATTTGGGTTTCCAAAGTCATAAATATAAAGTCCCTTAAAGTCAAACAAATCTGGATGCCAAAAGGAACAAATATAAATTGTTTGGGTCTCTATAAACATATTTTTCAAAATCATTTGCCACTAACAACCATGGACATATAAAAACAATTAGGTCACAAAAATATTTTCTTATGTGGGTATGGTGGCAAGCAAGGAACAACAACTGTGTTATCTGGATTCCGGCTATTCAAGGCACACAACGGGCAACAAATCAAAGTTTGTTATCCTAGTACAAAGATGGTAGAATCACAATGGGCAACAATGAAAAATTATCGATAAAGGTAAAATAGGTAACGGTACAATTATCTTAAATGATTTATTAAATGTGAAAATTTGCACCATAACTTGATTTAATTCAGCCAGTGTTGTGATAAAGAAATAAATGATGTTTTTGATTCTGATCGATTCAAAATTTTTGGCCAATTTTTCTTTTATGCCAAGAACACTTTAAGGATCTCTAGAGTCTTTGAACTAGTTCATATAGATGTGTTTGGGCTAATGATGTTTTCTTTATTGGTTGATGATTACTCTAGACACATGTGAATATATTTGCTTATTTTACTACTTCTGGATATGATATTATGTTCACTCTTTGTTTATTTGCACGGCTTTAACTCAATTTCATTTAAAAGCTATTAAAAATGATTTAAAGATATTTTGTTGCACACATCATGGTCAGGTCTATGACATTCAACTAATGATAATCTTGAGTCAAAGGGAAATTCAGATACAAATTACACTGGTAATCTAGCAGATAAAAAAGACTAGTGGAATGTGATTTATGTTGAGACATTCAGTAATTGCTTCACATTTTCAGAAAAAATATCTGCATATTTTTCATTTCAAATGATTTTCAATTAGCAGAAATTTCTTTCATAAAACCCCTTCCAAAAAATAGTTGTTGACCTTGTTTCAAATTAGTCATTTTAGAAAATTTGATTTTATAATTATTTTTGGATTTGATCTTAAATGACTACATTAACTAATCCAACTCCCTACTGATTATCTAAAAGATAAATAGTGATTGAAAAAGTTATGAGTGTTGATATTAGACATATATTATAACCTGAGAAAGTACAATTAGTAAATTTCTTTAGAAATTAAACAAGAGTTATAAAAAAATTGTTGGTAAAAAAAAATTCCATAACCATCTCTATTTCTATCATATTTCTATCGACTATCACCCATCCAAATCCAATATAGTATGTCAATATGCGGTATTTTAAATGGGAAATTATTCGTTTTTCATTTAATTATACTTTTAGCAATAAAACATCCAAAGTATTCACTCTCATTTAAAAGTCCTCACGATTATGCATGGCTGAATTACTTGGAATATTTGTATATGTGCTTTCATGCTCATTTAAAAGTCCTCGTAGTTATGCATGTATGGAACACATATCAAAATTAGTTAGTAAATAGACAAGTTGATTCTAATCCCATTTAAAAGTCCTCACGGTTGTGCGTGGTTAGAAGATGCTTGAAATTCATTTTTATAAAAAAATTGGGTACAATACTAATCCAATTTAAAACTCCTAACGGTTATGCATGATTAGTAGATATTCAAATTTCCCATATAAATATATCAAAAATAAGCATAACTATATGGATTTGTATACCGACATCATCTGTATCACTCTAAAGTGGAATATGCGTTAAATAGAGTATTTATGATTTTTGATTGATTTTTATTGAAATTTAATTTTTATACTCGATTGGGTATTAATATTGTATTAATGTCTATCACTTTATCTCTATTTTTCTAACACTATTACTCTTTTGCTGATAACAAACGGGGGAGAGAAAAGTTAAGATTTTGGCAAATAAAGGTCAAATATTTTATTTTGTATTTTCTACTTGCATCTAGGTCCATTTGCTTATTTTTATTTATTTTTATGCGCATATGAAGGGGGAGCTTTGTGTAGAGAGGGTGCATTCAAATAGGGGGAGCAAATTGAATGATCAAATACATTTAATAAATTCAAAATCTTAAATATATGTTTGTTATCACCAAAAGGGGGAGATAGTTGAATATGCTAGAATATGATTTCTGTATGATGATAATAAACATATATATACATACATACATATATATATATATTCATTTTATTGTATTTGTTATTGTACTATTTTATTTTCACATAATTTAATAAATATTTGCTGAGTAAAATAAATAACTTAGAACTTATATTCAAATAGATATTTTATTCAAACAAATATTTTATTACAATTTTGAATAGTACAAATTTGAGCTCTCACTATACATATACACAAATTTCAATTACAATACAATTTCAAATTATAATACAATTTTTCACTATACATTTGCACCTTACTCATTTACTCATATTTATCTTCAACTTTATTCCAGCCTAAATCATACATCTGAGTTATCTACAAAATAAACACTGATGCAGTAAAATTGGAAAAAAAATATTTGTGCAGTATGAAATAAAATGTGTATTTTTGAAAATATTATTTGCCTCAGTTATTTAGGTAGTTCGTCATCATTTAATTTTTGAATTCATCAAACAGGAACAACTTGTGACATGCACAATGTATCACTGTACATGCCACAAGGCTGTGCACACTGATATACACTTGATAAAACTACAAGGACAGGTAAGCACAAGGTCAAACCTGAGTCGAAGCTGGATTCAACTCAGGTGCGATACAAGTACATCACAAAATTGTCGAGTACAAGTTCTCATGATACAAGAATCCAAAAACCAACATAAAACAGGCCTCGACTAAAAATTCAATGTGTACACTTGTAAAGGACTCAACAATGAACTGGTCAGAGAAATTAAAATGCACATGACCTCAAGAACAACAAAAACAGAGGTAAGTGGATACAAAATGAAACCAGACTCCATAAACACACACATATACATACATAAATGTATGTATCCAAGTGGAGATGACACTGCAACTATTAATCGAACACAGTCTTGAACAAAACAATCAAATCAGTCCAGGCTCTCAATAACTAATGCATCAGATGTCCAAACCAGACTTCAAGATGACAGAGAATATACTACAATATCAAAGTGCAAATAAATATAAAGCAACAATGATACCAAGGACTACAAGTATGAAAAACATCACAACAACAAGACTCAATTTAAACTAAGTTCAAATGCAAGGGAACTACTTGACTGGAAAGACCAACGGATCAAAGACCAGTGAATAGCAAGTGGAACAAGAATACCAAACCAAACCTGGCAATATGAACAACATGAATAGACTCGAAGCACACAATGCAGTTTTCATGAAGCCGTAAATGAACAGTTCAGAGAGTCGAGCACTTCTCAAAGTCAAATGCCAACAAGTCTTAAGAGAAACTCAAGTAAAACAAAGTTCAATTGAACCATGAAACAACATGCACATAAACAAGTCTGGCCAGAACAAACAACATATGTACATATACAGTGAACTAATGAATACAACCGAATACAATGACCAAAGGCAGCAGAGAAAGGTACACAAATGTCTAGAAAAGATGGAAGAAGTATGCAAGTGAGGCTACAACCCAGTACAATTCAAATGAAAACAGGTTCAGGTTAACTTCAAAATGGTACAAGTGCAGAATCTACATATAGAAAAATGATTCAATCCGAGACCTGATCAAGTGCAACAGCAGAGAGATGATGAAGTCAACATTTATGCAATAGAGTGAAATGCAACGGACTTAGAGTAGTATGAAGACCATACTATAAAAGGATCAGGTAAACATGTAACCAGACATCATCATCATCAACAGACCAAAGTATAGAGCAGTATAACGTAATTATATACATGCATGAACACACACACACACACACATGTATTTGCACATGAATCAAGTGCAGACCACATGAATACAGTATAAATCGTTGTTCAAAGAAGTAGCAGTTTCAAACAAAGTCAGTACCCGTGGTGACCAAGATAATAACAAAGTCAAATTTTCACAAAATCAAAGAATTCGAATTCATAGAAAAATAATGGAACCAAATCAAAATTCATGAAGCCGTGGTGATCGAGCAAGCAGAAAATATACGAATTGAATTAGGTAGGATAAATCACAAGCAACCAAGAAAAATTGAACGACGGAGCAAAAAGTAACAGACGAATTCAAAATTATATTCGAACGTAAATTTAGGTTTTCATCCCTATATAACCCATATCATCATTGGCAGCTTAAAGAAATCGAGTTCAAGCATATCAACGGGAATAACAAAGCAAATTACATACCAGATTTTTTTAAACCGAACTCGACGAATTGAAGCAGCCAAGTGCAGTAAATAGTAGAACGTTCGATCAACAAAGCAACGCAAGAAAATTAATTCAATCGATCAACAATCAATCGGCAGTTTCAATTTCCGAAACCCTAACTTTCAAAAAGGAGGAAGAACGAACGGAGAAATTAAACGAAAGAGAAAGCGGCGGATAAAATTAATGAGAAAATAGGAACATTTCTTACCGTGGTCTTTTTAGGCTAGCTTTGATAAATACTCTTGGGCTTATATTTTTAAAACTAGGGTTTTGTGTTTTAAATTATTTTAAATTTTGTATTTCTCTTTAAAACTTTTGTAAAGTCTAGTCGTGTGACTAGAGGACGAACTACGGTGGTGTAGTTCGAGAATTTCCCATTCAGTGGCTGAGTTGTGGCAGGGTTTTTAGTGTAGAGTTAGATTAGTCGATAGTGGGTGTCGCAAGTTGACGTGTGTAAGCGTCCGACTACTTAATTTCTAGTAGAAATCTTAGGGGCAGCACGTATGCAGGGTTTTGCTAAAGCTGGTTCAATTTGTGCTGTTTTATTTCTACTTTTAATATTCTGCTACTATCTGTGCTGCTATTACTTTGCTATTATCAATGCTGCAACTATTTTATATTTCTTCATTAAATTTTTATAATGAATGGTATCACCCTATTCACCCCTCCTCTTGGGTGAAATCAATCCTACAACTTTCAGGCACATCCAATCATTGTCTACACCAACCAGCTATTACGAGAGGTCCTACATCGACTTCAGACGTTTGGATGGTTACATAAATGGAATATTGAACTTAGTCTATTCGACATTAGCTATCTCCCTCGAAGGACTATCAGGTCAGGCATTAGCAGACTATATAGCAGAGTTTACTGTATAAGATGATTCTCCAGGTGCCAGTGAGATCCTTACTGTACGGTTGAAATTGGATACTGATGAAGCGTCTACTGATCATTGTTTCGGAGCT
This sequence comes from Allium cepa, assembly GCA_030765085.1. Lineage (NCBI taxonomy): Eukaryota > Viridiplantae > Streptophyta > Magnoliopsida > Asparagales > Amaryllidaceae > Allium > Allium cepa. Next base: position 506,864,742 of record CM060941.1, on the reverse strand, counting down.
GGGATTGTACTTGTAACCCCAAAAATCGATCAATCAGTTATGCGTTAAAGCTTGATTTCCCGGCAATAAACAACGAAGCTGATTATGAAGCTCTGACTGCTGGACTTAAACTTGTTGGGGAACTTGGAATAAAATCTATTGAAATCTTTTGTGATTTGCAATTGGTGGTATATCAAGTTAGGGGAGACTATCAAACTAAGGAACAATGGCATGCCCCATACCTTACCTGAGTTTGGGGGTTGTTGACAGAATTTGAATACATGACATTTCACATATTCCACGAGATCGAAATAGAGCGACTTATTCATTGGAAAAGTATGCTAGTACCAACGATGCACAGCAGATGGACTTGGTTCCGTTCGAAGTATTAAATACCCCAAGTATAAACATAATGGAAATCGATGAAATATTGGAAGCGGAATCCAAAAGGCAATCGTGGATGACTCCTATTAAAGACTATTTACTATGTGGAGTCTTTCCTAATAAAAGAAATGAAGAGTAACAAGTCCTTTGCAAAGCATCCCGTTATATTATGAAAGAAGGAATTATGTACATGAATGATTTCTTAGTCCCTCTACTCCGATGCATCGCTCATGATGAGATAAAGCGTGTTCTAAGGGAAGTTCATAAAGCAGAATGCGGTGATCAAACTGGAGGCAAACTCTAGCAATGAAAATTCACCATTATGGGTGTTGTTGGCCAACCATAAATCACCATTATGAAAATTCACCATTACGTAGCTAACTATGTAATATAATGTAATAAATTCCAGATATATGCAAATGTTGCACGGGCTCCGCCAACTGAAATCGCATAGATGGCCAATCCATGGTCATTCGCCATATGGGGTATAGACAATATCGAGTCCTTATCGATATCTAAAGATGGCGCGAAGTACGCTATCGTCGCAGTTGATTACTTCACCTAATGGGCCGAAGTAGAACCTTTAGCCACGATCACAACAAAGAAAGTAATCAATTCTATTGTCTGAAATATCATATGCCGCATCAATCTTTCATGGACTGTTTGTAATGACCCTAATTTTGAATGACATTATTTTGGACATTTACTTAGATAAATTAAAAGGAATAACATATATGGTTAAGAGATTGAGATTTGAATAATATAAGGTAGCCACGCCTAATTAATCGATGAACCAAAGGGAATTAAAAAGTGAAGTAAGTAAGAGGATTAAGATAAAGGAAAAATAGGAATAGGTTATATTCTTATACCCTAAACACATATTCTATTTTCATTTACCACGTTCACAAAAAAAACTAAACCTAAGTTTGGCTGACCACCATTAGAAGAAGATAAGGGGAAGATAAGCAAGAATTAAAGGAGGAAGCTTAATCAAATCAATTCAAGAGCAAATCTCAAATTCCTTATCAACAAAGCTAAGGTGAATAATAGATCACATCCCATCTTTATTGTTCCAGGTTCTAGATCAGATCCAAATATATTTTGCAAAGTAAAATCCATGTTTTGATTGTTAAATGGACATATATGCTATTTAATGATTTGTGCAATTTCACATAGATTTTATGGTAAGAATTAATTATTTTACATAGATTTTATGATAAGAATTAATTTTGAAAACCTATTAAATGACATTCAAATGGCTTTCCATTTTGATATAAGGTCAGAAATATTATTTTAGGGATGGATTTCAAGTTTCATAATTTTCTAAGCTGTTATGGATTTACTATGAATTTTCTTGTAAAGAAAATGGGTAAACTGGGTTGAAAATTAATTTTAGATATTATATGTTAGCTTTGGTCAAAAATTTAAATATGTTAAAAAACATATTAAAGGTGATTTATGGGAATTTTTGGAGAATTATCCTAGATATTTTATTAAGGATATAAAAGTGTTTAAGGTATGTGACTTAAATATTTTATATGTTAATAAAAAGGAGAAGGGGAAATTTACAAATTTTTTAAAATTGTTAATTTCTGAATTTGGCAGCACTTTTGGAAAAGATTTTTGAAAAAGAATTGGCAACCAGTTATAAGTTGACAAATAAGGCAAGTTAGTTGGAAAGATATTACTTTAAAACGTTAAAAATTAGTTCTGTAATAGATTGTTGTTTCGCCATTGTCAGCCGCCACCTTTCGACACCATACTACTACTACCTCCAACCTAGTTGAAACTAATACACATGGCATCAGTGCCTTGATATGTAGTGGATTGGAGATAGGCGAAAGGTATAGAGTCAAAACATGTTGAAGGGGTAGAATTGGTCTTTATAAACTCAACACTATTTTGTTACAAAATGAGGCTTTCGAAGAAAGTAGCTTTCGATTTAGTCAAATATGTCTTCGTTTTAGAAAAAGGGCTTTCGAAATCGGTTGCCGCCTTTTGTTTTTAAAATAAGCATTCGAAAGGGTTGAAGCCCTGTGCCGCATTCAACCTTTTGAATCAATCTTGGAAAGGGTTCTCTTGCCATAAACTTTGAAGCCGCCTCTCCATGCTTTCAAAGGGTTGGTTTCAAAACCATCAACTTTCTTTTCCTTTGGAATAATGCTTTCGAAAGAGTTGCTTTTTCCCCAGTCCTTTAATATTGAAAGTTAAACCCAAAGGTTTCTAAAGGTATGGTTTTAAAATGTTTCAAAGCTATGTTCCAAAAACTTTTAATTAAACCCAATGCTTTTGAAATATTTGTTTTAAGTAAAGAATTTTAATGCTTTTGAGAGGTATATGATGAAGGTTTCGAAGGCGAGATTCCCCGGTGTTTTCGAAAAATTTACTTTGAGTATTTAAGTGAAAGATTTCCAATGCTTTCGAAAGGAAAGTTTAAAGTGTTTTAAAATGAGGATGTCTTAGGTTTTACAAAGCTTTCGAAGGGATACCTTCAATGATTTTGAAAGGTATGCTTTGGCCTTTCGGCTTAGTGCTCCAAGGTATGGCAGTTAACTTATATTGAAAGGGTTACTTTAAAAGGATTCCAAAGGTATTGTTTACAGTTTTAGGCAAAGATTTCGAATAGTTTACCTTGGCTTCATGGCCTAAGATATTTTAAGTTAAAGAAGGTTTTTGACATACTTTAGAGGGATAGATAATCCCATTATATCGTATCAACATTGTTTTGCGTAAAGTGTGTGTGTGTGTGTATTATGGCAAAGATATGTATATTTCCTTTGTTTAAGAATTATTAAAGAGTTAAATCAATTTGAAAGAAATGTTTCCAGGGAAAACTTGATGGGGTAGTTAACCCTAAGTACATGACTTAGATATTATAATACCAGATAGGACCGGTATAGGATCATGCCCTATACTTTAGCTAATAAGCCCTTGCTAATATAAGTCCAAAATTACAATATGTAGGGCTTTGTCATAGGTAAGATTAAAATGACGTTGCAGGCTGAAAGGAATATACAGGGAGAAGATAAGTTATTAGTGAGCCCCAAAACCAATAGGTTCAGTTGACCCCAGAAGAAGATAGTAAAGGGCAAACAACCCAGTAGTATGTCTAACAGATGTTAGATAACTGAGTGTATTTGGTAGGCCCAAGTCAGCCAATGGTTAGTAGATAGCCAAACAAAACTTTGTTGTTCGGATAGATAGTCCATTAATTACTTGATTTATATGCATATAAGGTATTTCTACTATTGCTTTAACAAGTTTAATAGTAGGTTTTTGATTTGCAAAAGATATGTTAAAAAAGGGATATTAGTGAGGAGAAACCGTTCCGCTAAGCGATGTGATCTTATTTAATATCAATAAACTGATATTTAATATTATTATTTCCACCAGGCTTTAGTCTGGCTCAAATTTTATGTTTTCCCATTAAACTCTCGACTGCACAAAATTTAATTTGAGTAGATTGAGTGTAACGACCCAGAATTTGACCACTTTAAAATATACTATTTAAAATGATTTTAAATGTAAAATAGGTAAGGTTTTATTATTCAAACAATATTAGATAGGAATTAGAAAGAGAAGTATACACAAAAATAGTAACATTTTCCTATATCGACAAAAGTGACAAAATGTTGATTTTAGAAAAGCAAGTTTAAATGGTTAAATAAATTAATTAATTTATGAGTGTTTATATTTTTTAATAGCATTATACAAATTTATTTTTAAAATTGGTTTAGTAAATAAATAGCTTAACTAAAACGTCAAAATGTGACCGTAAAATATTTTGTTGAAAAATGACGTTTTGTCGATTAAAAGTTGTCGCAACGTCGTCGCACCATTATTTTCTTATATAGAAACATATATTCAAATAGCGTGAGTATTAATTAATTCACTAATCAAGTTTACTTTACTAAATAAAATTAGAAAACTTCTAGAAGTCATTAAGAAAAGTAAGTAAGGATTAACAAAAGTAAGTAAGAAAAGCCAAAAGTAAACATCACATCAATATCGCATCAAAAGCCAACATAATTATTATTTTACTTTGCGTAGTTCTTAAGGGATTAAGACATAAAGTAAAGATGTAAAAGGTGATGTTAAGTATTGAAAAAGTGGAGATTGCATTAGGTTGAAGTAAGGTTAGTTTGGTAATTTGGTAAGAGATTATTTTGGTAAATTACCATTTTTTTTCTATTTCTATAGATACTCACCTCCTTCTTCACTTTTATTCACATTTTTCTTCTTCTTCTTTTCTCAAACTTCTTCATCTTCTTCCTCTTCTCTTTGATGGCTTCCAAGCCATAGAAAAAATTAGAAATAAATAATGTCAAAATATTCAAAAGAAATCAATGTTCATTCTCTTCAAATCAAACTCATTTTTCTTCATATTTTACCTCTTTTTATCTCGGTCATTACTTCTTCAAAACCAAACCAAAATGAAAAATTCTTTTTTTCAAATAATGTATTGTTCCCGTGGTTACAACTTTAATGTTTTTCACTTTGTCTCATTATAAAGTTATCTATGTCAAAAATATACTTCTTTCAGGTGCATTTGCTGGCCCTGTTTTTAAGCCAGAGAATCGGCCATTTTATTTTGATCATAACTTGATAAAAACTGAACCAAATTAAGAAATTATTTTTTACAAACCATAAAAAATTCCAGTGGCTATAACTTCTTTGTTGATCATTTATTCCTGTTTTGAGTTTTTCTATACCTGAAACTCAATTCTTTAAAGTGCATTTTCAGGCTTCATTTTTGTCAATCCGACAATACCTCTTCTTAATTCTATCATATCTCCCTCAAAACAACTTGGATTCAAATGATTATTTTTCCTAAATTCAAGAGAAAATAATTTTCAACAATTTTTCAGTTAACAAGTTTTTCAAATTTTGAGAGTAATAGAGTCAAAAACAAGAGAGAAGATGACCTATTTTTCGGATCTAAATCTTAGGAATTCAAGTTCAAAGCTCTACCGCTTCTTCTCTATATTTTCGGCCATCCTCCATCTCAAGCCTTGGCCAAGCTATTGGAATGGAGAAGGTGTTGTTTGCTAGTGTTTTATGGAGTAGGAATTAATTAATGAAGTGTTGGTTGATTAGAATGTTGGTAGGAAGTTAATCGCTTTGGTTTATGGTGAGAAACTCTATTTAGCATCTCTATTTATATATATATATATATACATGTTTGATGTTGTGTTATGATGGATATGGATGATTATATATGCTTTGATCATCAAGTATTGATTGTTTGATATGATTGTTAAATTGTTTTACCAAGTCACGCTAATACACATCGATAAGCACAAAGGAAAGCACTTTCCTTTTGAAAATGAAATGGTGTATATGGAATGCTTAAACCTTTTTGAAATAGTTTTAAAATGAGTTAGAAATGTTTTATAAACATTTAAATATGTATAAAGAAATAAAGGAAGAAAATGAAGATTTTATCTTGTATATTTTAAATATGTCCAATCCCAGAAAAATCGTGCATTTGGAGTAAAATGACCAAAGTTTAAAATTGATATTTTAAATGCTTTAAAAATATGAAATAAATCCTAAAAATCTTTTAAATGTATTAAAAGAGATTTAAGTTGAAAATTTGTATTTCAAAATGATATAAAAGTCGATTTGAAGAATATAGCTTTTAAAACGCTATTTACAACACTTTTCGCAAGGCTTTTCGCAGCAGTTTGAAATAACTTTTGAAATGCAGTTTTAAACTTAATAATTCTTTCCTATATAATTTGTGAATGATTTTAAAAGAATAATTAAGTCATCTAAAGATGATTTATAAGTTTTAATGAGAGTTTGAATAAATGGGAAAGAGGAATTGTTTATACTACTTAAAAAATAAGTGAAGAAGATTGAATATAATAACAAACTGAGTCATGCGGAAACGACTAGTACATTTGTCCTGCCTGTGAGATCTAGGAAGATAAAACAAGGTGTTTAACTAAGATTAGGAATGGAGCAACCAGTGCACTAAACTTATCTAGCCTATATTTTCTCTTCTTAGGCGAGGAGTGAAACATATCGAAAGGAAAGCCCGGATGCTCTAAAAGATCATAATTAAGTTTTTCTAAGATAAAAGAAAAGAAATAAATTCTTTGAATTTATTATAAATGGTCCAGATATAAGATTTATAAAATTTATATTTTATAAATTAAAGTAATGGAATTATAAAAGTGTTTTATAAATATTAGAAATAGGATTGTAATCAAATTTATATATGGGTTTACAATTGAAATTTAGAAAAGAATTTATAATGGATTTTATGAATAATCAGATTTGAAAGGAATGAATTTGTAAATAAGAGTTTTATAAGTAATTAAATTATAATTGGATTTTGACATATAAGTGAGATATAAATGGAATTTGTTAGAAAAGAAATTTTTTATATGGATGTTTGTAAAATATAAATGGAAATTATAAACACCGTTTTGTAAATCTGAAATCAATTTAAATTGATAAGTTAAATGTGAAAGTCTATTAAAGGAATTATATTCGTGATTTTGGACAGTGAATGATCCTCTAAATCAAATGGATGTTTTGGAAAGTGATATTATAAAATAGGAATATTTTTCCTAAGTTAAAAGTTAAGAAAGAAAATCTTTGATTAAGATTTAATGAATGATTTGGAAAGGTTTTCCTAAGTAAAAGATAAAACGATTTAAAATTATTCTAGGATGTAAGAAAGGTTTAAATAAACCAAATGATTTGATAAATGAGGCTTAATGATTTCTTATACTCTTGAAAAGAAAATGGAATAAATCGAAAAGAATATATCTAACAAAGATATTTTATAAAAGATGAAGTAATTGACTGATGATTGGTATCCACATATGAACTTAACATCTTTTAAATCGATAATTGGCTTCGAAGGAACCGGGGTCGGATTTGGGAAATTCCTATCTGAAAACCACTTCGAACCAATGTATACATTCAAATGTGAAGACATGTTGAAGATGATGATTATTGAAGACCGTGGATCTTCATAGCGTGAGGACTGCTTGTTGATTTGCTCGAGGTCGCACCCATTATAGAGTTATATATAGTAGTGGTCTCCTCGTCGTGGAGATTTTTCGGATTGCAAGGACTACTCGCTAATAGTGGCGGTAGGAGAGTGCCTTCGGTTCGTCCAGTTCCTGGACAACTTATATGGACGTTTGTCTGACATTGCATTTCTAAAGATTACGTACATTGGTTTTTACAAATGTACATCAGTGGTGGCGGAGAAGTTACTTCTCTTAGCTTAACACCCTCCTTGAGACGTACGAGCTCAAGGTTTGTATTTTTGTGGAAGGCAATTAGTAGTTAACGGAAATGGTAATATAGCATTCAAAGATGTGATATGTGCTTTGTGAAAAGGTAATCGTAGCCTTAACCCTCATCAAACTGGAAATGACCGAAACAGGATTAGATGCAGCAAGGCTTTGTGGGTCATTCCCAATTAGGGTGTGATCATCCCCTTCTAGATATATTTCTTCCCGCTATGATGTTCGGGATGTAAATTAATGTGGTGCATGGAAAACGAGCGCTCGGTTAAAGGTCGGTAATGACCGAAGGATGACATATTCGGTACCATCTAGTTATAGAGGCGGGTCGGTTTTGTGTTGGTAGAGAAGCTGTGTGATGGTTTCTCAGGGCATCCATCTAGAGGTGTACCCATTTCGGTAGGTAGATCCTTCGCCTGTCATTTGTATGGAAATCCATTCTCCAATAAGATTCTACGGTTTTGTTTATAGAGCCTAGTATGCTGGAATTTAATAATGGTAACAATATCAGCTAAGATTAATAAGTTTATTTGCAAACGTTTTCAAAGAGATGTCATTAGAAATAATATCAAATGTTCTGATATAAAAGTGTTTTAGTTATCATAAGGTAAAAACCCATCTATGTTTATGTGTGGGCGTGGTCTTATGAGTTGCTCTTTATTTCAAAGGATTTATAAACAGGCTGATATATGACATTGTCATTTATTATTGAGTTTTTCTCATGCTGGTTTATCAAGCCTGATCCGGGTGTTTTCAAATACTCGGGTCAGATCCGAGTAGTTTCAGGTTAGTCGAAGATGGTTGGAGTTTCCAAAGGAGAGCTGGGGATATTCATCGACGTATGGACGTATTCTATTATCTGCTTTGCTTAGTGTATTTTATTTGATGTTTGTCAGCGATTGTAAGGACATATGTTTATAACTGTCCAGGCTGAATTTAGGTTAGACTCTGATATATGTATTTAAAAGTTTTCTGCTGTAAAGATATTTGTTCAATAATATATGTTATTCCACTCGTGTGAGATTCTGTTCTATCTATTTTTCTTTATTACCCTTCATGTTATATATTTTCGTGCAATTTGAGTTGGACATGTGTGGTTTATTGTCGATCCAAAGGGTATGGGAAAACGGGCCTTGACATTGAGAGTTATTCTTTTTTTCAGGTTTAGTAGGTTAGATGAATAAGCTTCCTAAGACATGCAGGAGGTACAGCTAGCTATATAGGAGCTATTTAGTTTTATTTCTGCTATGACGTATTAAAGCTGATATGTCTATTTAGTACTCTGATCGTCCAAGGGGCATTTTCATATGTCGCTCTTGGCGTAATTTATAATAATTATATTTGATCAAAACCAAGGAATCATTTTGGGCTTATGTGTCTGAATACGAAATATTGATTTGAAATGTAACCAGAAAAGTTGTTTTAATCTATGTTGGTTTTTATTTCATATTCGTGTGCTTTTGGTATTATGGATACCATTAACATTGCCATATTTTGTCAATGGGACTATGGATGACTGCAACATCTGTAGCGCTTAGTTTCGGACCTCAAGATAGGGGATGTTACAACTTGGTATCGAGCCTAGGTTTATGAGAAACTTAAAAAAAAATTCAAACATAAAATGATTTTGAAAACATGATCCTAAGGAATTAGAGAAAAGATTGGGGGTATGGGATAAAGCTATAGTAACATACTTGTATTTTATGTATATGTATATATAAGTATATGCTTTATCTTTATTCTCCCATCACTCTTAGACATTGCTTTTGTATCTTACAAAGACTCGAATGTCGATTTTACAGATATAATATATGGATGCTGGAGGGGGAAAGAGTTAACATTGGTGGAGGAAGCACACAACCAATGGAAATGCCGGACCAAATACAAGAAGGAATCCCAGACAGGCTCAAGCTGCTAATGGGTGCTGGAATACCACAAGTTGACATGGGAGATGCATACCAGTTCGTTGTCAACATGATGCAAGCTGGAGTTGCTGCAGGTTTGGTTGGAGGAAATACAAAAGGAGGAAATCTGGGAGCTCCAGTAGTTAATAATTATGTGGTGTTGAGCAAAGATTATGATGGGCTGGGAGGAAAATCGTTTATCTGGATTGATGGCACAACTGAAGTGAAGAATTGATTTGGGGCTCAATGATGAGCGGAAAAGGAGACTTGCTTTACATGGAGCAGTGCTGTATTGGTGAAACAATGTTACGGTTGGAGTCAATGAGGAGACTTTGACTTAGGCTGAGTCCAGAAGAAGGGTTAAGGAGAGGTTTAGGTTAGAGATTACTAAGTCAACTCCGCTTAGTAAGTTGCTGAGTTGGAGCAGAGGGACATGACCATGCTTGAGTATGCAACCAGATTCGAGAATCTATTGAGATACAGGTATAATATGGTGTATACTGTTATCAAAAGGAATGACAAGTCCATCCGGGGGTCGAAGCCTAAGCTTGATAAGGCCATATTATCATATATTAGAGATCTATACGATGTAGTTGCTGAGATGGCTTTGTGGAAAAAAGAGATGCTTGCTTTTCTTGAAGGAAACAAGGCAAAGGAGGCTCAAGGAGGGCGGAAATGGAAATGGAAATTTTTCCATAAGAAGGGAGCTTAGAAGAGTGGAGCTGCCAAAAAAGGAAAGGCGAACTTTATCAGTTATAAGTGTGATAAGAAGGGACATTATGCTCATGAGTGCCGGACAAGCAAAGGGAAGAAAGCTGCTGACAAAAAAGGAGTGAAATATTTTAACTGCGATCAAATTGGACATTATAAGAACCAGCGCAAGGAGCCAGCCAAGGATGGAAAGGGCAAAGTTTTTGCATTAGAGCCAGCTACCTCGAGACCAACAGCAGAGGAGAAAGGAAAAGCTATGTTGGGAGGTACACTTTTGATTCATGGTGTATCAGTTAGAATTCTATTTGATATTGTGCATCACATTCTTTTATATCTCATTGTTTGGTAGATAAACTTAACCTAGAACCCTCATACCTAGTTACTTCCTTAAGGGTTGCGAAACCGATAGGAGGTTATGTGACTCTTGAGATAGATGTGACCACCTAGAGTTTGAATTGTTGGATCATACATTTTTTTGCAGTTTGCACATGTTTGATTTCATACTTTTCGGAATTATTTTGGGTATAAATTGGTTAAGTAAATATGATGCTAGGATCTTTTGCTATGATAGGAAAATATCACTTAGACACCAAGGCTGCGGTGATCGGATAATATACCTCGTAGAAAACCCTAGTTTTGAGGTTAATTCTCTATTGGGTGTAGTGGAGGCAGAAGATAAGTTAAATCGGGATATTGTTGTCAGAGAATTTGCAGATGTCTTTGTGCCCATGAAAGGACTACCATCAAAATGAGATATTGAGTTTCAGATAGATTTAGTATCAGGAGAAGAACCAATAAGTAGATCGCAATGCAGATTGACACCTACCTAGATGAGGGAACTAAAGGTGCAATTGGCGGATTTGGAAATAATAATTTTATCAGACCAAGCAACTTTCCTTAGGGAGCAGCCATAGTGTTTGCAAGGAAACTGGACGTATCGTTTTGGTTATGTATCGGTTATCCAAAATTAAATGAGAAGACGATAAAGAATCGATATCCGTTATCTAGAATTGATGATTTGTTCCATCAGTTGAGTGCAGCCAAAATATTTTCCCAGTTGGATTTTGCAACTGGGTTCCTTAGAGTATCTGAGGATAGTATTCCTTTGACGGCATTTAGGACAAGATATGGGTCATAAGAATGGTTACCATTCGGACTAATTTATGCACCGGCATTCTTTGTAGATTTGATGAACCGTGTTTTTCGAGAGCACTTGGATAGGTTTATGTTGGTTTTCATAGATGATATTTTGATATAGTATAAGGATGAAAGAGAGCATGAAGTTCATCTTAGAGTGGTGCTTGAGACATTAAGGCAGCATCAACTGAATGCGAAATTTTTGAAGTTTCATTTCTGGAAGAAGGAAGTGAAGTTCCATGGTTATGTATTCTCAAACAAAGGGTTATCTATAGATCCAGCTAAGACCGAGGTAGTGAATAGTTGGAAGACACCCGAGACAGTGACTGAGATAAAGAGTTTTCTTAAATTAGTTGGTTGCTATTAGAGATTCATTAAGAATTTTTTGTAGAAAGTGGCACCGATGACTAAGCTAATGCGGAAAGATGTTAAGTTTGTCTGGACTGACAAGTGTGAGGAAGCATTCCAGTTTATTGGCTAATGCACCTGTATTAGTTGTTATGCAAGGGAATCAGGATTTAGTTTTATATACAAATGCATATGGAACAGAATTAGGAGTTGTGTTAATGCAAAGGGGTAAAGTGATTGCATATGCTTCTCGATAGCTTAGACCGCATGAGGTTAGATATCCAACTCATGATTTGGAATTAGCTGCAGTAATTTTTGCATTGAAGATGTGGAGACATTACCTTTTAAGAGAGAGATTTGAGTTGTGCACGGATCATAAGTAATTGAGATATTTATTCTCTTAGAAGGAGTTGAATATGAGACAGTAGATGTGTTTATAGTTTTTAGTTGCTTCTGATTTTGGTATTAAGTACACACCAGGAAAAGGCAACAAGGTGGGGATGCACTTAGCTGAAAACATTAGAATGCAATATTGGCAATGATAGCTGAGTGGAAAGATTTGGAAGCATTGACTACATGTGGAGTACAATGGAGATCTAAGAGTGGTTCTAGTAAGGAAACTGCTATGTTGTTATGTTTAGAAATTCGACTAGTGATGATTGAAAGGATTGCTTCTAAGCAAGGGGAGGATCCATTATTAGCTGAACGATCAAAAAGTTAAGGAATGGAATAGAGAGCGATGACTTGATAGATTTCAATCTTGATTAGAATGGGTGGATGAGGAAGAAAGGGCGACTATGTGTTCCAAATGTGGGACTAGGACGGAAGTTCTTAAAGAATGCCATCGGTCAAAGTTCACCATTCATTTGGGAGGAACTAAGCCGTATCAGGATATGAAAAGGAGTTTCTTCTAGGAAGGCATGAAAACAGATGTAGGCTTATGCGTGAAGCAGTGTTTGAATTGTCAATAGGTAAAGGTCGATCACTAGAAACCAAGTAGGTCACTTCAGCCTTTCGAGGTTCCAGTTTGGAAATGTGATTCTATCTCAATGGATTTTATAGATGGGCTGCGAAGGTAAAACAGGAGAGATGAAAGCATATGGATTATAGTGGACAGATTAACTAAGAGTGTACATTTCATTCCATTTAAGTCAACCAGAATGGCACCTGTGTTAGTTTAATTATTCATGAAGAACATAGTTAGATTGCATGGAATTCCTAGTAGTATAGTAAGTGATAGAGATTCCTTTTTCACTACCGAGTTCTGGAAGAGCCTTTGAGACTTTGGGTACCAAGCTCAAGAAAAGTACCACTTACCATCCGTAGACAGATAACAGATGGAAAGGGTTAACAAAGTCTTGGAGGATTTGTTAAGAGCTTATGTGCTAGACTTTGGGGGATTATGGGAAGACCACCTACACTTATTCGAGTTTTCATATAACAATAGTTATCAAACTAGTATAGGGATGGCACCTTTGAAGCTTTATATGGAAAGCCATGCAAATATCCTATTTGTTCGCTAGAGACTGGGGATATGTTAGTTCTTGGTCCATATTTGGTTAGGGATGTTGTCGAAAAGATTGAGTTAATTCAAACAAGAATGAAAGAAGCTCAGTCCAGGCAGAAGAATTATGCCGATAAGAGATGTAAAGACTTATAATTCTCAGTTGGAGATCATGTTTTCGTCAAGGTATCACCGGCGAAACGTGTAATCAGATTCGGGAAAAGAGGAAAATTGGCATCAAGATTTGTTTGAACCATTTCCTATTATAGAAATAATTGGGAAATTCGCATATAGAGTAGAGTTACCGAATGGTTTTGCAGGAGTCCATAATGTTTTTAATATTTCTCATCTAACGAAATGTATTCGAGATCCAGAGACTACTGTAGCATCGACTGTGTTAGATGACTTACTGGTGGAACAGAATTCGACTATAGTTAAAAAGCCAGTTCATATGGTTGCGAGGGATGAGAAGAGACCAAGGAACAGGACAGTCAGATTAGTCAAAGTCCAATAGGGCGACGACGAGAGAGACTGTACTGGGGAAATTGAGAGCGAGATTAGAGATATTTATTCTGACTTGTTTCATAGTTTGTTTTACCTTTATGATTGATTTATGAGTGCCTTATCGTAATTTCAAAGATGAAATTCTTTTAGGAAGGGAGTCTATAATGACCTTAATTTAGACTAACATTATTTAAGACATTTAATTTGGTAAATTAAATGAAATAATGTAAATGGTTAAGGGATTGAGATTTGAATAATATAAGGTTGCCGTGTCTAATTAATCAATGAACTAAAGTGAATTAAATTGAAGTAAGTAAGAGAATTAAGATAAGGGAAAAATAGGAATAGGTTATATTCTTTTACCCTAAACCCTCATTCTATTTTCATTTACCATGTTCACAAACAAAACTAAACATAAATTTGGTCGACCACCATTAGAAGAAGATAAAGGGAAGATAAGCAAGAATTAAAGAAGGAAGATCAATTCAAGAGAAAATCTCAAACTCCTTAACAACAAGCTAAGGTGAATAACAGATTACATCTCATTGTATTTTTTTGATTTCTAGATCAGATTCGAATATATTTTGCAAAGTAAAATGTCATGTTTTGATTATTATATATGCTTTTTGATGACTTATGCTATTTCATATAGATTTTATGATAAGAATTAATTTGGAATACCTAACAAATGACATCAAAATGGCTTGAGTTTTTGATATAAGGTCAAAAATATTATTCTAGGGATGGGTTTCAAGTTTCATAATTTTCTAAGTTGTTGTGGATTTATTATGAATTTTTTAGTAAAGAAAATGGGTAAACTTGGTTTAAAATTAATTTAGGCTATTATATGTTAGCTTTAGGTCAGAAATTTAAATATGTTATAAAACATATTAAAAGTGATTTATGAAATTTTTTGGAGAACATTCCTTAGTATTTTGTTAAGGACATAAAATTATTTGAGGCACGAGTCTTAAATGTTTTATATGTTTATAAAAAGGAGAAGGGGCAATTTATAACTATTTTAAAATTATTAATTGCTGAATTCAACATCACTTTTAGAAAAGATTTATGAAAATGAATTGGCACCAATTATATGTTGACAAATAAGGCAAGTTAGTTGGAAAGATATTACTTTAAAAAGTTAAAAATCAGTTTTGTAAAAGATTAATGTTTCGCTACTTTTAGCAACCACCTTTCGACCCCATAGTACCGCTTCCAACGTAGTCAAAACCAACACACATGGTATCAATGCCTTGGTATGTAGTGGATTAGAAATAGGAGAAAGGAATAGAGTTGAAACATGCTTTCAAATGGGTAGAAGTGGTCTTTATAAACTTAGAACTATTTGGTAACAAAAAGAGGCTTTCTTAGGAAATAGCTTTCAATTTAGTCAAATATGTCTTTGTTCTAGAAAAGGGCTTTCGAAAGAGGTTGTCGCCTTTTTTAAAATAAGCATTCGAAGAAGTCGAAACCCCTGCTGTCGCATTCATCCTTTCAAATCAACCTTCGAAAGGGTTCTTTTGCCTTAAACTTCGAAGCCGCCTCTCCATGCTTTCGTAAGGATTGGTTTCGAAACCATCCGCTTTCTTTTACTTAGGAATAATGCTTTTGAAATAGTTTACTTTGCCCAAATTCTTTAATATTGAAAGTTAAACCCAAAGGTTTCAAAAGGAATAGTTTTAAAGGTTTCGAAGCTATGTTTCACACACTTTTAATTGAACCCAATGCTTTCAAAAGATTTGTTCTAAGTAAAGAACTTTAATGCTTTCGAAGGGTATGCGATGAAGGTTTCGAAGGGGAGATTGCCCAATATTTTCAAAAGGTTTACTTTGAGTATTTAAGTGGAAGGTGTCGAATGTTTTCGAAAGGCAAGTTTAAAGTGTTTTAAAAAGTGGATGTCTACTGTTTTATAAAGCTTTCGAAGGGATACCTTCAATGATTACGAAAAGTATGTTTTGGCCTTTCGACCTAGTGTTTCAACGTATTGTGTTCGCTTATTTTGAAAGGGTTGCTTTCAAAGGATTCGAAAAATATTTTTTAAAATTTTAAGCAAAGATTTCAAATAGTTTACCTTGGCTTCATTTTCTATGATCTTTTAAGTTAAAGAGGGTTTTTAACTTACTTTGGAGGGATAGATAATCCCGTTATATCTCGTCAACATTATTTTGCGTGAAGTGCGTGCGTGCGTGTGTGTATATAATGGAAAAGATATTTGAGTAAAGCATAGAGTATATTTTCCTTTTTTAACAATGATTTAAAGAGTTAAATCATTTTGAAAGAAATGTTTTCGAGGAAAACTAGATGGGGTAGTTAACCCTATGTACATGACTCATATATTAGAATACCAAATGGGACTGGTATAGGATCGCTACGTATACTTTAACTAATAAGCCCCTAGCTAATATAAGTCCAGAATTCCAATGTGTAGGGCTTTATCATAGGTAAGACTATACGTTACACACCGAAAGGAATACACAGGAAAAAGACAGGTTATTTGTAACGATCCTAAATTTTGATTTAAATTTAAATTAATAATTAATGTGAATTTTGGACAAAATCTGGAATTATTTTGAATTAAATATATATATATATATATATATATATATATGAGTAAATTTGATTTTTGACTTTAGAATCTGAATTTTAAATATTGAATTTGTATTTGAATTTAGAATTTAGATAAAATGACTTGGAGAAAAATAATTTAGGTTTGAGAAAATATTATTTATGTAAATTGATTTATATGTTGTTCGTTTTAATAACATTTTCTTTTAAATAATGTGTATATAATACTGATTAAGTAGATGTATTCATAAAATAAGAAAAATGCAATATAAGATTTATTTACAAGTTTTTGATTCATACAAGTATAAAATATAATTATAAATCGTGTTAATATGAATAGTTAAACTTTAAAACAAAGAATAAAAAGAAAATATAGGTATTTATAATAGAAACAAATGTAGGCAAGACGATAAAACAAAGTAAACAAATCTACGTACATACAAAATAAAATAAAAACATATTAATAACAAGTATGTTTGCTGTGTAAAACAAGCGTGTACAAATGAAAATATAAACTAACACCCTACTAAAATTTAAATAACATATAAAAATAAGAATTTGTATATATATTACGAAGTAATAAGACAAAGAAAAGTAATACAAGTGCTTAGCCACCAAAACAAATCATATCAGCCACCAAAGGAGATTATGAGCCGAAATCAAATCTGCATAGTCAAATGAAGGAGAAAAAGATCTCTGACTTTATATTTTTACAAAACAAAATTTTGCTACCCTATTGTACAAACAAGTAATAATAACCCTGTAAATTCATCTCCTATATATCAACCCATTCATTTCAGTTCGTCCATCAAGCTAAGAAAAAAAAAAATCTGAAGTCATACCATCTTCAACTTTAAACAAAATTCAACCTTATAAAATAAAAATACAAATTTACACAGACCATAGGAATCAAGGGTTTTCAACTTGCAAGTTTCAAAGTCTGTTCATCATAAACAAGCTCTGTTCTTTTCCTGGAAAACATGCGAGTAAACAACTATTTTAAGATTTAAGTACAAATCAAATCTGTGTGTATGATTCATGAATAATATTGTGCTTTGTTTGAGTAATTTCTTTACATTTTTTAAACCTGTATATATATATTTATAAATGACTATGCTGTGTATTTCTTGTCTTCTCTGTTTTTGGATTATAGAATGGAAAATCACAAAAAAGTCAATATCTCTTCATCAAATCATTTTTAGGCTTGGAGTTTAAATTAAAACAAGTTTGTTTATACTTCAATCAAGATCTAAAGATGGTTTTAAGTATAATAGTGTTATATAGCATCTGAAAAACTGATTTTTCTAGGGAAAACTCTAATATGTGATAAATTCGAAGATGATGAATTGCGAATTCAATTATGTAGCTTGAATCCTTATTAAAAAAATAGGATTTTTAAAATAAAAATGGTGATTTTTACTGGTGTAAATTAGGAGTAGTTCATAGAGGAACTGGAAATGCATTTTGATCGATTTCTGGTAACCGAAGAATTTTTGAATGTTGAGATTTTGCTTGAAGCTTGCTTGGTCATCAATGGAGTTAGGAAAAATGTTAAATAATTTTTCTATTGTATGAATTGATGGAACGAAGCAACTTTAGGGCTTAACATTCAACTCTGGACGAGGTCATAGATGAGGTGGATTCACCACCTCTGGTTGATCAAGTGCGACGGGTTCAGGGGGAAAGTAGAGGTCGCGTTGATGAGTAGATGGCCGGAGTTGTACGAACTCTGGTGGATGGAACAGTGAGGACAAACCGATTTATTGGAGGTTGTTTTGGGGTTCCAATCCATGTGGGTAGCTCGATTTTGTTCATGGGCATTTGAGTGTCGATTGATGATCGATATTGGTTGCTGCATTGTTGAGTGATGTGTTGGAGGTGTGACGATGGTCGGAGGCAGCCATGGCAGTGGTGCACGTGCACGATCCTGTTTCGATGTCAGAAGCTTTGCATTGATCTACTCGAGTCGTTATTCGAGAAGAAGGGGTTGATTGCTTCGAGTTAGAACTGGGTACGCGAGAGCATGTTTGCCTGATGTTAAAGTTTGAATTTAAACTAAACTCAACCTAACTGGAAATAAAAGAAAGAAAAAAAGAAAAGAAATAAAGGAAGAAGAAGATGGACGCGAGAGAACGAGGGAGAGGACTTGGGTGATTTGGATGGCTAACTCGAACTACTACTCGAGATTAATAAGGGAAGTCTCGGCTTCCTTCAAATAGCAGTAGTGTATTTTTTTTCTTTTAAAGTAAAGCTAAGTGAAAAGATTTTTATCAAGCTATAAATATTGTAAACTTAATAAGTGTTAAATAGTTTAAGTTAGAAACTTAATACATGTTTTAATTATTTTAGTTAATACGTAACGATGTTTTAAACTCTTAATTATTATTTTAATTAAGTAATTAAGTTAAGTTAAGTATGAAATTAATTAACATTTAAAGTTTGTAGTTAATATTAAATTGATTTTCAAATTTTAAAGAATAATTTTAAATGATTAAGTAAGTTGAATAATTAATACCAGTTAATTGTTTCTAGAAAGTAATTAAGAATAACAACATTATAATTGTAATTAGAGATTAATTAATGATTAAATGATAAGTAAATTGTAATTAACTACTTAAGTTAATTAATGAATAATTAATAGCTAATTAATTAAGGAATGTAATTACGAATTAATAAATGATTAATTAATAAATGATTAATTAAGTAATTACTAGGGTTAAGCAAATTTTCTTTAAAACAATTTTTAGTATTGTCAACTTAATTATTGGTAATGTTAAGTTAAGATTTTATTAGAAGTTTAATTATTTGAGGAAAATTCTTAACAATGTTTTCTTAAATTTTAATAAATATTTTGATTTAGTAATTAACCTAAGTCAAGTATTTAACGTAATTAACATTACACTTTTCAAATTAGTAATAATTTGTTTAAGGAAATTTTAAAAAAATGTTAATTATGATAATTTTATTAATTAATTATTTTTAAAGTAATTAAGAATGATTAATTTATAAAGGTAAGTAAAGATTGGTTGATTAATTCGTAATTCTAAGTAATTATGGGTTTATCGATTTGTAACTAATAAATTGGTAAATTAATAATTAAATGTTTAATCTATTTGTAATTAAGAATTGTTAATGAAAATTAATTACAAAGATGATTAATTAAAGAATAATTGAATAATTAAAGGTTAGTTATTCAAAAATTCAAGATTGATTAATTTAATTAATAAAATGATTAAAGAACAATTAATCAAATGATTTGAAATCAATTAATATTAATTAACCATGATCGATGACCCATCTGATTTAAATTAATCAGATAATTAATTGAGTTCATTTATAGATGTTTGAATTCTATTGACTGTTGAACTGTTTGATATTTCTGATATGCTATGCTTTGTGCTATGAGTTGTTTTAATGTGATCTGTGATGAATGTAATTTATTTATTTATAATGCATTCATATTTTCTATTTATGAATCTGTGTATATAGATAAGTGTTATTGGAATATAACGCTTATCGATATTGTTGTGATTGCAATCTGTAATGACTGAATGTTGTTGCACTGTTGTGTAAAACCCCTGGACTACACTTATACACACACCAATATGGATTTCACGAGGAAATCGATTAAGTCACAGATTTTTGAAATAATTTTAAATAGAAAATTTAAATCTAAATGGTTTTGGAAATGGATTGGGTTTAAGTGAAAAGCTTTTGAATGGAATTTCAAAGATGAAATTTATTTTGAATAACTTGATTAAGTTTTGGAATTTAAATAATTTGATTTAAAGTTAAATTCAAGATTTGAAATTGAATTCTATGTTTGGAAACTAGGGACTAAAGATGTTATACCAGTTATATATGGGTTAAACTATTTTAAAAGTATTGATTTAGGAATGTGAATATAATTTAAGAGATTTAACTCGTGCAAATATAATTGGATCTTTCTGAAATGAAAACTATTTGTTTTCAAATAATAAAAGCTTTCACATAATTAATGAACTTCCGATTTATGTTAAAGGGATTTCAAGTTAAAATGAAAATGATTTTCCAAGTTATGGAAACTGGTTTGAAGGCTATAAGTTAAATCCTTAACTTAAAGATTGGATGAGTTAATCCTAATTGGAATGGAAATTGTTTTGAAATCTATGAATGGATCTTTGTGAAACTATGTGAACTTTGCGAAATAAATCTTTTTGGTTAAAGATTTGAAATAGTAATTTGTTTAAACCATTTGAAGAAAAGTTTTGGGTAATAAGTTGTGACTTAACTGAAAACCCATATCCATAAGTTTTTAAATATCGCGCTCATTATTCGGTTTAGCCGGGAGAGGACCTTGTGTCATATAACCCATTCCGAATAATGATACGTCGTTATGGATAGCATTTGAAGACCGGTGGTGAAGACCGGGTATTTGTGAGAACAATAGGATAACCTATCGATTGTCTTTGCACCGAGTCGCGTCGGTATAGAGATTCCCTAAGTGATGGCAAGTCCGATCGGGATTGTGAATACCCGGATTTGCAAGGGCTTCTTCGGAAGTGCCTTCGGTTCTATTCGAACCCGGAACAGACTTGTATGGTTGTATGTCTGACACTACACTTTGAGATATAAAGAAGATTTCTTTCAAATACATATCTGTTAGTGGCGGAGAATTTATTCTCTTAGCTTAACACCCTTCTCTGAGACGTACGAGCTCAGAGGTTATGTAATTGAAGGTTATCGGCGATATATTCCCAATTTGGTAGTGTGACATGCTAAGTGCTGCTGTGTGTTGATGATCATCTGTTGATCATTTTTGATCAGAGCATGGCTTCTGTATGAAGCGTAGCTTTGTGGACGTGACTGCATCAGGACCTCACACCCCGGAAATGGTCAAAACAGGAAAGATGCGGCAAGGTTATAAGGGTCGCGCCTTTTAGGGTGTGTCGTTCCCTTCTGGTAAAGGGTGGTATCATGGTAAGGAGCCCAGGTATTTACCTATGTGGTGGGCTTTAATCTCATTTTCTATGTGTTTGTTGCTTTGTGGTTTAGAGGCGCCTCGGATAAAGGTCCCAAAGGACCGGGGGGTGGCATGCTCGAGAAGTAGTTACCTAGTTACAGAGGTAACCCGACCTTGTGTTGGCAGAGAACTGGTTAAGTTCTCGGGACGTCCCGCCAGAGGCGTACCCATGGACGGTGGGGAGTTCCTTAGCACGACCATTTGTTGGAAAATCAAAACGAAACAATACGCGCCCTGTACGGTTTTAGTTGTGTAACCTGCCATGGAATGTGGCGGTAACCTGCTATTGAACATCGTAGCTATAGTAGGCATACGATAATGGTCGTATGTTGGCTAAGATTTATATTGTACTTTCGAAAGGTTTTCCACACTGTGCACGTATAATAATAATATCAAGAAATTTTCTTGTATCAAGCATGTTTGACTATCATAAGGAGAAATCTCCTCCAATTCTGCGTTTGCATGGTGTGTGCGGCGGGAGGCCTTATGGTAGTTTCATTTTCTAAAAAGCATTGCCAATTTATTTTTAAATTCTCTTATTATTTGCTTT
Organism: Allium cepa; assembly: GCA_030765085.1. Lineage (NCBI taxonomy): Eukaryota > Viridiplantae > Streptophyta > Magnoliopsida > Asparagales > Amaryllidaceae > Allium > Allium cepa. Next base: position 506,842,883 of record CM060941.1, on the reverse strand, counting down.
GAAAGATAAACTGTTTTTGTTACTCATACCAGTCCCTTGACTGACTCAGAGTTTATTGTTCCTTTTCTAAACTCCGAGTGCCCACTAAATTTTCCACGCGGGTAGTCTAGAGTTGAGTTTTTCAGATAGTCGGGTTTAGTAGATTATTTGGAGTTAGTTCAGTCTTTGGATGTGGACGAGACTTGCTTGTCTAGGTGACACGTGATGTTGGTTGGAGCTAGCTTTGGATTGGAGCATTGGATTTGGGGATGCATTTTTTTGAAGATATTCTTTCCGCTGTGTCTTGTATCATATCTCTGATAGTATTGATATATGTTGTATCATTCTGTTGTATCATATTATATCAGATATTGTATCTGTCATTGTATCAATATTATGTATATTGATATACTTTTTCCTCCGTTGTGTTGTACTTAATGGTGTTATAAGTTCCGACGAACCAGATTCGACGTTTGGATCTGAGGAATTTGAATATGAGTGTCGTATTCGGTGCCGATTTTCGAAGGTCGAGTCAGGGCCGCTACATTATTGGTGAGCCATAAAAACATTAGGTTCAGTTGACCCTATAAGAAGATAGTAAAAGGCAAACATCCCAATAGTATGTCTAACAGATGTTAGATAATTGAGTATGTCCAGTAGGCCCGAGTCAGCCAATGGTTAATAGTTAGCCAAACAAAACAATTTTGTTTGGACAGGCAGTCCATTGATCACCTGATTTATATGCATATAAGGTTTTGCAACTATTGCTTTAACCAGTTTGATTGCAGGTTTTTGATTTGCAAAAGATATGTTTTATAAAAGGGATATCAGTGAGGGAAAGCCCGTTTCGCTAAGCAGTGTGGTCTCACTTAATATCAGTAATCCGAGATGTAATAGTATTATTCACACCAAGCTTTAGTCTGACATAAAGTTTATGTTTTCCCTTTAAACTCTCGGATGCTCAAAATTTAATTTAAGTAGATAAAGTGTAACACCCATAATTTTATTAATATTATTCAGGAGATTTAATTAGAATAAATTAAACAGAATAATGTAGATAAGAAGATTGAGGTTGATTAATAAAATAGGTCGCCATGCTTATTTAAAATCTAATAAACTTATAAAAATGGTTAAGTAATTGATCATAAGGGCATTAGAGAAATAGCCGCCCATATTTCTCACCCTTATATTATCTTTCTTAGTCATACACGTTCATTTTACTTAAGATAAAATTTATAACTATGAGAAGCAAGCAAGGCTGGCCATTAGGAAGAAGGGAATAGAAAGTCAACTAAAATCTTAGGATTCAAGTTAGAAGGAATCAATCTCAATCAAACTTCAATTTCCTTATCCAATCTAAGGTGAATAATAATTTCAACATATCTATTTTAATTTTAACATCGTATGGTTTCGGATTTAAGATTAAATCTATTTTTGTGACATATTGAATGTTGATGTGCTTGATTATGATTTATATGTGTTTCAACAAGGTTGTTTAATAAGATGATATACATGGTTTTAGGGCAAAACCGAGATAAAATGATTTTTAAATGCCATGGGAGTGTTATATATTATAGAAAACATGATTTTGGAGTTGAGTTTCGATTTTTGTACTTTTCCAAGCCATGGAGAATTTATTATGAATTTTCAAAAGAAAATATGGCCATTTGGGTTTATAAATTATTTTGGAAAAATATATTAAGAATTTGGGTCTAAAATTTTAACATGTTAGATAACATAGTTAAAGTGAATTTATGGAATTTTTGGGGATATTTACTAAGTGATTTAGTAAGAAAATTGAATTATTTTGAAAGGAGGAGCTAAATGATTTAATTGTTTTTATAAGAGGAAGGGCATATTGGTTAAATGTTGATTTAATTTGGATCTGAGAAAATGCAGCAAGTATTATCCAAATTATTTAAAAAGTTGTGAAAACCAATCAAATGTTTGCAAGTAGGCAAGTTAGTTTTAAAACGTTTTCTTATTTTGTAATATTAACTTTTACCTAGAAAAAGATAATTCCGCCTTTTTTGGAAAAACTTCCGACCTAGACCTCTCGACCAAGACCTTTCGACTTCATTAACCATCTAGGTTGAAAACAATGCACAAGATATCATTTAGGTGGTATTTAGTGAATTGGACTAAGTCAAAAGGTATGGTTGCCCGAAGGAGATGGTTCCTTAGTTTATTTTTGATTTGAAAAGAGAAATAACTTTCCTGTTATCTACAGACCTTTCAACGTAGTCGAAAGGTTTGGTTTCAAAATTGATGTTTTTAAAAACCTTTCGACACGGTCGAAAGGTTTGGTTTTAAAGGATTTAATAGACCTTTTAACCAGGTCAGAAGCTATGTTTCAAAGAGAATTTTGAAAAGAAATGCCGCCTTTATTTGTTTAAACCTTTTGAAGGGGTCGAAAGCAAGAGCTTTCGACTTAGTCGAAAGGTTTAATGGTTTTTGTAAAGTAAGCTGCTCCAAATCTTCCATAGGGGTTGAAAACAAGAGCTTTCGACACTGTCGAAAGGTTCAATCATCTTCCCCAATATTTTATAAAACAAAATGTGGTTTCGAAAGAGCAACTTTCACCTATGACCCAAAGTAATGTTTTAAGTATAAATACATTATTTTCGAAAGGTTTGAGTTTCAATAGCTTCGAAAGGTTTGAGTTCCAATGATTTCGAAAGGTTTAATGTTCAATGGTTTCGAAAGGTTTGACTTACATTGGTTTCAAAAGGTTCTATTCTTATTTAATGATACTTTAACAAGGTCGAAAGATTCGAAGAAGAGTTTTAAAGTATTAAAAAGGCCGGACCTTATTGTTTTTAAAAGTGGATGATTAAATCTTTCGAAGAGGTTGAAAGTGTCACCTTTCGACGTTGTCGAAAGGTTTGAAGACCCATACTCTAATTTTTAAAGGAAAAACCCACATCTTATATAAAGGAGTTTGTAATGGCTTTAAGTATGAAATTTTGAAGAATTATTGCCATGATAAAAATATAAGTTAAAGATTTCTACTATGTTTAATGAAATATATTTCAAGGACCTTAGACCTACATGAATGGTATTTTTAAATTGATGTTTTGCTTCTTCAACATATATATTCACATGATAACCTATAACTATATTTTAAGGAAAAAGGGGTAGAAGAACCAGCTATGTTAACTCAATAGTGAATTTAAATTGCTTAAACTCTTGAATGAGTAGAATTGCATCCAAGGAGTCAAGGTGACCAAAAATATAGGATGCCTAAACTTTGTAGTTTTTTGAGGTGACCAAAAGGTTCATATTAAACCGATGAAAACTATAATAAAGTAGTTATTGGTGTAAACCAAAAGGTTCATAGTAAACCCATGAAAACTATGGTTAAATAGTTATTGGAGGAAACAACCAGGTTCATAGTTAATCCATGAAAACAATGTATTAAGGACAGTTAGCAGGGGCTAATTGGTTTGTTGTGAACCCATGAAAACTATATCCGGATTAAGAATTGACATCAGTCAAAAGGTTTCTAGTAAACCCATAAAAATCTGGATAAGAAAGTTCTAACGGAAGTATTTGTAGGTTCCTAGTCAACCCATGAAAACTAGGATGTAAAGTGAGTTATTGGATAAATCCAAAGGTTCCTAGTCAACCCATGAAGACTAGGATAAGGTGATTAGCTACTAAAATGACTAATAGGTTTAGGGGAACCCATAAATTAATTAAGTTAACTGGAAGAAGCATAGGTTCTTAGTGATCCAGTGAAAACTATGGATAGGACAGGGGTTCATATTAAATGGGGGATGGGAAATCCTAATTGTTTTCAAGTATGCATATCATCATAATATTTTGAAAATGTATGTTTTAACCATTGTGAATGCAGGAGCACAATATATGATTTTATAAAGGTTTTAGTATGTTAGTGAGGTGAAAATCCGTTCTGCTAAGTGGCATGGTCTCACTAGATATCTAAAAGGATTGAGATGTTAGATTATTATTCATAACAGGCTTTATATTTGACTCAAAGTTTTTGTTCCCCTGGTGCTCAATTGATTTTGAGTAGTTTAAGGTTTTCAGGTTTTCTTCTTAGACGAATAAAGCTTCCATAGACATGTAAAAGGTAGATAGTTATTTAGAGATTTTCTTTCTACCGTATGTTTAGTTTGCAAAGGCAGATTCATTAGCGTTACTATGTACCCTGATCAACCAAGGGGGCATCTTCATATGTCGCTTATGGCTTAATTATAATAACTATATTTTGTTGAATGCAGTTACTTTTTGGGATTATGTAATGAACATCAAATGTTTTTATTTGAATATGGAAATATGTTTTTGAATTGTTAATTTTTTTTTCCCATTTTGGTGTGAACTGTTTATCAATGTATCTAGCATCACCGTACTTGATCGCCAATAATTAATACCTATGGATGACCGTAGCATCCGTAGTTCTTAGTATTGGGCCTCCAAGTAGGGGGATGTTACAAGTTGGTAGCGAAGCATAGGTTTATGAAACTTTAAAAGAAAAGATAAACCTAAAAGATTTTTTGAAACATAATCAAATGAATTTAAAAAATGATTGGGGTTTGGATTAACGCTATAGTAAAGTACTTGGATTATATATATATATATATATATATATATATATATATATATATCTAACTACGTATTCCCCTCTCTCTTAGACCGTTCTTCTGTATCTTACTAAGGCTCATATGCAGATATACGAGTAAGAGGATATAGAGGCAAGAAAAGGAAGAGGAAATATAGGTGGAGGAAGCACCACTACCAATGGAAATGCTCGACCTTATACTTGGAGAAACCAAGGTTGGCAGGCTAATGCTAACCAAAATGTTGTGGCCAATGTTGGTGTTGGAAATCCACCAATAGATGCGGTGATGGTGTATCAGTTGTTGGCAAATATTTTGCAAGAAGGAGCTACTGGTAATGTTGGAGGAGCTAATCCTATAGTTCTAGTTGGATATGAGGCTATGCTAATCTAAGTAGAGACTATATTAGTCTAGGAGGAAAGCCATTTGTTGTAACGGAAGATGTTGTTAAAGTATAGAACTGACTGTTGGACTGTGAGATGATCTTTACTAATTTAGGCTTGGATAATTGAGAGAAGAGAAGGCTAGCCTCTAAACAGTTGTAAGGGGTATGCTTCACTAGTGGACAGTGTGATAACTGGGTTCCCGGAGGAAGAGCTTATATAGGCTGATTTCATGAGGAGATCTGAACAGAGGATTCTGTCCGAAGTTGCCAAATCGGCAATGATGAAGAAGTTCATGGATCTTGTCCAAGTAGATATGTATGTGATCGAGTATGCTGCTAAGTATGATGAGCTATCTTGATATCGTTATGCTTTGGTTGACACTGATGTTAGAAGAAATGAGAGATTCATAAGAGGTTTGAGACTAGAGCTAGGAAGGATGGCTATGACTCATATTAGAGAACCTTATCATGTGACAGTGGATATGAACGTCCGTCATGAGGAGATGCTTGTTGTTTCAGCTAGAGAGAACCCAGTTGAGTCCCAGGGTCCTTAGGGAGGAAAAGAAAATTCTTTAAGAAGAAAGGAACCCAGAAAAGGGAGGCCGCTAAGCAGGAAAAGGTTGATTTGGTGTGTTATAAGTGCGATAAGAAGGGCCACTGTGCCCACGATTGCAGAACTGGTAAAGGAAAGAAGCCTGCGGAGAAGAAGAATGTGAAATGCTTCAACTGTTGACCAGGTTGCGCATTTTAAGAACCAGTGCCTTGAGCCAGTCAGGGCGAACAAAGGGAAGGTGTACGCTAGTAGACCGCATCTTCTTCTAGACCTACTGCAGCCGAGAAAGGGAAAACTATGATGTAAGGTATGCTTTTGATTCAGAGTATACCAGTTAGCGTAGTTTTTGATTCTAGTGCATCACATTCATTTATATCTCAGTATTTGGTTGATAGGTTATGCATAGAACCCACATACCTAGTTACTTCCTTAACAGTTGCGAATCCAATAAGAGGGTATGCAAATCTTGGGATAAGATGTGATTAGTTGAAACTTGATATGTTAGGTCATAAGTTTGCATGCAGTTTATATATCTTTTATTTCGTAGATTTCGGGATCATTTTGGGTATGAATTGGTTGGGTAAGTATGTGGCTAGGATATTTTCCAAGATCGGGAAATATCATTGAGGCACCCAAATAGTCATAACCGAATCATTTTCTCAGTGGAGAATTCCAACAAGAGTGTTTGGGCTTTGTTGTGTGCCATGGAGGTTGAAGAAGAGCTTAGTCATGTTCGTGTGGCTAGACAGTTTGCAGATGTATTTGAGCGGGTCACTCGATTACCCTCGAAACGAGCTATTGAATTTCTGATAGACCTTATACGGGGAGCTGAACGTGTCAGTAGACCAACTAGTAGGATGACACCGATAGAGATGAAGGAATTAAAGGTGCAGCTAGTGGATCTTAAGGGAAGGAATTTTATAAAACCAAGCAGTTCGCCTTAGGGTGCAACCATGGTATTTGTAAAGAAACCAGATGGTTCGTTAAGGATGCGCATCGAATATCGTAAGATAAATGAAAAGACGATCAAGAATAGGTATCGTCTGCCAAGGATAGATGATCTATTTGATCAGTTAAGTGGAGCTAGGGTATTTTCCCAATTGGATATGGCGACGAGGTTCTATTAATTGAGAGTGGTGGAGGATAGTATTCCTCTGACGACATTTCAGACTAGCTATGATTCGTATGAGTGGTTTGTGACACCACTTGGATTGAATAATGCACCTGCTTTCTTTGTTGATTTGATGAACCGGGTTTTCCGAGAGCACTTGGATAGGTTTGTGTTAGTATTCATAGATGACATTTTGGTTTACTCTAAAGATAAAAGAGAACATGAGATTCATCTTAGAGTGGTACTGGAAACTCTGAGGCACATTCAGATAAAGCTGAAATTTTCTAAGTGTCATTTCTGGAAGAGAGAAGTTATGTTTCTTGTTCATGTGGTTTCAGAGAAGGATTGTCAGTTGATCCTGTTAAGATCGAGGCAGTCAACAAATGGAAGGGACCAGAGATGGTAACCGAGATCAGGAGTCTTCTTGGCCTTATTGGCTGTTATCGGAGATTCATGAATGATTTCTCACGAATAGTAGAGCCTTTGACTAAGTTGACCAGGAAGGATATGAAGTTTGTTTAGTCCGAAAAATGTAAGGAAGAATTGCTTAAGTTAAAGCATTTATTGACCAATGCGCCAGTGGTATTAGTTCCAGATGGTAACCAAGGATTGGTAGTATACATTTATGAATGTGATACTGGATTATGAGCAGTACTGATGTAGAAGGGAAAAGTTGTTGCTTATGCATCTTGGTAGCTTAGACCGCATGAAGTTAGATATCCTACTCATTACTTGGAGTTGGTTGCGATGATCTTTGCCTTGAAGGTCTGAAGGCATTATCATTTAGGAGAGAGATTTGAGTTGTATATGTGATTAAAGTATTTATTCTCTCAGAGGAGAGTTGAATATGTGGCAGCAGAGATGACTGGAGTTTTTGGCTATATAGAGTATACTCAATGAACAGGAAATAAGGTAGTAGATGCTCTTGGTAGAAAAAATCAAAACGTGGTGCTAGTGAAGTTGGCGGAATGGAAGGATCTAGAAGCTTTAGCCAGATGTGGTGTACAGTTGAGATCCACTGCTAGTTCTAGTCAGGGTACTGCCGTGTTATCTTGTTTAGAGGTTCAGCTAGTGCTGATTGAGAGGATAGCTTCTAAGCTGAGAGAAGATCCAGTTTTAGCCAAGAGGATTTGAAGGCTTGAGATCAGATTAGAGATTGATGACCTAAAGGATTTTAGTCCTTACCAAAGAAGATGGTTGAGAAAGTAGGGATGGTTATGTGTTCCAAATGTGGAGAACTTGAGGAGGAGAGTTCTAAAAGAATGTCATCGATCGAAGTTTACGATTCATCCTGGAGGAACCAAGATATGTCAAGATATAAAGAGAAGATTTATTGGGAACGCATGAAGAGGAATGTTGGCTTGTGGGTTAGGCAGTGTATAATCTGTCAACAAGTGAAGGCCAAACATCAGAAATCGTGTGGGTTACTTTAGCCTTTGGATATTCCAGTTTGGAAATGAGATTCGACATCGACGGATTTTATAGACGGGTTACCAAGGTCAAATAAAGGAAATGAAAGCATATGGGATATTGTGGACAGGCTGACCAAGAGTGCCCATTTCATTTCGGTAAAGTCAACCAGAACGACCGTTGTTTTGGCTAAGTTGTTCATGAAGAACATAGTTAGACTGCATGGGATTCCTAGTAACATAGTCAATAATAAAGATGCATTATTGACTAGCGAATTTTGGAGGATTCTACAGGAGGTGTTAGGTATCAGGCTCAAGATGAGTACAACATATCGCCCACAGACAGATGGGCAGACAGAGAGAGGCAATAAGGTACTTGAAGATATATTGAAACCTATGCATTGGACTATGGTGGATCTTGGGAAGATCACCTACATCTGATTGAGTTTTCCTATAATAATATTTATCAGATTAGTATAGGAATGGTGGCTTTTAAAGCTTTGTACGGAAGGCCATGCAGCATGTTGGTTGGACATTGGAGACATGTGATATCCCGGAATTCTAGACATCTGTAAATGATAAATAATTGGATTAATTAATGGAATATTGATTTATAGATTGAACAAATAAATATGATGATAAATATTTACATCTGGATAAATATTTATTTGGTATTTCCTTAATATAATTATTTAGAATGGGCAAAATTTATTATTTTCAAATAAAATTAAATATGTGTTAGTTTAAAGATATATTTGTATATGAGTTGATTTTAAAATTTAATTTAAATTTGGATCTGAAATTCAAATAAATGTATTGAAAATGTTACTTTGTAATAAATAGATGTATATTTAAAGAATATCATGAAATGAAAATAAAAATATAAACATTTTTTTAGAAAAAAAACCTAATGCAAAATTTATAAATTATAAAACATTTGTTAATTTAAGAAGTATGGTTTGTGACATTGAAAAGAGTATAAATACATGAAAAATAAAATTAGTTATAAGTATAAAAATAAAAGAAAAACACATATATATAAATAAATATAGAACATTTTTACTTATGTTAATATAAAAGGGAAATGCATTAATTAATATAGGAAAGTATAATATATATATATGTATACCTAATTAATTGAAATTGTAATATAAGAATTAAAGTACACATGAGATAATTTAACTCACAAATTAATAAAGGATTTAAAATAAAATCTATAAATTTAATAAGATAAAGGGCTATACTTAAATTTATAAATAAAATTAGCCAAGGGTTGAAAACATAAATTACTTTATCTTGACATTTGTAAATTTAAAAAGCATGCATTAAAACAGATGTAAGTATTACTCTCTATAATCAAATAAGTGTTGCTTAGAAAATAATACAAATGGCAAAAACTTTATTTTCTTTAATTTGAATTTTTAAGTAACATATGCTAAAGATAAACCATGTTTCCATTTTCTTTCCAAACATTATAATCTTTGCAATTTTGACCTGAGGCATTTTTAAGTTTATCAAGCTAAGAAAAATTTAACTTCAAGCAAAATTAGAAGTCACAGGTTCAACCTGAAGCGAAGCCAACATCAACCTAAAACAAATTCAAGTTGAAAACAAATTCAAGATTAGTTTCAAAGCAAAGATTCGGCTTCAAAGCAAAAGAGCAGATAATCATAAATTTCCAGGCTATGTTCTAAGCTTTTACAAGAACAGGTAAGTAGACCTTTTTTTTTAAAAAAAACTAGCTTTAAATCTGTGATTGAATTTGTTGCATGTGATGAAATCTTAATAGAAACATAGCACATAGTGATTACTTGAATATTTGGTTAAGAATATTATGTATACAATGCCTGGGTATTGACTGTACACATAGTCTCTATTGTTACAAGCTTGATACTCTACGAAAATTTACTTCCATTCTTCTCAATCAATGTTAGGTCTTGATCTATAAATAAAAGTTGATTGAAATTGTACAACTTCCTTTTAAAAAAATATTACCGAGAGTTTATATTAAGAAATCATTAAAAAAAATTAAAAATTTACAGTAATAAACTAATTTGGGTCGAAAATCAGTGATTTGATTTCATAATGGGATTCGTATGGACCAATGTTGAATTTAGGCATAGAAATTGGGATTTTTAGTTACTCGATTTTTGAGTTAATTTGAGTTGATCGGCATTGGGTTTAAATTCAATTCTCGGCAATCTCGAAGTTTGGGAATATTGGGATTGAGGCCAGAGATGGACTATTGAGTGACGAACAAGGGAAAATTGGTCGGGAAAAGTACTAACCAACGTGGTGGTGCAGCAAGGCCAAACTAGGGTTTTAGTGGTGATATGAGACGTGATTAATTTCAAGTCGATTTCTCCGACTATGATGCATCGGAATTGGTAAGGGAGTTGAACAGTAGGGTGGGGCGACGGCAAGTCTCTGGATCAGATGTTGAGACTTATGATGATCGAGGTTAGGTGCGGCGAGGGGTTTGGTGACTGGAAATTTTGTTCCTGCTGCGCTCAGATATCTCAAATTCGATTTTGTTGATCGTTTGGGTTCTGGGCAACTGAAGGGTTTGGGAAGGTCGGAGGCGACTCGAAAATGGCATTGACGTTGGTCGGTGATGCTGCGACGCCTTGTGCATGTGCACCGTGTATTGGCGTATCAGTGGGTTTCCTTCTTGATTGTTGCAGTGGGAATTGGAGGAAGAAAGGATTCGAGACTCGAGAATTTTAGCATTTAGCTCGCGTTGTCATCAGTTTTTTTTGTTTGCGTTGTTATTTTTGTTCTCGTGTGTTGTTATTTTGAGGATGTTGGTTAGGCTGGAGTTCTTTGACAAGTTGCTAAATACAAAAATTTAGCTAGAGCCTAATTCCGGGATGTTTTGAATTTTAAGCAACGTGAAAGTGTTAACCTAACTTTCAAGATTAAAATTTCAGTAAGTAAATTTGCCTTGAATTTTAAATGTTGATATATACGGGTGGTGATAAATTGATTCATGCATTTTTTCCTCAAGAATGATTTAATACTTATTAAAATTGAATTGATGTCTTAAAATAATTAAGGAGGTGATTAATGTGAATAAGTGAATGTTAATTAATTGATTTTAAAAGTATTTAAGGATTGATTACTTTGTATTCAAAGAGATTAAATTAATAATTAAGGTTAATTAATTAATAATTTAAGATTAATTAATTGATTTATAGGGTAATTAAGAGATAAATTACCAGTTGTAATTAATGAAATGAATGTGATTAATTAATTTGTTAATAGACACTTGATGATTGATTAAGTAGTGATTTAGTATAACTACTTAAGGAGATTGATAAGTGTAATTACTTAGTGAGGTAATTGATGGATAAATTACCGAATGTAATTAATATAAGGAAAATTACTTAATGGGAAGTAATTAAAGATTAGTTACTTAGGAGAAGTAATTAAGGATCAATTATTTAGTGTAATTAATTAGAGGATTAAGGTAATTAATTAAGGAGTTAATTAACTAAGGTAAGTAATTACAGAATAATTATTTACTACATACGATTGATTAAGGCTGATTTACTGAGGTAATTAATTTAGGATCATTAATTGATGTAATTAATTAATGTAACCAATGAAAGTAATTAAGGGTTAATTACCGAAAATAGTTGAGAATAATTAATTTGTGTAAATAAATTAAAGGGTAACTACTTTATGTAATTTAAAATAATTAATCAAGGATGATTAATTAAAGGATGATCAATTAAGTTGTTTATAATTAATTAATGATAAACAGTATTAATGGAGATTGAAGTAATTAATTTAATTTGTTTGAAGTAATTAGAAATAGTAAGACTAATTTATCTTGATTAGGAATGATTGAATAATATTTTATGCCTTAGATTGATTGATACCTTGGGTATGTATTTTGAGATGCTAAGTGATGTGATATGATTGGATTTAGACTGAGATAATGTAGTCATTCATTGATGATGAATTAATGCATATAAGTGACACCCTGTATTTAAAGTTTGAATTGAGTTTCACTTGAATAATTTGAGATAATATGGTATTGAATTCAAGAGACCGGAGGCGGGTATTAGTAAATACCCGAAACCACTTCGATTTATAATCCTCTATAAATTCCTTATGGATTTAATATGTGAAATCAATAGGCTGGAAATGGAATGATTTAAGAAATTAGACCCTTTAAACTATGTAGAGGTACATAGATATGGATGTGTGAAAGTGTTGACTATGATAAATTGAGAACTCGTAGTGAAGTATGAGTTACCCCAGGGTTTAAAATAAGTTTTATGTTGTTGAATAATATGTTAGATGGGTTTACTCACGCTGGTTTCCAGCCTGACCCGGGTGTTACTTTGATGTAATGCTCGGGTCAGACCGAGTATTACAGTTTTTCAGATAAGAACGTTTTGGAGTTCGGGAGGCGAGCTCGATAGCAGGAACGTATGGAGCGTTTCCGCTGTGAGGATTATTGCTGATTATTTGGGACATGTTGTTTTTTTTTACTGTTCAGTATTGTGTTAATATTGTAACTCTAATGTATAAAATATAAGAGTACTGATACTGTTCTTGTAAAACCGTTATTTATGTAATATTATATTTTGATCTGCCGCGAATGTGAGGTTTCTGATTTTTATTCTGTTTTCTTCTTCTTTCTCTTTTCTTCTTTTCCTAACTATCTGGAATTTTTGGGATCGAAATTTCCGGGCCGTTACAAGACAGATTAGTCCTAGGTCCGGATTTGGTTAGAGAGGCATCAGAAGAGACTGAGTTAATCCAAGGACGGATGAAGGAAGCTCAATGCAGACAAAAGAGTTACATAGTTAAGAGGCATAAAGACCTAGAGTTCTCAGTAGGAGATAGGGTTTTCCTAAGGTATCACCGATGAAGGGTGTGGCACATTTTGGAAAGTTGGCCTCGAGGTATGTTATTCCATTTCAGATTATAGAAAGGTTTGGAAAGCTCGCATATAGAGTAGAGTTGCCGAGCAGTATGGCAGACGTTCATAATGTATTCCATGTGTCCCATCTTCATAGGTTTGTGCATGATCCAGAGTTTACTATTCCTCAGACAGAATTGGAGGATTTGGTAGTGAAGCCTGATTTGACTTTTATTAGATTGTAGTGAGAGATGAGAAGAGACAGAGGACCAAGACAGTCAAGTTGGTGAAAGTTCAGTTGAATGACAATGAGAACTACTGTACTTGGTAGACCGAGGATAGGATTCAAGAGGCTTATCCTAATCTACTTCGATGGTATGTCTATATTAGATTTATATAGATTAGTTGCTAGACAGATAGGCTAGTTTGAATGCTAGGAGATGTTACAGATGATTTCTATGTTTTCTAGTTAGTCCTTACGGAATTTCTATGAAGAAATTCTTTAAGGAGGGGATACTGCAACACTCCTAATTTTTTTTGACATTATTCAGAAGATTTAATTAGAATAAATTAAATAGAATAATGTAGACAAGGGGATTGAGGTTGATTAATAAATTAGGTAGCCGTGCTTATTTAAAATCTAAAGAACTTGTAAAAATGGTTAAGTAATTGAACACGATGGCATTAGGGTAAATATCCGCTTATATTTCCCACCCATGTACTATCTTTCTTCGTCATTCACGTTCATTTTACTCAAAACATTATAACCGTGAGAAGCAAGCAAGGACGGCCATTAGGAAGAAGAGAAGGGAAAATCAACTAAAAGCTTAGGATTTAAGTTAGAAGGAATCAATCTTAATCGAACTTCAATTTCCTTGTCCAATCTAAGGTAAATAATAATTTCTACATCTTTTTTTGATTTTATCATCATATGGTTATAGATTTAAGGATAAATCCGTTTTTATGATATATTGAATGATGATATGTTTGATTATGATTTATATGTGTTTAAGGTTGTTTAATAAAGAGATATACATGGTTAGGGCAAAACCGAGATGAAATGATTTTTAAATGCCATGGGAAAATTATATACTATAGAAAACATGATTTTGGAGTTGGGTTTTAATTTTTATAATATTTCAAGCCGCGGATAATTTATTATGAATTTTCAAAAGAAATATGGCCATTTGGGTTTAAGAATTATTTTAGAAAAATATATTAAGAATTTGAGACTAAAATTTTAAAATGTTAGATGACATGCTTAAAGTGAACTTATGGATTTTTTACTAAGTGATTAAGAAAGAAAATTAAATTATTTCGAAAGGAGGACCTAAATGATTTAATTGTTTTTATAAAAGGAAAGGCTTACTATTAAATGTTGATTTGATTTAGACCTGAGAATACGCGGTAAATATTGTCCAAATTATTTGAAATGTTGTGAAAGCCAATCAAATGTTTACAAGTAGGCAAGTTAGTTACAAAAAGTTTTCTTGTTTTGGAAATATCAACTCTTACCCAGAAAAAGATGGTTCTGCCTTCTTTGGCAAACCTTCCGACCCAGGCCTCTTGACCAAGACCTTTCGACTTCATTGACCACCAAGGTTGAAAGCAATGCATATGATATCATTCAGGTGGTATGTAGTGAATTGGACCAAGTCGAAAGGTATGGTATCGTAGGGTTGCTTCCGAAGGAGATAGTTCTCTGGTTTATTTCTGATTTGAAAAGAGAAATCACTTGCCTGTTTTCTATAGACCTTTCAATGTGTTCAAAAGGTTTGGTTTCAAAAGCGATGTTTACTAAAGACCATTCGACAAGGTCGAAAGGTTTGGTTTGAAAGGATTTAAGAGACCTTTCAATAAGGTCGAAAGGTTTGATTTCGAAACGTTAGTTTTAAAAGAGTTTTCGACTAGGTTGAAAGCTATGTTTTCGAAAGGTTGCTTCAAAGAGAATTTTGAAAAGAGCTGCCACCTTTATTTTTCTCAAACCCTTCGAAGGGGTCAAAAGCAGGAGCTTTCGACTTAGTCAAAAGGTTTAATGGTTTTTGTAAAGCGAGTCACTTCCCAAACCTTCCGTAGGGGTCGAAACCAAGAGCTTCCGACACTGTCTAAAGTTTCAATCATTATCCCTAATATTTTATAAAACAAATAGTGGTTTTGAAAGAGATACTTTCACCTATGACCCAAAGTAATATTTTAAATATAAATCCATTATTTTCGAAAGTTTTGAGTTTCAATGGATTCGAAAGGTTTGAGTTCCAACGATTTCGAAAGGTTTAATGTTCAATGGTTTCGAAAGGCTGACCTACATTGGTTTCGAATGGTTCTATTCTTATTTAATGATACTTCAACCAGGTTGAAAGGTTCGTAGAAGAGTTTTAAAGTATTAAAAGGGTTGGATCCTATTGTTTTTAAAAGTGGATGATTAAACCTTTCGAAGAGGTTGAAAGTGTAACCTTCCGAATTTGTCGAAAGGTTTGAAAACCTATATTCTGATTTTTAAAGAAAAATCCCACGACTTATACAAAGGAGTTTGTAATGGCTTTAAGTATGAAATTTTGAAGAATTATTGCCTTGATAAAAATATAAGTTAAAGGTGTTGTAACATCCCCTATCTAGAGGTCCAAAACTCACCATTACAGAAGCTGTAGTTATCTATAGTATTAGCTTCCAATGACTAAATACAGCTATGTTAATGGTATCTTGAATATGAAACAAAACAAAGATTTAAAAACAACTTTTACTTCATTACATTTAAAATAGATGTTCTGTATTCAACTTACGTAATCCCAATACGTTCCCAGACACAGATAAAATATACTTATTACAAAATACGCAAAGAGCGGTATATGAAGATACCCCTTGGATGATCAGAGTCATAGAGTCATAATAGACTTTACACAAACACATCGGAAATACATCAGAACATAAACAAGAACTGCAACTCCTAAATAGCTGTTCGTTTGCCTCCTGCAAGCCTTCGGTAGCCTTGTTCGTCATCCTACTAAAACCTAAAAAGACCTTAACCCCTCAGCCTACTCAAATTAATTTTTGAGCACCCGAGAGTTTAAGAGGAAAACATAAACTTCGAGTCAGACATGAAGCCTGTTGTGAATAATATTATACATCCCAGTTTAATATGTTAAGTGAGACCTCACCGCTTAGCGAAACGGGTTTCCCTCACTAACATCCTTTTCATACATATCTTTGAAAAACCTTTTCATGCAACCAAAACTGGTTAAATAGTGTAAGGCAATTCATTATGTAAACATACATAAATATTAGGTAGTAATGAACTATTTGTTAAAACACATAAGTTTTTTTCCAAATAACTTTTAACCATTGGCTGAGGGCCTAACAGACAATATAATCAAAACTAATCTAAAACATGTTAGCTATTCTTCTATTGGACTATCTATCCTTAACTATCTGTCATATACTTCACTTTTGTATGGTCTGTCCCTAACTTAATCATCCCCAGGTCTTCACCAATAACACATATATATATATATATAAACACACACACACACACAACATATATTCCTTTCGGTGTGTAATCGTAATTTTAGTCTACATGTGACCAAGCCCTACATACTGAAATTTAGGACAATAATTAGCTGAGGCTAATAGCTAATGTATATGGTATGACCCTATACCAATCCCATCTAGTATTCTAATATCTGAGTCATTTTCACTTAGGGAAACGCTTCCATAATTTTCCTTGAATTTTTTTTAAAATGATTTAAAACCTTTAAATCAAACTTACACAGGGAAATTACATATTATTTGCTTTACTCAAAATCATATTGCCATGTTATATATATATATATATATATATATATATATGTGTGTGTGTGTGTGTGTGTGTGTGTGTGTATATCTTCCTTACTCAAATTTTAGTTGATAAAAACATTTAGTCATTTGAAAGTACATCTTTCTAATCTTTTGAAAGCATCTCTTTCAAGAACAAGTAAAACTCTTTAATTGTCTAGGACAAGATGCCAAAACCTTACTGTTTGAAATCTTTCGAAATCATACTTCAAGCCTTTCGAAGTCATTGAACTAAAACCTTTTGAAACCATTGAACTAAACCTTTCAAAAGCAAAGAAACTTTAGACATCCTACAACAAACACTTTAAAACATTTCCTTAGAAAACCTTTGGAAAACAATCTAATTAAACCTTCTGAAACCATTAAAAGCTAACTTTTCGAAATCATTCAACTCAAACCTTTCGAAACCATTGGACTCAAACCTTTCGAAACCATTGGACTCAAACCTTTTAGAAGCATTCAACTCTTAAAACATAAACCTTTCGAAAACTTACCGAGTTTAGTTTAAAACACATGGAAAATCTTCTTTTAAAACCTTTCGACTTCATTGGAAGCAACCTTTCGACTTTGTCAAAGGCCCTACTTCGAAAGCTTTAAAATGTATCATTTAAAATAATATACCTCTGCCTTCAAAACAACTCCTTCAAAAGGTTGGGTTATACTTCCACTAGAAAAAACAAGGTAGAATATCTAAGTCGAAATCTTTCTTTCGAAAGCATGGAGAAGCGGCTGGTTTTAAAAGTAGGTAAACCTTTTGACTTTGTCGGAAGTTTCGAAATAATACAATGATAAAACGATAGTAACATTCGACCTTTTCGAAAGGTTTAAAACTTTTATTTTATATAATTGACCTGGTCGAAAGCAACTAAGTTGAAACCTCCTTTTTGAAAGCAAGCATGTCCAAGCTTTTGGTTTACAAAACAAACATAGCCCAACCTCTTAAGCAACCAACATTTCACTTAAGAACCCTTCGACCTTGTCCAATTCATTACGTATCAAGCAACTTGATGCCGTATGCATTGGTTTGACTTTGTCGAAAGCTTTTTACCTTTCGACCTTGTCGGAAGGTCTGGGTCGAAAGGTTCGATACTAAAATGGCTGAAACATGCCAAAAGCATAATTTTCTTGTTTTTAACTCCAAAAGGATAACTTTTCAGCTAGCCTGCCTTTGTTTTTCAAAATCATATTGGTTAAAAAATGTTTTTAGAAATGTGGTGCCACTAATTTCATAAATAAATAATAATTTTACTTTATAAAATGCCCCTTCTCCTTAATTAAATATATAAAACATTTAAGTTCCCTTACGTTAATTAATTTTATATATTCATCAAATCACTTAGGAAAAATATGGGAAAATTCCATAAAATCTATTTTAATATGTTTTCCAACATATAAAAATGTCAAACCTAAGTAATTGTTATTTTAACCGTAAATAATTTATAACCCGATAAATTATTTTCTTCACTGGAAAATTAATCTAAAATCCACATAAATTCAGAAAATTATGAAAATTGGAACTCATCTCTATAATATCATTTCTGACCTATATGTAAATTTTTAAGGCATTTGGATGTCATTAAATAAGGTTTTCATATCAAGCGTATCATTAAACCTGATATGAACACGCATAAATCACCAACAAGCATATACATAATTTTAATCATCAAAACATGGCATATACTTGAAAAATCATTTCAGATCTAGTCTTAAAACCGAAAGCCATAAGAAAACAGGATGAAGTAATTATTCACTTTAGCTTTGAGATTAAAAGATGTGAGATATGCAGTTGGATTAGTTGATTATCTTCCTTCTCTTGAATCATAGTTTTAATCTTTCTTTGAGAATAATAATGGCGACCGGCCTTAAGAGTTTTTCGGTAAAATGAGAATGAACGTGAGTTTCTATTCCTGAGGGTTTAGGGTGTAAGCCTATCCTATTTTCCATATTGCTCTTAATCATTTCCTAACATATTAATTTATGTTATCTCGTTTGATTTATATTTAACATGGCCCGACTACCCTTAGCTTAAATAAATCTCAACCTATTTATCTTCACATTATTTTACTTAATTTAACAAACTTAATATCCTAAATAATGTTATAAAAATATGAGATGCTACAGACTTCCCACCTTAAAGAATTTCATCCTCGAAGTTACGATAAGGTACACGTCAAAACAATCAAAGGTAAAACATACCATCAAAACAACTCTGGATAAGCATCTCTATTCCTGCTCTCGGTCTCTCAAGTACCGTCTCTAGCATCGTCACGCCACCGAACCTTTACTAACATGACTATGTTGTTCCTCAGCATCTTCTCATCTCCATCCACAATCTAAATCGGCATTCTAACTATAGTCAACTGGCTCTACTACTAAATATTCTAACACTACAGGTGTTATCGTAAGTCTATGGGTCTCTAACAAATTTTTTAAGATGAGATATACGGAATACATCATGGACTTCTGCCAAACTACTCAGTAACTCAACTCTATAAGCGAGTTTCACGATCCTCCCATCAATACGGAAGGGTCCAACGAATCTAGGTGCTAACTTTCCTGACATCCTGAATCTAATCACACCCTTCATCGGTGAAACCTTAATAAACTCATAGTCTCCAATAGGGAATTCCAAGTCTCTCCTCCTTTTGTCAGCATATCTCTTATGTCTAGACTGAGCTTCCTTCATCCTAGCTCGGATCAACTCAATCTTTTTTATGGCTTCTTTCACCAATTCCGGATCAAGAACCAAACTATCATCGGTCTCTAACCAACATATAAGAGATTTGCATGGCCTTCCATACAAATCTTCAAACAGTGCCATCCCAATTCTAGTCTGATAACTATTGTTATACGAGAACTCGATTAAATGGAGGTGGTCTTCCCATGATCCCCCAAAATCCAATACACAAGCTCTTCACAAATCCTCCAAGATTTTTCTAACTCTTTTCATTTTCCCATCAGTCTGTGGATGATAAGCGATACTCTTGTTGACCTTGGTTCCTAATGCTTGTTGTAGACTCTTTCAAAACTCGCTAGTAAGCAAAGAATCTCGATCACTAACGATATTACTAGGAATCTCGTGTAGTCTAACCACATTCTTCATAAATAACTTCACCAAAATAGGTATTGTCCAAGTTGACTTTACCGGAATGAAATGGGCACTCTTAGTCAATCTATCTACTATGACTCGTATGCTTTTGTTTCCTCTACTAGACTTGGCAACCCATTAATGAAGGCCATTAAGATAGAATTCAACTTCCACGTTGGAACATCTAACGATTGACGTAATCCACTTGGCTTCTGGTGTTCAACCTTTTCCTGATGGTAATTCAAGCACTTCTTAACACACAAACCAATGTCCTGTTTCATACCTTCCTAGAAGAAACTTCTTTTCATATCCCGATACATTTTCGTTCCTCCTGGATGGACAGTGAACTTCGTATGATGGCACACATCCAAAACTTTTTTCCTTATATTTCCTACATTTGGAACACACAACCTTCCTTTCTTTCTCAACCACACTTTCTGGTCAAGATTGAAATCCTTTAAGTCATCGCTCTCTATTTCTTCCCTTAACTTTCTGGTCCGTTCAACCAAAATTGGATCCTCTTCCTACTTAAATGCTATCTTCTCAATCATTACTGGTTGAACTTCTAAACAAGACAATATAGCACTTCTTGCACTAGAACGTGCCTCGGATCTATACTGCACTCTACAAGTTGATATTGCTTCCAAAAGTATTTCCACTCAGCAATCATAGCCAATACTGCATTCTGATGTTACCTGCTAAGTGCATCTGATACTTATTTCCTTTTCCGAGTGTGTACTCAATTCCAAAATCATAAGCAACAATAAACTCCAACTATCTCCGCTGTCTCATGTTCAGCTCCTTTTGAGAGAACAAGTACTTCAACAACTTATGATATGTATAAAGCTCAAATCACTCTTCGAACAGATAATGCCTCCGCACCTTTAAGGCAAATATTATGACAGCTAACTCCAAATTATGCATTGGATACCTAACTTCATGTGGTCTGAGCTGTCTACAAGCATAAGCAATCACTTTAACTTTTTGCATTAACACAACTCCCAATTCAGTTCCACACGCATCAGTATATACAACTAAATCCTGATTCCCATATGGAACCACCAACACTGGTGCATGGGTCAATAAGTATTTCAAGCCCTGGAATGCTTCTTCACACTTATCAGTCCATACAAACTTCACATCTTTTCGTGTATGCTTAGTCAATGGTGTAGCTATCCGCGAAAAATCCTTTATAAATCTTAGATAATATCCTACCAATCTAAGAAAACTCTTTATCTTGGTCACCATCTCGAGTCTCTTCCAGTTATTCACCGCGTCAATCTTAGTCGGATCTATGGAAAAACCTTTCTCTGAGACTACATAACCAAGGAACTTCATTTCCTTCTTCTAAAAATGACACTTCGAAAATTTAGCCTTCAACTGATGCTCCCTCAACGTCTCGAGCACAAATCTAAGATGAACTTCATGCTCCTTCCCATGCTTAGAGTACATCAAAATATAATCAATGAAGACCAACACAAATTTATCCAAGTGCTCTCAGAAAATTCAATTCATTAGGTCCACAAAGAATGCCAGCACATTAGTTAGTCCGAATGGCATAACTAATCATTTGTACGACCCATACCTTGTCCTAAACATTGTCAAAGGAAAAATATCCACTGCCACTTTAAGCTGATGAAATCCAGCAAATCCAGCTGAGAGAATACTTTAGCTACACTTAATTGATTGAACAAATCATCAATTCCCGATAATGGATATCGGTTCATCATTGTCTTCTCATTCAACTTATGAATATCGACACATAGCTTCAACGACCCGTCCGGCTTCTTAGCAAACACCATGGTAGTTCCCCAAGGCGAATTACTTAGTCGAATAAAATTGTTGCCTTCCAAATCCATCAACTAAACTTTCAACTCTCTCATCTCCATGGGTGTCATCCTGATTGGTGGCCTACTCACTGGTTCTGCTCCAGGCACTAAATCAATTCGAAACTCAACAGATCTTTCCAGTGGCAATCCAATTACCAGCTCAAACACATCAGCAAATTTTCTAACCATAAAGACTCGATGCAACCCATCCTCCAACTCCATGATACCCAATAAAGCATTCACTTCATAACTAGAGTTTTCTATGGTATAAACTATCCGATTACTACAATCCGGATGTCTAAGTGATATTTTCCTATCATGGAAAAATATCCTTGCATCGTATTCACTTAACCAATCCATCCCAAGGATAATCCCAAATCCCACAAACTCAAACACATGCAAAAGACAATCAAAATTATGACCTAGCAAATCAAACTCTAAATGGTCACACCTCATCCCAAGTGTCGCATAACCTCCTATTAGATTTGCAACTCTTAATAAAGTAACTATATATGAGGGTTCTAGGCTATCTTATCTACCAAACATCGAGAAATAAAAGAATATGATGCACCAACATCAAGTAGAACGCTAACAGACATACTTTGAATCTGTAGCAAGCCTTCTAGAACAACCTCCCTTTCTCTTGCACAACTGGCCTTGAAGTTGGGGGCTCTAATGCATAAACTTTCCCTCTTCCTTCTTTAGCAGGCTTCTTGCATTGGATCTTATAATGGCTGATCCGATCATAATTAAAGCATCGGATGTTCTTCTTCCCAATCACCTCCTTTACTTTCTGTTTTCCTTTTCTAGTACGACACTCATCGGCATAATGTCCTTTCTTATCACATTTATAACAAACCACCTTAGTGTTTCCCTTCTTCCGTGCTTCTCCCTTTTGAGCATTCTTCTTATGGAAAAACTTTCTCTTCTGGCCTTGTCCCATGTGGACCCCTTCATTTTCTTCCTCAAACAAGCTAACGCCTCTTCCTACCTCAGCGCCATATCAACCATGACATCACCAGGATCTCTTAAGTGCGACAAGATAGCACTTATCAATTCCAGCCTCAACCCTCTAATGAACTTCCTATTCCTCCTGATCACCATATCAACCAAAGCATACCCATACCAGGCCAACACTTCAAACTTTCTTGCATATTCTAAATCAGACATCTCCTCTTACTCTGGTTCAGCAGACTTCCTAACCAATGACGATTGCGCCATTACCGACATAAAACTTTCTTGAAATCTTCTCCTAAACTCCGCCCAAGTGATGGTTTCCTCATCAACACTTGCTACAACAGTATTCTACCAGAATAGAGCAGCTCCTTAAAGATTTTTTAAAGCTAATCTTCTCTTTTGCATATCATTCAATTCTAAGTCAGCAAAAATCCTCTCTTAATGAAATAACAAGTTTTCAACCTCAATCGCATCTTCAGTTCCAATGAATGGCTTCCCTCCAAGCTTGGTATTGTCTCTGCTGAAGTTAGCATACTGGTTGACCATCGGAGTTTCCTAAACTCCACCTCCAGCAGCATTTCCTCTAACAATTCCAGTAGCAATTCCAGATTGCATCATGTTTTACATAGAACTGATACATGACTCCAATGTCCAATTGGTGAACCCAAACACCAACATTTTTAGCTTGAGCCTGACCTGGACCTCTTTTAGCATTTGGTCAGGCATTTTCATTAGTGGTGATGCTCTCTCCTCCAAGATTAACTATGCTTTTTCTTCCTTCCATATCTGTATTCAAGCCTCGTAAGATATAGATGAGTAGCCTAACTAGGATAAGAGTCTTGAGATATAGCATATACTTATATATAACAATTACAAGTACATTACTATAGCATTATCCCATACCCCGATCTTAACACTGATTACTAAGGATTATGTTTTCAAAAACCATTTTTTATTTAAAGTATTTCATAAACCATGCTCTGATACCAAGTATAACATCCCCTATCTAGAGGCCCAAAACTAAGCGCTACAAGTGCTGCAATCATCTATAGTATTAGTTTCCGGCTAATAAATATGGCTATATTAATGGTATCTATATTGTCAGAAACAATTGAATATAAAACAAAACACAGATCTCAGAACAACTTTTACTCCATTACATTTAAAATGGATGTTCCATACAACTTACATAATCCCAATATGTTCCCAAGCATAGATAAAATATACTTATTACAAAATATGCCAAGAGCGGTATATGAAGATACCCCCTTGGATGATCAGAGTCATAATAGACTTTATACAAACATAGCGGAAATACATAACAACATAAATCAAGAATTGCAACTCCTAAATAGCTATCTGTTTGCCTCTTGCAAGCCTCCGGTAGCCTAGTTCATCATCCTACTAAAACTTAAAAGTACCTTAACCCCTCAGCCTACTCAAATTAATTTTTGAGCACCCGAGAGTTTAAGGGGAAAACATAAACTTTGAGTAGACATAAAACCTGGTGTAAATAATACTATACATCCCGTTTTAATATGTTAAGTGAGACCCCGCCGCTTAGCTGAACGGATTTCCCCTCACTAACATCCTTTTGAAACATATCTTCACAAAACCTTTTCCTACAACCAAAACTGGTTAAATATTGTAAGGCAATTCATTATATAAACATACATAAGTATCAGGTAATAATGAACTATCTGTTCAAACACAAAGTTTTGTTTTGATAACTTTTAACCTTTGGCTGACTCGGGTCCACCAGACAATATAATAAAAATTAATCTAACACATGTTAGCTATTCTTCTACTAAACTGTCTATCCTTAACTATCTGTTAAATACTTCACTTCTGGACGGTCTGTCCCTAACTTAATCATCTCCCAGGTCTTCCTAATCGTAATGGTTTAAAAACTCACTAACAACCTATATGTATACAACATATATTCCTTTTGATGTGTAATTATAATTTTAGTCTACCTGTGACCAAGCCCTACATATTGGAATTTTGGACAACAATTAGCTGGGGGCTAATAACTAATGTATAGGGTGCGACCCTATACCAGTCCCATTTGGTATTCTAATATCTGAGTCATTTTCACTTAGGGATCCCCTCCCATAATTTTCCTTGAATTTTTTTTCAAAATGATTTAAAATCTTTAAATCAAACTTGCATAAGGTGTGAGAAATGCAGATTATGGATCTTAAGGCTAGGATTAACACTAGAGGAAAGGGGTGAATAGTGTTAATAAAGAATTACTAAATCCTTTTTAGTTTATGTTAATTTAGACACCGATGTATGCAATATACAGTCACAGATATGATCACAGAAACAAACATAAATGCATAAATAAAATAAAAGCAGTAAAGGAAAGAATGTAGGATCGATTTCACCCTGGGGGGGGGGGGTGAATAGGGTGGTAATGTTAATTATAAAAATTATTGCGGAAGTGTATATTAATTTTTAACACAGATCACAGAACAATAGCAGCATAGATAATAGCAGAATAATAAATGCTGAAATAGAACGACACAGAATTTACCCAGCTTTGGCAAAACCCTGCCTACGTGCTGCCCCTAAGGTTTCTACTAGAAATTAGATAGTCGCTCGCTTACACACGTAAACTCGCGACACCCGCTATTGACTAAATCTAACTCTACGCTCAAAACCCTACCACAACTCAGCCATTGAGTTGCGAATTCTCAAGCTACGCCACGTAGCTTGTCCCCTAGTTACACGACTAGAAAAACACAACGGTTAAAAGAGAATTTTAAAATTAAAACCAAATATAAAAACAAATAGCCCTTAATTTAAAAATATAAAACAAAAGCCTTTATTAATATAATCCAAGTCGGCCCCTTTTCTTTGTTTTATGTGTCCCAATCCTCTTCTATTAGCTCGGCCCTCTTTAATTTTTGTGGGAAGAAAATATGGCGGCTTCAATACGATTTTTCTCAGATCTGGAATATTAGGGCTTTTTGAAGTGCTGTTACTACTTCGATCGAATCCGTGATTGTACGAGAGTTGCCTTGCTCGATCGATTTCTCGTTGCTCTCTCTGGCTACTTCGATGAGTTCGATTCTTCCTTCTGGTAAGAATTTATGCTTTGTTACCTTTCGATTTTCGTATTCGAACTCGGATGATCTGAAATTGCCGATGATGTTTTGCTTATATAGGGTTTGTAACCCTTAATTTTCGTTCGTACAATATATATTTGAATTTATCTCAGCCGATCGTTTATGCTTGGATGCTTGCGATTTTTCCTTGACTAATTCGTTATCGTATATTTTGGTTGCTTGATGGTTACGGCTTTGATTTATTTCATGATGACCACGGTGTTGATTTTTAACTTGGTCAATTTTGACTTGTTCATCATATCCACGGCTTTGAATTCTAATGCTTTGACTTCGCTGTGACAAACTCTTCCTGGTCACTTGACTTTGTTTATGCGATTCCATGATTTTGGTTTAACTTTGTAGCATTGACTTGATATTCTTAACTGCCTGTATTTGTGTCATCCTGGACTTGCACGGCTTCAACTTGAATATGTTTTGACTTTGGTGAAGTGGTTATCGCCTCTGTATATTTGTTATTGTCTCTGTCCATTGGGCTGCACACTTGCTCGATTTTACTTGCTGTTCACAGCCATTATATCTTTACTACCATGTTGTTTCCATTGCATTTGTGTTGACTCTATGTTTGCTGTAGTCTTCAAGCATTGTCGTGTCACTTGAATTTAATGTGGTGTTTATACTGCTGCATATCACGACATTCTCTTTGCTGCTGTACCACCACTTGTATCTACACTTGCTCGATCCAATTTTCACTTTATTCGGCCTCTCTTTCTGATCATGATGGTTATACTTCTCTTGCTTGTGCCATTTGTGCATTGTTGCTCGATTCTGTTTTTGTTGTAGTCATTTGGGATCATATGTACTTGATGGTTGTAGCTTGAGTCACTTTGTTGCTTCCCTGACCTGTGCATGATGCATATTGCCTGGCCATTGTTGCTATGTTGATCTTCATGTTCCCTTGACTTTTCCATGTTATTCACTGGTTCTTGTATATGAGTTGTTTCACTGGTGGCCTATGTATATGCTTCACTGCATCTTGTCTTGTATCACTTGTGTCACCATACCTGTTGTACATGCAGCTTCATTTTGTATTTATTGTCAGTGGTTTGCTTGATGAAGAGGTTGAACCTCTTAGTCGTGCTTGCATACTTCATGTTATCCTATTCTCTAGTCATACCTGAATCATGCTTGAAGTCGTTGCCTGGTTTCACTTGGGCTTGTAGTTGATGTTTATATTTGTTTGACCTAGCATTTGGTCTGTAGTTGGTTGTGTTTCATGTGTTGGTTTGCTAACATTTCTGGTTTTGGTTTCTTGATGCAGTTTGGTCTGGTATTTTAGTCCGATTCAGTTTGCAAATAGTTTTGTTCATTTGTGATTATACTTGTCTTGTTTATATTGGACTAGTCGACACTTGATTCTTGAGTTTTGGCCATTTGCACCTGTGTTGAATCCAGTTTCACAACTCGGGTTTGACCTTGTGCTGAAGTCGATATTTTATTTATGTTGCACCTAAGTTGAACCCGTCTTTTTATTTGGGTTTGACCTTGTGCTCACCTGTCCCTGTAACATTATCAAGTGTATATCGGTGTGCACGGCCTTATGGCATGTACAGTGATACACTGTGCATGTCACATTGTTCGTGTGTGATGAATTCAAATATAAATCATGACGAACAACCCAAACAACTGAGGCAAATAATATTTTCAAAAACCATATTTTATTTTATATTGCAAAAATATTTCTTTTTCAATTTTACTGCGTTAGTGAATATTTTTGCAGATTGCTCAGATGCTGGATTCTAACTGGAATGAAGTTGAAGATAAATACGAGTGTGAGTGATATGTAGTGAGGTCAAGATGTAAAAATGAATTGTGATGTAATCAGAAATGTATTGTAATTTAAAATGTATACTTATAGTGAGAGCTTGAAATTGTACTATCAAAATTGTAATAAATATTTGTTTGAATAAAATATTCGTTTGAATTCAAATTCCGTGTTATTTATTTTATTCAGCAAATATTTATTTAATCTGTGAAAAATAAAATAGTAATTAACAAATACATTTAAATGAATGTATATATGTTTATTATCATCAAACAAAAATCATATAAGCGCATATTCAACAATCTTCCCCTTTTGATGATAACAAACATATACTTAAGATTTTGAATATGTTAAATGTATTTGATCATAGATATATCCTGATTGCTCCCCCTATTTAAATGCTTCCTCTCTACATAAAGCTCCCCCTTCAAATATGCATACAATTAAATAATATGCAAATGAGCCTAGATGCTAATAGAAAATTATTTGACCTTTGCTTGATTTTATTTGACAAAATCTTAACTTTTCTCTCCTCCTTTTGTTATCAGCAAAAGAATAATAGTGTTAGAGAAAATAGAGATAAAGTGATCGATATTAATCCAACATTAAAACTTAATTGAATTAAAATATTAAATTTCAATAAAAAATCAAACAAAAATCATAAATATTTTGTTATGCGTATATTCCACTTTTAAAATGGTGGGAATGATGTCATCATATAAAACCATACAGTTGTGTCCATTTGTGGTATATTTATATCAGGAATTTGAATATCTACTAACCATGGTTAGGACTTTTAAATGAGATTAGTAGTATTCCAAATTTATTAAAAAAAATGAATTCAAGTATCTTCTAACCACGCATAACCGTGAGGACTTTTAAATGGGATTAGAATCAACTTGTTTATTTAAAAATCAACTTTTTGATATGCGTTCCATACATGCATAACCGTGAGGACTTTTAAATGAGCATGGAAGCACATAACAAATTCCAAGTAATTCACCCATGCATAACCGTGGAGGACTTTTAAATGAGAGTGAATACTTTGGTGTTTATTTTTATTTTTGTTTTAAAAAAATGTGAAAATGAAAAACGAACGATTCCTGTTTAAAGTACCACATAATGACAAACTATATAGAATTTTGATGAGTGATGGTCGTTAGAAATATGATAGAGATAGAGATGGTCATGGAATTTTTACCAACAAAATTTTTTATAACTCTTGTTTAAATTTCTAAAGAAATTTACTAATTATACCGTCTCGAGTCATAATATATGATCAATATTAACACTCATCACTTTTTCAATCACTATTTTTCTTTTCGATAATCATTAGGGAGTCAGATTAGTCAAAATAGTCATTTAAAATCAAATTCAAAAATAATTATGAAACCAATTTTTCAAGATGACTAATCTGAAAACATGGTCAAAAATGATTTTCTCGAGGGGTTTTATAAGAAAATTTCTGCTATTTGAAAATTATTTGAAATGAAAAATATGCAGTTATTTTCTTTGAAAAACGATGCAGTTACTAAATGTCTCAAAAATCACGTTCAACTAGTAATTTTTCTATCAACTAGATTACCAGTATAATCTACATCTGAATTTCTTTTCCACTCAAAAGTTATCATTAATTGAATTTGATCGACCAAACCATGAAGCGTGCATCAAAAATTTCAAACTCAATTTTAACAGCAATTTAAATGACATTCTCTTGAATTTGAAATGAAGCCGTGTAAATAATCAAAAACCGTGAATATAGAGTTAGCCAAATTATAACCAAATGTATTATTATCAAACAAAACACTATTTTTAATCCAAAATGATATATATGAAGTAATTCAAAGAATCTAGAGATTATTATAGTGTTTTTGGCATAAGAATAAAATTGGCCAACTATGTTGAATAAGTCAGAGTCAAAATCATCATCTTTTCATCATCTCAATATTGGCTGATTTTAATTCACAATATGGTACAGATTATCACATTTAATATATCGCTCAAATTAATATACCTTTACCTGTTTTACCTTTACGATATTTTTCATGGTTGTCTATTGTGATTCTGTCACCTTTGAACTAGACTAAGAAACTTTGCTTTGTCGTCCATTGTGTTTCTGGAACAGCCAAAAATCCAGAGAACACTATTGTTGTTCCTTAGCCTGCCTCCACACCTACACGATGAAAGATTTATGTGACCTATTTGTTTTTATAGGTCCATGGTTGTTAGTGGCAGAAAATTTTGAAAAACAATTTTGTAAAGACCCAAAACTATTTATAATTGTTCCCTTCGGCACCCAAATTTGTTTAACTTTGAGAGATTTTATATTTGTGCCTTTAGGAACCCAAATATGTATAGTTTTCACATGTTTGGGTCTATACCAACAATTATTGTGATTGTGTCCATATTTTCTACAAATTGTGCACATAGAATTAACTTGATTAATATTGCTTTCAACAGTTTTCGAATTATTATATCCAAGTCCTTGTCTAACCGTATTAACAGTTTGCTTTCCTAATAGCATATTCAACGATTTTTCACTTTTTGAAAATTTATCTAAAGTCGTTGACAATTGTTGGACTTGTGTTTTGAGAGATTCATTTTCGTTTAACAACCGTGTGCACTTTTTAATAGAATTCTCTCTCCTAGTATTTTCATTCTCTTTTAAAATCAGAATTTCATTTTCAAGTGATTTTATATTGATTTCTGATTTTTTAATTTCTTCTTCGAATGTTGGACACTTATCACACTTAGGGATCCTACTTTGATAGGTTTTAACTAATTGGTCAAGTTGTTTATTTAAATCTATCAAAGTGTCTTTTTGTGATTCAAGTTTAGCGTATTTTTCCCTAAGTCGTTCAAAACACCCGTTTACTTCATGAAAATATATAAGTAATTCAGAGTGAGTAAGTTTTGATACCTCGCTTGGCTCGTCATCGTCAGTATCAGTTATATTTCCTTGAAGGCGCATATCTGCTTTCTCACTCTCACTGCTAGTACTTTTATCATTCTCATCCATTTCATCCCAAGTGGCTGCAAAACTTTTCTTTTTCTATTTCTTTCCAAAGTCGCGTCGATTTCGAGGACAATTGGGCTTGATGTGTCCGGGTTGGTTGCACTTATGACAGATGATCTCCTGTTCTTCTGAGTAGTCAAGTGCTTTGCCTATTCTGCTTTTCAATTCCTGATTTCGAGCTGGATTTCCGTATTTGCGATTCCACCTTTTGAATTTCTTTATTAGTAGCGCCAGCTCTGCTGCTCCATCATCATCGTTATCATCATCACTTTCGATTGTTCCTTTGAGCGCTATTGATTTCTTTCGAGTATCTCCTCCTTCACGCTCTTCCTTGAATTTCATTTCTAGCTTATAAGTGGTGAGATTTCCGATGAGTTCTTCAACTTTCATTTGTTTTAAGTCTTTCAATTCTTGAATGGCAGTCACCTTTGCTTTAAATTTTCGTGGAAGGACTCTGAGGATTTTTCGGACTATCTCCAACTCCGTATATGATTTTCCAAGAGCTTTTGATTTATATACGATATTGGAAAGTCGTCCATGCATCTCTTTAACATTTTCTTCCTTCGCCATTGTGAAGTTCTCGTATTCGCTGCTTAGCATGGCAAGGCGAGATTCTTTGACTTAAGATGTTCCTTCGTGAGTCACTTCTAGTGTGTGCCATATTTCCTGCGCAGTTAGACAATGTGAGACACGATTAAATTCAAATTGATCCAATGAACAGACAATAGAATTCATAGCTTTAGCATTAGTATTTTGTAATTTATTTTCTAGTTCTGTCCATTGTTCCTTTGGTTTATCTACTTCCTGATCATCTACAGTTATAATCGGTGTTCTATAACCTGTCTCAACAATATTCCAAGCGTCAATGGTTTTCAGAAAGATTTCCATCCTATTTTTCCAATAAGCATATTCACCATTGAACATTGGTGGTCAAACTATGGATTGGCCCTCAGCAAAAGCAGTATTAAAAGAAGCCATTTTAAAAATTCAATTTTTAAAAACAAAAACTGATTTTTTGAAAAAACGAATTTTTAAAACAAATGATGACTTCTACTCCTAGCTCTGATACCACTTGTATGATCGATTTCACCCTAGAGGGGAGGGGGGGAATAGGGTGATAGCGTTAATTATAAAAATTATTGCGGAAGTGTATATTAACTTTTAACACAGATCACAGAACAATAGCAGCACAGATAATAGCAGAATAATAAATGCAGAAATAGAACGACATAGAATTTACCCAGCTTCGACAAAACCCTGCCTACGTGCTGCCCCTAAGCTTTCTACTAGAAATTAGATAGTCCCTCGCTTACACACATAAACTCGCGACACCCGCTATTGACTAAATCTAACTCTACGCTCAAAACCCCGCCACAACTCAGCCACTGAGTTGCGAATTCTCAAGCTACGCCACGTAGCTTGTCCCCTAGTCACACGACTAGAAAAACACAACGGTTAAAAGAGAATTTTAAAATTAAAAACAAATATAAAAACAAATAGCCCTTAATTTAAAAATATAAAACAAAAGCCTTTATTAATATAATCCAAGTCGGCCCATTTTCTTTGTTTTATGTGTCCCGATCCTCTTCTATTAGCTCGGCCCTCTTTAATTTTTGTGAGAAGAAAATATGGCGGCTTCAATTCGATTTTTCTCAGATCTGGAATATTAGGGCTTTTCGAAGTCCGTTACTACTTCGATCGAATCCGTGATTGTACGAGAGTTGCCTTGCTCGATCGATTTCGCGTTGCTCTCTCTGGCTACTTCGATGAGTTCGATTCTTCCTTTTGGTAAGAATTTATGCTTTGTTACCTTTCGATTTTCGTATTCGAACTCGGATGATCTGAAATTGCCGATGATGTTTTGCTTATATAGGGTTTGTAACCCTTAATTTTCGTTCGTACAATATATATTTGAATTTATCTCGGCCGATCGTTTATGCTTGGATGCTTGCGAGTTTTCCTTGACTAATTCGTTATCGTATATTTTGGTTGCTTGATGGTTACGGCTTTGATTTATTTCATGATGACCACGGTGTTGATTTTTAACTTGGTCAATTTTGACTTGTTCATCATATCCACGGCTTTGAATTCTGATGCTTTGACTTCACTGTGACGAACTCTTCCTGGTCACTTGACTTTGTTTATGCAATTCCATGATTTTGGTTTAATTTTGTAGCATTGACTTGATATTCTTAACTGCCTGTATTTGTGTCATCCTGGACTTGCACGGCTTCAACTTGAATATGTTTTGACTTTGGTGAAGTGGTTATCGCCTCTGTATATTTGTTATTGTCTCTGTCCATTGGGCTGCACACTTGCTCGATTTTACTTGCTGTTCACAGCCATTATATCTTTACTACCATGTTGTTTGCATTGCATTTGTGTTGACTCTATGTTTGCTGTAGTCTTCAAGCATTGCCGTGTCACTTGAATTTAATGTGGTGTTTATACTGCTGCATATCACGGCATTTTCTTTACTGCTGTACCACCACTTGTGTCTGCACTTGCTCGATCCAATTTTCACTTTATTCGGCCACTCTTTCTGGTCATGATGGTTATACTTCTCTTGCTTGTGTCATTTGTGCATTGTTGCTCGATTCTGTTTTTGTTGTAGTCATTTGGGTTCGTATGTACTTGATGGTTGTAGCTTGAGTCACTTTGTTGCTTCCCTGACCTGTGCATGATTCATATTGCCTGGCCATTGTCGCTATGTTGATCTTCATGTGCCCTTTATGTTTCCATGTTATTCACTGGTTCTTGTATATGAGTTGTTTCACTGGTGGCCTATGTACATGCTTCACTGCATCTTGTCTTGTATCACTTGTGTCACCATACCTGTTGTACATGCAGCTTCATTTTGTACTGATTGTTAGTGGTTTACTTGATGAAGAGGTTGAATCTGTTAGTCGTGCTTGCATATTTCATGTTGTCTTATTCTCTAGTCATACCTGAATCATGCTTGAAGTCGTTGCCTGGTTTCACTTGGGCTTGTAGTTGATGTTTATATTTGTTTGACCTGGCATTTGGTCTGTAGTTGGTTGTGTTTCATGTGTTGGTTTGTTGTACATTTCTGGTTTTGGTTTCTTGATGCAGTTTGGTCTAGTATTTTAGTCCGATTCAGTTTGCAAATAGTTTTGTTCATTTGTGATTATACTTGTCTTGTTTATATTGGACTAGTCGACACTTGATTCTTGAGTTTTGGCCATTTGCACCTGTGTTGAATCCAGTTTCACAACTCGGGTTTGACCTTGTGCTGAAGTCGATATTTTATTTATGTTGCACCTGAGTTGAACCTGTCTTTTTATTTGGGTTTGACCTTGTGCTCACTTGTCCCTGTAACATTATCAAGTGTATATCGGTGTGCACGGCCTTGTGGCATGTACAGTGATACACTGTGCATGTCACATTGTTCGTGTGTGATGAATTCAAATATAAATCATGACGAAAACCCAAACAACTGAGGCAAATAATACTTTCAAAAACCATATTTTATTTTATATTGCAAAAATATTTCTTTTTCAATTTTACTGCGTTAGTGAATATTTTTGCAGATTTCTCAGATGCTGGATTCTAACTGGAATGAAGTTGAAGATAAATACGAGTGTGAGTGATATGTAGTGAGGTCAAGATGTAAAATGAATTGTGATGTAATCAGAAATGTATTGTAATTTAAAATGTATAGTTATAGTGAGAGCTTGAAATTGTACTATCAAAATTGTAATAAATATTTGTTTGAATAAAATATTCGTTTGAATTCAAATTCCGTGTTATTTATTTTATTCAGCAAATATTTATTTAATCTATGAAAAATAAAATAGGAATTAACAAATACATTTAAATGAATGTATATATGTTTATTATCATCAAACAAAAATCATATAAGCGCATATTCAACAAAGAAGACACCGGATTTTATACTGGTTCGGAGTTACCCTACATCCAGTCCCGCAACACAAGTACGGATTTCCTTTCAAAAGCAATTGTGCAATTACACCCTCGGTTTCAAGGCTACGAGGTACACCCTCTAGAATTTCTATCCTCTGGGTAGAGATACTTGATTTTCGGGCCACAAGCTTATCCAATTGATTTACCAAGGCTACAATCACACCTTTTCTCTCTTGATTGATTTCCAAGGCTACAATCATACCTTTTCTCTTTTAATAGATTAAAAAGAAGTCTATAACTCTGAATAGCACTAAGAACCTTGTAGAGATAGTGATAGAGAATCAAACTACAAGTAATCGAGTTTGATTCAATGTTGATTTCGGAAGAGTAATGGTAAGAATATGTAGTAAGAAATGTGGAAGAAGAAGAGGAGTGAAAAACAAGAAAATCTGATATAAAATTCATTGAAACTAACCCCTATTTATAGAAGAACAACAACCATGTCCATTCATGAAGAGTTATGGCAAATAGACGCTTCTTTTGAAATTTAAATTTTGAATTCAACTGACACCATTTCGACATGGTTACCCTAGGCATGTCGACATCCCAAAGCAATTTTTGGTGATTTGATTTTCTTTGAAAATAACCTTTATCTTATATTAAAACTATTTTAAACTTTACAAATATACTTGACCATAGTTAAAATTCATAAGTAAATATAGAGAATAATATATATAGGTTTTAACTATAATTTTATATTTAAATCTAAGTATAAAAGTTAAATATATAATTCAAAAAGATAGTTTAAAATCAGGAGTAATTTGACTTTGAAATTAAAGATAATTTTGAGGCTAAAGTTATTTAAAATCAGGATAGAGAGTTTTGACGTTTTTAAAAGGAAAGTTTTGAAATCATTTTGAAAACAAGATAATTTTGTAAAATCATTTGAATTAAAATTAGTGGATACAAAACAATATTCCACTAGATTTTCGTAGGTTCCATCCTACTTAGGATTCCAACCCTTTAACGGTCTCGAATTGGATTCCATTCCACGAATAAATTGGATTTTAAGATGCTAGTGCTTTTCTACGAGTTTTAACAAAAATTCCTAATAAAAATACTTATGCTTGAAATCTTGAACTCTTGATAATCTTGATACTCATGAGTCTTCTATCTCGATATCTTGAATCTCTATACTGTACAGTCTTCATTCTTGGTACCTGCATGGTTAAATCCTGCATATACATATATATCTAAACTTATAATGTTAGTATTTATATTTTATAATCTATTCTAAGGTTGTTGTCATCAAAACCATCATCTCACGGACTAACAATCTCTCCCTTTTTGATGATGACAACCTTTGTTTATAAAATATTACTTCTATCCTAATAACTCCCCCTAAAAGTAATAACTCCCCCTTAATTTTTGCCTAACTAGCCTATTTTATATTTCTCCCCCTTTCTCATCAACAAAAACTCACTCCTCCTCATTCTTGGACTTCAGTACCTGCATTGATAAACTATACAACAGAATATATGATATATAGATTAAGAAATAATTATACTTATGATGATGATAACTAATTAAGGACTATATACATTTCAATGTGTATATATATATATATATATATATATATATATATATGTTTTATACAACAAACTTCAAACCAATATCAAGATATCAATTCACATAGAGTATCAATTCAAACCAAATCAATTCAAACAAATCAAACAAAGTAATGAAATCAAATGTTATGAGGAACTTCCACCCATCCTTCTTCTCCAAATATAGGGTCTTCTTTAATTGCATCCCAATTTTCATTGTCATTGGTGAGAGAGACAGGAGGATGTGCTTCGTTATCATCCTTGTGCAGAGAGGAGATCATCCATCGTATCGCATCGAAGTGCCTTTCTTGTTCCTTGATCATCTGCTTTTGACTCAATTCTAAGTGATGGTTACGTAGAATAAACGAGAGAATATTCTTGAACGAATTAAGGGTTTCTTCAAGATTTTCGGATAGATTATGAATAGGATTAGCCATAGTTGAATTTGTGAAAGAAATAAAGTATATAGATGATAAGAAATAAATTTCAATGAAGAATTTTGGAAGAAACATGTATTTATAGGTGTAGAAATTCGTTTGAAATGAATAGACATTTGATAGTTATTCAAATTTCAAATTCAAAATCAATTGTCATTTCTGACTAGTACATATCGACATGGGTTAGTGAAAACTTATGACTAATTTGATTTTTTGAATAATTGTGTATATATATATATATATATTTATATAATATACTAACATTTATTCTGGAGATAAGATAAGGTAGATAACAGAAAGGAAATTTCATTTCATTGCATACTACGATAATACAACGATTAAGCACACAACAAACTGCATGAATATTCGAAATAAAGCAAACTAAAACAAATACAACACGATACGAGAAGATAAAACTAGTTAGAGGATGAAGATGATGAAGATAGTCCAAGTTTCTTGCTGACTTTTGAAATGAACTTGTTCATCTTCGAAGAAATATTATCCAACTTTTTACTAACGGATCGTTTAAGAATCCGTTGATTCTCAACAATAGTCTTTTCGTTTTTTAGAAGGGTTTTGGTGGATGGATTCGGAGGATAGTCAATACTTTCCAAAGAGGTTTCACCTTCTTCTTCTTCTTCAATTTCCATTTCATCCCATTCTTCTTCTTCTTCCTCTTCTTCCGTTTTCTCATGAGCCAAACGCTCTTCCTTTTCGGTAAAGGTCTCATAAGGTTGAAAAACAAATGGAATTTTCATAAGCGAAATGTTGGAATGATTGAAAACCTTTTTAGAAACAAATTCTTCTCCTTTGAAATCCACTCCAAAATAGTTAAAAAACCGAGTGAGATAAATTCCATGATATAAAGTATTCTCACCCATTTCAAGATTTTTGGGACGAAGTTCATCCAAAATAACTTGCGTCCAATTTATGTCATAATTTCCAAAAATAGCAAACAGTGCTTTGAAATCTTTTGAAGTAGGATTGTTAAAATTCCCCCATCTTAGGGTCAAAGTATGTTGCAAAAGAAGATTGACAATTCTTGCTTTTGATCGAAAATTTCTATTTTTAAATTCAAAATCATCATCTCTTTCGAAAATGTGATGAAATGTCTCACAATCATGTTCAACGACTTTGAAGTTAGAAAGATCCATTCCCGAATTCTCACAATTGAGAATAATGCCCAAAAGGTCACAATTCTAAACAATTCTAGTGCCTTTGATACTACTCCAAATTTCATTCTCATTACCATCATAAAATCCACTATTTAAATTCGCATAGAAAATGTTGACAAGATTAGGATAGTAAAAAAAATCATTTTGAGAAACATCATTAAGACTAAGAACTCCATTGTTTGCAAAAAGAGAATCAATTTCGTAAGAAGAAAAATCTTGAAAAATAGCAAATTTTCCGGGATGGACTTTGGCATAGTTAGCATAATTGATGTATGCTTTTATTGCCTCCGGATCATTGAATAATTACTCTTTGATTTTTCTAAAAATTCTCATGGTGGATGGGTTGCTTGAAGAAGCCATTAAAGTAGAGAGTAGAGAGGTTGAAGTTATGAAGAGAGAGTTTGAATTTGAAAATAAGAGTGAAAAGATATGATAAAAGATAGTGAATAAATAGATTATCAAAGGACATATTTTCTGGTCAAAAGGTAGCTTTTCAGAGAATTGAATGAAGTGAAAAGGTGGAGGGAAATTCAAACATTTGAATTCAAATTTTGAAATTCAAATTCAGGTACCCATGTCGACATCATGGTAGGGACTATGTCGACATCTGCCTTTGAATTTTCATGAATTGATTTTTCCTAAGTTCTCTAATATATATATATATATATATATATATATATATAAATATCATTATTATTTTTAATGCCTATATATATCTGAAATATTATTAAACTTCAAGTATATTTCAGAAAATATTATTATACTATTAAAAAATACTAAAAATAATAATAAATAATGAAATAATAATAAAAAATAGAAAACAAAATTTAAAATTCAAACAACACACCAATTAAAAAGCAATCAATCAAGCAACTAATTCTAAGCAAGCAATTTCAACCAATTGTATTGTAAACGTGTACCTTTTTCTGAGTCCGTTTCTTTGAATTCGTCGGAGTCATGAACTACTATGAAACAAAAATTCGAATTATCTGTCTTTTGATCATCATCACTTGAGGATGAGTCCAAGTCATCTAGAGTAGCAGTAAATGCATGCTTCCGTTCCTTTGCTGGACCATTGTTCATAGAGAATTTTGCCTGTCTGGATACAGACAGTCTCTTTTGAAATGGCCTGGTTTATCACAGTTGTAACATTTGTCATTATTTGGCACTACATTCTGATTTCCAGAATTCATATAGTTGTTTCTCTTGAGATTATTCATCTTTCTGTATTTCAGGAATTTCCTAAAATTTCTGGTCATAAAGGCTATCTCTTCATCATTATCGCTGTTTGAGTCTGATCCATCGGTCAATGCATTGAATGCCATTGATTTCTTTTCATATGCTTTACTTTCTCTTCTCCCGATCATTTGAACTTCATACGAGATTATATTTCCAATTAATTCTTCTATCTTTAAAGTACTAATGTCATTTGCCTCTTCGATCGCAAGTGTCTTTTGATCCCATTCTGGAGTTAGAGAATTTAAAAACTTTCTGACTTGATCTTCTTCAGAAAATTCCTTTCCCAAAGATATTAGAGAATGCACAATATCCTGAAATCTACTATACATATCTGAAATAGACTCATTAGGATTCATTTTAAATAATTGAAACTGATTTGTGAGCATGGAAATTTTGGTCTGTTTTACTTTGCTTGTTCCTTCGTGAGTAACTTACAAAGTTTTCCAGATTTCATATGCAGACTTACAAACTGACACTCTATTGAATTCATTTCTATCCAGTGAACAAAACAGAATATTCATAGCCTTAGAATTATTTTGTGCAACAGTCTTTTTCTCAGCAGTCCACTGTGCAAAATTAGTTGTGGGTTCATAATATTCAGTTTGTGTGATATTTCAAGTGTCTATTCCTATAGATTGTAAATATATTTTCATCCTACATGCCCAATATGCATAGTTACTGCCATTAAAAAGTGGTGGTCTGACAGTTGACTGACCCACTACAAATGAACTAGTGACAGGGATACTAGTGTTAGTAACAGTACCAGTGTTGGTAGGCATTTTGAAAACTTTTCAAAAATCAGATTATGAAACTTTGAAAACCTTGCTCTGATACCAATTGTGAGAAATGTGGATTACGGACCTTAAGGTTAGGATTAACACAAGAGGAGGGTGAATAGTGTTAATAAAGAATTACTAAATCTTTTTTAGTTTATGTTAATTTAGACACCGATGTATGCAATATATAGTCATAGATATGATCACAGAAACAAACACGGATGCAGAAATAAAATAAAAGCAGTAAAGGAAAGAACGCACCGGATTTTATACTGGTTCGGAGTTACCCTACATCCAGTCCCGCAACACAAGTACGGATTTCCTTTCAAAAGCAATTGTACAATTACACCCTCGGTTTCAAGGCTACGAGGTACACCCTCCAGAATTTCTATCCTCTGGGTAGAGATACTTGATTTCCGGGCCATAAGTTTACCCAATTGATTTACCAAGGCTACAATCACACCTTTTCTCTCTTGATTGATTTCCAATGCTACAATCACACCTTTTCTCTCTTAATAGATTACAAAGAAGTCTATAACTCTGAATAGCACTGAGAACCTTGTAGAGATAGTGATAGAGAATCAAACTGGAAGTAATCGAGTTTGATTCAATGTTGATTTCGGTAGAGTAATGGTAAGAATATGTATTAAGAAATGTGGAAGAAGAAGAGTGAAAAACAAGAAAATCTGATATAAAATTCGTTGAAACTAACCCCTATTTATAGAAGAACAACAGCCATGTCCATTCATGAAGAGTTATGGCGAAAAGATACTTCTTTTGAAATTTAAATTTTGAATTCAACTGACACCATGTCGACATGGTACCCTAGGCATGTCGACATCCCAAAGCAATTTTTGCTGATTTGATTTTCTTTGAAAATAACTTTTATCTTATATTAAAACTATTTTAAACTTCACAAATATACTTGACTATAGTTAAAATTCATAAGTAAATATAGTATATTATTAGATTTTAACTATAATTTTATATTTATATAAGTATAAAATTTAAATATATAATTCAAAAAGATAGTTTAAAATCAGGAGTAATTTGACATTGAAATTAAAGATAATTTTGAGGCTTTAAAATTATTTAAAATCAGGATAGAGAGTTTAGACGTTTTCAAACGGAAAGTTTTGAAATCATATTGAAAACAAGATAATTTTGTAAAATCTTTTGAATTAAAATTAGTGGATACAAAACAATGTTCCACTAGATTTTCGTAGGTTCCATCCTACTTAAGGTTCCATCCCTTTAACAGGCTCGAAGTGGATTCCATTCCACAAATAAATTGGATTTTAAGATGCCAGTGCTTTTCTACGAGTTTTAACAAAAATTCCTAATAAAAATACTTATGCTTGAAACCTTGAACTCTTGATAATCTTGATACTCATGAGTCTTCTATCTCGATATCTTGAATCTCTATACTGTACAGTCTTCATGCTTGGTGCCTGCATGGTCAAATCCTGCATATACATATATATCTAAATTTATAATGTCAGTATTTATATTTTATAATCTATTCTAAGGTTGTTGTCATCAAAACCATCATCTCACGGACTAACATAAGTAAATTACATATTCTTCATGCTTTACTTAAAATCATATTTCCATGTTATATATACATCTTCTTTACTCAAATTTTAGTTGATGAAAGCATTTATCCATTTGAAAGTGCCTCTTTCTAATCTTTTGAAAGCATCGCTTTGGAAAACAAGTAAAACCCTTTAATTGTTTAGGTCAAGAGGCCAAAACCTTACCTTTAGAAACCTTTCGAAATCATACTTCAAAACTTTAGAAACTAAAACCTTTCGAAACCATTGAACTAAACTTTTCGAAACCATTGAACTAAACCTTTCGAAAGCAAAGAAACTTTAGACATCCTACTTTGGAACACTTTAAAACATTGCCTTAGAAAAGCTTTGGAAAACATTCCATTTAAACCTTCTGAAACCATTCAAAGCAAACCTTTCAAAATCATTGAACTCAAACCTTTCGAAATCATTACGCTCAAACCTTTCGAAACCATTGAGCTCAAACCTTTCGAAACCATTGAACTCAAACCTTTCGAAACCATTCAACTCTTAAATAATAAACCTTTCTAAAAACTTATTGGGGTTAGTTTAAAACATATGAAAAATCTTCTTTTAAAACCTTTCGACTTCATTGGAAGTAACCCTTTGACTTTGTCGAAATCCCTGCTTCGAAGGCTTTAAAACATATTATTTGAAACAATAAACCTCTACATTTAAAAATACTCCTTCGATAGTTGGGTTATACTTCTATTAGAAAACAAGGTAAAACATCTAAGTCGAAAGCTTTCTTTCGAAAGCATGGAGAAGCAGCTGGTTTTAAAAACAGGTAAACCCTTTGACTTTGTCGAAAGTTTCAAAACAAAACAATGATAAAACGATAGTAACTTTCGACCTTGTCGAAAGGTCTAAAACCTTTATGTTAAATAATTGACCTGGTCGAAAGCAACCAAGTCGAAAGCTCCTTTTCGAAAGCAAGCAGGTGTAAGATTTTGGTTTATAAAACAAACATACCCCAAACTCTTTGGCCACTAACTTTTCGAGTAAGAACCCTTCGACCTTGTCAAATTCAATATGTATCAAGCAACTTGATACCATATGCATTGGTTTGACTTTGTCGAAAGCTTTGTACCTTTTGACCTTGTCGAAAGGTATGGGTCGAAAGGTTTGATACCAAAATGGCCGAAACATGATAAAAGCATGATTTTTTTGTTTTTAACTCAAAAAGGATAACTTTTCAACTAACACACTTTTGTTTTTCCAAAACTTATTATTTAACAAATGTTTTTAAGAAAAGTTCTGCCACTAATTTCATAAATAAATAATAATTTTATTTTATAAAATCCCTTTCTCCTTAATTAAATATATAAAACATTTAAGTCCCATGCCTTTAATAATTTTATGCATTCATCATATCAAAAATCTATAAAAATTCCATTAAATCTATTTTAATATGTTGTCCAACATACAAAAATTTCAAACCCAAACAATTATTATTTTAGCCGTAAATAATTTATAACCTAACAAATCATTTTCTTCACTAGAAAATAATATAAAATAAACATAAATTCAAAAAATTATGAAAATTAGAACCGATCTCTAAAATAACATTTCTGATCTATATTTAAATTTTCAAGGCATTTGGATGCCATTAAATAGGGTTTTCATATCAAACATATCACTAAAACAAATATGAACATGCATAAATCACTGACATGCATATATGTTACTTTAATCATCAAAACAAGGCATATACTTACAAAATCATTTTGGATCTTGTCTTAAAATCGAAAACCATAAGAAAATGGAATGAAGTAATTATTCACCATCGCTTTGAGATTAAAAGATGTGAGATTTGAAGTTGGATTAGTTGATTATCTTCCTTTTCTTGAATCCTAGCTTTAATCTTTCCTTAAGAGCAATAATGGTAGCCGACCTTAAGAGTTATTAGTTTGGTAAAATAAGAATGAACGTGAGTTTCTATTCCTAAGGGTTTAGGGTATAAGCATATTATATTTCCCATATTGCCCTTACTCATTTCCTAATACAGTAATTTATGTTATCTCATTTGATTTATATTTATCATGGCACAGCTACCCTTAGCTTAATCGAATCTCAACCCATTAATCTTCATATTATTTTATTTAATTTAACCAATTTAATATCCTAAATAAAATTATAAAAATATGGGGTGTTACAGGTGTTAACTATGTTTTATGAAATATATTTCAAGGATCCTACACCCACACGAGTGGTATTGTTAAATTGATGTTTTCCTTCTTCAAACATGAATATATTCACCTGATAACCCATAACTATATTTTGGGGAAAAATAGGTAGAAGAACCAGCTAAGTTAACTCAATAGTGAATATAAATTACTTAAACTCCTAAATGAGTAGAACTGCATCGAAGGAGTTAGGCTGACCAAAAATATAGGATGCCTAAAGTTTGTAGTTATTGGAGATGACCAAAAGGTTCATAGTAAACCCAAGAAAACTATGACAAAGTAGTTATTGGTGTAAACCAAAAGGTTCATAGTAAACCTATGTGTGTTTAAATAGTTATTGGAGGACGCCATCAGGTTCATAGTTAACCCATAAAAACTATGTATTAGGGACAGTTGGCTAGGGCTAATTGGTTTGTAGTGAACCCATGAAAACTATATCCGGATTAAGAATTGACATCAGTCAATAGGTTCCTAGAAAATTAGGACAAGAAAGTGGCTAATGGAAGTATCAGTAGGTTCGTAGTTAACCCATGTAAATCGGAATATAAAGTGAGTTACTTGATAAATCCATAAGTTCCTAGTCAACCCATGAAAACTAGTATAATGTGATTAGTTACTAAAATAACTAATAGGTTCAGGGGAACCCATAAGTTAATTAAGTTAACTGACAGGAGCCTATAGGTTTTTAGTGATCCCATGAAAAGAATGGATAGGAAAAGCGGCCATATTAAATGGAGGATGGGAAATCCTAATTATTTTCAAGTATGCATATCATCATAATATTAAAAATGTATGTTTTAACCATTGTGGATGCAGGAGCACAATATATGGCTTTATAAAGGTTTAAGGATACTATAAAGCGGAAAACTCACTCAGCTAAGCGGCGTCGCCTCACTAGATATCTAAAAGGATTGAGTTGTTAGATTATTATTCATACCATGCTTTATATTTAACTCAAAGTTTTTGTTTTCCCCTTAAGCTTTCGGGTGCTCAATTGATTTTGAGTAGTTTGAGGTTTAATATTTTCAGGTTTTCTTCTTAGACGAATAAAGCTTCAGGAGGCGTGCAGACGACAAATAGTTAATTAGAGTTTTTCTTTCCGTTGTGTATTTTGTTTGTAAAGGCAGATTTATTAGCCTTACTATATGCTATGATAAACCAAGAAGGCATCTTCATATGTCGCTCATGGT
Organism: Allium cepa; assembly: GCA_030765085.1. NCBI lineage: Eukaryota > Viridiplantae > Streptophyta > Magnoliopsida > Asparagales > Amaryllidaceae > Allium > Allium cepa. The sequence goes on along the minus strand of CM060941.1, from coordinate 506,798,304 downwards.
GTAATTGTAATAATTATATTTTGCCGAACGCGATTACGTTTTGGGATTATGTAATGAACATCAAATGTTTTAATTTGAATGTGGAAATATGCTTTTGAATTTTTAAAATTTCTTTCCATATTTATGTGATCTGTTTATCAATGTATCTGGCGTTGCCGTATTTGGTCGTCGAGAATCAATAACTATGGATGACTGCAACATCCATAGCCGTCAGTTTTCGGTCGCCAAGTAGGGGGATATTACATTGAGAGTTAAGGTTTTTCTAAGGTTTAGTAGGTTGGACGAATAAGCTTCCAAAGACGTACAAGAGACACAACTAGCAAAATAGGAGCTATTTAGTTTTGTTTCCACTGTGGTGTATTCAAGCTGATATGTCTATTTAGTACTATGATCATCCAAGGGGCATCTTTATATGTCGCTCTTGGCATAATTTGTAATAATTATATTTGATTAAAACCTAATAATCATTTTATGATTGTGTATGAATATGAAATATTGATTTGAAATGTAATCAGAAAAGCTGTTTTAGTCTATGCTGATTTTTATTTCATATTCATGTGCTTCTGATATTATCGATACCATTAACATTACCGTATTTTGTCACCATGAGTTAATACCGTGGATGACCGCAGCATCTGTAGCGCTTAACTTCAGGACTCAAGGTACGGGATGTTACGCTGTTGTAACTGACAATTGGACTCAATTAGATAGTATGGAATTTGAAGACTTTTGTCGAGGATATCTTTTTGAAAAGAGATTTGCAGTGGTTGCTAACCCTCAGGCAAATGGACAGGTTGAAGCTGCAAATAAAATCATAAAGTCTATTCTGAAGAAGCATTTGGAGAGGGCTAGAGGCAAGGGGTAGATGAAGTTTCTACAGCACTTTGGGCTAATAGGACTACCCATAAGTTTGCGACTGGCCATACTCCGTTCGCCCTTGCCTACGATTTTGAAGCCGTTATTATAGTTGAACTCAAAGTCCCTTCTCACCGAGTGATACGCTACAATCCTAAAAATAATAAAGATCTCCTCTTGCAATCTCTTGATTTTATAGATAAGAAGCGGGAAGAAGTCGACCTGAGGGCGGCTGCACATCGACATCGTGTCGCCCGTTATTACAATACTAAAGATTAACTGAGAACCTTCAAAATTGATGATCACATCCTGAATCGGGTTTTTCCTACCCTATCGTACAAGAATCCAATTTGGGAAGGACCATATGTCATTGAAATGAGGCTTAGAGAAGGAACTTTCAAGCTAGCAACTGTTGATGGCATTACACTTCCAAGGGCATGGAATAGCGAACATTTACAATGCTATTTTATTTAGTTTATTTCCTTTACGTTTTAGTTGTATTTATTTTTAGAATCTACTTTAGCATTTGTTTTTCGAATGTATAATATGATAGTTTACGTTATTCCTTTCCATTTAATAAATAAAGTTTTGCGCTTCCTCTGTATTTATGTTCGCTATTAATTTATAGGCTAATCACATAGCGAAATAGATTGATGTCGATATGTGTGAATAGCCTCCCAGAGTATGAATTCAAGCAATCATGCTAACTCTCAATGGGATCAAACAATCTGAGATCAATCGCTTGTTCATTTAACAACTCTCATTCACAATACAAAGGATGGGATACACAATAAAGAATAAATGTGGCTGACAATCTGATGATTGAATAACTCTTGCCCAAACTGTGGAACTGAGACAAAACCAAAGTGATCGTGATACGACTTAACGCTCGCTAAATAAAACCCCAAATCCTGTGGGTAAACTAATCAAAAAGAGTATGATCCGACTGCTCTTCGAAATAAATCTAAGTCGCCAGAGTGTGGACTGGAACATAAACATAAATAAGGTATGATCCGACCACCCATGAAATAACTCTGTGTCCTTAGAGTGTGGATTGGAGTATAAACGTAAATCGGAGTATAAACGTAAATCGGATGTGAATCATCCACCCACGAAAAGACTCCAAGTCCTCGCTAGAGTATAAACACAAATTGGATGCGATCCGACCACTCATCGACTAAATCTTACCTCCAAAGTGCGGATACGAATATAAATGTACAGATGAGTGGTGTTCGACCATTTTCTATTCCACGAACTCCGTCTTGAAACCGATGAGAGGAGTATAAACTTGCTAAGGATGGAATTCAACTGTCCAACGCCTGATCCCGCCAAATCAAAATCGGGGGTAGGAATATAGTTACTCAAAAACCACTGAATCCGATAGCGTAACACTATGGCCTGAGTCTATTTTTTGATACAACTCGAGGCCACAACCACTTGGAGGCCTTGGGATAGAGTTGATGGATTGTTACCAGTATTTACAAACAATGAACTACAAGTGCATTGAATGGAAAGTAATAATTCAAATACTTATATCACAGTTCACATGAAAGCTCAATAGAAAACAAAAACTTTTATTCACATAGCAGGTTTTGGGACTGCATGTAATGGCCCTAATTTTGACTAACATTATTCAGGACATTTAATTAGATAAATTAAATGAAATAATGTAAATGGTTAAGGGATTGAATTTGGATAATTAGAAGGAAGCCATGCCTAATTAACTTATGAACAAAAGAGAATTATAATGGAATAAGTAAGGGTAACAGATAAGGGAAAATAGGATTAAGTTGTAACATCCTCTATCTGGATGCTCGAAGCTAAGCGCAACAGATGCTCCAGTCATCCATAGTATTAACTTCCGGTGACTACAGTAGTATTAATGGTATCCATAATATTAGAAGCACTTGAATATGAAATAATATCATCACAGATTAAAACACTTTTCTGATTACATTTCATAAAATATGTTTCATATCCTGATTACATAATCCCAACGTTTTCCGGGTTCAGGTCAAATATGATTATTACATAAATATGCCAAGAGCGACATATGAAGATGCCTCCTTGGATGACTAGAGTGCAAAGTAGTCATAACACACTTAATACAATACAATGGAAATAAAAAAACAACTCTTAAATATAGCTAGCATCAGTCTCATGCTCATCTTCGAAAGCTTTATTCGTCCACGTACTAAACCTAAAAATCCTCAACCCTCAGCCTACTCAAATCAACTTTGAGCTCCCAAGAGTTTAAGGGGGAAAACATAAACTTCAAGTCAGACATAAAGCCTGGTGTGAATAATACTATACATCTCGATTGTTTGATATTATGTGAGACCACGCCGTTTAGCGGAACAGGTTTCCCATCACTAATATCCCTTCAAAACATATCTTTTTCAAATCCTAATCCTATAACAAAAACCGGTTAAAAAAATATAGAAATATCATTTAAGCATATAAATCAGGTAAAAAATGGACTATCTGTCCATACACCATAGTTTTGTTTGGCTAACTACTAACCTTTGGCTGACTCGGGCCTACCTGACAAAATAAACAAATAATCTGACTTCTGTCAAATACTCCTCTTATAGTCGATCTGTCCCTAACTTAGTTCTCCTAGGGTCAACTTATCCTAATGGTTTTGCAGGCTCACTAGTAACCTATCCTCTCTCCTATATATTCCTTTCTGTGTGTAACATTAGTTTAGTCTTGACTATGACAAAGCCCCACACAATTTTGGACTAAATTAGCTAAGGGCTAATAGCTAATGTATAGGGCACAACCCAATACCACCCATCTAGTTTTCTAATATCTGAGTCATTTTACCTTGGGTCAACTACCCATAAATTTTCCTTGAAAATGTTTTCTTTCAACTAGATTTATGCCTTTAAATCATACTTTAAACAAGGAAAATATACTTTTATGCTTTACTTAAATCACCTTGCCATGTTATGTATGCTTTACACAAAACTATGCTGTTGAAAACCTTTAAATCTTTGAAAGTACCCATTTCGAATCCATTGAAAGTACCCCTTTCGATACCAAGCAACTACTTAGCTTAATAACCTTAGGCCAAAAGGCCAAAACATACCTTCGGGAACCATTCTTAATAAACCTTTCTAAAAAATTGAAAAACCTTTCTATCGAAAGCTTTAAACCTTAGACATCCTCTTATAGAAGCACTAAACATTACCTATAAACATTACCTTTCGAAAATACTAGAAACTTCCATTTAAAACCTGTTGAAACCATTGGGGAACTGCCCCTTCGAAACCTTGATCTTAAACCTTTCAAAAGCACTAAATCCTTTTCATAAAATCAAACCTTTCAAAAGTATTAGGATTCAAGTGAAACATGTGGAAAAATCTTTCGAAACAAATTAAAATCGTTTCTTTGGAAACTTCTAGGTTTAACTTTCAATAGAACAAAAGGGTTATAAAATAACTAAGTCGAAAGCACTTTTTCGAAAGCTAATTCCTAAGTAAAGAAGTGATGGTTCAGAACCAACCCTTCAAAAGTATTGGAGAATCGGCTTTAATTCAGAAATAAATGGCCCTTTCGAAACCATTGCTTCGAGAGGGAGCGGCAGCAAGGGGTTTTGGCTCTTCGAAAGCATTAACTTAAAACAAAAGGTGCAACCTCTTTAGAAACCATTCATTTAAAAAAAATTGACCCAGTCAGAAGCTAACCAAGTCAAAAGCAAAAGCTAAGTAGGCGCATTTTCATTTAAAAACAAAGTAAAGCTTCGACCCCTTCGGAACCCCTTCTTTTGACTACATACCTTTCGCCTATGCCCAATTTGCTACGTACCAAGTTTTTGATACCATGCGCATTGGTTTCGATGGTGATGGAGGTGGAAGTACATAGTCGAAAGCTGGGCATCGAAAGTGGGGAAACATGTAAAAAGCCTGTAAAATTTGATTTTTAACATTTAAAGTAATTCTTTTCAACTAACCTTCCTTGTTTGTCAAAATATTATTAGTTGCTAATTTCTTTTCTAAAAGTACCGCCAAAATTTCAGAAATAAAAAAATTAAATTATTTACAAAATGTCTCTTCTGCTTTTATAAATATATAAACATTTACGTCCCATACCTTAAATAATTTTTTTTGTCTATTTAAACACTTAGAAAAAATCTATAAAAATTCTCATAAATCACTTTTAATATGTTTTCTAACATATCTTAAGTTTTGACCCAAAATCATCATAAAATAGCCGTAATTAACTTTAACCCAAAATAACTATTTTCTTCACAGGAAAATTAATAAGAAATCAACATTAGTTCAAAAAATTACGAAATTTGAAACCCAATTCCAAAATATTATTTCTGACCTTATCTCAAAATCGCAAGGCATTTGGATATCATTTAATAGGGTTTTCACATTAAAAACTTACCATAAATTCTATATAAAACAGCCTAAATCATCAACAAGCATATATATCCATTTTCAACAATCAAAACATGGAAAAAACTTTGTAAAATAGTTCATATTCAATCTAAAACCTAAAAAAATTAAAACATGAGAAGTAACATATTATTCGCCTTTAGCTTGAGATTAAGGAGTTGAAATTTGATCTTGGCTATAGTTGATTAACTTCTTCCTCTTGAAATCTTCTCTTGTTTTTCGTTAACGGTGGCCGGCCTCTAGCTTTAGTTTTTTTTCTTGTTTTGTGAATGTGAATAATGAATGTGTATGGCAGATTTAGGGTATAAGAGTAATACTTACTCTTATATTGCCCTTGTCTATTACCCTAACATTTTATTTCATTTTCCCCTTAGTTCATTTGTATAAATGGCACGACTACCTTTCTATTAACACAAATCTCAATCACTTAATCAGTTTACGTTATTTCATTTAATATTACAAATTAAATGCCCTAAATAATGTTACTAAAAGTTAGGGGTGTTACAGACTCCCTTCCTTAAAGAATTTCATCCTCGAAATTACGATAAGATACTCAACACATCAACCAAAAAGGTAAACATACCATCGAATAATCAGGATAGGTGTCTCTAATCTAGCTCTCAGTCTTTCAAGTACAGACTCTCTTATCATTGCTCCACTGGACTTTAACTAATCCGACTGTCTTGTTCCTTAACATCTTCTCATCTCTTGCGACTATATGAACTGGGTATCTAATTATAGTGAAATTAGTCTCTACTACTAAATCCTCTAACACAGTCGGTGCTATAGTAGTCTCCAGGTCTCTAATAGACTTTCTTATATAATAAATATGAAAACCTCATGGACACTTGCCAAACTGCTTGGTAACTTTACTCTATATGCGAGTTTCCTGATCCTCTCTACAATAGGAAATGGTCCAACAAATCTTGGTGCCAATTTCCCCAACCTTCCAAATCTGATTACACCTTTCATTGGTGATACCTTAATGAAAACATGATCTTCAACAGAGAACTCTAAGTCTTTCCATCTCTTATCAGCATAACTCTTCTACCTAGACTGAGCTTCTTTCACTCTAGCTCGAATCAACTCAATCTTCTCTATAGCTTCTCTAACTAAATCCGGACCAAGAACCAACCTAACCCTGGCCTCTAACTAACAAACTGGAGATTTGCACGGTCTTTCATGCAAAGCTTCAAATGGTACCATCCCTATACTAGCCTGATAACTGTTGTTATATGAAAACTCGACTAAGTGTAGATGGTATTCCCATGATCCCCTAAAATCTAACACACAAGTTCGTAACAAGTCTTCCAAGACTTTGTTAACTCTTTCTGTTTGCCCATTAGTTTGCAAATGGTAAGCTGTACTCATCTTGATCTTCGTACCTAAAGTATCATGTAGACTCTTCAAGAACTCACTAGTGAACAAAGAATCTCTACCGCTTACAATACTACTAGGAATTCCATGAAGTCTAACTACGTTCCTCATAAACAACTTAGCTAAAACAAGCGATGTCCTAGTTGACTTAACTGGAATGAAATGGGCACTTTTGGTCAACCTGTCCACATGACCATATACTTTCATTTCCTTTATTTGATCTTGGAAAACCTTCTATAAAATCCATAGAAATAGAATACCACTTCCATATTAGAATATCTAATGACTTAAGTAGCCCACTTGGCTTCTGATGTTCGGCTTTTACCTATTGGTAGTTCAGACACTGCTTCACCCATAAGCCTACACACTCTTCATACCTTCCCATGAGAAACTCCTCTTCATGTCCTAATACATCTTAATTCCTCCTGGATGAATAGTGAACTTCGAACAATGGCATTCCTCCAAAACTTCCTTCCTAATGTCTTTTGCATTCGGAATACACAATCTTCTTTTCTTTCTCAATTAACCACCCATTCTGGTCGAGACTAAAATCCTTCAGGTCATCGCTCTTGGTTCAATCCTTTAGCCTCCTAATCTACTTAACTAATACAGGATCCTCCCCTTACTTAGAAGAAATCTTTTCAATCATCACCATTCAAACTTCTAAACATGACAACATAGCAGTTTCTGTACTAGACCCAATCTGAGATCTCCACTTTACTCTACAAGTCATCAACTATTATAAATCTTTCAACTATGCTATCATTGCCAACATTGCATTCTAATGTTTCCTACTAAGTGCATAGGTAACCTTATTGCCATTTCTCAGTGTGTATTCAATTCCAAAATCATAAGCAGCAATAAACTCCAACCACCTCTACTGTCTCATATTCGGCTCCTTCTAAGAGAATTAATACTTCAATGATTTGTGATCCATATATAACTCAAATCTTTCTCCCAAAAGGTAATGTCTACACACCTTCAATGCAAAAAATTTGGTAGCCAATTCCAAAATCGTGTGTCGGATACCTGACCTCATGTAGTCTAAACTGTCGAGAAGCCTAAGCAATAACTTTACCTCTTTGCATTAACACAACTCTTAATCATGTTCCATATTTATCTGTATAAACAACTAAGTCCTGATTCCCTTACGGAACAACTAACACAGGAGAATTAGTCAATAAGTGTTCTAGGCTCTGGAATGTTCCTCACACTTATCGGTCTAAACAAACTTCACACCCTTTCGCGTTAGCTTGATCATCGGTGCTGCTATCCACGAAAAATCCATAATGAATCTTCGATAATATCCAGCTAATCCAAGAAAACTCTTTATCTCAGTCACTGTCACGGGTCTCATCCAATTATTCACCGCTTCAATCTTAGATCTACAGACAACCCTTTTTCTAAGACTACATGACCAAGAAACTTCACTTCCTTCTTACAGAAATGAAACTTCGAAAACTTTGCCTTCAGCTGATGCTACCTCAACATCTCATGCACCACTGTAAGATGAACTTCATGCTCTCTATCATTCTTAGAGCATATAAAATATCATCTATGAAAACCAGCACGAACCTATCTAAGTGCTCTCGAAAAACTCGGTTTATCAAATCTACAAAGAATGTAGGCGCAATGATTAGTCCGAACGACATCACTAACCATTCTTACGATCCATATGTAGTTCTAAACGTCGTCAAAAGAATACTATCCTTTGTTACTCTAAGCTGATGAAAACCTGTTGCTAAATCCAACTGAGAAAATACCTTAGCTCCACTCAACTGATCAAACAAATCGTCAATTCTTGGCAATCGATACCGATTCTTTATCGTCTTCTCATTCACCTTACGATAATCGATAAATAACCTTAATGATCCATCCATCTTCTTAGCAAACACAGCAGCTGCTTTGCAACACAAACTACTCGTCCTAATAAAATTCTTGCCTTCCACATCCACCAACTGCACCTTCATCTCCCTCATCTCGGTAGGTGTCATCCTGCTTAGCGGTGTAACACTGGTTGTGCTCCAAGTACTAAATCTATTCGAAACTCAATGGCTCGTTTCAGTGGCAATCCTACTACGGGTTTAAAAACATCCGCAAATTATCTAACCATGAATATTCGATTTAACTCGTCTTTTACCTCCACCACACCCAACGGTACATTCACCTCCCAACTAGGCTTTTCTACAGTATATACAATTTGATTACTATAGTCAAGGTGTCTAAGTGATATTTCCATATAATGGCAAAATATACTAGCATCGTACTTACTTAACCAATCTATACCTAAATAATTTCGAACCCTACGAAGTCAAAAACATGCAAACTGCAAAAAAAAAGGTATGTCCTAACAAATCAAATTCTAGGTAGTCACACTTCGTCCCAAGTGTCACATATCCTCCTATTGAATTTGCAACCCTTAAGTAACAAGGTATGAGGGTTCCAGGTTAAGTTATCTACCAAACAATGAGATATAAAATAATGTGATGCATTGGTATCAAATAGAACGCTAACTAACATACCATGAATTAGAAGCGTATCTCCTAACAATTTTTTTTTATTTTTGCTCTACTGTTGGCCTCGAGGTAGCTGGCTCAAATGAATATACTTTTCCCTTCCCATCCTTAGTAGGCTCCTTGCATTAGTTCTTGTAATGTCCAATTTGATCGTAGTTGAAGCATCTAACATTCTTCTTCCTGATCACCGTCTTTCACTCTCCATAACGACATTCATTACCAAAATGTCCTTTCTTATCACACTAAAAGCAGACAACCTCCGACTTTCCCTTCTTTGAAGCTCTACCCTTCTGGGCTCCTTTCTTATGGGAAAACATTATTTTCTGACTCTGCCCCACCTAGACTTCCTTTGCCTTATTTCTCTCCTGAAAAGCAAGCATCTCCTCATTCCTCAAAGCCATTTCCACTGCAACATCACATGAATCCTTGATATGCGGTAACATGGCACTAGCAAGCTCAGGCTTCATTCCCTTGATGAACTTCTCATTCCTCTTTATCACAGTATCAATCGTAGCATAACCATATCTCGCTAGCTCCTCAAACCTCATCGCATACTCGAGCACAGTCATATCCCTCTGCTCTAACTCGGCAAACTTCCTAAGCATGGTGGAGTTAGCAATTTCCAACATAAATCTTTACTCTAACCTCCTCCTGAACTCAGCCCAAGTCATATTCTCCTCATTAGCTCCTACTATCACACCGTTCCACCAAAACAATGCTTCCCTTGAAGCTGCCTAGAAGCAAGTCTCCTTTTCTGTTCATCATTGAACCCTAGATTAATGAAAATCCTCTCGCAATGAAGCATCAAATTCTCTACTTCAATTGTGCCCTTAGTTCCGATAAATGGCTTTCCACCCAACCGAGCATAATCCCTACTTAGAATAGCATAGTTATTCACCACTGGAGCTTTCTGAACTCCTCCTCCAACTACTCCAGCAGCAATACCTGCCTGCATCATGTTGATAAAAAAACTGATACATTGCTCCCATGTCAACTTGCGAGACTCCAGTACCTACATTTCCAACTTGTGCCTGACATTGGTTCCTTATCGTATTCGGTCTGGCATTTACATTTGTAGAGGCGATACCATCTCCAAGGTTAACCCTTCCACTTCTAGCATCTAAATCTATATATAAGCCTTGTAAGATGTAGAAGAATAGCCTAAGGAAGATAAGAGAATAGAGATATAGCGTACGCTTATATATAGCAAAAACAAGTATATTACTATAGGGTTATCCCATACCCGATCTTATCTCTAAGTCCATAGGATTATGTCTTGAAAATCATTTTATTTTAAAGTTTTCACAAACCTATGCTCTGATACCAAATTGTTACATCCCATGTTTGGAGGCCCGAAACTAAGCGCTACAGATGCTGCAGTCATCCATAATATTAACATCCGGTGAATAAATACGGTAAGCAATTGAATATGAAATAAAATCATCATAGATTAAATACTTTCCTGATTACATTTCATAAAACATGTTTCATATCCAGATTACATAGTCCCAACATTTTTAGGTTCAGATCAGATATAAATATTACATAAATACGCCAAGAGGGACATATGAAGATGCCCCCTTGGATGACCAGAGTACAAAATAGTCATAACAAACTTAATACAATATAGCTAAAATAAAAACAAAACGGCTCCTAAATATAGCTAGCATAAGCCTCCTGCTCGGCTCTAGAAGCATTATTCATCTACCTACTAAAACCTGAAAATCCTCAACCCTCGGCCTACTGAAATCAATTTCGGAGCACCCAACAGTTTGAGGGGAAAAATCATAAACATTGTGCTTGGTGCGAATAATATTATACATCTTGGTTATTTGGTATTAAATGAGGCCATGATACTTAGCGGAACGGGTTTTCCCTTATTAATATTCCTTTAAACATATCTTCTGCAAATCTTTATCCTCCAACCAAAACCGGTTAAAATAATATATCAATATCATGTAAGCATATGAATCAAGTAATAAATGGATTATCTATAAAAACACCATAGTTTTGTTTGGCTTACCACTAACCTTTGGCTAACTCGAGCATACCTAACAAAATAAATAAATAATCTAACTTCTGTTAGATAATCCTCTTCTGGATGGTCTGTCCCTAACTTAGTTCTCCCAGGGTCAAGTGGTCCTAATGGTTTCGTGGGCTCACAATAACCTATCCTCTCTCTGTATATTCCTTTCTATGTGCAACATCTTTTTAGTCTTATCTACGACAAAGCACTACATATTGGAATTTTGGACTAAATTAGCTAAGGGATAATAGCTAATGTATAAGGCACGACCCTTTATCAGTCCCATTTGGTATTCTAATATGTGAGTCATTATACTTTAGCTCAACTACCCATAAATTTCCTAGAAAACATTTTCTCTCAAATTGATTTAAGCCTTTGAATCATACTTTAAACAAGGAAAATATATATGCTTTACTCAAATCACCTTGATATGTTATGTATACTTTACACAAAACTTTGTTGATGAAAACCTTTAAACCTTTGAAAATACTCCTTCTGAATCCAATGAATGCACCCCTTTCGAAACCAGGTAACTACTTAGCTTCATAACATTAAGCCAAAAGAACAAAACATACCTTTCGGAACCATTCTTAATGAAGCACTCGAAAACATTGAAAAGCCTTTCTTTCGAAAGCTTAAAACCTTGGACATCCTCTTATCAAAATACTATAAACATTTCCTTTTGAAAACATTGGAACCTTCCATTTAAAACCTTTCGAAACCATAGGGGAACCCCTTCGAAACCTTTATCTTAAACCTTTCAAAAGCACTAAATCCTTTCCATAAATTCAAACCTTTCGAAAGTATTGAGGTTCAAGTGAAACATGTGGTAACCTTTCGAAACCATTTCTTTCGAAACCTTTGGATTTATTTCAATAGAACAAAAGGGTCATAAAATAACTAAGTCGAAAGCACTCCTCTGAAAGCTACTTTCTAAGTAAAGAAGTGATGGTATCGAAACCAACCCTTCGAAACTATTGGAGAAGCGGCTTTAATTTAAAAACAAAGGTCCTTTTCAAAACCATTGCTTTAAAAGGAAGCGACAACAAGGGGTGTCGACCACTTCGAAATCTTTAACTTAAAATAAAAGGTGCAACCTCTTTCAAAACCATTGCTTTAAAACAATTTGACCCAGTCGGAAGCTAGCCATGTCGAAAGCAAAAGAAAAGCACGTGCATTTTCATTTTAAAACAAAGTAAAGCTTTGACCCTTTCGGAACCCCTTGTTTCGACTACATACTCTTCGCCTATGTCCAATTCGTTGCATACCAAGTGTTAGATACCATGTGCATTGGTTTCGATGGTGATGGAGGTGGAAGTACTTGTTGAAAGCTGGGTACCGAAAGTGGTGAAACATGTAAAAAGCATGTAAAATCTGATTTTTAACTTTTTAAAGTAACTCTTTTCAATTAACCTGCCTTGTTTGTCAAAATAAGATTGATTGCTAATTTCTTTTTTAAAAGTACTACCGAAATTACAAAAACAAAACAAATTAATTTATTTACAAAATGCCCCTTCTCCTTTTATAAATATATAAAACATTTAAGTCCCATACCTTAAATGATTTTATATATCTACTTAAAAACTTAGGAAAAATCTATAGAAATTCTCATAAATCACTTTTATTATGTTTTTCAACGTATATTATTTTCTGACCCAAAATCATTATTAAATAGCTGTTATTAATTTAAACAGAAAATAACTATTTTCTTCACTACAAAATTCATTGTAAATCCACATTAATTCAGAAAATTATGAAATTTGAAACCCGTTTCCAAAATATTATTTCTGACTTGATCTCAAAATTGCAAGGCATTTGGATGTTATTTAATAGGGTTTTCATATTATAAAATATCATAAAATCCATAGCCTAAATCATAAGTAAGCATATATATCCATTTTCAACAATCAAAACGTGGAAAACCCTTTGAAAAATAATTCAGATTCAATTTAAAACTGAAACAATTACAAACATGAGATATAACATATTATTCACCTTTAACTTGAGATTAAGGAGTTGAGATTTGACCTTGGATATAGTTGATTAACTTCTTCCTCTTGAAATTTTCTCTTGTTTTTCCTTAATGGTGGTCGGCCTCTAGCTTTATTTTTTTTTGAATGTGAATAATGAACGTGGATAGGGTGTTTGGGGGTATAAGAATAATACTTACTCCTATATTGCTCTTGTCTATTACCTTAACATTTTATTTCATTTTCCCCTTAGTTCATTTTTATAAATGGCACGACTACCTTTCTATGAACAAAAATCTTAATCCCTTAATCAGTTTACATTATTTCACTTAATCTTACTAAGTAAATGTCCTAAATAATGTTACTAAAAATTAGGGGTGTTACATAAGTTATATTTTCATAACCTAAATCTTCATGCCACTTTCATTTTACACGTTTATAAACAAAAAGTAAATTCAAGAGAGGTCGACCACCAATAGGAGAAAGCATGAGAAGATAAGCTAAAATCAAGAGGAAGAAGCATAATCAATTTAATTCAAGAGCAATATCAACTCTAAGACTTTGTTAATTCTTTCTATTTGTCGATCAGTCTGTGGATGGTAAGTAGTACTCATGTTGTGCTTGGTTCCTAATGCTTCTTGTAGACTCCTCCAAAACTCGCTAGTAAACAAAGAATCTCTATCATTGACGATACTACAAGGAATCCCGTGCAGTCTAACCACATTCTTCATAAATAACTTCACCAAGATAGGTGTCGCCCTAGTTGACTTCATCAATGAAATGGGCACTACTAGTTAGTCTATCTACTATGACCCATATGCTTTAGTTTCCTCTGCTAGACATTGGCAACCCATCAATGAAATCCATAGAGATAGAATCCCACTTCCACAATGAAACCTCCAATGGTTGAAGCAATCCAATTGGCTTTTGGTGTCCATCCTTTGCCTGTTGGAAATTCAAGCGCTGCTTAACACATACACCAATGTCCCGTTTCATGCCTTCCCAGAAGAAATTTCTCTTCATATCTTGATACATTTTCGTTCCTCTTAGATGGATAGTGAACTTTGAACAATGGCATTCATCCAAAACTTCCTTCCTCATGCCTCCTACATTTGAAACATTTAACTTTCCTTTCTTTCTCTACCACCTATTCTAGTCAAGACTGAAATCCTTTAAGTCATCGCCCTCTATTCCTTCCCTTAACCTTCTGATCCGTTCAGCTAAAACTGGATCCTTCTCCTATTTAGAAGCTGCCTTCTCAATCATTACCAGTCGAACTTCTAAACAGGACAATATAGCACTTCCTGCACTAGAACCTTCCTCGGATCAAAACTGCACTCTACGAGCTGATAATGCTTTCAACAGTCGTAACCAATACTGCATTCTGATGTTTCCTGCTAAGTGCATCTGCTACCCTATTTCCTTTTCTGACTGTGTACTCAATGCCAAAATCATAAGTAGTAATAAAGTCCAACCATCTCTGTTGTCTTATGTTCAGCTCCTTTTGAGAGACTAAGTATTTCAAAGACTTATGATCTGAAGTTCAAATCGCCCTCCCAAAAGATAATGCCTCCACAACCTTAAAGCAAATATAATGGCAGCTAACACCAAATCATGCTTAAGACACCTCACTTCATGTGTTCTGAGCTGTCTAGAAGGATAAGCAATCACTTTACCTCTTTACATCAACACAGCTCCCAATCGAATTCCACATGCATCAATATAAATAACCAAATTTTGATTCCCCTCCAGAACCACTAACACCGGTGCATGGATCAATAAGTGTTTTAAGGTCTGGAATGCTTCCTCACACTTATCAGTCCATACAAACTTCATATCTTTTCACGTAAGCTTAGTCATCGGTGCATCTATTCGTAAAAAATCCTTTATAAATCTTCGATAATATCTAGCCAATCCAAGAAAGCTCTTTATCGCAGTCACCGTTTTTGGTTTCTTCCAATTATTCACCGCCTCAATCTTAGTCGGATATACAGACAACCCGTTCTCTGAGACTACATGGCCAAGGAACTACACTTCCTTCTTCCCAAAATGGCACTTTGAAAACTTAGCATTCATTTGATGCTCCCTCAACATCTTGAGCACAACTCTAAGATGAACTTCATGCTCCTTCTCATCCTTAGAGTATATCAGAATATCATTTATGAAGACCAATAAAAATCTATCCAAGTGCTCTCGGAAAATTCGGTTCATCAAGTCCACAAAATTGCCGACGCATTAGTTAGTCCGAATGGCATAACTAACCATTCGTACGATCCATACCTTGTCCTAACATCATCAAAAGAATACTATCCTCTGTCACTCTAAGTTGATGAAATCCAATTGGTAAATCCAACTAAGAGAATACCTTGGATCCACTTATCTGATTGAACAAATCGTCAATTCTCGATAATGGATATCGGTTCATTATCGTCTTCACATTCAACTTACGATGATCGATACATAGCCTTAATGATCCTCCAACTTCTTAGCAAACACCGCAGTAGCTCCCCATGGCAAACTGCTCCATGGAATAAAATTCTTGCCTTCCAAATCCACCAACTACACCTTCAACTCTCTCACCTCCATAGGTGTCATCCTGCTTGATGTCCTACTCACTGGTTCTGCTCCATGCACCAAATCAATCCAAAACTCAACGGCTCATTTCGATGGTAATCCAACTACCAGCTCAAACACATCAGCAAATTCTCTAACTACAAAGTCTCGATGCAACTCATCATCCAACTCCATTATGCCCAGTAAAGCATTTACTTCGCAACTCGGGTTTTTTACTTTATAAACTATCTGATCACTACAATCCGGGTGACTAAGTGATATTTTTCGATCGTGCTAAAATATCTTGTCATCATATTTATTTAACCAATCCATCCCAAATCCCACAAAGTCAAATACATGGAAACAACAATCAAAAGTATGACCTAGAAAATTAAACTCTAAATGGTCACAACTCATCCCAAGTATTGCATACCGTCCTATCAAATTTGCAACCCTTAAGGAAGTAACTAATTATGAGGGATCTAGGTTAAGCTTATTTACTAAGCATAGAGAAATAAAAGAATGCGATGCACTAGTATCAAATAAAACGCTAATAGACATACCGTGAATCTGTAGCTAGCCTCTAAGAACAGCCTTCCATTTTCCTATATATCGGGCCTAGAAGTAGCAGGCTCCAATGCATAAACTTGCCCCCCAACCTTATGTAGCAGGCTCCTTGCATTGGTTCTTATAATGGCCGATCTGATCACAATTAAAGTATCAGATGTTCTACTTTCCAACTACATCTATCCCTTTCTCTATTCCTTTTCCAGTATGGCACTCATTAGCATAGTGTTCTTTCTTATCACATTTATAACAAACCACCTCATCTTTTCCCTTCTTTTATGCTCCTTCCTTCTGAGCATTCTTCTTAAGGAAAAAGTTTCTTTTCTGCATTGTCCTACCTGGACCTCCTTCATTTTCTTCCTCAAACAAGCTAACGCCTCTTCCTTCCCCATCGCCATTTCTACCAGTACATCCCTTGAACCCTTAAAGTGCGGCAAGGTAGCACTTATCTACTTCGGCCTCAAGCCTCTTATAAACTTCTCATTCCTCCTGATCACCGTATCAACAAAAGCATGCTCGTACCAGGCCAAGTCTTCAAATTTTCTTGCATATTCTAGAATGGACATCTCTCCTTGCTCCAATTCATCAAACTTCCTAACCAATGCCGAATGCACCATCACCGACATAAATATTTCTTGAAACCTTCTCCTAAACTCCGCCCAAGTCATGGTTTCCTTATCAACACCTGCTATAACAGTATTCCACTAAAATAGAGCAACTCCTTGAAGCTGTCTCGAAGCTACTCTCCTCTTTTGCACGTCATTCAATCTTAACTCAGCAAAAATCCTTTCACATTGCCACAGCTAGTTTTCAACCTCATCGCATCTTCAGTTCCAACGAACGACTTCCCTCCAAGCCTAATACAGTCTCTGCTCAGGTTAGCATACTAATTGACTATTGGAGCTTCCTAAACTCCTCCTTCAACAACATTTCCTCCGACAATTCTAGCTGCAATTCCAACATGCATCATGTTTACAAAAAACTGATACATGGCTCCCATATCCACTTGGGGAACCCCAGCACCAACGTTTTTAGCTTGATCCTGACCAGGACCACTCCTATCATTTGGTCGGGCATTTCCATTAGTGGTGGTGCTATCTCCTCCAAGATTAACAATCCTCTTCGTCTTTCCATATCTGATTAAAACCTTGTGAGATACAGGTGAATAGCCAAACTAAGATAGGAGTCTAGAGATATAGCGCATACTTATATGTATAGCAAATACAAGAACGTTACTATAACTTTATCCTATACCCCGATCTTAAATCTAATTGCAAAGGATTATGTTTTCAGAAATCATTTTTAGTTAAAATATGTCATAAACCATGCTCTGATACCAAAGCTGTAACATCCCCTATTTAGAGGCCCAAAACCAAGTGCTACCAGATGTTGAAGTCATCTAAAGTATTAGCTTCCGGCGACTAAATATGGCTATGTTAATGGTATCAATAATATTAGAAGCACTTGAATATGAAACAAAACATAGATTTCAAAACAAAATTTACTTCATTACATTTCAAAACCAAATGTTTCACATTCCCAACACATAATCCCAAATTCGTTCCCAGCACAGATAAAATGTACTTATTACAAATACGCCAAGAGTGGTATATGAAAATACCCCCTTAGATGATCAGAGTCATAGAGTCATAATAGACTTAATAGAAAACATAGCGGAAATACATCAGAACTTAAAAAACTGCAACCCCTAAATAGCTATCCTTTTGCCTCCTACAAGCCTCTGGTAGCCTTATTAGTCATCCTACTTAAACCTGAAAAACCTTAATTCCTTAGCCTACTAAAATTGATTTTGAGCACCCGAGAGTTTAAGGAAAAAACATAAACATCGAGTCAGACATAAAGCCTGACATGAAAAATAATATACATCTTAGAATATATATGTTAAGTAAGACCACGCCTCTTTGCGGGACGAGTTTCCCCTCACTAACATCCTTTTAAAATATATCTTTGAAAAACTTTTTCCTGCAATTAAAACTAATTAAACACTATAAAGCATCATTCTGTAAACATATATAAATATCATGTAATAATGAAATATCTGTTAAAACACATAAGTTTTGTTTGGATAACTTTTAACCTTTGGCTGACTCGGGCCTACTTGACAATATAATCAAAATTAATCTAACACCTGTTAGCTATTCTTCTTTTGGATGATCTATCCTTAACTATTTTTTAAATACTTCACTTATGGATGGACTATTCTTAACTATCTGTTAAAAACTCCTCTCCTGGACGGTCTTTCCCTAACTTAATCATCTCCAAGGTCTTCCCGGTCCTAATGGTTTTTCGAACTAACCAATAACTTATCTATATAAACATATATTCCTTTCAGTGTAATCATAATTCTAGTCAACCTGTGACCAAGCCCTACACACTGGAATTTTGAAAAACAATTGGCTAGGGCTAATAGCTATGTATAGGCGCGGCCCCATACTAGTCCCATCCGCTATTCTAGTATCCGAGTCTTTTCACTTAAGGATCCACTCCCATAATTTTCATTGAAAATATTTTCAAAATGATTTAAAACTTTAAATCAAGCTTAAACAAGAAAAAATATATAATCTATATGCTTTACTCAAAATCATATCACTATGTTATATATATATATATATATATATATATATATATATATATATATATATATATATATATATATCTTCTTTACTCAAATTTTAATTGATGAAAACATTTAGCACTTGAAAGAACCTCTTTGTAAACTTTTGAAATCATCTCTTTCAAAACAGATATCAAACCTTTCGAAACTATTGAAAAACAAACCTTTCGAAAGCAATAAATCTTTGGACATCCTTCTTTAGAATTACTTCAAAATATTGCCTTAGAAAACCTTCCATCTCAAACCTTTCGTATCCATTGAACTAACTTTTCAAAAACCATTGAATTAAACCTTTCGAAACCATTCAATAAACAACCTTTCGAGTTTATTGGAAACGACCTTTCGAAACCATTCAATAAACAACCTTTCGAAGGCATTAAACCTCTTAAAACATAAACCTTTTGAAGAATTACTGGGTTCAATTTAAATAAGTGGAAAAGCTTCTTTTAAAACCTTTCGATTTCATTCAAAACAACCTTTCGACTCCGTTAGACAATCTGCTTCAAAAGCTTTGCTCATACTTCAATTAGAAAACAAGGGTAAATCACCTAAGTCGAAAGCTCTCTTTTTAAAGCATAGAGAAGCGGCTAATTTTACAACAAGTAAACCTTTTAACTTTGTCAGAAAGTTCAAATAAAAAAACCAAAGTGGCAGTAAACTTTCGGAAATGTCAAAAGGTTTCAAAACAAAATAGTGATAAAACAACAGTAACCTTTCGATTGTGTCAAAACGTTTAAATCCTTTATTTTAAACATTTGACTTGGTCGAAAGCAACCAAGTTGAAAGCTCTTATTCAAAAGCAAAGCAGGCTATCTTTGTTTTATAAAACAAACACACTTCAACCTTTTTGGCAACCAACCTTTAGAACCCTTCGATTCTGTCCAATTCGTTACGTACTAAGTATCTTGATACCCTATGCATTGGTTTGGCCCTATCAAAAGCTATAAACCTCTCGACCTTGTCGAAAGGTCCGGGTCGGAAGGTTTAATGCCGTAAATGGCTGAAACATGCTAAAAGTATGATTTCATTGTTTTTAACTTAAAAAGGATAACTTTTCAACTAACCTGCCTTTATTTGTCAAATTCTCATTGGTTAACACATATTTTTTTTTAAAAGTGCTGCAACTATTTTCATAATTTAATAATAACTATATTTTAATAAATGCCCCTTCTCCTTAATTAAATATATAAAACATTTAAGTCTCATACGTTAAATAATTTTATATATTCATCAAAACTCTAAGGAAAAATTTAAAAAAAAATCGAAAAATTAAATTTTAATATTTTTTCCAATATATAAAAATTCCAAACCCAAATAATCATTATTTTAGCCGTAAATAACTTATAACCTAATAAATTATTTTCTTTGCTAGAAAATTAATATAAAATCCACATTAGCTTAGAAAATTATGAAAATTGAAAATAATCTCTAAACTATCATTTTTGACCTATATGTAAATTTTCAAGGCATTTGGATGTCGTCTAATTGGATTTTCATGTCAAACATATCTTAAAAACGAACAAGAACATATATAATTCATCATCAACAAGCATATATATAACTTTAATTATCAAAACATGGCATATACTTGAAAAAACATTTCATATCTAATCTAAAAATTGAAAACCATAAGAAAATGGGATGTAGTAATTATTCTCCTTAGCTTTGAGATTAAAAGATGTGAGTTTTGTTGTTGATTATGTTGATTATCTTCCATTTCTTGAATCCTAACTTTAATCTTCTCTTGAGAAAAATAATGGTGGCCGGCCTTAAATGTTTTAGTTTGCTAAAATAAAAATGAATGTGAGTTCTATTTCCTTAGGGTTTAGGGTATTATCCTTCCCTATTTCCCATTTTGCCCTTACTCATTTCTAACACATTTGTTTATGTTATTTTATTTTAATTAACACATTAACATGGCACGACTACCCTTTACTCTAGTCAAACCTCAATTTATTAATCTTCACATTATTTTATTTTATTTACCCAATTAATTATTCTAAATAATGTAATAAAAATATGGGGCGTTACAATACCTTTCGAAGAAGTTGGCTAATGTGTCCTACTAAATAACTACCTAATACATTCTTTCGAAAGCATAAATTTTGTCTTGTAGGTTTCACAACCTTTAGTATATGCTTATTTCCAATTTTTTTAAGTTAAAGATGCATATATTTTATAAATTGGGCTGTAGAAAACATACTTTTTATAAGTTGCGAATCAAGTAAAGCATTTTGACCTAGTCGAAATCTATTGTATCGATTAAAATTTAGTTGTTGATTTGCTTTCGAAACCATGCATCTCTTTCGATTCTATTGGAACCTTTCGTAACTAATCGTGATTCGATCATTATCTTTTTCCAATTTCGTCGAAACGTCCCCTGTTCTTTTATTTTTTTAATTAATATGATTCAAACTAATATCTTTCGACTTAATTGGCATATATGGTTTTGACAGCATTCACATTCCCTTAGAGAAACCGAGTCTATGGGTTTCGACAGTGTCGAAAGATTTCTTTCAAATTGTTTGTTGATTATTTGTAGCATATATTTTATTGAAATTCCTTGTGTAAGTCTCAACTATTTTTTTCCAATAACAAAGCTTCTATTGAGCCTCTGATGTTGTCGAAAAGTGTTTATTGCACGTATACTTCCGACCTTCCTTTCGACCCTATCGAAAGCTCAGTAAATTTCATACTTGGGTTTTCAACATTGTTGAAGGGTGCTTGTTGGGAGTCAACTTCTACTTTTCCCTTTCAACTCTGTCAAAAGCTCAATAAATCTCATCATTTTCATATTTTTTTTAACTTTAAAGAATATGTAATTTCATGTTTTTATTTGATATTCTAATTGTTGTAATAGGTTTTCAATTCTTTGAAAGAATGTTAATTTCATAAGATACTATAATTTTTAACTGAAATGATTTCACTAGGAAGAACCATGAGTTCACCCAAGAAGATTGAAGCTACCTCCAAACATTCTTTAATATCCTCCCAGGATGAGGTGGTTGCGATTCTTAATGGCTTTGGAATTACTGGGGTGGAAGCTATCCTCCCTTTTGAAAATGACACCATTCACAGTCCTTCTGGAGGGTTCTTTACCTACACAACAATCCATATTTGGCATGAAGGATTCCTTCCCTTCCCGAACTTCTTGTCCAAGTTTATAACCTACCTTGGAGTTGCTTCCATCAACTATCACCCAATGTATACACCTATCTTCTATCCTTGGAGATCATGGCCTTGGAATCTGGAATTCCTTATCTAAATGCAGAAGTGCTGATTTATCTTGTCTAGTTGGTTAAGCCTAGCAACTTGAACAACCAAATCTTCAGAATCAATCCCCACAAAAGCTAATATCTGAAGGGTTAAATAAATTTATGGACTGGGAAACACAGTTCTTCTTTTTCAAGTGCTCTCCCAACATTAGTGCGGTTTTCACTTCTCCTCGTAATTTGATTTCAGAATTTATTTTTCAATTTAATTACTTTCCTTTGCTGATCTATGCTACTTTGCTAGGTGCTTCTACTAAAAGGCTAAATGAAGAAGATAAGAAAACAGTAGAGTCGTTGATTGCTACTTCGAGTAAGATTGGGAACAGGCTAACTTTGTTGAATCCTATGAATTTATAAAAGCATTCCCTCTTGCCAACTGGTCATAGGATACTTGGCCAACCTCCTGTAGTCCAACATACATCTCGGAATAAGCGCATCTTTTCCTAGGTGATCCAAAAAATTTCTCCCCGATGTTACCAATATGCCCCTATCACTCTGGTAAGTTTAAATGTTGTACTTGTAGTTTATTGCTGTATTATTTTTCAAATCACTTCATTGACTCATGACTTGTTTGAATTTTCTGCAGTTACTCCCTAGGTTGAATAATCTTCAAGTGATCCGGCTCTTACTTCTTCAACTTCTTGTGCGTCATCTTTTTCCCAAGCCATTGCTAGTCAAATATGGCCACTAAAAGAAAATAAGGTAAAACGACTATGTGGAACCAACCCCAAAGAAAGCCAAAATTGTAGAAGTTCCTGATTCTCCATCGCTCTAAGATGGGGAATTTGTAGATATTGATAAATATTTGGAGAGTCCTATTAATGAGGCCCCTATCGATCCATTTAAGAAGATTCCATCAAAAATTGATCCATTCTCTCACATTGTCGTCTCCAGCTCTCCAAGTGTGATCGAGCAGATGAAAAAGATTTGGGGACTTCGACCCCTTCTCAAGGGCTGAATCCTCCTGGACCGTCATCACCTATACCTTCGAGTGACTTTGAAAAGATAGTCCAATCTATCCTAAACTCTTTGTCTTTTGCTTCAGTTCAGCCACATTTCTCCGTTCCTAACTTAATGGATCATTGTCGCTCTCTAACTGAACAACAATTTTTGGTAGGCTTCTTATCACTTAACCTTATTATTATTATTGCCTTTTCTTTAAGTTTTGACTTATGTTGTACTTTTCCTTTTAGATTTGCAAAAGTTTGTTCTCCTTGTATGAAAATGCATCAAAATCCTCCACTGAATAATCTAAGCTTCGAGAGGAAATTTCTAACTTAAACAATCAAGTTTCCTCCGTATCCGTGCAGAAAAATGAGGCTGTGATTGAATTGGAGCGATTGAGGGCTTCTTTTGCCCAATCGGAATCTATTATTTTGGAGGAAAGGAAGGCACATCAACTCCTTGCAGATGGGAATTTAGCATTGACAATGACTCTAAAAGAGTCGAAGGAGGAAAGGACTAGAATGGTGGCCAAAAAATCTTCCTTAAAGCAAAATTTAAATAACAATAAAGATTCTTTAAAATTTGCCATCGAAACCATTTCTGATGCAAAGAGGTGTGCATCTCAATTTCTCAATACTTTTCTTGAGGATATCATTATGAATTCTTTTGAAGATGCTATGATGCTCGCCTATGCTGACAATGTCGACAAGTTCCCTGAATTGAGCTTCCCCTCACTCGACCCTGCTCTTTTCAATAGGGTCATGGACAAAATAAAAAATATGGAGCAGGATTTTTATGTCGTGGAAAGAGGGGAGATCGACGCCTTCAAAATTTTATTTTTTGAAGTCCCTTCCATGACATAGACTCTGATTGCAAAGATAGAGGTGACATGGATGAAGTTGCCAAAGGTGAGAGCGGCAACAATGATGATGATAATGATGACAACGATGACAATGATGATGACAACATTGAGAGGGGTCAAGATCCAAGTGGCAACAAGGGTGGCCACACTGATGCTCCTGAGAAAGATGGAGATGACAACATGAGAACTTCCAAAAAAGTCAATTCCAATTCCATCGTCTCATAAAGTAAACCCGCCTGAACCCCCTGTGCCTTCAAGCCCTGAAGAGGAGCCTACTTATATTAATATTTAGGAATCAAGAGAGAAAGAGTAGGTTTCTCAAGCGTCAATTCACGTCTCTTAGGTATGGGATTCTTTATTTAAACAGCTTTCACTCCCTAGATAGTAATAGTTTAAACCCTTTATTTTAGATAAGGAGGAAACCCATTCACCCCTATAAAACCAAGCTTGAAAAGCAGAGATAAATATTTTATATTGGAAGTGAGATAAATAGATGAAAGAACACAACATTCTTTCGAATAAATATCATAGGCTTAATAGTAGTCCAGTAGTGTTAGCATCCTTCAAACATCAAGAAGCTGCCCCATGATTGAGAAGAGCGCGCCTACGATATGATGGTCTTTTAAAAGAGAATCGAGAGTTGATCACACAATTCTGGATGTTGATTGAGGAGAAAAAAAATTTGGTAGATTTCTTATACAAAGCCTATTGTAGACACCCAACCACAGATTTGTCATATTAAGGCGACTTTAGTCGGGGTCTACTTAGGCTTCTACATAAGAGAAACTTTAATGAATTTGGATCTGACTCGCATCCTGGAGCATGTTGGAACTTACCATGGGTCAGTGATAAGTACTTGAGCATGAATTTGTATACCTCCTATTCACCTGCCCAGTGCTGGAAGGTCAAGGAAGTTGGTGACCTGATGACAGGGGAGCTGGCGATCGAATCCCCGGTGAACGGCAGCCGTAACTATAACGGTCCTAAGGTAGCGAAATTCCTTGTCGGGTGATTAATTCCCCAAGATATGCCCATAGATAAACTCAAATACTTCAACAACAAGTTTGTTTTAGAATTATTTACTTATTCGATTTTGTATGAACTAGATGGATAGTCGTAATTATGTAATAATATTGATTTGTGAATGTCCATTTTAGTTTTCCTTTTATACTTAGCTATATTTCATTAAATTATCACATAGTCAATGTCCTCCAGGAAATTATTTTTCTATAGATTATTTAAGCCGGTATGTTAAACTAAGATGAGACTATCTCGAAAAGGCAATAATTTTGAAATCCTCAAAACTAGTCAGATATTGTTTTCTTAAAGATTTGCAAAATCTTTATATGGAACATCCTCGGCTCCATTTCGGTTTTCTTTGTGAAGAAAAAGGAAAGCTACTTAAAGAAATACGGATATATCATATCAAATTAATGTGCGGTCGTGATAGTCCTCCTGCTGAGGAATGGGACTATAGCAAATATCCTTCAGTTATTGCTTCGAAAATACTTAATGTTCCTTTTGATTCAACAATTATTCTTTCTGCTAATTCATTGAATAAACTTAAAAATGCAGTTTCCCAACTTTAGATGTAAAACAAGTGTCTAATTGTATTTTTTTTAGGTTCATTTTTATTTAAATTGTAATCTTCTATCGTTAGAACAAAGAGATGGATTAATCAAGTCTTGACTTTATTTTCATTTTCTTTGTTTATTTAATATGAGTTTTTATTGAATATGCTAGTATATGATTTTTGTTTGATGACAATAAACATATATATATATATATATTCATTTAAATGTATTCGTTATTTTACTATTTTATTTTTCATATAATTAAATAAATATTTGCTGAATAAAATTAATAACATAGAATTTAAATTCAAATAGATATTTTATTCAAATAAATATTTTATTACAATTTTGAATAGTACAAATTTGTGCTCTCACTTTATATATAAAATTTTAATTAGAACACATTTCAATTTATACAACTGTCCTTACTACATATCGCTCATTCACTCGTATTTTATCTTCTACTCTACTCCAGCCCGAATCCAGCATCTAAGTTATTCGAAAATAAACACTGACGTAGTAAAATTGAAAAAGAAATATTCTTGCAGTGTAAAATAAAACGTGTTTTGAAAATATTATTTGCCTCGGTAATTTGGGTTGTTCGTCATCATTTAATTTTGAATTCATTGTACACGAACAACTTGTGACGTGCACAGTGTATCATTGTACATGCCGCAAGGCCGTGCACACCGATATACACTTGATGAAATTGCAGGGATAGGTGAGCACAAGGTCAAAGCCAAGCCGAGGCTTGACTCAACTCAGGTGCTTTACAAATAACATCACAAAATTTTCGAGTACAAGTTCACAAGCAACAAAGCCTCTACATTCAAATGGGTCAACTCAAAAGGTAAATGAATAGTACACATAACCCAAACCAGTGCCAAAACATAATTGCAAACTTTCTTTAAACACAAGAGGCATAAACAATAATGACCTTGTTGAATATGCGAGTATATGATTTTTGTTTGATGATAATAAACATATATATATATATTCATTTAAATGTATTTGTTAATATACTATTTTATTTTCACAGATTAAATAAATATTTGATGAATAAAATAAATAACACAAAATTTGAATTCAAACGGATATTTTATTCAAACAAACATTTATTACAATTTTTGAATAGTATAAATTTCAAGCAACCACTATATATACTACAATTTGGATTACATCACGATTCACATTTACATTTGACCTCACTACATATCACTCATTCACTCACACTCGTTTTTGTCTACAACTTCATTCCAATATGAATCTAGCATCTGAGCAATCTGCAAAAATATACGTTGTCGCAATAAAATTGAAAATAAAATATTTTTGCAGTATAAAACAAAATGTGATTTTGAAAATAATATTTGCCTCATTTATTTGGATTGTTCGTCATCATTTAAATTTGAATTCATCACACATGAGCAGCTTTTGACATGCACAATATATCACTGTACATGCCACAAGGCCGTGCACACCAATACATACACTTGATAAAATTACAGGGACAGGTGAGCACAGGTCAAACCCAAATGATGTCACAATATCAACACAAGGTCAAACCCGAGCTTTAAGCTAGATTCAACACAGATGCAAATGGCCAAAACTCAAAAGTCAAGCCTCAACCAAAGTTTAAGACGTTCACATGAATTTAACTCAGTACAAAAGTGATAATCTACAACTCAGTGCAGCACAACCAAACTGTCCAGGCTTAAAGACCATAGAACAGGAAGTGGAACTGACCACATAAGGAAATGCAACAATACTCAAGTATAACCACCACAAACTCAATTCAAAAAGTTAGGCAATGTCAAAGATTAGAACAATGCAAAACTTCCAAATGAACACATAATGAAGATAAGCTACTGAACTCCAAGCAAAACTCAAAGGCAAGTACAACTCTAACGGGAAGCACACAAATGCACATACCAAACATGTCAACACACAAGGGATGCACCAGTAAACCTGGCTTCACAATGAACACTACAACAACAATAACAAATGGAGTAAAGAGTAGCAAGTTCAACCAAAACAAGTCAAATGCAATATGACAACAATGCAGAACTACTCGTGACACAGATACAAGATGAAATACACAATACCATAATGTATCAGAGGGTTGCAGATACAAGAAAAAGTAACTTCAACAAGTTATGCAAACAATGCATGCAACTACACGATGAAGTCGGCGCCAACAGTACAATGTGGATGTCGAATGGCCAAGCAAGTACACACACTAAACCAACAAGAGGCCAGAGGAAATAATATGGCAACAAAGCAAGCACATGAATGCACAGTGCAAACAACAACAGCAAGTGATACAACAGCTCTATGACAATATCAAGTGAAGGCCACAGCAGCTCAAATGAGCAATCTCACATATGACAGTGAAACAGGGCAGAGAAAAGCCGTATACATGTTCGAACAAAGCACAGTTCAAAGCAATACTACAAGTCGAGTATGCTACAGGGATAAATGCAAACGGCCAGAGTCAAGCACAAATGAAATAAACACTAACAAACGAAGTCAATGCCGAGGTCAACAGAGCAAAGTCAGGAAGGATCAAAAATGACTGAAGTCAATCTACAAGCATCAGAAGAAACCGTGGGTCAAAAATCAAAAAGCCAAAGTCAAGTAGGAAATTCACTACCGTAACGACCAAGGAAAGATCGAATGGTTCTGAATCAAAGCCGTGTTAATCAAGAAATCGAGCGAGTTCGAAATCAAAATTGTGTTAATCAAGTAAACGAAATTATTCAAAATGAACAAGTCATAAATTATCATCAGCATTAAAACAAAATCGAATGGCCGAGATAAATCAAATGACGAATTCAAATAAATGTATACAAACGAAAATCAAGGATCATGAATCCTATATAAACAAGCAACATCATCGGCAATTGGATCATAGAGCTCAAGCAAGAAAAACAGTAAAGAAAAAATACAAATTACATATTGTATTTACAGTTGAACTGAAATCAAATTAAAGGATCTGTATTCGAAGCAAGGAGATGGTTGATTGCTAAAGCAAATCAGAGGAACTACTGTAATCGATCAACAATCAATCAGGTTCTTCGATAACCGAAGCCCTAATCAGACAAGGCCGAAGCCCTAGCAAATCTCACTGAATCGAAGACAAGTACGAAGCCCTAGTTAATCTCACAGGAGCGAACTCAAGGCCAAAGCCTTAAATTCAGAGCAAAAGAGTGACGAAATCAAAGCCGCCATTCTTTGATAAAAGTAGGCCGACATATTAAAATAAGAGGGGGATATTTTTTACTTAGGCCATCTCTATTTAGGGTTTATAATTAGGGTTTTATTGTTTAAGTTTTTTTAAATTTAATTTTTTTCTAAACAGTTGTAATTTCTAGTCGTGTGACTAGGGGACTAACTACGTGGCGTTGTTTGAGAATTCGCAACTCAATGGCTGAGTTGTGGCAGGGTTTTGGGCGTAGAGTTAGGTTAGTCAATAGCAGGTTTTGCAAGTTTACGTGTGTAAGCATTTGACTATCTAATTTCTAGTAGAAACCTTGGGGGAAGCACGTAGGCAGGGTTTTGCCGAAGCTGGGTAAATTCTGTGTCGTTCTATTTCTACATTTATTCTGCTATTCTCTGTGCTGCTATTGTTTTGATATATCTGTGTTGAAATAATTTTATAAGCTTCCGCAATAATTTTTATATGTGATAGTATCCCCCTATTCACCCGCTCTAGGGTGAAATCGATCCTACAAGTGGTATCAGAGCTAGGAATAGAAGACAACTTCTGTTTTTAAAATTTTGATTTTTTTTTTCAGAATCAACTTTTTTTAAAAAAAGTTGAATTTTAAAATGGCTTCTTTTAATAATGCTTTTGCTGAGGGTCAGTCCATAGTTAGACCACCAATGTTCAATGGTGAATACGCCTACTGGAAAAATAGAATGAATTTTTTTCTAAAAACCATTGATGCTTGGAATATTGTTGAGACAGGTTATAGAGCACCAACTATAATTGTAGATAAGCAGGAAATAGATAAACCGATGGATCGACGGACAGAGGTAGGAAATAAATTACAAAATGCTAATGCTAAACTATGAATTCTATTATCTTTTCATCGGGCCAATTTGAATTTAATCGTGTCTCACATTGTCTAACTGCGTACGAAAAATGGCACACACTCGAAGTGACTCACGATGGAATGTCTTGTAATGACCCTCTATTTTGGACTATTCGCATCCGCACATGTCGGACTTGAATAAATCAAAATACCGAATTGTTAATTTAAAATTTGACAAAACTCAGGTATACAGTAAATAAATAATCACAGAATCACAGACACAGAGTAATAATATGCAGCGGAAGTAAAAGAGATAGTAGTTCATGAAGCTACTATACAAATATATAAGATACATCAGAGTTTACACAAGTTACAACAGAAGTCTCGAATACAATAGTCAAATACAATAATCAGAATATATCACTGGAATCAACTGAATATCTGAAAGCTGGGAAGATAGCTGGATCTCCAAGCGAAGCTCCAACTCTAAAGGTGAGTCTCAAAAGCTGAACCATTCAGTCTGATCCGAGCGTAAAGCAAAAACACAAGACACTCGAGTCAGGATTAATATTCTTATATCAATAAATCCAACTCAAGTGAAATAACAAACGAAATACAGGTAACTCAAAGGATGTTGGAATCACCATCCTCTAAGGATCCGTTAAACTATCTACTATGTAGTAGTATACGCTAAATAGATAATGTCTATCAGTAATATAAAATATCAAAATAGTGTTAAGGCGTTACCATTATCCCCCTTAACACGTTTTATAAGCATCATGGTCTATACAGCACTGTAAACTCCACCGTAAACTGGTGGGATATCAGGGAGTACTACATAGGTATAACACAAAACAATTTCGTAGTGGTCGCGTATATAGGGATACAAGTATGACAAGGCACATGAGGCAATACCCAAGGTAGTGAAACTACCGTTCGCCTGATCCGGACTGGTGAGAACGCATCGCCGCAGCGATCGCAACACCGCAAAACAACACTCCTGAAAGTACGAGGGTGCACCAATCAATCATATGTAATGAGTAGTAGTTACGAAGAAGTGTGTTCGCTCGAGGTGGCTAACCCCATTTGGCCCGGCACGGCTCCTGATTTTAGTCATTTCCAATTTGACACAGGTGTCAAGGCTATCCATTATCGTTCTCTTTCTTTAGTCATCACGTACATCGTTCCAACCACCTCATTCTGGATCATCACTCCGCGTATAGTTATTAAAGTGGTTTTCGGTTTAGATAGAGAGTATATCCTTAACCGATTCCGGTTTCTTTAATAACTTTCGTAATTATTACACCGATTGGTCGTTTAATAAATTTCAAAAACCAAATGAATTCAATTTCAATTTCAATTCGTAAATCAACATTTCGTTTGTCTTTCTAAATCAATTTCCAAAGTTTACGTTTTAAAACTTCCAAATTACCATTTCGTAATCTTATAATTCGATTTCAACTTTTATTTAAACAATTCAATTATTGATTCAAATTCATATATGAATTTTATTTCGAAATCATTTAAATAAATTAATTTAACACTCAAATCAGTTTCAAATTCATTTATCGATTTCATTCAATATTCGTTAAGTTACTTTATCATTCAAAACAATTTTACTTAATTCCCAATTCATTAAATCAATTACTTACGTTCATCTTCATTATATCAAAACTTCAAATTCAACTAAATTAGATTCGTCAAATCAAATACTCAAAATTACAAGTCTTACATTAATTTCAACAAATCATATTTTATTACTTGTTAAAGAAATTCAATTTCACTTATTTACTTACTTAAATAATTTCCAAAACTTAATTAACAAATAACTCAATTTCAATTATTTACGAAGTTCCAAATTTACTTATTCAAAAGTTCAATTTCTCTTATCAAAGAATTCAATCTTTATTCAATTATCAAATAATTCAATCTTATTCAATTATTAAATCATTTCAAACTTAATTATTAATAAATTCAAAACTTAATAATTACAACTTGATTATAAATTCAAACTTAATTATTAAATCCTTTCCACTTAATTATGAATTTAAACTTAATTATCAAATGATATTAACTTAATTATAAATTCAACTTAATAATTCCAAACTTAATTATAATTCCAAACTTAATTATAAATTCAAATTTAATTATTAAATGATTTCAAACTTAATAATTTCAAAACCCAATTATTACTAATTCCAAATTATTTATTAATAATTCCAAATTTAATTATTAAATGATTAAATTTCAAACGACGTGTTTTCATCAATTACTACGTTAACATTTGTTTCAGATTTCAATCTTTACATTTTCCTTTTATAAAATTCAAATTCCAGCTTCATTTCAAAACTTATTCTTTGCTCGAATAAAATCATTATTTATTTTTAAATCAGATTATTGACCAATCGGATTTTGTTTAATTCTCTATCCTAAGTGATGCAGCTCAGACCCGGATTGAAGAATTGCAAACTAACAGTTTCTAAGGCATGAGTCGTTCACAACCTAGCATGAGTCGTTCTCGTCTTAAGGAAGGAGAAGGCCTAGGTCGTATACAACCTAAGGAGAAAGGTATAGGTCGTTTCCGAGCTAACTTAAACAGGCAACGACCTAAGGGAACACATGAAACTGAGCTGCGACCTAATGAAGGCACTTTAGGTCGGTCACGACCTAAGGAGAGGATGTTTGGTCGTCTACGACCAAAGGATCCACGAGAAAAGAAGCTACGAGTTAATGTGGAGAAAACTTCGGAATTAAGTCGCTCGGTGAAGTTAGGTCGTTCACGACCTAGTGAAGGTTATTCACAATCTAACATGTTAGGTCGCCAAGATATTAGGTCGCAGGATGTTGAAGATATGCGAACGACCTTACTAAGTCGCAAGAAGATAGGTCGCTCAAAGAACATTCCGATCTAAGTTAGGACGCTGACCTGCTGCCGCATCCTTTAAGGCGCTGTTGGATGATGTTAGGTCGTTCACGACCTATAATTGAGTCTGTTTGTTTTGAGTCGCAAGTGTTTGGTCGTGGCCGACCTAAGTGTTGTAAAAATGTGTTGAGTATAGCGTTGAGTCGCTGTCGTTAGGTCGCTGCCGACCTAAGAGTCTGGTGATGTTTTGTTTGTGTTGCGTTGTGAAAGCTATAAATAGCAGTGTTGTGACATTTGTAATGGTTGTTGATTCTTGAATAAAATTCTCTTTTGTTAGCTTTGTGCTTTCATACAAATTGGTAGTTGAGTGTGATCTCCTATCTCCTCTTTCGGTTAATCGAGTGCGCTCGATTCAACGATCGTAGAAGCTGATTCACGGTATCTAGTGCGCTAGATCAACGTACGAAGAATCGTAGATCTTCTTTCTCGGTATCGTGCGCGATCAACGAGACGAAGATAGCTAGAATCCGGTATCTTTGGATCAACGGATTTGGGCCTTGCAGTATTCTCAACTCACCGATTGCTACATTCCATCGATTGAAGTTTGTTTCGATTTATCCGCTGCGTCAGTTTGGTATCAGAGCCATACTTGGCCAATCATAGCTAAGTTGATTCTTGGAGCCAAGTGTTTGGCGTTGAAGTTGGGCCGTGTATACTTGGGAAGTAGCCGAGCCTTGTGAAGTTGTTTTGAAGGTTGAGCCGCGACTTATTGATGTTTTGTTGAGGTGTTGTGTTGATTCAATCATGCCACCAAGGAGAGCCAATCGTCATCAAAACGTTGAAGCTTTGTATCGAAGAGAAGAAGCCGAGCTTATGGAACAACGTATTAATGAAAAGTTTGATGAAGGCATTGGAAAGTTGGAGAAATTGATGAATGATTTGAATCAAAGGAGGAGATCACCAAACTCGAACCATGGAGGAAACCGAGTTTCGCCATCGGTTACAAAAGCGAGGAGGGTATCACCACATTCTTGTAGAGATAGAAGAGAAACATCAAGTTCATCACGAAGAGATCATCATGACTATGCACATGACGAGAGAAGGAGTCAACGTGAATTTGACAATGAAGCATATAGAGATGAAGAGAGACATAGTCGAAGAAGCATGCATGAGCGAAGGGATGATAATGATCGAGATCGATGTAGGCGTACTTTTGATTTTGTTGAAGAGGGTGATGGAGCTAGTATTCATTATCGAGATCGGGACCAAGTTCGAAATTCTTACCGTAATATTGAAGATGATCGACGATGGGAATCGGGTATGAAGATGGAAATTCCAGAATTTAAAGGAGGAATGGTAGCAGAAGAATTTCTCGATTGGATTTCTAATGTTGAAGAGATCTTTGATTTCAAAGAGGTTCCTGAACATAGGAGAGTGAAGTTGGTTGCTACTAGGTTGAGGGGGAGAGCTTTGGCGTGGTGGCAGCAAACTAAACTTACAAGGGAGAGAATGGGGAAGTCAAAGATAGAATCGTGGGATAAGATGAAGAAGTTGATGAGATCTACTTTCTTACCTTACAATTATCAGTCACTTATGTACCAAAGGTTGCAGAATCTGAGGCAAGGGACGAAGTCTGTTAGTGATTATGCTGATGAATTTTACCAACTCATTGCCAGAAATGATATTATGGAAACGGAAGAACAGCTAACTGCTAGATTCATTGGGGGATTGAGAATGCAGATCCAGGATATGGTTAATATGTTCGATCCTAGATCAGTTGCAGAGGCACATCAGAAAGCGTTAGCTTGGGAGAAGCAAGGAAGGCGTGGAGGTGGTGTGTTTACTAATTCCAATAATCAAGCGAAGGGTGTTAGTGGAAGTTCTAGTGTTCCTAAACCTGTTACAAAACCAGTGGTGAAGGAGGCTGAGAAGGCGAAGGTTAGCAGTGGGTTTAAATGTTATAACTGTCAGGAGTTGGGTCACAAAAGCAACGAATGTCCGAAGCCGAAGAAGAGAACCATGGTTGCAGAAGTTGAGGAGGATGATGGTGAGGAGGCAGAATGTTCAAATGCACCTTATGTTGAGGAGGAAGAAGAATTGTTTGGAGATGAAGGTTGTAATCTTATGTTGAGGAGGTCATGTCTCACACCAAAGCAAGAGGAGGATTGTAGTTGGTTGAGAAGCAATATTTTTCAGTCGACATGCACTATTCTGGGAAAAGTTTGCAAGTTCGTTATTGATGCTGGAAGTTGCGATAATATTATTTCTACAGAAACAGTAAAGAAGTTGAACTTGAAGACTGAGAAACATCCTAAACCGTACAAGCTAGCATGGTTAAGGAAGGGTGGTGAAGTGAAGGTGTGTCGAAGGGCTTGTGTTAATTTTTCTATTGGGAAGAAGTACAAAGAAGAAATTTGGTGTGATGTAGTGGATATGGATGTTTGTCATCTGTTGTTGGGTAGACCATGGCAGTTCGATAGAGCAGTTCAACATGATGGTCGTGCCAATAGTTACAGTTTCATGTTCGAGGGTACTAAAATCACTTTGGTTCCCAAGAAACAACAACAGAAGGAGAGCAAGCTAGAGGAGATCGAGGAATTGAAAACTCTGTTGACTTTGAAAGAGTTTGTCAAGGAAGTTGAAGAAGAACCTGAAATATTTTTGTTGATTGGGAGAGAGAGTAATGAAGAAGTTGAAATTCCAGAAGAAGCAAAGCCAATTTTGAAAGAATTTGAAGATGTCTTTCCAGAGGAGTTGCCTAAGGAGTTACCGCCACTTAGAGACATTCAACATCAGATTGATCTTGTTCCGGGAGCAGTGCTACCACATCGACCACATTACCGAATGAGTCCGAAGGAACATGAGGAGTTACGAAGGCAGGTGGAAGAGTTGTTGGAACAGGGACGTGTTCAGGAAAGCTTGAGTCCTTGTGCAGTGCCAGCATTGTTGGTGCCAAAGAAGGATGGAACATGGAGAATGTGCACAGATAGTAGAGCTTTGAACAAGATTACTGTTCGTTATAGATTTCCTATGCCAAGGTTGGATGACTTGCTGGATCAGTTGAGTGGGGCAACTTTATTTTCGAAGATTGACTTGAAGAGTGGTTATCATCAAATTCGGATTAGACCTGGAGACGAATGGAAGACAGCTTTCAAGACAAGAGAGGGGTTATACGAATGGTTGGTTATGCCATTTGGTTTGTCGAATGCACCTAGTACATTCATGCGGGTGATGAATCAAATCTTTAGACCATTCATTGGGAAGTTCGTCGCGGTTTATTTCGATGATATTCTAATATATAGCAGGAGTATGGAAGAGCATGTTCTACATTTGAGGGAAGTGTTGATTATTCTCCGTGAAGAACAATTTTATGCTGCTACGAAGAAATGTGTGTTTATGACAAAAGGTGTCTTATTCCTGGGTTATGTTGTTTCAGGAGAAGGTATTCAAGTTGATCAGAGTAAAGTAGAGGCAGTCAGGAATTGGCCACAGCCAAAGACAATTACGGAAGTGAGAAGTTTTCATGGGCTAGCATCATTCTACCGAAGATTCATTCCACACTTCAGTAGCGTGATGGCTCCAGTTACTGATTGCATGAAGGGTAAACAGTTTTCGTGGACAGAAGAAGCCGGGATTGCTTTTGAACGAATCAAAGAACTGTTGACGACAGCGCCAATTCTTGTTTTACCTGATTTTCAGTTGTTGTTTGAGCTACACACTGATGCATCAAAGGTTGGGATTGGAGGAGTGTTGAGTCAGCAGGGGAGACCTATTGCATATTTCAGTGAAAAGTTGTCAGGGGCAAAGATGAGATACAGTACATATGACGTTGAATTTTATGCTGTTGTACAAGCTGTTAAGCATTGGAGACACTATCTATTTCAGAAAGAATTTGTTCTGTACACTGTTCATGAGGCATTGAAGCATTTACAGGGGCAGGATAAAATTTCAGCGAGACATGCATCGTGGATTGCTTATTTGCAACAATTTACTTTTGTTGTTAAACACAAATCTGGGGTGACGAACCGTGTGGCTGATGCTTTAAGTAGGAGGAGTCATTTGTTGACAACATTGAAGGTTGAAGTGACGGGGTTCGAATTACTGCCAGAGATGATTGAAGAAGATCCTTACTTTGTGAAATATGTTGAGAAAGTGAAGGATGGGAGTACCGATGAATTTATGTTGGTTGATGGTTTTCTTTTTAAGGGGAATCGTTTATGTATACCGGATTGTAGCTTGAGATTGAAAATTGTCAAGGAGTTACACGAGGAAGGGCATGTGGGCCGTGATCGTACCTTGCAATTAATTTCACAGTCTTACTTTTGGCCATCGATGAGGAAAGAAGTGGGAAGATTTGTGGAGCGATGTCATATTTGCCAAGTTTCGAAAGGAACCGCGACCAATGCTGGTTTGTATATGCCATTGCCTGTACCGGCTAGACCATGGGTTGATGTGAGTATGGACTTTGTATTAGGATTGCCAAGAACGCAGCGTGGTAATGATTCTATATATGTAGTGGTTGACAGATTTTCAAAAATGGCACATTTTATTGCTTGCAAGAAGACGTCGGATGCTGTTCGTGTTGCTCAGTTATTTTTCAAGGAGATCTATCGACTTCATGGATTGCCAGAGTCTATTGTGTCGGATAGATATACTCGTTTTCTGAGTCACTTTTGGTTGAGTTTGTGGAAGATGATCGGGACAAAGCTGAATTTTAGTAGCGCTTACCATCCGCAAACTGATGGACAGACAGAAGTTGTTAACAGGTCATTGGGAAATTTGTTGCGATGTCTTGTACAGGATAATTTGAAAAGTTGGGACATGAAGCTATGCCAAGCAGAGTTTGCTCATAACCATGCCATGAATCGTAGTACGGGTTACAGTTCATTTCAGATTGTATATTCAAATTTACCCAGGGGACCATTGGACTTAGCGGTGGTACCACAACCGAAGGGGACGGTTAAACGAGCTGCTGATTTTGTTGAAGGATTGACGGAATGTCATAGAATCGTTCAAGAACGATTGAAAAAGTCAAATGAGAAGTATAAGCGGGCTGCTGATTTGAAACGACGAAGTGTTGAATTTAAGGAAGGTGATTTGGTTTATGCTGTATTGACAAAGGATCGTTTTCCGGTGGGTGCTTATAACAAGTTGAAAGCTAGAAAAATTGGTCCTGTGGAGGTTGTGAAACGGATTAATGAAAACGCTTATAAGCTGAAGCTGCCGAAGGATGTGTACACTTCTGACGTGTTCAATGTTAAACATCTTATACCATATTATGGAGATGAACAATCTGATGTGGAAGAATTTACAAATTCGAGGACAAATTTTTCTCAACCAGGAAAGGATGATGCAGCTCAGACCCGGATTGAAGAATTGCAAACTAACAGTTTCCAAGGCATGAGTCGTTCACAACCTAGCATGAGTCGTTCTCGTCTTAAGGAAGGAGAAGGCCTAGGTCGTATACAACCTAAGGAGAAAGGTAAAGGTCGTTTCCGAGCTAACTTAAACAGGCAACGACCTAAGGGAACACATGAAACTGAGCTGCGACCTAATGAAGGCACTTTAGGTCGGTCACGACCTAAGGAGAGGATGTTTGGTCGTCTACGACCAAAGGATCCACGAGAAAAGAAGCTACGAGTTAATGTGGAGAAAACTTCAGAATTAAGTCGCTCGGTGAAGTTAGGTCGTTCACGACCTAGTGAAGGTTATTCACGATCTAACATGTTAGGTCGCCCAGATATTAGGTCGCAGGATGTTGAAGATATGCGAACGACCTTACTAAGTCGCAAGAAGATAGGTCGCTCAAAGAACATTCCGATCTAAGTTAGGACGCTGACCTGCTGCCGCATCCTTTAAGGCGCTGTTGGATGATGTTAGGTCGTTCACAACCTATAATTGAGTCTGTTTGTTTTGAGTCGTAAGTGTTAGGTCGTGGCCGACCTAAGTGTTGTAAAAATGTGTTGAGTATAGCGTTGAGTCGCTGTCGTTAGGTCCCTGCCGACCTAAGAGTCTGGTGATGTTTTGTTTGTGTTGCGTTGTGAAAGCTATAAATAGCACTGTTGTGACATTTGTAATGGTTGTTGATTCTTGAATAAAATTCTCTTTTGTTAGCTTTGTGCTTTCATACAAATTGGTAGTTGAGTGTGATCTTCTATCCCCTCTTTCGGTTAATCGAGTGCGCTCGATTCAACGATCGTAGAAGCCGATTCACGGTATCTAGTGCGCTAGATCAACGTACGAAGAATCGTAGATCTTCTTTCTCGGTATCGTGCGCGATCAACGAGACGAAGATAGCTAGAATCCGGTATCTTTGAATCAACGGATTTGGGCCTTGCAGTATTCTCAACTCACCGATTGCTACATTCCAACGATTGAAGTTTGTTTCGATTTATCCGCTGCGTCACTAAGTCAAGTTCATTTGGGTATTTATCATTTCAACCCGATTCCATTTCCCGTTCAAAATCAAGCATAATAAAGAGAACTTACAGTGTGATAACTGGGATGGTGTCAAAGTAAATAAACAAGCAATAACAACAATCAAAACAATCAAATAATTAATTCAAATAATCCTGAAATAAAGTATTAATTCACATTGTTATTTGTGCAAATTAATATAATTATTTCTAGAATCTACACTATCATTTCATGTAGATTAAAGATTATTACATTACGGTTTTTCCACTTGTCGTTTGATTTCAATTTCAAATTTAATACTACAACAATTAATCCAATATACGTTCAAAGGTTCAAAGTATAATTTATCAAATTCTACGTGTCAATTAACTTAACAATTAGAAGGGGACATATTATTCAAATTAACTAATCAAATTCAACACAAATGTCGATTCACAGTTTAAACTATCCTACATCAAATTCAATTGCCTAATATTTATCACTTTATACGTTACAATTTACATCCAATATAAACAAAAAAAATCTATCAATCGATTATCAACCAAACTGTATTATCATCGCATAAATAATTAACAGATAATGATGTCAGATGTCATAGTTGAACAGATACAGGTAATAACATACATAACAATGTAAATAACTAACAGCAGCATATTTCAATTGCTGTTTCAATTGAAATCAAATTTAATAAATAAAATAACATTAATCGTGAGTGATTGCTCACCTTTCGTGGCTAGAGCGGACAGACAGTGAATTGAGTTAAGGATCCAAGCACGAATTGCAAGGCAAGTAGATTGGCACGAATTGACGAACAAAGCTGATCAATAAGAATAGACGAAATCAAATTGGGCCGTTGGATATTATTGGTATAAGTGAACTCACAGGTAACTATATAATTATATATATATATATATATATATATATAAAATCATATTTTAAATTCAACCATATATTAAATTAAATATAAATATGGATTTAACAATCATAGTTTAAATTTAAAACATATATATATATATATACAATCAAACATATATACATTACTTACAGCCATAGTTTAATAACTTAAATATAACTACATGGTCACATAACAAAAATATAAACCCATATGTATTAATGTATATTTAACGCATCAGCCTATAATATGTAACTAACGTATTATGATAACCAACTAACATATGAACTACCTTAAAATAAGTAACAGATTATAAAAGGTAATAAAATATAAGTATGCATTATTATTTATTTTCAACTTTATAACTGTAAACATGTTTTGTAACATATATGACTTCATACTGTAAATCAACATAACATAGATATAAACATATAACAGATTTTCAAAACTTTATAAAATCAATCATAAAATATGGTTTGTAAAACATAAATACATATAATATAAGCAACACTTAATTTTACATATAAATAAGTGTATACAACATACTTTTAAACAAAACAGGTTTGAACAAAATCCACTCATATAACAAACTTACAGTAGGCTGTCTATACAAACTTTTATGTACCAAAGCAAAAAAAAATTTCTTATTTATAACAGACAACAACCCAAAGTAAGCTTATATATGTATATATATTAATATGTAAACCCATACATATACCTAGTACATGCCTCACAAATATATATCCAACCAAAGTTATATTGCAGTCTTTCAAAAATCTACTTTCAAGGTAAATACTTACAGTCTCAGCAAACTTCACTTATAAGCTACATCTATATAACATGTACCATCAAATCTTATATGTATCACTTTTATTATATGAATTTTATAACCTCTATATTATAAAAGAAAATCGAAATAGGTACTGAATTTATAAACAATAAACAGCAGAGCCTACACAAACTAATATACAACAATCATACGTATATATAATATATTAATATAATAAAAAAAAACAATAAAATAAACAATAGTTACCTAAGATATTCACATGTATACATGGATGGATGCGACTTTGGCACGAAAAAGTGGGAAGGTGCGGCGCTTAACAGCAGCAGCGCTTGGAAATATAGGAGGGAGTGGCGGGCTAGGTTGGTAAAGGCGCGTGGGTGGAAGCTTCGTGAGTGGAGAGGTCCGAAGTGGTGGCAGGCAACTATTTTTTTTTTTTTATGGAGGTGGTTGCGCATTGCGTGTTGAGGCTGAAGTACGGCGAAATGGACAGGGCCGAGAGGGAAAAATGGTAACAGCCTAGCGGCGGCAAGGAGTTGCGCTCGGTTCGGGTGGAGGAGCAATTGGCGCGGTTTGCGGGAGAAGCTAGGCGGAGGGTCGGCAAAGAAAATGAGAGACGGGTGGTGAGTTGGCTCGCGGTGATGGCTGCGCTCGGGTGGAGCTGGCGAGTGAGATCGGCGGAGCAAGGGGAGGTGGCTTTTGATGGGCAGTGCGGCGGAGCTACGGGCCGATGGTGGTTGCTGCCGATCTCATGGAGGACGATGGTTGCGTGGGAGCCGACGTGGGAAGCAAGGCGTTGGTGGCGGGTTGTAGGCGACGAGCTGTGAGCGCAAGGTGGAGGCTGGGAGTTTCGGCGGAGCTTGGCCGCATTGGTAAGGAAGGTAAGCGAAAAGAAAAGAAATGAGCAGGTTACCATTTACGCATATTCTTTTATATGTTTAATTTTTTTTTTGTA
Source organism: Allium cepa (assembly GCA_030765085.1). Lineage (NCBI taxonomy): Eukaryota > Viridiplantae > Streptophyta > Magnoliopsida > Asparagales > Amaryllidaceae > Allium > Allium cepa. The sequence continues at coordinate 506,756,795 of CM060941.1, read as the reverse complement.
AGAAGAGAAGGTAGCCAATAGAGATCTGGAATGGGAAGCAAAAGTGGAAGATGGAATGAATGGTTGCATTAAAAAAAAGGCTGATGACTTGGAAATGAAATAGCATGTAGTATGACTTGGAAATGAAGTAGCAGGTGGTAAAACTCTAAGCTTATGCTTATGTGACTCATTATATTCCCAAGATGAACACGTACAGTTTCAACATGCAAAAAAAAAATGTAAATGAGAAGTTATACTATATTATTTCCTTTAGAGTATGACAAAAACAAAGCAAAGAAAAAATATAGAGTGAGAAGTAAACCAATCGGCCAATATGAATTTGAAATAAAGGAACGGTAAAATTCATATTAAAATTTTGAGAATTATTAAAAGTCACTGTTCATTCTAGTGGATAAATGGAAAGCCACAGAACACCCTACAGACTCAAAATGGATACCGATACGGCTAACCATCTCTGTGAATTTCGCCGTTTTCCGGACTTCGAAATACACAAACAAATATAATGTAAAGATCAGCGCGACGAGACGATCAAAACGGTATACGGATATTGGTGGTATGATTGAATTATAAAAATTCAAATTTTTATACTAGCGGAAAATGCATGAAATACACAGAAAAATAAGATCGACGGAGCCAAAGATGTCCGATTTTGCAAAAACGACAAACTGACAACTTACTCAAAAGAAGTTTTAGAATTTTTCTATGTAAAAATATTTTGGTTTTGAAAATGTTTTATTTTCATCGCTTTTTAACTGATTAAATTGAAGTAAATTTACGCGCGAAATAAACTTTGATATTTTCGGACGAAAATTTACCAGTTGCTATGTTTAACTGGACGCATTCCAAATATCAAATTTATATTTCAAAATTTTATCGTTTAAAATCCCACAAAATTTCAGTTAGTAACGTTATTAAAACCGGTTAAATTTATGGGTCATTACATTCTCCCCCACTCAAAACTTTTCGTCCCCGAAAAGGAAGGAAGTAGGAGAATAGAAACAGTCAAAAGAGAATAAACTTGTATTACATTATAAACAATTAATTTAAACCATATGAATTTCAATTAAACTAAATTTATATTCAAAAATTTGTTTTAAAATCAAGGTTTTCATCAAATTGACTTGATTTCTCATTTATTAATGTTAGATACAAAAGGTTTCTTTCAAAACGAAATTAAATTTAAATTCAATTAATTCAAGATACTCCTTAAGTTGATTTAATTTCAATTTACTAATTTTCAAAACAAAATTTTTCTATTAATCACATCTATTATTTATCCAACTTTTCATTCTATTTATTTACATAAACATTTTAAAGTTTTAAATTTAAGTGAATAACATTTATTATACGCACTCATATTTTATTTATAAAGACAATTTATGTAATATTTATCCAATTTTCTTAAATTAACAATTTCAATGGTCATGAATTTGATTAGTCATTTATCATAATCATAATTTATTCGACAAATTAAAATTTTCTTTATTCCAAATTATTATTAAGTTTATTCTACTTAATGTATCCTATCACATATATAATAAGTATATTTACACTTATTATAACTACTCAAATTATTTAAAAATTCCTTTGATATCATTTATATTGTATAATATTCAATTACATAATTAACTTTTGAGCAATTTAGGTAAGTCATATTGAGTGCAATGAAATATTATACAAGTGAATTTCTAATTCAATTCTCACAAGTTTAAATATTAATTCAAAATTTTGGTTTCATTTATAATTGAAATCATCTTTATCCAAATTTTAAGAATTATATTTCCGATTAACTTCAACAATTTAGAGATAAATAAATATATATATAATATCAAATTAGATTTAAATCATAGGTCAATATATATATTACCAGTTAAATCATTCTTTAAGAAATTCAAATCAATTTATTTTTCAAAACAAACCGTATCAAAGCTACATAATAGTCTCTCCACTTCGAAACTCGAAAATGAATGTCGATGATGCGACCATCATCACCGAAATTTATTTTCCAGCGACAAAGAGAAGAGCACTGGTTTAAACATTTTAACTCTTTGAAATGATTTCAATTTGAAAATATTTTAAACTATACACTTTAAAAGTTTCAAATTAAACTTTGAAATCACCGGAAATTAAATTCTCAAATTTCTTGATTTACATTCATTTAAATTCCCAAATCAATTTACAAACCAAGTTTTATAATCATACACGATTTCATTTCATTTTCCAATTTTGAAAACAATATTATGTCAGTTTGCTCTGTTCAAGTGTTTTGGAAATCCTATCGATAGCGTTGATCAGACGAATCGATCAGAAACCCAAATCAACATCAACAACTCAAACGACACAAAATACATAAATATATAGCATTTTTAATATTAATTTTCAAATACGCTTCCTCTCACGACCATACAAGAAAGGATTTCAAAGCAAGGATAGAGGTTCAATTTTGATGGAAATCAAATCAGAGAGGATTTTGATTCTGAGATAGGTTTGAAAAAAAGAAGATGATTCAATAACAGAATCGGAAGATGGATGAGCTTGTTAAATTCACGGGAAACCTTAACTGGGTCGAACGGTACTTCAAGAATAAGATCGATGCTGAATTCCAAGGTAAATCAACATTCGATCTCAATAAATAAAATTCAGGTACAACAAGGAATAGGTAACATCGTAAACCGAGGATACAAATCTCCGGTAAATCGATGTCTATTGTAAAGGAGTTTCACCCCTTTATAAGTCAATTCGAAGTTTGGCGAGACCGCTAATTCATTATAAGAGTTATTCGAAGTGGAATTATGTGATACTCCGAAATTGAAAGAAGACGAACAGTGAGAGACAAGAGTGAATTTCGAAACCGATGGAACGTTCCAAAATTCAAAGGAATTGAGTCAAAAGGAAGAGATTGAAACTCGAATGAGATCTGTAAATACATTTACCCTATATGCTAAGTTTTGCCTAGAGCTACCAAAAGCTCTGATACCAACTGTAACGACCCGCTATTTTGGACTATTCGCATCCGCACATGTCGGACTTGAATAATTCAAAATACCGAATTGTTAATTTAAAATTTGACAAAACTCAGATATACAGTAAATAAATAATCACAGAATCACAGACACAGAGTAATAATATGCAGCGGAAGTAAAAGAGATAGTAGTTCATGAAGCTACTATATAAATATATAAGATACATCAGAGTTTACACAAGTTACAACAGAAGTCTCGAAAACAATAGTCAAATACAATAATCAGAATATATCACTGGAATCAACTGAATATCTGAAAGCTGGGAAGATAGCTGGATCTCCAAGCGAAGCTCCAACTCTAAAGGTGAGTCTCAAAAGCTGAACCACTCAGTCTGATCCGAGCGTAAAGCAAAAACACAAGACACTCGAGTCAGGATTAATATTCTTATATCAATAAATCCAACTCAAGTGAAATAACAAACGAAATACAGGTAACTCAAAGGATGTTGGAATCACCATCCTCTAAGGATCCGTTAAACTATCTACTATGTAGTAGTATACGCTAAATAGATAATGTCTATCAGTAATATAAAATATCAAAATAGTGTTAAGGCGTTACCATTATCCCCCTTAACACGTTTTATAAGCATCATGGTCTATACAGCACTGTAAACTCCACCGTAAACTGGTGGGATATCAGGGAGTACTCAATAGGTATAACACAAAACAATTTCGTAGTGGTCGCGTATATAGGGATACAAGTATGACAAGGCACATGAGGCAATACCCAAGGTAGTGAAACTACCGTTCGCCTGATCCGGACTGGTGAGAACGTATCGCCGCAGCGATCGCAACACCGCAAAACAACACTCCTGAAAGTACGAGGGTGCACCAATCAATCACATGTAATGAGTAGTAGTTACGAAGAAGTGTGTTCGCTCGAGATGGCTAACCCCATTTGGCCCGGCACGGCTCCTGATTTTAGTCATTTCCAATTTGACACAGGTGTCAAGGCTATCCATTATCGTTCTCTTTCTTTAGTCATCACGTACATCATTCCAACCACCTCAAAATCAAGCATAATAAAGGGAACTTGCAGTGTGATAACTGGGATGGTGTCAAAGTAAATAAACAAGCAATAAAAACAATCAAAACAATCAAATAATTAATTCAAATAATCCCGAAATAAACGTATTAATTCACATTGTTATTTGTGCAAATTAATATAATTATTTCTAGAATCTACACTATCATTTCATGTAGATTAAAGATTATTACATTACGGTTTTTCCACTTGTCGTTCGATTTCAATTTCAAATTTAATACTACAACAATTAATCCAATATACGTTCAAAGGTTCAAAGTATAATTTATCAAATTCTACGTGTCAATTAACTTAACAATTAAAAGGGGTCATATTATTCAAATTAACTAATCAAATTCAACACAAATGTCGATTCATAGTTTAAACTATCCTACATCAAATTCAATTGCCTAATATTTATCACTTTATACATTACAATTTACATCCAATATAAACAAAAAAAATCAATCAATCGATTATCAACCAAACTATATTATCATCGCATAAATAATTAACAGATAATGATGTCAGATGTCATAGTTGAACAGATACAGGTAATAACATACATAACAATGTAAATAACTAACAGCAGCATATTTCAATTGCTGTTTCAATTGAAATCAAATTTAATAAATAAAAGAACATTAATCGTGAGTGATTGCTCACCTTTCGTGGCTAGAGCGGACAGACAGTGAATTGAGTTAAGGATCCAAGCACGAATTGCAAGGCAAGTAGATTGGCACGAATTGACGAACAAAGCTGATCAATAAGAATAGACGAAATCAAATTGGGTCGTTGGATATAACTGGTATAAGTGAACTCACAGGTAACTATACATATATATATATAAAATCATATTTTAAATTCAACCATATATTAAATTAAATATAAATATGGATTTAAAAATCATAGTTTAAATTTAAAACATATATATATACAATCAAACATATATACATTACTTACAGCCATAGTTTAATAACTTAAATATAACTACATAGTCACATAACAAAAATATAAACCCATATGTATTAATGTATATTTAACGCATCAGCCTATAATTTGTAACTAACGTATTATGATAACCAACTAACATATGAACTACCTTAAAATAAGTAACAGATTATAAACAGGTAATAAAATATAAGTATGCATTATTATTTATTTTCAACTTTATAACTGTAAACATGTTTTGTAACATATATGACTTCATACTGTAAATCAACATAACATAGATATAAACATATAACAGATTTTCAAAACTTTATAAAATCAATCATAAAATATGGTTTGTAAAACATAAATATATATAATATAAGCAACACTTAATTTTACATATAAATAAGTGTATACAACATACTTTTAAACAAAACAGGTTTGAACAAAATCCACTCATATAACAAACTTACAGTAGGCTGTCTATACATACTTTTATGTACCAAAGCAAAAAAAAAAATTCTTATTTATAACAGACAACAACCCAAAGTAAACTTATATATGTATATATATTAATATGTAAACCCATACATATACCTAGTACATGCCTCACAAATAAATATCCAACCAAAGTTATATTGCAGTCTTTCAAAAATCTACTTTCAAGGTAAATACTTACAGTCTCAGCAAACTTCACTTATAAGCTACATCTATATAACATGTACCATCAAATCTTATATGTATCACTTTTATTATATGAATTTTATAACCTCTATATTATAAAAGAAAATCGAAACAGGTACTGAATTTATAAACAATAAACAGCAGAGCCTACACAAACTAACATACAACAATCATACGTATATATAATATATTAATATAATCAAAAAAAAAACAAAAAAAACAATAAAATAAACAGTAGTTACCTAAGATATTCACATGTATACATGGATGGATGCGACTTTGGCATGAAAAAGTGGGAAGGTGCGACGCTTGACAGCAGCAGCGCTTGGAAATATAGGAGGGAGTGGCGGGCTAGGTTGGTAAAGGCGCGTGGGTGGAAGCTTCGTGAGTGGAGATGTCCGAAGTGGTGGCAGGCAACTATTTTTTTTTTTCTTATGGAGGTGGTTGCGCATTGCGTGTTGAGGCTGAAGTACGGCGAAATGGACAGGGCCGAGAGGGAAAAATGGTAACAGCCTAGCGGCGGCAAGGAGTTGCGCTCGGTTCGGGTGGAGGAGCAATTGGCGCGGTTTGCGGGAGAAGCTAGGCGGAGGGTCGGCAAAGAAAATGAGAGACGGGTGGTGAGTTGGCTCGCGGTGATGGCTGCGCTCGGGTGGAGCTGGCGAGTGAGATCGGCGGAGCAAGGGGAGGTGGCTTTTGATGGGCAGTGCGGCGGAGCTACGGGCCGATGGTGGTTGCTGCCGATCTCGTGGAGGACGATGGTTGCGTGGGAGCCGACGTGGGAAGCAAGGCGTTGGTGGCGGGTTGTAGGCGACGAGCTGTGAGCGCAAGGTGGTGGCTGGGAGTTTCGGCGGAGCTTGACCGCATTGGTAAGGAAGGTAAGCGAAAAGAAAAGAAATGAGCAGGTTACCATTTACGCATATTCTTTTATATGTTTAATTTTTTTTGTAAGAAGAGAAGGTAGCCAATAGAGATCTGGAATGGGAAGCAAAAGTGGAAGATGGAATGAATGGTTGCATTAAAAAAAAGGCTGATGACTTGGAAATGAAATAGCATGTAGTATGACTTGGAAATTAAGTAGCAGGTGGTAAAACTCTAAGCTTATGCTTATGTGACTCATTATATTCCCAATATGAACACGTACAGTTTCAACATGCAAAAAAAAAATGTAAATGAGAAGTTATACTATATTATTTCCTTTAGAGTATGACAAAAACAAAGCAAAGAAAAAATATAGAGTGAGGAGTAAACCAATCGGCCAATATGAATTTGAAATAAAGGAACGGTAAAATTCATATTAAAATTTTGAGAATTATTAAAAGTCACTGTTCATTCTAGTGGACAAATGGAAAGCCACAGAACACCCTACAGACTCAAATTGGATACCGATACGGCTAACATCTCTGTGAATTTCGCCGTTTTCCGGACTTCGAAATACACAAACAAATATACTGTAAAGATCAGCGCGACGAGACGATCAAAACGGTATATGGATATCGGTGGTATGATTGAATTATAAAAATTCGAATTTTTATACTAGCGGAAAATGCATGAAATACACAGAAAAATAAGATCGACGGAGCCAAAGATGTCCGATTTTGGAAAAACGACAAACTGACAACTTGCTCAAAAGAAGATTTAGAATTTTTCTATGTAAAAATATTTTGGTTTTGAAAATGTTTTATTTTCATCGCTTTTTAACTGATTAAATTGAAGTAAATTTACGCGCGAAATAAACTTTCATATTTTCGGACGAAAATTTACCAGTTTCTATGTTTAACTGGACGCATTCCAAATATCAAATTTATATTTCAAAATTTTGTCGTTTAAAATCCCACAAAATTTCAGTTAGTAACGTTATTAAAACCGGTTAAATTTACGGGTCGTTACATGTCTCAAGTCAAAGAATCTCACTTTGCCATGCTAAGCAGCGAATACGAGAATTTCACAATGGCCAAGGAAGAAAATGTCAAAGAGATGTACTGACGACTTTCCAATATTGTATACAAATCAAAAGCTCTTCGAAAATCATACACGGAATTGAAAATAGTTCGAAAAATTCTCAGAGTCCTTGCACGGAGTTTTGAAGCAAAAGTCATAGCTATTCAAGAATCGAAGGATTTGAAACAAATCAAGGTGGAAGAGCTCATTGGAAATCTCACCGCTTATGAGCTAGAAATGAAATTCAAGGAAGAGCGTGAAGGGGGTGACACTCGAAAGAAATCAATAGCTCTCAAAGGAACAACTGAAAATGAAGATGATGATGATGATGATGGTGAAGCTGAATTAGCACTATTAATAAAAAGATTCAAAAAGTGGAATCGCAAATACGGCAATACGACCAAAAATTATCAAGTAAAGAGCAGAATAAACAAAGTTCTAGACAATTCAGAAAAACAAGAGATCATCTACCACAAGTGTAATAAACCAGACCATATCAAGCCAAATTGTCCTCAAAATAGACCTAGTCAAGGAAAGAAACTTAAGAGGAGAAGTTTTGCACCTACATGGGATGAAATCGATGAAGATGAAAGTGATAGCACCGATAGTGAGAGTGAAAGAGCAAATTTGTGTCTTCATGGTGAAATAACTGACAGTGATGATGACGAGCCAAGTGAGGTATCAAAACTTACTCATTCAGAATTACTTATATATTTCCACGAAGTAAATAGCTATTTTGAACGACTTAGGGAGAAGTATGCCAAACTTGAATCACAAAAAGATACTTTGATAGATTTAAATAAAGAACTTGACCGATTAGTTAAAACCTATCAAAGTAGGATCCCTAAGTGTGATTAGCGTGCAACATTCGAAGAAGAGATTAAAAAATTAGAAATCAAAATTAAATCTCTTGAAAATGAAATTCTGATTTTGAAAGAGAGTGGAAATACAAGAAGAGAAAATTCTATTAAAAGGTGCACACAATTGTTAAACGAAAATGAATTTCTCAAAACACAAGTCCAACAACTATCAACGACTTTAGATAAATTTTCAAAAGGTCAAAAATCATTGAATATGCTATTAGGAAAACAGACTGTTAATACAGTTAGACAAGGACTTGGATATAATAAATCTAAAAATGTTATAAATAAAATTAATCAAGTTGATTCAATGTGCACAATTTGTAGAAAATTTGGACACAATCAAAACAATTGTTGGTATAGACCCAAACACGTGAAAACTATGCCAATTTGAGTTCCAAAAGGCACAAATATAAAACACCTTAAAGTTAAACTAATCTGGGTGTCGAAAGGAACGTATATAAACAGTTTTGGGTCTCCACAAACCTATCTTTCAAAATTTATTTCCGCTAACAATCATGGACCTATAAAAACAAATAGGTCACTAAAATCTCTTCTTGTGTAGGTATGCTGGTAGGCTAAGGAACTATAGCAGTGGTACCTAGATTCTGGCTGTTCCAGGCACATGACAAGCGACAAATTAAAGTTCCTTAGCCTAGAAAAGTATAGAGGTGGCAGAGTCACAATGGGTAACAATGACAAGTGTAGAATTGTCGGTAAACGTAAAGTAGGTAACAATACATTTTCCTTAAATGACGTACTATATGTTGAAAATCTGCACCACAATTTGATATCAATTAGCCAGCTATGTGATAAAGGTATGAATGTTATTTTCGACTCTGACTTGTGCAAAATTGTTGACCAATCATCAAAAGAAATCTTATTTTCGGGTAAGAGGAAAGGTAATATATAATCTCTATCGTTTGATGATATCACCCTTTCAAAATGTTTGGTAGCCAAGAATATAGAAGTAAATTTATGGCTAGATGATTAGGGCATGCTAGCATGAATCTGTTAAACAAATTGAAAAGAAAAGATTTGGTAAGAGGGCTGCCATCACATGATTCCGAAACAAAATTTTTATGTAAAGCATGTACTATGGGAAAACTTAAAAAATCATCATTTCATGCCAAGAACAATGTAAGCACTTCTAGAGTTCTTAAACTAGTTCATATGGATCTATTTGGACCTAACGACATTGCTAGCTTAGGTGGTAAGAAATATTGATTTGTGATAGTTGATGATTACTCAAGATATGCATGGGTATATTTCTTAGCTAAGAAATCAAAAACATTTTCATACTTCAAAAAATTCACAAAATTAGTTCAAAATGAAAAAGAAATTTTGTATTATTTCACTAAGAAGTGATCATCGTGGAGAATTTAAAAATTATGAATTTGAAATTTTTTGTGATGAAAATGGATTCAAACATGAATTCTCTGCTCCACGTACTCCACAACAAAATGGGGTAGTTGAGAGAAAGAATCGAACATTGCAAGAGTTGGCTAGGTCTATGATAAATGAGTATGGACTACCTTTGCATTTTTTGGGCAGAAGCAGTAAATACAACATGTTATGTAATGAATAGAGTTATGATTAGATCGATTCTTAACAAAACACCCTATGAGCTATGGTTCAAAAATAAACCAAACATTGCTTACTTCAAAGTGTTTGGGTGTCCTTGCTATATTCTCAATACAAGTGATCAATTAGGAAAATTTAAAGCAAAAGCTGATGAGGGCATTTTCATGGGATGCTCTTCTAGAAGCAAAGCTTATAGAGTCTACAACAAAATGACTAAAACAATTGTGGAGACAATTAATGTGAAATTTGATGAAGGCATTGATGATCAGGAAACAATCAAAAGCAATGTTGAAGAGGAGAACGAAAAAGATGAAAATGAAAAATCAAAAGAAACTGCCACAACTAAAGAAGTCCGAAGGAATCTAGATCCAGAGAGACTGAAATTCAAAGCAGATCATCCTCCAGAATTGGTAATAGGAAATCCTATCGCAGGTATACAAACTTGTTCCTACTTTAGAAATCTATATGATCTGTGTTTATACAGTGGATTATTTCAGAAATAGAATCAAATGACATAGATACAGCTCTTAATGATAAAAACTGGTTTATGGCCATGCAAGAAGAGATAAATCAATTTGAATGAAATGATGTTTGGAGTCTACCACCTAGACCTAAGGATTATCCAGTCATAGGAACAAAATGGATTTTTAAAAATAAATATGATGAATCTGAAAATGTAATTAGAAATAAAGCAAGATTAGTCGCTAAAGGATATAATCAAATTGAAGGAGTTGACTTTGATGAAACTTTTGCACCAGTAGCTAGACTAGAATCAATTAGAATATTATTAGCTTTTTCTTGCTACAAAGGATTCAAACTAAGACAAATGGACATTAAAAGTGCTTTTCTTAACGGAATTTTAAAAGAAGATGTATTTGTTGAACAACCAGAAGGTTTTGAAAGTCATGAATATCATGTATATAAACTTAAAAAGGCATTGTATGGATTAAAACAAGCTCCTAGAGCTTGGTATGAATGTCTTAATACTTATCTCCTTGAAAATGGGTTCAAAAAGGGCTGTGTAGATGATCTTTTGATTGTTCAAATATATGTTGATGACATCATTTATGGCGCTACTAACAAGTTATTGTATGAGAAATTTGAAAAAGTTATGCAGGAAAAGTTTGAAATGAGCTTGGTTGGAGAGTTAAAATTCTTTTTAGGATTTCAAATAAAACAAAGCAATAAAGGTACATTCATTTCTCAAACAAAATATATTAGGGAACTTGTCAACTAATTTGGATTGAAAGATGCTAAACCAGCAAAAACCTCCATGAGTACAACAATTAAACTTGACAAGGATGAAAAAGGTTAGGCAGATGATCAAAAGCAATATAGAGGTATGATTGGATCACTCCTTTATCTTATCGCTTCTAGACCTGACATCATGTTTTCTGTCTGCTTGTGTGCACGTTTTCAATCTAACCCATTAGAATCTCATTTAAAAGCTGTTAAAAGAATTATAAGATATTTGTTGCACACTCCATGGTTTAGTCTTTGGTATCCAACAAACGATAACTTTGAATTAAAAGGTTTTTCAGATGCAGATTATGCTGGAAGTCTAGTTGATAGAAAAAGTACTAGTGGAGCATGCTTCATGTTAGGACATTCATTAGTAGCATGGTCAAGCAGAAAACAGAATTGTATTGCATTATCCACCATAGAGGAAGAGTATATTGAAAATGTGAGATAGTGATGCACGTGCTAGTATAGTACACACGGATCGTGTAATATGGACTATAATATAAATGTGGAACATAGATGATAGTAGCAAAGTAAATAAAAATAGAAAAATCACACCAGAGATTTTTATACTGGTTCGGAGCACCGTCCTACGTCCAGTCCCAGACTTCTATCTGGATTTTCACTATTAACTACCTCGCTTCACCCGGAGGAACAGGTTTACAATACCCGAGCAAACGAACGGGATTTCACGCCTCTAATACACCGAGGACTTCAACACTTGCCTCTTACAACACCGAGGACTTCAACAATGATGAATATAATTGTTTGTTGACGGTATGTGTTCTTGCTAACACAGTTTTGTCACTTGTAGTACAAATTTCCTATAATCTTATCCTCAAAATATGTGAATGATGTTTTGTGAAGATTAAGGAAAGTGTATTACTTGTTGAATCAAAAGATATGAAATAATTTCAATGATTCAATAAGCAATTAAAATAATTGAGAGCTTTTAGAATGCAGGAGTAGTAAGATCAGAAATTAGAGTAAAAAGAATATGTTTTCATATTTTTTGAATCAATGATTTAGATGAGTATATATAGAGAAAAAATAGTTGTAATTCTTTGTGAACAGTTGCCATTAATAGTTATGATCATTGATGAAAGGTAAGAGATGCAACCATTGGAGAAGGAAGTGTCTTTTGGGAAAGGTTGCTCCTTGTTTAAAAACGGTCGACAGGTCAAAAATTGGCCAGTAGATAGGATTTCAAATATATAGTCGTTATGTGCATGTGTGCACGTTCATTGTGCATATTATACAGAAACGGTCGACCGCCTCTTTTACTACCGGTCGACTGGTCTCTGATACTTTGCACAGTGAATGTATAATGCAATTTAAATATATATATTAATTATATTAAAATTCATGATTATTTGAGGATAGATTTTAACAAGTTTATCACTATTACAATATCAAATAATCAACCTATAATCTAGAGTACCATATGTAGCTCTTTTGTGCCTCTTTATAGCCTTGATGTCTTTGTTTTGTCGATCGTCTTTATTTCTTTGTCAGAAATCAAAATCTTCATAGAACCTGTGACTCAACATTCACCCCCTTTTTGATTGATGACAATATATCTGAAGTTCTGAATCTCCCCCTGAATATGTGATCTACCCTTGAGATTTTATTTGTATTCTATATATATTTATATTCCTGCAAATAATTGTTAGCACCTTTCTCCCCCTTTGTCATCGACAAAAAGGAATAGATAATGGAATAATATAGGAGTAGATAAAGGAATATATTCCTACCAAATGAATGTAACATAATATAACATACACCATAATATAGGATTATCATACACACCAAACATACCAGAGTATCCAAACATACCAAAGTATCATTCACACCATAATATCGTACGAATGAAAGTAACGACACTATTTAGTACAAGTGTCAAATGATGTTTTAAATTACTGAACCAAAATATAGAGATAGAAAATAGAAACTAGGATGAGTTAGAAGCTGACTCCTCTTGAATATCTTCTTCCTCCTCATCATCATCATCTTCTTCTTCTTCCTCTTCCTCTCTAGATGATTCTCCACGACCATGTCCACTAGTACCAGCAGACTCCTCTGATGTTGACCAATTAAAAGCAGGAGAAGCAGGACGTTTGCCTGGGTCTTGAGCGGAGATGGATGTGCTACATGAAATAGCATCCCATAAAATACCAAAGAATGACTTGATTTTGTTGAAGCGTTTATCAATTTTCGTGTCCATGCGCTTGAGTCTTGATTCAAGCAAGAATTGATTACGCGCAATAGTTTCAAGTGATTCTTTTGTGGTGGATTTTGATTTCAACATTTTAACTTCGTCGAAACGAGGTCGAGAGGAAGTGGCTTTTTGTTTTGTTGGATCTCTTTGTTGCCATTGTTCAAACGGCATAATCTCAAGGTAAGGAGGAGGAAGCTTCATACGTTTGATGGTTACGGAATCAATACATTTTGGTTTCGAGGTGGCAGAGTCAGGAGGCTTTACCCCACAAGCTAGCAAAATACGCATGATATATTCATTGTAGAAAAAATGAGGTCGCGAAGAGTTGTTCACCTTGAGAATCTCGTCAAATAGCATATGAACCCAATTGATTTGGATATCCCCATAAATAGCATAGAGAGCCTTGAAGTTTTCTTTATATACAGCATCGTAATTTCCTAGTCTAGGGAACAGAGAATGCATCAAGACGCGATGTAGTAGTCTGGCGGTGGGTCGAAGTCCAATAGATTTTGTGCCATCACTGTTGTCCTCTATGAACTGATGGCTGATGCTATTGCGAGTGAAGACTTCACAGAAATTAGATGAAAACTCATCGCCTCGATTTGGTATACCAAGTATAGAAGCAATCCTATCATGAGTGATAAAAATTTGTTTGCCACAGACGACAGACCAAATGACTCCGTTTGGATTATCAGGTTTATACTCGTCCAGGTTCATGTTGGCATAGAATAATTTTATCATCAAGTGATTTATTTCCACAATATTTTCTGAAAAATCGAGCAATGGAGTAAGATTGGAGTTATTTGCTAACCTATGAATTCCATAAGATGTAAAATCTTCAAACTTGATGAAAGAGCCCGGATGAAACTTGTAGTTAGTCATTTGATTCCATCTTGTGATAGCTTCTGGATTTTGAAGCCATTTCTTGGCGGAGATATTGAGAGATGAAGTTTCGGAGGATGTTCCTTTCTCGGATTTCTTTTGCGGAGGAGCCATTGTTAGAAGATTTGGAGATTTGGAAATTGAATTTGAGAAAATAGGGTTTTTGGAGTTTGGGGAAAAATAACCTGTTGAGTCAAATGAGAAGAAGGATGGAAAAATAACGCAAAGGATATATATAAAAACTGAACATACGTCAACCGGTCGACCGCTCGAATATGGCCGGTCGACCGTTTTCAACCAGAGAACAAACGGTCGACCGGTTATAATATGGGGGGTCGACCGGTTGTAAAATCTGCTGAGTAATAGCCTGTTTTGCAATTTTTTGAATATAACGTGCTATATTTTCACTCTTATTGTAAAGCACAAGCATTATTACATGAGTGATAGAGAGAAAAAGATACAATAACTATATATAAATCTAATGAGAAGTGGTAGGTTCGTCATTAGAATTTTTATTATCTTCAATACGTTTTGACCATGGACTCCAGTTTTTCTGAGCACCTTCATTCCTCTCATTATTCCGATCCCAAGAGTTAGGACTTTTAGATGTTGATGGCCTAGACGGCATTGGTTCATGCACGTCATGCTTGTTAGAACTACAGAAGAATGATGCCACCTTCTCTAAAACAGATAAACGTGCCGATGTCCGTTGTTGCTCATGATAAAGTTGGCTTTGCCCATAATGGAGCTGTCTCTAAAGATCTATTTGATGTTTCTGATAGTGGTGAATCTCGTCGATCTGTGCTTTGGTACGAGGAGAACAAAACAGCGTCTTCTTCACTCGTTTTGAGGTTGGTGTACTGCCACGAGTACGAGAGCATTGATGATGATATCTTGGTTTTTGTTTTGGTGTTGTAGGAGAATAATACTCCTCTGACTCAGAACTTGTAATGGAAATGTGTGATTCTTGAGCACATTTATCACAAATGTGAGCCATAGAGAATTGTGTATAGAGTCTTATGCTCAGATAAAGAAAGATGAAATAAGGAGAGAAATTTTTACAAGCTTATAAAGAGTTTCCTTGTAAATAAATCTGTGGATGAAAATGAATAAAGAAAATTAACCATGAAAGCAAGCAGAGGCTCATATTCAAAGTTAAAAAATAGCTTAAGCAAAAGCTATAGTTAAAAATATAACCAAAAAAGAAAAAGACGTTCATTAGTAATTACTAATCAAGATCTTTTCTTGAAATTAAACCAAGCTCTCTTCGTAATCTAATAAAACTAGATTCGAGCAGAGGCTTAGTAAAAATGTCCGCTAATTGATTGTCAGTTTGGACATATTCAAGACATATATTTCCTTTTTCAATATTATCTCGAAGGAAATGATGACGGATATCAATGTGTTTGGTTCTAGAGTGACTCACTGGATTCTTAGAGAGATTTATAGCACTTGTGTTATCACAGTATATAATAGAATTTGATAAATTAATATCAAAATCTTGAAGTGTTTGTTGCATATATAGTACTTGAGTACAAGCGAGAGCCGTTGATATATATTCAGCTTCACATGTTGATAGTGAAACACAATTCTGTTTCTTACTAAACCAAGAGACAAGTGATTTTCCAATAAGATGGCACGTACCACTTGTACTTTTTCTATCCGTTCGCGATCCGCCAAAATCAACATCACTATATGATACTAATTCAAATGGACATTCTTTTGGATAAAAAAGACCGAAATCTTTGGTATTATTAAGATAACGAATTATACGTTTCACTGCTCGTAGATGTGATTCCTTTGGATCTGCTTGAAAGCGTGCACATAGACAAACACTCATCATTATATTTGGACGACTTGCTGTAAGATAAAGAAGAGAACCAATCATACTTCGATATAATTTCTGGTCAACACTCTTACCATTTTCATTTTTTCAAGATGCGTAGTTGTACTCATAGGAGTTGGTTTACCAGATGTATTTTCTAATCCGAAGCGTTTGATAAGATTTCCACAGTATTTTTCTTGATTGATAAAAATACCGTTTGAAAGTTGCTTGATTTGAAGTCCAAGAAAATAAGATAGTTCTCCCATATGATACATTTCAAACTCTTTGGTCATAATACTTGCAAATTCCTTGCAGAGTTTATCGTTTGTTGAACCAAAGATGATGTCGTCTACATATATCTGGATAACTAGAATATCCTTTTGAGAATGTTTAATAAACAAGGTTTGATCGACTTTGCCTATTTGAAATCCTGAGTTAATAAGATAGCTACGTAATCGTTCATACCAAGCACGAGTTGCTTGTTTTAAACCATACAGAGCTTTCTTAAGTTTGAACACATGGTCAGGATATTTTTCATGTACGAACAAAGGAGGTTGTTCGACATAGACATTCTCTTTGATAAATCCATTGAGAAAAGCACTTTTGACATCCATCTGATAAAGTTTGAAATTATGGTGACAAGCAAAAGATAATAGGATTCTAATAGCTTCTAGTCAAGCAACTGGTGCAAAAGTTTCTTCATAATCGATACCTTCTTCCTGATTATACCCTTGTGCTACTAATCTTGCTTTATTTTTGGTGATATTTCCTTGTTCGTCAGCCTTATTTTTATAGACCCATTTAGTACCAATAACTGACTGATCAGTTGGTCTTGGAACAAGTTTCCAAACGTCATTGCGCTCGAACTGATTTAGTTCTTCCTGCATGGCAATGATCCAGTAATCGTCTGTAGCAGCTTCTTTTGGATTCTTAGGTTCGATATTTAAGAGAAAAGCGACATGACCCATTTGATTGAGTTGACTCCTTGTTCTGACATGTGATGTTACTTCACCGATTATATTTTGGGCCGGATGGTCTCTTAATATCCTTGGTGGTGATTGTAACTCACATATTTGAGGAATATTTTCAATAATTATTTCCGAGTCAGAATCAATATTCGAGATAATTGGATTGTTAGTGATTATTGATTCGTCATCATCTGATATAGTGTGAGGATGCTGATAGAATTCATCAAAAGAGACATGAAGTGATTCTCCAATAGTTTTGGTTCGTTTATTAAATATACGATAGGCCTTACTTCGTTCCGAATAACCGACAAATATTCCTTCATCAGCTTTTGGATCGAATTTGCCAAGCTGGTCTTTCGTATTTAATATAAAACACTTGGAACCAAAAGCTTTGAAGTATGAGATTTTAGGCTTTCTTTTGTTAAATAATTCATAAGGAGTATTCTTGGTAAGAGGTCTTATGGACACACGATTTAAAACATAACAGGCAGTTGCGACGGCTTCTGCCCAGAAATGTTTTGGTAAGGTGGTTCCATTCAATAATGTTCTTGCACATTCTTGTAAAGTTCGGTTCTTCCGTTCTACAACTCCGTTCTGTTGTGGAGTTCTGGGAAACGAAAAATTATGATATATACCTTTCTTTGTACAAAAATGTTCAAATTCATTATTTTCAAACTCTCCGCCATGATCACTTCTTATATTTTTAACTTTAATCCCTTTTGATTTTTGAATTCTTTTGACGAAAGATTTGAAATGATCGAAAGTGTCACTTTTATTTTTTAAGAAAATTGTCCATGTGAAACGAGAGAAATCATCAACAATTACAAGCACATATCGACTGTGATTTATTGACTGAACCCTAGTAGGTCCAAATAAATCCATGTGTAGTAACTCAAGTGGCTGTAATGTTGATATGACTTTCTTGGATTTAAAAGATGATTTGGTCAATTTTCCTAATTGACATGCATCACAAATGTTGTTAACTTTAAAACTCATTTTGGGTAGTCCTCTAACTAGATTGTTTTTGGCTAGCTTGTCAATAGTTCTGAAGTTTATATGACAGAAGCGTTTGTGCCATAGCCATGGATCATTATCATTAGCCACAAGACACATATCTGAATTATGATTAATATTCATATTCAAAATATATATATCTGTCTCTATAACCTTTGAAAACTAAATTATGGTCTTTATCTAAAATACTACACTTATTATTCGAAAACGAAATTATAAAACCCTTGTCACATAACTGACTAATACTAAGTAAATTGTGTTTTAAATTTCTAACTAGCATGACATTAGTAATAAGAGGTAAGTTAGATGTACCGCAATTGCTCACATCGCCTTTGCCGATGATATAGCCTTTTGAATTATCTCCAAAAGTGACTGAGCCACCATTTGAGTATGTAATATTTGTCAATAAGCTCTTGTCTCCAGTCATATTCTTCGAGCAACCACTGTCCAATATCCACTTTCCTCTTTTCTTAAGTGGGATCTGCAAAAAATAAAATTAAGTCCATGGTACCGACTTTTTATGGGGTCCTAAGAGTTAGGTCTTAGGAGTCCAAACCCATACGGGTCTGGTATCCCCTTTATATACATAATTAGTATTATGATGCACATTATTCATGAAATTTTGAATATATTTGTTCCTAATCAAATTGTTATTTGTTTTAGGAACCCATATTTTGATAGTCTTTGTATTTTTCTTTTGAAATTTCACAACTGGCTTTGGTTTGGAATATAATAAACTAAGATTTTTCTTAACTTCAGTCTTTTGTACTTTCTTCTTTCTTTTATTACCAAGATGTTTCTTGATTTCTTGTTTCTTATATCCCAAACCTTGTTTATCTGAAATAGATTGTGAACTTTCAATGATTTTTGTCAAATTTTCTCGACCTTTGTTAAAGTTAGAAACATTTTGAGTAATGTTATCTAACTTAGTTTGTAAACTAGCCTTTGCTAGATCCAAAATTTTGACTTTTACCTCAAGCTCATGATTTTTAGTAGTGAGAGCATCATTTTTCTCTTTTTGAGTTTCAATTTCTTGACTCAAAAGAACTAGTTGAGAGTCAACATTAGATGATGATTCTTGAAATTTTTCAAGTTCTTCTTCTAATATTTTCTTCTCGTCTTTTAACATATCTCGTTCAATTTCTGCTCTACTCAAATCTGCTTTGGTTTCTTTTAGCTGTCGTTTTATGTCTTTATATTTGACTATCAATTCAGCATTAATATCAAGCATTTCATCGAATGTAGGAATTTGTACCTCATCTTCTGTTGCCATGAACATACATTAGCTTGTTCATTTTCCGAATCACTTTCACTTTCTAATGAAGATGAGTCTGAATCATCCCATGTTATTGAGAAGGCTCGTTTCTTTGACTTGTCCTTCTTATATTTGAATTTGTCATTTTCTGACTTCTTCTTTTGTTCTGGACAATCCTTCTGCATGTGCCCCCTTTTGTGGCAATTGAAACATTCTATAAAAGATGATGTTGGTTTATTTGATCCAGATTTCTTTCTGTTATAACGACCGGCTTTTCGCTGTTTTAGGATTTTTTGAAACCTTTTGCTATGAATGCCAGATCTTCGTCTTCAGAATCTGATTCATTTTCATCTTTCTCAACATGAAATGCTACATTTTTATTTTCTTCTTTCTGTTCTTTTCTAGCCTGCAAATTCGCTTCATAGGACATTTGATGCAGCTAAGGCCAGAGAAGAAATTGTGCAATCTTTAATTCCTGAAAGCATGAGCTTGTGGTGTAGTTTGATGAGTCGTCCACGACTCAATGAAAGCTTGAGTCGTTTCCGAGCTAAGGAAGGATGGCCACGATCTAACAAGCCATGGGGGAAGTTAGCCCGAGTTAACAAGGCATCGGAAGTAGGTCGGCAACGACCTAAGGAAAGACTGAAAGAAGGGATAACTGGATACAGAGAGAAAATAGTGCCGAGTCAACGAGTTACGACTCATGATGAGTCGACCTAATTGAGTCGTTAAGGAGTTATGCCGCAATGTGTCTGTGTAGTGTATTTTCTTGATTCGGTTACTCCATAGGTCATGAGTCGGCATGAAGTTGAGTCGGTAGAAGGATGTGTGTTTGTAGTTTCTGAGTCGCTTCATGTTAAGTCGGTGCCGACTTAAGAGTTGTCCCGGTTATGTGTATATATGAGTCGGTGTATCTGCTGATTCGAAGGTCGGCCTGTAGGTGAGTCGGACGAATGTGTGTTAGGGATGAGTCGTGAGTCGGCAACGACTTAAGAAGCTGTGTTGAGAAAAGGCTATAAATAGGGAGTGTGTTGTAACTTTTTAGGTGGTTGATTTTGAAATAAAATTTCTTGTTGATTGCTTTGTGCTTTCTTCTCTAATTGGTAGTTGAGTGTAATCTCCTATCTCCACTTACGTCATTCGAGTGCGCTCGAATCCACGTTTGTTGAAGCCGATTCACGGAATCTAGTGCGCTAGATCAACGTACGAAGAATCGTAGATCTTTGTTTCTCGGTATCGTGCACGATCAACGAGACGAAGATAGCTAGAATCCGGCATCTTTGGATCAACGGATTTGGGCATTTCGGTATCTTCAATCCACCAAGTACTACTTTCATCGATTTACATCGATTTGTGATTAATCCGCTGCGCCAGTTTTTGGTATCGGAGCCATATTTAGCCAATCATAGCTAAATCGGGTCTTGGAGCCAAGTGTTGAAGTTTGAAGTTGTTCATCGTGTTCATATTGAAGTTGCAACAAGAGGGAGAACTTTCGATCCATTCCATTTTGGATCAAAGTGTTGAAAGTGTTTGAATTTGAAGTAGGCCGTGTATACTAGTGAAGTAGCCGAGCCTAGGGAGGATCATTGGAAGCTTGTTTCGAGCTAAGGAGTTAAGGCCGAGCTTTGTGAAGTTGTGTAGAAGCTTGTGAAGCCGAGATTTGCTTGTGAAGTATCACTTTGGTATCGATTTGTTGAAATTTTGTGAAATTGAATCATGCCACCAAGGAGAGCTAATCGTCATCAAAACGTTGAAGCTTTGTATCAAAGAGAAGAAGCCGAGCTTATGGAACAACGTATTAATGAGAAATTTGATGAAGGCATTGGAAAATTGGAGAAGTTGATGAATGATTTGAATCAAAGGAGGAGATCACCAAACTCGAACCATGGAGGAAACCGAGTTTCGCCATCGGTTACGGAAGCAAGGAGGGTATCACCACATTCTTTCAGAGATAGAAGAGAAACATCAATTTCATCACGAAGAGATCATCATGACTATGCACATGAAGAGAGAAGAAGTCGATGTGAATTTGACAATGAAGCATATAGAGAGGAAGAGAGACATAGTCAAAGAAGCATGCATGAACGGAGTGATGATAATGATCGAGATCGATGTTGGCGTACTTTTGATTTTGATGAAGAGGGTGATAGAGAAAGTATACATTATCGAGATCGAGATCAAGTTCGAAATTCTTACCGGGATGTTGAAGATAATCGTCGTTGGGAATCGGGTATGAAGATGGAAATTCCAGAATTTAAAGGAGGGATGGTAGTAGAAGAATTATTAGATTGGTTGTCAAATGTGGAGGAAATCTTTGATTTCAAGGAGGTTCCGGAGAATCGAAGGGTGAAGTTGGTTGCTACTAGGTTGAGGGGGAGAGCTTTGGCGTGGTGGCAGCAAACTAAACTTACAAGGGAGAGAATGGGGAAGTCAAAGATAGAATCATGGGAGAAGATGAAGAAATTGATGAGAGCTACCTTTTTGCCATACAACTATCAATCGCTTATGTACCAGAGATTGCAGAATCTAAGGCAGGGGACGAAATCAGTAAATGACCATGCAGATGAATTTTACCAACTCATTGCCAGGAACGATATAATGGAGACAGAAGAACAGCTGACTGCTAGGTTTGTTGGAGGATTGAGAATGCAGATCCAGGATATGGTTAATATGTTCGATCCCAGATCTGTAGCGGAGGCACATCAAAAGGCGTTAGCTTGGGAAAAGCAAGGAAGACGTGGAGGTGGTGTGTTTACCAATTCTAACAATCAAGTGAAGGGAGTCGGTGGAAGTTCTAATGTTCCTAAGATTGTTGCCAAACCAGTTGTGAAGGAAGGTGAGAAGGCGAAGGTTAGCAGTGGGTTCAAATGTTACAATTGCCAGGAGATGGGTCATAAAAGCAACGAGTGTCCGAAGCCGAAGAAAAGAACTATGATAGTTGAAGCTGAGGATGAAGAGGAAGAAGCTGAATGTTCTAATTCACCTAATGTTGAGGAGGAAGAAGAAGTGTCGGGAGACGAAGGTTGTAATCTGATGATGAGGAGGTCTTGTTTGACGCCAAAACAAGAGGAGGAAGATAGTTGGTTGAGGAATAACATATTTCAATCTACTTGCACTATTCTTGGGAAAGTTTGTAAATTTGTCATTGATGCTGGGAGTTGCGATAATATTATCTCTACAGAGGCAGTGAGGAAATTGGAGTTGAAAACCGAGAAGCATCCTAAACCATAAAAGTTAGCTTGGTAAAGGAAGGGTGGTGAAGTGAAAGTTGGGAGAAGAGCTTGCGTGAAATTTTCTATTGGGAAGAAATACAAAGTTGAAATCTGGTGCGATGTAGTGGACATGGATGTGCGTCATCTGTTGTTGGGCAGGCCATGGCAGTTTGATCGAGCAGTACAACACAATGGTCGAGCCAATAGCTATAGTTTCATGTTCGAGGGTACTAAAATCACTTTGGTTCCCAAGAAGCAACAACAGAAGGAGAGCAAGCTGGAGGAGATTGAGGAATTGAAAACTCTGTTGACTTTGAAGGAGTTTGTTAAGGAGGTTGAAGAGGAGCCTGAAGTATACTTATTGATTGGGCGTGAGAGCAGTGAAGAGGTTGAAATTCCAGAAGAAGCGAAGCCAGTTTTGCAAGAATTTGAGGATGTATTTCCAGAGGAGTTGCCTAAGGAGTTACCGCCACTGAGAGACATTCAACATCAGATCGATCTTGTTCCGGGAGCAGTATTACCACATAGACCACATTATCGAATGTCCGAAGGAACATGAAGAGTTGAGGAGGCAGGTGGAAGAGTTGCTTGAACAAGGGCGAGTGCAGGAGAGTTTGAGTCCATGTGCTGTACCAGCTTTATTGGTACCCAAGAAGGATGGGATGTGGAGGATGTGCACTGACAGTCGAGCATTGAACAAGATTACCGTGAGATATAGATTTCCCATGCCAAGGTTGGATGACTTGCTAGATCAGTTGAGTGGGGCTATTATCTTTTCGAAGATTGATTTGAAGAGTGGTTATCACCAGATTCGAATTAGACCGGGAGACGAGTGGAAGACAGCGTTTAAGACGAGAGAGGGGTTATACGAATGGTTGGTTATGCCATTTGGTTTATCAAATGCGCCAAGTACATTCATGAGGGTGATGAACCAAATATTCAGGCCGTATATTGGGAAATTTGTGTTAGTGTATTTTGATGATATTCTGATATATAGCAGGAGTATAGAGGAGCATGTTCTACATTTGAGGGAAGTGTTGATTATTCTTCGTGAAGAACAATTTTATGCTGCTACAAAGAAGTGTGTGTTTATGACAAGGAGTGTTTTATTTTTGGGGTATGTTGTTTCGGAGGAAGGAATTCAAGTTGACCAGAATAAAGTTGAAGCAGTCAGGAATTGGCCACAGCCGAGGACAATTACAGAGGTGAGAAGTTTTCATGGACTAGCGTCATTCTATCGGAGGTTTATTCCACACTTTAGTAGTGTGATGGCACCAGTTACTGATTGCATGAAGGGGAAACAATTTTCTTGGACAGAGGATGCTGGGATTGCTTTTGAGGAGATCAAGAAACTTTTGACGACAGCACCAATTCTTATATTACCGGATTTTCAGTTGTTGTTTGAATTGCATACTGATGCGTCGAAGGTGGGAATTGGAGGAGTGTTGAGTCAGTGTGGAAAACCTATTGCATATTTCAGTGAGAAGTTGTCAGGGGCGAGGATTAGATATACAGTACATACGATGTTGAATTTTATGCTGTTGTGCAAGCTGTTAAACACTGGAGACATTATCTATTTCAGAAAGAGTTTGTTCTTTACACTGATCATGAGGCGTTGAAGCATTTACAAGGACAGGATAAGATTACAGCGAGACATGCATCGTGGATTGCTTATTTACAGCAGTTTACTTTTGTTGTCAAACATAAGTCAGGGGTGACGAACCGTGTGGCTGATGCTTTGAGTAGGAGAAATCATTTGTTGACAACATTGAAGGTTGAAGTGATGGGATTTGAATTATTGCCAGAATTGTTTGAGGAGGATCCTTACTTTGCAAGGTTTGTTGAGAAAGTTAAGGGTGGAGATACTGATGAATTTATGTTGGTTGATGGATTCTTGTTTAAAGGAAATCAGTTATGTATTCCTGAGAGCAGTTTGAGAATGAAGATTATCAAAGAGTTGCACGAAGAAGGCCATGTGGGTAGAGATCGTACTTTGCAGTTAATTTCTCAATCTTATTTTTGGCCATCAATGAGAAAAGAGGTAGAGAGGTTTGTGGAAAGGTGTCATATTTGTCAAGTTTCGAAAGGAACAGCGACAAATGCGGGATTGTATATGCCGTTACCTGTACCATCTAAACCTTGGGTTGATATCAGCATGGATTTCGTTTTGGGTTTGCCGAGAACTCAAAGGGGAAATGATTCTATATTTGTTGTGGTGGATAGATTTTCGAAAATGGCACATTTTGTTGCTTGTAAGAAGACGGCGGATGTTGTTCGTGTTGCTCAGTTGTTCTTTAAAGAAATCTATCGTTTACATGGGATGCCGGAGTCTATTGTTTCAGATAGGGATACCAAATTTTTGAGTCATTTTTGGCTTAGTTTGTGGAAGATGGTGGGAACAAAGTTGAACTTTAGCAGCGCTTATCATCCGCAAACCGACGGACAGACAGAAGTGGTTAACAGATCATTGGGAAATTTGTTACGGTGTTTAGTGAAAGATAATCTGAAGAGTTGGGACATGAAGTTGTGCCAGGCAGAGTTTGCTCATAACCATGTAGTGAATCGTAGTACGGGATTCAGTCCATTCCAGATTGTATATTCAAATTTACCCAGGGGACCGTTGGATTTGGCAGTAGTACCACAACTGAAGGGGACGGTTAAACGAGCTGTAGACTTTGTTGACGGGTTGACGGAATGTAATAAGATCGTTCAAGAACGATTAGAAAAGTCAAATGAGAAGTATAAGCGGGCCGCTGATTTGAAACGACGGAGTGTTGAATTTAAGGAAGGTGATTTGGTTTATGCTGTATTGACGAAGGATCGATTTCCAGTGGGTACTTATAACAAGTTGAAGGCGCGGAAAATTGGTCCAATTGAAATTGTGAAGAAAATTAATGAAAATGCTCATAAGTTGAAGCTGCCAGAAGATGTTTACACGTCTGACGTGTTCAATGTTAAACATCTTGTTCCATATTACGGAGGTAAACAATCAGATGAAGAAGAATGTACAAATTCGAGGACGAATTTTTCTCAACCAGGGGAGGATGATGCAGCTAAGGCCAGAGAAGAAATTGTGCAATCTTTAATTCCTGAAAGCATGAGCTTGTGGTGTAGTTTGATGAGTCGTCCACGACTCAATGAAAGCTTGAGTCGTTTCCGAGCTAAGGAAGGATGGCCACGATCTAACAAGCCATGGGGGAAGTTAGCCCGAGTTAACAAGGCATCGGAAGTAGGTCGGCAACGACCTAAGGAAAGACTGAAAGAAGGGATAACTGGATACAGAGAGAAAATGGTGCCGAGTCAACGAGTTACGACTCATGATGAGTCGACCTAATTGAGTCGTTAAGGAGTTATGCCGCAATGTGTCTGTGTAGTGTATTTTCTTGATTCGGTTACTCCATAGGTCGTGAGTCGGCATGAAGTTGAGTCGGTAGAAGGATGTGTGTTTGTAGTTTCTGAGTCGCTTCATGTTAAATCGGTGCCGACTTAAGAGTTGTCTCGGTTATGTGTATATATGAGTCGGTGTATCTGCTGAGTCGAAGGTCGGCCTGTAGGTGAGTCGGACGAATGTGTGTTAGGGATGAGTCGTGAGTCGGCAACGACTTAAGAAGTTGTGTTGAGAAAAGGCTATAAATAGGGAGTGTGTTGTAACTTTTTAGGTGGTTGATTTTGAAATAAAATTTCTTGTTGATTGCTTTGTGCTTTCTTCTCTAATTGGTAGTTGAGTGTAATCTCCTATCTCCACTTACATCATTCGAGTGCGCTCGAATCCACGTTTGTTGAAGCCGATTCACGGAATCTAGGGCGCTAGATCAACGTACGAAGAATCGTAGATCTTTGTTTCTTGGTATCGTGCACGATCAACGAGACGAAGATAGCTAGAATCCGGCATCTTTGGATCAACGGATTTGGGCATTTCGGTATCTTCAATCCACCAAGTACTACTTTCATCGATTTACATCGATTTGTGATTAATCCGCTGCGCCAACATTAAATTTCCTATCAATTCATCTGGCTTCATGACGGAAAGGTCATTAGCTTCTTCAATTGCTAATACTTTTCCTTCCCATTCACTCGACAGAGAATGTACGACTGTTGAAACAACATCAAAATCAGAATACTTTTGTCCTAGCCCAATAAGTGCATGGTGGATAGTTTGAAACCGTGAATACATATCATTGATTGTCTCATTTGGTTTCATTTTGAAATTTTGAAATTGACTTTTCAGCATGGCTATTTTGGCTTGTTTAACCTTGTTAGTACCTTCATGCGTGATTTTTAGCGTTTGCCAAATTTGATATGCAGTAGTACAGATACTAACACGGTTATATTCATTTTGGTCTAATGCACAAAACAACATATTTATTGCTCTTGCATTTACGGCTGCTGCCGTTTTCTCAGCCGCAGTCCATTCTGAATAATCAGTTGTTGGATTTACTATTTCTTTTTGAGTTGCATTCCAAGCATCATAACTATTTGATTGCATAAAGAATGACATACGTGTTGCCCAATAACTATAGTTAAGACCATTGAAAAATGGAGGTCTTTGTGTCGATTGACCTTCCGTGTAAGTGGTGTTTTGAGTGCTAGTACTTGCATTATTTGCCATATTACAAGAATATATCAAATAACTGTGTTACGGTTATATGATGACCTCGCTCTGATACCAAATGAAAAAGTGAGATAGTGATGCACGTGCTAGTATAGTACACACGGATCGTGTAATATGGACTATAATATAAATGCGGAAAATAGATGATAGTAGCAAAGTAAATAAAAATAGAAAAATCACACCAGAGATTTTTATACTGGTTCGGAGCACCGTCCTACGTCCAGTCCCAGACTTCTATCTGGATTTTCACTATTAACTACCTCGCTTCACTCGGAGGAACAGGTTTACAATACCCGAGCAAACGAACGGGATTTCACGCCTCTAATACACTGAGGACTTCAACACTTGCCTCTTACAACACCGAGGACTTCAACACTTGCCTCTTACAACACCGAGGACTTCAACAATGATGAATATAATTGTTTGTTGACGGTATGTGTTCTTGCTAACACAGTTTTGTCACTTGTAGTACAAATTTCCTATAATCTTATCCTCAAAATATGTGAATGATGTTTTGTGAAGATTAAGGAAAGTATATTACTTGTTGAATCAAAAGATATGAAATAATTTCAATGATTCAATAAGCAATTAAAATAATTGAGAGCTTTTAGAATGCAGGAGTAGTAAGATCAGAAATTAGAGTAAAAAGAATATGTTTTCATGTTTTTTGAATCAATGATTTAGATGAGTATATATAGAGAAAAAAATAGCTGTAATTCTTTGTGAACAGTTGCCATTAATAGTTATGATCATTGATGAAAGGTAAGAGATGCAACCATTGGAGAAGGAAGTGTCTTTTGGGAAAGGTTGCTCTCTGTTTAAAAACGGTCGACAGGTCAAAAATTGGCCAGTACACAGGATTTCAAATATATAGTCGTTATGTGCATGTGTGCACGTTCATTGTGCATATTATACAGAAACGGTCGACCGCCTCTTTTACTACCGGTCGACCGGTCTCTGATACTTTGCACAGTGAATGTATAATGCAATTTAAATATATATATATATATATATATATATATATATATATATATATAAATTATATTAAAATGCATGATTATTTGAGGATAGATTTTAACAAGTTTATCACTATTACAATATCAAATAATCAACCTATAATCTAGAGTACCATATGTAGCTCTTTTGTGCCTCTTTATAGCCTTGATGTCTTTGTTTTGTCGATCGTCTTTATTTCTTTGTCAGAAATCAAAATCTTCATAGAACCTGTGACTCAACATATATTGCTCTAAGTGGTTGCTCTGCTTAAATCTTATGGATGATACAAACTTTGCAATACTATGGTCTAAATTTTAAACGTGTACCACTAATGTGTGATAGCAAAAGCGCAGTTGATCTCACAAATAATCCTGTATATCACTCATGAACAAAATATATAGATGTTAGACATCATTTTATTAGAGATCATATTTCCAAAGAAAATATCAGCATAAATTTTATTTCAACCGATTCTCAATTGGAAGACATTTTTACAAAACCCCTAGCAGAAAATAGTTTCTGCAAACCACGTCTTAGTTTAGATGTTTTAGAAATTTGACTATTTGCCTATTTAACAAATCTTTCTCCCTACTAATTATCGAAAAGGTAAATAGCGATTGAAAAAATGATGAGGGTTGATGTTAATCATATATTATAACTCAAGACAGTATATTTAGTAAATTTCTTTAGAAATTCAAACAAGAGTTATAAAAACTTTTGGTTTGGTAAAGATTCCATGACCATTTCTATTTCTATCGACCATCGCTCATCAAAATTCAATATAGTTTGTCGATATGTGGTACTTTAAATAGGAACCATTCGTTTTTCATTTCATACATAAAATAAAATAAAATAAAATCCAAAGTATTCACTCTCATTTAAAAGTCCTCACGGTTATGAATGGGTGAATTACTTGGAATTTGTTATATGCTTCCATGCTCATTTAAAAGTCCTCACGGTTATGCATATATGGAACGCATATCAAAATTGATTTATTAAATGAACAAGCTGACTCTAATCCATATAAAAGTCCTCACGGTTATGCATGATTAGAAGATACTTGAATTAATTTTTAAAATAAAATTGGAATACTACTAATCTCATTTAAAAGTCCTAACGGTTATGCATGGTTAGTAGATATTCAAATTCCTGATATATATATATATACCACAAATAGACACAACTGTATAGTTTTATATGATGACATCATTCCCATCATTCTAAAAGTGGAATACGCGCCTAACAAGAGTAGTTATGATTTTTGTTTGATTTTTTATTGAAATTTAATATTAACATTCAATTGAGTTTTAATGTTGTATTAATATCTATCACTTTATCTTTATTTTTCTATCACTATTACTCTTTTGCTGATAACAAAAGGGGGAGAGAAAAGTTAAGATTTTGACAAATAAAGGTCAAATATTTTCTATTTGCATCTAGGCTCATTTGCATATTTTTAATTGTATGCATATATGAAGGGGGAGCTTTGCGTAGAGAGGAAGCATTTAAATAGGGGGAGAAACTAGAGCATATCAATGATCAAATACATTTAACATATTCAAAATCTTAAATATATGTTCGTTATCATCAAAAGGGTGAGATTGTTGAATATGCGAGTATATGATTTTTGTTTGATGATAATAAACATATATATATATATATATATATTCATTTAAATGTATTTGTTAATATACTATTTTATTCTCATAGATTAAATAAATATTTGATGAATAAAATAAATAACACAGAATTTGAATTCAAACGGATATTTTATTCAAACAAATATTTATTACAATTTTTGAATAGTACAAATTTCATGCTCTCACTATATATACTACAATTTTGATTACATCATGATTCACATTTACATTTGACCTCAATACATATCACTCATTCACTCACACTCGTATTTGTCTTCAACTTCATTCCAATGTTAATCCAGCATCTGAGCAATCTGCAAAAATATACATTGACGTAGTAAAATTGAAAATAAAATATTTTTGCAGTATAAAATAAAATAAGATTTTGAAAATAATATTTGCCTCAGTTATTTGGGTTGTTCGTCATCATTTAAATTTGAATTCATCGTACACGAACAGCTTGTAACATGCACAGTGTATCACTGTGCATGCCACATGGCCGTGCACACCAATATATGCACTTGATAAAATTACAGGGACAGGTGAGCTCTGGTCAAACCCAAATGAAAAGCCAGGTGCAACTCAAGTGCAATAAAAAAATAATGTCATAATATCAGCACAAGGTCAAACCCAAGCTTTAAGCTGTATTCAACACATGTACAAATGGCCAAAACTCAAAAATCAAGCCTCGACCAAAGTTCAAGACGTTCGCATGAATTTAACTCAGTACTAATGATCTACAACTCAGTGCAGCACAACCAAACTGCCCAGGCTTAAAGACCAGAGAACAGAAAGTGGAACTGACCACACAATGAAATGCATCAATACAAAAGTATAACCACCACTAACTCAATTCAAAAAGTCAGGCAATGTCAAAGATCAGAACAATGCAAAACTTCCAGATGAACACATAATGAAGACACGCTACTAAACTCCAAGCAAAACTCAAAGGCAAGTACAACTCTAACTTGAAGCACACAAATGCACATACCAGACATGTCAACACACAAGGGATGCACCAGTAAACCTGGCTTCACAATGAACACTACAACAGCAACAACAAATGGAGTAAAGAGTAGCAAGTTCAACCAAAACAAGTCAAATACAATATGACAATAATGCAGAAATACTCGTGACACAGATACAAGATGAAATACA
This sequence comes from Allium cepa, assembly GCA_030765085.1. Classification (NCBI taxonomy): domain Eukaryota; kingdom Viridiplantae; phylum Streptophyta; class Magnoliopsida; order Asparagales; family Amaryllidaceae; genus Allium; species Allium cepa. The sequence continues at coordinate 506,725,728 of CM060941.1, read as the reverse complement.
CAATACCACAATACATCAGAGATGTGTGGATACAAGAAAAAGTAACTTCAACAAGTTATGCAAACAATGTATGCAACCACATGATGACAGTAGAATACAAACATATAGAACAAAGGATAGTGCAGTGCAGACATGATGAAGTCAGTACCAACAGTATAATGTGGACGTCGAATGGCCAAGCAAGTACACACATTAAACCAACAAGAGGCCTGAGGAATTAATATGGCAACACAGCAAGAAAATGAATGCATAGTTCAAACTACAACACCAAGTGATACAACAGCTCTGTGATAATATCAAGTGAAGGCCACAGTAGCTCAAATGAGCAATCTCACACATGACAGTGAAACAGGCCAGAGAAAAGCCGTATACATGTTCGAACAAAGTACAGTTCAAAGCAATACTACAAGTCGAATATGCTATAGGGATAAACACAAATGGCCAGAGTCAAGCACAAAGGAAATAAACACTGTCAAACAAAGTCAAAGCCGAGGTCAACAGAGCAAAGTCAGGAAGGATCAAAAATGACTGAAGTCAATCTACAAGCATCAGAAGAAGCCGTGGGTCAAAAGTCAAAAATCCAAAGTCAAGTAGGAAATTCACTACCGTAACGACCAAGGAAAGATCGAACGGTTCTGAATCGAAGCCGTCTCAATCAAGGAATCGAGTGAGTTAAAAATCAAAACCATGTTAATCAAGTAAACGAAATTATTCGATATGAACAAGTCAGAAATTATCATCAGCATTAAAACAAAATCGAATGGCCGAGATAAATCAAGTGACGATTTCAAATAAATGCATACAAACGAAAATCAAGGATCTCGAATCCTATATAAACAAGTAACATCATCGGCAATTGGATCATAGAGCTCAAGCAAGAAAAACAGTAAAGCAAAAATACAAATTACATACCGTATTCACAGTTTAACTGAAATCAAATCGAAGGATCTGTATTCGAAGCAAGATGGTTGATTTCTAAAGCAAATCAGAGGAACTACTGTAATCGATCAACAATCAATCATGTTCTTCGATAACCAAAGCCCTAATCAGACAAGGCCGAAGCCCTAGCAAATCTCACTGAAGTGAAGACAAGTACGAAGCCCTAGTTAATCTTACAGGAGCTAATGCAAGGCCAAAGCCCTAAATTCAGAGCAAAAGAGGGACGAAATCAAAGCCGCCATTCTTTGATAAAAGCAGGCGGACATATAAAAATAAGAGGGGGATATTTTTTACTTAGGCCATCTTTATTTAGGTTTTATAATTAGGGTTTTATTGCTTAAGTTGTTTTAAAATTTAAATTTTCTTCTACACAGCTGTAATTTCTAGTCGTGTAACTGGGGACAAACTGCGTGGCGCAGTTTGAGAATTCGCAACTTAGTGGCTGAGTTGTGGCATGGTTTTGAGCGTAGAGTTAGGTTAGTCAATAGCAGGTGTTGCAAATTTACGTGTGTAAGCGTCTGACTATCTAATTTCTAGTAGAAACCTTGGGGGCAGCACATAGGCAGGGTTTTACCGAAGCTGGGTAAATTCTGTGTCGTTCTATTTCTGCATTTATTCTGCTATTCTCTGTGCTGCTATTGTTTTGATATATCTGTGTTGAAATAATTTTATAAGCTTCCGTAATAATTTTTATAATTGATAGTATCACCCTATTCACCCCCCTCTAGGGTGAAATCGATACTACAGACCTGATATGGAACTATTTTATTTTCTTGCCCGGCTACATGAAAGCAAATACAAACAAGCAGATTTCAAAGGCACAAGAACATGTAGTCCAGGTCAAAGAATCATGAAAGCATACATAATCAGGCATGGTAAAAATAGTATGTATAAAAACAACACTGAAACATCAACTAGATTAGAACATGCACAAGAGTAAAAACCGCAGTGTAACTCGAAGATCAACTCGAGCTAGTCCATACACATAAAGACTACAATACTATAGTATAAACATACATATACCGTGGTGCACATACATGCATATGTATATAGTTTAGAACAGCTCCAAAATCAAAATATGCAGACCACACATGTACAAAGGACTACAATGCTCATGTAGAAACAATGCTATAGATGCATTCTTCAAAAGGTACCAGATATGAGTGAATCAAGTCCATCAAATCAGAGCAGTCAACCAGAACAAAGCAACCCTGACAACATGGAAGCAAATGAAAACGAGTTTGAAGACCAGACGCAAGAAAATAATGAAGCAACAAGACTACAGTGAAATGTCTCAAAGATCACACAAATATGAATGCAACGCAACATGATGACACTGGGTGTACAAAACACAACTAAACCTAGAATTGAAGATTGCAAATAAAAGGCAGTATCTCAAATCAATAATCATGTCCAGACTCACTATCGAGCAAGTCATTATAAGAAACTGAATATGTAAAGTTAAATCTCAAAGTCAATGCCAAAGAGTAACACATTATCAACAAGTTAAGAAGCCGAAGTCATAGCAAAAAGAATGGTACCAAATCCAAACTCATGAAGCCTTGTTGATCAAGGAATCAGGAAAATATACAAATTGAACAAGTCTAAACGAATCGTATACACTTAAGCAAAATCGAACAACAGAATAAAATTATCAGACAAATTCAATTCGAACGAAAATTAAGGAAATTAAACCCCATTTAAACCCAATCATCATCGGCATTAAGAGGTGTTCGAGTTCAAGCAACAATAGAGAGGAATAAATTATTCAACTCGAATCAAAGTCAAGAATAATCAATAATTAGTAAAAGGCATTCACGTATCAATTCGTGCATCCATTCAATCTTGACGAAATGAAGCTGCCGAGTGTAGCAAACAACAAAACGATCGATCAACAAAGCAACGCGAGAACATCAGTCGATCAACCAATAATTGGCAATTTCAATTTCCAAAGCCCTAATTTGTCGTAGAGGAACGAAATTTTTTGAGCAAAAGAAAAGCGGCAGACAATTTCACAAAGGAACGGGCCATAGAAATAAAAAGAGAAAAGGTCGACATTTTCTTATCACTGCATATTTAAATTGGGTTGGTTTCTTTTATATTGGGCTTTGTTTGTTAAATTAGGGTTCTATTATTTTAAGTTGTTTTTAATTTTTATTTCTTTTTAAACTTCTATAAATTCAAGTCGTGTGACTAGAAGACGAACTACGATGGTGTAGTTCGAGAATGCGCAACTTAGTGGCTGAGTTGTGACAGCGTTTAAAGCGTAGAGTTAGGTAAGTCGATAGCGGGTGTTGCATGTTTACATTTGTAAGCATCTGACTACTTAATTTCTAGTAGAAACGTTGGGGGAAGCACGTAGGCAGGGTTTTGCCAAAGCTGGGTAAAGCTGTGTTGTTCTATTTCTGCTTTTATTATTCTGCTATTATCTATGCTTCTATTATTCTTCTATATCTAGGTTGCAATTATTTTATATACTTCCGAAATAAATTTTATAATTAATAATATTACCCTATTTACTCCCCCTTTTAGGGCGAAAACGATCCTACAAGTGGTATCGGAGCTAGGATCAAAAGCCAATTTATGTTTTAAAAATTCGATTTGATTTTCAAAAACAATCTTTGTTTTAAAATTTGAATTTTTGAATGGCCTCTTTTAATAATTCTTTTGCTGAGGGTCAGTCCATAGTTAGACCACCAATGTCATTGTGAATATGCTTACTGGAAAGATAGAATGAATTTTTTTCAAAACCATTAATGCATGGAATATTGCTAAGACAAGATATAGAACACCAACTATAGTTGTAGATAATCAAGAAATTGAAAAACCGATGGATCAATAGACAGATCTAGAAATTTTTTATGGAATGCTAATGCTAAAGCTATAAATTTTATTATTTGTTTATTGGATCAAATTGAATTTAATCGTATCTCATATTGTCAAACTACACAGGAAATCTAGCACAAACTTAAAGTAACTCATGAAGGAACATCTTAAGTAAAAGAATCTCGCCTTGCCATGCTTAGTAGCAAATATGAGAACTTCACAATGGCTAAAGAAGAAAATGTCAAAGAGATGTATGGTGACTTTCCAATATTGTATACAAATCAAAAGCTCTCGGGAAATTATACGCAGAGTTGGAGAAAGTTCGAAAAATCTTTAGAGTCCTTCCATAAAATTTTGAAGCCAAAGTCACCGCTATTCAAGAATCGAAGGATTTTGAAACAAATCAAAGTTGAAGAATTCATCGAAAAGAAACACAAAACGTGGAATCGCAAATACGGAAATCTATCTCTAAATCAACAATTGAAAAGTAGAATAGTCCAAGTACTAGACAAAGAAAAAGAGTAGGAGATCATCTGTCACAAGTGCAATAAATCTGGTCACATCAAGCCCAATTATCCTCAGAATCGATTCAGCCATGCAAAGAAATCGTAAAGGAGAAGTTTTGCAGCAACTTAGGATGAAATTGATAAAGATGATAAAAGCACCGGCAGTGAGAGTGAAAAAGCAGATCTGCGCCTTCGAGGTGATAACCGACAGTGATGACGACGAGCCAAGCGAGGTATCAAAACTCACCCACTCAGAATTACTTATATACTTTCATGAAGTAAATGGCTATTTCGAAAGACTTAGGGAGAAATATGCTAAAATTGAATCACAAAGATATACTTTGATAGATTTAAATAAACATCTTGATCAATTGGTTAAAAACTATCAAACCAAGAGCCCGAAGTGTGATAAGTGTCCATCGTTTGAAGAAGAGATTAAAAAATCAGAAATTAAAATTAAATCACTTGAAAATGAGACTCTGATTTTGAAAGAAAGTGAAAATACTAGAAGAGAAAATTCTATTAAAAAGTGCACACAATTATTGAATGAAAATGAATCTCTCAAAATGCAAGTCTAACAATTGTCTACAACTTTAGGAAAATTTTCCAAAGGAGAAATATTATTAAATATGCTACTAGGGAAACAAACTATTAATACTATTAGACAAGGACTTGGGTAAAATTAATCTGAACGTGCTAAAAGTGAAACGATTCAAGTCAATCCAAAGGACACGATATTTGAAAAAACTGGACACAATCAAAATATTTGCTAGTATAGACCCTAATACATGAAAACCATACCAATCTGGGTTCCAAAAGGCATTAATATGAAATCCTTTAAAGTATAACAAATCTGGGTGCCAATAGGAACAAATATAAATAGTTTGGGTCTCCATAAACATATTTTTCAAATTCTTTTGCCACTACTAACCATGGACTTATAAAAAAATAGGTCAAAAAAATCATTTCCCGTGTAGGTATGGTGTTAGGCTAAGAAACAACAACAGTGTTACCCAGGTTCTGGTAGTTCTAGGCTCACGATAGGCGACGAATCAAATTTCCTTAGCCTAGTATAAAGGTGGCAGAATCACAATGAGTAACAACAAAAAATTATCAGCAAGGTAAAATAGGTGGCGGTATATTAAATGTGAAAATCTGCACCATAACTTGATTTAAATCAGCCAGTTATATGTTGAAAAAATGAATATTGATTTTGATTCTGACTTATTCAAAATTGTTGGTCAGTTATCTTTTTATGCCGAAAACGTTATAAGTATCTCTAGAGTCTCTGAACTAGTTCATTTAGATGTGTTTGGACTAATGATGTTGCTTTATTGGTTGATGATTACTCTTGATACACGTGGATACATTTGTTTTAGATTTAATATTATGTTCACTATTTGTTTATTTGCACGGTTTCAATTCAAATTCAAAAGAATTTTAGTTAAAAACTATAAAAATGATTTCAAGGTATGTGCTGCACACATCACAGTCTGGTCTATGACATCAAACTAATGATAATTTTTAGTCTAAGAGAAATTCAGATGCAGATTACACTAGTAGTCTAGTGGATAGAAAAATTACTAGTGAAACGTGTTAAGACATTCATTAGTTGCATCGATTTCAAAGAAAATATCTGCATATTTTTTATTTCAACTGAATTTCAAATTAGAAACGATTTTCTTATAAAACCCCTTCTAGAAAATCGTTTTTGTTGACCTTGTTTCAGATTAGTCCTTTTAGAAAATTTGATTTTATAATTATTCTTGGATTTCATTCTAAATGGCTACATTAACTAATTTGACACACTACAGATTATCAAAAAGATATGCAGTGATTGAAAAATGATGAGTGTTGATATTTATCATATATTATAACTTGAGATGGTATATTTAGTAAATTTCGTTAAGAATTTAAACAAGATTTATAATAACTTTCGATGGGTGAAAATTCCATGGCCATCTCTATTTCTATCATATTTCTATAGACCATCACTCATCAAAATCCAATATAGTATGCAAATATGCGGTATTTTAAATGGGAAATTATTCGTTTTTAATTTTATTATATTTTTAGTAATAAAAACATCCAAAGTATTCACTCTCATTTAAAAGTCCTTGCGGTTATGCATGGGTGAATTACGTGGAATTTTTGATTATCTGCTTTCATGCTCATTTAAAAGTCCTCACGTTTATGCATGTATGAAACACATACCAAAATTAATTATGAAAGAGACAAGTTGATTCTGATGCCCTTTAAAAGTCCTCACGGTTATACGTGGTTAGAAGATGCTTGAAATTCATTTTTTTTTAAAAATTGGGAATACTACTAATCTCATTTAAAAGTCCAAACGGTTATGCATGGTTAGTTGATATTCAAATTTTTGATACAAATATACCACAAATAGACATAACTATATGATTTTATAAACCGACATCATCCCTATCACTCCAAAGTGGAATATGCACCTAATAGAGTATTTATGATTTTTGTTTGATTTTTTATTGAAATTTAATATTTATACTCAATTGGATATTAATGTCTATTAATGTCTGTCGCTTTATCTCCATTTTTCTAACACTATAACTCTTTTGCTGATAACAAAAGGAGGAGAGAATAGTTAAAATTTTGGAAAATAAAGGTCAAATATTTTAATTTATTTGCATCAAAGCATATTTGTATATTTTTTATTTATTTTCATGCATATATGAAGGGGGAGCTTTGTTGTATAGAGGGAACATTCAGATAGGGGGAGCAAATCGATTGGTCAAATACATTTAATAAATTCAAAATCTTAAATATATGTTTCTTATCATCAAAAGGGGGAGATTGTTGAATATGCTAGTACATGTTTTTTGTTTGATAAAAATAAACATATATATTCATTTAAATGTATTTTTTATTGTACTATTTTATTTTTCACATAATTAAATAAATATTTGCTGAATAAAATAAATAACATAGGATTTAAATTCAAACAAATATTTTATTCAAACAAATATTTTATTACAATTTTGAATAGTACAAATTTGTGCTCTCACTATATATACAAATTTTCAGTTACAATACATTTCGATTTATACAACTATCCTCACTACATATCGCTCATTCACTCGTATTTTATCTTTAACTCTACTCCAGCCCAAATCCAGCATCTAAGTTATCTGAAAAATAAACACGACGCAGTAAAATTGAAAAAGAAATATTCTTGCAATGTAAAATAAAATGTGTTTTGAAAATATTATTTACCTCAGTTATTTGGGTTTTTCGTCATCATTTAATTTTGAATTCATCGTACATGAATAACTCGTGACATGCACAGTGTATCACTATACATGCCAGAAGGCCATGCACACCGGTATACACTTGATGAAATTCCAGGGATAGGTGAGCACAAGGTCAAACCCAAGCCGAGGCTGGATTCAACTCAGGTGAGATAAAAATAATATCACAAAATTGTTGAGTACAATTTCTCCAGCAACACAGCCTCGACATTCAAATGGGTCCACTCAAAAGGCAAACGAATAGCATACATGACACATACCAGTGCCAAAACATAACTGCAAACAGTTTTTAAACACAAGAGGCACAAAAAATAATGACCTCGTATGGAACTATTTTATTTTATTTCCCGATAACATGAAGCAAATCCAAACAAGTAGTTTCAAAGGGACAAGAACATGTAGTCCAGGTCAAATAATCATGACAGCTTACATAATTAGGCATGATAAAAGGGGTATGTATCAAAACAACACTACAATATCAACTAGACCAGAACATGCACACGATTAAAAATTGTAGTGTAACTCGAAGTCCAACTCGAGCTAGTCCATACACATAAAGATTGCAATACCAAAGTATAAACACACATATACAATGGTGCACATACATACATATGTATATAGTCCAGAACTGCTCCAGAATCAAAATATGCAGATCACACATGTACGAAGGACTACAATGCTTATGAAGAAACAATGCTACAAATGCAAGCTTCAAAAGGTACCAGACTCGAGTGAATCAAGTACATCAAATCAGAGTAGTCAACCAGAACAAAGCAAGCCTGTCGACATGGAAGCAAATGCAAACTAGCTTGAAGACCAGACATAAGAAAATAATGAAGCAACAAGACTACATTAAAATATATCAGAGATCACACAAATATGAATGCAATGCAACATGAAGACACTGCATATACAAAACACAACTAAACCCAGAAATGAAGACTGCAAATACAAGGCAGTATCTCAAATCAATAATCACGTCCAGAGTCATTATCGAACCAGTCAATACAAGAAACTAATTATGTCAAGTTAAATGTCAAAGTCAAAGCCAGAGAGTAACACATTATCAAAAAGTTAAGAAGCCAAAGTCAAATAAAAAAGAATGAAACCAAATCCAAATTCGCGAAGCCGTGACGATCAAGCAATCAAGAAAATATACGAATTGAACAAATCTAAACAAATTGTATACACTCAAGCAAAATCGAATGGTAGAATAAATTATCAGATGAATTCAATTCGAATGGAAATTAAGGGAATTAAACCCTATTTAAACCCAATCATCATTGGCATTAAGAGGTATTCGAGTTCAAGCAACAACAGAGAGGAATAAATTATTCAAATTGAATTAAAGTCGAGAAAAATCAATAATCGGTAAAAGGCATTCATGTACGAATTCACGCATCAATTCAATCTCAACGGATTGAAGCTGCCGAGTGTAGTAAACAACAAAACGATCGATCAACAAAGCAACGTGAGAAAGTCAATCAATCAACCATCAATCGAGAGTTTCAATTTCCAAAGCCCTAATTTATCGAAGGGGAACAAAAGTTTTTGAGCAAAAGAAATGAAGCAGACAATTTTAGAAAGGAACAGCTGTAGAAATAAAGAGGAAAGGGGGACATTTTCTTATCACTACATATTTAAATAGGGTCGGTGTCTTTTATCAGCTTGGGCTTTATTTGTTAAATTAGGGTTTTATTGTTTTAAGTTGTTTTTAATTTGTATTTCTTTTTAAACTTTTGTAAATTCTTGTTGTGTAACTAAGGGACGAACTACGGAATTATAGTTCGAGAATTCACAACTCAGTGGCTGAGTTGTGGCAGGGTTTTGAGCGTGGAGTTAGGTTAGTCAATAGCGGGTGTCGTGAGTTTACGTGTGTAAGCGTCTGACTATTTAATTTCCAGTTAAATCCTTAGGGGCAGCACGTAAGCAGGGTTTTGGTGAAGCTGGGTAAATTTGTGTTATTCTATTTCTGCTTTTATTATTCTGGTTTTGTCTATGCTGCTATTATTCTGCTAAATCCATGTTGCAATTATTTTATATACTTCCACAATAATTTTTATAATTAATAGTATCACTCTATTCACCTCCCTCTAGGGTAAAATCGATCCTACAGTTACAGCAATCCACGATGTCACTCTTGTTAGATTCAACATCATGCTTTATCACTATTAAAGACAGGTTGTTAGCGGATCTTGAAAGTGAAAACTTCATGATGATACTTTATCTGCTCATTTTTAAGGTGACATAGAAGCATTAAAAATGGCATAGTAGATTTTTGCCTTAGAAAACAATTGTTAGAAATCTCAACAATCATATTGCCAATTTAGAGGCAGATGTTAAGAGTAAAAAGGAAGTGATGTCAACGTTGAAGCATCAAGTTAAGTCAAATCCTTCAGTTACTTTGACCATAAGATGTCGGAATTCTCCAACAAGTAAGTGACTTGGAAATTAAGTTGAAAGATAGTCAAGTTTAGTGTGAATCGGTCGAAATCATTATGGGAAATAATATTTTAAAACGTTGATCCACCGGCTTCTTCCATTGTTCCCTTCGTTGGAAAATTAACAAGGTCTACTTCTCTTGCCATCTAAAAGTTTCCTACTATGACTAATCCTCCTTCTGGTTTAGATGAAAAAGTAGTAGGAGAATGGTGCAGGAAAGTCAAATTCAAAGTGATGAAGAATTTTGATGAGCAATAGAAGATGATTACTTGCTGGCATAAATGATTATGCTGCTAGAATTCAGAAACTTGAATGCGAGAGATATCTTCTTTAGAAGCATATTGCCGACTTGGGAAGGGAAAATAAAACCCTTAAAGGTGTGAAGAAAGCTTTTAACCATGCTTTGAAGACCAACATCGAAACTATTGATGATGATGACAAGACGAGGAAGAAAGAGAAGAAACTTAAAGAAGTTCTTCGCATTGCTATTCATCACATCGTAGATCCTTTAATTTTTGTGAATCTAAATAAAGCTGTTCAAGGTTTATGAATGATGTATATATTTATTCTATACACTTGCAAATAATTTTATAATTTATGAATTTTTTTGTAAATATCACCTGATTGGTGACATATCTTGTAATGTTGTTGTTGAATCATCTTTTTGATAACTTGTTCTATAATTTTTGTATTTTCTGGATCTTTTAATCCTTTTTACTGTTCTGCTTTCCCTTAAAATGACGAAGCAAACAATATTTCTTATCATTAGCTTTAAATCCATATAAAAGTTTATCCATATCATTTGTGCAAATTAATAAATCATTATGTCGACATATGACAATTAGTGAAAAGTAATCGCTTTTGATGAAATGCTTTGAAATCATCTTTGGTAATGATAAGAGATAACTAAGAATTCAACTTTAAACATATTGCTAGAATATCTGAAGTATGATGGTAGGAAATCATTGTATCAACCAAGGATATAAATGTTTGTAGAAAGTCATCTTTTAGAGATAGCTAACAGAAAGATAATAACGATCGTGTAATAGAAGTCTAAAGACCATTGTTCGAACACTTGTGGTAAAAATCTATTGACCCAGATTCAGGCATTAACAAATGAAATTCAAAAGTTAGGAAGTTTGGAACCCAGATTAGGGTATTAGGGGATAATAACCAAAAATCCATGGTAATCTTCTTAATTGAAGTCTTGGGCTAAGATTCGACCATTAATGATTGAAGTTAAGTAATAGTCTCAAAACCCAGAATCGGGTATTAGTGGTGGATAGTCAAAATTCGTAATAGAAATCTTAAGCCTAGATTAGGGCATTAATAAGTGAAGTCCGATAATAGTTTCGATACCCTGATTCGAGTATTTATAAATGAAGTTTAGAAATGAGGGACCCGAAACCCAGATTTGGGTATTAATAAGCGGAATTCTATTCAACCCCTTTAGGTTTTCACTTCTTTGACATGTGTATTCCCTTTAGTTTTTGTATGTAGTTGCGGTTTTATTGGTTACTTCTTGAGCTTGGGCGTGTTAGTCCACCATGTGATATGCCGCTTCATGGGCTTGGACGTCTTAGTCCGTTGTTTGATATGCCGCTTCTTGGGCTTGGACGTCTTAGTCCATGGTTTGAAATGCCTCTTCTTAGGCTTGGACATATTAGTTCATTATTGTCCGGTTCTCTTGGTTAGCTTATTCTCAAGCTGGAACAAAGGACTTACCCAACCTCTCTCTAGGAGGCATGTTGACCTAGCCATAGCATGGCACAGCCAAGGACTTGTCGATGCTTTAGCCTGGCCATAGCATGGAATGGATAAAGGCTTACACTCCTTCCTCTAGGAGGTGCCTTTCCCTGGCTATAGCATGGCACGGACAAGGGCTTATTCAGTGCCTTGGCAAGGCCATAACGTGGCGGGACGAAGGGCTTACTCTGTCCTTCCTCTAGGAAGCGCCCTGACCTGGCCATAGCATGGCGCGGTCAAGGGCTTATTGATGCCTTATCCTAGACATAGTGTGGCGTGGATAAAGTCTTGCACTCCTCCCACCAGGCGATGCTTTATCCTTAGATCGTTTAAGGTAATGTCTAAATGAAAGGAGCGTTTCACTCCCAACCATGTATATTTTTCTTAGTAAAGTTGTTCTTTATTGACTTCATTCATGATCTCTTTACAAACTCATTGATTTTGCCTTGATGGAAAATGTTGATTATCATCCCTTATAAGGCTTTACAGTGGTTAGTTTTATGACTATTCATCAAATGGTAATGGCAGTAGGATTCTTCGAGATTCCTTTTATATTTTGGTTTCTTCTTTTGTGATGGACAATAGTTGATCTCATCTTTGGTTAGCAAGCAGACATTCTCAATAGATGTTGTTAAGTCGCATTCTTTTATTACTTGGTTTTGGAGTTACTCCATTATCAACCACTTCTCTTAAAAACTCTTTGTAGTTCCAGTGTAGGTAGTTTTCCACTTGTTAATTGATCCCATTTGTGTGGAAAGGAATTTTAATCAGCCATTATTCCTTCTTTAAAGATCATGCCTTTGGTATAATGCTGAATTGTTTTCTTCATTTGATCAAACAAGTTATCATTCAAATTTTCCTTCTCTCCTAAGGCAAAGATTAGGGTGGGATCAATATAACAAGTGTTTAAAATCCATTTAAGTGGATCACATGCTTTGACTTTCTTTTTCCTTAAGATCCTTAAATCCTTCATCCTTAACAGTTGTTCTTTTTGTATATTCATATCATTAGTTGTCTCATGGGAGAATCCAATTAGATGTGGCACTGAGGAACCTTACTTGGACTTTTGATTTTGCTAATCATGATGAAGTAAAGTCTAAAATGGGCAAGCTTCAAATAGAATTAGGTAAACATAAAATGGTGTTGACTGTTTAACAAGATCGGAGGTTTAGGCCCTCCTTATGGCGCCAAAATGTTAATAAGAAAACTTGTCAACACCCCAAAGTAGAGTTTACGAAAAGAGTTAGTTCTTTTTGGTCTCTTTTGGTTAAGTAGAGGGAGAAAGGATATGGATACTTCCCTTAATTCACCTTTTGAAGGTCTTTATTGTAAAACTTTACATTGTTGACCTTTTGACCTAGTCAAAACACTTTTATTCTTTTCTTTCAAGTCTTTCAAGCTCGGTGAAGTTACTTGATTATCCTTTCGAAGCCTTTCTTTCTATTCGATGGTGAAACACTAGAAGAAGGAACTAAGAGCTCGTAAGCATAGTTTGCCTAGATGGGTTTCGATCTTTTCAAAAGCTGGTTTCTTAAATGACTTGGATCTAATTCTGAAATCTAAGGGAAGACAGTTTGCGTTCAAGGTTTCAATCCATTAAAAGGTGAGTGTTTGGTAAGTAGTGACTTGGAGTTAAGGATTTGGATTACTTGGAAAAGCAAGGGTTTCGATCCACTCGGAAGGTGCCTTTCGACGATGTCGATACCTATAAAACAAAGTTAAGTCCAACAAAAGTCTTCAAATAGCAATATAATCAAAATTATTGAAATCTTCCCTTTATTAATCAAATGATGACCATGGTGATCAATTTCCCCCAGTTTTATTTATAAAATTGCAAAGTTCATAAAATGCAAGTATAGAGTGAATGAAATCCGATCCCCCAAACTAGACCCCTTGGATCTTATTTATAGATAGAGGTTGGCACATTTTGACCCAGCGCTTTTGACCTAGTCGAAATGTAGTTTCAGATATCTTCCGACTCCTTTAGCACTTGCGCATCCCTCGGTAATGCTTTCAAATAGGCTTGAACACTTCCGTCTTTGTCCAAAGGGATGGTTGCGCCTTTTCTCTTCATGTTGCTCTATTATCGTAAGAAGCACTGGTACGAGCTTTCAACTCTGTTAATAAGTAGTTTCCTATGGTTTTGAAGTTGTTAAAGCATTAATGGTTTCGACACGGTAGGTAGCTTCCGAATGCGTGCTTGCGAATTGATGTAGAACCTTACTTGGATGTCAAAAGCTTCGACCCGTTCGAAAGGCTTGATTCTGCTTTAGAAAGGGTTTTTTTTCCAAGGCATCTGTTTTGAGTAGTTTGAATGAAGGTGAAACCTTTGGTTTTGAAAGTTTTGGCACGCATATGAAGTACTTTTATCCATTGCCTTCAAAAGTTATTTCTTCAGCTCATTCGAAAGACCTCTATGCATGCGAAAGCACCTGCTTCGAAAGGGAACCACTGAAGCGGAAGGATGTTTTTGACCCTTTCGATCCATTCGACCCCTTTGGAAGGTTGTAATACTTCTGGTCATTGGCTATAGCATCCCTTAGATTCCTTCGAAAGATCTTACTGGAGCTATTATCTCTTATACTTCTTTGTCTTCTACACATTCACGTTTCGACAAGGTCGAAAGGGAATTTAGCATTAACGGATACTAGTTTTTTATCAAGTTATATAATATATAGTGCAAAATATTATACATGTATTGAATCAAATATTGCACAGTATAATAACTCAAGATTAAGATATGAAGACTCATGAGTTCAAAGACAAAAAAAGAAGATCTCAAGTTTATAATTTGGTGTATAGAGTCATTAGTATATGTTGCTAAAGTTCTTGATAGAAATTTCTGATCTATGTCTCTAAATTCTTATCTTTGACATTTTTTTTAAAAAAAATTATTTTAATTTCAAAAATATTTTTGAAAAGTTTTCTAGAATTCAAAGTACTTAAACATGGTTAATTTATTTTACGATGTGTAGGATTTTCGAAACTTTAAATAGAAAACAATTTTCATTTTGAACTACCATATTCTGACATACATGTATAGGATATGTCGACATACATGCCATCAAATGGTTTTTTAAATTTTGAATGGAAGTTCCTATTCAAGACAACCTTTCATGAATGGGCACATCTATAAATATACTGTATAAAGGGAAGTGGAGACGAATTTTTTGATAACTAATTACTTACTTTCTTCCCTCTTCTTACTCTCTTGAAAAATATACTCTATTCTCTTTAAAATCATATAGAATCAATCTTCACTTCATTGTATAAATTCAATACTATTTTGGAAACATATCTCTCTTGTTTTAAAGATCAACTATCCAAGAGTCTACAGGATCCATTATATCCAAACTATAAGAATTTGTCTTTGAAAAAATATCAACACTATTTGTGTTTGCTTAGGTGTGCTTGTAACCCGTTCAAATTAAATGGTTATGCTTAGTCGCCCATTCGAATCTAGTGGGTGTGCTTGTAGCCAAGCTAAATCAAGTGAGTTTACCACTGACTTGGAATATAGGCGTGTTTGTCGTGTAGCCTCGAAATCGAGATTGTATTTGGATTTTCCTTCTGCCCGGTTAAAGATTGGCATTTGGAAAGAAATCTATGCATGCAATCCTACGAGGCTGGATGTAGGAGAAATCCAAACGAGTATAAAATCCCTGGTGTTATCTCTTTTGTTCTTTACTTTACTTTAATGCTTTTATTTTTATCTTCGATTTATTGATAGTATAATTTAGTGTTGGTAATCTATTTTTCAATATTTATCCTGAAGCAAAATTAGAAAAGATTTACATAAGTCAAAAAATACTATCCAGCCCCCTTTAGTGTTAAATTAGCCTTAATATCCATAATTCTACAACCCATATTGGTATCATAGCACTAGACTTTCAAAAAATCATAATTTGGTTTTTGAAAAGTATAAATGGCTAGTAATTTTATTGTTACTCTTTCTAACACTTTTGTAGGGTAACAATTTTGTATAACAAGTTTGTTATATGGCTAATGGTAAACAAACATTTGATATTCAAACATCCCAAATCAAGAAGGACAAATGGATACTGGATAGTGGATGCTCAAGACACATGATTGGAAATCAAGAGATCTTGAAGGATATTATTTATAAGGATGGTGGATCATTTAATTTTTGAGTCAACTCTAAAGGATATGTGATTGGTATTGACAATGTCGATAACTCTAAAATCCTAATATTACCGACGTTTTGTTAGTTAGAAATTTAAAACATGATCTGCTTAGTATTAGTCAACTATGTGATAAGGGTTTTAAAATTAAATTTGAAAAAGAAATTTATCACATCGAAGATAATGAGTCAAATATTATCTTTGAAGTTATTAGGAAATATAACATATATATCTTAAGTATGATAGTGTCTAATGACAATCTATGCCTTTTGGCTGAATCTAATGGCCCTTAGGATTGACAAAAAAAAATTGATCGTTTGAATTTTAAACACTTACCTAAATTTGATGGATATGAACTTTTAGAGGTCTCCTTAAAATGAGTTTTAATGTCAACAACTTATGTGATGCTTGTCAAATAGGAAAACTTCTCATGCTTCTCATGCTCTTGAACTTCTTCACCTAGACCTTTTTGGATCCTTGCAAAAACAATAAATAAATTATAATAGATATGATTTTGTAATTGTAGATGATTTTTCGAGATATATAACGACAATTTTCATAAAACTTAAAAGTGAAGCTTTTGAAATGTTTAAGATTTTACCAAAAGAATTCAGAATCAAATGTCAAATAAATTTAAAATGATTAAAAGCGAAAATGGAGCAGGGTTCGAAAATGAAAATTTGAAAACATTTTTAGTAAGAAAGGATTACACATAAATTTTCATTCCCAAGAGCACCTTAACTAAATAGAGTAGTAGAATGTGAACATAGAACTATACAAAAATAAGCTAGGACGATGCTAAATGATAGTATCTTACCTAATTTTTTTTGGGCTGAAGCAGTTTCTACAACATGCAATATTTTAAATAGAATATTAACAAGATCTTTGAAAATTAAAACTACTTATGAATAACAAAAGGCCTAAAGTATCATATTTTAGAGTATTTGGCAGTAAATGTTTCATAATAAATACACATCCTTTGAAGTAAAGCTTATAGAGTTTTTAATACCATAACTATCACCATTGAAGAAACTTTACATGCTTCATTTGATGAAAATTTTAAAATCAATAATATCGGCTTTAATGAACAAGAAAACACTAACTCAAATAAAAATGATGAAATTACAAATAATGAAATGAGACGACCCGACTTTTTCTCCATAAAAAGTCGTATCATCCTTAAGAAAGAAAGGGATAGAAAAGAGAAAAGAAAGAAGAAACAACACAAGAATCTCAACAGCAGAACGAATAAATTATATTGATAACATAAGTATTACATAGTATACATCACTTATCAGAGTTACACAGACATTACAACACATACTAGACAGTTATAAACACCTGTCTAGTTATTACAACTCAATCATAATACAGAAGATACTCGGAGATACCAACACAGCGGAAAACTATATAACTATACGCAGAAGCCTCCTGCTCCATTGCTCCTCCACCATTCGTCAAAGCTAACCCGAATCCTAACCTGAATCCCTTGGCTACTCGTAAAAATTTGAGTACCCAAGAGTTAAAGAAAACAGAAACAACTCCGGGTCAGACATGGGTCTGGTGTGAGTAACAGGTTAAAGTTGCTTAACTTTGAAAAACCTTTGAAAAGAAAAGGTATCACGTAAGACTTCCCACACATAAACATGGAAAAGTTTTTACCTTACGCTAACCAAAACATTTGATAGGAAATCCGATGATATTATAATAGTGTCTAGGGTTTTCAAGTAAAATACAAAAATAGCTGGAATGCTTACATCTCACGTTCCAACATAGTTGGGCACAACTAATACGTACGACACTTATTGGATTTTGGATTCCATCAATGGCTGGGTTACTGGGGTACCGCCCGTCACAGTACGTGGCCTAGATCACCGTACCGAGGAGTACGCATGCTCCCCTGCAACACAAGGCTGGAACCATTCCTTACTGAACGGTTCCGAACAAGACCACCCCACAGTTGTGATCAGCAACCGCACCACTAAGCCAAAATAAAGGGACATCTAGACAGGGGTAATCTCGCTCTCAAGTGAGGGCTACCCACGAAGCCTTGCTGTACCTCCTATGTTTAGCCATTCCCGAATGACGAGGCTTGAGGCTATGATTACCTTTATAGGACATATCACTTAGAGCGTTCATCGTTCACCTGACGATGTTCTGAAAGCATTCAATCCATACAAGTTCGTTCCGGGTTCGAACGAAACCGAAGGCACTATCTCGTTACACTCATTTTGGAATCACCCTCAGAGTTAACGACGATAACCCTTGCACTCCGAATCTTCGTCTTCACTTGAGATTCACGACCTAACGTTAATTTGGATCGATGTGGTTTTCGGATATCCAAATATGGAAACCCGATCCCGGTGTCATCGAAATCCAAAACGTGTCTTTTAAGGCCAAGTTGTTTTAGAGTTTAAAACAATTCAATTCATTATCTATATACACAGAGATAGATAATTTACAACACAATGGATAATCAACATTATCATTACCAACAGATAATTCATATCAGCATCACAATGCAACCAATGCATCCATATCATATAACATTACTCATCTTATAACTAAGATTACATCCCATACATGGCAACCAATACCAATCATCAAACATAAGCAATGATCTAATGATCACCCCATTTATAATTAATTTAAAATGAATTAAATTAATTATCTAATCTCTAATTAATTTAAAAATGAATTAAATTAATTACTTTATCATTATAATCCTGCTTATCTTAATCATTAATTGACTACAAATCAATTAAATAATTATCAGCTCAATATTCAATTCAATTAATCATTACTGATTAACAATTTCCTAATTACCATAAGTAATTAGCTTATAAATTAATTACACAAGTTAATTATACTTAATAATTAACCTTTAATTACTTTATTTATTGATTATTTCTTAATTAATCAATTCTAAATTACATCATTAATTTTATTAATTAATGATTTCTAATTACATTTAATCAATCTCTCTATATAAATTAATTACATTAAGTAATTAATCTACAATTAACCATATATATTAATCATCCTTGATTAATAACAAATCCAGTAATTAACTATCCTTAATTACTCATCTCATAAATTAATTATTCTTAATTAATTATCACAATTAATTCCTTGATTAATTTCAAAGTAATTTAAATTCAAATTACTTCTATAATAAATATCTTAAATTACATCCAGTAATTATTAATTACTTCTTTGAGTAATTACAAACCCATTAATTACATAAAGTAATTATCAAATCATTAAATGTTTTAAATTAATTAAACTTAATTAATTAACCTAAATAAATCACATTAACCCAATTAATTACAATAAGTAATTAATTCATTAATTACTTCCATAAAGTAATTAAACTTAAACAATTTCAAAAATGATTATTATTAATTAATTAATCTAATTATTTATCAAAAATTAATCACATTAATTAATTGTTTAAATAATCTTAAGTTAATTCTCTTCATTAACATTTCTTAATTACTTAATTAAGAAATTAACTTATTTTAATTATTATAAATACAAATTAATTAATATTTAATTAGAATTAATTAATCTCTAATTATAATTTAATTGAGTGTTAATTAAAATCTTAATTAAACATTAATCACTTGATTAAATAAATCTTAATCATTAATTAAAATTTAATTAACAATCCTTAATTATAGATTAATTAACCTTAATTAATTAATCTCAAGTCTAATTAATTAACTTAAAAATTATTAATTACTTAATAAATCATCCACACTATTAATTAATTAAATAATTAATATTCCATTTAAATTAACTTAAAAATTTTAATGAAATCCAATTTCTTAAGTTCTAACTTAATTTAAGAAACATTTCTTCTTGTATAAAGTATTTTAAAACAAATTTTTTCCAAATTTATTTTAAACTTCACTTTAAATTTCATTTTAAAATTTTAAGATTTAAAATGAATATAATTTATTTAAACAAGGTTTTTAAACAAATTTAAAACCTTTTTATCTCACCTGTTCAAGAACATCCCTTATAAAATAAAGGTTTAAAGATTTTTAAACAAATTCATTTCAAACAAATTCAATTTAAAATTTTTATTTTTAAATTTCAAACTGAAATACAGTTAAATCTTTATTCCAAATTTAAACTTAGAACTTTAAAGCTTTACTTACATTTCCATCTTCATTTTTAAATTCAAATTATTTAACCTTTTTTAAAATAGTTAAAACAAATTTAAATTTAAAAACTCATTTTATTTTAAAAACTGACATAAAAATCAAATACCAGGTTTTAAAACTGGATTTAAACTTATTTTAAATTTTTATTTCATAAATTAAAACTCATAGTTTAAATTCAAAACCAATGTTTCTTAATACTTTAAAAGTTTAAAATCTAAATTTAAATTCCTAGATTTAAATTAAATTCAAACTCAGATTCATCTACCTGAATTCATATTTCAGTTTCAGATTTTAAACTTTGTTTTAAATTTTCAGTTGCATTTTAAAATTTTACTTTTAAATTTAAAAACAGAAAATAGTTTTCTGTTTTGGTTTAAAACACCTTAAACTTTCTGAATTCAAAAATATTTCAAAATCCAAGATTTAAACTATTGATTTCATATTTAAATTTCAGGTTTAAAAATCCTAGTTTGAACTTCAACTTACAATTTAAACTTTACTTTTAAATTTAAAAAAGAAAACAGGTTTATGATTCTGTTTAAAACCCAAACTAAAATTTAAAAGTTCAATAATTACAAAGGCCAAGATTTAAATTATTTGAATTTATATCTAAATTCAGGTTTTCAAACTTAGTTTCAAATTTTAGTTTGCATTTTACTTTTTACTTCAAATTTTATTAAATCTGGAAACAGGTTTTTGTTCTTTTCTAAAACCCGAAACACAGAATAATGCTCGAGCAACCCATGTTTTACTACGAGTTAAATTCTAACCTGCTTCGAGTAAACTTTCCACTTACTCGAGAATTACCCGAGACAAAAATACAACTCCTTCCAACAACTTCCATCACCATACAAAGTACACTGTGCACGTGTACAGTGCCTCCGGCACCCTCTAATAATCATTGCGACCTCCCCTCGGTCGACGAACATCATCTCAGATCACCAGAACAACAAAACCACTGACTCACACTCGAAAACAAAATCGAGAAAGAAATTCCCAAAACCTGGAACAGGTAGTGCCTACTTCAACCCTAACCTGTCAGCACCATTCCCTCGTGCCTCCGGCCACCATCGCCACTCAAACTTCGGTGATGACTTCAACAAACCACCAACCTCCATTTCCCAAAACCTTAAGTCACTCAATCAAATATAATTGCCGAAATTATCCATTAGCACAAACCCAGTAAACTAGGGCTTAAATTTTCAAAACAAAATTTCACCCTCAAAATGAATTGCAATCCAATTCAGTAATTTTTCCATCATCTCAGATATCTCCTACTCCTCCAGAAACAAATCCAACCCAATCGAACACATAAACTAACAGTGCTAACCCAAAATGTGTATTACAGTAAAATATGAACTGTTTCCTGGATATTGGTATAAGAATTATAATTCTAAGTTTATAATTCATGATTTTATATGATGTTTTGGTTTATAACTCTGAAACATTGTTTTGTAAAGTTTGAATTTCATCTTATACACTTAAATGCTCTGTTAATTTTATTTCCAGGGATACACAATTTTATTTAACTTATATAAAGTTTTTAAAACTTATTTTATCATGAAATAAACAGATTTCATTCAAATGCTAAATCATAATAGCAACCAGATCAAGGAAAAGAACCTCTTTTTTTTCAAATTGAACTAAAATGTAAACAGTCAGAACCATAGGTAAACAAACATGCATTATATTCATATATACATAGGCAGTTTCATAGGCATATACATAATTAAACTTTGTCAGATAAACTAACATGCAATCCCTACTTAATTTATTTTTAATTTTGGAGTTACTCACCTGAATTAAAATGTAGAGCAGAGCAAAAAATTTAGATTTTTAAAAGCTCTTGAATTATTTGAAACTGCTGTTGCAATTGTTTGAATGCCTTTAAACTTGAGCTTCAATTGATTGATGCTTTTAAAAACTTGAGCTTTTTGATTTTATTTGTTGCATGCAGGCCTTTGCTTGATTTTTGTATGTAGGCAAATTCTTTTTCCAGATTTTGCATGCAGGTTTGAGGAGCTACAGGCTTTTGTTTGAAATGCAGGATTTACAATTTGTTTGAAAATGAACTTTGAGTTCAGAAAATGGTTACTAATTTTAGATAGTTTGTTTACAAGATTTCCAGATTTCTTTGTTTAGAATGAAAAATGAGAAAGAGGAAAGGAATGAGTAAATGCAACTTTATATAACTTTGTTTATGATAAATTAAAATTAAAGAAAAATAAAAATTGAACAATGACACTTGTATGAAATGTTAACACTTGTAAATTACCTTGCTTAAACACTTAACACATGTTGATTCATGTCTTAAATTACTTACACATGTCAATTTAAGTGATTTGTTTTTCTTTAAATTAAAGTTAATGAATGTTTAAATTTAATTAATTAGTTTCTTATACTTAGTTATGTATATAAATAATTTCTAAAGAATAAACCAAGTATTATTATAAATAAAAATCATATAAAAATTAATCATTTGAAAATAATATTTTAAATCATTTTAAATAGATTTATAAAAGAGGTTATAACTTAAATGAATACATGTTTCATATTTTAAATTGTATTTTAAATTTTCATATTTAATTTACAAATCATAATTATTAATTACTATTTTAAAAAGAATAAAACAAACATTTTATAACCTTATTTTAATATTCAAACTTAAGTCAAAATATAATTTAAACTAATAAAACATTTATCTTAGATATTTAAAATCATATAGTTATTTTATTAAATAGTTTTGAAAAGCTTCAAAAAATAAATCATAATTCCCAATTTCAAAATATTAAAATTAAGCTATACTAATTTAATTAAGAACAACTTATCTATTTAAAAAATGTATACATATAAATATACATATACATATTAAATAGAAAATAGATTTATTAGCTTATTAAAACTAAATCCTCTAATTAATTATTTAATAAAAGAAGATTATTAAATCAAATCAAATTTATTAACAAAAATTAACAAATTAATTTAAATTTAAACACAGTTTATTAAATTTATATTTCCATAAATTCTGGGATATTATAATCCTTCCCCCTTAAAAGAATTTCGTCCCCGAAATTTAAAACAAAGGTAATTTAATAATCTATTAACAGATTTTATTTTAAAATACAGCATATGTTAATCATATGCCAACAACCAAAGCAACCAATTCACACAATCAGAACAAATCTTACTATCCAAAAGAATTTTGGATAAAACTTTCACAAGTTTCCCCGGTATATATATATATATCGGGATAATCACTCTGTAGAATACAAACAATCAAAACTACTAAGCTATAGAGCTCCTATCAACAACTCTAAACAGAATATTAGACCACAGACGAGTCTGACTCAACAACCAAACCTTCAGAACTGCTAGTTCTACAACCAGAAATATCAAACACGTACTCCCTTAGAGATACGTGAAACACCCTGAATCCCAGTTATCCAAACTGGCAATTCAACTCTAGAAAACCAAACACTTATTTTACCAATCACAGAAGAAACCCAAAACACTTCTGAGCTAGCTTCACAGACTTCCCAAATCTTATAGCTCTTTGGATCGGAGAAAGAACTTAACCAAAACCCAATCTACGACTCCAGAATCCAAATTTCTTCGTCTCTTATCCATAAAATCTCTTCGGATGATCCTGGGTTACCAACATCCTTCCTGATCAGCTTAACTCTATGCTGATGCCTCTAGAAACAAACTGGATCAAAACAACCCAACACCACGATCTCCTCAAGATCAATCCAAAACCCAAAAACAATCTCTACTCCACAATCATCAAAAGACAGGACAAACTTCTCCTTATCCGGAAAAGAAAACAGAAATACTCCAACTGCTTCCGCTGCACAACCCTGATTCGAAGCAGAAGAAAATGCTGATGAAGAGCACAAGCACAGACTAGACAACCCAGCACAGAACAGATCCATAAAGAAATCTCAGAAGTTCCTCCGAAACCTGAGTTGCTTCACCCACTTCTATCTCAAGGAACCATCCATCTACTAACTGAACCACCAGTACCAATCCTGGAAAGAAAACTCGATCTTCAGATGCCGACAAACTCTGACTTCCTTGAAGACATCCGGACAACTCCAACAATCCAAAAGAACATACTATCGCAATTCACTTTTGCGATCAACTCAGCCTAAATCCAAAGAAACTGCTTTTTCTTTACCAATCAGAACAGCTTATGCTGGCCTAGCCAATTCACCAAAGAAAAGGATTCAATCTTGCTGCTTCTGAACTCTACTTCAAAAAAACTACTCAGCCAAAAAACTTCCTGCCAACTCAGAACACTCCGAGCTGTACCGCTAACACAAAATCCAAAGAATTCTCAATCCAAACTCTTCGAGTAACTCGGGCCTCAAAGAAAACAGAACACCCTGCTGGACTCAGCCACAACACCAAGCAGACTCACTTCCTTACTCTTATTCCAAAGAAACATCTTCGGAAACATCCATAGTCACTGCATCTCACCACGTAGCTACTACTTCCTGAGATATCAAGATACCATCACTTACTTGCTTTTGCCCAACCGACAGATTCAATACTCAACTCAGCAATTCAAAGATGAACTTTGAACCTTCAGAAGGTTCCCTTCAGAGATCGATGAAGTACTTACACCAAGCAAAACTCACTCGAGACGGTATTAGTTCTACAGTCTCGACAGATCCACTTCCAACCTCATACATTCAAACTCCAACCAATGGTAGTTGTGTTACACACACCACAACCTCATCTACCTTTATAACTTATATTGGAAAAACCCGAACAGGTAACCCAACCAGATAGGTAGAAATAATTAAATGTATATATAATAAAAATACAAATACGCTCTCTCAAGATAGATACCACTCCAGTGATTAGGTATTCACTCAACCTGGCGCTCTGATACCAAATGAGATGACCCGACTTTTTCTCCACAAAAAGTCGTATCATCCTTAAGAAAGAAAGGGATAGAAAATAGAAAAGAAAGAAGAGAAAGAAGAAAAACCACAAGAATCTCAATAGCAGAACGAATAAATTATATTGATAACATAAGTATTACATAGTATACATCACTTATCAGAGTTACACAGACATTACAACACATACTAGACAGTTATAAACAACTGTCTAGTTATTACAACTCAATCACAATACAGAAGACACTCAGAGATACCAACACAGCGGAAAACTATATAACTATAGGCAGAAGCCTCCTACTCCATTGCTCCTCCACCATTCGTCAAAGCTAACCCGAATCCTAACCTGAATCCCTTGGTTACTCGTAAAAATTTAAGTACCCAAGAGTTAAAGAAAACAGAAATAACTCCGGGTCAGACATGGGTCTGGTGTGAGTAACAGGTTAAAGTTGCTTAACTTTGAAAAACCTTTGAAAAGAAAAGGTATCACGTAAGACTTCCCACACATAAACATGGAAAAGTTTTTACCTTACGCTAACCAAAACATTTGATAGGAAATCCGATGATATTATAATAGTGTCTAGGGTTTTCAAGTAAAATACAGAAATAGCTGGAATGCTTACATCTCACGTTCCAACATAGTTGGGCACAACTAATACGTACGGCACTTATTGGATTTTGGATTCCATCCATGGCTGGGCTACTGGGGTACCGCCTGTCACAGTACGTGGCCTAGATCATCGTACCGAGGAGTACGCCCGCTCCCCTGCAACACAAGGCCGGAACCAATCCTTACTGAACAGTTCTGAACAAGACCACCCCGCAGTTGTGATCAGCAACCGCACCACTAAGCCGAAATAAAGGGACATCTAGACAGGGGTAAATCTCGCTCTCAAGTAGGGGCTACCCACGAAGCCTTGCTGCACCTCCCCTGTTTAGCCATTCCATGTTGATGAGGCTTGAGGCTACGATTACCTTTATAGGACATATCACTTAGAATGCTCATCGTCCACCTGACGATGTTCTGAAAGCATTCAATCCATACAAGTTCATTTCGGGTTCGAACGAAACCGAAGGCATTATCTCGTTACACTCATTTTGGAATCACCCTCAGAGTTAACGACGATAACCCTTGCACTCTGAATCTTCATCTTCACTTGAGATTCACGACCTAACGTTAATTTGGATCGATGTGGTTTTCGGATATCCAAATATGGAAACCCGATCTCGGTCTCATCAAATACCAAAACGTGTCTTTTAAGGCCAAGTTGTTTTAGAGTTTAAAACAATTCAATTCATTATCTATATACACACAGATAGATAATTTACAACACAATGGATAATCAACATTATCATTACCAACAGGTAATTCATATCAGCATCACAATGCAACCAATGCATCCATATCATATAACATTACTCATCTCATAACTGAGATTACATCCCATACATGGCAACCAATACCAATCATCAAACATAAGCAATGATCTAATGATCACCCCATTTATAATTAATTTAAAATGAATTAAATTAATTATCTAATCTCTAATTAATTTAAAAATGAATTAAATTAATTACTTTATCATTATAATCCTGCTTATCTTAATCATTAATTGATTACAAATCAATTAAATAATTATCAACTCAATATTCAATTCAATTAATCATTACTGATTAACAATTACCTGATTACCATAAGTAATTAGCTTATAAATTAATTACACAAGTTAATTATACTTAATAATTAACCTTTAATTACTTTATTTATTGATTATTTCTTAATTAATCATTTCTAAATTACATCATTAATTTTATTAATTAATGATTTCTAATTACATTTAATCAATCTCTCTATATAAATTAATTACATTAAGTAATTAATCTACAATTAACCATATATACTAATCATCCTTGATTAATAAAAAATCCAATAATTAACTATCCTTAATTACTCATCTCATAAATTAATTATTCTTAATTAATTATCATAGTTAATTCCTTGATTAATTTCAAAGTAATTTAAATTCAAATTACTTCTATAATAAATATCTTAAATTAGATCCAGTAATTATTAATTACTTCTTTGAGTAATTACAAACCCATTAATTACATAAAGTAATTATCAAATCATTAAATGTTTTAAATTAATTAAACTTAATTAATTAACCTAAACAAATCACATTAACCCAATTAATTACAATAAGTAATTAATTCATTAATTACTTCCATAAAGTAATTAAACTTAAACAATTTCAAAAATGATTATTATTAATTAATTAATCTAATTATTTATCAAAAATTAATCACATTAATTAATTGTTTAAATAACCTTAAGTTAATTCTCTTCATTAACATTTCTTAATTACTTAATTAAGAAATTAACTTATTTTAATTATTATAAATACAAATTAATTAATATTTAATTAGAATTAATTAATCTCTAACTATAATTTAATTGAGTGTTAATTAAAATCTTAATTAAACATTAATCACTTGATTAAATAAATCTTAATCATTAATTAAAATTTAATTAACAATCCTTAATTATAGATTAATTAACCTTAATTAATTAATCTCAAGTCTAATTAATTAACTTAAAAATTATTAATTACTTAATAAATCATCCACACTATTAATTAATTAAATAATTAATATTCCATTTAAATTAACTTAAAAATTTAAATGAAATCCAATTTCTTAAGTTCTAACTTAATTTAAGAAACATTTCTTCTTATATAAAGTATTTTAAAACAAATTTTTTCCAAATTTATTTTAAACTTCACTTTAAATTTCATTTTAAAATTTTAAGATTTAAAATGAATACAATTTATTTAAACAAGGTTTTTAAACAAATTTAAAACCTTTTTATCTCACCTGTTCAAGAACATCCCTTTATAAAATAAAGGTTTAAAGATTTTTAAACAAATTCATTTCAAACAAATTCAATTTAAAAATTTTATTTTTAAATTTCAAACTGAAATACAGTTAAATCGTTATTCCAAATTTAAACTTAGAACTTAAAACTTTACTTACATTTCCATCTTCATTTTTAAATTCAAATTATTCAACCTTTTTAAAAATAGTTAAAACAAATTTAAATTTAAAAAATCATTTTATTTTAAAAACCGACATAAAAATCAAATACCAGGTTTTAAAACTGGATTTAAACTTATTTTAAATTTTTATTTCATAAATTAAAACTCATAGTTTAAATTCAAAACCAATGTTTCTTAATACTTTAAAAGTTTAAAATCTAAATTTAAATTCCACACTATTAATTAATAAATTCCACACTAAATCTAAATCTAAATCTAAATTTAAAATTATTAATTACTTAATAAATCATCCACACTATTAATTAATTAAATAATTAATATTCCATTTAAATTAACTTAAAAATTTAAATGAAATCCAATTTCTTAAGTTCTAACTTAATTTAAGAAACATTTCTTCTTATATAAAGTATTTCAAAACAAATTTTTTCCTAATTTATTTTAAACTTCACTTTAAATTTCATTTTAAAATTTTAAGATTAAAATGAATACAATTTATTTAAACAAGGTTTTTAAACAAATTTAAAACCTTTTTATCTCACCTGTTCAAGAACATCCCTTTATAAAATAAAGGTTTAAAAGATTTTAAAACAAATTCATTTCAAACAAATTCAATTTAGAAAATTTCTTTTTAAATTTCAAACTGAAATACAGTTAAATCATTATTCCAAATTTAAACTTAGAACTTTAAAGCTTTACTTACATTTCCATCTTCATTTTTAAATTCAAATTATTTAACCTTTTCTAAAATAGTTAAAACAAATTTAAATTGAAAAACTCATTTTATTTTAAAAACTGACATAAAAATCAAATTCTAGGTTTTAAAACTGGATTTAAACTTATTTTAAATTTTTATGTCATAAATTAAAACTCATAGTTTAAATTCAAAACCAATGTTTCTTTATACTTTAAAAGTTTAAAATCTAAATTTAAATTCCCAGATTTAAATTAAATTCAAACTCAGATTCATCTACCTGAATTTCATATTTCAGATTTTAAAATTTGTTTCAAATTTTCAGTTGCATTTTAAAATTTTACTTTTAAATTTAAAAACAGTAAACAGTTTTCTGTTTTGGTTTAAAACATCTTAAACTTTCTGAATTCAAAAATATTTCAAAATCCAAGGTTTAAACTATTGATTTCATATTTAAATTTCAGGTTTAAAAATCCCAGTTTGAACTTCAACTTACAATTTAAACTTTACTTTTAAATTTAAAACAGAAAACAGGTTTCTGATTCTGTTTAAAACCCAAACTAAAATTTAAAAATTCAATAATCACATATACCAAGATTTAAATTATTTGAATTTATATCTAAATTTAGGTTTTCAAAATTAGTTTCAAATTTTAGTTTGCATTTTACTTTTTACTTCAAATTTTATAAAATCTGGAAACAGGTTTCTGTTCTTTTCTAAAACCCAAAACACAGAATAATGCTCGAGCAACCCATGTTTTACTTCGAGTTAAATTCTAACCTGCTTCGAGTAAACTTTCCACTTACTCGAGAATTACCGAGACAAAAATACAACTCCTTCCAACAACTTCCATTACCATACAAAGTACACTGTGCATGTGTACAGTGCCTCCGGCACCCTATGATCATCATCGCGACCTCCCCTCGGTCGACGAACATCAGCTCAGATCACCAGAACACCAAAACCACTGACTCACACTCGAAAAAAAAATCGAGAAAGAAATTCCCAAAACCTGGAACAGGTAGTGCCTACTTCAACCCAAACCTGTCAGCACCATTCCCTCACGCCTCCGGCCACCATCGCCACTCAAACTTCGGCGACGATTTCAAAAAACCACCAACCTCCATTTCCCAAAACCTTAAGTCACTCGATCAAATATAATTGCCGAAATGATCCATTTTCACAAACCCAGTAAAACTAGGGCTTAAATTTTCAAAACAAAATTTCACCCTCAAAATGAATTGCATTCCAATTCAGTAATTTTTCCATCATCTCAGATATCTCCTACTCCTCCAGAAACAAATCCAACCCAATCAAACACATAAACTAACAGTACTAACCCAAAATGTGTATTACAGTAAAATATGAACTGTTTCCTGGATATTGGTATAAGAATTATAATTCTAAGTTTAGAATTCATGATTTTATATAATGTTTTGGTTTATAACTCTGAAACATTGTTTTGTAAAGTTTGAATTTCATCTTACACACTTAATTGCTCTGTTAATTTTATTCCAGGTATACAAAATTTTATTTAACTTATATAAAGTTTTTAAAACTTATTTTATCATGAAATAAACAGATTTCATTCAAATGCTAAATCATAATAGCAGCCAGATCAAGGAAAAAAACCTCTCTTTTTTTCAACTTGAACTAAAAATGTAAACAGTCAGAACCATAGGTAAACAAACATGCATCATATTCATATATACACAGGCAATTTCAAAGGCATATACATAATTAAACTTTTTCAGATAAACTAGCATGCAATCCCTACTTAATTTATTTTTAAATTTGGAGTTGCTCACCTGAATTAAAATGTAGAGCATAGCAAAATTTTCAGATTTTTAAAAGCTCTTGAATTATTTGAAACTGCTGTTGCAATTGTTTG
This sequence comes from Allium cepa, assembly GCA_030765085.1. Classification (NCBI taxonomy): domain Eukaryota; kingdom Viridiplantae; phylum Streptophyta; class Magnoliopsida; order Asparagales; family Amaryllidaceae; genus Allium; species Allium cepa. The sequence goes on along the minus strand of CM060941.1, from coordinate 506,695,126 downwards.
AATGCCTTTAAACCCGAGCTTCAATTGATTGATGCTTTTAAAAACTTGAGCTTTCTGATTTTATTTGTTGCATGCAGGCCCTTGCTTGATTTTTGTATGTAGGCAAATTCTTTCTCCAGATTTTACATGCAGGTTTGAGGAGCTACAGGCTTTTGTTTGAAATGCAGGATTTACAATTTATTTGAAAATGAACTTTGAGTTCAGAAAATGGTTACTAATTTTAGATAGTCTGTTTACAAGATTTCCAGATTTCTTTGTTTAGAATGAAAAATGAGAAAGAGGAAAGGAATGAGTAAATGCAAGTTTATATAACTTTGTTTATGATAAATTAAAATTAAAGAAAAATAAAAATTGAACAATGACACTTGTATGAAATGTAAACACTTGTAAATTACCTTGCTTAAACACTTAACACATGTTGATTCATGTCTTAAATTACTTACACATGTCAATTTAAGTGAATTGTTATTTTTAAATTAAAGTTAATGAATGTTTAAATTTAATTAATTAGTTTCTTATACTTAGTTATGTATATAAATAATTTCTAAAGAATAAACCAAGTATTATTATAAATAAAAACCATATACAAATTAATCATTTGAAAATAATATATAAAATCATTTTAAATAGATTTATAAAAGAGGTTATAACTTAAATGAATACATATTTCATATTTTAAATTGTATTTTAAATTTTCGTATTTAATTTACAAGTCATAATTATTAATTACTATTTTAAAAAGAATAAAACAAACATTTTATAACCTTATTTTAATATTCAAACTTAAGTCAAAATATAATTTAAACCAATAAAACATTTATCTTACATATTTAAAATCATATAGTTATTTTATTAAATAGTTTTGAAAAGCTTAATTCAAAAAATAAATCATAATTCCTAATTTGAAAATATTAAAATTATGCTATACTAATTTAATTAAAAACAACTTATCTATTTAAAATATATATATAAATATACATATACATATTAAATAGAAAATAGATTTATTAGCTTATTAAAAATAAATCCTCTAAATAATTATTTAATAAAAGAAGATTATTAAATCAAATCAAATTTATAACAAAAATTATCAAATTAATTTAAATTTAAACACAGATTATTAAATTTATATTGCCATAAATTCTGGGATATTACATGAAATCAATAATAGTGAAAATAATGAAAACTCTAAAAATTCATGTCCAAATAAAAGAACAAAACATTTGAAATACTGTCCTATAGAAATGTTCTAGAAAATATAGAGTCTTTTGTAGAAATAAGAAATCAGTTAAATAAAATGATTACTGTACCTTTATCTCGACTAATGAACTAAAATCCTAAGTAAGCATCATTAGACGATTCATAGATTCTAGCTATGCAAAAAGAACTAAATCAGTTTACCAGAAATGATGTTTGGGAATTAGTCCCAAGACCTAAAAATAAATCTACAATATGAACTAAATGAGTATAAGAAATAAAATGAAAGAATAAGGAGAAGTCATTGGAAATAAAGCACGTGCCATTGCTTATGGTTACAGTCAGGATGAAGGTATAGACTTCGATGAAACCTTGCTACCATAGCCAGATTAGAAGCCACTAGAATTCTACTTGCTTTTGCAAATCAAATAATTTAAATTATTTCAAATGGATGTCAAAAGCGACTTAATAAATATTTTTATTAAGGATGATGTTTATGTTGAAAAACCATTACTTTTTGAAGATGTAAAACTTTCAAATCATGTTTATAAATCAAAGAAAGCCTTATATGTTTTAAATCATGCTTCTAGAGAATGGTATGATAGACTTAAATCCTATTTATTACAATTTAATTTTGAAAAAAGAAAACTAGATAGTACTCTATTTATTAAAAGAATTATAATGATATTCAACTTATAAAAATATACATAGATGATGTTATTTTTGGGTCAACAAATGAATAGCTAAATAAAGAATTTTCAAACATAAAGACTAAGGAATTTGAACTAAGTCATTTGGAAGTACTAACTTCTTTTTAGAATTACGAATAAGACATTTAAATAATGGTATTTTTATAAGTCAAGAGGAATAAGCGAAGGATTTTGTTAAGAAATTTGGTACGTCAAATAATAGTGGTAGGCCAACTCCTATGGCAATTAATAGGAAATTATATAAGGAGAACGATGCAAAAGATGTAAATCAAAAACTATATAGAGGTATGACATAATCCATAATCTATATAACTGTCAGTGGTCCAGATATAATGCATAATATCTGTTTCTGTGCAAGATATGGATCTCAAACTTAGGAAATTCACCTAAAATCTGTAAAAGGAATACTAAGATATGTAAACAACACACTAGACTAACACCATTTTATCCATAGAAAAATTCATTCAAATTAGTTTCATATAGTGATTCTAACTGCGCTAGATGTAAATCAGACTGAAAAATTATAGGTGGAACTTATTTCTTTTTAGGATACTCTCTTATTTCCTTGTTTAGAAAAAACAAAATTTTTATGCCTCTATCTACAACAGAAGCATAACATGTCTCTGCTGCATTAGCCTATTCACAAGTTATTTATATGCAACAAACTTAAGAAGATTTTGGTTTATATTTCAATAAGTCACTAATATACTATGATAGCACTAGTGCAATAAATCTATCTAAAAACCAAACACATCAGGCTAGGACAAAACACATATACATAGGACACCATTTTTTGAGAGATAACATAAATAAAGAAGTCATTCCGCTCAAATATATAAGTATTGAATTCACATAGCCAATATATTAACAAAATCGATAATTCAAATATCTTTATTGAACTTAAAAGAGAATTAGGAATATGTTCTTTCCTTGAAATATAAATATAGTAGCCTTTATTTCAAAGAAAATAAAATTATCAAAATTTACCTATATATGTTGACATACTCACTACCTATATATCGATATATACTGCAGTTTTCTAAAAATTAATTTTCCCTCTTAATTTCAAATTTTGAAATATATGTATATAACCACCAGATTACGAATTCTTTCTCCTTTTTATGTCTTCTTCTTTCTGTAAACTCCAAATAAAATAAGTTTCAATCGATCCTTCAAATTCCAAGAGATTAAGGGACGATACCACCCCCTTAAACTACAATACCAACTCACTAGGTCCTTTCCAAAACACCACCATGGCCAAAGTCATTAAAGTAGAGGATGATATGAAGCATGTACTCAACATTCTTTCAGAAATAGTGGTCGTCCAAATATACCTTTTAAAGGAACAAGAAAAGCAAGGGTGAATCCTTTGTAACCTTCAGAAGCATCTATTGGATAATGAAGTCAATCCAATTGTAAGTGAAGAGGAAACTCCTAGTCCTATCATTCACAATCCCATGGATGATGGGAAAGAGGAAGAAGAAGAGGAAGAAGAGGATAACGCTGAAGATGATGACAAAATCAAGTGTGCAGGAAAAGTTTTCTTTGATCGTGATGGAAACCTTATGGAACAAAAAGGAAATTTATGTCTCCACTATCCCTTTTCCCTTATCAATAGTCTCTTATAATCAAAAATCTTTAGTTCACTTGTTTAAGTTTGGTTTGTTTAGGATTGGGTTATTAGTACTATTAGGATTTGATTTGGTTTGGATTGAATTTTTTTAGTATTTTATTTGGTTTGCTTTGATGTATTTTTGGATTGATAGTTTGATTGGTATAGTTTATTTTTAATATACAAAGATTATCTTATCTTATTTATTTAAAGATCTTCGTATATTTATCATTATATCATATTGCATTATAATTATTATTGATTTTGACTCTGTTGTTTATAAGTATACCCAGTTTTGTTGATGATATAGAGGGGGAAAACATAAAATATATACATTCATATATTCAAGGGGAGCTATGTAACTCATGGGAAGTTATATCATGTTTTATATACAGGAACAAATAATGGTTGTCATCATCAAAAAATAGAAAATTGTTAATACCTCAGTTATTTATTTCGAGGATAACAATCATATACAATTATGTAAAATATAGAGACAAATGTTTTGCCAAATTATATAGTATACAGTGTAGAATATTACATAGGTGCTAAATCGAAGGCTCTATAGTATAAGGACTTAAGATTAAGATATGAAGGCTCGTGAGCTCAAAGATAAAGAAGATCTTAAGACTATAATTTAGTGTATAGAGTCATTAGAATAAATTGCTACAGTTCTTGATAGCAATTTTTGATCTCTATCTCCAAATTCCGTTCTTCGATATTTTAAAACAAAATAAATTATCTTAATTTCAAAAAATATTTTATAAAAGTTTTTCTAGAGCTCAAAATATTTTCAAACTATGTTTAAATTATTGTGCAAATAATAGGATTTTCAAAACATCAAAAAGAGAACAATTTTGAACTAGCATATGTCGACATATACGTATAGGATATGTCTAAATACATGCCACATAATGGTTTTTCAAATTTTGAATGGAAGTGTCCAATACCTTTCACGAATGGGCGCATCTATTAATTTACTTTATAAAGGGAGTGCAAACGAATTAACTAATTACTTACTTTCTTCCCTCCTCTTACTCTCTTGAAAACTCTACTGAAAAATATACTCTATTCTCTTCAAAATAATGTAGAATCAATTCATACTTCATTTTATTGATTTAATACTAATTTCTTGCTCATCTGGAAACATCTCTCTCTCATTTCAAAGATCAAAGTGACATTCAAGAGGCTATATGATCCGTTGCATCTAAAATGCAAGAATTTTTTTTTGTAAAACTATCGACTCTATTTGTATTTACTTGAGTATGCTTGTAGCCCGTTCAAATCAAGAGGTAGTGCTTAGTTGCCCGTTCAAATATATTGGGTGTGCTTGTAGCCCAATTAAATCAATAAGTTTACCCCAGACTCGGGATACAGGAAGATGTGTCCCATAGCCTTGAAATCGAGGTTTTATTTGGATTTGCGTTCTATCGGGTTAAAGATTGGCATTTGAAAAGAAATCTATGTATGCAGTTGTACAGGACTGGATGTAGGAGAAATCCGAACTAATATAAAACCCCTAATGTCATCTCTCTAACTCTTTACTTTAATTTACTGCTTTTATTTTTATCTATGGTTGATTTTTATGTTATTAATCTTTGATTTAATATCAATATTGAAAGAAAATTGAAAAGATTTACATAAGTTAGAAAAACACTAATCAGCCCCTTTAGTGCTAAATTAGCATTAAGGTCCATAATTCTGTAATTCATAGGCCACGACCCTTGTCCATCCCAATGGACATGCACTACTCAGCTCTTTACACATGCTATTCATGGACCAATTCTACTGATCCCCAAACTTCGGAGAGGTAACCTACATTTTGAGTTTCACACATCGACTAGATTTACCGTCCTACATGATTATTGTGGCCTGGTTTAAGTGCAAGGTTATTGAAGCACTCCACAACAAACACTCTTATTTCAAGAATGAGTATTTCTTCATCCCATGTTCGTATGGCTTCAATGGGCGTTGGCATTCCGATAGAAGATCCCTTCCTCTTCACTCTTCTTGCACTTGGATTCCTTTCATCCAAGCAGATATCCCTACTCAAGGCACATATGACGAGAATGTTGAAACTTTGAAAGCTCTAAAGTGATTTTGTTTCCAACATCGCACTGTCACTTATCCTCTGATGGACGAGAACCTTCAACAGTGCAATTTGTTACATCTTGAATGCTTTTCTGTTGCTGTAACCACTCCAACAGGTAGTTCCAAAATGTCTACCCGATCATCAGCTTATGCTCACATCTCTTTTGACAATCTTCAAGAGGATGTCGAAGGTCCATTGGGTATAGAAGATATTGGTGAGTCGATTGTTAAAGTAACGGAATATCCCACTTTCGGAGAAGTTCAAGAAGAAGTAGATAGAGGAGCCAAAATGCAAACAATTCCAAAAGAAAGTGACCAGGGGGATGAAGAGAGGGAAAAGAAGAAGAAAGAGCATAGGAAAGAGAGAAAAGAGATGAGGAAAGCAACAGTGATCATGACATGAGTCCAGTAGGAGATGAATCGTATGTCGAGACATCCCCTGAAGGCATCGAACTTCATGCCCCTCCTCATTTGAAATGTATAATCATCAAATCTTCCAAGAAATCCACAGATCCAAGCGCACCGCCATGCCAGAGCTATCTCTCTAGCTAGTTCTTTTGACGCTATCTTCGCCTCATTGAGCAACTTTGATGTTTCGATTACCAATATTCTAGGCATCTGCTTCTCATTCGGGGATATCCTAGTTGAAGGAGGCGAGACTCCATCTTTATTTCCACCTGAAATGGTCCATGGAGTGCTTAGGGGAAACACTAGCACTCTATGCACTATTAGGATCATGAATGCACATCCCTTGCATTCGTCATTTTTCCGACATTCTGAAGGTTTTACCATTTTCTTTTGTTTTATGTATCATATGTAGGGACTGAATAGAAAATCTTTAGTATGGTGTTGGTGAACAGGGAATTTGCACTCCTGAACTAAGCTCTAGTTATCTGAGTTATAAAGTGATAGAGGAGGAGATAATCTGAAGGAAGAAGAAAGAGCAAGAGGTAGAAGAAAACCGTTGGCCCGAGAGGTACAGAGAGAAAAGGAAGGCTAAGGGGAGGCAACCTTTCGACCAGGGAAAACGGCATGAAGGCTCATACGATCATCATGACTCATCTTTCAGCATCCCTCTACCTCATTCTCAACCCGAACATCCTATACACCAACAAGTTTCAACCTCTCATTCCTTAACCACGACCATGCCTCCTTAATCCAAAGGACTCACCATTACTTCAAGTCCTATCCTAGCTCCATCATCCCGCATGTAGGTTGTATTCTTTGACCTTTGCTTAACTGTCATCATGTTTGACCGTGACATCAAAAACATTCCTAAGAAGGAAAAAGACCAGATGGTTTGATGGGTTCAGGGGATCATCGATCAAGGTTATGAGTGTAAAAGCTTACTTTTCCTTATAAGGTTAACCAAATCAATTAAATGAACATCAGTTGTTTGAATCTATAAAAAGAACTTTTGATATCCTTATAGAGGCGTACAAAATAGATTTGAAGAAGTTGAAGATGGAAAGAGATGCTGCTCTAAAATCTATGTCCAATATCGATAGTTTGAGTGTGAAAATGAGGAAGTCCCATACTAATGCAAAACTTATGCTAAAAGACCTGCTAATAAATGCACAAGAGTCTGATGCATTCAAAACATGGCTTGCTGAAAAAGACTTGGCCCTCACTATAGAGAATGAGATTATCTAGGACAAAGATAAGACCATTGAAGACCGGGCAATCCAAATTCAATGGCTCCTGGCCAAAAATAATAAGCTGGAGGAAAGCCTGCTACTTGAGAAAGCTAAGAAATTAGACATGGAAGTTGAACATTCAGTCGCTGTGACAACCACCCACACATCAATGACCTAAAAGAGCGCTATTACCATACCAGGCTAATATGGGACGATCATCAGGGGTTGAAATCTAAAGTACATATCTCACGGTGCATGAATAAAATATAATATAGAAATTATACAACAGAATATAGTGAGCATAAAAAATGAGAATAACATCTCCACTAAATCACGAGTTATGGTACAAATGTCGTAATATCCAGTATAACATTTCCTCACTACATCTCTCAGAGTACATAGAAATAGATAGTGGAAACTATAAATATAGAGTAATATGCCATAGCCTCTCAAAGCTCGTCTTTGTACAACAGCTGCTATTCCAAACTTGTCATCTAGTCTCCTAATTTAAGTATACCCAAGATGATAAGAGGAAACATAAAACCTTGGGTCAGAAAACAGTCTGGTGTGAGCGATAAATGACTATCAAAAGCTGTATTGGAAAATGTGGTATAAGACAAGTACAAAAATGCCATACCTGACTAGTCCCTGCGACCAAAGAGTAAGCATATAATAACAAGATATAATATACTATTCAAATGAACAACAATAGGATACTGTAACAGAACGGGATAGAATAATCTAAGCCTCCTCCTCCATTGACACTATTCCCAATCCCTTCTCCAACATTCCTATAGATGATAGCCTACCCAAGAGAAATAGAAAACATAGTAACCATCGCATCCATCAACCAAAACCCAGCTATCATCTTCTAAACTCGAATTTACGGTAACTCATATGGCCTCGTCCTCGCTTGCTAGAGACTAATGGAAATCCGGGTCCTCGGTTGTATTCCTCCATACATTCGGGTTCGAAAGCCAACACAGCTGTCCCTTACAGTACTTCTGTATCATCTGACACTATACACTCTTGGAGCGGTCCAAGATATAAGACTGGCGTTACCAGCCCTCGGGTGCCTTCGCATATTGTATCTCTGCTTGAACACAACCAAAACACTCCAAGTTATCAACGATTACCTGGCACTCCCGCATCTTCAAAGCTTTCACAACTCCAATCCATTTCTAAGTACGTGTACTGCCACTCAACCCTGTCCATTATACCACAGCCTCATTCCATCCTATGTGTCTAGCAACTCCTTCGATCCTACTCCTTCCGAGCCCCTGACCGAAGAGCCAAAACTTCATCATGCTATAATTTTCAAACCGTAGAAGCAGTCAATGATCCACCACCTCTAGCATGATCCTATATCGCCTAAGAATTTTCCCTCTGGATCTCACATCCAACAGAGCCACCTATTTGGATTGGTATAGATCTGATCAAATTGGATTGGTGCCGACCCAAATACATAATCAATTTGGATCTGTTTCACTAGCATTCTCTAGTGTACTCCCTCTAGATGCCATAGACCCTTAGCCATCCCTCTTTTCCTTTAGATCTTCTCTTCTATTCACCATATCCGATCCAATGAAGATAGTTCATCCAATCGTCAAAACTTGTCCTATACTCCGATCTAACTTCATAAAACAACTTTAGAAACCATTCTTAAGCTCCCATATGGATCTCACAGCATTTGGAGTGAGTAATTTGGACCAGTGCCGATCCAGCTCACTTGGATCGGTGGCGATTCAAATACTTAGCCCTAAATGATGTGAAATCTTCAGGGATCCATTCTGTGGTGCTCTAGAGCATATTCTCCAAGTTTCGCACGGTATGACGAACTTTGCTCCCGATACACTTTGATCACCAAATAAGTCCTAAAAAATGCACAATACTAGTAAACGAATCAAACATAGCAAATCATCTAAGTACATCCAATGTGAGCATACAAATCATCCAATTCAATCTACCATCACAATTCTAGCATCGATCTAATCTAACACTTGGAATTTCATAGACAAATATATACAAATGACACTTTCCAATGATCTAATCCCATTTACTTGTTTAATTAGGTTAATCGGCAGTTTATAAATTTGAAATTACCTAAATCTAATCAATTTATATCTTAATTTGGTAATTCTAACCTATAATCAATGGATTATAACATATAATCCATCGTAGACTAGTAAGTGGGCATAACCACTCATCAAATTACCAAACCTATGAAATATAATGAAGATGCAATCCAAACAGTGACAATTCAGATGAAGATGCATCCAAAGTGATGAAATCACGTTCCTAATTGAAGATCTAGCCTCTAATTTTCAACTAGAGATGATTTTAGATGTAATTCAATGAGATACATGGAGAATTAAAGAGGAACTGCGGTTTAGGGCTAATGTCAAATGAGAGAAAAACTTTCAAATGGTCTCTCTCACCTCATATTTATAGCCAAACCTAATTAGGCTAATGGGTTTGCTAATTCAGCCCACTAATCCCCTTCTAATTCCGGTAAGCAGATTTTAAAATTTAAAACTGCTATAACTTCCTAACCACTTATCCACTATGACCACTCCTCGGAAAAGGAAACCACCATCTCAAGCAACGAAATAGGTTAGAGCATCTAATTCGGCCCCTATCAAAAGTTATAACTAAAATAAGATCTTCAAGGGTAAAATGCTCACATAGAAATTCTGGATAAATCATAGATATGTAAAAATATCCTTAAAAACCATATCCCAAAATATTAAAATCATACGACCATAAATGAATTAAATAAAATTATTTTAGGATTCTTCAATACGTAAAATACTTGTCATTACATTCTCCCCCTCTTTAGGAATTTCACCCACAAAATACCTAAACAAACATAAGCAACTAAGGTTATCTTCCATGCCTACCAGCCATTAGCAATAGTCTAACAATCCAACTAAGCTTCCAAATCAAACAATAGCAAACAAAACCTATCCTAGCATGCGCAATTCAAATAATATAAGATACAATGGTGCAAGTAGATACTACCTATAGGTCTTACCACTCGAAGAGTCCTGGATAGGTTGTCCTCATGCTCCCTTCAGTCTCTTGTCTACAATCTGTTATCGTCCTCACTCCATTACACCTTAACTGGCTAAACTATCTTCCTTTTAAGTAGTTTCGTATCATTTCCAATGGCTCAAAGTGGCTTACGAGGTCTTGAAACCTCTGGCTCAACCTCTATTTCATCCAACTAATCTGATGCTGCCACTATACTCGGGTGATGCAAAATTTTCTCGTAGATAGGAGATATGAAAAACATTTTGCACGCCCGCTATCTTCGAAGGTAAGTCCACTCTATAAGCCAATTTCCTAATTCTCTCAATAATTGGAAACGGTCCAACAAATCTGGGTGCTATCTTTCCCTTTCTCCCAAATCGAACAACATTCTTAAGAGTAGAAATCTTAACAAATACCATGTCTCCAATTGAAAATTTCAAATCTCTTCTTCTCTAATCCACACAGCTCTTTTGATGATCTTGAGCAGCCTTCATTCATTGTTGAATGATCTCTATCTTCTCCATATTCTCTCTAATCATCTTTGGTCCAAGTATCGGTTTCTCATCGGCTTCCCACCAACATGAAGGCGAATTACAAGATCATCCACATAATTCTCCATATGGTGCCATGCTAATACTTGACCAATAACTGTTATACCCAGACTCTACAAAATGTAAATGATCTTCCTAAGATCCTCCAAAATCCATAATACAAGCTCGAAGAAGATCTTCCAAAATCCAATTCACTCTCTCGGTCTGTCCATCCATCCATGGGTGATAAGTTGTGCTCAAGTGCATCTTGGTTCCTAATATCTCTTGTAAGCTCTTCCAAAACCCGCTGGTAAATAACAGGTCTCTATCGCTTACAATACTCTTCGACACATCATAGAATCGAACAATCCACTTAACATACAATTCTACCAACTTGGATGTTGTTCTAGTGGACCTGACAAGCATGAATTTTGCACTCTTGGTCAGCCGATCTACCACTATCCAAATATTATCATATCCTTCTCTAGTCCGTACCAATCCTTCTATAAAATCAATATATATATTTTCCCATTTCCATTCGGGTATATCTAGTGGTTGTAGAAATCACTAGGCTTCTTCTGCTCAGCCTTCACTAACCGGCAATTCATACATTTCGTGATGAATTTTCCAACATCCTTCTTCTTATCTTTCCAGTAGTAAGTCCTCTTCATGTCTCTATACATCTTGTTACCATCAGGATGAATAGCCAATCTAGAATGATGGCATTCCCTGAGTACTTCATCTTGTAATCCATCAACATCTGGAACAATTGGTCTCTTATCCTTTCGAAGCCAACTATTTCGGTCAGTCTCGTACTAGCTCAAATCTTTAGATTCCATGCCCATCTCAATCTTTGCCACGATCTCTACTAGCTCGGCATCTTGCTTCTGATTAGAACCAATCCTTTCTAAGAAAGTAGGTCTGATCGGCAAACTTGCTAAAATCTTAGGCTCGAGCTCATAGTATGGCCAAAATCAAATCTTGCTATATACTCCATATACACTTTCAAGAAACATAGTTTCTAATCCAACATGACTTCTGCTTAGTGCATCTGCCACTGCATTACCTTTCCCTGGAGTGTAGGAAATATTAAAGTCATAAGAGGACAAAAACTCTAACCACTGTTGCTGTTGAAGATTAATTAGATCCTTCTGAGAGAAAAGCTATATCAAGGATTTATGACCTGTAAAAAGTCAAATCTTTTTTCTAACAAATAGTACCTCTACATCTTCAAAGCAAATCCAATCGCCACCAACTCCAAGTCATGGGTTGGATAATTCCTTTTACTAGCGTGAACCCATGCTTCGCACATGGATGTGGCAAAAATATTGCAGTAGCATAGGCACAAACTAATATATAAGAATTTTATTATAATGCTAATAAAAACGCTGCTGAACATAGCATGAGTTATAAGTAAACAACTTATATGTATAATTTCTAGATATCAATCTTTGATAAATAGTTCTAAACGAAAAACATTGCTTCACACACGATTATAATATATAATTACTAATCAAAAAGCCATAAAAAACTCAAGCATTGTTGAGCAGTGTGTGTATGCTTCTAAGTTATAAGCATAAATTTTGGTACATAAAGATATTGATACACTAACTTATCTTGTATATCTGTCTCTTGTTTGTATTTTTTTTCAATCACTGAAATGATACATAAGCTTCACGAATCAAAAATGCATCAAGTTAGTTAGAGCATAGTTAATATAGGGAGAAACCACAATAGTAAGGAAGCGTTTATGCATTAACCGTTGATGAAATATATTGTTTATTTATACCCAGTGAAAGAAATTGTTTATTCAGTTGGAAGAAAACTAAGATGAAGCAATACTTCAAGATAGTGCATTGTTTCAAAGCAAACCAAAAAATTTCCATACAAAGTAAAAGTGTATTGCATCATTATGTATTATAGTTTAATAAATTTGCATGCTAATTAATTTTTTTTTCATAGTTTGAAGTTTCAAAGTAAGTTAAAATAAAAAGGGGATTTTAGGCTCAAGGAAAAAGTTAGAGAAAAATTTCGTTTCAGGGACAAGAAGTTTGTTTTTTAGGCTGAAGGACACTTTTTAGTGTAAATCACAGAATGATAGTTGTAACTATCATTTTCAGTTTACACTATCCTTCAGACTAAAAAGCAAACTTGTTGTCCTTGAGACTAATTTTTTTGCAACTTCTTCCTTGTGCCTATTTACCTGAAATAAAAATTATAACCACTTCCAATCAACTGCTTGTCTTTTTCAATTTTCCACCATTACAAATTCCTATTTTTCTCTTCCATCTACAACTTATCTTGGTCAACTCATCCTTCTGAATAGGAGTGAAACCATAGAACATTGAATCTATTGCCAAATCACCTATATTATCTCAAAAAACAAATGTTAGATCATTGGTTTATTTAAACATTTAAAAATGCGAGAATGCCATAAATATTGTTTTGTTATTCAACAGTATCTGTTACCTTTGCTCTGAAGCTAGACAACAATCAGATTGATTTGATTATGAGAAAAATGCAGAGGCTTATTAGTCCATTATATTAATGTTCGTTGTTAAATTATACTTGAGTGCATGCATGTTTTTTAGCAACACAAACCAATAAAAAGAACTCCTTTCTATCAAATATGAATTAGTTTTGATGACTGTATGACGAGGATGTGTTTGATAATTGTATTTTAAGTTGATCGTAGAAATTAAGCTAAGCCTAAGGTTACCCTAGTAACAATATCCACATTTCACAATTGATTTTATTTGCTTTGAATTTTTGAGTTTATGTAAATTTAACTACACAGTTAGTAAGGTACCTATCTATTTTCAAAAAAATTTAGAATCAACCATAGATGTGTAAGCTTTTGTCAATCCACTGTCCTAATAGTTTTTTAGTCAAATACTGGTATATTGGAAACTAATGAAATATCTATAAGATTACAGAAATCCATGGCTATATTAATACTGCACAAATTAACCATTTTAAAAAAAATTAATGAAATGAAAATTTTGAATTTTTTTACAACCTTTGCTAAAGAAAATTGCCAATTGTAAATTGTCACTATATGATCATGGGTACATGGCTTTACTTGATGTAGCACTTTTTCAATCAAGGGTAGTGAAGATACACCATTAGTGTGATCAAGACATTGAATCGAAGACGCTATTATGTCACGTAATGAAGATACCATTTGCAATATTTTAGTTATTAGCTTATTATATTAGTCCAATCATAATCAATTCTGTGATGTTTTAAACTACTTCTTATCAATTCTCATGCTTGTGCTATTATGTTTATTAAACAATGATAAAGCATATGATCGGTTGGAATTCAATGCTAAAATGTAACCGAAAAAAGCATTCAGGTAAGTCCGGTTGGATCTTGCAAAATTATGCTAAAATATGTTAATTTTTACTCATAGGTAGTAAAAAATTTTAGTTGTAGTGCAAAAAAATGACAAGTAGGATTAACTTACACACAATTTTGCATGTATGGAAGAAAAAACATCACATGAAAAAACGTTTTGTATTATCAAATACTATTAATGCAGGTAAAATATTTTGAGTACCAAATAGATTCGTTCAAAATGTTAAATGAATTTTAAGACTGGTGTGTACTAAAGGCCAATTTCTTTAGTTGGCATCACACCTAAAAACATTTCAGCCAATAAACTAAGGAGCATGTACTATTCATAATTGCATGATTAAAATAAATGTTGTGCACTATAAGAGGGAAATAACAGAATTTATGTTCTAAATTATGTAAGAAATTTTAAAATGATTGTATTTTTGGAATAAAACAATCAAGCAAGCATTGTGAATAATACAAAAAGAACGCCTACTTCAGATTAATAAAAATTGTAGTATACCTACTACATAATAGAAGGTGAAGAGAAAATGTGACTAATATGTCCTCTTTCTCTTGATTTTATTTTGAACAACTTGTTGTTTTCATGTCTAAAATTATTTCACGTACTCCCTTTCTTATGTAAACAGCTTATATAGTCTAATAACCAATGCACAACAGGAGTAATGTTTCGTGGACGAGGAGAGAGTACTGTAAGTATTATATTTTTTAAGTGATGTCAGGTTCAATCAGTAACTAATTGCTATAAATTTGATTATAGTAATGTTAGGTTCAACAATCTAGATTTCTATGAATTTGATTATAAAACATATCCACCATAAATAAATTTATTGCATATGGACATATATTAGATTTGAGGTGGGATGCATATGGACTACTAATATATTCAAGGTTCGCATAATGGACGACTTTGAGCTTCTTATGAGAAATATAAGTGAGATACACACATCTAAATTTACCATATTGATTATCAGTTTGCTACCATTAAACAAATATAATATTTAGTTATAAGACTTCATTTAACAATTATAATTAGCACCAAATTAAGGTGGAACCAATACCCAAAATATTACCCAGTGCGAAATATATTTTAATATAATATTAAAACTGAACGTTATCTAGTTGGATTAAATAAAAGTTCCAAATTTGAATAAAACTGAGATGTGGTAGGAAGAAGTATAACAAAAGAATTGACAGCATAAATATATACCATAAGAAGCATTTGGCAAAATAGTAGTAAATTTGAAACCAATACCCAAAATATTAGATCCGTGTAACTAAAATAATGGAGGGTCGATATTTCGAACATCAAGAAGTTTGTCGAATCCTTGACGATATTCCTCCTCCACGGTTTATAGTAGAAAATATTATTCAGTGTACTTAAATCAGTAAAAAAATAATTTAATGTAAGACTTAACAGACCTGTACGTACATATCCATATCCTGGTTGGCTTATATCCCTAAAACCAAAATCCTATCTAATCAGGTGAAGAATGATGAAATCTAAATCTGCCATCTGAATTCAAAATAATCTCAATTCAACAATAAAAAATTGGATAAATATTTTGCATAATACAGTATCCAAACTGAATAGAACTAACATAAATAAAGATCTGAATTTGTGAGTTTATGATCAGAACCTTTAAGGTGAACATGAAGACATATGCAAGTCGAACAAATTAAGGAGTAAAATTGGTTTGAAAATAAAAAAAATAGATCTAAAGAATTGAAAATTACCCGAATAGGGGATTGGAGGAGAAATATGAAAACGGGCAAATCAAGAAGTTTGCATATAATGGAAGAAGGAGGGAAGTAATCATTGATTTCCACCTTGGTGTCTCCATTATTTTGTGAGCTGGTCTTCTATGGAATGGGAAGGAAGTAAACTATGGTTTTTATTCATTAACGTGAGTAGGTACTGGAATGAATTGAAAGAACGAAGAAATTAAGAAACGCGACTAAGCATTTCCATATTCCTATGCGCCCTTAAATACTGACTCAGTAATAATAGTATAGTATAGATGCGGTTTCAACTGTCGACTAGCATAAGCGATAAATCTCCCTTTCTACATCAACATAGCTTCAGGACCAGTATCACAAGCATTCGTGTATACTATCATCTCTTTAGTCTCACCTAGAATAACCAATACAGCTGCACTTGTTAATCTATCCTTCAGAACCACAAATGCATGCTTCTATCTAGTATCCCGTGTAAAAGTCTGATACTTCTTAGTCCAGTTGGTTAATGGTGCTACAATCTTTGAGAAATCCTTTATAAAACACCTGTAGTATCCTGCCAATCCTATGAAACTTCTCACATCTGTAGCATTCTTGGGCTAGTTCCAATCTTGGATGCTGCCACCTTTGTGGGATCTACTAGTATTCCTTGTTCTAACATGACATGACCCAAGAATCTCACTTCTTCCTTCCAAAGACACTTAGAGAACTTAGCTCTCAACTTATTCTTTCTCAAAACCTCGAGCACAATCCTCAAATGTGACTTGTGCTCTTCCTTAGTTTCAGAGTAAACCAGAATGTCATCCACGAACACAAGCATGAACTTGTTCAATCGATCTCTAAAGACTCTATTCATAAGATCCACAAAGTATGTCATAGCGTTGGTCAACCGAAAAGGCATCACCAACCATTCATAGAAACTTGATGGTGTTCGAAATGCAGTAATAGGCACATTTCTTTAACCACTCTCAATGGGTGAAATCCCGTTGCAAAATCCATTTGAGAAAACACCTTTGCATCATGCAGTTGATTAAATAAGTCATCAATCTATGGAAGGGATGTTTATACTTCTTTGTAACATTTCTCATCTTATAATAATCCTCACATAACCTCAAAGAACCATCCGCCTTAGTCATGAATACAACAGGTGCATCCCATTCAGTAATGTTCTCAAAATGAATCGTTTCATTAGTAGATCATCCACTTGTACATCTAACTCTTTCTGCTCTCTGGGTGTCATACACCTCAAAGGAACCACTATAGCTGTGGTTGGACTAAGGAGATCCGAAACTCGATCTCTCTATGCAGTGGCAATTGTTACTTCTTCAAAGACATAAGGGTACTCTCTTGTGATAGACACAAACGACAATACTTCTTGTGGAATCTCATGCGAATAAAGAAAGCAAATAAATACTCCATCCTCTCGTAAGCAGCGTATCACTACCTTTCGCCCTTCCACAATCCTAATTGTCACCTCTAGCTTCTCGCGATCCATAAAAGCGCATACCTCTTAAGCCAGTCCATTCCCATAATAATCCCTAACCCAGCAAAAATAAGAATAAGTAATCACAAGCAAAAGAACATCCATGACTCGATAAAACTCGTCGACAAATCATACAAAGATTAGTAGATTCTCCAATAGGGTTCGTCACAATCAAAGGTTGGTCTACTATCTTGGGTTTCAAACCTAGTCCGCATACTAAATCACCACAGATGAACAAATGCGAAGCTCCAGTATCAAAAAGAACTCTGACAGAAACATCTCGGATGGAAAGCATTCCTTGCACTATGATTCCTTTCCCCTTATCCTTAGCAGTAGGAGCACAAGATAAAGTTAGGACAACATCCAAAGCATATGCCTTCACAATCTGCTAATCTTTAGGAAGTTCCGAACAATCCTTCTTAATGTTCCCCAGCTTATCACAGTTGTAGCACTTCTTAATAGCCTTGCATTCCTTTAGATAATAGCCCTTCTCCTTGCAATCATAGCAAACAATTTCACTCTTATTCTTTTTGTAAGCCCCTTTACCTTGTTTTTGTTTCCTCTGTTTTCCATTCCATTTCTTCTTACCTCCACTGCCCTGCTGTGGTTTTGGTTCCTCTTTCTCAGCAACAGCAACAATATCAGTCCTATTCTTTGAGTATAAACAGTCATTTCTAAGCGCTTTCTCAACAAACTTCTCAAAAGAAACTTCAATGTGGTTCACCAGCTTCTCTCTCAAATGGTTATCTAATCTAGTGATAAACTTCTCATTTTTCTTCAAAGGTGTATCAATAAAAGACATCACATACTTCGATAGAGCATCAAATTCTGCCACATGCTCAGAAACATACATCTCTGCTTGCTTCAACTCGGTAAATTTCTTGAACAGCATGGACTTCTGAGCTGCAGGAATGAACTTCTGCTCAAATCTAATCTTAAAATGATCCCTAGAAATCTGATCCCTTGGACTAGCAATGGTAACAGCATTCCGCCAATTCATTGCTCAGCCCTGTTGGTGTCTTAAAGCAAGCTTCCTCTTAATAGCATCTTCCACATCCATATCCGTGAAAATGCATTCACAAGTATCTAGCTAGTCTTGCACTTCAATAGTTGTTTCTATTTCCAAGAATGGCTTCCCTCCAAGTGTAGAACAATCCTTGCAAAGTTTGGCCAATTCAATCCTAGGCAGTTGCAAAGGAACACCACCACCTAAAGTCATACCAGGAGTAGTTTATGTTGTCCTCACAAGTAAAGCCACCATTATATCGAACATGGCTTGAAAATCGGGTGTAGCAGCTCCCGATCCCGCTCCTTCTTTCACTCCTGAAGTAGAGTTATTCCTAACAACATTGATTGTGTTTTGATTCATTTTTATCAATAATAAAAACGATTAGCCTCATTCCAAGAAAAGTTGTAATGGTACTCAAAAGCATACTATACTATATAATATTACTATATAGCAT
Organism: Allium cepa; assembly: GCA_030765085.1. Lineage (NCBI taxonomy): Eukaryota > Viridiplantae > Streptophyta > Magnoliopsida > Asparagales > Amaryllidaceae > Allium > Allium cepa. The sequence goes on along the minus strand of CM060941.1, from coordinate 506,676,273 downwards.
AACATCTTCATTAAACAGTATGCTGCCTCCTTTAGTGTATACTCTCGACTTCTTTAGGTTAACTCGTAACCAAAGCTCTGATACGATATGTGACGATTGCCTCATACCACCCGCATATCGATGACTTAAAAGAGCGTTGTAATGTGTCAGGCTGATATGGGATGATCGTCAGGGGTTGAAATCTGAAGCAGAAAACTTATTGCATATCACACAGCACATTGATAAAATATAATGTAGAAAATATAAAATAGAATATAATGAGCCATAATAAATGAGAATAGCATCCCTACTAAATCATGAGCTATGGTACAAATGTCATAATATTTCAGTGCACCATTTCCTCACTACATTTTTAGAAATAAACGGTGGAAACTACAAATATAGAGTAATACGCCATAGCCTCTCTAAACTCGTCTTTCTACAACAGCTACAACTCAAACCTGTCATCTAGTCTACTCATTTAAGAGTACTCAAGATGAAAAGAGGAAACATATAACCTTGGATCAGAAAAAAGAAATTTGTGAGTGTTAAATGAATATCAAAAGCTATACTTGAAAATATGGTGCTATACAGGTACAAAAACACCATACCTGACATGTCCCCGCAACCAAAGAGTTAGCACATAATAATAAGATATAATATGCTACTCAAATAAACAATAACATGATAATGTAACAAAATAGGGTAGAAGAATCTAAGCAGCCACTTCCATTTGCCTTATTCCCAATCCCTTCTCCAGCATTCCTATAGATGATAGCCTACCCAAGAGATATAGCAACCATAGTAACTATAGCATCCATCAACCAGAATCTTGCTATCATCTTCTAAAGCCTTGAATATATGATAAAGCCTTGAATATATGATAAATCTTATGGCCTCGTCCTCGCTTGCCAGAGACTAAGGGAAATCCCAGTTCTTGATTGTGTTCCCCTGTACTTTTTGGTCCGAGGCCTTACATGGTCGTCTCTTATAGTACCTCCGTACCATCTAACATTAGAAACTCTCCGAGCAGTCTAGGATACACGACTGGCGCTACTAGCCCTCTAGTGTCTCACATATAGTACCCCTGCTGCTTGAACACAACAAGAACGCTCCGAGTTATCAACAATTCCTTGGTACTTCCATATCTTAAGAGCTTTCACAACTCCAATCTATTCCTAAGCATGAGTCCTACCACTCAACCCAATCCATTATACCACAGCCTTGTTCCATCCTGAGCTATTTATTAACTCCTTCGATCCTACTCCTTTCGAGCCCCCGATCGAAAATACAAAACTTCATCATGCCATAACTTCCAAATTTAGAAGTAATCAACGATCTACCACCTCATGATCCTATGCAACCTAAGAATTTTCCTACTGAATCTCACATCCAATAGAGCCATCTATTTGGGTCGGTACTAATCCGATCAAATTGGATCGGTGCCGATCCAAATACATAGCCAATTTTGGATTTGTTTCCCTTTCATCCTCTAGTGCACACCTTCTAAATGCCATAGACCCTTAGATGTCCCTCTTTGCCTTCAGATCTTCTCTTCTACGCACTATAGCCAATCCAATGAACATGATTCATCCAATTGTCAAGACTTGGCTATCATCCGATCTAACTTCATAGTGCAATTGTAGAAACAATGCTCTAGATCCTCTGTGGATCTCACGCCATTTGGAGCAAGAAATTTGGATCAATGCCGATCCAACTCACTTGGATCAATGCCGATCCAAATACTTAGGTCCAAATGAAGTGAAATCTTTAGGGCTCAATCCCGCCGTGCTCCAGAGTCTATTCTCCAAGTTTCGTGCAATTCCGACGAACTTTGCTCCCAATATGCTCCAATCACCAATCTAAGTCCTAAAACATGCACAACACTAGCAACCAAATCAAGCATAGCAAACAATTCAAACATAACAGTGAATCAAACATAGAAAATCATCTAATTAGATCCAATATGAACGTACAAATCATCCAATTCAATCTACCTTCACAGTTCTAGCATAGATCTTATCTAACACATGGAATTTCATAGCCAAATATACAAATATGACCTAGCCAATGATCTAATCTTAGTTACATGTTTAATTAGGTTAATCTATGGTTTTTAAATCTAAAATTACCTAAAAATAATCAATTTATAGCTTAATTGGATAATTTTAACATATAATCACCTAATTACAACATATGATTCATCATAGACTAGTGAGAGATCATAACCACCTACCAAATCTACCAAACCTATGAAATATGATGAAGATCTGATCCGAACAGTGATAAATTGGATGAAGATGCAACAAAAGTGATGAAATCAAGTTCCTAGTTGAACATATAGCCTCTAATTTGCAATTAGAGATGATTTAAGATGAAATTCAATGAGATGAATGGAGAATTAGAAGGAGTTAAGGTTTGGGGTTGACATGAAATGAGAGGAAAACTTTAAATTGGTCTCTCTCAACACATATTTATAGCCAAACCTAATTAGAATAACGGGCTTGCTAATTCAGCCCAGTAATCCCCATCTAATTCTTGTTAGCAGATATTAAAACTTAAAACTGCTATAACTTCTCAACCACTTATCCAATTTTCCACTATGATCACTCTACGGAATGGGAAACCACCACCCTAAAGCAGTGAAATATGTTAAAGAAACTAATTCGGCTGCTATCAAAAGTTACAACCGAAATAAGATCTTCAAGGGTAAAATGCTAACACAGAAATTTTGGAAAAATTATAGATATGTAAAAATACCCTTGAAAACCATATCCCAAAATATTAAAATCGTATTATCATAAATAAATTAAATAAAATTATTTTAAGATTCTACGATACATAAAATACTAGTCGTTATAGTCGCCATGCACAATTTGAAGGCACTCAAAGAGCAGAATGCCAAGGAGCGATAAGAGCTTAACAACGCTCTCCAGCACTTCTTTGCTATAGTAGTACAATACCAGAAGCTGAAGTGGCTGGGTAGTAGATATGTCGTCACCCTGGCGGATGCTTGGGAGAACTTGCTGCATCATTTAGAAGTAACCGGTGAAGGCCTCACCAAAGAAGAATTGATGGCAAAGTACCTTGTTGCAAATGATATAGCAAACTTGAGAAGGGAAAGCTATCTTCATCGAGGAAGATGCTGCTGCCACTATTGTTGTCGTCGAAGCTTCCACTAGTCTAAGTGCACTGGGTCAGGCAAAATGACCGAATCTAAAATCCAAGGAGCTTTTGATAGATATTTCAGTAACCGAGTGGGATAGCACTAAAGCCACCCAAAATGTTCTAGCGTCTGCAATGCCACCTCCTTCGAACCCTGTATTCCCCCCTCGTCGACTAACCAATCCAGCTTTCACCCAAAGAAGTTGAGATTTCTAAATTTTCTGCTTCACAAATGAGTCCAGGTGAAGGTATATCTCTTATTTCCCCAATATTCAAAGTCCTTCAGGTCTCATCTAAATCCATCTCTAACCTTTACCACTTTATTTGTAAACTTGTAGGTCATCTGCATCTTCCTCCTCTACCACCGGCCACTCAAGTCTTGGGTCCTACAACAATCCTTACCACATCAACTTTCATCTCCATAGGACCTATCATTCATGTTCTTTCTGCTAGTTCCAGCCTAGGGCATGATATCTAAAGAGTAGCCACCCTAGAAAATCAAGAGGATATGACTTTGTACCTGGAGGAAGATGTTGCTGTTACTTACTCTATAAACGCTACTGAAAAAATAACCATGGTGGAGCGATTGAAGATTGACCTTTCCAAGTTTAAAATCAAGACCGAACCCAGAAGCGGAAAGCCGATGGTTTCTGCGCCGACAAGTCCTTCTACTAAACTTCCTCCAATCAAGCGGAAGCCACTCAAGATTAAATCTTCTTATGCCCTTGTTGGAAAGATCAACGAGCCCTTTGTTACCACCAAGAACTATACCACCTAGTCTGAAGGTGACACCTTCGAAGAAGGGAAAACAAAGCTAATGGAAGCAAAAGTGGCCATCAAGTAGTAAGTGGCAAAGGCACTAAGAGGTGAAAGAAAAAGTAGAAGATTCCTAGGACTTGTGAGAGAAATGTCCCCTTTTGTTGTACATTTTTCTTTCCATTTTGTTATACACAGGGCGCATTTGTGTGGGAGCAGCCCCCACAATCTTTGGTATAAAAAATCGAACGTAATGGATGGTCACTTTTTTTTGTAATCTTTAATCCATTTATTGTTTTGTGCTTTTATACCCGGTACCTGCTTATGTACAACTGTTGTATATATAATGTAACTACTTATGTTGTGATTCATCCACATTGTACATGTCTATTCCTATGCAATGCTTTTATTTATTGTAAATATGTGCATATTATAAAATTCATGCGATTTCTTTAGTTTTATATTACCTTTAAATTCTATTTATTTCCACCAAAGCATTCTCGTTTAGCTAAAAGAAATTGTTATTCAACCAACTCTATATGGATTCTTGTTTATGTTAGGTTAAGTCTCCTTCGACTAGTTATGAGTTATAAATAATTCGAGTCCCATGCCATTCTCTATTTCCAAGGAACAGTGGTTTGAATGTCTACTTTTTGACATTCTCAATCTCACTTATAATCGGGTATGACCAACCTTATCCATAACTTTACACTGTTAAACCTTGGTAAAATGTATCCTGCTAATCCATGAGTGAAGCCATAAATTTTTTGCAGTTCTATTGTATATCGAGTCTTCGCTCTAGGGCTTGTCTAAATAGCATAATCTGAGCATCATTTTCCAACCTTGCCAATATCAAAGACTTGGTTAGATGTTCACCATGCCGGGGCAAATTGTCCAGTTGCTCCTAATCCAGTCGACTCTCCCAGTTTTGATCCTGCATCGGAGGCATCAGGTTATCCTTCTTTTTTCAATGACTGTCCTCGCTTATCCTCGGTTGGGCGTATCCTACTAGGCCCCAAGAACGGTCGCCAATATCCCAACCATCGATCGGTGTATATATTCAAGAACCTATGCCTTTGGACCCCTATATCTAGGTAACTTCTCTCAATCCCGCCTATCTTCGGGCATTGATTGATTGTATCCATTTACCATCATTGCTTAACCTCAACCTAACATATCCTGCTAAACCAATAGCACGATCAATATAATTCCTACTGTGCATTGGCTTCTATCTCTGGAAGCTAGAACTTTAGTCACCTTATTTCGGGCATTCCATCTTTATGTTGCCTAATTCCAAGCAATATTCAAACATGAAGGTTGAGAATGAATTATTCAATCAACCCCTATGTTGGCCATCTCCAGTACTAATCCTAGAACAGAGGAATCGATGTCATTTTCAGAGTGCCTAGGTTGTAGTGTTGAAATATCTGATCAACCCTTGAAATTATATTCCTTGGCCCTGATATTGGGCCTATAGAGTCTGTACCTGGTTATACTGCTAATCACACAATGTAAAGTTTAACTTACAAGAACAAAGTTCCATTGGTTCAGCACGCAAAATTTTATTTACAAATAGAAATGTTTGGCAAGTCCTCTCTGGTTACATTTTCCTCAAAATCCTTGAGTCGCTTATTTGTAAAAATAAATTAAATAACACCAACTAAAATATTGCCTTAGCAAGTCATTGCAAGCTCGTGGGATTAGGATCCCATGAATAATAACAAGCTTGAACATTCCACCTCCATGTTTTTGTTAGATTTCATAAGGTCCTTCCCCAATTTGAACTAAGAGCCCGCATACCTAGGAGAAGTCGTTTCAAATTGAGATCCCCTATGTACTATTCCAGAATATGGTGTTAAAATGCCATGCTACTCTTTTCTGGTGAGCAGCTACCCATATTTCCGCTTCTTTCCTTTTCTCATCAATCAAATCGATGGACTCAAGCAAGAGTTCCTCATCTACCTTTGGATCATAAAATCTTTTACGATGAGAAGGGACCACCCATTCTTATAGGATCATGGCCTTCGATCCATATGCCAAAGAGAATGATGAATGTCTAGTCCTAGACTTTTGGGTCGTCCTATAGCTCACAATGCCAGTGGAAGCTCATTGACCCAATTGCCTTTAGATTTTATTAACCATTTCTTTAAGGCTGATTTAATGATTTTGTCCACCGCCTTCACTTGCCCATTCGCCTGTGGATGTGCTACCGCTTAACAACATTCTCAATCCTATATAGGTTGTAGAAATCCTTGAACTTGGTATTTTCAAAATAAGTTATGTTATTCATTACGATCTTTTAAGGTACTCCGAACCTGCAAATGAAGTTCTTTGTCGCAACTTAATCACCTTGTTCATTGTAATCCTGGCAAGCATTTCCGCATTATCCACTTTATAAAGTAATCCACCATAACAATTTCATACTTAGCCCCTCTTTTCACAATTGGTAGCACATCGATAATATCAATTCCTTAAACCACAAATGGCCACGGGCTGACCATTTGTTAACTCCGTCGATGAGGCTCTTGGTATCTTTAAAAATATTTGACAATGGTCGCATTGTTTGGTATAATCAAATGCTTCTATATTTATCGTTCGCTATAAATATCAATAGCAAAGTATTTTCTTAGCTTTGTTTGCCCCCGATGTGGTCAGCACAACTACCCTCATGGAAATCTATGAGGATTTCCCAAGTTTCATCCTTGGTTATCACCAAAGCAAGTGGTAGAAAATCCTCTTATAAACAGCACTCCTTCTTGCATCATGGACGTGGTGCTTTTCGAATGAGTTTCTTCCTTTCATTTCTATCTCTTGGGAGAATTTGCTTAAGCAAATAATTCCTGATTGGACTCATTCACGACTCCATCTTCTCGATGGTCTTCCAAATCGATTCGATATCCATCTGATCAATACTTGAAGCCATCAAAAACTCCAATGGAACCAAACCCATCGCTTATGCCTTCCCAGAACTAGCTGAATTGGCTAAAGAATCATATTTATCATTCTCCTCCTTGGGAATGTGCATAATCGTGTAATGCTCAACTTGATCCAATAGTTTCAATGTCTTTGTTAGATAAGGGACAGGCCTTGCGCCCTTAGCCTAATATTCCTTCCTCTCTTGGCAAAACGCCAACTGGAAATCATTGAATATCTACAATGTGATTTTTTGAAAACCTTTTCTATCCTTAGCCCCCTTTTCAATGCCTCATACTCTACCACATTGTTAGTTGTGGGAAATTCCAATTCCAATGAATAACAAATCGATCGTCCCTTCGAAGTTACAAGTATTACTCCGGCACCGTAACTATCATCATTTGAAGCACCATCTACAAATAATTTTCAATGAGAAAGCGTAACCATATCATCCTCTTTTTTCCATCTCGTGCGATAAACTCAAGATGAAATTCGCCAATGCTTTTCCTTCTACCGCCCTTCTGTATGGTAAGTGATGTCATACTGGCTTAGCTTAATATTCCATTAAAGCAATCTCCATGAGGTATCGGGTCAACACAACACCTGCTTAAAGTGTTTATCAATTAGCACCATAATCGCATCGGCCTATAAATAGAGTCGTAATTTCCTCGATGCAATCAACAAGCAATAGGCAAGTTTCTCCAACTTCGGATAATTATTTTTAGCTCTAGTGGACCGCTTGCTTTTAAAATAGATTGGCCTTTGAATCCTTGCCTCCTTACGTACCAGGACTGCACTTAGTGCATGAGTAAATACTCCAAATAAATGACCAAGTCCTCTTCGTCCAACGGTTTGGATAGAACCGGTGGCACTTCCATTTGCCTAAGCAACTACATAAAGGTATTCCGATCCTACTCAAAAAAATTCTTCCCCTTTTTGAGCACATCGAAGAGTGGCACACATTTGTCCATTTCCTTTGTGGTAAATTAACTCAAAGTGGAAACCTTCCCATTTAATCTCTGCCAATGCTTCTTCATGGTCAGGGCTCTCACATTCCTTAAAGAATTAATCTGCTCCAGATTAAACTTAATGTCCCTTGAGTTCACAACGAATACTAGAAATTTAACAGATGCGACTTCAAATGAGCATTTCAACGGATTTAACTTCATTTCGTACTTCTGTAATACCTCGAACATTTCAGAAAGGTTCATCAATATGATTCCTCAACATCCATGATTTCATAAGCATATCATCAACATATACTTCCATTGTCCGACCAAATTGTTTTCTACACATATAATTAACCAACCTTCAGTATGTAGCTTCAATGTTTTTCAAACCAAATGGCCTTACTCGGTAATAGTGAAATCCCAATCTATAATAAAGCTAGCACACTCCTGATTTGGTATATGCATCGGTATCTGGTTATATCCGGAGTAAGCATTCGTAAATGAGAGCAACCTATGTCATGCAGTACCGTCTACCTGTTAGCCAATCCTAGGCATGGGCAGGCTATCTTTTGGGAATGCTTTATTCAATATAGAATAATCAATACATTTCTTCCACTTTCCTTTTGATTTCATGACCAATAGGGTATTTGATACTCATTTCGGGTATAAACCATCATGGATAATTCCATTCACCATCAGCTTATCCACCTTCCCTTTAAACGTAGCGTATCGATCTGAATCCAAACTATGTTGCTTCTGATTTACTGCTAAAAACTTGCATCCACATTCAGTGCATGACATGCTACCTCCGACGATATCACACACATATCTGTATATGTCTAAGCGAATACGTCCAAATTCCCTCAGAGTAAATTAACCAATTCCATTCACAGTCCAACACCAAGATGGGATCCAATCTTAAGAGTCCATAATGGATCATCCATATCGATTGGAATATCAATTGTCAATTCAGCCGGTGCCAACCAAACTTCCTCTGACTTATTCGTGGGATCCATAGACTTATCGAACCTGCTATGTTTCTCAAGCCAAGGCTTGGGCTTTAATTGCTATGCTTTCATATTCTTAATGTAGAGAGCCTTCTCTATATTATTCTATTTTTCTTATCGGTTTTCCTCACTTAGCTCAACAACATAACATTATCTTCCAGTTTTATGCCTCCCCTTACAGATCCGAACCTATTTTCCATAAGGAAATTCATCAATAAGCACTAATGAGCTTGTGTTTTTCTAAAGTCAACCACGGCCGGTCGACCTAAAAGGCATTATATGCCAAGTATTCATCCATAATGAAAACTTTTGAATTTGAACTACCCTATGATCTCCATCACCTAATTCTATGGGCAAATCAATCATCTTAATTAGTTGCTTCGCTTCGCCTCTAAATCTTCGAGTCTTGCTTTTACAAGCCACAATCTTCTTCATATTAATCATCATCTAGTCAAATGTTTTCCTAAACAAAATTTTCATAAAAATTCCATTATCCACTAGGACCCGACATATGTTGCTGATCCAATAATAGCTGTTATTACCATGGGTCAAAAGTTGGAGCTTTGAATCCATCAGCTACCCTATTCTTGAACACTATATCATTCGTCACCATCCTTTGCTGCTTAGCCAGAGCTCCATCCTCGATGGCAAAGCAACTTTTCTTTTGTACGTGCTTCAATAAGCCTGCGTACCATTCCATTTCTCTCAAGATTTTTTTACTGAATGGGGTCCTTTGGTATGGTGTTAATGACTAACCTTCCATCAGTGCACCTGAGCCCTTCTTGGTTGGTTCCAGGATGGTTCCTTGTGCATTAGGAGCCCATGGGATCTGGTATTTTGTCCACCATCCAACTGATCTCTGACATACTGTTGCAATTTTTTCTTGCTTATTAACACCTCGATAAGATCTATCGGATATTGGCACTGATTTTTGTTATGTCAATGAGTTTCATGGAAACGACGGTACTTTCCTAAGCGCCTTTGGTCCTCAGTCACACTCCTTCCTAAGTGGCCTTTTATATCATTCTGTTCCCTCCGCAGTAAGGTATATATTCTCCAACCTGTAGTTTAGAGGCATGTATTAATCAGGCCTCATGTTCCTTAGGTGCTATTTTTCTTCATTCCGCCTACCATCAGAGCCTCGGTTCCTTTTCTTTTGATTATTAGAATTCTAACATTTATTACCATGTTATTGACACTTTCATCGACTTTTTAATTGCTATGTTTCTTTGAATAAACCCCTTCGACTATCCACCATCATCCTTTCCTACAGCTTGACTTGCTTCTTCTAATCATAAGAACCAATTGGCCTTTTGGTGGAATCCCTCCGTAGTCGTTGGTTGTTTCATTTTCAACCATTCACTAAAGTTTGTGTTCGGATGTGTGCCTCAGACCAAAGCCATAAAAACCAAATCCTCTTTCGAATTGTAAACCTTTGTTAATGCAATGTTAAACATATTCAAGAACCCCTTTAGCGATTCCTTATGTCATTGAGAGAGGCTCGACAAGGGCATCACATCATTAGGCTGAGTGGTATGGGGCCTAAAATGTTCCATAAATTTCTTTTCCAATTCATGGGAAGTCGATATGGATTTGGACGTGATCGCAATGAACGATATTGATGCAACTCCATCCAGAAAGATAGGAAACCGTCTACAATGGACTGCATCCGTAGCTCTGGAACCATCCATATGCCATTCATATTTAAACAAATATTGCCTTAGATTAGTAGTCCCATTATTTGATAGCACTGTAGGCATCATAAACTTCATAGGATACTCTTCCCTTAAAATACTATTAATGAATGGAGATCTGCTTGGTATAAAACCCTTTTCCTCACTTTTTTCATTTATTTCTTCCACTATCCGCTTAACCAAATCAGTTATATGCTCCACACTTGCTCGGTAATCCGTGGGTCGACTATCGTTAACTGTGCGGGTGTTTGCCTTTGCAAAACGATCATGGTTTACACATTGATATTTAGGTTCTTCAATTTCTAGGAGAACCACTGCCCCGACTCTTCATTGGTGTCCAATCTGCTTCATTAAGGTTGTTTGTGATAGAGTTAAGTGTATGCCCTGGGGGGAATTTTGTAATTTATTATAAACTAACTAAGTCTATAACCAATTCTATTATATATTTGTTATGATGTGTTATAAATAACTAAATATTTAGTTAAAATATATTTAACAGAAAATCCATAAATGGTGTGTTTATGATAATAATTATAAATAGTTGTAATCGTAGTGTTGTACTACAATATAATAAACACATCAATTTAAATGTTCCTAGTCCAGATACATCGAGATTGGATGTCGATGCATCCGTAGAGAATAGAGTATGTAAAGCTCCCTAAATGTTGGACAATGTTTTACTCATGACTGCTAAGGGAACCAAGGGGTTACGTAACACCCCACTTATTTAACCATACCATCAAAGAGTATTACTTGGTAATACTATCAAATAATATGGAGAATGAAGCTGTATAGGGTACACATGTAAATATTTTCTTAGACTAACATCGGTACATATCTAAAAAATCACATAAAACTTACTATAGACGTACGGGTTCTTAGCACAAAAATATACTCATATTTCTTCAAGATAGAACAATGAATAATATATAATAAATAAGGACAGAGAACACAGAGTCAATAACGTAACGGTAATATGTAAAACAAATATATACAAATCTAATTGGGATATAAAATGAGTCAACACCCACGATCACAAACACAATGTTCCACCAATATACAACATAATTGTTAACCAGGTTTTTAACCCAGCGGAAACTAATAAGAAAACAAAACAGCCTCATGCAAACAAGATGGTTCAGGACTTAACCAAAATAGCTGAGACAAGGGATAAGTTATATGGCTAAGACAATGACTGACACTAACGAATTCAAGTGATCAGCATTCTTTTAGTACAATCAGCAGTTGAGCGCAAACAGTTAGTGACCTACCATCAAAGCAAAACAACTACAATAAAAGACTATGGAAACATCTCCAATTCTACATTCCAGAAAAATCTTAAGTGCTTGGATCATCAGCAACTCATCCTCTCCTCAAACCTTCAAACAAACTAGCCAAAGGATACTACGAAAAGAGGCCAAGTCCTTAGCTCGCAAAACGAGCCAAGTCTATGGGTCGCTAGCGACCCACAAGCCATGGGTCACCAACAACCCATGGCTTTGCCTAATTTTGCAAGCCAAGTTCTCCCTGGGTCGTTTCTTACCTACCTGTGAGCCGATGGTGGAGTGGCCTGGCCCAAAATCTCTTTAACCCATATAAATATCAACCTGCCTGCAACATAAGGGAATCTTCTCCGGACTGGTTGTTAAAGCTCTGCTGGAATCATTCTTCACTCTCTACCTACCTCACAACAATCTCCAAAAGAATTCACTATGATTCTCCAATGGATTCCAACTCTGGGGATTCAATCTACCTAAAGATAATCAAACCTTTGTAATCAAACATCTCTTATAGCAACAATTAGTCTTTAATAAAACTATAAAGTGGACGTAGGCTTCATTAACAGTCGATCCACTACAAAAACTTTCTGTCCACTTTCTTTTACTGTTCTTTCTTTTATATCTGCGATCTGTGATATTGCTCTGTCAGGACAGAGCTGGTGCTTTCAAATCCAACCCAGGGTGTTGGTCCATTTTTTGGGTCAACATTTTGGTGCTTTTGCTAAGAATTCCAACTCAGGATCCGGATATAGCAATCTATTTTGGATCCTATGGGTCCAGAAGTTTGATCATTATATTTGCTTGAAGAATCCATTGTTTGGAATCAATTGCTCGTGGAAGAAGAAGAACTGTCTTTGGAAGGTCTACAGGGGCAGTAGTAGCTAGAGAAGTGAATGATATAAACTTAGGGAATCAGAAGCCTACCTCCTCCAATCAGCATGAAGTTGTTACTAGGGACGAGTTAAATAAAATGGTTGATGAGGTCAACCAAATAATGGGGAGTAGCCAAAAGGTTCTAATGGATAAGCTCAATGCTATCCTAACCCTACAACCAAATCCCGTTCCAAGGACTATGCCCGAACCCGCGACTTCTATGGACCAAGGGAATTCATCCGTTTCTAGTCTACATAGGAGAATGGAAAATAGCCACAAAAAAGGGTGATAATAGGCTTAAAGTTGATGTAAATGCAAGTACTCCATATGCCACAAGGTGACCTATCTGAATTTGAGTTAGGGGGCAAATACCCCCGTAGAAGACATAGCTATGGATATTTCCGACTCAGAGGATGGAGAGCCAACGACAAATTGGAAGAGGATGCTAATGCATTTGATAATGCAAGGAATACCCAAATTTCTTCAATGAGACCAACCACAAGCCAACGAGACCCTACAAGAGTGGATCTCCTGAATACAAGAGAGCCTAGGCCTCAGTCCACTCACTAAGACTGTTTGCAGAGTCAAATACTTGGTGCAATGACTGATCACCGTCTTTTGGACTACCGGACATCATATGCATTTATAGCGGACATATTTAAATGATTAATGAAGGAGAGTAAAGGTAGGAGAGATGATGAGTGGGGATCTGCGCCAAGTTGAATTCCCTTCACCGATGAAATCCTAAACGAGAGATATCCAGAAAAGTTCGCAATGCCAGCTATTCCATCCTATGATGGAACGAAGGACCTGAAGCCCTACTTCTAAAATACAGTTGGTATATGGATGGAGCAAATGCCTCTGAAGCTGTTCGATACAGGTGCTTCCCTATCATTCTCCAAGGGGTTTCATCAATGTGGTTCACTAGGCTCCCACCAAGATCTATCTCTACTTTTGACCAACTAGCGACAAGATTCTTTGATTAGTTCAGACTTCATACTGCACAGCCAAAAGATGTCATGTCCCTGTCTAGGTTGCTCCAAGGGTGTAACAAATCACTATAGTCTTTCATGAACAGGTTTAACACCGTGGTGATGGAAGTAAGCATCCGCAATGAAGACATGGTTTTTATGGCAGTAGTTCGTGCCATTCACCTGGAAATTGAGTTTGAAAAGTGGATTAAAATGAAGCAACCTACCACGAGGAATATTTCAATCGCAAAGCAAGTTAGTACCGAAGGTTGGAGGAAGCATAGGAATTGGAAGGGAAGTCCACTAGTCTGCAGCCAGCAAATGTCGGGCAAAACGATGTAGCAATGAATCAAAATGCGCATACTGCTCGAACTGCTGAAGGAACCACTGGGAAAGACGGGAATTCAAAGAGAAAAGGTCAAAATTCTAATAAGAAGAATAGTAATGGCAGCAATAAAAAGCTCAAAGAGTTTAGACCCAAAGGCTACACTCCCTTGAGTGACACACTGAAAAACATTTTTCTCGCAAGTCAAGGAACTGAGGAATGCAGAAAGCCGCCTAGAAAGGAGGTGAACGAGCAGCAGAAGCACTCAGGGAATTTCTATCGCTTCCACGAGAAACACGGCCACAATATGAACGAATGTTGCCACCTAAAGAATCTCATTGAGGAACTGATCCAGAACAAAAAAACTCCAGTGGTACATAAAATAGACATAAAATCTCGATTAATCTGCAAATCCTCAGCACCCAAGAGAACAAAGGAATCAAGTTGGAACCAGTAAAGAAGGGTCAAAACAAACTGACCAAAGGATTATTATCGAAATAATATCCAGAGGACAACATCCCGCACAAAGAAGATGGGGGAAATGGAGCGGGTATGCAATTTCGTTGAAGCACGCTCCAAAGGAATCATGTTTTTCTATGGAAGACAAAAATCCAGTTAAGATGCAAAGGATCTTGAATGGCGATATTGTATTTCGAAATTGGGACACAAAAGGGATCAAAGCTCCAACTCTCGATCCGATGGTGGTGATGGTAGGAATTGGACCCGTAGTAGTTCGGCGGGTGTTGGTTGACAGCGGCAGCTTCGTTAACTTATCTTTAAACGCACTTTCGATCAAATTAAGATTGGCATGAAAAGTGTGTCCGCATGCTAAACAAAGATTCAAGGGTTTACTGGTGAGCCCAAAAAACTAGTGGGAATAATTGACCTACTGTGGAGCTTGGAGATGGTGAGCGAAGGGTCACCTTCATTCAAATTTTATGATCGTGGATGAAATGTCAGCATATAATCCCTTAATGGGATGGCCTGTATTAGCCGACTCCATAATAGCACTGGCCCAATGATGCCTTACGATGAAGTTCCCTACAGAATACAGAGTTGGAATTGTGAAAGGAGACAAAAGTGCCGCCTAGGAATGCTACGTAGCAGAATTGCATGAGTTAAGAAGAAAGGAAAAAAGGAACTGATGTGGGGAAAACCCTCCATATACGTGAATCCTCCGAATAGCACCTAAAAAACCACCCCTGGCTTGGGGACCATAGTCGATTCGATAAGGCTTTGGACCCTAGAAAGAAGAGCTCAGTGGAGGAACGGGTAGCACCGGCTAAATTGACATTGTCTGTCCTAGTCTATATAGATGACCCAAAGGGTCCTGAAAATTGGGTCGCAGCTTGGAAACATGATGCGGCCAGAACTAACTAAATTCCTTCATGCCAATTTAGACGTATTTGCTTGAACACACTCTGATATGTGTGGGGTATCACCTAAAATTGCATGCCACGCTCTCAATGTTGACCCCAAATTCACACCGGTAAAGCAAAAAAGACGCAGCCCGGGACCCGAACAGTCCAAGGCATTGAGAGAGGAAGTAAATAAATTGTGGCTAACAGCTTCATTCGAGATGCAGCCTACCCTGAATGGGTATCGAACCCAGTCCTAGTCAAGCGTTCTAATGGAAAATAGCGAAATCATATTGATTTCCTGGACCTAAACAAAGCTTGTCCGAAGGATAGCTTCTGCTCTCTAGTGGATGAAACGGCGAGACATGAACTACTGTCATTTGTGGATGCATACTCAGGCTATAACTAGATCTTGATGCATGAGACAGACCAAGAAAACACCAACTTCATTATTGATTTGGTATTGTACTATTATAGGGTAATGTTATTTGGCTTGAAGAACACAAGGGCGACATACCAAAGGCTAGTAAATACTATGTTCAAACGCTATAAGGAAATGATTATGGAAGTTTACATAGCTGACGTGTTGGTTAAATCTCAAGTAGCCGCTAACCATCTAGACAACCTAACTGTGTTGTTTAAGATACTCCGAAAATATGGAATGAAGCTCAACCATTCAAATGTCACTTCAGAGTAGCCACTGGGAAATTCTTGGGGTTCATAGTAAGTGCTTGGGGCATCGAAGCGAATCCAGAGCAAATAATAGTGTTATGGGAGGTCCAAGCCCCCAAAAACAAGAAGGATCTTCAAAGCTTGAATGGAAAAGTCGCAGCACTAAGTTGATTCATCTCAAAAACCATAGAAAAATGCCTACCATTCTATGATGCACTGAAGAAGGGGAAAAAACTATGAATGGAGCGAAGCTTGTCAGACAACTTTCAAGGAATTGCTACGACACATGAAAGCCCCCTAATCATATTAAAGTCGGTGGATAGAGAAGACAATTTATTTACTTAGTAGTCTCCTCGCATGCATTGAGCACCGCTCTCATGCGGGACGAAGCAAGAATCTAGTGACCCGTGTACTACATTAGCAAACAATTCACTGGAGCTAAGAAGAATTACCCAAAACTTGAGAAGCCAGTGTATTGCCTTCTGATTACGTCCTGAAAATTATGGCCATACTTCCAGGCTCGTCCGATTAAAGTATTAACTGACCAGCGCCTGAAGCAAGTCTTATACCAGCCAGAAACTTACGGATGAATAATCAAGTGGAATATAGAGTTGAGCCAATATGATATCACGTACCATCCAAGAAAAGCAATCAATGGGAAAGTGTTGGCCGAATTCATTGCCAAATTTACCGTAAGGGACGACGAGGGGAAAGTTCAGTCGAAAGCAGGCATGCAATGGAAGATCTTCAACGACGATGCATCAAATAACTTCTGTTCAGGAACAAAGGTAGTGCTTGAAACCCCAAGGAGAGAACCATTAGCTATTCTTGGTGCTTGGAGTTCCTACCAATAAATAACGAAGCAGATTATGAAGCATTGATCACTAGACTAAAGGTTGCAAAGGAACTCGAGATAAAATTTATTCACATATACAGCGACTCCCATCTGGTCATCTGTCAAGTTAAAGCGGAGTACCATGCGCGTGGAGAAAATCTCTCCGTGCACCTATCCAAAGTACAAGAGCTGTTAAGCGATATCGAGCACTACACCATTACTCACTTCCCACGGGAGCAAAACACCAAGGAAGATATTTGCTAAATTGGAAAGCTTCGAAGAAGCCCAGCCATTAGGATTGTTTTGAATGAAACGCTAACCAACCCATGCATAGACGAAACCGATGTAGATTGGATTCTAAAGACCACCGTCAGGCCAGACGTATGGATAGCATCGATAATGGACTATCTACTTGTAGGAACCCTACTAACTAACCGAAATGAATAGAAAAAGCTTCTATCGAATGCGCCATGGTTCATTATACAATATTAGATAATCTATTGAAGGGGATTCTCAACCCCTCTTTCTAGATATGTGAACGATGATGAAGTACGAAGAATCCTAAAGGAGGTACATGAAGGCGAATATGGGGACCAAACTAGGGGAAGACACTTGCGAAGAAAGTCCTTCGATATGAGTATTTTTGGCCAATGATAAATCGCGACACTACAGATCACGCTAAAAGATGTGATCACTGACAAAGGTTCGACAAAATTAAGAAAACTCCTTCAATGGAGCTAGCTCATATGGTCAGCCCATAGCCGTTTGTGATATGGGGGATCGATTTGATTGACGTCATGCTAATACCGAAAGGAGGAGAAAAATATGCTATAGTTGTCGTAGATCATTTCACAAAATAGGCAGAAGCGGAACCGCTGGCCACCATAACCACAAAGAAAGTTATTAACTTTGTTATTAAAAACATCATTTGCAAGTTTGATGTGCCGCAAAAAATCATCGCTAACAAAGGATCCCAATTTGAAAGTGCCGAGTTCAAAGACTACTACATGCGCTTCTGAATCGAAAAATCTTTTCCGCAGTGGCTCATCTGCAAGTAAAAGGGAAAGTAAAAGAAATAAACAAGATCATCAAATCCACCATCAAAAAAGTGATTAACAAAAGCAAAAGGAAATTGGGTTGACGAACCTCCACTCGCACAATGGGCATACAGGAAAACACACAAAGCGGCAACTTGCCAAACCCTGTTCGCCTTAGCACATGGTTCAGAAGCAATGATTCCTGTTGAATTAGAAGTCCCCTCGCACCGAAGGCAGATTTTTAATCAAAAACAAAATAAATAGCTCCTACTCAAATCGTTGAATATGGTTGACGAAAAAGTAGAAGAAGTAGAGCGGAGAACTGCCGCCCACCAGAAAAGGGTCGCGCGATACATTAACTCCAAAGTTCATAATAAAACCTTCTAAGTTGGAGATCTGGTGCTCAAACGAGTTTACTCTGTTTCGGGGGGCTTCGGACCAAATTGGGAAGGTCCATATGTCATTGATCAAAAGCTAAAGGATAAGACTTTCAAGCTGACAACCGTCGATGGGATCATAATTCCCAAAGATTGGAATAGCGAATCGCTCCGTCGCTACTTCATTTAAAGGACTACTTTATGTATTTTCCATTATAAGTAGATAAAGAATCTGCCATGCTTTTCCTAATAAAGTTTTCTTCTTGAACCAATCAAACTGTGTTCATAATAATTACCCGCCGAGTCGATGGAAGCAAATCCACTCAAACCGTTGGATCGACGGAACCCGATATTTGCCTTTCGAAAATTGGTACTGCTCCGACAGCATCGAGAGGAATAATAACTCCTAATGTTGTTCGAAGATAGGAAATACCGAGGAAAAATAAAAGCCGCGCATCTCATAAACCATACACCAAAATAATAACTCCTCATGTTGCCGAAGATAGGCAATACCAAGGAAAAACGAAAGCCACACGTCTCATAAGCGCGCACTAAAATAATAACTCCTCATGTTTCCCAAAGATAGACAACATCGAGCAAAAACAAAAGCCATGAATCTCATAAGCCATGCACCAAAATAATAACACCTCGTGTTGCCCGAAGATAGGCAACACCGAGGAAAAACAAAAGTCGCACAACTCATGAGTCACGCATCAAAATTAAAACTCCTCATGCCTCTCGAAGATAGGCAACACCAAAGAGAAACAAAAATATGTACACCTCTTGGGCCGTGCACCAAAATACTAACTCCTACGTGGCCTAAAGATAGGCAACACCGAGGAATGCAAGAAACCGCGCATTTCAGAATCAGCGCCAGCCGCTCCCATGGCCAGGATTAATGAACGCAATTCCAACAAAATTGGAATACTACAAACCAAATGAAAAGCCTCAACTATGGACAATTAAGGGTTAAAACCGCATTCAATTAACCTATGCACTTTGCGCATTCTAAATATGCATTTATTACGTACTCGTTGAAATATCGCAAGGAGCTTGGGTTACTTGCTAAAGCTGCAGAACTTCCAAAAGTAAAAAATAAAAAAGGAGAATCAAGTTGTGAATTAGCCAAATTTTTGATAAATATTATCTAAATCCTAAGTTATCTGCTACTTGAGAATTGTTTGAAGTAAACAGCCCTATGAACTAGGGGCATATACCTATACGGAGACAGAAACACGTGAAAATAATAAGTTCTCAAGTTTTTCTACACTAAACAATAATAAGACCTCAAGTTCCGTTTCGAAGTTTTATATCTGTTTTAAAATTCTAAACAAAAATTTCAAAGTTTGAGAGCTTTTTAGGAGTTTTATGAATTTCTAAACAAACAATATTTAATTTCTATTAATTTTTAAAGTTCTACTAACTTCCAAAGTGCTCATAATCCCTAAGTTTAGTTAATCCGAATGAAGGGCTCTGACTATAATCACAGAACTAGAGAAGTATGAAATGAAACATGCATAAGTACACAGAACATATGTGAACAAATAGATAAAAGTGCAGTCAAAATATCATTGTATTGCTTATAATTTTTTGTATACAGGGTAATAATGTGGGGGCTGTACCTACACTACAACGGCCAATAAAAAAGAAAATACAGACTCTATTGCAAGGACGCAAAGAGTTTGACGCAAAGTGCAGACTTTGCACTTAAACAGAATGACTAAAAAGGGAACTAAAACAATTTAGTCTTCCTGCAAGTTCTGAGCCAAATTCAAGTCCATCCTCACATAGGCCGCTTAATGCTTCTTGCCATCGCTACTCTATCCACCTTTGGTGGTAGTTTCTGCTTCTTTTTAGGAGAAGTGTCGCTGTCGGTGACATCAATGAACACTTCGGTGGCAATGTTTTCCTCTTCCTCCAAGACTTTCCCAAAAGAGCCTCCTTTCCCTTTGTGTTTTTTAAATTTCCAGAAACTCTTCGAAGCCGTGATTGCCTCCACCCTTTCCTTCTTAACGGCAATCAAATCGTGCCGAGTCTTCTATGGCTGCTCCGCCAGCATTTCCTGCTCCTTGGCTTCTGTTGCATTTGTATCACCTTCCAAAGATGCCGAATGGTCATCCAAGCCATGAAGCACAGCTATCTTCGTGGCTTTTGGCCCTGGTTGTGAGCTAGACATGGATGTGGGAACTAGAGCAGTAACAGATATAATCGTAGAAGATGTGAAAATGGTAGCAGGCACGAGCGTCGAAGTAGCTGGCGCATCAATAACAAAAGTGGATGGACCTATAAGATCAAAAATGGAAGCATTAAACTCCCCTTACTCCTGTAACGTAAGTTGGAAGCTCTCAAATTTGGGAAAAGCATGGATGTTACCTGCACCAGAGGAATGATCATGAATAGAAATCTCAAACTCTCCACCTTTGCCCTTTTTTGATGGCTCCGCTACATGGGGAATAAAATCAAGTCCTGAACTCGTGGGCTGATCATGGAGCTGCTCTGATAGTTCGCCCATGTTCGAAATAGAAGGCCTGATAAGCACGTCGGTGGCCTCCTTCTCTCATTCAACATGGGGATCTCCAGGCCCTCAAGTAGTGCTTTCTTAGATTCATCATTAAGATAAGCGTCTCGTAACTCTGTATCTGAATAAGCGTCGCCGGTCTTAGCAAAGCGAGATAAGATTTCCTCCTAAATAAGGGTAAGAGTGTGCGGATACTTTGGGCTGAGACAGCCAAGGCTCCTCTGATGCAACAAAGAGTTAATATAAAAATTCAAAAACGTAGCCTCTAGCTTCTCCATTTTCCTTTCAAAGGCATGTTGGAGGTCTAAGTAATTTTCTTTCACCACAACCTTCTCAATTCCAATGGCAGTACTGTTGACACTAAGCTGTGTAACCTATGCCTATAGCATGGCAATGGTCTCGGCTTGGCTGGATATAGTTTTGTTATTCCCTTCAAGAATTAAATCGTAGCCCGTGATTGTTTTTCTTTGAGCTTCAATGATGGCATTACAAGCGACCATTTCTTCTTTTAGCTTCGCCTCTTTCGCATGAGTCTTTTTAATCTCGTTCCTCAAGACAATCATAACCTTTTCATGCGCCTCCTTCAATGCCTTCATGAGACTAGTGGTTCTCCTATTTTCACAGAGCGCCACCTCCCTCTCTTCCTCCAACTGTTTATTTTAGCATCCCAATCAACCACTGCCTTCTCAAAATCATCTTTCTCGGATTCGAAGGAAAGGATCTCCTAATAGTTATCTCTATTCGTATCAGCCAGTTGTTTGCAGAGCTTCTCCCATTTCTCGGCCTATTCTAGGTTGCTCTGGACAGCTTGGAGATGTAGCATGAAAGAATCCCTGCTAATAGGGTAGAGATCCAGTTCAAAGTAGACCGTCTTTAAGAACCAACCCAGAAGCGCTGCCTCAAGCTTAGGAGGGCCTGAAGGAAGAATGTAGGCAGGCCTCCGACTGGGGTGAGAGGCATTAGAAGCAACATTAACAAGGGGAGAGGAAAAAAATATAAGTCGGGGGCAGAAGTAATGGGAGTTTCTTGGCTCACGGAAAATGTTTTAAAGCAAATTCTGAAGGATGGGGGCGATAATCAAACTTTGACTTCTTCGACGGTTCATCTCTTTCCTCAAGAGATCTTCTTTTCCCATATTCATCTTTATGTGAACGAGCTCGATCTCTTTCTTCTTGGCTATGGGTTTCGGCTTCGAGTTCTTTCCTCCGCCTGAACTCTTCTTTTGTCTCTCGAACTTGATGGTGGCTGGAGGAGTGTTTGGAGTACCATTGTGAATCAGTTTAGTCATCGAAGTCGTCTTAAAAGCCTCATCCCCTCGTCGTACCTTGAATGAGGCATACATAAAAGATTTCAGAAGCATAACATAAGCTAAGCAAAGGAATAGAAAATGGAAATAAGCCTAATCCTAGTGTAATGTGTTGTGTGTTTTTAATATCGGCCTAAGACGTCAACACGAACCGGGACGAACAGCTATCGTAGGTGGGATCGGATTGACTTCGGTTGTTATAGGCGGGACTGAGCTAACTACAGGCGCGAAATCGCCAGAACAGGAAGGTGTCGTGTCAAATTTAAACTCTCTTTTCATGAGCATTGAAGTTGACAAAAACATCCCTGAAATCCCTGAACCCCGCTTTGACATCCTTACTCGAAGAATCTTGACGTCTTCCAGCTTCAGGGGCTTTTCCTTAGATACTTGCGCCAGAAGAAGGTGGATTCGGGAGATCGGGACTCATTCCCGGAGTCTCATCGCAAGACTCCGAGTCTTCATGACGAGAAGTAGCCACTAGCGATAAACTCATCACTACTACTCTCAAATCCTCCTTCTTTCTCCAAGTCATGTGTGGCTTTGCCTTCTCTATGCATGAACTCGTTCTCTGCTTCCTTGGGGATTGGGGGGAATTTTAACTGAACCGCTCAGTCTTGTCGCAATAGCGTCTTCCTCCTTACGGGCCTCAACGGGTGATCCTCTGAATGGGCTACCTCTCTCTTGACCTTCCTCGGAACCGTGGGATGAGGAAGTGGATCTTGTGCGAATCCAAGTGTAACGACCCTGAATTTTGACCCTGATTATTTTAATAAATATTTAATCTGATTTAATAAAATATGAACTAATTATTTTCAAATGAATAAGATTTGGGATAATTGTCAATTGTTTATATAAATTTGTATTTTAAAAGGGAATTTGATCTTGGAAATTTAACCTTTTAATAATATTGACCTTATGTAACTAAATTAAAAATACTGTACCTTGTTTACATTTGGAAATATATATGGATGATAATGTTTAAAATTTAAAATCTAATTCTAACAAAATAAAATATAAATGTAAAATATAAATGTCAAACATAAATCAAATATGTGTATATAACTTAATTTAAATAAGTAATAGTAAAGTACAAATGGAAATGAATACAAATATAAGTGAGAAAATCATTTTGAATATGACTTGAACATTGATAGTTAAATATAACGTACTAATGTAAAATTTAAAATAAGAATTAATTAATTAAGATTTTATACAACATAACTTAATAAATTTGTAAACAAAGTTAGAATAAGAATAAGTGATAAAAAAAACACAAAGTAAAGTAAAATGAAATCAATATATAATGTAAAACCAAACTCAGATTTGTGTGTATAAACTATGTAAACTTTAAGTCAGCAAAACAAAATATTTTCATAACAACAACTATATGACAATTATTCAAGTTATAAGTAATGAAACAAGAAATTATTTTCAAACCAAACCAACATCAAAATAAATTCAAATATCTGAAATCGAAATAAATCAGACCCAAATATGTTCATTATTCAAACAAGAAATTAATAAAACATTTTTTTTTACACAGTATCTTCACATATAAATCTAAAACATAAAGTATAAGATAATTAAACAAGTGTTTTCAAAGCAAACCAAAAGTGTAAACACATACCTGACATATGTGAGTATGCAATTTGAAAAAAAAAACAAGACAAATATCTGGAAGTAATTAACTATATATATAAAGCACCTAACAAATTGTCTTAATACAAGTACTTTCAGCTGCATGCTACTTACTTAGTACATAGCCTCACATAAACACATACAATATTTTCTCAGCACAACAGGATTATAATTATGTAAACAAATTAAACAACACATCAATTAATGCTCTTCTGTTCGAGCACATCTTTGTGTTCATTTATAACATACAAATCTTTATTTTGCAGTGATGAATTTGATCAACATAATTATATAGCAGGAGTTAAGTATATAAAGATAAAATAATATAACAGGTTTGAATGTATTGTAACCTGCAAATGACTGTGGTAAAGCAAGTTAGTAAGATATTTTGTGTGCTAATAGGATTAAGGTAGACAATAGTACGTTAGCATTTAATGTTGTATCCTATCAGCTTTAAAAAAAAAAAGAGAAGAAGAAGCTTGCCTGATAAAACAAAATTAAACAGTGTAAGATAACACCTACCTGGTTAAAAGCTTTTCCATACATACATAACTTCTTATATTATATATAGGTGTTCATCTTTTATATAGTTTAGTCAGTAGCATAAGTATACTTAAAGAAAAAATATATATAAAGAGAAAACATAAATGAAGCAAAGCCAAGTTTAAACTCACAAGCACAGATGGAACACAGGCTCTGTTCAACAGGTTGTTTTCTGGTGAGTACACACAAACACTCAAGCTTTAGTTTAAATTTTAACAGTAAGAAGATTTGTGGATTTCATGTTGATGTCTGAGTTTTCTCTTAGTATAATTCTGTGATTATATGCAGACTGTTCTTGATATTATGTTGTTCATTTCTGCTTACAGGGTCGAAAAACTGTTAAATCTTGTATTATCTTCATATGATCATAGGAGAGTTTCTAATTTTTTAAACAAAATTCTATGCTTGAGTTTAAGACAGGAATTAAATTTTATTTAAAACATATTATGAAGCTATGCTCAGTAAACTAACTTATTTTCAGGTAACAAAGATTATGTTGAAAACTTCATCTGTTACAAATTAGAAATTCAAGTTGATAACCTAGATCTTAATTGCAAAATAGGATTTTTAGAGCAGAAATAAGAATTTTTAGTGTAGAATTGAAATGGCAGTTCATGGTTTCTTAAAATTGACATTTTTACCAATTATAAGTTATCAATCCAATGATAACTGTTCAAATTTGTAGTTAAGCAAATATAAACATTTCGGATCACACGAAAATTATCAAATAATTTTTATATTAAGTAAATTAAGGGATTGAGATAAAAATAGGGTTTTGATCAAAATTTCACATGCCTGTAAACACGTTGAGTTCTTCGTCTATTTGAGATCGAGTTGTTTGAAACTCGGGGTGGTGGTTGTCTGGAGTGGTGACGTTGTGTGGGTGAAGTTTCAGCAACCCCGGCGGCGTGTTTGACAGTGGCAAGGTGTTTTTGCTATTGGGGTTGAACTCTGCATCTCGTCCAACCTGTTGTTTTTCGTTTCGAGATTCCTGAGCGCTATTGGATTTGGGTTTTAGGGTATTCGTGTGATTTGTGGTGTGTCTGGGATGTGGAGGTTCGCCAGAGGCCTTGGGTGCCGCCGTGCACGTGCACAGCGTGGAGGAGGACGTTGAACGTTGTTCAGTGTGATTTTTTTTGAGTCGTGCACGAGAGAATAGGCTAGGGGCTTCGGGTTTGAGTGCGAGTTTTCTGGGTGGAACCTGATGCTTGTTACCTTCTTATTTTTAAACATAAAAAAAATATAAGAAGAAGAAGAAGGGGAGCGTACTGGAAGACCCGGGGAAGAAGTGAGAACGACTCGAAGTAAGCACCGTATTTCTTAAGGGGAGACTCGGGTTTCTTAATCCTCAGGAAGAAGTATATTAATAATAAGATTTTGTGAATCTTGTTTTTACAGTAACATGGAAGAATGTTTAACAGATTTAAATACAAGTTTTAAGTTATTAGGCTAATAAGTAATAATGTATTTCACATTTAATTATTATTTTTAATAATTAAGTTAAGTATGGAAGGGATTAACATTTAAGTTTGTAGCCCATGCTATTTTCAAAATTTTAAAGAAGACTTTTAATGTTTAATCAATTTGAGCAAATTAATGTCAATAAACTATTTTAAAGATAAAATAAATAAATAGTTAATTGAGAATAATTACTTTACAAGTGTAATTAAGGATTAGGTAATGATTATGTGATTAATAAAGTGTAATTCACTACTTATGATAACTAATGAATGAATTAATAGTTAATTAATTAAGTAATTTAATTAAAAATAAATTAACAATTTACAAAGTAATTAGTACTAAATAAATGAATAATTAAGTTTTATTAAGATGTTAATTTATAATTAAAGGATAATTAATTAAGTATTTAAGGTTAAACAAATTGATTAAGTGGTTGAGTGATTAAGGAAAGGCTAATTAAGTATTCAAGTAATTAAGGAATTTATTACTTATTGTAATTAATGAAGTTTAATGAGAATTGTTTAAGTTAATTAATCAAGTTTAATTAATTTAAATAATTAATTGATGATGTGATAAGTAAAATTACTTGGAGAATTAATTAATGATAATGACTGGATATAATTGAATGAAGATGATTGATAATGGAAGTAATGTGAGTATAATTACTTTGTGCAATTTAATCAAGGGATTGATTAAAGGAAATCGGTTGAGGAGTAATTAAGTGATGTGATAAGAGTAATTAACGGTGATTGATTTCTGAATAATATTAATCAGGAGTGATTAATAAATATAGTTTAATTGAATATTTAATTACTTAAGGTAATTAATTTAATACAAGATAATGAAATGAAATGTAATTAGCAATCATTAAATAATGAAATTAATAATGAAAGATAAAAATAATAATTAATTGGTGATATTAAGAAGTAAAGTAATGTATGTAATTGAAGGTTAATTTCTATATTTGGATAAGATAGTTAGTTTGGAAGATAATTAAAGATGGTTACTTGAATTTAATGTTAATTAATTAAGTGTGATTAGGTGAAATGAATTCATTAATTGTTTGATAATTGGATAATAGTTATATAAGCAAGACTTATAATGGTTAAGTAATTAATTTAATTTACTTTAAAATTAATTAGGGATGCAAGTAATTAATTTAATTTATTTTAAATTAATTATAGCTGATATGATTGTTCATATATGGATGAATGATATTGTTTACCTTGAATGGTTTGAGATTTCTAGTTTGAGATAAATGATGCAGTGTGAAGTGTATGCTTGATTGTAGTATGATAATAATATGGATTATCTGTTGTGATGATAATATTGACTATCTGTTTATGGTGATAGTGTTGATTATCTATTGTGATACTGTGAATTATCTATCTGGATAAATATAATTGAATTGTTTATAAACTTTAAACAACTTGGCCCTAAAAGACACGTTTTGGATTTCGATGAGACCGGGATCGGGTTTCCACATTTGGAACATCCGAAAACCACATCGATCCAAATTAACGTTAGGTCGTGACTCTGATGAGAAGACGAAGATTCAGAATGCAAGGGTTGTCGTCGTCAACTCTGAGGATGATTCCAAAATGAGTGTAACGAGATAATGCCTTCCGATTCGTTCGAACCCGGAACGAACTTGTATGGATTGAATGCTTTCAACACATCGTCAGGCGGGCGATGAGCATTCTAAGAATATTGTTCTATAAAGGTAATCGCAGCCTCAAGCCTCATCAACCGGGAATGGCTAAAACATGGCAGATGCAGCAAGGTTAGGTGGGTCATGCCCAAGCAGGACAAGATATTTCCCCTGTCTAGATGTCCCTTTTTATTTCGGCTGTGTGGGCGGTTTGCTAGCTAGAACCGTGGGGTTTATCTTGTTCGGGACTGTTCAGTAAGGAATGGTTCCGGCCTTGTGTTGCAGGGGATGAAGGGAGTAATCCTCGGTACGGTGATCTAGGCCCCGTACTGTGACGGGCGGTACCCCAGTAGCCCTGCCATTGTATGGAATCCATTTTCCAATAAGTGCCCACGGTTTTGATTGTATTACCCACTTTTGTGGCTAGTAGCTGGAATTTAATCATGTAATGATTTCGGCTATTTTCTATTTACTTGAAAACCCTAGACACTATTATAATATCACCGGATTTCCTATGAAATGTTTTGGTTAGCGTAAGGTAAAAACTTACCCGTATTTATTTGTGGGGAGTCTTAAGTGATACCTTTATTTTCAATTTTTTTTCAAAGTTAAACAATTTAAACCGTTTACTCATACCAGACCCATGTCTGACCCGGAGTTTTTTTTTTTTTTTCATAAACTCTCGGGTACCCAAATTTTTACGGGTAGTCAAGGGATTCAGGTTAGCTTTGAGGAATTCTGGAGGAGAAATGGAGCAGGAGGCTTCATCGTTGTAGATATATATATATATATATATATATATATATATAGTTGCGATGTGTTGGTATCTCTGAGTCATATTGTTTGAGTTGTATTAACTACACAGGTGTTTATAACTGTCTAGTATGTGATGTAGGTATGATTGTCATATGTATTGATATTGAATAACCCTGATATATGTAAAACTATGAGATTGTTATGTGAGGTATTATATTTTATTCCGTTCCGCTGTGAGATTCTGTTGTTGTTGTTCTTTCTTCTTCTTTCTTTTCTATTTTCTCATCCCATTCTTTCTTAATGATGATACGTATTTCTGGTATTAGAAGGGCGGGTCGTCACAGTTGGTATCAGAGCTGAAAGGTTAAGTGAGAACCTTGGCTCTGGTGGAGATTACTCATTAGAGATAAAGTCGGTAGTACTCTAGAATGAGTCTGAGCGTAATAATAGATATGAGTGCGTACTTGTTAGTGAATATTAAATGATTTTATATTATGTTGATTGATTTATTGAGTGGTATATGAACCTTCGTCAGTGCAGTCTGCACAACTGTACCGAAGGGGTTTCTAAGCACTTGAATAGAACAATTTGACATGATATTGTTTTCAAAGGTGGGTGAATTAAATAATTTCATCCAAAATTTATTTTGATATATATATATAAAAAAAAATTGTTTTTGTAATTATTATATATAATTATAGTATTTGGATGACAGTGTTGATAGACAAATAGGATTATAATTTTTTTTGGCTTGTGTAACCAAGGGAAGTATGAGATTGAATTTGGAGTTAAAGTTAAAAGTCAAATTAAAAATGAATTTATTTTGGATTAAGTTGAAAATTTAATTTAATTTTGGAATTTAACTAATGATAAAATAATAATAATGATGTAAATAAAATGAGGAAGTAAATCAAAATTTAGAGTGTGAATAAATTGGATTTGGAAATCTAATAGAAATAAAATTTTGGTTG
This sequence comes from Allium cepa, assembly GCA_030765085.1. Lineage (NCBI taxonomy): Eukaryota > Viridiplantae > Streptophyta > Magnoliopsida > Asparagales > Amaryllidaceae > Allium > Allium cepa. Next base: position 506,647,237 of record CM060941.1, on the reverse strand, counting down.
AGATTAACTTAAGCTAAATAATTGAATTTCAATTTAAGAAATGAATTGAGAGATGGATGATTTTCAATAAAATTAAGTTCTTATTTAATCAAATCCAAGTGGGTTGGAAGATTGGAGTGAATAGTATGGTGCTTAATTTAATGGAAGTTAAGATAAACAAGTTGAATTGGAATAAATATGTTCCGATAACTTGTAAGGGAAATTGATAACACACCGATTAAGAATATTTTGGCTGTAGTGGAGTGTTCAATCTCTAGTTAAAATAAAACATGAATACGTTTAACTTAAATTGGGTAAAATGTGAGATATGAATATAAGCCCTACAAAATAAGATTGTTTTGTATTTGGAAAGTGAAATTAAAATCCAAACTTGAATTATAAAATAAAAATTAAACACAGATAAAATAATAAGATGATTTTTGATGATAAAATCCAGTTCAAGTATGGATGAAATAAAGATGGCCTTGGATTTAATCTTAACAAAATGAATGGAAGTTGATCTTGTGAGTATCACATATATTGGAAATAAATTTAAGTGTGAAATTGAAACAAATAAATTAACCTAAGATTAAACTTTATAGAAGCGTAGCTTCGAGGGAAATGAGAGTTTATTTAGTAAAAGCTTGAATGATGATTTAAGTTGAATGAAATAAAATCTTTATTCAAATAGAATAGTTGGATAAAAATTAAATTTGGATAAATAAACTCTGATGGCTTATCAAAAGAATTTAAATATTTGAAATAAAAAGTATACTTGTTTGATACAGGTAAGATCTGGAGCTTAAAGTGAAAATGAATGTGATTAAGAGTAACTGAATATAGTATAGAGAATAAATAAATTTGTGGCTCATAAAGTTTAAAATTTAAAAGTGGAATTATAAGCCAAAATAAAATTATTTTGTACTTAGGAAATGAAATAGACATCCAAACCAGGATTACTAACTAGAAATGAACTCAAGAACTATAATGAAGTGATTTTGTGATAAAATCAGATATTGAATTGGAAGTGGAAATAAACTAAGACGAAATAAATTAGTAAATTAAGTATGTAAATGAAATTAGGATTGGTCAAATAAAGTTGGATGGTGAATTAATAAATTTGATTGTAGATTTAAAAAGAATGGGAGGCTGAGACCTCAAGTTATGTATGAATATAAAATTCAACTTGGATTGGAATTGTATCTTACAGAATTGAATTGCCAGAACGGATGTCTGGAATTCATAATGTATTCCATGCATCTCATCTTGGAATTTTGTTTAGGATCCATCATTAGTTGCAGAATTAGTAGTTCAGGGAGATTTGGAAGCCAGGCGGAGTTTGACTGTAGTCACGAATCCTGTTCGGATTGTTGATCAGGATGAGAGGCAACTCGGGAGTTAGTAGTGAAGCTTGTCGAGTACAGTGGAAAAAGAATCCCAGTGATTGCACCTAGGAGACTCTGGATAGTTCTAGGGAAGTTTATCCGGATTTATGTTTGGATTGTTGGTGTTGCTTGTTAGGATAAACTGTTTGATTGTTTGCTATTGTATGAATGATATGTATGTGTGAATGGTTGGCATAACAGCTTTTAAATTATCTTTGTTTTAAATTTCGGGGATGAAATTCTTTTAAGGGGGGAGGAATGTAACGACCCTGAATTTTGACCCTGTTTATTTTAATAAATATTTAATCTGATTTAATAAATATGAACTAATTATTTTCAAATGAATATGATTTTGGGATAATTGTCAATTGTTTATATAAATTTGTATTTTAAAAGGGAATTTGATCTTGGAAATTTAACCTTTTAATAATATTGACCTTATGTAACTAAATTAAAAATACTGTACCTTGTTTACATTTGGAAATTTATATGGATGATAATGTTTAAAATTTAAAACCTAATTCTAACAAAATAAAATATAAATGTAAAATATAAATGTCAAACATAAATCAAATATGTGTATATAACTTAATTTAAATAAGTAATAGTAAAGTACAAATGGAAATGAATACAAATATAAGTGAGAAAATCATTTTGAATATGACTTGAACATTGATAGTTAAATATAACGTACTAATGTAAAATTTAAAATAAGAATTAATTAATTAAGATTTTACACAACATAACTTAATAAATTTGTAAACAAAGTTAGAATAATAATAAGTGATAAAAAAACACAAAGTAAAGTAAAATGAAATCAATATATAATGTAAAACCAAACTCAGATTTGTGTGTATAAACTATGTGAACTTTAAGTCAGCAAAACAAAATATTTTCATAACAACAACTATATGACAATTATTCAAGTTATAAGTAATGAAACAAGAAATTATTTTCAAACCAAACCAACATCAAAATAAATTCAAATATCTGAAATCAAAATAAATCAGACCCAAATATGTTCATTATTCAAACAAGAAATTAATAAAACATTTTTTTACACAGTATCTTCACATATAAATCTAAAACATAAAGTATAAGATAATTAAACAAGTGTTTTCAAAGCAAACCAAAAGTGTAAACACAAACCTGACATATGTGAGTATGCAATTTGAATATAAAAAAAACAAGACAAATATCTGGAAGTAATTAACTATATATATAAAGCACCTGACAAATTGTCTTAATACAAGTACTTTCAACTGCATGCTACTTATTGAGTACATAGCCTCACATAAACACATACAATATTTTCTCAGCACAACAGGATTATAGTTATGTAAACAAATTAAACAACACATCAATTAATGCTCTTCTGTTCGAGCACATCTTTGTGTTCATTTATAACATACAAATCTTTATTTTGCAGTGATGAATTTGATCAACATAATTATATAGCAGGAGTTAAGTATATAAAGATAAAATAATATAACAGGTTTGAATGTATTGTAACCTGCAAATGACTGTGGTAAAGCAAGTTAGTAAGATATTTTGTGTACTAATAGGATTAAGGTAGACAATAGTACGTTAGCATTTAATGTTGTATCCTATCAGCTTTAAAAAAAAAAAGAGAAGAAGAAGCTTGCCTGATAAAACAAAATTAAACAGTGTAAGATAACACCTACCTGGTTAAAACCTTTTCCATACATACATAACTTCTTATATTATATATAGGTGTTCATCTTTTATATAGTTTAGTCGGTAGCATAAGTATACTTGAAGAAAAAATATATATAAAGAGAAAGCATAAAAGAAGCAAAGCCAAGTTTAAACTCACAAGCACAGATGGAACACAGGCTCTGTTCAACAGGTTGTTTTCTGGTGAGTAAACACAAACACTCAAGCTTTAGTTTAAATTTTAACAGTAAGAAGATTTATGGATTTCATGTTGATGTCTGAGTTTTCTCTTAGTATAATTCTGTGATTATATGCAGACTGTTCTTGATATTATGTTGTTCATTTCTGCTTACAGGGTTGAAAAACTGTTAAATCTTGTATTATCTTCATATGATCATAGGAGAGTTTTTAATTTTTCAAACAAAATTCTATGCTTGAGTTTAAGACAGGAATTAAATTTTATTTAAAACATATTATGAAGCTATGCTCAGTAAACTAACTTATTTTCAGGTAACAAAGATTATGTTGAAAACTTCGTCTGTTACAAATTAGAAATTCAAGTTGATAACCTAGATCTTAATTGCAAAATAGGATTTTTAGAGCAGAAATAAGAATTTTTAGTGTAGAATTGAAATGGCAGTTCATGGTTTCTTAAAATTGACATTTTTACCAATTATAAGTTATCAATCCAATGATAACTGTTCAAATTTGTGGTTAAGCAAATATAAACATTTCTGATCACACGAAAATTATCAAATAATTTTTATATTAAGTAAATTAAGGGATTGAGATAAAAATAGGGTTTTGATCAAAATTTCACATGCCTGTAAACACGTTGAGTTCTTCGTCTATTTGAGATCGAGTTGTTTGAAACTCGGGGTGGTGGTTGTCTGGAGTGGTGACGTTGTGTGGGTGAAGTTTCAGCAACCCCGGCGGCGTGTTTGACAGTGGCAAGGTGTTTTTGCTATTGGGGTTGAACTCTGCATCTCGTCCAACCTGTTGTTTTTCGTTTCGAGATTCCTGAGCGCTATTGGATTTGGGTTTTAGGGTATTCGTGTGATTTGTGGTGTGTCTGGGATGTGGAGGTTCGCCAGAGGCCTTGGGTGCCGCCGTGCACGTGCACAGCGTGGAGGAGGACGTTGAACGTTGTTCAGTGTGATTTTTTTTGAGTCGTGCACGAGAGAATAGGTTAGGGGCTTCGGGTTTGAGTGCGAGTTTTCTGGGTGGAACCTGATGCTTGTTACCTTCTTATTTTTAAACATAAAAAAAATATAAGAAGAAGAAGAAGGGGAGCGTACTGGAAGACCCGGGGAAGAAGTGAGAACGACTCGAAGTAAGCACCGTATTTCTTAAGGGGAGACTCGGGTTTCTTAATCCTCAGGAAGAAGTATATTAATAATAAGATTTTGTGAATCTTGTTTTTACAGTAACATGGAAGAATGTTTAACAGATTTAAATACCAGTTTTAAGTTATTAGGCTAATAAGTAATAATGTATTTAACATTTAATTATTATTTTTAATAATTAAGTTAAGTATGGAAGGGATTAACATTTAAGTTTGTAGCCCATAATATTTTCAAAATTTTAAAGAAGACTTTTAATGTTTAATCAATTTGAGCAAATTAATGTCAATAAACTATTTTAAAGATAAAATAAATAAATAGTTAATTGAGAATAATTACTTTACAAGTGTAATTAAGGATTAGGTAATGATTATGTGATTAATAAAGTGTAATTAACTACTTATGATAACTAATGAATGAATTAATAGTTAATTAATTAAGTAATTTAATTAAGAATAAATTAACAATTTACTAAGTAATTAGTACTAAATAAATGAGTAATTAAGTTTTATTAAGATGTTAATTTATAATTAAAGAATAATTAATTAAGTATTTAAGGTTAAACAAATTGATTAAGTGGTTGAGTGATTAAGGAAAGGCTAATTAAGTATTCAAGTAATTAAGGAATTTATTACTTATTGTAATTAATGAAGTTTAATGAGAATTGTTTAAGTTAATTAATCAAGTTTAATTAATTTAAATAATTAATTGATGATGTGATAAGTAAAATTACTTGGAGAAGTAATTAATGATAATGACTGGATATAATTGAATGAAGATGATTGATAATGGAAGTAATGTGAGTATAATTACTTTGTGCAATTTAATCAAGGGATTGATTAAAGGAAATCGGTTGAGGAGTAATTAAGTGATGTGATAAGAGTAATTAACGGTGATTGATTTCTGAATAATATTAATCAGGAGTGATTAATAAATATAGTTTAATTGAATATTTAATTACTTAAGGTAATTAATTTAATACAAGATAATGAAATGAAATGTAATTAGCAATCATTAAATAATGAAATTAATAATGAAAGATAAAAATAATAATTAATTGGTGATATTAAGAAGTAAAGTAATGTATGTAATTGAAGGTTAATTTCTATATTTGGATAAGATAGTTAGTTTGGAAGATAATTAAAGATGGTTACTTGAATTTAATGTTAATTAATTAAGTGTGATTAGGTGAAATGAATTCATTAATTGTTTGATAATTGGATAATAGTTATATAAGCAAGACTTATAATGGTTAAGTAATTAATTTAATTTACTTTAAAATTAATTAGGGATGCAAGTAATTAATTTAATTTATTTTAAATTAATTATAGCTGATATGATTGTTCATATATGGATGAATGATATTGTTTACCTTGAATGGTTTGAGATTTCTAGTTTGAGATAAATGATGCAGTGTGAAGTGTATGCTTGATTGTAGTATGATAATAATATGGATTATCTGTTGTGATGATAATATTGACTATCTGTTTATGGTGATAGTGTTGATTATCTATTGTGATACTGTGAATTATCTATCTGGATAAATATAATTGAATTGTTTATAAACTTTAAACAACTTGGCCCTAAAAGACACGTTTTGGATTTCGATGAGACCGGGATCGGGTTTCCACATTTGGAACATCCGAAAACCACATCGATCCAAATTAACGTTAGGTCGTGACTCTGATGAGAAGACGAAGATTCAGAATGCAAGGGTTGTCGTCGTCAACTCTGAGGGTGATTCCAAAATGAGTGTAACGAGATAATGCCTTTCGATTCGTTCGAACCCGGAACGAACTTGTATGGATTGAATGCTTTCAACACATCGTCGGGCGAGCGATGAGCATTCTAAGAATATTGTTCTATAAAGGTAATCGCAGCCTCAAGCCTCATCAACCGAGAAATGGCTAAAATAGGGGAGATGCAGCAAGGTTAGGTGGGTCATGCCCAAGCAGGACAAGATATTTCCCCTGTCTAGATGTCCCTTTTTATTTCGGCTGTGTGGGCGGTTTGCTAGCTAGAACCGCGGGGTTTATCTTGTTCGGGACTGTTCAGTAAGGAATGGTTCCGGCCTTGTGTTGCAGGGGATGAAGGGAGTAATCCTCGGTACGGTGATCTAGGCCCCGTACTGTGACGGGCGGTACCCCAGTAGCCCTGCCATTGTATGGAATGCATTTTCCAATAAGTGCCCACGGTTTTGATTGTATTACCCACTTTTGTGGCTAGTAGCTGGAATTTAATCATGTAAAAATTTCGGCTATTTTCTATTTACTTGAAAACCCTAGACACTATTATAATATCACCGGATTTCCTATGAAATGTTTTGGTTAGCGTAAGGTAAAAACTTACCCGTATTTATTTGTGGGGAGTCTTACGTGATACCTTTATTTTCAAATGTTTTTCAAAGTTAAACAATTTAAACCGTTTACTCATACCAGACCCATGTCTAACCCGGAGTTTTTTTTTTTTTTTCATAAACTCTCGGGTACCCAAATTTTTACGGGTAGTCAAGGGATTCAGGTTAGCTTTGAGGAATTCTGGAGGAGAAATGGAGCAGGAGGCTTCAGCGTTGTAGATATATATATAGTTCCGCTGTGTTGGTATCTCTGAGTCATATTGTTTTAGTTGTATTAACTAGACAGGTGTTTATAACTGTCTAGTATGTGATGTAGGTATGATTGTCATATGTATTGATATTGAATAACCCTGATATATGTAAAACTATGAGATTGTTACGTGAGGTATTATATTTTATTCCGTTCCGCTGTGAGATTCTGTTGTTGTTGTTCTTTCTTCTTCTTTCTTTTCTATTTTCTCATCCCTTTCTTTCTTAATGATGATACGTCTTTCTGGTAGTAGAAGGGTGGGTCGTCACACCAAGATTAGCCTAGAGAGGGAGTTTCAATCTAGATGATGGATCTACCTGGAGCTAACAGTCCATATTGACGTAAGTTCTCATCGGTTAGTAGAACTTTAACGCACCGCTCCTTGGTGTCAATAGTTTGTAAAGTTTGGCAAACTTCATTAAGAGTCACATCTCTATTCGGCCTTGGGATAATAGAAAGAGAAGTATAATTAGTTAGAAACTCCATTACAACACCTCAGAGTTCGATAAATGGTAAAGAGAAGCTTACCCCCTATCATCTACCGACGGTTTAATCACTGGTCATCTAACAAAAAGGTATTGATTCTTGAGCTTTTACAAGTTGTTTTGCAAGCGCAGGACAATCTTTCAATTTCTTTGGGCCTCAGTAATAATTAAAGAGGGGTAGTAATATGTTCTCTTGAATGCCAGAAAATACCACAACTCATCAAAACTTGTAGCATGGTTGAACGTCCGCATGAAAAGGACATGCAAGTAAGTAAGGATAGTGTAGCCATTCAGATGAAGCTAGAATGGGGCAATACCAGTTTGAGAGAGTTTCACATAGAAAATCGTCGAAAGGAGGAACAACTCCATTCAAACACATATATTGGGGACAAGCGGTATACCCAAGGGTGGGGGGGGGGGCATATGAGCGAATTCATCTTTCGCCGGCGGACTGACATCGTCGTCGGAAATTCCATGCTGCATACGTATATTATGAAGAACCTTGGTAAAACCACCGACGAAGCTCTTGCAGGTGGATAAGCAGGTCTCAAATGTTTTGTTGTACATGATCAAGAATTGGCCTAATCGGGATTATCTGGCCATATTGAGCCTGCGAAGTAGATGATAACTCGGCTTCTGAGAGCGCTAGGCTCCGCCTGCCTAACTTACGGCATGTAGATAGCTACTTCATTCTATATAACAGAACTTACGTCATGTATAGATAGTTCCCCGACGGTGGAAGAAGAAAATTCCTGTGTTATTTCATTTTCTACATTTATTTGTACTCCTTGTACACTTACCCGTTATCGATCGATGATCGATAACGGATCCGTTGTTCAAAGCGACATGGAAAATTGTTCTTACCATAGGAACACCTAGTACGGAATAAACAAAGAGGAATAGACCGAATTCTCTGGAAGAATCGGGATAGACCGATAATATGTTATGCGGTAACGTCAATGAAACTGGGCACAATTCGATACTGGTCTAACGGAGGAGATAGCAAAACGCGTTAAGTATTGGACCTCGGCCCAATGTAGTTTCAGGAAGAAACTCAAGATTCGATTGGCTATCTCGACCCGTCAAACCATAATCAACTCGAACTTCTCGTAATCAATGTTGTAAATGGATATTAGTGTTCACGTCATTACATGAAAGCAGTAATTAGTGAATCAACTGAGCAAACCCACCTGGAAATGGATCCAAATGACAGAAAGAGTCAAACATCAATCACTACGAGCAATAGAATGGATCAGTGGTGAACTAACTTCAGGTTGGCAACATGATAAGGTCGGCTATAGTTCAGAAGCGAGCTAGGGCTTGGATTCAAGCGAGCAGATAGGCCAGCTAGGATTTCATGAAACAGGCTTGCTTGGAGGAATCAATAGCAGACGGATTCGAGTAAAGTGATGAATTGGGTTGAGCAAATGCTTGGGTCAAATGGAATCAAATTGCCGGTAGTTAGATCGCGTGAAGAACAAGGTTCGTTCGGGTGAAATGAAGAAATGATGGGTCGGTTCGAGTATCAGTAGGCGGATAAAAACCAAAGAAGCTAAATTTTTTCTAAGTAATAAAGTCGCAGCGACCTGACCCATCATGGGTCGCTTGCGACCCGACCTGACCTATCATGATGTTAAAAAATTTCTATGAAGTCGGTTTGATAGCAACCCATCCCACATGGATCGCTAGCGACCCATTGAAAAAAAAAATGTTGTGACAAGTAGTAGAAGTCAGGACCAAAGAAAGAAAACCAACAACATTGGGTTAACATATTTGTGAAGCTCTAATGCAACCACTTGGAGATGGACGGATAGATATTGAGAGAATGATAACTTCCAAAGCATGCCTCTTTTACAACGAAGACATACTCTGGGGGGTGAATGTTATCTGGGGTTTTACGCCAGCAGAAACTGATAAGAAAATATAACAGCCTTGTGCAAACAGAATGGTTTAGAACTTAACCAAATGCTGAGACAAGGGCCAAGCTATATCGCTAAGGCAACGACTAGGACCAACGAAGCCGATAGATCAGCATTCTTTTAGTCCAATCATAAGCTGAGCGCAAACAGCTAGTGAAATACCATCAAAGCGATACAATAAAAGACTACGGAAACATCTCCAATTCCAAACATCAAAAAAATCTTAAGTGCTTGGATCATCAGCAATCCATCGCCTCCGCAAACCTTCAAACAAACTAGCCAAAGGTTACTACAAAAGAGGCCAAGACCTTGGCTCGCAAAACGAGCCAAGTCGATGGGTCGCCAGCGACCCATAGGCCTTGGTTCACCAGCGACCCATCGCTTTGCCTCGTTTTGCGAGCCAAATTCTCCCTGGATCATTTCTTACCTACTTGCGAACAGATGGTGGAGTGGCCTACCCTAAAAGCTCTTCGACCCATATAAATACCAACCTATTTTCATATCCATGGAAGATTTCCATTTTTCATCGATCCACCCACTCACCTATTTTCGTATCGATCGGCCATTGATTGATACAAAGTACACATGAAGGATCAATATGAATGTCATCATTTTGATTGATATGAAGCTAACCCAAAACATCAATATGAAAAGCATTGCCTAGACCAATATGTAGAATATGTTTGACCGATACGAACAAGAACACGTTCAAGTGGAAGACTCGGTCACTCGGCATGGAAAGTGGATCGATCCTAGAATATAGCACCACGTCATCTTGTGGTCACGTGCACAACATCAATACGAACGAGATTGATATGAATGTATCGATAAGAACTCAGTAGCATACCAAAAAACCAAACTTGCATCGATCATAACTCAAAATCTACAAGTCCAAATGCCACTAAATTTTCACAGTAGCTTGTGTACTACCTCAAGAATTTACCTGATTGATCTTGGCCTAATAAGATCATTTCTTGATCGATATGAATTGGATACGCATCGATCATGGATCAAGTTGAAATGACCCAGGATCAATCACGTGGACCTAACCATGTGAGAGAAGGAGTCTTCCGAGTTTGGACCGAGATATTTGCAGTCTACAACTATAAATGGCAGTTCAAGAGCTTTAAAAAATGGACATTTGACTCTGGAACGTCGACACTCTACCGAAATCATTATTGTATCTCGATTGTATTATTGTAAACATTTGTAACTAGTGAGTAATATCAAAAAACAACAATTTTCTATAGTGGACATAGGCTACCACCCCGAACCACTTTAAATCCTTATGTTTCAATACTTCTGTTTGTTTTTGGTGGGTTTGTTAGATCTACCTCATTTTCCATTTATATTCTTTACTTTAATCTCTTCAAACACGCTCGAAGAGTGGCCTAATTTTGGTACAAACACTTTGGTGCTTTTACGGAGAGAAACCAGGTTTTCTCCTGCTCTTTGGATCTACCACCGTGGTTGGATTGCAAGAATATAAGGAGAAGATCTAGATCTCATATCTAGAAGTTCTTCCATCCTATTCAAATTTATATCAAGTCAAGGAGAAAGCTTCACCCTTCACCATGGTTACTAAAAGGGCTGCCTCGACTGTTGTGGATCGGGAAGGAAGAGATAGACAGAATCCTGCCCAGCTACCCGCTACTGGTCAGAACTCAGTTGAACCTTTAGATCCACAAGGCCCTATCACTAGGGAGGAGTTTCAAATGTTGATGCAAGAACTACCCAAAAGTCGCTAGCAGCTTACCCAGCAGATTTGTGCTAGCACGGAGTCAACTAACCAACTAAATAAGGAGAGATGAAGGAGATCCAAAAGGATCAAGCTTCCCACTCATCTATTGAGAGCTCTGCTTCTTTCGATTACCATCACAGATCTACACGTCCAAGACTAGATGGAAGCTACGTGCAAGCTCTGTGGCATTAGCGAACTCTCAATCTTCGACAAGCAGGGACCGGTATGTTTGCCAGTCACCAGGCTGGACCCTCCTCCCGAGGGAGGACAATTCCTTATCACATTACTGATAACCGTGTTGTCGCCGCCACTATCGACTTGGAATTTGAAACTCAAGACCGAATAGATTTGAACCTTTTTCAACGCAATCGTACTCCTGAATCCTATAAGCCAGAAGACCTGGAGCCAAGGAGGCGAGGTATGCATCGTTGACCATGCCCGGGCCATCCTTACATTGTGGTACTTAAGCAGACCTTGGCCCAGCATGCTCAGAGTGTCCAGATGCCAAACATCCCGACCATTATTCATCAAATGATTTGCGATAGTCAAGGCCTCTCCAATAACGACTGGGGAATATCCCAGAGCATACATACTTCATTGATGACATACTTTATGCAAAACCGCCTCGTCGATTCAGAATACCAACTTTACCTTTTTATAAAGGGAGTTCAGACCCTAATCAGCACATCTTAAAGTATGAATGGCTTGTGAGTGTTGCAGAGCTAACGATGCGGTCGAATATAAAAGTTTTCCTATCTCCCACGGGGGTATCGCAACCATATGGTTTACTTGGCTATTGCCCCGATCCGTTTCATGCTTTGATCAGTTAGCTACAAAATTCGTCAAACTATTTTGTATGCATGTTACAAGACCTAAGGACGTTAACACCTTATCTAGCATCACATAAGCTCCTGGAGAGATACTCGGACGTTATCTGGAAAGGTTCTATGCCGCTTACGTGGAGATTAGTAAACTTAATGATAATTCCATATTGATGGCACCGACTAAGGAAATTGACCTGATTCCGAGTTTGGCAACTAGTTGGCTAGAAAACCCCCTGCGTCATTGGACCGTTTCTATTCCAAGGCAGCCCAGTTCTTGGGGAGGGTAGATGCAAAACAGTATAGGAGGAAGGATGATGCAGGGCGCGGTGTGGAAGGAATCAGAGCAATGTCGCTGTAAAACAAACCGGTGAAAGTTCCGGTAAAGTACAGTTAAATATACAGAATAGGCAGAATAAGCGAAAGGCAATGGGAGTTAGGTAAGAAGCGGGATCAAAATCGTGGATCGTGATGTAGAGCTCCCATGTTTGACACCTTTACTCCTTTGAATACATCCCTAGAGAATATGTACTTGCAAACCTAAATATTGGCCAATAAGAGAAGCCTTCATCGAAGCAGTCCTTCGAAAAGCAGATTCAATCTGGAAAATTCTGTAGATTCCATGATTGCTATGTTCACAATACCAATGAATGTCGCCATTTACAGGATATCATTGAGAAGTTAAACCAAGATAGGAAGTTAGAACAATTTGTTCAGGCGCTGCAGGTTGGAGGTGAGGGCCCATCAAACCAGAATCAAGTACCGAATCAGGCTAGACCGGATGAACCCATGCATACTGGCGGGAGGTTAGTTACAAACACAATAAGTGGTGGTACTCACCCAACGTATCGGAGCTAGAGGGAAATGGAGTCGTATGGCAGTTCGATCAGGCGTGCAGACTTCAAGTGTTGTAGTAATCTTGACGATGGGACTCCGGCTAAACAATAGAAGACAATGAAAGACGACGCCGTTTTTTGAGACAGAGATGCTGATAGAGTCGAAGCCCCCACCTTTGATCCACTGGTCATATCAACTCAGATAGGTCCTACTTGGATGAAAAGGATCTTAGTTGGCAGTGGACGCTCCGTGAATATTCTTTTCAAGCGAGCATATGATCAAATGAAAATTGAAGAACACGAAGTCGTGTCAGTCTCTATTCATGGTTTCAATGGAAGTGCAACTGTACCCACTGAGATGGTGGAATTACCAATGGAATTGGGAGTCAAAGATCGCCAGAGAGTCCAGATGTCATAATTTATTGTGTTAGATATCAATTCACCGTATAATGCTTTCTTGGACCGACCGGCCCTGGTTGAATTTAGGGCAGCTATTTCCCCTTTGGTGTTTAACTTTCAAATTCCTCACTGATAACAAGGTCGGGGTTGTTCAGGGAGTTCAGGTAGCTAGATGTGCATGTTATGTTGTTGAGCTATGGGAGAAGTAGTGGAAAGAGAAGGATAAGGGCGTAAAGGAATCTCTCTGCATCTGTTTTACCGACAATTGATAGCAAATGCCTGGGCCTAGGCCAGGGCGCCATAACCAATTCCTAAAGATCTTGATCCAAGAGATGATGGTAATGAAGAGGAAGTCAAAGATAGTCAGGCTTCCCCGATAGAGTTGACGATCGATGTTCTGATCGACGACGACGACGACTCCGGAGTGATAAAGGTCGGATCTCAACTAAGCCAACAGATGAGAGAGGAATTGGTTAAATTTCTCCTGGAAAACCTTGATGTGTTTTCTTGGACGCAGTCAGACATATGTGGGATCTCGCTGGACATCGTGAGCCATGCATTGAATATTGACCTGCAGCATGTCCCGGTCAAACAGAAAAGGCAAGGTATGGATCCAGAGAGACATGCCACCCTAAAGGAAGAGGTGAATAAACTCAAGACGAATGGTTTATCCAAGATGCATTATATCCAAAATGGGTATCCATCCCAGTGGTTGTCAGGAAATTGAACAGAGAATGGAGAACTTGTGCGGACTACTCAGACCTAAATAAAGAATGCCCTAAAGATAGCTTTCCGCTTCCTCGAATTGATAAGCTTATAGATTCAATGGCCGGACACGAGCTCTTGTCCTTTATGGATGCATACTCCGCTTATAATCAGAAACTAATGCACCTATCCGATTTGGAGCGTACCAGCTTTTTCATTGATCTCGGATTCTATTGTTACAAAGTGAGGCCATTTGGGCTTAAGAATGCTGGAGAGACCTACAAAAGACTTGTTAACCGAATGTGTGCCAGCCAGATCAGAAAAACTATGAAAGTGTGCATGGACGATACGCTTGTAAAGTCACGACCTTCCATCAATCATGTTAAAGACTTGGAAATAATGTTCAACATCCTCCGAGAGTACCGAATGAAACTTAACCTGTTGAAGCGTCACTTTGTACTCGCGTCTGAAAAGTTCCCCGGATTCATTGTCAACGCCCGAGGAATTGAAGCCAATCCCGAGAAGATCCGAGCAATTCAAAATCTTGAGACTCCAAGAACAATAAAGCAAGTACAGAGCCTCAATGGGAAGGTAGCATCATTAAGCAGATTCAACTCCAAATTCATGGACAAGTGCATTCCTTTCTTCGATCTGATTAGGAAAGGAAAACGAAACTTTGAATGGACTAAGGTGTGAAGGCACATTCCAAGCACTGGTTAAGCACTTAGCTACGCTGCTATTCTATCAAAGCCGATTGATCATGAGAGACTATACATCTATCTGGCAGTGTTAGAGAATGCAATCAGTGTTGCATTAAATCGGGAGGAGGATTAGATACAATGATCGGTCTATTACAGTAGCAAACGATTGACCGAAGCAGTGAGAAACTATCCGAAGTTGGAAACGTTGGCCTATTGTCTCGTCACTGCCTTGAGAAAGCTCTGCCCCTACTTTTAGGCTCATCTTATCACAGTCTACACCGACCATCTATTACGATAGGTCCTTACATGGCCAAAGATGCATAGTAGGTTGATAATGTTGAACATTAAGTTGAGTCAGTTTGATATTGCTTACACACTAAGGCGGGTCATTTCAAGGACAAGTTCTGGAGGATTTTGTTGCTGAATTCACTATCCCAGAGGACTAGCCTAAGACCAGTGAATCACTTAGATACATACGGAAACTCTACACTGATGGTGCATCGAACGACCACTGCTCGGGTGTTAGAGTTGTACTTGAACCCTCAGAAGGTAAATCCACATGTTATGCTTTGAAGTATGATTTCCGTGCAACCAATTACGAGGCCGAATACGAAGCTTTACTTGTCGAACTCAGACTTGCTAGAGATTTAAGAATTATTGCTGCGAAGATTTACTGTGATTCGCAATTGGTCATATGTTAAGTTTTAGGAGAATACCAAGCTAGAGACCGAAGGTCGGCTGCTTATCTTGCTCGGGTCCAGGAAATAATGAATCAATTCAATTATTTTGTCATTTATTGCATACCCTGAGATCATAACCAGAAGGGTGATTCTCTGGAAAAACTGGCCAACACCGGTGAAGCATAACAAATGGGACACGTCGCTGTTGAGACACTTACTTCCCCGAGTATCGATCGAACGGAGACTTATTGGGCACATGAAGTCATACCCAAGAGAGATTATGGATGACCCCTTTTAGAAACTATCTCGAGCATGGAGCTTTGCCCGAGCGTAGAAGTGAGAAAAGACAAGTTCTTTGGAATGCTTCACGATTCATTTTCCAGAATGGAGTCATGTATAGAAAAGGATACTCTATTCCTTTACTCTGGTGTATCGCCCATGATGAAATAAAACGAATGTTACATGATGTGTACGAGAGGGAATGTGGTGATCACACTAGAGGGCAAACCCTTGCTAAGAAGATACTTTGATATGGGTATTATTGGCCGACTATGAATCGGGACGCATTAGACTATGCCAAGAGCTGTGACAGAGGTCAGAAACATGATCGGATACCAAGAGCACTACCTATTGAAATTACTCAAATGGTCAGTCCATGGTCGTTCACTATGAGGGGCATCGATATAATTGGATCTTTACCTCCAGTTAAAGGTAGTGCATAGTACGCCATCATTGTAGTTGACTACTTTACCAAATGCACGAAAGCTAAGCCCCTTGCAACTATCATGATGAAGAAAGTAATCAACTTTGTTGTTCGCAACATCGTCTATTGTTTTGGCCTCCTGCCTACCATTATCACTAACAATGGAGCCTAATTTGATAGTGCCGAGTTCAAGAACTTCTACCAACGTTTCCATATTCAGAAGAACTTCTCAGCAGTTGCTTACCCTTAGGCGAATGGACAGGTCTAAGCTGTTAACATTGTTATCAAATCCATTCTAAAAAAGCAGCTGAAAAAGGCTGGAGGAAAATGGGTCGATGAGCTTCCTATGGCCCTACGGGCATATCGAACTACCCACAAGTCCGCGACCGGCTACACTCCTATGGCCCTACGGGCATATCGAACTACCCACAAGTCCGCGACCGGCCACACTCTATTTTTCACTAACCTACGGCTCAGAAGTCATCATTCCAATCGAATTGGAAGTACCTTCTCATCCTGTGACTTACTATGATCCGAAGACAAATGCTACATTGCTTGCCGAATCTCTAGACTTAATAGATGAGAAGTGTGAGGAGGCTGATTTGAGTGCAGCCGCACACTGGAGTCGAATCTCCCGATTATACAATGCTAAGGTCCGACCCTGAACCTCTGAACTTAGCAATCTCATGCTCAAGAGAATTTATCCAGTCCCTTCGCATATGAAGCCAACATGGGAAGGACCGTATGTTATCGAACGAAGACTTGGAGACGGCACATTCAAATTTTCGACTGTTGATGGTCTCACTTTCCCGAGAGCTTGAAACAGTGAAAGTCACCGTCACTACTATACATAATAGGATTTTTTTATTCATTTACTCTACTTTTCATTTGCAATCTGTTTATGCGTTTCAAAATTTGAACTTGTAATAAGCCAACTTACTTTTTCGTGCTTTCTTATTTCAGCAAAAAAATGCCATCTCTTTGAGAGAGGGTAGTGATTACTAAAATGTGTCATGTAAACGTCATAATGCACAAAGAGATGTGTTCCATCCTATAGTGGGAGTTATTCAAATAGGGAGCAAATGTGATACGACTGGTCACTCGCTAAGTGAAACCTGAGCTCGGGGGAAAGCTGTTACATTGAAGCTAAAAAGGATTGATACATGACAATCCTCTAACTAACTCTGCCTCCCAGAGTGCGAGCTGGAGTATAAACTTAAAATAAAAAACATGTGCTCGAGGAGGGTGGATCCTTCCACCCATGACTTCATCGATGTATAATCTAAACTCAAGGAGGATGGATCCGTCCATCTATGACTTAGCTTGTTTATTCAGGATGGATGTGATCGGACAATCCATGATCCTGATCAGTTTAACTTTCAAAGAGTGTGAACGAGATCTCAACACTAAAAATAGATATAATCGACCATCTGTTAGCTAACTCTATATTCCCATAGCGCGAACTGGGGTACAAACATTAATTGGGTGTGACTGACTAACTAAAACTAACTCTAACTGCCCAGAACATGGAATGGAGTATAAACACAAATTGGGTGTGACTGACCGCCCACAAATCGACCTAAGTCCCCAAAATGTGGATGCAATTTTGAATATTAAAATGAGTGTGACCGACCGCTCGAAAAACAACTTAAGTCCCCGGAGCATGGACGTAACTTTAAACATTAAGCAGGCGTAATCGACCACTGCTTGCAAGTTCAATCCCAGAATGTGG
This sequence comes from Allium cepa, assembly GCA_030765085.1. Taxonomy (NCBI): domain Eukaryota; kingdom Viridiplantae; phylum Streptophyta; class Magnoliopsida; order Asparagales; family Amaryllidaceae; genus Allium; species Allium cepa. The sequence continues at coordinate 506,629,525 of CM060941.1, read as the reverse complement.
AGACGATTGTCAATACATGAACGAGTGTGATCCGATCACTCAAACTCATCTCACAATGACTTAGTTCCGACTAAGTGAAAGTAAAAACTATCGAAGGTGAAAAGAAATCGTCGTTCGACCACTTCAATTCATCCCAGGGACTGGGGGGATAACTTGAGCACTAGCAGCCGGTTGAGATAGTATAATATTAGAACTTGACTTAACGTTTGGTTATGGCTCGGAGCCATGACTCCAAGACTTAATGGCCAACCACGAGTCCTATCCAAAGATTAAAGCTCCACAAGTGCATTGAATAGAAGTTCAAGTGCCGAAACACTTAAGCAAATAAACTCAGAGTTATGCCAAAAAGCGAAAGGAGATTTTAATGCATCAATTCTTTGGAAACAAAGTAAGTAACAAAAAACTTATTCCAAAAATTCCTACTAGCGAAGGCCGAACCTGCATCTATACACCGCCTATTGAAAGCAAAAAAGGAATTCCTACTTATATACCAAAAAGGGACACAAAGAGACATGCCTACTCCTTATGTTTCTTCTTCTTCCCCTTAAGCGTCGTTCCATTGGAGTTACCACCATGGTGCCGTTTTGAACTCTTGCCTTTGCCCGGCATATCCCCGTTCAATGGGAGAATTGTAATCTCCTCCTTAAAACTCACGAAAATTGGAATGCTTTCGGAATGCATGGTCGGAAGGATAGGGTTACTTTCTATATAAGGAGGCATGGGGGCACCCCAGTGATGATGATTGTGCTACCCGGAGAGATTATACGTAAAGGAGCCAGGCCGGGACCTGCCATCCCACCTCCAATATCGCTACCCAACCGACACTTGCCATCTCGGCACTGATCTCCGCCATTACTGCTTCATCATGAGTTGCTTGAGTGTCCGACAAAATGCTGGCAGTTGGGGCCGAAGAGCTGGCTGTGAACACGCCTTCACCCATGACAAAAGGAAAGTCTATAAGTGGATCACTATAGTGATCGGGGAGTTCTTCGATCATATGTTCATTGAAGATAAAAGCGCTCACGTAAACTTCCTCAATCGATGTGGTAGCTATAGTGGTCGTCGCCTCCATCACGATAGCCTCCTACTCTTGATGCTGCACTTGGGTTTTAGGGAGCACGACCGGTGCAACTCCTGTCGCTGAATGAGGATAAGAGAAAATATTAGTGACTTATTCTGATAATACTCCAAACTTTGAACAAATTCGAGAAGTGTTTAGAATACCTTCCCCAAGTTGGCTCGTGGGTGGAGCCAGGACTCCTTCGGAGATGTGCTCGTGTGCTAGCGATAATTGTAGTTGATCGGGATTATAAGCATGCATAGGTAGAGGATCGACTTCCGAAGTAGATTCTGGCTGGGTTGGCATAGAGATTTCAGAACTTGTGACATAATGCTTAACAATAGAACCCTCTCTGACCTACGGATGCTAAGTGGTGATATTTTCTATCTCCAATGTAACAATGGAATCATGAAGAACTCTCCTCTCATCCTCCATCAACACTCGGTTCTCCAGCCCAAACTCATCGATAGATTGTGCTTAGAGTCCCGCCTTCTCTTCCACAACGATGCGGCGCCAGGCATTGTGTAAGTTAGTCAAGTAATCATTGAGCTAGCTCAAGTCATGATATTTCAGGACATTGACGTTGTACGTGATTAAAAGATCTTCCATATCGCCTTCAAGTATAGCTTCGTCTAACCCGACTTTGGCTTCAATCCTAGCCTCAGCCTCTTGAACCTTTGGCACTTTCGCATCTCGCTCACCCCTAAGCTCTACCGTTTGATCACAAGCGTCCTGAGCAATTCTGTTAGCTTCATCCTTTTATTGAACAACTTCGTCGCACTTCGCCTTAAGATCTTTAAGCGCGTTGTTTCTTTCAGCTGTGACGATGGCATTTCTATGGCCATATCGTCGACCAACTTTAGATGCTCCTGCCTCATCCGCTCCATTTCCTTATTGGCGTCGTTAACTTTCTTCAAAGCCTCAGTTTCAAAATTCCTCAAAGTTTCATTTTCATTAGTGAGCACTGTGACCATTCGATCTTTCTTAGCGATAGTTTGTTATAGCTCTTCAATTGTCTTTGCTTGCTCAAATGTCATAGCCGAGGCTTTCTGAGCAGTTTTCTTCCACTTGCGATATTGGCCAAAGGCATGATAAACATGATCATGCAACAATTTTCTCTGTTGTATCTGGAAGCACCATCAAATTTGGAGGGAAGTGGAAGCCATCGAAATAGATGTTAGGAAACTCTCTTTTCAATTGGGCAATTCGAGTGGCTCCCTTGCAAGTGATCTCTGTATCCGTTGAAGTGGTAGCTATAGAAGTGTCTGGCCCAGTTGTATGGCGATATTCGTCGGGCGTTGGAACTTGTAGAGGCACTGGCTGGTGCAAAGATCTAACGGCTTGTGTTCCAAAACTGGAGGGTGGCAATGAAACCCTGGGTGGAGGAGAGCATGATCGGGAGCGGCACCTATCCTTCCGCTCTCTTTCTGTTTCTCTCTCCCTTTCTCTAGCTCTTTCTCTATCATAGTAATCCCTATCCTGGCTAGAATGATGGCGATCATGGTTAGAATCATGTCCGTGAGACTTCGTGTATGAACTAGAAGATTGACACAAGGCGTGAAGGCTACCAAGCATAGATGGTTTCTTCGACATTGAATCTGTAGAGTGAAAAGAGAAACAAAATTATCCATCGCTCGAAATTGAACAACTCATAGATTTCAGTTGTGTGTTGCCATGAAGTGTATGCATGCATGTGTTAAACCCCTAACTAACCGGTTGTAGTAGCCATACTTGGAGGAGTTGAATCTCCTAAATCTAAGGAACTTTAAAGCCCTTCCAACCCGGTGTCTTGTTGAAGGGAAACATCGCCCGAAATTGGGAGATCTGCAAGTCCTTCGAAAGTGCCCTCCATGTGCGAGAAGGGAGCCTCTAAAATTACCACACCCATTGCTGGTAAAGACATGACAACAGACTTGCATCTTAGGGCCTTGTGGGCAGTGGCCTTGACCTTCCTTATCCTCTCTGAGCGTCGAGGACTTTTTGAAGTCGCGGGTGCAGGTTCATCTCCAACGGGTGTGTCCTCATCGTCACCTTTTTCGGTGATCATTATCCCAAGAACTCTCCTCCTAACTTGCCTTGCCGGAACCACACTAAGAGATCCTTCGAGCCTGATGCTTTGACTCCTGCCAACTAGCCCAACGGCTCTTAAACTTTAATCTGTTAGAACTTCGTTAATTTCTCTGTCCTCAACGGGCACTCTTTAAAGAACCTTTATAATCTCTTTAAACTAGTAGCCTTCAGGTCGTGGAATCGAAGCTGTGAAAGAAAGTATTAGATTCAACAACAAGTAAGATTATCCAATCAATCGGGATAAAAGTTGAAGTACTTATGCCTGACTAGCCACCGTCTAGTGATACCCGGTGGGCATCGGACGTAGAACCATTCAGTCTTGAATTAACTTAGCTTAGTACATACTCTAATCACGACCTGACAGTTCCTAACTACCTCTAAGAAGGTGAAAGATATAATATCCCCTCGGCTCTTTATATTGAATAGGTACCAGACTACCTCTGGAGTTGGGGGTCGAAAAAGATGCTCCATGAAGACGATAAATAAGCTGTTCAGCGAAGCATATCCGTTCAGGTGCATGTGTAATGGAGCAATCCTTAAGTAGGATAACACTTCCCAGATGTATTGATTAAATGAAAGGAGTGTCCTAGTTGTGCACTAGAATCTATTGAAAGCGGTATACCCTTCTGGGGGATAGTGGGGTCTGTCTTCTACCCTTGGTAGTAGGACGTCATTCCTCGACAATCCATGCCTTGTGCAAATCCTACCTATCATTTCCCTAGAGATATTAGATGGAATAGAGTCTTGCGGATTCTTGATGAAGGCTGCTGCTAGTAGCTCATCCGGAGCTGAACTTGTTACTTCAACTGCGATAGCCGGCATCTCAATTATAGGAAGAGGCGGACTTTGAGCCTCCTATTGTTGCAAACTTTCGGGTTCCATAATTGTCGACTCAGCAAAAATCATCATTAGATGACAATAAACCATGTCTCCATTATTTTAAAATGTATATATGTGTTATGCAGTGTAATGCTATATATTATTTAAGAAATTCTACAAAATTTAAAAAGGTGTTTGAATGATGAGACTTCAAAATTCAACCAGAATGGCCGTTATCGCTGACCGTCGCTGTCTGCCATCCAAACTTCAGAGATCGGCCTAAGTTAAAGTTCATTAAATTCCATCAAGTTACAGTTCCATCGACGAGCTTCGAAAGGCAGTCCAAAAAACGGTGAAATGTTTAAGTCCAATTATGCAGTGTAGAAACTTGTTGGAGTCAAGTGTTCGAGTATGCCAAAAATTTTGTATCGACTGAAAATTCACGCTTGGATCGATCCCCAGATGGATAGTTCGTATCAATCAAGTGAAAGATAATTTGTATCTATCTTCAGTAGAGCCAGTTGGTATCGATCAACAAACAGTAATACGTATCGATACTAAATCACTTAAAAGCTTCTTCATATCGGTCAATGGATCATAAATATATATCGATCAAATTATCGATTTCCAATTCCACAATTCGTATCGATGAAGGCATATCGATACAAATGCCAATTGTTATCAATCGATATGAATTCCCATTAGTTGGTCGATACAAAGAGTCTATCACCAATCGATACGATGCATTTCCTTTGTTCGATACGAAGCTTCATCATTCCCATATCGATATGTTTCCTCCCTTCATCCCAGATCGATATGAGAATTTCTCTTCGTATCCCCATGCTTCATCTTCTCCAAAGCCACAAAAAGGTCGTTTTCTCTTTCTCAACCTCATTCCAACCAATCACGGCCACCACTTCACCCGAATCGGCCACGAGAGCAAATGACATGCCATTAGATTCGAGTTTCATCATTTCGACATGAATTTATGGTCTAATTACCTAATTTCAATAATTAGTTCGTGGATTGAAAGTTAAGTTCGATTTGAAGGTAGGAGCGATTTCCGTATCTCGGCTTTGTAATCGATACGAAAGGCAGAAAATTGAGCAAGTGAGAAAAATGGATAAGTACAAAAGGCTTTTATATGGCTCGACCCTAGACAAATGTCGATTCGTCTCCGAGTGCAAATAACTGGCCGAAGCGGTCTGTTCCATCAAACAATACGAGATGGCTTGGTCGTATCCTTCAGCTCGACGAGTACTATGGCTAATTCGTATCCAATGCTTAAATCAAGTCAGTTTTAACGTCACCAGTACGAAGCATGACTTGTATCCATCTAGTGAACGATATGAAGCACGAGGCCAAGGCTTATATGAGTTTATCAAATCCATCGGAAATGCATCGATATGAAAATTCTAGTTTGTTTCCATCAACAAGCCCAGGAAGACTCGTATCTACCGATACGAAGTGCATTGAAAAACCAACTAATTTGTGTCGATCTCCATCAACAAGAAGCCAATTTTTTAACTTCGCACATCGATCCAGGAGAGGATCGATGGGAAGAGATACTTTAAAACAACCATCAAGCATTGTTACAGCTCGAATTTCACATCGATTTAGGAGAGGATCGATACGAATTCAATACAAAAGAAAACCGACAATGACTCGTGAATGTGCAAACGTTAACAGGAGTCAGGTTAACATACATTTATGTGTGCGACAAATTAACTTTCAACTTTTAAAACTCATAGGAATTGAATGCTCACTTGGTGATAAATGCAACGATGAATAACAAACCTCTAACACTTAAAATTCAGTTACAATAATGCATAGTACAATCGTTGGCAATCGATAACTCAGTATTTATGTTACCGAGAAACAATCAAAGGTTACATCTTTTGGCAAAAAGTCAACTAATCATCGAATCAAATAACAGATAGAAGGGTGCGGTTATTCAAAGCATGTCGTGTTTACGCAAGACATACTTTAGGAGGCAAATATTATTCCGCCTTTTGGCAAGGCCGTGGCACCAGGACTTGACTAAAAACTAAGGATAGTCTATCTCGAAGGTCGGTTATGCACAGGTTCACTATGGACACTGGTAGATTTTTCTCGAGTCCAAATCAAGCTACAATTGAGAAGACAACAACAAGAAAATATATAAGAGCCAACGTTTCAAATTTCAAGTTAATCGGAGTTTGTATGCTCAAAATATTGATAGATTAAGATCCATTAAGAAAGCCTCACTTCGTATCCATCATGTATCAACCTCATTCCGTATCCATGATGCACCAACCTCTTTCATCTCCATCGAGGCCGAGCTGCTTCTTATCCATGGAAGCTTTCCATTTCGTCTCGATCCACCCGCTCATCTATTGTCGTATCGATCGGCCATTGATCGATACGAAGTACACATGAAGGATCGATATGAACGTCAACATTTTGATCGATACGAAGCTAAGCCAGAACATCGATACGAAAAGCATTGCCTAGACCGATACGAAGAATATGTTTGGCCGATAAGAACAAGAATATACTCAAGTGGAAGACTCGGTCACTCGGTATAAAAGGTTGATCAATCCAAGAATATAGTGCCACGTCATCTAGCGGTCACGAACATATTGACACGAACGTATCGATACGAACTCAACAATATACCAAAAAACCAAATTTGCATCGATTATAACTCAAAATCTACAGGTCCAAATGCTACCAAATTTTCACAGGAGCTTGGTACTACCTCAATAATGTACCTGATCGATCTCGGCCTAAAAAGATCATTTCTAGATCGGTACGAATTGGATACGCATCGATCATGGATTGAGTCAAAATGACCAGGGATCGATCACGTAGGCCAACCCACGTGAGAGAAGGAGTCTTATGAGTTTGGAGCATGTTATTTGCAGCCTACACCTATAAATAGCACTTCAAGGGCTTCAGAAAATGGACTTTTGACTCTAGAATGCCTACAATCTGTCAAAATCAATGTTGTATCTCGATTGTACTATTCTAAACATTTGTAACTAGCGAGTAATATCAACAAAAAACAACTTTCCATAGTGGACGCAAGCTACCACGCCGAACCACTATAAATCCTTGTGTTTCTATACTTTTGTTTGTTGTTTTTGGTGTGTTTGTTAGATCTATCTCATTTGTCATTTATATTCTTCACTTTAATCTCTTCAAACACGCTCGAAGTGTGTTGTGCCCAATCTTGGTACAAGCAGACAAACACCTAGTAATGCCTAAGATTGTCGCTCTGCTAATCATAATGTAGACATATCTATAGTCCGTCTTACCCAATATGTATATATATAATACATAAAAATCACCCAAATCAGACATACATAAAATATAAATATTGCATACCCTCGGTAATGAGGATCAACTCTCAGATAACCATGTAAAAGATATATACATGGTCAAACTCTATGCTCTCAGCATCTCTAGCTATCCTCGATATTTGTAACATCGATGTGTACGGGGTTACACAACTTCATAGACTCTTGGTCTAATAAATAATCCAAGAGCTCGGTATCCACTAAATAATCATATGGACTTTCAACCCAATAGTAATCTACTTGGTTCTCAGCCAATTAAATAATCATATGGTTCCTAGAAACTAAAATAATCCACTTAACTCTATATGACATTTCCAAAATAGTAAGAAAGTAGTATTGAATCAACACAATGTAGTATGAATTGATTATATGTGATTTTGAAGAGAATAGAGTGTACTTTTCAAGTGATTTTTCAAGAGAGTAAGAAGAGGGAAGAAAGTAAGTAACTAGTTATGGAAAAAATTCGTTTGCCCTCCCCGTTATATAGTAAATTAATGGACTCATCCACTGATGAACGGTTAGTTGAAAAGATACTTCCATTAAAAATTTGAAAAGCCATTAGGCGGCATGTATGTCGATATATAGGGACAAGGTATGTCGACAAACTTGAGTGAATTTTGAAAATACCTTTTTTTAATGTTTTGAAAATTCTATACCTTGTAAAATCGTTTGAATATAGTCATTATATATTTTTGGACTTGAAAAAACTTACATAAAATACTTTAAAAAATTACGTTTTTAATAGATTTTTTTTAAATATCAAAGATAAGAAATTGGAGATAGGGATCAGAAATTGCTATTAAGGACTTCAAGAATATTTACTAATGACTCTACACACTAAATTATAACCTTAAGATCTTCATTTCTTTGTCTTTGAACTCGTAGGTCTTCTTCATATCTTTGTCTTAAGTCTTTATACTACACAATCTTTGATTCATCACCTGTGTAATATTTTTCACTATATACTATATAACTAGGAAAAACATTGTTATCAATATTTATATGGTTATTTCCTCAAAATCAATATATGAGGCATTAACATACGCATACTATTTAAGAGTTTTAGAGGATTAACTATCCTATAATATAGAGAATAAGGCTATACATGGTAGATGCGTGAATATTTCCTTGGATGAACACTGGTACATATCTCAAAAATCACATAAAACTTGCTATATTTGTATATGGTCTCCGTACAAAGAAATAAACTCATGTGCCCTTAGGATAGAAATATACACAATATATAATAAATAAATGATAGAGAATAGACAATCAATTACGCAGTAATATTATGTAATAAAAATATAAGTGGGATGTAAAATGAGTCAAACACCAACGATCACAAAATACGTAATGTTCCATTAATATACAACACAATGTCATACGTATATGAGGTAATACAACACATAATGATATACAATAATAACCTATCCTCCTTCTACGCCCAACATCCACAGTCTTGCCTCTTTGTCCTTAAACTTGCAATGTATATCTTGGACTGAACCGACTATTATAAAATAACACACAGGTCAGAATATACCCAGAATGTTGATGTCAATATAAATAACAATTGACATGACATAAAATTGCAACGCAAGTGGCATGTACATATCTCATGTGACAAAAAATCTAAAAACCATGCATGTAAAAGATCATAATATCTAAATAAAGTCAATCAACACATCAAAGAAGCATATAATTAAGTAGGTGAAACATTCATAACCAAACTATTAGCAAGTATAAACTCATCAACACTACATGATATGTTCTCAGCAATGCAAAAGATTTTCTCTCAGATAACCGTAAAGTAGACATACTCGGGGACCGTCTTTCTTAATACACAAACACATATATAACACATAACAATCACCTAAATCAAACATACAGGATGGCATACCCTCCGTAGCTAGTGTCGTCTTTCAAATAACCATGTAAAAGTTATGAATATGGTCCAACTCTATGTTCTCAGCATCTCTAGCTATCCTCAATAGCTGTAGATCGATGTGCATAGGGTTACACAAATTTATAGACTTTAAGTCTCATAAATAATCCAAAATATCAAAATCTATGAAATAATCATGCGGATTTCCAACCTTATAGTAGTCGGCCTTTTTCTTAACCAATGAAATAATCATATGGTCTCTCAAACCTCTATTAATCCACCCAACTCTTAGTATCGGAGATAATCATCGGGACTCTCGGTCCTATGTGCTCTCAGCATCATAAATGTCAATTTCGGCTCCAACCTTAACAAATGATCAGATAGTCCCTCATCCATAAATTCAATGTTCTCATGTAGGTGAATAAGTAGGTGTCTATAACATTTCATGCTTTCTCATCAACTACAACCAGACGGGAGACTGGCAACTCTTAACCTACTCCAAGAGCCTTCCTCACACACTATCAGTGCCACTCTTACTGCCTTGGTAACCTCGATCGCCATTATGACCAAATATCCATCAAGTGCAAGATCATGCTACGCATTGATCATGACCCTAAAAGTGCTTCTAATGGTAATATACTACTAGCCTAAGTGACATAGGATGGTGGCTCTGAGCCATGGCTCTCAACCATATAAAACAACAAGTGTGCCACATATTCGAGGAGAGACCCCGCAATCAGGCCGCTAGGATAGGTATTAGCTAATCTAGTGTACTCCCTAATGTATAATAGCATACACACAATAAATAGACATCTCTATGGCTCTCAGCCGACTCACTCTCAATGCACATCATCATAAATATTATACCCAGCATACTCATCCTGTTAGAGTGACATCTACTTACAAAAAGTAATCGAATAAATATCAACTCAGGTGTCCCATACCACTTAGTGGTACTCACCCATATGCTCAATACTCGTAAATTGCACTCATCATTACACAGCTATTCTACATAAAAAGTCCAAAGAGAATAACTGAATAAATATTATCAAAAGTCTCATACCAGATGGTACTATAACTCTGTTTATTATAATTCTTCGTTACATAGAAATATAAAGCTATCAAGACATATTCTTCTATTATTTACTTATTTTTAAGTGTTTTTAAATACACTTTTCCAAAAGTCTTCAATACAATTTCAAATATCAATATTCGATTGTTAAATTACAAAACTCTCCTTCTTTAATAATTTTAAAAAATAATTCAAAAGAAGTTCTATAATATAAAATTTCCTTTAAACAACAAATCTGAATAATCCAACATTCTAAAGAAGGATTTTAAATTTTAAAAATATTTCCCAAAAACGTAATGTAAAATCCCAAAATCAATATCTCTAAACACTAATTTACTTCCAAATACTTTTTAAACTATTTATTTAAAATAAATAGTATAAAAAATAATACTTTCAAAATTATTCTTAACAAAATTTAAAAAATAAATTTTTGCTAATAATAACTTCCATTCAATAAAAAAATCACGTTCAACCTTATTAATATTATTCCAAATAACTACTTTATAAAAACTTATAATTCATTTTATTCAAATAAAACTAACTTACCACTTTAAAAATATAAATTATAAATATCCTTTACAAAATCCTCAAAAAATTCTTATAGTTAGAGATAAATAAAACTATATATTCAAATACCACTTATTTAAAACAAATTTCGAAAATCAGCACTTCCTCAAAGAATTTTATTCAAACAATCCTAAAAATTTATATTATTTTTATCACTAATAATATTTTAATATTAGATAAAATCATTCCAAAAATTTACTACTTATTTCTAAAACAATTTATTATTTCCGAATCTTTCCGTGTCAATTTATTTTTCCCATTTTTGACCAGTCTCAAGTGCTATATCTGACTATTTACGAGCATCTAATCATTTCTCATATGGCGTTTAATGTATGTTGTAACATCTCCTATCTAGAGGCCCAAAATATTAATTATTTAGTCGATAAATAGTTTAAAAATCAAATTATCATTTTCTATACTAGAAAATTAATATAAAATCCACATTAATTTAGAAAATCGTGGAAATTGAAATCCATCTCTAAAATATCATTTATGATCTATATCTAAAATCGCAAGGCATTTGGATGTAATTAAATAGGGTTTCGCATCAAAACATATCATAAAACCTATATGATTAAGCATAAATCATTAACACGCATATATAAACAATTAATCATTCAAAAACATGGCATAATCATGCAAAATACTTCGTATTCATCTTAAAACCGAGAACAATTAGAACAATAAGATGTAATCATTATTCACCTTAACTTTTGAGATTAAAGATTTGAATGAATTAAATTGATTAGTCTTCTCCCTTCAGCTCTTTCTTACCCTTTTTCTTGCTAATGGTGGCCGACCTCTAATTTTTTTATTTGCAAATGACTTGAATGTGAGGATATATGGCTAAGGTTTAGGGTATTAGAATGATCATTTTCCTATTTTTCCCTCACCTATTATACTTAATCATTTTATTTTAGTTCATTTGTTATCATGGCACGACTACCCATTATTAATTACAAATCTCAATCCCCTAATAATCACATTATTTTATTTAATTAGTTAATTAAATATCCTAAATATTGTTATTGTAAATATGGTTTGTTACAATCTCCCCTCCTTAAAGAATTGCGTCCTTGAAATTACGATAAGGTACACAAGAAATCAAAGATAAAGGTAACACATACCATCAAACAATTAAGGATAAGCATCCCTAATCCAGCTCTTAGCCTCCCAAGTACAATCCTTCTCATCGTCGCTCCACTGTACTTTCCTTAATCTGCCCATCTTGTTCATTAGTCTCTTTTCATCTCTCGCAACTATGCGAATTGTCTTTCTAACTATATTCAAGTCCGGTTCTACTACTAAGTCATATAACACAGTCAATGCTATAGTAGATTCTGGATCTCCAACATACTTTCTTAGATGAGAAACAATAAAAACATCGTGAAGTCCGGCCAAATTGCTCGGTAACTATACTCTATATGCAAGTTTCCCGATCCTTTCTTTAATAGGAAATGGTTCTACAAATCTCGGTGCCAACTTTCTTGATTTCCGAATCTAATCACACCCTTCAACAGTGATACCTTAAAAAAACATGATCTCCAACAGAAAACTCTAAGTCTTTCCATCTTCATTCTGCATAACTCTTCTGCCTAGACCGAGCCTCCTTCATCCTAGCTCGAATCAACCCAATCTTCTCCGCAGCTTCTCTAACCTATTCCAGACCAAGAACCAATCTATCCCCGGTCTCTAACCAATAAACTGGTGATCTACATGGCCTTCTATACAAAGCTTCAAACGGTGCCATCCCAATACTAGTTTGATAACTATTGTTATACAAAAAATCGATTAAGTGTAGATGGTCTTCCCATGATCCCCCAAATCTAACACACAAGCTCTAAACAAATCTTCTAAGACTTTGTTAAATCTTTCTGTTTTCCCATCGGTCTGTGGATCGTAAGCGGTACTCATTTTGAGATCGGTTCCTATAATCTCCTGTAGACTCTTCCAGAACTCGCTAGTGAACAAGCAATCTCTATCTTTTTCTATACTACTAGGAACTTCCATGAAGTCTAACTATATTCTTCATAAAAACTTCGCTAAAACGGGTGACGTCCTATTTGACTTAACTGGAATGAAATGGGCAATCTTGGTCAGTATACTTTCATTTCCTCTACTAGTTCTTGGCAACACGTTAATAAAATGCATAGAAATGGAATCCCATTCCCATATTGGAATATTTAATGGTCGTAGCAACCCACTTGGCTTCTGATGTTTGGCTTGTACTTATTGATTGTTTAGACACAGCTTCACCCATAAGCCTACATCCTTCTTCATACCTTCCCAGAAGAAACTCCGCTTCATACCCTGATACATCTTAGTTCCACCTAAATGAATAGTGAACTCGAACGAAGGCATTATTCCAAAACTTCCTTCCTAATGTCTACTATATTCGAAACACACAGCCCTCCTTTCTTTCTTAACCACCCATTCTGGTCAAGACTAAAGTCCTTCAAGTCATCGCTCTCTGTTCCATTCCTCAGCTTCTTGATCCTTCAGCCAACAATGGATCCTCCTCCTATTTAAAAGCAACCCTTTCAATCATTACTAATCGAACTTCAAAACAAGGTGTTACCCAGTAACTTGTCTTTGGTACAAGGTACCGGTTATTAACCTGAGTGCCACTACTCGACATCCCTCATTCGACCACCAACGCTTCGCTAGGGTGGCTTCGCACTTGGTCGCTCAGCATAGGCATGCCGCTCGGCGCAAGTATCGTTCGGCTAGATCATGTCGCTCGGCATTTATCCCTCACTCGCCATTAAAGGCCTCGCTCGACGAAGGCATGCCGCTCGGCCTAAGAGCCTCGCTTAGCACAAGTACACCGCTCGGCATATAAGCCTCGCTCGGCATACAGGCCTCGTTCGGCCTGGATGCATACCTCATTCGGCATACGAATACCGTTCAGCCTGGATATGTGGCTTGGCACATGAGTGTCGTTAGGCATGCATACCTCGGCTTGGGCATGTGGCTCAGCATACGATTGTCGTTCGGTATGCATATGTCATTCGGCATTCTCTGGTTCAAACAACATCGCTCGGCCTAACACCCTCGCTCTACATTCTCCGCTTCAAACTGCCGTTCGGCATCCCTGGCTCGACGCACACTAAAGGAGTTAGCACGTTGTCAAGCCCACCACAAACTAAGGGCGTTTGGTAGAACTTTACCTCGAGTCACTCGATGATCGCTGTAGACAGTTCTCGACCGGCATCCCTCGCTCAGCAACTGCCGTTTGGCATCCCTCGCTCGGCAACTACCGTTCGGCATTCCTCGCTCGGTGCACAGAACAACTTACTATTGGCCGAAGTATCTTTCCCCTGGGCCCGCGAAGGAAGTCCGGCCTATCTTCGCCTATAAATAGAGGGGCAGGGGCACAGTGAAATGGACCTTTTATTCGAGAATACTGGGGAGACTCTACCGCTTTCAAGACTCATATTTTTCGCTTTACATTTGTATTTGAGTAGTTGGTGTATGGATTGTATCTGTAATCAATTGTTCAGAAAAGCAATAAAGATTAAACTCAAAGTGGACGTAGGCAGTTACGCCGAACCACTTAAATATGGTGTTTTTGTTTCTTATAATTATTACTGCATTCCACTACGTTGTTCCTCGGTTTTAATTTTCCTTCTTCATTAATCTCTCTACACAAATCCTTCTACGGGTGTTAGTGACCAATTCTGATGCTAACATATTGGTGCTTTCACTGAGAACGGACTATTAGGTTATTAGGATATGCTTTGTAGCTATTGGATTGAAGAAATCCTCCGAAGGAGATCCAAGTTTTTTACAGGAAGACCATTGATTCTACTCAGAGTTTCTACCAATAACTCTACAATGGGAAGACCTCGTACCAGATCAATCTCACACAACGCATATGTCAACGAGACTGCTAGCGTCCAATAAGTAGGACTCTGCAATCAACAAGTTAATCCGGGTGCAGGGACTGTCGCTGCCCAAAACCAGATGGAAGTTGTCACCAAAGCAGAGTTTAACGACCCGATGAGAGAACTCATGGAAAGCAGGAGGCAACTTAGCGAACTAATCCACGCTATCGCTAACCTTATGACTCAACTTACTCAACAACACCATTAGAATGTTGGAGGTAGCACCGCTCCTTACTCTTCATCTGATAGCTTGACTCCGTCCGATGAACCTCCCAAGCGTAGACACCGCAAAACTAAAACAGCACAAGCAAGTGTTGATGATCAATAAACTAGAGATTACTTACATCTTGGAAATCACATCCAAGCTGCAGCAAGAAACTTAAGATCCGGTGTGTGAGTGGAAGCAAGACGGTCGGCCCACCAAGGTCCTGATGAAGCTGGTCCCTAGGATACACATTTGGAAGACCGCCAGCAAAGAAGACACCAACTAGAACGATCAACGCAGGACAGATTCCAACCTCCCATCGACCATACAAAACCCGGACCAATCGACGATGGTCAGACAGCTGATGAGAGAAAATCAAGACATGACCAATGAAGATTGGGGGATATCCTGGAGTCATACTCCATTCATAGATACCATTCTATAGGCCGAGTACCCCAGAAAGTTTAGCATGTCAACCATCCCGGCTTACGTAGGGAAGACTGATCCCCTACAGCATGTGATGAGATATGAATGGATGATGGATTCAGCTAAAGCAAATGATGCAACTAAGTGTAGATGCTTTCCGATATTTTATCTAGAATTGCAACTATGTGGTTCACTCGACTTCCTCCATGGTCAATATCCATCTTTGATGAATTAGCGACGAAATTTATGGAGCAATTCAGGATTCACGCCACTCGTCCCAAGGACGTGATGTCCTTGTCCGGTGTGATTCAGGCTCTAGGGGAATCATTGAAGGAGTACTTACAGAGATTTCATATTGCGGCTACTGAAGTTAGCAACCCAAATGACTATGCATTTCTAAGGGTTGTGATGCGAGGCGTGGATCCGGATTCGGAGTTTGGAGATTGGTTGGCAGGAAAGCCTCCGACCACATTAGAGCGTTTTAATTCAAAGGCTCATCAATTCATAAGGAGAGAGGAAGCCTAGTGGACGAAGCAAGATAATGCACCAGGGCCTGGCAAGGAGGCAGTGAAAAGCAACATCGTTGTAAAACAATCCGGTGATAACTCGAGGAAGGTTCAGATCAATGTCCACAACAAGCCTGGGCAATCTAAAGCGTCCGGAGGAGGAAATCATGGAAAGTAAAGGGAAGCAGGGAAATGGAAACCAAGGATTCCAACTTACAACGAATACACTCATCTGTATACATCTTTGAAAAATATTTACCAGTCAACCTGTAATACTTTTCAATACCAAAAGCCACGCCCAAAGGAGTCTACGGAGAAACAAAAGCGAACCGGGAAGTATTACCGCTTCCATGAGACTTACGGGCACAATACAGAGGAATGTAGACACCTCCATCATGTTATAGAAAAACTAATTAGACATAAAAAGTTGCGAGAGTTCGTCAAGAACCCATAGGAGGGTAGACAAGGAACATCAGACCCCGGACTTGGGCAAGCTCCACGCCATCTAGAGGAACCTGTTCGAACCGTGGGTAGACTTGTCATAAACACGATAGTCGGTGGACCTCACCCTGTGGATAAGAGTTGGCAGGAAATGGAGTGGTATGCTAACTCCCTCAAGAATGCAGATTTTGAGTGTTGTTCAAATATGGTGGACGAGTCTCCGGTTAAGCAGCAGCGAACAATGACGGGTGATATAGTTTTCAGAAGCAGAGATGTTGATCAGGTGGAGGCTCCTACTGTTGACCCGATGGTCATCTCCATGAAAATCAGGCCAGCATTTGTGGAAAGGATTTTAATTGATTGTGGAAGTTCTGTTAACATCATCGTAAAAAAAGAATATGACCAATTAAGATGGAGACCAAAGATTTAAAACCATCTAAAGCCGGCATCCACGGCTTTAATAGTGCAACAACCGATGTAGTGGGTTATGTTGAATTGCCAATTGAACTGGGACAAGATGAATAGAGGAGGGTGAGAATCCTGCCTTTCATTGTTTTGGATGTTGATTCTCCATACAATGTTTTTCTAGGTCGACCGGCCCTGGCAAAGTTTAGGGCACCTTTGGCCCTTTGGTGTTTAACTTTGAAATTCCTGATAGACAAAGGAGTTGGTGTGGTGCATGGCGATGAGGCGACCGGTCATGCATGTTATGCGGTTGAGATGAGGGAGTCCCAGCGGAGAGAGAAAGGGAAGGTTGCGGATAGCTCCGTTCGCACCCGAGTCACTGAAAATTGACAAGTAGTGCCCGAGCCTAGGCTCGGTCAACACTATCAGATCTATAGAGACATAGATCCAAGAGATGATGATGTGGAACCCAGGAAAGCGAAAGCAACACCAGCTGAACCGACGATTGACATTCCAATTAGCCTAGATGACCCATCGCGGGTACTTAAGATTGGATCACAACTCGAACCCTCGCTGCCCGAGGATCTCACCGATTTCCTCCGAGCAAATCTGGATGTTTTCGCTTGGATACATTCTGATATGTGCGTGATTTATCCTGCTATTGCAAGTCATATGTTGAACATAGACCCAAGGCATGTACCAGTAAAGCAGAAAAGGAGAGGCATGGACCCGGAGAGGTCCGTTTCTCTCAGAGAGGAGGTGGACAAATCAAAGCCAATGAGTGTGTCCGTGACGCCCTCTATCCCGAATGGGTGTCAAACCCAGTGCTAGTGAGAAACGCAATGGGAAATGGAGAACCTGCGTAGATTACTCTGATCTGAACAACGCATTCCTTAAGGATAGTTTTCCTTTACACAAGATTGACCAGCTGGTCGACTCAACAGCAGGTCGTGAGTTACTGTTATTTATGGATGCGTATTCGGGATATAATCAAATCTCGATGCACATTCCAGACCAAGAGCACATCTGTTTTGTCATAGACATCTAGTAATGCCTTTTGGATTGAAAAATGCAGGAGTGACTTATCAACGTATGGTGAATCGAATGTTCAATGACCAAATAGGTAGAACAATGGAAGTCTATGTGGATGACATGCTCGTGAAGTCACGGCAGTCAAACGACAACATTCGAGACTTAGTGGACATGTTTGATATACTCAGATATTATGGAATGAAAATCAATCCTTTGAGGTGTTCCTTTGGCATTGCGTCAGGGAAGTTTTTGGGTTTCATTGTTAATGCGCGGGGAATTGATGCAAACCTAGAAAAGATTCAAGCTATTCAGAATATACGAGTGCCCAAAACAATAAAGCAAGTACAAAGCCTGAATGTTAAAGTAGCCGCCCTGAGTCAATTCATATCCAGAGCCATAGATAAGTATATTCCCTTATTTGATGTAATAAAGAAAGGAAAGAGAAATTTTGAATGGACAGCCGACTGTGAGGACGCATTCCGAGCTTTGGTAAGACATTTGGAAAGTCCCCGGTGCTGTCGAAGCCTATAGACCATGAAGTATTGTATGTGTACTTGGTTGTATCCCAGCATGCTATCGGTATGGCTTTGATTGCGAGGAGGACTGAGTTCAAAAGCCAGTTTACTATGTCAGTAAACATTTAATGGGGGCAGAAAGAAATTATCTTAAGATTGAGAAACTGGCCTACTGCTTGGTGATTGCATCATACAAGCTTCGTCCATACTTTTAGGCACACTCAATCGGTGTTTATACCGATTAATCCTTGCTTTAGGTACTCCAACAACCAGAAACTTCTGGAAGGATGTTAAAATGGAATATCGAGCTGAGTCAGTTTGATATTACCTACCTGCCAAGAAGGGCTATACAAGGGCAAGCGCTAGCAGACTTCATCGTTGAATTCATCATGTTAGACGAACCAAACAGCCATGATGTTATTCCCCCCAATCGATGGAAACTGTACACCGATGGTGCATCTAACGACCATTTCTTTGGGGCTGGTATAGTTTTTGTAACTCCCAAGAACCGATCAATTTATTACGCTTTGAAGCTCAATTTCCCAGCTACAAATAATGAAGCTGAGTATGAAGCATTGATTGCTGGCTTGAGACTCATCAGGGAACCGGGAGTAAAATTGGTTAAAATATTTTGTGACTCACAATTGGTGGTGTACCAGGTGTAGGCACACTATCAAGCAAAGGGTCGGAGACTTTCCCCATATCTTTGCACGGGTTCAAGAGCTGTTCGTAGATCTAAAGTATTATGATATGTCGCATGTCCTGCATGTATAAAACAGAGAAGCAGATCCATTGGTTAAATTTGCAAGTACTGGCAATGCACAGCAAATGGGATTGGTTCCCGTCGAAACCTCACATGCTTTGAGTATAAATGTGATGGAGATAGATTTCGTGTTAGAAACAGAAATCGAGAAGGAATCATGGATGACACCATTCAAGCAATACTTGCTACATGGGGTCTTGCCCGAAAGAAAGAGCAAAAGACGGCAAGTCATTTGTAAAGCTTCACGATATGTAATGCAGGACGGAATAATGTATCGAAAGGGATTCTCTGCCCCCTTACTCTGGTGCATTGGCCATAATGAGATAAAATGAGTCCCGAAGGAAGTCTATGAAGGAAAATATGGTGACCATACTAGAGGGAAGACGTTAGCAAAGAAGATCCTCTGCGATGGGTATTATTGGCCAACTGTAAATCGGGACGCTGCAGACTACGTAAGAAGATGTGACAAATGCCAGAAGTATACAAAAATCCTGAGAGCTCCACCGATGGAACTCACACAAATGGTTTGTCCATGGCTGTTCACAATGTGAGGGATCGATATAATTGGTTCTTTACCCACATCCAAAGGTGGTGCGAAATATGTCATAGTTGCGGTCGATTACTTTACCAAGTAGGCAGAAGCAGAGCCCTTAGCCACAATCACTACCAAGAAGGTCATTAATTTTGTTGTAAAAAACATTATATGCCGTTTTGGCCTCCCGCAAACTATCATTACAGACAATGGAACTCAATTTGAAAGTAGGGATTTCAAAGAATTTTTTCAAAAGTATGGTATTGAAAAAAGGTTTGTAGCAGTTGCTCATCCAAAAGCCAATGGACAAGTAGAAGCCATGAACAAAATAATCAAGTCCATATTGAAAAAGCGTTTCGAAAAGGCTAGAGGCAAGTGAGTGGATGTACTTCCAATAACACTTTGGGCTTACAGAACCACCCACAAGTCCGCGACTGGCCATACTCCATTCGCATTGGCATATGACACGGAAGCTGTTATACCTGTGGAACTTGAAGTTCCTTCACATCGAGTAACTCATTATGACCCTAAGACGAATCGGGATCTTTTACTAGAATCACTAGACTTCGTTGATGAAAAACGTGAAGAAGATGATTTAAGGGCGGCTGCATACAGACACTGAGTCGCTCGATGTTATAATGAAAAAGTCTGACCGAGAACCTTTGATGCGGGCGATCTCGTTTTGAAACGGTTTTTTCCAGTCCCATCGTATATGAATGCAATATGGGAAGGTCCATACGTCATTGAGCGGATGCTTGGAGAGGGAACTTTCAAGCTAGCGCGGTATATGGCACGACACTCCCCCGAGTATGGAAAAGCGAGCATCTACGAAATTATTATACTTAGTCTATTTCTTTTGTATCTTTGCTGCAATTATTTCAAGTATATTTTTATCTCGTTGATTTTTAGTTTTCGGCATGTAATAAGACAATTTACTTTGTTTTCACTAATAAAGGCTTGAAGCCATCTTTCCATGAATTGTTGATGTTTCGGTGTAAAATAATTCTATGGCAAAAAACTAGAGTTACATTATTCTGTCTGATGTACGAACGCACACAAACAATTAAAATCTCCAAGTCCCCAGAGTGCGGACTGGAGTACTATGAGTCTCCAGAGTGCGGACTGGAGTATAAACGACTTACAATCTAAGTCCCCGGAGTGCGGACTGGAGTACTTCGAGTCCCCGGAGTGCAGACTAAAGTATAGATGACTTAAAGTCTCCAAGTTTCTGGAGTGCGGACTGGAGTACTCTGAGTCCCTAGAGTGTGGACTAGAGTATAAACGACTTAAAATCTCCAAGTCCCCGGAGTGCGGACTGGAGTACTCTGAGTCTCCAGAGTGCGGGCTAGAGTATAAATGACTTAAAATCTCCAAGTCCACGGAGTGCGGACTGGCGTACTCTGAGTCCACAGAGTGCGGACTAGAGTATAAACGACTTAAAATCTTCAAGTCCCCAGAGTACGGACTGGGGTGCTCTGAGTCCCCAGAGTGCGGACTAGAGTATAAACGACTTAAAATATCCAAGTCCCTAGAGTGCAAACTGGTGTACTCTGAGTCCCCAAAGTGCGGACTAGAGTATAAACGACTTAAAATCTCCAAGTCCCTAGAGTGCGGACTGCAGTAATCTGGGTCCCCAGAGTGCGGACTAGAGTATAAACGAAGTAAAATCTCCAAAGTCCTCGTAGTGCGGACTGGAGTACTCTAAGTTTCTATAAACGACTTAAAATATCCAAGTCCCCAGAGTGCAGATTGGAGTACTCTAAGTCCCTAGAGTGCGGATTAGAGTATAAACGACTTGAAATCTCCAAGTCCCCGGAGTGTGGACTGGAGTACTCTGAGTCCCCAGAGTGCGGACTAGAGTATAAACGACTTGAAATCTTCTAGTCCTCATAGTGCGGACAAAAAATATTCTAAGTACCCAAATCATGAAACAGAGGATTTACGTTTCTTAAAAAAAAAAATCGATTCACATGGAGGTAAACTGGAGCTCAGGTAACTCACCGAATGTCAAGTTATGGCAACACGTCAGGTAGTAAGTTGAACAATAAAAGTCGTTTGAAAGACAAAGAAACTAAATTTTATTTATCAATCCCAAAATGAGATTCCACTACAATCCCTCCAAAACTTGGAGCCAAAAGTCTATCTACATTGGCTATGAAAATAAATAGAAATACTTACATAATCTAAGCTAACTCTCGTTGAACGAGTGTGACAACTACTTCTTTGCTTTCTTTTCCTTCCTCATTTTCTCAAATGAATCCTTCCTCATGCGTTTTCGCTTGGACGCTTTGCTTGATGTGGAAGTAACATCCGAGGAAGGAAGATGGACTTCTAATGGCCTGGATCCATCAGGGAGAATGACATTCAAAGGCCTGTTCAATGGGTCATCTAGCTCCACTACTTGGGGCTCGACTTTGATCTCGACTTTCTTCTTTTTCTGTGCTACAAGTTGCTCCTTTATGCTCACTTTCTAAGTCTGTCCGGAGGTGCCTGCAATCTCAACTTCTTAATTTTCTTCGACGGGTGATGAAGTTTCAGACTTGTCCTCGTCAAGTGCCTCAATCACTTGAGCATCAGGACCGGGAGTCTCTCCCGCTTAAATAGCCTCACTCGTCTTCTCCTTCTCCTCTGTGGCATCATCTCTTCTTAGAGTTGGCTCAAGATCAGAATGGCCTATGCAAAATCATAAGAGACAAACGTTAGAATACAATAACTTCTCGCCGGAACGATGGCTCTTCGAACTTTGAGAAAAAAGATATGCACCGATTTCTGGATGACTCTCAACCGTGTGGGAAGTCTCACCCTTTGGAATGGGAGATGGAACATGAATGCCAAGGCCATGGTTTTTTGGGTCATAACCAATGTGCTGCTCGAAAGGATCAAGTACTGGCCGACCAGTCGATTGAGTAGGGGGAGGAACTAGAGACTCGGTTCCGGAAGGACCAGCAATGTCGTTCTTTCCTTTTGACGAGGAGGAATCTTTGCTATAGAGAGCCTTCGCCATAGACAAGTCTGAAGGCTCATTCCCTCTGAGAAATTCCTTTACTAAAGCCTCCTTGTCAACCTCTTCAATGTACGACTCAATCATTTAATCTTTATCAAAGTCTCTCATGATTTGGCTAGAGATTCGAGGTAACCCTTGCTGAGGAATGTTAAGTCGCGATGCATGAGAACTCGAGCATTATACTCGGCTATAAGCGGATCAAACATGCACATGATTTCCTCCCTTCCAGCCTCCATAGCTGCCTCAAGGCGAGAACCAATCTCCATGGATGCTATTCATTTGCCCTCCTCACGCGCTTCATCCTTCAGTGTTTCAACTTTAGAGAGTTCGTCATCGAGCTTTGTCTTCAGGAGTCGTGTAGCAACAATCTCATCGCAATATCGTTGCGACTCCTCTTGAGCAGTAGTCTTTTCCTCTCTCTCTCTCTCTCTTTGAGAAGTAGCTCTTCCAACTCTTTGACTTGCTAGGCGAATGCATCCCTCTTTTTTTGAACGGGGTCTTTCTCTAAAGCCAAGGCACCGTAGCGTTGAACCGCTTTATCGATCTCTTTCTTATAAGTAGCCTCCAAATGATTAACTACCTCAGTTGTGTCTTTAGCATTTTTCTAAGCAGTTTCAAGTTGAGACTTGTATGAGAGAAGCTCTTCATCCTGAGCTTTAATGATGTATTTGTCGTGATAGGCTTCGAGTTTCAAGCGATCAATTTCATGTTGACGTTCGATAGAAACTTTCGACACTTTGTCTGCCAAATGAACAAAGGCATCATGATGAACGTAGACATCATTATTGCAAGCGATGGCGCTTTGTTTGACATGCCCTGGAATGTGATGGATCGATGGAAGAAATTTCAAACCATCGAAGCATATTTTCGGGAATGTGGCCTTAAACTCAGTTATCCTTTCCGTAATCAATGGATCATGTGTGGGAGCAGAAGGAGTTTGCCTAAGGACTATGAGTTTTTTGCTGGGTTCCCAGGATTGCCGGGTGCTGGATGAACCCGAGTGTTGGTCGTAGGGTGTAGCAGACGAGGACCCCTTATGAACAAATTTCTCCTTACCTTGCTTTGGATGAGAGGAAGGATCGTGATAGTATAAAGACTGATGGTAAGTTTTCCTTCGAGATGATGAGTCTCGGGAGCGATAGTCCCTATCACCGTCGTCATCTCTATTGTGATATCCCGGAAATTTTAGCAATATCAATTTAATAATTTGTATTTAAAATTAAATTGATTTGATAAAATTTTAATAAAAATTTACTTGATTTAATAATCCAATTAAATAACTGTGTAATTGATGAATTTTATCTTTTAAAAGCTAATAATTGTATTCTTATTTATAATGTATGTGTGTGTGTGTATGTATATATATATATATATATATATATATATATATATATTGTGAATGGATAAGTTTGATTTGAAGTTAAATGAACAAATAAAATATGGTTTTTAAAATTCTAATATTCATTTGATAATTTGAAGTTTATTATTTTATTTAATAAATAACTAATTGTTTAAAATACTTAAAGTAATTGTTTTAAATTGTATAATTGTATTTTAAATATAGTTTAAATTTTAATAAGATAAATAAAAGTTTATTTTATTTGTTTTGAATATAGCTTAATAATTTTAATTTGGAATTATTTAAAAATTTAAAATACTATTTATATATTAAAAACATTAATGCATTTAAATAAGTTAAATAGTATATGTAATTTATAATTTCTTTTATAAATTATTTAAACTTGATAAATATGTTACTTTCAAATAACATAGTAATAAATATAAATATAGATAAGATTTTTAAAAGACAATGTTATTATTTTAAAATTAAAAAATGTTGATAAATTAGTTTTAAGTGGAATTTTTAATGTATAAATAACATTTGAATTTGATTTAATTTTGAAATTCAAATTAATAAATATATGTAGATCTTGTAAATAAGTTTTCACTTTTATGTAAATTATTTTATTTCATTTTCATTAAAAAAGAAATACATATACATTTATTTATGAAACTATTATACGTGTATTTAATAAAGTAAAGAGAATTTCATTTATCTTTAAAAAAAAGTATAAAAAAAAATATGTATGAAACAAGTGTTGATATCCTAAGTAACTAATGAGACATGTGTTATCATATTAATATAAATTTGAGACAAGTGTCTTTTATTTTGATTTTCTTTTAATTTTTAAATAAATCAATTATACACTTATATAAAACATGTTTTTCTTCACTCTCATTTTTCTAATGTTCATTTTTTTACTAAGATAAGAAAAAATTTCCAGCTGAAACAAAATTTGCTTTCAAACTCTTAAAAATCAAAATCTGGAAATCAAAAGCTTATACCTGCATTTCTTTAAAACCCTGTGCACCTTTTGTCTCACATTTGAACACCTCTCTAACCAAATCCACATCCTACAATTTGTTTTCAAAATCAAACCTGAAATTCCTTTCCTCTGTAAAACCATTTTCAAAAGCATAATGAAAATCTGCATGTTAGCAACTCAAGTTTTATCAGAAAATTCAAAGAAGTAAAAGCAATTCAAGTTTAATTCAAAAGCAAATTGAATCTGGGTTTTTATCTTCTGCAACCTGGAAATCAAGCCATCAAAACATGCATGCAAATTTAAATTCAACAGCAACTCAGTTCTTAAGCATGGAAGTAAAAGTTTCCAACTGCAAATTTTGAAATTAGTTTCAAAAATCTCCGCCTCTATTTCTTGCAATAACAGGTGAGTAACACTTTTTAAAATTTAAATATAAGTTGGTTGCTTAAATAAGTATGTTGTGTATGTTATCTGGATTGCATGTTGATTAGTATGTTTGTGAGTATAATTTTAAATGCATTGCTATTTATATACATATGAATGTTGAATGTATGTATTGTGAATCTGCTTGCCTTTATTTAGTTTCAGAAGCAAGGATTTTGTTAAAAATCCATTTTTCTCTTAAAATGTTTATGTTAAGATTTAGGATTCAAATGATATCTGTTTGATTGATTATAAAGAAAGCTTTAAAATTTTATTCAAGCTAAAACAAATTATCATTTGCTCTGGAAACAAGAATAACAGGAAAGTTAAGTTTTTAGTAAAAATTCAAATATAGTAATTCTTATATTGAGGATTATAAATTGAATACTGATTCAAAAATAGGATTTTTAAGATCTAAATCTTAATTTTTAAAATTGATTTGAAGTGCATATCAGAGATTGCACTATTTTGGGTTTTTTTTGAAAATTCAGAGGATCTCGGGTTTTTGGAAGGGTGAGGTTGTTTCTGGTGATGGTGGGATGATCTGAGAGTAGAAGAAAAATAGGGGTGGAGGTGGAAGATCATCAGCGTGACGGTGGTGGGTTATTTTGTTCTGTAAACCTAATTTTAATTGGCCTGGGAATTTCGATCATCACGAAATCAAGGAACGACCGAGTGTCTTGATTTTTGGGGTAATGGTAGTTTGGGAATTGGTGAAGTGTTGGACGGAGTTGTTAGGCTGCCGGTGACCGGTGGAGCGAGGACGTAGGGTTTTCAGGTTTGGGTGAAGGTGTGCCTGTTGTTGCTGACAGGTTTGGGGGAAACTCGAATCTGATTTCGAGTGGGTTGAGTGATTTTGATGATCGCGAGGTGATGTAAGGGAGGTCGGTGATTTGCTTGTTGCTTGGGTGGTGGCCGGAGGTGGCCAAGACCACCGTGCATGTGCACGGTGAGGTAATGGTGACAGGGAAGTCTTTGTGGATTATGCAGTGTAGTTGTCTCAGGTTAATACTCGAGTAATTGGAGTTTTTACCCGAAGTTGAGTAAGGATTTACCCGAAGTAAAATCAAGGGAAGCTCGGGGCATTTTCTGATGGTAATAGGTTTCTTTGAAAACCTGTAAAAGTTTCCAAATTCAATTTGTTTAAATCTGAAGCAAGTTGTTTAACAGAAATAAAACTTAAATTTAAAGTCAGGATTTCAAACTGAGTTTGAATCCAGGTTTGAAAATTTAATTTAAACTTTATAAATTAAAATGTTTAACAACTATAAAAGAGTTTAAATATTTGAAATTAAAGATAAAGCTTTAAAATTAGAATAGAAGATTTAATCCTAAATTTAAATCTGGAAACAAGATTCAAATTAGAATCATGTTTTGAAAAGAAAAGAAGTTTTTAAATTTTGAAATATTTAAACAACATTAGATATTGAATCATATTTTAAATATGATTTGTATTATAAATATGGGTATAAATTTCCTTTAAACTTCTTTACAAAGAAGAAATTATTTAGTAACAATTTTAAAAAGGTTTTAAATTGTATTTAAAACTTTGTTTAAGTTAAGTTTGATTTCTTTTTAAATTTTAAATTTAAAATGTAATTTGAGTTTTTTTTTTGAGTTAAGTTGTTTTAAGTTACTTTATTAATGATAAAGTAATCATGAATAAGAAATGTTTTATTTTTAAAGTAAATTTAAGTTTTAGTGATCTTTGTTTCATTAAAATTAGTAATTTAAATAATTTAATTAATTAATTTGTTTAATTAATTAAAGATTTGAAATTAATTAAGTTTAATTAAATTTGTAATTAATATTAATTAATTTAAGTTATTATTTAGGAAAGATAATTAAGAATTTGTTAATAAGTTAATGAAGGTCATTAACTTGTGATTATTTATTAATTAATTAATGTAATTAATTTTGGTAAATTAAATGGATTAATTAATTTAGATAATCAATTATGGAACTTGATTAAGTATGATTACTTAATGGAAATAATTAAAGTTATTAATTACTCATTGTAATTAATTAATTTATTAATTAGGTTATTTTAAATTAATTAATTAACTTTAATTAATTTAGGATAATCCTTGAATGGGTTGATAAGTAATCACTGAGAAATAATTACTTAGAGAAGTAATTAGGATAAATAAATTACTGGAAGTAATTAATTGAAGTATGGTATTTTGGGATTAATTACTTTGTGTAAATAATAATGAGGATAATTACTTTGTGAATTAATTACTTAGTGTAATTAATTTAAGCATTTATTAATTAAGTTATTTGAAATAATTAAGTGATGTAATTAATTAAAGGTAATTAATTACAAATGAGATTAATCAAGGATGATTAATAAATAAAATTTATTATTAAATATAATTAATTTAGGAGTGATTAAGAAAGTAATTAAGGTTAGTTAATTACTAAATGTAATTAATCAAGAATGATTAATAATTGTGGTTAATTACTTAATGTAATTAATTTAAATAAGTAATTAATTTAAATTTAATTAAGGATCATTAATTAATATAATTAATGATGTAATTAAGGATTAATTAATTAGGATTAATTAATCAATGATAAGTGATTAAGGAAGTAATTAATTAATGTAATCAATTAAGCATTAAAGTAATTAATTATAATTAATTAATTAATGAAGTAATTAAAGGTTAATCACTGATATTGGTTAAGGATAATTAATTTGTAAAATTAAGGATAATTACTTGAATGTAATTAAGGGATAATTAATCAAGGGTGATTAATTAAGGTAATTAATTTGAGAATAATTGATTGATTGATTTGAAATCAATTAATGGTTAAATAAGCAAGATTTAAAATGGTGAAGTAATTAATTTAATTCATTTTAAATTAATTAAAGATAGGTAATTAATTTAATTCACTTTAAATTAATTAGAGATAGAAGTAATTAATTTAATTCATTTTAAATTAATTATAGATGGTGTGATTATAGATCCTTGCTTATGAATGGATGATATGGTTTTCCCTGAATGGTTTGAATCTCAGACATGAGATAAATAGTGTTGTGTGTTATGGATGCATTGGTTGCATTGTGATGATGATATGAGTAATCTATGGATGATGATAATATAGATTATCAATTTGTGATGATTACCTGTTTATGATAATAATGATAATTATCTATTATGATGATGTGAAGTATCTATCTGTGTGTATATAGATAAATAGATTGAATAGTTTTAAAACTTAAAACAACTTGGACCTAAAAGACACGCTTTGGATTTCGATGAGATCGGGATCGGGTTTCCATATTTGGAATTCGAAAACCACATCGATTCCAATTTAAACGTTAGGTCGTTAATCCATGTGGAGCAAGTGAAGACTCGAGGTGTAAGGGCTATACGTCAGTATAACTCTGTGGGTGATTCTGTAATGAGTTTGACGGAATAGTGCTTATAGATTCGAGATGGTGAATCAGAGTGCAATGGCTATGGTCGTTGACTCTGAGGGTGATTCCAATAATGAGTGCAACGAGATAGTGCCTTCGGTTTCGTTCGAACCCGAAACGAACTTGTATGGATTGAATGCTTTCAGAACATCGTCAGGTGGACGATAAGCATTCTAAGATTTGATGTCCTATAAAGGTACTCGTAGCCTCAAGCCTCATCAACCGGGAATGGATAAAACATGGGAGGTGCAGCAAGGCTTCGTGGGTAGCCCCCACTTGAGAGCAAGATTTACCCCTGTCTAGAGGTCCCTTTTTATTTTGGCTGTGTGGGCGGTTGAATCGCGACAACTGCCGGGGTTGTCTTGTTCGGAACTGTTCAGTAAGGAATGGGTCTGGCCTTGTGTTGCAGGGGAGTGGGAGTACTCCTCGGTACGGTGATCTAGGCCACGTACTGTGACGGGTGGTACCCCAGTAGCCATGCCATTATATGGAATCCAAAATCCAATAAGTGCCAACGGTTTTGATTGTATTACCCACTTTTGTGGCTAGTAGCTGGAATTTAATAAATATAACAATTTCGGCTATTTGTTATTTATTTGAAAACCCTAGACACTATTATAATATCGTCAGATTTCCTATCAAATGTTTTGGTTAGCGTAAGGTAAAAACTTTTCCATGTTTATGTGTGGGAAGTCTTACGTGATACCTTTCTTTTCAAAGGTTTTTCAAAAGTTAAGCAACTTTAACATGTTACTCACACTAGACCCATGTCTGACCCGGAGTTTATTTTTGTTTTTCATAAACTCTTGGGTACTCAAATTTTTACGAGTAGCCAAGGGATTCAGGTTAGGATTCAGGTTAGCTTTGACGAATTATGAGGAGCAAATGGAGCAGGAGGCTTCTGCGTTATAGATATATAGTTCCGCTGTGTTTTCTGTGTGTTGTGTTTGTATTGAGTTGTAAATACTAGACAGGTGTTTATAACTGTCTAGTATATGTGATATGTATGTTGTGTATCTCTGATTTGTATTGTATATTATGTAAATACTTATGTTATTAATATAATTTATTCGTTCCGCTGTTTAGATTCTGATGTGTTGTTTCTTCTTTCTTCTTTTTCTTTCTATTCTCTATCCCTTTCTTTCTTATTAGCGATGCGACTTCCTGGAGTCTGGAAGTTGGGTCGTGACAGTGGTATCAGAGCATTAGGTTGAGTGAATACCTAGGCTCTGGAGTGGTGTCTATCTTGAGAGAGCGTATTTGTAGTTTTGATATATATATATATATATATATATATATATATATATATACTTATTATTTCTACCTATATGTTGGGTTACCTGTTCAGGTTTTCCAATATAGGTTATAAAGGTAGATAAGGTAGTGGTGTTGTATAACACGATTACTACCATTGGTTGGAGTTTGAATGTTTGAGGTTGGAAGCATATTTGTCGAGACTGTAGACCAAATACCGTCTCGAGTGAGTTGTGCAGAGTGTAGAGATTTCATCGATCTCTGAAGGTAACCTGTAAAGGTTCAGAGTTTATCTTTAAAGATGGATAAGATGAGTTTGGATCTGTTGTTTTGGCAGAAGAGTGTAATGTTATTTTGATACCTAAGGAAGTAGTAGCTGCGTTATTGAGATGCAGTGAAAATGGATGTCTCCGAAGATGTTTTCTTTGGAACGGGTTAGGAAGTGTGTCTACTTCGGTGTTGTGGCTGAGTTTAGCTGGTTATTTGTGATTGCCTTTGAGGGTCGAGTTTCTCGAAGAACTTTGGATCAGGATGTCTTTGGCATTGGTGTCAGCAGTGCAACTCGGAGTGTCTTTGTTGGCAGAAGTTGACTGGCTGAGTAGTTTCTGAAGGTGGAGATCAGAAGCAGCAGAGTGGACCCAATACTTTATTGGATTGGCTAATTAAGAGTAAGTTGTTCTGTTTGGTAAAGTGAGAGCGGTTTTCTTTGGGAATTGGTCTCTATTGATCGCAAAAGTGACTTGCGATAGTTTGAGTGATCTTTTGAGGCATTGAAGAATTTTTGGTTGTCTTCTGAGAAGTTGGAGGTTTGTCCGCATCTGGAGATTGAGTTTTCTTATCGAACGGATTCCAGGAGTGCTACCGGTGGATCAGCTAGTAGAAGGAGGATTTCTCGAGATAGGTTTGGTAAGGCAGCTCAGGATTGGTAGAACTTCTGAGTTTTCTTTGGATATGTTGAGCCACATTTCTGGGAAATGATGTCCAGTTTGTGCTTATATTCTTCATCAGCAGTGTCTTCTGTGCCAGATCAGAGTTGTGCAGCGGAAGCAGTTTGGGAATGTTTCTGTTTTGTCTTTTCCGGATAGAAGAAGTAAGTTGTTCTTCTAATGTTTGAAGAGTGGAGTTGGTGATCTTAGTCTTGGTTGATCTTGAGGAGATCGTTGTGTTGGGTTGTTTTTGGTCTAGATTGTTTTTAAAGGAATCAGCAAGAGTTGAGCTGATCAGTTTGGATGTAGGCAGCCCAGGATCATCCGAAGAGTTTTATGGACAAGAGACGAAGGAAATTGGATTCCGGAGTCGGAGATTTGTTTTGGATCTCTTCTGTGTTTTGGTTAGATTGGTGTTTGGTTTTCAAGAATTGAATTGCCAGTTTGGATAACTAGGATTCGTTGAGATTCACGTATCTCTGAAGGAATACGTGTATGAGTTATCTCTGGAAATGGAACCAGCTGTTCAAGAAGGTTTAGTAGTTGAGTCAGACTCGTCTGTAGTCTGATATCTTGTCTAGTTCTATAGATCTAGATGGGTAGAAGCTCTGTAGCTTCGTAGTTTAGATTGTTTGGGTTATATAGGGCGAGTATCCCGATATATATATATATATATATATATATATATATATATATATATATATATACTTGGGGAAACTCGAGAAAATTTTATCCAGAATTTTGTCTGGATAATTAAATTTGCTTGATTAGATAAATTAGTTTCTATGGTTGTTAGCATATGATTGATGTATGATTGTAATTTAAAATTTTAAATTTTAAATGAGTTATTAAATTACTTTGCTTTTAAATTTCGGGGATGAAATTCTTTTAAGGGGGGAGGAATATGATATCCCGGAAATTTTAGCAATATCAATTTAATAATTTGTATTTAAAATTAAATTGATTTGATAAAATTTTAATAAAAATTTACTTGATTTAATAATCCAATTAAATAAATGTGTAATTGATAAATTTTATCTTTTAAAAGCTAATAATTGTATTCCTATTTATAATGTATGTGTGTGTGTGTATATATATATATATATTGTGAATGGATAAGTTTGATTTGAAGTTAAATGAACAAATAAAATATGGTTTTTAAAATTCTAATATTCATTTGATAATTTGAAGTTTATTATTTTATTTAATAAATAACTAATTGTTTAAAATACTTAAAGTAATTGTTTTAAATTGTATAATTGTATTTTAAATATAGTTTAAATTTTAATAAGATAAATAAAAGTTTATTTTATTTGTTTTAAATATAGCTTAATAATTTCAATTTGGAATTATTTAAAAATTTAAAATACCATTTATATATTAAAAACATTAATGCATTTAAATAAGTTAAATAGTATATGTAATTTATAATTTCTTTTATAAATTATTTAAACTTGATAAATATGTTACTTTCAAATAACATAGTAATAAATATAAACATAGATAAGATTTTTAAAAGACAATGTTATTATTTTAAAATTAAAAAATGTTGATAAATTAGTTTTAAGTGGAATTTTTAATGTATAAATAACATTTGAATTTGATTTAATTTTGAAATTCAAATTAATAAATATATGTAGATCTTGTAAATAAGTTTTCACTTTTATGTAAATTGTTTTATTTCATTTTCATTAAAAAAGAAATACATATACATTTATTTATGAAACTATTATACATGTATTTAATAAAGTAAAGAGAATTTCATTTATCTTTAAATAAAAGTATAAAAAAAATATGTATGAAACAAGTGTTGATATCCTAAGTAACTATTGAGACATGTGTTATCATATTAATATAAGTTTGAGACAAGTGTCTTTTATTTTGATTTTCTTTTAATTTTTAAATAAATCATTTATACACTTATATAAAACATGTTTTTCTTCACTCTCATTTTTCTAATGTTCATTTTATTTCTAAGATAAGAAATTTTTTCCAGCTGAAACAAAATTTGCTTTCAAACTCTTAAAAATCAAAATCTGGAAATCAAAAGTTTATACCTGCATTTCTTTAAAACCCTGTGCACCTTTTGTCTCACATTTGAACACCTCTCTAACCAAATCCACATCCTACAATTTGTTTTCAAAATCAAACCTGAAATTCCTTTCCTCTGTAAAACCATTTTCAAAAGCATAATGAAAATCTGCATGTTAGCAACTCAAGTTTTATCAGAAAATTCAAAGAAGTAAAAGCAATTCAAGTTTAATTCAAAAGCAAATTGAATCTGGGTTTTTGTCTTCTGCAACCTGGAAATCAAGCCATCAAAACATGCGTGCAAATTTAAATTCAACAGCAACTCAGTTTTTAAGCATGGAAGTAAAAGTTTCCAACTGCAAATTTTGAAATCAGTTTCAAAAATCTCTCCCTCTGTTTCTTGCAATAACAGGCGAGTAACACTTTTTAAAATTTAAATATAAGTTGGTTGCTTAAATAAGTATGTTGTGTATGTTATCTGGATTGCATGTTGATTAGTATGTTTGTGAGTATAATTTTAAATGCATTGCTGTTTATATACATATGAATGTTGAATGTATGTATTGTGAATCTGCTTGCCTGTATTTAGTTTCAGAAGCAAGGATTTTGTTAAAAATCCATTTTTCTCTTAAAAAGTTTATGTTAAGATTTAGGATTCAAATGACATCTGTTTGATTGATTATAAAGAAAGCTTTAAAATTTTATTCAAGCTAAAACAAATTATCATTTGCTCTGGAAATAAAAATAACAGGAAAGTTAAGTTTTTAGTAAAAATTCAAATATAGTAATTCTTATATTGAGGATTATAAATTGAATACTGATTCAAAAATAGGATTTTTAAGATCTAAATCTTAATTTTTAAAATTGATTTGAAGTGCATATCGGAGATTGCACTGTTTTGGGTTTTTTTTGAAAATT
The DNA here is from genome assembly GCA_030765085.1 of Allium cepa. NCBI lineage: Eukaryota > Viridiplantae > Streptophyta > Magnoliopsida > Asparagales > Amaryllidaceae > Allium > Allium cepa. The sequence continues at coordinate 506,595,695 of CM060941.1, read as the reverse complement.
CAGAGGATCTCGGGTTTTTGGAAGGGTGAGGTTGTTTATGGTGATGGTGGGATGATTTGAGAGTGGAAGAAAAATAGGGGTGGAGGTGGAAGATCATCGGCGTGACGGTGGTGGGTTATTTTGTTCTGTAAACCTAATTTTAATTGGCCTGGGAATTTCGATCATCACGAAATCAAGGAACGACCGAGTGTCTTGATTTTTGGGGTAATGGTAGTTTGGGAATTGGTGAAGGGTTGGACGGAGTTGTTAGGCTGCCGGTGACCGGTGAGCGAGGACATGGGGTTTTCAGGTTTGGGTGAAGGTGTGCCTGTTGTTGCTGACAGGTTTGGGGTAAACTCGAATCTGATTTCGAGTGGGTTGAGTGATTTTGATGATCGCGAGGTGATGTAAGGGAGGTCGGCGATTTGCTTGTTGCCTGGGTGGTGGCCGGAGGTGGCCAAGACCACCGTGCATGTGCACGGTGAGGTAATGGTGACAGGGAAGTCTTTGTGGATTATGCAGTGTAGTTGTCTCGGGTTAATACTCGAGTAATTGGAGTTTTTACCCGAAGTTGAGTAAGGATTTACCCGAAGTAAAATCAAGGGAAGCTCGGGGCATTTTCCGATGTTAACAGGTTTCTTTGAAAACCTGTAAAAGTTTCCAAATTCAATTTGTTTAAATCTGAAGCAAGTTGTTTAACAGAAATAAAACTTAAATTTAAAGTCAGGATTTCAAACTGAGTTTGAATCCAGGTTTGAAAATCTAATTTAAACTTTATATATTAAAATGTTTAACAACCATAAAAGAGTTTAAATATTTGAAATTAAAGGTAAAGCTTTAAAATTAGAATAGAAGATTTAATCCTAAGTTTAAATCTGGAAACAAGATTCAAATTAGAATCATGTTTTGAAAAGAAAAGAAGTTTTTAAATTTTGAAATATTTAAACAGCATTTGATATTGAATCATATTTTAAATATGATTTGTATTATAAATATGGGTATAAATTTCCTTTAAACTTATTTATAAATAAGAAATTATTTAGTAGAAATTTTAAAAAGGCTTTAAATTGTATTTAAAACTTTGTTTAAGTTAAGTTTGATTTCTTTTTAAATTTTAAATTTAAAATGTAATTTGAAAACAATTTTGAGTTAAATTGTTTTATGTTACTTTATTAATGATAAAGTAATCATAAATAAGAAATGTTTTATTTTTAAAGTAAATTTAAGTTTTAATGATCTTTGTTTCATTAAAATTAGTAATTTAAATAATTTAATTACTTAATTTGTTTAATTAATTAAAGATTTGAAATTAATTAAGTTTAATTAAATTTGTAATTAATATTAATTAATTTAAGTTAATTATTTAAGAAAGATAACTAAGAATTTGTTAATAAGTTAATGAAGGTCATTAACTTGTGATTATTTATTAATTAATGTAATTAATTTTGGTAAATTAAATGGATTAATTAATTTAGATAATCAATTATGGAACTTGATTAAGTATGATTACTTTATGGAAATAATTAAAGTTATTAATTACTCATTGTAATTAATTAATTAATTAATTGGGTTAGTTTAAATTAATTAATTAACTTTAATTAATTTAGGGTAATCCTTGAATGGGTTGATAAGTAATCATTGAGAAATAATTACTTAGAGAAGTAATTAAGATAAATAAATTACTGGAAGTAATTAATTGAAGTATGGTATTTTGGGATTAATTACTTTGTGTAAATAATAATGAGGATAATTACTTTGTGAAAGTGATTAATAATTAATTATTAGTGTAATTAATTTAAGCATTTATTAATTAAGTTATTTGAAATAATTAAGTGATGTAATTAATTAAAGGTAATTAATTACAAATGAGATTAATTAAGGATGATTAATAAATATAATTTATTATTAAATATAATTAATTTAGGAGTGATTAAGAAAGTAATTAAGGTTAGTTAATTACTAAATGTAATTAATCAAGAATGATTAATAATTGTGGTCAATTACTTAATGTAATTAATTTAAATTAGTAATTAATTTAAATTTAATTAAGGATCATTAATTAATATAATTAATGATGTAATTAAGGATTAATTAATTAGGATTAATTAATCAATGATAAGTGATTAAGGAAGTAATTAATTAATGTAATTAATTAAGCATTAAAGTAATTAATTATAATTAATTAATTAATGAAGTAATTAAAGGTTAATCACTGATTTTGGTCAAGGATAATGAATTTGTAAAATTGAGGATAATTACTTGAATGTAATTAAGGGATAATTAATCAAGGGTGATTAATTAGGGTAATTAATTTGAGAATAATTGATTGATTGATTTGAAATCAATTAATGGTTAAATAAGCAAGATTTAAAATGGTGAAGTAATTGATTTAATTCATTTTAAATTAATTAAAGATAGGTAATTAATTTAATTCACTTTAAATTAATTAGAGATAGAAGTAATTAATTTAATTCATTTTAAATTAATTATAGATGGTGTGATTATAGATCCTTGCTTATGAATGGATGATATGGTTTGCCCTGAATGGTTTGAATCTCAGACATGAGATAAATAGTGTTGTGTGTTATGGATGCATTGGTTGCATTGTGATGATGATATGAGTTATCTATGGATGATGATAATATAGATTATCAATTTGTGATGATTACCTGTTTATGATAATAATGATAATTATCTATTATGATGATGTGAAGTATCGATCTGTGTGTATATAGATAAATAGATTGAATTGTTTTAAAACTTAAAACAACTTGGACCTAAAAGACACACTTTGGATTTCGATGAGACCGGGATTGGGTTTCCATATTTGGAATCCGAAAACCACATCGATTCCAATTTAAACGTTAGGTCATTAATCCATGTGGAGCAAGTGAAGACTCGAGGTGTAAGGGATATACGTCAGTATAACCCTGTGGGTGATTCCGTAATGAGTTTGACGGAATAGTGCTTATAGATTCGAGATGGTGAATCAGAGTGCAAGGGCTATGGTCGTTGACTCTGAGGGTGATTCCAATAATGAGTGCAACGAGATAGTGCCTTCGGTTTCGTTCGAACCCGGAACGAACTTGTATGGATTGAATGCTTTCAGAACATCGTCAGGTGGACGATGAGCATTCTAAGATTTGATGTCCTATAAAGGTAATTGTAGCCTCAAGCCTTATCAACCGGGAATGGCTAAAACAGAGGAGGTGCAGCAAGGCTTCGTGGGTAGCCCCCACTTGAGAGCAAGATTTACCCCTGTCTAGAGGTCCCTTTTTATTTCGGCTGTGTGGGCGGTTGAATCGCGACAACTGCCGGGGTTGTCTTGTTCGGAACTGTTCAGTAAGGAATAGGTCCGGCCTTGTGTTGCAGGGGAGTGGGAGTACTCCTCTGTACGGTGATCTAGGCCACGTACTGTGACGGGCGGTACCCCAGTAGCCCTGCTATTGTATGGAATCCAAAATCCATTAAGTGCCAACGGTTTTGGTTGTATAACCCACTTTTGTGGCTAGTAGCTGGAATTTAATAAATGTAACAATTTCGGCTATTTCTTATTTATTTGAAAACCCTAGACACTATTATAATACCATCGGATTTTCTATCAAATGTTTTGGTTAGCGTAAGGTAAAAACTTTTCCATGTTTATGTGTGGGAAGTCTTACGTGATACCTTTCTTTTCAAAGGTTTTTCAAAAGTTAAGCAACTTTAACCTGTTACTCACACCAGACCCATGTCTGACCCGGAGTTTATTTTTGTTTTTCATAAACTCTTGGGTACTCAAATTTTTACGAGTAACCAAGGGATTCAGGTTAGGATTCAGGTTAGCTTTGACGAATTATGGAGGAGCAAATGGAGCAGGAGGCTTCTGCGTTATAGATATATAGTTCCGCTGTGTTTTCTCTGTGTTGTGTTTGTATTGAGTTGTAAATACTAGACAGGTGTTTATAACTGTCTAGTATATGTGATGTGTATGCTGTGTATCTCTAATTCGTATTGTATATTATGTAAATACTTATGTTATTAATATACTTTATTCGTTCCGCTGTTTAGATTCTGATGTGTTGTTTCTTCTTTCTTCTCTTTCTTTCTATTCTCTATCCCTTTCTTTCTTATTAGCGATGCGACTTCCTGGAGTCTGGAAGTTGGGTCGTGACATCTATCCTGGCGTTTTCCACAGCCTGAATCCTGGCCAGAGTGGTGGAAGATAGATGAATCGCGAAGGCGGTCAAATCCGTGGGAGCATCCCATATCGCCTGCACAGAAAGTAAGTAAACACGAGTTAGCCAGAATCACATGATGACTGAAGTTTTAGTGCAAGATGAAGTGTGGATGTCATTATGTGTGCCCTAGTTTTTCCCCATGACAGACCAGTTTCTTTATCTTTACTTACAAGAGTTTTTTCTCCAAGGTAATGGGCTTGAGCGCCTGCATCGCCTATCGTGGGCAAAGGAAGCTTAAGGGCTTCCGGATCGTTGAAGCCATAATTGAGTAAATCATCGGGAATGGAAAGGTCAGATAAGCCTTTTAATGAACCCTCCAAGTCTTGAGGAGACGACTCTTTTTCCACTGGAGTGATTGTGACCTTTGAGGATCTACCAACAGTCTTCTTCCTCAGTTTGTACACCATTTTCTTTCTTCCCTTCGAAGTGGGAGGCGCTACATCGGTGCCGTGTGCCTAAACCATCGATTCTCGAGCAGGACTTACATTCTCACCAGGCGTGTCTGACATCGTATCCTCTCTAATCTTGCCTTCCTCTAGTGTGTCAAGGACATCACGTGTTGAAGGCCCAGCTTGCCTTTTGCCTTTGTCTAAGGAAGACCAGGTTATAGTGATGCCGTAGGGATTATTTGGCGACCTTCCGTCAACATCATAAATTTGGAGAGTGATTCATTGGAAATGATAGATCTGATGTCCCAGTCTTCCATGGGAACAGCTCGGATAGCTTCAATGGCCTCAGAGTACCCGAAGCCTTTGGGACGCGGGCTGGTACCTGTAAAAGTAGAAAAAGGGTTAGAAAGGGTGCACTTTCCACCGAATACAAGTATTGATCCAAAAAAGAAACTTACACCCTTCCAGCCATCTGTTTGCACAAAAAATGGGCAAACACCTCCAAGTCGTGTGATTTAGTTGATTTTATGTGATTCTTAATGATTTAGATGAGTTATGTAAATATGAAAAAGGCAGGGGCTGAAATGTAAAAGACACACAGATTTATAGTGGTTCGGCCAGAACGTGCCTACGTCCACTTTATATGTTATTATCTTCTTTTTTCAGATTACAAGTACAGTGCTTGGTGTACAAGTGTATGAAAGTAGTTTGAAAGTTCCTTCCGTGCTTGAGCTCTCAAACTTGTCTGCCATTGTTGTACCCCTGCCCCTCTATTTATAGAGTGAGGTAGGGGGAAGGGGTCTTGGATGTATATAGCTGCTGGTGGGCCCGGGCTGAAGCAATCTGGCCTGGTAGCGTTCTGGTTCGGCGAAGCTTGGTGCGGCAGTGGTGAGTGGACCGGTTGCAGGCATAGCTTGGTTCGGCAGTGGTGGTTCGGTGGTAGGAGTGTGGATATGGATCGGTAGTGGCCTCGTTCGGTAGTAGATGAAGATGTTTGGTTCGGTAGGTGTGGGATGGTCCGGCTAGGACATGGAGAATGTCTGGTTCGGAGGAGGCCGAGGTTGGAGTTTGGACCGGATGAGGTATGCCGAATGCGTTTGGACCGGATGAGATATGCCGAATGAGTTTGAACCGGATGAGGTAAATGAGATTTCGCCCTTCATTGCCGAATGAAACTTTAAGCCCTTGAATTGCCGAACGGACTTAGGAACCGGATGGAATGGAGGTTGCGAACCCGGGTGAAACTGACGCTTCTTGGTCTCGAAATCTTCTGGGTGAGAATTCGCCCAACATTTGCCCCCCAAAGTGGGGCACGTGCTTGCATGTGTCGCGCTTTGTTTCCCTGTGGTAGGAAGGCTTGTTTTGTAATGCTGTGGACTGGATGTTCATATCCTGTTGGTGTTCTCATGCCTTGCGGTAGGAAGGCGTGTTTTGTAATGCAATGAGCTGGATGTTCATATCCTGTTGATTTCCTGCAAAGGAATTTACAGTTTTAATGTGATTTCAAATGACGACCGTTCGGGATCGAAATATTTGAGATGAAGTGAATTGTGCCGTTCGGGGCGAGATGTGACCGTTCGAGGTCGTGTGCCGTTCGAGGCGAGTGGCTGTGCCCCGAGGGGGCTTAGCATTATCGATGCTAGATCCACGTTCGAGTGGGTCCTGGATCGTTTGTCAGGGTGGTTTATCGCCATCTCAGAGCATGTCTAAGGATCGTTCGCGACCCCGTACATGTGTAAGTAGCTTAGCCATTTCAGAATTATCAGAACCAAATATCCATTCAACCGATGAGTTTTAAAAGGATGTCAAAGTGTAAATTCTCACGACGATAGGGTTAATAGCCATTCAGAGCGTGCCTATGGACCGTTCGTGGTCGCGTACCCGTGTAAATGATTAACCCACGTTGGTGGGAGATTTACGACTCATTCATTGTTATCATATTCTCTACTTTATTAGTAGGTCCTAGAGTTCGGTACTTATCTGATTGAGCCGCTCCGCGTGCCCCCTGCTTCTGACTTTCGCTGGTGGAGACAACGTCATTCGGTGTTTGGTTGGTCCGGATGGATGTTTTCATTCGGCATATGGGTGGTCCGGTATGCCGAACCATCTGGTCCGGTGGTGCTCCTCCAGTCTATATATAGGGGCTATACCCCCTTAGGTTTTCTTCACCGAATCAGAGAGAGCCGAATCAATTCATAGCCGAACCAACTCTTTGCCGGACCAAGCTTTTGCCGAATCAGGTATATCCCCTTTCGCCGAATGAACTTGATAACCGAATGTGCTAATGCCGAATACGTACGAAGGTCCTCGTTTTACCGAATGGGCCTTAGGCCTTAGTGCCGAATGGATGTATACCGAATGACTCTTAGTGCCGAATGTCATGTATACCGAATGACTCTTAGTGCCGAATGAACCTATTATCTCCCTGCCGAATGAACTCACTTGCACTGCCGAATGAACTTGATATTTTAGCAGAATTCCGGACTTATGCATTCTTTTTTGCTTACATCTCTGTATTCTTTGTTCTAACAACCTGTCTTTTTACTTTTGTGTATGCAGATAAAATTCTCGCAAGGTAGAAACACGATCAGACAGACGGAAATTCAAGGATGGAGGCGAGCCTTCCTCCGTGCCCCCAGCCCAATCGGGGTCCGGGGAGCATGGAACTGCCTCGAGATCGCTGGTGGAGGGGTATGGACCCCAGGAGCTCCTGGTCTCCCCTCCCGACTGCTTCCCTAGTTCTCTAAAGGAGGAGCAGCTTGATGCTATATCCCGTTCTTTCGGCATAGATAGGGCGCTTATGTTGCTTCCGGGAGTCGGGGTGATGCCATACAACCCTCCCGAAGGGTATTTCGCCTACAGCCGGTACCATTGCATGTGCGGGGTCATTCCCCCTATCAACGCCTGGGTTGTTAGCTTCCTTACATATCTAAAGGTGGCGCCTTTCCAGCTTCAGCCCAACTCGTATGCCATCTTGGTGTGCTTATATTCTATCTTCCAGAAGAGGTACGGGCGCTCTCCATCCAACCGGGAAATCCGGTATCTATATAATCTGAGGGGCTATAGGAAGGGGTCCCCCTACATTAGCTTAGAGTCGGCCGTCTCCTTCAAGCCGGTCCTGGACCTGTACTCAAAGTACAGCATGTTCAAGAAGGAGTGGTTCTTTGTGAGGGACGATTCTGTCTCCATTCGTCGCTTCACTTCCGGATGTAAGTTAACTCTTTATTCGTAATTCCTGTCTTGATTGCAATTCCTTTCCTTATGTGCTTCTATTTTTTGTCAGCGACAGGTGGTTTTGCGGTGGTGGAGAGCGATCGCCTAGTCCATATGGCAGCAGAAGTTAAGGCTATCTCCGAGAGGGACAGGTCAGCCGCCTATCTGATCAGGAATGCTACCCTCCTGGAGTACAATTTGATCCTGCCGCACCAGTCCGTGGTTAAGCAGAGGGACACGGCCGAGGAGAAGGCTGCTAAAGTTACGGAGGGGGTCACGGTGAAGAGTGGCAAGAGAAAACCCTTCGCACAACATCCCGTCGCGGGGGGCAAGAAGCTTAAAGAATCGGAGGGTCCCTCTCCTAGTACTTGCCCGATCATTCCGGAGGAGGAAGGTGTGGAAGAGGGCGAAGGAGGCGATGTGGGAGGAGAGTCGGAAGGCGGAGGAGATGGCGATGGAGATGGTGATGGTGATGCTGGTGCCTTAACCTCTGGGAAAGATTCTGAACTGGATGAGGCCCTCCGTCAGGCCTTCGGGGAATCGGAGGAAGAATCGAAAGTGGAAAAGGCAAAGGAGGCGGGCAAGGCTGTGGCTGGTGCCGATCCATCCCCTAAAGGCTCCACAGCTAGGGTAACTTCGGCGGTGCAAGGTGAACTTTTGTCCTCTGTCGATTCCATTTTCGATAAGGACTTAGAAATATTTTATGGTTCACTTCCGTCCTGGAATGAGATTCAGGACTTATTGCAGTACCCCACTCCTCCGCAGGGTTTGTATAATAGACGTGCCTTCACACTTTTCTTTCTTTTTACTTAACATGTTTCCTGAATTGGGGACCGTCATACGTTCGTAACACTTGTTCTTCATTTCAGGGGCAGGCCAGGTGGTTACAACATCAGACGTTCGACACCGCCTCGAACAATTCAAGTTGATGAGAGCTTCTGCGAAGCCTCCCACTGGTCGTACTGGGGACGTGGTCAAATACCGTCCTCTTCTTGGGGTCATCGAAGAGGGCATTCAGAAAAAGAAGAGGAGTCGTTCTTTATTTGAGCCTTCCCCTGGTCCGCAGCTTCCTGTTCAGCCTCCTCGTGATGCCACGGAGGAGAGTACGGAGTTTATCCCCCCTCCACCTCCTTCCAAGAATCCTACAGTTATCCGCATAAGGCGTCCTGACGTGCCCCGTGACCCCTTTGCCGGTCATCCTGATTTAGATCCAAGCTCTCGGGATATTTCATTTGATGAGGCCACGGGTGAACACCTCCTTCCCCGCAACCCCATGGTACGAGTGTTAGACGAGGCTAAGTCTCTAGATCTTGATCTGCTTACAACTCGGGTAGTTACCATGGGAGACGAGGCCAAGGCTAATATTGATCGGGTGGCCGAGGAGACCAAGAAGTTAATGAAGTATCATGCTCAATTGGTTAAGGCCGGGGAGGAGATTGGAAGTGCTAATATTCGGTTGCGGCTGAAGGTTGCTGATCAGGCCGAACAACTTGCCGATCAAGCTGTTCAGATTTCTCGGCACGAGGAAGCCTCCAAGCGTCTGAAAGAGACCATGGAAAAGGCAAGTAGGGCGGAATTACGGAAGATGGAGGCCGCCTGTAAGGAGCGGATCGACATGGCCATTGCGACAGTGGATGAGGTTCGGAATGCGGATCTCGAGCAGGTAGAGGAGTTGTCTGGGAGGCTTGAGGCCGCGGAGATGGCTCAAGTTAAGTTAAAGGAGGAGATGGAGGAGATGAGGAGGTCTCTCCAGGCTGACTGCTCGAGATACCGATCAGAGAGGGATGCCGCTGTCGCCAAGTTGCAGGCTTCCGAGGCCAGGGTGAGGGAGTTCGAGGAGAATGAGGGAATGATGGACGAGATGCTGTAGGACATGTACTTCCGCACTTGGAAGGAGGGCAGCTTGTCTTGGATGGATGACTATCCCCGGGTCATGGCCAAGATATATCTCCGGGCTTTAGAGGAGGCCAGGGTCGATGCGGGTAAGGAAGGTGGAGTGGCTTTTAGTCTGGATGTGGTCACTGCTCAGTTCTCGAAAGAGGAGCAAGTGGCGGTGAAGGAGGGGATGCGGTTGCTCGCTGCGGAGGAAGCGGGTGTGCAACTGGAGGATGAGGATCAAGCGGCGGACGCTGGTGAGTTATTCTTCACTTTTCCTTTTCTTTCTGGGTTTCCATGACTTGATTGTTTATCGTTTGTTTAATGGATTCCTTTTCTGAATTGGACAGGTGGAACTTCCGATCAACATGCTGGGGGTTCCAGCCCTGCGGCCAAATAGGCTTGGGAAGTTGGTGATGGAGTGTGGACGCAGCTGGTTACTCGTCCGGATTCGGCCGCTTTTTATTTCTTTTTTACTATTGTTTACGTTAGTCCAAAACATTGATGTGACTGTAATAATATTATTTGCAGAGAATAACTTGGTGCGATTTCATAATATAAGTTGATTTTGTTATGTTTAAACGTTGTTGTCATTTTGATGTGCTGCGTGAGAAGTATAACCATGTATATGCCTGTGATTTTAGTTGTGTTTGATGTTAAGCCTTTGCTTGAAATATAATTTCATGTTTTGCAATGTTGGTGTGACATATGAACAAGCTATAGTTATGCATCTATGTACAAGAGAAGAGAGTACCGTCCTTCATGTTTTATTTGCAGGCGGTAGTTTTGAGCATCTTGTGTAACTGATCATGAATATATCTGAGTACCTTGCCACCCAGTACGCGGGCTTAGATTCTCATGAGTGAATGCTCCCTGTTCGGTTTCCTGTACTTTAGAGTTTGTTATACAGGGTAGGAGAAAAGTATTTAAATGAGATGGAAATATAGAAAAAGTAAAACTTTCAGTCACGGAAGGCCGTCGATGTGCTTAAGTTCGTGGCAAACGGGTTTTGTAGTCACTTTCCCTAGCTATGGGTCTTGGAGACATTTGTCACCCATCTTACGCCTCCGCGGGGAGTTTTCTTTTTGACCACAGCCGCACTTAAGACACATCGGAGCCGAGATCGCGCACGGTAACTACCCGAACCATTATGGTCCGTAATCGTGGGTATTATTCGATTTACCGTGGCCGGCTAGCGTGGGTGCCGTTGGCCGTGAACTACCCCTGGCTGGCCACACCTTATGTTGGGGCTTAAAGTAGGTTCACAGTTGCCGGCGAGCCGAACGCCGTAATGAGCTGCCATCGGCTATAGTCGGCCTTTATGATGACTTATAATCGGCTCATTATAGTTGGCTTTGAGGGCAGGCGCGAGCAATGAGTTAACCCGCAGCAGAGGGATGCTGGAGCAAAAGAGTCTCATTGGCGAGTGCATAGAATCATAGCGTACCTGTTAGGCCTTGTCCAGATGAGGCCGTGGTGCGTCTTGAGTGGAGATGCCATAAGATTTTGTTCAACAGAAAAGGATAAAGCTTAACAAGCAGCCAAGATATAAAGGAACGAGTTAAAAAGAGACAAGATTTTTTAAAGTGGTTCGGCATGAAAATGCCTACGTCCACTGATTCTCTTTGTTAATTCACTTCATATGGGCAGTACAAGTTAAGAAAAGTATCGACGGAGGCGTCGGATGTTCCATGCCCTCTGGAACACCTCTCCGTCCACTGTTGACAAAATATAAGCTCCGTTGTGGAGGTCTTTATGAATTACATATGGTCCGTCCCAGATGGGGTCCAGTGCCCCGGGGCGCGGAAAGATTCGCCTGAGGACAAGATCTCCTTCTTGTAAGATGCGATGTTTGACTTTGGAGTTGTATAGTGCTGCCACCTTTTGTTTGTGAGCTACTACTTTGAGAGCTGCATCGTTTCTCCTTTCCTCAATCAGATCCAAAGACATGAGGAGGAGTTCTTCGTTTTCTTCTGGATTGTAGTGGATCCTACGATGGGAAGGAACAATAGTCTCAACAGGGAGCATTGCCTCCGATCTGTATGCCAAAGAGAAAGGAGTATGTCCCGTTGATGTTCTAAAAGATGTGCGGTAGGCCCAAAGTGCCGTAGGAAGTTCGTCCACCCAAGCGCCTTTTGACTTTTCGAGTTTCTTCTTGATTAGGGTTTTGAGAATTTTGTTGATAGCTTCGACTTGTCCGTTTGCCTGAGGATAAGCTACCGATGAGAAGCTTTTATGAATTCCATGCTCTTGGCACCAGTCGGCGAATTCTTCGCTGTCAAATTGGAGTCCGTTGTCTGATATGATCTTGAGTGGTACTCCGTACCTGCACAGAATATTTTTTATCAAGAAGTTGATAACTTTTGCAGAAGATATTTTATTTAGGGGTTCCGCTTCCACCCATTTGGTGAAATAATCGACTGCCACTATAGCATATTTGGCCCCGCCCCTGCCCGTTAGCAGTTCGCCAATTAAATCAATTCCCCATACAGCAAAGGGCCAAGAGCTGGTCATTTGAGTAATCTCATTTGTGGGTAGTCGAGGAATCTTGGCAAATTTCTGACATCTATCGCATCTCTTGACGAAGTCTAAGGCGTCTTTGTTTAGTGTGGGCCAGTAATATCCATATCGGAGTATCTTTTTCGCTAGAGTCTGCCCTCCAGTGTGATCTCCGCAACTTCCTTGATGGATGTTGTATAAAATTTCCTTGGCTTCCCCTCCAGCGACGCATCTAAATAAGGGGCTAGAGAAGCCACGCTGATAGAGGATGCCTTCTTGTATTGTGTAGTGGGGAGCTTTCCTCAAAATTCTCCTGACTTCATCACGTTTGTCTGGTAGTGTGCCGTCCTGCAAATATTTCCGGATAGGAGTCATCCAAGTTGCTTCTTCAATTGTAGTTATCAGATTCACTTGTTCAAAACTTGGGGCTAGCTGCCTTGAGATGGCTAGTGCTCCGGAAATGGTGCTATTCTTCATACTAGCTTGCTTTGCTAGTTCATCGGCCTCTTGGTTATCTTCTCGAGGAATGTGTTTGATTAGATAATGGTCCAATTGGTCGAGCAGCAGTTTGGTTTTCTTTAGGTATGCTGTGAGTCGTTCTCCTCGTGTCTGGAATTCTCCTAGTACTTGGTTTACGATAAGTTGAGAATCACTATGAAGACATAAAGAATTGACTCCAATTTCTAAGGCAAGCTCCAATCCCGCTATTACTGCCTCGTACTCCGCATCGTTGTTAGTGGCCGCGAATTCCAACCTTAATGCATAGTACAGCCTTCTTCCCCTGGGGGTGATTATCACAATACCTGCCCCCGAGCCTTGTTCGTTCGATGCTCCATCTACAAAGAGGTTCCACTTGATGTTTTTTGCTATTTCAAACTGATCCTTGCCTTCGTTGGTAGTGAATTCGGCAATGAAATCGGCCAGGGCTTACCCTTTGATAGCAGTGCGAGGAGGGTAGGTGACGTCATACTGACTTAGTTCAATGCACCATTTGAGGAGTCGTCCAGAAGTGTCAGGACGATGGAGCACCTGTCTTAGTGGCTGATCGGTTAGAACTCTGATGGAGTGAGATTGGAAGTAGTGTCGTAGTTTTCGTGACGCGATCAATAAACAATATGCCAATTTCTCAAGTTTAGGATATCTGGCTTCTGCCCCCGTAAATCTCTTACTTATAAAGTACACCGGGCGTTGCGTGCGGTCTTCTTCTCTTACTAGGGCAGCGCTTAAGGCATGAGATGATACATCGAGGTATGGGTATAGCTCTTCGCCTTCGTTCGGAGTTGAGAGTACTGGTGGTTTTTGAAGGTGTTCGATCAGGTTAAGGAAGGCTTTTAAGCATTCATCGGTCCACTCGAACTTTCCTTTGTCTTTCTTGAGAGCTTCGAAGAAAGGGACGCATTTGTCAGTTGCTTTGGAAATGAATCTGCTTAGGGCGGCCACCTTTCCGTTTAAGCTCTGCATTTCTTTTCAGGTGGAAGGTATCCTTATTTATTTTAGAGCCCGGATTTGTTCAGGGTTTGCTTCAATTCCTCTAGAATGGACAATGAATCCTAAGAATTTGCCCGATGACACTCCGAAGGAGCACTTTAGAGGATTCAGCTTCATTCCATATCGGCGAAGTACCTGAAACATCTCGCTCCGGTGGCTTACATGATCGTCGGCTTTCCTGGACTTTACCAACATGTCATCCACATATACTTCCATAGTTCGTCCTATTAATTCCACGAACATCTTGTTGACGAGGCGTTGATAGGTAGCTCCGGCATTTTTGAGTCCAAGGCATGACCTTGTAACAATATAATCCCCGGTCAGTGATGAAGCTAGTGTGGTCTTGATCGGGAGCGTGCATGGGAATCTGGTTGTATCCGGAGTATGCGTCCATAAAAGATAAAAGTTCGTGCCCGGCAGTGCTGTCCACAAGTTGATCGATTCGGGGAAGCGGGAAGCAACTTTCGGGCAAGCGTCATTTAAGTTGGAGAAATCAATGCACGTTCGCCACTTCCCATTAGCTTTCTTTACTAGTACCGGGTTAGCTATCCACTCGGGGTAGATGGCTTCTCGTATGAAGTCATTAGCAAGTAGGTTCTTTACTTCCTCGTCGAGGGCTGCTGATCGTTCTGCTCCCATGCTTCTCTTTTTCTGCTTTATCGGTGCCCTGGTGGGATCGATGTTCAGCATGTGGCATGCTATGTCTGGGGAGATTCCTGTCATATCGGCATGTGTCCACGCAAATACATCTAAGTTGTGGTGGAGAAAGTCGATGAGTTGATCCTTCAATTCTTTTTTTAGCTGAGATCCTATTTTTAATAGTCTGTTTGAATCATGTTTGTCTACAGATACGAATTCCATGGCCTCTGCAGGCTCAGCGGTAGCCTCCTCCTCCTTATCCCTGGGGTCTAGTTCATTGAAAGGATCGCTGGTGTATCGAAGAGGAGGGGCTTTCTTTAGTTGCTATGCTTCCAAGCTTTTCATGAAGAGAGTAGTCTCTGCATCTTTCCCTTTATTCTTTCTATGGTTATTGCGAAGTTCAGTTACATAGCAATCTCGAGCGGCGTCTTGATCTCCTTCAACTTCTCCTATTCCGCCATCTGTTGGGAATTTCATCTTTAGGCACCACGGGGCTAGGACAATTTGGAAGTCAGACAAGGCTGGTCTTCCCAAGAAGGCGTTGTAGGCCGAGTGGTTTTCTATTAGTACGAACGTTTGTTTTCGCACAACGGAGCGGGGATGACTTCCTATTTCGACGAAGAGGTCAAGTTGCCCGAGGGGCATTTTCGCATCTCCAGTGAAACCGTGCAGGGGTTTGTTGCAGGGAGATACATCCTTCATTGACAGTTTCATTTTGTCGAAAGCATGCTTGAACAGGATATTTACGGAGCTTCCTGTGTCTATTAGAATTCAGAAAACTTTAGCTGGACAGAACCAGGCAGAGATGACCATGGGATCCATATGCGGATATTGTCTTCCTTCTAAATCACGCCTACTGAATATGATGTCGTCACTCTCTTTCCGTTTCGGGTGGCGTTCTTCCATAATGGAGTTAACATAGCCTTCAGCATTTCTAAGTGACTTGCCGTATCTTTCCATCTCTGCCCAGCTTCTGTCGGCGATGTGTGGTCCTCCCGAGATGGTATGGACCACTATCTTCTCTTGACTAGAGCCACTGGTGTTGCGATTCCCTTCGCCTACTTCTGGAAGGGGTCGCTTTGAGTTTTCATTGGCAGGGGTTGGAGTCCTGTTCTGACCTTTCACATAGCGTTCCAGCCTTCTTCTTCTGATGTGTTCTTCGATCAAGTCCCGGAGATGGTGGCATTCATTGGTGTCATGTCCGTGGGATTCATGGAAGCGGCAGAACTTTCCAGACTTGAGTGCGTTATCAGATTCTTTCTTGTGCGGGGGGCGCTTGTATCCGAGTTCGCCCTGAGTGGCGAGAAAGATGTTTTCGATTGTTTCATTCAAAGGAGTGTAGGAGTCAAATCTCGGTCCTGGTCGATATTGGCGTTTTTCAACTTTCCTGCCCCCAGCATTGTCTCTAGATTCATTTCTTCGAGTGTCCTTGGCTGCAGCGGGAACCTTGTCCGAAGTTGTCTTACCTTGTTGCCTGACTGCCTCTCAGTGGCGGCGTCTTCAAGTCTCATATACTTTCCAGCTTCATGGAAGAAATCAGGTAAAGTAGCTGGTTTTTCCTTAGTTAGTCTTCTTGCGAACTTGGTATCTGGATGTACACCGCTACAGAGGGCCATTAGGGTGAGTTTCTCATTGGCATCTTGGACTGCGGCCGCTGCGGCGTTGAACCGAGTTAGATATTGTTGCAGTGTCTCTCCGGATTTCTGTTTAACATTGGATAGAGAATAAGCATCCTTGGGTTGTTCTACATGGATGCGGAACTGGCTAATGAACCTTTCTTTCAACATCTCCCATGAGATGATAGATCCTTGGGGTAGATGGCAGAACCAGGAGGTAGCTAGATCTGCTAGGAATAGCGGAAAGCATTTACACAGTACCCCTTCTGTTGCTCCGCTCATGAGAATATGCTGGGTGTATCTTTGTAAGTGTACGATGGGGTCGAAATTTCCCTTGTAAGGTTCCATGGTTGGCATTTCCCATTCCCGGGGGGTGATGGCAGTTTCGATATTGCGGGTAAAGGGGCTGGTGACCCTAGCGCCTATTCCTCGGTCCCTTTGCTCCCGTTGGACGCATTCTCTGAATAGCCGTGCCATTCTTTCATCAGAATTTGGAGCGGATAGAAATGAACTTAGTTCTTCCCTGCGAGATCGATCTCGCCCAGATGACCTGTAGGGATGGTATAGTCTATCACTTCTGACGTTATCCAGTGGTTGCCTCTGGCTGCTCGGATGCATGCTAGGACCAGCTACAGTTGCCCCCCGCCTTGATCTTCCCCTGTGGGGTTCTGTTTCGGGCATTTCCATGGGGTCAACTTCGGGCTGGGTTCTAGCTCGGCTCCGTTCAACGGGGTTTCTATGATTAGGTGGCATGACTGGCTCAGCTACATCCGATCCTCGCCTGGCGCCTCCCCCGCTGGGTTCGGTTCCAAGCGCTTCCTCGAGTCGGAGTTCGGGCTGAGTCCGGGCGCGGCCCCTATCATTGTTGTTCCTGTTGATGGCTTCCTCGAAGAGGGAAGACCTTTGCTGTCTCCGAGATCCTCCAGATTGAGATTCATCCCATGATTCGGTGTTGCGGTTGGATTCTTCGACATCCCTCAAGCGTGACATGAGTTGGTTCACCAAAGCTTCTTGTTGGGATGCGAAGCGGTTAATTACTTCCACCACAACTCTGTCTAGGTCTGCTCTAGTGATTACTGCCGGTTGTTCCGCGGCAGGGGCTGTTGGAATTGCCTGATCTACATGTGGCACTGCTGCTGTAGTGGGTTGGTTCTCTTGATCTGGATCCACTGGATTTGGAGCGCTGCTAGTTGTAGCGTTCTTTCCCTTGTTGGCGTCTTTTCTTGGTCTGGAAGTCATGTTTCCTAGGCAATGAAGGATGCTATTGGGAAAGAAGGTTTGAATGAGGGAAGCTGAAGCTTCGAGTTCGAGAATTCTCAGTGAAAGCACCAAAAATGTTTGCACAAAAAATGGGCAAACACCTCCAAGTCGTGTGATTTAGTTGATTTTATGCGATTCTTAATGATTTAGATGAGTTATGTAAATATGAAAAAGGCAGGGGCTGAAATGTAAAAGACACACAGATTTATAGTGGTTCGGCCAGAACGTGCCTACGTCCACTTTATATGTTATTATCTTCTTTTTTCAGATTACAAGTACAGTGCTTGGTGTACAAGTGTATGAAAGTAGTTTGAAAGTTCCTTCCGTGCTTGAGCTCTCAAACTTGTCTGCCATTGTTGTACCCCTGCCCCTCTATTTATAGAGTGAGGTAGGGGGCAGGGGTCTTGGATGTATATAGCTGCTGGTGGGCCCGGGCTGAAGCAATCTGGCCTGGTAGCGTTCTGGTTCGGCGAAGCTTGGTGCGGCAGTGGTGAGTGGACCGGTTGCAGGCATAGCTTGGTTCGGCAGTGGTGGTTCGGTGGTAGGAGTGTGGATATGGATCGGCAGTGGCCTCGTTCGGTAGTAGATGAAGATGTTTGGTTCGGTAGGTGTGGGATGGTCCGGCTAGGACATGGAGAATGTCTGGTTCGGAGGAGGCCGAGGTTGGAGTTTGGACCGGATGAGGTATGCCGAATGCGTTTGGACCGGATGAGATATGCCGAATGAGTTTGAACCGGATGAGGTAAATGAGATTTCGCCCTTCATTGCCGAATGAAACTTTAAGCCCTTGAATTGCCAACGGACTTAGGAACCGGATGGAATGGAGGTTGCGAACCCGGGTGAAACTGACGCTTCTTGGTCTCGAAATCTTCTGGGTGAGAATTCGCCCAACACCATCTCCTTGCAAAGCTAGGGGACAGCGTACGTACAACCATTCCTGCTTATACTGAGCAAATTAGCTCTACGCTCTAGTCAGGATTTGGCACTTGTTATGCGGCTTAAGGAATACGAATGATGGGCTGTCGACCACCTCTTGAAATGACAAATATTACGGATGTCGCTGGGAGTGGGGAGCCTGAATAGAATGTCCATGAAGAGAATGCTCGTGCTGTATACGAATGCGTGGCTATTGGGATGTAACTGTGATGGTGTGATCTCAATATGTTGTAACAGGTTACGGAGGAAGGAGTTGAATGGTGGCACGCTACCAACCCAGCACATAAATTTGTTGTAGGTCGTATATCCTGCTGGGGGAAAGTAGTGACGATCTTGTCCCGATGGAACCAATACATCATCAAAAGGTTTTCCGCGTATTGAGCACATTTGGCGAAGAGCGCTTTCGTTGATTCTTGAAGCTAGGGAATCAGCCGGGTTGTCTAAGATAATCATGACATCTATGACGTCAGGAGCCAAGTCAATAGATGCAGTCGTTGGACTCGAGATATCTTGTACAGGAGTTGTCGATGGATTTTATGTTCCAACCACTTCCTATTTAGAAGCTGGATCGGATTTGTCTGAGACCATGGCAGAACTTGACTTTATAGACATCTCTAGAAAGTGTTGAATTTGATTAAACACCTATTCGAACTATACTTGAAAAATAATCAGTATTAAACATAACAACAAAAATACTCCTCCCCGTGTGGTGTGTGAACTAGTGCAATCATTCGTGTATAAGTGTCAAAGGATTAAAAGTCATGAAGCTGATAAAATAAAGTAAAGTAAAAGTGTCCAGTGATGATTTTCAGCTTTGAACTTGGAATTTGGCACTATATGTCGAAGGCTACTATCTGGTTTTATCGAGTTAAATTCAAGTTTATAATCATTGAGATAGGGGAATTATCAGTCTGGATTGGTTGATATGCTTGTTTGCTTAAATCCTTGTCCTTATTTTTGTCATATGTTTTGGTAGAGAAAGTGAGTCAAGTCAACATGAACTATGTTCGAGTTGGGATGGTTTTGACTATTAGTGCCTACTTCAAGAATAAATGCCGAGCGACACCCAAAAGACTCGACTAAACAACCACCTAAACTCTCTCACAAGACAAAGGCTCAATACCGAGCCGCATCACTCGGCACACTGAGCCCAACTCTTACTGCTCTCCTACATTCCCTCTTTACCGTTTGGCATGCGGGCGTCATGCCGAGCCATGGTCAAACTGAGCCGCATCGTTCGGCACACTGAACCCAACTCTTACTTCTCTCCAACACTCCCTCTTCAATGTTCGGCATGCGGAAGTCATAACGAGCCACAACCACACGTTCTCCTCCAACTCACTTCTTCGAGTAACCTAAACACCTTTCTAAGTGGCCAATGGAACGTCACTCCTACCCATACACCGGGATCAACCAACACTTCCTAATCTCGCTAATTCCTATTGAGCCAACCGCTCTTCCTCTTTCCTCAGTCAGCAAACCAATAGGAACCTACGTCTTAAAAATCTACGGCATCTTCTTCCTTCCTTCTCTCCATCTAACCATAAGGAATGTTTAAACCTTAGATTCATCTTTCTCATCTAGACGACTTCTACTGTTTGTAGTTCAAGAGAAAGTTATGAATTCGAGTCTTGTACAAAAACCCTGATCGGGAGAGTCGAATAAGTGAAAAATTCATAACTAAGGAAATGGCTCGAAACTTTG
The DNA here is from genome assembly GCA_030765085.1 of Allium cepa. Taxonomy (NCBI): domain Eukaryota; kingdom Viridiplantae; phylum Streptophyta; class Magnoliopsida; order Asparagales; family Amaryllidaceae; genus Allium; species Allium cepa. The sequence goes on along the minus strand of CM060941.1, from coordinate 506,575,877 downwards.
GGAAATACTGCACTCAGGAAGAAAAGGAAGATTGACATGCTAGCAGGAGTTTGGAGGAATACGAGTTTGAAAGTCTTATAGAGGGAAGTAAAATTAAAAAAGGAGAAAAAGGAGAAGTATTGGCTTACATAGGAAAGAGGGGAGGTGAACAAGCATCGACCAGTGGAACCAGTCGAGATATCTCGATGGTTTGGCATACAAGGCCTCGCTTGGCATTCAGGCCCCGTTCGGAATTCAAGCCCCGCTCCGCATTCGGGCCCTGCTATGCATACAAGGCCTTGCTCGGCATTGAGGCCCTGTTCGGCATTCAGGCCCCACTTGACATTCAGGCCTCGCTCGGCATTCAGGAGATCGTTAGAATCCCCTATTGAGAAGTCAGAGAAAGGGCTTAAAGGAAGAAATGGATTACTCATGGTTCAAAGCGCATCGTGCTGATTCACATGATACGCTTTGGGGGGCAGATGTTACCTAGTAACTTGTCTTGGGTACGAGGTACCTGTTATTAACCTAAGTGCCACCGTTCAGTATCCCTTATTCGACAACCAACGCTCGGCCAGGGTGGCTCGTTACATGGTCGCTCGACATAGGCATGCCGCTTGGTCCAAGTGTCGTTCGGTCAGATCATGTCGCTCGACATTTATCCCTCGCTCGCCATTAAAGGCCTCGCTCGGCATAGGCATGCCGCTCGGCCTAAGAGCCTCGCTCGGCACAAGTACACCACTCGTCCTACAAGCCTCATTCGGCATACAGCCTCGTTCGGCCAAGATGCATACCTCATTCGCATATGATTGCCATTTGGCTTGGATATGTGGCTCGGCACACGAGTGTCGTTCGGCATGCATACCTCGGCCTAGACATGTGGCTTGGCATACGATTGTCGTTCGGCATGCATGAGCCGTTCGGCATTCTCTGGTTCAAACACCGTCGCTTGGCCTAACACCCTAGCTCGGCATTCTCTACTTCAAACTGCCATTCGGCATCTCTAGCTCTTTGCACACTAAAGGAGTTAGCAAGTTTTCAAGCGCACAACAAACTAAGGGCGTTCAGCAGAACTTTACCTCGAGTCACTTGATGATCGCTGCAGACAGTTCTCGACCGGCATCCCTTGCTCGGCAACTGTCATTCGGCATCCCTGGCTCGGTGCACAGAAGCAACTTACTATGGGCTGAAGTATTTTGCCCTTGGGCCCGCAAAGGAAGTCCGCCTATCTTCGCCTATAAATAGAGGGGCAGGGGCACAATGAAATGAACTTTTTTTCGAGAACACTGGGGAGACTCTATCGCTTTCAAGACTCATTCTTTTTTGCTTAACATTTGTATTCGAGTAGTTGATGTACGAATTGTATCTGTAATCAATTGTTCAGAAAAGCAATAAAGATTAAACTCAAAGTGGACGTGGGCAGTTACACCGAACCATTATAAATCTGGTGTTCTTGTTTCTTATAATTATTACTGCATTCCACTATAATATTCCTCAATTTTAATTTACCTTCTTGATTACTACACAAATCCTTCTTCGGGTGTTAGTGACCAATTCTGGTGCTAACAAAAGGTAACATAGCAGATCCTTCAATAAATTTGAGTAAAGGATAGAGTATATATTTTCCTTTTTTAAATTTGTTTTGAAGGCTTTGAATCAATTTGAGATGAAAAGGTTTTCAAGGAAAATTTAAGGGAAGGTTACCCGAAGAAGATTGACTCGAATATTAGAATACCAGATGGGACTAGTATAGGGTCGCGTCATATACGTTAGCTGTTAGTCCCAGCTAATTTAGTCCAAAATTCCGGTGTGTATGGCTTTGTCACATGTAAGACTAAAATTATGGTTACATATAGAAGGGAATATATATATATATATATATCTGTGTCTGTGTGTGTGTGTGTGTTTTTGTATACAAATAGGTTATTGGTAAGCCTGTAAAACCATTAGGATCAGGTGACCCTGGTGATGTTAAGTTAGGAACGGACTGTCCAGATGAGGAGTATTTATAGATAGTTAGGGACTGAACGTTAAGGAAAGGAGTGTCTAATCAGGTGTTAGATTATTTTGATTATATTTTCTGGTTAGGCCGAGTTAGCTAAAGTTTAGTAGTTAGCCAAACAAAACTATAGTGTTCGGACATATAGTAATAATGCTTTACATTTTTAACCAATTTTGGTTGTAGGGTAAAGGTTTGCAAAAGATGTATTTTAAAAGAATATTAGTGAGGGGAAACCCGTTCCACTAAGTGGCGTGATCTCACTTAATATCAAATATCTGATATATATATATATATATATATATATATAAATATAAAGCATTATATGAGAAAGACTGCACTCGGGAGACTAAGAGTAGGATTAGAGATGCTTATCCTAACTTGTTTGATGGTATGTTTTACCTTTATGTTTGATTTGTTGTGTACCTTATCGTAATTTCGAGGATGAAATTCTTTAAGGAGAGGAGATTGTAACACCCCATTTTTGAGTAACATTATTTAGGATATTAAATTAGCTAAACTAAATAAAATAATGTGATGTTTAGGGGATTAGATTTATAATTAATAAAGGGTAGTCATGCCTTGATAACAAATGATTTAAAATAAAATCATTAAGTATAATAGGTGAGGGTAAAATAAGAAAATGAACAGTCTAATACCCCAACCCTTAGCCGTATATCTTCACATTCAAATCATTTGAAAAAAATTAAATTTAGAGGCCGGCCACAATGAGCAAGAACAAGGGGAAGAAAGAGCTAAAGGAAGAAAATTAATCAACTTAATGTTGAATATTCGAGTATATGATTTTTGTTTGATGACAATATATATATATATACATATATATATATATATTCATTTAAATGTATTTGATAATGTGCTATCTTATTTTTCACATAAATAAATAAATATTTGCGGAATAAAATAACTAACACATAATATAAATTCAAATAGATATTTTATTCAAACAAATATTTTATTACAATTTTGAATAGTATAAATTTAAGCTCTCACCATATACAAACAATTTCAATTACAATTACAATACAATTTCAATTATAATACAAATTATATTACAATTTTCAATTTACATTTGCACCTCACTACATATCACTCACACTCGTATTTATCTTCAATTTCATTCCAGATTGAATCCAGCATTTCAGTTAACTGCAAAAATAAACACCGACGCGGTTATTGAAAAGGAAATATTTTTGTAGTGTAAAAAAAATTATTTTTAAAATATTATTTGCCTCGGTTATTTGGGTCGTTCATCATCTTTTAATTTTGAATTCATCAAATACGAACAACTTGTGACATGCGCCACAAGGCCGTGCACACCGATATACACTTGATAAAGTTACAGGGACAGGTGAGCACAAGGTCAAACCCAAATCAAAAGTCGGGTTCAACTCAAGTGCAATACAAATAATATTATGACACGAGCACAAGGTCAAAACCGAGCTATAAGCTGGATTCAACACGTGTGCAATCCAAAATAAAAAATGAACAGGTAAAAAAGTAGTGGCTAGCTCACAAATTCCAAATCACTTGAACCAAAAAACTTGAAGTTTAGTGGCAACCAAATAAAAATATAAAAGGGAAAAATGAATGCCACCACACCAGATATAAGAAAGATAGGCCAGAACATCAAGGAGCAACAAAATGATGAAGTTCCAAATCAACATAAGTTCAGATAGTCATCTACATATTCAAGTTGTACAAACCAGTACAATAAGACTTCCAGTTGAACCAGACTAAAATGGCACCAGGACAACAACTCAACTGACTTCAAGATAGTCCACATAAAGCCAAGCTCAAATGAGCAGTAGACAGAGTTCAATGCAACACGGTAGCAAGCATGCAAATACAAGTAGATGAGCAAGTCCAAATGAAGATAAAGTGCAGAACAAATTCAAGTGCCAACAGACCACCACTAACCACATCAGAGCAACTCAATGCAAGCTAACATACAATATCACTAAAACATGGACAATCATTCAGCAATACAACAAGCTACAGATGTTACACAAGTGTGTGGCAACAATGGAAGCAGTGTGAGAGTGAGACTATAACCCAGTACAATACAAATGTTTTCAGACTTCAAGCAACAGACTACATGAATATATGGAGTAATGCAACAAGCATGTTCGAAAAACAACAAGAAGTTCAATAACAAGATGCATATGAACTCATGTGGACAGTGCAACTTGAAGTCAACAAAGCATCCATACAAGCTACATGAAGAAGCAAATCATCATAACTCAAACTGCAACAAAGTGAATTTAAGCACAATGCATATTGAAGCACATGCAATGCACAAGTACAAGTATAACATGAATTTATACATGAATACAATATACATATGCAGTGACAATAGTAGTGCAGCAGCCTTAACAAGTGAAGGCAAGGAAGCAGTTCAATATTCCAGCAGATTACATAAATAACACATCTACAATGGTTAGTACAAAACAGTGACTGAAGAAACAATCGTTGATTGGCTATGTATACTAAGTGCAATCCAGACTCAAAGCAAATCAGTAATACATATGCTTCAGCAATATGCAGTGAGACCAAACTGTAAACAACAAAAGGAGTAAAGAGGAGCAGTTCATAACAAGTCGAAGTCAATATTATCACAAAATCTAAGTGGCCGATATCAACATCATAAAGATCGAATTAAACTCAACAGCCGTTTCAAACCAAAGCCAAAGATGTAATGGCCGAAGTCAAAGCAAATGAAAAGCCGTGGTGACCAAGGCAAGTAAAAATCGAACAAGTCCAGGTTAACGAAAATGGAAAAAGTCATTAAGATAAAGAAGGGAAAGGAACGGTTCAAAATCAAGTTGTGATGGCCAAGGAATCAATCACAATTAATACAAAGATGTGTTAAACAAGTTAATAAAAATATGTGAAATTGAACTAGTCTAAAGAAATCACAGTCATTCAAACATAATCAAGCGGCCGAAGAAAATTATCAGACAAAGAAATAGGAATTCGAATCCTATATAAACGATTAAGAACAACGGCTTTCAGAATCATCGATTTCAAGCATATCAACCAGAAAAGCAAAGGGAATAACATAACAACAAAATCGAACTCGATCGAGGCAGCCGAAGCAAAGCAACAAAGGGACCGGTTGATCGAGAGAGCAAAGAAAGTGAAATCACTTATTCGATCAATCAACTTAAGTTGGAAGCTTCAATAAATTTGAACCCTAATTTCCTAGAGAGGAACGAACGAACACCAAGGAAGCAGCCATTTTTTAAAGCAAAGGAAAGAGGGCCGGTAATATAAAAATCAAAAGAAGAATACTCTTTTAATTAGTTTGGGTCGGCTTCTTTAAACTCTGATTTGGGCATTAAATTAAAATTAGGGTTTTTATTTTGTTTTTAAATTTGTGTTTTTCATTTAAACCATTGTAAATTCTGGTCGTGTGACTAGGGGACGAACTACGGTGGTGTAGGTCGAGAATTCGCAACTCAGTGGCTGAGTTCTCGCAGGATTTTAGAATAGAGTTAGGTTAGTCGATAGCGGGTGTTGTGAGTTTACGTGTGCAAGCGTCTGACTACTTAATTTCTAGTAGAAACCTTGGGGGTAGCACGTAGGCATGGTTTTGCCGAAGCTCGGTAAATCAGTGGTATTCTATTTCTGCATTTTTTATTCTGCTATTATCTGCGCCGCTATTATTCTGCTATTATCTATGTTGAAATTAGTATATATACTTCCGTATTCAATTTTTATAATTAATAGTATCACCCTATTCACCCCTCCTCTAGGGTGAAATCGATCCTACAAGTGGTATCAGAGCTAGGTAAAAAAGCCATTTTTTTAAATTTGATTTTTCAAAAACCAATTTTTCATTTAAAAATTTAAAATTTTAAAATGGCTTCTTTTAATAATGCTTTTGCTATGGGTCAGTCCATGGTTAGACCACCAATGTTCAATGGTGAATATGCTTACTGGAAAAATAGAATGAAAATTTTTCTGAAAACCATTGTTGCTTGGAGTATTGTTGAGACGGGCTATAGGATACCAACTATAGTGGCAGATAATTAGGAAATAGATAAACCGATGGATCAATAGACAGATCTTGAAACAAGACTACAGAATACTAATGCTAAATCTATGAATTCTATTATTTGTTCATTAGATCAAATCGAATTTAATCGTGTCCCACATTGTCCAACTGCACAGGAAATATGGCGCACACTCGAAGTGACTCACGAAGGACCGTCTTAAGTCAACGAATCTCTCCTTGCCATGCTTAGTAGTGAATACGAGAATTTCAAAATGGCCGAGGATGAAAATGTCAAAGAGATGTTTGGACGACTTTCCATTATCGGATACAAATAAAATGCTCTTAGAAAATCATACACAGAATTGGAAATAGTCCGAAAAATCCTCAGAGTCCTTCCACGAAGATTTGAAGCAAAAGTGACTGCCATTCAAGAGTCGAAAGATTTAAAACAAAACAAAGTTGAAGAACTCATCGGAAATCTCATACTTATGAGCTAGAAATGAAATTCAAGGAAGAGCGTGAAGGAGGAGATACTCGAAAGAAATCAGTAGCTCTCAAAGGAACAGCTGAAACTGATGACGACGACGACTGACACTATTAATAAAGAAATTCAAAAGGTGGAATCACAAATATGGAAATCCAGCTCTAAATCAAAAAATGAAATGCAGAATAATCAAAGCACTAGATAACCAGAAGTGCAGAAGATCATTTGTCACTAGTGCAACAAACCTGGCCACATCAAACCCAATTGTCCCACAAATCGAATCGACCAATAAAAGAAATCAATACGGAGAAGTTTTCCAGCCACGTGGAATACAAGTGATGAAGATAATAAAAGTACTAGCAGTGAGAGTGAAAAAGCAGATATGTCCCTTCGAGGTGATATAACTGATAGCGATGATGATGAGCCAAGCGAGGTATATCTTAACCCTCCTTTTGACAAGGCCATAAACAGGTGGATTCAACCTAACCAACTTCACGATTAACGAGTTTGGAATATGATGGATTTAGTTTAATAGGATGAAGTCCACTTGAAAATGTCATTCGATATGGAAGTAAGGACGATCGGCATTGTCGCTCGTCATAGGTGTCACTCAGCACATGCCACTTGGCATACCTCACTCAGCATATGCCACTCGGCATACATCACTCAGCACAAGCCGCTCGGCATATCTCACTCAGCATATGCCGCTTGACACACTTCACTCGACACATGCCACTCGGCATACCTCACTCGGCAAATGCCGGTCGGCATACATCACTCAGCATTTGACGCTCAGCATACGTCACTCAGCACATGCCGCTCGGTATACCTCACTCAACAAATGCCGCTCGGCATACCTCACTCAGCATATGCCGCTCGGCATACCTCACTCGTCAAATGCCGCTTGGCATGCTTCACTCGGCACAGGAAGTCGCTTGACACAGAAAGTCGCTCCGCACAGAAAATCACTCGGTATAGGAAGTCGCTCGGCACATGAAGTCGCTCGGCACAGAAAGTCGCTCGGTATAGGAAGTCTCAACAGGAAGTCGCTCATACCATGATGAAGGATGTTGGCTAGGCTCTGATCTGATGGTCCCGGACTACTCAGGAAGTAACTCGGGATTTGCCTATAAATACAGCATGCACGACTTTGGAAAAGGGATCTTCTTTCGGCTCTCTGACATTATTTTTCTAAGGCTAAGGAATTCAGCCATTGTTAAACTTTGGATTGTAACTGTAATCAATTATTACAACAATAAAAAGAAAACTTCTAGAGTGGACGTGGGCCGAAGTTAGCCGAACTACTATAAAATCTGTTGTTCTTTACTGCTTTCATTTTAATTTTGATTGTTCTTTACATTATTACTTTCTACATACACTCTATTTGTGAGCTGTGTTTGGTATTAGGTGCTTTCTTCTGGATTTGGCTGTTAGTGTCCAATTTTGGCTCTAAAATTTTGGTGCTTTCACTGAGAAATCTAGCACTTAGGGATTTTAAAACTTAGATTTTAGAAAGCAATGGCTATACCACCAACGAGGAAGCAAGCAACTGAAACAAGCAACCAAGAGGGAAGTCAAGCGGCCACTTCTTGAACTGAAGCGGATCATGCATCAATCTACATCACTAGGGAAGAGATGAATACTATAGTGGATTCGATTCATGAAGGATTGTTGAAGAGCCAACAGGAAACAATGCAAAGCTTCTTTGAGCAGATGAGAGCAACCGGAGCACAGAACCTTGGACCGACTGCGGTGGCTGCAAACGTAGGACATGGAGCTAGAGTCATAGAGACCGACAGAGGTCAGATCCAAGGTTAGAACGAAGAACTTGAAGACAATCAACAAGGACCTGGGTGCAGACCCTTCGGATCTGACATTGGAAGACCCATATATGAAGCTCGGCAAGCTAGAACCAACGTCAACATGAACGGGCCACATGAAGAATATTACCCAGAATACCCTTCGAGACCTGGGGGGAAGGATAGAAACATGATAAGGGGACAACCGCCGGATGGAGATGAAAGAATGGCTGGATTAGTACGACGGATAAATAGGGAAGGATTATCGAGCAGAGGCTTAGAGGAAGTCAGTCGGAGTCCGTTCACTCTGAATATCAGAAATGCAAGGAATCCTCCAAAATTCAAGTTATCCACGCTGGACCCTTATGATGGGAAATTCGACCCAGCCATGCATATTACTAGATATATCGGGCATATGGAAGTGCCGGGGGCATCTGAGGAAGTGATGGCATAATGTTTCCCTCTATATTTATCAGATTTGGCTGCGCTTTGGTTCAGGAAGCTAGAGAATGGATCAATCAGAACATGGGGTGAACTAGTGGAATGCTTCATGAGGCAGTTTAGGGTCCACATGATGTGACCCATGAGTGTCATGACCTTAGCATCGATAAAGCAGAGGATCAGAGAGTCCATAAAATATTTTTTATTACGATTCAATGCAGCTGTGGCTTCAGTGGATCGCCTAGATCCATTGATGATTTTGATGGCGGCGGTGGCAGGAGTTGTAGAAGGTACAAAGTTCAAGGTTTTGCTGGCAAGAGACCTGCCACAAGACCTTGAAGAATTTTACCATGAAGTTGAAAGATTCATTCGGCTAGAAGATTCACGCGCCGAGAGACAAGAAACAAACGCTGTGCAAGTTGAAGGAACCGCCAAAGAACAATCTGGAGCAACAAAAGTAAGCGAAAGCAGGATGAAAGATACGATGGTCCTGATAATAGGAATAAATTCTGAGAGCCCAGGTTCGGAAAATACATAGACTTGACAGCCACTCTGGAACGGATTTACACGGAGACTCGGGGGTAGCTCCCTTATCGAAAACCACCTAGGAGAGATCCCACAGAACAGGATTGTAGAAGTGGAAAGTACTGCCTATTCATGAGCTAGAAGGGCATATTATCGATGAATGTCGCCATCTAAAGGATGAGGTGGAAGAGCATGTCGGAAGTGATAGATTGCCACAATACACCATAGATCGGACAGCGGCCGTAGGACCTGAGCAACTACCACCTCCACCTGACAGAACTAACCCTGGATTAGGATCACGGCTCATCATCAATTGATCACGATGGCAAGGGCCAAGTTCAGGACTTGAACTTAAGTCGATCATTTAAATTTCTTAGATTTGATTTCATAATAAAACGGCAATTCCGCTTACACATGTATGGAAACCGAAGAGATCCTAGGCATGCTTTGAGATGGCAATAGACCGCTATGCTCGAAAAGGCAGTATTTATATTTTTTCCTTTCTTTGTGATTGAACACTTGGAATTTTAAATTAATAAATGAACTTGAATTTCATGAAATAAACCTTTGACCGGAGAGTTAAAGGATGAATATTGGAAGTCAATTTGAAATTAATTGATTTATGACCCTACCCAGAGAGACGAGCTTCGGAGTACAAGAAGTGAATTGCTTCGTCGAAGAGCGACAGGATAAACTCAATTAACGTCGTTCCCCGTTCATTGGTGAGTGATCTGATCAGGGTTCGATAAGGGCCTGGAGTGGCTATAATCGCCTAGGATTTAGGCCCTGACGTCGTTTAATGTTTAGGGACACAGAACTGGAGTGCAAGGAGTGACGCTGCTATGCCGGAGAGCGACAGGATCGGCTCACTCAACGCTGTTTCCCCTTCACCGGAGAGTGACAGGATGGGATCCAGTAAGAGCTCGGAGGGGCTGACATCGGTCTAGGAGGATCATGGCATCGCTTAATGTTAAGGAACACTAAATCATAGTGCAGGGAGTGACGCTGCTTCGCCGAGAAGCAAAAGGACCGGTTCACTCAACGTTGTTTCCCCTTCACCGGAGAGTGATAGGATGGGGATCCAGTAAGAGCCCGTTGAGGCTGACATCGGTCCAGGAAGATCAGGGAATCGCTTATTGTTCAGGGCCACTGAACCGGAGGGCAGGAAGTGATGCAGCTTCGCCGGAGAGCGACAGGATCGGCTCACTCAATGCTGTTTCCCCTTCACTGGAGAGTGACAGGATGGGATTCAGTAAGAGCCCGTAGAGGCTGACTTCGGCCCAAGAGGATCAGGGCATCGCTTAGTTATCAGGGATGCTGAACTAGAGGGCAAGGGATAGGTTGCTTCGTCAAAGCGCAACATGATTTTCCTATTCAATCGTTAAGTTTGGATTGAGCTTAGCAAGGGTCCGGAGAGGCCGTCAATGGATCGGAAAGATCGTAGGATTCGATTGCTGACTTCCAAGGGGCAAATTCGGAATTGGATGGCGACTTGGAACGGTCGCGGAATAAAACTATCAGATTTGGTTGGAATCGTTTAATAACGAATGTAGTATGGACTTTGGATGTCGGGATGGAGAATATTCAAAACACACCTTCCAATAGCAAGGCATGTATTGGGGGGCAAATGTTAACCCGCCTTTTTACAGGGCCACAAACAGGAAGATTCAACCTAACCAACTTCATGATTAACAAGGCTGGAATATGATGGATTTAGTATAAAAGAATGAAGTCCACTTGAATATGTCATTCTGTTTGGAAGTAAGGGCGATCGACATTGTCGCTCGTCATAGGTGTCACTCAGCACATGCCGCTTGGCCTACCTCACTCAGCAAATGCCGGTTGGCATACATCACTCAGCATATGCCGCTCGGCATACTTCACTCAACACATGCCGCTCGGCATACCTCCCTCGGCGCATGCTGCTCGGCATGCTTCACCCAGCACATGCCGCTCGGCATACCTCACTCAGCAAATACCGTTCGGCATACATCACTCGGCATATGCCGCTCGGTATACCTCACTCAGCACATGCAACTCGGCATACCTCACTTGGCAAATACCGCTCGGCATACATCACTCCGCATATGCCGCTCGACGTACTTCACTCAGCACATGCCGCTCGACATACCTCACTTAGCATATGCCGCTCGACATACTTCACTCGTCATAGGTGCCGCTCGGCATACCTCACTCGTCATAGGTGCCGCTCGGCATACCTCACTTAGCATATGCTGCTTGGCATACCTCACTCGTCAAATGCCGCTCGACATACTTCACTCGGCATAGGAGAAAGTCGCTTGGCATAGGAAGTCGCCCGGCATAGAAAGTCGCTCGGTATAGGAAGTCGCTTACAGGAAGTCGCTACAGAAATTCGCTACAGGAAGTCGCTCGTACCATGATGAAGGATGTTGGCTCGGCTATGGTCCTGATGAGCCCGGACTACTCATAAAGCCCAGTAAATCGAGATTTGCCTATAAATACGGCATATAGGGCTTCAGAAAAGGGATCTTTTTTTGGCTCTCTGACATTACTTTTCTAAGGCTAAGGAATTCAGCCATTGTTAAACTTTGGATTGTAAATGTAATCAATTATTACAGCAATAAAAAGGAAACTTCTAGAGTGGACGTAAGCCGGAGTTAGCCGAACCACTATAAAATCTATTGTTATTTAATGCTTTCATTTTAATTTTTACCGCTATTCACATTATTACTCTCTACATACACTCTATTTTGAGTTGTGACTAACATTAGGTGCTATCATCTGGATTAGAGTGTTAGTGACCATCTTTGGCTCTAAAAGTGTCAAAACTCACTCTTTCATAATTACTTATACATTTCCACGAAGTAAATGGCTGCTTCGAACGATTTAGGGAGAAATACACTAAAATTGAATCACAAAGAGATATTTTGATAGAATTAAATAAAAAACTTGATCAATTAGTTAAAAACTGTCAAAGCAAGAGCCCTAAGTGTGATAAGTGTCCAACATTTGAAGAAGAAATTAAAAAATTAGAAATTAAATCACTTGAAAATGAAATTCTAATTTTGAAATAAAGTGAAAACATGAGGAGTGACAATTCTATTAAAAAGTGCACATAATTATTGAATGAAAATGAATCTCTCAAAACACAAGTCCGACAAATGTCTACGACTTTAGGAAAATTTTCCAAAAGTGAAAGATCATTAAACGTGCTATTAGGAAAGCAAACTGCTAATACAAATAGGCAAGGACTTGGGTATAATCAATCTGAACCTCTTAAAAGAAAAATTAATCAAGTCAAATCCAAGTGCACAATTTATAGAAAAATTGGACACAATCAAAGGTATAGACCTAAACACGTGAAAACTTTTTCAATTTGGGTTCCAAAAGGCACAAATATAAAATCCCTTAAAGTTAAACAAATCTGGGTGCCGAAAGGAACACACACACACACACACACACACAGATATATATATATATATATATATATATATATATATATATATACATATATATAGATTTGGGTCTCCATAAACTTATTTTTTGAAATCTTTTGCCACTAACAACCATGGACCTATAAAAACAAATAGGTTACAAAAATATTCTCTCGTGTAGGTGTGGTGGCAGGCTAAGGAACAACAACAGTGTTATCTGGATTCTGGCTGTTCCAGACACACAACGGGTGACAAATCGAAGTTCCTTAGACTAGTATAAAGGTGGCAGAGTCACAATGGACAACAACGAAAAATTATCAACAAAGATAAAATAGGTAATGGTATATTTATCTTGAACGATTTATTAAATTTGATAGTCTGCACCATCGTTTAAATTCAGCCTGTTATTGATAAAGAAATGAATGCTTATTTTGATTATGACTTACTCAAAATTGTTGGCTAATTATATTCCTATGCCGAGAACACTTTAAAAATCTCTTGAGTCTTTGTACTATTTCATATAGATTAGTTTGAATTAATGACGGTGTTTTATTGGTTGATGACAATACATTTGGCTAAATCTATATTCACGGTTTTTTGTTTATCGGCATGACTTCGATTAAAATCTAAAAGAATTTCGTTTAAAAGTTGTAAAAAGGATTTCAAGAAATTATTGAAACTTCACGGTCTGTTCTATAACATTCATCAAATGATAATTTTGAGTCAAAGGAAATTCGGATATAGATCACACTGGTAATCCAATTGATAGAAAAAATTACTGGTGGAACGTGATTTATATTGAGATATTAAGTAGTTGCATTGTTTTTAAAGAAAATATCAACATATTTTTCATTTCAAATAATTTTCAAATTAGCAGACATTTTTCTTCTAAAACCCCTTCTAGAAAATAGTTTTTTTATTGACTTGTTTTAGATTAGTCATTTTAGAAAATTTGATTTTATTATTATTTTTAAATTTGATCATAAATGACTACATTAACTAATCTAACTCCCTATTGATTATCAAAAAGATAAATAGCATTTAAAAAAGTGATGATTGTTGTTATTGATCATATATTATAACTTGAGATGGTATATTTAGCAAATTTCTAAAGTTATAAAAACTTTTTGTTGGTAAAAATTCCATGACCATTTCTATTTCTATCATATTTCTATCAACCATCACTCATTAAAATCCCATATAGTATGTCAATATGTGGTATTTTAAATGGGAAAATATTCGTTTTTCATTTGATTGTATTTTCTAGCAAATAAAAACAATCAAAGTATTCACTCCCATTTAAAAGTCCTCACGGTAATGCATGGGTGAATTACTTAGAATTTTTGATTATGTGCTTCCATGCTCATTTAAAAGTCCTCATGGTTATGGCTGTATGGAACACATATCAAAATTGATTGATTAAATAGACATGTTGATTCTAATCCCATTTAAGAGTCCTCGCGGTTCTGCGTGGTTAGAAGATACTTGAATTCATTTTTTTTAAATAGTAAAAATTTGGAATACTACTAATCTCATTTAAAAGTCCTAACGGTTATGCATGGTTAGTAGATATTCGAATTCCTGAAATAAACATACCACAAATAGAAACAACTATATGATTTTGTATGATGATATCATCTCGATCACTCTAAAGTGGAATATGCGTCAAACAGAGTATTTATGATTTTTGTTTGATTTTTTATTGAAATTTAATATTTATATCCGATTGATTATTAATATTACATTAATATCAATCACTTAATCTCTATTTGTCTAACATTATTACTCTTTTGCTGATAATAATCGGAGGAGAGAAAAGTTAAGATTTTGGAAAATAAAGGTCAAATATTTTATTTTGTAAATACTATTTACATCTAGGCTCATTTGAATATTTTTATTTATTTTCATGCATATATGAAGGGGAAGCTTGGTGTAGAGAAAGAGCGTTCATATAGGGAGAACAAATTGAATAATCAAATACATTTAATAAATTCAAAATCTTAAATATATGTTTGTTATCATCTACGGGGGAGTTGTTGAATATGCGAGTATATGATTTTTGTTTGATGATAATAAACATATATATATATATGTGTGTGTGTGTATTTGATAATGTACTATTTTATTTTTCTCATAAATAAATAAATAAATATTTGCTGAATAAAATAGATAATACAGAATTTAAATTCAAATAGATATTTTATTCAAACAAATATTTTATTATAATTTTGAATAGTAAAAATGTAAGCTCTCACTATATACAAACAATTTCAATTACAATTATAGTATAATTTCAATTACAGTACAAATTCGATTACAATTTTCAATTTACATTTGCACCTCACTACGTATCACTCACACTCGTATTTATCTTCAACTCCGTTCCAGATTGAATCCAGCATCTGAGTTATCTACAAAAATAAACACTGACGCCATAAAATTTAAAAGGAAATATTTTTGCAGTGTAAAATAAAATGATTTTTTAAAATACTGTTTGCCTCAGTTATTTAGGTTGTTCGACATCATTTTATTTTGAATTCATCAAACACAAAAACTTATGACATTCAAAGTTTATCACTGTACATGCCACAAGGCCATGCACACCGATATACACTTGATAAATTTACAGGGATAGGTGAGCACAAGGTCAAACCCAAATCAAAAGCCGCGTTCAACTCACGTGCAATACAAATAAAGTCATGACATAAGCATATGGTCAAACCCGAGCTATAAGCTAGATTCAACACAGGTTTAATCCAAAATAAAAAATGAACAAGTACAAAAGTAACGGACAGCACACAAATTCCAAAATCACTTGAACCAGAAAATTTGAAGTCCAGTGGCAACCAAGCAAAAATGTCAAAGGGAAAAATGAATGCCACCAGACTAGATGCAAGAAAGATAGGCCAAAACATCAAAGAACAACAAAATGATGAAATTCCAAATCGACCTAAGTTCAGATAGTTATGTACATATTCAATTTGTACAGACTCGTTCAATAAGACCTCCAATTGAACCAGACTAAAACGGCACAAAGGCAATAACTCAGCTGACTTCATGATGCTCCACATAAAACTAGACTCGAATGAATAGTAGACAGAGTTCAATGCAACATGGTAGCAAGCATGAAAATGCAAGTAGATGAGCAAGGCCAAATGAAGATAAAGTGCTGAAAAAATTCAAGTGCCAACCGACCACCACTAACCACATCAGAGCAACTCAATGCAAGCTAACATACAATATCACTAAAACATGGACAATCGTTCAACAAAACAATAAGATCCAAATGCTACACAAATGTGTGGCAACAATGGAAGCAGTGTGCAAGTGAGACTACAACCTAGTACAATACAAATGCTTTCGACTTCAAGCAACTGACTACATAAATATATGGAGTAATGCAACAAGCATGTTCGAAAAACAACAAGAAGTTCATTGGAAAAATGCATATGAACTCATGTGGACAGTGCAACTTGAAGTCAACAAAGCATACAGACAAGCTACAAAGCAACTCATCATAATTCAAACTACAACAGAGTGAGTTCAAGCACAATGCATATTGAAGCACATGGAATGCACAAGTATAAGTATAACATGAATTTATACATGAATACAACATACATATGCAGTGACAACAGTGGTGCAGCAGCCTCAACAAGTGAAAGCATGGAAGAATTTCAATATTCAAGCAGACTACATAAATAACACATCTACAATGGTTAGTACAAAATAGCGACTGAAGAAACAATCGTTGATTAGATATGTATATTCAGTGCAACCCAGGCTCAAAGAAAATTAGTAATATATATGCTACAGTAATATGCAGTGAGACCAAATCATAAATAACAAATGCAGTAAAGAGGAGAAGTTCATAACAAGTCGAAGTCGATATTATCACAAAATCTAAGTGGCCGATATCAACATCATAAAGATCGAATTAAAGTCAGCAACAGTTTCAAACCAAAGTCAGAGACATAACGGCCGAAGTCAAAGCAAATGCAAAGCCGTGATGGTCAAGGCAAGTAACAATCGAACAAGTCCAGGTTAGCACAAATGGCCAAAGTCGACAGCATAAAGGACGGAATCGAACAATTCAAAATCAAGTCGTGGTAGCCAAGGAATCAATCACAAGCAATTCAAAGCTGTGTTAATCAACCGAACAAAAATATATGAAATTGAACTAGTCTGGCGAAATCAAAGTCATTCAAACATAACCGAGTGGCCAAAGAAAATTATCAGACGAACGAAGAAATAGGAATTCGAATCCTATATAAACGATTAACATCATCAACTTTCAGAATCATCAAGTTTAAATATATCAACCAAAAAAGTAAATGGAATAACATACCACTAAAATCGAACTCGATCGAAGCACCCGAAGCTAAGCAACGAAGAGACCGGTCGATCGATAGAGCAAAGAAAGAGAAATCACTAATTCGATCAATCAACCTAAGTCAGCAGCTTCAATAAATTTGAACCCTAATTTCTTAGAGAGGAACGAACGAACACCAAGGAAGCAGCCATTTTTTAAAGCAAAGGAAAGAGGGCCGATAATATAAAAATCAAAAGAAGGATACTCTTTTAATTATTTTGGGTAGGCTTCTTTAAACTCTGATTTGGGCTTTAAATTTAAATTATGGTTTTTATTTTGTTTTTAAATTTGTAATTTTCATTTAAACTATTGTAAATTCTAGTCGTGTGACTAGAGGACGAACTACGATGGTATAGTTCAAGAATTTGCAACTCGGTGGCTGAGTTGTGGAAGGATTTTGAGTGTGGAGTCAGGTTAGTCGATAACGGGTGTCGTGAGTTTACGTGTGTAAGCTCTGACTATTTAATTTCTAGTAGAAACATTGGGAGCAGCACCTAGGCAGGGTTTTGCCGAAGCTCGGTAAATATGTGTTGTTCTGTTTCTGCATTTTTATATTCTGCTATTATCTTTGCTGCTATTATTCGACTATTATCTGTGTTGAAATTATTCTATATACTTCCGCATTAAATTTTTATAATTAATAGTATCACCCAATTCACCCTTCCTCTTGGGTGAAATCGATCCTACAAGTTGTATCAGAGCTATGAACAAAAGACATTTTTTTAAAAATTTGATTTTTCAAAAACCAATTTTTCTTTTAAAAATTTGAATTTTTAAAATGGCTTCTTTTAATAATGCTTTTGCTGAGGGTCAGTCCATAGTTAGACCACCAATGTTCAATGGTGAATATGCTTACTGGAAAAATAGAATGAATTTTTTTTTGAAACCCATTGATGCTTGAAATATTATCGAGACGGACTATAGGACACCAACTATAGTGGTAGATAATCAAGAAATAGATAAACCGATGGATCAATGGACAGATCTTGAAACTAGACTATAGAATACTAATGCTAAAGCTATGAATTCTATTATTTGTTCATTGGATCAAATCGAATTTAATTGTGTCTCACACTGTCTAACTGCATAGGAAATATGGCACACACTCAAAGTGACTCACGAAGGAACGTCCAAGTCAAAGAATCTCGCCTTGCCATGCTCAGGAGTGAATACGAGAATTTGAAAATGGCCGAGGATGAAAATATCAAAGAGATGTTTGGACGACTTTCCATTATCGTATACAAATCAAAAGCTCTTGGAAAATCATACACAAAATTGGAAATAGTCTGAAAAAT
Organism: Allium cepa; assembly: GCA_030765085.1. NCBI lineage: Eukaryota > Viridiplantae > Streptophyta > Magnoliopsida > Asparagales > Amaryllidaceae > Allium > Allium cepa. Next base: position 506,557,549 of record CM060941.1, on the reverse strand, counting down.
CCTCAGAGTCCTTCCACGAAATTTTGAAGCAAAAGTGATCGCCATTCAAGAATCGAAAGATTTGAAACAAATCGAAGTTGAAGAATTCATTGGAAATCTTGCCATTTATGAGTTAGAAATGAAATTCAAGGAAGAACTTGACGGAGATGATACTCGAAAGAGATCAATAGCTCTCAAAAGAACAACTGAAAGTGATGATGACGACGACGATGATGGAGCAGCTGAAATGGCACTATTAATAAAGAAATTCAAAAGGTGGAATCACAAATACGAAAATCCAGCTGTAAATTAAAAAATGAAAAGCAGAATAATCAAAGCACTAGACAACCCAGAAGAGCGGGAGATCATTTTTCACAAGTGCAACAAACCTGACCACATCAAGCCCAATTGTCTCCGAAATTGACTCGGCCAAGAAAAGAAATTAAAAAGGACAAGTTTTACAGCCACGTGGAATACAAGTGATGTAGATAATAAAAGTACTAGCAGTGAGAGTGAAAAAGTAGATCTGTACCTTCGAGGTGATATAACTGATAGCGATGATGATGAGCCAAGCGAGGTATCAAAACCCACTCACTCAGAATTACTTACATATTTCCACGAAGTAAATGGCTATTTCGAATGGCATGGGGAGAAATACACTAAAATTGAATCAAAAAGAGATACTTTGATAGAATTAAATAAACAACTTGATCAATTAGTTAAAAAATATCAAAGCAAGAGCCCTAAGTGTGATAAATGTCCAACATTCGAAGAAGATATTAAAATTTCAGAAATTAAAGTTAAATCATTTGAAAATGAAATTTTGATTTTGAAAGAAAGTGAAAATACGAGGAGAGAAATTTCTATTAAAAAGTGCACACAATTATTGAACGAAAATGAATCTCTCAAAACACAAGTCCAACAACTGTCTACGACTTTAGGAAAATTTTCAAAAAGTGAAAGATTATTAAACGTGCAATTAGGAAAGCAAACTGCTAATACTGGTAGAAAAGGACTTGGGTATAATCAATCTGAACCTATTAAAAGCAAAATTAATCAAGTCAAATCAAAATGCATAATTTGTAGAAAAATTGGACACTATCAAAATATTTGTTGGTATAGACCCAAACACATGAAAACCACTTCTAAAAGGCACAAATATAAAATCCCTTAAAGTTAAACAAATCTGAGTGCCGAAATGAACATATGTATATAGTTTGGGTCTCCACAAATTTATTTTTCAAAATTTATTGCCACTAACAACCATGGACCTATAAAAACAAATAGGTCATAAAAATATTCTCTCGTGTAGGTGTGATGGAAGGCTAAGGAACAACAACAGTGTTATCTGGATTCTGGCTGTTCAGACACACAACGGGCGATAAATCAAAGTTTCTTAGGTCAGTATAAAGGTGGCAGAGTCACAATGGACAACAACAACAAAATTATCGACGAAGGTAAAATAGGTAATGGTGTATTTATCTTGAACGATTTATTAAATGTGATAATCTGCACCACAGTTTAAATTCAGCCAGCTATTGATAAAGAAATGAATGCTGATTTTGATTCTGAGTTACTCAAAATTGTTTGCGAATTATATTACTATGTCAAGAACACTTTAAAAATCTCTTGAGTCTTTGAACTATTTCCTATAAACTAGTTTGAATTAATGATGGTGTTTATTGGTTGATGATAATACATTTGGTTGACTCTATATTCATGGTCTTTTGTTTATCGGCACGACTTCAATTAAAATCCAAAAGAATTTCTTTTAAAAGTTGTGAAAAGGATTTCAAGAAATTGTTGCAACTTCATGGTCTGGTCCATAACATTCATCATATGATAAATTTGAGTCAAAGGAAATTCCGATGTAGATCACACTGGCAATCCAGTTGATAGAAAAAATTACTAGTCGAACGTGATTTATATTGAGATGTTCAGTAAAGAAAATATCTGCATATTTTTCATTTCAAATAATTTTCAAATTAGCAGATATTTTTCTTCCAAAACCACTTCCATAAAATAGTTTTTTTACCTTGTTTCAGATTTGTCATTTTAGAAAATTTGATTTTATTATTGTTTTGAATTTGATCATAAATGACTCCATTAATTAATCTGACTCCCTATTAATTATCAAAAAGATAAATATTGATTGAAAAAGTGATATGTGTTGATATTGATCGTATATTATAACTTGAGTCGGTATATTTAGCAAATTTCTTTAGAAATTTAAACAAGAGTAATAAAAACTTTTTGTTGGTAAAAATTCCATGACCATTTCTATTTCTGTCATATTTCTATCAACCATTACTCATCAAAATCCAATAAAGTATGTCAATATGTGGTATTTTAAACTGGAAAATATTCGGTTTTCGTTTGATTATATTTTTTAGCAAATAAAAATATCCAAAGTATTCGCTCTCATTTAAAAGTCCTCATGGTTATGCATGGGTGAATTGCTTGGAACTTTTGATATGTGCTTCCATGCTCATTTAAAAGTCCTCACGGTTATGCATGTATGGAACGCATATCAAAATTTATTAATTAAATAGAAAATTAGATTCTAATCCCATTTAAAGTCCTCACGGTTATGCCTGGTTAGAAGATGCTTGAATTCATTTTTTTAAATAATAAAAATTTGGAATACTACTGATCTCATTTAAAAGTCCTAACGGTTATGCATGGTTAGTAGATATTCAAATTTCTGAAATAAATATACCACAAATAGACACAACTATATGATTTTATATGATAACATCATCCCTATCACTCTAAAGTGGAATATGCATTAGACAGAGTATTTATGATTTTTGTTTGATCTTTTATTGAAATTTAATATTTTTATTGAGTATTAATATTGTATTAATGTCAATCACTTAATCTCTATTTTTCTAACAGTATTACTCTTTTATTGATAACAAAAGGGGGAGTGAAAAGTTAAGATTTTGGAAAATAAAGGTAAAATATTTAATTTTGTATTTATTATTTACATCTAGGCTCATTTGAATATTTTTATATATTTTCATGCATATATGAAGAGGGGCTTGGTGCAGGGAAGGAGCATTCATATATGGAGAGCAAGTTGAATAATCAAATACATTTAATAAATTCAAAATCTTAAATATATGTTTATTATCATCAAAAGGGGGAGATTGTTGAATGTCCGAGTGTATGATTTTTGTTTGATGATAATAAACATATATATATATATATATATATATATATTCATTTAAATATATTTGATAATGTACTATTTTATTTTTCACGTAATTAAAGAAATAAATAAATATTTGCTGAATAAAATAAATAACACAGAATTTAAATTCAAACAGATATTTAATTCAAATAAATATTTTATTACAATTTTGATTAGTACAAATTTGAGCTCTCACTATATACAAACAATTTCAATTACAATTACAATTACAATACAATTTCAATTACAATACAAATTCGATTACAATTTTCAGTTTACATTTGCACCTAACTACATATCACTCACGTTCGTATTTATCTTCAACTCCATTCCAGATTGAATCCAGCATCTGAGCCGTTTGCATAAATAAACACTAATGCGGTAAAATTGAAAAGGAAATATTTTTGGAGTGTAAAATAAAATGATTTTTGAAAATATTATTTGCCTCGGTTATTTGGGTTGTTCGTCATCATTTAATTTTGAATTCATCAAACACAAACAACTTGTGACATGCACAGTGTATCACTGTACATACCACAAGGTCGTGCACGCCGATATACACTTGATAAAGTTACAGGGACATGTGAGCCCAAGGTCAAACCCAAATCAAAAGCTGGGTTCAACTCAAGTGCAATACAAATAAAGTCACGACATGAGCACAAGGTCAAACCCAAGCTATAAGCTAGATTTAACACAGGTGCAATCCAAAATCAAAAACGAGCAAGTACAAAAAGTAATGGACATCACACAAATTCCAAAATCACTTGAACCAGAAAACTTGAAGTTCAGTGGTTACCAAACAGAAATATCAAAAGGAAAAATGAATGCCACCGGATCAGATACAAGAAAGATAGGCCATAAAATCAAGGAGCAACAAAATGGTGAATTTCCAAATCAGCATAAGTTCAGATAGTCATGTACATATTCAAGTTGTACAGACCAGTTCAATAAGACTTCTAATTAAACCATACTAAAATGGAACAAAGACAACAACTCAACTGACTTCATGATAATACACATAAACTAGACTCGAATAAATAGTAGACAGAGTTCAATGCAACACGGAAGCAAGCATGCAAATACAAGTAGATGAGCAAGGCCAAATGAAGGTAAAGTGCAGAATAGATTCAAGTGCCAACAGACCACACTAACCACATCAGAGCAACTCAATGCGAGCTAACATACAATATCACTAAAACATGGACAATCATTCAACAATACAACAAGCTCCAAATGGTACACAAGTGTGTGGCAACAATGGAAGCAGTGTGCAAGTGGGAATACAACCCAGTATGGTACAAATGCTTTCAGACTTCAAGCAACAGACTACATGAATATATGGAGTAATGAAACAAGCATGTTCGAAAAAATACAAGAAGTTTAGTAGAGAAAATGCATATGAACTCATGTGGACAGTGCAACTTGAAGTCAATAAAGCATCCAAACAAGCTATATGAAGAAGCAACTCAACATAATTCAAAATGCAACAGAGGTTCAAGAACAATGCATATTGAAGCACATGGAATGCACAAGTACGAGTATAACATGAATTTATAAATGAATACAACATACATATGTAGTGACAACAGTGGTGCAGCAACCTCAACAAGTGAAGGCATGGAAGCAGTTCAATATTCAAGCAGACAACATAACTAACACATCTACAATGGTCAGTGCAAAACAATGACTGAAGAAACAATCGTTGATTAGCTATGTGTACTCAGTGCAACCCAACCTCAAAGCAAATCCGTAATATATATGCTACAGCAATATGTAGTGAGACCAAACCGTAAACAACAAATGCAATAAAAAGAAGCAGTTCATAACAAGTCGAAGTCAATATTATCACAAAATCTAAATGGCGGATATCAACATCATAAAGATCGAATTTAAATCAACAGCAGTTTCGAACCAAAGTCAAAGACGTAATGGCCGAAGTCAAAGAAAATGTAAATCCGTGGTGACCAAGGCAAGTAAATATCGAACAAGTCCAGGTTAACAAAAATGGGCAAAGTCGACAGCATAAAGAACGAGATCGAATAGATCAAAATCAAGCTGTGGTAGCCAAGGATCAATCACAAGCAATTCAAAGCCATGTTAATCAAGCTAACAAAAATATACGAAATTGAATTAGCCTAAATAAATCACAGTCATTCAAATGTAATCAAGCAGCCAAAGAAAATTATCAGACGAACGAAGAAATAGGAATTTGAATCCTATATAAACGATTAACATCATCGGCTTTCAGAATCATCGAGTTCAAGCATACAAACCAAAAAAGAAAAGGGAATAAGATACCACTAAAATTGGACTCGATCGAAGCAGCCGAAGCTAAGCAAAATGAAGAGACCGATCGATCGACCGAGCAAAAAAAGCAAAATCACTTGTTCGATCAATCAACTAAAGTCGGCCTCTTTAATAAATTTGAACCCTAATTTCTTAGAGAGGAACGAATGAACACCAAGGAAGCAGCCATTTTTTAAAGCAAAGGAAAGAGGGCCGATAATATAAAAATCAAAGGAGGGATACTCTTTTAATTATTTTAGGTCGGCTTCTTTAAACTCTGATTTAGGCTTTAAATTTAAGTTAGGGTTTTATTTTGTTTTTAAATTTGTATTTTTCATTTTAACCATTGTAAATTATAGTCGTGTGACCAGGGGATGAACTGCGGTGGTGTAGTTCGAGAATTCGCAACTCAATGGCTGAGTTGTGGCAGGGTTTTGAGCGTAGAGTTCAGTTAGTCGATGGCATGTGTCACGAGTTTACATGTGTATAAAATAATTTCAACATCGACTAAAATCTCAAATTCTTAATCTCAAAAGCTAAGGTGAATAATGACTACATCTTATTTTTTTCACTGTTTTGGTTTTAAGATGAATCCGAAGTATTCTTCATGATTGTGCCATGTTTTTGAATGATTAATTGTTTATATATGCTTGTTGATGATTTAAGCTTAATCAAATAGGTTTTATGATATGTTGTAATGTAAAAGCCATATTTAATGACATCCAAGATATATATTAGAAAAGATATTTTTAAGATGGGTTTCAATTTCCATAATTTTCTTAACTAATGTGGATTTTATATTAATTTTCTAGTGTAGAAAATGATTATTTGAGTTTCAAACTATTTACGGCTGAATAATTAATATTATGGACCTCCAGATAGGGGATGTTACAACTTGGTATCAAAGCATAGGTTTATGAAAAACTTTAACTAAAAATGTGATTTTTGAAAATATAATCCTAAGGAATTAGGGTAAGATTAGGATATGGGATAACATACTTGTATTTTCTATATATAGGTATATGCTATATCTTTAGTTTCCTATCTCTCTTAGGCTGTTCTTCTATATCTCATGAGGCTTGAATACAAATATGGACATTGGAAATGTAAGGGTGAATCTTGGAGGAAGCATCACCACAAATGGAAATGCCATGCCGAATGCCAGGAGAAACAAAGGTCAAACATAAGAAGGGATTGTTGGTTCTGGAGCCGCACAAGTGGATATGAGAGCTATGTAATAGGTTTTCATGAATAAGATGCAGGCAGGTGCTGCTGCTTGAATGGTTAGAGGAAATGCTGGAGTAGGAGTTTAAGAAGCTAAGGAGGTCAACCATTATGCTATCTTAAGCAAAGATTATGCTAGGCTTGTAGGGAAGCCTATTATTGGAGCCAAGGATGTTATAGAAGTGGAGAACTAGTTGTTGCATTATGAGCGGATCTTTATAGACATGGGGCTAAATGATGAGTAGAATAGGAGGCTTACTTCGAGACAGCTTTAGGGGGCAACTTTATTTTGGTGGAATAGTGTGACGGCTAGAGTAAATGAAGAAGAGATGACATAGGCTGAGTTTAGGAGAAGGTTTCAAGAGAGGTCCACGTATGTGATGGCGCAGTCTTCTTTGCTCAGGAAGTTGGCTGAGTTGGAGTAGGGGAGATGTCTATTATAGAGTAGGCTAGAAGATTTGAGGAGTTAGCTAGGTATGGATATGCTACTGTCGATACTATGTTGAAGAGGAATGAGAAGTTCATAAAGGGGTCGAAGCCTAAGTTGGCAAGGACTACATTACCTCATATCAAAGACCCTTGTGATGTGGTTGCGGAGATGGATTTGAGACATTGGGAGATGCTTGCTTGTCTAGAGAAGGGTAAAGCGAAGGAGGTCCAGGTTATGCTAGGCTAGAAGAGGAAGTTCTTTCATAAGAAGGGTGCTCAAAAAGGTATAGCAGCAAAGAAGGGAAAGTCTGAGCTAGTGCGCTTCAAGTGCGACAAGAAGGGGGATTTTGCAAATGAGTGTCATACTGGAAAGGCAAAGGAAGTAATCGGGAAGAAGAACATCAAAAGTTTTAACTACGATCAGATTGGTCACTATAAGAATCAATGCAATGAGTCCGCTAAGGATGGAAGAGGCAAGGTATTTGCACTGGTGCCTGCTACATCAGGAACAACAGTGCAGGAGAAAGGAAAGGCAATGTTAAGAGGTACGGTTTAAATTCATGGTATATCTGTTAGCATTATGTTTGATACTGGTGCCTCACATTCTTTTATATCTCATTGTTTTGTAGATAAGCTTAATCTAGAACCCACATATATAGTTACTTCCTTAAGGGTTGCAAATCCGATAGGAGGGTATGTGACACAGTTTGATTTGCTAGGTTATACCTTTGTTTGCAGTTTGCATGTGTTTGACTTTATAGGGTCTGGAATTGTATTGGGTATGGATTGGTTAAGTAAGTATGCTTCTAGGATATTTTGTCATGATAGGAAGATATCGCTTAGGCACCATGACCGTAGTGATTAGATTTTATATACCGTAGAAAGCCCTAATTGTAAGATGAATGCTTTCTTGGGTGTAGTGGAGTTAGAAGATGAGTTGAATCACATTTTATTAGTTAGAGAATTCATGGACTTTTTTGGGCCTGCAGTAAGATTTCCATTGGAACGAGCCGTTGAGTTTCAGATAGATTTGGTGCCTGGAGCAGAACTAGTAAGTAGACCTCCAAGTATGATGAGACATATAGAGATGATGGAGCTGAAAATGTAGTTGGTAGATTTGGAAAGCAAGAGTTTATTAGGCCAAGTAGTTCACCTTGGGGAGCAGTCGTAGTGTTTCCTAAGAAGCTAGACGGATCGTTTAGGTTATGTATCGATTATCGTAAGTTGAATGAGAAGACAATAAAGAATCGATATCTATTGCCTAGAATTGATGACTTGTTCGATCAGTTGAGTGGAGCCAAGGTATTTTCTCAGTTGGATTTGGCAACAGGTTTTCATCAGCTTAGAGTGGCAGAGGATGGTAATCCTTTGACGATGTTTAGAATAAGATATAGATCGTACTAATGGTTAGTGATGTCCTTCGGACTAACTAATGCACCAGCATTCTTTGTGGATTTGACGAACCATATTTTGGTGTACTCTAAGGATGAAAGAGAGCATGAACTTCATATTAGAATTGTGCTTGAGACGTTGAGACAGAATCAACGAAAGGCGAAGTTTTCAAAATGACATTTCTACTAAAAGGAAGAGAAGTTTCTTGGTCATATGGTTTCATAGAATGGGTTGCCAGTCGATCCAGATAAGATCGGAGCTATTAATAATTGGAAGAGACCAGAGACAGTGACTGAGATTAGAAGTTTTTTTGGATTGGCTGGATATCATCGGTGGTTCATAAGGATTTTTCACGGATAACAGCACCGATGATCAAGATAACGTGAAACGATGTGAAATTTATGTGGACCGATAAGGGAAGGAAGCATTTTAGAGTTTGAAACACTTATTGACGCATGCACCTGTATTAGTTGTTCCATAGGGGAATCAAAATTTGATAGTTTATACATATGCCTATGGAACTAGATTAGGAGCTGTGTTGATGCGGAGAGGAAGAGTGATTGCCTATGCTTCTAGACAGCTTAGATCGCATGAGGTTAGATATCCAATGCATGTTGGGGAGTTGGTTGCAGTGATTTTTGCTTTGAAGGTGTGGAGACATTACGTTTTGGAAGAAAGGTATGAGTTTTATACGGATCGTATGTCGTTGAAGTATTTGTTCTCTCAAAAGGAGCTGAATATGAGACAACAGAGGTGGTTAGAGTTTTCAACCGCTTATGACTTTGGTATTGAGTACACACTAGGAAAGTGAAACAAAGTTGCAGACGCACTTAGCAGAAAGCATCAAAATTCAATGTTGGCAATGATAGCAGAGTGGAAAGATTTGCAAGCACTATTGACTTGTAGAGTTCAGTGGAGATCTGAGGCCATATCTAGTGAAAGATCTGCTGTGTTATCTTGTTTAGAAGTTCGACCAGTAACGATTGACAGGATTGCTACTAAATAGGAGGTGGATCCAGTGTTGGATGAAACGATCAAGAAGTTGAGGGACGGAACGGAGAGCGATGACTTGAAGGATTTTAGTCTTGACCATAATGAGTGGTTGAGAAAGAAAGAAGGGTGTGTGTTTCGAATGTAGGATACATTAGGAAGAAGTTTTGGAAGAATTCCATCATTTGAAGTTCACTATTTATCCAGGAGTAACTAAGATGTATCAGAATATGAAGCGAATTTTCTTCTAGGATGGTATGAAGAGGGATGTAATCTTATGGGTGAAGCATTGTATGAACTGTCAACAAGTAAAAGCCGAACATCGGAAGCAAGTGGGTTGCTACAACCATTGGACATTCCGAAATGGAAATGGGATTCTATTTCTATGGATTTTATTGACGGGTTGCCAAGATCCAGTAGAGCAAATGAAAATATATGGGTCATAGTGAATAGACTGACTAAGAGTTCCAATTTCATTCGGGTTAAGTAACTAGGACGGCACCTGTTTTAGCGAAGTTATTTATGAAGAATATAGTTAGACTCCATGGAATTCCTAGTTATGTAGTAAGTGATAGAGATTCCTTGTTCACTAGCGAGTTCTGGAAGAGTCTACAGGAGATTTTAGGAACCAAGCTCAAAATGAGAAAGACCTACATTTACTCGGCACCTTGGCCCGGCTATAAGACGTTGGTTGCAGAATTTATATTTGAAAGTAAGCAGGCATAATGTGAAGGGTTGGTCCACTTAGAGTCGTAAGGGAGTTTACTTTGAGTTAGAAGAGTGTTTACGCCTGGATTTCTCAACATCAACCCAGAGTTGTTGGAGGTCTTGCTCCGAGTCATAATGGCGGTTACTCCGAGTCGGCCTCGATGGATAGGGGTCAGTGTAATGGATGATGGATCGACATTAGATAATGGGTTCACCAAAAGCCTTGGATCGACAGTTGGAGCGTGGATCGGTTATTCTCGATTGGTTATATGTGATCAGTTGTTTACAATCGATCATGAGAGTTTGGGGTCGATAGAATAGCTTGGGTTTGGTGCAGTCGGTCAGGTTGGCAATTTTGGATCAACTAAGTGGATCGGCATGAGTGGATCGGCATAAGTGGATCGGCAATAATGGGTTGGTTATCTTGGTTCGGCAATAAGATTCGGCATTGGACGGAGCGTAGGCTATTCCGAGTCCTACGGGAAATGGCTTCGAGTCGCACTTCTAGGGTCTATCGTGTAAGGGTCAGCTAACTTTGTTCGAACTCACGAATGGAGGAGTGGATTAACACAAGAAAACATGAGTTACTTTGAGTCGCGGTCCAGGTTACTTCGAGCGCACGTGGGACCTACTTTGGGTTGACATCTAGAGAGTCCCAAGTCGATTGTGAGGGGTCGGCATACCTGGGTCGGTCTACCTAGCCTATCAATTGTGGGCCGAGCTCTCTTAGTCATGGGCCTGGACAGAGGAGCCAGACTATCTTTGCCTATAAATAGAGGGGCAGGGGTCCATTTTAGGGGATCTTGTTTCTAGAAACCGAGGAAAGACTCTGCCATTTCTTGTACTTATTTCCTTTTCATTCTAAACTAAATTCAAGCTGTTCTTTGTGGATTGTATCTGTATTCAAGCAATTAGAAGAGCAATAAAAATTGCATTCAAAATGGATGTAGGCAGTTACACTGAACCACTATAATTTTGTTGTTCTTTCTTTTTACTGCTATTTTTGCATTAATTTGTTTTACTCCTCTGTTTCAATTTAGTGTTTTCATTTATCTCTCTACACAAATCTATTCTAGGTTGTTAGTGACCAATTGTGGTGCTAATATTTTGGTGCTTTCACTGATAACATTCATTCTCAATTGTTTGAATCTACTTTGTTGCTATTGGATTGAACAAATCCCCCGAAGGAGATCTAAGTTTATTCTCAGGAATTTACAAATTCTATTGAGAGTTCCTATAGAATACTCTAAGATGTCAAGGCCATGTACCAGATCCTCCTCCCATAATGCTAATGCTAATGTGATCGCTAGTATCCAGCAATTAGGACTAAGCAATCAACTAGCTAATGCAGTGCAGAACCGACCGCCATCTAGAACCATGCAGCAACTGCCACTAGGGCAGAGTTCATTGATCTAATGAGGGAGCTCATGGAAAGCAGGGGAGAGCTTAATGAGCAGATTCAAGCAAATGCCAACATGTTGAATCAGATTGCATAGCATCAGCGTCAGAACGTTTGAGGAAGCCCTGCTTCCTATTCATAATCCGATAGCTCAGCTTCGTCAGATGAACACCATAGGCATAGATGCCTCAGGATAGAGATGGTACAAGCTAGAGCAATAGAACAATTTGTGACAAGTCTACGTGGACCACCCAACAGAGCTGATCCAGAGTCCTTGACTGGGACAGTGGCTACTCAACTGCACCTGGGAAGTCATGCTCAACCTAGAATGAGAAACTTAGGCTCTGGAGCACGCATAGAAGCTGGTCAACCGCCTCATCAGGGTGGTAGTGAAGCAGGTCCTAAGGGTGCACACTTAGATGATCACCGGCTGAGAAGGCTCCAACCGGAGCAATCATGCAGGAGGGATACCATCCTAGCACCTCCTATTCAGACTCTGGATTTGTCTGCTATGGTCAGGCAGCTGATAACGGAGAACCAGGGCCTGACCAATGATGATTAAGGAGTATCGAGGAGTCATACTTTGTTTACTGATAATATATTACAAGCTGAGTACCCTCGGAGATTCAGCATGCCTAAGATACCTGCTTATGAAGGGAAGACCGACCCTCTACAACACATAATAAGATACGAGTGGATGATGGACTCGGCTAGGGCGAATGATGTGACTAAATTTAGGTGCTTCCCAATAACTATGTCTGAAATCGCTACCAAGTGGTTCACAAGACTCCCCCAGCGGTCGATTACAAGATTTGATGAGTTGGCAACGAAGTTCATGGAGTAATTCAGGATCCATGCTACTCGCCCAAAGACATGATGTCGTTGTCCAGTGTGATTCAAGCTCCAGGTAAATCATTGAAGGACTATTTACAGAGATTCCATGTTGCTTCTACCGAAGTTAATAATCTGAATGACCACACCATCCTTATGGCCGTGATGTGGGGGTGGATCCAGAATCTGAGTTTGGTAACTGGCTGGCGGGCAAACCGCCGACCACCCTGGAACGATTTTATTCGAAGGCGAATCAATTCATGAGGAAGAAAGAGGCTAGATTGTCAAGAAGGAGCAGTGCTCCAGGACCCAGTAGGGAAGCAGTGTAGAGCAACATTGCAGTAAAGCAATCTAGCAAGAGCTCTAGTAAGGTCCAAGTTAATGTTCAAAATAAGCCAGAGCAACCAAAAGGAACCGGAGGAGGAAATTTTGGACGAAAGAGGAAAGCAAGAAAGTAGAAGCCAAGGATCCCGACCTATAATGAATATAGACCCCTGAACACATGTTTGGAGAATATTTATCTATCAACCTTTAATATTTTTCTATACTGAAAGTCGTGCCTAAAAGAATCGACTGAGGAACAAAAGCAGATCGGAAAGTATTGCCGGTTTCATGAGACTTATGGGCGCAATACTGATGAATGTAGACACCTCCATGATGCTATTGAATAGATGATTCATCAAAATAAGTTGCAGCAGTTTGTTAAGAATGCGCAGGAAGGCGGACATTGGACATCCGACACTAATCACGGACAAGCTTCAGGCCAACCTGTGGAGCCCGCTCGGACTAGAGGAAGACTAGTCATAAACACGATAATAGGTGGGCCTCATCCTACAGATAAGAGTTGGTAAGAAATGGAACGGTATGCTAGTTCCTTGAAGCATGCGGATTTCGAGTGCTGCTCAAACACAATAGACAGGAGTCCAGCAAAGCAACATCGGATGATGACGGACGATATAGTGTTCCAGAGTCATGATGCCGATCGAGTGGAGGCTCACCCAATAGTTATTTCAGCTTTAATCAACCAAGACACTTGTAAGGAGAATATTAATTGATTGTTGGAGTTCTATCAATATTATTTTTAAGAAAGCTTATGACCAGATGAAGATGGAGGTGAAGGATTTGAAACCATCTAAATTCTGTATTCACGGCTTTAATGGTGCATCTACTGATGTAGTGGGTTTTGTCGAATTGCCAGTTAGGCTAGGAGAAGTTGAACATAGGACGGTACGGATCCAACCGTTCATTGTTTTGGATGTTGATTCCCTGTATAATGTTTTTCTAGGTCGACCGGCCATGACAGAGTTTAGGGCAGTCTGCACTGTGGTGCTTAACCTTGAAATTTCGAAAGACAATAGAGTTGGTGTAGTGCATGGCGATCAAGCGACTGGTCATGCTTGTTCTGTGGCTGAGCTGAGAGAGGCCAAGCGAAGGGAGAAGGGAAAGGGCATGGACAAATTCGTCCGCATCCAAGTTGCTGAAAATTGACAAGCAGTGCCTGAGCCTTGGCATGGGCAATATAGCCAGATCCATAGAGACATAGATCCGAGAGATGACGATGAAGAACCCAAGCAAGCCAAGGCAACGTCGGTTGAACTGACGATTGACATCACAATCAGTCCTGATGACCCGTCACGGGTATTGAAGATAGGATCATAGCTTAACCCCTCAATGATGAGAGATCTTACAGATTTCCTCCAAGCGAATCTCTATGTTTTCGCTTGGACCCATTCTGATATATGCAGGATTTCTCCCGCCATCGCAAGTCGTATGTTGAACATTGACCGAAATATGTGCCATGAAGCAAAAGATATAGGCCATGGATCTAGGGAGGTCAGCTGCTCTCAAAGAGGAGGTGGATAATCTCAAAGCCAATGGGTTTATCCATGACACCCTCTATCATGGATATACAACCCTATACTAGTGAGGAAGGCAAATGGGAAGTGGAGGACCTGCGTTGATCACTCGGACCTGAACAAGGCATGCCCTAAGGATAGTTTTCCATTGTCCAGAATTGATCAACTGTTTGACTCGACATCAGGGCATGAGTTGTTGCCATTTATAGATGCGTATTGGGGATATAATCAAATCTCGATGCACATCACAGATCAGGAGCACACCAGTTTTGTCACATATGATGGATTGTACTGTTTTGTAGTGATGCCTTCCGGATTAAAGAATGCTGGGTCATCTTATCAACGTCTGGTGAATTGGATGTTTAAAGACTAGATCGGTAGAATGATGGAAGTCTATATGGATGATGTTCTTGTGAAATCATGACAGTAAACGACCACATTCGTGACTTGGCGGAGATGTTTGATATACTCAGGTTTTACGGTATGAAAATCAATCCATTGAAATGTCCTTTGGCATTGCATTGGGGAAGTTTTTGGGTTTCATTATTAACGCATGGGCATTGAAGTGAACCCAGAAAAGATCCAAGCCATTCGAGATAAATGGGCACCTAGAACCATAAAACAAGTGTAGAGCCTGAATGGGAAGGTCGCTGGATTGAGTTGATTTATATCTAGAGCAACCGACAAATGTATTCCCTTCTTTGATTTGGTAAGTAAAGGGAAAACAAATTATGAATGGACATCGGATTATGAAGATGTGTTTCAAGCTCGGGTAAATTAATGGGAGAATCCCCCTACTCTGTCAAAGTCCATAAATCGCGAGGTGTTATACATTTGCTTAGTCGTATCCCAGCATGCCATAAGTGCAGCTTCGATCTGTGAGGAGAACCGAATCCAAAAGACGGTATACTATGTTAGTAAGCGTTTAACAGGGACAAAGAGAAATTATCCCAAAATGGAAAAGTTGGCTTACTGTTTGATGATTGCGTCATGCAAACTTCGTCCGTATTTCTAGGCTCATCGGACAATATCTATACCGATCAACCTTTATAGCAGGTGCTCCAACGACAAGAGACTTCTAGAAGGTTGCTTAAATGGAATATTAAGCTCAGTCAATTCGACATCACCTATTTACCTCGAAGAACTATCCAAGGACAAGCATTGGCAGATTTAATTGCAGAATTCACTATGCAGGATGAACCAAATGGATGTGATGCGATTCCTGTTGCACGATGGAAGCTGTATACCAATGGATCATCTAGTGACCATTATTCTGGGGTGGGTTTTGTTCTTGTAACTCTCAAGAACCGATCAATTTGTTATGCTTTGAAGCTTGATTTCCCCGCTATGAACAATGAAGTCGAGTATGTAGCATTGACTGATATACTGAAACTTGCTAAAGAACTTGGAGTGAAACCGTGAAATCTTATGTGACTCACATCTAGTGGTATACCAAGTATGGGGAGACTACCAGGCAAAGGGGCAGAGGCTTGCTCCAAACCTCACGCGGGTCCAGGAATTATTGGTGGACCTCGAATACTAAGATATTTCGCACATCCCATGCGAGAAAAATGGGGAAGCTGATTCCTTGGCTAAATTTGCAAGCATTAGCAATGCACAACAGATTGGCCATGTTCCCATCGAAACTCTACATGCCTCAAGTATAAATGCAATGGAAGTTGATTATATGTCAGAAACGAAAACCAAAAGGAAGTCGTGGATGTCACCATTCAAGAATACTTGTTGCATGGGACCTTTCCTGAGAGAAGAAACAAGAGACGACTAGTCCATCGCAAGGCCTTGCGATATGTTATGAAAGACGGGATTATATATCGAAAGGGATTCACAGTTCCCTTGCTTAGGTGCGTCGCCCATGCCGAGATAAAACAAATTTTGAAAGAAGTCCATGAAGGAGAATATGGCAACCATATTAGGAGGTGGACACTAGCCAAGAAGATACTCTATTATGGATACTATTGGCCGACCATAAATCGGGTGCCACGGGCTATTTGGCGAGATGCAATAAATGCCAAAAATATGCCAAAATCACAAGAGCATGCCGATAGAAATCGTGCAAACGGTTCGCCCATGGCCATTTCAAATATAGGGAATCGACATTATCGACTCGCTGCCAATCTCCAAAGGTGGTGCAAGATACGCAATTGTCGTAGTCGACTACTTCACCAAATGGGTAAAAGTAGAGTCGTTAGCTACGATCGCCACCAAAAAGGTCATTAATTTTGTTGTGTGGAACATTATATGCCACTTCGGTCTCCCGTAAACTATCATTACTTACAACGAAACTCAATTTGAGAGTAAGGAATTCAAAGAGTTTTGTTGGAAACATCACATTGAGAAGAGGTTTGCAGCAGTCACTCACCTTAAAGCGAATAAGAAAGTTGAAGCCATAAATAAGATAATCAGATACATCTTGTAAAAACGTCTAGAGATTGCTAGAGGCAAGTGGGTGGATGAGCTTCCAACGACACTCTGGGCATACAGAACCAACCATCGGTCCACGACTGGCTATACTTCCTTTGCTTTGGCATATAGCACCGAAGTAGTTATACATATGGAACTTGAAGTCCCTTCCCACCGGGTAACTTACTATGATCCCAGAACAAACAAAGATCTTTTACTAGAACCGTTGGACTTTGTTCACGAGAAGTGCGAGAAAGCTGATTTAAGGGCAGATGCATATTGGCACCGAGTCACCCGATAATATAATGAAAAAGTCCGACCAAGAGTTTTCGATATGGGCGACCTTGTTTTGAAGAGAGTTTTTCCGGTTCCGTCACATATGAATCCCACATGGGAAAGTCCCTGTGTCATGAACGGAGGCTTGGAGAAGGAACCTTCAAGCTAGCGACTGTTTATGGCATGAAACTGTCCAGAGCATTGAATAGCAAGCATTTGTGCCATTATTATACTTAGCGTATTTCTTTTGCATTTCAGTATTAGTTGTTTGCAGTATTTGTTTCCTTTGTTGTTCTTTGTTTTCGATATGTAATATGACAATTCAGTTTGCCCCTATTTTCTATAATCAATAAAAGCTTGAAGCTTTTTTTCTATGAATTGTTGATGTTCTGTGTCATATAATTACATAACAAGGTTGGTTAACACTAATCAGTGTGACTTATGAACACACACAGAAAACTAAAAGTTGACCGGCTATGCACATAATTTCTCTAAGTCTATGAAGCGGATCAGAGTACTCAGAGTCCCCAGAGCACGGACTAGTGTATAAACGATTTCAAAAATCTCTAAGTCCCTAAAGCGGGTTGGAGTACTATGGGTCCCAGAGTGCAGATTAGAATATAAATGATTTCCAAAAGCTTTAAGTCCCTGAAGTGGATTAGAGTCCCAGAGCATGGACTGGAGTATAAGATTTCAAGAATCTCTAAGTCCCTGAAGCGGAATAGAGCACTCTATGTCTCCAGAGCTTGGAATAGAGTATAAAAATTTATATATATATATATATATATATATATATATATATATATATATATATATATATATAAATCTCTAGGTCCCAGAGTGTGGATTAGAGTGCTCTAAGTCCCCTAAGTGGGGACTAAAGCGTTAACAACTTCGAAAAATTCATAAGTCCCTAAAATGTGGACAGAAGTATTCTACGTGCTTCGAAAGCGAACTAGAGTTTAAATGACTCACGAATCCTTGAATCTAAGTAGAAGATTGAATTATAAGAGATGTAATGAAAATCTGGAAATGCAAAGGAACAAAATTTTATTTACTTCTCAAAAAATTTCCTTACAGCTCCTCCCAAAGTTTGGAGGCCAAGTCTATCTACAACGATTACTAACAAA
This sequence comes from Allium cepa, assembly GCA_030765085.1. Lineage (NCBI taxonomy): Eukaryota > Viridiplantae > Streptophyta > Magnoliopsida > Asparagales > Amaryllidaceae > Allium > Allium cepa. The sequence goes on along the minus strand of CM060941.1, from coordinate 506,539,432 downwards.
AGAAAGATAAAAGAAAAGGAAAACAATAATATGATTCTAAATTATTTGACCTAAGCAAGATATTGCAAGGCAATAACTATTACTTTAGTTTTCTCTCCTTCTTTGGTTTTTCTGGAGTCTCCTCGGCTAAGCGCTTTTTCCTGGACCCTTTATTTCCTTGCGATATGGTACCTATGGGAGGCGGAGGAACCTCCAAGGATGTGGTCCTGCCAGGGAGAATAACCATCAGTGGCCTATTTAGGGGATCGTCTATCTCCACCACCTTGGGCTCGGTTATTACCCTGATTTTCTCCTTTTCTTCCTCATCGAGTTGCTCCTTCATGCTAAGCTTTCAGGTGTGCTCGAAAGCACCTATGATTACAACATCATCATGCTCCTTGGCGGGTGAAGGATCTTCGGGCTTATCCTCAGCTAGTACTCTGATTACTTAAGCATCAGGGCTTGGTGTATCTAAGACTGATGGAGCCCCAACATCTTTCTCTTCTGGCTCTGTGGCGACATCGCTCTTAAAAGTCCATTCGGGACCAGAATGACTTTCAAGATTCCATAAAAAGCAGATATTAGTGTACATCGATTATTCACCGAGAATAGTGACTTCTTGAACTTTAGAAAGTGACATTAAGTACTAGCATCTGGTTGACTTTCTGTGGTCATTGGAGTATCCCCTTGTTGGTTGGAGGCAATTGATGAATTCTAAGTCCGGGTTTCTTCGGATCATAACCATCGTGCTAGTCGAGAGGATCGAGAGACGAAGTCTTGGCCGGCTGGACGGAAGGATGGACTTGAGACTCGGTACTAGATGGGCCGACGGTATCCTCTTTCTCCTTCAATGTCGGGGAAGCTCTGCAAAAGAGAATTCTTGCTGTGGCTAAATTTGAGGGCTCATTTCCTAGGAGCACTTCTTTCGCGAGTGCCTCCTCATCAATCTCTTCAATGCCCGACTCTACTTTTTTAATCTTAATTAGAGCGTCCCATGCTTTGACAAGCAATTTGAGGTAGCTATCACCCAAGAATGATAAATTGCGATGAATGACGACCTTTGCGTTAAATTCGACGACGAGTGGGACAAATAAGCTTTTATTCTCTTCCCTATCGAATTCAGTCGCTGCCTCTATTCGAGAATCGGCCTCAGCTAGTGTAGCTTTCTTGTCGTCTTCACGAGTGGCGTCCTTCAACACTTCAATCTACGATAGTTCTTCGTCAAGCTTTGACATTAAGTTTTCGGTCTCGACAATTTCTTCGCAGTACTTCTACGATTCCTCATGTGCTGCTATTTTCTTTTCTTTTTTTAGAAAGCAGCTCCTCTAACTCTTTAACTCGACGAGCTAGGATTTCTTTCTCTTTTAGCAGAGAATCGGTCTCTGAAGCTAAAGCTCCACTACATTGGAGCTCTTTGTTTGATTCCTTTTATGACTGGCCTCTAAGAGGTTGACCGCCTCAGTTGTATCTTTATCATTGTTCTTAGTGGTCTCAAGTTGGGCTTTGTATGAGAACTGCTCTTTATCCAAGATTTTTATAATGTCTTTATCGTGGACGGCATCAAGCTTGAGGCGGTCGATCTCATATTGACGCTCAGTATAAACCTTTGAAACTTTTTCCACTAGGTGCACAAATGCATCATGTTAAACATACACATCGTTGGTGCATGTAAGAGCATCTACTTTAACATTCATGGGGATAGGATGTATGGCGGGAAGGAATTTCAGCCCGTTGAAATAGATCTTTGGGAACACGGCCTTAAGCTCGGCTAATTTCTCCACTGTGGTTGGGTCATGAGCGGAAGCTGGAGGAGTTGGTCTCGTCATAGTTAATGATTTCTTATGATGCTCGCAAGATTGCTTGGTGCTCGAAGAATCGGAGTATTGATTATAGGGAGCGTCTGATTGGGAGCCTTGATGCGTAGATTTTTCTCCGCCGTGCACTAAGGATTTGCGGGTTCACTTGGATGCGAAAAGTTCCCATTGGTTCTCCTTATGGAGGATGAAGATGATTCTCTTGAATGATAATCTCTACCTCTGCCTTCATCTTTATCTCTTCATTTATCAAACCCTAAATCCTGACTTGAGTAATGAAAGATGGAGGATCATCAAAGACGGTCGAATCCATGCAAGCGAGTCATCTCAACTGTACAAAAAGTTAAATGAGAACGAAGTAGTCGAAGTCACACGACAAACTGAATGCAAGTTGGTGGTGGACTGTTAGTGTTTGTGTTTATCCTAGTACATCCCCTTAACGGACCAGTGGTTTTTGCTTTACTCATTGGATTTTTTTCTCCATGATTATGAAGTTGCATGCCTTCACCGCTTCTCGCATGCGAGCTGAACCCCATGGCACCAGAATTGGCAAAGTCATAGTTCAATAAGTCATCAGGGATGGGTAAGTTAGAAAGCCCATTCAGCAAGCTTTCAATTTTCTAGGAAGATGGTCACTTCTCGATAGAAGTTATCACAAACTTTGAGGCTCCCCAACTTTAGACTTTTTAAGTTTCTACGCTGAACTCTTTTTATTTTTTGAAGGAGGCGAAGGTTGGTTAGTATTGGAAGCGTCGGCCTCCGATGATTGTCCAAGGCTTATATTCTCATCGATTGGTGCTGGGACCTCCGTTTCTTTGATCTCTCCTTCCTTGATTGTGTCGTGAGCTCCTTCGACAAGAGGCACCGAGGAACCAACTCTTTCTCTCCTCACTTAAGTAGTTTCCCTTAAAGAGGTTGTACTTCTTGGAAGGTTGATCCAGCGACCATCCTCTAATAATCTGAATAACAAGCACAAGTCATCGATGACTACTAGTTTGATGTCCCGATATTCTACTGAAGTAAAACGAATAGGCTCGACCGATTCGGAGTACCTAGTGCCTTCGTGCCATGGGTATATACCTGAAGGGATTAAAAAAGTTCAAACTTTCAAAAATATGTGATTAAATTCCTAGAATGAAGGGTGAGGCGAGAATGAAAGTTTCATCCTTCCAGCAATCTTCTCGCAAAGCTAGGAAGGCAGTGTACAAAGAGCCACTCCTGCTTCATTTTAGAGAGCTTGTTCTGCATGCCCATAAGAACCTGGCTTTTAGGAAGTGGTTCGAGAAATATGTAAGACGGGCTATCGGCGCGTCTTTTGAAGTGGTAAATGTAGCGAATGTCCTTCGGAGTTGGAGGACTGAACAGGATACTCATGAACAGTAGAAAGGGGCTGTGAATAAATAAGTAGCTGTTGGGACTCGGTTGTGTGGGAGAGATCCATATGTACTTTAACACCTCACGAATGAACGAGTTGAAAGATGGCACGCATCTGGCCCAGCATATGAATTTGTTGCATGCGGTATATCCGACTTGGGGCAGATGGGGTCGATCTTGCCACGACGGAACTAAAACATCTTCAAACGGGATTTCGTGAATAGAGCACAATCGAGGAAGAGTGGCTTCGTCGATTGTCGAGGCTTGCGATTCAACTGGGTTGCCCAAGATAATAGCTCCGTCTATGGCATTAGGAGCCAGATCTATGACTTCGGCAGAAACGATTGGAATGTCGGGAATGGGGAAAAATGGCAGACTCGATGTCTTTACTACCTCCTACCGCTGACTTACTCTAGGCTTGTCGAAGAGAGTGGCAGAACTTGATTTCTTATCTGATTTAAAAGACATTGCGGGAAGGTGCTTGATGTGAATAAATACTTATTTAAGCTATACTCGAAAGATAATTAATATTGGACATACCAATAATATATTCCCCAATGTCATGTGTGAACTAGTGCGACGATTCTGACATAAGTACAAAGAACTTAAGATTTAAAAGACAAGTATGACACAATAAAGTTTTGAGTAATCCCCCTGGCAAGTAGTTGATAACGAAAGTCTTGGAATTGGCATTGGCATTGGCATCATAGATTCTAAAGGCTATTACTTGCATTTGTTGGGCTAGATTCACATTTAGAATTGCTTAAATCGTGGATTTGTTAGTCCGAGTTAAGTCCATAGGCTTGCATGTCATGGTCCTTGTCATTGTTCATTATTTTATGCTTAGGTATGGGGGTGTGTAGTCATAACGTATGCATTGGTCAAGTTCGGTTGGTCCTTACTACCAATGTCGACCCCGACACTTAGTACCGACCCGATCTCCCACTGTCGAAACATACCGACCCACGCTCCTTTAGAATACGGACCCGATCTCACTGACCCGACCCGGACTCGCATATCTTACCAACCCGCTCTTATATTAGAAGCCTACCGACCCTACTCTACTCCATTAACCTACCGACCCCTCTCCTTCGATCGGCATACCGAACACAATCCGTCATCTAAATATCCTCCTCATAAATCCTTTCCCAAACAGTCTCACATCTATCCCACATCGATACTATTTCACACCGACCCCTATTCTAACCCATCATAAGTCCAAAAGACTTCTACCGAACCCTCGTTTTCTATCTTCTTCTCCATCTCCTACTCCTTCTTCTTCTTCTCTTTACCCTTATATCCTAATTTAACCCATCAATCCATCTACCTAAGAGACTCTCAGACTCATTACCCTACGCTCTAGTAAAAGCTCACAACACATCACAAATTGCATGGATAAAGGAATGTTCGTACCTATGTGTATCAGGTTAGATTAAAGGCAATCGTTTGGGGATTACAGGATTGGGGAAAAAAGAAGAGCAACTGTGGGAATTTGGTAGATATCGAGTTTGGATTTGAGGTTAGGGGTTGAAAAACTTATTTTTGTTTGTCAGGGTTTGGCAGGAAAGTTTCCTATGCAAAGGCAAAGAAAAAGAAGTGAAATAGTAAAGTAAAGAAGGAGGAGTGAGATAGTGAGCTTAGGCATTTATAGGGCTGGGTGGAATACGAACCGGTCTCCTCCTGAAGACCCGGTCGTATTCCAAGGGGTCCGTTGTTAAATATGCCGACCCCAACCCATGTATGTAAATTCAAGGATCGGTATTTAAGTGTCGATCCCCTCTTTAAAAAAAATATAATAATAAATAAAAATGATGATAAAATAAAAAATATACATATACATGTAATGATAAATGAAGATGATGGTGCAATGAAAAGATGGATGTACCCTGATAGGTAGAGAAATGTGGGTTTGGAAAACCCACTGTGATTCAGCCTTTGAAAGGTTGTATGCATTCGGCTATTGAAAAGTTAAAACAGGATTCCAGGAATTCCTCTAAGACATAATTAATGCGTTCAGATGGAGCAGAGCTTCATCGAAGGCTAAGGAAAATCTATAATCAGTTATCAGTTTGAATGAGCTAGCTTCGAGAAACAGAGTTTACTTGCTGATTCAAAGCACGTCATGTTGTTCACAAGACACACTTTGGGGGGGAAATGTTACTCGGCACCTTGGCCCGGCTACGAGATGGTGGTTGTAGAAGTTATAAGCGGGCGTATAGTCAGGGGTTGGTCCACTTCGAGTTGTAAGGGAGTTTACTTCAAGTCAGAAGAGGGTTGCTCTTGGATTTCTCAATATCAACTCCTAGTTGTTGGAGATCTTACTCTGAGTCATAATGGCGGTTACTTCGAGTCAGTCTCGATGGATAGGGGTCGGTGTGTAATGGATGATGGATCAGCATTAGATGATGGGTTCACCAAAAGCTATAGATCGGCAATTGTAGCAAGGATCGTTTATTCTCGATCGGTTATATGTGATTGATTGTTTACAATCGACCATGAGAGTTTATGGTTGGCAGAATAGCTTGGGTTCGGTGCACTCGGTCAGGTCGGTAATTTTGGATCGGCATAAGTGGATCAACATGAGTGGATTGGCATAAGTGGATCGGCAATAGTGGGTTGGTTATTTTGGTTCGGCAACAATGGTTCGACATTGGATGGAGCGTAGGCTATACTGAGTCCTTCAAGGAATGGCGTCGGGTCGCTCTTCTGGGGTCGGTCGTATAGGGGTTTGCTAACTTGGTTCGAACTCACGAATGGAGGAGTGGATTAACATTAGCAAAAACATGAGTTACCTTGAGGCGCGGTCCAGGTTACTTCGAGCGCACGTGTAGCTACTTTGGGTCGGCATTCAGAGAGTCACGGTCGGTTGTGAGGGGTTGATATACCCGGGTCAGTCTACCTAGCCCATCAACTGTAGGCCGAGTCATGGGCCTGGACAGGGGAGCCAGACTATCTTCGTCTATAAATAAAGGGGCTGAAGTCCAGTTTAGGGGATATTTTTACCAGAAACAAAGGAGTGACTCTATCATTTTTTGTACTTATTTCCTTTTCATTCTAAACTAAATTCAAGTTGTTCTTTGTGGATTGTATCTGTATTCAAGCAATTGGAAGAGCTATAAAGATTACATTCAAAGTGGACATAGGCAGTTACGCCGAATCACTATAATTTTGTTGTTCTTGCTTTTTACTATTATTTTTGCATTAATTTGTGCTACTCCTCTGTTTGAATTTACTATCTTCATTTATCTCTCTACACAAATCTATTCTAGGGTGTTAGTGACTAATTCTGGTGCTAACACTTACCATCTACAAACCGATAGGCAAACAAATAAAGTTAACAAAGTCTTGGAAGATTTGTTAAGAGTTTGTATGTTAGATTTTGGAAAATCATGGGAAGAACAGCTACACTTAGTCGAGTTTTCATATGACAATTCTTATCAGACTAGTATAGGGATGTCACCTTTGGAAGCTTTGTGTGGAAAGATTTGCAGATCACTAGTTTATTGGTTAGAGGCTGGGGATAGGTTATTTCGTGGTCCGGATTTGGTTAAAGAAGCTGCACAGAAGGTTAAGTTGATTCAAGCAAGGATGAAGGAGGCTCAGTCTAGGTAGAAGAGTTATGCATATAGAAGATGGAAAGACATAAGAGTTCATCATTAGAGATCATGTTTTATTAAGGTATCCCTGATGAAGAGTGTGATTAGATTCGGGAAATCAGTGAAGTTGGCATTGATATTCATATGACCATTTACTATTATAGAAAGGATCGGGAAACTGGCATATAGAGTAGAGTTACCGAGAAGTTTGGCAGGAGTTCACAATGTTTTTCATGTTTCTCATCTAGGAAAGTGTGTTAAAGATTCGGAATCTACTTTAGCATCGATTATAATAGATAACTTAGTAGTAAAACCAGACTTGAATATAGTTAGAAAGCCAATTCGCATGTCACGAGAGATTAAAAAAGACTATGGAGCAAAATAGTCAAATTCGTGAAAGTCCAGTGGAGCGATGATGAGAAAGACTGTACTTGGAAGACAGAGAGCCGGATCAGAGACGCTTATCCTGATTTGTTTGAGGGTATGTTTTACCTTTACTTTCGATTTGTTGTGTATCTTATCGTGATTTCGAGAACAAAATTCTTTAAGGATGGGAGATTGTAACACCCCATATTTTTAGTAACATTATTTATGATATTTAATTGTCTAAGTTAAATAAAATTATGTGATGATTGGGGGCCTGAGATTTGTAATTAACAAAGGGTAGTCATGCCTTGATAACAAATGAACTAAAATAAAATGGTTAAGTATAATAGGTGGGGGCAAAATAGGAAAATGAGCATTCTAATACCTTAAACCCTTAGCCGTACATCCTCACACTCAAATTATTTGCAAAAAAAAAAAAAAATTAAATTCTGTGGCTGGCGACCATTAGCAAGAACAAGTGGAAGAAGTAGCTAAAGGAAGAAGATTAATCAACTTAATTCGTTCAAATCTGAAATCTTTAATCTCAAAAGCTAAGGTGAATAATGACCCACATCTCATTTTTCTAATTGTATTCGGTTTTAAGATGAATCTAAAGTATCTTGCATGATTATGCCATGTTATTGAATGATTAATTGTTTACATATGTTTGTTGATGATTTATGCTTAATCATATAGGTTTTATGATATGTTTTAATGTGAAACCCTATTTGATGACATCCAAATGCCTTGTGATTTTAGATATAGATCAGAAATGATATTTTAGATGCGGATCTCAATTTCCATGATTTTCTGAATTAATGTGGATTTTAAATTAATTTTCTGGTGTAGAAAATGATTATTTGGGTTTTAATTATTTATGTCTAAATAATTAATATTTTGGGCCTCTAGATAGGGGATGTTACATATGCTTAGTCATCAATCAACTAGTATTTCATTACTACAACAATTAAACAATGAAGATTAATTATCGATCAGTTCAACCATAACTCATTGTTGACGCCAAAAATGGATTAACACCCAAGAATAAATTATAGTGAAGCTTTAAGCCCTTGATTTAGCAGATAATAGTTGAAATAAAAGGAAAAATAACATAAATAAAGTAAAGAGACACAATATTTTATAGTAGTTCAGCAATATATGGCCTACGTCCACTTTATAGCATTATTGCTTATAGATTTGATGTAGTTTGTTTGAGATTGCAAGAGATTTGAAAGAGAATAAGTCATAAGTACAGAGGTTGAACATATTCTATGTCTTAGAATTGCACATAGTAACAGCCTTGGTGATTGTTGTGTGGAGACAGAAGATGAAGAAGAAGCAGAGCTTTCACATAATGATGGCGAAAGCCAGATCCTATTTTGATTACTTTATGGTTTGTGTTTATAGTGAAACGGTTGTGTTGGATCTGAACTACAGTCCAGATGTCGGCCCATAGCAGTGTGTAAAATCGCAAGACTATCCAAATTTAACAAACATATCGATACTGACTTGTTCATGTCGATGCCGACATATTTTCTTTGTTCAATTTTTCATTAAACCCTTTTGCACTCTTCTTCTTGATCCGTTTTGAGGAATCCCATGTTTTTTCTACCGATCGTTGGTTTATTTTGATGATCGTTCCTTCATTACCTGGTTTACTATGTTGTTTTAGCTTTTAATTTTTCAATTCTTCGAATAGGTCGTTCAAAATCCTTGGAAATCACTTGAGAAAGCATGGTTGAAGTATATAATAACTTGTGTGAAGTTGGAGGAGAGAATTTTGAACCAAAACATGTTGTCGCCATCATGAACATGTCGGCACCGACTTGTTTGGTTAGCTTATTTTTTGGGTGATTTTCTACGAGCCATTTCTTTGCTTCATGTAGACGTGCCTCTAAGATTTCAGGTCATTTTGTCTTCATTTTGACATTCTAACTTCTATTAACTTTTTCTTGGTTAAAAACACAGTTAACATTTAGCCCTTGGAGTACGCTTTTGTTGAAAACAAAGTGTGCTCTAGATTGAAATAAGGCTCGGGCGATTATTCTATGTATTCAAGTTAATCATTTGAATGTTATGTTGAGACGTTGCTTTTATCTAACTTTGTTTAACCTATTTCCATTAACTATCTGCTTTAGTTTGAATCGAAATTCCTCTTCTCTGCATTGGCAAAATAATTTGCATACCAAAAAACCTCGTGCCACTTTAAGTAGTAGGTAGATTTATTGTGCTGCTTTTGAGTTGAATAGAAGGAAAAATAACATGTTGGTATCAACTTAAACATGTTGTTACCAAGATGTTGACTTGTGAAAAATCTTATAAATTTAACATGTGTACTGGTTTTGTCTTTATGCTTTCATTCCCTCTTTTTCTACTGCCAAGTCTTCTACCCGAGTTTTTTAATCCCTCACTGCCCAACTGTCCCAAATCCACCATTCTCAACCAACTACCATGCCTTCATCATCTTCTATCCCTCTTTAACTAATACGAGTGGCCCTAAATATTTTGTTGCCACCATGTCTCTTTCTAAATTTGTCGGCCCCGACTCTTTTCGAAACCCTAGACTCAATTAAAACTTCGACTTGAACTGTAGGTTGGCATCGACAAATCTTGAAGTACTGATGGTGGAGGCGATGATCTGGACTTGTTGATCTTGATTCTAAGGGAACTAACTGATTTTTGGTGTGTTAGCTTGGCGGTAGAGTTTACTTTTGCCTTGGTTGAATACGCTTGATTTCGAAGAGGAGTTTGATTCTCCTACTTTGATTGCCTTTTTTAATGAAGTTAGCTAAGTGTCGATCATCGAATAGATTTCAATAAGACGGCCTACTTTGAACTCGGGAATATTGGATGATTCCATCACATTGTCGTTCTATTTCAACACTTCTAGTGATCCTAAAAGGAAAACTTTCTGCATCGTTTCGGACGATGGATCTATCATCGATTTCCATTGTTAATAAGTAAGTTCTTAAGTAGATAATTCTAAAGTGTAATGTGACTAGGTTTTCAAGCGCAAGCAAGCTATCTATGTAGGATGGTCTATTCATGATGTTCGAGATACTTGACTCACTTTGCGTAGATAACACATTACATCTTCCAAGGTCAATGCTTGGAATCCAATCGGTCAATTCACGTGGATTTCTTTTGGATTCCTAATGTTGGTTACATAGCTATCTTATTCTAAGTAAACATACCTGGCCACGTTGAATGCCAGGTTTTACTTTTTTAAATGGATCATCATTCACCTTATCTCAAGCCCGACAAAGGGTCGTCTACTCATACCAAAGCTGCATCAACTACTGCTTTGGCTTCACTATCTGTTTCAGTCGGAACTAACCAACCAACAACTTCTAAGTACCAAGGCCTACTAATGGCAGTTGATCTAGTACATCATCCGTTACTTCTACGGTTAAGGATTCTGAACGACCCACTGAGCGAGTACCTACTACCATTACAGCTAAATCTCTTCGAAATATTTGTTTGCAACATTACATCTTTGAGGAAGATGTTCATCTGCCCGCCTAAAATGAGTTTGCTCATAATCCACTGCCTTGCTACACATCCTATAATCGCTACATGTGTCTCAGTAAAGCCGTTCCATCCTTCAATTCTTTCTTAATGTGATTCTATAAGAGATCAGGCTTGCCCCATTTCAAGTCCATCCAAACGGATTTGCTTTGTTGAACTCGCTATACATCCTTTTCATGAAAAGATTTAATTATCCCCCGTGATTCAGCGAGCTCTCTTGTCTTTTAAAGTTCAAGAGGAGAAAAGTCTGCCCATCCCCATGATAATAGTGGCCTTAAAAAGATGCAAAATACTCGAGAAACTTCATAATAAGCATTCTTATTTCAAGAATGAAAACTTATTTGTACGCCGCCTAGAGAGATTCAACCGCATCTAGTTAACAGGAAGTTGGCTTCTTTTGACTGGTCTCTCTCATACTAGGGTCTTTGAGTTTCTAGTCTAACGTTTGTTTCCATGCAAGTATTCCAAAACATGATAGTATAGCGGAGTACGAGAGAATTCTCAATGATTTAAACATTGTTAGAGCACATTAACATACCTTAAAAACCTTCTAACGAACGATAATTTATGGGAGTATGAACTACTTTACCTCGGTAGGGATGCTAACACTGAATCCTTAACATGAAGTAGTTCTAGAACACATACTTGTTCCACTACCCCCACTCATAGCAACAACGAGAATTCTCAAGGGAAAGATGAAGGTGCATCAGGTGAAGAGCAGATGGAGGAAGCCACTGATAGAGGGACCGATGAGCCTATAGGATATGATGTTCCCGATGATATGGGTGATGACACCAAAATGCCCACGATCTCGGAGGAAGACATAGGGTTCATGAGAAGAGAAGGAAAAGAGCCAGCCACCGGTGTGGACATTGGTAGTGCTAGTGACAATGATAACGACTATCATGCTAGTGAGGATGGAGACGAGTCATTTAGTAAATCGTTCGAAATGAGTCCTACTCTCCCTCACCGACCTCCTTTGAAGCATATGATCACCGAAAGTCCTGGTGAAGCCGGTGACCAAGTTGTGAAAAATACTTAAGAGTGCACGGCTGAATCTCGTCCTTTAGCAATGTTTTCACCAACTTGGGTGACCTAAACGAGATCAACTTTACATTCAGTGACGTCATTGGTGAAGCATGTTCTGACTTTAGTTTTCCTCTGGGGATAAGCTTCAACGAAGGTTTAGAAATCTAACCTTACACTTGTGCATACATGGTCAGCAGAGTAAATAAGGGCTCGTCAACATTACACACTCTATTTGGGATCATGAACACTCATCCCTACGTACGCTTAACATTTATAATCCTAATATTTACTTGATTCTTTTTCATGTTTCAGGTTCAATGGGACGTGATAGATATGGAGCTCCCTCTCTACGTGGAAGTGAGTACATGAGACATTCACCCAAGCCTAATCCATTACATTACGACAAAATCGAAGAAGTGAAATGAAAGAGGAAAGGTCTCAAGCAGGATGAAGCTCGTAGGGCTGAAAGAGAGCATAAGAGAGAAAGTAATGAAAAAAGGAAAAAAGGGCATCGTGGAGATTCTTCTTGCGATGCTCACAAACACTTCCGGAGAGAATCCTCCGAGCATCATGGGTCCATTGCTCCTTCTGTTACTCCACTCACAGAAGTTACAACTATTCCACCATGCATGAATGTTTCTACTATCCATTCATGCACTAGTGCTCAAACTATTATTCCATGGGAAATTCCACCATCTCAAGCCTCAATCACTACTCCTTTTGTTCATTCTACGAGTGGCACTACGTCTAATCTTCCGGATGCCCCTTCATGCCTATTAGCTGCATATCCACATCTTTTCTTTTTAGGTTCAAGTTTTACCAAGACGTTAAAGATGTGAAGAAGGAGGTTACTTTGAAGAATCTTCAAGAAGTTCAAGAAGATGTGGAAATGGGACTTGAATGGTGGCACTTGTGCAAGGATCTTTCCGACGTAAAACCAATGAACTACATAAATATTTAGTCACTCAAAATGGAAGAGCCAATCTTCATAAAATGATTAAGGAGTGAGACGATGATTTGATTAAAGTTGCTAGAGAAAGTGACTGTGCCTTGATGCAAAAGGCCGGTACGGACAATTTAATGGAGGAGTCGAAACAATCTCAAGATAAGGCCACAATCATGATGAGGGAAGAGTTGATGGCCTCTCTTGCTGAAGCTGTAGAATTCAAGAAACAAGTTGAAGAGTGGGTTTAACCACTTAATTAAAAAGACAAAGTTATATGATCTAAAGACCAGGCCCTTTCTGAAGAGGCGACTAAACTCGAATGTCTTCGCAAGGAAAAATGGAAACTCCAGGAAGATAACAGCAAGCTAACAAAAAAGTTGGATACCCTATCGACCGATAAGGTTGCAAATGATATAAGCTTCTAGTTTTCCAATGTGAGCTAGAGGATCTTGAAGAGACGATGGCCAAAGAGGATAAGGCAAGAGTAAAAGAAAGGAAAGAGCTTAACAACAACCTTCAACACATCTACATGAGCGTTGTTATGCTTAGAAATTTTGACTGGTTGGCGAATGATTACCTTATGAATCTCATCAATGCATGGGAAGAGGTAGTGTGCTGCATAGGAAATGATCGCTCCAAAGACAAGCTGATGGAGTAGTACCTTAGTGTCGAAGAGAATGGGATGCTTGCTGCAGGGAAAGCAATTCCTACCGAAGAGGACGGCAAGGCTGCTACTGATGTTGCTAGTGCTCTTGCTGCCCCAAATGCTTCAAGTCAGCATGAAGTGCCTCCTTCAACTTCTGAAGAGTCGGTGACGATTATTCCTTCGTTAGAAGCTACTGCAATAGCTAACATTATATCCCCATCCTAGCAGTATGCATGGTTGAAGATAAAGTTCGAGAGAGGGGTCCTACTTTAGGTATTTCACTTGTTTATCAGTGCTCCAGCAACTTAATTTCACTCCCAAATCCTTTACCAAATTTTACAACTCTCTTCGTGAACTTATAGGTCAATCAGATGTCCCATCTATACCCTCGTCTCATATAGTTCAGGACTGAAGCGATTTTCACCACCTCGACTGTTGTTTCCACGTGCATGACTACTCCTTTCTGACCTTCCAGCTCTGGGCTTCTCTCTGATGCTCAAAAAATTACAATCTTAGAAGGATATGAAGACATTTCTGTGTCATTAAAGGAGGACATCCAAAATAGTGGTGCTTCTGATCCAACTGATGAAGAGATGTTGGCAGAGCAGTTGTAGAAAGAGGCTCAACAGAAGATAAAGTTGAAGATGGAGCTAGGTGATAACCAACCTAGAGTTCTACCATTTACAATCAAGACTGGCAAGCCAAAAATTGGAGATGTGCCAATCGATGGTTCTAAAGAGCTTGATTCTTGTGATGGAGGAGGGCCCACTCATTTTGGAGGCCATATTACTTCTAGAAAGGAGAAGGGCAAGAAATAGAAGAAGATCGTCCCTGCTAGGGCGGTAAGAAGTGATGATTTGAATAAGTGCTAGTGGAGTGGAGCTTTTTGGTTTTTGTATGTTTTTGTGTTCGTTAGTGCAGTTAATGCCCCGCTATTATCCCACTATAACCCTGCTATATCTCATAGCGGATTTCTACAGATATGATATTTCCATATAGCCCCAAATATAGCCTTTCCGCTATATGCCCCACTATTTCTGCTATATCTCGTCATTCCCGCTATATTCCGCTATTTTCGCATATCTTATTTAAAAGACATGAATGAAAAATGACATTTATCATTATAAAAATAATGAAATTAATTTATTTAATTAAACTTTTAATATATTTTCAGAAATGAAAATACTCTAATATTCTACATAGTTCAGTTATGTTATAATAGTTTGACGTTTATTTACAGTATATTCACATATGTTTTTATTTAAAATTATTTATGTATTAATTATAATTGAATTGAATGTTTATTTTTCATTTAATTACCATTTATATATTTCTAAAAACATTAAGTATGAGTTTTATATGCTATTTTAGAATCATCCACTATATCCCGCTGTATCCTCGTTGTATCCCAGCTATGACTTTTTTCACCTCCGCCGCATTGAATCTGCCAAGCGCTTTAACTGCACAGGTGTTGATCGAGTCTATACTATGCCTCCTTTTGCTTTGTGATCTCTAAAACTGACTGATATTGTGTGGGTATGACTCGCACTGTTTGTTCGTGTATATAAAAACATATTAGCAATAAAAGATTAGCTTTTTTGTTGTAATATTTCTTATGTACTTTTCTCGTATTTTATATATTGTGCTTGTTTGTGTATCACTATATATATTCATTATTATTTCTGTTCAATGTATCAATTTACTATAACTCTATGCATGTAAATAACATAATTTGTGTACTTACCGCATCTTTGTGCTTGTAAATAATATACTTGCACTTATTTAGCATACTATATTACTTAGCTCTGTTGTGACTGGCGGAAAACTCCGTTCAGTGCAACAGAACAGTTGTGTGTCTTGGTTTAGCCGACTCTGTGGCTATTTTTTATTTGAGCTCATTCTTTCTCATCTCGACCATGTGTTAGTATGTATGCCCCTTACTCCATAATGCCGATTACTTCGAACGTCGGATTTAAGCATTCGATAAAAGGCCAGGTACTTTGGGCAACTATCAGTTTTCCTATGACTAAGTTGTGTGGTGGCACCCATCTTCGGGAACTTACAGTTTGTCACTCGATTCCAAACATTTAGTTCCTTGACAATGACCGATTTTTTTCAAGTTCACATCATCAGCCAATGCTATTACGGTATTTGCTTTGGAAATATGCATTATCACAATTTTTCCTCACAATGAGTTCTTCCAAGTTCAGTGTTGGGATCCCATTCCCGTTTAATTTCATTTATCTAAAGTTTGCACACGAACAACTCAAGTCCTTGGATTTTCCTTCGACCTCACCTATCTCCATTGTTTAGTTTATTCCTTTTGTTATCGCTCTCTCTGGGAGATGTCAACTTTGGACAATCATGAGTTGATTTCTCAACTAGTTTTGTGATTTGTTGTTTCCAAGCGTTGTCGTGGTAACATAAGTGTCTAAAAGATAATGAACTATTTTCCCCATTGATCCGACGATTTAAGTCAATTTTCCCTATTGACTCGACAGTTATGGGATTCCATACTTCTTACCTGGAGATTGAGTAGTATTTTCTCAGTCTAGTGTCTTATTGAATGGCACATAACAAAGTTCTTACAAGAACGCAGTTTCATTGGTTCAACAAGTGTCATGCGGCTTACTGTATGGCGCATCGGGATATGGGCCTTCTCGACATTGCCAGGGCAATGCTGGTTCTTAGAAGGTTCGATTGATTTTACGCATTGACCCGATGGTTTGAGTCGATTTTCCCTATCAACTTGGTGGCTTTGAACCTTCCTGATGTTGCCGAAGCAACACCAGTTCTTAGAAGGTTTGAATAGATTTTCCCCGTTGATTCGACGGTTTGAGTCGATTTTCCCCATCGGCTCAATGGTTTCTGGGACTTTGCCGACAATTTTGAAGAAACAATGTCCTCAGAAGTTTTGGATTGATTTTCCCCATCGATCTGGAAGTTTGATTCGATTTTCCCCATCGACTCGACGGTTTTCTTACAGGAATGCGGTTGCATTGGTTCAAGAAGCTAGCTTTATTAACAAAATGAAAGAAAAAGGCAGGTCCTGCATAATTATAATGCCCTCCATGTCCCAGAATGGCTTATATGCGAAATAGAAAACACAAAGATAGATACCAAATGTGGTAGTGCCGTAGTGAGTCACTGTTCCAAGCACGTGGAATCGATATTCCATCGATTGTTTCTAGCTTGATTGTTTTGACTCCATGCTTTTGGTCAGTTACATAGGCCTTTCCCTGTCGAGCCAAGTGCTCCTGTACCCAAGAAGATCCATTTAAGATGAGATCTCCCAATTTGAAGGTGCGGTTGCAAACGTTGGAGTTGAAATATCATGCTACTCTCTTCTTGTGAGCAGCGGTTGTTAGTTCAGCTTCCTTCCTCTTTTCATCAGTCTGGTCGAGTGATTCGTGCAGTGCTGCTTATTTCGCTTTGATTGAAATGTCTTCTATGATGAGAGGGCACTTGCAGTCCTAATGGTGTCATAGTTTCTGAAACGTATGCCAAAGTGAACGTGAGTGTCTAATCACAAATTTGTGTGTCATTCAGTAAGCCAAAAGTGCAAGCGGATGTTCATCAACTCAATTTCCTTTATCTTTTGTAAACCACTTCTTTATGGTAGATTTGATGATTTCGTTCACTACCTCCACTTGCCTATTTCCTAGAGAATGTGCTACTGTAGAAAAGCTCTTTTCGATCCAGAGTTGCTTGCAGAAGTCCTTGAACTCAATGCTCTTAAATTGAGTTCCATTATCTTTGATGATCTTCTATGGTACTCCAAACCTGCAAATAATATTTTTCATTAGAAAGTTAATCAGTTTCCTAGCAGTAACCTTAGCAAGTGATTCTTCTTCTATCCATTTTGTAAAGTAATCCGCTGCAATGATAGCATATTTGGCACCTTCTTTTGCTAATGGTAGTACTCCAATTAAATTGATTTCCTAAATCGCAAACGACCAAGCGATGACCATTTGCATAAGTATCGAAGATGAAGTTCTTGGAATCTTCACAAATCTCAAGCATTGACCACACTGCCTAGTGTAGTTTGCCACATCTTTGTTTATTATTGACCGGAAATATTCATAGCGGAGAACCTTTTTTGCCAGTGCTTGCTCCCCGGTGTGATCACCGCAGCTGCCTTTGTGGATTTCCATAAGTATCTTTCTAGCTTTATCTTTGATTACACACCCGAGCAAGGAGGTAGAGAACCTTCTTTCATACAGCACTTCATCCTACATTACGAATCGTGGTGCCTTTTGAATGAGCTTCTTTCATTCATTCTGATCCCCGAGGAGTATTCCTCTAAGTAGATAGTCATTGATTAGTGTCATCCATGATTCTACTTCCGTAGTCTTTAGAACCCAATCGATATCCATTTGATCTATGCTGGGAGCAGATAACACTATTACCGGAACCAGTCCTAGCGACTATGCTTCTTCAAAACTGGCCATTTGGGCTAAATAATCGGCCTTCATGGTTATTTTTAGGAATATGAGCTATTTTTTAGTGTTCAATGTCACTGAACAATTCCCATGCTTTCAATAGGTAAGGAAAAGATTTGCTCCTTTATCTTGATATTCTCTCTTCACTCGACAGATGACTAGTTAAGAGCCGATATAGATATCTAAAGCTTTTATTCCCAGTTCCTTTACAATCTTTAATCTTACTATTAACACCTCATGCCCTACCTCGTTGTTAACATAGGAAATTCTAGCCTTAGAGCATAACAAATCAACAGTCCTTTGGGAGTTTCATGCAAAACTCCAACTCCTAAGCAGAATCTGTTTGATGCACCATCGACAAATAACTTCCATTATGATGTTATAATTGTAATGTCCTCCTCATCATCATCTTAAATTGTGAACTCGACGATGAAGTCAGCCAATGACGGCTCATATATTGCTCTTCAAGGATAATAAGTTACATTGTACTGGCTTAGCTCAATATTCCATTTGTAACGACCTGATAAATTTATGATATTTTTATAAATTTAATTTATATGTTTGCTAATTTAATCCAGTATAAAATTAAAGTCTTAGGATTTTAAAAGGATGAATGTAGGAGTTAGATAGTAACTGTAATTACAGGTAGAGATTTAAAAGGTTATATGACATAGATTTGAAAATAACTGAAAGTTGTGTTGTAGTTATAAGTCTTAATTTGTTGGTTTAATGGTATTAATGTAACAATAACTGAATTGGATTACATACACACAAACATTTGAAAATTTTATTAGGTGGACTAAATTGGTTAAAGTTCATAAGTTGTGCATTTCAATTTAGTAGAAATTCTAAACGATAAACGAAGATTTAAATAAACGCTAAATTAAAACTATGTAAAATGGTGACTTAAGGCCTAGTTATAGGAATTGGAATATAATCCAAAATTTAATTAATGATAGTAACGTAGTATTAGCTAATAAATAGATTTCAATGCAGTAACCAAATGAAAGAAATAGGAATGAATATATATATTGAATAGGAATGAATATATATATATTGGTTTGAAATGAAATAAAAATGTGTCACATTTAGATGGAGTAAAATTTAAGAAACCTATAAATGTGGAATCAGTAAACATTTGTAAAAAATATTGCCTAGAATAAAATTCATTTAATATAAGAATTCAAAGGTGGAAGATTTACATTTGGATTGAAAGGTATAATTAATTGAATTGGTGATTTGGGAATTTAATCCAAGGGTTACTCTAAAAATAAATACGGATAAAAAGAGGTTAAACTAAGGAGGGGCATTAATTGATTTTAAGGCTTATTTAATACGTTAATAGGCAAGACTCCGCATTCATACATTTATACAAAGCTAAATAGAAGCACAAGTGTGATATAATGTAAATAGATGGATATCAACCTTTATTTATATGTTAATGGGATTTAATTTCTATTGTATAAAAACCGCAATTTAATGAAGATTGAAATAGCTAATTCATACGTTAGTTGATTTAGCTGGAATATGAAGATATTTAATGGAATAGTGAAATCAAATGGGAATGGGTTTCCATTGTTCATTCGAATTCACATTCATCATAAAAACTTATTTGAAAACCAAAGGAATAATAAAGGAATCAAGACTTAATTAGTAATTTGGATTTAAGACATGGCAATTTGGATTTATTGCAACATTTAATACCATAGAATTTAGTAAAGCTTATTCAAATTTTAGTTGACCATTTGTGATATAACTTTTTGAAAACAAGACTTTATTTATGAATTGAGTATTTGATTCAACGAATGGTAATTACTTCATTTAAAAATGGAATTTAACGTAAATTAGTACGTTATTAAAGTTAAATGAAAGCTGTAAACATTTGACTTAGAGAACAATTGAGTGAAATCTTAACTAATGTAAACTTCATCATATTGACATCCATAACTGTGAATCATAGGAAGAAGGTAAATAAATGAACTTAACCAAACTATTTATGTTGAATATTGAAAATTTGAATAAATAAATAGTTAAGAAAATTAAGGGAATGGGAATAAAAATTTATTTATAATTTGGAATTTTAATTACGGTGAAAAGGGTTAACTGCAATTAAAAGTAAGTTGAGATGGAAATCAAGTTATTTATTTAATTTGGTTTAAGATGAGAGTGTATAAGTATAAGATTAGGTAATTTGTGAGAATAAATTTATAATTCCCGAATAATAAGAAAACGCAGAGGTTAACACTGCGAAATTGATATACTTATAAATTTTAATTCATATCCAAGCTTGCTAAATTATTTGAAATTGATTGGATTATGTAAGTAATGAAATTTGGCCAATATTTAAAGTTGAAAGAAAATTTGGATTTTATGGTTTATTTTAATTTATTTAATAAATATTAAAAATAGCCATTTTTGTCACGGACTCGGATTTCGACGAAACCAGTTTCATCGGATCCGTAATGGTGAATTATAATAATGTTTCAAGTTTCGTAGTGATCGGACTTGTCGTTTGATCGTACGGACTCGAAACGCCTTGAAATTTACGCATTTTGAAATCAATGTGAAATTTTTGTTTTTTGGCATAACTTCTTCATACGATCGAATTTGGTCGCGAAACTTTTTCTATTGCGTTCAGAATATTTTAAAACACCTATTTGGATATATAGTTTTAACAAATCCGACTCCGGAGGCATAGCGGGCCTTTTGGACCATGGTTTGTCACGCACGTTCGCGTATCCAGTCTAGCTACCCTACCTCTAGCCTATCTATAAATATACATCTATAAACCCTAGCTCCTTTCTTTTTCATTTGCTGTAAGTTCATTTCTTCACTCTTTTCTCTTTCCCAAATGTATACATCTCAGATCCAATTCCAGATCCATCCACAGTTCAAAATCAAAAGTCAAAACTCAAAAATTTCAGAAAATTCCAGAAAAAATATATGTTGAAGTATTCGATACGCGTAATATACTGGTGAAATTCGTTTTTCAATTGGAGCTGTCGTTTATCCAGAATAAATTCAAACAGCACCAAAACCGTTCATCATCGCCGTAACAAAAGTTGTCGGATCGGAAAACATTTCTGGGTTTTGGAGAGGGAACCGAGGGGATCGCATCTGTGTAGTTTGTTTCGAGTTTCAACGGTTGGATTGGCGGGAATTTTCGATTAGGGTTGATAAAGTATGGGTTGCGTGCGTGTTTTCCTCTGTTCGAAGGTGCGTGCGTTGCTGTAGCTATGCGCTTCTCTTTAGGTGACGTGGCTTGTGAAGGTGAATGTGTGTCATTTGTTTATTTCCAATTTTTGAATTCAATCACCATTTTTCGCCATAACTTTCTCATACGAAGTCGGATTCACACGAAATTTTTTTTGTTAGGATCGTAATTTAATTCCGGACTCGATGACGCTGGTTTGGACGAATTCTGAGACGGGCGAATTTTTGGGTTTAAATCGGGTTTGAATTCGATTTAAATTCAAAAGGTGAGTGTTTTAACCCACTCACAATTACTAGAAGCTTTTATGTTTGTTAAATAAATTTTAGAAATGAATAGAAATTTATTTATGAGCTTTTGGCATGTTATTTCATCCATATCTGTTGAATTGCATTTTTTAATTTAGCTGTTAATTAAATTGATTGATTGCGTATTAATTGGCTGTTAGAAATTATTGTTGCATATGAACTGCTAGTTAACAGTTATATAAATTATTGGGGAATATAAACTGTTAGATAAATAGTTGATAAATCTAAATTGAAGAAAACTGCTAGTTATTACCTGTTGTATATTACCAAACACATATTGTTATTGATAGATGTTTGTGATTGGATGATGGATGTTTTGTGATTGGATTATGGATGTGTTGTTGAATGGATGTTTATTTGGATATCATTAAACTGCAAGTTAGCATACATTTCACATTTCATTCGGGATTGTGGTTTGAAATGATAAAACCGCAAAGTTTTATTTTTAAATTGCGGATTGAAATGATAAATATCCGTATCACTTGACCATAGGATAGAAAATTATATACAGGCACCGCGGTCTATATATAACTATTTTAATGTGATTTCTATGGTTTGGATGGAATTCGGTTTATAAAAATCTTAAATTTTTATACTGAATAAATGTTTTCTTCCATATTTATATGCATATGAAGTTGAAATTTTGAAATAAAAAGGTGAATAAATTTCTTTATTAAAAATGGAAGAAAATTAAGAAAATGGAGTTTGATGATTTATATCCTATATTTAAATATTAAGTTGGAAATTTTAAAGATATGATATTTATAATTGGATTTTTCCCAAAATATTTTGAAATGAATATTCTAGTAAAAATTGAATTTGGAAATATATATATATATATATTTTACTAGAAATTGAAGTCTTATTAATTATGGATTTTATGTGAATGGTCAAGATTAATTAATAGAATATTGATTTCGAAAGGATAAAAAAAATCCAACTTTAGTTGAAATATTAATGCTCAAAATGGATATAAATATATATAAAATTGAAATGGTTTTGGGGACTTGAAGTAATATTTTGGATTTTGGATTAACTTTTAAAGAAGAAATATTTGGAAAGCCATGTAATTTATTTCTTTATAAAGCAACAGTAAAGTTAAACCTTTTTAATTCGCATACCGTTGAATATCCAAACCATTTAGTTTTGAAAATAATGGTTTTAAAATACTATGGATTTTCGAAGAATTATGTTGAAAGTTACAAACAAAATATTGGTTACATGGGATATTAAATAATAAAAGTGACATAATTTTTGGAAAGGAAAATTTATTTGGGAAACGATATCATTGATTTGAGTCTTTATAAATTAATATCAAAATGAATTGTTTGGGTTTAAAAGAAGAAATGATATCGAGATATTATGGTTTTGAAATGGATTATATTCTGGTTTTAAAGTATAAACTGTTTTTAAATAACCGCGGTGTTATAATAACGATTGGTTGGCAAAGAGACCGGGATCGGATATGGACATACTCTCTGTCGATACCGAAAACCACTTTGACTAACCGTGTACGCGGTGGAGATTCCAGAATGAAGTAGGTGGTGGCGACGTTTCCTGTAAGGTAAATACGTGGACCCAACTCCCGTGAGTTGGCATAAGGTGGCTAAAACAGGAGCGATTCTCAGGCCAATGAGGTCATTCCTCTGATCGGACGCTCCTCTTCGATATTATACTTTGACTTGGATTGATTCAGTGGCCACTTCTATATTTTGATTTTGGGGGAGTTAGTTCGAGGTGGGCGGCAGCTGCGCGTTACCATCAGCCTGGATAGCAATTGGTATATCTACCCTGGCATTGCCTAGTTGTGCCGTGTCACCTACCCTATCGCGCCTTGTACGAGTTTGGTTTTCTCCCGTAGCCCGTGTGGTATCCTCTAGTGGCTTCCCGATCAGGAGGGACTATGATATTGGATGGACTACTGGGACTATTACGTGTTAAGGGCTATATGGGTAACCCCTTAACGCTATTAAAAAGTAAGTTTATTTTATAAATAGACACTATTATAATAGCGCAATATACTACATAGTAAATAGTTTAACGGATCCTTAGGAGATGTAAATCCCGAACATCTCTTGAGTTACTGTACTCATATTTATTTCTGTTTATTTAACTCACATAAGATATTCTAGTCTGACTCGGGTGTTTTTGTCTTTTCAAATTCGCTCGGGTCAGTCCGAGCGTTTCAGGATAGCAGGTTTTAGCTTTGGAGGACGAAGACGAAGATTCAGTATTATTTTATATATATAGTATTGCACCACACTCTTTCTATTCCGCTGCATTTTCGTATTGGTATGTGTGACTCTGATATTCATTGTATAAGTAAAATCCAGCTTTTGTAAACTGTTTATGAACTGTATATTTGTTATTATATTTTATCCTTCCGCTGTGAGATTCTGTTTTGTTTTATTCCTTCTCTGTTTTTCTTATTTATCCCATAACAATCCGCCCTTGCGTATGCTTTGAATTGGCACGTGTGTCGTTTAAAGTGTGTGAAAAGGCGGGATGTTACAGTTGGTATCAGAGCTTTGGTTTAGCGACAAACCTTGGCTTTGTGGGGTTTGACTCTTTGTTAATAGGGTAGTAATATCCTATGGGAGTCGCTGAGTGTATATATATGAGAGAGCGTACTTGTTAGTATTGATAAAAAGATTTTAATATTGTGTTAATCTGTTCCGCTTTGTATTTATAAATTCTGGTTGATGCATGGGACGCTATGCCATCAATAGGGATTTCTAAACACTAAATAGGACAGACCGACATAATATTTGTTTTAATATAGGTGAATGAAATAATTTTGCCTATTATATTTTCCATATATAAAAATATTTTATAAAGATATATATATATTTTTTAGTTGCTATAGATTGGGTGTTAGGAAATAAAATATTTATAATAACTGAAGCTAAGTGAAATCATAATAAACCCAATTTGGAGATTTTAGAACTTAAGTCCGGGATTTTTCCGAATTCGTTTTCAAAGAATTTATGAGATATAATGATTCGGTTTACAAGTATTTTCTTATGTAAATATTTAGCATAATTCGAAGAAAAAAAAAACCGTTTAAAGAAGATTTTGGAAAATTTTTATTTTGTACTTTCTTCTCTGTCGCTGGAAAATAAATTCGGTGATGACGGCCGCATCATCGACTTTCATTTTCGAGTTTCGAAGAGGAAAGGCCGCTGTAGTAAATTCTACTACAGATTTATTTTAGAACTTTCTAAAAATTTTCTTTTATTGTTCTAACTATAATTAGAGATATTGAGTAGTAAGAACTTATTTATCTATTATTTTGAAATAAATGGAAATTCAACTTGGTATTTAATTCTAAAATTTTCCGTTAACTAATTGAAAATTTTAGTGAAATAAAAGTTAGGTAATAAATGAATTGAAACCCCTAATTGAAATAAGAGAATTAATGCTAAGGATAAAGGAAGATAAATATTTTAACTTATGAATATTGGTAAAGACTTAGTGAATAATCAATGAATTAAAAGAATGGAGATTTAACTTGTATAAGTTCAATTGCAATTTCCTTAACATAAATAACTTACCCAAATATAAAAGTTGAAGTGTTAAATGAGGAACTGGAATTGAATATTTTACAAGTAGGACTTTAGGAAAAATGAAGTATTCAATAAATTACTGTTATAATAAGAATTTATTGGTATAAACTTAAGTGATAATTGAAATTTTACCCAAATTAAAGGTGAGTATTATTAATAGGTGATTTTAACTTAAGTAAATAAAATGAAATTCTTTAATAAATAAAGATTGATGTGTAGGGTTATAAACTTAAGTATGTTTTAAAATGCTACTAGTAATATAATAAAAAGTAGGTAATATAAATAAATGTCTGTAAACCCTAGATAATGAATTAATAAGATCCTTTATTTATAAAAATGGAGGTTTTAAGGTTAATAATTTAAGTGTAAGTAGAGGGTTACTGTAATTAAATATAATAAAACGTAAACATTAAATAAAGGAATGAAATTAAGGGTAAGTTGAAATTGTAATTTATAAAACGAATATATATTTATTGAACCATTAATAAATAAAAAGGAATTGAGAAGAAACTTGTAAATTTTCACTTGCATTCTTAAACATACATAACTTACCATATAATAAAAGTTGCAATGTTAGTAAGAAAATGTAAAGGGAAATCTTACAAGTGAAGATATTCAAAATATTTGTTGTTATTAATGAGAATTTATTTTATAGACTTAAGTAATAAAAGGAAACTTAAGTAATAAAAAGGAAATACAAATATAATGAATTTGGTGATAATTGGAAAATAAACTTGTAAGAAACAAAGAAATCCCTCATAAATGAAGGAAAGAAAAATCAAAACACTGAATTATGAAATAAATGTATAATGAGATATTTTGGTGTTGATTTGAATTGTTGGTTGATGTATGTTGTTGGGTAAGGAATTATGGAGTTGTTAGATTTACAAATAATCTATCTTTGTTCCATCCAAGGCTGTTGAGCCATGGATGTACTTGATAGTTATTCTTCATTCGTACAACTTCAGAATTTGAACCCGAACAACTAATTGTTGTTTGATTAAATGATTGTTTGTTGAATGTGGTGTGTGCTGTTGAAAAAAAAATTGTGGTTGTTTGACGCAGCGGATTAATCAAACAAAACTTCAATCGATGGATTGTAGCAATCGGTGAGTTGAAGATACCAAAAATGCCCAAGTTCGTTGATCCAAAGATACCGAACTCTAGCTATCTCAAACACGTTGATAGCGCACTATACCGTGTTCAAAGATCTACGATTCTTCGCACGTTGATCTAGCGCACTAGATTCCGTGAATCGGCTTCAACAAACGTGGATTCGAGCGCACTCGAACGACGTAAGTGGAGATAGGAGATTACACTCAACTACCAATTGGTATGAAAGCACAAAGCTAACAAAAGAGAAATTTTATTCAAAATCAACAACCTCAAAAATTACAACACACACGCTATTTATAGAGAATTTCAACTCAACGCAACAAGCAACACCCAACTCTTAGGTCGGCACCGACTCACGACCCAACTTAGGTCGTGACCGACTTAACACTATACGACTCATCTCCTTACAACAAAACAATAGGCAAACGACTTACGCAAGGTCGTTACCGACCTAACTAACTCCAGATACACGACTCAACATAGTAACACACCTGACCGACTCAAAAGTATACGACTCAACAAGCCCAGCCTTATGGCCACACCTCCGACTCAAGAAAACAATTAACGACTCAACTTGCCAAGCGACTCACGACTCAACCGACTCATCAACTGACCGACTCAACACTCATACGACTCAAGCTTCCCAGTTCCTTGCCGCATGACTCAGTTAGGTCGTGGCTGCTTCCTCTCTTGTTAAGTCGTAGCCGACTTAGGCTCTTAACTCGTGCTTCATTAACTCGTAACTCGGCTTCACTAGCTCGTAGCTCTTTCTCCTTAGGTCGGTCCCGACTCATGACCGCCTCCAGCTCCTTCTCAGTGACTCGTGCCTTTTCTTCCTGTGTTTCATTGAGTCGTGGACGGTCCAAAAGTTCTCCCTTAGGTCGGAAACGACCTATAGCCAACTCCTTAAGTCGTGAACGACTTATCTTAACTCGTAGGCTTTTCTCCCGTGAGCCTTTAAGTCGGAAACGACTCATAAGTACTATCCTAGTTCGTGAATGATTCATTCCTTTGGCCTGATCTGCATCATCCTCCCCTGGTTGACAGAAATTCGACCTCGAATTTGTAAATTTTTCCTCAACAATCTCACCTCCATGATATGGAATTAAATGTTTGATGTTAAAAACATCAGAAGTATAAACATCATTCGGTAACTTTAATCGATAAGCATTCTCATTAATTTTCTTCAAAACTTCAACTGGACCAATTTTTCGCGCTTTCAACTTGTTATAAGCACCCACCGGAAAACGATCCTTTGTCAATACAGCATAAACCAAATCACCTTCTTTAAATTCAACATTTCGACGTTTCAAATCTGCAGACTTCTTATACTTCTCATTCGATTTCTCCAACCGTTCCTGAATGATTTTATGACATTCAGTCAGCTCATCAACAAAATCAGCAGCTCGTTTAACTGTTCTCTTTGACTGTGGTACAATTGCTAAATCCAACGGTCCCCTGGGTAAATTTGAATAAACAATCTGAAACGGACTGAATCCCGTGCTACGATTTACTGCATGATTATGAGCAAATTCTGCCTGGCATAGCTTAATGTCCCAACTTCTCAAATTATCCTGTACAAGACAACGCAACAAATTTCCCAATGACCTGTTAACAACTTCTGTCTGCCCATCAGTTTGCGGATGATAAGCACTACTAAATTTCAGTTTCGTCCCCACCATCTTCCACAAACTCAACCAAAAGTGACTCAGAAAACGAGTATCTCGATCAGAAACAATAGATTCTGGTAAACCATGAAGTCGATAAATCTCCTTGAAAAATAACTGTGCTACTCGAACTGCATCTGCTGTCTTCTTGCAAGCAACAAAATGTGCCATCTTCGAAAACCTGTCCACCACAACAAATATCGAATCATTTCCCCTTTGAGTTCTAGGCAAACCCAAAACGAAATCCATGCTAATATCAACCCATGGTTTAGATGGTACTGGTAATGGCATATACAACCCTGCATTCGTTGCGGTTCCTTTTGACACCTGACAAATATGGCATCTCTCCACGAATCTTTCAACCTCTTTTCTCATCGACGGCCAAAAGTAAGACTGTGAAATCAATTGTAAAGTACGATCACGGCCCACATGTCCTTCCTCGTGTAACTCCTTGACAATTTTCAATCTCAAGCTACAGTCTGGAATACATAAACGATTTCCTTTAAACAGAAATCCATCAACCAACATAAATTCATCGGTACTCCCATCCTTCACTTTCTCAACATATTTCACAAAGTAAGGATCTTTTTCAATCATCTCTGGAAACATTTCAAATCCCGTTACTTCAACCTTCATTGTCGTTAGTAAATGACTCCTTCTACTCAAAGCATCAGCTACTCGATTCGTCACCCCTGATTTGTGTTTAACGACAAGGGTAAACTGCTGCAAATAAGCAATCCATGACGCATGTCTCGCAGAAATCTTATCTTGCCCCTGTAAATGTTTCAAAGCTTCGTGATCAGTGTACAGAACAAATTCCTTCTGAAATAAGTAATGTCTCCAATGCTTAACAGCCTGTACAACAGCATAAAACTCAACGTCATATGTACTGTATCTCATCTTCGCCCCTGACAACTTTTCACTGAAATAAGCAACTGGCTTCCCATTCTGACTCAGAACTCCTCCAATACCAACCTTCGAAGCATCAGTATGCAATTCAAACAATAACTGAAAATTAGGTAGAACAAGAATTGGTGCAGACGTCAACAATTCCTTGATCCTTTCAAAGGCAACCCCCGCTTCCTCTGACCACACCAACTGTTTACCCTTCATGCAATCAGTCACTGGAGCCATCACGCTACTGAAGTGTGGTATGAACCTTCGGTAGAATGACGCTAGCCCATGAAAACTTCTCACTTCTGTAATTGTCTTTGGCTGTGGCCAATTCTTGACTGCTTCAACTTTGCTCTGGTCAACTTGAATACCTTTCCCTGAAACAACATACCCCAGGAATAAAACACTAGGTGTCATAAACACACATTTCTTTGTAGCAGCATAAAATTGTTCTTCAC
Organism: Allium cepa; assembly: GCA_030765085.1. Lineage (NCBI taxonomy): Eukaryota > Viridiplantae > Streptophyta > Magnoliopsida > Asparagales > Amaryllidaceae > Allium > Allium cepa. Next base: position 506,510,492 of record CM060941.1, on the reverse strand, counting down.
GAAGAATAAACAACACTTCTCTCAGATGTAGAACATGTTCCTCCGTACTCCTGCTATAAATCAAAATATCATCGAAATAAACCACGACGAACTTTCCAATGAGTGGTCTAAAAATTTGATTCATCACCCGCATGAATGTACTAGGTGCATTAGACAAACCAAATGGCATAACCAACCATTCGTACAACCCCTCTCTAGTTTTGAAAGCTGTCTTCCATTCGTCTCCAGGTCTGATACGAATTTGATGATAACCACTCTTCAAATCAATTTTCGAGAATATAGTTGCCCCACTCAACTGATCCAACAAATCATCCAACCTCGGCATAGGAAATCTGTAACGAACAGTGATCTTATTCAAAGCTCTACTATCAGTGCACATTCTCCAAGTTCCATCCTTCTTTGGTACTAACAATGCAGGTACAGCACACGGACTCAAACTTTCCTGAATACGACCCTGTTCAAGTAATTCTTCCACCTGCCTTCTCAATTCCTCATGTTCCTTCGGACTCATACGATAATGTGGTCGATGTGGTAACACTGCCCCCGGAACAAGATCAATCTGATGTTGAATGTCTCTAAGTGGTGGTAACTCCTTTGGCAACTCCTCTGGAAAGACATCTTCAAACTCTTCCAAAACTGGCTTTGCTTCTTCGGGAATCTCAACTTCTTCACTACTCTCTCTCCCAATCAACAAAAACACTTCCGGTTCTTCCTCCACTTCTTTAACAAACTCCTTCAAAGTCAACAGAGTTTTCAATTCTTCAATCTCCTCCAGTTTGTTCTCCTTCTGCTGTTGCTTCTTAGGAACCAAAGTGATTTTAGTACCTTCGAACATGAAACTGTAACTGTTGGCACGACCGTCATGCTGAACTGCTCTATCAAACTGCCATGGCCTGCCCCATAACAAGTGACAAACATCCATGTCCACAACATCACACCAAATTTCATCTTTGTACTTCTTCCCAATCGAAAAATTCACACAAGCTCTTCGACACACTTTCACTTCACCTCCTTTTCTTAACCATGCTAGCTTGTATGGTTTAGGATGCTTCTCGGTCTTCAAATTCAACTTTCTCACTGCTTCTGTAGAAATAATATTATCACAACTTCCTGCATCAATAACAAACTTGCAGACCTTTCCCAGAATAGTACATGTCGATTGGAAAATATTGCTTCTCAGCCAACTATAATCCTCCTCTTGCTTAGGTGTCAAACAACTTCTCCTCATCATAAGATTACAACCTTCATCACCCGACACTTTTTCTTCCTCCTCAACATAAGGTACATTTGAATACTCTGCCTCCTCACCATCATCTGCCTCAACCTCTGCAACCATGGTTCTCTTCTTCGGCTTCGGACATTCGTTGCTTTTGTGACCCAACTCCTGACAATTATAACATTTGAAAACACTACTAGCCTTCGCCTTCTCAACCTCCTTGACCACTGGCTTTGTAACAGGTTTAGGAACATTAGAACTTCCGCCAACACCCCTTGCTTGATTATTGGAATTAGTAAACACACCACCTCCACGCCTTCCTTGTTTCTCCCAAGCTAACGCTTTCTGATGTGCCTCTGCTACTGATCTAGGATCAAACATATTAACCATATCTTGGATCTGCATTCTCAAGCCCCCAATGAATCTAGCAGTTAGCTGTTCTTCTGTTTCCATGATATCATTCCTGGCGATGAGTTGGTAAAATTCATCAGCATAATCACTAACAGATTTTGTCCCTTGCCTCAGATTCTGCAACCTCTGGTACATAAGTGATTGGTAGTTATAAGGCAAAAATGTAGATCTCATCAACTTTTTCATCTTCTCCCAAGATTCTATCTTTGACTTCCCCATTCGTTCTCGAGTAAGTTTAGTTTGCTGCCACCACGCCAAAGCTCTCCCCCTCAACCTAGTAGCAACCAACTTCACCCTTCGATTCTCCGGCACCTCCTTGAAATCAAAGATTTCCTCCACATTAGACAACCAATCTAAGAACTCCTCAGCAACCATCCCGCCTTTAAACTCCGGAATCTCCATTTTCATACCCGACTCCCAACGACGGTCATCCTCCACATCACGGTAAGAATTTCGAACTTGGTCTCGATCTCGATAATGAATACTTGCTCTATCACCCTCTTCAACAAAATCAAAGGTACGCCTACATCGATCTCGACTAACATCATCCCTTCTCTCATGCATGCTTCTTTGACTATGTCCCTCTTCATCTCTATATACTTCATGGTCAAATTCTCGATGACTTCTTCTTTCTTCATGTGCATAGTCATGATGATCTCTTCGTGATGAAATTGATGTTTCTCTTCTATCTCTACAAGAATGTGGTGATACCCTCCTCGCTTCCGTAACCAATGGCGAAACTCGGTTTCCTCCATGGTTCGAGTTTGGTGATCTCCTCCTTTGATTCAAATCATTCATCAATCTCTCCAATTTACCAATGCCTTCATCAAATTTTTCATTAATACGTTGTTCCATAAGCTCGGCTTCTTCTTTACGATACAAAGCTTCAACGTTTTGATGACGATTAGCTCTCCTTGGTGGCATGGTTAAAATTTTCACAAACTTCAACAAATTGAACACAATACTTCAAAATTTCACACGATAAGGCAATCTAGGCTCAACTGTCTCGGCAATGCTTGTCTCGGCCTTGACTCTTCACAACTTTGCTTGGCTCGGTCAAGACTTGCCTCGGCTCACTCCAAAACCTTCAAAACTTTGGCGCGCAAATCACCAATTCAAAATCCAAACAAAATCCAACTCCTCGATCCAAAATGAAATGGATCAAACTCTCCAAACTTGATGCAACTTCAATATGAACACGATGAACTCCTTCAAACTTCATAAACTTCAAAAACTTCAAAAACTTGGCTCCAAGAATCAAACTTAGCTATGATTGGCTAAGTATGGCTCCGATACCAAAACTGACGCAGCGGATTAATCAAACAAAACTTCAATCGATGGATTGTAGCAATCGGTGAGTTGAAGATACCAAAAATGCCCAAGTTCGTTGATCCAAAGATACCGAACTCTAGCTATCTCAAACACGTTGATAGCGCACTATACCGTGTTCAAAGATCTACGATTCTTCGCACGTTGATCTAGCGCACTAGATTCCGTGAATCGGCTTCAACAAACGTGGATTCGAGCGCACTCGAACGACGTAAGTGGAGATAGGAGATTACACTCAACTACCAATTGGTATGAAAGCACAAAGCTAACAAAAGAGAAATTTTATTCAAAATCAACAACCTCAAAAATTACAACACACACGCTATTTATAGAGAATTTCAACTCAACGCAACAAGCAACACCCAACTCTTAGGTCGGCACCGACTCACGACCCAACTTAGGTCGTGACCGACTTAACACTATACGACTCATCTCCTTACAACAAAACAATAGGCAAACGACTTACGCAAGGTCGTTACCGACCTAACTAACTCCAGATACACGACTCAACATAGTAACACACCTGACCGACTCAAAAGTATACGACTCAACAAGCCCAGCCTTATGGCCACACCTCCGACTCAAGAAAACAATTAACGACTCAACTTGCCAAGCGACTCACGACTCAACCGACTCATCAACTGACCGACTCAACACTCATACGACTCAAGCTTCCCAGTTCCTTGCCGCATGACTCAGTTAGGTCGTGGCTGCTTCCTCTCTTGTTAAGTCGTAGCCGACTTAGGCTCTTAACTCGTGCTTCATTAACTCGTAACTCGGCTTCACTAGCTCGTAGCTCTTTCTCCTTAGGTCGGTCCCGACTCATGACCGCCTCCAGCTCCTTCTCAGTGACTCGTGCCTTTTCTTCCTGTGTTTCATTGAGTCGTGGACGGTCCAAAAGTTCTCCCTTAGGTCGGAAACGACCTATAGCCAACTCCTTAAGTCGTGAACGACTTATCTTAACTCGTAGGCTTTTCTCCCGTGAGCCTTTAAGTCGGAAACGACTCATAAGTACTATCCTAGTTCGTGAATGATTCATTCCTTTGGCCTGATCTGCATCATTGTTGCATTTGATTGGATATGAATGATTGAATCCACCTAAACCTTTCACTGTAAAATAAATATTTAACCTTTTAGATTATATAAGTGAATACAGGTAATGGAAGCAACTGCTACGGCTTTTGGTTCCAAAATAATAAAAGCGTATTGCCCGACAAATAGGTACGTTTCCGGATTACGTTTAAAGCGCTATTTCATATATTTTCCCGTGCGGGATATTTTATTTTGGATATATATATGTAATATATTTGTATATTTGGATATTATATTTTCTCCAGAGTCCCTCCGTACAAAGGAGACTCTGCCAAAAAAAAAAAAAAAAAAAAATTTCCAACTTTAATAACTCAAGTATTAAAGGATATAATGATTATAAAACAAGAATATTTCATTTAGGAGGATTAATCCAGGAAAATATTGTTTATAAATTAAAAATTGAAATAAAAAGTACTGTTTATTCTTCCTTCTCCCTTCTTTTTTCCTTTTCGGGGACGAAAAGTTTTGAGTGGGGGAGATTGTAACGACCTGATAAATTTATGATATTTTTATAAATTTAATTTATATGTTTGCTAATTTAATCCAGTATAAAATTAAAGTCTTAGGATTTTAAAAGGATGAATGTAGGAGTTAGATAGTAACTGTAATTACAGGTAGAGATTTAAAAGGTTATATGACATAGATTTGAAAATAACTGAAAGTTGTGTTGTAGTTATAAGTCTTAATTTGTTGGTTTAATGGTATTAATGTAACAATAACTGAATTGGATTACATACACACAAACATTTGAAAAATTTATTAGGTGGACTAAATTGGTTAAAGTTCATAAGTTGTGCATTTCAATTTAGTAGAAATTCTAAACGATAAACGAAGATTTAAATAAACGCTAAATTAAAACTATGTAAAATGGTGACTTAAGGCCTAGTTATAGGAATTGGAATATAATCCAAAATTTAATTAATGATAGTAACGTAGTATTAGCTAATAAATAGATTTCAATGCAGTAACCAAATGAAAGAAATAGGAATGAATATATATATTGAATAGGAATGAATATATATATTGGTTTGAAATGAAATAAAAATGTGTCACATTTAGATGGAGTAAAATTTAAGAAACCTATAAATGTGGAATCAGTAAACATTTGTAAAAAATATTGCCTAGAATAAAATTCATTTAATATAAGAATTCAAAGGTGGAAGATTTACATTTGGATTGAAAGGTATAATTAATTGAATTGGTGATTTGGGAATTTAATCCAAGGGTTACTCTAAAAATAAATACGGATAAAAAGAGGTTAAACTAAGGAGGGGCATTAATTGATTTTAAGGCTTATTTAATACGTTAATAGGCAAGACTCCGCATTCATACATTTATACAAAGCTAAATAGAAGCACAAGTGTGATATAATGTAAATAGATGGATATCAACCTTTATTTATATGTTAATGGGATTTAATTTCTATTGTATAAAAACCGCAATTTAATGAAGATTGAAATAGCTAATTCATACGTTAGTTGATTTAGCTGGAATATGAAGATATTTAATGGAATAGTGAAATCAAATGGGAATGGGTTTCCATTGTTCATTCGAATTCACATTCATCATAAAAACTTATTTGAAAACCAAAGGAATAATAAAGGAATCAAGACTTAATTAGTAATTTGGATTTAAGACATGGCAATTTGGATTTATTGCAACATTTAATACCATAGAATTTAGTAAAGCTTATTCAAATTTTAGTTGACCATTTGTGATATAACTTTTTGAAAACAAGACTTTATTTATGAATTGAGTATTTGATTCAACGAATGGTAATTACTTCATTTAAAAATGGAATTTAACGTAAATTAGTACGTTATTAAAGTTAAATGAAAGCTGTAAACATTTGACTTAGAGAACAATTGAGTGAAATCTTAACTAATGTAAACTTCATCATATTGACATCCATAACTGTGAATCATAGGAAGAAGGTAAATAAATGAACTTAACCAAACTATTTATGTTGAATATTGAAAATTTGAATAAATAAATAGTTAAGAAAATTAAGGGAATGGGAATAAAAATTTATTTATAATTTGGAATTTTAATTACGGTGAAAAGGGTTAACTGCAATTAAAAGTAAGTTGAGATGGAAATCAAGTTATTTATTTAATTTGGTTTAAGATGAGAGTGTATAAGTATAAGATTAGGTAATTTGTGAGAATAAATTTATAATTCCCGAATAATAAGAAAACGCAGAGGTTAACACTGCGAAATTGATATACTTATAAATTTTAATTCATATCCAAGCTTGCTAAATTATTTGAAATTGATTGGATTATGTAAGTAATGAAATTTGGCCAATATTTAAAGTTGAAAGAAAATTTGGATTTTATGGTTTATTTTAATTTATTTAATAAATATTAAAAATAGCCATTTTTGTCACGGACTCGGATTTCGACGAAACCAGTTTCATCGGATCCGTAATGGTGAATTATAATAATGTTTCAAGTTTCGTAGTGATCGGACTTGTCGTTTGATCGTACGGACTCGAAACGCCTTGAAATTTACGCATTTTGAAATCAATGTGAAATTTTTGTTTTTTGGCATAACTTCTTCATACGATCGAATTTGGTCGCGAAACTTTTTCCATTGCGTTCAGAATATTTTAAAACACCTATTTGGATATATAGTTTTAACAAATCCGACTCCGGAGGCATAGCGGGCTTTTTGGACCATGGTTTGTCACGCACGTTCGCGTATCCAGTCTAGCTACCCTACCTCTAGCCTATCTATAAATATATATCTATAAACCCTAGCTCCTTTCTTTTTCATTTGCTGTAAGTTCATTTCTTCACTCTTTTCTCTTTCCCAAATGTATACATCTCAGATCCAATTCCAGATCCATCCACAGTTCAAAATCAAAAGTCAAAACTCAAAAATTTCAGAAAATTCCAGAAAAAATATATGTTGAAGTATTCGATACGCGTAATATACTGGTGAAATTCGTTTTTCAATTGGAGCTGTCGTTTATCCAGAATAAATTCAAACAGCCCCAAAACCGTTCATCATCGCCGTAACAAAAGTTGTCGGATCGGAAAAACATTTCTGGGTTTTGGAGAGGGAACCGAGGGGATCGCATCTGTGTAGTTTGTTTCGAGTTTCAACGGTTGGATTGGCGGGAATTTTCGATTAGGGTTGATAAAGTATGGGTTGCGTGCGTGTTTTCCTCTGTTCGAAGGTGCGTGCGTTGCTGTAGCTATGCGCTTCTCTTTAGGTGACGTGGCTTGTGAAGGTGAATGTGTGTCATTTGTTTATTTCCAATTTTTGAATTCAATCACCATTTTTCGCCATAACTTTCTCATACGAAGTCGGATTCACACGAAATTTTTTTTGTTAGGATCGTAATTTAATTCCGGACTCGATGACGCTGGTTTGGACGAATTCTGAGACGGTCGAATTTTTGGGTTTAAATCGGGTTTGAATTCGATTTAAATTCAAAAGGTGAGTGTTTTAACCCACTCACAATTACTAGAAGCTTTTATGTTTGTTAAATAAATTTTAGAAATGAATAGAAATTTATTTATGAGCTTTTGGCATGTTATTTCATCCATATCTGTTGAATTGCATTTTTTATTTTAGCTGTTAATTAAATTGATTGATTGCGTATTAATTGGCTGTTAGAAATTATTGTTGCATATGAACTGCTAGTTAACAGTTATATAAATTATTGGGGAATATAAACTGTTAGATAAATAGTTGATAAATCTAAATTGAAGAAAACTGCTAGTTATTACCTGTTGTATATTACCAAACACATATTGTTATTGATAGATGTTTGTGATTGGATGATGGATGTTTTGTGATTGGATTATGGATGTGTTGTTGAATGGATGTTTATTTGGATATCATTAAACTGCAAGTTAGCATACATTTCACATTTCATTCGGGATTGTGGTTTGAAATGATAAAACCGCAAAGTTTTATTTTTAAATTGCGGATTGAAATGATAAATATCCGTATCACTTGACCATAGGATAGAAAATTATATACAGGCACCGCGGTCTATATATAACTATTTTAATGTGATTTCTATGGTTTGGATGGAATACGGTTTATAAAAATCTTAAATTTTTATACTGAATAAATGTTTTCTTCCATATTTATATGCATATGAAGTTGAAATTTTGAAATAAAAAGGTGAATAAATTTCTTTATTAAAAATGGAAGAAAATTAAGAAAATGGAGTTTGATGATTTATATCCTATATTTAAATATTAAGTTGGAAATTTTAAAGATATGATATTTATAATTGGATTTTTCCCAAAATATTTTGAAATGAATATTCTAGTAAAAATTGAATTTGGAAATATATATATATATATATATTTTACTAGAAATTGAAGTCTTATTAATTATGGATTTTATGTGAATGGTCAAGATTAATTAATAGAATATTGATTTCGAAAGGATAAAAAAAATCCAACTTTAGTTGAAATATTAATGCTCAAAATGGATATAAATATATATAAAATTGAAATGGTTTTGGGGACTTGAAGTAATATTTTGGATTTTGGATTAACTTTTAAAGAAGAAATATTTGGAAAGCCATGTAATTTATTTCTTTATAAAGCAACAGTAAAGTTAAACCTTTTTAATTCGCATACCGTTGAATATCCAAACCATTTAGTTTTGAAAATAATGGTTTTAAAATACTATGGATTTTCGAAGAATTATGTTGAAAGTTACAAACAAAATATTGGTTACATGGGATATTAAATAATAAAAGTGACATAATTTTTGGAAAGGAAAATTTATTTGGGAAACGATATCATTGATTTGAGTCTTTATAAATTAATATCAAAATGAATTGTTTGGGTTTAAAAGAAGAAATGATATCGAGATATTATGGTTTTGAAATGGATTATATTCTGGTTTTAAAGTATAAACTGTTTTTAAATAACCGCGGTGTTATAATAACGATTGGTTGGCAAAGAGACCGGGATCGGATATGGACATACTCTCTGTCGATACCGAAAACCACTTTGACTAACCGTGTACGCGGTGGAGATTCCAGAATGAAGTAGGTGGTGGCGACGTTTCCTGTAAGGTAAATACGTGGACCCAACTCCCGTGAGTTGGCATAAGGTGGCTAAAACAGGAGCGATTCTCAGGCCAATGAGGTCATTCCTCTGATCGGACGCTCCTCTTCGATATTATACTTTGACTTGGATTGATTCAGTGGCCACTTCTATATTTTGATTTTGGGGGAGTTAGTTCGAGGTGGGCGGCAGCTGCGCGCTGCGCGTTACCATCAGCCTGGATAGCAATTGGTATATCTACCCTGGCATTGCCTAGTTGTGCCGTGTCACCTACCCTATCGCGCCTTGTACGAGTTTGGTTTTCTCCCGTAGCCCGTGTGGTATCCTCTAGTGGCTTCCCGATCAGGAGGGACTATGATATTGGATGGACTACTGGGACTATTACGTGTTAAGGGCTATATGGGTAACCCCTTAACGCTATTAAAAAGTAAGTTTATTTTATAAATAGACACTATTATAATAGCGCAATATACTACATAGTAAATAGTTTAACGGATCCTTAGGAGATGTAAATCCCGAACATCTCTTGAGTTACTGTACTCATATTTATTTCTGTTTATTTAACTCACATAAGATATTCTAGTCTGACTCGGGTGTTTTTGTCTTTTCAAATTCGCTCGGGTCAGTCCGAGCGTTTCAGGATAGCAGGTTTTAGCTTTGGAGGACGAAGACGAAGATTCAGTATTATTTTATATATATAGTATTGCACCACACTCTTTCTATTCCGCTGCATTTTCGTATTGGTATGTGTGACTCTGATATTCATTGTATAAGTAAAATCCAGCTTTTGTAAACTGTTTATGAACTGTATATTTGTTATTATATTTTATCCTTCCGCTGTGAGATTCTGTTTTGTTTTATTCCTTCTCTGTTTTTCTTATTTATCCCATAACAATCCGCCCTTGCGTATGCTTTGAATTGGCACGTGTGTCGTTTAAAGTGTGTGAAAAGGCGGGATGTTACACCATTTTGATGTGACATCCACCCTACACCATCGACACCTAATATACATAAGAAAGTGTGCTGCTACCATGCCGATCGACATAGAGTGACCATCAATGTTTAAAATGAAATGAAAACATCGCAGAACTTATAGTATATCTAATATCGCATACAATAAAATATAATATCATAAATATAATAGTAGAGATAGTAATAACTAAGTGATCAAAATATCAGAGTTTTGATATATAGAGTTGTACATCATGAGATAGAGTTTATATAACCAAAGCAAATTCATATAACTGTCTCATAATACTAATTATAAATAGTAGTACCAAGGCTCTTTACTGTTGCATAGCAGAATAAGCATAGAAGTCCATATATAATGCGAGATAGCTCCCTCGAGCTCGTCCTTCGTACAGCTACTGCGTTCCACCTAGACTTACTATCTAGCCATTGGAGGTTGGTATTTAATATAGCGATACCTATTATCATACTTTGTTCTATTACACTTTATGACACTTAGAGTAGCGTATTATGTATCATGACACCTTGATGAGGTGATCTTGGAAATATAGTCGTAGTTACCTTGAAGCTTCGCATAAGCAGTAAGCGAACTCTCCAACTTTGGGTAATTTCATTCAGCTCCAGCGAACCATTTGTAATAAATTAGTTGTTAAATCCTAGCTTCCTTACACACAGTGCTGCACTTAGCACGTAGGCAGGCACCACCAAGTAAATGAATATATCTTCTCCATCCATCGATTTGGACAGAGCTGGCGGTGTCTCCGTGTGTCATAGTAATTCTTTGAAAGCAATCTGGCAATCCAAATTCCATTTAAAATTCTTCTTACCCTTCTTCAATGCATCAAATAATGGTATGCACTTATCTGTCGCTCTAGATATGAAGTGGCTCAATGCTACAATCTTTCCATTCAATTGGCAACTCCTTTTTCATCATTGGGGCTCTAACATTCCGTAATGCAGCAATCTATTCTTGATTGGCCCCAATGCCCTTTGCGTTCATAATGAATCCAATAAATTTTCCTAAAGTAACACCGAACGAACACTATAGTGGGCCCAGTTTTGTTCCATAGTTTTCAAGGATCTCAAACATCTTCGAGAGATCATCTAAATTATTTCCAGACGCTTGTGATTTCACTAGCATGTCAGTAACATAAATTTCCATTGTTTGTCCGATCTGATTTTTAAACATTGTGCTTACCAACTCCGGTAAGTAGCTCCGACATTTTTTGAGCCAAATGGCATTACACGGTAGCAGTACATGCCCAAGTCAATGGTGAAGCTGGTATTCTCCTAATCAGGTACATGCATCATAATCTAATTGTATCCTGAATTGAAACCCATGAACGAAAGCAACCCATGTCCAGCAGTTCCGTCAATGAGCTGATCGATTTTAGGCAACTATAATCTATCCTTTGGGTAAGCTTTATTTAAATCTATGTAGTTGACACAAGTTCACAACTTTCTTTTGATTTTCGGACGAACACAAGATTTCACACCCATTCAGGATATGTTGCGTCACAGATGAAGCCTTTGGCTGACAGCTTATCCACTTCCTCCTTCAATGCAGCAGAATGCTTCGGACCTAAACTGTGTTTCTTCTGTCTCACCAGTGTAAACTTGGGATCGATATTAGTGTGTGACATGCTATCTCTAACCCCGTACATATCGGAACGCATCTAAGAGAACACATCCAGAATAACATGAAGTAATTTTATCAATTTATTGTGCATCTTGATTCCAAGCCGCGAACCTATTTTCAAGACCCAAGTTGGGTCATCCATGTTGATAGGAACAGCCACCGTAAACTCTACCGGTGTTGCCCATACCTCCCGTGTACTCTTTTTCACAATCCATAATCTTATCGAAGTGTCTTTGGTCCTCGAGCTAGGGCAGTTTTGTAATTGCTATGCTTGCGGTTCACAAATGTGGAGAGTCTTCCCTCTATTCTTCCTCTTTTCATAGCTCTTTGATTCACATAATTCAGCAACATAGCATTCTCTTACAGTGCTTTGGTATCCTCTTATTATCCCTATCATATTCTCCATTGGGAATTTCATTATGAAACATCATGGAGCCAAAGCGATTTGAAGTAAGTAAGGGCCGATCAGCATAGAAAGCATTGTAAGTAGAAAACACATCAACGATCACAAATGTCTAGATATGGACCACCCTTTATTCTACTTCTCCAACTTCTATAGCTAGATCAGTCATCCCAACCGATTACTTTGGTTCAACTGTAAATCCTTAAATCTTCGCTTCGCAGATAGTCACATCTTTCATGCTTATTTTCATCTTGGCAAATGTCTTTCAGAATCTAATGTTGACCAAACTCCAACTATCGACCCAAACTCGATGTGTAATGGTTAGATCGAGCCCAACCGTTATAACCAATCGATCCACAGTTGGCATTTCAATGCCTTCAGTGTCCTAATTTTGTATTATTATGTCATCGGTAATTGTTAACCCAAAAAATGGATGAACACCTTGGATTTAATATGAAAGCACAGCCTTGTTTATCAAGGCTAATAGAATAAAGACAAGAAATAATAACTTGTAAATAAAGTAAAAAAATAAGAGATTTTTATAGTGGTTCGGCTGTTAATGAAGGCTACATCCACTTTATAACTTTTGTTATTGACAACTGTAATTACAAGTTGAATATGATGATAATTTGCTTGGATCTTTTGAATTAGATCGAGTTACAGGCGTTAGAATTCATTGGAGAATCACAGTGAACTCCTTTGATGACTTTTGGGTGGAAGAAGAAGAGTGAAGAATAGATTCTACAGAGTTTCAGCAACCAGTCAAGAAGATTCTATTTATGTTGTAGGTAGGATTATATTTATAAGGGTTGGATAGCACATGGTCCAATGCCCCTTCTTCGAAGACTCGCATTCAGAGGTACGTATGTGCTCCCAAAATTCAAAAATGAGCCGACCCATTCTGATGGATCGCTAGCGATCCACGGAGTTTAAGTATTTCTGGCTTGTTCCCTTTGGAACATGTTTTCTGCCTTATGTAGATGCTCTCCATGCAATTTAATGACTAGATGCTTTGCTTTGATCATGATTTATGCACTGTTGCACTGAAATGCTTATGGATTCAGACGAATGCTCACTTCTCGATCTAACTAGCTTGGAATTCCATCAAACATAGCAAACATTTCAAGAATATGTATAGGATCATGGTGCAAGAGAATTGGAGGATCTACGAGCGATCCTTATGGATCTCTAGTGATCCATAGGAGATGGATCGCTTACAATCCTTCACCTTAACATATTTTTCTCTCCTTTTTCTTTATCCTATTGTTTGCATAAAAAATGTGCAAACACTCAAATCATTGTTGTAGAACTGTGAATATTGTTTATGGTATATAGCTATTGTTTGATGAAAATTAGTTGTGGATGTCTAAAGTAGAAAATCAGTAATTTGCAATAACGAATATGTAAAGGACTTAAATGTAAAAGGACACAGAATTTATAGTGGTTCGGTCTGAATATGCCTACGTCTATTTTTCCTCTTTTGTTTCTCCTTTCATTTCTGATTACAAGTACAAGCTTTGAATATGAGTAAACGGGCTATTAGAACTAAGATTTTTCCTCTCGAAGTTGTCTGTCATTGTTGCTGAAAACTTCGCTTTTCTGCATCTTTTCTTTATGATGCCATGTGCTTTGTATTTATAGATTGAACATATGAGGAGAGGCAGCTGAGTATATAATATTTAGAATTCGGTTCAACCTTCTTTCTTCTAAGATTTGGTTCGACCTTATTCACATGATTATCAAACTATTCCACTTGTGTCGGCCGCTATACACCTCCAACAACCCCGGAACGCGTCATGAAAAAATCCCCGAAGTATCATCATGCTTGACAAACTTCTCAAACCTTTTTACATCAGTTATACCTGGATTGAACCCTAAGAAAACCTTCACCCGACTTCAAGCAGCATTACTCCCAGCTAACTCCAAGCAGACCCTTAAATTTCTCATGCTTGACTCCAAGCAACCGCTGATTAAAAGTTTTGGTTCGGTCATCGAACTAACTCCAAGCGGACTCCAGATTTTCAAGGCCTGGCTCTAAGCAAGCGCTGAATCAATGTTTTGGTTTGTTCATCACCCCGAATCCATGTGGACTCTAGATTTCCAAGCCCCGACTCCAAGCGAGCACTGAACCAAAATTTTGGTTCGATAATCCAACCGACTCCAAGCAGACTCCAAATTTTCTAGGCTTGACTCCAAGCAATTGTTGAACCAAAGTTTTGGTTCTATCATCGCGCCGACTCCAAGCAGGTTCGGTATTTTCAATCCCCGACTCCAAACAAGCGCCGAATCAAGGTTTTGGTTCGGTAATCCAACTGACTCCAAGCAGACTTCATATTTTCAAGTATCGACTCCAAGTAAGCGCCAAACCAAAGATTTGGTTCGGTAATCCAGCCGAATCCAAGTAGACTCCATATCTTCAAGGCATGAATCCAAGCAAGTGTCGAATCAAAGTTTTCATTCGTCCATAGCACCGACTCCAAGTAGAATCGAGATTCTCAATCCCCGACTTCAAGCAAGCGCCGAACTAAAGTTTTAGTTTGGTATTCCAACCGACTCCAACCAAACTCCAGATTTCCAATGTCGGACTCTAAGCAATCACTGAACCAAAGTTTTGGTTCGGTCATCGTACGACTCCAAGCAGACTCGAGATTTTCAAGCCCCGACATCAAGCAAGCGCCGAACCAAAGTTTTTGTTTGGTAATCCAACCGACTCCAAGCAGACTCCATATTTTCAAGGCTCGACTCCAAGCAAGCGCTGAACCAATATTTTTGTTTGGTAATCCAACCGACTCTATATAGACTCTAGGTTTTCAAGGTCCGACTCCAAGCAAGTGCACAACTGAAGTATTGGTCCGGTCATCGCACCTACTCCAAGCAGACTCGAGATTTTCAAGCCTCGACTCCAAGCAAGCGTCGAACCAAAGTTTTGGTTCGATCATCGGACTGGGGATCCTGGCTTGCTATTGGACTGTCGACCTTGAATGGTGGTAGAGCATTTCGGTATCGATCCCACGAGATGGTGGTTGACAAATCTTAAAATGATCATATATCTCAATCCGTAACTTAGACTGAGATGAGATTTCAACCAATGTTCATATCTTGATCCTTAGAACACCTCCATAATAGTTTGAGTCTGTTACAGAACATTAACGATTTTTCCTCTGGCTCCTCATATTCACCAGGTAGTGGGCAAAAATGCCCATAACATTTTCCCCTCAAAGCATACTTTCATGAATATAAAGTGTACTTTGTTTAATCCAAGACTGTCTTCTTAGTCTTGCAATGGTTGTATTGTTTGAATATCTATATCTCATCTTCCCTTGATTTTTCGATGAGTCTCCTTTTGCTAGTTTGATGTGTGAATTTTTTCATTTTAAGGAGGATTTGCTAAATTTTTAAAGTCGTCTTTGATTAGTCTTCATCCGACAGGATGCCATTTTTCTTGGACTTTCGGTTTCCTACATTAAGGCTTCATGTAGTATGCAAACCAACTGATGTATACTTTGTGTTATCGACTTTGGATATGTGATGTGGTGCTCTGGTTATGTTCATTGTGTGGTTGAGTCAAGCTATCCTGACCATCTCATATGATCGTCAAGTTCATGTATTTCTCTACTAATCCTTTCTCCACCCTGGTGCATGCTTTGACAAGATCAATCATTGATGAATCTGATAGAGTAAGAATCACTGTTGTACGGACTTGTATGTAGGAGATGATATAGAGTGTTATCGAGTGAATGTTGGTTATAACTTCCGTAGCCCATGTTTTGTATCTTCTGCCTGGACATTTGTACAAAGATATGTATATTTTATATAAATTTTGGTTGGAATCCTCATACCTGATAAGGTGTAATTGGTTTTTGTGGCATACAGTTTGGTAAAGTGATGATCAATTTTACAAACTTCTTCAATAGCTTGGTTTGATAATCCTCGGTATATTTGTACAAACTAGATTGCTGGTAAGTTTTGACGGATAAATGTTGGATTATTGAGAAGCTTGGCGAAGGAGCAAGGATAGTCGAACCAAGAAATTGGGTTGGTGGATGGAAACAATTTGGTTCGAGAGTGGAAGATGATAGCCGAACCACTTGGTTTGGTTCATGAAAAGTGGTCGGGCCGAGGTGCAAAACGGGATTGGACGAAAGTGTTGGCAAGTTGCATGGTCCTAGGTCAAAACAATGATCTGGTGCACTGCCTGTGCCAATTGTAAGCTTGTGTTTGGTGTCTAGCGATTGTGACGGAGTCAAAATTTTGGTTTGGCACTGACACAAGACTATAACTAAACCAATCTTTGAGAGAGCGACATTGGCTTTTCTGTCTAAGGTCTGCGAGAATTGTCCATACTAGGAGTACTTCATTATTCTCGTGCAAAGTCATGGTCATGACAAAATGTGAGTTATGGATGGCTCGATTGAAAAGCATACCCTGATTATGGGTAAGAGTGATCCATTATTGCTGGTTTGAGTTATGCCAAGTGCTGACGTTGGATGCCCCCGGTATGTAGTGTTTAGATGGAATAATCTTTGGACATTGGAAACCTTGATTAGTATCGGTTTATTATTTCCTGTTGATCAAGTAGAATTAATATTTTAATTCAAATGTCCCGTTGGCTTTGGCAGTAGAGGATCGTCCTATTATGTTGACTTTACCTACAAGTTTAGGGTCTTTTCGGGCCTATTGTAGTCAAGGACTTTCATCCTTGCCTTAGAATTGGTTACAGCATATTAATACATTTTTATTTGGAATTTTACCATAGATATGTGTTAGAGTCATCCCGCGTGTCCTTAGGATTGATTTATTAGGTAAAGGTATCAAGCTATTTGTTTTAAAATAGACTTTGATATGAATTAATTATATCCGAAAGGTTAGAGATTTAATCATTTCTATTTAGAGAGGTCCTTATCATTCGAAGTGATTCCCTATTACTAAGGTTTAGAGAGTAATTTTGGGGACATGGCAGTCCTCAAATACTCATCACATCCTCTAGATCACCCTCTAGTGACGTTGTCAAAAGTCGGCCGGGAGCGCTCATTATTTGTTTGGGTTTGCCCCCAGTATAGTGCACATGGTTGCTTCTCACAACATGCTGCCTTGTATCATAAATAGTTCTTAAACTTGCGAACTTAAGGTCATGATTCCAGCGTTCTATTACCAAGATGAGTGGTGGTGCATGTGTATAATCAAGGGGTGAGGTGGTGCTATGCCCTCAAGTATTTTTTACCGAATTTAGCTTATCTTATAAAAGTTAGTCATACCTTTGCACTGAGTTTTTCTTAGGTTCCATAAGTATGCTCAGTTTTAGGAGAATCTTTGCAGTTTCTTGAGCAAAATTAGCTGGAAGGGATATTCTAAATCTTGTGGCAATGTTGGATTCATGTTCCGCTTTCTCTGTCGAAGTTGAGTCGATGCTCTGTTTCCTCTAGGGTAGTGGAAGTGAATGAATATTTTAGTGTGTTTGGCAGAGTGGAATTCATATTTCTACTATTTGTATGTAATTCCATAAGACTAAAAGAAATTATTAGAAGCTTCTAGTTTAAGAACAACAAACTATATTCTCCATCAAGATTGTCCTTCTAAACTTAAGATTCATGGCACGTAAATTACTTGCCCTGATTGTGGATTTTGGAAACATATGGCTTGCCAGCCCAATATATATTCCAAGGGAGTGTAACTTTTGTGATTGCCACACTTAATATTTATAGCCGGGAATCGCACACAGTAAATACCCGGGCCAATATGGCCTGTATCGTCAGCATTATTCGATTTACTATGGCCCGACTAGCATGGGTGTCGATCATCAACTACGAACTATCCCTGGCTGCGGCTATGCCTTAATCGTGGAATTCATTATCGGTTCGCAGTTACCGGTGAGCCAATGCCGAAGGTAAAGTGCTTAGGCTATAATTGTGCCTAATCCATGGCTTATAGTCAGTTTATCATTGCTGGCTAGGGGGCCGATCGTCAACAGTGAACTACGCAGGCTATTATCTGCCCTTAGTCGTAGTTATCTTACTTTCACTACCGCTGGTGAGAGCTTGCGATTGATCGCAACAGGAAAAATACCAGGCAAACAATTGAGTAAAACATCAATTTTTATAGTGGTTTGGCTAATATATGCAACATTCACTGTCTTTCATTTATTGCTTCAAGTGATATACGCTTTCTACAAGCTGAGAGATGTAATGGCGGAGATGTTGGAGATTCCCTTTGGGCCAAACACCTATTGCATCAACTGTTGATGGAATGTAAGCTCCATTGTGCAGGTCCTTATGAACAACAAATGGTCCTTCCTAAATTGTATCTAGCGCAACTGGACGGGGAAAGACTTGCTTGAGAACAATATCTCCCTCTTGTAACTCTTGGGGCTTCACCTTAGATTTGCATTATTTTGCCACTTTCCGTCGGTGTGCGGCAGTCTTGAGAGCAGTGTTATTCCTTCTTTCTTCAATTAAGTCTAAGGGCATGTTTAGAAGCTCCTTGTTTTCTTCTGGATTATAATGTGTCCTACGATGTGAAGGGATATCTATTTCGACCGGAAGCATGGCCTCTGCCCCGCTTGCTTACAGCAAATAGAATATGTCCTTTTGCTATTTCGTAGGAGGATTGGTAGCCCCACAGTGCCGTGGGTAGTTCGTCAACTCACACTCCTTTGGATTCATTTAGGTTTTCCTTAATCTGTGTTTGCAAGACTTTGTTGACAGCTTCAACCTGCCCATTGGCCTGGGGCAAATCCTGTCATGAGTCAATCCACGCTAGCCTTCAAATAAATTTATTCTTTGAGTTACTCAAGCTAAATTTGTGCCCAAATGCCCGATTGGTATTTCATTGCCAGGGAAAGGGACGGTCATCAGCAGTGAACTACCTAGGCTAGCGTCCTTAGTCATGGCTATCTTGTTTTCACTACTGCCAACACAAGCTTGTGATCTAGGTTGCTAATCACAAAAGAAGTTGTGGTTATAACAACATAGTTGTTAAGTGAATATAACTACATATGTGTTAAGTGAATGCATTAGTCTCTTGTCTCGGTCAAGGGGAAAGAGTAGTTTAGACCAAACCTGCCGCTACGAAAGAACCGCAAAGTATTAGGTTGTGTAGTATGCCTGGTTTAAGATGCTCCCTTGGATAGGAAGTCTCGTTTGGTATTTTTGTAAGACTCTGTGAAACCTAGGAGCTAATGACATTATCCTGAAATGACAACAATCGAGTTAGATAAAAACGAAAGAAGTGGTTTGTTATGGCAACTCCTCTGCAGGTCCATCTATTGTCATGCATATGACATGTTTATGTGAGCATATTGTGTGATCGAAGAGCTCCTCATAAGGATTTTCTACAAGTACTCTATTTGATAACGGGGGTTTTACTAGGCAAGATTCTTGTTTGGCATTTTAGTGCTGCCTCCTAGCAGTCATTGGTCTAGTCATTTTATCAAGTTGACTCCGGCTAATTTGGTGGACTTATAGTGGATGTCCCCAGTGTGCATCCTGCTATCCTTAGTTCTTAATCAATTTGAATTGTGGTTTTTGATTATTGGATCATGATGGAGTGGTGAAGCTAGTATCTTGATTGGTGATTGCAATGTCCTAGCGGTTTACTATATATATTGTTGACTCGTGTTGAATTATGATATGAGGAGTAGTAGCGGTGGTTCTAGATATCTCTCCCCTTTCTGCCATGGGCCAAAAATGTTGGAATTGTTGGAGCTCCATCTTTCAAAGCCTTTTTGTATAAACTATTATGTTATCCAAGTTCTAGGCAGATGTCGTTTTCATAGCATCCTCTTCCTTACCCTTTGAGGTAACACCATACTTAAATGGATGGCTTCTCTCTGATCATTGATCATTTGAGCTTCGGAGGAAAAGAGTTGTATCTCTTCCATTTTGCTATAGCATTTGCGATGCAAGCTGTGCTAGCATCTCTAGGTGACCATCTATTCGAACTCCCGACAGTGATATTTTCTGACCTTTATATGCCTTACTGACCCAAAGGAAAGGTCATGCATAATTGTATGGGACAGTTTGATTTTTTTATCTTTATATCATGTAGCGTGTAAGCACCCTCGGGTCGATCGGCACATGCAATGGATTTACAAATCCTTGCTTCATCATTTTCCAAGGATGGAGATCCAAGAGTAGATGGTATAGCCCTAAAATAGCTTGAGATTGATTAGAATAAAAGAAAAGTAATTATATAGTACCTCCTTTGTGCCTCCTATTTATCAGCAAGTGTGGAGATCTTGGCAAGTGTCTAGGGAGTTGGGTTAGAACTTTATAAAGGTTTGTAGTAGGCATTCAAAAGTTTTCTGTTTTCTTGGAGGGTGGACTAGTAATTCTTGGTCTTATCTCCTTCTCTTCATATTTGTTGAACATATCCTAGGTAAAGAGAGCTATTGACATTTTTTGAATCATGTCCGTACACGTTGAATTAGTGATGCCTTCATGCATGATAGGAGTGATGAAGTATCGTGCTTGTCATATCTGGACTTTGAGTATTCAATCATCATGACTTCGGTCTTCAAGTTGTAATATTTCGATCCATCAATGTGATCCCAACTGTAGTATTTTGATTTGATGCTGGATGGAAAAAGGGTTGTGCTTAGGGTTCATTTGGTTTTGTGGAATGCTACCTTTGTTCTCTAGATTGGGACTTTCCTTGTATTATGACATTGAGGTTGAATACTTATGTCTGCCCTAAGAATGTCCAGAGTTTATCCACCAAAGCTTTATGTTAAGCAATGAAATGTTTACTAATTTCATTCACAACATGTCGAATTTTCGTCTGATAATTTTTAGCATCAGGAGGTTTTTAGACTAATCTTCCTAATTTTCACATCTGGATAGCTATTGCATTCTTTGCAGCGGAGTTCTCTCACTTTAGGCGGCATATCGGGAAGTTGTTCTCCTTTCATTCCTATAGCGTTTATACTTTTCGAGAGAGATAATTCAATTTTCAAAAAGGATTGGGAGGTTTTGCAGCTTCGAAGGGTTGATGGTCCAACTCTTAAAATAAAGAGAGAATATTGAGATAGGAGGTATAGTTTCTCAATTCGAGAAATGATGATTACAAACTTGAAAAAGGAAAAAGAGATAAAACCTAATTTCAAAGAGATAATGACTTTAGATTAGGAGAAAGGATTTTTAATTTGGAGGGAGAAAAGGATTTTCTTAGAGCCGTAATTTTATACTTTACTAGGGGAATAGATTCCTCTTATATAAAAGAGGAAGATAGTTTTCTTATGTTAAAGAAGCAAGGCTTCCGGATGGAAAGAGAATAAGATTTGATTTTAGATCTAAAAAATGATTAAGTGTTTCTTTTGGTCAAAAACAATGTTTTTTGATCTGAAATGAGAAAAAGAAGATATAATGATTTCAGTTCTAAGAAATAAATACATGTTTCTTTTTGGTTGAAAAATAGTGTTTGCAGATCGGAAAGGAGATATAGTGATTTCAGATCTAAGAAGTGAATACATGTTTCTTGTTGGCTAAGGAGCAGCGTTTGTAGATCTAAAATAAGAGAAAAGAAAATTAGAATTATTTTTTTATCTTCAAGGAATAGTTACTGCAGATCTAAAAAGAGAAATAGTTTTGCTAAAATAACGATTATAGATCTAGGGGATATAGAGTATTTTAATCCAAGAAACAAAGATCTCAAACTAGAAAAGTAAGAAAAACATAATCTCTTATGCCAAGGAGATAATCACTTTAGATCTGAAAAGAAAAAGGTATAAATTTCATTGAAAAATGCAATTTCAGATCTCAAGACTAGAAACAGGCTTTCTTTTGTGATAGAAAATAATGATCCAGATCTAAAAACATGGAAAAAGGGGGTTTCTTATGCCAAGAGACCATTTTTTCGGATTTCAAATGAGAAAAGAGAGGTGGCTTGATTTTAGATCCAAAGAATGGGTATATGTTTCTTTTTGGTCAAGGGACATGTGTTTGTGGATCCAGAATAGTAAAAGTAATATCTAAGGATTTCCAATCTAAGAGATGACATTTTTTATTCTAATAAACAGTGTCTGTAGAGAGTAAAATGAAGATCTAAAAAGTGGACAAGATAATTTCTTTATGTAGGAAAATGGATTTTTGGATCTAAAGAGAAAAGGAGGATTTTTTATGTAAACCACTCAGGGTAGATCAGAAAAGAAACATAGATTTTAGATTTTAGAAAAGGTTAGAGAGTTTCCAAAGAGAAGAAACGATAATCTCTAGTTAGAAGATTAGAAATAGCAGGTTTCAAAATGGAAAGAAAAGTAAGAAAGAGAGGATTTCCTTTTAAAAAAGGAAAGTTCAGTTCTCAGTGAAAGCACCAAAATGTTTGCACAAAAAATGGGTAAACACTCAAATCATTGTTGTAGAGCTGTGAATATTGTTTGTAGTATATAGTTATTGTTTGATGAAAATTATTTACGGATGTTAAAGTAGAAAATCGGTAATTTGCAATAAAGAATATGTAAAGGATTTAAATGTAAAAAGACGTAGAATTTATAGTGGTTCGGTCTGAATGTGCCTACGTACACTGTTCCTCTTTTATTCCCTTTCATTTCTAATCACAAGTACAAGTTTTGAATAAGAGTAAACATGCTATTAGAACTAAGATTTTTCTCACTTGAAGTTTTCTGCCACTGTTGTTGAAAGCTTCGCTTTTCAGCATCCTTTTTTTATGATTCCATGTGCTTGGTATTTATAGAATGAAGATATGAGGAGATGCAGCTGAGTATATAATATTTGGAATTTTGTTCAACCTTCTTTCCTCTAAAATTTGGTTCAACCTTACTTACATGATTATCAAGTTATTCCACTTGTGACGACCTCCATACACCTCCAAGAACCTCGGAACGCATCATGAAGAAATCCTCGAAATATTATCGTGCCATGACAAAAATTTCCAACTTTTTTTTACATCAGTTATACCTAGGTTGAGTCCCAAGCAAAATGTCACCCGACTCCATGAAACATTACTCTCAGCTGACTCCTAGTAAACCTTAAATTTCTCATGCTTGACCCTAAGAAACCATCGAGCAAAATTTTGGTTCGGTCATCAAACTGACTCCAAGCGGACTTCAAATTTTCAAGGCCTGACTCCAAGCAAGCGCCGAACCAATGTTTTGGTTCGATCATCGCCCCGACTCCAAGAAGACTCAAGATATTCAAGCCCTGACTCCATGAGAGCTCCAAACCAAAGTTTTGATTCGATAATCCAACAGACTTCAAGAAGACTCTAGATTTTCTAGGCCTAACTCCAAGCAAGAGCTGAACCAAAGTTTTGGTTCGGTCATCGCGCTGACTCAAAGCAAATTCGAGATTTTCAAGCCTGGACTCCAAGCAAGCGGCAAACCAAAGTTTTGGTACGGTAATCCAACCGACTCCAAGCAGACTTCAGATTTTCAAGTGCCGACTCCAAGCAAGCGTTGAACCAAAGATTTTGTTTGGTAATCCAACCGACTCTAAGCAGACTTCGGATTTTCAAAGCCTGACTCCAAGCAAGTGCCGAACCAAAGTTTTGGTTCGGTCATCGCGCCGACTCCAAGCAAGCTCTGAACCAAAGTTTTGGTTATGTAATCCAACGACTCCACGCAGACTCTTGATTTTCAACGCCCGACTCCAAGCAAGTGCCAAACCAAAGTTTTGGTTTGGTCATCGCACCGACTCCAAGCAGACTCAAGATTTTAAAGCCCCGACTCCAAACGAGCGCCGAACCAAAGTTTAGGTTCAGTAATCCAACCAACTCCAAGCAGACTGATTTTTCAAGGCCTGACTCCAAGCAAGCGTCAAATCAATGTTTTTGTTTAGGAATCCAACCGACTCTAAGAAGACACCAGATTTTCAAGGCCCAACTCCTAGCAAGTGCCCAACCAAAGTTTTGGTTCGGTCATCGTGCCGACTCCAAGCAGACTCGAGATTTTCATGCCCCGACTCCTAGCAACACCAAACTAAAGTTTTAGTTCGGTCATCGGACCGGGGATCCTGACTTGCTGCTGGACTGTCGACCTTGAATGACGGTAGAGCGTCTCGGTATCGGCCTTACGAGGCGATCGTGGAAAAATCTTATGATGATCATATATCTCAATCCGTAACTCAGATTAAACGTGATTTCGACCTATATCCATATCTTGATCTTGAGAATACCACCAAACTAGCTTGAGTTTGTTTCAGAATAATGACGATTTTGCCCCTAACTCCTCTATTCACCATGTAGCGGGCAAAAATGCCCATAACATCTTTCTTGGTTCCTTCTTCTAGCCTTTTTGGTTGATTCTTGAATTGCTCTGACTCGATATAGACGTTCTAACTACCTTTGAATTCCGTTGGGTCAAAAACTCAGATAACATTTGCCTCCCAATGTATGCTTTCACTCGAAACAAGGCATCTATGGAAGTTACTGATTTTTAGTTCCCACTTGGTGAAGTTCAAATGATCGTGTTGAGGCCGTCATGTGTATTTGGCTCTGGTAATTCAACCGTCCATTGAATTTTGATGGGAATCATTGTAGCTAACAACAATAAACTAATTCAAATCCCATATATTTCAAGAGGCTTGCAAAAGGTACTTTTATCATGATTGGAGAATTGGGAAAATTTTGGTCGTAGTTGCATGGATCGCATGCGATCCATGGACTTAGCATATTTTTCCTTCTACAATGTTCTATTAAAATTATGTGAGCTGACATATTTTTCTTCGTATCTTCATTCAGCGATTCGAGCCATTCTTCTTGCAACCCAACCTAAATCCAACCCAAACGTTAATTTCGATCACGCAATTTCTGGCCATCCAGTGTCGAGCCCTCATGTCACTGACTTCGCCTTGCCTTGTCACAGCCTTAGGCTAGCCATTAGCACCCAAAACTTTGCCGATTTAGATCGACATTGACTTACCTACCTTGGATTACTGCCGATTTAAATTTTGATTATTCTTGCCCTTCAATTTTTAAATTGAGGTCGGTAGTTTGAAATTTGGCATTCGTTTAGCAATTTGGTGATGAGGTTGGATCAGTGATGATCATTGTAGAGAACTCGAGTTGATTGCAATTTTGTGGAAGAAGATAGTAAATCGAGTCTTACTTTCTTCATGGAACGAAGCTCGAGCTTTAACCCTGGTACTTGACATGTTTTTCTATCTTCGTCCATAGATACAGAATTGACTTGCACTGAGTAACATTGTTAATCCGACACGACATTTCATGAACTGGTTTTTATTATTCCGGAGAGTAATTATAGCCTAGGGTAGTGTCTTGCATGCAGCTTATGTTGTTATCGCCTTCCAGAGAGTTCTAATTGGTCCTCTTATTACACACTTGGTGTACCAGAAATAGGAAGTGCTTCTTGCGTAGCTTCGGACAACGTATTCGTTATCGATCATTGATCGACAATGGGTAAGTGTAAGTGAAGTAACTTTGATAAACAATACGAGAAGCTCTTTTCTTTATTTATTGCGAGTGAACTGTCTGCATAGGACAGAGGATTTGTAGTGTTCAGGACACCAAGCCCTTCTTGCATAGATAACACACCACACTTGCTCAAGTCTATACTTGAAACCCGATGTTTCGGCATAAATTAAAACTTTTCGAAGTTCAAGTGTTGCTAGGGAACTTTTAGTTAAAGATAGAAATACCTGACTGCGTTAGATGCTAGTTCATTTGTATACTTATATAAAATAAAGAACTTGTCCTCTTGCCGTAAGTCTAGTGGAGGAAGTCCAACACTTTGAGAAGCTGAATCGTCATTCGTTGCGCCTACCACTTCAGTCCCGCAAGCTAAATATGATCAACTAGTTCCAGGAGGTCCGGTTGCAGACCGGATTCCTTCGAATTTTAGAGTTTCTACTTAATCCCTTGGATAGAGCTTCCTCCGTAATCTCTGCTAAGGTCTTATTACATAACATTTGCTTACAACACAGCATTCCAAAGGATGATGTGCTCCTTGCATCGAGGAACAAGTTTGCACATATGCCGCCTTCTACTTGCCATCGGTATAAGTGCTTGAATGGAGCGGTGCCCCCTTTCAATAACTTGTTGAAACAAACTCTTTCAAACTTGAGAATTTCTCCATTTCAAATTCATCCTAATGGGTACGCAATCTTGACCTGCCTTTATGTCCTGTTTATGAGAGCATTTAATAGTGCCCTTAGTTTTGATGAGTTGAGATATTTTCTCTCCTTCAAGAAGTGGGACGAATGTCCATCCCTTGTCGCCATCGAGGCCCAACGAAACCATAAGATCATGCTGCAGCTCTAAAGAAATTTTCCTCAATTCAAGACCTAATATTTCTTTGCTAGGTGTCCCGAGGGATTTAATGGCCTTTAGACGTCGAAGCATAATTTCTCCCTTTTACTTATCGACTTCATTACTTTGCTATGGGATTTCTTATAGATTGAATATTCTTGCCGTTATTCCAAGACCAAATAAAGGCCTATCACCTGATCTGATTTTCCATACTCTGAAGGCAATAAACAGGAAGGGGTGTTCGGTCAAAATTTTGCTAACAGGCGAGAATTTGCTTCTGTATGGGCTATTGCATCCTCGAAGATCCGCCATGGCCGTCGAAGTCCCACCTCCTACCCACTCTAGAATACGAACACGTTCCACTTCTTCATGACACGATCCGAAGTGGGCGGTCTCCCAGAAAAGGAATTTCCATATGTCGAGTCAACCGAATAAATTCATAAAGGAAGGGGTGTTACAACTGAAGCCAATTGCCTGACAAGAATGCCCCCAATTCTAAAAGAAGAGAAAGAAGTATTCAAGCAGCGTAAGGGTAAGGCTGTGGTGGCAATAGAAAAAGAGGAGGGTTAAATTGATGGCAACAATGGTTATGATTACTCCTCTAGTGATGATGAATTTGATGCAAGTTCCAATAATCGAGGCATCAAGTCGCGCGATGAGACTTCGAGAAT
This sequence comes from Allium cepa, assembly GCA_030765085.1. NCBI lineage: Eukaryota > Viridiplantae > Streptophyta > Magnoliopsida > Asparagales > Amaryllidaceae > Allium > Allium cepa. Next base: position 506,483,500 of record CM060941.1, on the reverse strand, counting down.
CGGTCCCGTTATCCCAGATTCGCCTCTTCAAAAAATTCACAATAAAGACGCTTCCGCAGCAGTCGAGTGACTTTAGGATTCCCCGCTTAAAGAAACCGGTATTGACTTTGGGATTTGAGCAATGTTTATGTAGATATCGATGAACTCGTAGGAGGAGATTTCGAACTCCTCCTTGCCCTGGTCATACCATGTCTAGAGTCAACCCGATTTCTGCCATGGTGGCTTCCCGATCCTGTTTTTGACATCCTTTTAGGCCACCTAAGACACATTATACATCTTCACTAGGGTCACATCCGCTTACACATGCATTATTTAGGTCCATTTCTTATTTCTAAAGTTCTTTTACTCATTCTTCATATTAGGTACCAGAGAGGTCGTGGACTTTACGATGATCTTCAAAAATTCACTAATTCGCAACATTGGTCAAGATGGTCTTCAAGTCGCCACCAGCCCTATGATTCCAAAGAAGAGTGGAGAAGGCGAAAAGACTTGGAAGCCAAAGCATATCATTAGTACGATAGAGAATAGAGTAGGGATTACAAGAGTGGCTACAAGAAGAGACAAATTCTCGACGATGGAGAAGAACCGCCCAAGAAATCAAAGGTGGATTGCAGTTCTCATCCATCTGAGCATCAACCTTTTTCCCCGGCCCCAATCTCTATCGGACTTAAAGTTTCAGTTTCCACTTTCCAAGTTTCATCTTCATACTATGCTCCATCGACCTACATGGTGGCCGCTTCTGGTCCTTCACGTTCTCGTAGGAGGCCAGCTTATATTCTTCTGTCAGATTCATGTAGGGTTGATGCTGGGCTCTCTGGGTGGTTTCTAAAGGGAGTTAAGTTTGACCATGATCTTCGCCCAATCCACAAAGATTCATATATGCCCAGGCCTTCAGGTGATTCAAAGTAATTAAGATCAACTTGAGGGATGGGAAAAGTTATGCAAGCAGCTGGCCGACACGAACCGCAATATTTATCAGGAGATCGTCTCCTTTGAATCTAAGAAAGACGATTACGATAGGGCGTTAGCAGAACGTGTCGCTAGAATTGAGTGACTAATATAAGGGAGGGATGCTGCACATTGAGAGAGTAAGGACAACGCTAGTTTGCTGAAGGAACATAAAGTGGATCATGCAAAAATAGAGACTGTACTTCGAGAAGAAATCAAGGAGGCCAACGCAAATGAAGTCAAGCTGAAAGAGGAGTTCGAAGCCCGTGACATGATTATTGACGCCCAAAAGATGACTATTGTTGATCATTACAAAGTTATTGAAGGACATAACAAGAGAATTGCTGAATATGTGGGAATTGTGGAATCCCATGACAAGAGCATTTACTATCAAGCTTAGACGATTTATTCTCTCTAAGAAATAGTCACGCAGCTTAGCATTGAGAAGACTCAATTTAATTTGAGAAGGCCACTGTAATAGCGAATTACTTGGAGTTGCAGGATTCTTTCGAAAAGAAGATGGAGAAGATGGACGATACCCTGTTAAATTTCTATGTCAACTCCTTGCTGCATCAGGGGAGCCTCAGTTACTTGGGCCTTAAATTTGCAGGTACTCTTGCCATTGTTTCGAAAGAAATCCTAGCCCATTTCTAAGTGAAGGGGGATGTATATACCGACCAAGAGTTGGAAGATGCCTACCTCGATGAGGAATCAAAGAAAGCACTGATAGAGGGTCAAGAGGACCTTCGAATTGAGAAGGAACAAGAGGCTGCCGATGCTGCTGTGACTGCAGCCGCAAAATGTTGCCAAAGCCTTGCATTTTTAGGCATGCACATCATCAAAACCTCATGATCAGTTAGCGAGTTCTACCGGTGCTACTTTATCGTTGTTTCTCTAGCAGCTGTTTCTGAAAATTAATGTGTTCGACGATGGAGATTTTATTGGTTTAGAAATCCGTCGAACGAATTTATAATAAAAATTAACCATAAGTGCACGGCATACAATTTTAGTACGTGGCGAGTACGGATCGATCCATAGGGAATTGTTAGATTTTGAGAATTATATTCAATCAAATTTGCCAAGAGTTGAAAGCGTTTTAACTACAAACATAGAAAACTAGCAAAAGAAAATTGATAAAAGTATAAAAGTTTAAAGGCAATTTTGAGACAAATCCACTCTCTATGTCACATAGTTCAACAGAATATGAAATTATATTCTCTCCGTTTTAGTCGTTTTTGAGCTTAATTGATGTGTTTATCATAACTATGGCCAATTTATGCTATTAATTAGCTCAACATAAGACTATAACACACCCTTTAAACCACTTGCTAACTCTCATAAAAAATGATAATCAATTTGAAAATAAAATCTATTTTAAGCATTGCCTATTAACTATTGATTAGAAAAATAGACCATCAAATTTTGATTTCAACATGTTGAATATGCTAGTATATGATTTTTGTTTGATGATAATAAACATATATATATACATATATTTATTTAAATGTATTTGTTATTGTACTATTTTATTTTTCACATAATTAAATAAATATTTGTTGAATAAAATAAATAACACATAATTTAAATTCAAAAAATATTTTATTCAAACGAATATTTTATTACAAATTTAAATAGTACAAACTTCAGTTCTCACTACATATACAAAATTTCAATTACAATTCAATTTCGATTACATCACAAATTTCAATTTACAATTTTGACCTCACTGCATATCACTCAAAGAAAAGAAATGTTTGTGCAGCGTACAATGAAATGTGTGATTTTGAAAATGTTATTTGCCTCAGTTATTTGGGTTGTCTGTCATCATATTTATTTTGAATTTATCTTATACAAACAACTTGTGACATGCACAGTGTATCTCTGTACATGCCACAAGGCCGTGCATACCGATATACACTTGATAAAACTACAGGGGCAGGTGAGCACAAGGTCAAACCCAACCAATTGGCGGATTCAACTCAAGTGAAAATGCTCGATCAAAGCAATCAAGCAACACAGCCTCAATAGCCAAATGGTTCACATGACAGGATACATGAAATAACAACATGAACCAAACCATTATAACTCGAGGCAGGTCACTATAACTCGACAAGCCATTCAACATGATATTATATACAAGTCCAGTTACAACAAGAACTGGCTCGAAGCAACAGACTCAAGAAAACTAGACTTGTAACTCCAAACAACCCAAAGAAATATGAAGACCAACTCAACACATCATTGAACCCAAACCACCAGCAAAAGAAAAATCAATCAAATACAACAACCAGACCAGACAAGGTCAACAAAGCATCCAAATTCTAAAATGGCAAGGTCAGGTGCAGGCACAAGCTTAGACAAAGAAAACATGCTTAGATCAACACATTCCAAACCAGAGATGTATGCATATGATTAAAGAATGCAACATGTTCATGCAACCAGAGTCAATGAATCCAGTAAAACAGTTTCGAGCAAGGGAGTAGCTAGCTTGATGAACCATTCAAAAAGACAAGTCAGTGGAACAAAAGCAATGCATCACTAAGATATAAGCACTACAAATACATATTGGAATATGCAAGCACTGAAGTGGATGGCAACCATAAAAAGGCCAGAATTCAAGTGGACAAAACCAGATAAGTGAAGAAGCAAGCAAAGTGACATATGTATGCACATATGCATATAAGTACAAACATATGTATCGGGTTAGAGGCATGAACAACCAGAGCACAGGATGCAATGCTCATGAAGACACAATGCAACAGATGTGACAAAAGAGCATCAAACAGAACAGGGCATCACAAGCATACATATATACATGCGCAAACACACAAGTTTACATACGTACATACATACACACACACACACACACACACACACACACACACACACACACATATATATATATATATATATATATATATATATATATGCAGTGACAATATGGGATGCAATTAAGCAGTGGACACAAATGCAACCTAGTTTAACAAATGCTAAGCACTTGAATAAGAAATTCTTATGCAAAAATGTATCAGACCAGAACAAAGGAATGCAACACATACAACAAGGGTTCAAACTAGTAATAGATTTCAAATGCTCACAACAATCAAATGAATACTCTAAGAGGAACAAATGCAGGCATACAACAATCAAACATGAATAACATGAAGCAGTTTACAGCCTTACAAAAAAGTGCAAGTAGCAGTGTGAACATTGGTCAAGAAATAAGGGAAGTCACAGTCGAAAATATCATCAAAAGTTCAAAGAGCTGAAGTCAAGGCAAAATGAACAAAACTAACTTAGAGAATTTTCAAACAAATTCAATGATCATGTCATTCCAGAATCAAAGCCTTGGTGACCAAGGTAATGGCAACAATATATTGCAAGTACAATGAATAAGTCAAGGTAGAAATAAACAAAGAAAATTCAAAGTCGTGAAGCAATGCGTATAGATGACTGAGTCAGAATAAATCACAAACATTCAAGTAACAATCGTATGGCCGAGTAAATTCACTGCAAAATTCAAACCAAAATTATACGAATGTAAACTAAGGGATTCGAACCCTATATATTTCCCACATCATCGGCAAATGGGTGCATTCAAGTTTAAGAAAAATCAGAGCTTGAACGAATATAGAAAACAAATCCAAAACTCGAATCGAAGTCGAGAGGAAAAATCGCATACCATTTGAACATTCGTGCTCGACAATTTGAAGCAACCATATGCAATTCAAAGCCAGGAGTTGATTGACCAAGCAAACTGAAGAAATATCATCACTCGATCAAATAGTTTGAATCGGCGACCTTAAATTTTCAAAAACCTCACTTTTTGAAAAAGAAATGAAACAACGAAAATATTCGGCTAAAATTTTAACATAGAAGAAATAAAATAAAAGGATTTTTGTGGGCCGACTCTATTAGTATTTTGGGCTTATTTTATTAAATAGGGTTTTGTGTTTAATTTTTTTTGTAATTTTCTTTAAACTTTTGTAAAATTCTAGTCGTGTGACTAGGGACAAACTACAGTGGTGTAGTTTGAGAATTCGCAACTCAGTAGCTGAGTTGTGGCAGGGTTTTGAGCACAGAGTTTGGTTTGTTGATAGCAGGTGTCGCAAGTTTATGTGTGTAAGCATCTAACTACTTAATTTCTAGTAGAAACCTTGGGGGCAACACGTAGGTAGGGTTTTGCCGAAGTTGGGTAAATCTGTGTTGTTTTATTTCTACTTTTTATTATTCTACTATTATCTGTGTTGCAATTATTTTATATATTTCCACATTAATTTTTATTATTATTAGTATCAACATATTCACCACCCCCATCTAGGGTGAAATCGATCCTACAAGTGGTATCAGAGCTTGATAAAAAACCATTTTTTGTTTTAAAAATTTGATTTTTTCAAAACCAATTTTTGTTTTTAAAAATTTGATTTTTAAATGGCTTCTTTTAATAATGCTTTAGCTGAGGGTTAGCCTATAGTTAGACCACCCATATTTTAGTGGTGTATATGCTTACTGGAAAAATAGAATGAAATTTTTTCTGAAAACCATTGATGCTTGGAATATTGTTAAGACGAGATATAAGGCACCAACTATTGTGGTTGATAATCAAGAAATTGAAAACCCGATGGATCAATGGATAGAAATTGAAAATAAACTACAGAATGCTAATGCTAAAGCTATGAATTATATTATATGTTCATTGGATCAAATTGAATTTAATCGTGTCTCACATTGTCTAACTATGCAGGAAATTTGGCACACACTTGAAGTGACTCACAAAGGAACCTCCCAAGTCAAGGGATCTCGTCTTGCCATGCTTAGTAGCGAATATGAGAACTTCACAATGGACAAGGATGAAAATGTCAAAGAAATGTATGGAAGACTTTCTAATCTCTTATACAAATCAAAACCCTCAGAAAACCATACACAGAATTAGAAATAGTCCAAAAAATCTTTGGAGTCCTTCCATGAAATTTTGAAGCAAAAGTTACTACCATTCAAGAATCAAAAGATTTGAAACAAATCAAAGTTGAAGAACTCATCGAAAATCTCACTACTTATGAGCTAGAAATCAAAATCAAGGAAGAACGCTAAGAAAGTGATATGCGAAAGAAATCAATTACCCTCATAGGAATAACTGAAAGTGAAGATGATGAAGATGATGGTGCAGTAGAATTGGCGCTAATTCAAAAGGTGGAATCACGAGTATGAAAATCCAGCTCTAAATCAACAATTGAAAAGCAAAATAGTCAAAGTTCTAGACAACCTGGAAGAGCAGGAGATTATCTGTCACAACTGCAATAAACCCGGTCTTATCAAGCCAAATTTTCCTCAGAATTGTAACGACCCTGACTCGACCTTCGAAAATCGGCACCGAATACGACACTCGTATTCAAATGCCGCAGATCCAAACGTCGAACCTGGTTCGCCGGAGCTTATAACACATTAAGTAAATAACATAGCGGAAGGAAAAGAATATGCATATCAATATACAACACTTGATACAATATCAGATATCATATGATACAACAGATGATACAATAGATATCAACATACATCAGAGATACAAAGAATAGCAGCGGAAAAAAAAAAAGATAACACAGCAGCGGAACAAAATCTCCAGTATCAGTAATCTCCATCTCCAAAGCACCAATCCAGAAATAGCTCAAACTCCAAATCAAGATGAAGAGAAGCAACTCGATCCAAAATGCGATTGCCAAATCCTAAGGCTGAAAGCTATCGAATCTACACCTATTACTGATCATCTGAAAACCCCAACTCTAGACTGCCCGTGTGGGAAATAGTGGGCACCCAGAGTTTAGGAAAGGAACAATAAACTCCAGGTCAGTCGTGGGACTGGTATGAGCAAACAAAACATTTGGTCTTTAAAACAAACAAAAGAATTTAAATTTGAAATCCGCAATGCTTTTTGGAAAATGAAACTACCATAAGGCCTCCCGGCACACACACAATGCAAACGCACACATGGGGGAGATTTCTCCTTATGATAGTCAAACATGCTTACTACGAGGAAAATTCTTTGATATTATTACTAGTGCATAGTGGAAAATCTTTCGAAAGTATAATATAAATCCTAGCCAGCATAGGTACCATGATGCTATGCCTACTATAGCTGCCATGTTAAATGGCAGGTTCTACAACTAAAACCGTACAAGGCACGTATTGGATGAATGGATTTCCAACAAATGGTCAGGCTAAGGAACTTCCTACTGCCACATGAGATCGCTCTGGCGGGACGTCCCGAGAACTAACGTTACGGTTAGATCTCTGCCAACACAAGGCCGGGTTACCTCTGTAACTAGGTAACTACTACACGAATATGCCATCCCCCGGTCCTTTGGGACCTTTATCCGAGCGCTCGCAACAACCACAAAGTATCACAAAGTAATAGATCTGCAGTATCCACATGAGTAAATATCTGGGCTCCATACCATGATACCACCCTTTACCAGAAGGGAATGACATACCCTAAAGGGCGCGACCCTCATAACCTTGCCGCATCTTTCCTGTTTCGACCATTTCCAGGGTGTGAGGTCCTGATGCAGTCTCGTCCACAAAGCTACGCTTTGTGCAACAAAGCCATGCTTTGGGTCAGCAGATGACCAAAGCAATGATCACAAAGATAAATGATCAAACAAATGATCATATCACAAATGATCAACCAATGATCATCACACAGCAGCACTCAACATGCCACATTACCAAATTGGGAATATCATTGATAAATATCAACTACATAACCTCTGAGCTCGTACGTCTCAGAGAAGGGTGTTAAGCTAAGAGAATAAATTCTCCGCCACCAAGCAGAAATGTATTTGATAGAGATCAGTTAACATCTCAAAGTGTAATGTCGGACATACAACCATACAAGTCTGTTCCGGGTTCGAACAGAACCGAAGGCACTTCCGAAGAAGCCCTTGCAAATCCGGGTATCCACAATCCCGATCGGACTTCCCATCACTTAGGGAGAACTCTATACCGGAGCAACTCAGTGCAGATTCAATCGATAGGTTATCCTATCGTTCTCACAAATACCCGGTCTTCACCACCGGTCTTCAAATGCTATCCATAACGTCGTATCACTATTCGGAATGGGCTATATGACACAAGGTCCTCTCCCGGCTAAACCGAATAATGAGCGCAATATTTTAAAACATATGGATATGGGATTTTAGCTAAGTCACAACTTATAAAATCCAAAACTTTTCTTTCAAATGGTTATCAAATTACCATTTAAATCTTTAAACAAAAAGATTTATTTCACAAAGTTTCACCCAGTTTCACAAAGATCTATTCATAGATTTCAAAACAATTCCCATTTCAATTGGATTAACCCAACTAAATCTTTAGAATTAAAGATTTATAGCTTTCAAAACACGTTTCCAAAGATTTATCTAAAGTTTGGGAAACTATTTTCATTTTAGACTTGAAAAATCCTTTTAACACAACTTGGAAGTCCATTTCTTATGAGTAAGCAAGTCTAATTTATACAAGTTGAAATCTTGAGTTGAATTTAAATTCCAAAACGTCACCTTTAAAAATGGTTTAAAACCCATATAACCCATTTGTAAGTTGAATAACTTTTTAAACAATAGTTTCCAAGTCATAAAATTCAATTTCAAATATTGAATTCAAATTTAAATTAATTTATTTAAATTTCAAAACTCAATCAAGTTATTCAAATAACTTTTATTTTTTTGAAAACTCATTTTCAAAAAGCTTCATTTCTAATTCCAAAACTATTTTGGAAAAATTCAATTCTAAGACGATTTTTAAAATCTGTGACTTAACCCATTTCCACGTGCCATCCATATTTGTGTGTGTATAGGTGTGGTCTAGGGGTTCAACACAATAGTGCACAACATCATCATCACAGGTTCAATCATATCGATAAGCGGTATAACCCATAACGCTTATCTATATTCACAGATTCATAGATAAAGTAAAATATCATTCACAAAGATTAACTAATATGATTCGATGTGGGTTTCGGATAACCGACTGGAATCCGGCTCCCTGTCGCATCGAAATTTAAATGCCGTTTTACAGGAAAAAGGGGTTTCACAAACATATAGGAACAAATCATAAATCACAAATCACAGTCCATCACAAGGCAATCACAGCATCACAACAAAAAAATCAATCCAATACAGAATATTTGATGATGGTCAATCATCGTTTGTTAAGGTGATTGGACTAAAGTGAATTAATTGTATAATTATCTTTATTAATTATTTTAAGTCAATGTTTAATTTTACTTAATTATGAATCAATTTAATCTTGGAAGGCTTTATTAATTAATTATTCTTTAATTTACTAATTCACAATTGTTAATTAATTGAGTTTAATTACTTTTTATAAATTGCATATTCTTCCAATTAACTTTAAATTATAAAAATCATTACAAAACATTAATAGTAAATTACTACTTAATCATATTAAATTTGGTTTAAAATTAACACTTGAATGTTTGATTTTCCATTTTTTTTTTATTTTAACCTTTTATTAAGTTAAATTTTTAAAACAACTTTTAAAGTATTCTTGAACTTCATAAATTTTACATAATTGACTCAATACCATTTACTTCCAATTTCATTTGCAACTGTCATTATTTATTCAGAAGATTAATTAACCTTTTTTTTTATTTATTAAAAACTGGGTTTCTGCTATTTTTATACACTCACCCGAGGCTCGCTTTGAGTCCCACCCGAGGAATCCACCCCATTGCTTCGAGTTTTTTTCCAAATTTACCCGTGTTGACCCGTGAGAGAAACTTTGTTCACAAATTTGTTTAAGTTTTAGATTCAACCCGATACCGCATCAAAACGACTCGAGCTCGTCCTCGAGTCCTCCCTCAATTTCCCCACGCTGTGCTTCGAGCAACTCCCCCTTCTTCTCCAACCATCATACTGACACCCACTGCTCCACGTGCACGTGCACGGCTACCATCGCCGCCGCAGGTCGAAGCTTCGGCCACCAATACATCGCTCTCCATCCCCCAAGACGCCACGCACACCAAGATTTGGAAAAAAGTTTGAAAACATGAATCGCGACATTCGACCCAAAACCATCAGGGAACGTCATCATCAAATCGCCTCGCGCCGCCTCCCCAGTCCACTATCGGCCACCAAATTTGGACCATGGCATCGCCATCACGCGACGCATCGATCTGCACCGTCGCCACGAAGTCCGGTCGCGTATGGATGGTGCAGCAACTCCATTTCGACCGTGAACAGAAAGTGGGTCTTAAACCCTATTTTGCTTTCGAATTAAAGATTTATGAATTTATAAATTGCTCTAGTATTTTTCTGATGATTTAGAACATTGAATCATGCTGCCACAAAGATCTCGAGGGCCAAAGTTCCTTAGATCAACAGAATTTGATGAAGTTTCCTTTTACAGATCATCCTAGATAATCCAGTGAAAAGCTAATGAGAAATTTTGATTCCAGTTTCAAAAATTATCATTTCCCAAGGGGATTCAAGTAATATTTCTGAAATACAAATCGGTGATATTCGAATTTATTGCTTATTGGGTTGTTACTGAGTTTAACATTTTCCAGTGAAGATAATCCCAGTCCCTTTGCTTCGATTTGTTACTGAATTAAAGTACAGGTTAAGCAACATTTTCAACTTGTTTAAAAATCTTTTCGCAAAGCAAAAAGAAGGTAGAAGAAGTTGTAGTTGTAGACAGTTTACTCTGTGAACCAGAGGTTTGAGCATGACCATGCTTACAGTTTTTTCCATTAAAAGAAAACTACAAAATTTGCTTTGATTTAACTCTAAAGCACAGTGTAGGTTTTGAACTACACTTTAATTTGTCTTGCAAAAGAGTATGGGAGAGAGGATTCTAAGTTCCCTGTAACTAAATGTTATAGAAAACAGGAATAGGAAACAAATGTTTTCCAGGAAATTCAAACACAAGCATACCATTCATTTAATTCAAAGCCATGGCATCCATACACATAAACATAGGCAACCACATTCACACATAATGATCATCAGCATCAGGTTAGGATCAAATGTTTTTCACTGTAAACCCCAAAGTGTTACAGGAAACAGATAGCAAAAAGAAAAAGGAAGAAATCATGTTTCCAGGCAAAGAAAATTCAAGCATGGAACCCATTCACAAGCTAAAACTAACCACATTCATGCAAGCATTTAAACACAAGAGAAAAAAAGAAATGAAGAAGGCATGGGGTTCACTCACATTTTTCCCAGAAGATAAGAATGCTTCCTGACAGCTAATTCAAAACAGAGATGAGTGAAGGCCTGCAAGTTTCTTTATTTTTTTCTCCTACTTTAATCCCTTTAAATTTAGATCTGCAAATCATAATTACAGATCTTTGTTTATCCTTTGTTATGCTCATTTACTCAAATCATTAATAACAGTAATTTTTATTTTATTACTTACTGTTTGAATGTATAAAATAGAGAAGCCCCCTTTTTTTTTTCTTTTCTGCAGTTTGAATACTAGAAATGGTTTTGTCTTTGATATTCAATTTGCCTGCAACTCAGATTTGATGCAATTGCTAAAGTCTTTTGTTTTATTTATTCATTTCATAAATAAACAAAGTTTTAAATTTTCTTACTCACAGTATTGTTTTAAATGCAACAGAGAATAGGGTCTGCTGTTGCAAACCAAAAATTCATCTTGACTTGAACTTTATTTCATCCCTGCAACTGATATACAAGGTTGTTCAAAACTTTGTCTTATTTACTAATTTCAACATTAAACTCAGATTTAAAAAAAAAGTTTCACTTGCCTTTACTTATTTCCAGAGAAAACTGCATTTGCTTTCAAATTTAAGTTGCTCCAGAATGATATTTGCATTGCTACTTGATTGCATGTAGGCTTGTTTTCTAGATCTAAGAAAATGCAGATTTTGCTTTTGAATTTGCATTGTAGTTTAAGTTTGAACTTGTCCTTGGCTTTGCAAGTTTGAATTAGACACTGATCAACAGTTTTGCTTGCCTGTTGATGATTTCCAGAGGAAGAATGCAGACACTTGATCTTTTTCCTCTTTTTTTTCTTTTACTTCCAGGTTGAATTTTTGACTTTACTTTTTGTTTTTGGATTTGAAACTGAGTTTCAATCTGAAACTCTCACTTTTTTTTTCAGGTTGAAGTTCTCTATTTTTTTGTGTGTTGAAGTATGAGATACACAATCTCTTGTTACTGTATATTAGAGATTTGGCTGAGATGTTTTTATGATTGCACTATGGGGAAATGAAAAGTCTCTATAATTTTTTTAAATTCTATTTTTTTTTTTATTCAGTTATAGACATTGGATGCCATTTGTTAAAAACAATCTTAAGCTTAAGATCTTGTTAATTCTTCTACTCCACCCTCACATGTGTATGTATGTTCACATGGGTGATTTTTTTACAAGACAAAATAAATTTATAAACTTTATTTATCATTATTTTTTTTATTAATTCATGAATTCTATTTTTAATGTTTAATATACAAATCATATTCAACTCCTTAGTTTAAATTATTTTATAGATTCTATTTTTAAATCTTTTAATTTAGCTCACATATTAATATAAATATATTTTATACATCTTATTTTTAAATTCAATATTTGTTTATAAAATACTTATTCATAAATCTTAAACCAATCCTACTTTATAAGCTAATTTTTTTTTATTCTAGAAATTATCCAATTAATTCATAAATAAATTAGCAATTTATCTTCAAAAATTAATTTAATTGCCAATTTAAACTTGATAAATTTCAGGAATGTTACAGATTTCCCCCCTTAAAAGAATTTCGTCCTTGAAATTGCAAGGAAGACGAGAAAGAAAAGATAATAGATAAAGAAATGATTGATCAGATCAGAATCGAGATATTTATTCTGCATTTGGTCTACCCAAATCAGAATATCAATAATATGAGAACGAACTCATACAATTATTACACAAGATATTTGGGTCCACCTGTCTACGAATATGCAAGGGCATTGATTAGTTTGAAGGGATAACTAATCGTTCGTAGAATATATCGGATCCCAGAGAATAAATAGATAGATTAAATCTTCATATTAGTTAACCAGTTTACTTAATTTAAAATTTCCAATTTATTTAATTTTTCAATTTCAAATTCATTAGAGTTTAGATCGAAAAGCTGATAAGAAACCGATGAAGATACGAGGTAAGAATTTCCTACAACGATACGTATGGCCATCATCACACCGAAACTTCTTTCTGGAGCAGTCACGAAGCAATCAAAAGAATTCGAAATCGAATCAAAGGAGATTGATAGAGAAAAGATGTTCCCACTGTTGCAGGGTATTGACCATTTATAGTGGTACTCCCATGTCCCCTATCTCGTTCTCTTCTCGCACTCATACTCACTATCAGTGGATAGTAAGAGAATTTACTGAGGCATTCGAACGGATATCTCAGGGATATACTCATTCTAGGGTTTACTTCACCCTATCTCTAATGAGTTACTTAATGTGTTATACTCCTGAGCTAAAGTTTTAACCTTCATCTCTGATACCAAATGTAACGACCCTGACTCGACCTTCGAAAATCGGCACCGAATACGACACTCGTATTCAAATGCCGCAGATCCAAACGTCGAACCTGGTTCGCCGGAGCTTATAACACATTAAGTAAATAACATAGCGGAAGGAAAAGAATATGCATATCAATATACAACACTTGATACAATATCAGATATCATATGATACAACAGATGATACAATAGATATCAACATACATCAGAGATACAAAGAATAGCAGCGGAAAAAAAAAAGATAACACAGCAGCGGAACAAAATCTCCAGTATCAGTAATCTCCATCTCCAAAGCACCAATCCAGAAATAGCTCAAACTCCAAATCAAGATGAAGAGAAGCAACTCGATCCAAAATGCGATTGCCAAATCCTAAGGCTGAAAGCTATCGAATCTACACCTATTACTGATCATCTGAAAACCCCAACTCTAGACTGCCCGTGTGGGAAATAGTGGGCACCCAGAGTTTAGGAAAGGAACAATAAACTCCAGGACAGTCGTGGGACTGGTATGAGCAAACAAAACATTTGGTCTTTAAAACAAACAAAAGAATTTAAATTTGAAATCCGCAATGCTTTTTGGAAAATGAAACTACCATAAGGCCTCCCGGCACACACACAATGCAAACGCACACATGGGGGAGATTTCTCCTTATTATAGTCAAACATGCTTACTACGAGGAAAATTCTTTGATATTATTACTAGTGCATAGTGGAAAATCTTTCGAAAGTATAATATAAATCCTAGCCAGCATAAGTACCATGATGCTATGCCTACTATAGCTGCCATGTTAAATGGCAGGTTCTACAACTAAAACCGTACAAGGCACGTATTGGATGAATGGATTTCCAACAAATGGTCAGGCTAAGGAACTTCCTACTGCCACATGAGATCGCCTCTGGCGGGACGTCCCGAGAACTAACGTTACGGTTAGATCTCTGCCAACACAAGGCCGGGTTACCTCTGTAACTAGGTAACTACTACACGAATATGCCATCCCCCGGTCCTTTGGGACCTTTATCCGAGCGCTCGCAACAACCACAAAGTATCACAAAGTAATAGATCTGCAGTATCCACATGAGTAAATATCTGGGCTCCATACCATGATACCACCCTTTACCAGAAGGGAATGACATACCCTAAAGGGCGCGACCCTCATAACCTTGCCGCATCTTTCCTGTTTCGAGCATTTCCGGGGTGTGAGGTCCTGATGCAGTCTCGTCCACAAAGCTACGCTTTGTGCAACAAAGCCATGCTTTAGGTCAACAGATGACCAAAGCAATGATCACAAAGATAAATGATCAAACAAATGATCATATCACAAATGATCAACCAATGATCATCACACAGCAGCACTCAACATGCCACATTACCAAATTGGGAATATCACTGATAAATATCAACTACATAACCTCTGAGCTCGTACGTCTCAGAGAAGGGTGTTAAGCTAAGAGAATAAATTCTCCGCCACCAAGCAGAAATGTATTTGATAGAGATCAGTTAACATCTCAAAGTGTAATGTCGGACATACAACCATACAAGTCTGTTCCGGGTTCGAACAGAACCGAAGGCACTTCCGAAGAAGCCCTTGCAAATCCGGGTATCCACAATCCCGATCGGACTTCCCATCACTTAGGGAGAACTCTATACCGGAGCAACTCAGTGCAGATTCAATCGACAGGTTATCCTATCGTTCTCACAAATACCCGGTCTTCACCACCGGTCTTCAAATGCTATCCATAACGTCGTATCACTATTCGGAATGGGCTATATGACACAAGGTCCTCTCCCGGCTAAACCGAATAATGAGCGCAATATTTTAAAACATATGGATATGGGATTTTAGCTAAGTCACAACTTATAAAATCCAAAACTTTTCTTTCAAATGGTTATCAAATTACCATTTAAATCTTTAAACAAAAAGATTTATTTCACAAAGTTTCACCCAGTTTCACAAAGATCTATTCATAGATTTCAAAACAATTCCCATTTCAATTGGATTAACCCAACTAAATCTTTAGAATTAAAGATTTATAGCTTTCAAAACACGTTTCCAAAGATTTATCTAAAGTTTGGGAAACTATTTTCATTTTAGACTTGAAAAATCCTTTTAACACAACTTGGAAGTCCATTTCTTATGAGTAAGCAAGTCTAATTTATACAAGTTGAAATCTTGAGTTGAATTTAAATTCCAAAACGTCACCTTTAAAAATGGTTTAAAACCCATATAACCCATTTGTAAGTTGAATAACTTTTTAAACAATAGTTTCCAAGTCATAAAATTCAATTTCAAATATTGAATTCAAATTTAAATTAATTTATTTAAATTTCAAAACTCAATCAAGTTATTCAAATAACTTTTATTTTTTTGAAAACTCATTTTCAAAAAGCTTCATTTCTAATTCCAAAACTATTTTGGAAAAATTCAATTCTAAGACGATTTTTAAAATCTGTGACTTAACCCATTTCCACGTGCCATCCATATTTGTGTGTGTATAGGTGTGGTCTAGGGGTTCAACACAATAGTGCACAACATCATCATCACAGGTTCAATCATATCGATAAGCGGTATAACCCATAACGCTTATCTATATTCACAGATTCATAGATAAAGTAAAATATCATTCACAAAGATTAACTAATATGATTCGATGTGGGTTTCGGATAACCGACTGGAATCCGGCTCCCTGTCGCATCGAAATTTAAATGCCGTTTTACAGGAAAAAGGGGTTTCACAAACATATAGGAACAAATCATAAATCACAAATCACAGTCCATCACAAGGCAATCACAGCATCACAACAAAAAAATCAATCCAATACAGAATATTTGATGATGGTCAATCATCGTTTGTTAAGGTGATTGGACTAAAGTGAATTAATTGTATAATTATCTTTATTAATTATTTTAAGTCAATGTTTAATTTTACTTAATTATGAATCAATTTAATCTTGGAAGGCTTTATTAATTAATTATTCTTTAATTTACTAATTCACAATTGTTAATTAATTGAGTTTAATTACTTTTTATAAATTGCATATTCTTCCAATTAACTTTAAATTATAAAAATCATTACAAAACATTAATAGTAAATTACTACTTCATCATATTAAATTTGGTTTAAAATTAACACTTGAATGTTTGATTTTCCATTTTTTTTTTATTTTAACTTTTTATTAAGTTAAATTTTTAAAACAACTTTTAAAGTATTCTTGAACTTCATAAATTTTACATAATTGACTCAATACCATTTACTTCCAATTTCATTTGCAACTGTCATTATTTATTCAGAAGATTAATTAACCTTTTTTTTATTTATTAAAAACTGGGTTTCTGCTATTTTTATACACTCACCCGAGGCTCGCTTTGAGTCCCACCCGAGGAATCCACCCCATTGCTTCGAGTTTTTTTCCAAATTTACCCGTGTTGACCCGTGAGAGAAACTTTGTTCACAAATTTGTTTAAGTTTTAGATTCAACCCGATACCGCATCAAAACGACTCGAGCTCGTCCTCGAGTCCTCCCTCAATTTCCCCACGCTGTGCTTCGAGCAACTCCCCCTTCTTCTCCAACCATCATACTGACACCCACTGCTCCACGTGCACGTGCACGGCTACCATCGCCGCCGCAGGTCGAAGCTTCGGCCACCAATACGTTGCTCTCCATCCCCCAAGACGCCACGCACACCAAGATTTGGAAAAAAAGTTTGAAAACATGAATCGCGACATTCGACCCAAAACCATCAGGGAACGTCATCATCAAATCGCCTCGCGCCGCCTCCCCAGTCCACTATCGGCCACCAAATTTGGACCATGGCATCGCCATCACGCGACGCATCGATCTGCACCGTCGCCACGAAGTCCAGTCGCGTATGGATGGTGCAGCAACTCCATTTCGACCGTGAACAGAAAATGGGTCTTAAACCCTATTTTGCTTTCGAATTAAAGATTTATGAATTTATAAATTGCTCTAGTATTTTTCTGATGATTTAGAACATTGAATCATGCTGCCACAAAGATCTCGAGGGCCAAAGTTCCTTAGATCAACAGAATTTGATGAAGTTTCCTTTTACAGATCATCCTAGATAATCCAGTGAAAAGCTAATGAGAAATTTTGATTCCAGTTTCAAAAATTATCATTTCCCAAGGGGATTCAAGTAATATTTCTGAAATACAAATCGGTGATATTCGAATTTATTGCTTATTGGGTTGTTACTGAGTTTAACATTTTCCAGTGAAGATAATCCCAGTCCCTTTGCTTCGATTTGTTACTGAATTAAAGTACAGGTTAAGCAACATTTTCAACTTGTTTAAAAATCTTTTCCCAAAGCAAAAAGAAGGTAGAAGAAGTTGTAGTTGTAGACAGTTTACTCTGTGAACCAGAGGTTTGAGCATGACCATGCTTACAGTTTTTTCCATTAAAAGAAAACTACAAAATTTGCTTTGATTTAACTCTAAAGCACAGTGTAAGTTTTGAACTACACTTTAATTTGTCTTGCAAAAGAGTATGGGAGAGAGGATTCTAAGTTCCCTGTAACTAAATGTTATAGAAAACAGGAATAGGAAACAAATGTTTTCCAGGAAATTCAAACACAAGCATACCATTCATTTAATTCAAAGCCATGGCATCCATACACATAAACATAGGCAACCACATACACACATAATGATCATCAGCATCAGTTTAGGATCAAATGTTTTTCACTGTAAACCCCAAAGTGTTACAGGAAACAGATAGCAAAAAGAAAAAGGAAGAAATCATGTTTCCAGGCAAAGAAAATTCAAGCATGGCACCCATTCACAAGCTAAAACTAACCACATTCATGCAAGCATTTAAACACAAGAGAAAAAAAGAAATGAAGAAGGCATGGGGTTCACTCACATTTTTCCCAGAAGATAAGAATGCTTCCTGACAGCTAATTCAAAACAGAGATGAGTGAAGGCCTGCAAGTTTCTTTATTTTTTTCTCCTACTTTAATCCCTTTAAATTTAGATCTGCAAATCATAATTACAGATCTTTGTTTATCCTTTGTTATGCTCATTTACTCAAATCATTAATAACAGTAATTTTTATTTTATTACTTACTGTTTGAATGTATAAAATAGAGAAGCCCCCTTTTTTTTTCTTTTCTGCAGTTTGAATACTAGAAATGGTTTTGTCTTTGATCTTCAATTTGCCTGCAACTCAGATTTGATGCAATTGCTAAAGTCTTTTGTTTTATTTATTCATTTCATAAATAAACAAAGTTTTAAATTTTCTTACTCACAGTATTGTTTTAAATGCAACAGAGAATAGGGTCTGCTGTTGCAAACCAAAAATTCATCTTGACTTGAACTTTATTTCATCCCTGCAACTGATATACAAGGTTGTTCAAAACTTTGTCTTATTTACTAATTTCAACATTAAACTCAGATTTAAAAAAAAAGTTTCACTTGCCTTTACTTATTTCCAGAGAAAACTGCATTTGCTTTCAAATTTAAGTTGCTCCAGAATGATATTTGCATTGCTACTTGATTGCATGTAGGCTTGATTTCTAGATCTAAGAAAATGCAGATTTTGCTTTTGAATTTGCATTGTAGTTTAAGTTTGAACTTGTCCTTGGCTTTGCAAGTTTGAATTAGACACTGATCAACAGTTTTGCTTGCCTGTTGATGATTTCCAGAGGAAGAATGCAGACACTTGATCTTTTTCCTCTTTTTTTTCTTTTACTTCCAGGTTGAATTTTTGACTTTACTTTTTGTTTTTGGATTTGAAACTGAGTTTCAATCTGAAACTCTCACTTTTTTTTTCAGGTTGAAGTTCTCTATTTTTTTGTGTGTTGAAGTATGAGATACACAATCTCTTGTTACTGTATATTAGAGATTTGGCTGAGATGTTTTTATGATTGCACTATGGGGAAATGAAAAGTCTCTATAATTTTTTTAAATTCTATTTTTTTTTTATTCAGTTATAGACATTGGATGCCATTTGTTAAAAACAATCTTAAGCTAAAGATCTTGTTAATTCTTCTACTCCACCCTCACATGTGTATGTATGTTCACATGGGTGATTTTTTTACAAGACAAAATAAATTTATAAACTTTATTTATCATTATTTTTTTTATTAATTCATGAATTCTATTTTTAATGTTTAATATACAAATCATATTCAACTCCTTAGTTTAAATTATTTTATAGATTCTATTTTTAAATCTTTTAATTTAGCTCACATATTAATATAAATATATTTTATACATCTTATTTTTAAATTCAATATTTGTTTATAAAATACTTATTCATAAATCTTAAACCAATCCTACTTTATAAGCTAATTTTTTTTTTATTCTAGAAATTATCCAATTAATTCATAAATAAATTAGAAATTTATCTTCAAAAATTAATTTAATTGCCAATTTAAACTTGATAAATTTCAGGAATGTTACAAGAATCGACTAAGCCGAGAAAAGAAACCGAAAAGGAGAAGTTTTGCAACCACATGGAATAAAGGCGACGATGATGATAAAAGTACTAGCAGTAAGAGTGAAAAAGCAGATCTGTGTCTTTGAGGTGATATAACTGGTAGCGATGATAAGGAGCCAAGTGAGGTATCAAAACTCACTCACTCAGAAGTACTTATATATTTTCATGAGGTAAATGGCTGTTTTGAACGACTTTGGGAGAAGTACGCTAAAATTGAATCTCAAAGAGATAACTTAATAGAACTAAATAAACAGCTAGATCAATTGGTTAAAAACTATCAAAACAAGTGCCCTAAGTGTGATAAGTGTCCATCATTTTAAGAAGAAATTAAAAAATCAAAATTAAAATTAAATCACTTGAAAATGAATTTTGATTTTGAAAGAAAGTGAAAATATTAGGAGAGAAAAGTCTATTAAAAAGTGCACTCTAATATTGAATGAAAATGAATCTCTCAAAACACAAGTCCAACAATTGTCTACAACTTTAGAAAAATTCTCAAAAGGAGAAAGATCACTAAATATGTTATTAGGGAAACAAACTATTAATACTGTTAGACAAGGACTTCGGTACACTCAATCTGAAAGAGTTAGAGGTAAAATTAATCATGTCAAATCTGAGTGCACAATTTATAGAATAATTGGACACAATCAAAACAATTATCGGTATAGACCCAAACACACAAAATCCATACCAATTTGGGTTCCAAAAGGCACAAATAAAATCCCTTAAAGTCAAACAAATCTGTGTGCCAAAAGGAACAAATATAAATTATTTTGGGCCTACACAAGCATATTTTTCAAAATTGTTTGTCACTAACAATCATAGACCTATAAAAGCAAATAGGCCATAAAAATATTTCTTCGTGTAGGTATAGTAGCTAAAGAATAAAACCAGTTTTATCTGGATTCTGGCTGTTCCGGGCACACGACTGGCGACAAATCAAAGTTCATTAGCCTAGTATAAAGGTGGTAGAATCACAATGGGCAACAACGAAAAATTATAGGCAAAGCTAAAATAGGTAATGGTACATTTATATTGAACGATATATTAAATGTGAAAATCTGCACCATAATCTGATTTAATTCATCCAGTTATGTGATAATGAAATAAATGTTGACTTTGATACAAAAATATTGACCAGTCATCTTTTCATCCTTGAACTATCTCATATAGATTTGCTTGGACTAACTATAGTGCAAAGATAGATAAAAAGAGATGTTATTTTGTACTGATGATTAATCAAGATACACGTGGATATAATTGTTTATTTTACTGATTCTAGACCTAACATTATGTTCACCGTTTGTTTATCTACACGGTCTAAATTCAAAATTCAAAAGCATTTCATTTAAAAGCTGTAAAAAGGATTTTAAGGTGTTTTTTGCAACTTCACCATCTGGTCTATGTATCCAACTAATGATAATCTTGAGTCAAAGAAAAATTCAGATGCAAATTGCACTGGTAACCTAGTTGATAGAAAAATTACTAGTAGAACGTGTTTAGTGTATAGACATCACATTTTCAAAGAAAATATCTGCATATTTTTCATTTCAACGGATTTTAAATTAGCAGATATTTTTTTATATACAACCCCTTTCAAAAATAGTTTTCATTGACCTCGTTTCAAATTAGGCATTTTAGAAATTTTGATTTTATAATTATTTTTGGATTTGATCTTAAATGACTACACTAACTAATCTAACTCCCAACTGATTATCGAAAAGATAAATAGTGATTGAAAAAATGATGACTGTTGATATTAATCATATGTTATGACTTGAGACAGTATATTTATTAAATTTCTTTAAAAATTTAAACAAGATTTATAGTAACTTTTGTTCATAAAAATTCCATGGCCATCTCTATTTCTATCATATTTCTAACAATCATCACTCATCAAAATCCAATATAGTATGTCAAAATGTGGTAATTTAAGAAGAAAATGATTCGTTTTTGTTCCATTTATTTTTTTAATAAAAACATCCAAAGTATTCACTCGTATTTAAAAATCCTCAGAGTTATGCATGGGTGAATTACTAATATTTGTATATGTGCTTTCATGCACATTTAAAAGTCCTCACGGTTATGCACGTATAGAACACATATCAAAATTGATTATTAAACAGATAAGTTGATTCCTAATCCCATTTGAAAGTCCTCACGGTTATGCATGGTTAGAAGATACTTAAAATTCATTTTTTTAAATTGGGAATACTACTAATCTCATTTAAGAATTCTAATGGTTATACATGATTAGTTGATATTCAAAATCGTGATATAAGTATACCATAAATAGAAACAACTACATGGTTTTATATGCCGACTCATCCCTATCACTCTAAAGTGGAATATGCACCTAATAAAGTATTTATGATTTTTGTTTGATTTTTTATTGAAATTTAGTATTTATACTCAATTGGGTATTAATGTTTTATTAACATTTATCACTTTATCTCTATTTTTCTAATAATATTACTCTTTCGCTATTAACAAAATGGGGGAGAAAAGTTAAGATTTTGGCAAACGAAGGTCAATTTTTTTTTATTTGCATATTCCCATCTAGGTTCATTTCCATATTTTTATTTATTTTCATGCATATATGAAGGGGGATCTTTGTTCTAGAGAAGGCATTCAAATAGGCGGAGCAAATAAAACGATCAAATACATTTAATAGAGTCAAAATCTTAATATATGTTTGTTATCATCAAAAGGGGGAGATTGTTGAATATGCTAGTATATGATTTTTGTTTGATGATAATAAACATATTACATACCTATATATATATATATATATATATATATATATATATATATTCATTTAAAAGTATTTATTATTGTGCTATTTTATTTTTCACATAATTAAATAAATATTTGTTGAATAAAATAAATAACATGGAATTTAAGTTCAAACAAATATTTTATTCAAACAAATATTTTATTACAAATTTAAAAAGTACAAACTTCAGCTCTTACTACATGTACACAATTTCAATTACAATTCAATTTCGGTTATGTCACAAATTTCAATTTACAATTTTGACCTCACTGCATATCACTCAAACACTCGTATTTATCTTCAACTCTATTCCAGCTTGAATTCAGTATCTGAGCCATGTGAAAAATAAACACTGACGCAGTAAAATCGAAAATGAAATATTGTGCAGTGTACAATGAAATGTGTGATTTTGAAAATGTTATTTGCCTCAGTTATTTGGGTTGTTCGTCATCATGCTTATTTTGAATTCATCTTACAGAACAACTTGTGACATGCATAGTGCATCACTGTACATGCCACAAGACCGTGCACACCGATATAAAGTTGATAAAACTGTAGGGATGGGTGAGCACAAGGTCAAACCCAACCAAATGGTGGATACAACTCAAGTGAAAATGCTCGATCAAAGCTATCAAGCAACATAGACTCAACAGTCAAATGGTTCACATGATAGCATACATGAAATAACATCATGAACTAGACCATTCTAACACGAGATAGGTCACTATAACTCGACAAGTAGTTCAACATGATACCATATGCAAGTCTAGCTACAAAATGAATTGGCTCGAAGCAACAGACTCAAGCAAACTAGACATGTAACTCCAAATAACCCAAAGAAATATGAAGACCAACTCAATACATCAATGAACCCAAACCACTAGCAAAAGCAAAATCAACCAAATACAGCACCAGACCAGACAAGGTCAACAAAGCATCCAGATTTTAAAATGGCATGGTCAGGTGCAGGCGCAAGCTTAGACAAAGAAAACATGTTTAGATCAACACAGTCCAAAACCAGAGGTGTATACATATGAATGAAGACTACAATATGTTCATGCAACCAGAGTCAATGAACCCAGTAAAACAGTTTCGAGCAAGGCAGTAGCTAGCTCAATTCACCAGTTCAAAAAGACAAGTCAGTGGAACAAAAGCAATGCATCACTGAGATACAAGCAATACACAATACATACTGGAATATGCAAGCAATGAAGTGGATGAGCAACCATAAAAAGATCAAAATTCAAGAGGACAAAACCAGATTAGTGAAGCAGCAAGCAAAGTGACATATGTATGCACATATGCATATAAGTACATACATATATATCAGGTATGAGGCATGAACAACCAGAGTACATTATGCATTGCTAAAGAAGACACAATGCAACAGAGGTGACAAAAGAGCATCGAGCAGAACAAGGCATCACAAGAATACATATATACATGCACAAACACACAAGTATACATACATACAAATATGCAGTGACAATACGGAATGCAATAAAGCAGTGGACACAAAGGCAACCTAGTTTAACAAATGCAAAGCACTTGAATAAAAAGTGCATATGAAAAAATGTATCAGACCGGAACAAAGAAATGCAATACATACAACAAGGGTTCAAATTAGTAGCAGATTTCAAATGCTTACAACAATCAAGTGAAGACTTCAAGAGGAACAAGTGCAGGCATACAACAATCAAACATGAATAACATGAAGTAGTTTATAGTCTTACAAAAATAGTGCAAGTAGGACAAGAAATAAGGGAAGTTATAACTGAAAAATCATCACAAATTCAAAAAGCCCAAGTCAAGGCAAAAGGAACAAAACCGATTCAGAGAATTTTCAAGTCAGTGATCATGTCATGCTAGAATCAACGCTGTGGTGACCATGATAATAGAAACAATATATTGCAAGTACAATGAACAAGCCAAGGGCGAAATAATCGAAGCAAATTCAAAGTCATGGAGCAACACGTATAGATGAAGAGTCAGAATAAATCACAAGCATTCAAGTAATAATCGTATGGCCGAGTAAATTCACTAAAAAATTCAAATCGAAATTATACAAACGTAAACTAAGGGATTTAAACCCTATATATTTCCCACTTCATTAGCAAATGGGTGCATTCAAGTTTAAGAAAAAATCAAAGCTTGAACAAATTACAGAAAATAAATCCAGAACTCGAATCGAAGTCGAGAGGAAAAATCACGTACCATTTTAACATTTGTGCTCGACAACTTGAAGCAACCGTATGCAAATCAAAGCCATGAGTTGATTAACCAAGAAAACAGAAGAAATATCATCACTCGATCAAATAGTTTGAATCAGCAGCCTTAAATTTCCAAAACCCTAACTTTTTGAAAAGGAACGAAGGAACGAAAAAGTTCGGCCAAAGTTTTAACACAGAAGAAATAAAATAAAAGGATTTTTGTTGGCTGACTCTATTAGTATTTTGGGCTTAATTTATTAAATAAGGTTTTGTGTTTATTTTTTATTTTTTATTTTCTTTTAAACTTTTGTAAAATTCTAGTCATGTGATTAGGGATGAAACACGGTGGTGTAATTCAAGAATTCGTAACCCAGTGGCTGAGCTCTGGCAGGGTTTTGAGCGTAGAGTTAGGTTAGTCGATAGCAGGTGTCACAGGTTTATGTGTGTAAGCATTTGACTACTTAATTTCTAGTAGAAACCTTGGGGCAGCACATAGGCATGGTTTTGTCAAAGCTGGGTAAATCTGTGTTGTTCTATTTCTACTTTTTATTATTCTGCTATTATCCGTGCTCCAATTATTTTATATATTTTCACATTAATTTTATTATTATTAGTATCACCCTATTCACCCCCCCCCCCAAACCATCTAGGGTAAAGTCGATCCTACACAACATTCACTTCATTACCATAATCATATGTAGATGAAGAGGTAATTTGTGTTTTCTTTGCTTAAAAATAGTCTATTTGGTGTCAACAACATAGACTATCAAATTAAAAACTAAACAACAAAATATTTACCACTTTCAATCATTTCCATTAACCACAAAAAGAGATCAAAATGAACAAGTTATGTTGAATCTATATAATTAGAGAGCTTCACTACCCGTAAATTGAAGAGGTTTGGCCTCTTATATTTGTTATTATATCAACAAATATAGATTGCAATATGAAACAAAGACAAAAGGAAAATGAAATCTAAATGAAAAGAGAGCTAATTAGAAAGCAATAAAAACTAATCTACTTGCATGAATAAAAGATCTACACTACTATCATGAAAGCAAATAAAGAAGAAAGGAAAGAAGCATGTATTAAAAATGCATAAAAGTATTACATGAAAGAAATGGCTAAGTAGCCATGAAAAAGAAAGAGATTTTGTATTTTATTTTTGAGCCTAAACTAAATTAAAGAGTCTAAGAGGAAGAGAGACTAATTACATGACCATAAGGGGTATTTATATATGTATGAAACCCTAATCCAAATTTTTGGGAACTACTCAAACTACCCTCGAGTTAGTGTGGCAACCAAGTAATCATTAGCATATGGTAATGCTCCACTTAAATGTACGTGTAGCTTTAAATTCCATTAGCATGTGCATTAGCTCCTAAGTGTACATCATGGTAAGTGGGTAGGTGGGGTCCTCCATGTTGTCATGAAATGAATTAGTTCCATCTTCATTTGTTCTCTAAATCTTGTGCATGCATATCTTCATGAATCCACTCGTAATTTGAATTCAAATTCCAACAAAATGGCATAGAAATTTCCAAGTAAATTTTCTCAAATTAATATATGCACAAAAATAATCATTTCGCCACTATATGAAGATGAATATATGATGATTTGAAAGTAATTTGAATTTTGGTTTAAACATGTTAAAATACCCAATATGATCATTTGTTTAGTTTAACTAGATTAAATATGGAAGTAAAAATGTGCACATTTATGTGCACATCAAATACCTCCACACTTATCTTTTTATTCGCCCTTGAACAAAGAAAACGTACGATAAATCCATTTTCGTAGGAAGCATGATTGCATTGGGCGTACGCAACAAGCCAGTAAATCGCTAAGTATCCCTGGTAGGACGAGTGTTGTCTCGTGAGGGTTTTCAGCATATACTACCCACAAAATCCAAATGCAAAGTGAAAATTTCTAAATGCAAGATTTATTTACGAAGAAATGGATGTAAGTTTTGAAAATATTTACAAATGAAGAATTTACTTTCAAATTGACACGAATAAATTAAATATAAGTTGTGGTTATTATCAAGAAATTTAAGTCCTTTTACCTGTCAAAATTTCCAATAAAAATCAAGTTATCATAACAAATAGACTATAGTTTAACTCATTATTCAGTTCATAACAAAATGTAACTATGAAATAGATCCTTAATTGATTATCAAAGTTTATCAAAGTGGTATTTTCATTTCTTTTCAATAACAAGTCAAATCGAATAAGAAAAATAGTGCTAGGATCTTAATTGCTTACTCTCACTTATTTTTGAAAATTTTATTAATACTAACAATATTTACATATGCCTAACTCAGGTAAACTGAGGCTAGATATACTACCCATGCACTGCCTTGCGAGCTTATGTGATGGAAATACAGAGCGTGGCGAGTGACCACCCGAATGTGAACACCTATCGATTGTAGGCATTACTAATAAAAGAATTTTTATATACACACACCTAACTCAGGTATACCGAGGCCAGATATACCGATCATGAACTGCCTTTCGGGCTTACGTGAGAACGGTACACAACATGGCGAGTGTACACACAAGTGTGTACACCTTTCTACTGTAGGTGTTAATAAAATATATACAAATATACAACAAGAATTTTCTTTTCGTTTTTCTTTTTTCCAATTTTTTTGGAAAGAGAGAGTTTTACAACATCATCTTAGTACTACTTAACTTAGAAGATAAAAAATGTTATATCCGTTTCTTTTAAATCCACCACTTTTTAAAACAAAGATTTTCAATTAGGATATATTTCATAATCAACACATATGAATCTTCCTATATACTAGTTAAACCATAGTTACTTATAATCAAACCTAATTTTTTTTTGTTGAGGCAAATAAATTTTCAAAAATTTCAATTTAATAACCAAAATCCTATATTTATCCTATAGTGTTTGTTTAAAAGCAAATAAAAATGCTTAATTTTTTTGAGATTTTTTTCTTGAGTTTTTGAAAGAAAATTCAAAAAAATAAACTATAAAAAATCGAAAACGAAGATGAGACTTCCCCCACACTTGATTTTGACTATGTCCCCAATATCAACCCAAGTGAAAGAAGAAAAATGAAACAAAAATAAAAATCCGACCTATATTTACATGAAAGTGAATGGTATTTACACGAGATTAGAAAGTATATCGTCAAAAAGTAAATGAAACGGTCTTCCAAATACCGATTCATTTGTTTCGTCAAGCATGTGAGACACAACTTAAGCTCAGAAAACCAAACCATAAAAGATTTCAAAGCTAAATGTCGTTTTGGAAAAATGAATGTCGTTTTATTAAAAAAACGTATCAGTTGTTTTAATTTCGATGATTTTGGGGTTAGTAGTTGAAGTTCATGTTTATTTTCACCAAATTGAAAGTCAGGCTTATCATTGAAAACTTCTTCAAAATTATCGATTTCAAAATTAAAATGATGATGTAAATCTTCCACCTCAAAATTCGACGTCATCAAAAAGTCCAAAAAATTCATGTTCATTAAATTCATCTTCCTTTGTTGGATTATCAACAACTTCATCGCATATCTCAAGTTCAAAATCCAAAGTTGTTGTATTCAAATTTTTGAAATCGAGAAAAGGAAGATCAAATTTTAAATTTGGTTTCACGCCTTCAAAATAATTGATATCCAAATCAATTACTGTTTTTCAACAACTTCATTAAGATTGTCATTTTCAATTTCAAAAGTTGTTATTTGAAAATCGTCAATTTGGGTAAAAGGTGGATTATTATTTGACTCTTCACACGTTGGGGTTTGACTTTGTTTCTCACGTTGTTTCATATTTGTTTCAAACAACAAATCCGAATGATCATTATAAATCTCTTCCATTTGTTCAACAAAGTCAAATTTATATTATTGATTTGAAAATTTTCAATTTAAAATTGTTGAGAACAAAATTTTTTGCCATCATTGAAACAACTTCTATTGCCAAAATCATTGAAACAGTTGTTTCAATTTTCGTTTTGATTTTGAAATTCATTTGAAGTTCAAAATTTGAAAATGTGCGGTGTACAAGTGCACGTACTAATATAGTGCACACGGATCGTGTAATATGGAATATAATATAAATGCGAAAATAGATGATAGTAGCAAAGTAAATAAAAATAGAAAAATCACACAAGAGATTTTTATACTGGTTCGGAGCACCGTCCTACGTCCAGTCCCAGACTTCTATCTGGATTTTCACTATTAACTACCTCGCTTCACCCGGAGGAACAGGTTTACAACACCCGAGCAAACGAACGGAATTTCACGCCTCTAATACACTGAGGACTTCAACACTTGCCTCTTACAACACCGAGGACTTCAACACTTGCCTCTTACAACACCTAGGACTTCAACACTTGCCTCTTACAACACCGAGGACTTCAACAACGATGAATATAATTGTTTGTTGACGGTATGTGTTCTTGCTAACACAGTTTTGTCACTTGTAGTACAAATTTCCTATAATCTTATCCTCAAAATATGTGAATGATGTTTTGTGAAGATTAAGGGAATTATATTACTTATTGAATCAAAAGATATGAAATAATTTCAATGATTCAATAAGCAATTAAAATAATTGAGAGCTTTTAGAATGCAGGAGTATTTAGAAAGTAAGATCAGAAGTTAGAGTAGAAAAACATATATTTCAGTATTTTGAATCAATGATTTATATGAGTTTATATAGAGAAAAAATGGTTGTAACTCTTTGTGAACAGTAGCCATTAATAGATATGATCATTGATGAAAGGTAAGAGATGCAACCATTGGAGAAAGAAGTGTCTTTTGGAAAAGGTTGCTCTCTGTTTAAAAACGGTCGACAGGTCAAAAAATGGCCAGTAGACAGGATTTCAAATATATAGTCGTTATGTGCATGTGTGCACGTTCATTGTGCATTTTACACAAAAACGGTCGACCGCCTGTATTAATACCGGTCCACCGGTTACTGTCAAGTTGCACAATGAATGTGCAATGCTATTCAATATATATATATATATATATATATATATATATATATATATATATATCGATTATATTGAGGTGCATGATTATTTGAGGATAGATTTTAACAAGTTTATCACTACTACAATATCAAATAATCAACCTATAATCTAGAGTACCATATGTAGCTCTTTTGTGCCTCTTTATAGCCATGATGTCTTTGTTTTGTCGATCGCCTTTATTTCTTTGTCAGAAATCAAAACTTCATAGAATCTGTGTCTCAACATTCTCCCCCTTTTTGATTGATGACAACATATATCTGAAGTTCTGAATCTCCCCCTGAATATGTGATCTCTCCCTGAGATTTTGTATTCTTTATATATATATATATATATATATATATATATATATATATATTCCTGCAAATAAATGTTAGCACTTTCTCCCCCTTTGTCATCGACAAAAAGGAATAATAATAGATAATGGAATAATATAGGAGTATATCAACCAGAATATCCATGCATAGCAGAAAATATAACATGTCCAAACATAATAGAGTATCATACACACCATAACATCATACGAATAAAAGTAACGACACTATTTAGTACATGTGTCGAATGATGTTTTAAATTACTAAACCAAAATATAGAGATAGAAAACAGAGTCTAGGATGAGTCAGAAGCTGTCTCCTCTTGAACATCTTCTTCCTCGTCATCATCATCACCATCATCTTCCTCATCATCGTCCTCTCTAGATGATTCTCCACGACCATGTCCACTAGTACCAGCAGACTCCTCAGTTGATGACCAGTTGAAAGCAGGAGGAGCAGGACGTTTGCCTGGGTCTTGAGCAGATATGGATGTGCTACATGAAATAGCATCCCATAAAATACCAAAGAATGACTTGACTTTGTTGAAGCGTTTATCAATTTTCGTGTCCATGCGCTTGAGTCTTGATTCAAGCAAGAATTGATTACGCGCAATAGTTTCAAGTGATTCTTTTGTGGTGGATTTTGATTTCAACATTTTAACTTCTTCGGAACGAGGTCGAGAGGAAGTAGCTGTTTGTTTTGATGGACCTCTTTGTTGCCATTGTTCAAACGGCATAATCTGAAGGTAAGGAGGAGGGAGCTTCATGCGTTTGATGGTTACGGAATCAATACATTTTGGTTTCGAGGTGGCAGAGTCAGGAGGTCTTACGCCACAAGCTAGCAAAATACGCATGATATATTCATTGTAGAAAAAGTGAGGTCGCGTAGAGTTGTTCACCTTGAGAATCTCGTCAAAAAGCATATGAACCCAATTGATTTGGATATCCCCATAAATAGCATAAAGGGCCTTGAAGTTTTCTTTGTATACAGCGTCATAGTTTCCTAGTCTAGGAAACAAAGAAAACATCAAGACGCGATGTAGTAGTCTGGCTGTGGGTCGAAGTCCAATTGATTTTGTGCCGTCACTGTTGTCCTCCATGAATTGATGGCTGATATTATTGCGAGTGAAGACTTCATAGAAATGTGATGAAAACTCATCGCCTTGATTTGGAATACCCAGTATAGAAGCTATCCTATCAAGAGTGATAAAATTTTGTTTGCCACATACGACAGACCAAATGACTCCGTTTGGATTATCAGGTTTATACTCGTCCAGGTTCATGTTGGCATAGAATAATTTTGTCATCAAGTGATTTATTTCCACATTTTTTTCTGAAAAATCGATCAATGGAGTAAGATTGGAGTTATTTGCTAACCTACGGATTCCATAAGATGTGAAATCATCAAACTTGATGAAAGAACCCGGATGAAATTTTTAGTTAGTCATTTGATTCCATCTTGTGATAGCTACCGGATTTTCGAGCCACTTCTTAGCGGAGATATTGAATGATGAAGTTCCGGAGGATGATCCTTTCTTGGGTTTCTTTTGCGGAGGAGCCATTGTTAGAAAATTTGGAGATTTGGAAATTGAAATTGAGAGAATAGGGTTTTTGGAATTTGGGGATAAATAACCGGTTGAGACAAGTGAGGAGGAGGGTGAAAAAAAAATGACGCAACCAGTATATAAAAACTGAATATACGTATACCGGTCGACCGCTATAATATGGCCGGTCGACCGTTTTCATCCAGAGGCTAAATGGTCGACCGGTCATATTATAGGTGGTCGACCGGTTCTGTTGCCTGATGAAAAAACAGTATGTTTTGCAGTTTTTTGAGAATATGTCGGGCTATATAATTCATATTACATTCTCATTGTAAAATACAAACGTTATTACGTGAGAGATAGATAGAAAACGTTACAACAACATATATATATATATATATATATATATATATATATATATATATATATATATATATAAGGCTAATGAGGAGTGGAAGAATGATCATTAGAATTTTCTTTATTATCTTTAATACGATGTGACCATGGACTCCAGTTTTTCTGAGCACCTTCATTCCTGTTATAATTCCGATCCCAAGAGTTAGAACTCCTAGATGTTGACGGCCTAGACGGCATCGGTTCATGCACATCATGCTTGTTTGAACCACAAAAGAATGATGCCATTTTTTCTAAAACAGATAATCGTACGGATGTTCGTTGTTGCTCATGATAAAGCTGGCTTTGTCCATAATGGAGCTGTCTTTGAAGATCTATTTGGTGTTTCTGATAGTGGTGAATCTCGTCGATCTGTACTTTGGTACGAGGAGAACAAAACAGCGACTTCTTTACTCGTTTTGAGGTTGGTGTACTACCAGGAGTACGATTGTATTGGTGATGATACTTCGGTTTCTGTTTTGGTGTTTCAGGAGAATAATACTCCTCCCGCTCGGAACTTGTAACGGAAATGTGTGATTTTTGAGCACACTTATCACAAATGTGAGCCATAAAAAATTATGTATAGGGCCTTATGCTCAGATAAGAAAAGATGAATAAAGAGAGAAGTTTTGACAAGCTTATAAAGAAATTCCTTATACTTAAGCCTATAGATGAGAGTGAATAAAGAAATATGACCGTGAAAGCAAGCGAAGGCTCTTATTTAAAGAAAATAAATAGCTTTTCTTAGAAAACAAATGCTATAGTTAAAAATAAAGGAAAAGACAATCATTAGTAATTACTAGTCAAGATCTTTTCTTGAAATTAAACCAAGCTCTCTTCGTAATCTAATAAAACTAGATTCGAGCAGAGGCTTAGTAAAAATGTCCGCTAATTGATTATCAGTTTGGACATATTCAAGACATTTATATCCTTTTTCAATATTATCTCTAAGGAAATGATGACGGATATCAATGTGTTTGGTTCTAGAATAATTCACTGGATTCTTAGAGAGATTTATAGCACTTGTGTTATCACAGTATATAATAGAATTTGATAAATGAATATCAAAATCTTGAAGTGTTTGTTGCATATATAGTACTTGAGTACAAGCGAGAGCTGCTGATATATATTCAGCTTCACATGTTGATAGTGAAACACAATTTTGTTTCTTACTAAACCAAGAGACAAGTGATTTTCCAATAAAATGGCACGTACCACTTGTACTTTTTCTATCCGTTCGCGAGCTGCCAAAATCAGCATAACTATATGATACTAATTCAAATGGACATTCTTTTGGATAAAAAAGACCGAAATCTTTGGTATTATTAAGATAACGAATTATACGTTTCACTGCTCGTAGATGTGATTCCTTTGGATCTGCTTGAAAGCGTGCACATAGACAAACACTCATCATTATATCTGGACGACTAGCTGTAAGATAAAGAAGAGAACCAATCATGCTTCGATATAATTTCTGGTCAACACTCTTACCATTTTCATCTTTTTCAAGATGTGTAGTTGTACTCATAGGAGTTGATTTACCAGATGTATTTTCTAATCCGAAGCGTTTGATAAGATTTCCGCAATATTTTTCTTGATTGATAAAGATACCACTCGGAAGTTGTTTGATTTGAAGTCCAAGAAAATATGACAGTTCTCCCATATGAGACATTTCGAACTCTTTGGTCATAATACTTGCAAATTCCTTGCAGAGTTTATCGTTTGTTGAACCAAAGACGATGTCGTCTACATATATCTGGATAACTAGAATATCATTTTGAGAATGTTTAATAAATAAAGTTTGATCGACTTTGCCTATTTGAAATCCTGAGTTAATAAGATAGCTACGTAATCGTTCATACCAAGCACGAGGTGCTTGTTTTAAACCATATAGAGCTTTCTTAAGTTTGAATACATGGTCAGGATATTTTTCATGTATGAACAAAGGAGGTTGTTCGACATAGACATTCTCTTTGATAAATCCATTGAGAAAAGCACTTTTGACATCCATCTGATAAAGTTTGAAATTATGGTGACAAGCAAAAGATAATAGGATTCTAATAGCTTCTAGTCGAGCAACTGGTGCATAAGTTTCTTCATAATCGATACCTTCTTCCTGATTATACCCTTGTGCTACTAATCTTGCTTTATTTTTAGTGATATTTCCTTGTTCGTCGGATTTATTTTTATAGACACATTTAGTACCAATAACTGACTGATCAGCTGGTCTTGGAACAAGTTCCCAAACGTCATTGCGCTCGAACTGATTTAGTTCTTCCTGCATGGCAATGATCCAGTAATCGTCTGTAGCAGCTTCTTTTGGATTCTTAGGTTCGATATTTGAGAGAAAAGCGACATGACCCATTTGATTGAGTTGACTCCTTGTTCTGACATGTGATGTTACCTCACCGATTATATTTTGGGCCGGATGGTCTCTTAATATCCTTGGTGGTGATTGTAACTCACATATTTGAGGAATATTCTCAATAATTATTTCCGAGTCAGAATCAATATTCGTGATAATTGGATTGTCTGTGACTATTGATTCGTCATCATCTGATATAGTGTGAGGATGCTGATAGAATTCACCAAAAGAGACATGAAGTGATTCTTCAATAGTTTTGGTTCGTTTATTAAATATACGATAGGCCTTACTTCGTTCTGAATAACCGACAAATATTCCTTCATCGGCTTTTGGATCGAATATGCCAAGCTGGTCTTTCGTATTTAAAATAAAACACTTGGAACCAAAAACTTTGAAGTATGAGATTTTAGGCTTTCTTTTGTTAAATAATTCATAAGGAGTATTCTTGATAAGAAGTCTTATGGACACACGATTTAAAACATAACAGGCAGTTGCAACGGCTTCTGCCCAGAAATGTTTTGGTAAGGTGGTTCCATTTAATAATGTTCTTGCACATTCTTGTAAAGTTCGGTTCTTCCGTTCTACAACTCCGTTCTGTTGTGGAGTTTTGGGAAACGAAAAATTATGATATATACCTTTCTTTGTACAAAAATGTTCAAATTCATTATTTTCAAACTCTCCGCCATGATCACTTCTTATATTTTTAACTTTAATCCCTTTT
This sequence comes from Allium cepa, assembly GCA_030765085.1. Classification (NCBI taxonomy): domain Eukaryota; kingdom Viridiplantae; phylum Streptophyta; class Magnoliopsida; order Asparagales; family Amaryllidaceae; genus Allium; species Allium cepa. The sequence goes on along the minus strand of CM060941.1, from coordinate 506,448,228 downwards.
GATTTTTGAATTCTTTTGACGAAAGATTTGAAATGATCGAAAGTGTCACTTTTATTTTTTAAGAAAATTGTCCATGTGTAACGAGAGAAATCATCAACAATTACAAGCACATATCGACTGTGATTTATTGACTGCACCCTAGTAGGTCCAAATAAATCCATGTGTAGTAACTCAAGTGGTTGTAATGTTGATATGACTTTCTTTGATTTAAAAGATGATTTGGTCAATTTTCCTAATTGACATGCATCACAAATGTTGTTAACTTTTAAACTCATTTTGGGTAGTCCTCTAACTAGATTGTTTTTGGCTAGCTTGTCAATAGTTCTGAAGTTTATATGACAGAAGCGTTTGTGCCATAGTCATGGATCATTATCATTAGCCACAAGACACATATCAGAATTATGATTAATATTCATATTAAGAATATATATATATTTCTGTCTCTATAACCTTCGAAAACTAAATTATGGTCTTTATCTAAAATACTACACTTATTATTCGAAAAGGAAATTATAAAACCCTTGTCACATAACTGACTAATACTAAGTAAATTGTGTTTTAAATTTCTAACTAGCATGACATTAGTAATAAGAGGTAAGTTAGATGTACCGCAATTGCTCACATCGCCTTTGCCGATGATATAGCCTTTTGAATTATCTCCTAAAGTGACGGAGCCACCATCTGAGTATGTAATATTTGTTAATAAGCTCTTGTCTCCAGTCATGTGCTTCGAGCAACCACTGTCCAATATCCACTTTCCTCTTTTCTTAAGTGGGACCTGCAAAAAATAGAATTAAGTTCATGGTACCCACTTTTTATAGGGTCCTAAGAGTTAGGTCTTAGGAGTCAAAACCCATATGGGTCCGGTATCCCCTTTATATACATAATTAGTATTATGATGCACAGTATTCATGAAACTTTGAATATATTTGTTCCTAATCAAATTGTTATTTGTTTTAGGAACCCATATTTTGATAGTCTTCATATTTTTCTTTTGAAATTTCACAGCTGGTTTCGGTTTGGAGTATAATAAACCAAGATTTTTCTTAGCTTCAGTTTTTTTGTACTCTCTTCTTTCTTTTATTACCAAGATGTTTCTTGGTTTCTTATTTCTTATATCCCAAACCTTGTTTATCTGAAATAGATTGTGAACTTTCAATGATTTTTGTCAAATTTTCTCGACCTTTGTTAAAGTTAGAAACATTTTGAGTAATGTCATCAAACTTTGGTTGTAAACTAGCTTTTTCTAGGTCTAGAATTTTGACTTTTGCCTTAAGCTCATGATTTTCAGTAGTGAGAGCATTATTTTTCTCTTTTTGAGCTTCTATTTCTTGACTCAAAAGAGATAGTTGAGAGTCAACATTAGATGATGATTCTTGAATTTTTTCAAGTTCTTTTTCTAATATTTTCTTCTCGTCTTTTAACATCTCTCGTTCAAACTCTGCTCTACCTAAATCTGCTTTGACTACTTTTAATTGACGTTTTATGTATTTATATTTGACTATCAATTCAGCATTAATATCAAGTAATTCATCAAGTGTAGGAATTTGTACCTCATCTACTGTTGCCATAAAACAAACATTAGCTTGTTCATTCTCCGAATCACTTTCACTTTCTGATGAAGATGAGTCTGAATCATCCCATGTTACTGAGAAGGCTCGTTTCTTTGACTTGTCCTTCTTATATTTGAATTTGTCATTTTCTGACTTCTTCTTTTGTTCTGGACAATCCTTCTGCATGTGTCCCTTTTTGTGACAGTTGAAGCATTCTATAGAGGATGATGTTGGTTTATTTGATCCAGATTTCTTTCTGTTATAACGACTGGCTTTTCGCTGTTTTAGGAATTTTTTGAAACCTTTTGCTATGAATGCCAGATCTTCGTCTTCAGACTCTGATTCATTTTCGTCTTTTTCAGCATGGAATGCCACGTTCTTCTTTTCTTCTTTTTGTTCCTTTCTAGTCTGCAAGTTAGCTTCATAGGACATTAGATTTCCTATCAATTCATCTGGCTTCATGATGGAAAGGTCATTAGCTTCTTCAATTGCTAATACTTTTCCTTTCCATTCACTAGTCAGAGAATGTAGGACTGTTGAAACAACATCAAAATCAGAATACTTTTGTCCTAAGCCAATAAGTGCATGGTGGATAGTTTGAAACCGTGAATACATATCATTGATTGTCTCATTTGGTTTCATTTTGAAATTTTGAAATTGACTTTTCAGCAGGCTATTTTGGCTTGTTTAACCTTGTTAGTACCTTCATGAGTGATTTTTAGCGTTTGCCAAATTTGATATGCAGTAGTGCAGATACTAACATGGTTATATTTATTTTGGTCTAATGCACAAAACAACATATTTATTGCTCTTGCATTTACGGCTGCTGCCGTTTTCTCAGCCGCAGTCCATTTTGAATAATCAGTTGTTGGATTTACTATTTCTTTTTGAGTTGCATTCCAAGCATCATAACTATTTGATTGCATAAAGAATGACATACATGTTGCCCAATAACTATAGTTAAAATCATTGAAAAATGGAGGTCTTTGTGTCGATTGACCTTCCATGTAAGTGGTGTTTTGAGTGCTAGTACTTGCGTTATTTGCCATATTACAAGAATATATCAAATAACTGTGTTACGGTTATATGATGGTCGTGCTCTGATACCAAATGAAAATGTGCGGTGTACAAGTGCACGTACTAATATAGTACACACGGATCGTGTAATATGGAATATAATATAAATGCGGAAATAGATGATAGTAGCAAAGTAAATAAAAATAGAAAAATCACACCAGAGATTTTTATACTAGTTCGGAGCACCGTCCTACGTCCAGTCCCAGACTTCTATCTGGATTTTCACTATTAACTACCTCGCTTCACCCGGAGGAACAGGTTTACAACACCCGAGCAAACGAACGGAATTTCACGCCTCTAATACACTGAGGACTTCAACACTTGCCTCTTACAACACCGAGGACTTCAACACTTGCCTCTTACAACACCGAGGACTTCAACAACGATGAATATAATTGTTTGTTGACGGTATGTGTTCTTGCTAACACAGTTTTGTCACTTGTAGTACAAATTTCCTATAATCTTATCCTCAAAATATGTGAATGATGTTTTGTGAAGATTAAGGGAAGTATATTACTTATTGAATCAAAAGATATGAAATAATTTCAATGATTCAATAAGCAATTAAAATAATTGAGAGCTTTTAGAATGCAGGAGTATTTAGAAAGTAAGATCAGAAGTTAGAGTAGAAAAACATATATTTCATGTATTTTGAATCAATGATTTATATGAGTTTATATAGAGAAAAAATGGTTGTAACTCTTTGTGAACAGTAGCCATTAATAGATATGATCATTGATGAAAGGTAAGAGATGCAACCATTGGAGAAAGAAGTGTCTTTTGGAAAAGGTTGCTCTCTGTTTAAAAACGGTCGACAGGTCAAAAAATGGCCAGTAGACAGGATTTCAAAATATATAGTCGTTATGTGCATTTGTGCACGTTCATTGTGCATTTTACACAGAAACTGTAACGACCCGTATTTTACGTGTCGATAAATCGTGGAATTTACAGGTCGTTAGTATTGTTTATGTTGTCTCTAGCATGAGTCGAAGGGGAGTTAACTCATGTGTGGTGCTGAGTCGTGACCGACTTATAGACTTAGCCGAGTTAAGGGGTAGACGACCTAAAGCTTGGGTCGTGATGGCCGGGTTAGTAAGGCTAACGTATTACCGAGTTAAAGGGTCACCGAGTTAAGATGGTGACCGACCTATAGTTATTGGCCGACTTAAGTAATGGACCGACCCAAGGAGGCTACCGACTTAGGCAGTGGGTGAGTTAAGACTTTGGAGCGACCTAGTAGTTAGCCGAGAGTTGCCGACTTAATGAGAGGAGATAGGTCGGTGGAGCGACATTATGAGGTTAGGTCGGCTATTCCGTGTCTAGTTAGGTTGCATAAGTGTTAAGTCGGCAGTGTGTGTTGAGTCGTTGGGTCGGCACTTGTATTAAGTCGTAAGTCGGCTAGGTGTTAGGGCAGACCATAGTGTTAGGTCGGTATGTGCTTTAGGTCGGCATCTCGTTAAGCCGATAGGTCGCGCAGTTGCAATGTGTTAGGTCGTGTGCGTGCTTTGCCGTGTGTGTGTGTTGAGTCGTAGGGTCGGCTTTGTAGTTAGGTCGGCCATGGGGATAAGTCGGCGAGAGTGTTAGGTTGGCAAGTGATAGGTCGGGGACGACCTAAGGGGCGGCCGACTTAAGGGTGATTTCAGCCTATAAATAGAGGGCTTTGGCTCACTTTTTGGCACCGGTTTTTGAAGCAACGAAGTGCTGGCATTTTGGGAACTCGACTACAACATTTCTTCATCTTCTTTTCTCCATTCCAATCTAGTTCTAACATCCATCCAAGATCGAAGATCCAAGAGCCAAAGTTGAAGATCTTCATCCGTTTGAGCTAGATTTCATCGATTGAAGCGAGATATTGCCGGATCAAGCCTTGATCTTCGCTGTCCAGATCTGTAGTGATTAGTTTTTGAGGTGTTTGGGTGATTGGTGAGTGGTAGTTATCTCTCACGCGGACCCAAAGGAGTATATTGGATTGGTGGTTTGTTGGAATGTTGTAGATAGTGATTTTGTGCATTTTCCTTAAATCCAAGTATAGATCCATTGTTTGTGTAGATGTTTACCTATGCAAGCTCATTTATTAAGTTATAGAAACAAAACCCATGTTTTGTATTTGCTAGATCTATGCTAAAAACCCATGATTCATGTATGTTAGTTCTGTGCTCATTTATTTACGAAATTGCCATTGTAGTTATGAATGCCTAATTAGATCTTGATTGAATACTTATTTGTTTGTATTAATGTTTGCCTTGATTGATTGTTGTGAATGATCTATCTAGTTGATAGATTTGGACAAGTATGGTCAAAGATGATTCAAAAGCTACAGAAGAGGCTCTTGAATGGTGAAAGCTGCTAAAAGCATATGTGGCGGATGTGGAAGCTCATATGTATGGATTGAATGATGTTGAGATGGAACTTTGCCATGATGCGATGAGGCAAACCATGTTGTTGAGTTGAGACTTTGCTATGGTGTAATAAAGCGAAGTATGATGTGATGTAGACTTGGCGTAATCCAGGCAGGGATCATTCCAAGCATGTTGATAACTCGAGGGATGGTTCGAGTTGGTTGATAATGGATTGCTCGAGAGGTAGCTTGAGCTAGTATGAGGATAGTCGTCAAGGAGGATGACTAGGAGGCTTGGATCTCATCGTTGTTGAAGGTTCTAGCATGCTCAAAAGCAAGAGTACATGGGGTGCCCATAACGACTACAGGTAGGTAGTCGGGACAACCAAAAGACTACAGGTAGGTAGTCGAGTACTCTGGGCAAAGTAGATAAGTCCTAGGCACAAGGCAGTGTGCGGAGTTATGTCTGAAACCGGGGTTACCATTAGCCCTTGACGGATGGTCATTTAATCAACGGTGAAATCGAAGCAAGGATAACAGTGATAGCCAGAGTCATGGATGTTTGGACGATTGGTTGTATCATCATTCGGTCTCAAGAGCGGTATTTTCTAGGTGCTTATCTGATCTTGGTTTAGGCCTTGGGGGTTTGTATTTGGAAAACATCGCCCTTGACTCGAGTGATTATTGCTTTACCTTAATTGTCTGCTGTGTTATGCTTACTTCTCCTTGGTGTGTGTCTGGGGGCTATCACTGTAGAAAGAGGTGGAGTGGGATGATTTGGTTCCTATTCCTTTTATCCTTTATGCTCTTTTGGTATGTTTGATAGTTGATTTACTGCTCACTAAGACTTTGTCTGACTCAAGGTTTTATGTCTCCTCTTATTACCTTGGGCTGTTCATCCATGTTGGGATGGGCAGACTAGGTAGCAGGTGACAGGTGCTGTTCTTAGAGATCTACGCTGATGATGACGAAGACGAGCAGGAGGCTTTGCATACTAGTTTTCTTACTATATGTACTGGGTGTTCCGCTGTTATATCTGATTGAGTGTTGTAGTGAGGCTTTGATGTATGGATGATTCATGTTTGTATAAATCTACTTACGATGCTTATATGATGATTTTTTTTCTGTTATGGAGCTTCACTATATATTTCTCTATTGTATTTAATCCAAGCGCTGTGAGTTGTACGATAGAGGTTGCTGTTTTATTTTACCCTGACTATCGTCCATGACTACCTGGCACGCCTTTCAGCGCACTATTCCATTGTTTTGGTGCGGGAGTCATGGGCGGTCGTCACATTTGGTATCAGAGCTTTGGTTAATCGATTTTAGCCAACGCTCGCTGACGTAACTACGTATGAGAGACGTAATTGTATTTTGATGAATAATTACTATATATAATATAGTAGCTTAGAAGGATTTGAACTCCTTATGCAGTTGTTTCTTAAGGTGTTCTAATCATTCTTATTACAGATATTAAGGATGAGTCGAAGAGGGAGACCAGCTGCAAGGGAAAGCCGTGCTGATGAAGGAGCTGTTGATTATGGAACTATGTTCGAAGCGATGATGACTTCGATCATGAGAAGGATACCAGCTTCAGGATCATCAGTGGATGTGGGAGTTCAAGTCCAAGCTCCAAGGCCGGTGGATTTTGCTAAGCTTTGTAAGGATTATACTGCTCTTGGAGGAAAAGCTTTCTTGGGGACGGAGTCGACCATTGAGGTGCAGAGATGGATTGATGCATGTCGAAGAATCTTTGGTGATTTAGGGATTGAGGATGCAACTAAGAGGAAGCTTGCATCGAGACAGCTTCAAGGGAGAGCTGCGGATTGGTGGAATTCTATCACCATCGATACTCCAGAAGAAGAGATCACTTGGGAGCAATTCCAAGTTAGATTTGAAGCCAAGTTCATCTCTACGGCTCAGAAGTCTGTTTTGTTCAAGAGGTTTGTAGAGCTCAAGCAAGGTGGGAGACCAGTTCTTGAGTATATTTCTGAGTTCGAAGCTTTGTCCAAGTATGCTAGATCGTATATTGATTCTCCTTATCAGAAGAATGAGAAGTTTGTGACTGGTTTGGATGCTTATCTTGGGAGGCAGTTGGTGGATCATCTGGACGATCCATTTGAGAAGCTTGTGGAGAAAGCCCTCAGGCATGAGAGTTTGTTTCCTAAGGAAAGTTCTGTTGTTGCTGTAACCAGGGAAGGATCTAAACCACACCAGAGTGGCAATAAGAGGAGGAAGCAGCAGCAGCAGAAGGGTAAGGATGGCCAGAAGAAGCCGAAAGGCGAAGTGACTTGTTATAACTGCCAACAGAAGGGCCATCTTTACAAAGATTGTAAGAATCCCAAGGTGCCGGGAAAATGTTATAACTGTGATAAGCTGGGACATATCAAGAAGGATTGCCCAGAGCCGAGGAAAGATAGGCAGATTGTGCAAGCTTATGCTTTGGGAGTTGTGCCGTCATCTTCAAAAGCTCCTACTGCTGAAGAAAAGGGGAAGAGTGTGGTGGTTCAAGGTACTCTTTCTATCTGTGGTGTTCCAGTTAGAGTGTTGTTTGATACTGGAGCGTCGCATTCTTTTGTTTGTAATGATTTGGTAGGCCGGTTAGGTTTGAAACCGGATATTGTTGATAGGCCATTGGTTGTGACTAATCCAGTCGGGGGTTCGTCATGTTTGTGTATGATATGCCGTGGTCTAGTTGTGTCGAGTCATGATTGCTCGTTTGTCTGTGATTGCTTTGTTCTGAACTTTGCGGGGTTCGGAATTATTTTGGGTATGGACTGGCTTAGGAAATATGCGGCAAGGATTGATTGTGAGAGGCTTGAGGTGACAGTCGGGAATGTGGAAGGGCGAAAGGTTGTGATACGATGTAAGCATGAGGAAGACGTCTTCATGAGCTTCATGTATTCGCTGGTTGTTCCACGGGATGGACTGTCATCGGTGCCTATTGTGAATGGATTTGAGGATGTCTTTGACGAAGTCAAAGGATTGCCGCCGCATAGGGAGATCGAGTTTCGTATCGATCTAGTTGAGGGAGCCAGACCTGTTGTGATGCCTCTTAGGCGGATGGCGCCTAGGGAGCAGCTAGAGTTGAGGGTGCAGGTTGATGACCTTTTGCAGAAAGGATTCATTCGGAGAAGTGTGTCCGAATGGGGTGCACCAGTTGTGTTCGCAACCAAAGCGGATGGATCGTTGAGGTTGTGTGTGGATTATCGTGAGCTGAATAAGTTGACTAAGAAGAACAAGTATCCATTGCCGAGAATAGATGACTTGTTTGATCAGCTTCACGAGGCTAAGGTGTTTTCTCAGATGGATTTGGCAACGGGATTTCACCAGTTGAGAGTGGCGAAGGATAGTGTGCCGAAAACTGCTTTCAGGACACCATCCGGTTTTTATGAGTGGCTGGTAATGCCGTTTGGATTGACTAACGCGCCAGCATATTTTGTGGATCTTATGAATAGAGTGTTCAGAGATCAGTTAAATAAGTTCGTGCTTGTGTTCGTGGATGATATTTTGGTTTACTCCAGAACTGAGGAAGAGCACAAGACACACTTGAGAATTGTTTTGGAAATCTTGCGGAAACATCAGCTGAAGGCTAAGTTTTCGAAGTGTCACTTCTGGAAGAGTGAAGTGAGGTTCTTAGGCCATGTTATCTCGGGAAATGGAATAGCGGTTGATCCCGCTAAGGTGGCAGCAATCCAGGATTGGGTTAGACCTAAGAATGCGTCTGATGTAAGAAGTTTTCTTGGATTAGCAGGATATTATCGTCGGTTTATTAAAGACTTTTCCAAGATAGCTGCACCGTTGACCGGATTGACGAAAAAGAACCAAGTGTTCAGATGGGATGATAAGTGTGAGCAAGCTTTCGTAATTCTGAAAGAGCGACTGACAAGTGCTCCTGTTTTGACTATTCCAAGTGGGAATGAAGAGATGGTAGTTTACACCGATGCATGTGGCACTGGACTTGGAGCAGTGCTAATGCAGAAGGATAAAGTTGTTGCGTATGCAAGTCGACAACTGAAGCCGCATGAAAGGAATTATCCGACTCATGATTTGGAGTTAGCGGCAATTGTATTTGCTTTGAAGATGTGGAGACATTATCTATTGGGAGTTAGATTCGAGTTGTTTACAGATCATAAGTCGTTGAAGTATCTATTCTCCCAAAAGGATTTGAATCTTCGACAGCAACGGTGGCTAGAGTTTCTAGCATCTTATGATTTTGGTATAGCCTATACTCCGGGAAAAGGTAACGCAGTGGCTGATGCGTTAAGTCGAAGACATGCAGGATTGGGAGCCATGTTTTCGGAATGGAAGAGTCTCGAGTATTTGGCTGGATTTGATTTCAGGCCCAGATGTGAAGTAGAACCTGAGATGTTGGCAAACTTATCGATAAGACCTACTCTTGTGGAAAGAATTGGTGAGAGCCAAAAGCGAGACGATAAGCTTGTCAAGATCATCCGAGATTTGGAATCTGGATTGGACCCAGAGAAGGATAAGGGATTCGAGGTCGATCGAGAGGGTTGGCTTCGGAAGCAAGGACGATTGGTTGTTCCCGATGTAGATGGATTGAGAGATGAAGTTCTGAAAGAAGATCATCACTCGAAGTTGACAATTCATCCAGGTGGAAATAAGATGTATCGGGATATGAAGAGAACTTACTACTGGGAAGGCATGAAGAAAGATGTTGGAAATTTTATTTCCAAGTGTATGAACTGTCAGTTAGTGAAAGCTGAGCAGAAGAAGCCCAGTGGATTAATTCAGCCATTAGAGGTTCCTACATGGAAGTGGGAGCAGATATCGATGAATTTTATCGATGGTCTACCTAGGACCAGGGCAGGAAATGAAGGAATTTGGGTCATAGTAGATCGGTTGACTAAGAGTGCAAGATTCATTCCTGTTCGATCGACTAGGACTGCATCGAAGCTGGCTGAGCTTTATGTTAAGTGGATAGTTCGATTCCATGGTGTTCCGAAGAATATAGTGAGCGATCGAGACCCATTGTTCACTAGTGGATTTTGGAAGAGCTTCCAGGAAGTTTTGGGAACCGAGTTGTGTTTAAGTACAGCTTATCACCCTCAAACAGATGGTCAGACTGAGAGAGTCAACCGAGTTTTGGAAGATCTTCTCAGAGCTTGTGTTTTGGACTTCGGAGGATCATGGGAAGATCATCTTCATTTGGTGGAATTTGCTTATAATAACAGTTATCAGTCGAGTATTGGTATGGCACCATATGAGGCATTATATGGAAGACCGTGTAACTCCCCGACATGTTGGTTGGAAACTGGAGAAAAGTTGATACTTGGGCCAGAGATGATTCGACAGACTTCGGATTGTATAGAGATCATTCGGCAACGAATGAAGGCAGCCCAAGATCGTCAGAAGAGTTATGCCGATAATCGTCGAAAGGATTTGGAATTCGACGTAGGTGATATGGTTTTTGTGAAGATTTCTCCTTTGAAGAGTGTTATTAGATTCGGGAAGAAAGGGAAATTGACTCCGAGATTTGTTGGACCATTCCCGATTATCGAGCGGATTGGAGAGCTCGCTTATAGATTGGAGTTACCAGAAAAGATGGCGGGTGTGCACAATGTTTTTCATGTATCTTATCTACGGAAGTATGTGCATGACCCAACTACGGTGGTTTCTGCTGATAGCTGTGAAGACTTGAAGGTTGATCCAGTGGTTACGAGACCTCGTAAGCCGCTTCGTGTTGTTGAAACTGACACGAAACAGCTTAGGAAGAAGACGATTACGTTGCTCAAGGTACAATGGAGTGATGATGTTAACGACTGTACGTGGGAAGAGGAAGAGAGGATGAAGGCAGCTCATCCCGGACTCTTCGAGGTATGGCCCTAAAGTGTCGTGACATCTCATGAATTTGTAGCTTGTTCTAAGTCTTAGAATTCTGCATGCTAGGCTAGAATTGGATGCATGGTTTGTTGATTGCTATGGTTGGTAGGCATGCAGAATATTTTTGATTGCTGATGTTTGCTTGGAATTTCGGGGGCGAAATTCCTAAGGGGGAGAGAATGTAACGACCCGTATTTTACGTGTCGATAAATCGTGGAATTTACAGGTCGTTAGTATTGTTTATGTTGTCTCTAGCATGAGTCGAAGGGGAGTTAACTCATGTGTGGTGCTGAGTCGTGACCGACTTATAGGCTTAGCCGAGTTAAGGGGTAGACGACCTAAAGCTTGGGTCGTGATGGCCGGGTTAGTAAGGCTAACGTATTACCGAGTTAAAGGGTCACCGAGTTAAGATGGTGACCGACCTATAGTTATTGGCCGACTTAAGTAATGGACCGACCCAAGGAGGCTACCGACTTAGGCAGTGGGCGAGTTAAGACTTTGGAGCGACCTAGTAGTTAGCCGAGAGTTGCCGACTTAATGAGAGGAGATAGGTCGGTGGAGCGACATTATGAGGTTAGGTCGGCTATTCCGTGTCTAGTTAGGTTGCATAAGTGTTAAGTCGGCAGTGTGTGTTGAGTCGTTGGGTCGGCACTTGTATTAAGTCGTAAGTCGGCTAGGTGTTAGGGCAGACCATAGTGTTAGGTCGGTATGTGCTTTAGGTCGGCATCTCGTTAAGCCGATAGGTCGCGCAGTTGCAATGTGTTAGGTCGTGTGCGTGCTTTGCCGTGTGTGTGTGTTGAGTCGTAGGGTCGGCTTTGTAGTTAGGTCGGCCATGGGGATAAGTCGGCGAGAGTGTTAGGTTGGCAAGTGATAGGTCGGGGACGACCTAAGGGGCGGCCGACTTAAGGGTGATTTCAGCCTATAAATAGAGGGCTTTGGCTCACTTTTTGGCACCGGTTTTTGAAGCAACGAAGTGCTGGCATTTTGGGAACTCGACTACAACATTTCTTCATCTTCTTTTCTCCATTCCAATCTAGTTCTAACATCCATCCAAGATCGAAGATCCAAGAGCCAAAGTTGAAGATCTTCATCCGTTTGAGCTAGATTTCATCGATTGAAGCGAGATATTGCCGGATCAAGCCTTGATCTTCGCTGTCCAGATCTGTAGTGATTAGTTTTTGAGGTGTTTGGGTGATTGGTGAGTGGTAGTTATCTCTCACGCGGACCCAAAGGAGTATATTGGATTGGTGGTTTGTTGGAATGTTGTAGATAGTGATTTTGTGCATTTTCCTTAAATCCAAGTATAGATCCATTGTTTGTGTAGATGTTTACCTATGCAAGCTCATTTATTAAGTTATAGAAACAAAACCCATGTTTTGTATTTGCTAGATCTATGCTAAAAACCCATGATTCATGTATGTTAGTTCTGTGCTCATTTATTTACGAAATTGCCATTGTAGTTATGAATGCCTAATTAGATCTTGATTGAATACTTATTTGTTTGTATTAATGTTTGCCTTGATTGATTGTTGTGAATGATCTATCTAGTTGATAGATTTGGACAAGTATGGTCAAAGATGATTCAAAAGCTACAGAAGAGGCTCTTGAATGGTGAAAGCTGCTAAAAGCATATGTGGCGGATGTGGAAGCTCATATGTATGGATTGAATGATGTTGAGATGGAACTTTGCCATGATGCGATGAGGCAAACCATGTTGTTGAGTTGAGACTTTGCTATGGTGTAATAAAGCGAAGTATGATGTGATGTAGACTTGGCGTAATCCAGGCAGGGATCATTCCAAGCATGTTGATAACTCGAGGGATGGTTCGAGTTGGTTGATAATGGATTGCTCGAGAGGTAGCTTGAGCTAGTATGAGGATAGTCGTCAAGGAGGATGACTAGGAGGCTTGGATCTCATCGTTGTTGAAGGTTCTAGCATGCTCAAAAGCAAGAGTACATGGGGTGCCCATAACGACTACAGGTAGGTAGTCGGGACAACCAAAAGACTACAGGTAGGTAGTCGAGTACTCTGGGCAAAGTAGATAAGTCCTAGGCACAAGGCAGTGTGCGGAGTTATGTCTGGAACCGGGGTTACCATTAGCCCTTGACGGATGGTCATTTAATCAACGGTGAAATCGAAGCAAGGATAACAGTGATAGCCAGAGTCATGGATGTTTGGACGATTGGTTGTATCATCATTCGGTCTCAAGAGCGGTATTTTCTAGGTGCTTATCTGATCTTGGTTTAGGCCTTGGGGGTTTGTATTTGGAAAACATCGCCCTTGACTCGAGTGATTATTGCTTTACCTTAATTGTCTGCTGTGTTATGCTTACTTCTCCTTGGTGTGTGTCTGGGGGCTATCACTGTAGAAAGAGGTGGAGTGGGATGATTTGGTTCCTATTCCTTTTATCCTTTATGCTCTTTTGGTATGTTTGATAGTTGATTTACTGCTCACTAAGACTTTGTCTGACTCAAGGTTTTATGTCTCCTCTTATTACCTTGGGCTGTTCATCCATGTTGGGATGGGCAGACTAGGTAGCAGGTGACAGGTGCTGTTCTTAGAGATCTACGCTGATGATGACGAAGACGAGCAGGAGGCTTTGCATACTAGTTTTCTTACTATATGTACTGGGTGTTCCGCTGTTATATCTGATTGAGTGTTGTAGTGAGGCTTTGATGTATGGATGATTCATGTTTGTATAAATCTACTTACGATGCTTATATGATGATTTTTTTTCTGTTATGGAGCTTCACTATATATTTCTCTATTGTATTTAATCCAAGCGCTGTGAGTTGTACGATAGAGGTTGCTGTTTTATTTTACCCTGACTATCGTCCATGACTACCTGGCACGCCTTTCAGCGCACTATTCCATTGTTTTGGTGCGGGAGTCATGGGCGGTCGTCACAGAAACGGTCAACCGCCTGTATTAATACCGGTCGACCGATTACTGTCAAGTTGCACAATGAATGTGCAATGCTATTCAAATATATATATATATATATATATATATATATATATATCGATTATATTGAGGTGCATGATTATTTGAGGATAGATTTTAACAAGTTTATCACTATTACAATATCAAATAATCAACCTATAATCTAGAGTACCATATGTAGCTCTTTTGTGCCTCTTTATAGCCATGATGTCTTTGTTTTGTCGATCGCCTTTATTTCTTTGTCAGAAATCAAAACTTCATAGAATCTGTGTCTCAACAAAATTGAATTAACATGGGTTTTAATCAAAATTATTTGAATTTTGAGGTGAATTCAAATTTTGAATATTTTGAAAACTTTGACTTAGTTATCACACATATAAGAATTACACAAATCTTTTATCCTTTGATTTTGTTGTACAGAGAGTTCAAGTAAAAACGAAATCATTTTACTATTTTAAAGAGTCGAGGGTTGCTCATCATTTTGAAAATTTTGTGGTTCAAAATTCAAGTTGTTTGTACAAAAGTTGTCGCTAAAATATCCTTACGATTTGATGTGAAATTATATGAATTATATTGATTTTCACAACTTTTGTAAAATTCTGGCGAGCAGGAAAATGGAAACTCAGACATTTTCAAAAATTGTTCTTTTATAAAAAAAAAGGGAAAATATTCACCAAAATGAATTTTATTTTTCAAAAATTTGGTTTTTGGATTTTTTTTGGTTTTGAAAAGGTTTTATATTTTTTTGGATTTTTTTTTCTAAAAAATAACATTTTTTTTCATTTTGTTTTAAATTTTCAAAATAAATGATTTAAAAACTAAGTTAAGGAATATTTACAATTTTTTTAGTTTTTTATTTTGAAACTTTTTTTAAAAAAATATGCATGAACTAATGCAACTAAATGAATGCAAGGATTTAATTACAAATTTTCTGTTCTAAGCAGCTCCTAACACAAAATTGTACAATCACACTTTATCTTAATCCAAAAAGATAGTTTTTAGCCAGGTAACGGGCATGACATATCGGTGCACCACGAATCACCTTAGCAATGGAGCCGATGGTTTAAATACCTTCAGAGAAACAACCACTATAATATTTACGAATCATTGTAATATTTATAAATAGTTATTGCTCTGTCGTAGCATAGATAGTAAGAAATTAAATTGTCGAAAGAGGACAACTTATCAATATACAATTAAGCGTTATCGATGTCTAAGCTTTATTATTAATCAAAATTGTAGTATGAAATGCAAAGCATAAATTAAATGTGTATTAAAATGCAATTATGAATTAAACTTTTTTTTTTGAATTTTGAATTTTTTTCATAAATGCTAATGCAAGCAAGCAATAATGCAATTTCAAATAACATTGGAGATGAAAGCACGATAGCAGAGCGTGCGGATTATTAGCATTTTTTTTAGCGACGTTTTTTGTATGCAAGCAATTTTTATATTTTTTAGCGAGCCTTCACTTTTTGCGATTTTCTACTTTAGCAACCTGAAAATAAAACAAAGATATATATACATTTTAAAAAAAAAAATATCAAAGGAGAAACTAAACAAAGGAAAATAATAAACAAACTAAGACTAAGACAAATTCAAAATTGTTTTTTTTTTCCACAGAAGACGCTAAAGCAACGGACACTAGAACCAAACAAATCAAACTAAACAAATGGAACCAGGATAAGTCTTCTCTTTGTATTTTTTTCCCCTTGTTTTTTTTTTTTTTTTTTAAGAGAGAAAAAGAAAAAGATGAAATTTTCTTTCTTTTACTTCATTAGGGTTCGGGCCACTCCAAGTTAACAAAATGAACTGCTTTCTCAATCAAAACAGTTTAACAAAATAAAAGAACAACCCCGTTCAGAAAAAAAATTCTCAATCGATATCAGTTTTTGCAAATCAAAAGCTTTTTTCTAAGAGAATCGGTTGGCGGCTCGAGAATTGTTGGTTGATATGGAGTGAACGGCGATTGGATTATGGTGGTGCTCGGCATCTTGGATTTGGTGATGGAATTGGCGATTGGGTGTGGTTGAGTTTGGGCTTGATGTGGAAACCGAGGCAATGAGTTGGAGGATGTGTTTCTGGCCGATGGCGATTTTGTTGTTCGATTTTGGTTGAGGGCTTGGAGAGTATGAATTGTGGTTTATTGGCAGTTGTAGTGGCAGCGTTTGTTTTGGTTGCGGTGTAGTAGCTGTTAGGGGTAAGAAGTAGGGGGAGTTTGATTGGGGGTTTACGTAGAGGGAAGAAGCGATTTGTGTTTGAGAAGGGGATGGGGTAGGCTGTTGTAGGCAGTAGCACTGGAGTTTGGGCAGTGTGCAAGTGAATTTGAAAATGTTAGCAGTGGTGGAAGGGGCGTTGCTGAAGGGGATGTTTGAATGGCTGTTTCAGGTTGAAGCAGTGCACTGAGTTTGTATAAGTATGGTTGTTGGGTATGAAATGAAGAAAGCAAGTTAATCGGCTTGTTGCTGTTTTGTATAAATTGCCTCTTTTTTTCCTTTGGTGATAGCAAGGTTTTTATTGTGAAGATATGGTGGCAGGCTTGTATTGTACACAGTGAAACACTATGATGATGGTTGGTAGTAAGCAGTGACAAGGAAGGAATGCGTGAAGTTGAAGGTTGTTGACGGTTTGCGGTGACAGCAGAGAAGTAGTGAACAGCTCGTAGGGGAAAGTGGTGGAGTGAGTTAATGTTGTAGGCTAGTAGACAGGGGTAATGATGGTTGAAGCAGGTTAGCAATGTGGTGGTGTTTCAGGCGATGTGGTGAAGCATGGTCAGTCAGTTGTAGGTGACTTGGAAGTGTGGAGGTATATGATGTTATGTGAAGGCAAGGGTTGTAGTAGCGAGGTGATTACTGATGGGTATCCGATGATAGAAATGTAAAGTGATGATGAAGCCTGTATGGATGATGAAGCCTATATGGTCGTTTGAAGGCAACTGCTGTGGTTCAGGGGTAAATATTGACAGTGGTTTGTGAAGGTTAGTTGAAGAAGTTGATGAAGGCAGCCAATAGGCAGAACAGTAAGAACAGTAAGAAGTGGCAAGGCACAATTTAGTTGCACTGATTGATGAGTGATCAGGGAATGTTGAATGTGGGTATGTATGATGGCAGGGGTTTGGTTGAGACAGTGGTTGGCAGTTTGCTTATGTTGGCTGCAGTTTGTTCTAGTGGATGGTCAGAAGCTAGTATAAGGCAGTGCACTGTGTTGTTGAATGTAGCAGCATTTGTGATTAGAAGGGGAAATGATGGTTGATGGGTAAATATTTTGAAGAGATGATGGTGCTTATGGTATATATGGTGGACAGAGCAGTAAACAGAGAGGCAGAGAGCAAAAATAATGGCAATGCAATGTTTTTTTGTAAATTGTAAAACGAAATGTAAATTGTAAAATGAAATGCAAATTGTAAACGAAATGGAAATAAAATATTTTTATTTTTGTTTTGAAATTGCGAATGTTTTATTTATAATAATAGAAGAGCAAATGCAAATGCAAATAAACAACAAGCACACAAACAAAACTGAAAATAAAAATCACACAAACACAGACAATTTTTTTTTAAATGCAAACACACACAAAATCAAATAAAAATAATTCAAAGAATAGAAAATAAAAATCAAGACTAATCCTCGGCAACGGCGCCAAAAACTTGTTCGAACTCATCGAATTAGAAAATAGCCCATCGAATTTTAATTAAAAATAAACGCAAGCGCAGGGCGCGCAATTCTAATACATGGCGAGTACGGGTCAATCCATGGGGAATTGTTAGATTTAAAAAATTCTATTCAATCAAATTAGCCAAGAGTTGAAAGTGTTTTAACTACAAATGTAGAAAACTAGCAAAAGAAAATTGATAAAAAAAGTATGAGAGTTTAAAAGCAATTTAGAGATAAATCCATTCTCTAGATCACATAATTCAATAAAATATAAAATTATGATATCTCTTTTTAGGTCATTAGTGAGTTTAATTGATACGTTTATCATAAGTATGACCCATTTGTGCTATTAATTAGCTCAGCATAAGCCATCAAAGTATAACACATCCTTTAAACCACTTACCAACTCTCATGAAAAATGACAATCAAGTTGAAAATAAAATCTATTTTAAGCATGGCCTATTAACTATTTAGAATTATAGATCAAATTTTGATTTCAACATCCACTTCATTACAATAATTAAATGTAGATGAAGAGGTAATTTGTGTTTTGTTTATTTAAGCATAGTCTATTTCATGTCAATAATATTGGCTATCAAATTCAAAAATAAACAACAAAATATTTACCACTTTCTACCATTTTCATTAAGCACAAAAAGAGATCAAAATGAACAAGATATGTTGCATCTATATAATTAGAGAGCTTCATTACCCATAATTGAAGGGTTTTAGCCTCTCATATTTGTTATCATATCACAAATGTAGGTTGCAACATGAAACAAAAGGAAAATGAAAGCTAAATGAAAAGACAGCTAATTAGAAAGCAATAAAAACTATCTACTTGCATGTATAAAAGATCTACACTAGTAGCATGAAAGGAAACAAATAAAAAAGGAAAGGAACATGTATTAAAATTGCATAAAAAGAATTACATGTAAGAAATGGCTATATAGCCATGAAAAAGAAAGAGAGTTTGTATTTTATTTATGAGCCTAAACAAAACTAAAGAGGCTAAGAGAAAGAGAGACTAATGACATGAACATAAGGGGCATTTATATATGTATGAAACTCTAATCCAAATTTTTGGGAACTACCCAAACTATCCCTAAAGTAGTGTGGCCACCAAGTAATCATTAGCATATGTTAATTCTCCACTTAAATGTATATGTATCTTTTAATTCCATTAGCATGTGCATTAGCTTCTTAGTGTACATCATGGTAGTAGGTAGGTGGGATCCTCCATGTTGTCATGAAATGAATTTTTTCCATCTTCATTTGTTCTCTAATTCTTGTGCATGCATTTCTTCATGAATCCACTTGTAATTTGAATTCAAATTCCTACAAAATAACATAGAAATTTCCAAGTAAATTTTCTCAAATTAATATATGCACAAAAATGACCATTTTTCCCCTGTATGAAGATGAATACATGATAACTTGCAAGTAATTTGAATTTTGATTTAAATTTGTTGAAATACCTAATATGATTATTTATTTAATTTAATTAGATTAAATATGAAAGTAAAAATATGCCCATTTATGTGCACAACATCAGGTGACCATGGAACTTCTCCGAAGATCGTGGAGCCATCAAAAGAAGGAGAAGGCGGGGAATACGAGATTGAATTTCTCGGCCATTCCTATGATGAAGGTAACTTTCTTGTATCCCCCGAGTTTGAGAATTTTCAGCTCATGCCGCAAGAACAAGATGAAGTTAATGCTTTCTTTTTTGATCTTATAGGTCCGTCTTCTTTACCTACTAAACTACTGATTTCTTCGATGCCTGGGCTCGTTACTATTTCAACTGCCTCGATTCTTGTTTCTGTAGCCGCTCTGATTGTTGTGCCTATTTCTGGCTCACAACTAGGGCCGAAATCTGGGAAGATTGTTGCATTGCATGGTCTAGACGACCCTTCGGTATATTTGGAGGGCGATTTCAAGCAGCTAAAGCTCGAGAGCAGGAAGACCAGACCGGCAAGCTACATAAATCTGAACAGCAAATGGTGGCCGTTAAGAAGGAAAAGGTTGAGGAAATAAAATCTTCGAGGATCTCCAGTAAATCCTGAAAGCACATGGCTAAGGGGAAGTCTTCCAAGAATTTTGGAGAGTAGGGAGGAGAAGCCGACACCGAGGAGATAGTTGATATCATAGGCAGCGACACTACCCCTGCCTGGGATTCCGAGTGGAAGCAGAAACTTCCAATTAAATGTGGGAAGGGAGTGGTGGAAAGAGGCATTGACGGGCTCGGGTAACAGTGGAGCCATTTTTTGGGACGTTTTGTTTTGTTTGTGTTATCCTACCTTTTAACAAGGTTGAGATATCAAGAAATTAACTGAAAATCAATGATTACTCATCCCAATATCGATTATACGTCACAGGTTCACTATAGATATGGATGAATTTTGTTCGAGTCCGGATCGAGCTACAATTGACAAGACATGGCAAGTAAAGCTGTAAAAGCTGACGTTTCAAATTTCAAGACAATCAGAGTACGTATGCTCGAGATATGATCGATGCAACTCAAGTAAACAAGCCATCCGTATCCATCAAAGAGCCATGATCGAGTCGATCTGTTCGAATCCATCCATGACCGCGTTGTTCAAATCCATCGTGTTCGTATCGATCAGGCAAAGTCTTACTCCTGTCCATCGAATTATCGGTAGTTCGTATCGATCGAGGTGGCCTTGGTTCGTATCCATCAAATGGTTTCGTATCCATCGGATCCACTGATCAACATCCATGAAAAAGCAGCACTTCGTATCCATTGATTGTAATGTCAGTGTTCATTTCGTATCGACCAATCACGCACACTTCGTATCGATCGACCTTTCATCGATACAAAACCGACACCTCTTACATGCACGAATAAGATTCGGTCAACTCAACGCGAAGAGCGGATCGATTCAAAAATCTCGCATCACGTCATCTTACATGCACGTGCTCGAGATCGAGTCGAACAAATCGATACGAAATGTGTCGGTACGAACACAACGGCCTGGAGAAAATGCTAACTTGATCCGATCATATCTCACAATCCATAAGTCCAAATGCTATAAAATTTTCACAGGAGCTTACGTACAAGCTAAATAATGTTCATGCCAAGTTTTGACTCCATTGGACAAAATCTTGATCGATACGAATTACGTTCGTATCGATCATGGATCGAGTCAAAATTGCATGGGATCGATCATAGGGGCCTGCTCACGTGCAAGAAGAGGTTTCCCAAAGTTTGAGCGAGATATTTGCATAGAGTTCCTATAAACAACACCCTAGAGCCTGTAGAAAAGGGACTTTTGATCCGACGACGTCTACTCTTCCAAAATCACGATTGCACTCAAACCCTATTGTTGTACTCGAAAATGACTGCTGTAATTCACTGTAACCAGCAAGCACATTAATAAAAGATTATCCTACAAAGTGGACTTAGGCCAGAGTTAGCCGAACAACTATAAATCTGGTATTTCTGTTTGTTATTTTTCAATTGTTGTTCTATACATTGTCTGGATCTGAGATTTGCGTTAGAATACTGCTGTTCTATATTCATACACCGGTACTTTCACGATATTCGAGATTTGTGACCATTTTGGCGCAAATAGTTTGATAGGTGTTTTGTTCAAGTGTGAAGTTTGCACTTACTTCTTTGATTGTTGTAGCGTCTGTATTTTTCTTTTTGTTGGCCGATATTGTATGGATATGGCCCTCGCATTTTTGACCTTGTATAGTAAATGCTATAAGTAATACAATGCTGATATTTTGATTGTAACACTATCTATATACTTTTCTGCGTTTCATGAATTTACGCCGATTTATTTACTGTTAGTTTATTTTATCTAGTCCTTTAATTACTACCAAAATTCTTTGACTGGGGTAATAGAACTGTGAAGTACTTGGTTTTTGTTTTTGAGTATATCTTTTTGAGTATCGGTGTGCCCTCAAGTTCATGGGGCTGCTTACTTCAAACACTTGAAAAATGACCGGTTGATCTGAGTGACATTTTGGATGTCTATAATTGGACCTGTTTTGCGGTTCCTATCTTCGGGAACTTGTGATTTGAACGGCTTGATTTCAAAGATATTGTTAGTCAACAATCAGAATTCTCTACTGATTCGTAGTTGCTTGACATTGTTGGATTCATACCTATTACTTCCAATAATAGGAGTGGATTGATTTTTGTTATTCCAGCAATAGATGAGTTTTTCAGTATTGTCGGGAAAATACAGGTACTTGGATTATGTGCTGCTTATGAGACGAGCGGATTTTGAGAATGTGCACGGCTTATGGGATGCATGGCTTTTGGGATCGATATGACCCATCAATTCAGGATGGTTAGGAATTTCTCATCATCACCAATCTTCAGGTAACGGGAGAAGTTAGTGTTTTGAGAGCGTAGTTCTACGGACCAAAAAGTAATGCACAACTTATGAGAGTGAGCGGATTTTAAAGTAATGCTTGCTTGGATGCGATTCTACAATCCAAGAAGTGATGCACGACATACGAAATGCATGGCTTTTATTTGGGCCTTCCCGGTGTTGCCGGAGCAACACCGATTCTTAAAAGGCGGGGATCGGGTTCCGTCGGTCCAACGGTTTAAGTCGATTTGCTTTCTTCAACCTGGTGGGTTGGTAGGGCGTACTTGAGTGTGATTCAACTATCTCAAGCAACGATTAGGCGATTTAACGCCGTTGAATCGACAGGTTACTTTTGTGAACACAGTTTTATTGGTTCAAAAAGCAAAGTGATTTTAATGAAAATTGGGAAAGTTTTGCCTATTTACAATGCCTTCGGTATCCCGGGATGGCTTATTTGCTGGAAATAGGAGATACATAAGATAATCTTAGATAAAGTAACAATGCAGAGATTCGCTGTTCCATGCTCGAGGAATCTGGATTCCGTCAACGGTTGTTAGCTTGAATGTGCCATCCCCTAGCTTCTGACCGATCACATAGGGTCCTTCCCAATTTGGTCCGAGTGAACCTGGTACGGGGTAGACCCTCTTAAGGACAAGGTCTATCACATTAAAGGTGCGATTATGAACTTTGGAGTTAAAGTACCGTGCGACCCTTTTTGGTGAGCGGCAGTCCTTAATTCGGCTTCTTCCCTCTCCTCATCGACCATATCGAGTGACTCAAGTAGAAGCTATTCATTCTGTCTTTGATTGATTGTTTTTCCTCCGATGAGAAAGGACTTCTAGCTCAACCGAGATCATTGCTTCTGAAACATATGCCAGGGCGAATGGAGAGTGCCCAGTTGCATATTTGTGCATTGTCCCATAGGCCCATAGTGCAAGCAGAAGTTCATCGACCCAATTTGCTTTAGTTAGCCCTTTTTTGATGGTGGACTTGATGATCTTATTAACTGCTTCCAATGTCTGTTTTGCTACGGGTGCACGAATGCGTAAAAGCTTTGTTGATTCCGAAGCATTTGCAAAAGTTTTTGACTCAACGCTTTCGAATTGAGTCTTGTTGTTCGTGATGATTTGCCATGGTACCCCAAACCTGCAAATGGTATTCTTTGTAAAAAAATTAATGAATTTCTTTGTGTTAATAGTGGCCAGCGGTTCCTCTTTGGCCCATTTGGTGAAATAGTCAACAGCAAAAATAACATATTTGACTCCCCCTTTAGCTATTGGTATTGCACCAATCAAATCAATTCCCCAGATTGCAAGCGGCCATGGGCTGAACATTTGTGTTAGTGTAATACCCAATATTTTTATAACATTATTTAGGATATTTAATTAGTTAAATTAAATAAAATAATGTGAAGATCAGTAAGTTGAGATTTGATTTAACTAGGGGAAGCCGTGCCATGTTAATATGTAAATTAAAATGAGATAACATGAGGTAATGTGTTAGGAAATAAGGAAGGGAAAAATGGAAAATAAGAGAGCCTTATACCCTAAACCCTTTGGAAATGAAACTCACGTTCATTTCATTATAACAAACTAAAACATCAAGGCCGGCCACCATTTCCGTTCTCAAGAAGAAAATAAAGCTAGGATTTCAAGAGAAAGAAGTTAACCAACTTATTCAACATCAAATCTCACATCTTTTAATCTTATAGCTAAGCTGAATGATTACTACATCCCATTTTCTTTTGGTTTTCAGTTTAAAGATTACAATCGAAATTTTTTTGCAAGTTTATGCCATGTTTTGGATGTTTTAAAGTTATATATATGCTTGTAAATGAATAACATATGTTCATATTAGTTTTTATGATACGTTTATTATGAAAACCCTATTAGATGACATCCAACTACCTTGAAAGTTTAAATGTAGATCAAAAATGATATTTTAGAGATGATTTTCAATATTTTTAATTTTCTAAATTAAGGTGGATTTTATATTATTTTTCTAGTGCAGAAAATGAAATATTGAGTTATAAATTATTTACGGCTAAAATAATAATTATTTGGGGTCGAAATTTTTATATTTTGGAAAACATATTAAAATAGATTTTTTAGGATTTTTCCTAAGTGTTTGATAAATATATAAAATTATTTAAGGTATGAGACTTAAATGTTTTATATATTTAATTAAGAAGAAGGGGATTTTATAAAATAAAACCATTGTTTATTTCTAAAATTATTGGCAGCTCTTTTTACAAAAATATTTATTAACTAATAAGAATTTGATAAACGAAGCCAGGTTAGTTGAAAAGTTATCTCTTTTAAATTAAAAACAAGAAAATCAAACTTTTAGCATGTTTCAACCATTTACGGCATTAATGCCTTTGACCCAGACCTTTCAACATCAAGCTTTCGAAGCCAATGCATATGGTATCAAGTTACTTTGTACGTAATGTATTAGACAAGGTCGAAGGGTACTTGGTCGAAACCTTATTTGCCGAAGAGGTTGGAGTATTTTTATTTTATAAACCAGAAGTAACGCCTGCTTTGATTTCGAAAAGGAGCTTTTGACTTGGTTGCTTTCGACCAGGTCAAATATTCAAAACAAAGGTTTAAAGCTTTCGATAAGGTCGAAAGATAAATATGCTTTCAAAGTGGTTGAAACCTATAGCTGCCGCCTTTCAACCTTTCGAAGCCATGCTCACGACAGGTCGAAAGGTATACTTGTCTTTAAAAAACCAACCGCTTCTCCTATGCTTTCGAAAGGAAGCTTTCAACTTAGAAGTTTTACACTTTTAATTCTAATTGAAGTATAACCCAAGGTTTCGAAAGAGGTGTTTTAAAGTATTAAAAAGGTTGGAATGTATTATTTTAAAAGAAAGCTTTCGAAGAGGGAGCTTTCGAAGGGGTCGAAAGCAAAGCTTTTGACAAGGTCGGAAGGTAGCTTCCGAAGAGGTCAAAAGGTTTTAAAAGCGGATTGTCCATATGTTTTTAAATTAAGCCCAAAGAGATTTTGAAAGGTTTATGTTTTAAAGGTTTGATGCTTTCAAAAGTTACTATTTACTGGATGGTTTCGAAGGGGTTGATAGCCAAGCTTTCAAAGGGGTCGAAAGCAAAGCTTTCAATGGGGTCGAAAGGTAGCCTTCAATGGGGTCGAAAGGTAGCTTTCAAAGGGGTCGAAAGGTAGCTTTTGACAAGGTTGAAAGGCCCTATTTTCTGAATGGTTTTGAAAGGGTTCAAATGGAAGGTTTTTCCAAGGTTTTCTAAGGCAATGTTTTAAAGGGTTTTAAGATAGGCTGTCTATGATTTAATTCTTTTGAAAG
Source organism: Allium cepa (assembly GCA_030765085.1). Lineage (NCBI taxonomy): Eukaryota > Viridiplantae > Streptophyta > Magnoliopsida > Asparagales > Amaryllidaceae > Allium > Allium cepa. The sequence goes on along the minus strand of CM060941.1, from coordinate 506,423,148 downwards.
GAAGATTTTCAATGGTTTTGAAAGGTTCGAAGTATGGGTTTGAAAGGAAAGGTTTTGGTCTTTTGGCTTAGATAAAGTATTTTACTAGTCGAAAGATATGCTTTCAAAGGATTTGGAAGGGCTACTTTCAATGGAATTGGAAGGGGTGCTTTCAAATATTTAAATTTTTTCATCAACAAAGATTAGAGTAAAGTGTGTATGTGTGTGTGCGTGTTTTACTTGGCAATGTGATTTTGAGTAAAGCATAAGTATTATGTATTTTCCTTGTAATTAGTTTGAATTAAAGGTTTTAACTCATTTTGAAAAGGGTTTCATTGAAAATTATGGGAAGAGATCCCTAAGTGAAAAGACTCAAATATTAGAATAGCACATGAGACTGGTATAGGGTTGCGCCCTATACATTAGCTATTGGCCCCGGTAATTGTTGCCTAAAATTCCAATGTTTAAGGCTTGGTCACAAGTTGACTAAAATTGTGATTAAACACTGAATGTAATATATGTTTGTATACAGATATGTAATTGGTGGTCTCGAAAAACCATTAGGATCAAAAAGACCTGGGAGATGATTAAGTTAGTGATAGACCGTCCGGAAGAGAATTATTTTACATATAGTTAAGGATAAATCGTCCAGAAAAGGAGTATGTAATAGATGTTAGATTAATTTTGTATTGTCTGGTAGGCCCAAGTCAGCCAAAGGTTAAAAGTTAGCCAAACAAAACTTATGTGTTGAACAGATAGTACATTTATTACCTGACACTTATTTATGTTTACATAATGATGCTTTACATTATTTAACCAGTTTTGGTTGTAGGGAAAGGTTTTGCAAAGATATTTTTTTAAAAGGATGTTAGTGAGGGGAAACTCATTCTGCTAAGTGGTGTGGTCTCACTTAACATATTAAACCGGGATGTATAGTATTATTCACACCAGCCTTTATGTTTGACTCGAAGTTTATGTTCCCCTCAAACTCTCGGGTGCCCAAAATTTGGTTTGAGTAGGCTGAGGGATTAAGGTCTTTTTTAGGTTTTAGTAGGATGACGAATGAGTCTACATGAGGCATGAAGGATGCAAACATATAGCTATTTAGGAATTGTATTTTTATGTTTGTTGTATTTCCGTTGTGTTTGTATTAAGTCTATTATGACTATATGACTTTGGTCATCCAAGGGATATCTTCATATATTGCTCCTGGATTATTTTGTAATAAGTATATTTTATCTATGCCTAGGAACGTATTGGGATTATGTATTGGGAATATGGAACATCTGTTTTGAAATTTTATGAAGAAATGTTGTTTTGAAATCTATGTTTTGTTTCATATTCAAGTGCTTTTGATATTATAGATACCATTAATATAGCCGTATTTAGTCGGCGAAAGCTAATACTATAGATGACTGCAACAACTGTAGAGCTTAGTTTTGGACCTCTAGATAGAGGATATTACAGCTTGGTATAAGAGCATGGTTTATGAAATACTTTAACTAAAAATGGTTTTTGAAACATAATCCTTAGTAATTAGAGTTAAGATCGTGGTATGGGATAACGCAATAATACGTACTTGTATTTGTTATATATAAGAATGCGCCATATCTCTAGACTCCTACTTTAGTTAGGCTATTCATTTGTATCTCATGAGGCTTGAATATAGATATGAAATGAAGAAGAGGCAGAGTTAATCTTGGAGGAGAAAGCAGCACCACTAATGGAAATGCCCGATCAAATGCTGGGAGAGGTCCAAGTCAGGCTAAAGCTGAAAATGCTGGTGCTATGGTTCCCCAAGTGGATATGAGAGCCATGTATCAGTTTTTCATAAACATGTTGCAAGCTGGGATTGCAGCTGGAGTTATCAGAGGAAATGCTGCTGGAGGAGGATTTCAGGAAGCTCCGATAGTCAACCACTGTGCTAATCTGAGAAGAGACTATATTAGGCTTAGAGGGAAGCTGTTCATTGGAACTGGAGATGTGATTGAGATAGAAAACTAGCTATTTCACTGTGAGAGGACTTTCGCTGACTTTGAATGATGAGCAGAAAAGGAGACTAACTTCAAGATAGCTTTCGGAAGCTGCTCTATTCTAGTGGAATACTGTTATTGCTGGTGTTAATGAGGAAACCATCACTTGAGCGGAGTTTAAGAGAAGGTTTCAAAAAAGGTTTATGTCAATGATGACGTGGTTGGTATTGGTCAGGAAGTTCGTTGAACTGGAGTAAGGAGAGATGTCTATTCTAGAGTATGCAAGAAGATTTAAAGATTTAGCCCATTACAGGTATGTCATGATTGATACGAGATACAGAGGAACGAGAAGTTTATAAGAGGCTTGAAGCCGGAGTTGGCAAGGGCTACCTTACCGCACATAAGAGATCCAGGTGATGTATTGGTAGAAATGGCGCTAAGGCAGGAAGAGGCGTTAGCTTGTTTGGAGAAGAAGAAAGAGAAGGAAGTCCATGTGGGACAAGGCCAGGAAAGAAAGTTTTTCCATAAAAAGAATGCTCAGAAGGGAGGAGCACAGAAGAAGGGAAAATCTTAAGTGGTTTGTTATAAATGTGAGAAGAAGGGGCACTATGCTCATGAGTGTTGTACCGGAAAAGGTAAAGGGAAAGAAGCAGTTGGAAAGAATACCTGATGCTTTAATTGTGATCGGATCAGTCATTATAAAAATAAATTCCTAGATCCTGCTAAAGAAGGAAAAGGAAAGACGTATGCATTGAAGCTCGCAACTTCAGGGCCAGTTGTGCAAGAGAAAGGGAAGGCTGTTCTGGGAGGCTCGCTATAGATTCATGATATATTTTTTAGCATTTTGTTTGATACCGGTGCATCATATTCCTTTATTTCTCGATATCTAGTAGATAAGCTTAACCTAGAACCCTCATATTTAGTAACTTCCTTAAGGGTTGCAAATCTAATAGGAGGTTACGCAACACTTGGGATGAGGTGCGACCATTTAGAGTTTGATTTTCTAGGCATACTTTTGATTGTTGTTTACATGTATTAGATTTTGTGGGGGTTGAGATTATCTTTGGGATGGATTGGTTAAGTAAATATAATGCTAGGATATTTTTCCATGGTAGGAAGATATCACTTAGACAACTGAATTGTAGTGATCGGTAGTCTATTAAGTAGAAAACCTTAGTCGTGCGGTGAATGCTTTATTTGGTAAAACAAAGATGGAGTATGAGTAGCATCGAGTCATTGTGGTTAGAGAATTTGCCGATGTGTTTGTGCCGATAGTTGGATTGCCATCGGAATGAGCCATTGAGTTTCGGATTGATTTAATGCCTGGAGCACAATCGGTGAGTAGGCCGCCAAGCAGAATGACACCTACAGAGATAAAAGAGTTGCAGGTGCAGTTGGTGGAGGTTGAAGGCAAGAGTTTTATTCGATGAAGTAGTTCACCTAGGGGAGTTGACGGAGTATTTGCTAAGAAGCCGGACGGATCATTGAGGCAATGTATCGATTATCGTAAGTTGAATGAGAAGATGATAAAGAACCGATATCCATTGCCGAGAATTGACGATTTGTTCGATCAGTTAAGTGGAGCCAAGGTATTCTCTCGGTTGGATTCGGTGATGGGATTTCATTAACTTAGAGTGGCAGAGGATAGTATTCCTTAGACGGCATTTAGGACAAGGTATAAATCGTATGAATGGTTAGTTATGCCGTTCGGACTAACTAATGCACCGACATTCTTTGTAGATTTGATGAACCAAATTTTTCGAGAGAACTTAGATAGATTTGTGTTAGTCTTCATATATGACATTTTGATATACTCTAAGGATGAGAAGGAGCATAAAGTTCATCTTAGATTTGTGCTTAGAAATTGAGGGAGCATCAATTGAAGGCTAAATTTTTGAAGTGCCATTTTTGGAAGAAGAAAGTGAAGTTACTTGGTCATGTAGTCTCAAAAAAAGGGTTGTCTGTAGATCCAACTAAGATTGAAGCGGTGAATAATTGGAAGAGACCCGAGACAATGACCGAGATAAAGAGCTTTCTTTGATTGGCTGGTTATTACCGAAGGTTTATAAAGGATTTTTCACAGATAGCTGCACTGATGACTAAGCTTACGCGAAAGGATGAGAAGTTCACATGGATTGATAAGTGTGAGGAAGCATTCCAAAGCTTGAAGCGCTTATTGACCCATGCACTGGTGTTGGTGGTTCCAAAGGGAAATCATGATTTGGTTGTTTATACAAATGCATGTGGAACTGGATTGGGAGCTGTGTTGATGCAAAGAGGTAAATTCATTGCTTATGCTTCTAGACAGCTCAAACCGCATGAAGTTAGGTATCCAACACATGATTTGGAATTAGCTACCGTTATATTTTCTTTGAAGGTGTGGAGGCATTATCTTTGAGAGAGCAATTTAAGATTTATACAGATCATAGCCATTAAAGTATCTTTTCTCTCAGAAGGAGTTGAACAAAAGACACCAGAGATGGCTGAAGTTTATTGCTGCTTATGATTTTAGAATTGAGTACATACCCGAAATAGGAAACAAGGTAGCAGATGCACTTAGCAGGAAACATCAGAATGTATTATTTGCTATGATTGCTAAGTGGAAAGATTTGGAAGTATTGTCAGCTTGTAGAGTGCAATATAGATCCGAGACAGGTTCTAGTGCAGGAAGTGCTATATTGTCTTGTTTAGAAGTTTGACCGGCAATGATTGAGAAGATAGCTGCTAAATAGAAGGAGGATCCATTTTCGGCTGAATGGATGAAGGCTAAGGAAAGGAACAGAGAGCGATGACTTAAAAGATTTTAGCCTTGATTAGAATGGGTGGTTGAGAAAGAAGGGAAGGTTGTGTGTTCCGAATATAGGAGACATGAGGAAAGAGGTTTTGGATGAGTGCCATCTTTCGAAGTTCACTATCCATCCATGAGGAATGAGGATGCATCAAGATATGAAGAGAAGTTTCTTCTGGGGAGGTCTGAAATGGGACACTGGTTTATCTGTTAAGCAGTGCTTGAATTGCTAGCAGGCGAAGGCTGAACACCCGAAGCCAAGTGGATTGCTTCAACCGTTGGATGTTCTAATGTGGAAGTAGGACTTTATCTCTATGGAGTTTATTGATGGGTTGCCAAGATGTAGTAGAGGAAATGGACGTACATGGGTTATAGTGGATGGACTAACCAAAAGTGCTCATTTCATTGCGGTAAAGTCAACTAGAACGGCACCTGTTTTGGCAAAGTTATTTATGAGGAATGTGTTAGACTGCATGGGATTCCTAGTAGTAGTATCAGTGATAGAGATTCTTTGTTTACTAGTGAGTTCTGGAAGGGTTTACATGAAGCTTTAGGAACCAAGCTCACATAAGTACCACTTACCATCCACAGACTGATGGATAAATGGAAAGAATTAACAAAATCTTGGAGGATTTGTTAAGAGCTTGTGCATTGGACTTTAGAGGATCATGGGAAGACCATCTCCATTTAGTCGAGTTCTCGTATAATAATAATTATCAGACTAGTATTGGGATGACACCGTTTGAAGCTTTGTATAGAAGACCATGCAAATCTCCCATATGTTGGCTAGAGACCGGGGATAGACTAGTTCTTGGTCCAGATTTGGTGAAAGGAGCCATGGAGAAAATTGATTTGATCCGAGCTAGGATGAAGGAAACTTAGTCTAGCCAGAAAAGTTATGTAGATAGAAGAAGGAAAGACTTGGAATTTTCTGTTGGATACTATGTGCTTATTAAGGTTTCACCGATGAAGGGTGATTAGAATAGGAAAATCAGGAAACTTAGCAACTAGATTCATTGGGCCTTTCCACACTGTTGAAAGGATTGGGAAAATCGCGTATAGAGTAGGGTTACCAAATATTTTGGCAGGAGTCCATGATGTTTTTCATATTTCTCATCTTAGAATGTGTGTTAGAGACCCAGAGACTGCTATATCACCTACAGTGTTAGAAGATTTAGTAGTATAGCTGGATTTGACTATTGTTAGGAAGCCGATTCAAATAATCGAGAGAGATTAGAAGAGTTGAGGAATTAGACAGTCAAATTAGTAAAGGTCCAGTGGAGTGACGATGCTAGAGACTGTACTTGGGAGACTGAGAGCAAGATTAGAGATGTTTATCCTGATTTTTTTTGATGGTACGTTTTACCTTTTTACTTGATTATGAACCTTATAGTAATTTCGAGGATGAAATTCTTTAAGGAGGAGAGTCCGTAACACCCCATATTTTTACAACATTATTTAGGATATTTGATTAGTTAAATTAAATAAAATAATGTGAATATTAATAGTTTGAGATTTGATTTAACCAAGGGTAGCCGTGCCATGTTAATATGTAAATGAAAATGAGATAACATGAGCTAATGTGTTAGGAAATAATGAAGAACAAAATGGAAAATAGGGGCACTTTACCCTAAACACTTAGGAAATGAAACTAATGTTCATTTCATTCTAACAAACTAAAACATCAAGGTCGGCCACCATTTCCATCCTCAAGAATAAGATAAATCTAGGATTTCAAGAGAAATAAGTTAATCAACTTATTTAACATCAAATCTCACATCTTTTAATCTCAAAGCTAAGGTGAATGATTACTACATCCCATTTTCTTTTGGTTTACGGTTTTAAGATTAGACCTGAATTCTTTTTGCAAGTTTATGCATGTTTTGGATGATTAAAGTTATATATTGCTTGTGGATGAACATCATAGTTTTTATGATATGTTTGATATAGAAACCCTATTAGATGACATCCAAAAGCCTTGAAAATTTAAATGTAGATCAAAAATGATATTTTAGAGATGTGTTTCAATTTTCGAAATTTTCTGAATTAATGTGGAATTTATATTAATTTTCTAGTCAAAAAAAGGAATTATTAGGTTATAAATTATTTACGGCTAAAATAATAATTATTTGGAGTTGAAATTTTTATTTATTGGAAAACAAATTAAAATAGATTTTATGGAATTTTTCCTATGTGTTTTGATGAATATATAAAATTATTTAAGGTATGAGACTTAAATGTTTTATATATTAAATTAAGGAGAAGAGGCATTTTATAAAATAAAACTATTGTTTATTTTTGAAATTATTCGCAGCACTTTTTTGAAAAATATTTATTAACCAATAAGAATTTGAAAAACAAAGGCAGGTTAGTTGAATAGTTATCTCTTTTAAGTTAAAAACAAGAAAATCATACTTTTAGCATGTTCAACCATTTACAGCATTAAATCCTTCGACCCAGACCTTTCGACATCAAGCTATCTAAGCCAGTGCATATGGTATCAAATTACTTAGAACGTAATGTATTGGACAAAGGATACTTGGTCGAAACCTTGGTTGTCGAAGAGGTTAGAATATGTTGTTTTATATGCCATAAGCAACACTTGCTTTGCATTCGAAAAGGTGCTTTCGACATGGTTGCTTTCGACCAGGTCAAATATTCAAAACAAAGGTTTAAAGATTTTGACAAGGTCGAAAGGTAAATATTATTTCGAAGGGGTCAAAACCACTAGCTTCCGCCTTTCAACCTTTCATGCTTTCGACAAGGTCGAAAGGTATACTTGTCTTTTAAAAAACCAGCCGCTTCTCCTATACTTTCGAAAGGAAGCTTTTGACTTAGATGTTTTACCCTCTTAATTCTAATTGAAGTATAAGCCAAGGTTTTGAAAGAGGTGTTTTAAAGTAATAAAAAGGCTGGAACTAATTATTTTAAAAGAAAGTTTTTTATGCTTTTGAAGGGGTCGAAAGCAAAACATTCAAAGAGGGAGCTTCCGAAGGGGTTGAAAGCAAAGTTTTCGAAGGGGGAGCTTTCGAAGGGGTCGAAAGCAAAGCTTTCGACAAGGTTGGAAAGTATCTTCCGAAGAGGTAGAAAGGTTTTAAAAGGGGATTTTCCACATGTTTTTAAAATTGAGCCCACGGAGCTTTCAAAAGGTTTATGTTTTAAAGCTTTAACGCTTTCGGAAGGTACTATTAACCGAGTGGTTCGAAGTGGCCGACAGCAAAGATTTCGAAGGGATCAAAAGCAAAGCTTTCGATGGAGTCAAAAGGTTGCTTTCAAAAGATAGCTTTCCACAAAGTCGAAAGTATGAAAGGGTTGAAATGGAAGATTTTTCAAGGTTTTCTAAGGAAATTTTTTTTAAGTGTTTTAAGATAGGTTGTCTATGGTTTTAATGCTTTCGAAAGGAAGATTTTCAATGGTTTCGAAAGGTCTGAAGTATGAGTTTGAAAGGAAAGGTTTTGGCCTTTTGGCTTAGATAAATAAAGGGTTCTACTTGGTTTCGAAAGATATGCTTTCAAAGGATTTGGAAGGGGTAATATCAATGGAAATGGAAGAGGTACTTTCAAATGTTTGAATGTTTTCACCAACAAAAATCAGAGTAAAGTGTGTGTGTGTGTGTATATATATATATAACATGGCAATGTGATTTTGAGTAAAGCATAAGGATTATATATTTTCCTCGTGATTAGTTTGATTTAAAGGTTTTAAATCATTTTAAAAAAGTTTTCAAGGAAAATTATGGGAGGGGATCCCCAAGTAAAATGGCTTAGATATTAGAATACCAAATGAGACTGGCATATGGACGTGCCATATACATTAGCTATTGACCATAGCTAATTATTGTCCAAAACTCGAATGTTTAGTGCTTTGTCACAGGTAGACTAAAATTATGATTACACACCAAAAGGAATATATGTTTGTATACAGATAGATTATTAGTGAGCCCGAAAAACCATTAGGATCAAGAAGTACTGGGAGATGATTAAGTTAGGGATAGATTGCTAAGAAGAGAAGTATTTAACAGATAGTTAAGGATAGATCATCCAAAAGAGGAATATCTAACAGATGTTAGATTAACTTTGTTTAAATTGTCTGGTAGGCCTGAGTCAGCCAAAGGTTAAAAGTTAGACAAACAAAACTTATATGTTGAACAAATAGTTCATTTATTACCTGATACTTATGTATGTTTACATAATGATGCTTTACAGTTTTTAACTAGTTTTGGTTGTAAGAAAAGGTTTTGCAAAGATATGTTTTTAAAAGGATGTTAGTAAGGGGAAACCCATTCCGTTAAGCGGCGTGGTCTCACTTAACATATTAAACCAGGATGTATGGTATTATTCACACCAGGTTTTACGTCTGACTCAAAGTTTATGTTTCCCCTTAAACTCTCTGGTGCTCAAAATTTATTTAAGTAGGCTGAGGGGTTAAGGTCTTTTTGAGGATTTAATAGGATGATGAATAAGGCTATCGGAGGCGTGTAGGAGGCAAATAGATAGCTACTTAGGAGTTCCAGTTTTATGTTTGTTCTATTTCCACTGTGTTTGTATTAAGTCTATTATGACTATATGACTCTGATCATCCAAGGAGGTATCTTCATATACCGCTCTTGGCATATTTCTAATAAGTATAATTTATCTATGCCTGGGAACGTGTTAGGATTATGTTTTGGGAATATGGAACATCAGTTTTGAAATTTAATGAAGAAATGTTGTTTTGAAACCTGTGTTTTTTGTTTCATATCTAGTGCATCTGATATAATAATTAACATAGTCATAGTTAGTCATCAGAAGCTGACACTATAGTTGACTACAGCGTTTGTAGAGCTTAGTTTTGGGCCTTTGAGAGGGGATGTTACAACTAGCTCCGTCGAGGTGGTTCTTTTTATCTTACTGAATTTTTGGAATTGACTGCACCATTTGGCGTAATCAGCTGCATCGCGGTACACTGTTGGCCAAAAGTACCCATACCGGAGCACCTTCTTTGCAAAGGTTTGTTCCCCGCTATGATCTGGGCAGTCACCCTTATGAACTTCTTTTAGGATCCTTCGAGTTTCTTCGTCGTTCACACATATGACAAGGGGGTAGAGAATCCACTTCGGTAGAGTATCCCTTCCTGCATTAAAAATCGCGGTGCCTTCCGAAGAAGCATTTTCCACCAGTTCCTATCTGTGGAAGAGCTCCTTTGAGTAGGTAGTCTGTAATCAGCTTCATTTCATATCTCTGGTTCCTTGATTGTCCTAAAAATCTAGTCGATCACCATTTCGCTTGTGCTCAGAGCGGTCATGGTTTCAATTGGGACCAGCCCCAATAACTACGCCTCTCTAGAGCTGGCCAGTTTGGCTTGACAATCCGCCTTCATGTTATGCTCTCTTTGGATATGAGCCACGGTGTAATGCTCGATGTAATTTAGTAGTTCCTATACTTTAGACATATACAAGATGGGGTTCTCCCCCTAAGCCTGGTATTCGCCTTTTGCTTGACAGATGATTAGCTGAGCATTGTAAATGCATACGAATTTTATCTCGAGTCCCTTCACAATCTTTAGCCCAACTATCAATGCTTCGTATTCTACCTCGTTATTTTTTGTAGGGAATTCCAAGCGCAAGGCATAGCATATGGATCGTCCTTTAGGAGACTCGAGCGCTACGCCTGCCTCGAGCAGAAGTTGTTAGATGCACCATCGACGAACAGCTTCCAATATGTCTCCACTTCTGGAGTGATTCCTTTCTCGTTATCATGTATCACAAATTCGGTAATGAGATCTGACAACATATGCCCGTTGATCGCCTTTCTAGGGTGGTATGTGATTTCGTACTGACTCGGTTTGATATTCCATTTGATAAGTCATCTAGAGGTCTCGGGGCAGTAGAGCGCTTACTTCAAGGGTTGACTGTTAGCACTCTGATAGGGTGTGCCTAGAGGTATAGTCATAATTTTTGGATGCAATCAAGAGGCAATTTTCCAATTTCTTCAATTTTGAATAGTTCTTTTGTGCTCTATAGAATCATTTACTGGTGCAGTATACGAGTCATAGGATCTTAGCTTCTTCTCATACGAGCGTGACACTTAATGCATTTGACGAGACTGCTAGATAGATGTACAAATCTTCTCCTACTATTGGCTTTGACAAGATTGGTGGGGTTTCCATATGTCACAACAGCTCTTCGAACATAGTTTGATATGCTTAATTCCATTCTATGTTTTTCTTTCCCTTCTTTAGCGCATCAAAGAACGGTATGCAATTGTCAGTTGCTTTTGAGATGAACTAGCTCAATGCTGCAACCTTTCCATTCAGGCTTTTTAGCTCTTTCCTGTTCCATGTGGCCTCGACTTCCCGCAAAGCGGTTATTTGATTAGGATTTGCTTCAATGCCTCTGGCGCTTACGATAAAACCAAAGAACTTTGCCACGGCTACCCTAAAATGACACTTAAGGGGATTGAGCTTTATTCCATATTTTTGGAGTATTTCGAGTATTTCGGTGAGGTTGTCCAAGTGATTTGCGGCTATGCGTGATTTAACCAACATATGATCTACATAAATGTAACATCCCCTACTTGGAGGCCCAAAATTAACAGCTACCAACGCTATATTAATCCATAGTTATTAATCCTCAGCGACCAAACAAGGTAATGTTAGTTACATTGATACAACAGAAACACATGGATATGGAAAAATTTTAAATTCAACAAACAACTTTCTAATTCCATTTCGAAGCATTTGAAATTCATTTCATAATCCCAATACAAGAACCACGTTCAGAGAAAATATAATTATTACAACAAACGCCAAGAGCGACATGTGAAGATGTCCCCTTGGATGATAAGAGTATATCACAAGGCAATTATACTACTTTTCCTTTACGACAAACACAGCGTAATCAAAATATAAAAGAACTCTAAATAGCTATCATGCTTCCTACATGTCTACGGAAGCTTATTCATCTAAAGAAGTACTTGAAAACCCCAACTCTCCAACTACCCAAAATCAATTAAGCACCCAAGAGTTTAAGGGGAAAACATAAAATTTGAATCAGATTTAAAGCCTGGTGTGAATAATAATCTACCATCTCAAACCACTTAGATATCTAGTGAGACTATGCCGCTTAGTGGAACGAGCTTTCCTCTCACTAGTATCCTAAAACTTTATAAAACCATATACTGTGCTCCTGCATCCACAATTGTTAAAGCATAACATTTCAAATAATATGACGATATGCAAGCAACTAAATCAATTCTAGATTACTCATCCCCGTTCATTCTGACCAACTATCTCACTTATAGTTTCTAGAGTCACTATTTAACCTATTAATTTTCATATGCTTACTAATAACCTGTTTAATGTTTATGGACTTCCTATCCGCTTTCATAGTTTTTATGGGATTGCTAAGAACCTATAGGCCCCTGCCAATAACTTTACAGTTTTATGGGTTCTCCCTAAACTTATTAGTAACTCCAATAACTTCCCTCTTATCCTAGTTTTCATGGGTTGACTAGGAAACTATTGACATCTGTCAATAACTTAATACAGATATAGTTTTAATGGCTTCACTACAAACCTATTGGCCCCTGCCAATAACCCTTTCTTATCATAGTTTTCAAGGGTTTACTATGAACCTGTCTACCCGACAACATCATTAATCGATATTCTGGCATTCTACACTCTGATCTATCTGGCCTCTTGGATGCAATTATATTCATTTAGGAATTAATTTATATTCACTAGTGGGTTAACCTAGCTTGTTATTCTGTCCTTCTCTAAAATACAGTTATGTGTCCAGTACAATGTGAATATATATATATATATATATATATATATATGAAGAAGTAAAAAATAACATAATAATTCCAACACGTGTGGTTTAATATCCTTGAAATCATTTTATATAAAACATGGTAAGTCCCTTTAACCTATTAATCATGGAAAACCTCTTCAAAAATTCCATGCTTAAAATCATTTCAAAGCTCATTTATTATGCTAAGGTTTTCCTTTAAAATGATATTGGGTTATTTGTTTTGAAAACTAAGGCTTTCGAAACCTTTAAACCTTTACTTTCGAAACCATTGGAAACTTCCTTTCTAAAGCATTAAAATATTCTTTTCAAAGCACTAGGCCCCTGCCTTTTGAAACACTTTAAAACTTTTCTTTCGAAACCTCTCGAATGAATTAAGGCAATACTTATTAAATCTTAGAAGCATAGCTTCGAAATCATTGAAAGTACCCCTTTCGAAACCATTGAGTTTATCTCTAAAATATCTTTTGGGTCAAAGTGAACATAAACGAAAGTATCCCTTTCGAAACCATTATTTATTATATAAAAGTGTTTGGAGAAAAATTGATGGCATCGAAACCATCCGTTCGAAAGCTTAAACCATATAAGTAAAATGTTTGAAGCTTAGCTTCGAAATCCCTTTCAAAACCGTTGCTTCGAAACCATTAACCCCTTTCAAAAGCCTTAGGAAGTGGCTCATATTTACAAAACAATGGCTACCTTTCGAAAGCATTGATACCTTTAATTCCTTCAAAAGGCATAAGGTCAGCAAAAGGGTTTCAACTAGGTCGAAACTACCCCCTTTTGAATTCATTTGTTTGAAAACTAACTCATTTCACTACAAGAAAAAACACCTTTGACAGCAGGTATTCTTAGCGTTTCTCCCTTGATTGCCGTGGACGAAAATCTTGGAGGGAAATTTTTTACGTGTGAACGCTGAGAAAACCTAAATAATAAAACATTGCCGCCTCATTTTTTCACTTCGCCTATTAACCTTTCTCAGCCTTTCATCTCGTTAACACCTCCAACACCTAAAACCGAATTAAACCTCTCTTCCAATCACCGAAATCCGCCTTCATCACTGCCGCTTCATCGTTCAGACATCTACCTTCACCATTCTTTCGATTTCAAATCCAAATCATCACCGCTAGCTTCTCCCTCTACAGGTACTTATTTTCAACTATTCATCGATTTTATTTAGGTTTAAAATGGGTTCTTCAATTAGTTTAGTCATCCTTCAATTTCGATTTTGTTATTTCAGTATGTATTTCTTCGATTGCCCTAAATCAAAATTTGTTGGATCGGTTTTGTTGGTAAATTGATGTTAATGAGTTTATTAAGATTATCGGTTAATCTTCTGTTAAATTTGTCTATCAAATCCCCAAAATCCAGTGTTTTCAATGTATTGGAAGAGAATGGAATGCCAAGGTATTTTATAGGAAGATTTGCATTTTGTACATTGATTTCCTATAAGATATGAATTTTATTCTTCAACCCCTTTTCCAAAAAAAGCTTTGTTTCTATTGCATCGATAGCTAAATTAGAATTATCTTCCATCTGTTTCAAAACTCTTTTAATGGTTGCAGCACTTTGTAAGTTGGGTTTTGGCATTACTAGCAAATTGCCTACACCTGTTAAAATTAAGTTAACTATGAGAGCATTGTAAGGATTGTTAAGAATATTATTTTTCTCAGGGATGTTGGCTGTCAAAAAACTGCAATTTCTACTTGTCGATGCTGCACTTGTTTTAACCTCTGTTGGGTATATGTATCACCAATTCGAGTGGCAAGATGCCTAATCATTGCTGCTATAGTTATATTTTTAAGTTTATTATATCTAACTATTTTCATATGAACCAAGAATGCCAAAGGACTTGTATGTTTTGGACATTAGAAACACTTAGAAAGGTTGCTTGATGATACTAAGATAGACATTATATCCATTTCATTGTTTTGTAGCAGCTTGACATTAGTAGATCAGTTTCCTCGATTTTTTTTACTGTGTGTAATATTTAAGTATATATAAATGTTGAAATTTATATAACTACAAAATGATTCTTTTGTTCCAATATTTTGAGACAAAATGTGATGTATGTTTGGTTTAATTTCCTAAGTGTTGTCCTAAGTTGGATACCCTTTTTAGCGTTTCTAAAACTGTGCTGTGTGTATTATATATATTTTGCATCCAAACATTTAAAATGACTTATGCTACTAAATCACGACTGCAGTCATTCTAAATTGCAATCATTCAATCGTTCTAACAATAAATTGAAGTAGCAACATTTTTTAGCCTATTTAACCTGACAAGACTGCAACTTATTTTAGATTACATCGTGTATTTCTCCTTCTGTATTTCCATATAAAGAAGCATCAGTGATAGGGGTGCTGTTCAAGTGAAATTCAATATTTGATGTTTGGTGGATGGCAAGAGCTGGCTGCTATAGTCCATATAACTTAAACCTTTAGTTGTATGTTTATAATTGCCTTACTACCCTGTTTCAATTTGTAGATTTGAGTTTCATATCATTTTACAATTAGTGTGTATTAGTAGTTAACCGTTTCAGTATGTAATCATGCTGGCTTAATAAAACTAGCGGTATGTAATATCATAAGTACTTGAATTTTGATTTCAAGCACTAGTCTTTTTGAAGTACGGTATCAGGCTAGCGTTACTATAACCTAGAATGAGCTCTTTCAATGCTACAACCATCGAATCTCTCTACCATTACCACTAAACAATATTTCATCCTCAACCTTTAGCAAATAAGTTAACACACAGAACTATTTTTGCTTGAATATTTAATCCTGTAAAGCTCATGAATACTCAGTAAGAGACTGTCATTTACAACCATTAACTGGAAGTTTGCTTTATTTGAGTAATTTGGTCCCTTCTCAAAACACCAAACTTGGCAATGTATCCGTAATAAGATTGCTCTTAGGTAGACAACTCAATCCATGTGCAATCACGATTATTAAACGATCTTCTCTATTAATCTTTTTTTCTCCATAGGGATTCTATACATGTATGGATAAGAGGTGAATGAAATGTCAGTGAATGAATAAATTTGATTTTAAGTTATGTTTTTCGTCTACTTGGAAAGTTGTCCTATTTTAATTTTGATTGGATTGTGAATTGAGGATGGGCATGAGGTAAACTTCCTAAATAGATGAAAATAATAATTTAAATGAGCCACATGATGTTAAATTGAGGATGGACATGAGGTAATTAACTTCATGTCGATCCTCAATTTAAGTTTACTATCATTTAAGTTTATCATCGTGGACATGGATTGGAAGTTCTCTTTTTTCTTTGAAGAGATTTATTATCATTTAAATTTATTTGCTTGTGCTTTTCAACTCCATGTTCTGTTCTGCTAAACTTTTTAGTTACCAACTTGGTATCCTGGTATCCCATCTAATTATTGTATTTACTACATAGGTCAGGGTTGCTGATCATATCTGCTTCTATTTGTATACATTTACCAAATGTCATTGCGTCTATAAGATCTTTATAGTTATTAAATTACAAAAATTACCACTTAGTTTTTCTTTCTTTTAACGTCGATGTATTTAATTTTCTGTCATATACTAAACAAACTATATCATGTTCATAATATTTTTATCCGTTGTTTTCACTTTCACTTAAATCTTTGAAAGGAACTTTGATTGGTTTTAAAGGAAATTTTTTTAGTGCACATCAAGGTTAATTACTGACAAACCTTTTGTAAGAATTCACATTACTATTATACCATGTGCCCTTTTTACATGCTCATTTGTTTTGTTTTTGCTCTCTTTCTATGTTTAGGCTTTTCATAATTAGTGCTTTGGTTCTCTTTTGCTGCTCTTCTTCTTATTTGGGAAAAATGCCAACTGTTTGCTATTTAGGTGATCTTTGGTTCTATTGTGATTACATGCAGTTCAATATTTACTAGATTTTTTATTTACCTGTTGATAACACCAGCTTATTTCCATGTTTTTAAAATGGCTAGTACAACACAAAAGAATATTAAAAATTTAGTAATAAAGTTCCAGGAAACATGTTTCTTTAAGACTCAGGGAAATAGTGTTTCTTTTAATACATGGACAACGAGGAGTAAATATTATTTCTGTACCATTGAAATATTATATGTATGTCATTAAGCTCATCCTATTAACAATTATTGAAGAGTTCTTTGAAAGGCTAAAACTGCAATGGCCGAATCTAGGCATGCCTTTCATATAATCAAATCCTCATGGTTGCGAATCTATGATTTGAGTTTATAAGATTTGTCTCCTGTATAACCTATTATTACATTTGAAATCAAACGTATCGCCTGTCGATTAATTATACACAAAAAATTAATTCTATAAATGTACTTGGTACTGTCAAATTGCAACTATAAAGCATCAATTTTGTGATAATTTTACTGCCAAATCTAGGCTTTCCTTTCATTTTTGTGGCCAAATCATTTTACTACTATCTATTCTTCTCCTTGTATCCAAAGGCAAAATATGAAATTACACCTGCTTGGTCAATGTCTACTTTTTCTGATTTGCAAACCTGTTTATTTAGTTTTATTTGTTTTTCTCCCCTATTTCCCCCGAATTAATTTAAATATGAATACCTGCAAGAGAGTCGTGGCAAGAAGACGAAAATGGCCGCATGGAATGACTAGGTAAGAAATGACGACTATGGATCCCTTACACCTCAAACTACGCAAAAACCTCTTATATAATTAACCAAGAGATTCACTATATAACTAACCAAATATCTTGTTTTAAATCTGTCTGTTTATATTTTCTATATGTATGACACAATTATATATAACAATTTGTTGTTTCATACTGACACAAAATAGGTGTAAAAAATAAAATCTGAGAACAGATTTTGCTATATTCATTGTATAGCAGTAATATTATAATTTGAGTACAAGTATGCATGTCCTTCGAGTTGATTATTGAATATTGAAAGCCGCCTCTTGCATTTAAATGAGTGCAGCATCGTTCTGTATGTGCTTCCACATTGATGTGATCAAGAATACTTATTACGGCAATTATTTTTTCTACATTTTTCCATTCTGTTGACTTAATGTAGTTATGAGAATTCTTATCTTCACAACATGAATGCTGTCTTTTGAGCATTCATCAGAAGTTTTTAACCACTTCAGTAGTAAATCACAACTTCAAATTTGGAAAGTAAATTACTAAATTTTGATCAAACCCATATGCTGACAATTATGTTAGGTTACACAAATTGATTTGATAGTCTGTTCCATGCCATATCATATTACATCCGGTTTCATTGTTTATACGATTAACATAACTTTTTTGGTTTGTCATTTTACAGACGATCCGGAGTATCCAATAAGAAGCAGTATCATGCTTTCCTTAAGGATCATGTGGTTTTCAAGGAGGTATTGTTTTGTTTTCTTCCTTTTCTTTCAAAAAGTGGTTCCCTGAATGTTAATCAACTGAGAACTTGACCATTATCACAGGCTATTCCTATTAGAGATCCAACAGTACTTCTTAAAATTCATCAGACATATAGAGTTGGTTGTATAAAGGTATATATCTTACTTTGTAACCACATAACTGCATTCACATTTTCAATTTCTTTATCAAATCTGCACATTCTGTAGGATGTGATTTTGCTAAGAGTATTGAATGATGCTACAATGACTAGTTTAATTCGATTATCCACACAAACAATGGTGTTGTAAGGATTTGCACTCATGTCTAATCAACTTAAACTTCGAATTGTCTCTTATAATCTTTTCCTGCTTGTAGATGGTTCAGTTGTTGAAGGATGATATTTCTTTTATTCAAGAACTTTTTGCAAGGATGAGATCATCCTCCACTCCATTAGAATCCAAAATAAATTTGGTAATAATAACTGATTTAAGTTTCTACTCGTCGTATATTCAATAGATCATCCAAAATAACTATTTGTAAGGATGTGTTCATTTGTATATTTGAAAATTACTGACAAGATTAATTTATTGACTTCTTAAAATGTCTTTAGGATAGGGAGAAAAAAGTGGTTAGGAACTCTGTAGTAGCTCTACCACTTGTAATTTTTTAACAGCTTTTGAATTTGTAATTCACTAACTGAATCAATCTAGTGAAACATCGTTGCTTAAATTCTGACCTGCTTTGTCTTCCATGAGTATATTTACTATATATCTTTTGTTAAAGAAGTTTTACAGACATTTGACTTGGTAATTAGAACTGTTACTTTCCGTGAGTGTACAATGATGCTTGTAATTAGTTTTGCTGGTTCAGTAAAATTTAACCTGTATGACTAAAGTTTAAGGTTACACAGGTGAAGGATATTTTAGAATACTGAGTTTTGAGATTAATTAGCATGAAATGAAACTGATAAAACCTTCCACTTAGTCTTCAAACTTCAAAGTTTTGGTAACCGAGTTAGTGGGTACATTGGTTACTCATCTAAATTAAATATCTGCATGTTTATAAGGCATGAATCTAGTTTAGAATAGTATACAGGAAACATTATTCAATCGTTCAGTATTTTACCCAAATGATTTTACATTTTTTGTAATAATAAGTTGTATTTTGATTGATAATGAAGTTTTTGGTATACTGTTAATACTTGTGCAGAATCACTTCATTTGGTTTTCTTCACCAACCCATCCCGCTCTAAAAAAATTAATTTTGATGCCATCCTCATGCAACAAAATTTCATCCGCTTACTTCTCCAGTTTGTTACTGCCCGCAATGGATGTTCCATATGCACTTCAAACATACATCCGCACAGTTTGAGGTTAGTTAATACCGTACCTAATTTCCAATTATAATACCTTAACCTAGAGGTTTACATCCCACGTACTTCACCCCACCATCCCTACCTTTTGATCTCAATACCAGGTTGTTGTATTTCATCTCCATCCATTTTTCCCTCCTGGTTTACTTTACTCCACATCTGTAATCTGCCTTTCATAAACCTGTTCTATTCGTGCATTTATACCTGCTATAACAGGGTTGAGTGATATCTCCAAGGTTTCCCCATATTGTTATGATTACCTGTACAACAAATATGTTGCAATTTTTTTTAATTTAAGAGGGATATATGTTTAGGCAATTGTAAAATCTCTATGATAACTCATCATGGAGTCTGTGTTTACCACAAGCCATGTGAATAATTATTAATATCTTTTGTACGTACCTTAACGAGTACTTGATTTTCCCATCCAATTCATGCTGTTCTCACTCCTATATATCTGCCATATTATTGCCAAAAGAAAATTCCTTTCGATGGGCTGCCGTAAACACTAAATGGTGGGCAAAAATTTAGGTTTGCCATTTGGGTTATAAATCTTTGTTCCTCATACCCTACTCTACTACATATTTCAAGCTATTAGTTCTATGTACTAAAACGCCTCCACTATTAATACGCGTACCTACTAAGTTTGATATTATCAAATATAAATGTTCAACGTAGACATCTTTTCATTTAGTTGTCTTACCACACACTTCTTCATTCATACTTCTTATAACAAGTACGCAATGTAAACCGTGACACATTACCATATTCTAAGTACTGCATTAACATACGAAGCGGTTCATCTATAGCTGATTCTATTAAGCTATTGAATAACATGTTTATTTGTTTTCCCAGATCATATGGTGATTAATTTGCTACTATGGTTAGGAATTGAAGACCTGTTCAGTATGACAGAGTATGTACAGTTGCGGTAATAATCTATAAAACTTGCTTTACTTTAAAATGTAATAACTGCTGATTTTCTGTGCTAAAAATTTGTGCTCGATTTGTGGTCGGGTCTCGCGGCCTGGTAATCATGATTTTACGAGATTTTTGGTTGCTTTTTGTTAACGAGGGAGTGGGGGTTTGGGCAAGGGTGATTTAGGAAATTTGAGTAGATATAGGAAATTGCGGTGGTGGGAGGAAGTGGCAGAGTTGTTGTAGTGGAGATTTCTGGTGGTCGATTTCGATTCAGGGGAGTGTTTTCTGGTGGTTCAGAGGTCGCAATGGTTTTTGGGTGTTTGCAGATTCGTTGGTGATTACAGAGATGAGGAGATGAAAGTGGAAGCAGAGGTGAACTGGAGAAGTGGTGGGCAAATGAAACTTGTTTATATGATGTGCAGGTTGATTAAGCGGCAAGTTATAGTAGTGGCAAAAGGAGGATAATAGTGGCTGACGATGTGCACAGTATATGGCAGAGGGGGTGTTGCTGTTGTGGTATAGAGATGAAGGTGATGTATTTGATGTGAACTGGTGGGTAATTTTGTGACAATGTAATGTGTGTTGTGGCAGAAGTAGAGGAGGGTGATGATAGTGGTGATGTTGTTTGCAGAAGAGAATTTTGTAGTAGCAGTGACTTATGATGATGTAGTGGTTATGTCTGATGGCAGTAGCAAAGATTGGTGATAAATAAGGAGGTGGTGATATATGAAGTGATGTCAGAGAGGAACTGATATGTAGAAAGCAGAGAGAAAAGCAGAGGTGGTGGAAGTTAATGTGAGATTTATATGCACAGTTGTATGATTGTGCAGAAGCTTGCTATGTGGCTATGTGAGTTGAGATGGAGATATTTGATGAAGTGCAGATGTGTACAGGTTGTATTTGTGCAGGCATTTGGTGCGGACTTACTGTATTGATATTATATTTTTGTTTAACATATAACGTGTCTTTGTTTAACAGAATTTGTGGCAACTTGGTTTACTTTGTTATTTTTGTTTATGGATATTATTGAAACTTGGTTTATGAATGTCTTTTGTTTATTAATATTGTCTTAACTAGTTTATGTAACTAATTAATAGTTATTAGAACATGTTATATATACTAGTTGCTTGAATATACTCAAAATATAGTTCTGGAATATTCAAAAATAGAGTGGAATATTAAAGCTGTTATATAAATAGAAGACAGCGTCTAATTAACGCTGTCAATGAAGAAACAACAGCGTTCAATTCGTGCTGTAATTATCTTTAAATAGTCAATAACAGCGTTTAGTACATGCTGTCGAAATAGTTGATGATTCAATAACAGCGTTTATAAAAGCTGTTGTAAACAGTTAAAGTAGAATTAAAACATCTCCAACAACTAAATTATTAACGCTGTAGAAACATAATACAGCATGTTTGAAAACGCTGTAAAAACATTATTGACAGCTTGTACGAAACGCTGTCAAAGTGATGTTTCAACAGCGTTTATCAAAATGCTGTTGTAAGTTCTGTATATACGACAGCATGTCGTTATACAGCGTTTGAACTAACGTTGTTGTATCGTATTACAGCGTTTATCAAACGCTGTTAAAAGCCTTTTGTGGTGTAGTGTTTGAAGGTTATACATTAAAGAATTAGGCGACAACCCCCTTTCGAAAGCTATTCAAAAGACCCTTTTGAAAGAAAATATTTTGACTCCTTCGAAAGCATTTAGTAAAACAGGCAAGCGCATTTCTTTAGAAAATAAAACAAAGGTTTCATCCCATCGGAAGCTATGTTTCGACACCATGCCTTCCGCCTTTCTCCAATCCATTACGTACCGATGTTGATACCATGTGTATTGGTTTCGGCTTTATGGGTTTAGACCTGGTAGGTTTCTACTTGATTGAAGGCAGAATTTATGAGTTGAAAGGCGCTTCTCAAAGAGGTAGAAGCCACTTTTCTAGGTAAAAGCTGATTAATGCCAATAGCAGCAATAACTTTATAACTAACTTTTCTATTTGTAAACATTTAATTGGTTGCTATAAACTTTTCAAATTATTTTCCAAATAAAATTTCTGCATAATATCAATTCTAAACCAAGATTAATTTATCAAATAAGCCCTTCCACTAAGCAAAATAATTAAATCATTTAGGTCCTCCTTTCAAAATAATTTAATTCTCATAGTAAATAACTTAGGAAAAATCCCCAAAAATCACTGAAATTCATTTTTAATATGTTAACTAACATACCTAAATTTCAGACCCAAATTCTCAATATACTTTTTGAAATAAATTTCTAAACCAAATTAACCATATTTTCCCTTCAAAATTCATATTTGATTTTCCGTGGCTTGGATAATTATAAAAATTGAAACCCAACTCCAAAATCTTCTTTTACATGACAAAAAGTTTTCTCATGGCATTCGAAATTAATCTTAATCGGTTTTCCGATTAAAACCATATAAAATCATATTTAAACATTTTTATTTATATCAAACATGTTATAGTCCAAGCATATCGTCATCCAAATCATAATTAAAATGGATTTAATCTTAAACCCAAAAACCAACGATCAAAAAATGAAATAGAGATGATATTGATTATTATTCACCTTGATTAGGATAAGGGGATTGGATTGAGATTAATTTCCTCTAGCTTGAATCCTAAGCTTTAGATTGAATTTGTCTTATTTTCTTCCTTAACAATGACCGACTATACTCTTTCTTTTCTTACGTTTGTTTGCATTTTAGAAAAAATGAACGTGAATGGTATAAGGAACGAGAATACAAGGGTAATGAAAATATAGGGCGGTAACTACCCTAATACCCTTGCATTAATTAAGTGGCATGTATAACCATATGTAGCCTATTTATTTAATTAAGCTCCGCCTCTGTATTTATTCAAATCTCAATCCCCTTATCACTTTAAGATTTCTATTAATTTATCTAATTAAATCTTATGAATAATGTTACTAAAAATTAGGGGTGTTACAGACTCCACTCTAAGAATTTCATCCTCGAAATCTAGTAAGGACTAAATACTAAACATAGCAATCTACTATAACAACTCTTAGCAACCATACAAGCCTACCTGAGTAGCAAATATCTACATAAATCTAATATAGACATACCCTCAAAGCATATCAGGATAAGTATCTCTAATCCTGTCTTCTATCTCCCAATTACAGTCCTTATCGTTGTCGCTCCACTAAATTTTCACCAACTTCACTGTCTTGTTCCTCAATCTTTTCTCATCTCTCGCTACAACCCGAACTGGTTGTCTAACAAAAGTCACATTAGGCTCTACTATCAAATCTTCCAACCCTGTCGGAGGAATAGTAATCTTTGGATCATGCACATACTTTCAAAGATGAGATACATGAAATACATTATGGACCCTGCCATACTATTGTACAACTCTACTCTATATGCGAGCTTTCCAGTCCTCTCTATAATATGGAATGGACCAACATATCTGGGCGTAAGTATCCCTGACTTTCCAAATCATACCACACCTTTCATCGGTGATATCCTCAATGAAAACCCGATCTCCAACTGAGAATTCTAGGTCTTTACACCTCTTATCTACGTAACTCTTCTGCCTGGACTAAGCTTCCTTTCTCCTTTTTTGGATTAGCTCAATCTTTTCCGTCGCCTCTCTATCTAGATCTGGACCTAGGACTAATCTGCCTCTAGTATCCAACCAGCATACCGATGATTTGCATGGCTTTCCATACAAAGCTTCAAAAGGCGTAATTCCTATACTAGTCTGTTAACTATTATTTTAGGAAAACTCAATCAAATGTAGGTGATCTTCCTAAGATCCACCAAAGTCCAATGCACAAACTCTCAGTAAATCCTCGAGTACCTTATTGACTCTCACTGTCTTCCCATCCAAGGGTGATATGCTGTACTCATACTAAGTTTGGTACCTAACACTTCCTGTAGACTCTTCTACAGTTCACTAGTAAACAAAAGATCTCTGCCACTAACGACACTAACAGGAATACCATGTAGTTTAACTATGTTCTTCATGAACAACTTAGCTAAAATAGGTGCCGTCCTAATTGACTTAACTGGAATGAAATGGTAATTCTTGGTCAACCTATCCACTATAACCCATATACATTTATTTCCTCTATTTGACCTTAGCAACCTATTAATAAAATCCTTGGATATTGAATCCTGTTTCTAAACTAGAATCTCTAAAGGTTGAAGCAACCCACTCGGCTTCTGACGTTCCGCCTTCACTTGTTGATAGTTTGCACACTGCCTAACCCACAAGCTAACATCGCTCTTCATACCTTCCCAATATAAGTTCGTCTTCATATCTTGATACATCCTGGTCCCTCCAGGATGAATCGTAAACTTAGATCAATGACATTCTTCAAGAACTTCTTTCCTTCATTCCTCAACATTCGAAACTCACTATCGTCCCTTCTTTCTCAACCGTTCTCTCTAGTCAAGACTAAAATCCTTCAGATCATCGATCTTAGTTCCAACCTCAAGCCTTCTAATCCTCACGGCTAGTAATGGATCCTCCTTCTTTTTAGAAGCAGTTCTCTCGATCAACATTGGTAGAACTTCCAAACAGGACAACATGGCGATACTTTGACTAGAACTAGCAGTCGATCTTAACTGCAACTAAAGTAGTCAAAGCTTCTAAATCTTTCCATTCTGCCAACATAGCTAACACCACATTCTGATGTCTTCTGCTAAGAGCATCCGCTACCATATTTCCTTTCCTAGGTGCATACTCTATACCGAAGTCATAAGCTGCTAAAAACTCCAGCCACCTCCTCTGTCTCATATTCAACTCCTTCTAAGGGAATAAGTATATTAATGACTTATAATCTGTGTATAGCTCAAATCTCTCCCGTAAGGGATAATGTCTTCAAATCTTAAATGCAATTATCACTGCAGCCAAGTCTAAATCATAAGTAGGATGTCTCACTTCATGTGGTCTAAGCTGTCGTGAAGCGTAGGCAATCACTTTACCCTTCTACATCAACATAGCTCCCAACCCAGTTCCACATGCATCGGTATACCACCAACCCTTGGTTTCCTTAGAGAACTACTAACGCTGGTGAGTTGGTTAACACATGCTTTAACTTAAGGAATGCTTCCTTACATTTATCGGTCCAGACATACTTCACATCATTCTTGGTTTACTTAGTCAGTGGCGTTGCTAGAGAAATCCTGGATGAATTTGCGGTAATAGCCAGTAAGTCTAAGAAAACTTCTAATCTCAGTCAATGTTTCTAGTCTCTTCCAATTATTAACAACTTCGATCTTATCTGGAGCGACCGACAACCCTTTCTTTGAAACCACATGACCAAGAAACTTAACCTCTTTCTTTCAAAAATGACACTTGAAAATTTTCGCCTTGAGCTGATGCCGCCCCAACGTCTCAAGCACTACTCTAAGATGATCCTCATGCACTCTTTCATCTTTAGAGCACACTAAAATTTCATCTATAAACACTAACACGAACCAATCCAAATACTCCCGGAAAAATCAGTTAATCAAATCCACGAAGAAATTTGATGCGTTCTTTAATCGGACTAGAATTACTAACCACTCATATGAACAATACCTAGTTCGGAATGTTATCAATGGAATACTCTCCTCTACCACCCTTAACTGATGGAAACCTATCACCAAATCCGAGTGGGAAAACACTCTGGCTCCATAGAACTGATTAAATAGATCATCTATTCCCGGCAAATGATACTTATTCTTAATCGTCCTTTCGTTCAACGTATGATAGTCGATACACACCCTTAACAACCCATCTAATTTCTTTGTGAATACTACGGCTGCTCCCCAAGGCGAACTGTTTGGTCTAATAAAATTCCTTCCTTTTAGATCCACTAGTTGCACCTTCATTTCCTTCATCTCGGTCGGTGTCATCCTTCTAGGTGGTCTACTTGCGGGTTTAGCTCCTGGCATAAGATCTATCCGAAACTCAATAGCTGGTTTCGATGGTAGTCCTGTAACTGGCTCAAAGACATCTACAAAATCTATTGCTAATCGAAGCTGAATTAGCCCTTCTCCCACTTCTATAGCACTTAACAAAGTACAACTATTACGGTTAGAGTTCTCCACTAGGAATATAATTCAGTTATCACTAACAGGGTGTCTTAGTGATATCTCCCTATCCTGGCAAAATATCCTAGCCACATACTTAATCAACCAATCCATACCCAAGATAATTCCAAAATCTACGAAATCAAAAACATATAGACTGCATGCAAATTATGACCTAACAAGTCTAGTTCTAACTGGTCACATTTCATCCCTAGATTTGCATACACTTCTATTAGATTCACAAGCCTTAAGGAAGAAACAAGGTATGTGGGTTCTAAGCATAATCTATCAACCAAATTCTGAGATATAAATGAACGTGACGCACTGGTATCAAATAGTATCCTAACTGGTATACTCAGAATAAAAAGCATACCTTTCATCACAGTCTTTCCTTTTTCAACTGCAAGCAGATGATGGTCTAACAGCATAAACCTTTCCCTGTCCGCCTTGACTGGTTCTGGACACTAATTCTTACAATGCCCAACTTGGTCATAGTTAAAGCACTTTACATTCTTCTTTTCTACAGCCTTCTTCCCCTTGCCTAACCGGCAATCATGAGCATAATGACCCTTCTTGTCACACTTGAAGCAAACTAATGTAGCCTTTGACTTCTTGGAAGCATCTTCCTTCTGGGCTCCCTTCTTCTTAAAGAACTTTCTCTTCTTTTCCTGAGAACCCTGGGTTTCAACTAGCTTCTCTCTAACACAAACAACAAGCATCTCTTCATGACGAATTTCCATCTCCACAACCACATTGCAAGGAGTCGAGGTCGCCCTAGCAAGCTCAGGCATCAATCCTCGAACGAACCTCTCATTCTTTCTGATGATGGTGTCTATAGTAGCATACCCATATCGGGACAACTAATCAAACTTAGTGGTATACTCCATAACCGACATTTCTCCTTGCACTAGATCCATAAACTTCCTCAGCAATGCCGACTTGGAAACCTCAGACAAAACCCTTTGCTCAAATCTCCTTCTAAAATCTGCTCAAGTCAGTTCCTCCTTCGAAACTCCGGCATTAACACTGTTCCACCGATGAAGTGCTGACGCATGCAACTGCCTAGAGCTAGTCTCCTCTTCTGCTCATCATCTAAACCCAAATAAGCAAATATTTTCTCACAATGCAACAACCAATTCTCAATTTTGATAGCATCCTCCATTCCCATGAATGGCTTTCCACCAAGACTGGTGTAATCTCTGCTCAGCTTAGCATAATTATTCCTAACTGGAGCCATAGCATTAGTTCCTCCAACATTTCTAGCAACGCCAGCAGCAACATCTATTTGCATCATATTGATGAAAACTAATACATTTTCCCTATATCCGCTGGTGGATTTCCAGCACCCACATTGGCATCTGCATTTTGATCAGCATTAGCCTGTCGACCTAGGTTCCTACTGGTGGGTCTAACATTTTCATTGGTTATGGTGCTTCCTACACTGAGATTTCCTCTTCCGTTTCATGACTCCATATCTTCTTTCTCATAAATCTGCATACAAGCCTTAGTAACATGCAGAAGAATAGTCTAAGAGAAAGGGGAATACGTACTTATACATATATCTATACCAAACACAAGCACATTATTATAACGTTAACCCAAACCCCAATCTTATTTTTTGATTCATTAGATTAAGTTTCAAAATCCTTTAGGTTTAAATTTCTTTTAAGTTTCATAAACCTATGCTCTGATACGAACTTGTAACATCCCGCACATGGAGGCCCAAAACTAACAGAAACACATGGTTATGGAGAAATTTTAAATTTAATAAACAACTTTCTCATTCCACTTCAAAGCATTTAAATTCCATATATAATCCCATTATGAGATCCACGTTTAGAGAAAATATAATCATTACAACATATGCCAAGAGTGAAATATGAAGATGCCCTCTTGGATGATCAGAGTATATAACAAGGTAATTATACTACTTTTCCTGTGCAACAAACAAAGCAGAATCAAAATAGTAAAGAACCTAAATAGCTATCATGCCTCCTGCACATCTCCAGAAGCTTATTCGTCTAAAGTAGTACCTTAAAACCTCAACTCTCAAACTACTCAAAATCAATTGATCACCCGAGATTTTAAGGGAAAAATATAAACTTTAAGTTAGACATAAAACCTGGTGTGAATAATAATCTACCATCTCAAACCACTTAGATATCTAGTGATCCCACGCTGCTTAGTGGAATGGATTTTCCCTCCAAAAGTATCCTAAAACTTTATAAAACCATATACTATGCTCATGCATCCACAATAGTAAAAATATACAATTTCAAAATAATAAGATGATATGCAAACAAGTAAATTAATTCTGGATTACTCCTCTCCATTCATTCTGACTATCTTTCTCATTTATAGTTTCTAAGGTCACTATTTAACCTATTAGTTTTCATGGGCTTACTAATAACACGTTTAATGTTTATGGACTCTTTTTTTGCTTTTATAGCTTTCATGGGATCACTAAGAACCTACTGGCCCCTGCCAATAACTTTACTATTTCATGGGTTCTCCTTGAACCTACTGGTAACTCCAATAACTTCTCGATTATCTTAGTTTTCATGGGTTGACTATGAACCTATTGACATCTGTCAATAACTTAATCTGGATATAGTTTTCATGGGTTCACTACAAACCTATTGGTTCCTACCAATAACTCTTCCTAATTGTAGTTTTCAAGGGTTTACTATGAACCTGTCTACCCGACAACTACATTAGTCGTTATTCTGACATTCTACATTCTGGTTTATCTGACCTCCTGGATGCAATTCTACACATTTAGGAGTTAACTCAATTTATATTCATTAGTGGGTCAACCTAGCGGGTTATTCTATCCTTAACCAAAATACAGTTATGCATCCATTACAATGTGAATATATATATATATACACATATATATAGAAGTAAACATAATAGCATAATAATACCAACACGTGTAGTTCAATTTCCTTGAAAATCATTTTATATAAAACTTGGTTAATCCCTTTCGCCTATTAATCAAGGAAACCCTCTACAAAAACTCGTTGCTTAAAATCATTTCAAAACTCTTTTATTATGCCAAGGTTTTCCTTTAAAATGAGATTGGGTTATTTGTTTTAAAAACTAAGGCTTTTGAAAGCTTGAAACCTTTACTTTCGAAACCATTGGAAACTTCCTTTCGAACGCATTAAAATCTTCTTCTCAAAACACTAGGCCTCTGCCTTTAGAAACACTTTAAAACCTTTCTTTCGAAACCTTTAGAATTATTAAAGTAATACTTATTAACTCTTACAAGCATAGCTTCGAAACCATTGAAAGAACCCATTTCGTAACCGTTGGGTTTATCTTTAAATGTCCTTTGGGTCAAAGTGAACATAGACGAAAGTATCCTTTTCGAAACCATTATTTATCATATAAATGTGTCTGGGAAAAACTTGATGGTATCGGAACCATCCTTTCGAAAGCTTAAACCATATAAGTAAAACGTTTGAAGGTTAGCTTTGCAACCATTACCTTCGTAACCATTAAACCCTTTGGAAAGCCTTAGGAAGTGGCTCATATTTACAAACACAAAGGCTACCTTTCGAAAGCATTGATATCTTCAATTCCTTCAAAAGGCATAGGGTCAGCAGATGGGTTTCGGCTAAGTTGAAACTATCCCCCTTTGAATTCATTAGCTTGGATACTAAGTAACTCATTCGTAAGTTATACTTTAAACAATAATGTGGCAATGCCCTTTCAAAAACTATTCAAAAGACCCTTTGAAAGCATATATTTGGACACCTTCAAAAGCATTTAGTAAAATAGGCAAGCACATTTCTTTAGAAAACAAAAGGTTTCGTTCCCATCGGAAGCTATGTTTTGACACCATGCCTTTCGCATTTCTCTAATCCACTACGTAATAATGTTGATACTTTGCATATTGGTTTTGGCTTCGTGGGTTTTGACCCGGTAGGTTTCGACTTTATTGAAGGCGAAAGCTATGAGTCGAAAGGTGCTTCTAAAAGAGGCGGAACCCGCTTTTTTAGGTAAAAGTTGATTAATGCCAATAGTAGCAATAATTTAACTAACTTGCCTATTTACAAACATTTTGTTGGTTGCCATAAAATTTTTAAATTATTTTTCAAATAAAAGTTTGCATAATTTTAGATATAAACCAAGATTAATTTAACAAATAAGCCCTTCCATTAAGCGAAACAATAAAATCATTTAGGCCCACCTTTCAAAATACTTTAATTTTCATAGTAAATCACTAAGCAAAATTCCTCAAAAATCATAAAAATTCACTTTTAATATGTTATCTAACATATCTAAATTTCAGACCAAAATTCTCAATATAATTTTCAAAATAAATTCCTAAACCCGATTAACCCTATTTTCCTTCGAAAATTCATATTAGAGTTTCCATAGCTTGGAAAATTATAAAAATTGAAACCTATATCCAAAATAATATTTTACACGACACAAAATTTTCTCATGGCATTCAAAACAATCTTAATCGGATTTACCCTTAAAACTGTATAAAACCGTGTTTAAACGATTTTGTTTATATAAAACATGTTATAGTCCAAGCATATCATCATCTAAATCATCATTAAAATTGATTTAATCTTAAACCCAAAAACCAATGATAAAAAAAATAGAGATGATATAGATTATTACTCACCGTGATGCGGATAAGAAGAATGGACTGAGATTAATTTCCCCTAGCTTGAATCCTTAGCTTTAGATTGAATTTCTCTTCTTTTCTTCCTTATCAATGGCCAACTCTACTTTGTCTTTTCTTATGTTTGTTTGCATTTTATAAAAATGAATGAATGGTACAAGGAACGAGAATATAAGGGTAATGAAAATATAGAGCGACAATTACCCTAATACCCTTGCATTAATTAATTAATATATATAACCATTGGTAGCCCATTTATGTAATTAAGCTCAGCCTCTAAATATTTATTAAAATCTCAATCCCCTTGTCACTTTAAGATTTAAATTATTCTATTTAATTTACCTAACTAAATCTCTTGAATAATGTTATTAAAAATTAGGGGTGTTACAATAAACTTCCATTATCTTCCCAATCTGACGCTTAAACATGGTGTTTACCAGTCGTTGGTAAGTTGTCCCAGCATTTTTTAAGCCAAACGACATTACTTTGTAGCAATATGGTCCCAGATCGGTAATGAAACTGGTATTTTCTTGGTCTGGTTCGTGCACCATCTAGTTGTACCCCCAAGTATAAATCCATAAATTATAGCAGTTCATGTCCAGCCATCCCATCCATAAGCTAATCGATTCTGGGTAAAGGAAAGTTGTCCTTTAGGCAAGCTTTATTTAGATCCGAGTAGTCGATACAAGTTCTCCATTTCCTAATTGAATTCTTGACCAAGAATGGGAAAGATACCCATTCAGGGTAAGTTGCATCACGGATAAAACCATTCGCCATCAGCTTTTCCACTTCTTCTCTTAATGCTTTGGACGTTCGAGCCCTAGGCTGTGCCTTTTCTGCTCAACCGACGTATACTTGGGATCAATGTTAAGTACGTGGCATGCGATCTATTGCGACACTCCGCACATATCGAAAATCGTCCAAGCGAACATATCTAGATTAGCGCGAAGAAATTTGATGAGTTCCAGTCGCATCTTGTTTTCAAGATGCGATCCAATTTTTAGGATCCACGTTGGGTTATTCATGTCGAATGGGATAGACAGCGTCAATTCTACCGATGTTGCACGTTCCTCCCCCGATCTCTTCTTTCTAGGTCCAAATCCTTGTCTAATCGGCTATGGTCCTTAAACCAAGGGTGACTCTGTAGTTGCTATTCGGAAGGTTCACGAATGTGGAGAGTTCTCCCCACATTCTTCCCTTTTCCTTTATTTTAGGTTCGCATAGTTTCGTGATATAACATTCCCTAATAGCACTTTGATCTCCCTTAACCACCCCGACTCCATTCTTCGTCGTAATTTTCATAGTTAGACACCATTAAGCTAAAGCAATTCTAAAGCCTGCCAAGGCAAGTTGCCCCAAGAATGAATTGTAAGCGGACATCTAGTCTATGATCACAAAGGTTTGAATGAGGGTTACCCTTCAGTCGCTTCTCCGACTTTAATGGGTAAGTCAATCATTCCAACGGGTTGTTTAGGATCATCGTAGAATACGTCTTTCATATTGATCTTCATTTGATCAAAGATGCATTTGAAAAGGATATTCATAGAACTGCCGTTGTCTACTAATACTTGTCGAACCACGGCGGGTCCATTTCCTACTATCACGACCATGGGATCGAGAGTTGGAGCTTCTATTACCTCGGTGTCTTGATTCCTGAATACTATGTCGTCATTCAGGGTTCTTTGCTGCTTAGTGGGGGTTCCATTTTTGATTGCAAAGCATGCGGAAGCATGCTTCAATGAGCTCGCATACTGCTCCATTTCTCCAAACTCTTATGTGTAGGATGGGGCCCTCTAGAAATCGTTCCAATAATGAGCCTTTGAAAAGTTCATCTAGGTCCCTCTTTGTTAGTTCCAACTTGGTTCCCATGGTCTCTGGGACCTTAAGGCGTTACAAGTTGGTCAAGATTCAGTGTTTTCCTCACATACTACTAGAGCTTGTTTTCCCGAATCAACTCCTTAATCAAGTTCTTTAGGTGATGAAACTCGCCCGTGTTGTGAGCATGCGCCTCATGAAAGCGGCAGTACTTTCTGAAACACTTCTGTTGTTTGGTTGCTTCCCTTTTAGGTGGCTTCTTTTATTCTTCCATCCCCTGTTCCTAGCACAGATGTTTTCTGAAGTATCGTTGAGTGGTGTGCATTCTTTGGATCACAAACCTTTGAGTCACTTGCTAATTCTATTTTGTTTATTAGAATTCTGATTTTTCCTTTTTTGATTTCCATTTTTTTCTGCGTTCCCCTCAGCGATCCCAAAGTATATATATCTTGGTTCATCACCATACCATTCTGCCCAATATTGATCGGTTGTAGGTTAGCAGATTTCCTTTCT
Source organism: Allium cepa (assembly GCA_030765085.1). Lineage (NCBI taxonomy): Eukaryota > Viridiplantae > Streptophyta > Magnoliopsida > Asparagales > Amaryllidaceae > Allium > Allium cepa. The sequence continues at coordinate 506,389,911 of CM060941.1, read as the reverse complement.
AATACCTATGCCTCTTCGAGTTTTAAGTACTAGCTCGCCTTTTGGTTGAAATCGTTCCTAGTGGTGAGCTGTTTCATTTTGATTCATTTTACAAATTCAGTCTCGGGGTGAATTGCATGGACTAAGGCCATGAAAACCATATACTCGTTTAGATTACTCACTCGATTACTATAATGTCAAACCGATTCATGAAGCACTTCAGAGATTTATTTCGTCCCTGGAATAAACCAGACAAGGACATGACATCTATAGGCTGTGCCTTGTGGAGTCTGAATTGATCATGGAACCTTGTTGCTCGTTGATTGAAAGTGGAGATGGATCTTGGCGGAAGCCTAGTGAACTACATGGAAGCAATTCCCTCTAGAAAAATCAGGAAACAACTACATCGAACGGTATTCGAAGCATTTGTTCCATCCATGTACCAACTGTACTTATTGAGTGTGGTTTCGGGTCTCTCGTTCTGTTATAAGATGGAATAGTTGGCATAGTGAACTTTTCTAGGTACCGCTCATTCAAAATCTCATCGGTGAAAGGAGTCCAACTTGGAGTGGATCCTCATTCACATCCCTTCTATCCTTACTCTCGTCCATCAGTCGCTTGACCAAGTCTATGATATACGCCTCAGAAGTTCGGTAATCCGAGGGTCCATTATCAATAACTACACCAAATGTTTGGTTTGAAAATGATCTTGGTGAGTGGGTTGAAGAATAGGCTCTCCTGTCTTCGAAAGAGCCGCTCCTCGGGGTTCTGTTGGCTTGAAGTTGGTCTGATGGGGGCAGTTTGGATCTCCTTGGCATTATTGAGTGCATTGGTATGTCCTACCAACTTCTGTCATCAAGTCGCCCACCATCTTTTTAGTTAGAAAGATCCATGACCATATCCTCCTGTGGGGTTTTCGCCTCTAGATTTAAGTTCATAGTTAGTTGCCTCGCAATTGGTGGAGTGCTTATGTTTCCTTCTATATTGATTCCCATGGTCCTACCTATCGCTCCTTTTTAGGCTGCTTCTCGTTCCTTCTGCTTAAGCCAAAAAAGGAAGAATTTTCTTGATCTATGGCAGTCGCAGGCTCTATCATGATTCTTGGAGAAGCATAAAACTGCAAGGTCAATAGGGAATTCCATTTGTCCATTAGAGCCCTTTGGCGGTTTTCCATATTCTGATTAATTTCGTCAACCATTTTATTTAATTCATCTCTAGTGACAACTTAACGCTGAATGGAGGAACCTTGAAACTGATTACTGAAGTTAGCTCAAAACTGCAGATTATTGGGATTGTTGACTTTAATTTGATGGGAAGTTTTTTCTTCTCTAGCAATGGTAGCTCTTATGGATCTTTCAGAAGTTGGTTCTCTTTCTTTCCGCTGCCACTGGTTCTCACTAGCAAATCTTTTAAGCAAAGATTGAGGATCTAACTTCTAAACTTTTCTGATCTAAAGTAGATAGCTAGATCTGAGCCCAAGTTCAATTCTCAGTGAAAGCACCAAAATCTTAACCTGGAAAATGGATCAACACCATAGATTTAGTTTGAAAGCACCAACCTTGTTTATCAAGGCAAATAGAATGAAGCCAAGAATTAGTAACTTGTAAATATAGTAAAAAGACAAGATATTTTTATAGTGGTTCGACTATTAACGAAAACTACATTCACTTTATAACTTTTGTTATTGACTCACTGCAATTACAAGCTAAATATGATACAATTTGTTTGGAAAGTCACCGGTGTTAGAATTCACTAGAGAATCACAGTGAACTCCTTTGATGACTATTGTGTGGGAGAAGAAGAGTGAAGAATAGATTCTACAGAGTTTCAACAGCCAGTCCAGAAGATCATGTTTACATTGCAGGTAGGATTGTATTTATAGGGGTTATAGAGCACTTGGATCAAAGCCACTTTGTTAGAGACTCATGTTCGAAGGTACGCAGGAATTCCCAAAATTCCGAACGAGCCGATCCATTATGATGGATCGCTAGCGGTCCATGGAGTTAGAGTATTTCTGGCTCGTTCCCTTTGGATCATGTTTTCTGCTTGTGTAGATGCTCTCCATGCAATTACATGACTAGATTCTCTGCTTTGATGATGATTCACGCACTAGTTGCATTGAACTGCTGATGGAATCAGATGAATGCTCACTTCTCGATCTAACTAGCTTAGTATTCCACCAAACTTAGCAAACACTCCCAGAAAACTTATTGGATCACGATTCAAGAGGATTGGAGGATCTACGGGCGATCGATATGGATCGCAAGCAATCTATGTGAGATGGATCGCTAGTGATATCACCTTAGCATATTTTGGCTTTCTTTTCTTTAGCGTTTCTTCATTCCTTTTTCTAGTCCTTTTGGTTTATTTTTGAATTTCTCAAACTCGATATAGATGTTCTAACTTCCTTTGAATTCCATTGGGTCAAAAACTCGGATAACAGTAATCATTCTTTGTTGCTTAGCTAGTGCTCTATCTTCAACGGCTTAGCAACTTTCCTAGGGGGCATGCTTTAAGGAACTGGCATATCGTTCCATTTCACCCCAACTCTTTTGCACTGGATAAGGTCCTCCAGTTATTGTGTTTATATTCAACCTTTGATCTGTTCGTCTAGGCCCTTCTCCATTGGGTCCGGGCTGATTCTCTTGAGCATTCAATGCTTGTCGTCCAGTAGGTTGATTAGGATTTTGTGGTTTCTTTATGTATAATTTTAGCCCATTGTTCCTTATCAATTCCTCAATTAAGTCTTTTATACGCCAACACTCATTTTTATTGCGACCGTGAGTCTCTTAGAAGTAGTAAAACTTCCTCGATTGTTTTTGCTGCTCGAATGCTCACCTTTATACGGTTTGTTGTATTGTTCAGTTCCTTGAGTGGCAAGGTAAACGTTTACCAAACTTCATTCATTGGTGTATAGTCTTCAAGACTCGGATTCCTCGGATGTTTTTCGTTCTTATCATGCCTACTGAAATTCTTGTTCCTCTTTTTCTATTACACTCTTTCTTGCACTTCATGCAGCTACTGCAGAACTATTTCATCCTGTTTAACTGTAACATTACTCTAAATCACTTCCTTCGATTTCTCATCGATGGTTCTGCCTTCAATCATATTTGCTTCTTCCAACCTTAGAAACCAGTTTTCTTTCAGTGAAATTCTTCCACGGTAGTTAGTTCCTTCATTTTAATCCATTTACCAAAATTAATATGTGGATGAATAACATGGACCAAATCCGTAAATACCATGTCTTCCTTTGGATTACTTACCTTAATAACTGTGATGAAAAACCAGTTTAAGAAAACTCTTAGTGACTCATTGGGCCTTTGAGAAAAGCCTGATAAGGACATCACGTCCTTCGGGACATTCAGTTTAAAGTCTAAACTGTTCCATAAACTTTCTTACTAACTCATCAAATATGGAAATATACTTCGGTGTGAGTCTTCTAAACCACATGGAAGCGACTCCTTCCAAGAAGATAGGGAAACCCTACAATGGACGACATCCGTTGCTCTAATAACTCCATCCATACGCAATTCATATTTAAACAAGTGTTGTTTAAGGTCAATTGTATAATGGCATAGTCTACATGGTGACTCTTTAGGGATATTCTTTTCTTAGAATGTCATGGTAAAAGGGTTTAGCTTGGTGCAGAACCCCAGTCTTCATTTTTCCTACTCATGCTTTCCTCAATTTTTCATTTGGCCATGTCAGCGATGTATTCTTTGCTGGTGCAATTACCTATAAGTCAATCATTAGGGCGTACCCTTAGTGTTTGACTCTACAGATGATGTTGGATTGCCAACTGAATCCTAGGTTCTTTATTCTTTGAAAGAACCACTCCCATGACCCTTCGCTATTGTGCAGTTGGTCTTGCCATGGTATTTTAAGCTTTAGTTCCAATGTTCTGACCATTAACGGTAGTATTTAATCCCAACTCTCCATCATCAGGCTACATATCATCTTCGGAGTCAGAAATGGGCACTGCATTGCTGTCCTGACAACTGTTTACCCCATGATTTGGGTCGGTACCAAGTTGTTTTGGCTCTATACTGACTTGTTTCTTGTAGGGTAAATCCCCTAATTCCTCCTGCAATGTCCACTTCCTTGTGTCTTTATCCATCCCTCTGGTTTAGACTATAAATAGAGGAATTTTCTTGTTTTTTTGAAGGAGAAGTTTCCTTTTAGTTCTCATGTTGTTGGGAGCTGTAAAGTTAGCAGTGCATCCATCTTATCCATGAGAGCATTCCGACTATCAGTAAATTCCTAATTAAGATCGTCGATAATCTGATTAAGCTCTCCGTTAATAACAACTTCCTATTTAACAGAATATTCAAATAGTAGATTTCCATTGTTTACTTATGTTTGGTAGGTGTTTGATTCATCACCATTAGCTATTTCCCCTATAGATCAACCAGATGCAGATTTTTCTTTCTTTGGAGCCATTGGAATTACAAACCATCAATTTCTTCAAAAAAAACTTTTTGGATCCAACATCTGGATCTTATGCAATCCAAAGTAGAGAGCTAGATCAAAGCTAGAAGATGAAGAAAAGGCAGAGTTTTCGTGTAATGGTGGCAAAAGTCAGATCCTGTTTTGATTGCTCTAGGATTTGTAATAATAGAGGAAACGGTCATGTTGGGCTAGAAGTCGAGTTAGAGCAAAGTGCAGATGTCAGCTCGAAGCAACATGTAAAATCACAAGATCACCCAAATTAAAAAAACAGGTCGATACTGACTTGTTCATATTGGTGCCGACATGTTTTCTTTGTTCAATTTTCATCGAACTCTTTTGCACTCTTCTTATTTTGTTTTTGAGGCATCTATGTTGTTTCTATAGGTCGTTGGTTGATTTTGGTGATTGTTCCTTTATTACTTGTTTTTCTCTTCTGTTTTAGCTATTAATTCTTTAATCCTTGGAATAGGTCATTCAATACCCTTGGATCACTTGAGCAAGAATGGAAGAAATATAGAATAGCTCATATGAAGTTAGAGGAGAGAAATTTGGAGCCAAAACATGTTGTCACCGACATGAACATGTCGGCACAAACTTGTTTGGTTAGCCAATTTTTGAGTGTATTTTCTATGAGCCATTTCTTTGCTTCATCTAGACGTGCCTCTAAGATTTCAAGTCATTTCATCTTCGTTTCGATATTCTAACTTCCGTTAACTTTTGCTTGGTTAAAAATCCAATTAACACTCATAAACCAAACAATTAAGGAAAATCATTGAAAATAAAACATACATCATAGATGTGAGGTGTCAATAATAACTCACCAAATTTTTGTCTGAAATTCCAAACTTGCTAACCAAGACTGTCGCATCTAGCCCCTCTTATGCCCTTCCCTTCAAAAATGACCACATTACCCAAAATACGAGCTGCAAACATTTTAGTCACATGTAAGCCTAAGTCGTGGAGCCTCGTCCTTGCCTCCACCATCACCCACCTAATTTACGACGCTACCTCTATCGAAAGGTCGTAGTCATTCCTTCCCATTGCCGGTGCCAGCATGAGAGCAACCATGCTCGTATATACATAGATACATACATATGTATGTACGTACTTACATACATATACATATATAGATATACATACATACATACATACATACATACATACATACATACATATATATATATATATATGTATATATATATATTACTACCATTATCAATCTGGAAGGAATGCGACATGGTGATATAGTCATGATCTCACATCAATAAAGCTAACAGTGTTGAAGTTCATCGATGCCACACATAACCCATAAAAATGAATGAGTAATGCTGAATTGTCTTATGCTGCAAGCCATCAGTATTATAGCAACATTGATGCCTCCTCATATTGATGCAGCATTCTATCAATGAAGCATTTGCTTCATGAAAGCAGAAGAATCAATGCCGCCTATTATCAAAGCCACTTATTATTAATGCAACTTATCATCCGTGTCGTCTATTAGCAATGGCGCCTATTATTATTGCCGCTTATCATCAATGTCACATATCATCAATGCCACCTATTATCAATGTTGTTTGTTATCAATGTTGCTTGTTATCAATGTCTTCTGCTATCGATGCTGCTTGTGATCCATGTAGCATGTTATCAATTTCACCTGAAATCGATGCTGGCTCTTATCAACCCTGCAACTATATTATTGCTGGTCCCTATTAACGTCACTTCTACATCCATGCCGGTTCTTGTCAATGCTGAATCAAATCAATAGCGCTCATTGCTAATGTTACCACTTATTAGTGATGCCAATTATCAATGCGGTGCTTTAATGATACCATGTGCCATCAACCTTCAAGGAACACTGATAAAGGATATATGAATGAAAGCTATTATGGCGATAAAGACGCAAAGTGCTATCACACCATTTCAAAGTTCGTCATTAACTAAGATATAGTGCCATGCACCATCAACATCGATGCCAAAAGCCAAGCATGTTGCATGAACACGTGGAAATAGTGCTGCATCCCTCAACCCTTACAAATATGGACATAGGGGTAATGGAGAGGGGTGAATCATTCTTGTCTCTTTTCTTACGTTTTAAATCTTATAATCGTAAATTGATTCCGGGAGTTAGAGTCGATTATAGCACTTGAACTATTGCACATAAGACATTGTACATTTAACGTTATTTGGAATGAGAACAAGACTACTTGAATTATAGCATACTTTTGAGTTAAAAAGCATCTGTGATTCATACATCATAACGTACTTCAAACTCCTAAAGCACTCATAATCTTGAGCTTGATTGCTCTACATGATTTGAACTATTGACTATTATATGACATATGACATAGCTTTAGCTTTGACATTGAACATACATAGGATTTTCATGGATTTGATATGGCGCATACTCCATCCTAGTAGCTTAGCCTAATATTACTTTAGCTTAGCCAAATCTACATTTATTATACTTTTAGGGTTAATGAAGAAACTCATTAACATTTTGGCACTAAAAGGAGGGCTGGAACCTCCTTCTCCGTTAAAACCTAAGTGGAACTACCACAGACATGTATAGGGCTAAAAGGAATTTCCCCTACCAAGCATATCTTATTCCAAGCTAACCCACCTTTGATTCTTAACACGAGTTAATCATATCAACTAAGTTTTTCTTAGTCGTGCCAAATAATCATGCTAAAATCTCCAAACAAAAATCTTTGAGCCTTAAATGACTAAGTCAAATTATCAAATTACTGGTGATCCCCGACCTTATGAGGAGCTTGAATCCGTTACATGTGGAGCCAACACCAACCTTTGGTCTTGGAGGCAGTATAAAAAAGGATAGCATTTTCATGAATATGAGAATAGAAATCTAGCTCCAAGCAAGGGGAATAATGTTTGAAAGGGAGATAACAAAATACTTCGATCAATTCACTAAGAGATGAGAGGATGTGCTTAGTCATTCCAATAAATTGAACGAAGCTCGACACTCTTTGAGAAATAAGTTTGTTATAGTAGTTAAGGAACACATTATATATATCAAAAGAGCCAAGAAAGAGCCGTCTTCCAAAATATTAAGGATTACCAAGAATTGCTCCCTTCTACTTTCTATGAGAATACCTACCTCTTGACCAAAGAAAGAGCCGTCTTCCAAAATATTAAGGATTACCAAGAATTGCTCCCTTCTACTTTCTATGAGAATACCTACCTCTTGACCAAGGATGAACTTATTTATTAGCCTTCTCAAAAGAAGCGACCAAAGAATGAATAGAAGCTCGAAGGATTATACTGCCATTATCACCGCTCCAATGGGCATAGCACAAACCAATATCTAAACTTGAAAAGTTGGATCAACCATTATCTAGAGTAAGGGAAGCTTAACGAGTTTGTACGAAGATGTTTGACAAGTCAGCAATAAAATAAGATTTTCTACATGGAATAAGTGCATCTACTTGGTTAAGGAAGAATCAAACCCCTAAAATAACGGAAAACGCCCTTGATCCTGCTAAGATGGCTTGGTTAAAGTGCCTCCTAGAGGAAGGATGGAGTAAGCCTTTGGTCCCATTTGAGATGGCCTAGCCAAAGCATCGACTAAGCCTTTGATCCTGCCTACATGGCATGGCCGAAGCATAGGCCCATAATACCATCTCCATGGCTTGAGTAAGTGGCCTCCTATAAGGAGGCCACAGTAATCCTTCGGTCCTACCTAAAAATGGCCTATCTAAATTTTCTGCAAGCCCTTGGTCTCGCTACATGGCCTGGTCAAAGTGCCTCCTAGAGGAAGGACGGAATAAGCCTTTGGTACTTGGCCGAAGCATCGAACAAGCCTTCAGTGTCATTGTCAAAGGCCTCGCTGGAGCACCTCCTAGAGGGTGTTCGAGTAAGTCTTTGGTTCTATTTCAAAAAGGTTAACCAAATGCACCAGACAAGCCTTTAGAACCATCTCCAAGGCCGTGCTAAAGCGCCTTCTAGAGGGAGGTTTGGTAGGACTTTGGTTTTGCTTAAGATAGCAAACTAAACACACCAGACAACAATCATCACCAAAGATGATGCCAATCGAATTCAAGAGCAAACCTGACTCTATCTTAAAGAATGGATGAAAAACAATTTTCTAAAGGAAGATTTGTAAAAAAAAATGAGCCGATTAGCGCACTAAAACAGAAGTGCAATCTTCTAGAGGAAGATCCGTTAAATATGAGTTGTTTATTCTTCGAAGCAAAAGTAATTTTCAAATTCCAGATGGGTTTTTGGTATTCCTTATTAATTATCAAATTAGTTTTCTAGTCCTTCTTCGTTATTGCTAGATGGGTTTTATGGTCTTACTTATTAATTGCTAGATGAGTTTTCTGGACTTTCTTCATTATTGCCGAATAGGTTTCCTGGCCTCCCATTATTATCGCCAAATGGGTTTTCTAGTCTTCTACTGCTAAACGAATTTTGGTCCTCTATTCACACTATAGTAAGAATGGCTCTCTGGACTTCTATTCAAATTATTATCAAAATGATTTCCTAACAGCGGAGCATCCTTAAATTAGCTTGCAAACTTTTAAATTCAGATTGGAATTCCACTTTCTTATTAAATTGGAATCTCCATTACTTAAAAAGATTTGGAGTATCCATAAATGAAGAAGCAAACTCTTACATCAGGACAAAAATTCATGGTTAGTAATGAATGCTTAGTTATTCAAACTTATGGTCCTTTTAACAAGAAAATTGGCAAAAACTCGAAATAGTTGAAAGTAAACAATGCATCTCAAAATTCAACAAACTCGAAAAGACAAGTGCATACAAAACATTCGAGGTAACACACATTCAAATATAAATTTATTTACAATCTAATACATTATGTGCAAACTTGCAGGTACAAAAATTAAATAAAAGAAGAGTGTATTTAAAGTAATTCGTTGCTTAAGCTCAAAGCTCTTTACTATCCTGACCATATCTTTAGCAATTAAAGAATTGTAATGTAGCGAATGGACACGTCCAATAGTTCTTTGATTTTCTTTTCCTTTCTTCTAATATCATCTGCATCATCAAATTGAATCAATTTGAATTTTTAAAGCATGCTGCAGAGCCTTATCGGCTCCTTTAGTTCTTTGAACCCTGATCTTTAGTTCTTCAATTTCCGGTTTTAGAATGTACTTCTCATGCCCAAGCTTTTCAACTTGGTTTTCGTAGCCATTGAGATGTTGAGATCCTTTTTCGTTCCATTTCTTACTAAAATATTACAGGCACTCAAATTTAGCTTGTCTTCTCTATTTGGAGATCCAATCATTACATAGACCGAGAGAAGGATTTAGTAAACTAGAAAACCCTTGACTACCTAAAGACCGCGATCTAGTTGTCCTAATGGGAGTTGGAGTACGAAGGCCGAACTCGCCTCCACTTGCGATGAGCTCTAACAACTCGCAGTAGACTTGACTTTTCATTAGCTCCACTTCAAGGTCATTTATTTGTTAATTTAATCTAGCCATTTTGGCATCAATCTCAACCAAAGGTCTAGATTCTCTAAGTCAGACTTTTCTTTCAACTGTTGGACACTTTTATCTTCCTCTTCAATTTCCTCTTCCAGGCTAGAAGTTCATTCCTTCAGACCTCTAAAAATGGGTCTCAATTGGAACTTTTTCCTGTGCCATTATTGTGCTTATGGATTGTTTGAAAATCGTAAAGCCGAAGCATCTTGGGAAGACCGCTTCTTTTCAATATCAGTTGTCATTCTATCCTTAATCTTTATCACTTGTGAGAAAACATCTAGAGAGTTAGATGCAAGTGCTAGTTGGTTTTCCTAATCAAAATACATAAAATAAAAGTTAATGCATGAAATTTGTTCTCTTTAATTAGTCACAACAAAATTTACAAACGATAAGCAAACACAAATTACAACATAGTTCTGTTTTAGAATATTTAACTAACCCATAATGTTTTGAAACAACAATTTTGGCCTTTTTAAATAACCCAACAGACTGGGTAGAGTATAATCAAAAGAAGCTTTGATCCCTTCTGAAGTGTTAATGGAAGGGAATCGCTGATAGTCTCATTCTACGACTAGAGAGCTGACATGACTGCATATCAATTTGGCATGATAGGTTCGAATTTCACTCAGTAGTCTTTCCTTCTCATCACCTAAGAAATCAAAGCGAAAATAAGAAAATCGCATGTAAACATCTTATAGATATTTAAGAAAGCATTATCTCGCTAACTGTGATTTTTTTAGAGTTAAATTTTTATTCTTTAAAATCCTTCTTTAACTTGACAAATTTACTCAAGAGTTCCATAGAAACTGGACTGCTTGAGGTTTCTTTAATTTATACGATATGGTAAAAAAGACCGATAATAGATAAACAAAATTGATGAAATTCATAAGCTACTTTAGTTGCACAATACAACTATATAGTCATTCAGGTTCATACAAAATTGATTTTTTATATAGTTCAGAGATAATCTCTTTCTATTGTATTTAATTTTTTCGAGAGGAAGAGAACGATAAGAAAGAGGGATAAAATCAACTCTTGGGAGATTCCAACAAGCCCTAGGATGAGGATCGGACTTGTGTTTGTCTATGTAACCTCCATGGAAGCTTCTAAGTAAACCCTCACAGTTGTCTCATGAATAGGAGAAATCAACGAAGTTACCCCTAGAATAAAGTCTATAGAGAAACTCCTCCAGGGCAATCCTATCATAGATCAGCATCCAAAAGAGAGAGTCATGAGCTCTGTATTCTCTGTCCAAAGTCTCTCCCGATGAATGCATGCTTTCTTCATCCGTGGAGAAACTTGCTTTTCTATAAAATAAAAAAAAATCTTTATCTTGATGCAATAGCAGCATGACTTTTATATTTCTCGAACAAATCATTATATTCTTTGTTTATTGAACTCCCTGTTCGTTGGATCTATTTCCATTTGTTTCTTTTCGAGCATAACTTCATAATGATATTTCAACTTTTTCCTTGATTAAAATAGTTAATGTATTAACAAAGAACTATTTGATAATTTTAAACATTAAATAAGGAAATCCATACCTGCAAAAATAGAATTTGAGGTGAGGAAATCCGCTCCGTCCCTTTGGGTTTGTGACTCCAGGAAGCACAGCCCTTCTGAGGAAAATCCTTCCATGAAGAATCAAGGATCTAAGTAACCTCTTTGTGTCGGGCTATTGAGTCCAGGTTAAATTCTTCGATCCATCCTTTTCGTCTGACGGTCCAGGGACACCATTCCCATCACCACCACCATTGTCGTCATTGTTGTTATTATCATCTCCATCATCATCGTGGTCATCATCACCTTTGTTATCATAACTATCTTCTTCCTTAACGGATTTTGTTTCTTTATCAATTGAGGATTGTCAGATGTTATCCATTTTTCAGCACTAATTTCCCCTTCAGCGGGAATTCCTCCTGAAGAGTCTTCTTGTCTTTCTTTATCTTAAGACTGAACTTCCTTCTAAGTTCGCATTCCAGTCCGGAAGGGTTGGAAACTCCAAGGTTGGGCATTTTCAGATGTTATTAGCTTAAGCCACATACAAAGCATCTTCATAACAATTTTTAGAGATTGACAGCATTATTAAGAAAGGAAGTGACTTTCTTCTTTGCATCACTAATGACATTGGTCTTCCTTTGAAGCCTGTCTACTAGCAAGTTGTTCTTCTTAACAAGCTCAAACTTTTCTTCAATCACCTTCTCAAAATCTACCTTGAATTTATTAGCCTTTCGAAGGTCAGCCTTCCTGTTTTTCACTTCTTCTTCCAACAATTGCCTGGCTTTCTTTTCCTCATCAAGAGAGGAACAGGTTTATTCTTTTCAAGAACATCCTCATCTCTTATCGCGACGACATCAATCATACAACTTTTAAGTGAAGAGATTTTTCTTTTAAGATCAGCCACTTTGATAGAAGTCCCATAAGAAGCATCTCGGAGGAGGAACATATGCTTTCCCACCTAGAATATATAACAAATCTAAGTCAAAAAGAGGTCTACATAGTCGAAATTATCCAAATAAACAGAAATACATACTGATATAATCTTTTTAAGAATGACAAAAAGGTTATCATTAGAACAAGTTGGAGGCAGCGATGATCCGAGAGAAGCTATGGGAGGAGATTGAATGGCAAATTGAATAAGTTCATCAAAATTTCATCACAAGAGACCAAGTCTAAGCCTTTGAAGGAAGAGGATCATCCGAAGAAAGAAAAGGACTAAGATTAGTTCACATGCGATTGATAGCTATTGAAGAGGAGGGAAAAGTAACATTAAGAAGGGGGTCGGGAGTCTAAGCCTCCTTGGTTGCTCCGACGCTTTACCCAAATTCACCACTTATGACTCGAATCGATGTGTAAATGTCCCTCTTTATCTATAGTAATTGGAGTGAAGTCACCTACAAGTTTGGCCCTTTTACATTGAGAAGGAGAAGGAATATCTATAATAACACCATTTCCCATTTCTTCTTCTTATAACGCTTCAATGGTCCTAACAACTGAGTCCTTAACCGAAATAGGTTAGCTTATCTGTGACGAAGCGGAAGTTTCATCTTTATTCTTCCTCTTCCTACGAACATCATCTTTAACCCTTGCCTCTTTAGATGCACCGACAAAGATAGACGAGCCTAAAATTAAAATAGAAGTTAATAGAACAGTAGAATTAGGAATTCATTGTTGGCTATATTGAAATTTACTGGTAGGCTCAAGTTGAATTGGAGAAGAGGTGGAGAAAACATTTCTGTTTTTGGTGACAACGATAGTTTTCCTTGAGCGTTTCCTTTCATCATTAGGGGTTCTCTAAATATTATATGATTATCTAGTATCAACGAGTATTGATGGAGATTCGCTTCAGTCAAAAGTGTAAGTCTATCACCTCTACTCTCAGATGCCACAGTAAAGGATTGAACGGTTTCACTATCAGTGGGTCTTAACCATTTAAGAGCCAGATCTAAAAGGAAATAGCTATTGTAAGAAAATGATGAATATAATATAGGTGATAGGAAATAGAAACTTACTCGTGATAGAAAAAGTTCCCTTAATCCCAAAGTGGCATTTGATATAGAAGAATCGAGTCTTCTAGTCCTTAGTTTTGCTGATAGCATTACCAATTAAACTTTTTGGGAGGGGATAAATGCGATACAATGGGTTACCCAGTTGCTTACTGAGTTATGTAAAGCACGCCATGTAATAAAGAACCTCAATATTTAAGGAGAGAAGCATAGCTTCCCTAGCACAAAGCTCCAAGCAAGTTAAGTAAGTATATGCATTTGGATATAACAAGATTGGAGCAATATTTAGGCGTTCCAGGAATCTTAAGTTAAGCCTGAACAAAAGAAGATATACCGAGTGCTATATGCGGATTGGAGTGGAGGCGAAAAACCCTTCTGAGGGTTATCGATTATACTGGGACCAGTAGGAAAAAATTCTAGGCCTACAATTTCAAATTGCTTAAGGATGGAATCTATCTCATCTTGGGTGGTGATGAATGACCGGTGAAGAAGACTATCCACTTTCCTAGTGGAAGGAAAAGCTTTCAAGCTCTCAGTGGCCTTTTCACTGCTTTTGTGATTGGCTTCTTGCCTTCCATTTTCCTACCATGTGATATCATGCTAAACCAGAAAGATGACAGTTAAAACTATCACAATAAGTTTATACATGCAAAAATTAAGGGTAAAAAACTGATTCGTACGATACACAGAACAATAATACCAAAATGATAGAGGACTAGAAACCAATATAGTACTCATGATAAGTTCATGACCGTTGAACTGCTGATGTTGATGGTCAAACAAAAGTATACGAGTGAAATGTTGAAGCTATAATAAGAAAGTAAATTTATAATGATATAAAATTTAATCATCCTAAATATATCTTAAATGCCTTGATTAAATCAATGAATTTATAAATAAACGTCGAACGTCATATTAGTAGCGTTATTGAAAGCTATAATGCAATGTTGCAAAAGTACTCAATATCCAAATAAGAATCAGCAGACATTAATATGTATGGCCAAAAAAGTTGATAAATAAATGTTGAAATATTTTATATAAATTAAAAAAACTATTTTCGGTACAGTTTAAATAACCTATGAGTTTGTTACAGTAATTGTGTTATAAAATTAATGCGGCATTGATAAAGTGCGGTATGAATAACATCAATAAAATACGACATAGAACCCATGTGGCATAAAATTTATGTGACATTGCTTAAATAAGCCATAGAATTAATATTGTAGGAAGTTAATGCAGCATGGTTAGATGCAGCATAGAGTTGTTATGGCATATAATATGCCATCAATGTGTTACGAGGACAACGCGGTATTATTAAAGCACAATATAAAACATAGGGCATGAATAATAAATGATAACTATGGCGACATAAATATATCGCACTATACAAATTTCCAACTATAAGTGATGCAATAAAGAACTAATTTTGAACATTAAGAAAAGCGATGTCGGGTAACGAGTCTAATACTTTACTCGCTAAAAGTACCAGGTTTCTGAATCGATGTCGTCCAATATTGATTAATCAAGTGAATCATCTGCGCAACAAAGAGATTCATTGCTAATACAATTGATAAGCATAACTAATTATTGATTTAACCGAATACATGAAGATTAACCACCATAATATAATACCAAAACCTAACCATCAATTTAAGTTCAAAATCCCCAAAATTAGTAGGTAATCAAATAAAGCTTGAATTAAGTTCACCAATTTAATTTATAAGATTCGTACCTTAATTTCAACGTTAATACTTAAAGACAAAGATCTTTGGAAATTTGAGGAATTTAATTTTTTTGCTTGAGCTTTTAGTTACAGGTGGAAGAGGAGTGAAAGAAGAGCCTCAGTCTTTATAGGAAGAAGAAAGCAAGCAGAGGTCGTTGGATATGATTTAATAAACGGTCAGATTCAAACAAAAAACTAATAGACAATAAAATGTCCATCCTAAAATTGTTGACTTGAAAAGTCAAAGCTTCCTTCATAGTGGGGGGCAAATGTTACTACCATTATCAATCCTGAAGGAATGCGGCATGGCGATATAGTCACGATCTCGCATCAATAATGCTAAGAGTGCTGAAGGTCGTCAATGCCGGATATTGCCCATAAAAATGAATGCGTGATGCCGAAGGTTCTTGTGTCGTAAGCCATCAATGTTATAACACATTGATGTTGCATTCTATCAATGAAGAATTTACTTCACGAAACCAGAAGAATCAATGCACCTATTCTTAATGCCAACTATTATCAATGCCGCCTATTATTAACTATTATCAATGCCGCCTGTTATTAATGTCGCTTATCATCAATGTCATTTATCATCAACTCCTTCAGTAATCAATGTCGTTTTTGATCAGTTCTGCTTATTATCAATGTCATTTGCTATCATTAACACTTGTGATCCATGTCGCATGTTATCAATTCCGTCTAAAATCGAAGCCGGCTCTTATCAGCCTCACCTATATTGATGCTGGTTCCTATTGACGTCACTTCTACATCCATGCCGGTTTTTGTCAATGCTGACTAAAATCGGTACGACTCATTGCTAATAATTCCGCTTATTAATGATGCCAGCTATTAAACTGTGCTTTAATGATATCGCACTCCATCAACCTTCAAGGTATGCTGATAATAGATATCATAAATGAAGGCTATTATGGCGATATAGATGCAAAGTGCTAGCATGCCATTTTGAAGTTCATCATTAATTAAGATGTGGCGTCATGCACCATCAGTATCAACGATGGATGCCAAGCATACCGCATGGACATGTGGCAACAATATCGCATCCTTCAACCCCTATAAATACGGACCTAGGGGTAATGGATAGGGGGCGAAAGATTCTTGCCACTTTTTTTTCATTTTAAATCATGTAACCCTAAATTGATATGAGGATTTAGACCCTATTGCAGCACTTGAACTATTGCATATATGAGATTGTACAATCATTGTTATTTTGAATAAGAACAAGACTAAAAGAATTGTGGGTTGCTTTTGATTTTCAAAGAATTTGTGATTCCTATATCATAACGTGCTTCAAATTCCAAAATCACTCATAATCTTGAGTTTGATTGCTTTACATGATATGAATTATTGTCTCTTATATGACATGCAACATGGCTTTAGCTTTAACATTGAGCATACAAAAGATTTTCATGGAAAATTTTCTTATTTACTTTCATGGTCGTGTCTCCCATACCCGTACCTTGTGCCACCAACATCACATCGCCCCCTCCTGCTACCTCAAACAACCCTTCTGTCCCCTCATCCATACTGTCGCATCGTCCCTCCCTTCCACCTGCTCCTCCAGTCCCACCTTTTACTCGTATTCCCCTATCGTCACTTTCGCCTCTCCTCGATCTTACTTCAAACACTGCCTTTGTTTCTTCCCCTTCTTCATCTCATGTCAATCAACCCGAATGGACTTCTTTACTCAAGCACAAACCTCGCAACGCTGGGAAGTACATCCCGGTTGATCTGACTCCTTCTTCCAATGGTGATGCTCTGCTGCCTCCTACTGACATTATTCATGCTGGCTCCCTTGTATGGTGTGAATCCTTGGTCGGTTTCTTCCTCGACAAACCCCTTTCGCACACTGCTATTCTACAGAAACTGAAATCTATTTGGAGGCTTAAATGCTTAATACGTGTTAAATCTGATGGTATATTATTTCTTTTCTCTTTGTCTTGCTCTAAAGACAGACAAAAAATCTTGCAAGGAGACCACATTGTCACGAAAAACAAACTTTTCATCATAAAACCGTATGACCCATCCATTAGCAACGTATGTGGGAGCATACCATCAGTTCCTGTATGGATTCAATTTCGTAATATTTCTCTATTTGCGTGGTCCTACCTTAGAGTGAGCTGGCTGGCATGTAGACTTGGGAAACTGTTATATATGGATGAAATGACGTAGAAGATTGACAGACTCGAGTTCGCTAAATGCCTCATTGAAGTTAAACCTGACAAAGCTTTGGTTGATGATTTTCTTGTTCAGTTAGTTGATGGTGGGACGCAAAGGATTTTTGTCGAATACTTTTGGAAGCCAGACATTTGTGCTGTGTATAAATCTTTTGGGCATACTCAAATGGTATTTGACAAAGCAGTTGAAAAAATTGAGTTTCAAAATGCCCCTACTGTACCTGATGGTATGAAGCCTTGAGTGAATGTTGCAGTGATGAGTAAGAGAATGAAAAAGTGTATGCAAGTACACAAGAGTAGACCTCTTCAAATTTGGCATAAAATTAGCAAAAAGAAGAAAAGAATGGATGATAAAAAGGAGGACCATATCAGTATTGCCATTGATAACAGCAAAAACACAAAAGAAAACGTGCAAACAGTTCAAGAATTTGAGGAAGGTGAAATTCTTAACACTGTTACCATTAATAACTCTCAGGAAGGAATTATACCATGTGCTTTTCAAACTAGTAATCGTCTTAGTGTATTAGATAATGATGATGAGGATGGAGATGTAATCAAGAGTACTGATGAAGTAGGAATGAATAATGTGAATACTGAAAATTTGTGTGTGCATTTTTCAAACAATGAAAATGCACAATGTATCATTGCTGCGAACAATACCTCTAATATTGTTGGTGACATTGTCAATGTTAGTGAGGAAGTTGTTACTACACTTTCGAGTGATGATACTGAGCAACATTCTGCTGGACACACGAAAAACCACCATCCAGTGCATGTGAGTTTGTTGGACTCTCTAGTTCATGAGGATAATATAATAAAGAAACAATTGGAAGACAATACTGTTCATGAACATGCACACTCCTATGCACCTCAACATGCACGTCCAACCGCATGCCTCCTGAACTCAACATCTGACTAGAACACAATACATAATCTCTCCCAAAACGCCACAACTACCCTTCATGATAATGTTTCCCCAAACACTAATCAAGTCTTGAACTGCTCATCTCCTTCTCACCATGCCTCTGACCAAAACTGCCAACTCACCACTTCAAGCCCCTCTCTTCATTTTTATGACTACATTCCTCCTCCCAATGCTTAGAAACCACCACCCATTTCTCTTCCAACCTCCTCCACCCCTAATAACTTAACCAATCTTCCTCTCCACTCACCCAACTCTCCTTCGATCTCTATCAATCCTTTAAATAACACCGCCCCTCTTCAACTCGAGAACATGGAGAACACTTCTCTAACTCCCATCTCACATCTATTATTCCTAGTTATATGTCATTGAATGGCTCTTGTACGAGGAGCAATTCAAAAAGCATCTCAACTCCCTCAAAAATCACCCAATGACATACATTTTTTGTGTATGGAATTTGAGGGGTGCCCATGGTGATGCTAGGCTTGACCAATGTAAACTTTTAATAAAACAACACAATCTATGTCTCCTTACTTTGCTCGAAACAAAACATAACCAACCCCTTACCCTTTGTGCTGCAAAAATTATGAACCCCTCCTTGGATCTTTTACACAACCTTGAACAAGCTAGCTATGGTAGAATCTTGATCATCTATGATCCTTCTTTTCAATCTATTACCCCTATCTCCTCCTCTCGTCAAATGCTACATTGCCATGTTCTTCAACCCCATACCACTTCATCTTTCTACCTAAACATAATTTATGCTGATAACTCCAACAATGCCAGGTCTTCCCTTTTCTACACCTTTCCCTTTCTTCGTCACGAAACCCATCCTTGGATAGTGTGTGGAGATTTCAACTGCTGTCATGCCTTGTCTGATCGTATTAGTGGCAATCCTCTCTATCTCAATGAAGTCATACCTCTTAGCATAGCAATCCATAAATCCAACTCGATTGAAATCAGATGCTCTAGTGCATATTACACTTGGAATAACAAGAGAAGACTTGGATGCCGCACACACTCTAAAATTGATTTTGCCTTTTCCAATCAAACTACCCTTGCTAAATGACCTTCAATTCTCAACTACAAACCCAATCCTATCCTTTCAGACCACTCTCCTCAAATCATTTCTTTGGGTAGCTTTGTCATGAAAGGGAAAGCAAGTTTTAATTTTTTAACTCTTGGGTGAAAGAACCTGATTTTCATGAGATTTTAAGAATATTTGGTTTAAAATTTATTATGGCAATAAATTTTGCAGAAAAAACTGAGAGCCACTAAGGATTTGCTTCGATCTTGGTCCAAAATCAAATTTGGCAATGGATCAAAACATTCCGAAATCCTTCGGAAGCAGCTTGATGAGATGCAAAGCAGGATGCAGGCGAACCCTACTGATGTCAATCTTGCTCCCCTTGAAACCATCATCTCTATGGAATAAAATATTGCCCTAGCATTAGGACTTGAAATGATCAAGCAGAAAAGTAGACTGCGTTGGGAAGAGGAGGGCGACCAGAATTCTTCTTTCTTCCATGCTTCTCTTAAGGCCAAGCATACAAAAGAAAACATCCTATCTATCACTGATCACAATGGCCAAAAACACACTAACCCAAAGGAAATTGACAAAGCTTTTATACAGTACTTCAGTGACTTATTCGGTAATGCAACTAACTTCTCTCCTTTAATTGATACCATTGACCCATCCATTCTCCCCAAACTTTGCATGCATGACTATAACAGCCTATGCATGGAAGTATCTAGCGATGAAATTAAAGCAGCTATGTTCTCTTTAAATAAGAACTCTAGTGGCGGCCCTGACGGTTTCAATACGTATTTCTTCACATCACGTTGGTCTTGTATTGAAGCTGATGTGATCCTCACAGTGAAAAGCTTTTTTTAAAATGCCACAATGCAAAACTCATTCAATAATACTAATATAGCCCTCATTCCTAAGATTAAGAATGCTGACATTCGTTCCTTTCGTCCCATTGCCTGCTGTAAATCCATTTACAAATGCATTTCCAAAGTCATTGTAAACAGAATGAAGTTGGTAATTTCTAATATAATCTCGCATAATCAAGCTGCTTTCTTGACTGACCGCAGCATTCTCGACAATGTTCTTCTATCCCATGAACTTCTTCGTGGTTACAAATATAAACATTTTTATTTTTTTTGAAAACCCAGAAGAACCCGGCAGGCCGGTAAACTCTTGAGGATGGCACAGTAAAGCCGTCCGCCGATCCAAGACCCTATGCTCCAGGTAAATTTATATAGGATAGGGAAGCGCATGGTAGGAATCGAATCTGGGTCTTTTTATCAGAACACAAGCCTCTTTTCCACTGCGCCGCACCCGCGGACAACAAATATACATATATTACCACGTTCCATGCTAAAGCTTGATATCAAAAAGGCTTTTGACTCTTTACAGTTGGACTCCATGCTAAAGCTTGATATCAAAAAGGCTTTTGACTCTTTACAGTTGGACTCCATAGTCAACATAATGGGATACATGAATTTTCCTAAAACATTTTATTGCATGGATTTATGCATGCATTTTGACTGCCAAATTCTCCAGAGTTATCAATGGTGCCTCTATTGGTTTTTTCAGTAGTAGACAAGGCATCGGGCAGGAGGACCCGATGTCAGATTATATTCATAATTGCCATGGAGCTGCTTACTCGGATTTTGAATGATCTTGTTAAACATGGATTATATCAGCTTCACCCTAGATGTAAAGAGCCACTAGTCACCTCAGTTATGTTTGCTGATGACCTGATTATATTCTGCAAACCTGACCTTGGCACTGTTAGCGCCGTTCTCAATGTCCTTAATCTGTTCTACAATATTACTGGTCTCAAAATTAACCTTGCTAAATCTGATATTATGATGGCCGGAGTTGATTAGACACTCTACAACAGCATCGTTTCTACCACTGGCCTCCAATCGAGTGCTGAGACAGTATCCTATCATGGTATCCCCTTAGCTACTTCTAGGATCACAACACATCAATGCCTTCCTATGTATGAAAAAATAATGCAAAGACTTGAAAATTGGACGTGTAGATTTCTTAGTCAAGCAGGTTGACTAAGTCTTATCAAATTAGTCATTTCTTCCATCAGTGTGTACTGGGCTAAAACTTTTTTCTTGCCTTAGAAACCAGTCAAGATGATTAAAACTGCAATGATGAGATTTTTTTGGAATGGTTCAACATAAGGAAAATATTTAGCTCTGCTTTCTTTTGACTCTATTGAAAAATCTATGAAGAAGGGTGGGCTTGGCATCTGTAACCTAACTCAATGGAACAAGGCTGCTCTCGTCAAACAGCTGGATAACTTCCTGAATGATTCTGATAGTATTTGGGTTAAATGGTCGAAGAAACATGTTACTCGTGGCAAATAATTTTGGAAGATGCAGATTCCTCAAAACTCTAGTTGGACTAGGACGAATATTTTTAAGCTTAGGCCGGATGTGGTATTGTAATGTATTAAATACTCTATTACAAATACTTCTATTGTCAGATTTTGGGATGATCCCTAGCAGTGACGTAACCAGAATTTTGCTTTGCGGTGGGCATAACTACGCAGATGTCAAAAACATTTCATGAAAAAAAAATGATTTAACTAATTTGCTTTAGGATTTGGCACATTTACACATAATAATTACCAAGAATGATAATACTGAGTCTATGTAAATTGCATCAATATGAATAATTTTGACAAACTTCCATATGAGTAAACATTGATGACTAAATGGTAAGTACTCCATTCAAATTGCGCTTAGTGAAATTCTTGGAAATCAATCCATAGCTTCATGCTTAATTTTTTTTTTAGCAATTTTTCATTCTATATCATCTTGTGGTTTTTTTTCAAACAAACCATAATGCATCGTATTGAGGGATGATGTTTGTTCTCATTATAAAGATGGTTTCATCATAGAATAGTGAAAATAAATTAACACTAACTTTTAATTATGTAGTTATGTCAGAGTTATAGTAGAGAAAAATTAGTATAAACCTGTCTAGTTTTAATGTGCATTCACTTCCAAACATAAAAGAAGCAATACTCCAGCACGAATCTAGTTTTAATGTGCAATCACTTCAAAACCTTTTCTATACTTATAGTTTGTGCATGTGGTAGGGATTTAGGATGAAATATAGCTCTTTGTTTATTCTTTTAAATTTTCTTTTTCTTGGGATGGACGGTTGTCCACCTGACCCATAGGCTAGTTACGTCCCTGATCCCTAGTCTGATTTTGGTCGCGTCCTTAGCAACCTCTTGAGCCATCAAGAAATTGCTCAATCAGGCATACATGTTAACTCCTGAGTTAATGATTTATTACATCACAATCATGTTATACTCCCATACAACTCTATTAGACTGTTATGGAACTCTCTTCAAAGCTTCAACTTCTCAGCTCAACGGTTTTTCTAGCACCATTTGGAAGAATTCGAGAGGAGCTTTCGCTATCGGGAACTTTTACTCCAGCCTGATGAATTTCGAAGCGGTTGCTAATTGCAGATGGTATAGAAGGTCTTGGAGTAAAGATAGCTTAGAAAAAGAAAATTTATTCTTCTGGAAAACAATAAAGAATGCTATTTTCACTAAAAATAAGCTTTTGAGTAGGGGGATGCTTGTGGATGAGCGTTGAGTGTTTTTCATTCAGCCATGTTGAAATATTAAACTTGATTTATAAATTTCTAGAAGTTCTTATTATTAAAGTTTCTAGAGTATTCTTGTATTTGAAAGAATTTGGTGAGAGCTCTAGAATTTTATATTAGTTGCTAGAAATAAGAATTATATAATAGTTATGTTTTTAGAGTTTCCTAAAGATTCATTTCTAAAGTTGTCAAATGATTTATGTTTCTAAAATACTCTATATCTAGAATGTTCTATTGAGTCATGTAAATAGAGGAGTTCTCCCCTCATTTTGTATCAATCAAGCAAGAAATAAATCATCAACAAAGAAAAGTTTTCTACAATAAATAAAACAATAAAAACTCCTCTTTCTTATATTCTCTCCCTCTTTCTTCAAAAATATTCAACAAAGTGGTATCGGAGCGAGGATTTTTTAAAAGATAGAGATGGCGAATAATGGCATTCCGCTACAAGTTCCAATGCTTACCAAGAACAATTATGATAACTGGAGTTTAAGGATGATGGCTCTCCTTGAAGCACACGACGTGTGGGAGATAGTTGAAAATGGCTATACTGAACATGAAAATAAAGATGGTTTAACTCAAATTCAAAGAGATGGTTTGAGAAAATCAAGGACAAGGGACAAGAAGGCTCTTTGTCTAATTTATCAAGCATTGGATGATGACACCTTTGAAAAAATTTCTGCATCAAAGTCAGCTAAAGAAGCATAAGAGAAGCTTCGACCATCTTACAAGGGAGCTGATCAAGTCAAAAATGTACTTCTTCAAACTTTAAGAGGAGAGTTTGAAACTTTGCATATGAAAGAAGGTGCTTGTTTCTGATTACTTCTCAAGAGTTCTAGTGGTTCATAATAATCTTAAAAGAAATGGTGAGAAGTTAGATGATGTAAGAATTATGGAGAAGATTCTTAGATCATTAGATCCAAAGTTCAAACATAATGTCACCATCATTGAAGAAACAAAAAACTTGGAGACCATGTCAATAGAGGAACTTCTAGACTCGTTGCAAGCTTATGAAGAAAAGAAAAGGAAAAAGGAAGAGACTGTGGAGCAAGTCCTTAAGACACGGACTGATTCAAAAAAGGAAGAAAGTAATCGAAGCCAACAAAGATGGGGTGGTGACCAAGAAAGAGGAAGAGGTCATGCATATGGACTTGGATGAAGTTGGAGGCCCAACTATGAAAACAACAACATCAACAACAATAAAAGAGGAGAAAGCTCAACAAGTGGTCGTGGAAGAGGAAATTCAAGGTATGACATGTCACGTGTTAAATGCTACAATTGTGAGAAATTTGGACATTATGCTTCTGAATGTAAAGCTTCAAAGCATAATATAGTTGAAGAGAAGACCAATTACGTTGAAGAAAAAAGCCAAAAAGATGGTACTTTGCTGCTGCCTTATGAGGAAAAAAAAAGAGGAGTTAATCTCCGAAGGATTATGGGAGATTGTCAAAAATGGTTATGAATGGCCATACGATTGGGAGAATATGTCGCAAACTGACAAGAAAGCGTTTGCGAAATTACGATGGAATGATCATCGTGTTTATGTTGTGATAAGTAAGAACGTTGATGAAGTAACTTATGATCATATACTTGGAGAAGGTTCCACAGAAGAGTCGTGGAATTTGATGAAAGAAGCATATGGAAAGAATAATGCAAAAATAATAGTAGAAGACAATCTGATTGATGAGAAAGAGAAAATGAAGAATAATGAGAAGGAGAAAGATGCAGAAAAATTGCTGAAATTTGAGGAGTTGGAGAAGGATAAATTGAAAGAAGAAGGAAAACGTATAGATGATGAAAAAGAAGAACGTAAAGAAAATAAAGTAAGCGAAGGTGACGTCAATGACGAAGAGTACGAAAGCAAACGAGATGAAAACGAAGAAGACACAAATCAAGGAAATGAAATTCAAGAGCTTGGAAGAGATTTGAAATATGAGCAAAAATCCGAAGAGATGGAAACGGAGAATGTTAAAAAAATAGAAATTGGATTGGTCAAAAACTGCAAGAGCGAAGTTATGAAAGAATGCAAAGATAGAATATATGACTCATGCAAAATTTATGGTACTGAAACAAGGCGGATATTGAAATGCTTTGTTTATGGAAAATCCTACTGTAACGAAGAAGGGCGATATGAAAGAGATAAAGTAAGAATCTGTGAACTTGTATTGAAGATCTCGACGTTTGGAAAGAAGGTCAATGCAATGAAGAAAGTTTGGATCATATCTCTATTCCTACCAAAGCACGTGAAATACAAAGATTACAAGTACTACTTAGAGTCACAAATCAAGTTTAAAAGGGGGTGTTGAAATATTAAACTTGATTTGTTAATTTCTAGAAGTTTCTTATTATTAAAGTTTCTAGAGTCTTCTTGTATTTGATAGAATTTGGTGAGAGCTCTAGAATTTTATATTAGTTGCTAGAAATAAGAATTATATATGTTTCTAGAGTTTCCTAAAGAGTCATTTCTAGAGTTGTAAAATGAATTATGTTTCTAGAATATTTTATATGTAGAATGTTCTATTGAGTCATGTAAATAGAGGAGTTCTCCCCTAATTTTGTATCAATCAAGCAAGAAATAAATCATCAACAAAGAAAAGTTTTCTACAATAAAATAAAATAAAAATTCCTCTTTATTATATTCTCTCCCTCTTTCTCAAAAAATATTCAACAAGCCAGAGACTACTGCTCATATGTTTTTCACCTACTACCATATCCATAGACCGTGGAATATGGTCATGTCAAAGATTGGAAGGGATGATATTGCTAGAGATCATGGAGTAGAATGGGAAAGAATTCACAAAATTAATACCATGTCCAATGTTTACTCTAGACTGGTAATATGGGTTATGAAAAAGTTCATGCGAGTTGGATGGTTAGAAAGGAATATAAGAGTATTTCAAATGGTGAAAGCCAAATCTGACGTGCAACTAGCTGCATACCTTGTGCATGATATTCATGCTAGTCTACATCACTTGTGGTTTGCTTTTGATCCTGGCATTTTAAATGCTTTCATCTAGGCTTGAATCAAATCTTTCTATATGGTTGTTTTCTCTGTGTTGTGTTTTGTATTCTCTCATGATTGGTACACCTTGTTTCCTTGGTTTTCCTTTCTAGTTTCCTCTTGTATCTTTGTAACTCTCTAGGTGTCTCAATAAACTGGTAGGGGTCTGATTAACCTCGTCGGCTATGTCAAAATAAATAAATTCATGGATTCGATATGGTGCATACACCATCCTAGCGATTTAGCCTAGGATTACTTTACCATAGCCAAATCTACTTTTCTTATACTTTTGAGGTTAACGAAGAAATTCATTATACATTTCCTTTCAGTCACCATTTATGATTTAGGGCGGAAATTAAGAATTGAGGCAAGGAGTTGTCAGATTTGAATGGCTAAAACGGGTTTAGGTTAAAGATGATTCGGATTCCTAAATTTGATAACGAAAAGAAATGGATTTTATAGTAAACGTAGGTATGGACTTGGGCTTGGATTTGAACCTTATTTTAATTCCATTTAAATTCTAATTATTAATTTTTCATTTCTTTTCTTTTCAAAATTCTTTTAATTTATTAATTAATAAGTTTCAATTTGATTTAAATTAATGAACACTTTGTTATACCAGATATATTTCGATAACCTCCCAATTTAATTCAATTTGATGACTACCTATTTATTTTCCCCTATTTTAATGACATAATAATTATTTATACTTAAAAAAATATTTTGTGTTCAATTTAAACAAGTTATTCAATAGATTATTTGAAAAGAATTTGTTAATTTAATTCAATTTATTAAATTAAAATCTTCTATTAAATAGAATTTAATTAGCTAAAAATTTAGTTTCAGAAGGTTAAACATCCAAAATTTGTTTCAAATTTATTTTTAATTAATTTTATTTATTTATATAACTAGAAAGCGAATTGTTATAGAATTCTCTCTTAAGACAATTGCATCCTCACATTTTCTTATAAGGATACGTCATACACAACTCATCCCCTAAACTTTCTTCGTATTCTACAATCTTCAATCAGACTACAACTTACTCAATCCTCATGTGGCTCTTACACACCAACTCATCTTATTATACGCTAAGATTTTAAATAAATTCAATTAATGACTCTCTACTCTTTGAATACAATATATTTTGTGAAAATAGTCTATGTGTTGGATTTTTCAAATTTTTTTGGCAGAGTCTCTTTTGTACAGAGAGCGTTCCAAAAAATAAATCATAATGCATCACAAAATATATATACATCCCAACATGGGGCATCCTATAAAATGGGAATAATATAATATCCCAACATATACCCGTATACCTTTAAAACGTACTTTTTTATCAATGTTTAAGGGGAGCTATTTTGCTTTCATGCGAGCAAAGAGAACAAACATCGCCAAATAGTAATCCAAATAAGCATCTTGAGTACCTATCTCAACTCAACTTTTACCATTAGTTGCATGTAAAGAAGTACGTTAAGTGTGCATTCATATAATGTAAAGAAACATAATATTCATATTCAGTTCATTTTATGACAAAGGTTACAACGATCAAAACACTAAACTAGCTAATGGTTTCAAAGAGTAAATTGTTGTTTGCGACCAAATTAGTTACAAACATCCAAGAGTAGATTTATGTAGAGAAGTAAGTGATGAAGGTAAAATTAAAACTGAGGAATAGAATAAACTAGCAGCTAGATAAAAGCAATAATCAGAAACATAGAGATTTATAGTGGTTCGACGTTGTATGCTTGCTTCCACTTTGAGGGTTATCTTTATTGATGAATTAATAATCTGATTATAGTAGTAAGGAATAGAAAAATCTTGATTATAATAAAGAATAAGGTAACCAACAGCATAAAGATCCTCAGAATAACCCCTTAGGCTAGTATTTATAGGTGAAGATGACCACTAATCTTCCTGAAACTTCGGCTACAAGGCCTTCTACTCATATGGGCTTACCAAAGGGGTTGCTAGGCCCAAATCCACATAAAGTTGGGTCGGCACCGATCCCTTAATTATTTTATTTTGGGCAGCGATCCCTATGCTGGCTTCTGCATGCTATAATATGCTACTCCTTCAAATCTTATGCCATTTGAACCAAAGGATCTCATGTTATTGCATGATCTTTGATTCAAGACTGTTTACGTATTGTTTTCTACCGATCCCTCTCATATGCTTTATGTCG
Source organism: Allium cepa (assembly GCA_030765085.1). Taxonomy (NCBI): domain Eukaryota; kingdom Viridiplantae; phylum Streptophyta; class Magnoliopsida; order Asparagales; family Amaryllidaceae; genus Allium; species Allium cepa. Next base: position 506,361,838 of record CM060941.1, on the reverse strand, counting down.
ATCCCTCCATCCTTGTTCATTTGATGTACGATCCTTAGGGTATGTTCCCTAGGGTTATATGCCTTGCTCTCCAAATTCCATATGCTTTGAACTCATGAATCTCAAGGTAATGATTGTTGTATACTAAAACATACTTGAACTTTGACGAAGGCCGACCATTATCCAACGAAGTACACCGATCCATCTTCTTCTTTATAATATGCCGATTCATGCCATTCAACTATGTCGAGCCCTTCTCTGCGAATAAAGTAGGACAATCCAAGTTAACAAACCATGCTACCCATACAAGCCACCTATGCTGATCCCTGGCTTACTCAACCATGCCGACCCCTTCCTTGCTCAACCATGCCGATCCTTAGCAAGGTGCCAAACCATAATGATCCCTTTAATTGACTAAGCTATATTCCATTTTTCAAGCATCCTGCATTATTTATCTATCAACTCGATTCAATTTTGGTTTAATATATCCATTTATACTTGACTTTTAAGTCCCACAACCAGCATTCTAGAATCATCGACCTTGATGGCAATTGGGTCTGACTCGTGCAGCCAGTTCAATATAGCTAGGCTAGAATTCCGGGTGACACTTGCCCTCCAAAGTACATCTTGAGAGCAACATGGCGTGCTTTGAATCTAAAAAAGTCTGAATTGTTAGAAAGAGGTCCATTTAGATTCTTGAGGGATTGCTATTCCTTTGTCGAATGGTTTCCCAAGGTGTTGAATTTTCATCAATTGCCATGACTCTTAGTCGATTGCCAATAATATAAATCCGGTGTTATATTCCATTAATATATATAATTCCGCTTTTGCGAGACTTACAAACTTTTATTATCTAGTCCAACTCTGAACTTGAAGGTTTCATGTTTGATTTCAATTCCCGTTGATTTCAAAAAATTAAAGTTTTAAATCATTCATGTGCATATCCATATACACGTTTTTGTTGTAGGCTCGCGGACGTGTTCGACCACTTACGGGTCGTTGTCAATTTTTATAATATCTTGTATGTTCATGTTCATAACCAATTTTACAACCATTTTTGGTTTTGTTTTTTTTTCTAAAAAACCTATAGGGATCAACATGCATTATGCTGACCCTTTTTTTGGACACGCCAATAGGGATCGACAATCTTCTATGCCGATCCCTTTATCCTCAATCTGTTCTAAGTTTTTTTGACCGAACCCTTAGCCTAAAACAGCATACTTACCTCCTTCTCCTTTACTTATCTCATTTCTCTGCTTTTTGCTTAAAGATCTGAAACCTTGCCTTTGTCTCACGAACCCAAACTGAAATTTGCTCCTACCCATACTTGACACCTCTTACCTTCCATCCCTTCCATAAATTTACTTTGCCTTCCCTTCGATTTCACATTTATCCAAAAACTCGCATCTACTTTAATTTGAACATTTATATAGGTAAGATTTTTGAAACATGTATTTTAATTATGCGATTAGATCCTAAGTCTCTAAGTATTAGGTGATTATAAATTTGTTCGAGGTCGTGATGGTGACAGATTTTAGAGGGACTACTGATTACTGGGTAAAAGGTTCGGTAGATCGAGTTAGGAGATGATAGAGGAGAAGAAGGGGAAAGGTGAGGGTTCGGCGAGTGGAAGGAAGGCTATGAGAAAGAGAAGTAAGAGGTCGGTATACAAGAAAGTTGTTGAGGAAGGGATCGACCAACCAAGAATCGATGGTCTTGGGTTAGAAAGGATGAGGATTGTTTTAAGGAAACAAGGAGAGGGTTGGCAAGGCATGTCTTGTTTGGAAGGATCGATCATTTGGATTTGGAAATGGTTGGCTCATTCACGGGGATCTGTTTGATCTAGTTGAATTGAGGTAGCGGTAATAGTTTCTAAGGAGTAAAGGCTATGTGGTGACTCTATAGAAGATGGGTCGGCCTATCCATAGAGGTCGGTTGGCCTTAGTTAAGGAGAGGGATCAGCTGGTAACGTCTTTTTAAGAGGTCGGTCATGGTGGTGGAATAGGGATCGGTATTCTCTAGTCGAAACAAAGGATCGGTATTAGGTCTTTGGGATAGGGATCGACATACTCGTTGCGATTGGCATAGAGTTGAGAAATGGCTTCCTGAAGTTGTAAACTAATTCGATCAGATTTATTTGTACAATCACCATGAATTTTCCTTAATTACCTTGGACATATGATGAAGATGAATAATATAACATGCATATCCACTATTGAACTTGAGATTGAGTAATCGAATTCTTATAACTTTCAATGTGGACTAAAAACTTACAAATGAACTTAAATGACAAACATCACACATCGGTATGTCGATAATCGATCCCAAATCTTTTGTAACAGATCAATCTTCTTCCAGTTGAGATGGTTAGCAATGACAATCTCTCTGGTCGAATTCCTAAGTCTCGTCGTTGTATTTCATTTTTATGATTTCATACTGTTTATATCCATTATATACTACATTGCACTACACTAGCTCACACTTAGCACAAGGGGGAACATGTTATCTTTTCTAACCTTGTATGTCTACTGAGTATAGCCAATATGGATTCCAGATGCTCAAAGCATTCAGTTGATATGTCTTCTAATCTGGCACAGCAAAACATCGATTCAGAAGCAAAATCAAGTTCTGCAACTATGTCCGGCAGACTTTCTCCTAGCCATCAAGTGGGGAAAACAGAAGTTTCTGGCCCACGGGTTGACCTTTTCTTAGATATTATGGTCCTCTTCGTGGAGGATATAAGTCCTGCTCCTAATGCTACAGAGGGCGCTATTCTTCTAGTAGACTCACAGGCCTTTGAATTGGTGAGGCTACTCTCCGCCGACTATGTACTATTCATGGAATTTCATTTGTGGACGTCTTGGTTCCTCCAAGAAATGACAGGCCTCACTTCCCCCCGGCAGGGTACACGGCATGCAATATATTTCTGTATTAGGCCGGATGTGTACTACCCTTTAACTCGTTTATCCGAGCGAGGTTGAGATACCTTGGGATTGGCCCCACTTAACTCCATCCTATAGTTACGCTTTTATACACGGAACCTTCTTTCTATTCATGAGTGTTTTATTTCGTCTACCGACTCCCAAAGACAAAAGGTTCATTTACAACTTTAAACAGCGATTCGAAAGTCCCTCTTGTGTTTTCCTTGAAACCTCACCGAATTGACAAGTTCTAACAGGCGATTGGAATAAACTTTCTTTGTTTAAGCGTGAATGATTTTATGTACGATGCCCCCCAGCTTTGTAAGGCGATGGTTAGAAGGACGTACGTATTACCTTTATTTCCTTTTCAAGTTCACCAATCCAAGTTATAACTTTTCCTTTGAATCTACTAAAATGTAGATTTCTTTCAAGTGTTCTCCCATGCTCTAAAGGTGTCGATTTTTCAAAAGCTATTTCTGTCGTTCGTGCTACTTCTATCAAAGACAGAAACAATAAACTTCTTGTAACCGATGAGCTATTATCTTCGTTTGGGCTGTTGGAGGAAGGCCATAGTATCAGGCTCCTTGGAAGTGTAGCATTGCCGAGGAATATTGCAGAACAAAGAAGGAATACCATCGATCCTATTGTGCCACCTACCGGGGGGACTCAAGACGACACTAAAGAGGGTGAGATTAGGGATTCTCAAGCCGTTAACCCGAGCGACGTTGATGCATGCACAGGGAAGGAGCCCATGGTCAACCATCACAAGATGCCTAATCCCAAACACTTGAAAGGGAGTGCAGATTAAGGATCTTAATGCTAATTTACCACTAGAGGGGGGGTGAATAGTGTTTAATGGATTCTAAGACTTATATGAACTAATTTAAAAATTATGATATAAACAAATGCAGAACTTAATTAGAGAACATTCACAGTCAAACACAGATGTAGAAAGTTAATAAAAAGCAATAGAGGGAAAGAACACACCGGATTTTATACTAGTTCGGAGTTACCGTACATCTAGTCCTATACCAAGGCAAACCTCATATAAATTTTCATTATACCAATGTCGAGATTACAATTCTCAATTTCTAAAGGCCTCGAGGTACCCTCCTGTCTCATGAGTCCGGGACAAACTTTCTTGATTTACGGGACACAAGATCACCCAATTTATTTTCGGGCACAACCACACCTTATAGAGAGACTCGATAAACTTTTGATTACAAATTGATCCTATAACTCTGAATAGCACTTTGATCTTCGAGAGAGGGCATAGAATCAAGTAAGAATGAGATTCTAATTTGATTCACTTGAGAATTTTGGCATGATCTTAAAAATATGAAAATTCTAGAACATGGATTTGTGGAGAAGAAAGAGTAAAGAAAATAAGAAAATAGTTAGTTAAAAAATTTGTTTGTGAAGGTTATTTATAGAGCACCAATGGTCATAACCATTCGTGAAGAGATTTAAATGAGTAGACACTTCTTTTGAAAATTGAAACTTTTGAGTTCAACGGCCACCATGTCGACATGGGGTATCCCATGATGTTGACATCCCTATGTTAGAAACAATGTCAAACTTGTTTTGAAAATGTTATCAAAAGGAAAACAAGATGAAATGATTCTGGAGTAAAATAAACTAATTTTCCTATGTTTTAAAACAAAGAAGAGTAGAAAAATATATTTTTAGAATGTATAAATAAATTTGATTTTAAATCTCAAGTATATATATTATAAAGAATATTTAAAAATCAGAAGATAGTTTTAAAAATAAATGAAGTTTAAAACACGAGTTTATTTAAAAAAAAACAAAGAATATTTTAAGGCTATAACATTTTGAAAGAAATTTTTGAAAACCATTTTGAAGTAGTTTTGCAAGCTTCTTCCTGTAGAATATCTCATCACATCATGACTCGAGAACTTGTACAAATCCAGGATGTTCGTTGGTTTGTAAGCCACTTGTCGTAGGTTTGTAAGCTACTTGTCGTGGGTTTGTAAGCCACTAAGAAGGTAGAAATGGGTTCCATCCCAAATGAAATTCGGAATGAATATTTCCATGCTATTATGAAGTTTTAGCAGAAAAATAGACACTTATCTTGAAATCTTGATCTTGATACTCATGAGTCTTCAAACTTGATTTCTTCATTCTTGATTTTTATATTGTACAGTCTTCGATAATCAGTACCTCCTTATATATATCCTGCATAATAACATTCATATATATCTAGACAATACTGTTAGTATATAAGTTATAATAAAATAAGTTACAAAGGTTGTTGTCATCAAAACAACTATTTCCAGTTCCTAACAATCTCCCCCTTTTTGATGATGACAACCTTAAAATATACTTACCAATTCATTCATGCCATAACTCCCCCTTACACTAACAACTTCTCCTTGCTTTAGGCCTACTATTTTATATAACTTCTCCCACATTGTCATCAACAAAAAAATGACCTATGAACCTTGAAATTAATAGAAAATGAGATAAACAAACATATGACATTAGAATAATAAATATGTATGAGTGAAATATAACATCCTAAGTTAAGTGGAATTCAAGATTTTATACACCAAAGATTGTCTCTAGAGGAACATTAACACTTATATACAAATTAACAAACCAATATACAATCAAGAAAACGAAAAAAAGCTTAACGAGGACCCTTAACTGTTGGTGATTTATGGACCGAACAATTTGGATAATGAAGACAAAAATTTCCACATTGTTCGACCAAGTTCCCATTAGCGTCAACAAGGACCTCTCCAACGCAAATCACGCCATCATCTTCGTCCATATGGACATCCAGATTCGGTAGAGGATGTTTTTCTTCTTGATTCTCTCATGGTTCTTCTAGAGGCTCTTCTTTTTCAAAATCCATGGCTTGTGATGATTCTTCGATGACAATGGGATTGGCATTGTTATCCATAAGGAATTTTTGAAAATTCCTAAGGATTCTGCCTAGCCTGTCTTGTTCTCTAGCCACTTGCATTTGACTCACTTGAATCTCCGTCATCATTTGAAGCAAATCTTTCATCTTCTCTTGTAATTTGTTGACTCGTACGTGTGTGGAACGTTGAAAAGGACCAGAATGAGGAGAAGTGGGTGAAGAAGCTTTATTATTAGAAGAGGAAACCATTAATTTACTGTTTTAGAAGTTTATTACAGAGAATAGAACAAATAAAAGGAGTAAAAGTTGAAATATATAAATATATAACTTAACTAGTGTGTAACTCGTGCATTGCAGACGGTAATATTGTAAAATATAATATTACATATTTAATGTTAAAATGAGAACTTTGTTATATAATGTATGATAAATTTAGTGAAATAAATGGACTATAAATTAAAACTGGTATTATATTTGTGTATAATTTATGTTGTATAGCGCACGTGCGCACAGATATATATAATAATAAAGTAATTTATTCGGTTTTGTTAATGAGGATGTAACATACATGTTGAAACTGACGTATGTTAGTAATTTATTAGATGAACTGAAAAATATTATTTAATGAATTTTTTTTAAATAAGTCAAATATAAAATTATGTAATTAGTTTACATACAAGGACTTGAAAATAAATGATAAAAAGAATCGAGAGGAATTTTGTAAAAATTTGTATAATTTCGATGTGGATATATTGAAGTTAAAACATAATTTTGTAATATAATGTATGATAAATTCTTAATATAAAAGAGTTATAACTTATTTACAAATTAATTTGTTATGATGTTTATGTACATAATTTATGTTATGTGATTATATATCTTTATAGTTGAATAAAAAAATAGTCTTATAATTTTCCATAATGTGGGTGTGTGTGTTAAAATTGACATATATTTTATGATTTATGAGAAGAGTAGACTAACTACTCATTGAAATTATTTAAGTTATTTAAATTTGAAATTTCGTAAGTAGTTTGAATACATGGATTTAAATATAAAATAATAAGAAATAATTAATGGCGGTTTAGGAAATAATTGTAAAAATGTTAAAATGTACGTATTTGAAGCGAAAAACTGAATTTTTCAATGTAATACAATATAAAAATTTTGATATATAAATAATATATTAAATTTGAAATTATTTCTTATGCATATTATTTATATTAGGTGACCTATATATCTTTGTATTTAAATGAAAAACTAATTTTATCACCTTTGCACCGGATATGAATATGGTATACATATTGAAACCATATACCTTAGCATTTATTAGATGTATTAACAAAAAATTATTAATTTAATTTATTTAAATAATTTAAATTCAAGATCACATAATTAATTTGAAAATATCGACTTTAGTATACAAAGGTAGGTGATATTGTGAAGTGTTTTGTAACTAATTGGATAAATTTAAAATGTAGGTTTTTGACGTTAAAAAGAGGTTTTACGATGTAATGCATGATATACATATCGATATAAATAAATAAAACTATAAACTTGTAATTATTATTTATGAATATAATTTATGTTATGTGATTGATGTATTTATACATTTGAATGAATTTTTTATCATTTTTGTTAATATGAATATGACTCATATTGATTATACTTATTTGATAAATCGGTGAAAAATTGTATAGTGAAATTATTTAAATAGTTTGAAGTTATGTAATTGATAACAATATGTGACCTTAAATGTAAAATATTGTAAAGGAATTGAGGGGAGGCTATAAATGATTATAGAAAATTTATAATGTAGGTATTCGGAGTACAAAAAATATAATTTTGTAATGCATTTCATGATAAATTATTGACAGAAATGAGAAAAAAGGATTTATTATTATTGTTATTATTATTTATATATTCACTTTAAGTTCTTTAAGTTATATAACTTAGGTCTTCACATTAATCATTTTTTAAAATTTTGTTAATCTGAATATGGTGTACACATTGATATTTTCATAAATTAGTAAACGAATAAACGAATATTAGTTAGTTGGATTTATCTAATTAGTTTAATTTTAGATCACATAATTAATTGATACATATAAGGTGAAAAGTAAAATATTAGAATAAAAGTGAGGTAAATTTTGTGAATAATTATGGTAATTTTAAATGTAGGTATTTGAAGTTAAAGTAGAATTTACAATGAAATGTATGATAAATTTATTGAAATAAATTAACAATAATTTTTTATTATTGGTTTATGTGATTTATATATCTTTATAGTTGAATGAAAGATTAATATTATGGTTTAGTTGTTTAAGTGTTATGCATGTTTAAATTTTCGCTCTTTGGTATTTATAAGAAGTATTAAATGAATTTATTTAAATAGCTTAAATTTTGGATTATATAATTAACCTAAATGTGCTTACTTAAAAATAAAATATTAAAAGGTAACCGATAAATTTTATGTAAATAATTATATAAATGTTAGAATACATGTACCAAAATGTAAAATAACAGAAGAGAATTAGTAAAATAAGTATAAAGTAATAAATTAAAGAATTTGAAAATAAAATATCTAAAGAGAGAATTAAAGAGAAGAGAGAAAATTCCTAAAATCAACGAGAGAGCCAGAAAATCTTCTACTTTACTATTATTTAATAGATAACAAATTTTAGAGGGAAATTTATATTTGAAAATTTCGGCTTGTATGTCAACATAGGGGGATGGGTCATGTCGACATGCCTAGTTCAATTTTTGAAACCTTTTTTATTTTTATTAAGTATAATTTATACTTGTATTATTTATAATTATATTTCAGTTAATGAACATATACCTAATTCTCTTCTAAATTTAGTAAAGTTTTGTTCATTTAATGGTGTGGTTAATATATCAGCAATTTGTTTTTCAGTATTAATATATTCAAGAGTTATGACTTCTTTACTAATATTATCTCTTAGAAACCGATGTCTAATATCAATATGTTTTGTTCTAGCATGATAAGTTGGATTCTTAGATAGGTTTATTGCAATAGTATTATCACAATAAATTGGTGATTTAGTTATAGTTAATTCAAAATCTTTTAAAGTTTGTTGCACATATATAACTTGAGATCAAGCCAAAGCAGCAGATATATATTCTGCTTCAGTTATTGACAAGGATACAGTGTTTTGCTTCTTACTAAACCAGGAAACCAGAGAATGTCTTAGAAAGTGACAAGTTCCACTTGTACTTTTTTGGTCTGATTTACAATCAACGTAATCAGCATCACAATATGAAATTAAACAAATACATTGTTTTTAGGGTAAAATAAACCATAATCTAAACTATGTTTTACATATCTTAAAATTCTTTTAACAGCTTTTAAGTGAGTTTCTTTAGGTTGAGATTGGTATCTTGCAAAGAGACAGACACTATGCATGATGTCAGGACGACTTGCTGTTATATAAAGCAGCGAACCAATCATTCCCCGGTATAATTTTTGATCTAACATATTTTGATTTATCTTCTTTACTTAAAGCTACAATAGTTGTCATTGGAGTTGGTTTCGCATTAGAAGTGGTCAATCCAAATTTATTAATCAAATCTTTAGCATATTTTTCTTGACTAATGAAAATTCATTTAGCTAATTGTTTGATTTGAAGTCCTAAGAAGAAATTTTGTTCTCCCATATGACTCATTTCAAATTCATTAGTCTTTATATCTGAAAATTCTTTATGTGAGCTGATGGAAATGCTTTTGAGAACGATACGTCATATATTTGATAAAATATGTTCATTAGAATATCACTAAAGAATCCTATAGGGGGTATACCAACAAAGAGTGATTGACCTTCTTTATAGAGTGATTGATCATCTAGATATAGAAATTCTTTGATTAATAAGAAAAGATATTCATCCTCAACAAAATGTTTTAAAAAGAATAAGATTGATTCACGCTCAACTAGTTGATCCAAACATGATATCATCTACATATATTTGTACTAATTGAATATCATCTTTGTTTCAGAGTTGTATCTATTTTACCAATGTCAAAACCAGATTTTAGTAAATAAGATCTTATTCTTTCATATCAGGTTCTAAGAGCTTATTTCAGACCATATAAAGTTTTCTTTAATTTATGTACATGATTTGGAAATTTATTATCTTCAAAAGGTGGAGGTTGTTTAACATAAACATCTTCTTTTACAAAACCATTTAGAAAAGCACTTTAACATCCATTTTATATAACTTGAAATTATTGTAGTTTGCGAAAGCAAGTAGAATTCTGATAGCTTCTAGTCTTGCTACTGGTGCAAAGGTTTCATCATAATCAATTCCTTCTTCTTGACAATAACCTTTCACGACTAAACGAGCTTTATTTCTCACGACCTCACCAAGTTCATTCATTTTATTTTTATAAACCCATTTTGTTCTAATTATACTTTTATCCTCAGGTATAGGAACAAGTTCTCAAACATCATTTTTGGTGAACTGATTCGATTCTTCTTCCATAGCAAGAATCCATGAATCATCAGATGACACTACCTTTGGATTTTTAGGTTCAATAGTTGATATAAAAGCTACATTACTCATACTATTTAGTTGATTTATTGTTTTAACTATAGATCCAATATTTTCTAGTATATTTTCTACAGGATGATCTTTTAATAGCCTAATTCTTTTATTAGGTTAAATGATTTCACAATTAGTTTCATTAGGTTCATTATTTAAAGTTACAAAATCTTTTTCATCTTCTATTTGTACAGTATCTTTAAATTTTCATCAAAAGATATATGCATTGTTTCTTCAATAGTGTTAGTTCTTAAATTATAAACTTTAAATGTTTTATTTCTATTAGAATATCCGATGAAGATACCTTTGTCGGATTTAGGTTCAAATTTATCTAAATTGTCTTTTGTATTAAGAATAAAACATTTACTACCAAAAACTTTAAAATAAGCTACTATGGGTTTCTTATTGTAAAGTGATTCATATGTTGTTTTATTAGTTAATGGTCTAATTAAAATCCTATTTAATATATAACATGCTATAGCGACTGCTTCAGCCCAAAAGTTTTTAGATAAGTTACTATCTGAAAGCGTTTTCTAGCACACTCTTGAATCGTTCTATTCTTATGTTCTACCATTCCGTTTCGTTATGGGGTTCTTGAAAAGAGAAATTATGAGTAATTTCTTTTTTATTACAGAAATTCTCAAATTTTTCATTTTCAAATTCTACACCGTGATTACTACGCATAGTTTTTATTTTAAAGAAAGTTGATTTTGAATTCTTTTAGAAATTTTTTTAAATAATTCAAAAGCATCACTTTTAAGTTTAAGAAAAATTGTCCAAGTATATCTAGAATAATCATCTACAATTACAAAAACATATTTATTTTGATTAATTGATTGAACTTGAGATAGACCAAATAAATCTAAATAAAGTAATTCTAGAGGTTTAGAAGAGAAATCATATCTTTTAATTTAAATGAACTTTTCTTAAGTTTTCCTAATTGGCAAGAATCACATATACTATTTACTTTAAAGTTTAACTTGGAAAGACTCTAACTAAGTCAAGTTTTGATAACCTAGATAACAATTTGAAATTTAAATGGCCAAATCTTTTACGCCAAATCCAAGGGTCACTTGTATTAGCCAAAAGACATAATTTATCATTTGAAGCTTTCATACTAAGGATGTAAATGTTTTTCTTCCTAATTCCTTCAAAGATAATATTTGACTTATTACCTTCGATGTGACATTTATCTTTTCCAAAATTAATTTTAAATCCTTTATCACATAGTTAATTTATACTAAGAAGATTATGTTTTAAATTCCTAATTAGGAAAATATCAGAAATAAGAGGAGTTTTAGATTTACTGACATTGCCGATGCCAATCATGCATCCTTTTGAGTTATCTCCAAAGTTGACCAATCCAACATCTTGATATATAATGTCATTGAGCATCTTGAGATTTCCAGTCACATGCCCTAAACATCCACTATCAAGTACCCATTTATCTTTCTCAAATTGCACAGTTTGTCCATTGGTTGTTGATTCTTCAAAAGCCATGTAACATGTCTGTTCCTGCATAATAAACCAATTTGGCAGATAACTTGATTTTTCATAAAAACTATATGCAGACTTATGATACTTTAATGAAATGCATAAATTCAAACTAGTATTAACAATATTTCCTAAAATTGCCATTTTTAACTTTTCAAGTTTCACATTATGAAAACTATGAAAACCTTTCTCGAATACCAATTGAAAGGGAGCGCGGATTAAGGATCTTAAGGATAATTTAACACTAAAGGAGGGGTGAATAATGTTTAGTGGATTCTAAAACTTATATGAACTAATTTAAAAAATCTGATATAAACAAATGCAGAACTTAATTACAAAACAATCACAAAATCAAACACAGATCCAGAAAGTAAATAAAAAGCAGTAAAGGGTAAGAACACACCGGATTTTATACTAGTTCGGAGTTACCCTACATCCAATCGTGTACCAAGGCAAACCACCTCGTACAGATTTTTATTCTACCAATCTCGAGATTACAAACCTTAATTTCTATAGGCCTTGAGGCACCCTCCTGTCTCATGAGTTCGGAGTAAACTCTCTTGATTTACAGGACACAAAATCACCCAATTGATTTTCAAGCACAACCACACCTTATAGAGAGCCTCGATAAACTTTTGATTACAAATTGATCCTATAACCCTGAATAGCATTTTGATCTTCGAGAGAGGGTAAAGAATCAAACAAGAATGAGGTTCTAATTTGATTCACTTGAGAATTCGGCAGAATTTCGGCATGATCTTAAAAATATGAAAATTTTAGAATATGATTTGTAGAGAAGAAAGAATGAAAAAAATAAGAAAATAGTTAGTTAAAATTTCATTTGTGAAGGCTATTTATAGAGCACCAACGGTCATAACCACTCATGAAGAGATTCAAACGAATAGACACTTCTTTTAAAAATTGAAACTTTTGAGTTCGACGGCCACCATGTCGACATGGGGTATCCCATGATGTCGATATCCCTATGTTAAAAACAATGTAAAATTTGTTTTGAAAATGTTATCAAAAGGAAGACAAGATGAAATGATTCTGAAGGAAAATAAACATATTTTCCTCTGTTTTAAAACAAAGAAGAGTAGAAAAATATATTTTTAGATTGTATATATAAATTTGATTTTAAATCTCAAGTGTGTATATATATGTATTATAAAAAATATTTAAAAATCAGAAGATAGTTTTAAAAATAAACGAAGTTTAAAACACGAGTTTATTTAAAAAACAAAAACAAAGAATATTTTAAAGCTAAAACATTTTGAAAAAAAATTTTGAAAATCATTTTAAAAAACCATTTTGAAGTAGTTTTGCAAGCTTCTTCCTACAGAATATCTCATTACATAAGGACTCGAGAACTTGTACGAAACCAGGATGATCATGGGTTTGTAAGCCACTTGTCGTAGGTTTGTAAGCTACTTGTCATGGGTTTGTAAGCCACTAAGAAGGTAGAAATGGGTTCCGTCTCAAATGAACTTTGAAATGAAGATTTTCATGCTATTATGAAGTTTTAACAGAAAAATAGACACTTATCTTGAAATCTTGATACTCATGGGTCTTCAAACTTGATTTCTTCATTTTTGATCTTTATACTGTACAGTCTTCAATAATCAGTACATGCCTTATATATATCCTACATAAAAACATTCATATATATCGAGATAATAGTGTTAGTATGTAAGTTATAATAAAATAAGTTACAAAGGTTGTTGCCATCAAAACCACTATTTCCAGTTCCTAACAACACCTACTAAAAGAAAGAAGATGATAGTGTACAAGCTTCATAGAAGAAAAACCACCATGGATCTAGAGTTCATTATTACTCCTGTTGAAGAGGAATCATCTTCTCAATACTTGGAAAGTTTGCTAAAGGGATATTCAGATCTTCGAATTTTGCATGATGTCATGACCTATGACTTTCCAAATATCAATGTTGAAGGACACAACTCTCCTACTAGGAGCAGTGAAGGCATTCTTCTTTCTACTAAAGAAGATAAAATGCTGATGAGCAAGGCTACAACCATTGGTCTGTTAGGGTGAAACCCTTGGACACTCACAACCATGTGCACTTCACTACACACTTTTTGTTAATCTTTTGTTCAATAATTACTCATACGCCCTCATTTGGTCTTTGTAGGTGCAATGTCTCAGTCAAGAGCCTTTGATCGCTTAAGAAGTTCTTCATCTTAATATTGGTCTAGCCAGGGTTCGGAGTCTAGCCGACACAAGGAGAGAGATGAGGGACGGGATAAAGTTATCACTCAAGGGAATCTTCTTCCTCTAAACGCAAATCCCAGTCCTAAATATCGCTAAAGGAGAATTGTCTAACTTTCCTGCTCACAGTGTAGATCGGCCTTCTTACCGTGGCCCTTATATCACCACATCTCACTAGCAGCATTTCGGGTCCTTGAGCTCTAAACAATCTCGCGAACATCGATCAAGTAAACATCTAATTGCTACTTCTAATCTGCCTTTGCCGATTGCTGCTCCCAATATTTCCACAGCAAAGAAGTTGTCCAGGCTTAAGGGTCCTTTTACAAAAATTTGCTTTGATGGGCTCATATTCCTTCCTTCCATTCATATATTTCAGGGCATGCCAAGGAGAGTTCTCTTGCTTGCGTCAATGAGCAGCATGAATAATTCCTACACTTGGCAAAAAAAGTCCCCGAAGTATCCATTGAGCGATAATATGAAATAGACCGCCTCAAGTGGGAAGCTATACACGATAAGGACATAATCAAACATCAAGATGTTGAATTGTTAAGATTGAGAGCACAACTTGCTGAAGCAAAGAAAACGCTAAGAAACTACAAAGGTGGTGAGCCATTTGGAAATTTCTCATAAAAAGGAACTCGATGTAGCCCTTAATTGAAGTGGGGAACTTGCTCTAGAAAAAGACTCCTTTCAAAAGAAAAACGACGCATTAGCTCGCCACATCAAGGTAATCGACGAACTTTTCAAAAAGGAAAGGGAGGAGAAAACCAAAGCCCAAGAATAATCATAGGAGTACTGCGAAGGGCTCGTTGAGGCCAGGAGCCTAAAAATTTAGCTTGAAGAGAAGTGCAAAAATTAAAGCTCTTAGAGAGGAAGGTCGAGAAGAAGGCCAAAAAGAAATGATCAAACAGTTTCAATCCTAAGTGGAAGCCGTTAAAGATTCCGCTAGGAATGAGATCAAGGACTTTTTTCGATCTGTTGATCGTTGAGTACAATGCCAAAGTCCTTATCCACCATGGGTTAAGTTTTCTTAGAGAGGTTTGCCTCGAATCATTTGCTGAAGCTTTGGAGCATGTTGTTGAGATGAAGAAGAGAGAAATGGATGGAGCTGAATTTAAATAAGAAGAATTAGTATGGGAAATTTTTCGTAGAAATGAACCCTTAGATTTGGCTACCGCAAAATCTAATACTTTAATGTTTCTACACCTATCTAGAAAGAAGAACATATTACGAGGCCTTCAAAGGCCGATCCTAAGGGGCCCTCTCCATCCCAAGCAGCCGGAACATCAATCTCCCATGATAGGGAGCAGGATTTGGGTTATGATCCGAACAAGCCCTTCTATGAATCTAAGATTTTGTCCCCTATTCTAGAAGGAGGTAACCCAGCAACTACAGAAAGCCAAATTGACGTGAGTATTGCAATTTACTCCTTAGTATATGAAAAGTTTTGTTTTCCATGCGCAATGATTTTTAGCCAATCTCCTTGTTTTAACAAATTTTGCTGGTCTTTCGGGTCCTAGTCAAACTCCCGAAAGTGATGCTGCTGCAGAGCAATAGGAGAAAATGGCAGAGGGTCCGGCAGCTGATGATGCTCAAGGGCCCGATGCTCAAGTCATCGCTATCCTTGATGAGGATAAAGTCGAAGATCCACTCCCAATAGTTGAGTCCAATAGTGTAATGATCACTAGTGCCTCCGAACACAATGACAAGACTAGCATGAAAGAGCGGATCGAAAAGGAGGAGCTGCTGAAAAGAAAAACTAAAACTGTGCCCATCGAGGTGGACATTGACGATCCTCTTGTGCCACTGCAAGTTATTCCCCTGGCGGGTCATTTCGTGGCGAACTTCCTCCTATCTCTGTAAGCTCTCCTGCTGAAGGCGGTAAGGGATCCAAAAAAAGAAACACTAGTGGCACTACTCCTAAAAAATCCAAGAAAGAGAGAAAGACAAAGAAATAGCCATCACTTTGGCTCAATATGTACATAGTCTGCATAGTCCTTTCTTTCATTAGCTGTGGTTGTATGGGCATGAGTCCCCATTTTTGGAACAATTTGTACTATAGTGTAACATCTCCTATCTTAAGGCCCGAAGCTAAGTGTTACAGATGTTGCAGTCGTATATAGTATTAACTTCAGGTGACAAAATACTGTAATGTTAATGGTATCCACAATATCAGCAAAATTATGTTTCATATTCCATTACATAATCCCAAACGATTTCTGGGTTTTGATCAAACATAATTAGTACAAATTCCACCAAGAGCGACATATGAAGATGCCTTCTTGGGAGATCAGAGTACTAAATAGACATATCAGTCTTAACATCATACAATGGAAATAAAACTAAATAGCTCCTTTAAAGCTAGCTTTGCCTCATGCACGTCTTCGAAAGATTTATTCGTCTAACCAATTTACTCAAATTAATTTTGATCACCCGAGAGTTTAAGGGGAAAAACATAAACTTCGAGTCGGACATAAAGCCTAGTGCGAATAATACTATTACATCTCAATTTATTAATATTAAGTGAGACCGCACTGCTAGCGGAATAGGTTTTCCCTCACTAATATCCTTTTAAAACATGACTTTTTCCAAATCAGAATCCTGCAATCAAACCGATTAAAACAATAATAACAATATTATATATGCTCATTAATCATGTAATAAATGGACTATCTGTCCGAACAATATAGTTTTATTGGCTAACTACTAACCATTGGATGACTTGGGCCTATGAGACAAAGTAAATAATCTAACATCTGTTAGAAAAACTCCTGACGGTTTGTCCTTAACTTACTTCTCCCTGGTTCACCTGATCCTATTGCGGGCTTACCAATAACCTATCCTTCTTCTTAGTACATTCCTTTCTATGTGTAAACTCATTTAAGTCTGACCTGTGACTAAGCCCTACACATTAGAATTTTGGACTAAATGAGCTAGGGGCTATAGCTCATGTATACGGCATGACCCTACACCAGTCCCATCCGGTAATCAAATATTTTAAGTCATTTACTTAGGTTAACTGCCCATCAAAATTTTCCTTGAAAACCTTTCAAATTGATTTAACCCTCTAAATCATACTTAAACAAGGAAAATATACTTTTGCTTTACTCAAATCTCTTTGCCATGATATAGCTTTACACAAAACATTGTTGATGAATACATTCGAAACCTTTGTTTAAAGGCTTCAAACAATCTCTTTCGAAACCTTTGAAAGTACCTCTTTTGAAACCAATTAACTACTTTATTTCAAACTCTAGGCCAAAAGGCCAAAATATACCTTTCGAAACCATTTATAACAACCTTTCGAAACCATTGAAAGTGTTCTTTCGAAAGCTTTATAAAACCAAAGACATCCTCTTTTCTAAACAATTCAAATTAGCCTTTGGAAAACATTAGAAACCTTCCATTCAAACACTAAAGGTAAACCTGTTGAAAACATTGGGGAATCACCCCTTCGAAACCTTTATCACATACCTTTCAAAAGCACTAAAGTCCTTTACTTAAAACAAACTGCGACACCCCAAATTTTTAATGACATTATTCTGAATATTTAATTAGAGTAAATTAAATAGAGTAATATAGATAAGGAGATTGAGGCTGATTATTAAATATGTAGTGGTCGTTCTTGTCAAATTAAATGAACTTATAAATGATTAAGTGTTAGTAAGTTAAACATAAGAGCATTAGGGTAAATAGCCCATATTCATACCCTTACCATTTCCTTATTCATATACGTTCATTTTTATCACCAGTAAAATTTTAAAACGTAAGAAAGGGCAAGGCCAGCCATTAGGAAGAAAGAAGAGAAGAGAAAATCAAAGTAAAGATTAGGATTCAAGCTAGAAGAAATCAGTCTCAATCAATCTTCAGTTTCCTTATCCAATCTATGGTGAATAATAATCACAACATCTTTATTTTTATTTTATAATCATATGACATCGAATTAAATAGGTAAATTCATTTTTTATGATGAGTTGAATGATGATATGCTTGAATTATGATTTATTTGATTTAAAGAAGATTGTTTAAAGGAATTTTTATATGGTTTTTGGTAAAAATCGAGATTTCATTATCTTTAAATGCAGTGGGAAAATTTTATGTTATGAGAAACATGATTTTGGAGTTGGGTTTCAATTTTGAGAATTTTCCAAGCTACGGAAAGATTATTATGGATTTTCATAGGAAAATATGGTTATTTGGGTTTATAAATTTATTTTGAAAAATATATAGAAGATTTGGGTTTGAAATTTTGACATATTAGATAATATAATTAAAGTAAATTTTTGGGGTTTTTGGGGATTTTTACTAAGTGATTTACTATGGAAATTAAATTATATTAAAAGGAGGACCTAAATGATTTAATTGTTATGTTAATAGGAAGGGCTTATTTGTTAAATATTACTTAGTTTTAGATCTGAGAAAATGCATAAAATTCTAGTAAAATAATTTGAAAGTTTAAGATAGCCAATCAGATATTTATAAGTGGGCAAGTTAGTTATAAAAAGTTTACTTTGTTTGGTAAAAACAGCCTTTTGCTCAGAAAAAGGGATTCCACCTTCTTTAGAAGGACCCTTCGACTCAGACCTTCCACCCATAACTTAATCGAAACCTTCTCGATCGAAACTAGTAAGCCGACACATATGGTATCATTTCGATGGTACGTAGTGGATTGGAGAAAGGCGGAAGGTAGGGCGTCGAAAGGTAGCTTTCGAAGGGGTTGGTTCCTTTGTTTTATTTTGTATTAAAAAAAGAGCTTGCCTAGTTATAAAGGGGTTGCGACATGGCCGAAACCTATGGTTGCGAAAGGTATATCCAAAAGAGGCCTTCAAAAGGGAGCTGCCGCCTTTGTTTTAAAGAAGTAGCTTCCGAAGGGGTTGCTTAGATTTTGTTTAAAGCTTTTGGAAGGGGTAGTTTCGACCAAGTCAAAACCCTTCTGTGAACCGGTGACCTTTCGATGGTATTGAAGACATTAAAGCTATCGAAGGTGTTGTTGTTTTTATAAATGTAAGCCGCTTCCTAATGCTTGCAAAAGTGGTTAGGGGTATCGAAGGCAATGGTCGGAAGGGCTTTCGATGCTAACCTTCAATTTTTTTACCCAGATGTTTTAAAGCCTTTGAAAGGATGGTTTCAATACCATTAAACTTCTCTAATACCTTTTTCATTAAAGAATGGTTTTGAAAGAGATGCTTTCGCCTATGTTCACTTTGACCCAAAAATGATGTTTTAAGTATAAAACCAACGCTTTCGTAAGGGGGACATTCAACAGTTTCTAAGGGTAACCAACGTTGGTTTCAAAGCTATGCTTCTATATTTATATGATAATACTTTAACATGGTCAAAAGGTTTCGAAAGAGATGTTTTAAAGAATTCGAATGGCAGGAGCCTAGTGTTTTAAAGATGGATTTTTATGCTTTCGAAGAAGATCATCCTATGAGGTCGAAAGCAAGGTATGAAGGTGTTGAAAGGTTTTAAAACCTAAACTCAAATTTTAAAGGAAAAACCATGGCTAAACAAAGAGTTTTGAAATAACTTTAAGTATGTAAATTTGAAGAAGTATTGCCTTGATAAAAATATAAGTTAAAGGGATTAACTATGTTTGTGTGAAATGTATTTCAAGGACCTTAAACATCCAAGGGTGATATTGTTAAATTGTTACGTTTGCTTCATTAAATATGAGAATATTCACATGATAAAGAACCCATAATTTTATTTTGTGGATAAAGGGGTGGAAGAACCAGCTAGGTTTACCCAATAGTAAATATAATTTGATTAAACTCCTGAATGAGTAGAACTACATCTAATGAGTCAAGGAGACCAAAGTATAGGATGCTTAAACCTTAAAGTTGTCTGGGAGATAGGTTCATAGTAAACCCATGAAAACTATGATTAGGAAGTTATTGGGAGTAACCAACAGGTTCATAGTAAACCTATGAAAACTATGTATAAATGATGGTTGGCAGGGGCCAATTGGTTTGTAGTGATCCCATGGAAACTATATCTGGATTAAGAATTGACATTAGTCAAAAGGTTCCTAGTCAAACCATGAAAACTAGGGTAAGAAAGAAATTAGAAGTGGTATCGGTAGGTTCCTAGTCAACCCATGAAAACTAGGATAAGAAGTGAGTTACTGTAAAAATCCATAGGTTCCTAGTCAACCTATGAAAACTAAGATAAGGGATTAGTTATTGGAATGACTAATAGGTTCAAAGGAACCCATGAATTATTTAAGTTAACTGGAAGGGGCTTATAGGTTCTTAGAGATCCCATGAAAACTATGAATTAGGATAGGGCGTCCATGTATTATGATAGGTTATTAGTAAACCCATGAAAATTAAAAGGTTGATAGTGACCCTAAAAACTAGAATTATGACAAGGTGTCAACTTAAACTGGGGACTAGAAATCCAAAAAAAATTCATATTTGCATATTGTCATAATATTTTGAAATGTTTGTTTTTAACCATTATGGATGTGGGAGCATGGTATATGGTTTTATAAAGGTTTTAGGATATTATTGGAGGGAAAACTTGTTCCGCTAAGCGGCGTATACCCACTAGATATCTAGAAGGATGTAGATGTTAGATTATTATTTATACTTGGCTTTATGTCTGACTCAAAGTTTTGTTTTCCCTTTAAACTCTCGGGTACTCAATTGATTTTGAGTAGTTTGAGGTTTAGGGTTTTCAGATTCTCTTCTTAGATGAATAAAGCTTCCGGAGGCGTGTAGGTAGTAGTTAGTTATTTAGAGTATCATTTCTGCTGTGTATTTTGGATGTAAAGGCAGATTTATTAGCCTTATTATATACTCTGATCAACCAAGGGGACGTCTTCATATGTCGCTCTTAGCGTATGTGTAATAATTATATTTTGTTGAACGTGGTTAACGTTTTTGGGATTAAGTAATGAACATCAAATTTTTTGAGTGGAATGTGGAAATGTGTTTTTGATTTGTTAAATTTTTTCCGTAGTCTTGTGATATTTGTATCAATGAATCTAACACCGCCGTATTTGATCGTGAATATTAACAACTATGGATGACTGCAGCATCAATAACCGTTAGTTTTAGGCCTCCAAATAGGGGAATGATACAGGTTGGTATCAGAGCATAGGTTTATGAAAATAAAAAAAAAAGTAAAACCTAAAAGCTTTTACAAGCATAATCCAAAGAATTTGAAAATATGATCGGGGTTTGGTTAAAAGTTATAGTAATGTACTTGTATTTTATATATAGGTATATATCTATGTACGTGTTCCCCTCTCTTTTAGACCATTATTTTGTATCTTACTAAGTCTCATATGTAGATTTACGAGAAAGAAGACATTGAAGTAGGAAACAAAAGGGGAAATCTAGGTGGAGGAAGCACCACAACCAACGGAAATGCTCGACCTAATAATAGAAGGAAACAAGGTTGAGAGGATAATGCTAACTAAAATGCTGAAGCCAATGTAGGTGCTGGAAATCCGCTAGTAGATGCGGTGATGGTGTATCAGTTGTTGGCTAATCTTTTGCAAGCAGAAGTTGTTGGTAATGTTGGGGGAGCTAATCATATAGCTCCAGTTGGGAATAACTATGCTATGTTAAGCAGGGACTATACCAGTTTAGTTGGAAAGTCGTTTATGGGAATGGAGGTTATTGTTGAAGTTGATAAGAAGTTGGTAATTGGCTGTTGAGATGTGAGAGGATCTTTACTGATTTAGGCTTGGACGATGGAGAAAAGAGAAGGCAAGCCTCTAGACAGTTGCAAGGGTTGGCGCTTCACTGGTGGAACAGTGTGACAGCTAGAGTTCTGGAGGAAGAGCTTACATAAACTGATTGAAGAAAAAGGTTCGAGCAGAGGTTCTTATCTAAGGTTGCTAAGTTGGCATTGATGAGGAAGTTCGTGGATCTTGTTCGAGGAGATATGGTAGTGATCGTGTACACTGCTAAGTTTGATGAGCTGTCTCGATATGGATATGCTTTGGTTGACACTAATATTAGGAGGAATGAGAGATTTTTTTTGTTGGACTAAGGCCAAAGCTAGGTAAAACAACTATGACTCTTTTCAGAGAGCTTTGTAATGCGGTAGTGGAGATGGCCATTCGCCATGAGGAGATGCTTGTTGTTTAAGCCATGGAGAAACCAGATCAATCCCGGGGTCCTCAAGGGAAGAAGAGGATATTATTTAAGAAGAAGAGAGTCTAGAAAAGGGAAGCCCCAAAGAAGTCGAAGGCTTATTTGGTGTGCTTCAAGTGTGATAAGAAGGCTCATTATGCTCACAAGTGCCGATGGAAAAAGGGAAGAAGGCTACTGAGAAGAAAAATGTGAAATGCTTCAACTGCGACCAAGTTGGGCATTATAAGAACCAGTGTTTAGAGCCGGTCGAGGTGGACAGTGGAAATGTTTTTGCTATTGGACCACCATCTTCTTCTAGGCCTACTCCAGTAGAGAAAGGGAAAACTATGATGGAAGATATGCTTTTGATTTAGAGTATACCATTTAGAGTACTATTTGATACTAGTGTATCACATTCATTTATATTACTGTATTTGGTTGATAGGTTATGCATAGAACCCACGTACCTTATTACTTCCTTGAGGGTTGCGAATCCAAAAGGAGGGTATGGATGAGATGTGACTAGTTAGAACTTGATTTGTTAGGTCATAAGTTTGCATGCAGTCTGTATGTTTTTTATTTCGTAGATTTCGGAACCATTTTGGGTATGGATAGGTTGGGTAAGTTTGAGGCTAGGATATTTTACCAGGATGGGGAAATATTATTGAGGCACCCAGATAGTCATGACCGAATTATTTTCTCAGTAGAGAATTCAGTAAGAGTGTTTGTGCTTTGTTAAGTGGCATGGAGGTTGGAGAAGAGTTAAGTCAAGTTCTAGTAGCAAGAGAATTTGCAGATGTCTTTGGGCCAGTTACGGGGTTATCACTGAAACGAGCTATTGATTTTTGGATAGATCTTTTACCATGAGATAAACTTGTCAGTAGACCACTTAGTAAGATGACACCGACAGTGATGAAGAAAAATGAAGGTGTGGCTAGTGGATCTGGAGGGAAGAAATTTTATCAAACCAAGCGGTTCACCTTGGGGGCAGCCGTGGTATTTGTGAAGAAACCAGATCGGTCGTTAAGGATGTGCATCAACTATCGTAAGTTAAACGAAAGGACGATCAAGAATAGCTACCCTCTACCGAGGATAGATGATCTGTCTGATCAGTTGAGCGGATCCAGAGTGTTCTCCCAATTGGATTTTCCAACGGGATTGCATAAGTTGTGAGTGGCGAAGGATAGTATTCCTTTGACCGCATTGTGGACTAGGTATAGTTTGCATGAGTGGTTAGTGGTGCCAATTGGATTGACAAATGCACCTGCTTTTTTTGTTGATTGGATGAACCAAGTCTTCCGAGAGTATTTGGATGGATTTGTGTTAGTGTTTATAGATAACATTTTGTTATATTCTAAGGATAAGAGAAAGCATGAAGATCATCTTAGAGTTGTGCTGGAGATGTTGAGGCAGTAAAGGCAAAGTTTTCCAAATGTCATTTTTGAAAGAAAGTGGTTAAGTTTCTTGGTCATGTGGTTTTGGAGAAAGAATTGTCAATCGATCCAGATAAGATTGAAGCTATGAACAATTGAAAGAGACCAGAGGCGGTGACCGAGATCATAAGTTTCCTTGAACTTGTTGGCTACTACCGGAGATTCATTAAGGATTTCTCGCAGATAGTAGCACCTTTGACAAAGTTTACCAAGAAAGATGTGAAGTTTGTTTGGTCCGACAAATATAAGGAAGGGTTCCTAATGTTAAAAAATTTGTTGACCAATACTCCCATGTTAGTAGTTGCAAATGGTAAATAAGGGTTGGTAGTATACATTGATGCATGTAGGATTGGATTGGGAGCAGAGTTGATGCAGAAGGGCAAGGTCATTGCTTAGGCATCTAGGCAGTTTAAACCGCATGAAGTAAGATATCCTACCCATGACTTAGAGTTTGTTGTTGTAATCTTTACCTTGAAGATTTGGAGGCATTATCTCTTAGGAGAGATATTTGAGCATATATCGATCATAACTCATTAAGGTATTTATTCTCTCAGAAGGAGTTGATTATGAGACAGCAGAGGTGGCTGGAATTTTTGGCGGTCTATGATTTCAGTATAGAGTATACTAATGGGAAAGGAAACATGGTAGCAGATGCTCTCAGCAGAAAACATTAGAATGTGGTGTTAGCGATGTTGGCAGAAGCCTTGGCCAGTTGTAGTCTGCATTTGAGATTTACAGCTAGATCAAGTCAGGGTGTTGCAGTGTTATCTTGTTTAGAAGTTTGATCGGTATTGAACGAACAGATAGCTTCTAAGAAGAAAGAGGATCTAGTTTTAGCCGAGAGGATTAAAGGCTTCATATAGGATCAGAGATTGATGACTTAAGGGATTTTAGTCTTGACCAAAGAGGATGGTTCAGAAAGAAGGGACGATTATGCGTTCCAGATGCAGAGAACTTAGATGGGAAGTTCTGGAGGAATGTCATAGATCGAAATTTATGATTCATCCTGGAGGGACCAAGAAGTATCAAGATATGAAGAAGAGCTTCTATTGGGAAGGCATGAAGAGGGATGTTGGCTTATGGGTTACGCATTGTGTTAACTGTCAACAAGTGAAGGACGAACATCAGAAGCCGAGTAGGTTACTTCAGCCTTTAGAGATTACCATAAGGTAATGGTATTCGATATCCATGGATTTCATAATGGGTTGCCAACGTCAAGCAGTGGAAATGAGTGTAGATGGGTTATTGTGGACAGGTTGACCAACAGTGCCTATTTCATTCCAGTAAAGTCGACTAGGACGGCACCAGTTTTGGCAAAGTTGTTCATGAAGAACATGGTTATACTTCACGGAGTCCCTAGTAGCATAGTCAGCGATAGAGATGCTTTATTCACTAGTGAATTTTGGAGGAGTCTACATGAAGTATTAGGTACCAAGCTCAAGATGAGTACAACATATCACCCACAGATGGATAGGCAGACAGAGAGAGTCAATAAGGTGCTCGGGGATTTGTTGAGAGCTTGTGTATTGGACTATGGTGGATCTTGGGAGGATCACCTATATCTGATTGAGTTTTGCTATAATAATAGTTATCATACTAGTATAGGAATAGCGCTTTTTGAAGCTTTGTATGGAAGGCTATGCAAATCACCGACATTTGGTTGGAGACTGGAGAGTGGAGGCAGACTGGTCTTAGGTCCGGATTTAGTTAGAGAGACGTCGGAAAATATTGAGTTAATTCGAGGACGGATGAAGGAAGCCTAATTCAGATAGAAGAGTTATGTAAATAAGAGGCGTAAAGACCTAGAGTTCTCAGTGGAACACATGGTTTTCATTAAAGTATCACGGATGAAGGGTGTGGTACGATTTGGAAAGTTAGGAAAGTTAGCCCCAAGATATGTTGGTCCATTTCATATTGTAGAAAGGATTGAAAAGCTCGCATATAGAGTAGAGTTGTCAAGAAGTTTGGCAGGTGTCCATAATGTATTCCATGTGTCTCATCTTTGCAAGTATGTGCATGATCCAGAGGCTACTTACTTAGACATAGTTGGAGGATTTGGTAGTAGAACTTGATTTGACTTTTGTTAGATAATTAGTTCGGGTTGTAGCGAGAGATGAGAAGAGATTGAGGACCAAGATAGTAAAGCTGGTGAAAGTTCAATAGAGCGACAACGCGAAGGACTGTGCTTGGGAGATTGAGGATATGATTCGAGATGTTTATGATCTGCTTTGGTGTAATGTCTTTATTAGACTTATATAGATATTTCCTAGTCAGGTAGACTAGTATGGTTGTTAGGAGTCGTTACAGAAAATTTTTATGTTTAGTGTTTAGTCCTTAATGAATTTCAAGGACAAAATTCTATAAGGAGAGGAACCTATAAGACCCCTAATTTTTAATGACAATTTTAAGAATATTTAATTAGAATAAATTAAATAGAATAATGTAGATAAGAAGATTGAGGTTGATTAATAAATATGTAGTGGTTGTGCCTATCAAATTAAACGAACTTATAAATGGTTAAGTGTTAGCAAATTAAACCTAAGGGCATTAGGGTAAATAGCCCATATTACCGCCCTTATACCATTTCCCTTAACCATACACGTTCGTCTTTATCATAAGTAAAATTTTAAAAACATAAGAAAGGGCTAGGCCGGTTATTAGGAACAAATAGGAGATGAGAAAATCAAAGTAAAGCTTAGGATTCAAGCTAAAAGAAACCAATCTCAATCAATCTTCAATTTTCTTATCCAATTTAAGGCAAATAATAATCACTACATCTCTATGTTTCATTTTATAATCATATGACTTCGGATTTAATGGGTAAATTAATTTTTTTGATGTATTGAATGATGATTTTCTTGAATTATGATTTATTTGATTTAAACAAGATTGTTTAAAGAAATTTTTATACGTTTTAGGTCAAAACCGAGATCTTATGATGTGCAAATGTCATGGGAAAATTTTATTTTATGAGAAACATGTTTTGGATTTGGATTTCAATTTTGAGAATTTTCCAAGCTATTGAAATATTATTATGAATTTTCATAGGAAAATATGGTTATCTGGGCTTATAAATTTATTTTGGAAAATATATTGAAAATTTGGGTCTGAAATTTTGATATGTTAGATTTATAATTAAAGTGAATTTCTAGGGATTTTTACTAAGTGATTTACTATGAAAATTAAATTATTTTAAAAGGAGGACCTAAATGATTTAATTTTTATGTTAATAGGAAGAGCTTATTTGTTAAATATTGATTAGCTTTAGATCTGAGAAAATTCGACAAATTTTAGTAAAATAATTTCAAAGTTTAAGATAACCAATGAGATGTTTACAAGTGGGAAAGCTAATTACAAAAGTTTATTTTATTTGGTAAAAACAGTTTTTTCTCAGGAAAAAGGGTTTCGCCTTTTTTAGAAGGACCCTTCGACTCAGACCTTCCGCCCTACCCCTAATCGAAACCTTATAGGTCGAAACCAGTAAACCAATACACATGGTATCATTCTGATGGTACATAGTGGATTAGAGAAAGGCGAAAAGTAGGGTGTCGATAGGTAGCTTTCGAAGGAGTTGGTTCCATTATTTTATTTTGTTTTAAAAGAAAAGTGCTTGCCTATTTATAAGGTAATTTCGAAACGGTCGAAACCTATGCTGCAAAAGATATTTCCAAAATAGGTTTTCAAAAGAGAGCTACCGCCTATGTTTTAAAGAAGTAGCTTCTGAAGGGGTTACTTAGATATTTTTTAAAGCTTTTGGAAGGGGTAGTTTCGACTAAGTCGTAACCCTTCCGTGAACCGATGACCTTTCAATGGTATTGAAGACATCAAAGCTGTCGAAAGATGCTGTTGTTTTTATAAATGTAACCCGCTTCCTTATGCTTTCAAAAGAAGTTAGGGGTTTCGAAGGCAATGGTCAGGGGGTTTCGATGCTAACCTTCAATTGTTTTACCCATATGTTTTAAAGCTTTCAAAAGTATTGTTTCGATACCATCAAACTTCCCCAATACCTTTTGAATTAAATAATGGTTTCAAAAGAGATGCTTTCGCCTAAGTTCACTTTGACCCAAAAATGATGTTTTATGTATAATCCCAATGCTTTCGAAAGGAGGACTTTCAATGGTTTTGAAGGGTAACCTTCATTAGTTTCAAAAGGGTACTTTTAAATGATTTCGAAGCTATGCTTCTATACTTATATGATAATACTTTAACATGGTTGAAAGGTTTTGAAAGAGATGTTTTAAAATATTCGAAAGGCATTAGCCTAATGTTTTAATGATGGATTTTTATGATTTCGAAGGAGGTCATCCTATGAGATCGAAAGCAAGGTTTTGAAGGTGTCGAAAGGTTTTAAAATCCGTACTTAAATTTTAAAGGAAAAACCTATAGCTAAATAAAGGATTTTTGATAGAATTTAAGTCTGTAAATTCGTAGAAGTATTGCCTTTATAAAAATATTAGTTAAAGGGATTAACTATGTTTATATGAAACGTATTCCAAGGATCTTAATCCCACAGGAGTGGTATTGATAAATTGTTGTGTTTTCTTCTTCAAATATGAGTATATTCACATGATAAAGAACCCATAACTATATTTTAAGGATAAAAGGGTAGAAGAACTGGCTAGGTTAACTCAATAGTGAATATAAGTTGATTAAACTCCTGAATCAGTAGAATTGCATCCGGTGAGTCAAGGAGACTAAAGTATAGGATGCTTAAACCTTAAAGTTGTTTGGGAGATAAGTTCATAGTAAACCCATGAAAACTATGATTAGGAAGTTATTGGGTGTAACCAACAGGTTCATAGCAAACCCATGAAAACTATGTATAAAGGATGGTTGACAAGGGCCAATTGGTTTGTAGCAAACCCATGAAAACTACATCCGAACTAAAGATTGACACCAGTCAAAAGATTCCTAGTCAACCCACGAAAACTAAGATAATAAAGAAGTTAGGTGAGGTATCGGTAAGTACCTAGTCAACCTATGAAAACTAGGATAAGAAGTGAATTATTGGAAAAATCCATTGGTTCCTAGCCAACCCATGAAAACTAGGATAAGGGATTAGTTATCGGAATGACTAATTGGTTCATGGGGACCCATGAGTTAATTAAGTCAACTAACAGGGGCCATTAGGTTTTTTGTGATCCCACGAAAACTATGAAATAGGACAGGATGTCCATGTATTATGAAAAGTTATTAGTAAACCCATAAAAACTAATAGGTTAATCATGACCCTAAAAACTAGAATTATGTTTGGGTGTCAACTTAAACTGGGGATGGGAAATCCAAAATGTCTTATATATGCATATTATCATAATATTTTGAAAATATGTTTTTAACCATTGTGGATGTAGGAGCATAGTATATAGTTATTATAAAGGTTTAGGATACTAGTGAGGGGAAACCCATTCTGCTAAGCTGTGTGATGTCAGTAGATATGTAAAATGATTGAGACATTAGATAATTATTTATACCAGGCTTTATGTCTAACTTGGAGTTTTTGTTTTCCCGTTAAACACTCGGGTACTCAATTGTTTTCGAGTAGTTTGAGGTTTAGGGTTTTCAAGTTCTCTTCTTAGATGAATAAATCTTCTGGAGGCGCGTAGAAGGCAGTTAGTTATTTAGAGTTATCTTTTCCATTGTATATTTTGGATGTAAAGTTAAATTTATTAGCCTTATTATATACTCTGATCAACCAAAAGGGCATCTTCATATGTTGCTCTTGGCGTATATGCAATGATTATATTTTGTTGAACATGGTCAACATTTTTGGGATTAAGTAATGAACATTAACTTTTTTTGAATGGAATGTGGAAATGTGTTTTTGATTTGTTAAATCTTTTCCATATTCTTGTGATCTGTGTATCGTTGAGTCTAGCACCATTGTATTTGGTCGTCGAAGATTAATAACTATGGATAACTGCAGCATCCATGCCATAAGTTTTAAGCCTCAAAGTAAGGGGATGTTACACAAACCTTTCGAAAGCATTGGGTTCAAGTAAAATGTGTGGAACTTAGTTTCAAAACCATTAAAACCATTCCTTTCGAAAGCTTTCAATTAAGCTTTCAAAATATTAAAAAGTGTCTTAAAAGAGCTAAGTCGAAAGCGATTCTTTCGAAAGCTTTTTCCTAAGTAAAAGAAGTGGATGGCGTCGAAACCAACCCCTTTGAAAGCGTTGGAGAAGTGGCTACAGGGTTTTAAAATAGAAGAACCCTTTCGAAGGCATGGCTTCGAAAGGTAGAATGCGGCAGCAGGGGTTGACCCCTTCGAAAGCTTCTTTTTAAAAAAACGTGGCAATCTTTTCAGAAGAACTTTTCTTTAAAGCAATTGACCAGGTCGAGGTTAACTTTGGATGAATATCAACAATTCAATTATTAACAATGGCGACCATTCTCAAACGTAAATTTGATTTATCTCATATCTCCCATAATCCCTCTCATCTCTTCCTTCCCATTTCGCCCCGTCTGCCTCTTTCAAGTGCCCTCCACTTCGTCTCAAATCTGAATGGCCAAGAACTGAAAGCTCAAGCCTCGCTTCATGGCATCCAATGAATCTTCATCGCAAACTAGATCTGGATGCAAGTTCCCTATTTCAGAGATGCTTCCTGCTTCACTAGTTACTCCAGTTATCCCCATTATATCCGTCAATCTAGAGTCGCCAGTGTACCGGTTTTCTCCATTGCCTATCGTTATGAATGTCTTAAGCTCGATTAACCCATTGACGAATGTTGTAGCTGAATTAGCAAGTACTACGACTGTTGTTATCCCTTTGTCAAATATATCCATCGTAACTCCTTCAACCCCGATTTCAAATTTAGTCCAGTCTGTTGGCAACTGGGTTAGCTCTGAATGCAACATTATAAATGGAAATGCACAAACTGTTGTGTTGATTGGAGGATTTGAGATAGTTTTGAATGATACTATCTCCCTTAGAATTGGTGATAGGAATGTCGAGGAGAAATGTAGGATGAAAGATGTTGTTGACTGCACTGTGGCTTCCAAGCAACGTATTGTATTCGTCTCTAATTCACCTCTAACAAAATAAAGTAATGATACAACTCCTGCAACTGTCTTTGGTAAATCCAGTGATATTCCTGGAGGATTTAGTGTCAATGCTGTTAACATTACAGTAGTTGATAAGCCAACTTGGTCTTTATTGTTTAAATCATTGCCTTGAAATGCAAGTGCATACTCCCCATAGAAAATCAGCACTCATGTCATCAATGTGATTAACATGCTCCCTCGTGCAGTGATTCAGGAGGCTGTGTGCCATTGGTCTGAACACCAAATTGGAATTTTTTTTCTAGATGCTTTATTTTCATATTCAGTTGTTCATGGGCAATGTAAGTGTGCATGGAGACTAAAAGGCTCTCTTCATGTCCAATATATAAATTCCTTTTTCTTCTGTAAATTTGGAAATAATGAAGACAGACATATAGCTCTTGAGACTAGCCCTCTCATTATTGAGGGGAAACCATTTGTTGTAAGTCCTTGGAGCGTTGGAATAGACAGAGCAAGAGAGAAGATTCTATTGATTTCGGTTTGGTCCACTTTCTCTAATATTTCGTTTGTCCTACAACCTCTGATTGGTCTGAAGTAGCTTGCGAGCCTTATTGGCGACTTCAAGTGCTTTGATGCAAATACCGTTGCATGCAAGAATTTATTATATGCTAGAGCATTGATTGAAATAACCCAATGAATCCGCTACCATCGGTATTGAAAGTAAGAATCACAGAAGGTCACGAAGTGGAGATAAACGTTAATTACAGCTGGAAACCCAATATATGTACAAACTGTCACTCATTTGGACATTTTGTGGAGAATTGTTCTAGGAATGCTCCTATATCTCCTTCCGACAAAGTCCCCCTCCCTAGGACGGAAATGAAATGGGTCCCCAAGGTTAGATTACCGGCTATCTCTGATCCTGCTGTTTCTGTTTCTCCTCCTGTGGAGTCATAAATGGAATCACTCGAAGTTAGCGATTTCGATGATGAGGTTATTTACTGGGTACCTGACGAGAGTTCTTGGGTGCACATGTCCGCAAAAATGAGGTATGACCTGCTGATGCATAGTTATTACATGTTATTAGGTCGTCTTGATGAGATTAGGAGGCTAGTGTATCAAGTTGAGAGTGAGGGTCTTTCTTTGATGATCACTAGTATATATGGTGTAAGCAATTGATGGCAATTCTTAGATCATACATGGGACAAGATTTATCTCTACTATACTCCCTTGAGGTCTTATGGTCCAAATCTGGCTATGTACTTTTCTGATGTTCAGCGTGTTATAAGTCCCGGTACTGATGTTGATATCGGTAATGACATGGAGAACTTTTTCCCTTCTAAGTAGTCTAGACTCATTGTCTTGCCCTGTTTTATTTATGTACTAAGTGTTATGACCACTATAAAATCAGAATTTAGCTATTCTTTTCATATACAAAACAGTTGTTCCTTGTTTATGTCATAGTGGCACCGCCCACTATAAAGCCTGCTAGCTTTGCTAAAAATAAAAAGAAAGAAAAAACTTGACCAAGTCGAAAGTCATCTCGTTTGAAAGCCTCATTTACATCCAAAATTGTTCTAAGTTTTCCGAAGCTACTTTAACCCCTTCGAAAGCCCTCTTTCTACTCCATAACTTTCGCCCAACTCTAATCCACTATGTACCGAAGCCGATACCATGTGTATTGCTTTCACCTTAGATGGAAGCGGCAGTATGAGGTCGAAAGGTGTTGCTATAAGTAGTGAAGCGGAAAAACCTTCTAAGTTTGATTTTTAACTTTTTAAAGCAATTTCTTTCTAACCAACTTGCCTTGTTTGTCAACATATGATTGGTTGTCGATTCTTTTTCAAATTCATTTGTAAAAGTGCTGCAGAATTTCAATGATTAACAATTTAAAATATTTACAAATTATCCATTCTCCTTTTATAAGCATATAAAACATTTAAGTCACATACCTTAAATAAATTTATATACTTATTAAAACACATAGGAAAATTCTCCAAAAAGTCCCTTAAGTCACATTTAATATGTTTTCTAACATATATGAATTTCTTACCCAAAGCCAACATGTAATAGCCATAATTAATTTAAACCCAATTTAACCATTTTGTTCACTAAAATTCATAATAAATCCTAATTAATTCACAAAATTATAAAACTTGAAACCCATCCATAAAATAATATTTCTGACCTTATATCAAAATCATAAAGCATTTGGATGTCATTTGATAGGTTTTCAATCATAACTTATCATAAAATTCTATACGAACAAACAAAATTCATCAACAAGCCTATATATCAATTTATAATCCAAAACATGGCATAATACTTTGCAAAACATATTCGGATCTGATCTAGGACCGAAAATAAGAAAAAATGAGATGTAACATATTATTTACCATAGCTTGTCGATAAGGAGTTGAGATTTGCTCTTGGATTAAATTGATTAAGCTTCTTCCTCCTGATTTTAACTTATCTTCCTCTTTCTTTCTCCTAATGGTGGCCAGCCTCACTTGAGTTTTTTTTTTGTTTGTGAATGTGTAAAATGAAAGTGTCATGAGTGTTCAGGGTATAAGAATATAATAACGTATTCCCATTTTGCCCATATCTATTACCCTTACTTATTTCACTTTAATTCTCTTTTGTTCATTAGTTAATTAGGCACTTCTACCTTCTAATTATTCAAATCCCAATCCCTTAACCATTTACATTATTTCATTTAATTTACCTAATAATATATCCTAAATAATGTCAGTCAAAATTAGGGTCGCAATAGTCTCCCCTCCTTAATGAATTTCATCCTTGAAATTACGATTAGGCACTCATCAAAACCAATCAAAAAGGTAAAACATACCATGAAACAAGTCAAGATAAGTATCTCGAATCTTGCTCTCGGTTTACCAAGTGTGGTCTTTCTCATCATCACTCCCCTGGACTTAACTAATCAGATTGTCTTGTTCCTTAGCCTCATTTCATCACTCGTGACTACGAACTAGTTTTCTAACTATAGCCAAATTCGGCTCCACTGCTAAGTCATCTAACACACTCGGTGTTATAGTTGTCTCTAAATTTCTGATACACTTCCTTAGATGAGAAATATGAAAAGCATTATGGACACCTACCAAACTGTTCGGTAACTCCACTCTATATGCAAGTTTTCCGATCCTTTCTACAATAGGGAATGGTCCAACGAATCTCAATGCCAACTTTCCCGATATCCCGAATCTAATAACACGTTCATCGGGGATACCTTGACGAAAACATTATTTTCGACTGAGAACTCTAAGTCTTTTGTTGCTTATCAGCATAGCTCTTCTTCCTAGGCTAAGCTTTCATTTTGGGTCGAATTAACCCAATCTTTTCTGCAGCTTCCCTAACTAAATTTGGACCAAGAATTAATCTATCCCCGATCTTTAACCAACAAACTTGAGATTTGCATGGCCTTATACAAAGCTTCAAACGGTGTCATCCTTATACTAGCCCGATAACTATTGTTATACGAAAACTCGATTAATTGTAGATGGTCTTCCCATGATCCCCCAAATTCTAATACACAAGCTCTTAACAAATCTTCTAAGATTTGGTTAATTCTTTTAGTTCGCACATCTGTCTATGGATGGTAAGCGGTACTCATCTTGAGCTCGGTACCCAACGTCTCATGTAGATTCTTCCAAAACTCACTAGTGAATAAGGAATCTCTATCAATTATTATGCTATTAGGAATTCCATGTAGTCTAACTACATTCTTCATAAATAATTTAGCCAAAACAGGTGTCGTTTTGGTTGACTTAATTGGAATGAAATGGGCACTCTTAGTCAGCCTTTCCACTATAACCCACATACTTTCATTTCCTCTATTCGACCTTGGAAACCCATCTATAATATCCATCGAGATAGGATTCCATTTCCAAACTGGAACATCTAAAGGCTAAAGTAACTCACTTGGTTTCTAATGTTTGGCTTTTACCCATTGACAGTTCAAACACTATATCACCCATAAGCCAACATCTCTCATCATATTTTCCTAGAAGAAACTTCTTTTCATATCCCTATACATATTAGTTCCTCCCGGATGAATAGTGAACTTTGAACAATGGCATTCTTCTAGAACTTCCTTCCCAATATTTCCCACATTCTAAACATACAGTCTTCCTTTCTTCCTTAACCATCCATTTTGGCCAAGACTGAAATCTTTCAAGTCATTGCCATCTGTTCCCTTTCTTAACTTTCTGATCCATTTAGCTAATAATGAATCTTTCCCTTACTTAGAAGCAATCCTTTTGATCATCATTGGTCAAACTTCTAAACAAGACAATTTAGCAGTTTTTGTACTATAACTACTCTTAGATCTCTAGTGTTCTTTGCATGTAGTCAACGCTTCTAAATCTTTCCACCCAGCTATCATTACCAACACTGCGTTCTGATGTTTTCAACTAAGTGCATCTGCAACGTTGTTTCCACTTCTTGGTGTATACTTATTACCAAAGTCATAAGCGGCTAAAAACTCTAACCCTTTGTAACATTCCATATCTAGAGGCTCGAAGCTAAGCGCTATAGATGATGTTGTTATCCATAATATTAACTTCTGGTGACCAAATACGGTAATGTTAATGGTATTCCATAATATTAGAAGCACATGAATATGAAACAAAATCACAAATTTCAAAAACAACTTTTTTGATTACATTTCACAAAACATGATTCATATCCCATTACATAATCCTAATCATTTCCCATATTCAGATCAAGTATAATTAGTACAAAATATGCCAAGAGCGACATACGAAGATGCCCACTTGGTTGACCAGAGTACTAAATGGTCATAACTGACTTAATACAACACAGTAGAAATAAACAACAAAAAAACTTCTACATAGCTAGCCATCAGCCACCTGCTCATCTTCAGAAGCTTTATTTATCAACCTACTAAAACTGTAAATCCTCAACCCTCAACCTACTCAAATCAATTTTAAGCACTCAAAAGTTTAACGGGAAGAACATAAAATCAAAGCCATGCATATAGCCTGGTGTAAATAATACTATACGTATCGATTATTTGATAATAAGTGAGGTCACGCCACATAGCGGAACGATTTTGCCTTCACTAATATCCCTTTAAAACATATCTTTTGCGAATCTTAATCCTACAACCAAAACTAGTTAAAACAATAATATGAATATCATGAAAGAATATAAATCAAGTAACAAATGGACTATCTGTCCGAACAATATAGTTTTGTTTGGCCAACTACTAACCTTTGGCTTACTCAAGCCTACCAGACAAAATAAACAAATAATCTAACTTCTGTTAGATACCCCTCTTCTAGACAATCTGTCCCTGACTTAATTCTCCAGGGTCAACTAATCCTAATGGTTTTGTGGTCTCAGCAATAACCTATCTCTGTACATATATATATTCCTTTATGTATGTAACTTCATTTTAGTCTTACTTGTGACAAAGCCTTACACACTGGAATTTTGGACTAAATTAGCTAGAGGCTAATAGCTAATATATAGGGCACGATCCTATACCAGTACCATGTAGTATTTTAATGTCTAAGACATTTTACTTAGGGTTAACTACCCATAAATTTCCCTTGAAAATCAATTCTTTCAAATTGATTTAAACCTTTAAATATCCTTTAAACAAGGAAAATGTACTCTGTGCTTTACTCAAATCACCTTGTCATGTTATATATGCTTTACACAAAACTACGTTAACGAAAACATTTAAACTTTGAAATTACCCCTTTCAACCCATTGAAAGTACCCCTTTCATTTCAAGTGAAACCTTAGGCCGAAAGGCCAAACATACCTTTCGAAATCATTGGAAAATATCACCTTCGAACGATTAGAACCTTAGACATCCAATTTTTAATACACTTAACATTGTCTTTCCAAAACATTAGAAACCTTCCTTTTAAACTTTTCAAAACTATTGGGGAACTACCCCTTCGAAACCTTCATTTAGACCTTTCGAATGCATTGAAATCCTTTGTAAACATCAAGCCTTTCCAAAGCATTTGGGTTCAAATAAAACACGGTGAAACCTTTCGAAACCATTTAAAACTATGTTATTCGAAACCTTTGGGTTTGTCTTTAAAAATATCAAAAGGGTCATAAAAGAACAGGGTCGAAAACAACATTTTCGAAAGCTATTTCCTAAGTAAAAGAAGTGATGGTGTCGAAACCATTCCATTCGAAAGCAATGGAGAAGCGACTTGGATTTTAAAACAAAGGGACCTTTCGAATGCACTGCATCGAAAGGAAAAAGGTGGCAGCAAGGGGTTTCGACCCAGGCGAAAGCAATTTCATAAAACAAAGGCACAACCATTTCTTCAAAACCATTCAACCTAGTCGAAAGCTAACAAAGCCGAGAGCTAATTAAGTCAAAAGCCAAGCAAGTGCATTCTCTTTGAAAAACAAAGACTTTCTTCGACCCCTTCGGAACCTCATGCTTTCAACTTCATACCTTTCGCTTTAGTCCAATTCGCTACGTACCAAGTATTGATACCAAGCACATTGGTTTCGACTGAGAAGAAGGCAGAAGTACTGGGTCAGAAGCTAAGTGCCGAAAATGGTGAAACGTGTAAAAAGCACGTCTAAACTGATTTTTTTCCATTTTAAATAATTCTTTTCAACTAACCTGCCTTATTTTTCAAGACATAATTGGTTGCTAATTTATTTTCTAAAAGTGCTGCCAATATTTCATAAATAAACAATTTAATTTACTTACATAATACCCCTTCTCTTTATATAAATATATAAAATATTTATGTCCCATACCTCAAATAATTTTATATATCTATTAAAATACTAAGAAAAAAATCTATAAAAATTCCTACAAATCATTTTTAATATCTAACATATATAAATTTCAAACCCAAAATATATATAATTTGGCCATAAATTATTTTAAACCCAATTATCCATTTTCCACATTAGAAAATTAATATGAAATCCATATTAATTCAGAAAATTGTGAAAATTGAAACCCATTTCTAAAATATCTTTACTGATCTAAATCCAAAATCACAAGGCATTTGGAAGTTATTTAGTAGGGCTTTTACATTAAAACATATCATAAAATCTATATGAGTTATCATAAATCATCAACAAGCGTATATCTCCATTTCTACAATCAAAACATGGCAAATAACTTCACAAAATAATTCGGATATCATCCCAATACTGAAAGCAGTAAGAAAACATGAGATGCAGCAGTCATTATTTACCTTAGCTTTGAGATCAGGGTGTTGAGATTTGATCTTTATTTTTGTTGTTTAAGCTTTCCTCTTAACCCTAGCTTCATCTTCTCTTGTTTTCCCTTAATGGTGATCGATCTCTTACTTTGGTTTCAGTTTTGTGAATATAGAAATGAACATATAGAATATGGCTTAAGGGGTTTAGGGTATACGATAATACTTATTCCCATATTGCCCTTGTCTATTTCCCAACATTTTATTCCATCTCAATTTTACTTACTTCATTTGTTAACATGGCACGACTACCCTTACTAATAACAAACCACAATTTCTTAACCATTTTACATTATTTCATTTAATTTACCTAAGTAAATGTTACTAAATAATTATACATAAAATTAGGGTCATTACACCACCTCTGTTTTCTCGTATTCAACTCCTTGTGAGAGAATAAATAACTCAGAGACTTATGATCCGTATACAACTCAAATCTCTTTCCTAAGAGGTAATGTCTCCACACCTTCAATGCAAAACTTACTGCAGCTAATTCCAAATCGTGTGTTGGATATCTAACTTCATGCTGTCAAAGCTGTCGAGATGTATAGGTAATCACTTTACCCTTTTGCATTAACACAGCTCCTAATCTTGTTACACATGCATCCGTGAACGCTACTAAGTCCTGATTCTCCTCTGGAACAACCAACACAGGTGCATTCATCAATAAGTGTTTTAGCTTATGGAATGCTTCCTCACACTTATCAGTGTAGACAAACTTCCATCTTTCCGCATTAGCTTAGTCATCAGCGCCGCTATCCATGAAAAGTCCTTAATGAATCTCCGATAATGCCTAACTAATCCAAGAAAACTCTTTATTTTAATCATAGTCTCAGGTCTCTTTCTATTATTCATCGCCTCAGTCTTAGTCAAATCTATGGAAAACCCTTTCACTGAGACTACATGATCAAAAAAACTTCATTTCCTTTATCCAGAAATGACACTTCAAAATTTTCTCTTTCAGTTAGTGCTGCCTCAACGTCTCAAGCACCACCTTAAGATGAACGTCATGCTCTCTTTCATCTTTAGAGTATAACAAAATTTCATCTATGACTACCAGTACGAACCTATCCAAGTGCTCTTGGAAAATTCGATTCATCAAATGTACAAAGAATGCTGGCGCATTAGTTAGTCCGAATGGCATTACTAACCATTTGTACGATCAACCTCTGGTTCTAAACGGTGTCAAACGAATACTATCCTCTGCCACTCTAAGTTGACGGAACCCTGTTGCTAAATCCAATGGGGAAAGTACTTTGGTTCCACTCAACTGGTCGAACAAATCATCAGTTATAGGTAACTCATATCAATTCTTTATCGTCTTCTCATTCAACATATAATAATCGATAAATAAAATTAGTGCTTCGTTCGGTTTCTTGGAAAAATCCGTGGCTACTCCCCAAGGCGAACTGCTTAGTCTAATAAAATTCTTACCTTCTAAATCCACCAACTTCACCTTTAGCTCCCTCATCTCAATAGGTTTCATTCTACTTGGCGGTCTACTCACTGGTTCTGCCCCTGGCACTAAATCTATATGAAACTAAATAGCTTGTTTTGACGACAATCCTACTACAGGTTCAAAGACATCTGTGAATTCTTGTAACATCTCTTATTTTGTGGCTCAAAGCTAAGCGCTACAAATGCTGCAGTCATCTATAGTATTAAATTTCGACGACCAAATACGCTTAAGTTAATGGTATGCATAATATCAGAAGCACATGAATATGAAACAAAATCATAGATTCCCAAAAAACATTTCTGATTACATTCACAAAACTAGTTTCATATTCCATTACATAATCCTAATCATTTTCCAGGTTCAGATCAAATATAATTATTTCGTAAATACGCCAAGAGCGACATATGGAGATCCCTCCTTGGATGACAGAGTACTATATAGGCATAAAGTATCTTAATACATCACATCGGAATAATAAAAACAACAACTCCTAATATAACTAGCATTATCCATCTGCTCGTCTCCGGGAGCTTTATTTACCCTTCTACTAAACCTGTAAACCAAAACTCTCAATTTGCTCAAATTAATTTTGAGCACCCGAGAGTTTAAGGGGTAAAACTTAAACTTCAAGTCAGACATAAAGCCTAGTATGAATAATACTTCTCCAGGGGTCACCTAATCCTAATGGATTTTCAGGTTTACCAATAACCTATCTTTCATCTCTATACATATATATTCCTTTCTGTGTATAACCATCATTGAAGTCTTACATGTGACTAAGCCCTACACACTAGAACTTTGGACTAAATGAGCTAGGGGATAATAGCTAATGTATAGGGTGTGACCATATACCAGTCCCATCTGGTATATAAATATCCGATTCATTTAACTTAGGGATAACTTCCCTTTAAATTTTACTTGAAAATTTTTCAATTTGATTTAACTCTTTAAATCATCTTAACAAGGAAAACATACTATTTGCTTTACTCAAATCTCTTTGCCATGATATATGATTTACTCAAAATATTGTTGATGAAAACATTTGGAACCTTTGTTTAAACCTTTAAACAATCTCTTTCGAAAAATTTGGATGTATCCCTTTTGATATAAGTAAATTACTTTACTTTATAACCTTAGTCCGAAAGGTCAAAACATAGCTTTCAAAACCTTTAACAATGTCCTTTCGAAAACATTGAAAACATTCCTTTCGAAAGTTTTATAAACCTCAGGCATCTTCTTTTAAAACAGCACCATAATGCTTTTCAAAAACATTGAAAACCTTTCATTTAAACATTGAGGTAAACCTTTCGAAAAAATTGGGGAATCACCCCTTCGAAACCTTTATCATATACCTTTCGAAAATACTGGGGAGCCTCCTTTTCGAAACCATTATTAGCAACCTTTCGAAAGAATTAAAGTACACTACTTAAAACAAACCTTTTGAAAGCTTTGATTTCAAGTTAAAATATGTGGAAGAACCTTTCAAAACCATCTGAAGTCATTCTTTTTGAAACCCTTGGGTTTACTTTCAAAACGTCAAAAAGGGTTTTAAAACACCTAATTCTAAAGCAACTCTTTCCAAAGCAATTTCCTAAGTAAAGAAGTGGATGGTGTCGAAACCAATCCCTTCAAAAGCATTAGAGAAGTGGCTCTAATTTAAAAACAAAAGGACTCTTTCGAAGGCACTGCTTCGAAAGGTACAAAGGCAACAGGTTGGGGTTTGGACCCCTTTGAAAGCATTTACTTAAAACAGGGGCTCAACCTTTTTTGAAAGCTCCTTTCTTCAAAACAAATTTGAAGACTAGTCGAAAGCTGGCCAAGTCGAAGGCTATCTAGTTTCAGCCCTATACTTTTCGCCTATATTCAATTTACTACGTACCAAGTCTTTGATACCATGTGCATTGGTTATAATCTGGTTGAAGGCGGAGGTACTAAGAAGAAAGGTGGCTGCCGAAGAGGGTGAGATAGCAGAACCTTAGAAAATCTTATTTTCGACTATAAAAAGTAATTCTTTTCACCTAACCTGCTTATTTGTAATTATATAATTGGGTGCCTTTACTTAATCAAAATATTTTTTGAAAGGCGCTGCCGACTTTTAGAGATTAATATTTTAAAACATTAACAAATAGCCCATTCTCCTTTTATAAACATAAAAAACATTTAAGTCCCATACCTTAAATAATTTTATATATTTATCAAAACACTTAGGAAAATGTTACAAAAATTCACATAAATAACTTTTAATATATTTGCTAACATATTCAAATTTCTGACCCAAAACATATATATAATTGCCTTAATTAATTCTAAACCCAAATAACCATTTTCTTCACTAAAAAAATTAATAATAAATCTGCATTTATTTAGAAAATTATAAAACTTGAAACCCATCTCTAAAATATCATTTCCGACCATATATTAAAATCGCAAGGCATTTGGATGTTATTTGATAAGTTTTTCAACTCAAAACATGTCATAAAATCAATAAGAATAAGATAATTCATCAACAAGCATTTATATATCCAAACATCATTCAAACTATGGCAATATACTTGCAAAAAATTCGGATTTGATTCTAGAAATCAAAATATCAAAAATATGAGATGGAACAATTATTCATCTTAGCTTTGTTCTTAAAGAGTTGAGATTTTATCTTTTATTGAATTTGATTAAGCTTTTCGTCTTAATTCTTGCTTAACCTCTTCTTACTTCTCCTTAATGGTGGTCGGCCTTTGGTTTAGCTTTAATTTGATTATGAACGTGAGAATAATATGGTATAAGGTTTAGGGTATAAGAATATAGCTTATCCATATATCGCCCTTACTAAATTTTCCTTCTATATTTCAATTTAATTCCATTTTCTTCATTAGTTTCACTAGGCACGGCTACCCTTTAAATTAAACAAATCTCAATCCATTAACCAACTTACATTATTTTATTTTATTTAACTAATAAAATATCATAAATAATGCTACATAAAATTAGGGTTGTTACAGACTCCCCTCCTTAAGGAATTTCATCTTCGAAATTACGATAAGGTACTCATCAAAATCAATCAAAAATGTAAAACATACCATGAAACAAGTCAAGATAAGAATCTCGAATCCTACCCTCGGTTTCCCAAGTACAGTCCCTCTCGTCGTCACTCCAGTGGGCTTTAACTAATCTGACTGCTTTGTTCCTTAGCCTCTTCTAATCACTCATGACAATACGAGCTGGTTTTCCAACTATAGTCAAATTTGGTTCTACTACTAAGTTATCAAACACGGTCGGTGCAATAGTAGTCTCAGGATCTCGAATAGAGTTCCTCGGATGAGAAACAGGAAAAATATCATCGACTCCTGCCAAACTGTTCGATAACTCTACTCTATATGCGAGTTTCCCGATCATATTTATAATAGGAAATGGCCAACAAATCTCAACGCCAATTTCCCTAGTTTCCCGAATTGAATTAAACCTTCCATCAGTGATGTCTCAATGAAAATGTGATCATCAACGGAGAATTCTAAGTCTTTCCATCTTCTATCTTCATAACTCTTCTGCCTAAACTGAGCTTCCTTCATTCCAGCTCGAATCAACTTAATGTTCTCTGCAGCTTCTCTGACTAAATCTGGACCAAGAAATAACTTATCCTCGGTCTCTAACCAACAAATGAGAGATTTTCATGGCCTTCCACACAAAGCCTCAAACGGTGCCATCCTTATACTAGCTTGATAACTGTTGTTATATGAAAACTCGACTAAGTGTAGATGGTCTTCCCATGATCCTTCAAAATCTAGCGCACAAGCTCGTATAAATCTTCCATGACTTTGTTAACTCTTTCTGTTTTCCCATCTGTTTGCGGATGGTAAGCGATGCACATCTTGGGCTTGGTATCTAAAGTATCCTCCAGACTCTTCCAGAACTCGCTAGTGAATAAGGAATCTCTATCAGTTACTATACTACTAGGAATTCCATGAAATCTAACTATATTCTTTATAAACAACTTAGCTAAAACAGGTGCCATTCTGGTTAACTTAACTGGAATGAAATTGGCACTCTTGGTTAATATGTCTACTATAACCCATATATTTTCATTTCCTCTATTTGATCTTGGCAACTCATCTATGAAATCCATTGAGATAGAATCCCACTTCCATACTGGAACAACTAATGGCTGAAGTAACCTACTTGGGTTTTAATGTTCGGCTTTTACCCGTTGGCAGTTCAGACACTGCTTCACCCATAATCCTATATCCCTCATCATACCTTCCTAAAAGAAATTTCTCTTCATGTCGTGATACATCTTAGTTCCTCCCGGATGAATAGTGAACTTAGAGTGATGGCATTCCTTAAGAACATCTTTCCTGATGCTTCCCACCTTCAGAAAACATAGTCTTCCTTTCTTTCTCAACCACCCATTTGGTTAAAACTGAAATCCTTCAAATCATCACTCTCCGTTCTATCCTTTAACTTCTTGATCCATTCAGGAAACATTGTATCCTCTTCTTGCTTAGAAGCAATCCTTTCAATCATAATTGATCAGGCTTCTAAACATGATAACACTACAGTTTCTCCACTAGATCTAGCATCAGATCTCCACCGTACTCTATATGTCGTCAACATTTCCAAATCCTTCCACTCAGCTATCATCGCCAAACTGCATTCTAATGCCTTATGTTAAGCGCATCTGCAAGCTTGTTGCCTTTTCCTGATGTGTACTCAATTCCAAAGTCATAAGCAGCTATAAATTCCAACCATCTACACTGTCTCATATTCAGCTCCTTCTGAGAGAATAAATACTTCAATGACTTATGATCCGTATATAACTTAAATATTTCTCCCAAAAGGTAATGCCTCTGCACCTTTAGCGCAAAAATCACTACAACCAATTCCAAATCATGTGTCAGGTGTCTCATCCTCATGCAGTCTAAGCTGTAGAGAAGCATAGGCAATCACTTTACCTTTTTGCATTAACACAGCTCCTAACCCAATTCAACATGCATCTGTATATACCACTAAATCTTGATTCCCTTCTGGAATGACAAACATAGGTGCATTAGTCAATAAATCTTTCAGCTTCTGGAACGCCTCCTCACACTTATCGATTCAGACAAACTTCACCTCCTTTCTTGTTGGCTTAGTCATTGGTGCTGCTATCCACGAGAAATTCTTAATGAATCTCCGATAGTATCTAGATAATCCAAGAAAACTCTTTATCTCGGTCATTGTTGCAGGTCTCTTCCAATTATTCACTGCTTCAATCTTAGTCGGATCTACAGACAGCCCTTTCTTTTAGAATACATGACCAAGAAACTTCACTTCTT
This sequence comes from Allium cepa, assembly GCA_030765085.1. Classification (NCBI taxonomy): domain Eukaryota; kingdom Viridiplantae; phylum Streptophyta; class Magnoliopsida; order Asparagales; family Amaryllidaceae; genus Allium; species Allium cepa. Next base: position 506,317,229 of record CM060941.1, on the reverse strand, counting down.
TCTTCCCGAAATGACACTTCGAAAATTTTGTTTTTAGCCGATATTGCCTCAACGTCTTAAGCACCACTCTAAGATAAACTTCATGCTCTCTTTCACCTTTAGAGTATACCAAAATATAATCTATAAAAACCAACACAAACCTATCCTAGTGCTTTCGAAAAATTTGGTTCATCAAATCTATAAAGAATACCGGCACTTTAGTTAGTCTAAACGGTATTACTAACCATTTGTATGATCTGTATCTGGCTCTAAACGCCATCAAAGGAATACTATCCTCTGGCATACTAAGCTGATGGAATCCCATCGCTAAGTCCAACTAGGAAAATACCTTGGCTCCACTCGACTGGCCGAACAAATTGTCAATTCAAGGTAACAAATATCAGTTCTTTATCGTCTTCTCATTCAATTTACGATAATCGACATATAACCTTAACGATCTGTTTGTCTTCTTGGAAAATACGGCGGCTGCTTCTATGGAGAACTTCTTGGTCTGATAAAAATCTTACTTTCCAAATCCACCAACTGCACCCATAACTCCCTCATCTCGGTTGGTGTCATCCTGCTTGGCGGTCTACTTATTGGTTCTGCTTCTTGCACCAAATCTCTGAAACTCAATGGCACGTTTCGGTGGCAATCCTACTACGGGTTCAAAAACATCCATGAATTCTCTAACCACGAAAAATCGATTTGACTCGTCTTCTACCTTTACAACACCCAACAAAACATTTACCTCACAGCTAGAGCTTTCTGCAGTATATACAACCCGATCACTAAAGTCAGGGTGTTCAAGTGATATTTTCCTGTCATGGCGAAATATCCTAGCATTTTACTTACTTAACCAAACCATACACAAATAACTTCGAACCCTATGAAATCAAAAACATACAAACTACAAGAAAACACATGACTTAATAATTCAAACTCTATGTGGTCACATCTCATCCTAAGAGTCACTTAACCTCCTAGCAGGTTTGCAAACCTTAAGGAAGTAACTAGGTATGGGATTCTAGGTTAAGCTTATCTACCAAACATTGAGATATAAAAGATTGTAGTGCACGGGTATCAAACAGAACTCTAACTGATATACCATGAATAAAAAGCGTACCTCCCAACACAGCTTTTTAGCTATCCTCTACTGTTGGTCTCGAGGTAGCTGGTTCCAATGCAAACATCTTGCCTTTTCCATCCTTGGCTGGCTCCTTGCACTGGTTCTTATAGTGCCCAATCTGATCAAAGTTGAAGCACTTTATTCCTTTCTTCTCAGCAGCTTTCTTTCCCTTACATGTCTGGCACTCATGGGCATAGTATAATTTCTTGTCACACTTGTAACAAACTACTTATGCCTTTCCCTTCTTAGTAGCTCCACCTTTTTGAGCTGTTGTGTGCATTTCCACCACCGAACCAGCGAGCACGGGGACACCACCGAACCAATGCTTCTCCCCTACATGCCGAACCAGAACCTTCTCCCCTAAATGCCGAACCAGAACCTTCTCCCCTAAATGCCGAACCAGATGCCTCTCCCCCTACATACCGAACCAGCTCCTCTACCATCCCCTACCGAACCAAACCTTGCTCTACTACATGCCGGACCAACCGCATCTCCATGCGCACCGAACCAACCCCTTCTCCAACATCTCACCGGACCAACTCCCCTCGCTACCAAGCCGCCTACGGCCGAACCAACTCCACCATGTCCCACCGGTCCAACGGCTACCGGACCAACAAACATGCCAAACCATCCCTCGCCCATCCATCACCGGACCGACCTACCTAACCTACCACCGAACCACCTTTTACCAGATCAAATTCCACCGAATCCTACCGAGCCAAACGTCATCCACTCTCCACCGAACCAAAGCATACCGAATCAACACTGCCAGGCCAGATTGCATCAGCCCGGGCCCACCAGCAGCTATACACATCCAAGACCCTGCCCCCGACCTCACTTTATAAATAGAGAGGCAGGGGTACGACAATGGCAGACAAGTTTGAGAGCTCAAGCACGGAAGGAACTTTCAAACAACTTTCATATACTTGTATACAAAGCTTTGTACTTGTAATCTGAAAGAAAAAGGAGAATAACATATAAAGTGGACGTAGGCACGTTCTGGCCGAACCACTATAAATCTGTGTGTCTTTTACAGTTTAGTCTCTGCTTTTCATATATTTGCGTAAATCACCCAAATCACTAGAAACAACATAAAATCAACTAATTCATACGACTTGGAGGTGTTTGCCCATTTTTTGTGCAAACATTTTTGGTGCTTTCGCTGAGAACCGAGCTAGAAGCTACAGCTTCTCCTACTCAACCATCTTCCTCACAGCATCGTTCCTTGCTCCGACAACATGACTTCCAGGCAGAGGAGAGATGTTAATAAAGGAAAGAACATCGCAACTAGCAGTATCCCAGATCCAGTGGCCTCGAATCAAGAGAATCATCCCGTTTTAACAGCAATACCAGATGAAAATCAGGCAATTCCAACAGCCCCCGCCGCGGAACAACCAATTACTAGGGCAGATCTAGACAGGGTTGTGGCTGAAGTAACTAACCGCTTCGCATCTCAACAAGAAGCCCTGGTGGACCAACTCATGTCACACCTAAGGGATGCTGAAGAATCCAACCGCAACACCGAATCATGGGGTGAGTCCCAATCTGGAGGATCTGGGAGGCAACAAAGACCTTTCTTCTTCGAAGAAGTTAACAACAGAAATAGCCATGGTAGGAGCCGAGCCCGGACTCAACCCGAATTCCGACCCGAGGAAACACTTGAAATCGAACCCGACGGGGGAGGTGCCAGGCAGGGGTCGGATTTAGCTGAGCCTGTCATGCTACCTAACCATGAAAACACCAGTAGACAGGGCCGAGCTGTAGTCCAGCCCGAAGTTGGACCCGAGGAAGCGCTGAGAACAGAACCCAGCAGGGGAAGATCAAGGTGAAGGCCAACTATGGCTGACCCCAGCATGCCCCCAGAAGAGCAGAGGCAGCCTTTGGAGAATGTTAGGAGTGACAAACGATACCATCCCTACAAGTCATCTGGACGGAATCAATCCCGCAGGGAAGAACCAAACTCATTTTTGTCCGCTCCCAGTTCTGATGAAAGGATGGCGCGATTGTTCAGAGAGTGCATCCAACAGGAGCAAAGAGATCGGGGGATAGGTGCTAGGGTAACCAGCCCCTTCACCCGCAATATCGAAACTGCCATCAACCCCCGAGAATGGAAAATGCCAACGATGGAACCTTACAAGGGAACCTATGACCCCATCGTACACTTACAAAGGTACACCCAGCATATGCTCATGAGCGGAGCAACAGAGGGAGTGTTGTGTAAATGCTTCCCACTATTCTTGGCAGATCTAGCTACCTCCTGGTTCTGCCACCTACCCCAAGGGTCCATCAGCTCATGGGAAAATGTTGAAAGAAAAGTTCATCAGTCAGTTCCGCATTCATGTGGAGCAACCCAAGGACGCTTATTCCTTATCTAATATCAAACATAAACCCGGAGAAACATTGCAACAATATCTAACCCGATTCAACGCCGCGGCAACTGCAGTCCAAGATGCCGACGAGAAACTTATCCCAATGGCCCTCTGCAGTGGTGTACATCCAGATACTAAATTTGCTAGAAGACTAACCAAGGAAAAACCAGCTACTTTACCTGATTTCTTCCATGAAGCTGGAAAGTATATGAGACTTGAGGACGCTGCCACTGAGAGGCAATCAGGGCAACAGGCTAAGACGGCTACAGACAAGGTCCCCGCTGCAGCAAAGGATGTTCGAAGAAATGACTCTAGAGACAATGCTGGGGGCAAAAAGGGAGAAAAGCGCTTATATCGACCAGGACCAAGATTTGACTATTACACTCCTTTGAATGAAACGATCGAAAACATCTTCCTAACCACTCAAGACGAAGTTAGATACAAGCGCCCCCCGCACAAGAAGGAGTCAGATAGCGCACTCAAATCTGGAAAGTTCTGCCGCTTCCACGAATCCCACGGACATGACACCAATGAATGCCACCATCTACGGGACTTGATTGAAGAACACACCAGAAGGAGGAGACTGGAGCGCTATGTAAAAGGCCAGAACAGGACTTCAACTCATGCCAATAAGAATCCTGGACTACCCCTCCCCCAGAAGTAGGCGGGGGAAATCGCAACACCAGCGGCTCTAGTCAAGAGAAGATAGTGGTCCACACCATATCAGGAGGACCGCACATCACCGACAGAAGCTGGGCGGAGATGGAAAGATACGGTAAGTCACTGAGGAACGCTGAAGGCTGCGTTAATTCTGTTATGGAAGAACGCCACCCGAAACGGAAAGAGAATGACGACATCACATTCAGTAGGCGTGATCTAGAGGGAAGACGGTACCCACACATGGATCCTATGGTCATCTCTGCCTGGTTCGGACCAGCCAAAGTTTTTCGAATTTTAATAGACACTGGAAGCTCGGTGAATATCCTATTCAAGCATGCTTTCGACAAAATGAAGCTATCAATGAAGGATGTGTCTCCCTGCAGCAAACCACTACATGGTTTCACTGGAGATGCGAAGATGCCCCTCGGGCAACTGGACTTTTTTGTTGAAATAGGAAGTCATCCCCGCTGCGCTGTGCGGAAACAAACATTTGTGCTAATAGAGAACCACTCGGCCTACAACGCCTTTTTGGGAAGACCAGCCTTGTCTGACTTCCAAATTGTCCTAGCCCCGTGGTGCCTGAAGATGAAATTTCCAACCGATAACGGAATAGGAGAAATAGAGGGAGATCAAGACGCTGCTCGAGACTACTATGTAACTGAACTTCGCAATAACCGTAGAAAAGATAAAGGGAAAAATGCAGAGACTACTCTCTGCATGAAAAGCTTGGAAGCATAGAAACTAAAGAAAGCCCCTCCTCTTCGATATACCAGTGATCCTTTCAATGAATTAGACCCCAGGGACAAAGAGGAGGAGGCCACAGCCGAGCCTACAGAGGCTATGGAATTCGTATCTACAGACAAACACGACCCAAGTAGACTGCTGAGAGTCGGGTCTCAGTTACAAAAAGAATTAAAGAATCAACTCATTGATCTTCTTCGCCACAACATGAATGTACTCGCATGGACGCACGCTGACATGACAGGAATCTACCTAGATGTAGCATGCCACGTACTGAACATCGATCCCACAAAGGTGCCAGTAAAGCAGAAAAAGAGAAGCATGGGGGCAGAACGATCCGCAGCCCTAGAGGAAGAAGTAAAGAGCCTATTTTCCAATGACTTCATACGAGAAGCCATCTACCCAGAATGGATCGCCAATCCGGTACTGGTAAAGAAAGCTAATGGGAAGTGGCGAACATGCATCGATTTCTCCAACTTAAATAACGCTTTCCCAAAAGACTGCTTCCCACTCCCCCGAATCGACCAACTCGTGGACAGCACTGCCGGACATGAACTCTTATCCTTTATGGACGCATACTCAGGATATTACCAGATCCCTATGCACGCCCCCGATCAAGACCACACTAGTTTCATCACTGACCGGGGATTGTGCTGCTACAAAGTAATGCCTTTTGGACTTAAAAACGCCGGAGCTACTTATCAGCGCCTTGTCAACAGGATGTTTGTGGAACTAATAGAACACACTATGGAAGTATATGTGGATGACATGCTGGTAAAATCAAGGAAAGCCAACGATCATATAAACCACCTGGATGAGATGTTTCAAGTACTTCGCCAATATGGAATGAAGCTGAACGCTTTAAAGTGCTCCTTCGGAGTATCGTCGGGAAAATTCTTGAGATTCATCGTTCATGCCAGGGGGATTGAAGCAAACCCCGAACAAGTTTGAGCTTCGCAAGATATCAAGATACCATCCACTCGAAGAGAGATGCAAAGCCTAAACGGGAAAGTGGCCGTCCTAAGTAGGTTCATCTCTAAAGCAACCGACAAATGCATCCCTTTCTTCGAAGCTCTAAAGAAAGACAAAGGAAAGTTCGAATGGACTGACGAATGCTCGACAGCCTTCCTTAACTTAATCGGACACCTCCAGAGACCACCGGTACTCTCAACTCCAGATGAAGGCGAGGAACTATACTTATACCTTACTGTATCGTCCCACGCTTTAAGCGCCGCTTTGGTAAGAGAAGACAACCGCGCGCAGCGGCCCGTATACTTTGTAAGCAAGAGATTTACAGGGGCAGAAGCCAGATACCCCAAACTTGAGAAGCTAGCATACTGTCTGCTAATCACGTCACGGAAACTGCGACACTATTTCCAATCTCATTCCATCAGAGTTTTAACCGATCAACCGCTAAGGCAAGTACTCCATCGCCCCGACAATTCTGGGCAATTACTTAAGTGGTGCATTGAACTAAGTCAATATGATATCACCTACCATCCTCGCACCGCTATCAAGGGGCAAGCCATAGCTGATTTCATTGCCGAATTCACTACTAACGAAGGTAAGGAGCAATCTGAAATAGCAGAAGATATCAAGTGGAATCTCTTCGTAGATGGAGCGTAAAACTAACAAGGCTCGGGGGAAGGTGTTGTGATAATCGCCCCCAGGGGAAGGAGGCTGCACTACGCCCTAAGGTTGGAATTCGATGCCACCAACAATGACGCTGAATACGAAGCGGTGATAGCTAGACTAGAACTGGCCTTTGAGATTGGAGTCGGCTCTTTATGTCTCCATAGTGATTCTCAACTCATTGTAAATTAAATACTGGAAGACTTCCAGACTCGAGGAGGACGACTCACAGCATATCTAAAAAAGACCAAGCAGCTGCTTAACCAATTGGATCACTATCTAATCAAACACATTCCTCGAGAAGAGAACCAAGAGGCCGACGAACTAGCAAAGCGATCTAGTATGAAGAACATCACTATTTTCGGAGCATTAACCATCTCAAAACAGCTAGCACCAAGTTTCGAGCAAGTGAATCTGATAGCTGCGATCGACGGAGAAACTTGGATGACTCCTATCCAGAAATATTTACAAGATGGCACACTGCCCGACATGCGTAACGAAATCAAGAAAATCTTGAGGAAAGCTTCCCGTTATACACTACAAGAAGGCATCCTCTATCGGCGCGGCTTCTCTAATCCCTAATTAAGGTGTATCGCTGGAAGGGAAGCCAGGGAAGTCTTATCCAACATCCATCAAGGAAGTTGCGGAGATCACACTGGAGGGCAGACTCTGGCAAAGAAGATACTCCGATATGGATATTACTGGCCCACTTTAAACAAAGATGCCTTGGACTTCGTTAAGAGATGCGACAGATGTCATAAATTTGCCAAGATTCCTCGACTACCCACAAATGAGATTACTCAAATGACCAGCCCTTGGCCCTTTGCAGTATGGGGAATTGACTTGATTGGCGAACTGCCAACGGGCCGAGGCGGAGCCAAATATGCTATAGTGGCGGTTGACTATTTCACCAAATGGGTGGAGGCGGAACCTCTAAATAAAATATCTTCGGCAAAAGTTATCAACTTCTTGATCAAAAATATTATGTGCAGGTACGGAGTCCCACTCAAGATCATATCAGACAACGGACTTCAATTTGACAGCGAAGAATTCGTCGATTGGTGCCCAGAGCACGGAATTCACAAAAGCATCTCATCTGTAGCTTATCCTCAAGCAAACGGACAAGTCGAAGCCGTCAACAAAATTCACAAAACCTTAATCAAGAAGAAACTTGAAAAGTCGAAAGGCGCTTGGGTGGACGAACTTCCTACGGCACTTTGGGCCTATCGCACATCTTATAGAACTTCAACAGGGCATACTCCTTTCTCTTTGGCATACGGATCGGAGGCCATGCTCCCAGTTGAAACTATAGTGCCCTCTCACCGTAGGATCCACTACAACCCGAAAGAGAACGAAGAACTCCTCCTTATGTCTTTGGATCTAATTGAGGAGAGAAGAAACGATGCAGCACTCAAAGCAGTAGCTCATAAGCAAAAAGTTGCAGCACAATACGACTCCAAAGTCAAGCGCCGCAGCTTACAAGAAGAAGATCTTGTCCTCAAGCGGATCTTCCCGCGTCCCGGAGCGCTAGATCCAATCTGGGACGGACCCTGCGTAATTCATAAAGATCTCCGCAACGGATCCTATATTTTGTCAACAGTGGACGGAGAGGTGTTCCAGAGGGCATGGAACATCCAACACCTCCGCCGATAGTTTTCTTAACTTGTACTGCCCATATGAAGTGAATTAACAAAGAGAATCAGTGGATGTAGGCATTTTCGTGCCGAACCACTTTAAAAATCTTGTCTCTTTTTAACTTGTTCCTTTATATCTTGGCTGCTTGTTAAGCTTTACCCTTTTCTGTTGAACAAAATCATGTATAACGACATTTCCATACTGGAACTTCACGGTGCAACCTCACCAGGAAAAGACTCAACAGGTACTATGCGATTCTATGCACTCGCCAATGAGACACTTTTGCTCCAGCATCCCTCTGCTGCGGGTTAACTCATTGCTCGCGACTGCCCTCAAAGCCAACTGTAATGAGCCGATTATAAGCCATCAAGAAGGCCGACTATAGCCGATGGCAGCTCATTACGGCGTTCGGCTCGCCGGCAACTGTGAACCTACTTTAAGCCCCAACATAAGGTATGGCCAGCCAGGGGTAGTTCACGGTTGACGATCGGCACCCACGCTAGCCGGCCACAGTAAATCGAATAATACCCACGATTACGGGCCATAATGGTTCGGGTAGTTACTGTGCGCGATCCCGGCTCCGATATGTCTTAAGTGCGGCTGTGGTACAAAAGATAAACTCTCCGCAGAGGCGTAAGATGGGTGACAAATGTCTCCAAGACCCACAGTTAGGGAAATTGACTACAAAACCCGTTTGCCACGAACTTAAGCATATCGACGGCATTCCGTGACTGGAAGTTTTACTTTTCCTATATTTCCATTCCATTTAAATATTTTTCTTGTATCCTGCATAACGGTCCCCAAAGTACAGGACACTAAGTAGGAGGCATTCGCTCACGAGAATCTGAACCCGCAAACTGGGTGACAAGGCACTCAGCCGCATCCATGGTTAATTACACAAGATGTCCAAAGATACCCCCCGCAACCAGAACATGAAGGGCGGTACTCTTTTCTCTTGTACATAATCATGTAGCTATGACTTATTCATAACATTGCAAAACATGAGATTATATTTCAAGCAAAAGCTTAACATCGAACACAATCAAATCACAGGCATATGCATAACTATGTTTTTATACAGCACTTCAAAATAATAACAGCATTCAAAAGATAACAGAATCAGCTTATGTTATAAACTTATATAAAGACGTTCAGTAACATAATTACAACTTAAGAGTACATTAATGTTTTGAACTAGCATGTACAGGAATGTCAAGCAGACCAAATAAATTAACCAACTGCACCAGTGCTCCACCCTCGTCCTACCAGCTCTTCGAATCTACTTGACTGCAGGATCGGAGCTCCCAGCATGATGACCAGAGGTCCCGCCTGCCCAATTCAAAAGAGAATCCATCAATAACCATGAAAGATAAGCAATCAAATCATGAAATGATTAAAAGGGAAGACTTACCAGCGTCAGCTCCCTGGTCTTCATCCTCCAGTTGCACACCCACTTCCTCGGCGGCGAGCAGCCTCATGCCTTCCTTCACCGCCGCCTTCTCCTCCTTGGTGAACTGTGTGGTAACTACATCCATTCTGAAGGCTGTGCCACCCTCCTTATCCGCATCGGCCTTGGCCTCCTCCAAAGCCCGGAGATATATCCTAGCCATGACCCGGGGATAGTCATCCATCCAGGATAGATTACCCTTCTTCCAAGTACGGAAGTACATATCCTGCAACATCTCGTCCATCATCCCCTCATTCCCCTCAAACTCCCTTACCCAGGCCTCGGAGGACAGCAACTTAGCGATGGCAACATCCCTCTCCGATCGATATCTCAAGCGGTCAGCCTGGAGAGACCTCCTCATTTCCTCCATCTCTTCCTTTAGCCTGGCCTGAGCAAGCTCTGCGGCCTCAAGCCTCCCAGATAACTCCTCTACTTGCTCAAGATCCGCCCTCTGAACCTCATCCACCGTAGCAATGGCTATGTCAATCCGCTCCTTGCAGGCAGCCTCCATCTTTCGTAGTTCTGCCCTACTAGCCTCTTCCATAGTCTCCTTCAACCGCCTGGAGGCTGCCTCATGCTGAGAAATCTGAATGGTTTGATCGAAAATCTGTTTGGCCTGATCAGCAACCTTCAGCTGCAACCGAATATTAGCACTCCCAATCTCCTCTCCAGCCTTGACCAGACGGGGATGATGCCCCATCAACTTCCTGTCTCCTCCGCGACCCGATCAATATTAGCCTTGGCTTCGTCCCCCATGGTAACTACCCGAGTAGTAAGCAAATCGAGGTTTAAGGACTTAGCCTCATCAAGCACCCGTACCATGGGATTGCGGGGAAGAAGATGCTCACCCGTGGCCTCGTCAAAAGAGATATCCTGAAAACTCGGGTCCAGATCCGGATGGCCGACAAATGGGTTGCGAACCAAACCAGGATGGTCTATCGGGGTGACGGTTGGATTTTCGGACGGATGTGGGGAAGGCATAAGCTCAGTATCCTCCTCAGTAATATCATGGATAGGCTGGGCTGGAGGCTGAGGGCCAGGTGAAGGTTCAAACGAAGATTGGCCCTTCTTCCTCTTTTGCATATCTTCTTCAATAACTCCGAGAAGAGGGCGATATCTAACTACATCCTCAGGACGGCTAGTTGACGGCTTTGGTTTGGCAGAAGCTTTGAGTAGCTTATACTGTTCGAGGCGGTGCGGAATACCTGATGTTTTGGCCGCCTTACCTGCTCTTGGAATAAAAACCAAGTGTTACGAACATACAATGATCCATAATTCAAGAAATATGTTAAGTTAAAAGGAGTGAGAAGGCGCATCTATTATACAAACCCTGCGGAGGAGTAGGATACTGCAATAAGTACTGAATCTCATTACAGGACGGGAGCGAACCATAAGATATTCCTAAGTCCCTATCGTAAATGGAGTCTGCAGAAGTCAAAAGTTCACCTTGAATCGCCGGAGTCGCCTTAGCTGAAGGGCTCTTAGAGGATGGATCGGCACCAGACCCAGCCTTGTTAGCCTCCTTTGCCTTCTCAACCAAAGCCGATCCTCCCTCCGACTCCCTGAAAGCTTGACGGAAAGCATCATCCGTCCACTCATGAATCTCTCCCGCTTGCCCGAAGGTTAACGCACCAACACCACTACCGCTCTGTCCATCGTCTCCTTCACCCTCACATATATCCTCCTCCACATCTTCCTCCCCCAGAGCAATTGGGCAAGTGCTAGGAGAGGGGCCGTCGAACTTCTTGAGCCTCTTCCCTCCGACAGCTGGAGGCTTTGTGAAAGGTTCCCTCTTGCCGCTTTTCACCATGGCCACTTCCTTGGCTTTGGCGGCCTTCTCCTCAGTCGTATCTCTCTGCTTAACCACGGACTGGTGTGGCAGGATCAAGTTGTGCTCTAGGAGAGTAACGTTCCTGATCAGGTAAGAAGCCGACCGATCCCGTCCCGGAATAGCCCTTATTTCCGCAGCCATCCGAACCAAGGAATCATTCTCCATGACTGCAAAGCCACCTGTCACTAGCAAGAAATAAAAGCATATAAGAAGAAGCATTGCAGTCGGAACAAGGAAACTATAAATAAAGTTCAACATACAGCCGGAAGTGAAGAGGCGGAAGGAGACAGAGTCATCCTTGATAAAAAACCATTCTTTCTTAAACATGGTGAACTTTGAGTATAAGTCCAAGACCGGCTTGAAGGACACGGTCGCTTCTAAACTAACGTATGGAGACCCCTTCTTGTAGCCCCTCAGATTATACAAGTATCGGATTTCCCGATTAGAAGGGGCGCCCATACCTCCTCTGGAAGATAACGAATAAGCACACCAAGATAGCGTAGGAATTGGGCTGGAACTGGAAAGGGGCCACCTTCAGATAGGTGATGAAGCTGATTATCCAGGCATTGATAGGAGGAATGGCCCCACACATATAGTGGTATCTGCTGTAAGCGAAATATCCTTCAGGAGGGTCATATGGCATAATTCCTTCCCCCGGCAATAGCATGTGCGCTCTGTCAATTCCGAAGGAACGAGAAATGACATCAAGCTGCTCCTCTCTGAGGGAGCAAGGAAAACAGTCGGGTGGAGAGTTCAGAAGCTCCTGAGGGCCATACCCATCTACTAGCGACCTCGGGGCAGGTCCATGGCGTTCCGGTCTTGGCTGGGCTGGGGGCACGGAGGAGGACTCTCCTTCGCCCTTGGACTTCCGTTTATCTGATCGGGTTTCCACTTTGTGAGACATTTATCTGCAAACACAAAAGCAAAGGCACGTTGTTAGAACAAAGGATGAAGAAATATAAAAACAAGCAAGTTTTTCAGGTTCATTCGGTAGCAGTTTCGTCTGGTACTCGGGGTCTACGAATTCATCCGTTTGTTCAAATATATGAATTCATTCGGCATTATACTCCCCAGGTCCATTCGGTAAAGTAAATAATAAGTTTCATTCGGTACGCGAGGCCCCGAGCTCATTCGGTGATTGAATATAAAGATCGTTCGGCAGGATAGATCCTTACCTGGTTCGGCAAAGATTTTGATCCGACTAAACACGTACGATTCGGCACAACTAGGTGATTCGGCACTTATATGGTTCGGCTGTCTCAAATGGTAGAGGATGAACGAAGGCCTGAAGCCCATACTTATAGGCAAAACCTATCAATCGGACCAACCGGTTCGGCACACCCAGGACCGAACGACTGCAGGAAAACAAAGCACGCCATGTGCATGCACATGCCCTACTTTGGGGGGCAAGTGTTGTGTGCATTTCCACCACCGAACCAGCGAGCACGGGGACACCACCGAACCAATGCTTCACCCCTACATGTCGAACCAGAACCTTCTCCCCTAAATGCCGAACCAGAACCTTCTCCCCTAAATGCCGAACCAGATGCCTCTCCCCCTACATACCGAACCAGCTCCTCTACCATCCCCTACCGAACCAAACCTTGCTCTACTACATGCCGGACCAACCGCATCTCCATGCGCACCGAACCAACCCCTTCTCCAACATCTCACCGAACCAACTCCCCTCGCTACCGAGCCGCCTACGGCCGAACCAACTCCACCATGTCCCACCGGTCCAACGGCTACCGGACCAACAAACATGCCGAACCATCCCTCACCCATCCATCACCGAACCGACCTACCTAACCTACCACCGAACCACCTTTTACCGGATCAAATTCCACCGAATCCTACCGAGCCAAACGTCATCCACTCTCCACCGAACCAAAGCATATACCGAATCAACACTGCCAGGCCAGATTGCATCAGCCCGGGCCCACCAGCAGCTATACACATCCAAGACCCTGCCCCCGACCTCACTCTATAAATAGAGGGGCAGGGGTACGAAAATGGCAGACAAGTTTGAGAGCTCAAGCACGGAAGGAACTTTCAAACAACTTTCATATACTTGTATACAAAGCTTTGTACTTATAATCTGAAAGAAAAAGGAGAATAACATATAAAGTGGACGTAGGCACGTTCTGGCCGAACCACTATAAATCTGTGTGTTTTTTACAGTTTAGTCCCTGCTTTTCATATATTTGCGTAAATCACCCAAATCACTAGAAACAACATAAAATCAACTAATTCATACGACTTGGAGGTGTTTGCCCATTTTTTGTGCAAACATGAGCTCTTTTCTTGTGGAAAAACTTCCTCTTCTGACTCTGCCCTCCTTGAGCTTTCTTGGCCTTATTTCTTTCAAGAAAAGCCTACACCTCTTCATTCCTTAAGGCCATCTCAACAACAACATCACTTAGATCCCTGATATGTGGTAACATAGCCTTAGCAAGCTTAGGCTTCAACCACCTGATAAACTTCTCATTCCTCTTGATCACGGTATCAATCGTAGCATAAACTTATCTCACTAGTTCCTCAAACCTTATTGCATACTCGAGCATAGTCATATCCCGTTACTCCAACTCGAAAAACTACCAAAGTAAAGTGGACTTAGCAATCTTTGACATAAACATTTCTTCAAGCCTCCTCCTGAACTCAGCCCAAGTCATATTTTCTTTGTTGACTACAACTGTCACACAGTTCCACCAAAACAGTGCTGCCCCTTGAAGTTGTCCAGAAGTGAGTCTCCTTTTCTGCTCATCATTGAGCCCTAAGTCAGCGAAAATCTTTTCGCAATGAAGTAGCCAATTCTCTACTTCGATTGCATCTTCAATACTAGTAAACGGCTTTCCCCCCAGCCGAGAAAAATCACTTCTCAGAATAGCATAGTTATTCACCACTGGAACGTCTTGGTTCCCTCCTCCAGCATCCTCCGACTACTCCAGCATCAATTCCTGCCTGCATTATGTTGACAAAGAACTGATACAGTGCTCTCATGTCAACTTGAGGGACTCCAGCACCCACATTTCCAGCTTGTGCCAAACCTTGGTTCCTTCTCGTATTTGGTTTGGCATTTTCATTTGTAGTGGTGCTTCCCCCTCCAAGGTTAACTCTTCCACTTCCAGCATCCATATTTGTATTCAAGCCTCATAAGATACAGAAGACTAGCCTAAGAGTGGTAGGAGAATAAAGGTATAGAGTATACTTATATGTAGCAAATACAAGAACGTTACTATAGCATTATCCCATACCCCAATCTTATCTCTAATTCCTTAGAATTATGTTTTCAGAAATCATTTTAGTTTAAGGTTTTTCATAAACCTACGATCTGATACCAAGATGTAACATCTCCTATCATTAGGCTCAAAGCTAAGCGCTACAGATGCTACGGTCATCTATAATATTAACTTCCGGCGACAAAATACGATAATATTAATGGTATCTATAATATCAGAAGCACATGAATATGAAACAAAATCATAGGTTTCAAAAACAACTTTTCTGCTTACATTTCACAAAACATGTTTCATATTCCATTACATAATCCCAATCGTTTCGCAGGTTCAGATTAAATATAATTATTACATAAATATGCCAAGAGCAACATATGAAAATGCCCCATTGGTTGACCAGAATACTACATAGACATAAATTATCTTAATACATCACGGTGGAATAAACAAAAGCAACAACTCCTAAATATAACTAACATCAGCCCCCAGCTCATCTCTGGAAGCTTTATTCTCCCATCTACTAAACTTGTAAATCCAAACTCTCAATCTACTCAAATTAATTTTGAGCACCCATAAGCTTAAAGGGAAAAACATAAAATTCGAGTCAAACATAAAGTCTGGTGTGAATAATACTACTATATCTCTGTTTACTTATATTAAGTGAGGCCACCCCACTTCATGGAACGGGTTTCCCCTCACTAATATCCTATTAAAACATATATTTTTTCCAGTTCATAACCCTGCAACCAAACTAGTTAATCAAACTGATATATTAATAATGGAAAGTATCATATATGCTCAAAAACAGGTAATAAATGGAATAACTATTCGAAACGATGTAGTTTTATTTGGCTAACTACTAGACTTTGGCTAACTCGGGCCTACTAGACAAACTAAACAAATTATCTAACAACTATTAGACATACTTCTGGATGGTCTATCCTTAACTTACTTCTCCAAGGGTATTCTTATCCTAATGCTTTTTTAGGCTTACCGATAACCTATCCTTCATCTTTGTACATATACATGCCTATTTGCGTGTAACCATTCAAGTCTTACCTATGACTTAGCCCTACACATTAGAATTTTGGACTAAATTAGCTAGGGGATAATAGCAAATGTGTAACACCGCATATTTTTGGTAACATTATTTAGGATATTTAATTATTTAAATTAAATTAAATAATTTGTTGATTAGGGGATTGAGATTTGATATAATTAAGGGGTAGACGTGCCGTTGAACTATGAATTAAAAGAAGACTTTAAATGTAATATAGCAGAGGTAAAATAAGAAAGAGGCCATTTCTATATTTATATCCCTAAGCCATTATCTCCAACAAGTTCATTTTTATTTGTTTCTTTAACAGGAGGCCGGCCACCATTAATAAGGGTAAGAGGAAGAAAAGCTAGGAAAAAACTTAAGCAAATCAAATCCATTCATATCTCAGTGTATTTAATCTTTAAAGCTAAGGTGAATAATATCTACATCTCATATTTATTTGTTTCCGTTTTAAGATGAAATCCGAATTATTTTGCATTGAATTGCCATGTTTTTGAATGATGGAATGACTATATATACCTGTTGATGATTTATGGTTGTTCATATAGATTTTGTGACATGTTTTTATCTGAAAACCCTATTAAATGTCATCAAAATTCCTTGTGAATTTTTATATAGACCCAATTTTTATTTTGGAGACGGGGTTCAATTTTCATAATTTTCTGAATTTTTATGGAATTTTTATGAATTTTCTAGCAAAGAAAATGTTAGATTGGGTTATAAATTATTTATGGTTAAATAATAAAGGATTTGGGTCTGAAATTTTTATATGTTGGAAAACATATTAAAAGAGATTTTTTGGAATTTTTGTAGAATTTTCCTAAGTGTTTTAATGTGTATATAAAATTATTTAAGGTATGAGACTTAAATGTTTTATATATTTATAAAAGGATAACGGGCTTTTTGCATATAATCCAAATTTGTTAATTCTAGAAATTGGAACCACTTATGAAAAAGTACAATGGCAACCAATCAGATTTAGACAAACAAGGCAGGTTAAATGCAAAAGTTATGTTTTAAAATGGTATTAGTGAGGGAAAACCCGTTCCGCAAAGCGGCGTGGCCTCACATAACATAAAATATCCAATATGTAATATTATTATTTACACCGGGCTTATTATCTGACTCGAAGTTTTCATTTTCCATTAAACTCTCGGGTGCTCTAAATTGATTTGAGTAGGCTGAGGGTTAAGGTTTTAGTCATTTTGGCAAATAAAGCTTCCAGAGACGAGCAGGTGGCTGATGGATAGCTAATTAGGAGTTATAGATAATACTGTTTATTTTCCGTTGTGTACATTAAGTCAGATATGACTATATTTCACTGATCAGCCGGGGGGCATTGTCATACGTCGCTCTTGGCATATTTTTTAAACAATGTATTTAATCACTGCCTGGTAAACGTTAAGGGATTATGTAACATGGATATGAATTACTGTTTTGTAATGTAATCGGCAAAATGTTGTTTTGAAATATGTGAATTTTTTATATTCATGTGTTTTTTATATTATGGATACCATTAGCTTTACTGTATTTTGTCACCATAAGTTAATACTATGGATGAATGCAACATCTGTAGCGCTTAGCGTTTGGCCTCCAGATATGAGATGTTACATAATGTATAGGGCGCGACCCTATACTAGTCCCATCTGGTATCCAAATATCTTAGTCATTTTACTTAGGTTAACTTCCATTTAAATTTTCCATGAAAACCTTTTCAAATTGATTTAACTCTTTAAATCATTTTAAACAGGGAAAACATACTATTTACTTCACGTTGCCATGATATATGCTTTGCTCAAAATATTGTTGATGAAAACATTCGAAACCTTTGTTTGAACATTTAAACAATCTCTTTCAAAACATTTGAAAGTACCATTTTGATATAAATAAATTACTTTACTTTATAACCTTAGGCCGAAAGTGAAAGTCTACGGGGTGGATCGTGTAGTGTATATGCAAGTATATGTGACAAAATATATCATGCAACTAAAATAATATTAATCTAAGTAAATATAGAATAAGAACACCATAATTTTATACTGGTTCGGACCTCCCGTCCTACGTCCATTCCCGAAGCTCCCTTTTGGAATTCGACTATCAAAAACCCTCGCTTCGCCCGGAGGAATAGGCTTGGTTACAATTAGTTGTTCTTGTCAAATGTGTGTTCTAATATAACACAGATGTTGACTAATTAGTACAATTTCTTCCAATATATTTCTAAGGAATATTGTCCATGAAGAACTGAGTATATGGAAGAGTGAATACAAGTAAGGATTGCTAGAGTGCAGAGGTCAAGAATATAGAATAGAGTATAGAATTAGAAAGTGTAAGTAAGTGAAGTAAGTATTTGTTCTCTTGATTCTTGATGTTATAAATAGTTGTAGATAGGTATCTTAAGTAGTTACATCCATTAATGAATCCTCTAAGGTTGCTTCTATTGATGGTGAAGAGTTGTGGTAAAGAGAAGTGGAGATGTCCATTCACATGTGGCAGTTGCAGTTTATTTCTGAAGTTCGAGTTTGAATTCAAACGTCTGATATTTGTTTCTGACGTCTGGTATTATATATTTTTGTGAATATAGTAGAGCATCGAATGTCTGAGTGCTATTACCAGACGTTTGGTTTAGCCTGTTTGTTGTTCTAGTGAACTATTTTAGACATCTGGCTTGTGCACCTTGACGTCTGATATGGTGCATGTTAGTTTTTGTGCATCCTTTCTTTTACTTCCTTGCACCTGTCGACTTGTAGTCTCTTGTAGTGTCTTTTGAGCCTCGTTCTTGTCTTTCTAGTGATGTTGTTCTAGCAAGTACCTGTATATATAAATATATATGTATATTCGATTCCTATTGTATAGTTGTTGTCATCGAAACCGTAGGTTGGATTTCCTAACATTCTCCCCCTTTTTGATGATGACAACTATACAATGTATTTAGATATAATTTTATGAATCTCCCCCTGAAAATGTGCTTACCATTATTTATAATGTTGTTGAAAGCGATGTATCAACTGTGGCTAGGCGAGAAGCAAACATTGTTTCGAAGCTATCGATACGCTTAGCCAATAATTTTCGATTTCTTGATAAGATAAGTTGATTTTGGAGAGTTAAATCTCGAATTCTTTCATTTGGATTAGTTTCAGTGCGAGTCTCCAAAATGTCATCTTGGCCTGGATAGTCCAAAGGTGCAGGAGGAAAAGGAGTGTGTTCATAATGTTGTTCTTCTTCTTGTGATGGTTGTGGTGGTTGTTGTTGGGACTGAGGCCTAGCTTTTATAGCTTGTTGACGAAGTTGCGTCCATTCTTCAAATGAAATAAAATCTAGGGGATTTTTTGGTAAGTGCATAAGAGAGAAGAATTTTGTGAAGGTGTACTCTGGGGCAGTCTCCTCAAAAGTCGATAAATATGATGGAATGTTGTGGGCTTACAGAAGACGCATGATGTAGGTAGGGTAAATGATTGATGGACGTGATTGAGTCCAATAATATTTAAGCTCATCAAATATAAATTTCGTCCAATTTACCCTCATAGCACTAAAGATAGCATATAGAGCTTTGTGCTCCAATTCTATTATAGAATGTACCTATCCGAGGTTGGTGTTGAAAAAGAGAGGTGAGAATTGTCGAAAGACATGTTTTTATTTTGCTTTTGTTTGTTTTATAAGTAACCAGTATAAAATCTGTATTTTGTAAAAGGAAGAGCTATTTATTCATGTTTTAAAATGTTATAAATAGTTATTTTCAGAAAACAAACATTCTAAAGAAATTGTTGGTCAATGTTAAAAGATTTTGTTTAGGGATAAAAACTTTTTAACCAAAAATAGAATGAATGAAATTTAGAATTAGCTGATAAGATCATTAAAAGAATATATTCCTAAATCACGTCGTAGTTTAACAAACGTACGTTCATTTAGTGGTTTTGTGAAAATATCTGCTATTCGATTCTCGGTACTTACGTATTCTAATGTAATAATTCCTTTTCTACATTGTCACGTAAAAAGTGATGTCATATATCTATGTGTTTAGTACGTGAGTGATTTACAGGTTTTTTCGATAAATTTATTGCACTTGTATTATCGCAATGTATTTGTTGATTTATCAATAATTTTTCTGAAATCCTTAAACGTTAGATGCATGTATATCATATGTGCACATGCTAAGGCCATAGAAATATATTTGGCTTCGAGAGTGGATATAGAGATACAGTTTTGCTTTTGGCAAAACGATGAAACCAACGATTGTCCGATAAACTGACATGTTCCGCAGTACTCTTATGATCTATTTTACATCCACCGAAATCCACATCGCTATGTGAAAGAGGTTCAAACGATGATCCCTTAGGGTAAAACAAATCGTAATCTCTAGTAATAGATAAGTATCGTAAGATACGTTTAACAGCTCTTTGGTGAGTCTTTTTGATTTTGCTTGAAATCGGACACAAAGACATACGCTCATCATAATGTCGGGTCGACTAGCCGTCAAATATAGTAAGGAGCCAATCATAGTACTATATAATATTTCATCAAATTATTTTCCATTATCATACCTTTTCTAAATGAACACTAGTACTCATTGGTGTTGGTTTGCTAGAAGTTTTATCCATTCCAAAACGACGTAAGAAATCGTTACAATATTTTTCTTGATGAATAAAATACCATTTTCAAGTTGTTTTATTAGTAAATCTAGAAAGAAATTCAATTCAACCATGTGAGATATTTCAAATTCACTTTTCATAATATTTGAAAATTGAGTACAAAGATTTTCATTAGTTGAACCAAAAATAGTATCATCCGCGTAAATTTGTACAACTAAGATGTCATTATTTTCTCATTTAATAAATAAAGTCATATCCATTTTACCCATTTGAAAACCAGATGCAATTAAATGATTCTTAAGACATTTGTGCTAGACACGGGGGGTTTGCTTTAAACCATATAGGGTTTTATGCAATTTAAAAACATGATCGGGATATTTTTTCGTCAACAAATAAAGGAGGTTGTTCAACATATATGTTTTCTTTAATAAAACCATTTAAAAAGCACTTTTGACGTCCATTTGAAATAATTTAAAATTGTGATGACTTGCAAAAGCAAGTAATGTACGTATGGCTTCGAGTCTTTCTACTGGAGCAAATGTTTCGTCATAGTCGATACCTTTTTCTTGATTATAACCCTGAGCGACTAAACGTGCTTTATTCCTAACTATATTTCTGTTTTTGTGTGATTTGTTTTTAAATACCCATTTTGTCCCAATAACTGATTGATTTTCTGGTCTTGGTACTAATTCCCAAACATTATTACATTCAAATTGATTTAATTCTTCTTGCATGACTATTATCCAAAAATCATCGTTTGAAGCTTCTTTATAATTCTTTGGTTCAAAACTTGGCACAAATGCAATATGACTTATTTGGTTAAGTTGATTTCTAATTACTCTGAAATTAAGATCCCCAACGGTATTATCTTTTGGATGATCTTTTAGAATTCTAGGGGGTGACACTAGAGTATTATTTTGTGCATTTGTCTCATTACTAGATGAGTTTGCTGTATTTGTTATAGGATAGTTTCTTCATCGTCATTAGTATATGATTGTTAAGGAAATTTTAATCAAATAAAACATGTAAACTTTCATCAATTGTGTTAATACGTTTATTAAAAACTCCATATGCCTTGCTACGATCCGAATATCCAACATAGATTCCTTCATCGGCCTTTGGGTCGAATTTTCCTAAATTATCTTTTGTATTTAATATAAAACATTTTGACCCGAAATTTTTAAAGTATGATACTTTAGGTTTTCTTCCAAAAAACATTTCGAAGCAAGTATGTTTAGTCATTGGTCATATGGGTACTCGATTCAAAACATAACAAGGTGTAGCAATAGCTTCAGCCCAAAAATATTTTGGTAAATCACTACTATTTAACAATGTTCGTGCACATTTTCATAACGTATGATTTTTTCTTTCTACTACACCATTTTATTGTGGTGTGCAAGGAAAAGAGAAATTATGACATGCCCTTTTTATTACAAAAATTAGTAAAAAGATCATTTTCAAATTCTCCACCGTAATCACTTCGAATATTCTTAATTTTCAAATCCATTTGAGTTTTAATTCTTTTAGCAAAAAATTTAAACAACCAAAAGTGTCGCTTTTATGTTTTAAAAATATGGTCTATGTATATCTTGAAAAATCATCAACTATTACGAAAACATATTTGTTGTGATTTATAGATCATACTTGAGTTGGACCAAATAAATCAAAATGTAATAATTCTATTGGTTGTTTTATAGAAATATTATTTTTAGATTTAAAAGAGCTTTTCTTTAGTTTACCGATTTGACAAGCGTCGCATAAATTTTCTACTTTATAATTTATTTTAAGTAAACCTCTAACTTGCTCATATTTTGCTAACTTATTAACATATTTGAAATTAACATGGTAGAATCGTTTATGCCACAACCATGGATCCTCATGTTTGGCGGTTAAGCAAAAGTTTGAATTTCGATTTATATTTGTACTTAAGACATAAAAATTTTATTTCTAAAACCCTCAAAGATAAGTTGTTTGTTATTGTCGAAAATATTACATCAATCTTTTTTGTAATTAACTTGAAAACCTTTATCGCATAATTAACTAATGTTAAGTATGTTATGTTTTAAATTTTCTACTAATAAAACATTTGTAATAATAGGAGAGCTGGAAATACCAGAGTTGATGACTTTTCCAATGCCAACGACGTATCCTTTGAGTTATCTCCAAAAGTTACCATTCCACCATCGATGAATGTTATATTTGATAGCATTTTTGCAATTCCGGTCATATGCTTGGAGCAACCACTATCAAGTATCCATTTCTTCTTTCTTTTTTGGGTGCATGCAAGATAAAAAGGATTTAATTGGTATACATATACTTTGTTAGGGTCCTAGATGTTAGGAGGAGCAGGTAGCCACACCCAAGAAGGTTTGGTACCTTTATGAACATAATTTTTATTATAGACTACATTATCTAGAAAATTATTAATATGTTTTTGTCTAATCAAATTATTATTTGTCTTTGGAATCCAAATTTTTATGTTTTCGGTATTCCTATTAGACTTAGGTGATATTTTAGTCTTTTGATAAATAAAACTATACTTCTTCATATTATTCCATTTTTGTTTAGGAAAAATTCTAAATCCTATTCCATTTCTATTACTTGAAGGTTTTGAAGTTTTGTTAAGATTTTTCGAATCTTGTTTTCCTTTATTAAATTTTGAAACATTATTTGTATTTCTTTTAATTCAAAATTTTCAATTTTCAATGTTTCTATATTACTTTTCAAGTTGATATTTTATTTTAACAAGTTATCCTTTTCTAGTTTAATTTTTCCAAAATCAATAGATATAGTCTAATATTCCACTAAACTACTTCTATTTTTTTCTTGAGATAATTCTAGTTCCTCCTCTAAAATAATTTTTTCATCTTTTAACATTCCTATTTCAAGTTCTAAACAATTTATTTTGGCTATGTGTTCTTTATTCAATTTTTTATTTTGTCTAAATTTATCATCTAAGTCCATGCTAAGCTCTAATAATTCACCAAACTAAGTTCGGGACATACCTCATCAATTTGTGCCATAAAACATACATTAGCTCGTTCTCCGTCACTACGCTGTCACTTTCTGATAATGAAGAAGAATCCGAGTCATCCCATATTACTTTGAAAGCTTTCTTCTTTTTGAATATTTCAAATTTGTTCTTCTTTTTATCATTGTTGAGCTTGGGACAATCTTTCTTCATATGTCCAAATTGATCACATTCATAGTATTTGATTGATGTTTGATTTGTTGTGCTTGATTTTCCTCCTTTTTGAAATTTGGTCATTTTTCAAAATTTATTGAATTTTTTGTAGTTTTTGGCAATAAATACGATTTCTTCTTCGTCTAAGTCAGAATCTTCATTTGTTGCTGGAACTACTATGTTTTTCTTCTTTGAATTTTGTCCTTTTATTGCCTGCAGATAAGCTTCATAGGACATTAAATTTCTTATCAATTATTCAACTAAGAGAGCTGAGAGGTTATTAGCTTCTTCGATAACTAATACTTTTCTTTCCCACTCTGGAGTTAAAGAATTGAGTATTCTAGATACTAAATCAAAATTTATGAATTTGACTCCTAGTGCCACTGAATCGTGTTGAATAGTTTGGAATCTAGAGTACATGTCCACTATGGATTCATTTTGTTTCATTTTAAATGATGAAAATTGATTTTGTAAAATTGAAATTTTAGTTTGTTTAACTTTGTTTGTGCCTTCGTGTGTAACTTGTAAAGTACACCAAATATCACATGCATTGTTACACAACATGACATGTGAAAATTCATTCTTATCTAATGAATAAAATAAAAAATTCATACCTTTGGCATTATTAGAAGCTGTGATTTTTTATGCATCATTCCATGTGTTCATAGCAGTGTCTGGTGCTTCATATTTATTTTGAGTGGCTGACGAAACATCTAATCCATTAGCTTCCATAAAAATTCTCATATGTGTTAACCAATATGCATAATTAGAACCATTAAAAAGTGGGGGACGTGCTGTGGATTGGCCTTCTTGAAAAATATTTGCCATATTAAAGTGATTCAAATACATTTTACTGTACTTTGATCAAACCTTGCTTTGATACCAATTGAAAGTCTACGGGGTGGATCTTGTAGTGTATATGCAAGTATATGTGACAAAATATATGATGCAAATAAAATAATATTAATCTACATAAATATAGAATAAGCACACAGAATTTTATACTGGTTCGGACATCCCATCCTACATCTAGTCCCGAAGATCCTCTTAGGAATTCGACTATCAAAAAACCTCGCTTCGCCTGGAGGAATAGGCTTGGTTACAATGAGTTGTTCTTGTCAAATGTGTGTTCTAATATAACATGGATGTTGACTAATTAGTACAATTGCTTCCAATATATTTCTAAGTAATACTGTCGATGAAGAACTGAGTATATGTAAGAGCGAATACAAGTAAAGATTGCTAGAGTGCAGAGATCAAGAATATAGGATAGAGTATAGAATCAGAAAGCGTAAGTAAGTGAAGTAATTATTTCTTCTCTTAATTATAGATGCTATATACAGTTGTAGATAGGTATCTTGAGTAGTTACATCCATTAATGAATCCTCTAAGGTTGCTTCTGTTGATGGTGAAGAGTTGTGGTAAAGAGAAGCGGAGATGTCCATTCACATGTGGCAATTGCGGTTTATTTCTGAAGTTCGAGTTTGAATTTAGACGTCTGGTATTTCTTTCGGACATCTAATACTATATATTTTTGTGAACATAGTAAAGGATCAGACGTCTGAGTGCTATTACAAATGTCTAGTTTAGTCTATTTGTTGTTTCAGAGAACTATTTTAGACGTCTGGCTTGTACACCCAGACGTCTGATATGTTGCATGTTAGTTTTTATGCATCCTTTCTTTTACTTCCTTGCACCTATCGACTTGTAGTCTCTTGTAGTGTACTTTGAGCCCCATTCTTATCTTTCTATTGATGTTGTTCTAACAAGTACTTGTATATATAAATATATATGTATATTCGATTCCTATTGTATAGTTGTTGTCATCGAAATCGTAGATTGGATTTCCTAACAGAAAGGCCAAAACATACCTTTCGAAACCTTTTACCAAAGTTCTTTCAAAAACATTGAAAACATTCCTTTAGAAAGATTTATAAACCTTAAACATCCTCTTTTAAAACACCTTAATCATGCCTTTCGAAAAAATTAGAAACCTTCCATTTGAACACTAAGGTAAACCTTTTGAGAGCATTGGAGAATCACCCCTTCGAAACGTTTATCATATACCTTTCGAAAATACTGGGGAAATCCCCCTTCGAAAGCTTTATTAGCTACCTTTCAAAAGCATTAAAGTATACTACTTAAACAAAGCCTTCAAAAGCATTGAGTTTAAGTTAAAATATATGAAAGGACCTTTTGAAACCATCTGAAGTCATTCCTTTTGAAACCTTTAGGTTTAATCTTCCAAACATCAAAAAGAGTCTTAAAACAACTAATTTTACATCAACTCTTTGGAAAGCAATTTCCTAAGTAAAGAAGTGGATGGTGTTGAAACCAATCCCTTCGAAAGCATTGGAGAAGCGGCTCTAATTTTAAAACAAAAGGACCCTTTCGAAGGCACTACTTCGAAAGGTATAAAGGAGGTAGGGGGTTTCAACCCCTTCAAAAACATTTACTTAAAACAAGATGCAACCTATTTCATAAGCTCCTTTCTTTAAAACAAATTTCACCCAGTTAAAAGCTGGCCAAGTCAAAGGCTATCTTATTCGAAAGCAAAGCAGGCGCTTTTCCTTTAGAAAACAATACAAGGCTTCGACCCTTCAGAACCCCTTTTTTCGACCCTATACTTTTCACTTATGTTTAATTCACTATGGAGCAAGTCTTTTATATCATATGCATTGGTTTAGATCTTGTCAAAGGTGGTGGTGGTAAGTCAAAAGGTGGCTACCGAAGATGGTGAGTGTAACAACTCTAGATTTTTGATATTATTTGAATTGGACTTTCTTTTATTTTTAAATTATTTAAAAAAAAATTATTTCAAACATTTCGTTTTTAAATATAAACGATGATTATTAAGTGATTTATAGTTCAAATTAGTATAATTTGAATATTTTACTATAAAGTGAATTTCTGGTCAAACGGTTCAAACTGTGACTTTTAAACTTCAAATTTAAATTATTTTAAATCTTAAATTTTATCTTTTATTATGAAAATATATGTAATAACATGAATACTACTTTTTGTTTCGTTGAAAATGGATTTAAATTGTGAAAGTTATAGAATTTTTCAATATTGTGTGTAAACTAAGGTATTTGCAATATTGTCTATTTTAAATCATATAAATTATATTTTTATTGTCATATTTCATTTTAATCTAGGTCAATATGTTATTTTATGTATATTTTGACTTTCAAATATTTTTAAAATGATAATATAATTTTTCCAAAATTTGCTGTAATTATTCCCTATTTTTAAAAGGCTGTTTTCTATTTTTCTGCTAATTTCTTCATTTAAATTTTATTTAAATTAAAATTTATATATTTATTTGTAAATGAATTTTTTTCATGTTATTATCTTTGTTATAAATATTTTTACAAGTCCATATAAATTTTCCAAAGTTCATTCTGTTTATTTTCCATTTTTGTAGACTATGTTGCAATTTTGTGCTATTTTCTTATTTTCAACCTTATATAATTAATAAATATTTATATATTTTTTATATTTGGTTATATTTTCCAAATTGTGACTAAAATTATTTTTATTTTCAGTAATATAAACTTATATAAATAAATTAAAGGTAATTTGAAAGGTTATGACTTTTGATTTGCCTAAGGCCTTTTATCTTCCAACCTTTCACATTTGTAACTTATCTTTTCATCAATTAGCCTTTACTATCCACATCTTTCAGATGCATACTCTATTTCCTATTCATGTACATTCATTTTCATTTCTGGAACAAAATAAATTTCGGCCATGACTGTTGAGAAAAGTTTGGGTAATGATTTTTCAACTTTTCTTATTCTTCTTCCTTGTTTACATTGATTTTTGCACTTGTTCTCATCTAGATTTGATTGGCTCCTCCTCCTCCAGCTCTGACCTGACCTCCACCACCTGATGTTCCGACCAGCAACCACCCTACACCACCCTCATCCCCAGGACGAGCACCCCTATGGCTTGCATCTCCACAAAAATCCAAGAATCCATCACCTACATGCAAATCTAGACATAGTTTGTTCACCATAACCTTCTACCACCACTAGCCGCCACTTCCTCCACCACCACCACCTCTGACCTGACCTCCACCCCCTGCCACATCACCCACCACCACCTGCACCTCTGCTAAGGCCCACATAACCCATGGCCGAACCTAGTTGTAGCCTAGAAAATGATGAACTTTGCTTTGTAGTGGTAGATTGATGCACCTATAACTCTTCACCATTTAACACCATGTAGGACGACCTCTTGCACACCCAAACCAGACCCAATGCCTGTGTTAGCTGAGCCTAATCAGTGCCTAACTGAAGTACATGACGTTGAGAACATGTGCAATTCATTCGATGTTGTTTTGGGCTTTGAATTCTAATGTTATTTGATGTTTAAATCGTGTTGAAACTTACATATATTTGTATTGTTTGGTGTAAATGTTTGAACAAGGCTATTAGCTTTGGCTCTCCACTCTCTTGTCGTATCCGTGTTGTCGTTCCATAGTGCTTTTGAAGATCTCAGTTTGTGCTTTTGATCGTTGTCTCCAGCTTATACAAGTGAGTAAATCTCACCAGACTAATATGTGCTTACGTAATTATAAACTGACATCACCTGAACCTATATATGCATATCATCCTGTTAGCACTGCTATATTATTTTCATATGCATTTCACACCTGTTATTACACCTGTTATATCATATGTTATTGTTATATTATGCTGTTCTGTTATTTATATCAGTTTATCACATTGCAAGTTCCCTTTAGATTAGAATCACTATGGGTTGAAATGATACATACCCGAACGGACTTTAGAATAAGGGAAAATCATTATGGGCTGAAATGATGGGCCTGAGCGATTTTCAATTTATTCATTTACTTGGGACTACGGGTTTGAAATGATAAAACCCGGATTTTCTTTATAAATTACGGGTTGAAATGATATATTACCCGTATCACTTTACTAAGCGTAGAAAATTATATACAGACCCGTAGTTAAAATATGTTTTTCTAAAAAATTTAAAATATTTTAGAAATGTAAATATTACTATATTTTGATTTAAAATTAATAAAAAAAACATTTTGTAAAGTATTATTGATTTTCTAGGAATTTATAAGTTAAATAAATTATGGAAAAGTTAGAAATTCGGAATGTAAGTTATTTTGGAAATTTTGATTTAATTATAATTATAAATTAAATTAAATATGAAATTATGATAAATTTATGATAATTTGAATTTAAAATGATTTTTTAATATATTAATGATCTTTGATTAAAGTTAAAAAGTGAAAGGAATTATTATTTAAGTTGAAATTTTGAAATATAGCCAAATGGGAATTTGTGAATTTGGCTTAAAAGTGAATTTTTAAGTTAAATAAACAAAATTGAAATTAAGTTATATTTTGAAATTTAAACTTAGGTGTTAAGTTGAAATTCAATTCAATGAATTTAAAATTGAATGTTGAAATTTAATAAGTGAATTATTATTAAATCTTGATTTTTGAATGGAAATTTAACTTTATAAAATCATGAACTTAAGGAAAATTAAATGTTGTTTATAAATGTGGAAATGTATGATTTCATATGTAAAAAAAAATGTTTTAAATAAAATTATAATTGGTTGTGAAATTATATTGAATATTTGAAGTTAATTAACTGCATTTTTGAAATGCTATTAATTGCAATGTAAATGATATTACAGCATTTGTAAATGCTGTAGTTGATGATAATGAACTAAAAAGCTAAATTGAATTAAAGGCTATTATAGCAATTTTTGTAAGTGCCATACTTGTTGAATTTAACTAAGTTTATTTGAAATTTAATAAACCCTATTACAGCATTTTTAAAATGCTGTCTTTAGTTAAATTGAACTATTTTGAATGTAACTTTCCATAGCATTTTCTAAATGCTGCAAAAAGTGAATTTTCACTGTTTTGATAAACTTAAGGGAATAAATGAACTTTGAAAGTTGAAAATTTTGGAAATTTAATAATTTAATTATTAAATATAATAACTTCATTTTAATGATTAAAAATGATTTTTGAAATATAAACTGTTTTGAAATGTGATTTTAAATGGTATTTTAAATTGAATGAAATGAATAATGATTTGAAATGAAGTTTTGCAAAGATATGATATTTTGATATATTGGAATGATTTGAAAGGAAGTTTGTAAAGATATGATATTTTAATATATTAAAATGATTGGAAAGGAATGATATTTTGATATATTGAAATGATTTGAAATGAAGTTTTGTAAAGATATGATATTTTGATATATTGAAATGATTGGAAATGAAGTTTTGTAAAGATATCATGTTTTAATGCACTGAAATGATTTGACATGAAGTTTTGGAAAGATATGATGTTTTTGAAATGGTTTGGAATTAATTTAATCTTTATTTTGATAAAGATTTGGATTAGAAATGATATTCTGTTTTGAAGTATAAATACCATTTTAAATTATAACTACGGGTTATAATAACGATTGGTTGGCAAAGAGACCGGGATCGGATATCTGGCATACTCTCTGTCGATACTGAAAACCACTTTGACAACCGAGTACGCGGTGGAGATTCCAGAATGAAGTAGGATGGTGGCGACGTTCTTGAGGTATATTACGTGGACCCAACTCCCGTGAGTTGGCATAAGGTGGCTAAAACAGAGCGATCTCGGGCCAAGTGAGGTCATTCCTCCGATCGGACACATTCCTTCGATGCTATACTCTTACTTGTGATTGATTAGATGGCCATCCTTCGATTTTGGTTTGGAGTGTGTTCCGAGGTGGGCGTATGTGGCTGCTACGTTACCACCAGCCCATGTGCGTAACTGGTATATCTACCCTGGCATTGCCTTGTGTGCTGTGTCACCTACCATATCGAGCCTTTACTATGAGTTTGTTTTTCTCCCATAACCCATGGAGTATTTAGGGTAGTCTCTCGGAGATATGCTGATACTGGATGGACTACTGGGACTATTATGTGTGAAGGGTGATATGGGTAGCCCGGAACGCTATTTAAAAGTATGTTTGTTTTACTGTAGACATTATTATAATAGCGAAATATTACTACATAGTAAATAGTTTAACGGATCCTTAGAGGATGGGAGGTCCCAGGCATCCTTTAAGTTACTTGTACTTTATTACAGTTCACTTGAGTTGGTTTACATTATATAAGTATATATTGTCCTGACTCGAGTGTTTGTATTTTATTTACTCTCGGGTCAGCCTGAGTTATTCACAGATTTGGATTCCACTTTCTGGAGATTGGAATCACTGGAGATCATCTGCTTATATAGTTTTATCTATTCCAGTTCTGTTGTTCTATTCAGCTTGTACTTGGTTATCATCTTGAGACTTCTGTTGTACTTTATTTATTCTGTTGTATTTTATTTAACTCTAATATATTTTCATAGTAGCTTCATGAACTACTATCTCTTTTACTTCCGCTGCATTTCTTACTCTGTGTTTGTGTTCTGTGATTTTTATTTACTACATGTCCTGAGATTTGGCAATTCAAGTCCGGCATGTGCGAATGCGAATGGTTGAAAATATCGGGTTGTTACAGTTGGTATCAGAGCTTTGGCTTTGAGGCAAAACTTAGAATGTATGGTAAATTTAGTTACAGAATCACTTTCATCCAAACTTGAATCTCTTCCTCTTTGATTCAAATTTCATTTGAATTTTGGAACGTTCCCTGCGGTTCCAAAGTCCATTCATGTCCCTCACTATTCATCTCCTTTTGATTCTGGAGTATCCCATAACTCCACTTCGAATGAGCGTTATAGTGAATTGGCAGTCCCGCCAATCTCAAAAATTCATTTGTAAAGGGAGAGACTCCTTTACAATTAGCATCGATTCACCAAAGATTTATACCTATCCTTGGTCTTGCTAATATCTTTTGTTATTCCAAAATCTATCTCCTGAGGTCGAATGTAGATTTACCCCAGAAAATCCACATCGATCTTATTCTTTAAGTCACGGTTGACCAGTTAAAGTTGCTGGCGATTTATATATGCTTATCCATCTTTCTATTCTGTTATTTAAGCATCTCATCCTTGTTTCCAACTTATTTTCAAATCAGAATTTCCTTTGATTTGAGTTAACCAAAATTTGAATCTATATCCTTCTTTGAAAATCTGTTCCTGTATAGTGTATTTGTAAAATAATATTTAAATTTAAAATGTTTTATATACTGTGTTGTTTGAGTTGTTGATGTTGAATTGGGTTTCTGATCGATTCGTCTGATCAACGCTATCGATAAGATTTCCAAAACACTTTGACAGAACAAACTGACACAATATTATTTTAAAATTTTGGTTAATGAAATAAATTTTGATATAAGAAAATTTATGGATATAAGAAAATTTATGGAACTTAATAAATTGATTTAAACTAATCATTTGAAATGATAATACTTGATGTATCATTTATTATTCTATAAATGAATTTATAAATAGCTGTTATAAATTGATTTGGGAACTGGAATGAGTTTAAAACAAGAAATTTGAGAATTTAATTTCCGATGGTTTCAAACCTTGTGCTTAAAGTTTTAAAAGGGGTATATTATTTAAAGTATTTTCTAATAGAAATTTGTTTCCAAGAAATTTTAAAATTAGTGCTCTTCTTTTTGTCGTTGGAAAATAACTTCGGTGATGACCGCGGCATCATCGATGTTCATTTTCGAGTTTCGAAGTGAAGAGACCGCTCTGTAGTCTTGCTACACCTTTGTTTTGAGAAATCTAATTTATTTGAATTCCTAAAATATGACTTGATTTATAATATATATAGATGTGTGATTTAAATTGATTTGATAAATTATGTGCATACGTTTATTTATCTCCAAATACTTTGAAGAAATCGAAAATTTAATTCTTAAATTTATCTTAAAGAATCATTTCAATTATAAAAAAAATCAAAATTTTAGATAAATGATTCGAACTTGAGATGAGGGAATTAGAAAGTTTTATTTATATAATACTCAATTGCATTTAAATATAACTTATCTTAATTTCAGATTTTTAACAATGTAATTGGATAATATACAATATAAAAAGATTTTATAAATAAAATTTGAGTGGTTATAATAAATGTTATACACTTAAATTTTAGTTATAAAATGATTAACAGAGGTAAATATAATAGGGTAATTGAATAACTTACAATAAAATAATGTTAGAAGAACTAAGAATAAAATAAAGCAGTTATAATAAGTGTAAGTATATTTAACATAAGTGATAAATATATTGAGAGGAATAAATTTAACTTTATTGGGAATAAAGAAGAATTAAATTTATTAAGTACATTACGATTATCATAAATGATTTTTTTTTTCAAACCCATGGTTTTAAAATTGTTAATTTAAGATGATTAGATAATAAGATGATGAAATTTGAGGTAGTAAAAAAAATTAAGTTGAAATTTCCATGGTTTCAAATTTATTTCCTTATTTTTTTTTCAAACTATCTTTTTGTTGTCCTTATTATTCTTATCTTCCTACAGACTGGTATATACATCTTTCTATAATCTTTCTATAATCTTTGGTAATCATTTTCAATTCACCTTTTTCGTGCTTGTGTTCTTGATTCTGGAGGATCTTGGAAAGATCACCTCCACCTTGTTAAACTTACCTATAACAACAGTTATCAAGTATAATCTCTATATTCTTGTTACCTTGTCTTAATCTTATTTCATCTCTATCTTTTTCTGTGCTTTCCCGTACCTCATTCCTTTTTGGGGATGAAAAGTTTTGAGTAGGGGAGAGTGTAACAACCCTAGATTTTTGTATATTATTTAAATTGGACTTTCTTTTTTTTAAATTATTTTAAATTTGTTTTATTTCAAACATTTCATTTTTAAATATATATGATGATTATTAAGTGATTTATAGTTCAAATTAGTATAATTTGAATATTTTACTATAAAGTGAATTTCTGGTCAAACGGTTCAAACAGTGACTTTTAAACTTCAAATTTAAATTATTTTAAATATTAAATTTTATCTTTTATTATGAAAATAGATGTAATAACATGAATACTACTTTTCGTTTCATTGAAAACGGATTTAAATTGTGAAAGTTATAAAAATTTTCAATATTGTGTGTAAACTAAGGTATTTGCAATACTGTCTATTTTAAATTATATAAATTTTATTTTTATTTTCATATTTCATTTTAATCTGGGTCAATACGTTATTTTATGTATATTTTTACTTTCAAATATTTTTAAAATGATAATATAATTTTTCCAAAATTTACTGTAATTATTCCCTATTTTTAAAAGGTTGTTTTCAATTTTTCTGCTAATTTCTTCATTTAAATTTTATTAAAATTAAAATTTATATATTAATTTTGTAAATGATTTTTTTATTTTATTATATTTATTATAAATATTTTTAAAAGTCCATATAAATTTTCCAAAGTTCATTCCGTTTATTTTCCATTTTTGTAGACTAGGATGCAATTTTGTGCTATTTTCTTATTTTTAACCTTATATAATTAATAAATATTTATATATATTTTATATTTGGTTATATTTTCGAAATTTTGCTGAAATTATTTTTATTTTCAAGTAATATAAACTTATATAAATAAATTAAAGGTAATTTCAAAGGTTATGACTTTTTATTTGCCTAAGGCCTTTTATCTTCCAACCTTTCACATTTGTAACTTATCTTTTCATCAATTAGCCTTTACTATCCACATCTTTCAGCTGCATACTCTATTTCCTATTCATGTACATTCATTTTCATTTCTGAAACAAAAAAAAAATTCGGCCATGACCATTGAGAAAAGTTTGGGTAATGATTTTTCAACTTTTCTTATTCTTCTTCCTTGTTTACATTGATTTTGGCACTTGTTCTCATCTAGATTTGATTGACTCCTCCTCCTCCAACTCTGACCCGACCTCCACCACCTGATATTCCAACCAGCAACCACCCTAGACCACCCTCATCCCCAGGCCGAGCAGCCCTATGGCTTGCATCTCCACAAAAATCCAAGAATCCATCACCTACATGCAAATCTAGACCTAGTTTGTTCACCATCACCTTTTACCACCTCTAGCCGCCACTTCCTCCACCACCTCTGACCTGACCTCCACCCCCTTCCACATCACCACCCACCACCTGCACCTCTGGTTGGGCCCACATAACCCATGGCCGAACCTATTTGTAGCCTAGAAAATGATGAACTTTGCTTTGTAGTGGTAGATTGATGCACCTATACCTCTTCACCATTTAACACCATGTAGGCCGACCTCTTGCACACCCAAACCAGACCCAATGCCTGTGTTAGCTGAGCCTAATTAGTTCCTAACTGAAGTACATGAGGTTGAGAACATGTGCAATTCATTCGATGTTGTTTTGGGCTTTGAATTCTAATGTTATTTGATGTTTAAATCGTGTTGAAACTTACATATATTTGTATTGTTTGGTGTAAATGTTTGAACAAGGCTATTAGCTTTGGCTCTCCACTCTCTTGTCGTATCCATGTTGTCGTGCCATAGCGCTTTTGAAGATCTCAGTTTGTGCTTTTGATCGTTGTCTCCAGCTTATACAAGTGAGTAAATCTCACCAGACTAATATATGATTATGTAACTATAAACTGACATCACCTGAACCTGTATATGCATATCATCCTGTTATCACCACTATATTATTTTCATATGCATTTCACACCTATTATTACACCTGTTATATCATATGTTACTGTTATATTATGATATTCTGTTATTTATATCAGTTTATCACACTGCAAGTTCCCTTTAGATTAGAATCACTATGGGTTGAAATGATACATACCTGAACGAACTTTAGAATAAGGGAAAATCGTTATGGGATGAAACGATAGGCCCGAGAGATTTTCAATTTATTTCATTTACTTGGGACTGCGGGTTTGAAATGATAAAACTCGGATTTTCTTTGTAAATTACGGGTTGAAATGATATATTACCCGTATCACTTTACCTAGCGTAGAAAATTATATACAGACCCGTAGTTAAAATATGTTTTTCTAAAAATTTTAAAATATTTTAGAAATGTAAATATTACTATATTTTGATTTAAACTTAATAAAAAAAAATTTGTAAAGTATTATTGATTTTCTAGGAATTTATAAGTTAAATAAATTATGGAAAAGTTAGAAAATCTGAATGTAAGTTATTTTGGAAATTTTGATTTAATTATAATTAGAAATTAAATTAAATATGAAATTATGATAAATTTATGATAATTTGAATTTAAAATGAATTTAAAATGATTTTTTTAATATATTAATGATCTTTGAGTAAAGTTAAAAATTGAAAGGAATGATTATTTAAGTTGAAATTTTGAAATATAACCAAATGGGAATTTGTGAATTTGGCTTAAAAGTGAATTTTTAAGTTAAATAAATAAAATTGAAATTAAGTTATATTTTGAAATTTAAACTTAGGTGTTAATTTGAAATTCAATTCAACGAATTTAAAATTGAATGTTGAAATTTAATAATTGAATTATTATTAAATCTTGATTTTTGAATGGAAATTTAACTTCATAAAACCATGAACTTAAGGAAAATTAAATGCTGTTTATAAATGTGAAAATGTATGATTTTATAAGTAAAAAAATGTTTTAAATAAAATTATAATTGGTTGTGAAATTATATTGAATATTTGAAGTTAATTAACTGCATTTTTGAAATGCTATTAATTGCAATGTAAATGATATTACAGCATTTGTAAATGCTGTAGTTGATGGTAATGAACTAAAAAGCTAAATTGAATTAAAGGCTATTATAGCAATTTTTGTAAGTGCTATAATTGTTGAATTTAACTAAGTTTATTTGAAATTTAAGGAAACCCTGTTACATCATTTTTAAAATGCTGTCTTTAGTTAAATTGAACTGTTTTGAATGTAACATTCCGTAGCATTTTCTAAATGCTGCAAAAAGTGAATTTTTACTGTTTTGATAAACTTAAGTGAATAAATGAACTTTGAAAGTTGGAAATTTTGAAAATTTAATAATTTTATTATTAAATATAATAACTTCATTTTAATCATTAAAAATGATTTTTGAAATATAAACTGTTTTGAAATGTGAATTGAAATGGTATTTTAAATTGAATGAAATGAATAATGATTTGAAATGAAGTTTTGGAAAGATACGATATTTTGATATATTGAAATGATTTGAAAGGAAGTTTGTAAAGATATGATATTTTAATATATTAAAATGATTGGAAAGGAAGTTTTGTAAAGATACGATATTTTAATATATTGAAATGATTTGAAATGAATGTTTTGTAAAGATATGTTATTTTGATATATTAAAATGATTGGAAATGAAGTTTTGTAAAGATATCATATTCTAATGTATTGAAATGATTTGACATGAAGTTTTGGAAAGATATGATGTTTTTGAAATGGTTTGGAATTAATTTAATCTTTATTTTGATAAAGATTTGGATTTGAAATGATATTCTGTTTTGAAGTATAAATACCATTTTAAATTATAACTACGGGTTATAATAACGATTGGTTGGTAAAGAGACCAGGATCAGATATCTGGCATACTCTCTGTCGATACTGAAAACCACTTTGACAACCGTGTATGCGGTGGAGATTCCAGAATAAAGTAGGATGGTGGCGACGTTTTTGAGGTATATTACGTGGACCCAACTCCTGTGAGTTGGCATAAAGTGTCTAAAACAGGAGCGATCTCGGGCCAAGTGAGGTCATTCCTCCGATCGGACACATTCCTTCGATACTACACTCTTACTTGTGATTGATTAGATGGTCATCCTTCGATTTTGGTTTGAAGTGTGTTCCAAGGTGGGCGTATGTGGCTACTACGTTACCACCAGCCCGTCAGCGTAATTGGTATATCTACCCTGGCATTGCCTTGTGTGCCGTGTGACCTACCATATCGAGTCTTTACTACGAGTTTGTATTTCTCCTGTAGCCCATGGAGTATTTAGGGTAGTCTCTCGAAGATATGCTGATACTGGATGGACTACTGGGACTATTATGTGTGAAGGGTGATATGGGTAGCCTGGAACGCTATTTAAAAGTATGTTTATTTTACTGTAGGCATTATTATAGTAGCGAAATATTACTACATAGTAAATAGTTCAACGGATCCTTAGAGGATGGGCGGTCCCAGGCATCCTTTAAGTTACTTGTACTTTATTACAGTTCACTTGAGTTGGTTTACATTATATAAGTATATATTGTCCTGACTCGAGTGTTTGTATTTTATTTACGCTCGGGTCAGCCTGAGTTATTCACAGATTTGGATTCCACTTTCTGGAGATTGGAATCGCTGGAGATCATCTGCTTATCTAGTTTTATCTATTCCAGTTCTGTTGTTCTATTCAGCTTGTACTTGGTTATCATCTTGAGACTTCTGTTGTACTTTATTTATTCTGTTGTATTTTATTTAAATCTGATATATTTTCATAGTAGCTTCATGAACTACTATCTCTTTTACTTCCGCTGCATTTCTTACTCCGTGTCTGTGTTCTGTGATTTTTATTTACTATATGTCCTGAGATTTGCCAAATTTTATTTACAACGCGGTATTTTGAGCAATTCAAGTCCAGCATGTGCGGATGCGAATGGTTGAAAATATCGGGCTGTTACAGTGAGATAGTGGAACGTTAGAAAATCTAACTTTTGACTTTAAAAGGTAATTCTTTTCCACTAACCTGCTTATTTATCATCATATAATCGGTTGTCTTTACTTTTTCAAAATCTTTTTTGAAAGGTGCTACCGAATTTCAAAGATTAACATTTTAAAACACTAGCAAATAGCCCCTTCTCCTTTTATAAACATATAAACCATTTAAGTCCCATAATTAAATAATTTTATATAATTATTAAAACACTTAGGAAAATTCTAAAAAAATTCACATAAATAACTTTTAATATGTTTTCTAACATATTTAAATTTCTGGCCCAAAACATATATAACTGCCGTAGTTAAATTTAAATCCAAATAACTATTTTCTTCATTAGAAAATTAACTATAAATCCACATTAATTCAAAAAGTTATAAAACTTGAAACCCATCTCTAAAATATTATTTCCAACCATATATAAAAATGCAAGGCGTTTAGATGTCGTTTGATAGGTTTTTCAATCCAAAACATGTAATCAAATCAATAGGAATAAGCATAATTCATCAAATAGCATGTATATATCCAAACATCATTCAAAATATGCAATACATTTGCAAAAACATTCGGATCTGGTTCTAGAAACCGAAACATCAAAAATATGAGATGCAATAATTATTTACCTTTGCTTTGTTCTTAACGAGTTGCGATCTTATCTTGTATTGAATTTGATTACGCTTTTCCTCTTAATTATTGCTTATCTTCCTCTTGCTTCTCCTTAATGGTGGTCGACCTTTGGTTTGCTTTAATTTTCTTGTGAACGTGAGAATAATATGGTATGAGGGTTAGGGTATAAGAATATATCTTACCCCTATATCGCCTTTATATAATTTTCCTTTTATATTTCATTTTAATTCCATTTGCTTCATTATTTTAACTGGCATGGCTGTCCTTTAAATTATACTAATCTCGATCTCTTAACCAACTTACATTATTTCATTTAATTTAACTAATAAAATGTCCTAAATAATGTTACTCAAAATTAGGGTTATTACAATTCTCTAACGACGAAAACTTGATTCAATTCGACCTTCACAACACCCAATAAAGCGATTACCTCAAAATTAGGGTTTTCTATGGTGCATACTATCTGATCACTACAGTCCGGGTGTCTAAGCGATATTTCTCTATCATGGAAAAATATCCTAGCATCATATTTACTTAACCAATCCATACCTAATTTGGAACCCTATGAAATCAAACACATGCAAACTGCAAACAAAAATATGACCTAATTATTCAAACTCTAAGCGGTCACATCTCATCCCAAGAGTCGCATGTCCTCCTATAGGATTTGCAACCCTTAAAGAAGTAACTAGGTATAAGGGTTCTGGGTTAAGCTTATCTATCAAACAATGAGATATAAAAAAATGTGATGCACCGATATTAAATAGAACTCTAACTGATACACCATGAATCAGAAGCGTACCTTCCAACAAAGCTTTTCCCTTCTCCTTTACTGTTAGTCTCGAGGTAGCTGGTTCCAATGCAAACATCTTGCCTTTTCCATCATTGGCTGGCTCCTTGCACCGGTTCTTATAGTGTTTAACCTGATCACAATTTAAACACTTCACTCCTTTTTTCTTAGCGGCTTTCTTTCCTTTGCTAGTCCGGCATTCATGAGCATAGTGTCCTTTCTTATCACACTTATAACAGGCAACATCTGCCTTTCCATTCTTAGTGGTTCCAATTTTCCAAGATCCCTTCTTATGAAAAACTTCCTTTTCTGATTCTGCCCTCCTTGAGCCTCCTTTGCCTTATTTCCTTCAAAATGAGCAAGCATCTCTTCCTGCCTCAAAGCCATCTCAACAACAACATCGCGTGGATCTCTAATATGATATAATGTAGCCTTAGCAAGCTCAAGTTTCAACCCACAAATGAACTTCTCATTCCTCTTAATAACAGTATCAACCGTAGCCAAAACATATCTTGATAGCTCTTCAAATCTGGTTGCATACTCAAGCACTGTCATATCTCCCTACTCCAACTAAGCAAACTTCCTGAGCAGAGTAAACTTTGCAATCCCTAACATAAATCTTTCTTTAAACCTCCTCTTAAACTCAGCCCAAGTTATGGTATCCTTGTTGACTCCAACTCTAACACTGTTCCACCAATACAGTGTTGTCCCTTGTAGCTATCTAGAAGTGAGTCTCCTTTTCTTCTCGTCATTGAGCCCCAAATCAGCAAATATTCTCTTTCAATGAAGTAACTAATTCTCCACATCAACTGCATCTTCAATCCCAATGAATGGCTTTCCTCCCAGCCTGGCATAATCTATACTCAGCCAAGCATAGTTATTAATCACTAGAGCTTCCTGATTTCCTCCAACTAATCCTGCAGCAACTCCTACTTGCATCATGTTAATGAAGAACTGACATATAGCTCCCATATCTGCTTGCGGTAGTCCAGCATCCATATTAGCAGCTTGCGCCTGGCCTGGATTCCTTCTGGTGTTTGGTTTGGAATTTCCATTAGTTATTGTGATTTTCCACCCAAATTAACTCTTCTAGCATCCATATCTTACATCATACAATCTGCATTCGGGTCTTTGTAAGATACGGAAGAATAGCCTAAGAGTGATGGGAGAATAGAGATATCATGGATATTTATATATAACAAATACAAGTACGTTGCTATAGCATTGTCCCATACCCCAATCTTTTCTCTAATTTCTTAGGATTATGTTTTAAAAATTCATTTTAAGTTTGAAAATCTTTTATGCTTTTTTTTCATAAACCTATGCTCTGTTACCAACTTGTAACATCCTCTATCTTGAGACCCGAAACTAAGCACTACAGATGCTACAGTAGTCTATAGTATTAACTTCCAGTGACAATACGGTAATGCTAATGGTATCCATAATATCGAAAGCATATGAATATGAAACAAAATCACTGATTCAAAAACAACTTTACTGACTATATTGCAAAATTATGTTTCACATTCCATTACAACAGCCCAATCAATTCCCAGGTTTTGATCAAATATAATTATTATAAATTACACTAAGAGCGACATATGAAGATGCCCTTTGGATGATCAGAGTACTAAATAGATATATCAGTCTTAATATAGTACAGAGGAAATAAAACTAAATAGCTTCTATATAGCTAGCTTTGCCTCCTGCATTTCTTTGAAAGCTTTATTTGTCCAACCTACTAAACCTGAAAAACCTTAACTCTCAATTTACTCAAACTAATTTTTGAGCAACAAAGAGTTTAATGGGAAAAACATAAACTTCGGGTCAGACATAAAGCCTGATGTGAATAATACTATTACATCTTAGTTTACTGATATTAAGTGAGACCATTCCGCTTAGCGGAATGGGTTTCCCTTCACTAATATCCCTTTAAAACATATCTTTTTGCAAATCAGAATCCTGCAATCAAACTGATTAAAACATATAATAGCGAACTATATAGTTTTGTTTGGCTAACTACTAACCATTCGCTGACTCAAGCCTACCATATAAAATAAATAATCTAACATCTATTAGAAAAACTCCTAAATGGTCTGTCCTTAACTTACTTCTCCCAGGGTCACCTGATCCTAATGGTTTTGCAGGCTCACCAATAACCTATCCTTCTTCTCTATATATTCCTTTCTACGTGTAACCTCATTTAAGTCTTACACGTGACTAAGCCATGCACACTAAAATTTTAGACTAAATTAACTAGGGCTATCGCTAATATATATGGCGCGACCCTGTACCAGTCCCATATGGTAATCAAATATCCGAGTCATTTACTTAGGGTTAACTACCCATCAAAATTTTCCTTGAACACCTTTCAAATTTATTTATCCCTTTAAATCATACTTAAACAAGGAAAAAATATTTTTGCTTTACTCAAATCTCTTTGCCTTGATATATGCTTTACACAAAGCATTGTTGATGAGAACATTTGAAACCTTTATTTAAAGATTTAAACATTTTTTTTGAAACCTTGAAAGTACCTCTTTCAAAACCAATTAACTACTTTACTTTGAACTCTAAGCCAAAAGGCCAAAACATACCTTTCAAAACCATTTATAATAACCCTTTCGAATCCATTGAAAGTGCCATTTCGAAAGCTTTATAAAACCTTAGACCTACTCTTTTCGAAACATTGCAAACTAGCCTTTCGAAAACATTGGGACCATCCATTCAAACTAAAGGTAAACTTTTCGAAAACATTGGGGAATCACCCCTTCGAAACCTTTATCATATACCTTTTGAAAGCATTAAAGTCCTTTACTTAAAACAAACCTTTCTAAAGCATTGGGTTCAAGTAAAAATGTGTGGACGTAGTTTTGAAACTATTAAAACCATTCCTTTCAAAACTTTTGGTTTAATTTTCAAAATATTAAAAAGGTTTTTAAAAGAGCTAAGTAAAAAGCGACTCTTTCAAAATCTTTTTCCTAAGTAAAAGAAGTGGTTGACATTGAAACCAACCACTTTGAAAGCATTGGAGAAGTGGCTTTAGGGTTTTAAAACTAGAGAATCCTTGAAGGCATTGCTTCGAAAGGTAGAATGCGACAGCAGGGGTTTCGTCCCCTTTAAAATCTTCTTTTTTAAAACAAAGGCGGCAACCTCCTTCGAAAGCTCTTTTCTTTAAAGGAAACAACTAAGTCGAAAGCCATCTCATTCAAAAGCCTCGTTTACAACCAAAATTGTCCTATGTTTTCAGAAGCTACTTCAACCCCTTTGAAAGCCCTGTTTCAACTCCACTCATTTCGCCAACTCCAATCCACTACGTACTGAAGCTGATACCATGTATATTGATTTCGATTTAGGCGGAATTATGTAACATCCCTATCTAGAGGATCAAAACTAAGCGCTACAGATGTTGTTGTCGCCTACAATATTAGCTTTTGGCAACTAAATATGGCTATGTTAAAGGTATCTATAATATCAGAAGCACATGAATATGAAACAAAAAACAGATTTCAAAACAACATTTTCTTATTAGATTTTAAAACAGATGTTTTATATTCTAAATACATAATCCCAGTACATTCTCAGGCACAAGTAAAGTATACTTATTACAAAATACGCTAAGAGCGGTATATGAAGATGCCCTATTGGATGATCAGAGTCACATAGTCATGATAGACTTAACACAAACACAGCGGAAATACAACAAAGCATAAAACTACAACTCCTAAATAGCTATCCATTTGCCTCCTGAATGCCTCTGGTAGCCTTATTTGTCATCCTACTAAAACCTGAAAAAGATCTTAACCCCTCAGCTACTCAAATCAATTTTGAGCACCCGAGAGTTTAAGAAGAAAATATAAACTTCAAGTTAGACATAAAGCCTAGTTGAATAATACTATATATCCTGGTTTAATATGTTAAGTGAGACCATGGCTTAGCGGAACGAATTTTCCCTCACTAACATCCTTTTAAGAACATATCTTTGCAAAACCTTTTC
This sequence comes from Allium cepa, assembly GCA_030765085.1. Classification (NCBI taxonomy): domain Eukaryota; kingdom Viridiplantae; phylum Streptophyta; class Magnoliopsida; order Asparagales; family Amaryllidaceae; genus Allium; species Allium cepa. The sequence continues at coordinate 506,273,690 of CM060941.1, read as the reverse complement.
CTGCAACCAAAACTGTTAAATACTGTAAAGCATCATTATGTAAACATAGACGAATATCATGTAATAAATGAACTATCTATTCAATACATAAGTTTTGTTTGGATAACTATTAACCTTTGGGCGACTAGGTCCTACCAGACAATATAAACAAAATTATTCTATCATCTTTTGGATACTCCTCTTGTGGATGATCTGTCCTTAACTATCTGCTAAATACTTCTCTTCTAGAGCGTCCGTCCCTAACTTAATCATCTCCCAGGTCTTCCTGATCCTAATGGTTTTTCGGGCTCCCCAATAACCCATCTGTATACAAACATATAATCTTTTCTGTAAGTAACCATAATTTTAGTCTACCTGACCATGCTCTGCATACTAGAATTTTGGACAACAATTATCTGTGGCTAATAGCTAATATATAAGGCATAACCCTATATTAGTCCCATCTAGTATTATAATATCTTAGTCATTTTACTTAGGGATCCCCTCCCATAATTTTCCTTGAAAACTATTTCAAAATGATTTAAAACCTTTAAATCAAACTAACACAAGGAATATATATAATTCTTATGCTTTTACTCAAAATCACATTGCCATATTATATATATATATATATATATATATATATATATATATATTCGTTAATCAAACCTTTTTTGATGAAAACATTTAAACATTTGGAAGTACCCCTTTCAATTCCATTCAAAGCACCTCTTTCTAAACCTTTGAAAGCATCTCTTTCTAAACCAAGTAAAATGCTTCAATTATCTAGGTCAAGAGGCCAAAACCTTACATTTCGAAACCTTACTTCAAACCTTTCGAAACCATTGAAATCTTTCTTTTCGAAAGCAATAAAACTTTAGAAATCCTTCTTTAAAACACTTTAAAACATCGCCCTAGAAAACCTTAGAAAAACCGTCCATTTCAAACCTTCCGAAACCATTCAGAAAATAAAACCTTTCTACCTTGTCGACGGCTACCTTTCGACCTCTTTCAAAGCTACCTTTCGACTCCATCGAAAGCTTTACTTTCGACCCCTTCGAAAGCTTGGCTTTCGACCCCTTTGAAACCATTCAAAAATGGAACCTTTCGAAAGCATTCAACCCTTAAAACGTAAACCTTTCAAAAGCTTTTTGGGTTCAATTTAAAAACACGTGGTAAATCCTCTTTTTAAAAACCTTTTGACTTTGTCGAACGCTTAGCTTCGGACCCCTTCGGAATCTCCCCTTTGAATGTTTTAAAATGTTTCCTTTTAAAATAATAGGCACCAACCTTTTAATACTCTAAACACCTCCTTCGAAAACTTGGGTTATACTTTAATTAGAATAAAAAAGGTAAACCATCTAAGTCTAAAGCATGGGAGAAACGGTTGGTTTTAAAAATAAGTAAACATTTCGACCTTGTCGAAAGCATGACTTCGAAAGATTGAAAGGGTGTTGCTAAGGTTTTTTGATCCCTTCGAAAGCTTGTTAACCTTTCAACTTCATCGAAAGGTTTAACCTTTTTATTTTAAATAGTTGGCCTGGATGAAAGTAACCAAGTCGAAAGCTTCTTTTGGAAAGCAAAACAGGCGTTAGTTTTGGTTTATAAAACAAACATACTCCAACCTCTTTGGAAACTAACCTTTCCACTAAATGCCCTTCGTACTTGTCCAATTCATCACATACCAAGGTATTGATTCCATATGCATTGGTCTTTGACCTTGTCAAAAGAAATAACCTTTCGACCTTGTCGAAAGGACCAGGTTGGAAGGTTTAATGCCGTAAAAGGCTGAAACGTGCTAAAAGTATGTTTTTATTGTTTTTAACTTAAAAAAAGATAACTTTTCAACTAACCTGCCTTTGTTTAACAAATTCTTGTTGGTTAACAACTACTTTTCAAAAAAGTGCTGCCATTAATTTCAGAATTAAATAATCATTTTATTTTATAAAATATCCATTTTCCTTAATTAAATATATAAAACATTTAAGTCCTATACCTTAAGTAATTTTATATATTCATAAAAAACTTAGGAAAAATCTAGAAAAATCCCAGAAATATATTTAATATGTTGTTGAACGGACAAAAATTTCAAACCCAAATAAATATTTATTTAGCCGTAAATAATTTATAACCTAATAATTCATTTTCTTCACTAGAAAATTTATATAAAATCCACATTAATTCAGAAAATTTTAAAAATTAAAAATCGTCTCTAAAATATCATTTTTGATTTATGTTTAAATTTTCAAGGCATTTGGATGTCATTTAATAGGGTTTTCATGTCAAACATATCATAAAAACTAACATGAACATATATAATTCATCCACAAGCGTATATATAACTTTAATCATCTAAACATGGCATAAACCTGCAAAAACATTTCAAATCTTTCTTGAAATCCAAAACCATAAGAAAATGGGATGTAAAAATTATTTACCTTAGCTTTGAGATTAAAAGATGTGATGTTTGATGTTGAATATGTTGATTAATCTTCTTTCTCTGGAATCCTAGCTTTATCTTCTCTTGAGAACAATAATGCTGGTTGGCCTTAGATGTTTTAGTTTGATAAGATGAAAGGGAATGTGCATTTCACTTCGAAGGGTTTAGGGTACAAACCTCTCCTAATTTTCACATTGCCCTTGCTCATTTCCTAACACATTAGTTTATGTTATCTCATTTTAATTTGCACATAAACATGGCACGGCTACCCTTAATTAAATAAAATATCAACCTATTAACCTTCACATTATTTTATTTTATTTAACCAATTATATATATCCTAAATAAAGTTATAAAAATATGGGATGTTACACAGTATAAGGTCGAAAGGTGCTGCTACAAGTGGCGAAACAGTAAAACCTTGTAAATCTGATTTTTAACTTTTTAAAGCAATTTCATTCAAACCAACTTGCCTTGTTTGTCAACATATGAATTGTTCCTAATTATTTTTTTAAATATTTTATAAAAGTGTTGCAGAATTTCAAAGATCAACAATTTAAAATATTTACAAATTGCCCTTCTTCTTTTATAAACATATAAAATATTCAAGTCACATACCTTAAATAATTTTATATACTTATTAAAACACTTAGGAAAATTCTCTAAAAATTCTTATAAATCACTTTCAATATATTTTCTATCATATATAAATTTTTTACCCAAAGCTAACATATAATTGCCGTAATTAATTTAAACCCAATTTAACCATTTTCTTCACTAGAAAATTCATAATAAATCCACATTAATTTAGAAAGTTATAAAACTTCAACCATCCCTAAAATAATATTTCTGACCTTGCATCAAAATCACAAGGCATTTGTATGTCATTTGATAGGTTTTCCGATCATAACTTATCATAAAATTCTATATGAACAAATAAAATTCATCAACAAGCCTATATATCTTTGATCATTCAAAATATGACATAATATTATGCAAAACATATTCAGATTCGATGTAGGACCGAAAATAAGAAAATATGAGATGTAACATATTATTCACCTTAGCTTGTTGTAGAGGATTTGTTAAGAGCTTGTGTATTGGATTTTGGAGGATCATGTGAAGACCATTTCCATTTAGTCGAGTTCTTATATAACAATGGTTATCAGATTAGTACTGAGATGACACCGTTTGAAGCTTTGTATGGAAGACCATGCAAATCTCCCACTTGTTGGTTGGAGACCGGGGATAGGTTGGTTCTTGGTCTAGATTTGGCGAAAGAAGCCGTAGAGAAGATTGAGTTGATCCGAGCAAGGGTGAAGGAAGCTTAGTCTAGGTAGATGCAGATAGAAGGAGGAAAGACTTGAAATTCTCTGTTAGAGACTATATATTTATTAATATTTCACCGATGAAAGATGTGATTAGATTTGAAAAGTCAGGAAAGTTAGCACCTAGATTCATAGGACCTTCCCGTGTTGTTGAGAGGATCGGGAAACTCACTTATAAAGTGGAGTTACCGAGTAGTTTAGCAAGGGACCATGATGTTTTCCATGCTTCTTATCTTAGAAGGTGTGTTAAAGACCCGGAGACTATTGTAGCACTTACAACGTTAGAAGATTTAGTAATAGAGCCGGATTTGATTATATTCAAAAAGTCGATTCAGATAGTGGCTAGAGATGAGAAGAAGTTAAGGAACAAGACAGTCAGATTAGTAAAGGTACAATGGAGTGGCGGTGCTAGAGACTGTACTTGGTAGACTGAGAACGGGATTAGAGAGGCTTGCCCAGATTTGTTTGATGGCATGTTTTACCTTCGATTGTGTACTTTATCGTAATTTCAAGGATGAAATTATTTAAGGTGGGGAGTCTGTAACACTCCATTTTTTATAACATTATTTAGAAAAATTAATTGGGTAAATTAAATAAAATAATGTGAAGATTAATAGGTTGAGATTTGATTAGACTAAGGGTAGCCGTGCTATGTTAGTGTGTTATTAAAATAAAATAACATAAACAAAGGTGTTAGGAATGAGTAAGGGGAAAATGTGAAATAAGGAAGGCTTATACCATGAACCCTTAGGAAATAGAAATCACATTCATTTTCATTTTAGTAAACTAAAACATCTAAGGTCGGTTACCATTATTGTTCTCAAGAGAATATTAAAGCTAGGATTCAAGTAAAGGAAGATAATCAACATAATCAACATCAAATCTCACATCTTTTAATCTCAAAGCTAAGGTGAATAATTTTTACATCCCATTTTCTTATGGTTTTCGGTTTTTAGATTCGACTCGAAATGTTTTTGCAAGTATATACCATGTTTTGATGAGTAAAGTTATATATATGCTTATTGATGAATTATATATGTTCATGTTAGTTTTTATGATATTTTTGATAGGAAAACCCTATCAGATGACATCCAAATGCCTTAAAAATTAAGATATTTATCAGAAATGACATTTTAGAGATGGGTTTCAATTTTCATAATTTTCTAAGTTAATGTGGATTTTATATTAATTTTCTAGTGAAGAAAATGATTTGTTGGGATATAAATTATTTACGACTAAAATAATGATTATTTGAGTTTGGAGTTTTTATATGTTGGAAAACATATTAAAATAGATTTTTTAGAATTTTTATAGATTTTTCCCGAGTGTTTTCATGAATATATAAAATTATTTAAGGTATGAGACTTAAATGTTTTATATATTTAATTAAGGAGAAGGGGAATTTTATAATGTAAAATGATTATTTAATTCTGAAAATAGTGGCACGCTTTTGAAAAATATTTGTTAACCAATCAGAATTTGATAAACAGTGGCAGATTAGTTAAAAAGTTATCCTTTTTAAGTTAAAAACAAAGAAATCATACTTTTAGCATGTTTCAGCCTTTTACGGCATTAAATTTTCTGACCTAGACCTTTTGACAGGGTAGAGAGATTCATAGCTTTCGACAAGTTCAAACCAATGCATATGGTATCAAGTTACATAGTACGTAATAAATTGGATACAGTCGAAGTATTCTAAGTCGAAAGGTTGGTTGCTAAAGAGGTTGAAGTGTGTTTGTTTTACAAACCAAAGATAGCCTACTTCGCTTTCGAATAAGAGCTTTCGACTTGGTTGTTTTCGACCAGGTCAAATGTTTAAAAAATAAAGGTTTTAAACCTTTCGACACAGTCAAAAGGTTACTGTCGCTTTTGTTTTGTTTGATTTGAACCTTCTGACAAATTCGAAAGGTTTACTTGTTGTAAAATTAGCCGCTTCTCCATGCTTTTGAAAGAAAGCTTTCGACTTAGGTGATTTATCCTTTTTTCTAATTGAAGTATGACCAAAGTTTTCGAAGAAGACCTTCCAATGGAGTCGAAAGGTAGTTTCTAATGAAGTCGAAAGGTTTCAAAAGAAGCTTTTCCACTTGTTTTAAATTGAACCCAGTAATGCTTCGAAAGGTTTATGTTTTAAGAGGTTTAATACCTTGGAAAGGTTGTTTATTGAATGGTTTTGAAAGGTTGTTTCCAATGAAATCGAAAGGTTGTTTATTGAACGGTTTCAAAAGCTTTAATTCAATGGTTTTGAAAGGTTTAGTTCAATGGATTCGAAAGACTTGAGATGGAATGTTATCCAAGGTTTTTCTAAGGTAATGCTTTAAAGTAATTCTAAAGGAGGATGTTTAAAGTCTTATTTCTTTTGAAAGATTTGTTTTTCAATAGTTTCGAAAGGTTTGATATCGGTTTTGAAAGAGATGATTTCAAAAGTTTAGAAAGAGGTTCTTTCAAGTGTCTAAATGTTTTTATCAACTAAGATTTGAGTAAAGAATATATGTGTGTGTGTGTGTGTGTGTGATTTTGAGTAAAGCATATAGATTATATAAATTTCCTTGTTTAAGTTTGATTTAAAAGTTTTAAATCATTTTAAGGAAAATTATGAAAGGGGATCCTTAAGTTGATGACTTATATTATCAACTAAGAGAATTTCGTACTATCATCTTAGCACCATTTAACTTAGAAGACAAAAAAAATGTTATAACTTTACTTTAAATCAACCACTTTTTAAAAAAAAGTTTTTCAATTTCAAAATTAACAGTACGAATCTTCTTATATACTAGTTAAGCCATTGTTATTTATAATCAAACTTCATTTTTATTTTTGTTAAGACAAGTGAATTTTCAAAAAAAATTAATTTAATAAACCAAAACCATATGTTTATCCTATAGTGTTTTTTTAAAAATAAATTAAAAGAAAAAAAATTGGGATTTTTTTTTGAGTTTTTTTAAAAAGAAAAGGAAAAAATAAAGCATGAAAAACTAAAAATGAAGATGAGTCTCCCCCCACACTTGATTTTGATTGTGTCCCCACAGTCAGCCCAAGTGGAAGGAGATAAAAAATTAAAATTAAGATCTATATTTACATGAAAACGAAAAGATTATTATTATCAAGAGTTTAGAAAGTATATCGCCAAAAAGAAAATGAAATGGTCTTCCAAAGACCGATTCATTTGTCTCGTCAAGTATGCGAGGTACAGCTTAAGCACAGAAAACCAAATCGTAAAAGATTTCGAAGTTGAACGTTGATTTGGAAAAACGAATGTCGTTTTATTAAAAATTGTACGAGTTGTTTTATTTTCAATGATTTTTGGAGTCGATAAAACAATTGATTGAAGTTCAAGTTTATTTTCATCAAATTGAAATTCAAGCTCTTCATTGAGAAATTCTTCAAAATTATTGATTTCAAGATCAAAATGGTGATTGAAATCTTTCCCTTAAGAATTCAACAACTCGTTTTCGAAAAGTCCAAAGAAACCGTGTTCATTGAATTCGTCTTTCTTATTTGAATTATCAACAACTTCATCGCATATATTAAGTCCAAAATCCAAAGTTGTTGTATTCAAATTTTTGAAATCAAGAAAAGGAAGACCGAATTTTAAATTTGGTCCCACACCCTCAAAAGAATTGAAATCCAACTCAATTACCGTATTTTCAACAACTTTTTTAAGATTTTCATTTTCTATTTCAAAAGTTGTTATTTGAAAATTGTCAATTTGGATAAAAGATGGATTATCGTTTGACTCGTCACACATTGGGATTTGGTTTTGTTTATCACGTTGTTTCATATATGTTTCAAACAAAAGATCCATATGATCATTGTAGATTTGGTCCATTTGTTCAATAAAATCCAATTTATAGTTATTAACATGAGAATTTTCGATTTGGATTTGTTGAGAACAAAGATTTTCACCCATATCGTAGTCGAGATTACTACCATTGCCAAAATTATTTGAAAAGTGGATCACATTTTTGTTTTGATTATGAAATTCATTTTGGAGTCCAAAATTGAATTGGCATATGTTATACTCTAAATTGTTTGAATTTTGAATTGAATTTAAATTTTGAAATTCTTGACTCGATTTATTACACAAATATGAATTACACAAATTATTTACACTTTGATTTTGTTGTGTAGAGAGTTCGAGTAAAGATAAAATCTTTTCAATGCTATTTTCAAGAGTCGAAGACTGGTCATTGTTTTGATAACTTTATTGTTCAAAATTTGAGTTATTTATACAATGGTTGTCATTAAAATTTCCATACGAATTTGGAGCGAAATCATATGGATTATATTAATTATCACAACTATTGTAAAATTCACGTAAGTGAGGGAACTCGGACATTTTCAAGAATGTATTTTTTTGGTTTTTTTGAAAAGGTTTTATTTATTTTTATTTTTTGGATTTTTTTCATTTCTAGAAAAAAAATCAAAAATGTTTTGGATTTTTTATTTTGATTGAAAATTTTCAAAAGAAAGGATTTAAAAAATTAAGTTAAGGAATATTTACAAATATTTTTTTGTTTTGGATTTTGAATTTTTTGTTGTTTTTTTATATATATGCATGAACTAATGCAACTAAATGAATGCAAGAGTCTAATTACAAATTATTTATCCCAAGTTAATCTAAAATTGTATAATCACACTTTGTCTTAAATCAACAAGATAGTTCTCAGTCAAGTAACGGGCCGGATTTATCTGTGCACCACGAATCACCATAACAATGTAGTCGAAGGTTTAAGTACTTTCAAAGGAATAACCACTATAATATTTACGAATCGCCGCAATATTTATAAATGATTATTACTAGCCGTAGCCTAGACATCAAGAAATTAAATTGTTCAAAGAAGACAACTTATCAATACGAAATTAAGTGTTATTGATTCTAACCATTATTATAGATCAAGGTTCTAGGATGAAATGCAAAACTGAAATTAAACGTGCATTAACAATGCAATTAGATATGGGGTTGAAAGCAAGCAATTTTTATATATAAGAAAGCAATTTTTTTTATATAAGCAAGCTAGCAGTTTATTTTTGGCAAGCGGAGCAACATTTTTTAGCAAGCTATTCTTTATTTATTTTCTGCTTTAGCAATCTAAAAATAAAAAAAAGATATATATAGTTTTTTTTATCAAAGAAGAAATAAAACAAACCAAAACAAAACAATTTGAAAATCAAACAAATTGAAACCTTTTTTTTTAATAAAACAAAATGAAAAAAAGAACACAATGGCAAGCAATTTTTTATTTCAAAGACAGAAAATAAACAAAAACAAATCCCTTTTTTTGTTTTTTTTTTGTAAATCAAAAGAAGAAACCAAAAAATATTAAAAAGAACTTGCTTGCAAATTTTTTTTTCTTTCTTTCTCTTTTTTTTTTTTGAAAAAACCAAACTAAAGGCAATTAAGACAAACTAAGAAAAACTCAAAGCGCAAAAGAAAACGGCCCAAACTACATAAATGAAAGCCGTTTATCCCCAAATTCACTTCGTTCTCAGTTCTTTTTTAAAAGGTCGAAATCGAGCAACGACGATGAAATAAACAAATGGAGTCAAAATCAGATTTCCATCGGTCTCATTTGTCTCGTATGGGCAAGAGGCGATTTCAGGTCGATGTTGATTGCGGCTGTGGTTGGATTGTTGGCCGTAGCGATAGGAGGTTTGTGATAGAGTTCGAGTGGAGTTTCAGGCAATTGATTTTTTTAGCAGTCTCTGTTGGAGAGAGGGCATCGACGTCTGGGAAGTGGCGATGGTTTATGGCATGTGGTTTGACGGTGGTGATTGATGGTCGTCAATGGTTCCGGCGATGGGAAGTAGTCGAGTGATTGTATCGCGATTGAATGGGAAGGCGTGGAGGAGTTTGAGGCTGCTGTGGGGATGATGGTATGTGCACTATTCTTCCTCTCTTTTTTTATCTTTTTTTTCGTTTTCTGGCAAGGCCGTGGTTTGAACGATGGTTTAACTGCAAATTTCAGAGAGAATGGAAGAGATGTTAGAGGGGTTGCAGGAGTCAGATGGCAAGCAGTTGCGGCAGTTATAAAGGGGAGTATTGTTGATTATGTAATGTTGATCGAGCATAGTTGGCAGAGTGTTGATCGGAATTGCAGTGGGAAGAAGGTATGTAATGTTGATGGAAAAAGCAGATGGTTAATGAATGTGACGGTATTGGTGGGTGTGGAGCTGTAATATGGTAGTAGTGTTATGCAAGTATGTGGTCAGATGTGAAGGGAATAGAAGATGTATGGGGCGTATGTGTGTTGAGAGGGGCTGGAGATGATGTAGAATGTGGTGCAGGAAAGTATGACCAGAAGTAGGTATGTAAGGCACAGTGCAAGTTATATCAATGAAAGTGGTTTAGTTTGTTGAGGGATGGCAGTAAGTTTTATGAGACGGTCAGGATATTGTGTTGGAATTTCTAATATTAAAATGCATGAAAACAACATAGTCTCACATCGTCAAAATTGCAAAGTTATTCTAGTATATTAATAGCTTTGCAATGAATAGGTTAGGGCCTTGGGGCACCCAAATGTTTGTTTAACTGTGAGGAGGGAGATCATGCATCACCACCACACGCGTCGTTGCCGTCCGACCGAATCGAATCGGGCCGGGAGGTGCGACTTTTGAAGCGGACGCGAGTTTTTTGGCGAACAAATGCATCCATCAGCAAACGGAAGCGGATGCAACCCGTTAGACGCGAGTGGGTGCGACTTATGGCAGCGGCGGGTACGAGCGCAGAACAAGTAGCAAACGGGTGTGGCCCGTTAACGAACAGCAGCAATGAAAGGCAACGGGTGCAACCCGTTAGGCGGACGCGACTGTTCGAAGGGGTGCTGACGAAATTATAAATAGAAGAGAATACTGATCACATTCTCATTCTATTCCAATTCTAATTTCTTCTGCTTCTTCCTCTCTACTGCTCTGTACAAAAATCACAGAGTTGACATACCCATTACAATCTCATGTAGATTACGTATGTTGTATCTTGGGAGACTTTAAATAAAGTCTTAAGGAAATTGTTACAACAAGCCTCGGACGGAATTTTCTTCTTCAACCGGTTAGGTTTATTATTGATTTATATATATATATATATATATATATCATTTTCGTTTCTACGTTGTACTATTTCTTTAAATTGTATAACGTTTGATCTATTGCTATAGTTATTATTACTATAGTTGTTAGTTTGTTGTTGTAATTATTTACAACGTACTTATTGTTAAAATAACTATTACAGATTCCCAAGTACTTGAAATCTGAGTTATAAACTTGTGAGACGGGTTTATTATTGATTAGTCTCTGTTTTGGTATACTAGACGTATAACATCTTAAGACTTTACTGTTTTAATGAAAACAGAGATGGCAACAGTAGAGCTCTCAACAAAGGCTACTACACATAACAGGCCTGATCCGTTCAAAGAAGATGGTGCTGACTTTATAGCATGGCAAAACCAAATGCTATTTTATCTCACTACACTCGATCTGCAACGGTATCTCGAGGAGGAGGAACCGATTTCTGCACCAGACAAGGAATCGGATGTTGATATGTGGAAGCATTCCGATTTTCTATGCAGAAATTATATTCTGAATTGTCTCGACAATGTGTTATACAAAGTATATCAGCCTCTAAAGACAGCAAAAGCACTCTGGAATGCACTTGCCACGAAGTACAAGACGTAGAATATCAGTCTTAAGAAATTCATTGTAAACAAATTCATGGACTACAAGATGGTTGACTCCAAACCGGTGACTGCTCAACTGCATGAACTGCAAATCATCATTCATGAACTCGAAGAGGAAGGTCATAAGGTTGGAGAATTGTTTTTGGTTGAAGCCATCATGGGAAAACCGCCGCCGTTATGGAGAGATTACTGCAACTATCTAAAGCATAAGAAGAAGGAAATCTCTTTAGAGGATCTCAAAGTCAGACTGAAAATTGAGGCAGACAACCGTGGAATTACAAAACCAAGAGAGGAGGCATTTGTGGCAGAAGGTTTAAAGACCAAAAACAAAAGGAAGAATTTCCAGAAGAAAAGGAAGCTCCAGACAACAAACCAAAAGACAACAAACGAACCAAAAAGCTTAATGGCGAATGTTAGGTTTGTGGAAAGGTTGGACATGCCGCTAGAGATTGCAGATACAAAAAGGATCGCAACAAAGAGGCAAATATAGTAGACAACATGGAAGTAGACGAGTCCAACTTCTCGGCAGTTGTATATGAATGCAATTTGGTACAGAATCCTAACCGATGGTGGGTAGACACAGGCGCTACTCGTCATGTCTGCTCTGACAAATCCATGTTTTCTACATACCAGAAATTCGATCACGAAGAAAAACTCTATATGAGTAATTCTGCAGTATCCATGATCGAAGGCAGTGGCACAGTGATCCTCAAGTTTACTTGGGGAAAAACTGTCAAGTTGAATGATGTACTCCACGTTCCAGACATACGCAAGAATCTCATCACTGGTGCAGTACTATCGAAGAAAGGATTCAAAATAGTGTTCGAGTCAGACAAGATGGTTCTGTCCAAAGCTGGAATGTATATTGGAAGGGGATATTTATGTGATGGTCTATTTAAGGCAAATATAACCGTTATCGGCAATAAAACTTTGTATTCTGATTGTGCTATTAATAAAGTTGAAGTTTCTTACTTGCTTGAGCACGAAATTTTACTATGGCTTGATAGATTGGGACACATAAATTTTTGAAAAATGAAAACATTATCAAACTTGGGATTAATTCCAAAATTCCAAGTAGATAAGAACTACAAATGTGAGACATGTGTAGAAGCAAAAATGGTTTAAAAAACTATTTCACTCTATTGATAGAAGCACCGAACCACTAGGTTTGGTTCATACAGATTTCTGTGATTTTAAATCATTGCCTACAAGAAGTGGGAAAAAGTACTTTATCACATTTATTGACGATTATACGCGATATTGCTATGTATATCTTTTGAATAGTATAGATGAAGCAATTACTTTATTTATAAAATACAAGGCCGATGTAGAAAATCAGTTAAATAAAAAGATCAAGATATTGAGATCTGATCGAGGTGGAGAATATGAATCACCATTTGAACAGTTCTATACCGAAAATGGTATAATTCATTAAACAACGGCTCCATATTCACCACAACAAAATGGTGCAGCCGAGAGGAAAAACAGAATGTTAAAAGACATGATTAATGTCATGCTTTTAACCTTTGGTCTACCGACGAACTTGTAAGGGGAAGCCTTAAATATGTCTAATCACATATTAAATAGAATCCCTCACAAAAAAACAGGAACAATTCCATATGAGCTATGGAAAGGACATAAAACAAGTTTTAAATACCTCAAAGTGTGGAGGTGATTGACAAAAGTTCCAGTTCCACCTTCCAAGAAAGGCAAACTTGGACCAAAAACAGTAGATTGTTACTATTTAGGGCCAGCCCAAAACAGTAGTGCCTACAGATTTTTAGTATTCAAGTCTGATATAGCTGATGTTCATGTAAATACAATCATGGAATATAGAGATGCTTCATTCTTTGAAGACATGTTTCCACACAAAAGGAATGAAGGGAATAATGTCCCTAAAAGGACAAGAGAAGAATCAAACAATTCACATGAAGATGAAACTCATCATGAGATTAAGGAAGTTGAACCAAGAAGAAGCGCAAGGGCTAGGACTTCCAAGACATTTAGTTCAGATTTTTTCACATATGTGTTAGAACACGAACCTCAAACGTACAAGAAAGCAATTTCATCTTCTGAATCTTCATGTTGGAAAGAAGCAATGAAAAGTAATATTGATTCAATTCTAAGTAATAAAACTTGAGAAATTGTTGATATTACACTAGGAATAAAACCTATTGGCTGTAAATGAATTTTCAAGAAGAAAATGAAAGTAGATGGCTCTATCGGCAAGCATAAAGCCAGATTAGTAGCCAAAAGATATCGTCAAAAAGGAGTAGACTTCTTTAATACATATTCGCTAGTAACACGAATAACCTCTATAAGAATGCTAATAGCAATTGCATCGATCTATAATCTAGAAATTCATCAAATGGAGGTAGAGACAGCATTCTTAAATGGAGATCTCGATGAGGAGATCTACATGGAGCAACCTGAAGGTTTTGTTTCCAAAGGAAATGAAAACAAAGTCTGTAGATTAGTAAAATCATTATACGGACTAAAACAAGCTCCAAAACAATGGCACGCAAAATTTGATAGTGTCATGATGAGAAATGGTTTTCGTATAAATGAATGCGATAAGTGTTTTTATTATAAACAAATTGGACAATCATATGTGATGATTTGTTTATATGTAGACGATATGTTAATATTTGATCCAAATACTCAGGTAATAGAGACCATAAAGAAGATGTTAATTAGCAATTTCGATATGAAAGACTTGGGAATTGCAGACGTTATTTTGAGAATCAAAATAATAAGAACATCTAATGGAATTGAATTATCTCAGTACACTATGTAGACAAAGTGATTGAAATTTTTTGAAAATTTGAAATTAAAGGAGTAAGAACACATTTTAATCCATCAGAAGTACTGCATAAAAACACTAATGAGAGTGTAATGCAACTGGAATACTCTCGTGTAATAGGCTGTATCATGTATCTCATGAATTGCACAAGACCAGATATAGCTTATGCAATAAGTAGACTGAGCAGGTATACAAGCAATCCAGGAAAGGAACGCTGGAAAGCATTACTGAGAGTGCTTGGATATTTAAAAAATGCCACAAATTATTCCTTACATTATGGAAAATATCATGCGGTCTTAGAAGGATATAGTGATGCAAACTGGATTGCTGATTCAGAGGAGTCAAAATCAACGAGTGATTATGTATTTACCTTAGCAGGGGCAGCAGTGTCATGGAAATCAACTAAACAAACATGCATAGCTCGGTCCGCTATGGAATCAGAATTCATCGCTTTAGATAAAGAAGGCGAAGAAGCAGAATGACTTCGTCACTTTTTAGAAGATATTCTGTTTTGGTCTAAACCTGTACGGCCATATGCATACACTGTGATAACCAAGCTGCACTAAGTAGAGCGCACAACTTTGTGTACAATGGAAAGTCATGACATATTCATTGACGCCAAAACACAATTAGGCAATTATTCTCAAATGGAACTATTTCCATAGATTATGTGAAAACAAATGATAACCCAGCGGATCCATTTACTAAAGGTTTATCAAGAGAGAAAATTGATTGCGCATCGAGGGGAATGGGTTTAAAAGCCTAAACCATCAAGAGTTATCTTATACGGAAACCTATCCTAGTGACTGGAGATCACACGGACTAGGATCAATACGCAAACCAGTTCTGAGTAACTCAGGACGTAATGCATTTGCATGGACATAGTCCAACTCCATTCCTATGGTGCACAATATAAATGCATGCCTACAAAAGTATTTAAAGGTTAAAACTATGTTTTTTAATGATGACCATATCTTGGAAAATAACAAGTGGGGTATACGTAGGATACTCTTAATGGTTGCGATCACCTATGTTAGTGTGAGCTGGGTCGGCTCTATGAAAATATTAAAGGCTTATATTTTCTATAAATACTCGCAGAACCAAAAATTGTTCAGGACCAAAATGAACGCAACCAAGAGATTGGATGAGATGGGAATCATTGCTTCGTAAAGCTTATTGTCTGGATATACAATAAAGGCCAACGGTTCAAGATGAAATAATTCACCGATTAGCCAAGTAGATCCGATAAGTTTTAACTAGGGAAAGTTCAAAGTGAAATATCTACTTATCCATGATAAAGAATTATTCCATATGTACTCTGTGATATTTCGCTTTGTGTAGGGGATATATATATTATCATTCATGTAGGGGATTGTTGGAATTCCTAATACTAAAATGAATGAAAACAACATAGTCCCACATCGCCAAAATTGCAAAGCTATTCTAGTAAACATTCGGGTGCCCCAAGGCCCCAACCCCTTCATTGCAAAGCTATTCTAGTATATTAATAGCTTTGCAATGAAGGGGTTGGGGCCTTGGGGGCACCCGAATGTTTGCTTCGTTGTGAGGAGGGAGATCACGCATCACTACACACACGTTCGCGCCGCCGCCGGCCGTCCGACCGAACCGGGCTCGGGTTTGGGTATAAATGATCCTATTTTTACTGCAAAACTGGGCGGCATTTTCTGACAGTTGCAGGCTATACGAACATGTGTGATTCTGTTCAGAACAGGACGCGGATTGACCGAGGAGGTGCGACTTCTGAAGCGGGCGTGGGTTTTTGGCGAACAGATGCATCCACTACAGACGAAAGCGGGTGTAACCCGTTAAACGCGAGCGGGTGCGACTTATGGCAGCAGCGGGTGCGAACGCAGAACATGTAGCAAACAGGTGCGGCCCATTAACAAACAGCAGCAATGAAAGGCAACGGGTGCAACCCGTCGGGCGGACGCGACTGTTCGAAGGGGTGCGGACGAAATTATAAATAGAAGACAATACTGATCACATTCTCATTCTAATCCAATTCTAATTTATTCTGCTTCTTCTTCTCTACTGCTCTATACAAAAATCGCAGAGTTGACATACCCATTACAATCTCGTGCAAATTAGGTCTGTTGTATCTTGGGAGACTTTAAATAAAGTCTTAAGGAAATTGTTATGACAAGCTTCGGACAGAATTTCCTTCTTCAACCGGTTAGGTTTATTATTGATTTATATATATATATATATCATTTTCGTTTCTACGTTGTATTATTTCTTTAAATAGTATAACTATTACTATAGTTAGTTTGTTGTTGTAATTATTTACAACATACTTATTGTTAAAATAACTAACACAGATTCCAAAAGTAGTGGAAATCTGAGTTATAAACTTGTGAGACAAGTTTATTATTGATTAGTCTCTGTTTTGGTATACTAGACGTATAACATACTGAACTGGTTTGTATGGTGGAAATGGGTGAAATGAACAGATGAAGACTGAAGTGATGGCAGAGGAACGGTAGGTTATGAAGACTGAATTAATGGTTGATGTTTGGTTAACTGGTGATGAAGGAAGCAGCAAGTTATTGGTTGATGGAAGGGTAACAAGAAATTTGGTTAATGGCAGTGATTTTTTGTGAAATGCAACAGTTCAGGTGATAGTGGATGCAACTGAGGATAGGTAATGTTTGTCAGTGGGTGGAGTTGAATATGTAAGTGGCTGAAGTATGATCAGGAATCAAGGCAGGGGGAAGAACTGGGGTTAGAAGATAGTTCAGTGCATTGTTTTGTGGGGTTATTATATGCATAGGCAAGTTTGATTTACCAGTAAGTGCAGATTGTATTTGGGGATAGAGGAGGATGACAGAATGTTGACTAAAGTTGGTGATGTGGAAACTTATATTGGGTTATGGTATGATAATGGTAATAGCTTGCAGCTGTATGGCAGGGGAGAAAGGAAAGTGGTATGGCAGCGAGGTGATAGTAATAAACTGTGGTATTGAACAGTAAAATATAGTGGAGTTGATCTTTACAGAAGAAGTAATTGAGATGATTGTAATGAGGATATTGCTATGGTATTAAAGTGTTGTAGTGTGATGAATTGAGCAGTTGTTTGATCAGTGAGTGTGAGGCAGTCGGTGAATCAATGAAGTGGTAACAACAGATGAAGTGGGTTGATATTTGTTAATGGCCGTGGGGTGATTGTGGGAAGTATTTGTTGATTGGAGCAGTGGGTTGTGATGGTGATTTGCTTATGAAGGTATGCAGTTTTCTTATGTTGGCCGCATTCAATTGGTGAAGTATGGTCGGTGAAGTTGTAGGCTCGGATGTTGATATTGCAGATGGACTTGAAGTTTCTGCAAAGGGTAGTAAGAGTGGTTTGAGGCAGTTGTTGAGAAGGCACAGTTTGTTGTAAAGGGGAAAAACGGTGAGGCAGCAGCCAGATGACAGAGAACGTTGGAGGTACAATGAACTGGTATAGTGGAAATTGTGCACAGTTGCATAGAACAGCTTGTGCACTGTGTATTTGTATATATTTTTTCTGTAAATGTAGACGAAAGAAAATGTAAATGCAAATGCAAATGCAAATTAAAAAGTGAACAACAAGCACACAATAAATTGAAATCAAAAATCAAACAACAAACACAATTTTTCTTTTTAGATGCAAGTTAACACAAAACAAACACACAACAAAAATCGAACAAGAATAATTCGAAGAATGGAAAATAAATCAAAACAAATTCCTCGGCAACGGTGCCAAAAACTTGTTTAACGACGTTTTTTTCTATGAGTTAAAAAATCGCCAATAAATTTTGAATTAAATTTATACCACACGCGCATGGCGTACTATAGTAGTACATAGTGAGTACGGGTCGATGCACATGGAATTATTATTCAATCAAATTATACCAAAGTTGAGAGTGATTAGCTAAAAAAAAGAGAAAAATGACAAAAGAAGATTGATAAAAAATATGTGACTGTAGAGGCAATTCAGAGATAATTCTACTCTCTAGATCATATAGTTCAACAAAACATTAAATATTGATCTCTCTTTTTTGTCATTAGTTAGTTTAATTGATGTGTTTATCATAAGTATGACATGTTTGTGCTATAATTAACTCAACATAAGTCATCAAACTATAACACACCCCTTACAACTTTTAACTCTCATGAAAAATAGCAACAAGTTGAAAATGAAATCTATATTAAGCATGGCCTATTGTTTAGAAATATAGGCTATCAAATTTTGATTTAATTCACTTCCTTGCCATAATCATATATAGATGAAGAGGCAATTTGTGATTCATATGACTAAGCATAGCCTATTTGTTTTGAACAACATAGGCTATCAAACTCAAACACAAAATTACATAAACATCAGCTTTCCATGAAACACAAAAAGAGAGCAAAGATTATCAAATTATGTTGAAGCTGCATGATTAGAGAGCTTCGTTACCCCTAAATTGAAGGGGTTTAGTCTCTCGTATTTGTTATCAAATCAACAAATATAGCTTGCAACATGACACAAAAAGAAAGAGAAAATGAAAGATAATGGAAAAGAGAACTAATCTAATTGCATAAAATAAATCCACACTACTAGCATGAAGGAAAGAGAGCATGTAAATAAAATAAAACAGTAATTAATATTCCATAAAAAGAAAAATTACATGAAATAAAAATAACTAAATAGCGATAAAAAGAGAAAGAGAAGAGCTTTGTTTATTTTTGTTCCTAAACTAAAATTAACTAAGAGACTAAGGAAGGAGAGCTTTACATGAAGATATGGGGTATTTATACATGTTTTGAAACCCTTTACTTTCTAAGAACTACCCAAACTACCCTCCTAGGAAGTGTGGTGGCCAAGTAATCATTAGCTTCAATAATCACCCATTAAGTGTGCATGAAAGTGTAATGACCATTAGCATGTGGATTAGCTTCTAATTTTGAAGGAAGGTGGATAAGTGGGGTTCTCCATGATCCATGACTTTAAATTATTTCCATCTTCATTCCTTTGTATTCACTCTTGTGCATGCATATATCTTCATGAAGCCGTTTATATTTGAATTTAAATTCCTACAAAATAACATAGAAATTTTCAATTAAATTTTAGCAAATTAATATATGCACAAAAATGACCATTTTTCCCCTGGATGAAGATGAATATGTGACGATTTGAAATAATTTGAATTTTGGTTTAAACAATTTAAAATACCCAATATAATCATTTATTTGATTTAAGTAGATTAAATATGGTGGTAAAAATATACATATTTACGTGCACATCACCTAGCTACTCATAGAAATTTGAGTACCCAAGAGTTTTAGGGAAAGAAAATAAAACTCTGGGTAAGACATGGGTTTGGTGTGAGTAAACTCAAACAGATGAATTATTTTTTAAAAAACACTTTTAAAAGCAAGGGTATTACGTAAGACCACGTCATACACAAACACGGATGAGTTTTTACCTTACGATAACCAAACCACTTTTATAGAAAATCCAGTGATATTATCATATTGTCTAGGGTTTTTAAGTAAATATATAACATAACCGAAATTATTACATTATTAAATTCTAGCATAATAAGTATACAACTAAAATCGATGACACTTATTGGAAGTTAGATTTTCATACAATGACTGGGCTATTGGGGTACCACCCACCACACTACATCTCTAGATAAGCACACCGAGTACCTCACCTAGATTTTCTGCTAACATAGGACTGGCCTATCTCTTACTGGATAGTATCAAATACATCACCACCATGGTTGGGATTGGTAGTCGTACCGAAGCATAAAAAAATGGGTCAAATATCGATTCTAGATTTGGTGATGACATACCCTAATGGTGCAACCCACATGGCCCTTGGCATCTCCCTTGTTTTAGTCATTCCTCGTTGATGAGGCCTGAGGCTATGTTTTACCTTTCATGTAGCACTGCTCAATTGGAATGCTAACGTTGATACAATGTCAACATTCATCCATACAAGTCGTTCAAGTGATGAACGAACCGAATGAACTACTTCCACTACACCCATTTTGGAATCACTCTCCAGGTTAGTACAAATAACCCTTGCATTTCAAAGTCTTCATCTTGGACCTTGCCTTCACTATTTCCATTTCGAACACTTACGTTGGTTTAAAGTGATTTTCGGCTAACAACTGCTATCTGATCCCGGTCTCTCCGAACCAACATTCGATAATGCTAAAGGATCATGTTTTTTTATAGTGGACAACTCCGCTATCTGGTTGTAATATATGCTTAAATTATCATGGTCACTTATCGAAATTAACTCCCTTGTATTCATCACGTTTCAAAAATGAAGTATTTATGATAAGTACAAGTCATCTTACTTCTAATAAACTGTGTCAACGTTTTATTCTAACCTAATTTGTTTGGCTACTTAATGACATGGACAAGAGATCCTTTGTTTTAAAGCAATGCACTTAAACAAGAAGGTTGATTTAAAATAAATAACTGATAGAGTTTAAATAACTTTTTAAAATAAATCTTAATTGAATCCTGATTAAAGCTTAATTAAAAATTAATTAATCATAATTAAATCATAATTAAACCTTGATTAACTTTAATATAAATTAATAATTAAACTTTAATTAAATAAACATTTATTTATAATTAAACTATTAAGCAGTAATTAATATAATAATTAACCTTTAATTAAATAATTGTTAATTTAAAATAATTAAATTTGATTAAATAATGATTAATACTTAATTTCCCCTTAACTTAATTGATCATTAATTAAAATTTCATAATTAATTGCCAATTAACTAGCTAAATTATTACTAATTAATTACTAATTACTTTACTTAATTACTAATTAAATAAATAAAATAATTATTCTTAATAAAAAAATTAATTAATTATTAGAAACAAACTTAACTAAATAATAATTAACTTTTATGCTTACTAATTGAGTTTGAAATGAAAAACATTTAAAAGAAGCATTTTTAAAACTTGAAATCGTTAAATCCTCAAATTGCGTCCACAGCAACCATCGCTATGGATGTAATAACTTAGAATTACTTACTAAGTTGCCATCCAAAACTTCATCCTTTTTACCATTACCCTAAAACATAAAAAGCAAGGATTTGAAATCTTAAACCAAAGTTAGAAACTAAAATGAAAACATTTTATAAATCAAAACTAGTAAACCTTTTGATTTTTGAAAATGGATTTCAAGCTCTTTTTAACATCCCAAGTTTCTAACTCTAAACCATTTATCCATAATCCATGCATTTATACATAAACCAATCATTTCCATAACACGTCCAAGATCATAACTTCCTAACCTAACATATTGCTTTAGCCATAAATTCATGTCAAATGTTAAACCATAAGTTAGCATATACATACACATCCAAACACTTCCATAATCCAACCAAACAACAGTACATATATATAACCATATAATAACGTTTACATAAAGGTACATTCTTCCCAAAATTTAGATATTTACTCACCAAAATCCAATGAAACTTTTTTTCAAATACTTTTGCAAAATCTTAAGACTTCGGATCCTATGGAAGAATGCTTGAACTGTACTTGGAAAACTTGGACATGTTCTTAGCTTTCTCACTATATGGTTCAGCCTCAAACATATAAGGGTATGGCCTTGACCATTTTTTGGTGGAGTGGATTGAACTTAGAGGAGAAAGTGAAGTGGTCGAGGAAGAAGTCGTTTTTAGCAAACTTGGAAGTGATTTTAAAATAACTCTAAGATTTTTGAATTTTTAAAAGGGAAAGTTTGGCACAGGTCTCTAATAAGTTTCAAAATACACAAAACTCATAGTAAAAAAAAGTTTTTAAATTAGGTTTCTGAAATTAAGTTACTGAATAATGACATACACATATGCAATTATTCAGTAAATAATTGCAGACATTTATGCAATTATATCAAAAAACTGCAGATATTTCCACAATTATTTAGGGAAAAATTGCGGAAATTTTCCTCAACATTTTCAAAAAATTGCGGAAATTTATGCAATTATTCACCAAAAAATTTACGCAAATATTCGCAAATTTTTCAAAAAATTGCGAAAAAATTCGCAATTATTCACCTAAAAAAATTGCGGAAATTTCCGTAATTATTCACTGAAAAAATTGCACAAATTTGTCCAACTTTTGGATATAATTGCATAAATGTCTGCAATTATTCAGTGAATAATTGCATGACTATATGCAGTTACTTAGTAACTTAATTTGTAGGGACCTAATTTTCGTACTTTTTTTACTGGGTTTTTGTGTATTTTGAAACTTATTAGGGACTTGAGCCTAATATTCACTTTTTAAAACATGATGAGAAGCCATGAAAGCATGCTTAAGAGCTTTAGGAAATTTAAAAATGAAGTAGTGAATGATAAAAATGAAAATAAAATAAGAAAAGTTAGTTTTATGTAAAGTTGACAAGTGAATTTACAAAAATGCCCTTAGTACTCTATCCCCCTCTCTCCTTGTGCAACTACGCCCACTCCATCCACCCATGAAATTTCACCCTCTCCTTGTCTACGCCCCCAATCATGTCACCAAAAACATGTTTTGTGCTCCCTTGTACTTGATGTTTAAAGTGGAATCTTTATATTGTATAATATATATATATATATATATTTCTTATAATAAAACTTAACTTATTTATTTATATGCAACTTCGTATATACATGTACACATATGCATGTTCATGTCCAAAACATTTGTAAATATATGTATGTGTGTATACCAAAGTGTCATGATATTTTCGACAACTTTTAGCCGAAGAAAAATCGAAAAATTAAATCACGAATTCCGGTCGCATTTTCAATATTTCTTTGAACTAATTATCTTTTTAATACAGATTTGAAAATGATTTCACCATCATTAATTTTTATTTAAAAAGAGTTTATTTGTTATAAAATCCATTGATTAGTTATTCAAAATATATTTAAATATCCATATTTTAAGTAATCAAATTCTAGGTTGTTACAATAGTAGTATATCCAGCTATAGGAGGAGTTGATAGCCCGATGCTGGTATAGAATTTGAGGGAGCAGCGCATCATTCTGGACAAAAATACTTAGTGTTCAACTGTTATTCCGCCTTTTGGAAAGGCCTTGACACAAAGAAATTGGCAGGAAATCAAAGACAGTTGATCCCGTAAAACGCTTAATACAAAAGGTACGCTATGGATGCTGGTAAATTTTATCCGACTCTAGATCAAGATACAATTGACATGACATGACAAGCAAAGCTATGAAAGTCAACGTTTTAAATTTCAAGTCGATCGGAGTTCGTATGTTCAAGTTATGAATCGATCAAATTCTATGACAAGCACGTTCTGTTCGTATCCATCAGTTCGCATTGATCCATTTCATATCCATCGGTCCACAAGCCTCTCTTCGTATCCATCCAGGCAGACCCACTTCGTAACCATTCAAATTCACCCACTTCGTATCCATTTGTAGAAACATGTGAGTCTAGTTCGCATCGATCCACTGCCAATCATGCTTCGTATCGATTGGCCACAGATTGATACGAAATCGACACCTCCCATAGATACGAACCCAACCAATAAGCGATACGAAATGGCCTCTGATTTATTGATACGAAGAGCATAAGTAGTATCGATACAAAGCATTTGTAAAGGATCATACGAAGTAGGGTGCGAGGGAGCGATACGAAGTTAAGTGAAATAGAGCGATACGAAAGGAATATCTTTGATCGATACGAACAAAGCATATATAAGTGGAAGACTCAGTCGCTCGACATGAAAAGTGGATCGATCCTAAGAGTTAGTGCCATGTCACCTGATCGACACGTGTAGAACTATCGATTCGAGGCAATTGATACGAACAGTATCAATATGAAAGTGTTTTGCAAATCTGAACTTGCATCGATCATAACTCAAAATCTACAAGTCCAAATGCCATCAAATTTTCATAGGAGCTTGCGTACAACCTCAAGAATGTTCATGATCGATCTCGACTCGATTGAACAAAATATTGATTGATACGAATTTGGTTTGTATTGATCACGGATCGAGTGCAAACAACAGGGGGTCGATCGCGTGGGCCCGCACACGTGGTAGAAGAGGTCTTCCAAAATCTGAGCGAGATATTTGTAGCCTACGCCTATAAATAGCAGTCCAGGACCTATTGGAAAAGGACTTTTGGCTCTTCTACGTCCAGACTTTGCCGAAATTACTTTTGTACTCGAATTCAACTGTTGTAACTCATTGTAACCAGCAAGAAAAAGTTAATAAAAGTCAGCAATTTCATAGTGGACGTAGGTCATACGCCAAACCGCTCTAAATCTGTGTGTTTCTGTGTGTTTTTCTTGTTTACCGATTGGTATATTTGTTACAACTTCCTCATTTTCCATTTAGATTCTTCATTTCATCTCTTCAGACACATCCGAAGAGTGTTGTGCTCAATTTTGGTACAAATACTTTGGTGCTTTCACTGAAAAAACCTAGTTTTTCTCCTTCTCATTGGATCTACTACCGATATCGGATTTCAAGAATCTAAGGAGAAGATCCAGATTTCAAGTTCAGAAGTTCTTCCATCCTATTTGGATTTGTACCAAGTCTAGGAAAGAGCTTCTCTATCCACCATGGTAAACACTAGGACTACTTCAATAGCTATAGATCCGGAAGGATGTGACAGGTAGAACCCCAAACAACTTCCTCCTACCGATCAGAATGTTGCCGGACCATCAGATCCACAAGGCCCTATCACAGGGAAGAGTTTCAACTACTAATGCAAGAGCAGATGCAAAGTCGTCAGCAGCTTGCTCAGCAACTCTGTGCTCACGCAGAATTGACCAATCAGCTGAATCGTAAAAGACGAAGGAGATCCAGGAGGGATCGGGCTTCATATTCATCCACTGAGCGTTCACCCTCTTCTGACTACCATCATAGATCCATGCTTCCATGGCTTGATGTAAGCTATACACAGGCTACTAGACATCAACGCACATTGAATCTTAGACAATCGAGAGTTGGCCCATCAACTAGCCATCGGACTGGACCCTCCTCCCGAGGAGGTACTGTCCCCTATCACGCTACCGACAACCACGTTGCCATTACCTTTGTTGAGTTAGGAGTTGATTCTCGGAACCGAGCATATCCGATCCACCGCCAACATGAATATACTCCAGAACCTTATGTGCCAAAGAACCTAGAACGATGGAGGTGAGATATGGACCGTCGACCACGACCGGCTCATCCTCGCATTGTGGAAACCGACCACACCTGGCTCAATATGCTCAAAATGTCCAAATGCCAGACATCCTGATGATGATCCGTGAAAACCAAGGCCTCACCAATGATGACTGGGGAATCTCTCGGAGCCGTACTCCTTTTACTGATGATATACTCTATGTTGAACCGCCTCGGCGATTCAGAATGCCAACTCTACCTATCAATGAAGGAAGCTCTGATCCTAACTAGCATTTTTTAAATTACGAATGGTTGATGAACGCTGCACGAGCTGATGATGTAGTTTAAGTGCCGAAGTTTCCCGATCTCCTTAGGGAGCATAGCAACTATATGATTTACTCGTTTACCACCATGATCTATCTCATGTTTTGACCAGCTGGCAACAAAGTTTGTTGAGTAATTTTGCATGCATGTCACAAGGCCGAAAGACGTTAATACCTTGTCTAGTGTCACTCAAGCTCCTGGAAAGACACTCAGACGTTATCTAGAGAGATTTCATGCTGCATGCATTGAGATTAGTAATCCCAATGTTAACTCAATTCTGATGGCGCTAACTAAAGGGATCGATCCCGATTCTGAATTCGGCAACTGGTTGGCTGGAAAACCCCTGCGTCATTGGAATGTTTCTATTCCAAGACAGGCCAATTCTTGACAAGGGAGGATGCGAAACAGTCTAGGACAAAGGATGACGCAGGGCCTAGCATGGAAGGAATCCAAAGCAATGTTTCTGTTAAACAAACCAGGGAGAGCTCGGGAAAGGCGCAATTGAACATACAGAATAAATAGAACCAATAAAAAGGCAATGGAAATCAAAATAAGAAAGGGGATCAGAATCGTGGGCCACGACGTAGGGCTCCTATGTTTGATAATTATACTCCTTTGAAAACGTAGTTGGAAAATGTGTATTTACAGACCTGCAATACTATTCAATATAAGAAACCTACTCCGAAGCAGCCGTAAGAAAAGCATATTCAAACGGGGAAGCTCTGTAGATTTCATAATAGCCATGGCCATAACACGAATGAATACCGTCATTTATAGGATATTATTGAGAAGTTGATATGAGAGAGAAAATTGGAGCAGTTTGTTCGGGCGCCGCAGTCTAGAGGAGCGAGCCCATCGAATTAGAATCAAATACCAAATCAGGCGAGACCGAAGGAACCTGCTCATATCAGCAGGAGGCTAGTGATTAATACTGTTAGTGATGGTCCTCATCCAGCAGATCGAAGCTGTAAGGAAATGAAGTCATATGCCAACTCTATCAAGCATGCAAGCTTCGAATGGTGTACTAATTTGGAAGACGGGACTCCAGCCAAGCAACAGAAGACGATGACAGATGTCATCGTATTTCGAGATCGAGATGCCGACAGATTCGAAGCCCCAACCATTGATCCACTTGTCATTTCAGCCCAGATAGGTCCTACTCGGATGAAGAGGATCTTAGTGGACAGTGGTAGTTCAGTGAACATATTGTTTAAGCGAGCTTATGATCAGATGAAAATGGAAGCTAAAGACTTGAAGCCTTGCCAGTCTCATATTCATGGCTTCAATGGGAGTGCGGCTATACCCACTGGGATTGTGGAGATACCAGTGGAGTTAGGAATTAGAGAACGTCGGAGAGTCCAGATATTACAATTTGTTTTATTGGACATAAACTCGCCATATAATGCTTTCTTAGGCCGACGTGCCCAAGTTGAATTCAAGGATGCTATTTTCCCTTGGCGTCTGACTTTAAAATTCCCTACCGAAAATGGAGTTGGAGTCATTCAGCGAAACCAGGCTGCTGGACCAGCCTGTTATGTTGTTGATCTGTGAGAGGCGCAGCGA
This sequence comes from Allium cepa, assembly GCA_030765085.1. Classification (NCBI taxonomy): domain Eukaryota; kingdom Viridiplantae; phylum Streptophyta; class Magnoliopsida; order Asparagales; family Amaryllidaceae; genus Allium; species Allium cepa. The sequence continues at coordinate 506,246,449 of CM060941.1, read as the reverse complement.
AAGGAAAAAAGAAAGGACGTAGAGGAATCTCTTTGCATCCGCTTTGCTGAGAATTGGCAGCTAACGCCTAATCCAAGGCTTGGGAATCCTAACCAATTCCCAAGGGATCTTGTCCTGAGGGATACCGAAAGTGAAAACGAAGATAAAGATAGTCAAGCTTCTCCGGTAGAGCTAACGATCGATGTTTCGATCGATGCTGACGACGACACTAAAATGATCAAGATTGGGTCTCATCTAAGCCGACAAATGCAAGAGGAATTGGTTGAATTTCTCTAGACAAACCTCGACGTGTTTGCCTGGGCGCATTCCGACATGTATGGAATCTCCCTGAACATCACGAGCCATACATTGAATATTGACCCGTGGGATGTCCCAGTCAAGCAAAAAAGGCATGGTATGGATCCAGAGAGATCTTCCGCCTTTAAGGTAGAGGTAGACAAGCTCAAATCGAATGTGTTTATCCAAGATGCATTATATCTGGAATAGGTGTCCAATCGGTACTTGTCAAAAAATCTAACGGGAAATGAAGAATGTGCATTGACTACTCAGACTTGAGTAAAGCTTTCCCTAAAGATAGTTTTCCACTTCCTTGAATCGATCAGCTTGTAGATTCAATGGCTGGACATTAACGCTTATCCTTCATGGATGCATATTCCAGTTACAACCCGATACCCATGCACTTGCCTGATTAGGAGCATACCAGCTTCGTCACCAATCTAGGACTTTTCTACTACAAAGTCATGCCAATTTGACTCAAGAATGTTGGAGCAACTTACCAATGCTAGTTAATCGAATGTTTGTTAACCGGATCGGAAAAACCATGGAGGTATATGTAGACGACATGCTTGTGAAGCTGCGGTTCTCTACTAATTATATCAAAGATCTAGAAACAATGTTCAAAATTCTCCGGGAACACAGAATGAAACTCAACCCCGTTAAAGTGTCACTTTGGCGTCGCTTATGGAAAATTCCTTGGATTTATTGTCAGTGCTCGAGGAATTGAAACCAATCCCGAGAAGATCTGGGAAATCAGAAATCTTGAGACTCCAAGAACTATAAAGCAAGTCCAGAGCCTCAGTGGGAAAGTAACAGCATCGAGTGGGTTCATTTCAAAATCCACTGACAAATGCATCCCCTTCTTTGATCTGATCAGGAAAAGGAAAGGGAACTTTGAAAGGACTGCGGAATGAGCACTGATTCAACACCTCTCCACACCACCCATTCAGTCAAAGCCTATTGATCACGATAAATTATACTTCTACTTGGCAGTGTTAGAAAACGAAATCAGTGCTGCCCTAATTCGGGAGGAGGAATGGATACAACGACCGGTCTATTACATTAGCAAACGATTGACTGGAGCTGAGAGAAACTATCCGAAGCTGGAAAGGTTGGATTAATGTCTTGTCATTGCCTAGAGGATGCTCCGTCCGTATTTCCAGGCTCATCCTACCACGATATACACCGATAAGCCGTTATAACAGGTCCTTACATGGCCTGAGACATCTGAGAGGTTACTCAAGTGGAATATCGAGTTAAGTCAGTTCGACATCACTTACACTCCAAGGCGAGCTATTTAAGGAAAAGTCTTGGAAGATTTCATTGCTGAATTCATTATCCCAGAGGAATTGCCCAAAACCAGTGAATCCCCTAAATATGTCCGAAAGCTACATAATGATGGTGCGTCGAACGACCGTTGCTCAGGCACCGGAGTTGTACTTGAAACTTCAGAAGGCTGATCTATATGCTATGATTTAAAGTTTGATTCCGATGCGACCAACAACGAAGCCCTACTTGCTGGATTAAGGCTTGCCAGAGATTTAAGAATTATTTCCATGGAGACTTATTGTGATTCACGATTGGTCGTGTGCCAAGTTCGGGGGAGTACCAGGCCAAAGACCGAAGGCTGGCTGCTTATGTTTCTCGGGTTCAGGAAATATTAAATTAGTTCAATTATTATGCCATCTACTGCATACCCCGAGAACACAATCAGAAAGCCGATTCCTTAGTGAAGATAGCCAGCAACAGTGAGGTATAGCAAATGGGACTCATTCCCGTGGAGGCATTATCTTCCCCGAGCATTGATCAGGTAGAGACCGACTGGGTATTTGGAGTCATTCCCGATAAGGATTCATGGATTACCCCATTCAGAAACTATCTCGAGCATGGGACCCAGCCGGAACGCAGGAGTGAAAAGACACAAATTCTTTGAAAAGCTTCACAGTTCACTACTCAGAATGGAGTCATATACAGAAGGGGGTACTCTTTTCCTTTACTCTGGTGTATCGCTCAATATGAAATCAAACGAGTATTGCATAATGTACACGAAGGAGAATGTGGCGATCACACCCGGGGCAAGCTCTTGCTAAGAAAGTGCTCCGATATGGATACTATTGACCACCTGTAAATCGCGATGCATTGGATTACACCAGAAAATATGATAGATGTCAAAAACACGCTCGGATTGCAAGAGCCCCGCCCATCAAAATAACACAGATGGTCAGTCCATGGCCGTTTGTAGTATGGGGCATTGATATTATTGGTTCTCTACCTCTAGCCAAAGGTGGTGCGAAGTACGCCATCATTGCAGCTGATTACTTTACCAAATGGCGGAAGCTGAGCCCCTGCTATTATCACAATGAAGAAATTGATCAACTTTGTAGTATGCAACATTATCTATCGATTTGGTCTCCCACATACCATTATCACCGATAACGGAACTCAATTCGACAATGTTGAATTTAAGAATTTCTATCAGCGATTCCACATCCAGAAGAAATTCTCTGCAATTGCATATCCTCAAACAAATGGACAGGTTGAAGCTGCTAATAAATTTATAAAGTCCATTCTGAAGAAATGACTGGAAAAGGCTGGAGGAAAATGGGTCAATGAGCTTCCTATGGCTTTATGGGCTTATCGAACAATCCAGAAGTCCACGACTGGCCACACTCCATTTTCACTTTCCTACGTTTCAGAAGCCGTTATTCCAGTCGAGATGAAAGTACCATCTCATCATGTGACATATTATGATCTAAAGACAAATGCTATATTACATGCCGAATCTCTGGATCTATTGGATGAGAAGCGAAAAGAGGCTGATCTGAGGGCAACCGCATGTTGAAGTCGTGTCACTCGGTTGTACAATGCCAAGGTCCGACCCCGAACCTTTGAATTCGGCGATCTCGTCCTAAAAAGAATTTACCCAGTTCCTTCACTATGAAGCCAATGTCGGAAGGGTCGTATGCCATCGAACGAAATCTCGGAGATGACACATTTAGGTTATTGACGGTCTTACCCTGTCAAGAGCCCAGAACAGCGAGAGTCTTCGTCGCTACTACATATAACAGGCTTTATTTATTCATTCAGTCTACTTTTCATTTGAAATTTGTTTATGCATTTCAAAATTTGAATTTTAATAAGAAAACTGACTTTGCCGTATTTTCTTATTTTAATAATAAAATGCAATCTCCTCGAGCCAGAGCTGTGATTTTTTAAAATGTGCCATACGACCATCACAATGCTGAGAGAAATATTCCACCTGATGGTGGGATTTATTCAAATAGGGAGTGACTGTGAAACGACCGATCACTCGCTAAGGAAAACCCGAGCTCAAAGGCAAGTCATCATACTGAAGCCAAAAAAGGATCGATACATGACAATCCTTTAACTACCTCTAGATTCCCAGGGTGTGAACTGGAGTATAATCTTACAAATGCGGTTTCGAAGAGGGTGGATCTGCCCACCTAGCAACTTCCCCCATATTCAAACCAAGTTCATGGAGGATGGACCCGTCCATCCAACGACCTTGCTCATTTACTCATAGTGGATGTGAGTCGACCATCCACGATCCTGATAGATCCGTCGTTCCCATAGTGCGAACGAAATCCTAAAGCCAAAACAGATATGACTGACCATCTGTCGGCCAACTCCAGATTCCAGGAATGTGAACTGGAGTATAAACATGAATACCAAATCGGTGTGATTGACCACCCATCAACTAACTCCGGATTCCCAGAGTGTGAACCGGGGTATAAACATTATAACTCCGGATTACAAGAGTGCGAACCGGGGTATAAACACCAACTAACTTTGGATTTCCAGAATGCGAATTGAAGTATAAACATCGACTAACTCTAAAATCTCTGAAGTGAAGATTGGAGTATAAACACAAACTAGGTATGAAGCGACCATCCGTAAGACAATTCCGAGTCCTCGGAGTGCGGCTGGAGTAACGTAAATCAGGTGTGATTGATCATCTACGAATCAATCTAAGTCCCCAAAGGGTGAACAAAGTTCTAAACATCCAATGAGTGTGACTGACCGCTCATGAAGTAACTTAAGCCCCTGGAGCGTGGACATATCTCTAAATCTCAAGCGGGCATAATCAACCGTCGACGAACAAGCGCAATCTTGAAAGTGAGGATGTAATTACAAATAGATGAGAGAGTGTGGTCTGACTACCCAAACTCGTCTTGTTTTAGCTTCGTATCATAAAGTTAAGATCGATGTGTTAAAGGCAAACATCGATTGCTAACCAATCTTTTCAACTTATCCTCGGGATTGGGGGCAGAACTTAAGTGCCAACCACTGATTAAGACAGTGCAGCATTAGAATTCGACTTAACGCTCGGTCATGACCAGAAGCCGTAGCTTTGAAACATAGGAGTAAATTGAGGTCTGATTCGAAGACTAACACTTCACAAGTACATTGAATTGAAGTTCAAACACTGAAACACTTAAGCAAATAAACATAAACTGTACTGAAAACAAAATGGAATTTTATTTTCGATATTCTTTGAAGAAGAAAAGGATAAGTACAAAATTATATCAAACAATCTTACTAGTAGGGGCCGAACTTGCGTCTATACATGACCTACAAAAAAAATGGAATTCCTATTAATCTATCCAAAAATAAGCCGAGAAGACATGGTTATTCTCTATTTTTTTCTTCTTCTTCTTCTTCCTCGGTGTCGACCCACTAGAACTGCCGCTTGGCTTCCTCTTTAGCCCTTGCCTTTCGGCGGCTGATCTCCAATCAGTGGCATTATGTTAACTTCCCCTTCCGAATTCACATGAATTGGAATGCTTCCTGAAGGCAGAGTTGGAGGGATAGGACCAATGTTAGAAGGCGGAGGAAGCACACTGGTGTCAACGACCATGCCACCAGGAGAAACCATTTCCAAAGGGGCTGGACCAGGGCCCGTCATCCCACCTCGAAAGCTACTGGTCCGCGCAGCCGCCTCCATCTTGGCGTTAATTTCAGCTATTATTTCCTTTTCATGGATTGTTTGGGCAACGTCGGGGATGCTAGCAGTTGGTCCCGAGGAGCTGCTCACAGGTGCGCCTCCACCCAAAAAAAGGCAGGTCAGCAAAAGGGTCACTGTGATGACCGTGAAGTTACCCCATCATCTGTTCATTAAAAGCAAGCATGCTCCCCTGTGCTCTGTCGATTGGTGCAGTGGTCGTTGTGGTGGTTGCTTCTGTTATGATGGCCTCCTTCGTATGATGTGGTTCTTGAGTTGCAGGGGGCACGGCCGATGTAGCTCCAATCACTGGATAGAGTCAAAGAAAAAACCATTCGTGACTACTTCAAGTAATGCTTTTGATTTTGAGCAAGCGTAGGAAATGTTCAAAATTCCTTCCTCGGTTTGGCTCACGGATGGCGGAGCAGCTTCAGAGACATGCTCACGAGCTGGAGATAACTGCAATTGATCAGGATTATATGTAGGAACGGACTGAGGATCAACCGCAGATGTAGATTCAGGCTGGCTCAGCACGAGATTTTCAGAAACCACATCATGGTGCTCAATCCCAGAACCCTCTCCAGCTTTCGAATGTTGAGTACCAAGTTTCTCCTTTTCATATGTGATCGTGATGTTGTGGAGATCTTTTCTTTAATCTTCACTCAGCACCCGGTTCTCTAGCTCAAATTCATCAACTGATTCAGCTTGATGCTCAGCTTTCTCATCTTCCACCAAGCGGCCCCAGACATTATATAAGTGTGATGGATAGTTATCGAGCCAGGTTAGGTTACGGTGTTTTAGAACATTAGCGTTGTATGTGATAAGAAGATCTTCGATCGGCCTCCAACCTGGTCTCAGCCATCTTCACTTCATTTTCGACCCTAGCCTCGGCTTCCTGAATTTTAAGTTTTGCCGCATCCCTCTAATCCCGGAGCACCACAGCCTGTTCGCATGCCTCGTGAGCAGCTTTCTTTGCATCATCTTTCACCTTGACGATTTCAAAAAAATTGGCCTTAATCTCCTCAAGTTCCTTTAGCGCAGCATCCCTTTAGGCCATAATAGTGGTGTTTCGATGGCCCATCTCCTCAACCAAGGCAAAATGCGTCTGCCGCATCCTTTCCATATACTGATTTGCCTCGTCGGCTTTCTTATTAGCCTCTATTTTCGATTTCCTAGAAAATTCAGCCTCATTGTTAAGCACTTGTATTATGTGGTGCTTTTGAGCAAGATCAGCTTTTAATTTTTCAATTGTTTTATCCCGCTCAAAGGCCACTGCCGATGCTTTGTCCGCAATCTTCATCCACTCCCGATATTGGATGTAAACATCATGGATGTAATCATGCATAGTTTATTCTGCTTTAACTGGAATTCTCTTTAAATGTGGTGGAAAGATGAAGCCCTCAAAACAAATGTTTAGAAAATCCTTTTTCAGCTAGGCGATTCTGATCGCTACCTTCCCGGTGGGTTCGATGACAGCTTGCTCAGTAGTAGGAGTTTCGACTTTGGTCCTTCGGCGATGTGAATCGGATCTTTGTACTTGAGAAGGCGGCCTTTGGCGTGAAGGTTCCAAGGGTTGTTTGCCATAGCTGAATTGTTGTGTTGGAGCTTGAGGAGACGGAGAGCGTGATTATGAGCGATATCTGTGTTCTCTATCTCTCTCTCTCTCTCTATCCCTCTCCCTTTCATAATGCTCTTAGCAAGAATAACCGTTATCGCGATCTCTATCGGTCTTCCTTCTATGGGACTCATAATATGAACTGGATGACTGGCGTGTTGAGCGAAGACTATCGAGCATGGATTCTCACCTTGACAACGTATTTGTAAAATAGAAAGAGAAGTAGAGTCGGTAGTCTCCAAAAATGAACAACTTAAGATTGGAAATCATGTAGTGCCATGAAATGTATATGCATATGCTAAACCTCTCGACCAACCGGTTATGTCGGCCACACTCATGGGAAGTGACTCGCTTCAATCTAAAGCATATTGAAGACCTTCCAATCCGGTGTCACGTTGGAGTAACACATAGTCCGGAATTGGAATATCGGCGAGTCCTTCGAAAGGATTCTCCATTTGTAAAGGAGGAATGTCCATGATTCTAACATCATAGGCCAGCAGGGACATGACTACGTATTTCCATCGAGAAGACTTATGAAGCTTACAGGCAACTGCCTTTCCTTTCCTCCGACCCTCTAAATCCCAAGAACTGACTGGGGGCCCGACTACGGGCTTATCTTCAATAGGTGTATCTTCTTCATCGCCCTCCTTGGCAATTGCAATCCCAGGCGCCATACGCTTAACCTGTTTTGTAGGAACTACCCTTAGAGACCCTTCAAGTCTAATGCGCTGATCCTGGTCAATTAGCCTAACGGCTCTCAAATTTTCATCCGTGAGCACCGAGTCAATTTCTCTCATCTCACCAAGCACTTCTCGGAGAATCCGCACTATTTTTTTTAAAGTGGACACCTTCATGTCATGGAATTGCGGCTGTAAAGGAAAGAGAATGTTAGACTTGGCATTGGTTACAACTATCCCATAAGCGACTAGAGAAATTGTGTCACTTACGTCTGACTAACCATCGATGGCAAACCCTGGAGGGTATCAAACGTAAAACCACTATGTCTTGAAGTAGCAAAGCTTGGTCCAGGATCCAGTCAAAACTTGACAATTCCTAATTACCTCTAGGAATGTGAATGAAGGATTATCTCCCCGACTCTTGACGTTGAACAAGAATCTAACTTCTCCGGAGTCGGAGGCCGTAAAAGATGCTCCATAAAAATAATGAATAAGTTGTTCAGCAATGCATATCCGTTCGGATGCAACTGTGATGGAGCGATCCCAAAGAAAGATAACACCTCCTAGATGTATTGGTTAAATGGAGGAAGTGTTCCAGCTATGCACGAATGTCGATTAAAGGCTGTGTATCCTTCTAGAGGAGTATGTAGCCAGTCGCTTGGCCCCGGTAATAGGACATTATCCAATGATAGTCCGTGTCTTAACCAGATTCTCCCCAACATATCCTTAGAGACATTAGATGGTATGAAATCTTGTGGATTCCCTATAAAAGTTGCTCCTGGCAGCTCATCTGGAGCTAGAGTTATGACTTCGGCCGTGATGGCCGACATCTCTATTACCAATGGAGGTGAACTTTGAGCCTCCTGCTACTGCGAACTCCCGGGTTCCCTAACTAATCAACTCAGTAAAAGCATCATTAGATGATAATAAGCCCGTGTATTCCCCAGTGTGAAGTGCATGAACGCATTGTGCAGTGCAGTGCTATATAATACTTAAGACATTCTACAGAATTTGAGAAAATAAGATCTCGAGTTTTAACCTGAGCGACTGTCATCGCTGACTGTCACAACTGTGCCATTCAAATTTCGGACAACGATCCATGCGTTAAGTTTTTCAAGTTACAGTTCCACCGACAAGCTTCGAACGGACAGTCAAATGTGTAGTTTAACAGTTAAGTCTAGATATGCAAGAACGAAGCTCATCGGAGTCAGATCTTCGCTTGTAAAAGATTTCGTATCCATCACGATGTGTACTTGGATTGATCACTAAGGGTGAGTTCATATCGGTCATGGCAGGCAGCAGTTCATATCAATCTTAAAACGACGTTTCGTATCGGTCACCCAAAACACAGTTCGTATCGATCAAAGTCCTCTAATTTGTATCGATCATCAGGTCCAGCATTCGCATCGATATGAATGACCATCGTTAAATGATCGACACAGATACCCACCATCCATCGGTACGAAGCGATTCACTCATTCCGTATGAAGTATTGTCATCGCCTACCATCCATCATCGATACAAATCTCTTCCTCATATCCCTCCATACTTCATCTTGTCCAATCAACACGAATGCCACCGCGACCTTCTTCATCCAAGCTCTGGCTTAATTCCAACCTTGGCATCACCGGAATCGACTATAAACATGGATGGATTAGCAATCGAACTCGAATCTCATCTTTTTTAATGTGAATTCATTGACTAATTATCTAAATTGTAGTGTAGATTCGAGGGATTAAGGAGTTGTGCTAATCTAGACGAAGGCAATTTCTTCTTATCGGTTTCTCAATCGATAAGAAGGCAAGACGGAAAGTGAGAGAAGATAAAAAATTGGATAAGTATGAAGCAAGCGTATCTATATATGGGCACAAAAATTATAAATAAATTCACATATCGGTCATTTTTGACCTATTAGGACCAGTCTCCTTGAATCGATACGAGAGCCGCCATTCGTATCTATGTGCCATCAAACCAAAACAACGCTTGTTCGAACCCACTTAGGACACATCAATGTGAGATGCTTTATTCGTGTCCATTTAATGTGACATCCATCCAACCCATTAACACTCCATCGATACGATGTGCCAGCTTTGTATCCCTCTATTCAAAGACTTTGAGATTTGTATCCATCGATACAAACTGCATTGAGACTCCAACCAAATTCGTGTCCATCGATGCGATACACTTTAAGAGTTTAACTAATTTATGTCGATCGCCATCAATACGAAAGCAAATTTTCAAATGCCTCGAATCGATCCAGGAGAGGGTTGATACGAAGAGAAACTCCAAAGCAACCGTCTAGTGTTGTTACAACTCGAATTTCACATCGATTCAGGAGAGGATCGATACAGATTTCGATACGAAAAAACTGATAATGACTCGTGGACGTGCGAACGTTAACGGGAGTCAGTTAACATATGTACATGTATGTCGAACTAATATTCAGTTTTCAAAACTCACAGGAGTTGAATGCTCACCTGGTAACGATTACAACAACGAACAATAGTTTGCAATCATTCAATATTCAGTTATAACAGTACATAGTACAACAATCGGCAATCAATTATTCTCTATTTATACTACTAAAGATCGATCAAAGGTTACATCTTTCGATGAAAAGACAACAACTACTCAGTGGGTCAGATGGAACTTTTCAGAATGAAGGTTGCAGCTTTTCAAAGCATTCCATGTCCTAACAAGACGTACTTTGGGGGGCAAATGTTATCCCACCTTTTGGCAAGGCCATGACACCAAGAAATTGGCTAGAAATCAAAGACGGTTCATCCCGAAAATGGTTATACAAAAGGTTCACTATGGATGCTGGTAAATTTTTCTCGAGTCCGGATCAAGCTACAATTGATATGACATGACAAGTAAAGCTTTGAAAGCCAACATTTCAAATTTCAAATCGATCGAAGTTTGTATGCTCAAGTTATGGATCGATCAAATTCTGTGACAAGCACGTTCTGTTCGTATCCATCAGTTCGCATCTATCCATTTCGTATCCATCGGTCCACAAGCCTCTCTTCGTATCCATCCAGGCAGACCCGCTTCGTAACCATTCAAATTCACCCACTTCATATCCATCTATAGAAACACGTGAGTCTAGTTCGCATCGATCCACTACCAATCATGCTTTAGATACGAACCCAACCAACAAGCGATACGAAATGGCCTCTGAATTACTGATATGAAGAGCATAAGTATGTATCGATACAAAGCAATTGTAAAGGATCAATACGAAGTAGGGTGCGATTGATCGATACGAAGTTATGTGAAATAGAGCGATACGAAAGGAATATCTTGGGTTGCTACGAATAAAGCATATATAAGTGGAAGACTCGATCGCTCGGCATAAAAAATGGATCAATCCTAAGAGTTAGCGCCACATCATCTGATCGACACGTGCAGAACTATCGATATGAGGCAATCAATACGAACAGTATCGATACGAAGGCAGCAGTGTTTTGTAAATATGAACTTGCATCGATCATAACTCAACTACAAGTCTAAATGCCACCAAATTTTCACAGGTGCTTGCGTACAACCTTAGGAATGTTCATGATCGATCTCGACTCGATTGAAAAAAAATCTTGATTGATACGAATTTGGATCGTATCAATCACGGAGCGAGTGCAAAAAACAGGGGAACGATCGCGTGAAGCCACTCACGTGAGAAGAGATCTTCCGAGATCTGAGTGAGATATTTGAAGCCTATGCCTATAAAAAGCATCCCAGGACATACTAAAAAAGGGCTTTTGCCTCTTCTACGTCCAGACTCTGCCGAAATTACTTTTGTACTCGAATTCAACTGCTGTAACTCATTGTAACCAGCAAGCAAAAGTTAATAAAAGTCAGCTAGTTCATAGTGGACGTAGGTCATACGCCGAACCACTCGAAATCTGTGTGGCTGTGTGTTTTTTAGTGTTGATTGGTGTGTTTGTTAGATCTTCCTCATTTTCCATTTAGATCTTTTATTTTATCTCTTCAAACACATCCGAAGAGTGTTGTGCCCAATTTTGGTACAAACATCAACGTGGTCAGATTTATTTTGTTTTAGAATTCTATTTTATATTTAAAGCCATATGAGTGGTGTTTAGAATCCAATGGATGTCAGTGTATGCTGACTAATCGAATTTTAAACGTGGATAGGGGCAAGTGAAAGTATTAGTCTATATAGTGTGAGTCCCATTCTTATATACAATGAATGAACCATCATGTATAAATAGCTCACTCGTACTGGAAAAATGAGCCACATTACACGATGGAATTATGCATCAGATTTTATCCATTATTTTCGCATAATCGATTACAGAACCACTATCCAGAGTTATGTGAAATTTTTTGTTTTAAATGAACAATGGGAATGCAGTAATTGTACATGTTTTGCAATGGAATCATTCAAACATTAGAACACATTTAGTACAATCATTCTTTGGGAGGAGAACCATCCTACTGATATTCGAATGGTGCTATATGGTCAGTCAAGAGTTGGACCGAGCTAACCAAAAGGACTTTGGAATGTAAAGACTCGAATTAACGCAATCGGATAATTCACCTATGCCCTAGATTAAACTCGAGTTCATTTCAGTTCGGACCCGAAAACAATTTTGGAGAAATTAAGGGTTTGCATCGACCAAACATTTTCCCAAAACCGCCCATTTCACCAAACAATGCTAACCCAAAAACATCACCGACAGCAACCACAATCATCAAAGAACCCACCTTTAAAGTTCATTGGATTTGGATTCAAGTAATCGGGATCAAGCACTTTCAAGAATGGTGACAGTCGGCGGCGATTTCTGGCATCGGTGATGGTTTTCTGGACGCATCGACACTCTTCTTGAGGTAGTAGAAGTGTCGAGGAGTTGGCGGCGATTGGTATTAGATGAAGGAGTAAATTTTGCAAGATCTCAGTAGAAGGAGTAGTCGGGCACAAGCAAGCAGGAAAACGAACATGGAAGAAATTGTTCTATGGGCCTAGAATTTATAGTACTCGGTATCTGGCAAAAGTACTCAATACCGAGCAGATCAACTCAGTATCGAGACGATTCAAAAAATGAAAAATAAAAGACAAACGTACCTATATAAGTCATGAAACGATCTCTGAAATGCCGGTCTTGTCCTGGGCACAAAGAATGTGATTTCTACCTTATGAAGCAGTTAAACGGATATCCATAAAATGGAGACAGTGTTTTGAAGCAGCTCTTGGATAACCAACGAATATATGTGAATGGTATTGGATGTCTGTCTTGTTACAGAGCATGCTTCGTTTCCAACAAAAGCATACTTTGAAGGGTAAGTGCTATCTAGTTTCGTAAGCAAGCAGGCTTTCGCTCAAATACGAACGTTGGATGAAGAAGAAATAGTTCACGGACTTGGGAATCTACTTTGAAGGATAATAGGGGTAAACTCTAAAAGTTGCAAAGTAATTGCGGTAAAGAAAACCACTCGATATCAAGCAGATCCACTCGGTACCAACCAATATTTTAGCCTCCAATGGGCCCCTAAAGCTATGGTTGATGAAAATACAGCTTATGTGATAATTTTGAAGTGCATTTCTCGAGGAATAAGCAAATGGCTCCAAAGAAGTATTGAAGGAAAGTCGATAAGTACAAATGATATCAATGCCTCTTGGAAACAATACAATACCTAAGGAAAAGTTCTCAGAATACAATGGATTGGGAGTTGAGGACCAAAGGAAGGAAGAAGGCGAATTTCCCTCTCCAAAATTTAGGTTGGTACCGATCACTTTTGGTCCGTACTAGGTTGATTTTATAGCTTGGGGGACTCCATCTTCCCCTCGTACATTCTCGGATCTGCATCTAGACTTTGTATCTCATAGCTTCTGGTTCTACTGGGCAGTTTCTTTATAAATAAATATCCTATGGCGATCTGGGAATGACTTTTTGGCTTATTATCATCTTCATCTTCTACCTGTCCTTTATTACAGTCACAAAGGAATTTACTATTTGATATTCTAGGCATTTAGATCGGTGAAAACCATTTTACTAGTGACTCTCAATCATATAATCAATAAAGTACAGTGGACGTAGACCAGAGATCGTCGAACTACTTTAAAAGTCTTGATGTTCTTTCTATTTTTCATATATTCTGAGTTAGAGTTTACAATCTCTACAGAGCTTTGGGTTTTGTCACAGGCTCACCGATATGTATATATTTCAAAGTGAAGCATATGTTATGTACGTATGTGTACCATTTAAGATACATGTATATAATAGTTATAATCTTTATATAGGGCTTTTCCTAACTTTAAAATTACTTCACATGCGTTAAACCAAAAATTTGTTTACGATATAAATTAGAACTAGACTAATATATAGTTTTTTATATGTATATAAGTCTATGCTCAATTTTAGAGTGACTTCTAATACTTCGAAGCAAAATTTCATTTATGATATTGATATTTATCAATTTTGAAATATATAAGTTTATATTTCCTCTTTGATATATGTGTATGCACTACAATAAAATACCCTTTTTACAATGGAAAATGCTAGTTGCAATAGATGTTTAACGGTCTGACAACCATTGTAATACGCAAAGTTACAATAGACCGATGAGATTGTACAAGTATTTGTGACCGTTGTAAATGCTCGATGTAATAAAAGTTTTTTTACAATTATCAAAAGCCATCGTAATATGCCTCGGCCACAATTGGCATGGACAGTTGCAATATGCCTCAATTACAGCTGGCACAAACCGTTGTCATTTTATCTTTTGCAACTGTTGCAAAAAAAATGAAAAATTAAAAAAACAGTTAATTGCAGCTTTTATACTTCAATACACCTATATCAATATTTAATTATTTAACGACCAATAAATATATTATGATGAAAGAATCAAAATCATACATTCTAAAAGACTAAATAAAGTTACATTTACAAAGTTTTAACACACATTCCAAAATGATAGTTAAACTAAATTCGCAAAGTTCCAACATAGTACAACATATAATCCATAAATACATACACAAGTGACCGTTCTAAAAAGCTAAATAGTTCCAAAATACATATCAAGTTCTTAAATAGAGTACTAACAGATAACCCATAAAACGAAAATGCATAGTGAGGAAAGGAGATGAAGTCTTTATGCCATGCGACAGTTTAACAAGTGAACCATTAAAGAGTGTGTATGCTAGTTCCTTGATGGTTCAAGCAGACACACCTGCTTCTACAGATCTCTTCGATTAGTATGAATCTTTATTGAGTAATGTCTACTGCATTTGAAGGATTTCAACAAAGTGTTAACTTCAAAATTATTTTAAAGTAGTAACCAATGCTGGAGAAAAATCAATAACAAATACTTAGCTCAACATCGATTTTATACAAATCAGGAGTTATCTCGAACAGCCAACACCACCCACCTCCACCTTCCAGTCCATGCCTCAGCAACCCTACATCCACCTCGCATCACCAAAGCATATAACAATATACCCACCCCGGAAACCACTCAGATCTACACACCCGTTACCGCTACCTCCTACTACCCAAAAAAATAGAATATCACAGCATAACCAGCTCCGCTCATGAAGCCTACACCAACACCAATCCAAAGCCAACCTCCTCCCATAGCTACAAAATGATCATGCAAGCCATTAACTTCTACTACCCTACCTTCCTCGACCATCAACCATGACTTGTTAATAATCCAATAAATAGTGGATGAATAGACGCGCTGTCCTAGTTCTTGGGATAAAAGACAATACTCGTGCATCAAAATGAAAATTGTTCAGTATTTTATCTGGATGAGGGAGAAAATTAAATGAAGGAGAAACAAAATAAAACATAGAAAATTTATTACCTTGATAATTAATGTGTATTTAAGACTGCCATAAAGAGTAGTAATATTTGAACTCATGATTCTGAGGTTAAAGGTCTCAATGAGTTGGTATAGTACAGCCATGAGCTGGCATAGTACAGCCATAGTGCCTTTTCTTCTTATTGTAAGTTATATTATCACCATTGCCTTCTCTTCTACCTTCCATATCTTAATCTATGTTATGTATCCAAATTTCAGACATATTCATATATATACACAGGAAATGGTAGACTAACATTGAATTATGAATGGAGTAAAACTAAAATAAACCAATTACTTACTCCGTAACTTCAATGGTACCCATGTTGTTCCATTTCTGAACACTTTGCTTCTTCTGTTCCTTGCTTGGTACTTCTAACTGGTTAATCTTCGCTAAATAGTATTATCCTGTTGTTGCAACTCATAAATACACTCTATTACATTTTTTATTGTTGATGCCTTGTCCATCTAAATCCAAACCAAAGTGTACAACCTTTGTTTACGACTTATGATTACACAATGTATTGCAAATTAAGTTAGAATATGCATGCAAGTTATTTGTATATTATGTACCTTAGTAATATTCGAAACTAGGCTACGAAGAGCACATACCTTATCATTGATCATTCTTATTCTATTTCGTTCCTTTATTGTATTCGTGTTCCTACTAATGGAAGTAGAAGAAAGAGAGTTGGTTGATGTTCCTTCTCGTGAGCATGAATTATTGCTTAAGGTGACGTCCCAGAACTATACATTTAATCAAATTAATATCAAGATCTGCATGTTGCTTAAAAACTAAATATGGTTGAAAAAAATATGTATTATACCTTTTTGGCTCTTGATAAAATTTACTAGTTTCCCAATAATTAACATACTCAAATTCAAACTCATCCATGACTATTTCTCAACGCTAACTTCCTCAGTGCTAGCCACAACCAACTTACGCAACCACATCTCCCATCCATTATCAAAGCCAAAAAAAACACTAGACTACCACCACCACAACTCGAACCTGCCATCCCTACCCCAAAACCACATCAACGAAGATCACCACAACCCACTTCGTAACTCCGAATTCCATCACCCAAAACTAAATTGGACCTGCAACAGTAAACTCATGACCACCAAGACAACCGAACCCCACCACATCCCCATATTAGCGGCGGCTTAGCATCTTTAGTCTTCAAAAAATCCTCTTTGATCTCCTCCAAAGTAGTCGAAAATTTACATCTTACCACTTCATAATTGGCGTAATTACAAACGCCTCCCTCATTACCAAAAACACGCTTCCCTTTCTCAACGCTGAATGTCTTGGTCTTGAAGGCGAAAAGGTAGATGAAAAGTTGGTCTTGAAGTTTGGAATTTAACCCAGATTCGGATTCGGGTTTGCTCACCAAGTGCGAAGGTTCCAAGGTCGAACTTCACTAGCTTTCGACTCGGATTCGGTTGGACTCAGATCGAAATCAGATTTGGCTTTGGTGGGATTGACGCAACGGAGAACGCACTGGTTGCCCTAAGAGGGAGTAGGGAGGAGACGAAATTGTAGAGAGATTGAGTGGTGTTGGAAGGAGTTCGATCCTCCGCCGGTAAAGATATGCACATGTAACGATGTAGGCCTTGGAACATTGGGCAGTGAGTGAAACGGAAGGATGGGTGATAGAAGGCTGGAGCCAAAATTTATAAAATTCCAAGGATGGAGCCAAAATTTTAGCGGTTGGTGTAAAACACTTGGAGGTTAGAGCATCTCCAATCTTGAGGCAAAGTAATGTCATTTGAAAATCACATCGAAACAATAGTTTTACTATCTAAAGCCTAAGTAGCAAAAACAATAATTTATAACACAATGAAATTAAGAAGAGACTCCAGTGCAAATAGGTTGAAAAAGTAAACCTGGCATGTGGCAAAACTATCATATTTATTTTTGTGAAATTTTGACTGTAAATGCACCCAGAAAAAAAGGCATGTTGTTCAAAAGAGAACAAACATGCAGCAGTGATCAAGAAAAAGAGGTAAAAGTAACTTCAATGGTATATTTTCTTCAACCTCTTTGTTTCTTTCGGTTGTTTGACGAAATCATTGAATTAATTTTGAATTTACAGTAAACAAAGTAGGTACAACTAGAATTATGTATGTGATAGTTTACTGCATTTATTGATTTCAAATAGCAGTTATTATCATTATCCCATCTGTATATGCCTAGCATTCAAATTTATGTTTTTCATACTTTTATTTGTTCTTGCCTGTGGGTATATTAGCATTTTATTTGAATGGAATCACAGGAGAATCATAGTTTAAGCGCTCGGCAGTGCAATGACGGGAATGAACATCAAAGAGTCGGTGATTTTCTATTAGCTAGCACATTTAATGACTCTTCCCATGCAGAAACCCATGTTCATCATCCAAATCAATATGTGTATCCAAGTCAGTTTAATTTATCCCAAATTCCATTTCGACCCACTTTCAGTTTTAACCCGATGAATGACCTACAAAATCCTATATTTCAAGAGCTATATGGATGCAGTCCATCATTGGAATGCCAGTTCAACGCATCAATACCTTGTGCTGATAAAGAGGCTTTCACTGTTTCAAAGAAATAAAAAAAACACATCAGTACATCAACAGGTTCAAGACAATCATCGTATGGCCCATTGGGAAACAGCAATCGTTATTGGACGATAGAAGAAGATGTATCTCTAACGAAGTCATATCTTTATGTCAGTGTTGGTTCAATTATTGGGAAGGATCAAAGTTCTTCTAAATTATGGGATCGCGTCTTGAAGGTTTGACGAGATCACATGGGAATGTACAACGAAAAAAGAGGGAGTAATAGTTTATCATGCCGTTGGAACACTATACAAATGGCAGTCAACAAGTTTCGTGTGTTATATGAATCTTTAGAAAGAGCTACTAGAAGTGGAACTAATATTGAAGACACGGTAAGAGTTGATAAGCTTAATTGAACATTTATTCTCCTTACTTTGAGTCTATTTCCTAATATTCGCTTTTTTCCTATGCTTAACATAAAAAAAAGAAGCATTGAATATGTATAGCGAATTGGAAGATGGAACATCGTTCAAATTTGAACATTGTTAGGAGATAATGAAAGACAACCCAAAGTGGTGCTCCGTGCAACTCACTAAAACCGGTTCGTCGAAAAAGCCTAAAGTGGCTAGTTTAAACATAGTCAAAAATCCACCACCGACAACTCCAACTATACCAGAAATTTCGTCTTTGCATGAAACCGATCATACCAATATTGGTTGTGCTCCTACTGAAAAGACGGCTGTTGACGATGATGTTGGACTAGTTCGACCTATGGGAAGAAAGGGGAGCAAAGAGAAGATCAGGAGAATGAATGAACAAAACGTCGTGATAGATGTGTTGAATAATTTTCAATGTACGTTAGAAAAACAACACATTATCAGCCAACAGAGTTTAGAATTAAGACAGCAAATGTTAGTTAAGGAATTAGAATTAAAAGAGAAGGCTCTAAAATTGAAGGAGGATGTTGAAGCTAGAAAACAAAAGACCGAAAAAAGAAAGGAACAAGAGAATGTTATGAATACCGATTTGAACAACCTTCAACCAGCATTACAAGTTGTGTATGAAAAAATGCAGATTCAAATACTGAAAGAAGGGGAAAAGAAGGTCTCTTTGGCTATGCATCTAGAAATGATGAAGTGCAAATATGATAATTTTATTTTGTTAATCTTTTTTCTACTGGTAACTTGATGTTAACATGAATTTAGAAGACTTGTTTATGAATTGTAATCCATGGTTTTTGTTGTTAGTCCATTTCAAAGTAGATTGCAAGATGACTATGGTACTATGTGATAATAAAGGTGTATATGCATTAGTACAGCAAGCCATGTATGTTCTGATGTTGATTAGTAAAGGTGTATATGCATTAGTACAGCAAGCCATGTATGTTCTGATGTTGATCTGCAGAGTTCTATTGCATTTGCATAGACCTACAGTTCCCTAAGATGAAGAAAAAAAACAAATATGAAATCTCTCAAACTACAAGGCACAGACGTAACGGCTTGCATGCATGCATACGATATATTCACTTTCCAATTCTAAATACATAACCGGAGTAGCTGAATAAAGTCCCATACAATTGGAGTAGCTGCATAAAGTGTTATACAAGCAATCATATTCAAATATTAAATGACTCAATGGTCGGTACACAAATATGTACCACCACTTATTTGGTTAAGCAGTAACAATTACTTTGAATCCTTCTTTGCAAATAAAACACAAACAACTCAACATATCTATTGTTGAATCCGAAGTTAACATATTAGAAAGAGAGATACAAAACTCAAAGCTTTGAACTAGCCAAAGACAAACTGTGAATTCTACTGCAAATTTTATACATGCACACAATGTAGTCAAAATACATAATTGCTCGTCATCGTGATCAGGTAACAATGAATACATATACATTATCCTAAAATTATGTTTGCTCATCTCCGTAAACTGTCCATAAATTATTGATGAGATCAGTTTTCAACTGGTTGTTTGCTTCTTGGTCACGGATTTTTTTTTAATTCGCTGATCATCTTTGCCAGTAGAAATGTATAATCGTGTTGTAAATCAACATGTTGATGCCTTTCATTTACAGGTGGATAACCAACATTCTGGATTATATCCTTTGTTCCGTTCACTCTCGATTATCATATTGTGCAAGATGATGCAAGTTTTCATGATCTTTCCAATATCCTTTGCATTCCACATCCGAGCAGGTCCTTGAACAATATGCCACCTACTTTGCAACACTCCAAATGCGCACTCAACATCTTTTCTGACTGTTTTTTGCCGTTTAGCAAAAAGTTTCTCCTTAGCATTAGAAGGTTCAGAAATAGTCTGAATTAAAGTGGCATATTTTGGATAAATCCCATCTGAGAGGTAGTAACCCTTATTATTATTATGACCTTGAATTGTAAAATTGCATGGCGGAGCAACTCCATTGACTATATCATCAAATAATGGAGATCGATCAAGAACATTAATATCGTTGCTTGTACCCGCCATACCAAAAAAGGCATGCCAAATCCATAGGTCGTATGAGGCTACAGCTTCTAAGATGAGTGTAGGAACCCTTTTGAATCCATTAGTGGGTGTTCCGTGCCAAGCAGTAGGACAGTTTTTCTAGTGCCAATGCATACAATCAAGACTACCAAGCATGCCTGGAAAACCTCGACTCTCTCTTTCCTTTAGTAACCTTGTAATATCATCCTCATTTGGTTTTCTTAAATACCGTTCTTCAAAAATTCCAATTAATGCTTTGCAGAAATGCTTGAGACTTTCGATTGCGGTGCTTTTACCTATTTGAATATATTCATCAAGTACATCTGCTGCACAACCATATGCAAGCATCCGTATAGCAGCTATCATCTTTTGTAAAGGATTCAATCCATAATTTCCAACTGCATCAATTTTCCGCGTGAAATAACAATCAAAATTGCCAATTTCATGCAAGATACGGTTGAAAAGATTAATATCCATTCGAAATCGTCGTCGAAATTGACCGGATGTATATTTAGAATTGTCACCTTTATAATAGTCGTTAATAATAAGATCATGTCGAGATTTTCTATCACGTCGAATGTAGCGTCTACCAAAAGTCGATCCACCATGTTGTCTTTTTTCAAGAGTCATAGCAGTTGCAACTATAATTGGAACATGAACAGAAACATTTTGAATCATGCCTTGAGTCATCAAGCTATCACTTTCATCATCTACATCTACCATATTTCGGATGAGGGAACATAATTCATCGTCTGAACTATCAAACCCATACTTTGAATCTATTGAAGGCATAGAAATATATGGATACTTGAAAATCGCTACTACAATATCAAGTGGCGACATAATATATAATTATACATTATACACATTTTCCTTCTGTTAAAACGTCAAAGCAAACATATTCACGAGTTCAACTAATTTACTTGCATATTAGTACACATGAACAAATAGGATGAAGTTTGTACTATCAGTCAATGTTAAACAAATTAGAATCATCATGTGCTAGAAAGATATACTACATACACAACTGTTTTGGTACATAGACATGAGTTACATGCTTCAGTTTGTTCATTCTCAAGTTCATGATTTTAGTGTTGTTATAACTTTTTGTGTACTATTCAAAATACAATGTAACATGTGTAATCTTAAAACAAACAGCTGTTAGTAGGATATAGATTATGAACCTTTATTTGGACCTATAAAAGGTTGAATAAAGTAATGAAAATTCAATGCCTGAATTTATCATAATTAGCAAAAACAATGTGATAATTAAGTAGTATATAAAGAAGATATCCTGGTTAAAATTAAGAATATAACTTTTTGTACCAATTCGTAGTTGATCCTAATGAAGCTAAGATGGACAGATTAAACTGAAATAGCTTGGGTCATTTCAAAATTTGATCTCTTCTGACTGTATAGAGATTGAAGATAAATTATTTATCATTACTACTACAGATTTTCTAGACGTAACTGTTTGCTGCTTAAAAAACAATGGAAATGAACAAATAATACAATAGTTATATTAATTTTAAATTTTAAAACCCAAAAATAGATGAATAGGGTAATGAAACTTTCAGATATTCTAAGGAAATCGATTGGGATATGAGAATGATTCGAACAGGAAGAAGATACGTACCTTTTGAACTTGACAAGCCTTGTGCCGTAGAGAAATTTAATGGCAGATTTGATGTAAAATTAAATAACAAAGGAGGATGGAAAAGAAAGAAAAATGACAGCAGTTGAGTTGGTGATGTGTACTGTCTCAAATTGTTAAATGTGATGTCTAAAACTCGACATTCAGTTCCACAACCTGAATTTTTTTTGACACATCACATTCTACATTGAAATCACAATTGCATTGGACAAATAAAACTAAAACACATTGTCAAATGCTTACGTGTAATACACTTTACAACACAATTTCACTTGCATTGAAGATGCTCTAGAGTAAAAAAAAATTCAATGGTTAGGGCCAACACTTTAGAGGTTAGAATCAAAACCTGTTTAGAATACAATTTGAAGTATTATACGTTTTAAAGAAAACTACTAAATGAAAATTTTTAAGTGAATACGAAGGGTACAACGTGAAGAGTTATAGATTTGAACTGAACTTTCAAAAGGTACTGTATGAATATTTATTCAAATTCAAATAAGATACACTTTTTTCGAACATTTCGAACAGTCCTATTTTTCATATTATTTTTTCTAATTTTTACCAAATAATGACATTATTCACTTATAATTTAATATTAATTTAAATATTTAGTTTAATATATAATACTAATTTATAATTTTATATCAATTTAAATACTAATTTAACATAAATTTAAAAATACTTAAAAAAATAAAAAACAATGATATCAACAATTATTAACAACAAATAATTAATTAATTCATACAAAACCCCTTTCAAAAACAAATTATCAATTATTTCGTACAAATTTTTTATTATTAATTATTAATTACTATTTAGTAGTAATTATTAATTAATTACCAGTAATTATGAATTAATTACCATTTATTTATTGATTATTAATTTACTATTACTTATTTATTTATTATTTATTTTGAATTATTTCATATTTAAAAATAATTTTTAATTATTATACATTAATTTTTTATTATTAGTACTTGATTATTATTATTAATTTTAATTTAATTATTTATAATTTGTTATTATTTTTAATTATTATTAGTTAACCGATGTGCACGTAAAAGTGTATATTTTTACTTCCACATTTAATCTTCTTTTAATTAAATAATGAGCATATTATGGCATTTTACATGTTTAAACCAAAATTTAACTTGTTTTCAAATCATCATTTTTTCATCTTCATTTGGGGGTAAAATGGTAATTTTATGTATGATTTAATTTGAAAAAAAAATATTTTCAATTTTTTTATTTGTAGGAAATGGAATGCAAATATGAAGGGTTTCATGGATGAATGCATTTGCATATACTGCAAGCTAGTGCAACAAGGAGTAGCCCACATACCCACTAACTAATGGTCCATAATTAAAAAAATATGCATATATTAATGGAGAAATAAAGGCATGTTAGTGGGGATTAATTATTTCCCTAATGATTATTTTAAGGTTACACTATTTCAAGGATATTTTAGGTAGTCCTCTAAAATATGAATTAGGGTTTTAAGCACATATAAATACCCTTTATGTTTCATATAATTATCTTCTTCTTTTTATGCAATATTATAGCCACAAATCAATGATAAATAAAATGTTTCTTTAATGGCTTCTTAGCCTTACTCTTTGCTTTCATGCATTTTTATTTCATGCTTACTTTTATTGCTATTTTATTTTATGCACTCTTGTTTAGTTTATACTCCTGTTATTTCATGTTAGTAGCATAGTTTTTAATATTGTAATTAGTTTAGTTTTATTTCATGCAAGTGATTAGCCCTCTTTTCTTTTAATTAGCTCTTTTTTCTATTAATTAGCTCTCATTTTTCTTGTTTTTTCTACGTTGAAATCATTTTATGCTAAGATGTATTCATATATGAGTAGCTAAACCCCTTTAATTTAGGAGTAATGAAGCTCTCGTGGAACATATTAAATTACCATAATGATTTTATTTATGATCTCTCTTTTGTTATTAATAGAAATTATGTATGATGGTGGTTTATATTTTTCTTTTAGTGAATTTGATAGTCATCTCAAATAGGTTATGCTTAATCCAATATAACACAAACTATTTGATCATTTTCCTACATAATTTTGATAATGAAAGTTAAACTAGAATCAAAATTTGGTGGTATATGTTATTAATTCATAGTGAATAGATCATGCTTAAAATAAATTTTATTTTTAATCTCATGTCTTTTCATTAACGTTGATTAGTGGGTTTGAATGGTGTGTTAGAGTTTGATAGTTTAGGTTGTGCTAATTAATAATATAAATAAACCATACTTATAATAAACACATCATCATTTCTACTTAATATTTTAATGGGAGATTATAAATAATTTTTGTTGATTTATATGAATGATTGGAAGTGGATTTGCCTCTAAATTGCCCCTTAATTTCATAGATTTATTCACTTTTGCTCTAGTTTATTTCATACAATTTTTTTTAGTTTAAAACCCCTTTAAAACTTTGGGTTAATTTGATTGAGTAATATTAGAATTTAATTCTTTCCTCATGAATCAACCCGTACTCGCATACAGACTACGATTATACGCCGCGCGCTGGCGATTTTATAACGACTATATTTTTCCAACGATTTTCTAATCGATTGAAAATTCATCTTCTATCTGGCGCCGTTGTCGACGAAAGTAATTTGATTTTAATTCTACCCTTCGAATTATTTTTATTTGATTTTATCGTGTGTTCATTTTGTGTGATTCATTAAAAAAATTATTGTTGTGTGTTTGTGTGTCATTTTGTTTGCATTTTGTCAGTGTGTATCTCTTGTTTTCTAGTTTCTATGCATTCGCACTTTATAAAACAACATGCACAATTTCATTTCAAAACAAAAATAGTTCACTTTATTTGCATTACATTTTTACTTCTATTTCTTTATAATGTGCTTTTGTTTTACATCTGAAAAAAAAGATTTACATTGCAATTTAATCTTTACAATATCATCGCTACTCCACTTTCTTCAATCACTCGCTCGCTCTTCCACTGCAATTTATTTAATTCTGTTCTCCTCTACACAAACCAAAACAAAATTGCACTTCCAATTCTAGTTCACAAACTTTGACTGCTTACAAACCCAAATCGACTAAACAATCACGTACAACCCACTCATAACTCCTCTCCCATACTAAACCCATAACAACATCAATTCAATCAAACAAATCCCCCTGTAACATTTCAAACTCTCACGTCTCATTTCAATCTCCTTCTGAACCATACTGCTTCAACCCGATCTCCTTTCATCAACATGCATCACTCCATAAAACTTCCATCTACAATACTAGAGTATCACTATCTCCTCACATAGAAGGCATAGTCCATCAAATTTGCATCACCATTGCTTGGTCCTCCATTTCCATCCCACAATCAAACCTAATTACCGCATAACCAATACAGCGGCCGCTACCCAGTGCTTCGTCACCTTTGCCAAACATCCAACCTCCCCAAACTTCACCACTACCTCATCACACAACACCAGAAGCAAAATAAAAAAACAACCTTCCATGGTTCCCGGCAACAATCATGTAACGACCCAGAATTTCAGTCATTTTAAATCCGTATATTTAATTGATTTTAATTATATTTAAAAGTTAACTTTATAAGATAGATAACTTATATATCGAATATAGTGATTTAATTGGATAATTAAATTATTAATTTATATTTAAAATTGTGTAAATAATTGGAGTTTGGATTTAATGTGAATAAAAATGATTTATAAAGTTGAAATAAATTCTATTTGAATTAGAATGATGTTAGAGAACTTTTAAAATTGAATTAAAAGTAATTTTCTAGAAATTGAATATTTTAATATTTAATTGACGTGTAAAAAATAGCAATTTTTTATACAGTCTCGGATTTCGACGAAACTAGTTTCATTGGGTCTCTAATGTTATATTACTGTAACATTTTAAATTTCTTGTCAATCGGATTTACGGTTTGTCCGTGGCAAACTAAAACGTGTAGAAATTTGTTTAAGTTAATTTTAAATTTGAATAATTCGATTCGAAAACCTATCTTCCAAATACAATCGAATTGGCTCCCGACATATATTCCATTGGATTCAGAATAGAAGTAAAACATTATAAACGTTAGGCGGCATGCTTCGTTTTGAGTTCGAAAATTTTTCGGGTGAATAGTGCCGCGAGAATTTTCGATAACAGGCCAAAATATTTTCACTTTTTCACAAACCCTAATCCTGTAGGGCAAGTCGCCACCCTCTTTTACAGTGGCCAAAAATGCATGAATTTCTTTCCTTGATATCTCTTAATCCGTTAACAATTACGAAAAGTCTTCAAGTACGAACGTGTATAGCACTGCGAGATCTATCGATCGAACGGTGGTGATCGGAATGGTGGAGCCGATCGTCGGCAAATCAAGCTTAAACGGTCGACGTTTAAGCAAAAAAATCAATGCAAATACACAGTCAAGTTCAACGTCGTTCGTGCCGATGGTGGAGCTCGTGTAGGGCTATTCGATGGAAGTGTTGGATCGTCATATCGGCAAGTGTTTTGGTCGCAAAAATTCGAGGAACGATGGCGGCTAGTTGGGTTTCTCGGCTAGGTACAAACGTGGGGGAGAAGAAGAAGTCAACGGCCAGGATTCTGTTATGTTAAATCATGCGACTTTGATTAGAAAAGGTTTAAAAAAAATAAAAAAAAGTGTAAATTATATATATATATATATATATATATATATATATTCGTACAAACTTTAAAACATCATATCTTCTTCATACGAGGTCCGTTTTTGACGAAACAAGTTGCCTTAGGTCCGTATTGACTAGCACTATATTTTAGAGCTAGTTTGGAGTTGATTGGAGCAAGTGTAAATTTTTGGTAAAATTAAACGCCTGTTTAATTTTAATCAGGAATAAAACACTACAACTGCTGTTGGAACCAAAGTGAGTACAACTCACTCTTTTCGACTCACTATATTTTTATATAAGTGAGAATAAATTTATTTTATGATGATTGATGATTGTTTGGATGATATATGATATAATATCAATATATTGATTGGTATTTGGATATATTTCTGCCTATTGGAGCAGATAAGACCCTATACGTTCACGTGTATGAGGGGATGATCCTTTGTATACGCATCTGCCTCGAAGCGGACATTGTACACATATTCTAATATGTATATTTGCTGCACGTGATAGATTGGAGGAATCCAACTGGATTCCTCACAAGTATTGGTTTATTTATAGATATTGTGGTATATGCTGTTATCATATGATATATGATGTTTTGAATGCCGTGATTGATGTATTTAGTGTCGTTGCAGCATTGGGCCTATTTTGGTAATTTAAAAATGTTAAAGTGATGATTTTCAAATTAAAAAGGAATTCGAAGTGATTTTGAAAATAGATATTTTATTAATTTTTGAATTGTTAAGGAAATTGATTTATTTTTAATAAATAAATGTTATAATTTTTTATTATAAAAATTATGATTTTTGTGAAATATGATTGAAATGTGATTTTTGAAATATGAAGTTAACTATCTTGCAAATGGTTTAAATTGAGATTTTTGAATTATTATAAAAGGTATGTATATACAATTTATAAAATGGATATTTTATAAATAAAAATAAACGGATTTTATAAGCAAATAAGAATTACGAATTTGTGAAGTTATAAAGGAATGAATTGGTAAATAAATGGTTTACAATTAATTAACTTATAATTTGGATTTTGGCATATAATTGAGGTATATATGGAATTGGTTAATAAAAAGACTTATAAATGGAAGTTTTTATTAAAAAATAAAGGGAATTTATAAACATTGTTTTATAATTCCGAAATCAACTAAATTGGATATGTTAAATATAGAAGTTTATTAAATGAGATACATCCACGATTTTGGATAGTGGATATTCATTTAATGAATACATAGAAGCAATGAATTTGGTAAATGAATTATATGCACGATTTCGGATGGTGGATAATCCTTTAATGAGTACATAGAGGCAATGAATTTGGAAAATGAATTATATTCACGATTTTGCATAGTGGATTATCTTTAATAAATGTGTAGAAGTATTGAATGTGGTAACTCAAGTATATTCACGATTTCGAATAGTGAATAATCTTTTGAATTAAATAAATGTTTTGAAAAGTGGTATTTTGAATGAAGTAAAATGTTTTGAAGATATTAAAATGTGTTAAGTATCGAATCATAGATTTCAACATTCATTGTTGAAATAGACGTTTCCGCGAAATAAGAAAATGATGGACTATAATACTATTGTTATAGTAAATGATTTTCGAAAGAAAATCTTTTGTATAGTATATGGGATTTATATATCTATCTAATTTTCGAATCCCTATATTTGTGATTTTAGGTTGTCGTAACGATGTTTTACGCAACATTCATTTTGACCCAAATAAATATGTTCAAGAGAATATTTTTCTTAAATAATACAATATATACTTTATCGTGATTTAAGTATATGTAATATTTTCTAAGTGTTGAAAATATATTGATTTGTGAAGTACTTATCATAAAATAAGTATATGGAAATGTTTTCCAATATTGATATGGTTTTGGAATTATATATTTTTAAAGATAATTTGAAGTGAATATTTGGTAAGTGATTTAATTAGTAAAAGATTAATTAAAAGGACCTAGTGATTGCATATGGTACTAAATATTTGTTTGTTTGTTTTGATAGTTAAATAACCGACAATCAAATTTGGCTATTTTAGTTCCTCGATTTGATGTGGGAACTATTTAGTCATACACTTAGTACGTAGCCATCCGTGTAGGCTTGATTATCACTTGCGTTGAGGATGTTGATTCGTGTAGTGCGGAGTATTACTCCAATCTATCAAGCTTTCTTCTTGGCCGAAGGATAGAAAGTTGAAAGTTTGAGACGTGATAAGTCTACGAGACTTAGTTTCTATATGAGGTTGAGAAACGCTTTTTCGTTGTTGGTGTGAAAAGACCGGGATCGGTTTATCTGAAAACCACTTCGGACCAACGTATATGCGACGATTGTGCATGTTGCTTAGTGATGATATAGATATTTTGGATTTGCATAGTGGTGGACTACTTGTTGATCGTTTGGGGTTAAAATCCTAATATAAATATAGTAGCAGTGGTCTCTTCATTATGAAATATCCAATGCAAGGACTATTCGCTACTAATCTAAGGGATTTCCCGATAGGATGTGGTAGGAAAGTACCTTCGGTTTGTCCTATTCCTGAATAATTTGTATGGATGTTTGTCTGACATTGCATTTCTACATATTACGTACATTGGTTTTTACAAACGTACATCAGTGATGGCGGAGAAGGCAACTTCTCTTAGCTTGACACTCTCCTTGAGTCGTATGAGCTTAAGGGTTGTAGTTTTGTGGAAGGCAATTAGTAGTTAACGGAAATTGTCATGTGACATTCAAAGTGATGTGATTGTGATTTGTGAAAGGTAATCATTACCCAAGGCCTCGTTAACAGGAAATGACCAAAACAGGGTTAGATGTGCCAAGGCTAAGTGGGTCACTCCCAAGTAGGGTATGATCATCATCTTCTAGATATATCTTTACACGCCATGACATCGTGTACCTAATTATTATAGTTTGTATGCTAGAGGGCTCTCGGAAAAGGTCGGTAACGATCGAAGGATGACATATTCGGTACCATCTAGTTATAGAGGTGGGCCGGTCTTGTGTTGGTAGAGGGCAGATGTTCCATGCCTCAGGACATCCATCTAGAGGTGTACCCATCGGAAGGTAGTCCCTTCACCTGGTCATTTGTATAGAAATCCAAACTTCACTACGTACATACCATTTTATTTGTAGAGCCTAGCATGCTGAAATTTAATAATGGTAACAATTTCGACTATTTTGAAAATTATTAGTATACTAGACACTAGTATAATATTAGATGATTTGATATGAAATGGTTTATTTATCGTAAGATAAAAACATGTCCGTGTTTATGTATGGACGTGTCTTCCGAGATACTTGTTTTGATAAAGGAAAAGTTTGGTAATTTAATAAATTCAGTTGAGTGTGTTTCACAAGTTGGTTTACCAGACTAATCCGGACGTTCTTCCCTTTCGATGCTCGGGTCAGACCGAATATATTTACAGGTTCAGATTTGGTGCTTTGGAGCTTCAGCAGGAGAGCTGGAGATCTTCATTTCGTATATACGTATCTATTTTGATTATACGCTGCTTAGTTGTCGTTTATATTATCTTCAATTGTAAGGACAGATTATTATAACTGTCCAGGCTGATAACTAGTGATTAATTGTTGAACTCTGGTTGATATATGTATATACAGTTTATGTTTTGTAAAGATCATTGATATGATATTATATGTTTTCCGCTGTGATGTGAGATTCTATATTGTTTTGTTTGATTCTATCTTCTCTTTTTTTTCTCTTCTTTTCTCTTCTTTTCTTTCTCTTGACTTTCCGTCAGTTTGTTCTTTTTGGGTCGAACATGTGTGTTTTATTGTCGATTCACAGGGCAGGGATTTGCGAGTCATCACAAATCATCTCTGAGCAACCCCTTCACTGTAAATCCGAATCACTTCCCACTGTCATTTCAATAACTAACCCTCCTTAAATCTTCTACATACTTCATCAACCCTACAATCTACTACAGGCAGCAAACACCACCGACCATCACCTGCCTTACCTCCCTGCCCTGCATCCAAACTGCAAACTACGGCAACAATCACCACTACCTCCACTTCTTACTCCATAACAGTCAACCACACTACTCCACTATCACACTCCGGCACCATCATCTACACTCAACGCTACCTCACCCTTCTCGGACCATCATCAAATTTCCTCCATCACTACCACAAAACCACTAACCTTCAATTCCATAACCAACCATAACATCTTCTCTAATTCTCCAAGCTTTTGCCAATTACCTCCTTCACTACTTCACCCAACAACCACTCCTTCACGCCAATATCCATCACCTGACAACCCACGACTGCTGCTGCAACTTGCCTCGACGTCAAACTACAGCCCAAAACTGAAGCTCAGACTCTCGACTTCAACCTGCACGACCGACCTCACACCCAAATTGCTACGCTTCAACATCCTTCACCACATCCAATCTCCGATCAACAACAAACCGCAAACCAATCCATTTGAAATCCCTAGCTCCATTCACCAATTCTTGCTACTTGCAACAACTACTTCATCACCAAAATCACGCAACCACACCCGCCTCCATCTAATCGCCAAAACTGAACACCGACACAAAACCCAAATCGCGATTGTGATTTCCAACAATCACAAAACAAAGCCCACATACGTGATTGTGGTTGTGGTATTCATTTCTGAGAATTTTTATTTGCTTGGGGTAAGAATTTTTTTCTTTTGCCTTTTATAAATTTTGTTTTGGGAATTTTGGGTTAGTTCTTTTGTGTTGATTTTGAGGTTGCGTTGGTAGGCTTGAGTTTTATTTGTTTTTTTCTCAGTTGGGCTTAAGTTGTGGTCTTAGTGCATCGTGGGCTGAGTTTAAATCTTTTTTTTTTAAAGTGTAAATTTTGTGTTAAGTTTTTTGTTTTGTTTAACTTTGTGTTATTTTTTATTTTATTTTTAGGTTTTGTTGGGCGAATTTACATTTTTTTTTTGTTTAATTTTAATCGTTTTTTATTTTTTATTAGTGTAAAATTCATTTGCTTTCGTTCTCTCAGTAGTTGCATTGTTAATACAAGTTTAGTTTTTGCTTTGCATTCATATCATCTTATTTTCTTTTTTAAGGACAATACCCAACTTCACATAAGGTGAAAGATTTCATCACCCCTTCTTTGCCACAAATTGCATTTCATCATAGAATTTGACCAATAACGGCTAGACATTGGACTTAAGGGAGTCACGAGCTCATTTAGGGCTTAATTGTATCTTGACAAGTTATCTACTTTCGACAATCTAATTTCTTGGAGTCTAGAAAACGGCAGAGCAATAATCATATATTTGTGATTTATAAATATTATAGTGATTATTTCTTTGAAAGTATTTAAACCTTCAGTTGCATCGCTACGGTGATTCATGGTGCACCGATAACTCCTGTTTGTTACCTGCCTAAGAACTATTTTATTAGATTAAGTCAAAGTATGATTATACTATTTTGGGTTAGGAATTACTAAGAACAGAAAATTTACAGTTAAGTCATCGCATTTATTTAGTTGCATTAGTTCGTGCATAGATAAAAAAACAAAAACCAAAATACAAAAGTAAAAAAAAATTACATTTTACTTAACTTGATTTTTTTTGAAACAAAAATCGAAAAAAAAATCTTTCCAAATCTTTTCCTTTGAAAAACAAAAGAAAAAAAAACAAACAAAATCAAAAATGAAAAACACAAGCATTTTACTTAGGAACTTAGAAAAAATAATAATCTTTTCTAAAACAACGTCAAAAACAAAAAAATAACATTGAAAAAAAATTTTAGATCCAAAAAAAAGTACAAAACAAAAATTAAATCTCACTTTTGAAAAATAAATTCTTTTTGGGTAAATATTTTTCCTTAAAAATAAATAATTTTTCACTTCGTTTCATTTTTTGAACCTTGTTTCATTTTCTTAAACTTAATTCTCACTTCTTTCTCTCCTTGGCTTTTTCACTTGTGCATGAGTATTTGGACTCGTGACACAACATCGAATCGTTTAGCTCGAACAAACGATCCTCCAATGATGGTTAATGAAAACTCTCAGCGAACTCTCCTGGATAGAATCTTTTCCGACCGAGTTTCTATTCCTTCTTGCATCACATTACCCGTCCCAACGGGTAATCACTTTGAAATTCATTCCAATAATATTTCCACGCTTCCAAAATTTAGTAATTTTAAGCATGATGACCTATATATCTTTCTAACAATATTCGAAAAGTATGTGCAACCATTAAACTCCAACAGTTACGCGATGATGGAATCAAACTTCGGTTAATTCCATCCCCCCTCAACGATTACACTGAAAAATGGTTGCATAGCTTACTTGTCGAACTCAATCAAAACTTGAGAAGAATTTGTTAAAGTCTTCGTAAAAAAGTTAAACCCCTTGGAAAAAACGACCAAAATCCGAAACGAAATTGTGAATTTTCATCAATTCAAGGTGAACCTTTCAAAATATATTTTGGAAGAATTAAAGAGCTTTTTATAAAATGTCAACACCATAATTTCAAAAAATGGACTCTTTGTCAAATCTTATACGATGGACTTGAAAATAGTTCATGAACCATGCTTGAATCTATTTACGACAATTTCTTGCTCATCATCATGACGATATTTGGTAATTTCTTGAAGATGTGGCCGAAAAATCATCCCAATAGGAATGTTCTAAAGAAATTTCCGTTTATTCAAGATCGAGCACACACTCGATAGGATCATCTTTGGCTTTGGAAACCAAAATCGATCCAATGATTAATAAATTTGACAATGTTTTCTCGCCTAACCAAATGCACCAAGCTTCCCAACCAGTGTGTTATATATGCAACGATAAGAATCACATCGTTGATCAATGCCCTCATTTTTTAGAACAACTCAATACTTTTAACAAATTTAAGAATGACCTATTTTCTCCAATGTACAATCCTGGTTAGAGAAATCATCCTAATTTTGCATGGACCAAAATAATTCTAACATGAATTTGGTTCATCCCAATTTTTAAGCATTTTCGAACAATACTTCAAATCCTCCCTTTCAACCGAACCACTTTCAACAAAATTTTGTAGGTTCATCTCAAAATCAACCGCAACAATCTTTTTCTTCCCAAGACGATAAACGATTGACTTCACTTGGAAAAATTCTTGAAACTTTGGATAAAGCAACCGCTCAAAACGTCCAATCAAATATCAATTTGCAAAATTTGCTAACCTCGTACGTGCAGAATATGAGTCAGTCAATTGCTAAACCTGAAATGCAAATGAGTCAGTTAGCCACCTCCGTAAGTGATAGTGAACGAGGCACATTCCCAAGTTTGCCAGTTCTGAATCCTAGAAATCAAAACACGAACTCGAATCAAACCCATGTTGTTCAAGATAATAGCGTAAACCATACGAATGTTATCATGACTTTGCGTTTAGGTAAACAAATCGATAACCAATTTGTTAATCCAAACGATTTACCAAAAGCTTCTTTTGACACATTGAAAACAACAAGTAAATGTGAATAAAACATTGAGCCAAACATCGAAGCAAATGCAAATCCAAATTCTTCTTCTACCTAAGTAGACTGACCTACTGAGTATCGAATTCCATTTCCACACCGCCTTCGACCCAAGAAGCATTCAGATCAAATGAAAAAGATATTGGAAATTTTCAATCAAGTCAAAGTTAACATTCCTCTTCTTGATATCGTTCAACGATTCCCGACTTATGCTAAGTTTCTAAAGGACTTATGTAACATCCCCCACTTGAAGGCCTAAAACTAACAGCTATAGATGACGCATCTCAAACCATTTAGATATCCAGTGAGACCACGTTGCTTAGCGGAACGGGTTTTCCCACACTAATATCCTAAAACCTTTACAAAACCATATACTATACTCATGTATCCACAATGGTTAAAACAATTCAAAACATTACGATATGATGATATGCAAAACAGGTGAATCCATACTTGATTACCCATCCCTATTCATTTTGACTATCTACCACAGTTATAGTTTGTAGGATTACCATTAACCTTTTCATGGGCTAACTAATAACCAGTTAAATATTTAAAGACTCCTTTTCCAATTACATAGTTTTCATGGGATCACTATGAACCTATTGGTAACTTCAATATCTTTTCTTCTATCCTAGTTTTCATGGGCTAATTAGGAACTTATTGACTAATTGTCAATATCTTAATTTTTTACCTTAGTTTTCATGGGTTGACTAGGAACTTATTGACTATCTCTCAATATCTTAATCTCATATTCGGATATAGTTTTCATGGGCTAAGTATTAACCGATTGGCCCTTACCAATACCAAACCATAGTTTTCATGGGCTAACCATGAACCTGTTTTACTGACACCTTCATTTTTACATAGTTTTCATGGGCTTACTATGAACCTATTGACCCTTGCCAATATCTTTTCCTATACACAGTTTTATGGGCTTACTGTGAACCTATTGTCCGCTGCCATTATCTTTAATTAAATTCACTACTAGGTCAACCTAGCTAGTTATTATGCCGTTCCCCAATGTACTGTTATGGGTTCGTTTCAATATGAATATATACATATATGAAGAAGCGAACAATATAACTGGTTAATCCCTTTAACCTATCAAGACTTCTTTGAAAACTCCATTTCAAAATACTTTATTTATTTATGTCATGATTTTCCTTTTTAATGAGATTGGCTTATTTGTTTTGAAAACTAAACTTTCTAAATCTTTGAAACCTTGCTTTCGACCTCACTCGATAGCCTCCTTCGAACGCAAATAAATCTATTTTAAAAACATTACATATAAACCTTTCGAAGCTCTTTAAATCATCTTTTTCGAAACCAGAATATAACATTCGAAAGTATCAAACATTTCTTATTGAACTTTAGAAACATAGCTTCAAAACAATTGGAAGTACCCCTTCTGAAAGCATTAAAAGCCCCCCTTTCAAAAATATTGGATATACTCAAAAACAACTTTTGGATCAAAGTGAATATACATACGAAAGTACCTCTTTTGAAACCATTCTTTATCACATAAAAGTATTAGAGAAAATTTTATGGCTTCGACACCATCCCTTTCAAAAGCTTCAAAATATTTAAGCAAAACACTGAAGGATAGCATCGAAACCCCCTTTCGAAGCCATTGCCTTCAAAACCCTTGGACCATTTCGAAAGCATTTAGGAAGTGACTTAATACATCTTTAAAACATAAAATGGCAACCCCTTTGAAATATTTTAGAAAACTCCTTTCGAAAACATATGTTTCGATTATGTTGAAAGCATTAGTAAAACAAAGGCAGACTCTTAACTTTTTAAAAACAAACTAAGGTATCGACCTCATCGGAAGCAATACTTTTGACACCATGACTTCCGTCTTTCCGCCAATCCACTACGTACCATCTAGGTGATGCCTTTTGTATTGGTTTCGGCTAGGTGGGTTTCGACTTGATCGAAGGTGAAAGGAAAGAGTTAAAAGGTACCCCTAACAGAGGCGAAACCTATTTTTTTGGGTAAAGGCTGGTTAATGCCAAATTAAGCAATTTATATCAACTAACTTGCCTACGTGTAAATATATTATTGGTTGCCTTAATTTTTCCCATGTTTTACAAAACTAACCGCCTTTTAATTTTGGATAAGCATCAAAACTAATTTTACAGATAAGCCCTTCCATTTAAAATACACTTAAATCATTTAGGTCCTCCTCTCAAAATAATTTATTTCTTATAGTAAATCACTTAACAAAAATCCTCAAAAATTACAGAAATTTAGTTTGATCATGTTATCTAACATATCAAAATTTCATACCCAAATTCTCACTATAATTTCTAAAATAAATTTATAAACCCAATTGATCATATTTTCATTCGAAAATTCATAATAATATTTCCATAGCTTGGAAAATTATCAAACTTAAAACCCAACTCCAAAATCATGATTTTCATAACATATAAATTTTCCATGGGGTTCAAACATCAATTTCTATTGGTTTTTCTAAAACCATATAAATTTTAATTTAAACAATATTATTTAAATTAAACAAACTTTAATTTAAGCATATCATCATCCAAACATCATATATACGAATTTAATATTAAATTTGAAACATAAATTCATAAAATAGAGATGGAATTATTATTCACGTTAATTTTATGATAAGGAGGTTGGAATGAGATTTTATTCCCCTAAGTTCGAATCTCTAGCCTTTGATTTGAATTTCCCTTCTTCTTTTCTTATTAATGGCCAGCTCCCATTTGCATTTTATTTTGTGAAAAATGAGATATGAACGTGAATGGCCTATGTACTCAATATATATATATATATATATATATATATATATACAAGGGTAAAGTTCATGTATGGCAAATACCCAATATACCATAGTGTTTATTCACTTAAGTAATTAATTAAGCATAGCCCTTTTACATTTATTCAAATCTCAATCCCTTTAACACTTAACATTTACATTATCCTGTTTAATCTATCTAATTAAATCTCCTAGACAATGTTATTAAAATTAGAGGCGTTACAACTTGTGTTCTCGAAAACGACACACTCATGTATCTATGAAAGTTTTCTTAGCTACCGATCTTAGCGAAGTTTTGTCTCAATCAATCCCTATTAAATACAAAGATCCTAAATGTTCGACAATCTCATGCACGATAGGAGACAAGATGATTAATAAGTGCTTACTAGATTTGGGTGTGAGCGTCAATTTGATTCCTTATTCAGTTTACCAACAAATTGGTTAGGGTGAACTAAAGCCGATGAAAGTAACTCTTCAATTTGTCGATCGTTCGATAAGGAAACCAGTGGGAGAAATCGAGGACGTACCCATCAAAATCGATCAATTCATATTCCCTATCAATTTCATCATCCTAGAAACATAACTCGTGAACAATCCGATAAGTCAAATTCCATTGATTTTAGGATAACCTTTCTTGGCCACTTTAAACGCCCTTATCAATTGTCAAAAAGGTTTAATGAAAATTTCTTTTTGAAACATGACTTCGGATCTTAACATCTTCAATCTCAAAAATCAATTGAACGAACCACTTGACCAAATGTTGGAAGCTTGCTCCATTCAAGAAAATTTTGACAAAGAAACAGTTGACCTTAACCACGAACACGAGACCGAATATGAACAACTATTTTAAGATGAGCCTAACGAGATTGAAAATGCGCTTAACCCCTCATTGTTGAGTCAGAACTTCAACCAAATTTATTTGATTAAGCAACCACCTAGGTTGGAACTCAAACCTCTTCCCGATCACCTTAAGTACGCATACTTAGGTGACAACGTAACATTTTCCCGTCATAATCCCTTCAACTCTCTCTCTCTTTGTGATCAAGAAGCTTTCCTTCATTTAGTTCTGTCGAAAAATAAAGAGGCAATTGGATGGTCAATCACCGATATAAAGGGAATTAGTCCTGCTCTTGTTTAACATCGTATCAACTTAGTTGACTAAGCCAAGCTAGTTCGTGACACGCAACGAAGGCTTAAACCAAAAATAAAGTATGTGGTTCATGAAGAAATTCTTAAAATCCTCGATAATAAAATCTTATATCCCATATCTGATAGTTTGTGGGTTAGCCCAATTCATGTTGTGCCTATAAAGTCTAGACTTATGATTATCAAGAATGACGCTAATGAACTCAGTCTAACTCGTACTCAAAAAGGTCTGTTTGCACTAAATTAAATGTTGCAACATGAAAAGATCACTTCTCTCTTCTTTTCATTGACCAAATGCTTGAACGTTTAGCTGGCAATGAATTCTATTGCTTTCTCGATGGTTATTCCGATTATAACATATTCTGATCGTTCCCGAAGATTAAGAGAAAATGACTTTCACATGTCCCTTTGGCACCTTTGCATATCAATGTATGTTGTTTGGCCTTTGCAATGCGCCTACTACTTTTCAAAGATGCATGGTCAGAATCTTTTATGACATGATTGAACGCTTTATGGAAGTGTTTATGGACGATTTTTCCACCTTTGGAAACTCTTTCTCTGAGTGCTTACACTATTTTGAGATGGTTCTGAATCGATGCAAGGATAAAAACTTAACGTTAAACTAGGAAAATTTTCATTTCATGGTCAAACATGGCTTTGTTCTTTGGCATGTCATTTCAAACAAAGGCATTGTAGTAGATAAAGTGAAAGTTGATGTAATTTCGAATCAACCTATTTCCAAATCTGTCAAAGACATTCCTTTATTTCTTGGGCATGCTGGTTTCTATCGACGCTTTGTGAAAGACTTTAGTAAAATTTCTCGACCTCTGACAACTCTTCTTGGAAAGGACATCTCATTGACTTTAATTCTGACTATGTTTTTGCTTTCGAACGTCTTTGAAATGAACTCATTTCCGCTCTCATCATTTGTTTGCCTAATTAGGATCTTCGATTCGAAATAATGTACGACACCTCTAACTTAGCGGTTGGTGCTATTTTAGGGAAATGAATCAACAAAATTCTTCATGTCATCTACTGCGCTAGTATGACTCTAAACAGTGATCAACTCAAATACCCGACCATTGAAAAAGAGTCGGTAGTGGTAGACTTTGTGCTTGAAAATTTTCGACCTTATTTGATTGGCTCACACATTACAATTTACACTGACCACTCCGCTTTTTGGTACCTTTTTGCTAAAAATGACGCTAAGTCTCCTTTATTTTGTTGGATCCTGTTACTCCAAGAAATTTGATCTTACGATCAAAGACAAAAAAGGATCCGACAATGTCATTGCAGATCATTTGTCGCGTCTTCCAAATGCACCACATTCGTTACCGATCAATGAGAACTTTCGTGATGAACAACTCATTTCCAATTCCATCGATCCATGGTATGCCGATATGGTGAACTATTTAGTCACTAAAGAAATTCCTTCATTTTGGTCGAAACGATAAATATAAATTTCTTTCCTAAGTCAAGTACTTCTATTGGGATGATCTATTCATGTTTAAGTATTGTTTTGACCAAATCATTTGATGTTGCATTCTGGATTGCAAAATCAAGAGTGTTCTATCATTTTTCCATGACCAAGCTTGTGGTGATCATTTCGGTTTGAAGAAAATAGCGAAAAAGTGCTTCAACATGGTATTTACTGGCCTATGCTTTTCAAAGACGCATTCGAGTTTGTAAAACTTATGATCGCTGCCAAATGTTAGGAAACATGATACCTTTGAACCCTATTGTTATCTCGCCTTTTGGCAAGGCCGTGACACCAAAAGATTAACCGAAAACAAAAGACAGATCATCCCTAAAGATGGGTTACACATAGGTCTGCTATGGACACCGGTAAATTTTTCCCGTGTCCGGATGAAGCTACAATTTATATAACACAAGTAAAGCTATAGAAGCCAACGCTCCAAATTTCAATTCAATCGGAGTTCATGTTCGTGAATTATGGATCAATCAAGTCTCAAGTGAAATACCTCAATTTTGTATCCATCAAATATAGGTTACTTCATATCCATCAAGTGAGCAACACTTCAGATCCATCAAGTGAGCACTGGTTCATATCCATGGAAAAAGCAACGCCGCGTATCGATCATATCTACACCGTTTCGTACCCATCATCTGAGAACATATCGTATCGCTTCCATCTATACCCAATATGTGTCAATTGTCATCTACACAATTCGTATCGATCGATAAATGATCGATATGAAATGTGCCACCAATGCTACAAAATACCACTAAAAAGGCATCGATATGAGTTTGGTTTTTAATCAATATAAAGGAGGTTCAGTTGAACGATACGAATGGAATAATTTGGAACGATACGAAACACATCGTCTTAGATCGATATGAAATAGAGTACAACAGATGGATACGAAGGAGTTTACATTGGTGGATATGAACAAAGCTCATAAGAGAGGAAGACTTGGTCACTTGCCATAAAAAGAGGATCGATCCTAGAGTATAATGCCACATCATCTGATCGACATGTGCCAGCATCGATATGAAACAAGCGATACGAATTGTATCGATACGAGCTTGGTAGTACATTGAAAATGCAAGCTTGGATCGATCATATCTCCAAATCTACAAGTCCAAATGCTATCAAATTTTCATAGGAGCTTGTGTACTACCTCAAGAATGTTCATGATCGTTCTCAACCCAAAAGGATCAAATTTATATCGATATGAATTTCAAGCGTATGGTCGTGGATCGATCCCAAACGTCCGGGGTTCTCTCACGTAGGCCCACCCACGTCAGAGGAGTCTTTCGATGTTTGAGCGAGATATTTGCAGACTACAACTATAAATAGCAGTCCTAGGTCTTCAGAAAATGGACTTTTGACTCGGGAATGCAGATACTCTGTCGAAATTTCATTGTACTTTGAGTATTCTATTGCAGACAATTGTAATCAACGAGAGTTATTAATAAACAACAAACTTTCTATAGTGGATGTAGGCTGCAACGCCGAACCACTCTAAATCTTGGTTTTTCATACATTGTCTATTTTTGGTGTGTTTGTTAGATCTACCTCATTTTCCATTTATATTCTTCACTTTAATCACTTCAAACATGCCCGAAGAGTACTGTGCCCAATTTTGGTACAAACACGGGTGCTTTCACTAGGAAAACCCGGCTTTTCTCCTGGTCTTTGAATCTACTACCATCATTGGATTGCAAGAATCAAAGGAGAAGATCTAAATCTCACATTTAGTAGTTCTTCCATCATATTCATATTGCATCAAATTTGGGAGAGAGCAACATCATTCACCGTGGTTACTACAAGGATCGCCTCAACCGCTGCAGATCAGAAAGGAAGAGATAGACAGAACCTTGCACAGTTACCAGCCATATGCCAGAACTCAACTGGATCTTCAGATCCACAAGGCCCTGTCACCTTAGAGGAGTTCCAGATGTTGATGCAAGAATTGACCCAAAGCTGCCAGAAGCTTACCTAGCAGATCTATGCCAACACGAAGTTAACCAACCGACTGAATCAGGAAGGATGAAGGAGGTCCAAGAGGGATCGAGCTCCCTACTTATCCAATGAGAGGTCAGCTTCCTCTGATTACCACCACGGATCCATACATCTACGGTTGGATGGAAGCTAAGCGCAAGCTCCTGGGCATTGACGCACTCTGAACCTTGGATACGTAGGAGCTGGTTCTACTGCAAGTCACCAGGCTGGATCCTCCTCCCGGGGAAAGGCAAATCCTTATTACACTGTTGATAACCGTGCCGCCGCCATAGACTTGGAAGCTGACACTCAGAACCGAGCAGATCCGAACCATAGTCAACATGATCATATGCCTAAAGCCTATATTCCCTAAGACCAGGAGCCTAGGAGGCAAGGGATGGACCATCGACTGCTCTCGGGCCTTCCTTGCATTGTGGAACCCGACCACACCTTGGCCTAGAAGGAGAATGTCTAGATTCCATACATCTCGACCATGATCCGTCAGATGATCTGTGGAAGTCAGGGCCGCACCAATGACGATTGGGGAATCTTCCAAAGTCATACACCATTTACTGATGACATCCATTATGCTGAACCGCCCCTCGATTCAGAATGCCGACTATACCTATTTATGAAGGGAGTTCAGACCCTAACCAACACATTTTGAAGTATGAATGGCTGATGAATGTCGCACGAGCCAACGATGCGGTCAAGTGTATAAGCTTTCCTATCTTTCTAGGGGCATCACAACTATGTGGTTTACTTGTCTACCACCTCGATCCATTTCGTGCTTCGATCAGTTGGCTACCAAGTTTGTTGAACAGTTTCGTATGCACGTCACTGGGCCGAAAGATGTTAAAATCCTATCCAGTGTTACACAAGCTCCAAAAGAGACACTCTGGAGTTACTTGGAAAGGTTTCATGCTACTTGTGTGGAAAGCAGTATCCCCAATGACAATTCTATATTGATGGCACTGACTAAAGGAAATGACCCTGATTCGAAATTCGACAATTGGTTTGGTAGGACACCCCTCGCGTCATCGGATCGTTTGTATGCTAAGATGGCTCTGTTCTTGAGAAGATAAGACGTTAGACAATCTAGAAAATAGGATGATGCAGTTCCTAATGTCGAAGGCATCCAATGTAACACTGCTATAAAACAGACCGGTGAGAGTTCCGATAAGGTACAATTGAATGTTCAGAACAAGCAAAGCCAGCAGAAAGGTAGTGGAGGTCATGGTAAGGAGCTAGACCAAAATCGTGGACCGAGACGTAGAACTCCCATGTTTGGCCAACATACTCCTATGAATACATTCCTGGAGAATGTTTATCTACAAACCTGTAATACTGGGCAGTATAGGAAGCTCGCTCCAAAACAGTCATCTAAAAGGCAAATTCAAACAGGAAAATTCTACAGATTCCATGAATGTCATGGTCACAACACTAATGAGTGTCGTCATTTTCAAGGCATCATTGAGAAATAAATCCGAGAGAGAAAGTTGGAACAATTCGTTCGGGCACCATAGGCTAAAGGTGCGGGCTCATCGAACCCGAATCAAGGTCAGAATCAGGTTAGACCAGAGGAACCCGTACGTACCGACGGAAGGTTGGTTATTAATACAGTTAGTGGTGGTCCTCATCCAACAGATCGGAGATGGAAATGTAGTCGTATGCCAACTCTATTAGGCATGCAGACTTCGAATGTTGCAGTAATCTTGATGATGGGGCTTCGACGAAACAAAAAAGACGATAACAGATGACATCGTTTTTAGAGATAAGGATGCTAATAGAGTCAAAGCCCCCACCATTGATCCACTAGTCATTTCAGCTCAAATAGGTCCTGCTTGGATGAAGAGGATCTTAGTTTACAATGGAAGCTCCGTGAATATTCTTTTCAAGCGAGCATACAATCAGTTGAAAATGGAGGCGAAGGACCTGAAGCCATGTCAGTCTCGTATACATGGCTTTAATGGAAGTGCAATGATACCCGCTGGAATGGTGGAGTTGCTAGTTGAATTGGGAATCATAGATCGTCGGAGAGTCTGGATGCTACAATTTGTTGTGTTAGATATCAATTCTTCGTATAACGCTTTCTTGGACCAACCAGCCCTCGTCCAATTTAAGGAAATTATCGTCCCAAGGTGTTTGACTCTAAAGTTCCCTACCGACAACGGGGTCGGAGTTGTTCATGGCGATCAGGCGGTTGGACGCGCCTGTTATGTTGCTGAGCTACGGGATGCGCACTGTAAGGAGAAAGGCATGGGCGTGGAGGAATTTCTCTGTTTTCGTTTTTCAAAGAATTGACAATAAACGCCTGGACCTAGGCCCGGGCACCACAACCTGTTCCTTAAAGACCTCGATCCCAGAATCTTCGAAGTTGACAGGCTTTATTTATTCATTTAGCCTATTTTTCATTTGAAATTCGTTTATGCATTTTGAAATTTGAACTTGTAATAAGGCAACTGATTTTGTCGTACTTTCTTATTTCTGCAATAAAATGCAAACTCGTCGAGCTAGAGTGGCGATTCTTGAAATGCGTCTTGTGACCATTATAATGCACGGGGAGCTAAATTCTATCCTACGGTGGGACTTGTCCAAATAGGAAGTGACTGAGATACGGCCAGTCACTCTCTAAGTAAAACCCGAGCTCGAGGGCAAAAACTACACTGATGCCAAGAAAGATTGAAACACGACAATCCTATAACAAATTCCAGTTCCTGGAGTGTAACCTGGAGTACAAATTCTAAATCCAAGCTTGAGAAGGATGGATCCGTCCATCTACGACTTTGCTTGTCAAATCAAGGCTGATGCAATACAACCGTCCACAATGTTGATCAACTCCTTGTTCCTAGAGTGCAAACAGATCCAAATGCCTAAATAGATGTGATTGACCATCTGTCGGCCAACTCCAGATTGTCGAAGTGCGAAATGGAGTATAGACTTAATCAGGTGTGACTGACCACCCACCAACTCACTCTTGTCCCGAGAGGGTGGACTAGAGTATAAGCACCAAAATGGGTATGATTGACCACTAATCAACCAACTCCAGATTCCGGGAGTGCGAACTAGAGTATAAAAATTAACTAACTCAAAGTCCCCAGAGCACTGACCTTTGTATAAACACAAATTGGGTGTGACTGACCACCCACAAATCAATCTAAGTCCCCAGAGTGTGGATGTAATTCTAAACATCAAACGTATGTGACTAACTGCCCGTAAAATAAATTATGTCCCCGGAGTGCGGACATATCTTCAAACATTAAACAGGTATGACTGATCGCACATAAAATAACTTAACTCCCCGGAGTGCGAACAAATCTTCAAACATTAAACTGGCATGATGGATCGCCCCTAAAATAACTTAAGCCTCTGAA
This sequence comes from Allium cepa, assembly GCA_030765085.1. Taxonomy (NCBI): domain Eukaryota; kingdom Viridiplantae; phylum Streptophyta; class Magnoliopsida; order Asparagales; family Amaryllidaceae; genus Allium; species Allium cepa. Next base: position 506,201,484 of record CM060941.1, on the reverse strand, counting down.
GCGCGGACGTATCTTTAAACATTAAACGGGTGTGACTGAGCACCTGTAAAACAACTTAAGTCCCTGAAACGCGGACATATCTTTAAACATTAAGAAAGCGTTCCCGATCGCCAGCATACAAGTTCAATCCATAGAGTATGGATGCGATTACCAATAAATACCGGGTGTGATCCAACCACTCGAACTCATCTCACTTTGACTTAGTTCTGACTAAGTTAAATTAAGATTGTTGAAAACTGAAAACAACTATCTCCCGACCACCTCAATCCATCCCCAGGATTGGGGGCATAACTCGAGCACCAACTACTGAATAGTATAACAATAGGACTCGACTTAAAGTTTGGTTATGGCCTGAAGCCATGACTTCAGGACTTAACAACCAAACACAAGTCCTATCCAGAGATAAAAGCTTCACAAGTATATTGAGTGGAAATTCAAGTACTGAAATACTTAAGCAAATAAATTCATAGTTATGCTAAAAACAAAAGAAGATCTTATTTCATCTATTCCTTGGAAAAAGATAATTACAAAAAGAAACCTATTCCAAAAATTCCCATAAGCAGGGGCCAAACCCGCATCTATACACAGCCTACAGAAACCAAAAAAGGAACTTCTACTTATATACCAAAAAGGGACACAAAGAGACATGTCTACTCCTTTTGTTTCTTCATCTTTTTCTTCCCTTTCCGCATCAATCCACTAGAGCTACCGATGTGGTGCCTTTTCGAACTTTTGCCTTTACTCGGTTGATCCCCAATCGAAGGATGTATGTTATGTCCTTCTCCAAACTCATGGAAATTGGGATACTCTCGGAATGCGTGGATAGAGGAATGGGGGCACTTTCTATATGAGAAGACATAGGTGGTACACCAGTGACGATGATTGTACCACCCGAACAAATCGTACGCAAGGGGGCCTGGCCAGGACCCGCCATACCACTTTCAATGTCAATGACTTGTGCGGACTGCTTCCATTTCCTTGTTGATCTCCGCCATTATCTCTTCCTCATAAATTGCTTGAGCGTCCATAGGAATACTGCCAATTGGGCAGGAGGACTGGCTGCGAACGCACCTTTGCTCATAACAAAAGGCAGGTCGGTAAGTGAATCGCTTTGACGACCAAGGAGTTCTTCCACCATTTGTTTATTGAAAATAAAAGCATTCTCATGAACTTCCTCAATCGATGCAGTAGCTGTAGTATTCGTCGCCTTCGTCATGATAGCCTCGTGCTCTTCATGCTGCTCTTGGGTTGCGGGGGGCACGGCCAGTGCAACTCCTATAACTGAATGAAGATAAGAAAAAACATTTACATCTCCTGATAATGCTTCGGAATTTGAATAAATTCAAGAAGTCCTCAGAATACCTTCCTAAGATTGGCTTGCGGGTGGAGCCGGAGCGCCTTCAGAAGCGTGCTCACGAATCAGAGTCAAGTGTGGTTGATCAGGATCATAAGCTGGGACAGTTGGAGGATCAACTGCAGAAGTAGGCTCAGGTTGGGTTGACATGGGTGTTCTAGAACTTGCATCATGGTGCTCAACACCAGAACCCTCTCCGACCTCCAGATGCTGAGTGGAAAGTTTCTCTTTCTCAAATGTAATGATGTCCTCATGGAGAACTCTTCTCTCATCTTTAGTTAGCACCCGATCCTGAAAGTCAAACTCATCGATGGATGTAGTATGGTGTTCAGCCTTCTCATCATCCACCAAGCGGCACCAGGCGTCATGCACATGAGTCGAATAGTCAATGAGCCAGCTCATACCACAGTATTTCAAGACATTGGCGTTGTAATTAATCAGAAGGTCTTTCATACCGCCTTCTAACCTGGCCTCCGCTGCTCCGACTTCGGCTTCAATTCTAGCCTCGGTTTCTTGGACCTTCAGAACTGCCGCATCTCTCTCACCCTTAAGCTCCACCGTCTGATCACATGCTTCCTGAGCAGCCTTATTAGAGTCGTCCCTATCTTTAGAGACCTCGGCATACTCGCTTTAAGCTCGTTAAGCTCTTTAAGCGTGTTTTCTCTCGGCTGTGACGATGGCATTCCTGTGGCCCATTTCATTGACTAGCTTTAGGTGCTCTTGCCTCATCTGCTCCATCTTCTTGTTAGCCTCATCGACTTTATTCAAGGCCTCCATTTCTAAATTCCTCAAAGTGTCATTCTCAATTGTGAGCAACTAAACTACACGATCCTTGTGCGCAAGATCATTTTGCAGCTGCCCAATTGTCCTCACTCGATCGAATGCCACTGCCAAGGCCTTTTTTGCAGTTTTCTTCCATTCACGGTATTGGCAGTAAGCATCATATACATAGTCGTGCACCATTTTCTCCGCTTCTTCTAGAATTAATCTCAAATTTAGAGGGAAGTGGAAGCTGTCAAAACAAATGTTATGGAATTCCTTCTTCAGCTGAGGAATTCGGGCGGCTCCCTCCCCTATGAGCTTTATAGCCGTTGATGTAGTGACGATAGAAGCATCCGCCCTAGTTGTGTGGCACTACTTTCCAAGCCTTGAAGTTTGTAGGGCCACTGGCTGGTGTGAAGTTTCAGCAATATGTATTCCAGAACTGGAAGGTGGCAGGGGAGCTCTAGATGGAGAGGAGGGCGATCGGGAGTGGCGCCTATTTCGCCTCTCTCTTTCCTTCTCTCTCTCTCCCCCCCTTTCCCTCCCTCTCTCTCCCTCTCTCTTTCTCTCTCCCTTTCCCTATCTCTTTCCCTATCATAGCTAGAGCAATGTTGGTCATAATCAGATTTATGCCTGCGGGACTCTCAATATGAGCTAGAAGATAGACGCGCGGCACGAAGGCCGCTAAGCATGGATCCCTTCTTCGACATCGAATCTATAAAGTGAAAAGAGAAAAAGAGTTAGTTATCTCCAGAGATTGAACAGATCATGGATATTAGTTGTGTAGTGTCGTGAAGTGTGTGCATGCATGTGTAAACTCCCCAACCAACCGGATGTAGCAGCCGTACTCGGAGGGGTTTGCTCTCCTAAATCTGAGGCACTTTGAAGCCCCTCCAATCTGGTATCTTGGTGAAGAGACACATTATCCGAAATGGGAATATCCGCAAGTCCTTTGAAAAATTCTCTATTTGTGAAGGGGGCATTTGAAATTACAACACCCGCTGCTAGCAAAGACATTATAACATACTTGAATCTCGGAGTTTTGTGGTTAGCATCCTTGCCTTTCCTTGTCCTTTCTGAATGTCGATGACTTTGTGAAGGCCCGGTGTGGGCTCATCTCCAGTGGGCATATTCTCACTGTCACCTTGCTCAGTGATCAAGATTCTAAGAACTCTACTTCTGATTTTCCTCCCTGGAGCCATCCTGAGAAATCCTTCAAGCCCGATGCTTTGGTCTCTATCGATTAGCCCAACTGCCCTCAGATTTTCATCAATGAGGACTTTATCGATTTCTCTACACTCAGCAGGCACCTCTTGAAGGACCCTTACAATCTCCTTAAACTGAGCCCCTTCGGGCTGCGGAATCGATCCTATGAAAGTAAATAAGTGTTGAACTCTGAAAACGAGTACTATTATCCGGTCAATTGGCATAGAAGTAGAAGCACTTACGCCTGACTAGCCACCATCTGGCATAACCCACCGGGCACCGAACGTAGAACCATTTGGTCTTAAAATAGCTAAGACTGGTCTAGGCTTCGATCATGACTTGACAGTTCCTAACTAATTCTAAGAAAGTGAAGGAGGGATTAACTCCTCCGCTTTTTATATTGAACAAGCATCTGACTTTTTCTAGAGTTGGGGGTTGGAAGAGATGCTTTATGAAGATGATGAATAAGCTATTCAGCAAGGCAAACCCATTTGAATGCAACTATGATGGGGCAATATTTAAAAAGAATAACACTTCCCAAATGTATTCATAAGATAATGGGAGTATCCCGGCTACGCACGAAAATCTTTTGCAGGCCATATACCCTTTCGGGGGAGTATGGGCTCTATCTTATGCCTTTGGCAATAAGAAATTATCTCTTGACAATCCATGCCTTATGCAAATCCTGCCCAGCATGTCTTCAGAAATATTGGAAGGAATAGAATCTTGCAGACGTGCGATGAAAACTGCTTCTGGTAGCTCATCCGGAGTAGGACTATCAACTTCGACTGCGATAGCCGACATCTCGATTACAGGAAGAGGTAGACTCTGAGCCTCCTACGGTTGCGAAATTCCGGGTTCCATATCTAATAAACTCAGCAAAAATCATCATTAGATGACAATACACCCGTGTTACCCCCAGTGTGAAATGCATGAATGTGTTGTGTAGGGAAGTGTTGTATATTATTTAAGAGATTCTATGAGATTTGAAGATGGTTGAACGACAACACTTCGAACCGGGGTGACCATCATCAGTGGCTGCCACAACCGTGCTATCCAGACTTTGGAGACTGATCCAAGTTAAAGTTCGTCTAATTTTGTCAAGTTACAGTTCCATTGACAGGCATTGAAAGGCAGTCAAATATGCGGTGAAACGGTTACGTCCGATTATGCAAGTCAGAAGCTCGTCGGAGTCAAAAATTCGAGCATGCAAAATTTTCATATCCATCAAAATGCAAACTTAGATTGATCAACAGAATTCCCAATCGTATCGATCAGCAGAAGAAAAAATCTCATATTGATTACCTCAAGGCCAGTTCGTATAGATCCAAACTCATCACCCCATATCGATCGTGGGCCATGTCTTTATATCGATCGGCAGGATTGATACTTCGTATCGACTGCGCAATTAGATCTTCATGTCGATCATTCTAATCGATACAACCTCCAACCATTTCCAATCCATATGAATTCACTCCTTCTCTTAATGCGAAACCATATCCATAACCATCGTTATGCACTTTGGTTGCTTTCAGATCGATACGAGCCGTAACTCTTCGATCGATATAGATAACCTCTTCGTATTCCAACACTTTATCTTTTCCAAAGCTTTGCAGAGACCACCACCTCCTTCGTCGACCTCATTTCGACCATCTTCGACCACCACTTCATCAAAACCGGTCACTGAAACAAGTGGAATGGCAAAGAATTTCAAGTCTCGTCGTTTTCAATACAAATTCATGGTTTAATTACCTAGTTTTTCTAATTGATTTGAAGGATGGAAGTCCAGTTCGATTCGATGGCAAAGGCGTTTTCTTAATTTTCTGATATCTGGAGCGATAAGAATGCTAGAAGAAAAATGAGCAAGTGGAAAATTTGTCCACTTACTAGAGTATTTATACTAGGGAAGTGGCTATTCATCTCCCAGTTTCTTTGACCGGTTGAAACAGTCAGTAACACAACCGATACGAGAACCTCATTTATATCCCTCTATCAGACAAATACGAGACAACTGATTCAAACCCAATGTTCGATCGAAGCAATTCGTATCCATCCAACGGGCGATATGAAGCACAAAGTCAAAGCTTATTTGAACTATTTGAAACCATTAGAAATGCATCGATACGAAGTGATGAGTTCGTATCCACCAACGTAAATTCCGCGGAGACTCATATCCACCGGTATGAAATGTTTTGGGAAGCCAACTAATTCATGTAGGTCAGCACTGATACGAAGAAGATTTTCCAACTTCTAAAATCGATCCAGGAGAGGATCGATACGAAGGAATATTCAAAAACGACCATCAATCGGTGTTACAACTCGATTTTCGCGTCGGTTCAGGAGAGTATCGACACAAAACTTGGTAAAAAAAACTTAAACTTGACAACGACTCGCAAACATGCAAACGATAACGAGAGTCAGGTTAACATACATTTATGTGTGACGAATTACCATTCAATTTTCAAAATTCACAGGAATTGAATGCTCACTGGTGACAATTACAACAATGAACAAAAGTTTGCTAACACTCAACACTCTGTTACAACAATGCACTATATGATTATTGGCAGTTAACAATTCAGTATTTATATTAACCAGAAATCAATCGAACGTTACATCTCTTGATGAAAAGAAAACTACTCATCGAATCAGATAGAACTCTTCATACTGAAGGTCTCAACTTTTCAAAGCATGTCATGTTCACACAAGACGTACTTTAGGGGGAAAATGTTGTCCAACCTTTTGGCAAGGCCATGACACTAAAAGATTAACTGGAAACCAAAGACAGATCGTCCCGGAAGATCGGTTACACATAGGTCTGTTATGGATACTAGTAAATTTTTCTGATTTCAGGTCAAATTACAATTGATATAACACAACAAGCGAAGCTATAGGAGCCAACATTCCAAATTTCAAATCAATCGAAGTTCATGTTCGCGATTTATGGATTGATCAAGTCTTAAGTGAAATACCTCCATTTCGTATCCATCAAACGTAGGTTACTTCATATCCATCAAGTGAGCACCACTTCGTATCCATCAAGTGAGCATTGGTTTTTATCCATGGAAAAAGCACCGCCTTTTGTCCATCACATCTACCCAATTTCGTATCCATCGTATCGCTTCCACCTATACCCAATTCGTCTCGATCGTCATCTACACAATTCGTATCGATCAGTAAAGATCGATACGAAATGTGCCACCAACATTACAAAACACCACTCAAAAGGCATCGATACGCGGTTTTCAATCGATATGAAGGAGGTTTAGGTGAACAATACGAATGGAATAATTTGGAGTGATATGAAACACATCGTCTCAGATCAATATGAAGTAGGTATAACTGATGGATACGAATGAGTTTACATCGGTGGATACGAACAAGACCTATAAGAGAGGAAGATTCGGTCACTCGGCATAAAAAGTGGATCCATCCTAGAATATAGCGCCACATCATCTAATCGACACGGTCCAACATCGATAGAAACAAGCGATACGAATTGCATCAATACGGGCTTGGTAAATGCAAGCTTGGATCGATCATATCTTAAAATCTACGATTACAAATGCCATAAAATTTTCACAGGGACTCGAGTACTACCTCAAAAATGTTCAAGATCGATCTCAGCCTAAAAGGACCAAATTTGGATCGATACGAATTTCATGCGTATCAATCATGGATCGATCCCAAACGTCCGAGGATCGATCACGTGGGCTCACCCACATGGGAGAATTAGTTGTTCGAAGTTTGAGCGAGATATTTGTAGCCTATAACAATAAATAACAGTCCTATGCCTTTAGAAAATGGACTTTTGACTCGGTAACATCGATACTCTGCCGAAATATTCATTGCACCTTGAGTGTTCCATTGTAGACAATTGTAATCAGTGAGAGTTATTAATAAATAGCAAACTTTCTATAGTGGACGTAGGCTACAATGCCGAACCACTCAAAATCTCTATGTTTTCATACTTCTGTTTGTCTGTTTTTGGTGTATTTGTTAGATCTACCTCATTTTCCATTTGTATTCTTCATTTTAATCTCTTCAAACATGCCCGAAGAGTCTTATGCCCAATTTATATTTTGTTTTTAGTGTGTTTTTGGTGTGTTTGACTTTAAGGGGACAATTTCCCAACTCTTTCGTAAATATTTATATTCTTCTTGATGTTGATTACGTCTCTAAATGGGTTGAAGCCATTCTTTGTAAAACAAATAACCACAAAGTTGTTGTGAAATTCATAAAAGAAAACATCTTTTCGAGGTTAGGAACATCTTACAATGATAAGCGATAATGGAACCCATTTCTGTAATCGATCATTTGAAACTCTAATGAAGATATACTCGATAACCCATAAGTTATCCACACCTTATCATCTTCAAATTTGTGGTCAAGTTGAAGTATAAAATCGCCAAATCAAGAAAATTATGGAGAATACCATAGATGAAAATCAAAAAGATTGGTCATAAAAAGTAATAAAGCGCTTTGGGCTTATAGAGCCGCATATAAAACTAATCTTAGGATGTCTTCTTTTAGGCCAATATATGACAAAGCGTGTTATTTACCTGCCAAACTTGAATATAATGTGTAATGGACGATTAAGAAAATAAATTTTATTCCTGAAAAAGCTAGCAAAAACATGAAATTGCAACTCAATGAATTAGAGTAGCTTAGGAACGATGCGTATGAAAATGAGAAAATTTATAAAGAAAGAACAAAAGTTTTTTATGAAAAGTCAATCCTAAGGAAAACATTTTCGCCAAATTAAAGGTTCTTTTGTATGACTCTCGACTTCATTTGTTTCCTAGGAAATTAAAATCAAGGTGGACAGGACCATATGTAGCACGTATTGTTTTTCCACATAGTGTCACAGAAATAGAAAATCCAAGGGATGGATCGATTTTTAAAGTTAATGGTCATCGGTTGAAATCTTATTTAGAGTTGGCAAGTGATCGAGAGGAGGAGCTCACGATTCTTCATGAGCCACATTACATCTAGTAAGAAATTTAATCCTCTCTTGTAAATATGCACATATTATTCTCCGTTACACTCATTATATCATGTATTAGCTATGAGGACACAATCAAAATCAAGTGGGGGGTCTCAACTTTTATTGATTTTTCATGGCTTTTTTTTGCATTTTCTTTCCAAAAAAAAAACTAATCCCAAAATAAAATTTCTTTTTAGCATATTGATCTACTTTTGAAGAAACACTATATGATAAGTATATGTTTTTGGTTATTAAATTGAAATTTTTGAAAATTTACTTGTCTCAACAAAAATAAAAATAAAAGTTTGATTACAATTAACTATGGTTTAACTAATATATAAAAAGGTTCACAGGTGATAATTATGAAGTATATCCTAATTTTAATTTTTGTTTAAATGAGTGGTTGGTTTAAAGTAAAGGCGACAACATTTTTCGATCTTCTAAGTTAAGTGGTGCTTAGATGATTTTGCGTAACTCTCTCTCTTAAAAAAATTTCATAATAAGAAACACCTAGAGTCATGTTCATACGCAAGTGTGTACACTCGCCATACTCAGTACCCTTCTCACATAAGCCTAAAAGGAAGTGCATGATCGGTATATCTAGCATCAGTTTATCCGAGTTAGCTGTATGTAAGAAAATTAAAATAATAATAATAAACAACTAGAGTCATGTAATCACACGTAAGTGTGTACACTCGCCATGGTCTGTACTCCTCTCACGTAACCCGAAAAATGGTGCATGATTGGTATATCTAACGTCGGTTTATCTGAGTTAGGTGTGTAAATAATAATAATGTTAATATTTTTCAAAATAGAGAGAGAAACCAAACGAAACCCAAGCACTATCTTCACTTAGTTGATTTAACTTGTTATTCAAAGTAAATAAAAAATGCCACTTTGTAAAACTTTGATAATCAACTAAAGTATTCATTTCATAATTGCACTATGTTATCGACCGAAACAACCAGCCAAACTAGAGTCTAATTGTGATGATAATTTGATTTTTGTTGGAAGTTTTGAAGAGTAAAAGGACTAAAATTTCTTGATAATAAATGAAATTTATGTTTAACTTACTTATCTTAATTTAAAAGAAAACTTGGCACTTGTAAATATTTTGGAAATTTGCATCATGTAGTCGTATTAGAATTGGCATATCACATTTGGATTTTATGGGTAGTATCCACTGAAAACCCTTACGAGGCAACACTCATCCTACCAGGGACACCTGCAGGATTAAGAGCTTATTGCATACGCTCAATGCAATCATATTTTATACGAAAATGGATTTATCCTAGTTATTCAAGAACAAATAAGATAAGTGTGAGGGTATTTGATGTGCACGTAAAAGTGTATAATTTTACTTCCACACTCAATCTTTTAATTAAATAAATGAGCGTATTAGGGTATTTTACATGTTTAATCCAAAATTTAATTTATTTTCAAATCATCATTTATTCATCTTCATTTGAGGGGTAAAATGGTAATTTTATGTATGATTGAATTTGAGATTTTTTTTTTCTTCACATTTTTGTATTTATTTGTAGGAAATGGAGTGCAAATATGAACAGGTTTCATGGATGAATGCATGCACATATGTTGAAAGCTAATGAAAAAGGAAATAAAAGAACTCATGCAACATGGACGAGTCCACTAACTAATGGTCCATAATTAAAAGCACATGCATATGTTAATGGAGATTTAAAGGCATGTTAGTGGAGATTAAATATTTCCCTAATGATTACTTGAAGGTTACACTTTCCCAACAGCATTTTAGGTAGTCCCCTAAAATATGAATCAAGGCTTTATAAATACCTCGTTTCATGTAACCGTCTTCTTCTTTTTATGCTATATTGTAGCCATAAATCAATCATAAATAAAATGTTTCTTTAGTGGCTTCTTATCCTTGCTCTTTATGTGCATTTTTATTCTATGCTTACTTTTATTGCTGTTTCATTTTATTTTCTCTTATTTACTTTATGCTCCTCCTATTTCATGTTAGTAGCATAGTTTTTAAATTTCTAATTAGTTTAGTTTTATTTCATGCAAGTAGTTAGTTCTCTTTTCTTTTAATTAGCTCTCATTTTTATTGTTTTATTGAAATCATTCTATGTTAAGACGTATTCAAATATGAGTAGCTAAATCCCTTCAAATTAGGAGTAATGAAGCTCCCATGAAACATATTAAATTAACATAATAATTTCATTTATGATCTCTCTTTTGTGCTTAATAGAAATTATGAATGATGGTGGTTTATATTTTTCTTTTAGGGAACTCTATAGTCTATATTGACATCTCAAATAGGTTATGCTTAATCCAGTATAACATAAACTACTTGATCATTTTCCTAAGTGATTTTGATAACGAAAGTCAAACTAGAATCAAAATTGGATGGCCTATGTTACTAATTCATGGTGAATAGATCATGCTTAAATAGATTTTATTTTTAATTTCATGTCATTTTCGTAAGTGCTGATAAGTGGGTTTAAATGGTGTGTTAGAGTTTGATGGTTTAATTTATGCTAATTAATAGCACAATAAACCATACGTATTGTTACCCTGCCTTTTGGACAAAATCGGGATATCAACAAATCGTCTAAAACCGGATGGATATAAGGATTGAAGATCGATTGGAAACAATGTTATATCGATACCGTCCAAATTAGATCAAGCTTCAATCAAGGTGGGATCGATTAGGAATGATGAACAAGGCTGGAGAAGCTGCGGTTTCAAATTTTAGGTCAAATGGAGTTCATAAGATCAAGTTATGGATGGATCAATATTGGTAAGAAATGGCTGTGACTGATCTCTTCATATCGATCATGGTGGTAGTTTGTTTGGATCGATCGGTCTTGGGATCAATGGATTTTGTATCAATGAAATATGCATTGATTGGTTGGACACAGCGGAAGGAAAGCGGCATGCTTCCTATCGATCAGGGCTGGGATTGATACGAAGAATGAAGCAACAGTTTCAGGGACTCGGATGGACATTTCGTATCCATCGCTTATAGATCGATACAAAGAAGGCAATTGGGATCGATACGAATGGCATGCATGGAAAAAGCTGGATGGATACAAAGTCATATGAATTCAATAGGACGCTCAGGATCAAAGCAACAGTAGGAAAGGAGCATGGACATGAGGCAACGGTTGAAGGAGTTTGGGAAGACATTTTGTATCGATCCATCATCGATACGATTGATGGATACGAACAAAGGCATAGGTGATGGATACGAAAGGCAGCAGCTAATCGATGTAGGAGATAGCAACTGATGGATACGAATAGATAAAGGCAGGACCGATACGAAGATGGGCATAGAGGATCTATACGAAGAAGTGAGTGGGATCGATACGAAGAGAAGAAAGGGTTGATGAATACGAAAGTTATCGGATGGATGGATACGAAGCATGGATACGAAATAATGGAGCCAGTCAAGTGATGAAGCGTTCAACATGGATTTAGGCATGGAACTCGGATTGATGCGGAGGCTATGGATATGAATATGGGAATGAGATGGATATGAAGGAGATCCATGTCAATCGATCGATACAAAATGACCAGCCTACTTCCAAACCAGATGTTGGATCGATCATAACTCACAAATGGCAAGTTCAAATGCGATGAAATTTTCACAAGAGCTTCCTTATGCACTCAAGATTGTTCATGATCGATCTTGATTTGATTGGGGCCAATTTGGATCGATACAAATAGTACCTGGATCATTCCAAAATCTCTCCGGTCGATCTGGCGGGCCCACCTACACAAGAGAAAAGATATTCCAGGTTTTGAGGCGGATATTTTCGGATCTACGCCCATAAATAGCAGTCTTATGGCAATTAAAAAAGGGATCTTCTTCTTCTTGGCTAGGCGAATCTCTGTCATTTTGTTTATTGATTTCAAAAGCTTGTAACTGCAATCTCAATATAAAAGGAAACGAGAAGGCTCTATTCAAGGTGGACATAGGTCGGAGATAGATGAATCACTATAAACCTTGTGTTCTTTGCTTTCTTGCACATTTTAATTTTTATATTTCTTCATTTTTTATTCTTTACTTTATCTGGATCTGAGATATGTGCTTGGATATTGTGGATCTGTGTGTAAACACTGGTGCTTTCACTATTTCTTGGGTTTGTGACAAATTTTGGCGCAAACACTTTGGTGCTTTCACTGAGAAAGACTATCACCCACTATATTGGATTTGGAGTTCAGATTTGGAAAGCTAAAGGATTAGATCTGAAGCTATGGCTAAGCAATAAATAAGCAGACAAAGAGAGAAAGGAGCTGCATGAAGGAAGTTAGGAGGCATCTTCAGGAGCTAATCAGACCTCAGTTTTCATAACTAGAGATGAGATGGAGATGATAATGGATGTTATGCCAGAAGGAATGTTGAAAAGCAGGAGGAGATGATGCAGAACCTACTCTGACAAGTTAGACAAGTTAGAATGCGGAATCAAGTGAACGCAACTGTAGGAAATGTTGGAAATAGGGATCGTGAAGCTGGAGAAACAGGAGTGGAGACAGTTTGAAATCAAGATCAGGAGCAGGGAGAAAACAGGATGCAGCACAGAGCAGGACCATTTGGAGCAACTCCTACACTCGGAGGCATATCCGCAAATCATGTCGTCTTAATACCAGGAAGGATACCAGACGGCGCTGCGTAGTTTGGTGCTGATCAGGATATGGATGCTTATCTAGAAGGATAGGTTCCAGGATTACCTCGCGGACTCAAGGGGCAGGTTGGAGAACGCAGACAAAGGCAACCACTTGATGACAACGGAAGGTTAGCGAACATGACCAGACAGGCTATGAGGGAAGGATTGGTTAGTAGAGATTTGGAGGACATGAACAGGAGTCCCTTCACTCCTATGATCAGGCAGGCTAGGAGTCCACCGGATTTCAATCTACCAACACTAGAGATGTTCGATAGGAGAACGGATCCTGCTTTTCATTTGACAAGGTACATGAGACACATGGAAGTGCTAGGGAAATCGAAGGAAATCATGGAATGGTGTTTCCTTTTGCATTTGACGAATATAGCAGCATTATGGTTCAAACAGCTGGAAAGTGGCTCTATCGGCGCATGGATGAAGCTGATTGAGAGGTTTATGAGGCAATTTGGGGTCCACATTGTTAGACCCAATAACGTGATGACTTAGACATTGATGAAGCAGTGGAAGGGAGAATCACTTAGGGATTTCTTGATCAAATTGAATACGGAAGTGGCTTTGGTGGATCGACCCGATCTGTCGATGCTTTTAATGGCAGTAGTCTTAGGAATTGCTAATGATTCAGATTTCAAATATCATTGGAGCGGGATCCTTTGATGGATCTCGGAGAGTTTTACCATGAAGCAGAAAGGTTTCTACGATAGAAAGATGCAAAGGCTGAGAGAGAGGTGATAGAGGCTGAAGTTTACGCGACAAAATGTGAGGTCCACCAAGGGAGGACTCAAACAAAGACGATAGAGGAAAAATGAAGGTGAATGACAATAGTGACACAATGAAAAGCCAGCGGAGGGAATCTAAATTCTCTTCTTACATGGATTTGACTGAAACTCTGGAGAGAGTTTACTTGGATACTCGAAGGCGCCTCCAGTATCGAAGGCCGGCAAAAAGGAAACCCACTGAATACGAACGAGCATCGAAAAAGCTTGCCTATTCCACAAGTTAAATGGACACAACATGAATATGTGCAGGCATCTGAAAAATATTATTGAGGAACGTGTAAGGAATGATCATCTACAACAATACATAAGGAATCAAGCTGTGGCAGTAGAACATGAGTGGCCACCGCCCATCTCAAGCGAAGATGGAAGTGGATCTAGGCAATGTCAACAGCTTGTTATCAACTAAATGGATTTATGGCTTTGAATAAGTAATAAACCCCAAAATGATGCGTGTAAGTCACATACACATGTATAGGATCGAGGACGGTTCTTAGGCATGCTCTGGGACGATGATAAACCGTGATGCTCGGGTTTATGAAATATTGTTTTCTTTCTATTTACCGTGGACTCTGGTTTCTTTCTTAGTACTATGGACATTTGATTTTCTTGGTTGTGTGGACTTTTATTTTATCAATGGGACTTTATGTTGATTGGATTTAGATTAATGTAATAAATAATACAAGTCACACAGTTACGTTCCTGACCGGAGAGACGGGCAGTAAATGCAAGTTACGAGTCCCTTCGCCAGAGAGCGATGGAATGGACTCGAACACAATATAATAGTCGTTGACCGGAGGTCGAGGCCGTAGAATATAAAAGTCCTCGACCGGAGAGTCAAGGTTGGAGAATATAAAAGTCCTCAACCAGAAAGTTGAGGACGGAGAATATAAAATGACCCGGAGAGATCCTGGCTTTGGACCCAATGAGGTCTCGGACTTGGATAAAATGACCTGGAAAGGTCTATCGATGTGAATTTAGACCTAGAGGGGTATAGATTCGGATTTCGGCTTTAAATGGCCAAGGATTGGCTATGGACCCGGAGTGGTCCCGGATTTAGATAAGGGCCGGAGCGGTCTAGGATTTGGATATCGACCCAAAGAGGTCATGGAATTGGTTATTGGATTCGAGGTATGGATGGATTAAAACTCGGTTGATTGGTTTGGATGGTTATGGAATTGGCTAAGGATTTGGTTACTGGATTTGGAATTAGATATCGACTCGTAGCAGTCGTGGATTTGGGCAAGGATATGACTATGGCACTTTGATATGATGGCTTGGTAATGGATTGAATTATGGATCGATGGCATGGCTATGGATGGAATATGTACTTTGGATGATAGATTTAAAGCTATTCAAAATGCGCCTTCCTACCACAAGGCATGTTTTGGGGGACAAATGTTATCCCGCCTTTTGGAAAATGCCAGGATATCAAGAAATTGGCTAAAAAAGGATGGATATAAGGATTGACGATCGATTGGAAACAAGGCTATGATCGGTACTGTCAAAATTGGACCAAGCTCCAATCAAGGTTGGATCAAGTGCGAATGATGAACAAGGCTTAGAGAAGCTGTATTTCAAAATTCAGGTCAAACGAAGTTCGTATGATCGAGTTATGCATGAATCAATACTGGTAAGAAGTGGCTATGGATCGATCTCTCCATATTGATCATGGTGGTAGTTAGTTTGGATCGATCGATCTTGGGATCAATGGCTTTTGTATCGATGCAATGTGCATCGATTTGGTTGGACATGACAGAAGGAAGGCGGCATGCTTCGTATCGATCAGGGCTGGGATCAATACGAAGAATAAAGCAACAGTTTCAGAGACTCGGATGGACATTTCGTATCAATCGCTCATAGATCGATACGAAGGAGGCAATTAGGATCGGTATGAAAGGTATGCATGGAAGCAGCTGGATGGATACGAAGTCATGTGACTTCAATAGGACGCTTGGGACCAATGCAAAAGTAAGAATGGAGCATGGACGCAAGGAAATGGTTGAAGGAGTTTGGGAAGACATTTCATATCGAGCCACCATTGATCGATATGAATTTATGAAACCGAATTGATGGATACGAACAAAGGCACATGTGATAGGTACGAAAGGCAGCAGCTGATCGATATAGGAGATAGCGACTGATGGATACAAATAGACAAAGGCTGGACCGATACAAAGATGGGCATAGTGGATCGATACGAAGAAGATGAGCTGGGATCAGTACGAAGAGAGGAATAGGTTGATGGATATGAAAGTTATCGGATAGATGGATATGAAGCATGGATACGAAGTAGTGGAGCCGGTCAAGTGATGAAGCGCTCAACATGGAGATAGGCATGAAACTCAGATCGATGCGGAGGCTATGGCTATGATATGGGAATGAGATGGACACGAAGGATATCAATGTCAATCGATCGATATGAAATGATCAGCCTACTTCCAAACCAGAAGTTGGACCGATCATAACTCACAAACGGCAGGTCCAACTGTGATGAAATTTTCATAGAAGCTTCCTTATGCACTCAAGAATGTCATGATTGATCTCGGCTTGATTGGAGCCAATTTGGATTGATACGTATAGTACCTGGATCGATCCAAAATCACTCTGGATCGATATAGCAAGCCCACCTGCGCAAGAGCAAAGGTATTCCAGGTTTTGAGGCGGATATTTTCGGATTTACACCTATAAATAACAGTCTTATGGAAACTAAAAAGGCGATCTTCTTCTTCTTGGCTTGCCGAAACTTTGTCATTTTGTTTATAGATTTCAAAGGCTTGTAACTGTAATCTCAATACAAAAAGAAACAAAAAGGATCAATTTATACTGGTCGTAGGCAGAAGATAGACGAACCACTATAAACCTTGTGTTCTTTGCTTTTTTGCTCATTTTAATTCTACTATTTCTTTATTTTTATTTTCCACTTTATCTAGATCTGAGATCCGTGCTTGGATATTATGGATCTGTGTGTAAACACTGGTGCTTTCACTACTTCTAGGGTTTGTGACCAATTTTAGCGCAAACACTTATAATAAACACATCAATCATTTCTAATTAATATTTTAATGAGAGATTGAAAATGAATGTTTTGTTTGTTTATATGAATGACTGGGAAGTGAATTTGCGTATATAATGCTCTTTAATCTTGTATTTTTATCCGCTTTTTGTCTAGTTTATTTCCTACAATTTTTCTTAGCTTAAAACCACTTCAAAACTTTAGGATCATTTAATTGAGTAACATTAGAATTTAATTCTTTCCCTGCAGATCGACTCATACTCGCATGCGTACTACGATTATACGCCGTGCACATATGGTTTTATAACTATTATTTTTTTCAATGATTTTGTAAGCGATAGAAATTTCATCTTCTATCATCAATTATCTAATTAATGAATTAATGAATTAGTTAATTATTATTTATTTGTTAATTAATTATTATTTAGTACTTAATAATTATTAATAAGAATATTTCATATTTCAAACAAAATATTGGTTCTTATTTTCTAATAGTAGTTATTAATGATTATATATTAATTTCTATTTATTATTATTAAAAAATTATTGAATTAATTATTAATTTTTTTTTAATTGTAAGTATTAATTATTACTCATTAATTATTTATTGCAACGGGCAAACTAAAAAGGTTGTATTATGTGTCTATTATAACTAGCACAAAAAAGAGTTGTTGAAAATTGATATCTATTACAACTGGCATAATAAAAAGATTGTAACAGACATATATTACAACTGACAAAATAAAAGTGTTGTTGAAAATAAGTTTATTACAAGTCTCTTAAAAAACATTGTTAAAAACCTTTATTACACGAGCATTTTTTGGCCGTTGTAAAAATGGAGTTGTAATAGGTTCATTTTGTTGTAGTAATAGTCATCAAATTTGCACTAGGTTTTAAATTGTCTTTAACACATTGAACCAAAAAAAATTCCAATGATGATGATATTTACCAGATTTGGTTTTGTGTGCATGTATACACACACACATGCATGTGTGTGTATATTATACACATACATATGTGTGTGTATTTATGTATTGGTATTGATATGAATACATAGTAGTTCTGATATTTATCAATCTCACTAGCATTTGAAATGTGCAAGCTGTACTATGCAAGTACAGGTTCAAAACCGAAAATCAAAGGCCTCTATCAACCGACAGCTTGTATGTAACAAAATACTAAGCAAAAAATACCATAGTAGGCAACATGTAATTCTAAGAAATTAAACCTTAAAAAACACCCCGGATATGCTACTTGATACTATATGACTAGAAAATATCCATTATCCAATGATGCCACCTGTATGTGTCGTATGAATCTGTAATGACCCGTAAATTTTGATAAATAAAATTGGTTAAATTAATTAGATTTTCGAAATTAAGTTAGAAAGGAATAAAAAAAATTATAATGTATATTGAAATAAATATTAATAATGAATGGTAGAAACAGTTATTAAACCTAATTGTTGAAAATGTAAGTGAAATCTAAATAAAGAAATAGTGTTAATGGTTGCACTTGGATAAAATTTAAAATAACTAATTAAAAACAAGAATTTAATTTACCTATGTATTAATATATTGATAAAACTGTAACTGCAAACGACTGTTTATGTTATAATGGAGTGTAAAAAGAAATAGTGGAAACATTATAATTTGTTAATTAAATATGATTGTGTAATTAGTACTGAAAGAAATAAAATTGGCATACTTAGTTTTAAGTTTAATATAAGAAACAAATAGGGATGTTGAATTTGTAAAATTTTAATAAAAGTATATAACTAGAATGGAATTCAAATTGTATGTTGCCTATTTAGGTAGCTTCTTAATTTAAAAATTGATATCAGTTGCAATAATTATAATTAAATATTACGTTAATGTTAATTAAGGTAATATTTGTAAATAATGTTAAGATTTTTTCGTATTGGACAGTTGTTGTAATTTAAGGCATGGAAATAAAGTTTGTCGATATATTAGAAAACAATTACATTTAGATGAAAATAATTGTCGCATTTATGTGGGTAAGAATTGTAATTGGAAAGAGTAAATGTAATTAGCAACGGAAACACATATTTTATTCATAAGATAAAATAAAGGAATAAAACCTATTTGAATGAATTAATTGAGGTTCTAATTATAATAAATATATTTTACAACTTCAATATAAATGGAAATAGAAGTTAATACAAAGAAAGGCTGGATTTTGAATATAGTAGTTTAATGAAAGACAAACAAATCATTCCATCTAAATCCAATTTTTAATAAGCGCAATTATTGCAGCAACTGGAATTTAATATTATGCAAGTTGAAAGATAACTAATTTACTGTAATACCTATTAATGGAAACCCATTTGTAAGATTTTATTTGATTGAAATTGGTAGAATCAGGAAATAAATATAAAGTTATATTAACTAATGTAATAATACGCAGTAAACTATAATGTGACATAGTCAAAGTTAGGTAAGAAATTTTATTATGGATCATTCGATAATAGAATATGAATGGGAAACAATTGGGAAATTTGGGATAATTACTAATTGTTTACCTATTTATTAAATTAGTGAAATAGATCTAAATCCATTGAAATTTAACATAATTAAATACTACATTGATATGAATTTGGTTGATTTCTGGAAAACATTAGGGAAACTGGATTTTACAGTAAGGTTGAGTTTATCCATAAGATAATGAGTGACTGAATAAAAAGAATGGGAATAAAAATATATTATTTTATTTTAATGAATTGGATTTATTGAAAATAAATGAAATAAAATGTTTAAAATTTTACGTTAATTGAAATAAAGAAGGAATGTGAGGATACCCAATGTAATATATTTTGAATCTAATGCTAATTTCATCCAAATGATAGTAATGAATTGAATAATAGAGAGAAAGTAAAATATAACAGAATTTTTGAAAGTTTAATTTAAATTTCGGAATATAATGAAAATTGGAAGTTAATAATTGGAATCGATAAATTAATAAACTCTAAATTGACATCTAAACTTGTTTAAATCATTGTAAATGTTTGAGAAATATAAAGGTGATAAATTTGTCGATTTTAGAATTTAATGGGAAGTTTGATTTAATTAATCAATTTTTAAATTTATTTAATTAATATAAATTAGCCATTTTGACCACTGATTCTGATTTCGACGAAACCAGTTTCATCGGATCCGTAACGGTGAATTATTGTAGGATTTCGAGTTTCGTAGCGATCGGACTTGTCGTTTGATCGTACGAACGCGAAACGCCTTGAAATCGATTTATTGAAATCAATTGAAATCAATTTGAAAAATATTGATTTCAGCATAACTTATTCATACGATGGAATTTGGACGTGAAACTATTTCCATCGTGTTTGAAATATTTTTAAACACCTATTTTGATATATGGGTTTACCCAATTTTGTTCCGGGGTCAGAACGGGCTTTTTGGGCCACTTTGGCGGTAGCGCGTATATCTGTTTTATCCATCTATTCTATTTTCAATCCTGCCTATAAATATCCCACTATAAACCCTAGCCTCCGTATTCTCATTTGTCTGTACGTACATCTCTACTCTCTCCTCCTCAATGGCAGACAAACGAATTCCAGATCCAATTTCAAATCAGATCCAAAGCATAAAATTCAAAGTCCTCAGAAAAATCTGGAAAAATTATATGTTGAAGCTTTCGACTAGCGTAATTCGATGGTGGTGTTCGTTTTTCGTTTTGGATTGTCGTTTGACCGATAAAAATCAAAGAAGTCTCGGCCATTCATCACGTCAAAATCAAACTCGACGGATCGACTTACCGTTTCTAGGTTTTGTAGAGGGGACTGAGAGGAGTCGATCTATGTGGTTTGTGGATCGAGTTAACGGTTAATTGAGGTGGTTTTTCGAATTAGGGTTTCGGCATAGGTAGGCGACGCGGCGCTTATGGCGACCGGAGGCGACGTGGGTGGCCGATATAGATGCGGCAGAGGGAGAGGAGGCCGTAGGGGTGTTCGGCAGCGATGAGGTGGACGGTGGTGCTCGGAATTTGTGGTCAACGGCTAGTCAACATGAGTCTGAGTTGTTCGCGTTTGAACGAAGGAAAGGGAAGACGGGTTGCATACGAGGTCCTGTAGCATACAAAATTCTTGATGACGTGGCTATTAAATAGGGTTAGTTTTGTTTTAATTTAATTTTTGTTTTCAAACGATTTAACTCGCATAACTTTCACATACGATCTCCGTTTCACGCGCGAATTTTTTTGTTAGGATCGTAATAAAATTCAGGATTTGATGACGCTGGTTTGGATGAATTTTGAGACGGTCAATTTTTTGGGTTTAAATTGGATTTAAATTCAAAAGGTGAGTGTTTTAACCCACTCATAACTTCTAAGATTTCTTATGTTTGTTAAATTGATTTATGATGTGTTTATAAATTTATTTATAGCTGTTTGACATATATTTCATCATTATCTCAGTTAATTTGCATTCATTTAATTTACTTGTTATTTAATTTATTATTGCATAATAAACTGTCAGTAAATGCCTGTTATTTATTACCTATTATATATTGTTGTATTATTGAATTTGATAATGATTTTGATAAATGGTTGATGGATGGTATTGGATGAATGGATGTTGTATTGTATATTGTATAAACTACAAGTTGTTATGCATTTCATTTCATTCGGGATTGCGGTTTGAAATGATATATAGCCGTAAATTTTATTTTTAAATTGTGAATTGAAATGATAAATATCCGTATCACTTGACCATAGGGTAGAATATTATATACAAACACCGCAGTCTATATGTAAAAAAAATTAAATGATTTCTGTGGTTTTGTAATGAAAATGGTTATATAGATATTGATTTTAGATATTATATAAATGCTATTTTATTATTGAATTTAGCTATGTATAAATTTGTTTTGAATTATAAAATAAGCTAAATAATGAAGTTTGATTTCTTTCATATAATATGGTTAAGTATCTATTTAAAATTCTATTATATATATGGTTTATAATAACTCAGATAAAGGTAAGGTTGAAGATAAATGTGAATATGATTTGAATTAGAGTATTTAAGAATTATCCTCGAAAAATTAGTTTGAAATGTAAATAAATTAAGATTTGAAAGGTATGATTTTATAACTTGATTTTGATTTGAGGATTTAAATGAATATCAAATTGATTTAAAGAATATTATCAAGCTAAATTTAATTAAAAGAATATCCTGTTATTGAAGTTTAAGGGTTTTACCTAAATAATATTTGTTGTATTAAGTAAACATTTAAAAATTTAAATAATAAGAATTGGATTTGATATATATTAAATTATTAAAGAATCCATTTTGAAATAGTGGAATATTTAAAGATTGAAATATATGAACTATAAAAATTTAAGTTTTGAAATATGGAATATTTAAGCTTTGAAATATATGGGAATTAAAATGGTTTATTTGGAGATTCAAATTGGTATTGGGAAATTATTGTGAAATTTAAAGAAGATGTTTTATTATATAAAGTGATATAGTATTTAAACCATTAAGTATTAAAAGTTATGTTTCAAAGCTATGGTTTCAAGGTATATAGATTTTGTTAATCCCTTTTCTTAATGGCGACCCAACTGCTTTAGAAAAGCTGGCGACTTAACGACCTAACATAACAACGGGTTAACTACCCCAAAACCCCAAGCGACTTAACCTTTCACAGCTCCAAGCGACTTACGACCTATGGCATCTGGCGAGCTAACATTGCAATGAGTTAACGACTCAACCTCCCAGTGGCTTTCAACGAGTTAAGCGACCTAAACAGATCAATGGCATAGCGACTCAAACATGACAGTGGGTTGAATACTACAGCGACTCAATGAGGTAGCGACCTAGCGAGTTATGAGCCCACAGCTGCACCTAAATAAGCCGTGTCTCCTTATGCCATTTGTATATAGTTCGCTCCAACCTATATTAGATCGCTGCTTCTCCCAAGTCTATCTTAAGTCGCTCTGCCTGATGCCCCAAGGTATAGATCACCTTCCATTCCCCATAGGTCGCTGCGACCTACCAGCCAACGCAAATGGCCAAATACACCCACTATAAGCCGTAACCCGTACCCAATAGGTCGCCCGCGACCTAACTCAACTCCTAAGCCGCCCATGGCCTATACCACACGACCTAACTCCGAAACTCCCCTATAAATACCCCGCCTACTCCACATTGGAGGGAGGAAATGATTTCTGGAACGCCAAGACTTTGCTGTTTCCACGACTTCTAAAACACTTCAAATGCCAAAGACACTTCAAAGAACCTTAGAAAAAGATCAAGTTCATTCAATATGAATTCAAAGAGCTTCTCTGCATCAAAGTTCTAACTACTAGCCTTAATGGTGTTGTAATTGAAGAATTATTGGAAAAATTATCATCAAATCAATAATAGAAGAGATTAAGTGGACGTAGGCTTGACTTTGAGCCGAACCACTATAAAAATTGTTGTCTCTTTACTATTTTCTGCTATTTTCTGCATGCTTTTAATTCCCATACCAACGGGTGGTGCTTTCGCTATATCACAACTCACACTGGAGTGTTAGCGTACATTTTTAGCGTTAACATTTTTGGTGCTTTCACTGAGAATTGAACTCAGGGGTGTTCTCATCATTGCTTCACAAAGATTTATTGAAAGATTCTCCCTAAGAACCAGAAGTCTATTCAAAATTATGGCTCCTGGAAGAAAAAGTAGATCTACTAGATCTGGAGATGCTTATGACAACACCGCCACTTCTCCCGCGTCAAATCAAGCGGCTCCTAGTGTTGGAATCACAAGGGCGGAATTGGATGCTGTAGTGTCTGGGTTGTAGCAACAAATGGAAGCCCAGAACACTTTGATGTTGAACAGGTTGAATGCTTTGCTTGGAATTAACTAGCAACCAAAAAATAATGAAGAAATCTTTGCTGAGGAAGCTCATGATTCCCAAAGGAAAAGTATTCCTCAGAGGGCAGCTGGCACCGCCGAAGGGGCACCTCCCCAAGCTGAAGGTTCAAGGCCGCAGCCAACTCTTCGTGAACCGTTTGTCCAGGCAAACTTTCGAAAAAGTAGCTGACGTCTGTCCCGCGGGGTCTCTAAACGATGAGGAGTACCACTCGGGAATGATTCGACAAATTATGAAGGAGAGCATGCGAAGGGAGGAAGATGAAAGTGACCGGGGGTTTGCTCCGAGAAAGACTCCTTTTACTGAAAGAATTCTAAAGGCTGAATTTCCGAAGAAGTTTGTTCCCCCCACTATTCCAGCTTATCGGGGGACAAGCGATCCTAACCAGTTCTTATACAAGTATGACTGGCATATGACAGGTGCCAGAGCAACAGACAAGATCAAGTGCAGATACTTTCCTGTGTACTTGAAGGGAGTGGCTCTGCTTTGGTTCACGAAGCTGCCAGTTCGATCCGTGGATCAGTTCTCCGACCTAACTCGGAAATTCAAAGATCAGTTTAGGATACATGCTTCAAAGGCCAAGGACATAATATCACTATCTAGCCTCGAACAAAGCCTCAGAGAGTCTATCAAATCTTTCTTAAACTGCTTTAACATAGCCTTGGCCGAAGTTGATAATGTAGAGCCTCAAATGATTCTGACTTACTTGATGCGAGCTATTGACAAATCAAGTGAATTCGGAAAATGGCTAAAGATGAAAGAGCCCAATTCACTTGAGAAGTTCTACAAGAAGGCCGATGAATTTATGCGCTTAGAAAGCCTTCCTGTGCCAGCAAAAGTAGTCGTGACTGAAGTTGAGAATAACAATGTTGCTTCTAACAAAAAGGAATCTGGTGGCTAAAAGAGGGAGAGTGACGATGTCAATACCTGTTGACCTGAATGATCCAAACAAGGTGCTGAATGTGGGTTCACAACTCGGTGTGATAGTTCATAATATGTTGATGTTGTTCTTGAAAGCATACCTGGATGTATTCGCTTGGAGTCATGCCGACATGTATGGAATATCTCCAGAAATCGTAGTGCATGCTTTGAATATTGATCCAAAATTCGCGCCCGTAAAGCAGAAAAGAAGAACCCAGGGTCCTGAAAGGTCGACAGCATTAAAAGAAGAAGTAGATCGACTCATGGAAAATGGTTTCATCAGAGAGTCCACTTATCCAAATTGGGTTTCTAATCCGGTGTTGGTTAATAAAGCAAATGGAAAGTGGAGAGTATGCATCGACTTTTCAGACTTAAACAAAGCGTGCCCCAAGGACTGTTTTCCGTTACCCAGGATTGATCAGTTTGTGGAAGGAACAACCAGGCATGAATTATTGTCTTTTATGGATGCTTACTCAGGATATAATCAAATCATGATGCATGATCCAGATCAGGAGGACACGAGCTTCATTACTGATGTTGGTCTTTACTACTATAAAGTCATGCCCTTCGGACTAAAGAACGCGGGGGCAGCTTATCAAAGACTTGTTAATGCATGTTCAAACCCCAGATTGGAAAGACTATGGAAGTATATGTTGATGATATGTTGGTGAAATCGAAGAAGGAAGTAGACCACATGGATCATTTAGCAGAAATGTTCGCGGTCCTCCGAAAGTATGGGATGAAGCTAAATCCTCTGAAATGTTCATTCGGGGTAGAGTCCGAAAAATTATTGGGTTTCATTGTGAGTGTTAGGGGCATCGAAGCTAATCCTGCTCATATTACTGCTTTAAGAGAAGTCAATGCCCCTAGGACAAAGAAGGAATTGCGAAGCCTCAATGGGAAAGTCGCTGCTTTGAGTCTGTTTATTTCCAGGGCCACTAATAAATGCATTCCCTTCTTTGACGCTCTGAAGAAAGGAAAGAAAAACTTTGAATGGACTCCTGAATGTCAGAAAGCTTTTAATGAACTGATTCGTCACATGGAAACGCCTCCAGTACTTTCTAAGCCCAGCAATGTGAAGATCTTTTCATATATTTAGCGGTTTCATCTCATGCTCTCAGTGCAACATTGGGATAGGAAGACGCAAAAGTTCAGCGCCTGGTTTATTACATCAACAAAAGATTCACTGGGGCAGAGATGAATTATTCAAAGCTAGAAAAGCTCGCCTATTGTCTGTTGATTGCGTCCAGAAAGTTGAGGCCATATTTCCAAGCTCATCCTATTAAAGTCCTCACTGATCAACCTCTAAAACAAGTCCTATTTCACCCTGAAACTTTGGGTCGTCTTCTGAAGTGGAATATTGAACTCAGCCAATACGATATCACCTACCATCCCCAAAGAGCAATCAATGGACAAGCTTTAGTAGATTTCATTGCAGAATACACAGATAAAGGTGACAGTGAGGAAGAGGTGACTGATGACATCCCGATCCGATGGAAATTATATGTTGATGGTGCAAGAAATGACTATTTTTCCGGAGCTGGGGTTGTGCTTGAAACCCCCGAAGGGCGGTCATTGTGCTATGCATTGAGATTAGAATTTCCTTCAACAAATAATGAAGCAGAATATGAAGCTCTTGTTGCCGGCTTGACAATTGCTAAAGAACTAAACATCAAAGTATTGCAGATCTTCAGTGATTCCCAGCATATTGTATGCCAAGTCAAGAAAGAGTTTCAAACTAAAGGAAGAAATCTGCCTGCTTACTTGTCAAAGGCCTGGGAGCTTCTCGATGATTTTGATCATTATAAAATAAGCCATATACCCCGGGATGAGAACATGAAGGCAGATTCTCTCGCAAAATATTCAAGCTCTGGCGAAGCTCAATTATTGGGATTGGTCCCTGTGGAAGTCTTGTCAGCTCCAAGTACTGATGAGATGGATATTGACTGGATTATGGCTGTATCTCAAGAGCATAAGTCGTGGATGATCCCGATCAAGGAATATCTACTCAACGGCTCCCCGCCAGAAAATTCAAAAGAGCGCCAGAAGCTGTTAAGAAAAGCCCTGAGGTATGTAATTCAAGACGACCAGTTGTACATACGAGGATTCTCGATGCCATTACTCTGATGTGTAACCAAGGAAGAGGCTAAGACAATTTTAGCTGAGGTGCACGGAGGAGAGTGTGGGGATCATTCAGGTGGCCAAACTCTAGCAAAGAAAATTCTCCGCTATGGGTATTTTTAGCCAGATATTAATCGAGACGCTGCTAGCTACTCCCGAAAGTGTGACAGATGCCAGAGATTTGCAAAAATCCCAAGAACACCTTTCACCGAGCTAACACAGATGGTCAGTCCATGGCCATTCGCCATTTGGGGGATAGATCTCATTGGGCCTTTGCCGACTGCCAAGTCCAGAATCAAATATGCTATTGTTGCTGTTGATTATTTCACTAAATGGACTGAATCTGAACCATTGGCTACTATTACCTCTTAAAAGATGATAAACTGTGTGACTAAAAATACCATTTGCAGGTATGGTGTGCATCAGAAGATAATCACAGGAAATGGTATCCAATTCGAACGCGAAGAATTCCAGAACTTTTGCAGGCGATTAAAGATCCAAAAAGCTTCTCAGCAGTGGCTCATCCGCAGGCAAACGGGCAAGTGAAAGCAGTGAACAAAATTATCAAATCAACCATCAAAAAACAGCTAGAAAAAGCAAAAGGTGGTTGGGTCGATAAGCTGCCACTAGCACTTTGGGCATACAGAACTACCCACAAGACTGCAACTAGGCACACTCCATTCTCATTAGCATATGGATCATAAGCAATGATTCCAGTGGAAATAGAGGTCCCCTCACACAGGAGAATTCATTTCAACCAAGCTTAAAATGGAAAGCTGCAACTTGAAGCACTTGACTTGCTTGATGAAAGAAGAAAAGAGGCTAAGCTTAGAGTTGCAGCCCATCAGCAAAGGATAGCCAGGCATTTCAATTCTAAAGTTCGCCAACGCAGCTTTGAAATTGGGGATCTAGTCTTGAAAAGGGTCATGACAGCAACAGGATTGTTTGGGCCAAACTGGGAAGGGCCATACGTCATAGGCAAAAAACTTCTTGATGGCACTTTCAAGGTCACAACTGTCGAAGGAGATCCAATTTCGAGAGCCTAGAACAGCAATCACTTGCATCCGTATTTTACTTAGAAGCTATGCTTAAATTTGTAAAATAATTATGGATGTATCATTCTTGTACTGCTATCAAAGCAAAGCTTACCTATTCAACACATCACAAGGCCAAGCGATTCCTAAAAATCACTCAACAAACAAATGTCAAGCCACAAAAATTCCAGATTCAATTCCTACATAAGAAGTGCTTCTCACAAACAGTAGGTGATTCCACCGAAGGGGCACCTTCCTAACGTGGAGGTTTCAGGCCCTTGCTAACTGATTGCGATCGTTTGTGCAAACGAACATCCGGTTAAGTAGCTTGCGCCTGCCCCATGGATTCACTTAACAATGAAATACACTTCTCGGGAAAAAAACAAACAACTTGCAAAAGGAAGGAATATGTACTTGGAAATGATAACGAGGAATCGCTGAGGGGCAGATGGTGAAAAGACATGGGCAAGCAGACAAAAAATAGCCAAAATGGAATCTTGTCTCTCAACAAAAAGGATGGTGGGACCACCGAAGGGGCACCTTCCCAAAGTGAAGGTTCCAGGCCCTCGCTAGTTAATCGTGATTGTTTGTGCGAACAAACATCCAGTTAGGTAGCTTGCGTCTGCTCCGTGGATCCACTTAACTGTGAGATGGAACCTTCCTGGCAAACGAAACAAAAAAGCCTTCTTCGGAGGCACACTTCTACTCTCAAGGGAAGATCAATTTCTCCATAATGAGAACATTCTTCCCCAAAAAAGTTGAAGTGCCAAAAAAAGCCCTCTTCGGAGGCACACTTCTACTCTCAAGGGAAGATCAATTTCTCCATAATGAGAACATTCTTCCCCAAAAAAGTTGAAGTGCCAAAAAAAGCCCTCTTCGGAGGCAAACTTCTACTCTCAAGGGAAAATAAATTTCTCCATAATGAGAACATTCTTCCCAAAAAAAGTGAAGTGCCAAAAAAAGCCCTCTTTGGAGGAACACTTCTACTCTTAAGGGAAGATCAATTTCTCCATAATGAGAACATTCTTCCCCAAAAAAGTTAAAGTGCCAAAAAAAGCCCTCTTCGGAGGCACACTTCTACTCTCAAGAGAAGATCAATTTCTCCATAATGAGAACATTCTTCCCCAAAAAAGTTGAAGCGAAAAAAAAACCCCCTTCGGAGGCACACTTCTACTCTCAAGGGAAGATCAGTTTCTCCATAATGAGAACATTCTTCCCTATAAAAGTTGAAGTGCCAAAAAAAGCCCTCTTCGGAGGCACACTTTTACTCTCAAGGGAAGATCAATTTCTTCATAATGAGAACATTCTTCACCAAAAAAAGTTGAAGTGCCAAAAAAAGCCCTCTTCGGAGGCACACTTCTACTCTCAAGGGAAGATCAATTTCTCTATAATGAGAAAATTCTTCCCCAAAAAAGTTGAAGTGCCAAAAAAAGTCCTCTTCGAAGGCATGCTTCTACTCTCAAGGGAAGATCAATTTCTCCACAATGAGAACATTCTTCCCCAAAAAAGTTGAAGTGCCAAATAAAGCCCTCCAACGAGGCACGCCGAAAATTGAAATGTTTTTCTCAAAAAAAAAGGTTGGTGGAACCACCGAAAGGGAACCTTCCCAAAATGAAGGCACTAGGCCCTTGCTAACAAATTGTGATCGTCCGTACAAATGAACATCCAATTAGGTAGCTTGCGTCCGCCCTGTGGATCCATTTAACTGCGAGAAGTAACTTTCAAGCAAACAAAAAAGCCCTCTTCGGAGGCACACTTCTACTCTCAAAGGAAGATCAATTTCTCCATAATGAGAACATTCTTTCCCAAAAAAGTTGAAGTTCCAAATAAAGCCCTCTAATGAGGCATGCCCAAAAATGAAATGTTATCTCTTGAAAAAGTCGTTGGTGGAAGCACCGAAGGGGCACCTCTCAAAAAGAAGGTTCTAGGCCGCAGCTAACTGCTCGCGATCGTTTGTTCAAACAAATATCCGATAAAGAAGCTGACGCCAGTCCCATGGGCCCACTTAGCGATGAGATAAAACTTTCTGGCAAGCAAATCAAAGCCTTCTTCGGAGGCCCGCTTTACCGCGTAGGGGAATCACTTCTCAAAAATAAAAGTGACCATCTCCGAAAGTTGAAGTGTAAAAACTTTTTCTAAAAAAAAGAAAACTTCTCCAATACAAGGCACACTCTACTAGAGAAGAATAATATTTCCTCAAAATGGAAGAATTATTCTCCAGAGTAAGAGTACAAGTCTTCTCAAAATGGATAAGATTGCAATAAGCCGTGATATGGGGCAATATAATATAGCTACATTAATAAAAGCAACGCTCAAGCAACATACCACATGCTCACTGCAATATCCTACAAAGAAAATAAAGAAACTTGTGTGAAAATAAGGAATAAATGCATTTACAAATACAGACAAAAGATTGTACAAGTAAAAAGAGTCATTCTATTCCATACTATAAAAGTTTTGTATACATGTGCAGGTTTCAAAAAGCGGGGGCCGGTACCCGCACAATCTCTGGTCGATACAAGTCTTTAGATACAAGCAAAAAGCAAAAAAGCAGAACAAGAAGGATAAAACCTGACCCATTACTTCTTCTTCCCGCCGCCTTTAGAGCCCTCGCCTAGCCTAATGGTTAAATTCTTGAGTCGGCCTGAACTAGTCGGGGAAAAAGGAGAAAGAGGTGCAATTGGGTCCTCTTCCGCTTTCTCATCGCTAGCAGAAGTGCCCTTCTTTTTCTTCGAAATTCCACGCTTTCCCCTCTTCTTTGAAGAAGATTCGCAGCCCGGAGTGATAAGATCAATCAACTTTGTATCATCGGCAGTAAATTTCTCTGGGGTCCTCACACCTTCCTCAAGTTCTTCAGCTTTCTGCTCTTATGAAGTGGCCGGGTCATCTAAGCCTTGAAGAGCTCCTATTTGTTCTTCTTGCGACCCCGGTTGAGAAGCAGAAGAAGGAGTAACTTGAAGAGGTGAAGGGGAAACAGCTGGAGGAGGCGAAGCCTGTACAACACTTGTTGTTTTCACTACAAAAGAAGAAAAGTTAAACATCGGTATTTCTCGCACTTGTTGAGAAGCCATTCTACACAAGGAACTGGATATTCAAATATGAAGGTGCACGTTTCCTAAAAGCGTGTGAAGTGTTGTGCAAAGCTACCGAAATAACAAGTAAATAAAGCAAAACTTGAAATAATACTGGTTGGCGCACGTCAATTCAGGAAGATTCAAGGCTTGTTATTGGATCAAAATTAAATGTAGTATCAATACAGATAATATTAAGCAATAAGCAGTTATAACTGCATGGATTTTGCATTGATGCTTCATTTAAGTCAGTTGATTCACAGGATTTCATTTTTAATTAGATTCATATTATTTTACTTAAGTAAAATATTATCTCTTTGACCCAATCCATCACTCGATGTGGGAAGTCGATGATGAGTATATTCGTCCTAGTTTTCTGCATTATAATAACAGATTATTAACAATCAAATGTTGGTGCAATCTGTTTAGAGGCAGTTGAAAGTTCAATCAAGCAGTTCAAGTTAAAGGTCTAGTCACATTTTACGAATTAAGCAGTGCGATACTTTATCTTGTTCAACTTATGCTGTTCATATTGTCCAAAGCCATGGAATGATAAGGCATGTGCAAGGTAGAAGGTCACGGGTTAGGGCTATAAGGCTTTAAGTCACGACGAGACAAATGTGCTTAAGTCTTAGCTCGTCCAAGTACAAGAGCGACCTAAAGGTTATGCCATAAAAAGTTAACTCGCCCAAATTATGGTGCGACCCAAAGATGGGTCGTTAAGCGAGTTATCTCGTCTGAAGTAGTATACTATATATCCTAAGTCGCTTGAGTTCTTAAGTTATTCCATTGAGCTATAACGACCTAAGTTAAGTCGCAGGATGACTATGTCGCTCAAAAAGTTAATCATGTGCCCTGTTCCAACGACTTAGCTTAAGTCGCAAGCTCTCTAAGCCGTTCAGACTCCCTTAATTCGCCAAAGTTCATAAGTCGCTCAGGCTCCTTAAGTTTCCAGGCTCATATGTCGCTCAGGCTCCCTTAGTCATCAAGACTCTTAGGTCTTTCAACTCTGTAAGTCGCTCTACATGATTAATTTGCCTCATGCCCTAGGTCGCCCTAAGGGTATCCCAGAAATACCGAGCTCTCTTCCACTAAAAACCTAAGTCCTGCTCTCCACTCACACATTGCCACGTGTTCATCCCCTTTACTCCACCAAAAACTCCACATTCACCCAATAACTTCATGGAACCCTAAGTCGATTCATTTTTCGAGAATAACGCAATTACCAACATTCGACGATGATCGAAAGGTGAGTCAGGGTATAATCTTTCAATATGGTAACAAAAATTGCATGAAATTGGTTATGGGAGAATCAATGGTGAACACGATGGTCAGATGATCGGATTTACCTAGATTTGCTGTTGAAAATGATAATCGAAGATACGAGGAAGGGAATTTTGCTTTAGCTCTTGAGCTTGAATACAACAATGGCGGCAAGATGATAAACAGTAAAGTGAAGAGGGTGAAACGACTTAGCAGCTTATATAGAAGAAAAAGGGGAAGATGAATGGTCGTGCGAGTTAGCAAGATCCTTGAGTCGCCCATGACTTAGCAGGGTTAAATCGAAGCACGCGACCGATAACCTAGGCATGTACTTCGAGGGGAAAGTGTTAATCCCTTTTCTGAATGGCGACCCAACTGCTTAAGAAAAGCTTGCGACTTAACGATCTAACATAACAACGGGTTAACTACCCCAAAACCCCAAGCGACTTAACTGTTCACAGCTCCAAGCGACTTACGACCTATAACATCTGGCGAGCTAACATTGTAATGAGTTAACGACTCAACCTCCCAGCGGCTTTCAACGAGTTAAGCGACCAAAACAGATCAACGGCATAGCGACTCAAACACGATAGTAGGTTGAATACTACAGCGACTCAATGAGGTAGCGACCTAGCGACCTAGCAGGTTATGACCCCACAGCTGCACCTAAATAAGCCGCATCTCCTTATGCCTTTTGTATATAGGTCGGTCTAACCTATATTAGGTCGATGCTTCTCCCAAGTCTATCTTAAGTCGCTCCGCCTGATGCCCCGGCGTATAGATCGCCTTCATTCCCCATAGGTCGATGCGACCTACCAGCCAACGCAAATGGCTAAATACACCCACTATAAGCCGTAACCCGTACCCATTAGGTCGTCCGCGACCTAACTCAACTCCTAAGCCGCCCACGGCCTATACCACACGACCTAACTCTGAAACTCTCCTATAAATACCCCGCCTACTCCACATTGGGGGAGGGAATGATTTTTGGAACGCCAAGACTTTGCTGTTTTCACGACTTCTACAACACTTCAATTGCCAAAGACACTTCAAAGAACCTTGGGAAAAGATCAAGTTCATTCAACATGAATTCAAAGAGCTTCTCTGCATCAAAGTTCTAACTACTAGCCTTAATGGTGTTGTAATTAAAGAATTATTGGAAAACTTGTAATCAAATCAATAATAGAAGAGATTAATTGGACGTAGGCTTGACTTTGAGCCGAACCACTATAAAAATTATTGTCTCTTTACTATTTTCTGCTATTTTCTGCTTGCTTTTAATTCCCGTACCAACGGGTGGTGCTTTCGCTATATCACAACTCATACTAGGGTGTTAGCGTACATTTCTAGCGTTAACAGATTTGAAAATGCTGTGATTTCTTGGAAGATATATATTTGAAATAAAAATGATATCATATTGATTTAGGTTTTAAAAAAGGAAAATGATATCGTATTTATATGGTTTTGAAAAGGGATATTATATTCTGGTTTTAAAGTATAAACTATTTGAAAGACCATGGTGTTATAATAACGTTTGGTTGTTGAAGAGACCGGGATCAGAAGTTGTCATACACTCTGCCAACTCCGAAAACCATTTTGACAACCGTGTACGCGGTGGAGATTGCAGAATGAAGTAGGATGGCGGCGGCATTTCCTTTGAGGTAAATACGTGGACCCGACTCTCTTGAGTTGGCATAAGGGGGCTAAAACAGGAGCGATTCTCGGGCCAAGGGGGTTAGCGCCTGTTTGCACAAAAAATGGACAAACACCTCCAAGTCGTATTATTTTAGTTGAGTATGTGTGATTTTCAATGATTTTAGATGAGTATGTAAATATGAGAAAAGTAAGGGCTGAAATGTAAAAGACACGCAGATTTATAGTGGTTCGGCCAGAATGTGCCTACGTCCACTTTATATGTTATTATCTTTCTTCTTCCAGATTACAAGTACAATGCTTTGTATACAAGTGTATGAAAGTAGTTTGAGAGTTCCTCCCTTGCTTGAGCTCTCAAACTTGTCTGCCATTGTTGTACCCCTGCCCCTCTATTTATAGAGTGAGGTAGGGGGCAGGGGTCTTGGAAGTATATAGATGCTGGTGGGCCCGGGCTGAAGCAATCTGGCCTGGTAGCATTCTGGTTCGGCGGAGCTTGGTCCGGCCGTGTTTGGAGAAGTTGGGGTTTGGTCCGGTCATGGTTGGTTCGGTGGTAGTGGGTTTTGGACCGGTGATGGTGTGTTTTGGACCGGTGATGGTGTGTTGGTTCGGTCGTGGAAGTGGTCCGGTGGTAGCATGGAGATGGAGTTTGGACCGGTGTTGCTTCTCATCCGGCAGTGGAAGGTTGGTTCGGTCTTGGCTGGTTCATCAGTGGGGGAATGCCGGATGGGCTTGAGTTTGGAGTGCCGAATGAACAGAGGTTTGGAAAGCCGAATGAACTGGAAAGCCGAATGAAACCCAATGCTTGCCATGCCGAATGAGCTTGTGTGTGTTAGGTTGGTTGCTGGCTGAATGCTTCCTTGCATTGCTTTGCCGAGTGGACTTATGCTTGTATTGTTGAAAGGGCTTTGTATTCGGATCTTGAGTGGAACTCTGGGCTTACATACGCTTGCTGGTTGCTTCTTCTTAGCTTGATCGTGGTGGAGACGCGCTCGACATTGATATTCCAGTTTTGACCAAAAAAACGGGATAACAAAGTAGAGGTTGCTCGCGAGCCCGGGTGAAACTGCGGCTTCTTGGTCTTGAGATCTTCTGGGTGAAAATCCGCCCAACATTTGCCCCCCAAAGTGGGGCACGTGCTTGCACGTGTCGCGCTTTGTTTCTCGTTGGTGGGAAGACTCGTCTTGTAATGTCATGGGCTGGATGTTTATATCTTGTGGATGTCCTGCAAAGAGATTTATAGTTTTAGTGTGGTTTCAAATAACGACCGTTCGGGGTCGAAATATTTGTGATCAAGTGAATTGCGCCGTTCGAGGCGAGTTAGTGTACCCCGAGGGGGTTATCGATGCCAGGTTCACGTTAGAGTGGTTCCCTGGATCGTTTGTCAAGGTGGTTTATCGCTAGCTCAGAGCATGCCTAGGGGTTGTTCTCGACCCCGTACATGTGTAAGTAGCTTAGCCATTTCATAATTATCAAATATCCATTTGACTGATGAGCTTAAAAAGGGATGTCAAAGTGTAAATTCTCATGACGATAGGGTTAATAGCCATTCAGAGCGTGCCTATGGACCGTTCGTGGTCGCGTGCACGTGTAAATGATTAATCCATGTTAGTGAGAGATTCACGACTTATCCATTGTTATCATATTTTTTATTTTATTAGTAAGCTCTTAGAGTTCGGCACTTATCTGAGTGAAGCGCCCTGCGTGCCCCCAGTTCCTGGTCTTGGACGGTAGATAGAGGGTTCCATTCGGTTCTTGGTTGGTCCGGCTATTCTCATCCGGCTTCTGGTGGTCCGGTATCATTGGTCCGGTTGGGCGAGACATCTGGTTCGGTGGTTGTGAGTTTGCCTATATATAGAGGCCGTACCCCCCTTGTTTTTCTTTACCGAACGAGTAGAGCCGAATCACTCCATTGCCGAATCAAGTGTTTGCCGAACCAACCTTATACCGAACCAGGTATATACTTATTACCGAATACACACGTATGTCCTTGCTTCACCGAATGGGACTACTGCCTTGGAGCCGAATGAGATGAAAACCGAATGGGGTTGAAACCGAATGAACTTGGAAACCGAATGAACTTGGAAACCGAATGAACTTGGAAGCCGAATGAACATGGAAACCGAATGAACTTGTGATCTGGAAGACTTCAGCTTGCGAATGAAATTCCACACTTGCACGCACTTGTTTGTTTACTTTTCTATTTTCCTTGTTCTAATATTAGGTTTTTCTTGTGCTGCAGAAAATGTCTCGCAAAGCGGAAACACGATCAGACAGAAAGAAGTCTAGAGGCACAGGAGAGCCTTCTTCTTCCTCGCCCCCAGTCCAATCAGGATCCGGGCAACACCGACCTATTCCGAAGTCTCTAGTGGACGGATGTGGTCCACAGGAACTTTTGAACTCTCCCCCTGACTGCTTCCCAAGCTCCTTAAAGGAGGAGCAACTTGACGTTATATCCCGTTCCTTTGGGATAGACAGGGCTCTTATGTTGTTACCGGGGGAAGGGGTCATGCCATATGATCCCCCTGAGGGGTACTTCGCTTATAGCCGGTACCATTGCATGTGCGGGGCTATTCCTCCAATCAACGCCTGGATACTAAGCTTCGTCACTTATCTGAAGGTGGCTCCATTCCAGCTTCAGCCCAACTCTTATGCCATTCTGGTATGCTTATATGCTATCTTCCAGAAGAGATATGGGCGCGCCCCCTCCAACCGGGAAATACGATATCTGTACAATCTGAGGGGGTACAGGAAGGGGTCCCCATATATTAGCTTGGAGTCAGCCGTTTCCTTCAAGCCTGTTTTGGATTTATACTCGAAGTATAGCATGTTCAAGAAGGAATGGTTCTTTGTCAGGGATGACTCCGTCTCTATTCGCCGATTTACCTCCGGATGTAAGTAAAAACTCTACTCATAATTCCTGTCTTGGCTGTAATTCACTCTCTTATGCGCTTTTATTTCTTGCTAGCGACAGGTGGTTTTGCGGTTGTGGAAGATGATCGCTTGGTTCGGATGGCAGCAGAAATTGAAGCTATTTCCGGGAGAGACAGATCGGCTGCTTATCTGATTAGGAATGCCAGGCTCTTGTCGTATAATTTGATCCTCCCACATCAGTCCGTAGTCAAACAGAGGGACACGGCAGAAGAGAAGGCTGCCCAGCCTAAAGGTGGGGTGACAGCGAAGGGTGGCAAGAGGAAGCCCTTTGCACAACGTCCAGTCGTAGGAGGCAAGAAGCTCAAGGAGTCCGATGGCCCTTCTCCAAGTACTTGCCCGGATGTCCCGGAGGAGGAAGGTGTAGAAGAGGAGGAAGGAGGTGAAGTTGGAGAAGGGTCGGAGGGTGGAGGAGATGGCGATGGTCAGGGTGGTAGCGGTGTTGCTGCTCTAACCTCTGAGCAGGACCTCGAACTGGATGAGGCTCTCCGTCGGGCCTTCGGGGAGTCAGAGGGGGAGTCGGAAACAGAGAAGGAAACGGAGAAGGCAGAGGAAACCGGCAAAGCTGTGGTTAGCACTGACCCATCCTCTAAGGGTTCCTCAGCTAGGGTGACCCCGGCGATGCAAGGTGAACTTTTGTCTTCTGCCGATTCTATTTTCGATAAGGACTTAGAAACTTTTTACGGTTCACTTCCGTCCTGGAATGAGATCCAGGACTTATTGCAGTATCCCACTCCTCCGCCGGGTTTGTATAACAGATGTGTCTCCTCACTTTTCTTTCTTTTTAACTTAGCACATTTTTTGAATTGCGGATTATTGTATGTTCGTAACACTTGTTCTTTATTCCAGGGGCAGGCCAGGCGGGTAAAACGTCGGATGTTCGACACCGCCTTGAACAATTTAAGTCGAGGAGAGCTTCCGCGAAACCTTCTACTGATCGCACTGGGGACGTAGTCAAGTACCGCCCTCTTCTTGGGGTCATCGAAGAGGGCATTCAGAAAAGGAAGCGGAGCCGTTCCTTATTTGAGTCTTCTTCTGCTTCGCAGCTTCCTACTCTGTCTCCCCCTACTCAGCCTCCTCGTGATACTACGGAGGAGAGCACGGAGCCCTGCCCCCCTCCTCCTCCTTCCAAGAGTTCTACTGTCATTCATATAAGGCGTCCCGATGTGCCTCGCCCCGTGCCTCGTGACCCTTTTGCCGGCCATCCTGATTTAGACCCAAGTTTTCGGGACATTTCATTCGATGAGACCACGGGCGAGCACCTACTTCCCCGCAACCCCATGGTAAGAGTGCTGGACGAGGCCAAATCTTTAGATCTTGATTTGCTTACTACCCGAGTAGTTACTATGGGGGACGAGGCCAAGGCTAATATTGATCGGGTGGCCGAAGAGACTAAGAAGTTAATGGAGCATCATGCTCGATTGGTCAAGGCCGGGGAGGAGATTGGGAGTGCTAACATTCGGTTAAGGCTAAAGGTTGCCGATCAGGCCAAGCAGCTTGCCGACCAAGCCATCCAGATCTCCCAGCATGAGGAAGCTTCCCAGCGTCTGAAAGAGACCATGGAGAAGGCAAGTAGGGCGGAGTTACGGAAAATGGAGGTCACCTGCAGGGAGCGGATTAACATGGCTATTACAACGGTGGATGAGGTTCGAAATGCGGATCTCGAGCGGGTAGAGGAGTTGTCCGGGAGGCTCGAGGCTGCGGAGATGGCCCAGGCCGAGTTGAAGGAGGAGATGGAGGAGATGAGGAGGTCCCTCAAGTTGAAGGAGGAGGAAATGAGGAGGAAGTTCCAGGCTGACTGCTTAAGGTACCAATCAGAGAGGGATGCCGCCGTTGCCAAGCTGCAAGCTTCCGAGGCCCGGGTGAGGGAGTTTGAGGAAAACGAGGGGATGATGGATGAGATGTTGCAGGATATGTACTTCCACACTTGGAAGGAGGGCGGCTTGTCTTGGATGGACGATTACCCTCGGGTCATGGCCAAGGTGTATCTCCAGGCTTTAGAGGAGGCCAGGGTGAATGCGGGTAAGGAAGGCGGAGAGGCTTTCAACTTGAGTGCGGTTACTGCTCAGTTCTCAAAGGAGGAGCAAGCGGCGGTGAAGGAGGGGATGCGGCTACTCGCTGCAGAGGAAGCGGGCGTGCAGTTGGATGATGAGGATCAAGCGGCGGATGCTGGTGAGTTATTCTTTTCCCTTTCTTTTCTTTTCGTGTTTTCATAACTTGATCGTTCGTTTAATGAATTCCTCTTCTGATCTGGACAGGTGGGACTTCAGATCCACATGCTGGGGGCTCCGATCCTGCGGCTAAGTAGGCTGGGGGAGTTGGTGATGGAGTGTGGATGCATCTGCCATCTTTTTGTTTCTTTTTTATCACTGTTCATGTTAGTCTCTGATATGCAACTGTAATAAAATTATTTGCAAAGAATAACTTCGTGTGATCTTATAATATAAGCTGATTTTGTCATGTTCAAATGTTGTTGCTATCTTTATGTGCTGTGTGAGAAGTATAATTATGTATATGCCTGTGATTCCACTTGTGTTTGATGTTAAGTTTTTGCCTGAAATATAATTTCACGTTTTGCAATGTCAGTGTATGAATAAGTTATAGTTACGCATTTATGTACAAGAGAAGAGAGTACCGCCCTTTATGTTTTATTCGCAGGCGGTAGCTTTGAGTGTCTTGTGTAACTGTTCACGGGTATAGCAGAGCGCCCTGCTACCCAGCATGCAGGCTTAGAGCCTCATGAGTGAATGCTTCCTATTTGGTTTCCTGTACTTTAGAGTTTGTTATACAGGATAGGAGAAAAATATTTAAATGAAATGGAAATATAGTAAAAGTAAAACTTCCAGTCACGGAAGGCCGTCGATGTGCTTAAGTTCGTGGCAAACGGGTTTTGTAGTCACTTTCCCTAGCTGTGGGTCTTGGAGACATTTGTCACCCATCTTACGCCTCCGCGGGGAGTTTTCTTTTTTACCACAGCCGCACTTAAGACACATCGGAGCCGAGATCGCGCACGGTAACTACCCGAACCATTATGGTCCGTAATCGTGGGTATTATTCGATTTACCGTGGCCGGCTAGCGTGGGTGCCGTTGGCCGTGAACTACCCCTGGCTGGCCACACCTTATGTTGGGGCTTAAAGTAGGTTCACAGTTACCGGCGAGCCGAACGCCGTAATGAGCTGCCATCGGCTATAGTCGGCCTTTATGATGACTTATAATCGGCTCATTACAGTTGGCTTTGAGGGCAGGCGCACAATGAATTAACCCGCAGCAGAGGGATGCTGGAGCAAAAGTGTCTCATTGGCGAGTGCATAGAATCGTAGCGTACCTGTTAGGCCTAGTCCAGATGAGGCCGCGGTGCATCTTGAGTGGAGATGCCATAGGATTTTGTTCAACAGAAAGGGATAAAGCTTAACAAGCAGCCAAGATATGAAGGCACAAGGTAACAAGAGATAAGATTTTTAAAGTGGTTCGGCACGATAATGCCTACGTCCACCGTGTTAATACGCTTCATATGGGCGGTACGTGTTAAGCAAAGTATCGACGGAGGTGTCGGATGTTCCAAGCCCTCTGGAACACCACTCCGTCCACTGTTGACAAAATATAAGCTCCGTTGTGGAGATCTTTGTGAATTACATATGGTCCGTCCCAGATGGGGTCCAGTGCCCCGGGGCGCGGAAAGATTCGCCTGAGGACAAGGTCTCCTTCTTGTAAGCTGCGATGCTTGACTTTGGAATTGTATAGTGCTGCCACTTTTTGTTTGTGAGCTGCTGCTTTGAGTGCTGCATCGTTTCTCCTTTCCTCAATCAGATCCAAAGACATGAGGAGGAGTTCTTCGTTTTCTTCTGGGTTGTAGTGGATCCTACGGTGGGAAGGCACAATAGTCTCAAATGGGAGCATTGCCTCCGATCCATATGCCAAAGAGAAAGGAGTATGTCCCGTTGATGTTCTGAAAGATGTGCGGTATGCCCATAGTGCCGTAGGAAGTTCGTCCACCCAAGCGCCTTTTGACTTTTCAAGTTTCTTCTTGATTAGGGTTTTGAGAATTTTGTTGACAGCTTCAACTTGTCCGTTTGCCTGAGGGTAAGCTACTGATGAGAAGCTTTTATGAATTCCATGCTCTTGGCACCAGTCGGCAAATTCTTCGCTGTCAAATTGGAGTCCGTTGTCTGATACGATCTTGAGGGGGACTCCATACCTGCACAGAATGTTTTTGATCAAGAAGTTGATAACTTTTGCTGAAGATATTTTATTTAAAGGTTCCGCTTCCACCCATTTGGTGAAATAATCGACTGCCACTATAGCATATTTGGCTCCGCCTCGGCCCGTTGGCAGTTCGCCAATTAAGTCAATTCCCCA
This sequence comes from Allium cepa, assembly GCA_030765085.1. Lineage (NCBI taxonomy): Eukaryota > Viridiplantae > Streptophyta > Magnoliopsida > Asparagales > Amaryllidaceae > Allium > Allium cepa. Next base: position 506,160,478 of record CM060941.1, on the reverse strand, counting down.
TACGGCAAAGGGCCAAGGGCTGGTCATTTGAGTAATTTCGTTTGTGGGTAGTCGAGGGATCTTGGCGAACTTCTGACATCTGTCGCATTTCTTAACGAAGTCTAGGGCATCTTTGTTTAGTGTGGGCCAGTAATATCCATATCGGAGTATCTTTCTTGCCAAAGTCTGTCCTCCAGTGTGATCTCCGCATCCTCCCTGATGGATGTTTGTTAATATCTCCTTGGCTTCCCTCCCGGCGACGCATCTTAATAGGGGGCTAGAGAAGCCACGCCGGTAGAGGATGCCTTCTTGCATTGTGTAGTGGGGAACTTTCCTCAAGATCTTCTTGGCTTCGTCACGCCTGTCGGGTAGTATGCCATCTTGCAAATATTTCCGGATAGGAGTCATCCAGGTTCCTTCTTCGATTGCAGTTATCAGATTCGCTTGTTCGAAACTCGGGGCTAGCTGCCTTGAGATTACTAGTGCTCCGGGAATGGTGCTGTCCTTCATACTAGCTTGCTTTGCAAGTTCATCTGCCTCTTGGTTTTCTTCTCGAGGAATGTGTTTGATTAGGTAATGGTCCAATCGATCGAGCAGCAGTCTGGTTTTCTTTAGGTATGCTGTGAGCCGTTCTCCTCGAGTCTGGAATTCTCCTAGTACCTGGTTTACGATAAGCTGAGAATCACTATGAATACATAAGGAATTGATCCCAATTTCTAGGGCCAGTTCCAATCCCGCTATTACTGCTTCATATTCAGCATCGTTGTTAGTGGCCGTGAACTCCAATCTTAATGCATAGTACAACTTTCTTCCCCTGGGGGTGACGATCACAATACCTGCCCCCGAGCCTTGTTCGTTCGATGCTCCGTCTACAAAGAGGTTCCACTTGATGTTTTTTGCTACTTCGGATTGTTCCTTGCCTTCGTTGGTAGTGAATTCGGCAATGAAATCAGCCATGGCTTGTCCCTTGATAGCGGTGCGGGGATGGTAGGTGATATCATACTGACTTAGTTCGATGCACCATTTGAGGAGTCGCCCAGAAGTGTCAGGACGATGGAGCACTTGTCTTAGTGGTTGATCGGTTAGAACCCTGATGGAGTGAGACTGGAAGTAGTGTCGCAGTTTCCGTGACGCGATCAATAAACAATATGCTAACTTCTCAAGTTTAGGATATCTGGCTTCTGCCCCCGTAAATCTCTTGCTTACAAAGTAAACCGGACGTTGTGTGCGGTCTTCTTCTCTTACCAAGGCGGCGCTTAGAGCATGAGATGATACAGCGAGGTATAGGTATAACACTTCACCTTCATTTGGAGTTGAGAGTACTGGTGGTCTCTGAAGGTGTTCGATTAGGTTGAGGAAGGCTTTTAAGCATTCGTCGGTCCACTCGAACCTCCCTTTGTCTTTCTTGAGTGCTTCGAAGAAAGGGACACACTTGTCAGTTGCCTTGGAAATGAATCTGCTTAGGGCGGCCACCTTTCCGTTTAGGCTCTGCATTTCTTTTCGAGTGGAAGGTATCCTTATTTCTTTTAAAGCTCGGATTTGTTCAGGGTTTGCTTCGATTCCTCTGGCGTGGACGATGAATCCTAAGAATTTTCCCGATGATACTCCGAAGGAGCACTTTAGAGGATTCAGCTTCATTCCATATCGGCGAAGTACCCGAAACATATCGTCCAGATGGCTTACATGGTCGTTGGCTTTCCTGGACTTCACCAACATGTCATCCACATATACTTCCATAGTACGTCCTATCAGTTCTGCGAACATTTTGTTGACGAGGCGTTGATAGGTAGCTCCAGCATTTTTGAGTCCAAAAGGCATGACTTTGTAACAATATAATCCGCGGTCGGTGATGAAGCTAGTGTGGTCCTGATCGGGAGCGTGCATGGGGATCTGGTTATATCCGGAGTATGCATCCATAAAAGATAGGAGTTCGTGCCCAGCTGTGCTGTCCACGAGTTGGTCAATTCGGGGAAGTGGGAAGCAGTCTTTCGGGCAAGCGTCATTCAGATTGGAGAAGTCAATACATGTTCGCCACTTTCCATTGGCCTTTCTTACTAGCACTGGGTTAGCGATCCATTCTGGGTAGATGGCTTCCCGTATGAAGTCATTAGCAAGTAGATTTTTTACTTCCTCATCAAGGGCTGCTGATCGCTCTGCCCCCATGCTCCTCTTTTTCTGCTTTACTGGTACCTTGGTGGGATCGATGTTCAACATGTGGCACGCTACGTCTGGAGAGATTCCTGTCATATCGGCGTGGGTCCACGCAAATACATCTAAGTTGTGGCGGAGAAAGTCAATGAGTTGACCCTTTAATTCCGTTTTCAGCTGAGATCCGATTTTTAATAGTTTACTTGAATCGTGCTTATCTACAGATACGAATTCCATAGCCTCTGCAGGCTCGGCGGTAGCCTCCTCCTCTTTATCCCGGGGGTCTAGTTCATTGAAGGGATCGCTTGTGTATCGAAGAGGAGGGGCTTTCTTTAGTTGCTATGCCTCCAAGCTTTTCATGCAGAGAGTAGTCTCTGCATCTTTTCCTTTATTCTTTCTGCGGTTGTTGCGAAGCTCAGTTACATAGCAGTCTCGGGCAGCGTCTTGATCTCCTTCTACTTCTCCTATTCCGTTGTCTGTCGGGAATTTCATCTTCAGGCACCAGGGGGCTAGGACAATTTGGAAGTCAGACAAGGCTGGTCTCCCCAAGAAGGCGTTGTAAGCCGAGTGGTTCTCTATTAGCACGAACGTTTGTTTTCGCACCACGGAGCGGGGATGACTTCCTATTTCGACGAAGAGGTCAAGTTGCCCGAGGGGCATTTTTGCATCTCCAGTGAAACCGTGCAGTGGTTTGTCGCAGGGAGACACATCCTTCATTGATAACTTCATTTTGTCGAAAGCATGTTTGAACAAGATGTTTACGGAGCTTCCCGTGTCTATTAGAATCCGAAAAACTTTAGCAGGGCCGAACCAGGCAGAGATGACCATAGGATCCATATGTGGGTACTGTCTTCCTTCCAAATCGCGTCTACTGAATATGATGTCGTCGCTCTCTTTTCGTTTCGGTTGGCGTTCTTCTGTGACGGAGTTAACGTATCCTTCGGCATTTCTAAGCGACTTGCCGTACCTTTCCATCTCTGCCCAACTTCTGTCGGCAATGTGTGGTCCTCCTGAGATGGTAAGGACTACTATCTTCTCTTGACTAGAGCCACTGGTGTTGTGATTGTTGCGACTCCCTCCGCCTACTTCTGGGAGGGGTTGCTTTGAGTTCTCATTGGCAGGAGTTGGAGTCCTGTTCTGACTTTTCACATAACGTTCCAGTCTTCTTCTTCTAATGTGTTCTTCGATCAAGTCCCGAAGATGGTGGCATTCATTGGTGTCATGTCCGTGGGATTCGTGGAAGCGACAGAACTTTCCGGACTTGAGTGCGTTATCTGATTCTTTCTTGTGCGGGGGGCGCTTGTATCCGAGTTCGCCCTGAGTGGCTAGGTAGATGTTTTCGATTGTTTCATTCAAAGGAGTGTAGGAGTCAAATCTTGGCCCTGGTCGATATTGGCGCTTCTCACCCTTTCTGCCCCCAGCATTGTCTCTAGATTCATTTCTTCGAGCGTCCTTAGCTGCAGTGGGAACCTTGTCCTGAATTATCTTGCCTTGTTGCCCTGGCTGCCTCTCCGTAGCAGCGTCTTCAAGTCTCATATACTTTCCAGCTTCATGGAAGAAATCAGGCAAGGTAACTGGTTTTTCCTTAGTTAATCTTCTGGCAAACTTGGTGTCTGGATGCACACCACTACAGAGGGCCATTAGAGTGAGTTTTTCATCGGCATCTTGAACTGCTGCCGCTGCGGCGTTGAACCGTGTTAGATATTGTTGTAGCGTCTCTCCGGTTTTCTGTTTGACATTGGATAGAGAATAAGCATCCCTGGGTTGTTCCACATGGATGCGGAACTGGCTAATAAACCTTTCTTTTAACATCTCCCATGAGTTGATGGATCCTTGGGGTAGATGGCAGAACCAGGAGGTAGCTAGATCTGATAGGAATAGCGGAAAGCATTTACATAATACTCCTTCTGTTGCTCCACTCATGAGCATATGCTGGGTGTATCTCTGCAGGTGTACGATGGGGTCGGAAGTTCCTTTGTAAGGTTCCATGGTTGGCATTTTCCATTCCCGGGGAGTGATGGCAGTTTCGATATTTCGGGTAAAGGGACTGGTGACCCTAGCGCCTATTCCCCGGTCCCTTTGCTCCCGTTGGACACATTCTCTGAATAATCGTGCCATCCGCTCGTCAGAACTTGGAGCGGACAAAAATGAGCTCGGTTCTTCCCTGCGGGATCTATCTCGCCCAGATGACCTGTAGGGATGGTACAGTCTATCACCTCTAGCATTATCCAGTGGTTGTCTTTGGCTGCTTGGATGCACGCTAGGACCAGCTACAGTTGCCCCCTGCCTTGATCTTCCCCTGTGGGGTTCTGTTTCGAGCACATCCATGGGGTCAACTTCGGGCTGGGTTCTAGCTCGGCTCCGTTCAGCGGGGGTTTCTATGATTAGGTGGCATGACTGGCTCAGCTACATCCGACCCTCGCCTGGTGCCTCCCCCGCTAGGTTCGGTTCCAAGGGCTTCCTCGAGTCGGAATTCGGGCTGAGTCCGGGCGCGGCCCCTATCATCGTTTTTCCTGTTGATAGCTTGTTCGAAGAGTGAAGACCTTTGTTGCCTCCGGGATCCTCCGGATTGGGATTCACCCCATGATTCAGTGTTGCGGTTGGATTCTTCAGCGTCCCTTAAGCGTGTCATGAGTTGGTCCACCAAAGTTTCTTGTTGGGATGTGAAGCGGTTAGTTACTTCAGCCACAACCCGTCCAGATCTGCCCTAGTGATTGGTTGTTCCGTTGCGGGACCAGTTGGATTTTCCTGATTTTCATCTGGTACTGCTGTTGAAGTGGGCTGATCTGTGATTGCTGGATCTGGAAGGCTGCTAGTTGCGATGTTCTTTCCTTTGTTAACATCCCTTCTCTGTTTGGAAGGCATGATTAAGGTTGAGTGGGAGAAGATGAAGTTTGAGTTCAGTTCTCAGTGAAAGCACCAAAAATGTTTGCACAAAAAATGGACAAACACCTCCAAGTCGTATTATTTTAGTTGAGTATGTGTGATTTTCAATGATTTTAGATGAGTATGTAAATATGAGAAAAGTAAGGGCTGAAATGTAAAAGACACGCAGATTTATAGTGGTTCGGCCAGAATGTGCCTACGTCCACTTTATATGTTATTATCTTTCTTCTTCCAGATTACAAGTACAATGCTTTGTATACAAGTGTATGAAAGTAGTTTGAGAGTTCCTCCCTTGCTTGAGCTCTCAAACTTGTCTGCCATTGTTGTACCCCTGCCCCTCTATTTATAGAGTGAGGTAGGGGGCAGGGGTCTTGGAAGTATATAGATGCTGGTGGGCCCGGGCTGAAGCAATCTGGCCTGGTAGCATTCTGGTTCGGCGGAGCTTGGTCCGGCCGTGTTTGGAGAAGTTGGGGTTTGGTCCGGTCATGGTTGGTTCGGTGGTAGTGGGTTTTGGACCGGTGATGGTGTGTTTTGGACCGGTGATGGTGTGTTGGTTCGGTCGTGGAAGTGGTCCGGTGGTAGCATGGAGATGGAGTTTGGACCGGTGTTGCTTCTCATCCGGCAGTGGAAGGTTGGTTCGGTCTTGGCTGGTTCATCAGTGGGGGAATGCCGGATGGGCTTGAGTTTGGAGTGCCGAATGAACAGAGGTTTGGAAAGCCGAATGAACTGGAAAGCCGAATGAAACCCAATGCTTGCCATGCCGAATGAGCTTGTGTGTGTTAGGTTGGTTGCTGGCTGAATGCTTCCTTGCATTGCTTTGCCGAGTGGACTTATGCTTGTATTGTTGAAAGGGCTTTGTATTCGGATCTTGAGTGGAACTCTGGGCTTACATACGCTTGCTGGTTGCTTCTTCTTAGCTTGATCGTGGTGGAGACGCGCTCGACATTGATATTCCAGTTTTGACCAAAAAAACGGGATAACAAAGTAGAGGTTGCTCGCGAGCCCGGGTGAAACTGCGGCTTCTTGGTCTTGAGATCTTCTGGGTGAAAATCCGCCCAACATCCTTTATCGGACACTCCTCTTCGATACTATACTCTGACTTTGGATTGATTCGGTGGCCACCTTTACTTTTGATTTTAGGGGGGAGTTTGTTCGAGGTGGGCGGTAGCTGCGGCTATGCGTTACCACCACACTAGTACAAAAAGTGCATATTGCTTCGCCTCATTTGCATCGGCTGAAGTAAAAACTGATGTAAATAGAACTATTTTCATCAGTTCTATCTTAATAACCGATGCAATTGATACGTGGAAAGCAATAGGTAGTAAAAAAATCAAATTTGCATCAGTTCTCACCAACAACCGATGCAAATAGTTTTAGTCGCATCAGTTTTAAAGTCAACCGATGCAACTACATGTTGATGGCAAAATGAAATTTAGGAGGGAAATAATGAAAAATTGGCTCCAAAGTAACTATTTTGGACAAATGTACTCCTTTCTCCAAAACAATTACACAGTTCCATTATAAAATCGCATGCACCCAAATCTAACTTTTCCGCACCAAATTTCGCAGACAAGATTCTCAATTCAACATTGATTCAAGTCATTGCTGCTTGGAGCTTGCAATTTGTCTATGACTTGGGTTAAAGGTCAACTTTCACGTCGATTGCGATGATTGTTGTGGATGAAGGTGGAGTTCTGGCGGTTGTAGGTTGCGATGTTGCTTATTGGAGTTCGCGAGTAGTTGTAGGGTCTTGAAGTTGGGTTTTGAAGTGTTCGAGGCGATTGTTGAATCAATTTGGTTTAAAGGAGTTGTCGCGATTGAGTTGAGGTTGAAGGTCACGGTGATGTTTGGGTGGTGATCGTGGTTGCACGAAGTCGCGGTAAAATTGAGGGCGAGTGCGGTGGTTTCTTGAGTTTGTTGATGGTCAGGGATGTAACAGTGTGATTTGTGGGGTTACTGGTTTGGAGATGATCGTAGAAGGGGAAGCAGTTTTACTGTAGGATGAAATGTGGTTTGGGAAGAGGAAGTGTAGGCAATGGGCAAAGGGTATAGCTCGCTGTTGGAGGTGGTTTTTCTACAGAGAGTAGGAGTGTAAATGCAGCAGTTTTCGGATTGAGTGGCCAATTGATGATGGAGAAGGCAGTTGTGGCAGTCGTGGGGTGGATGGCACAGTATGTTTGAGGTCCTGTTTGGCAGTGGTGGAAGTCAGGGGCGGTTGTAATGGAACTGTGTAATTGTTTGGAGGCAAGGTCATGAGTGGTGGGTTGAGCAGTTCAACTATTAGGGGAATTTGGTTGCAGAACTGCTTTGAGGTTACTGTTTTCAATGCTCGTAGTTATAATTTTCAGCAGTGAGGTTGCGATTTCGATTTTTTGGTGAGGGTTGGCTGCTGAAGGAGATGGTGCTGGTTGATTTGGTGGAGAGGAAATTAAAGTTTGTTGGCAGTGCAGAGGTCAGGTGAGGATTGGTCAGTTCTGATAGCAATAGCAGTAGAGGTAATGACTGATATGCAGCGGCAATTGTGTCAAAATGTTGTAAGTATGACAATGGTTTTTTTCACGGAAGTTGAAATTTTGACGTTAAAGTGGTGAGTGTTGGAAAATAAGTATGGCTAGACGTTAGAAATGTTTGTTTGAGCAAGTTGAGGGAAGGCATCAGGTGTTAAGGTTATATGACAATTTTGAAGTTGAGGGAAGGCAGTAATGTTAATGTAGAAGAAGGTTGAAGAGATATGGAGTAGTTGCAGGCATGCTAGGTATTTGAAGTTGTAGTTATGGTTTCTTGTTGGATGTGTTGATGTTAGGAGTATGCTCTGCAAACAAAGGCCACTCCAACCTTAAGCACATCCACTATCAACCTCTCGCTATAAGTCTGCTCCGCAAACAAAGGCCATGTCGTGAAGGGCAGCCCTACACATATCCCTTCCAAGCTCGAGTTCCATCCACAGTGCGTCAAGTATCCTCCTACCGATTTATGATTCGGTATCATTATCTGGGGTGCCCACCCTCTAATAATCAATCCTCTTCCTTCGACTCTCTCTTCATATCCCTTCGGCATCCACTGATCATCTCCATGGTCTCTGACTACCCAAATGAATGCGTGCCCTGACCCCTCGAGCCCTACAGCTAGTTCACGCAACTGCCTTGTAGTAAAGGAACTCGCACTCCCAAAACAAATGTACAAAACCGAACCTGCACTCTTACTCTCCAGCCACTTTATACATGAACTTTCATCTATGGCCGACTTACTGCCTCTGCTAAAGCTATCCATGTTCTTATCGTTCAGCAACAAAGGACCAATGTGCCACGCTTTTTTCCATACAACTCTTATGAAGTGCTCCACATAATCAGCTTCAAGCTCGGAGAAGCTATTGACTATGAAGCCATGGCTGAGTTTCTCAGCTTCTTTTCACTTTATGAGTAGCTGGAAAACAAAAGGAGCGATCTTTTGGAAGTCTGGAATCAAACCATGGGGCATCTCTATTCTATGAGGGAGGTTTGGTAGGGGCACGGTTTCTGTAGTGGAATGGTTATCGAGGAGTTTGTGTTGTTCTACGATGTGGTACATGCACCTGGAAGAGAAGTTGAAGCCATGGAAGTTTAAGCTGGGGATGTTGAGCTCGGAGGCAACTTTGTGGATCCATGAAAGGAAAAGGCGGGCTACTACACAGTCTGGGTTCGTTTCTTACCTTACAACGTATTTTTAACTTATCCCACTTGTTTAATTTCCATCATTTTAATTGGTAGAGGTAGTAAATTAACCTTGTTGCTTGCACTAACATGACTACATAACCAATGTCTTTATCAACTGACTATTATAAATGGTCATTGTCCGTGTACCTATTCATTTTGTTCTTGCCTTCTTAATGTATTTTTTCTAACTTTAGTTTGCAACATAGAAACTTTTAGAAAGAGTAGGAAGATTAGGTGCCTGTTGGTTTAGCTTTTTCCATTAACCTTCAGTCATCCATCTACTAACAATTCATTCAGTTTAATGGGCAAAAATATTGAAAACAATGTTCTTTCTGAAACTCAGGTATTCACTTTCATTAATCCTCAGTTTTTTGTTATACATATTTTAGGTGTCATGTGGAGCTCTTTCTACACTTTGTATTTTTTACAACTCAAAATCAAATGTTTTTAACTCATGATGGTATTTTGATCAATGTTTAAAGAAAGTATTCACAACAATTTTCGGGAAATGATAGGAGAAGGGTATAGAAACGATGAATCAGAGTAGGAAATGATGTGAGTATTGATGGTTGAACTGCAAGGGATGGTTGCAGCAATTAGGTGATGTGAAGTATAGAGAATGGCAATTCTCTATACTTTTCTATACAACCTCAATCTGCCCCACATTGCTGAGCATTACAATGGCAATATTGAGATTTTCTTTCGTTGGCAAGCAACGTGTTAGTGGAAAATGGATGATAGCCAACAAGGAAGCGATAAATTCATGTAGCAGGTAGACTGTGAGGACCCCCACGTTGCTGAGCATTAGAGGTAGCGAACATGCATTAAGCGATGAACTCGGCTTCTATTTAATAGGTTAACGGTAACTTAGGATGAACATAATAATTAATTTGGTTATAATAATGTAAACAATCAAGTGCCTATTATAATTTAAATTACGTAAATGAGTAGATGCGATAATCAAACAGTTAAATTAACATTGCGGTATAGTATGAACTTTATGGACATAATACAAATGTTGAAATATTATGTTGTAGGTAAGTGTGAGTAGCAAATGTGCATGTGACACCATCACCCTTACACTTTTGTACGTCATGTATATTATGCAGTTGTTACTATCCATGTATTATGATTGTATTACCTTGCTATGTGTTAGTGTTACACCTTCATCCATTTATATGCTTAGTTATATATGTTACATTATATTTTGGATATTGATACACTCACATTTGACGTAGCCTGTTGAACCAAGGTTTTTCATCTGTTTTGATTTACATATAACTTCCCGTAGATTGAAAGGTTATTCGTTTGTTTTGATTTACATATAACTTCGGGCAGATTAAGGATTTATAGAAAAGTTTGGTTGCAGCAATTAGTTGATGAAGGAGCAGGAAGTTGAATTGTGGAATGGCAGTAGGTTGGAGGCACTGATGAGGCAAGGATGGATGTTACAGTTTGATGTGCAGTGGTTGATTATGGCCAGTGAAAAAAAAAGGAGCAATATGCAACAATGAAATGAAGAAATAAAAAACAGAGAGCAATATGCAACAATGAAATGAAAATGAATGTATGAACCATTATTTTGTATAGATTATTAACACTTTAATTGATATATGTTTATTTTGGTATTATGTTATTCAGTTTATATTTGCCATCAAATTTAATTTTGAATGATTGTAATATTGCATGCAATAATTGTTTGTTATAATCAATAATATATATATCTGTGTGTGTGTGTGTGTGTGTGTGTGTACACTGTAATAATGGTTTCTGAGAATGACTTTTTTGCATCAGGTATAAATAGTTGATGCAATAGAGGGATTAGTTTGCATCGGTTGTTATAAAATACCGATGCAACAAGTTACTTTGTTACATCGGTTTTCATTACAACAAATGCAACATGGGGGTTGTGTTCAAGCAACCAACCATGATATTTTGCATCAGTTGTTAATAACAACCGATGCAAAAAGGACCTTTTTGCATCGGTTTCAGAACTGATGCAAAAGTGTTAAGCCTGTTGCATCGGTTGCATATGCATCGGTTGTTGAACTGATGCAAAAGGGGGGTAAACAACCGATCCAAATGGTCTGTTTTGTAGTAGTGCCAGTCCGGATAACAATTGGTATATCTACCCTGGCATTGCCTAGTTATGCCGTGTCACCTACCCTATCGCGTCTTGTACGAGTTTCTATTTGTGTCGTACCTATGGAGTGTCTTCTCGTAGTCTCCCGATCAGGAGATATGCAGGCACTGTATAGACTATTGGCATTATTGTGTTAAGGGGAATATTGGGTCACTCCTTAACACTATTTTAAAGTAAGTTTATTTTACAATTAGACACTATTATAATAGCGAAATATTACTACATAGTAAATAGTTTAACGGATCCTTAGGAGATGTAAATCCAGAGCATCTCTTAAGTTACTGCACTCATATTTATTCCTATTGATTTAACTTACATAAGATCTTTTAGTTCTGACTCGAGTGTTTTGTTTTTCAATTCGTTCGAGTCAGTCCGAGCGTTTCAGGATTTGAAGATTTTAGCTCTGGAGGAAGAAGACGACGATTAGTAGTACTATTATCTACTATATTATTCCACTACATTATTATATTCCGCTGGATTGATATTTATTGGTATGTGAACTCTGATATTTATTGTATAAAGAAGAATCCGAGGTTTTGTAAACAGTTTTATGAACTGTATATTGAATATTATATTTTATCCTTCCGCTGTGAGATTCTATTTTGTTTTTTTTCTCCTCTGTTTTTCTTATTTACCCCATAACAATCTGCCCTTTTGTATGTTTTGAGTCTGACGTGTGTGGTTTATCGTCGATTTAAAGCATGTGAAAAGGCGGGACGTTACAATGTGGTATCAGAGCTTTGTTTTAGCGATAAACCTTAGCTTTGTGGGGTTTGACTCTTTATTAATAGGGTAGTAATACCCTATGATGAGTCGCTGAGTGTATATATGAGAGAGCATATTTGTTAGTGTTATAAAAAGGTTTTAATATTGTGTTAATCTGTTCCGTTTTGTATTTATAAATTCTGGTTGGTGCATGGGACGTTGTGACATCAATAGGGATTTCTAAACACTTAATAGGACAGACTGACATTATATTTGGTTTTAATATAGGTGAATGAAATAATTTTGCCTATTATATTTTCTATATATAAAGTAAATTTTAAAAAGATTATATTTGGTTGTAATGTATTTGGTTGTTAGGTAATGAAATTTTTAAGTAATAGTGAAATAAGATTGAAAATAAAATAAATCAAATTGGAAATTTTAGAACTTAACTTCCGGGGTTTTGAAAATTCTTTCAATTGATTTTTTTGAATATAATAATAATACTATTAGAAGTATTTTCTGATATAAACATTTCAATATAAATTTGAAAGAAATGTTTTTAAAAGAAATTTTGGAAAGAAATAAGTTCTGTACTCCCCTCTCTGTCGCTGGAAAATAATTATAATTGAATATATAAGTTATAAGTATGTATTTATCCGTTATTTTAAATGATTTGATAATTTAACCCGGTATTTAGTTCTTAAGTTTTCAATTAATTAATATTTTTTAGTTAGTGTAGTGAAATGAAGTGTAACTAACGTATAATTTAAACCTCTAATTAAAATAAGAGATTAAATGATAGGTTATAAATGAAATAACAAGGAAGTTGAAATTTATAATCAATAAAAGCAAAGGATATAATTATTGAACCTCTAAATTATTGAATATTAGACTAAATTAAAAGAAATGAGATAAATTTGTATAAATTTTCAATTACATTCTTAAAACATATATATAACTTACCATACAATAAAAGTTACAATGTTAATAAGAAAATGTAATGGGAAATCTTACAAGTAAAGCTTGAGGTAATGGAAGTATTCAATGAATTTGCTGTTATAAATGAGAATTTAATGTTATAAACTTAAGTTATAATTGAAATTTTACTATAAGTAAATATAATTAAAAGTAAGTAGTACAAATAGATGATTATAAACTTAAATAAAATGGAAATGCTAAGAAATGGAATGGGACATGAATACTATTGATAAATGGATGTAAATAAATGAGGTCATGCAATAATAAATGAATGAATAATTATAATGAAATAAAAGGAACTGGCATGACCTGAGTTAATGGAAATAAATAATTGTAAGTAATAAGTGAAAATAAATGAAACAAACATTGAATGAGTAAATGAAATTAAAAGTTTGTTAGAAATAAATGTAAATTAAAAAGATAAATCATTGTATATACAAAGGAAATCAAACAACAAATGTATGAAATGAAATTAATAAGAATGAAATGGAAATATTGTTTAAATGGTTGTTTGTTTTGGTTTATGATTGTTTGGGTAAGGAAACTTTAAAATTGTTTGGATGTATGAATAATCTATTTCGTTTCATCTAAGACTGTTGAGTAAAAGATGCACTTAGTAGTTTATTTTTCATTCCATACGATTTAAAGTCTTCAACCTCAACAACTATTTATTTTGTTGATTGGATGGTTGATTTGTGTTTGATGTGTAAGATGCCTTGTTGCAAGTGGTTGTTGTTGAATTGATTGTTTGTTTATGGTTGAACAACATAAATATTTCATTCTATAAAATTGCTAACTCTTACCAGATTATATAAGTGAAATGCAGGTTATGGAAGCGATTGCTACTGCTTTTGGTTTCATAATTAAGCATAAATTGCCCGACAAATAGGTACGTTTTCGGATTACGGTTTTATAGCACTATTTTATATATTTTCCCGAGTTGGGATATTATATTTTGGATATTATATGTGATATTTTGATATATTTGATATTATATTTTCTCCCAAGCCTCCCCGTACAAAGGAGACTCTGCCAAAATTTTCCGCAAATTTTGGACTTAGAAAATATTTGAAAATATTTTCCAAACTTTATTAATTTAAGGATAAAAAGATCTATTGGTATATTTTATTTAAATTGATTAATTTTGTAAATTTATTTGTTTATAAATTTAGTATTTAAATAAGATATATTGATTTCTTAATTCTTCTTTTCCATTCTTTTTCCTTTTCGAGGACGAAAAGTTTTGAGTGAGGGAGAGTGTAACGACCCGTAATTTTTGATAAATAAAATTGGTTAAATTAATTAGATTTTCGAAATTAAGTTAGAAAGGAATAAAAAAAATTATAATGTATATTGAAATAAATATTAATAATGAATGGTAGAAACGGTTATTAAACCTAATTGTTGAAAATTTAAGTGAAATCTCAATAAAGAAATAGTGTTAATGGTTGCACTTGGATAAAATTTAAAATAAGTAATTAAAAACAAGAATTTAATTTACCTATGTATTAATATATTGATAAAACTGTAATTGTATGTGAATTAAGGTAGTAATGTAAATGACAGTTGATGAATAACCAATTTAATGCAATTCAAATGTGATTGAAACGACTGTTTAGGTTATAATGGAGTGTAAATAGAAATAGTAGAAACATTATAATTTGTTAATTAAATATGATTGTGTAATTAGTACTGAAAGAAATAAAATTGGCATGCTTGGTTTTAAGTTTAATATAAGAAACAAATAGGGATGTTCAATTTGTAAATTTTTAATAAAAGTATATAACTAGAATGGAATTCAAATTATATGTTGCCAATTTAGGTAGCTTGTTAATTTAAAACTTGAAATCAGTTGCAATAATTATAATTAAATATTACGTTAACGTTAATTAAGGTAATATTTGTAAATAATGTTAATATTTTTTCATATTGGACAGTTGTTGTAATTTAAGGCATGGAAATAAAGTTTGTCGATATATTGGAAAACAATTACATTTAGATGAAAATAATTGTCGCATTTATGTGGGTAAGAATTGTAATTGGAAAGAGTAAATGTAATTAGCAACAGAAATGCATATTTTATTCATAAGATAAAATAAAGGAATAAAACCTATTTGAATGAATTAATTGAGGTTCTAATTATAATCAATATATTTTGCAACTTCAATATAAATGGAAATAGAAGTTAACACAAAGAAAGGCTGGATTTTGAATATAGTAGTTTAATGAAAGACAAACAAATCATTCCATCTAAATCCAATTTTTAATAAGCGTAATTATTGCAGCAACTGGAATTTAATATCATGCAAGTTGAATAATAACTAATTTACTGTAATACCTATTAATGGAAACCTATTTGTAAGATTTTATTTGACTGAAATTGGTAGAATTATGAAATAAATATAAAGTTATATTAACTAATGTAATAATACGCAGTAAACTATAACGTGACATAGTCAAAGTTAGGTAAGAAATTTTATTATGGATCATTCGATAATAGAATATGAATGGGAAACAATTGGGAAATTTGGGATAATTACTAATTGTTTACCTATTTATTAAATTAGTGAAATAGATCTAAATCCATTGAAATTTAACATAATTAAATACTACATTGATATGAATTTGGTTGATTTCTGGAAAACATTAGGGAAACTGGATTTTACAATAAGGTTGAGTTTATCCATAAGATAATGAGTGACTGAATAAAAAGAATGGGAATCAAAATTTATTATTTTATTTTAATGAATTGGATTTATTGAAAATAAATGAAATAAAATGTTTAAAATTTTACGTTAATTGAAATAAAGAAGGAATGTGAGGATACCCAATGTAATATATTTTGAATCTAATGCTAATTTCATCCGGATGATAGTAATGAATTGAATAATAGAGAGAAAGTAAAATATAATAGAATTTTTGAAAGTTTAATTTAAATTTCGGAATATAATGAAAATTGGAAGTTAATAATTGGAATCGATAAATTAATAAACTCTAAATTGACATATAAACTTGTTTAAATCATTGTAAATGTTTGAGAAATATAAAGGTGATAAATTTGTCGATTTTAGAATTTAATGGGAAGTTTGATTTAATTATTCAATTTTTAAATTTATTTAATTAATATAAAAATAGCCATTTTGACCACTGACTCGGATTTCGACGAAACCAGTTTCATCGGATCCGTAACGGTGAATTATTGTAGGATTTCGAGTTTCGTAGCGATCGGACTTGTCATTTGATCGTACGAACGCGAAACGCCTTGAAATCGATTTATTGAAATCAATTGAAATCAATTTGAAAAATATTGATTTCAGCATAACTTCTTCATACGATGGAATTTGGACGTGAAACTTTTTCCATCGTGTCTAAAATATTTTTAAACACGTATTTTGTTATATTGGTTTATCCAATTTTGTTCCGGGGTCAGAACGGGCTTTTTGGGCCACTTTAGCGGTAGCGCGTATATCTGTTTTATCCATCCAATCCTGGCTATAAATATCCCGCTATAAACCCTAGCCTCCCTGTTCTCATTTGTCTGTACATACATCTCAACTCTCTACTCCTCAATGGCAGACAAACCAATTCCAGATCCAATTTCAAATCAGATCCAAAGCATAAAATTCAAAGCCCTCAGAAAAATCTGGAAAATTATATGTTGAAGCTCTCGACTAGCATAATTCACTGGTGGTGTTCGTTTTTCGTTTTGGATTGTCGTTTGACCGATAAAAATCGAAGAAATCTCGACCGTTCATTACGTCGAAATCGAACTCGAAGGATCGACGTACCGTTTCTGGGTTTTGTAGAGGGGACTGAGGGGAGTCGATCTATGTGGTTTGTGGATCGAGTTGACGGTTAGATTGAGGTGGTTTTTCGAATTAGGGTTTCGGCATAGGTAGGCGGCGCGGCGCATATGGCGACCAGAGGCGACGTGGGTGGCCAAGATAGATGCGGTAGAGGGAGGGGAGGCCGTAGGGGTGTTCGGCAGTGATGAGGTGGACGGTGCTGCTCGAAATTTGTGGTCAACGGCTAGTCGACATGAGTCTGAGTTGTTCTCGTTTGAACGAAGGAAAGGGAAGACGGGTTGCGTACGAGGTCCTGTAGCTTGCAAAATTCTTGATGACGTGGCTATTAAATAGGGTTAGTTTTGTTTTGTTTTAATTTAATTTTTGTTTTCAAACGATTTAACTCACATAACTTTCACATACGATCTCCGTTTCACGCACGAATTTTTTTGTTAGGATCGTAATTAAATTCCGAACTTGATGACGTTGGTTTGGACGAATTCTGAGGCGGTCAAATTTTTGGGTTTAAATTGGATTTAAATTCAAAAGGTAAGTGTTTTAACCCACTCACAACTTCTAAGATTTCTTATGTTTGTTAAATTGATTTATGATGTGTTTATAAATTTATTTATAGCTGTTTGGCATATATTTCATCATTATCTCAGTTAATTTGCATTCATTTAATTTACTTGTTATTTAATTTATTATTGCATAATAAACTGTCAGAAATGCCTGTTATTTATTACCTGTTATATATTGATGTATTGTTGAATTTGATGATGATTTTGATAAATGGTTGATGGATGGTATTGGATGAATGGATGTTGTATTGTATATTATATAAACTGCAAGTTGTTATGCATTTCATTTCATTCGGGATTGCGGTTTGAAATGATATATAACCGTAAATTTATTTTTAAATTGCGGATTGAAATGATAAATATCTGTATCACTTGACCATAGGATAGAAAATTATATACAGACATCGCGGTCTATATGTAAAAAAAAATTTAAATGATTTCTGTGGTTTTGTAATGAAATATATGGTTATATAGATATTGATTTTAGATATTATATAAATGCTATTTTATTATTGATTTTAGCTATGTATAAATTTGTTCTGAATTATAAAATAAGCTAAATAATGAAGTTTGATTTCTTTTATATAATATGGTTAAGTATCTATTTAAATTTCTATTAATATGGTTTATAATAACTCAAATAAAGGTAAGGTTGAAGATAAATGTGAATATGATTTGAATTAGAGTATTTAATAATTATCCTCGAATTTTTTTGTTGAAATGTAAATAAATTAAGATTTGAAAGGTATGATTTTATAACTTGATTTTGATTTGAGGATTTAAATGGATATCAAATTGATTTAAAGAGTATTATCAAGCTAAATTTAATTAAAAGAATATCCTGTTATTGAAGTTTAAGGGTTTTACCTAAATAATATTTGTTGTACTAAGTAAACATTTCAAAATTTAAATAATAAGAATTGGATTTGATATAGATTAAATTATCAAAGAATCCATTTTGAAATAGTGGAATATTTAAAGATTGAAATATATGAACTATAAAAATTTAAGTTTTGAAATATGGAATATTTAAGCTTTGAAATATATGGGAATTAAAATGGTTTATTTGGAGGTTCAAATTGGTATTGGGAAATTATTGTGAAATTTAAAGAAGCTATTTTATTATATAAAGTAATATAGTATTTAAACCATTAAGTATTAAAAGTTATGTTTCAAAGCTATGGTTTCAAGGTATATAGATTTGAAAATGCTATGATTTCTTGGAAAAGATATATTTGAAATAAAAATGATATCATATTGATTTGGGTTTTAAAAAAGGAAAATGATATCGTATTTATATGGTTTTGAAAAAGGATACTATATTCTGGTTTTAAAGTATAAACTATTTAAAAGATCGCGGTGTTATAATAACGTTTGGTTGTTGAAGAGACCGGGATCGGAAGTTGTCATACTCTATGCCAACTCCTAAAACCACTTTAACAACCGTGTACGCGGTAGAGATTCCAGAATGAAGTAGGATGGTGGCGGCGTTTTCTTTGAGGTTAATACGTGGACCCGACTCCCGTGAGTTGGCATAAGGTGGCTAAAATAGGAGCGATTCTCGGGCCATGGGGGTTAGCGCCCTTTATCGGACACTCCTCTTCGATACTATACTCTGACTTTGGATTGATTCGGTGGCCACCTTTACTTTTGATTTTAAGGGGGAGTTTGTTCGAGGTGGGCGGTAGCTGCGGCTATGCGTTACCACCAATCCGGATAGCAATTGGTATATCTACCCTGGCATTGCCTAGTTGTGCCGTGTCACCTACCTATCGCGCCTTGTATGAGTTTCTATTTGTGTCGTACCTATGGAGTGTCTTCTCGTAGTCTCCCGATCAGGAGATATGCAGGCACTGTATAGACTATTGGCATTATTTGTGTTAAGGGGAATATTGGGTCACTCCTTAACGCTATTTTAAAGTAAGTTTATTTTACAATTAGACACTATTATAATAGCGAAATATTACCACATAGTAAATAGTTTAACGGATCCTTAGGAGATGTAAATCCCGAGCATCTCTTACACTCATATTTATTCATGTTGATTTAACTTACATAAGATCTTTTAGTTCTGACTCGAGTGTTTTGTTTTTCAATTCGCTCGGGTCATTCCGAGCGTTTCAGGATTTGAAGATTTTAGCTCTGGAGGAAGAAGACGACGATTAGTAGTACTATTTTCTACTATATTATTCCACTACATTATTGTATTCCGCTGCATTGATATTTATTGGTATGTGAACTCTGATATTTATTGTATAAAGAAGAATCAAAGGTTTTGTAAACAGTTTTATGAACTGCATATTGATTATTATATTTTATCCTTCTGCTGTGAGATTCTGTTTTGTTTTTTTTCTCCTTTGTTTTCCTTATTTACCCCATAACAATCTGCCCTTTTGTATGTTTTAAGTCTGACGTGTGTGGTTTATCGTCGATTTAAAGCGTGTGAAAAGGCGGGACGTTACAGAATCTATGCATAAAGTGGCATCAACTAATAACATATTATCAATCTGCGGGGGTTTAGGCAAAGACAATAGATGATGCTCAATGTTATCAATCCAACAGTCAATCCCAAACTAGTTTTCCATGTTATCAATCCACATCCACTCGTGTGGGAATTTCACTGTAACAAAGTGAAAAGAAATTAGCAACAAAATACAGAATAAAGTGTAGTTTTTAAGTTAGAGGTTTCTAAAAAATTTGTTAATAACTTCCCATCATAACTTGTAATATGGATTAGGGATGTTATTGTATGGTAACCGTTATCGATATGAGAAAACCATTACCATATTGATACTATTGGAAAGTAAAAAATGACTATCGATATTTTATCGTTACCACTGGTAGAATGTTCATTGGTATATTGATAAATTGATAAATTATTGACAGGTAACAATAAATTTACCAATACATAAAGAAAGTGAAATTTTATTACATTAAAATTTTGATAGCGATAAAAAAGTAAATATTTTGTTACCAATTCTAACTCCATTAATGGTTGTATAAACATTTTGACTTATTTTATTTAATTAATAAAAATTTCCTGATTCATCAAAATCTATTTATAACAATGTGAAATAATAATTTTTCTAATCGTAAGTAAGTCAAACAAGTCAAAAGGAAATATAATCATAGATAATACTACAAACATCTGCTTAAAATACGATAAACCTTCAAAAGTTTTTGTGGTTATGATTAATCAAAATACTAAAACACAAAATTAATATAAGTGGTAGATTTACCATTACCATTGATTTTAATATTTCCTCACCACATTTACCTTTAATAATGGTAAATTTACCATTATTATACCGATTACATCGGCTACCGATGTAGCTCAATATTGGTTACTAATTGTTTGGTATGATATGGTAATGGTAAGTTTACCACTACCATAACAACTCTAATATAGATTGTAATGAAGAAACGTAATGTGAGTAGACATAGTGGATTTCTCGAACCACTATAGATCTTACATGTAGCATAATAAACCATCAGTGTCCGTTAAATCAATAATCCTTTCGCCAAAAGTGCATCATCGGGTCTCTGGTTATTGTCGTAGTGAAAATCTACACGATCGACAAATAAGGAGTATTAACTTATTTTCAATCAAATATCATAGGTATGAGTAAGTTTAAAAATGTTCCCTGAATCTTCGATCAATTGTCAATTTATTTATTTGTTTATTGTTGATTTTATCCTTCAGCTATGTACAACAATGATTACAGTGTGTTAATATGAAAACTTGTCAATACCTCAATTATGAATTGGTATATGAATAATGCTTTCGAATCCTCCTTTCGTATGAGTGGAGATTGTTAAAGCATTTCAGATAGGTAAAAATGATCAAAAACTCATCTTTAGTAGTAGTTTCTCTCTTGGAAAATCCTTTTGAATTGATTGATTGAGAACTCCATCGAAAGCACCTTTCGACACAAACAAGGTAGCTTGTGCTAGGGACCTAATGGACTCTGAAATAGCTAAGTAGAGAAGATTTCGACACCGTCATAAGGGGTAACACATACAATCTAGCTGATTTGAACTGAGGCTTTTAGGAAATAAGAAAACTTAGGGTATTGACTTGGTCAAATGGAACTTTTTCGACCAATTCAACTGCAAGTTATCATATTTATGAAAAATAAGGAAATCCAAGCTGCAAGTAAGCAAGATTATCTCATTCTTCTTTTTATTGAACTCAATTGTACAACTTGACCAAATCCCCACCTTGATTTGAGAATTAAGGTTTTTCAAGTTTAAGAAAAATTCGAGTGAGAAATGGAAGAAATCAGATCCATAAAATATGATCCCTGGGGTCTTATTTATAGGTGTGGGTTAGCACCTTTTGACTAAGTGCTTTTGACACGGTCAGAAGCCTTGCTTTCCTGCATTCGTGCGTATCTCTTGAGTCATGGCTTTTGACCTAGTTAGAAGGTCTCTGTAGTCACCTTTTCGCTGCGCTGAAGACTAGGCTTCTTTCTTTCTGGCTTTGTTCTGTTCGATTCGTCGAAAGGCTTATTGCTTTACCGTTTTGACTTTATCAAAAGGTACTGTTTGGTTTCGTCCGACTAAGTCAAAAGGTTTATTGTTGTGCCCTTCCTTTAGCTGTAGTGTACCGCATAAATTGATAAAGGAGTAGGCTTATGATGCTGTCTAAACATATAATTCGAATGAGTTGAAACACTGTTGATAGATCAGTTTCTGAAGATTCCATTCGAAAGCCTTCCATCTGACTGGCATGGGACCTATTTCTTCCTTCATGCTTTAAAATAGCTTTGACCAATTCGAAAGACTTAAATACGCTTTCAAAATGATCTACCAGGCTATTCATTCTTCTAGTGGTGGTAAATGTTGACGAAACCTACCCCTACGAATCGTTTGACGTGAAATGCTGAAAGGTTGCTATTCCTAGCCTTCGAAATGTATCTTTCGAGCCTGTCGAAAGCTTTTGCTTATCCAAAACTTTGTCAAAAAAAACCTTTTGACCTTTTCGAAAGATACTGCTAGCACGTCATCTCCTTGTTTAAAGCTTTATCTGATATTTAGGCATATCACCCTAGAATCTTCTAATATTCATCAACTCTCTTGTTCCTTCTTTCATACTTTTTTCCTTGGGAATATTTTATGGATAACATTTAGCCCCGCCAGTATGAAAGAAGCTTTTTTTTCTTTAGGACAAAAGCTCCAAGGAACTTATTTCTTTGTTTTTCTGCAAAACAGACAATGACTTCTATAAGGATTATAGCCTTGTTATAAAATCATGATATGTGATTTTATAATTCCAGGCGCTATCTAATTATTTTGTTGTCGGAGTATTCAAGTAATTATATGAGTAAATTCTTTTAATACTAATAACAAATATTTGAAACGATATCACCTGGCATGTTGTCGTTAATTTAAGCAAATAGACCTTCCCAAAAGGACATCGCGTATACCTAATTCTTTGTTCCTAATTTACAGGAATGTATTCTGAAAACCGTTAGGACCATATCTATTAAACAATCTGCACAAAACTCTTTCCACTACAACGTCATAAATTCAATGCGAAATCTTTCTATTTCATGGAAATTCAACAAAGAAGTCACGAAATTAAGAATTCATGAAAACAAGAAATCGATAAAAAAATCATTATGAAAGTCCCATTGGAAAATCAAGTGTATATCATTCGCAACCATCATAAAAGTCAACATGGAAATTTAGAATTCTCAAAATCAGTAATTCAATAAGAAACCATTATAAAATCTCAATAAGGAGATTAAGAATATACAATCCATCAATCATTGTAAAAATCGATCAATAAACTTGAAATTCATGAAATCAGAAATTCAGTAGGAAATCATCATGAAAACTCAATACGAAATTTACAAATCACTATCAGACTAATAAGGAATTCTAGAATTCACAAAATTAGAAATCTAATAAGAGATCATCAAAAATTAAATAAGGGAACCCAGGAATCTTGAAAGAAGAAATTCAATATAAATTCATCGAAAAACCCAACAAGGAACCAGGAATACAAATCGTCATAAAAATTAGTGCAGGAATTCAGAATTCACAAAATCATAAAATCAATATGAAATCATCAAAAATTCAGTAGGAAAATTTGAAATATGAGATCCATAAATCTTCATAAAAAATCAATAAAAAACTTCGGAATTCACGAAACCCGAAATTCAGAAGGAAACTAAGAATATAAAATCCACAAATCACTATAAATGTCAGCACAAAATTCAGAGAATTTTCAAAATTAGAAATTCAATGAGAAATCATTATGAAATCTAATAGGAAACAAAATGTATGAAATCCACAAACCATCACAAAAGTCAATGAGAAATCTTAGAATTCATGAAACTAGAATTTCCATAAGAAGCCACCAAGAAGATCCAGCAAGGAATCAAAGAATATAAAGCCTGTAAATCATCATAAAAGTTAATGTGGAAATTTTGGCTTCACAAAAACCCTTTATGAAGTCTTCATGAAAAAGGGAATAAGGAATTTGAAATCAGCCAAAATCTTATTAGGATTTCTTCTGATGAATAGACTATTAAAAATTCATCCAATATATGCTCAAAATCAGAAATATGTCTAGTAATAGTAAATTTAATTTACGCGTGATTCATAAAGTGCCTATAAGTTGGTAGTATTATTGTTATATTGGAGCCGAGTAGTTCCGTAAAGCTATGCAATCATTTAGAATAGTAGTTTCGTAGTACCAGTCAATCATTTGGAGTAGTAGTTCCATAGGACAAGTCAACTGTTCAATAGGTAGTTCCATTCGGTTATTTAGCTTTTCAGCCATTCGACCATTCAAAGGATAGTTCCGTTCAGTTGACTGGCTGTTCAGCAGTGCAAACTCCATTTGACTAGTCCACCGTTCAACAGTGCATGCTCTGTTTGACGAGTCAATTGTTCAGCAGTGCAAGTTTCATCCTACTTGGTTGTTTAGCAGTGCAATGGTCCAAATAACATACTAATATATATATATATATATGTGTGTGTGTGTGTGTGTGCGTGTGTGTGTGTGTGTATGTATGTATGTATGTATGTATGTATGTACATGTGTATATATATGTATATATATTGACTCTTCTATCCTAAGAGGTCATCTTATTTCTAAAGATTCAGGAGTAGCTTAATCAATCTATTCTTTGAGTGACGTCTCTTTTATCTTTGTAGTAACAATCTGCTATCTATTCCATTCTCTTAGCTTTTTATAGGTTTTTGCTTTCCATCTTATGTTAAGGATTTCTTTATCCACTTTCTTATCTTGTGTCTACTTTCTAAATGCAAGTTTCTTAACTTCTTGATGTGAGAATCATTTTTCAAGCATTGGATATTCTGAATTTTTTTAGCTCATAGTCTTTTCTGGTTATGATTTTGGATTCTTTGCCTATTCCAAATTATGAAATAGGACATCTTCGTCCTTTTGCCTTTGTCTATATCCCTCTCTTGGATTTCATCTTTATCTTAGATGATGAATGGATTTCTTTCTCTAACCCTTTATTCTCTTGGGTTTTGACTCTTGTTTTAAGTTGTGGACATCTTTGTCATTCTTTATCCATTCGGTGCCTCCTATGGGCTTCCCTTGATTCTGAGGGGTGAAGTGTATGTTGAGTTGTCCTTCCATTGAAAGGTTGATAATGGGTGCTTATCTTGACCCTCCCCCTAAGAGGTGATTTGGACGTTAGGGGTTTCTTGATTTTGTGGGTACTTTACCTGACCCTTCCCCTAAGAGGTGATTTGGACATTAGGGGTTTTGACCCTCCCTCTTGAAGGTGCTACGGAAGATCGTCGTTGGCTTTTGTCCCTCCATCTTAGGAGGTGCTATGGATTATCCATAGGCTTTTGGTGGGTGCCGGACCCCCTCCTTTTTGGAGATGCTGCGGATTGACCGTAGGCTAAAACAGTGGGTGCAGAACCCCTCTCCCTTTTGGAGGTGCTATGAATCGGGCGTAGGATAAAATTTTGTATCTTAAAATCATTTTTGGCCAATTGAAATGATTTTTAATTTTTTTTTAATATTGGTTTTTCCTCAAAAAAAGCATTCTTGTAAATGAACCTCTTCTAATATATCGAGGGATTACTTTCTGAAATAGAGCTTGGACGTATGACTGTCTTATCTTTGTGCTTCCTTCTTTAAAGATTTTAGAATCATTCTCATAGCAAAGACATAGATTTCAAAATAGAAGACTAAAAGGTCATGATTCATGAACCATTAGTCTTTTAGTCGAGAATAAGGTTCTCTAATCTGAATTTTGTCAATAAGCTTTTGATAGCTTTTAAAACTTTTCTTTTAAAAAGTATGGATAGGCTTCTCCTTGCCAATAGTCTTAGAAAATTTTGGAATACTAAGATTGCTTAGCTGGAAGTGCTTTGTGCACATTTAAGAATGCTATATAATACCTTTGGAAAATTAATCAAATTAGTTCTTGGAATAGATAAATAATTATTTTTCTTCAAGTTGTGGGGTAATCGAAAATAGTTTGTCTCTGAAGATAAGTTTGGGAAATTTATCATTAGTATAGTAATTTGCCGAAGATTGAATTGTAATGTATTGTTTTCTCCTTCAGATAGGTTACCGTACCTTGGTGAGCATTGCTCTGCAATAGAATGGTCTTTTTGTAAGTTTTTCCTCCGGGATTGGTGAAGGACTGATAGTAGTCTAAGGTTTCATGAGGGCAGATTTTTGTATTGTGTTGGCTCCACCTTTGGTACCTACTTTATATTAGGCATTTGAATTGTCTTTCTTGAGTTGCTATAGATTTTTTGTGCTCCAAGAGTATATTGAATGCCATGGACTGGTTTTGTTTCTTACCTGTAATGACATTCGGATTTCGTATTAATATATGATAAATTTTAAGTACAACTGAATCTAAAGAAATTATAAGCAAAGAAAATTTATAATAGACAAATGCTACAAGGCCTCAAAGCCGGACTAGTGTTTGCAAGAGAGGTATTTATTTTGATTTTCTATCAGGGCTTTATGTGAGTGGGTTGCTCCTTCTAAGGTAGAAAATCTTTTAATCCTTTTTAACAAACTTTTTTAAGAATCCAAACTTGATTAGGTTCTGAACTATCTTTGCCAAAGCATTGCAGTTGTCAGTGTCATGTCCATTTACTTTATGCTAATCACAATAATTCCTTCATTTCTTAGGCTCAGCGGGAGTTCTTGCCTTATAGGAAATGGAGAAATTCTTGTTATCTTTTACCATGAAAAAGATATAGGAAGGATTTTCTTAATTCCATTGGTCTGCATCTATATGTCACTTTCTTCCGTCTAGATTTTTTGCAGAGATGGTTAAATTCGAACTTTTATCCTTTCTATTTTTGTTGGGATTTCTGGTGGCATGAAGCATTTCTTCCATTTGAATAAAATTTTCAGCATGGACATAGAAATGTCGTAAATCTTTACATCCATGGATACGAAGTTCTTGCCAAAAAAGAGTTTGTTGATTCAAACCAGAATGAACTGCCATCAATTTTTCTCTATTAGTTGCGCCCTCAGCCTCCAATGCTTCCATATGGAATCTCTTAAGATATTCACCAAGTAATTCTTCCGGCTTTTGTCTAATGTTGGCTAACATGTATGAATCTATTACCAAATCTTTATACATGTGAAATTGCGCTGTGAATTTATCGGAAAATTGTTCCCAACAACGAATAGTATTCTTCTGGTAATTCTTGTAACATTTAATGGCCGCTCCTTGAAAAGTGATCGGGAAAAGTATGCAGCGAATTGGCCCTGGAGTATTACATAAGTTCATCCAATTTCAAAGGTTACAAGGTGATCATCTGGATCAGTAGTCTCATTATATTCTAATGGGGGAATTCGAATGTGGGGAGGTGGACTAACTGCCATTATTTCTTCTGAAAAAAGATTTTTTTTGCAGGATAACATATTTATCTAGGTCGAGAATTCCTTTTTCCTTAAGCGCATCCATAATCATTCGATGTAGGATGTGTTCTTGGGCTGCTTTACTTTTGTCGCAACTTTCTCTGTCTCTTTGAATTAGGCTATTTGACTATTCAAGGGAACTTTCGGCATGACTTCCTTGGCTTAGCTCTTCACTCTTTGCCTCATTTGGAAATTGCATTCATCTTCTCCTTCCATGATCCTTAAAAGATTCTTGTGATGGATCTCCTTCAAAAAGTCTTTGCATAGCCATCATTTGTTGATGCAGATTCTGGACCCCGATCTCGTGGTTTTGCAATCTTATTAGGGTTAAAAGTTGTCAAACTTCCATATTCTCCAAGTAAAAGTTTGGAATTATGTTATCATCCAAAGTTGATTGTGTAGTAGCTTCTTCATTTGGATTGTCTTTATTATTCCTTGCTCTTACCGTTTTCTTCTTTTAAATGAAGAACTCTATACGATTAATTGGTGATGAAGGTTATAAGGGAGCGGAGATTCGAGCCCTTCTTCTAGCGTCAAAAATGTTAACAAGAAAACTTGTCAACACCTCAAATTCTGAGTTGGAATATGAACAATGCTTTCGAATCCTCCTTTCGTATGAGTGGAGATTGTTAAAGCTTTTCAGATAGGTAAAAATGATCAAAAACTCATCTTTGGTAGTAGTTACTCTCTTGGAAAATCCTTTCGAACGGATTGACTGAGAACTCCGTTGAAACCGCCTTTTGACACAGACAACGGAGCTTGTGCTAGGGACCTAATGGACTCTGAAATAGCTGAGTTGAGAAGGTTTCGACACTATCGAAAGGGATAACACTTGCAATCTAGTTGATTTGAACCGAGGCTTTTAGGAAATGAGAAAACTTAGGGTTTCGACTTGGTCGGATGCGGCTTTTTCGACCAATTCAACTGTAGGTAATCATATTTATGAAAAATAAGGAAATCTGAGCTGCTAGTAAGCAAGATTATCTCAATCTTCTTTTCATTGAACTCAATTGTACAACTTGACCAAATCCCCAATTTGATTTTAGAATAAGGATTTTTTAAGTTTAAAAAAAATACGGGCAAGAAATGGAAGAAATTGGATCCACAAAACCTAACCCTTAGGGTCTTATTTATAGGTGCTGGTCAGCACTTTTCGACCAAGTGCTTTCGACAAGGTCGGAAGGCTTACTTTTTTGCTTTTGTGCATATCTCTTAAGTCATGGCGTTCGATCCAGTTGGAAGGTCTATGTAGTCACCCTTTCTACTGCTATTGAAGACTATGCTTCCTTCTTTCTGGCATTGTTCCCTCGATTTCTTTGGAAGGCTTATTACTTTACCGCTTCTGACGTTATCGAAAGGTATTGTCCAGTTTCTTTGGACTAAGTCGAAAGGTGCATAGTTGCGCCCTTTCTTTAGCTGTAGCATGCCACATAAATTGATAAAGGAGTAGGCTTTTGATGCTGTTGAAACATGAGCTTCTTAGGTTTCGAATGAGTCGAAACGCTGTCGAGAGATCAGTTTCCGAAGAATCCATTCGAAAGCCTTCCATTGGACTGGCTTGGGACCTTATTTCTTCCTTCATGCTTTAAGATAGCTTTGACCAACTCGAAAGGGTTGACCTGGCTATTCATTGTAGTAAATGTTGACGAAACCAATCGGTACGAATGGTTTGGCGCGAAATGCTATAATCTTGCTATTCTCTGCCTTCGAAAGATATCTTTCGATCCCGTCGAAATTTTTTTGCTTATCTAAAACTTTGTCGAAACAACGTTTTGATCTTTTCAAAAGGTACTGCTAGGATCATCATCTTCTTGTTGAAAGCTTTGTCTGATACTGAGGCATATCACCCTAGCTTCTTCTGATCTTCATCAATTTTCTTGTTCCTTCTTTCATACATTTTTTCTTTGGAATATTTTATGGATAACACAGTGCTAGATGCCACAGTTGTGTGTTTCTGTTGTCTGATTCCAGTTATAACATTAACAAATTACACACGCTTAAGTGGTTGCACTATATATATATATATATATATATATATATATAATCATTAAATAAAGATTACATTTGGAAGTGTAATATTGCTTACAAACTTTGAAAATGGCAGAAAGTACATTTATTTTACAAGGTTGATAAAGTCATTGGGTTAGGAATTAGAGCACCTTCAAAATAGTTTTTTTGAATCGAGCAAAACATTGGAAAGATCAAGTTAGCTCCGCACCCATAGTTATTTCGATGATGATTCAAACAAAATATACACGTGCCTAGACGAAGGCTTGCAAGCAACAAAAACATGAAAACTGGAATCCTAATTACCCATGACCCCATTGCCATATATAAGCAAATGAATAGAGACGACCAGATGGTTACAGCCTTTATTCATCATACTGAGAAACTGTACTGATTATGATGTTTTGTACAGTGCTACGGTTCGCCAATTTATAGGCAGTTTGAGCCATCTATCATCAGTTGCCAAATGGGAATTCCAACTTATTTAATAATCTATTTAGGGCAGTAACGTGATGCTTAGCTGTATCCTACACGCTTGTTGTAGTGGCTTGCAAAGTAGCATGATGCTTAGCTATAGAATGCACTATGGCAGATGTTTCCCCTTTTTTTTTCCTCTTTTTTTTTTTTTAATAAACTAGGAGCATGTCGGACCGCAAATTGGTTATATGTTATATATTTACGAGTTACAAAATGTAACCATACTTTTTTCAAATAAAAATCGAATTAGACGATTGTTGAACAAGCGTTTGTGTTTAAAATGTGCTAGACGTCTGTTGAACAAGCACTTGTACATATGACGCTTGTTAAACAAACGTCTAGACCGTCTGTTGAATAAGGGCCCATTTCTCAGACACCTGTTGAACAAGTGCTTGAGAGTTAGACGCTTATTCAACAAGCGTCTGAGTGCTGAGAGCTTGTTTAACAAGCTCCCAAACAGATTGAAAATTCTCAAGCTATTAGTCTGAATTTGTAATCAATTGCAAATTTGTAATCCCTATTAGAGAGTGTTTAGGGGTTATGTTTCACATTTTGTACTATGTAACATGCTGTTAGAGATGCTCAAAGGATCCGTTCTCAATGAACAATGATGGGACATTTGAGCGAGTAATTTGAACGGCGTATTTGAACGAGGAAGTTTGTTGAAATGAGAATGCATTTGCTGATGTGCACAAGGTATTTGAGCAGAGTATTTGAAATGTGATTTTTAATTTAATTGATTTATAATTAATTAGTTATTTGTTTTTATTACGTAATATGTGTTTAATTAAAATGAAATAAAAGTACAAAATTGAAATACATTCAAATTAATTATACAATATTTTAAAGATGCAGATAAAATGATATAACTGCAATGTTTCATTGCAGCCCTGCTTTAATAATTTCATATCTTATGGTGTTTTGAAGTGTTGTTTTTTCATTATCTTCGCGCCATTGAACATGTTTAATTGCTCTATTTGCAGTAGTTCTCATATTATAACATACCTCATAGTATTAGTTTAGAACCAAATCGGGATCATCATCATATATAAGCCATAAAATCTAGATCAACATTATTATATTTTCATATAAAATTGTGTATAGTCATTATAGCAACGACAACTTTTACTTCCGTTTCAAATGAATATCTTGACATATTCTTCAAAATGGTAAACCTTTTCTTCCATATTTTAAATGTTCTCTTAACTGCCATACGTAAACTTGAATTGATAGAAATTAAATTTTCATTGATCGATTTTGGTTGATTTGCAGTTTTATGAAAATGAGAAACACGATAACAGTTTTTTCGATAATGTGGGAAATATTGAAGTTGATGTGGATATCAAGAATCTACTACATAATATTGTCCAGGTGGAGTGTGAGAAAAGCTAGGATTTGCTTCATTTATAACTATATTAAAATTTGTATTATCATACGCAGTACATTCCCAACCAGCAATAACATTAGTGAACTGTAAATCGAATGAGCATGCTGCTTAGATATTCTCTGTAGCAAAATCTTTTCGTTCAATATATGGAATAACTCGATCTGCAAGTAAGTGTACCATTACGTACGTACTGTATGTAGCATCAACGCTGTTTCTAAAATGACGTTAGTACCGGTTTGAAGTTTTAATATAGTCTAGAACCGTATTAAATTGAGGATCATCTAGCTTAATAATATCTTTAGCAAATAACAGTACAATTTCTAAAACAGCATGAAAATAAATTGAAATTGTGCGTTCTGATTTTTGAAATCGTTCGCTCATTTGTCAGTTTGAAAACACTGCTGCTACGGTGTGTGCGAATATAGCAACCGCTTCTCTGATATTAATACCTTCCATTGATGTCATACCATAATTTTCTACCATGTTGCATAACGAGAGAAAACATAGCATTTTCATTTGAAAATTATGTTGACAATGTTCTTGATGCCCAATTAATGTATCGTCCACCCACCCACTGTACACCGGTATAGTTTAATGAGTAAATTTAGCTAATATCATTTCTTCTTCTTCGCAGATACGTCAATGCTATGATTAAATCCTAGATATCTTCGTATTCAGAATATGTTACCGAATCAACCATTGTTAATAGTTGAGAGAAGAGTAATGAGCGAACCCAATGCATACTACAAGATTATTTTAATTTTTACTTCACACCGGTCAAGGCTGACAACCGAATGCAGAATTTCATAGTGCATATGGACCCTAGTTCAGATTTATTTTGTCATATCGAAGAAGAGTTGCTTTCTAGGAAAATTACTGTACGACGTGATACTTGTGCTGAGAATGAGAATCCCAAGAAATTAGAAAATTACAGTGGAGTCATTTGTAATTTCCAAAAATTACCTTTCACCTGTTCTACATCCTTGCACTTTTTACACCGTCACACAACCCCGATCTCCAAGAACTACGCAAAAAACCTAACCACCCAACCATAAATTGCCACCATCATCGCCGATCGTGCATTGTCCACGCAAAACATACTCCGTCTCTTGATCACAGCAGCAACCATAGTTCCGATTTTGCGGATTATGGTTAACCTAATGTGCTCGATTCCTTAAGTTAGCTGGCTTGTTGTGCTTTTATTGCTGCCGCTCCTTAGATACCCAGCTAACTTAAGGAATCTAAGGAGCAGGTATTTCAAAAAAAAGCAAAAAAAAGGCAAAAAATGCAGGTATTTTCAACCATTCGCATCCGCACATGTCAGACTTGAATTGCTCAAAATACTGCATTGTAAATAAAATTTGCCAAATCTCAGAATATACAGTAAATAATAATCACATATCATAGACACAGAGTAAGAAATGCAGCGGAAGTAAAAGAGATAGTAGTTCATGAAGCTACTATGAAAATATATCAGAGTTAAATAAAATACAACAGAATAAATAAAGTACAACAGAAGTCTCAAGACGATAACCAAGTACAAGCTGAATAGAACAACAGAACTGGAACAGATAAAACTAAATAAGCAGATGATCTCCAGCGATTCCAATCTCCAGAAAGTGGAATCCAAATCTGTGAATAACTCAGGCTGACCCGAGCGTAAATAAAAATACAAACGCTCGAGTCAGGACAATATATACTTATATAATGTAAACCAACTCAAGTGACCTGTAATAAGGTACAAGTAACTTAAAGGATGCCTGGGACCGCCCATCCTCTAAGGATCCGTTAAACTATTTACTATATAGTAATATTACGCTATTATAATAATGTCTACAGTAAAATAAACTTACTTTTAAATAGCGTTCCAGGCTACCCATATCATCCTTCACACATCATAGTCCCAGCAGTCCATCCAATATCATGACATCTCCACACCGAGTGACTGTTAGAGGATACTACACGGGCTACGGGAGAAAAACAAACTCGTAGTAAAGGCTCGGTATGGTAGGTGACACGGCACACAAGGCAATGCCAGGGTAGATATACCAATTACGCACATGGGCTGGTGGTAACGCAACAGCCACATACGCCCACCTCGGAACACACTCCCATATCAAAATCAGAGGATGGTCATTTAATCAATCACAAGTAAGAGTTTAGTATCGAAGGAATGTGTCCGATCGGAGGAATGACCTCACTTGGCCCGAGATCGCTCCTGTTTTAGCCACCTTATGTCAACTCACGCGAGTTGGGTCCACGTAATATACCTCAAGAACGTCGCCACCATCCTACTTCATTCTGGAATCTTCACCGCGTACACAGTTGTTAAAGTGGTTTTCGGTATCGACAGAGAGTATGCCAGATATACGATCCCGGTCTCTTTAACAACCAATCGTTATTGTAACCCATGGTTATAATTTTAAAGTATAATATTTTATACTTCAAAATAGAATATCATTTCAAATCTAAATCTTTATCAAAATAAAGATTAAATCATTTCCAAACCATTTCAATATATCAAAATAGCATACCCTTTCAAAACTTCCTTTTCAAATCATTTCAATATATCGAAATATCATATCCTTTCAAAACTTCAGTACAAATCATTTTAATATCAAAATATCATTTCAAAGATAGTTTATACTTCGAAAACCCAAAATCATTCTTTATTTCAAAACTATATTTATTTCAAAAACAATATCATTTCCATTCCAAACATATATTCACTTTTCAAAATAGTTTATACTTTCAAAGTTATAACTCTTTCGAAACAAAAACATTGAAATCATCACACTTTAAAAATCAGAACATTTTGAAATCATACATTTGCAATCATCCTTTAATTCTATACATTTACAAATTTATTAAATTAAACCCAAATTTAAATTTCGATTTAATTTAATTCAACCATCATTTTCAATTCAAATTCAGTTTACTAACAAACCATTTCAAATCTTATCAAATTTAAATATAGGTTTAATCCACAAAATACAATATTCAATCTTTAGTATATTTCAAGGTTTGAATATCCCACCTTTCATAAGTCCAATATCATTTAAATAAACTCAAATGATATATACTTCAAATATTCATTTATCAAATAAATTAAATAAATCAGAAATCAAATATCCTTTCAAAATATCAAAATGTCAAATATTATTCAAAACATCATTCATTTTTATTCATTTAAATAACTTTTAAATCCCTTCATTTTATTTAGGAATTAATTACCATTCCAAACTTACGTTTCAAAAGATTTTATATCAAAAATAAAATCTCTCCATTTAAATCATTTAAAGTCAATTCTTATATTTATTAATTAAATATTAAATTTCCAAAACTTAAATCCTTCCATTTAAAGCCATATAAATGTCTCTTCATTATCTTTAGAAATTTAACATTTAATTTCCAAAATTTTATCATTTTTCCAAAGATTATTTTTTCCATAAAAGTTATTAAAACAACAAAAATATACTTTCCGTAGCACTTAAAAATGCTACGTAAAGTTATAGTTTGAAATAGTTCATTTGACAAAAGACAGCGTTTAAGTGCTGTAATAGATTTCCTTTAAATTTCAAATAACATAAATGTTAAGTTTAACCACTATAACATTTACAAAGTGCTATAATAGCCTTTATTTCAATTTAACCTTTTAGTTCATTTAAAACAACTACAACATTTACAAAATGCTGTTAAATCAAATTCAAGGCTTCAATACAAATTTCACCAACAGTTAATTTTAATTTAAACCATTTAACTTATAAAATCATAAAATTTCACATTTTAAAATCATCATTTCAATACTCTTATTTTTATGATTTTTATAAAGTTAAATTTCATCCAAAAATCAAATTTTAACATAATTTCTTATTTAAATTAAAGTATTAAATCCCATTTCTTTAATTAATTTTATTACTTAACCATTAAGTTTTAAATTACCAAATTATAACTTATTTCTATTTATTTTACTTAATAAAAATGTCATTTTAAAAAAAAAGTTCAAAATTTCCCACAATAAGTTATATTTCAAAATTTTGACTTAAAACATTCATTTATTCACATTTTCATTTATTCAAAACTCACTTTTATTTTTATAAAAAATCATTTTATTCATTTTAATTCAAAATATTATACTTTTGCTTTTAAAAATAATTTTTAAAACATTTCAGAAAATAATTTATAATCCACGGGTCTGTATATAGTTTTCTAGCCTAGGTCAAGTGATACGGATGTATATCGTTTCAATCCGCAGTTTACAAAGAAAACTCGGGTTCTATCATTTCAAACCCGCAGTCCCAAGTAAAATGAATGATTTTGAAAACCGCTCAGGCTTATCATTTCAGCCCATAACGATTTTCCCTTATTCTAAAGTCCGTTCGGGTATGTATCATTTCAACCCATAGTGATTCTAGTCTACAGGGAACTTGCAATGGTGATAACTGATATAAATAACTGAAATAGCATGAAATAACAGTAACATGTGATATAATAGGTGTGAACATCATGTGATAATAATATAGCAGTTATAACAAGATGATATAAGTTACAGATTCAAATGATGTCCGTTTACCAACTATATAAGTATATATTAGTCTGGTGAGATTTACTCACATGTTCAAAGCTAGAGATAGCCGTCCAAGCACACAACATAAACTCTATGAAGGCACGACAACTCGAATACGATTTGAGAGTGGAGAGCCAAATATAGTTGCCTTGTATACATATAAACAAAACAATTCAAAATACATAAGTTTTCAAAGCCAAATTACACTAGACAACACTAGGAATCAAAGCCTAAAACAAAGACAAATGCTTTGCACTTGTTCTCAACTTCACATACTTCAGTTATGAACTGAAATAGCACAGCCAAGGCATGGATTAAGGTCTAGTTTGGGTCCCTATAGGGTCGGCCATGCATAGAGCAAAATGGTGCGCTAGTTGGTGAGGCAAAAGGCTAACATTTCAAGACAAAAGCATGGATTTCAAGGCAACTTATGGGCTCGGCCAAGGCATGGAGGACATGGCTATTTCAGGTGGGGTCAGTAGGTGGTGTGCAGAGGTGTCTCAGGTCTGGAACAAGCTGGTAGTGGTGGTGTTTGGTCGGCCATGTGGAGGTTTGGAGGTGGTAGACATGGATGTGCTCGGTCTATGGACAAAATGTGGAGTTTAGGTTGGAATTTTTTTTAGAGGATCATCTACAAGGGCTTGGCTTGGGGTTTTGGCCAGAAAGGAGGTGGGGATGGTGGCATTCTCAGGTGGTGGTGGAGGCGGCATGACAGGTGGTGGGGTGGCTGAACCTATAAGAGAAGAGAACAAGTGCAAATCCATGTCAACACAATGAAAAGTGAGAAAGGAAAAAGAAGTTTTTACCAAAACTTGAGCAAGATGATAATGGCCGAATTTTTTTTCAGTTTGAGAACATAATTTACGTGAAAATGGAAATGAGGAAGTTGACTGAAGAATATGACAAGGTCAGCCAATAGTAATTGCAAGTAATGGTTGAAATGAAAAGATAAGAATGCAAAAGGACTAAGGCAAATAAAGAGTCACAAAACCTTTCAAATTTCTTTTAATTTACTTATATAAGATTAAATTACTGAAAATAATAATTATTTCAGTTAAAATTTAG
The DNA here is from genome assembly GCA_030765085.1 of Allium cepa. Taxonomy (NCBI): domain Eukaryota; kingdom Viridiplantae; phylum Streptophyta; class Magnoliopsida; order Asparagales; family Amaryllidaceae; genus Allium; species Allium cepa. The sequence continues at coordinate 506,124,186 of CM060941.1, read as the reverse complement.
AAAATGAAAAAAAATATAAAAATATATGTAATTATTTATTAATTATATAAGGTTAAAATGAGAAAATAGCACAAAATTGCAAACTAGACTAGAAAAATTTGAAAATAACGGAATAAATTTTAGAAAAATTATATGGACTTGGAAAAATATTTATAACAAAGATAATAACATAAAAATAAAAATTCATTCACAAAATAAATAAATAAATTTTAATTAAATATAATTTAAATAAAGAAAATAGGAGAAAAATGGAAACTGGGCTTTAAAATTTGGAAATAAATTCAATAAGCTTTGGAAAAATTCATACATCACTTTAAAAATATTTAAAAGTTAAAATAAACATAATATAACATAAATATACAAATTAGAATAAGATATATCAAGTAAAAATATAATTTATATAAATTAAAACAAAGAATATTGTTAAATAACCCTATATACATACAATATTGTAAAGGGCATAACTTTCACAATTTAAATCCAATTTCAACGAAACGAAAAGCAGTATTCATGATATTAAATCTATTTTCATAATAAAATATAAAATTCAAGAACTCAAATATTTAAATTTAAAAATTTAAAAGTCAAAGTTTGAACAATTTTGACCACAAATCCATTTTTCAGGAAAATATTCAATTTATACTAGTTTGAAACTATAATTCATATAATAATCAAAATTCATATTTAAAAATGAAATGTTTGAAATAAAACAACTTTAAAATAATTTCAAACTAAAAATAAAGTCAATTTAAAAATATAAGAAAAATCTAGGGTTGTTACACCCAACGTGCTCCAAAATACTCCTAAGGTATCTTGACTACACCGCTGCCCGAAAAATAGGGCATCCAGAGCTTAAAGGGAAAAACAACTTCCGGGTCAGTCATGGGACTGGTGTGAGAACTCAAAGTACGATGTTTTTGAAAACAAAAAGGTATCTCATAAGACCACGCCGCACATAAACACCGAACGGGTTTTTACCTTATGATAACCAAAACTCTTTATTACGTAAAATTCGAGGATATTATTCTTAATGACTTTCTTTGGAAACATTTGAAAATAAACTTATTAATCTTAACCGAAATTGTTACATTGATTAAATTACAGCATAATAGGTCTACAATCAAGTCCGAAGGTTCTTATTGAAAAATAGATTTCCATACAAATGACCAGGTGAAGGGACTACCTTCCGACAGTACATCTCTAGAAGAATGTACCGAGAAACAATCACAAAGTTTCTCTGTCAACACAAGACCGGCCTACCTCTGTAACTAGATAGTACCGAATATGTCATCCCCCGATCGTTACCGACCTTATCCGAGAGCTCTCTTCGCATACATCCACATTAATTTACATCCCGAACGTCATAGCATGAAGAAGTATATCTAGAAGGGGATTATCATAACCTACTTGGGAATGACCCACTTAGCCTTGCTGCATCTAACCCTGTTTCGGTCATTTCCAGTTGATGAGGCTCGAGGCTACGATTACCTTTTCACATAGCACATCTTCTTTCACTTTGAATGCCACATTGCCATTCCACATTCACACGACTGATTTCCACAAACGTATAACTGCCTAAGCTTGTATGTCTTGTAAAGGGTGTTAAGCCAATAAAAGTGTCTTCTCCGCCACCGACTGATATACTTTTATAGAAACCACTCGATATGATTTGGAATGCAAGGTCAAGCATTCATCTATACAAGTTCGTTCTGGGACCGAACGAAACCGAAGGCACTTTCCTCGGCCATTACTAGGCGAGAAGCCCTTGTGGCTTTGAGGTTTTTCATAACAAGAGACCACTGCTACAATATAGTGCATCAGGAGTTTATCCCCAATTAATCAACAATTAGTCCCTCGTTATTATTCGTCTCAATATTTTCGTCTTCAAACATCTTCATTCTTTGAATACGTAAACTGGTTCGAATTGGTTTTTGGATAAGAATCAACCAAATCCGACCCCGGTTCCTTCAAAATCCAATCATCGATAAAAATGATGTAATTAGGTGATTGTTTTTCGATTCATTCATTTCCTTTACTAAAATATCTCGAGAGATATATATTTTCAAAATATTCTTTTAGTGGATATGGAATCATTTAAACCTCTTTTTGAATATTTCTCAAATCATTTTTAAAGAGTATCTTTTGAGAAAATAGGATTATAGAAATCATTCTAATTTTATTCAAAATCAATTTCCGTATTCAACAAGTGCTATGGGCAGAATAACGGTGAGATCACCTTTTAAATTCTACGAATAAGACAAGTTCCCTCTTTGGATTTTAATAATGAGTATAAGAAGATTATTTCTATAAAATCCAAGTTGAGCATTCGGGCTTTCCTTTCGATATGTTCTACCGCTCGCCTAAAAGAGAAAACCGAGGCCATGTAAGTTCAGGGCACTAGTTGCTCCATCCCTGACATTAGTTACACACCTTGTTTTCACTTTTAGATCTCACAGGCGGGACTCATGTACTAGTCGTTTCCGTATACTCATTTTCTCTTTTTAAATCACTTAACTTCTTATTTAACCATCTTTGAATTAATGTTAAATTGTTCAAATTTCCTTTTAAATGCTTTATTATTTACTTAAAAACATTTACTAAGGATTTGGGAAAGAATTGTTAAGTTTCAACCTTCATTTCAAAAGTTACAGAAAAGCGTTTGCAGAAAGTGTTGCAAAAAGTGCTTTAAAAGCTATATTCTTCAAAACAACTTTTATATCATTTAGAAAGTCATCTTTTCAACTTAAATCACTTTTAAAACATTTTGAAAGATTTTTAGAATTTATTTCATATTTTTAAAATACTAATTTCATCAATTTCTAACTTTGGTTATTTAGTGCAAAAGTTGGATTTTCCTTGAAAATTGATTTTGCCATATTTTAAAATATACAAAATGAAATCTTGATTTTTCTTTTTTTTATGAAAGAAATGGATATAAGGATTCAGAAAATTCTTACTTCGAAGTGTTACGAACTATATTCCACTTCGTATGTTCGTTTGAACTTTTGACGCGTAAAAACGAACCACCGTTATACGACGCATCAAATTTTTGCGTATTTTGAGATTCATATCCAAACTTTGCCGAGAAAAATTTAAACACTTAGAAACAATTTCTAGAACATATTTAAGCATTTTTCAAAGGTATAAATGATTCCATATCACATTTTATTTTATTTGGAAAGTGTTTTCCGTGTGAATTAATCTCGTGTATATCGTGACTTGTTTCAATATTTTCATGCAATAAACAACATATGGAAATCAATATCATAACTAAACATCCAAATGAACATAACACAACATTTTAACTAAATATATACATATAAATTAAGAGTTCTCACCTTAATCGCAAATGAATTAACTTTAAAGTGATTATAACTTTCATAACTTCAATCGAGTGCTCACAGATGCTTCTTTTAAGGCCTCTAGGTGGCTTGTTTTGACTTGTGGAGGTTTTTGGTGCTTTGGGCCATGAGTTTAAGGGGAGATTGGGCTCGACTTGATGGTGAAGGAGTGGGTCGTGGGTTGTGAAGCAAGTAGGAGGAGTTTGAAGTGGTTCGGACGGTGTTTTGTCGATATTTTCTTTATTTTATTTTTGAAAATATTTTGGCATAACTTTGTTAAGGTTGGAAGCCATTAAAGGAGGTAAGAAGAAACTTGAAATTTTAAGAAGAAGAAGTGTGAGGGTATGTATTTATAGAAAATATTTGAGAATAAAATATAGATTTGTGTTTTTACTTAAATAACCTTCCTTAAGAATTAAGTAAACTTATTTAATTCAAAACTTACCATCCACATCACATCACACTTTTAAAATTCAAATACTTTAGAATTAAGTAAAGAATAAAAATGATTACTTTACTTTATGTCACATTTCTTTACTTTATGTCACTTTTCTTTACTTTATGTCACTTTTCTTTACTTTATGCCACTTTTGATGTGACATGTGTTTTGTCTTCTTTAGTTTACTTTTGCTAATTACTTTCTAGAATTTTCTAAGTGCGATTACTAAAAGTAACATTGTTTAGTTAATTGTTAACTATCTTTATATGTTACCATATTTAATAAATTGTATACATAAAGGTGCAACAACGTTGCGACAACTTTAAATAAACAAAACGTTGATTTTTGACAAAATGTTTTACGGTCATATTTTGACATTTTATTTAAGCTATTTATTTATGTAAACCAAATTAAATAATAAATTTGTATAATGTCATTTAAAAATATAAACACTCATAAATAAATTAAAATAATTTATTAAACCATTTAAACTTACTTTTCTGAAATCATGATTTTATCACTTTTGTCGACATAAGCAAATGTTACTATTTTAATGTATATTTCTATTTCCAAATCCTATGTAATATTGTTTGAATCATAAAACCATTTATATTTTATATTTAAAATCACTTTAAATACTATATTTTAAAGTGGTTAAATTTTGGATCGTTACATAATTTGTGATGTATTCTGTTCGGATGAACACTGTTATTAATTTCCTTCAAATATAATCCTTATTTTATTTACTGAGAAAATATGTTTTAATTTTTATTGCTTTTATACAAAATTAAAAAATCAAGATGAAAGGATTTCTTTGTTTTTTCGTAGCTTTGTGCAAAAATTATAATTTTTTTCCCATTTTGTATGTTTTAGTGTCATGAACTACTAGAGTTTAACAATTAGTCTTCCATTTCATCTCGGTTTTCATTCAAAATTTTTGTGTTGGCAAAACAAAATAATCTTGTAATATCCTTTGTTTGAAGTCATGATAAACTGATTACTTTTGCATACATTTGTACCTATATGGTTTTCAAGTATGTAGTTTTAATAATACTATGTTAAATAAACTCTAAGTCACGTCTTTGTCCTTTTCTAATGGTCTGTTTCGATTGTCTTAAATAAGCTTTTTTTTGTTTTGTTTTTTGAAAGCCAATACCAATCTGTTTGGACTTTCAAAAAGAAAAAAAGATAGCTTATTTAAGTCGGATCCAAATGAAATATTAACTTTTCCGTTGTCTACCTCGATCGTTATTGTTTCGAATTTTTCTTTTATTAAAAAGAAATCTTGAAACTTTCGGCTTAAAATTAATTTTTACCTGATTGATCTTGAAGAAATATAGAATTTTGTAGTGTATAAAATTTTGTGTCACCGTCCAACACCATAAATTGTCGAAATTAAATCACTGAATTTATAAATTTTCCCCACTTCCTTTAAGCATCTACAATTAAGCATTTTCAATAAATATTGAAACCAACAAAGTTAAAGGTTTATCTATGGTTACACTTTCTCAGTTTTTTGTCATAGCAAAAAATATAAAGTTTGTGTTAAAATCCAGGTTGGACTTTTTTAAGTTAGTCAAATCACTATTTTCATAACATATAGTCTGTTCCAAATTTTTCCATGATGGTGATTTTACAATGGATTACTAGTTTGCAGTATAACAAAGGTTGGGTTTGAATAACATAAATCATGTTTTATTACTTCGCTCCATATGATTATGTTTACAACTACTGTGGTATAAGGATGTTGCGTCCATAATTGATAATTATTTTAGATTTTTGGACATCGTATTAGTTCAGCCCATCTTTAATAATAGTTGTAATATCTTTGTTGTCGCCTTTTTTCGATGTAAGCGTGAACTACCAAAAATGTCCTCTACATATATTATCAAATCTTAATATCACCTAAAAATAGGATCTAATATATAAACTTCATTTACCAATTCAAAATGCTCTTTTATAAATATTACCAAATCTCATTGTCACTTAAAAATATGATCCAATAAATAAACTTTTTTTACCAGTTCAAAATCCACATCAACAAGTATTACCAGATTTTAATATCGCTTAAAATTAGATCAACAAGTAAACTTCTTTTACAAATTTGGTCTTTATTAATTAATAATAGAAATAAAATTCAAACTAACTAAAAATTAGATGTTGAAACATTGAATAAAAATTCAAAGCAACTACACCTGACTGCGTTAAACATATATAATTTGTAGAAAAATAATTCACGCGCAAAGCGGGGCATATATATATAAGTGTTAGGGCACGCACTTCGGGAATCATAATTGCATGTGCCTCACGCATAATTTTTTTTTATAGATTATATATGATTAACTCATTAAAGAAAAAATGGTTTGCACAAATATTTAGCCATGTTTTTATGTTGAATTAATGTGTAATTAATTTAAACTTTTTTTTTCTAAGTTGCAAACATCTAATTTTTTTTAGGTTGAATTTTATTTATATTATTAATTAATAAACAATGAAAAAAAAGCTTCTTGGTCCTATTTTTAAGTGTAGATGGACATTTTTAATTTGCAAAGAAATTTAATTGTTAGATCCTAATTTTAGGGGATATTAAGATTTGTTAATATCGAACAAGTTTAACTGTTAGATCCTATTTTTAAGGAAAATTTGTTAATACTGTAGAGGGGCATTTTTTTTGACATCAAAAAAGTGTGACACAAAGGTATTACAACTATTATTAAAGATATATACAAACACATGTAAAAGCCCAATAATCAAACCACCTTCCACTCCACTAAATCTTTTGTGGCGCACACATGCCAAAATAAAAGCTATAAAATGTAATTGTTGTTTGGTGAAATGGTTCCTGCACTTATTAATCGAATTAAACGTTGCAATTACTGTGATGGCTTGTGAATTAGAATGCATTAGTTACTTGTGAAACGAAGAAAGTGCATGGCAAAAGTCGCTTATAATTGTTATATAATTATCAAATCTTAAATTTCAAATAAGTTCTCAAACTCACGTCTCAAGTTGAGATCTTGGATTAATATCATATTCTCTCAAATGAGATAAGTCTCGATTAACATGTAAATTATGTTTAACTAGTGCGAAACCGTGCTACGCATACGAGTTTTAACTAACTTTTTGTGATTTCATGCGTGAATATTATGAAGATAATTAACTTGGACATTTCATTTAATTCATTTCTTACCAAATGAATTTAAGAATTCAAAATCGGTGTTCTTTTCTTTGTAGCACCATTTTTCTAAATTTTGAACTGTGTTGTTACTCGGGAAATAGAACACATCTATAAATACTTCATGCTCATTAGAGTGTACAAACAAAGATATGATTATACAAAGTTCCCATAAAAATATAATTGTTTCGGTGGAGATATTAGATGTAGGAAACAAACATGGAGCACATTAGACCTTTTTTTAGTGACAACATAAAGAACATTTTATTGCTAGATTTGTGCAAATGCTAGATTGTGCAAAGGCATTCCTAGAAAATACATGAAAAATATGGATCTTACTATAACTATAGGGTATCAAGAGTAATAAAAATAAGATCGAGGGATAACAGAATATAAACAATAAGTAAAATGCATACACTTTATGATTCTATATGACGTCAATTCGAAATAGCATTTTTTCCTAATATGATTAACGTTCTCAATATTTCAGACATTTGTTTTTTTAGATTACCTTTCTGAAAAAACATTTGAAATGGTAACGCAGAGCACATAATAAATACTCACAATTATAGCTCATTAGTCAAGTTCATTGTTGTATTTTCATTAAATATAGAAATCAGAACATATGATTTATTTGTAAATGCCCATGAAGCGAGAAAAGGATATAGTACTCAAAATAGGAAGTATTTGCATCAAATACAGAAGTAGGAATATTTTTTTTTCAAACACGTGTGCCAAGAGCAAGAAGAGGATATGATGCTCAAATTATAGATTTAGCATAGGATAACCATTTGGAAGCCAGTAGAGCCACGTAACTGGCCATAGTGCCAATAATCAAAAAAATTGTAATTGGAGTGATGCTATTAAATACAATATTGATATCTAAAATAAGGAAAGTTGTAGAAGATACACATAGTGCAAGATATAACTCAAAATAATAAACAAAAGTGACAACTATGGAAGTGTTTGTCAAACGTATAATCTTCAAACTGCAAGAAAACAGTAGAACCAAAAGATTGAATTGATTAAAATTAAAACAGCCTAAAACCTATCAGTAAACATAACATCTAAACTTATTGAAAAAACCTTTGATTTTCTGCACTGCTAAAATACAAATATAAGGAATTTGACATTGGTTGAAGTTGATGCAACAATCTTGCAATACGATATTTATAGGCATACAGTAACGAAAAATTTAAATCACGTGCTCTAAGATTACACTACAACAACTAAACCTTCATAATAAATAAGTAAGCATCATAAAAAAATAAGTTGCATCATACAAAAATACATAGGTGCCATGGATGATTTTAAACCTTAAAACAATCAAGCCTTAAAGTCATATAGTAGAGCCAATATAAGGTCGATCAAGTCATTGGCCTAATCGGATTCTTTTAAACATATTATCTCTTTCAGCTACAGGCTTGGCTTTGGTCTTGCAATTTTTCTCGCTTATTTTTTTTAACCTTTGACTTGAGGCTTCTAAATACTGATTTGTCCCTTTTTCCTTCTTAACCTCATTTCAATTTCATTATCTTTCTTATTCTATGACGATTGTAGAAAAGTATAAAAATGTAAAATTGTATAGAAGTACAGCATTTACTATTATTGAAACTGATGACATATATGCAGTTATTCCTTATGATCTAAATATTTATTGTAGTGCTGCTATTAAATTCCATGACTATTAGCAATAAAAATTTATGCAAGTTCTATGAGTTCATTTCTGCAAAAAAAGGTTTAAATTTTAGCTTTAGTTATTAAACCAACCTTTTAGATATTGAAGCTGCCCATGTACATCTGCACCAAGCAGCGAATCTCTGCTCTTTACCAATAATCGTAAGATGGACCAAAAATAGTTAGCCTACCTATAGATCTAAAAAAATTATTAGTTAATGCATAGGGCTATTTGCTAATTCAAACAAAAATTAAATATCAAGAACACAAATTTTATAATTGACAGTTAAAGATTCCTGCAGCAACCACACCCTTTAGACTTTTACGGTTTCTTAGTTTCCAAGATTATTGATAAAACTGTTAGTCCGTGAGATGATGGTTTTGATGACAACAACCTTATAATAGATTATAAAATATAAATACTAACAGTATAAGTTTAGATATATATGTATATGCAGGACTTAACCATGGAGGTACCAAGAATGAATACTGTACAGTATAGAGATTCAAGATATCAAGATTGAAGACTCATGAGTATCAAGATTATCAAGAGTTCAAGACTTCAAGAATAAGTATTTTTATTAGGAAATTTTGTTAAAACTCCTAGAAAAGCACTGACATCTTAAAATCTAATTTATCCGTGGAATGGAATCCACTTCGAGCCTGTTAAAGGGATGAAACCCTAAGTATGATGGAACCTACGAAAAATCTAGTGGAATATTGTTTTGTATCCGCTAATTTTTATTCAAATGATTTTACAAAAATTATCTTGTTTTCAAAATGATTTCAAAACTTTCCTTTTAAAAGATTCAAAAACCTCTATCCTGATTTTAAATAATTTTAGCCTCAAAATCATATTTAATTTCAAAGTGAAATTACTCATGATTTTAAACTATCTTTTAATGTAATATATTTAACTTTTAAATAAATATAAAATTATAGTTAAATTCTATATATATATATATATATATATTATTCTCTATATTTACTTATGAATTTTAACTATAGTCAAGTATATTTATAAAGTTTAAAATTGTTTTAATATAAGATAAAGGTTATTTTCAAAGAAAATCAAATCATCAAAAATTGCCTTGGGATGCCGACATACTCATGGTGACCATGTCGACATAGTGTCAGTTAAGTTTAAAATTTAAATTTCAAAAGAAGTGTCTATTCGCCAAACTCTTCACGAATGGACATGGCTGTTGTTCTTCTATAAATAAGGGTTAGTTTCAACGAATTTTATATCAGATTTTTCGGTTTTTCACTCCTCTTCCTCTTCCACTTTTCTTAATACATATTCTTACCATTACTCTGCCGAAATCAACATTGAATCGAACTCGATCATTCTAGTTTGATTCTCTATCACTATCTCAACAAGATCCTCGGTGCTATTCAGAGTTATAGGCTTTTTGTAATCAACTTAGCGAGAAAAGGTGTGATTGTAGCCTTGAAAATCAATCAAGCGAGATAAGGTGTGATTGTAGCCTTAGGAAATCAATTGGGTGAACTTATTGCTCGTAAAATCAAGTGGGTGAACTTGTTGCCCGAAAAACCAAGTATCTCTACCCAAAGGATTGTGATTCTAGAGAGTGTACCTCGTAGCCTTGAAATCGAGGGTGTAATTGTAAAGATTGCTTTTGAAAGGAAATTCGTACTTGTGTTGCGGGACTGGATGAAAGGTAACTCCTAACTAGTATAAAATCTGGTGTGTTCTTTCATTTACTGCTTTTTATTTTATTTCTGCATCTGTGTTTGTTTCTGTGATCATATCTGTGTCTGTATGTTGCACACAACTGTGTCTAAATTAACATAAACTCAAAAAGATTTAGTAATTCTTTATAAACACTATTCACTCCCCTCTAGTGTTAATCCTAGATCCGTTATTTGCATTTCTCACAATTAGTATCAGAGCAAGGTTTTCAAAGTTTCATAATCTGATTTTCGAAAAGTTTTTAAAATGGCCATCAACACTAGTACTATTGCTAACACTAGTATCCCTATCACTGGTTCATTTGTAAAAGGTCAGTCTACTGTCAGACCACCACTTTTTAATGGCAGTAACTATGCATATTAGGCATGTAGGATGAAAATATATTTACAATCTGTAGGATTAGACACTTGGAATATTACACAAACTAAATATTCTGAACCCACAACTGATTTTGCACAGTGGACCGCTGAGCAAAAGACTGTTGCACAACATAATTCTAAGGCAATGAATATTTTGTTTCGTTCACTAGATAGAAACAAATTCAATAGAGTGTCAGTTTGTTAGTCTGCATATGAAATCTGAAAAACTTTGCAAGTTACTCACGAAGGAACAAGCAAAGTTAAACAGACCAAAATTTCCATGCTCACAAATCAGTTTCAATTATTTAAAATGAATTTTAACGAGTCTATTTCAGATATGTATAGTAGATTTCAGGATATTGTGCATTCTCTAATATCTTTGGGAAAGGAATTTTCTGAAGAAGATCAAGTCAGAAAGATTTTAAATTCTCTTACTCCAGAATGGGATCAAAAGACACTTGCTATCAAAGAGGCAAATGACATTAGTACTTTAAAGACGGAAGAATTAATTGGAAATCTAATGTCGTATGAAGTTCAAATGATCGGGAGAAGAGAAAGCAAAGCATCTGAAAAGAAATCAATGGCATTCAATGCATTGACTAATGGATCAGATTCAAACAGCGATAATGATGAAGAGATAACCTTAATGACCAGAAATTTTAGGAAATTCTTGAAATACAGAAATATGAATAATCTCAAGAGAAACAACTATAAGAACTCTGGAAATAAGAATGTAGTGCCAAATAATGTCAAATGTTATGAGTGTGATGAACCATGCCATATCAAAAGAGACTGTCCATATCCAGATAGGCAAAATCCTTCTATGAATAATGATTCAGCAAAGAAACGGAAGCGTGCATTTACTGCTACTCTAGATGACTCAAACTCGTCCTCAAGTGATGATGATCAGAAGATGGATAATTCGAATTTGTGTTTCACAACAGTTTACAACTCCGACGAATTCAGAGAAACGGACTCAGAAAAAGGTACACATTTACAATATAATTGGTTGAAGTTTCTTGCTTAGAATTAGATGCTTGATTGATTTTGAATTGGTGTGTTATTTGAATTTTAAATTTTTTATTATTATTTTATTATTATTTTTATTATTATTTTGATATATTATGGAATATACTATAATTCTAATAATATTCCATATATATAGACATTAAAAAATAATAAAATATATATATTTATTAGAGAACTTAGGAAAAATAATTCATGAATATTCGCTGGCACATGTCGACATGGCCCCTGCCATGATATCAACATGGGTACCAGAATTTGAATTTCAAAACTTGAATTCAAATGTTTGAATTTCCCTCCACCTTTTCACTTCATTCAATTCTCTGAAAAGCTACCTTTTGACCAGAGAATATGTCCTTTGAGAATCTATTTATTCACTAACTTTTATCATATCTTTTCACTCTCATTTTCAAATTCAAACTCTCTTCATAACTTCAAGCTCTCTACTCTCTACTTTAATGGTTTCTTCAAGCAACCTCTCGACCATGAGAATTTCCAGAAAAATAAAAGAGTAACAATTCAATGATCCGGATGCAATAAAAACATACATCAATTATGCTAACTATGCCAAAGTCCATCCCAAAAAGTTTGCTATTTTTCAAGATTTCTCTTCTTATGAACTTGATTCTCTTTTTGCAAACAATGGAGTTCTTAGTCTTATTGATGCTTCTCAAAATGATTTTGTTCGCTATCCAAATCTTGTCAAAATTTTCTATTCTAATTTAAACCGTGGATTTTATAATGGAAATGAGGATGAAATTTGGAGTAGTGTCAATGGCACTAGAATTGTTTTGAATTGTGATCTTTTGGGTACCATTCTCAATTGCAAGAATACGGGAATGAATCTTTCTAATTTCAAAATCGATGAAAATGATCATGAGACATTTCATCATATTTTCAAAGGAAATGATAATTTTGAATTCAAAAATCGAAATTTTCGACGAAAAGCAAGAATTGTCAATCTTCTTTTGCAACATTCTTTGACCCCAAGATCGGGGAATTTTAACAATCCTATTTCAAAAGTTTGCAAAGCACTTTTTGGAATTTTTGTTGGATGAACTTCGTCCTAAAAATCTTGAAATTGGTGAGAATACTTTGTATCATGGAATTTATCTCACTCGGATTTTTAATTATTTTGGAGTGGATTTCAAAGGTGAAAAATTTGTTTCTAGAAACGTTTTCAATCATTCCAACATTTCGCTTATGAAAATTCCATTTGTTTTTCAACCTTATGAGACCCTTGCCGAAAAGGAGAGCGTTTGGCTCATGAGGAAATGGAAGAAGAGGAAGAGGAAGAAGAAGAAGGGGATGAAATGGAAATTCAAGAAGAAGAAGAAGAAGGTGAAACCTCTTTGGAAAGCATCGACTATCCTCCTAATCCGTCCAACAAAACTCTTCTCAAAAACCAAAAGACCATTGACAATCAACGGATTCTTAAACGATCCGTTAATAAGAAGTTGGACAAAATTTCATCCAAGATGAACAAGTTCATTTTCGAAGTCAGCAAGAAACTTGGACTTTCATCATCATCATCATCCTCTAACTAGTTTTATCTTTTTGTATCTTGTTGTATGTGTTTTAGCTTGTTTTAATTCGAAAGTTCATGTAGTTTCATATGTTTAATCATTGTATCATCTTAGTATGCAATGAAATGAAATTTCTTTTCTATTATCTAGCTTATCTTATCTCCAGAATAAATGTTAGTATATTATATAAATATTTATATACACACACAATTATTCACAAAATCTAATTAGTCATATTTTTTCATTAACCCATGTCGACATACCCCCTATGACCATGTCGACATGTACTGGTCAGAAATGACAATTCATTTTGAATTTGAAATTTGAATAACTACCATATGTCTATTCATTTCAAACGAATTCTACACCCATAAATACCTATTTCTTCCAGAATTCTGCACTGAAAATTGTTTCTTATCTTCTATGTCCTTCATTTCTTTCACAAATTCAAGCATGGCTAATCCAATTCACAATTTATCCGAAAATCTTGAAGAAACTCTTAATTCGTTCAAGAATATTCTCTCGTTCATTCTTCGTAACCAGCGACACTTAGAATTGAGTTAAATGCAGATGATCAACGAGCAAGAAAGGCATTTCGATGCAATACGATGGATGATTTCCTCCCTACACAAGGATGATAACGAAGCACATCCTCCAGTCTCTCTCACCAAAGACAATGATAATTGGGATGCTATTAAAGCAGACCCTATCTTTGGAGAAGAAGGATGGGTGGAAGTTCCACGTAAAGTTTAATTTTATTTGGTTTCTTTGTTTGAATTGTTTGCTTTGATATGATTGATATTTAGTAATGGATTGATGTTTTTTGTACAAAACATGTATAATTACGCATTAATATGTATATAATCTTTCATTCATTATTGTGACTATCAATATAATTATTTCTTAATTCTATATTCCATTGTATAAGGCAATTAATGCAGGTATTTTAATCCAAGAATGAGGGGGAGTTATATAGTTTGGAGTTATAAAGTTTAGAGTTTGTTTTTGTTGATGTCAAAGGGGGAGATGTATAAAATAGGGTAATTAGGGCATAGATTAAGGCGGAGTTATTAGTTTTAGGGGGAGTTATTAGGATAGAAGTAATATTTTATAAACAAAGGTTGTCATCATCAAAAAGGGGGAGATTGTTAGTCCGTGAGATGATGGTTTTGATGACAACAACCTTAGAATAGATTATAAAATATAAATACTAACAGTATAAGTTTAGAAATATATATATATATATATATATGTATATGTATATGCAGGATTTAACCATGCAGGCACCAAGAATGAAGACTGTACGGTATAGAGATTCCAAATATCAAGATTGAAGACTCATGAGTATCAAGTTATCAAGAGTTCAAGACTTCAAGAATAAGTATTTTTATTAGGAAATTTTGTTAAAAATCCTAGAAAAGTACTGGCATCTTAAAATCCAATTTATTCGTGGAATGGAATCCACTTCGAGCCTGTTAAAGGGATGGAACCCTAAGTTGGATGGAACCTACGAAAAATCTAGTGGAACATTGTTTTGTATACGCTAATTTTTATTCAAATGATTTTACAAAAATTATCTTGTTTTCAAAATGATTTCAAAACTTTCCTTTTAAAAGATTCAAAAACCTCTATCCTGATTTTAAATAATTTTAGCCTCAAAATCACCTTTAATTTCAAAGTCAAATTACTCCTGATTTTAAACTATCTTTTAATATAATATATTTAACTTTTAAATATTTATACTTAGATTTAAATATAAAATTATAGTTAAATTCTATATATATTATTCTCTATATTTACTTATGAATTTTAACTATAGTCAAGTATATTTATAAAGTTTAAAATAGTTTTAATACAAGATAAAGGTTATTTTCAAAGAAAATCAAATCATCAAAAATTGCCTTGGGATGTCGACATACTCATGGTGACCATGTCGACATAGTGTCAGTTAAGTTCAAAATTTAAATTTCAAAAGAAGTGTCTATTCACCATAACTCTTCACTAATGGACATGGCTGTTGTTCTTCTATAA
The DNA here is from genome assembly GCA_030765085.1 of Allium cepa. Taxonomy (NCBI): domain Eukaryota; kingdom Viridiplantae; phylum Streptophyta; class Magnoliopsida; order Asparagales; family Amaryllidaceae; genus Allium; species Allium cepa. Next base: position 506,108,898 of record CM060941.1, on the reverse strand, counting down.
ATAGGGGTTAGTTTCAATGAATTTTATATCAGATTTTCTGGTTTTTCACTCCACTTCTTCTTCCACTTTTCTTAGTACATATTCTTACCATTACTCTACCGAAATCAAAATTGAATCGAACTCGATCATTCGTAGTTTGATTCTCTATCACTATCTCAACAAGATCCTCAGTGTTATTCAGAGTTATAGGATTTTTGTAATCAACTTAGCGAGAAAAGGTGTGATTGTAGCCTTGGGAAATCAATTGGGTGAACTTGTTGCCCGTAAAATCAAGTGGGTAAACTTGTTGCCCAAAAAATCAAGTATCTCTACCCAGAGGATTGTGATTCTGGAGGGTGTACCTCGTAGCCTTGAAATTGAGGGTGTAATTATAAAGATTGCTTTGAAAGGAAATCTGTACTTGTGTTGCGGGACTGGATGTAGGGTAACTCCGAACCAGTATAAAATCCAGTGTTCCTTTACTGCTTTTTATTTTATTTATGCATCTGTGTTTATTTCTGTGATCATATCCGTGTCTGTATATTACACACATCTGTGTCTAAATTAACATAAACTCAAAAAGATTTAGTAATTCTTTATAAACACCATTCACCCCCCTTTAGTGTTAATCCTAGCCTTAAGATCCATAATCCGTGTTTCTCACAAAAACTATATATTGGTATATGCAGAAATTTAGGTTGGATGATAAATGTATGTTGTCGTAATAATAAAATAACAAATGCATCAATGATGAAAATGCTACTTAAGAAATTGATCGCCTGCTCCAACCATAAACTATTGGGAATGACATACTTTTTTATTCAATGGTATTAATATCAATAATTATTGTTGTCCATGACCAAGTAACGGTGGAATACCCTATGTATTTAGAATAATGGAATTAAAGACCTAAGATAATGCATATCATTTTAGAATGTTTCCCCCACCCATTATGTATGTAAATTTATTCAAATTATAATACTAAGGACATAATAAATATTTCTTTAATGATATTTTACATCTCATTATATCATTTAAGGGATAACTTTTGTATTGTTCTACAGCCTGTGATGGAGTTAGCATACATTACAGAATTTACAAAGTTCAATTAGGATTTGGACAATTAAAACCAAAGTAGAGATGTTCAGTTATTAAGATCACATATTAGACAGTTCAAACCAAATGAGATAGTCTACGTGTCATTTAATTTGATCGGATAACTCAGATCTAATTTTTTTTAGTTGGTTACATGAGAATATGCCTAATAACTAATAGTTTAAGCCACCCTTACTCATTGTAGATACATAAAGGGATAGTGTTAATCTTGGATGTTGTTGGAAGCTATCTCCTTTCTAATATTCATTTTCGTTCACTTTCATTCAATACTGCTATATCTGTATGCTTATAGTTATTTAATAATAACAAAAATCAACTGATTTATTTGGTTCGGTGGCGCTTAGTCATTCTTTTATTCCCAACCCTACTCTTAAAATTTTATCACATGCATTATAGAAAAATGCATGTAGGTTCCAATTACTTTCACATGCATTATATTATTTACCTTCTTTCCACGAACATATCGATGATCGTGACAAAATTAGTGAGAAGTGCATGATGAGCTTCAAGTATGAAATAAAATCAGATTTTCTAACGCTACTTCTTAATACTATGGAAACGTTATAAAATAATGAGCTGATCAATTTTTATGTACTATATATAAACAATACTAATACCATGTTGGCAATGCATTTGGTAGTTAGCCTAGAACAACGCTGTAGGGGTCCAATTCCTTAAATTCTACTTTTTGTTTGATATCAACAAACCGTTGGTTCCTTTAAAAGGAAAGGTATAAAAAGAAATTAAATGATAAGATTGCTAATTTTCCATCTACATTCAAACATAAAATTCATCTACGAATGCTAATAAGGAGACATCACATTGCTAAAGCATAATGAATTTATAAGAATCAACTATTAGTAGTCAAGTACCATTACGCTGTAGATAGAGGTTCTCGGCCATGGGTTCGAACCTCCGAGACATTAAAATGAGTGTTTTGCTAGAATAAAGTACCACTCTTGTTATAAATAAAAAACCAACTATTAGTATTACTGTCGATATCATCTCAATAAATGCATATATTGAAAGAAAGTTAAGGCTTCAATACTCCAAGTGTAAGATATAAGCCTTGACGATAAATTAACCATGCACGCACTTACTCCAATGAATTTTCAATCTTCAATTGAGGGGGATATAAAAGAGAGGTCAATTATGTAGATTGAGTTCCATAGTACATCATTTGGATTAGTTAATGTAATAGTTTCAATGAAGATCTCTAAAGAAATATAGAGTGATCATCCAATGGATTAACAATGGTCAAGAACATAAATTGTTGATTATCTCTAGGCAAGCATAGATGGTTGCCTAAATAACTACTTGGAAATAAGCAGAAGTTGGACAAGTTTTCATTTTTAGTTCACGTTAACACTAATAACCATCAAAACCATGCTTAAAAGTACAAATATCTTTGAATTTTTATGTTTGATCCAATTTATTAGTATACTATATTACCAATTACCTTTCCTATAGCACCACTGATGGGATTTAGAGTTTTGATAAATGGAAGAAGGTTCCGGCTAAAGAATTTGGCTATTTAAGAGTTATATTACTTTATGTAAAATCCAAATCATGGTTGGAATAAAAGTAATATAAGTGAAAGCCTTAAAATATTGAATGTTAAAAAGACCAGCTTACGGTATTAAAGTTAATCTATAAATAGTCATACAATGTTTTGGTAATACTACCTAAACTTTGTTTTTTAAGTTTAAAAGGTTAACATTCAGAACCAACTTTCCTCACAAAACATGTCAGATACATGGTAGCTTTATTCATGTGGATTTAAAACGTAGAATTGGAAGAAAAAAACAAAGCATAAAAAGTAGGTGTAGCTAAATAAATAAAAAAATAAATTTGGAGGATAATACGGGAAAAAGACTTTGGGAAAGAACCATTGTAAGTATAAACTAAATCCCAACAAACTAATGTGTTCAAGCAAACATAAATAAAGATGATGAACATATATTTCAAAAGTGCATGTAATTGTTAAAATACCATTTGTTGGCAGTCTAAAAAGTGGACTTAGTGAGAGTCCTATGAAGAATTCTTACCTATTTTATTTAGTAGTAGCGCACTTGGTGATGTTTATAAGCCCATTCACTCTATGACATGTTGCTTGTTTTTTTTTTTGAAAACCACACAGAGAAATTAGCGATTTAACTTAAGAAATTTGTAGTAACATATAACATATAAAAAAAATCAAACTACCGATATTTATATGTTGCCTAATATGTTGTAGATTTTTTTTTAATTTCACCATATAGATATTCAACATGAACAACATTGAACAACAAATAAAGTAGAAAAATTATACAGTTTGGTAATATATATATATGTATGTATGTATATATATATAAGAGAATGAATACCATACTTTGAAATTATTTGCAAACAAGAATGATTTACCATCTCCTTTTACCATTACAAACTAAATGGAAAAATTATATGCATGCTTCTAGGCTGTAGTATAAGTTGGAAGACATCTTACATTAAGTTAAAGTGCAGATTTAAATACTTCAAAATAGAATTTAGGCTTCTAAAGTTCGGTTATGTAGGGAATGAAAAAGGAGAAAATGTAGGAAAAATATAAATATCACCAAGATCTAAAGCACTTACTAAAAATGAAAATAGAATTAGGAAAACTGTATGGAATAAGCAAATGAGCGAAATCATTTATTGATTTGAAGATTTAAAAGTTATAAACAGGTGTTGTACTGTACATGTAACTTATAGGTTACTTTCATCCCTTAGATAAAAATTAACAGTGTTATATTTAGATAAATTGAAAGCAATATTTGCAATTACCCACAAAAATTTCTTTTGAATTGATTCCTTATATTACGTTTAAAATTGTATCAATATGTAGCATTATCCCAATATTGAAATAAATGAAATAAATAGCCTCGGTTTTTGAAAAAGATGCAAATAAATCTATTTAAGTTTCTACCATAAGAAATATAACTAAATAACCGACAAAAAATACATATTTTTTACATTTTATCAGTGCACCCATTGGTTGTTAAACTAAAAATGTTTAGACCTACTTTCAACAAGAATATATACAAATTTGAATTAATAAGGCAACTTGGAGTCATAGATCAACAACATAAACAGAAAAAACATCATACTCAAATCTTATAAATAAGTAAATAATAGGTAAGAAGTGATAGTAGAAGTTTGAAGAATGATTCCCTGTAAAAACAGAGATAATAATTAGAAGAAAAATATCACCATCTGAAGGTAGTTGTTTTGACAACAGTAATAATACCTACAATTTGTTAGCATATTGGGTTTTTTAGCATATTGGGCTTTTTAGCCTTTTTTCTTGTTTATACTTTCTATCTATATAAACCTATCTCTGTAACCCTAATGTAATCAATCTCTTTTTTGCTCAGCCGTCTTGCTGAATAATATGAATTATCTTTTTCTTCTTATTTGATTATACAAACGTTTTACAAACGTTTACATGGTATTAGAGCCTCGTTCCTGTTTCTGCCTGCTGCCTCGTCGCTGCCTCGTCGTTGTCTAGTCTTCCTGCCTTAACCCGAAACCCTAGCCTGGTATCATCATCTGCTCCAAACCCTAGCATCTAGCCTGTCGTCGATTTTGTCCCAAAACCTCAGAGCCCCGTCCCCAAGTCCCCAGCCTGCCGATTTCCCTGCCTGCCCCCAAGTCCCCAGCTGCCGATCTCCCTGCTGAAACCCTAGAACCCCGAAACCCTAGCCTGCCGATCTCCCTGCTGAAACCCTAGAACCCCGAAACCCTTGCCTGCCGAAACCCTAGCATGTCGATCTCCCTGTCCCGAAACCCTAGCCAGCCGATCAATCCGAAACCCTAGTTCCCCAAAACTCTAGCCCAATTGATACCTGTCTCGACCTGAAGTAGTTGCTGACTTCAAAATATGGCAGGAGGTGATGATTCATTACTGGCTATTAGTGTTTGTTTAGATGGAAAAAACTATTATTATTGGAGTTATGTCATGAAAAATTTTCTGAAAGGAAAACAGATGTGGGGATATATTTCTGGTGTTATTGTGGCTCCTAAAGCTGCTAATGTTGAATTGATGGAGAAATGGGATACTAACAATTCAAAGATCATCACTTGGATTGATAATTCTGTTGAAAATAAAATTGGTACGCAATTGGCTAAGTATGATAGTGCTAAGCAAGTTTGGGACTATTTGGAGCGACTTTTTGTGCGTTCTAACTTTGCCGTTCAATATCAATTAGAGGCTGATATTCGGTCATTGTCTTCGAATGATCGAAATATTCAAGATTTTTATTCTGAAATTACTGCTCTTTGGGATCAATTGGCTACGACTGAGGTTGCTGAGCTTAGGTCTTTTGCTCCATATATCGCTCATAGGGAGGAGCAACGTCTTGTTCAATTGTTAATGGCTCTTCGACTAGAGTACGAGCATTGTCGTGCGTCCATCCTACATCGCACTCCTTTACCTTCTGTTGATTCTGTTCTACATGAATTATTAGCTGAAGAAACTCGCTTGAAGTCTCAAACTGAGAAAGTTGCACAGATTTCTTCTGCATCTGTTTTTGCTACAGGGATTTTACCAATCCCATCTCAACGCAACAAGGTAAATATCAAGAATGGTCGTGATTGTAATTATTTAAACAATCAGGCCATTGGAAAAATCAATGTCCTGAATTATTGGCTCGACAAAAAAATCAAAGTTTTAAGCCAGGTGATAGATCACAACAGCAACAACGTGGTAGCCAACAACAGTCCCTCTCTACTGCACAAGGACATGGACAGTCATGAGGTAATTCCCAGCCTAAGACCGCTGCATTGGTACATCCTTCTGGTGAATCAGTTGTGGATTCCTCTATGGACTCTCTTGCAGAACAATTTCAGAAGTTCCTTGCTAGCCAGTCTTTGTCTCAAAACATGACTGCTCCTCAATCTCAGCACTTTGCCATGTCAGCTCCCTCCATATCAGGTTTGAATTCTCCTTTGTGGATTTTGGATTCTGGTGCCTCATATCATATGTCCCATGATTGTTCATCATTTAAATATATGTCTTTTGATTCTCGCTCACCTTCTATTTTGACTGCTGATGGCACACCTTTGCCATTAACAGGAATCGGTACAATTCAAACCACACACGTTTCCCTCCCAAATGTTTATTGTATTCCTAAATTAACTATGAATCTTGTGTCGGTCGGACAACTTTGTGATCTTGGATATCTTGTTCATTTTTCTTCTACCACTTGCTCTTTGCAGGATCCCAACTCCAAGAAGTTGATTGGGACAGGCCGTAGGCAGGGCGGTCTCTATGTTTTGGATGACTTGCACATTCCAAGTCATGCCGCTGCTGCTAGTATTGACCTTTCTTCTTTTCATTTAACTCCATTGTCTTCTAAGTTTTATTTGTGGCATTCTAGACTTGGTCATATTTCAAGCTCTCGTCTTAAATTCTTGTGTAATTCTGGTGTTTTGGGAGATTTACGTTCTCATGATATTTCAGATTGTAGTGGTTGTAAACTTGGAAAATTTTCTGCTTTTCCCTTTAATCAAAGTGTTTCTACTTCCACTGCACCTTTTGACTTAGTTCACTCTGATGTCTGGGGTCCAGCACCCATCCCCACAAAAGGTGGGTGCAGATATTATGTATCTTTTATCGATGACTATACTCGTTATTGTTGGGTTTTTCTGATGAAACGTCGTTCTGAGTTTATTGATATATATACTGCCTTTCAAGCATATGTTAAAACACAACACTCTGCTATTGTTAAATGCTTTCATTCTGATTTAGGGGGGAAATACACTAAGGGAGACCTTTCTAACATATTCATGGTTGATGGTACTTTGCATCAGACTTCCTGCACTGATACCCCGCAACAAAATGGTGTTGTTGAAAGAAAACATAGATACATTGTTGAAACTACCTGTTCTATGATTCTTTCAGCTAGCGTTCCAAAAGAATTTTGGGGAGAAGCTGTTCTTACTTCCGTTTATCTTATTAATAAGATCCCGATTTCTCATAACTCTGGTATTTCTCCTCATGCCAAGTTGTTTGGTCAAACTCCTGATTACTCTCACCTAAAAGTGTTTGGTTCCACTTGTTTTGTTCTTCGTCCACACGTAGAACGTACAAAATTATCTTCACGTGTTGCTATATGTGTTTTTCTTGGGTATGGTATTGGAAAAAAAGGCTATCGCTGTTATGATCCTTCTTCAAATAAACTATATGTTTCTCGTCATGTTTCCTTTATTGAACATATTCCCTTCTACTCTATTCCAGCTAGTCCTCATAGTATGACTAAGTCTGATCTTATTCACATTGATCCATTTCCTGCTGATAACTCCTATGATTCACCACCTCTTACCATTGATACTCCGTCATCCATACATTCTGTTCCTCCTCCTTCTACAGGTGACACTTTATCCCCTGCTACTACGACTGTTCAAACACCTCCTGTGATGACTGATCCTGTTCAACCTCGCTATCCCACTCGCACACGTAAATCTACTCAATTATCTGATTTTGCTTACTCTTGTTACTCTCGGGCTTTTGCTTCATTTCTTGTTTCCATTGACACTTTCTATGAGCCTTCTTCTTACTCGGAGGCTGTTCGTTCTCCTGTATGGCAACGTTCTATGTCTGAGGAAATATCTGCTTTAGACAAAACTAGTACCTGGGATCTTGTATACCTTCATACTGGGAAGAAAAATATTGGTTGTCGATGGGTGTATAAGATTAAAACCAAGTCAGATGGTTCTATTGAGCGATACAAAGCTCGCTAAGTTGCTAAAGGATTTGCCCAAGAGTATGGCATGGATTATGAGGAGACATTTGCTCCTGTGGCTAAGATGACATCTGTTCGGGTTCTTATTGCTGTTGCGTCCAGTCGTCAATGGGACATCTCTCAAATGGATGTTGAAAATGCTTTTCTTAATAGAGATCTTAAGGAAGAAGTTTACATGGTTTCTCCACCTGGTGTTTCTCATGCTCCAGGTCAGGTTTGTAGGCTTAAAAAAGCTTTATATGGTCTTAAGCAAGCACCACGTGCTTGGTATGAGAGATTTTTGACTGTAGTTACATCACTTGGTTTTACCTCTAGTCCCCATGATTCAGCACTTTTTGTCAGATTGACTTCTGCAGGCCGTATTCTTCTTCTACTATATGTGGATGATATGATCATTACAGGTGATGACAGTAATGGTATTGTGAGTATTAAAGCCACATTGTCTCGTTTCTTTGATATGAAGGATTTGGGTCATCTACGTTATTTTTTAGGCATTGAAATAGCTTCCTCAGAAAAAGGCTATCTTCTTTCCCAGTCCAAATACGCCACTGACATTATTCATCGTGCCGGTCTTACTGATACGCGTCATGTTGATTCACCACTTGAGGTAAATGCCCGATATACTCCGACCAATGGGAGTCCTCTTTCTGATCCCACTTTATATCGTTCTATTGTTGGTTGCCTTGTATATCTGACCATCACTCGTCCAGATATTGCCTATGCTGTTCACATTGTTAGCCAGTTCGTATCTTCCCCTACCTCTGTTCATTGGGTTGCTGTTATGCATATTCTTCGTTACTTGCAAGGAACACTTTATCAGAATCTTTTGTTCCCATCGACCTCATCTTTGGAGCTTCGTGCCTTCTCTGATGCAGATTGGGATGGTGATTCAACGGATAGGAAATCCACAACTGACTGGTGATTCAAACGTTTACACAATTGAGTATGGTTAAAATGAATTTGAAATAAAAGCAGAGTCTTTAGTACTATTTTTGAATTGTTTAGGCCTTTTATCTTTAATTTAGAAACAACCCTCTAGTAATAATATTATGTTAAATGAGATATTTCTCCATACAGACTACAACTATATTCCAAATGATGGTAATTTTGAGTCCCAACCACCTATGGATACTTTTGTATAGCTGATGGCTTGCTCGGCAGAAAACCTATGGAAGACAGGAAATAGTGGTTCCAAGTTTTCGTCCTATGTTTTATACTTCACACGGTTTTCATATTTAAATCATTTGCAAAACATACCATTAAATACTAGAAGTTTCAAAGTATAATGGTAATTAATTAGGTATAAGATGGATAATTTTATGTTTTAATGCAGAATTGAAGATTTACACATCATTCCTTGTTTTTGGGCAGTTTGAAGATTGGTGTTCTAGTAGAAGAATTATTTCAAATATAATATTGTACATTTGAGTGTACATCAAGAAAATTATATTTCTTTTCAAACATGACAACTTTAAATTTTGTGTACTTTCATGCTTGGACATTAATCAGACTTGAATAATATATTGGTGTATATACTAAATTAAAAAAGAATTCTATCATAGACGCCAAACATAAAAATATAAAATTAAAAATCTTGTTAATGTAGATATTTATTTAACATTTTATATTTTAAATTCTAGGTATATAATATTCAAGGATATTTAATTCAGATGGGTGGTCTAAGAGCAGTTCGATATTCATAGGAAAATTGCACATTTCTTATATCTAGCATGCAATAGAGCTTAAACTGTCATAATCAAGAAATGGGTTAGCAACTAACCTTGCATTTGCTAATGGTCACCAATAGCAAAACAAATCAAATAAATAATAGTATACTATATTGGTCTCCAACAATTGCATTTGATGAAATTTTGGCTTGTATAATCTCGTGGTTCTGACTAATTGAAGCTTTCTTAAATTAGTATCTAACATTTGACAGAATTCATTATGTTTTTCATTATCATTTACATAAGTTTATTTTTAATCAAATCCTTAGATCGCAGTAGTTAAATAGGTTCATGGTAACCAATACGATAAAATCCCAAATTCAGTTAGATAAAAATAAATAAATAATAAACAAACAGAAAATTAGGTAAAACAACGATGTCCGTAATCGTAGAAACAAAGCAGAAGAAGCATACAATTATCTTGACAAATCGAGTTAAGGTGATAAAAATAGTAAGAAAGAAAAAGGTAAAACATAGAACGGAAGGGTATAGAAGAATACCATAAGGCACATTCAAGAATAAAACACGACATTAGTAATAAAACGGTGAGATCTCTAACTGCACACTGTTGAAACAAAAAAAGAAATTAAAGAGGAAACCTAGTCGATGATGCGGTAAATTAGACAACCAAAAGGAAACCTGCAAACAATAATTTACCATTAGATAATAAGAACCACAATCGAATCTTAGATGCTGAAATTGAATGAAAATACTATTAGGTAAACCATAATTTACCATAAAATCTCAAACCCAGTTGAGAAGAGGTAGAAAAGGAAATAGAGGATTAGAGTTCCAAAAGAGAACCCGAACTTAGAACCATCCTCCAGTATACGCCTAGATCCATTTTCAACTATTAACATTTAGGTGTGAGGAGTGGGGAGGTGGGACGTGAACGTTTAGAGTTTAGATGGGAAGGGAGGAATGAGAGAACGAAGGAATTAAAAAGTGTGACGGTTGATTTCTAAAAAATTAGGAAAGGCTCCGTAGCTATAGAAATCAATCTCAGTAATAATAATATAGTAAGATAGATTTGGATACTGTTCTGTTGCCAAAATTAAAGGAGGCTTGTGTGCTCTTGAAATTGAACTGGGTATTCATATTATAGTATAGATACTTCATCTCCATCAAAAGAAAAGAAAATTAAGAAAATTGGGTGAGAGAATTATTTAAGATCCTCTATACATTTAACACATAAACTTCATTTTTTTCAAAAAATGAAAAGTGTTGTAGTTTTCGTGCAAAATCTTTAATAATAGTTGCAATACCTTTGGTGTCACACTTTTTTGATATCTACCAAAAATGCCATTTATATATTATCAAATCTTAATTACTTAAAAATAGGATCTCATATTAAACTTTTTTTACAAATTCAAAAGCGTCGAAAAATATAATCTGGCAATTAAACATGTTTTACAAATTCAAAACGCTTCTAAAAGTAGGATCTAAAATCTTTAATAATAGTTGTAATAGTTTTGGTGCCACACTTTTTTGATATCAACGTGAACTACCAAAAAAGTCCATCTATATATTATCAAATCTTAATCATTTAAAAATAGAATCTCATACTAAACTTCTTTATAAATTCAAACCCCCATAAAATTAGGGTCTAACACTTAAACATGCTTTAAAAATTCAAAATGCTTCTAAAAATAGGATCTAAATTAAACTTTCTTTACAAATTCAAAATACTTTTTTACAAATATACAAATCCTAATATCACTCGAAAATATTTTTTTTTGACTGATTCAAAAATATACAATTTGTGAGAAAAATAATTCACGCACAAAGCGTGTGTCATAACACTCGTTATACATAGAGCGTGTGGTGTCCCTTTTCACTTTTTTTTTTTAGCATCAACTCAATTTTTTCATACCTTTAACATAGTTGTAATACTTTTGATGTCACATTTTTTTTGTCTCAGCATGAAGCGTCAAAAATGTCCCTTCATAAATATTATTAAATCTTAATATTACTTGTATATATAATCTAGCAATTAAACTTTTTTTGCAAATTCAAAATGAACTACAAAGACTATAAAATGTTAATATTAATTAAGAGTATAATTTATCTGACTATCAAATGTTAATATTAATTAAGAATAGAACTTAACAGATAAACTTTCTTCAAAAATTCATACTTTATTATTTAGTAATATAAATAAAATTCAAATTAACAAAAATTTAGGTGTTGCAGCTTAAAATAAAAATTCAAATAATTACACATGATTTCAATGCAAAAATATAACTAAATATTTATGCAATTCATTTTTCTTTCGAATGTGTTAAACATATACAAATTTTCAAAAATAGCTGCTTCACAAATTAAACTTTAAAATAAGATCTAACCATTAAACTTTCTTTACAAATTCAAAATGCATTACGAATATTACGAAATCTTAATATCACTTAAAAATACATTCTAACGAACAAACTTCCTTATTCATTTTTTATTATTTAGTAATATAAATAAAATTCCAAATTAACCAAAATTTAGATGTTGCAATTTAGAAATAAAAATTCAAACTAACAATGCAAAAATATGACTAAATATTTGTGCAAATCATTTCCATTGAACGTGTTAAACATGCACAATTTGTAAAAAAAATAATTTTCTCGCGAAACGCGTGTGGTAACGCTCGTTTTTAATAATTGTAGAAAGGCTTTGGTGTCATTCTGTTTTAGATATAAAAGAAACCCTTTTAAAATGCTCTTATTTGTATATAGAATAATAATACAAGGTTTGAATTCCAAGTTTGAATTCCTATTTTATTTTTATTTTATAGATTTTAGAAGATCACGAGTTTGCATCTCAAACAAAGAGCAAAAACTATGTATTTTTTTCATGCCTTTTTAAATCATGGTTTTGAAAGGTGCTTAATAACACAGGGGATGGAGAGGCATATATGACACATGCGCCTGACCCTATAATGTGCCATACGTGAAAAGACGAACATGGTCCATTCCAAAAAAAAGAGACAACGTTTAGGTATTTGCTGTTTTCTAGTTTTTTTTCGCTCTTTGTAATAGTTCGTTGTATGGTAATTAAGTAAGATCTACAACTTAATTTTTTTTCAAGCTCTAAAGGAAGGTTTGTTTTTTTCTTCCTAAATTTTCTTTATTTAATATAAGGCAAGCACTTAGTTATTGATGCATAAAAGTTAATTTTTTATGTAATATTTTTTAAGCAAGTTATAATATAAGTTTGATCATGTGTACATAAACTAATATTTTATGCTACTTTGTATAAACCAATATGAAATAATTGGATAAAATTATATAGTTAATAATAGATTATAAAGTAGATATACGAGAGTTATAGAAAACAAAGTTATATTTTACCAAAAAATTAAAATGCTCGAGGTCACTTTTCAAGCGGCTTCACCATGAACTATGCTGAGGGTAGAGGTCTGAATTTTTTCTGATGAAGAGGGTGTTGCGAAGGGATATCGATGAATAACCAAAAATTCAAAATTCGTGTATCTGTATTTGAAGTATGAAAATTATCCGATATCTGAAAAATAGATACGAATGCGGATATGCCCACATCCGTTATTTGTTTATATTTATTAGTTGTGAACTGGTTGAAGAATATCCAATCAACGTCTGATATCCATCCGCATCTAGAGATACAATTATTTAATATTTAAAAAAAATTTCGGATATGAAAACGGACATGACGCTATTTGAATTTTTATCCTACCGTTAATAAACCTATTGCTGTAGACAAGGAATTTTGGACCGAACAACTTGTGAGATTATTACTCACAAAAAACTATCTTGCACTGAAAGTCTAAATAAATTGGAATTTGCATTTGTTTGCAGTATCATAATTCATTCACAACAAATTATCTTCCATGCATTTGACAATTTTGACCCCAATATGAAGATCATCTAAAAATTTAAAAAATAGATGATTACGTACGTGGAAACCAAGTCCATGGCGATTAATTACATTTGTTACCAACATTAGCAACTAGAATCAATCAAATTCATACATTAAAAAAAGTGTTAATTTAGAAAGAGACAAGTATGCCATATGTGATATGCCAATTGAATTTTTAGGTGATATGCGATGGAATCTAGAAGTTACCTAATAAGGTGACCTCTGTAGATATTTAATATTAAGAGTTTATATAGTTGAAATGTGAACGATAGTTTTAATGTTTAATAAGCAGATCAGAACTATGGTTTATGTCAAAATATCTCTTAAACATCTTGGGTTTTGTTAGATTGTATGTATCATATACGTACCATGTGAAGGAGCATGTTCATAAATTAGCATTTATGGAATTATTTTCTTATAAAACCTATGCTCGTTTGAAATACATTGCATAATTTGTCAAATCTAGAGGCTAAGGAAACGTTAGTCAATTAATTATGACTGGCAAATGGACAAAAGGAAAATAAATGGTTCATTGATTAGATTGCATAATCAGCAGGTTAAGAAACCATAGTAGGTTGCGGGTCTCAATTCTCTTATCTCTTGGAGTCTTCAACTGCGTGAGATTTCTCAAACATGCACCGAAGAAGCTCTCCAACAGGATGCAGAAAATCCTATAGTGCAGAAAGGAGGGGCTAAAGTGCCGGCATGTGAGATCGACGAAACGCATGTTAAACATGCGTCTAGATACCAGACGCCTGTTGAACATGCGCCTCACACTGAGGCGTCTGTTGAACAGGCGCCTGGTTTCTAGGTGTCCGTCAACATGGTCAACAGGTGCCTGTTAAACATCCTTCTAGTCTTTAGGCGCCTGTTCAACAGACGTCTGACCTTATTTCTGTTGAAGAAATGAGACCTTCAATATTTGGGAGTATGGAAAATTTAATTTCCGCACTCCGAACTGTTGAAGATGCTCTTAGGACGCCTTTAGCATTTTTTTTTCAAATTCAATGCGACATCCCTTAGAGTTTCCTTTTGAAACAAGTTAAAATCCATTTCGATTTAATAAATGAACCATAGTAAATCAGTTGTTTGTTACTAACAAAATGATTCAACTCTTTTAAATGCCATGAACGTACATCTCAAGAACATAGATGATCGTTATATCACATAAATGGTCCTAAACATCAATTATATCCAAGTTAGATTAATAAACTAAACTAAAATAAGTCCGAATTTTTAAACCTTGATCTTATTTTATTTATTTTCTTATTTTTCTATCTTTCCCTGCAAGTGTGATCGTATCTTAATTGGAAGCTTATTGTACTAACTACGAACACATTAATCAAATTTATTCACCGATAATCATAAAAAAAAGACAAGAAGCAAGGTAAACTATGAACCCCGCCACATGTATGGCCTCATACCAGTAACGACCCGTACTTTAACGATAGAATATTTAAATATTGAATCGTTAATTATTCAAAAGTTTCAAAATATAAATTTTCACATACGATCAAATCAGGAATCGACACCGTTTCCCATGAGTTCGTATCAACGTTATGAATTAAAATGAGTATAAGAATCGTTATATTTAGACATTGAACGATCTGATGGCCTAAACGATCTCGAAAAGCACGAAATTATCATCTCAGAATTCTGTCTCAAATTGCGATGAAATTTATACCATTGAGACTAGAAAATTGAGATGATATGCGCAGAAATTTTTTGTCTCGATCGGACGCACTGTTTGATCGGACGAGCTCGAAACGCACGATCGTTTCATTTGAGAATTTAAATAAACAAAGAATATAATATTATTTAAATATTCAAAACCATCCCTCCTCTCTCGTAACCCAAAACCGTTTACTGTTCCATTCATCTTTAAGTAGAGAATGGCCGCCTCCTCATTCCTCTCTTCAAAAATTAATTTCAAGCACTCCATGAAAAAATACGAAACCGGTTTCATTGAATCTATATCGAAGAGATCTTCGTTTTGACTGTGGTGGAATTTGAGAAGGCGAAGGTGTTAGGGATTGATATTCATAGCCTTGAGACTAGTTTTTCGTATTGGCGGAGATAGATGCAACGAAGCGTGAAACAGATAGTACCATCATTCTTCTCTTATCGAGAGACACCTTCCCACCAGTCCTTATCGAGTGCGGTTCTTCCTACACAGTCACGGATTTTGCCTGGGTCAATATGGGTTCGGTCGCATTTTGTATGGTGGAGCCAAGCTCTATCTCTTTGGTACCGTGGTGAAGAGAATGCGAAGACAGACTCATGGGCGAAGATGGCGTGGAAAATCATTAAGAGACGGGTGAGAAATCGATCGGAGAAGCAAGTGGATTTGGGTTTCATACGCACGACATTTCCGGTAGCACGCCCAAGTCTTGGTTGGAGAAGATGATTAAGGAGGTAATTAATTAGTGAATTACTTAATTTAGATAATTAATTATTTAAATAATCATCATCTTATATATTGTGCATCTTTTGCATACAAGGTCTGTTTTGGACATCATTTTTTTCATTACGCTCGTGATAGTCTACGACTTGGCTATAGTTTGGACAGATTTGGTTAAGGTAAATGATATTGTCTCTCATCATACTATGATTATCAGTATAGCATAAAACCGACGTTTTGAAATGTTTTCTAAATTTAAAATGTGATTTCTAAAATATTTAACCTATATATATATATATATATATATATATATATATATATTATTTTATAAAAAGAATTCAAAGTGTTTTAAAATGATTTTAAATTAAATATCACATTTTCCCCATTGACACGCTATTTGTACGATATTGATAGATTTAGGCTATTTTATATCAATCTCATATTATCCCACAAAGGTTGCTTGGACGTATTATATTGTGTTATTATAGATGTATATGACCTATTGTGGATGTTTGTATGTTTGTCAGTTTGGCTGTTTTGGTTTAAAACGTTGTTTGAGGGCGATATAGTATTAGAATATATCTCATGGGATAGGATTTTGTACATAGAGTATCGTGATGCCAATTAATATGAAGACGGAAGATGGATTTGGAAATGTTCTTCCGATTTCAAGATAGATGCCAAAAAATTTCATTTGGTTTGTATTTAACCATTTTTGGCCAAGTACAAGACCAAAGTGGTCATCGGCTACTCTGGAGTGGTCGATATCTACCTTTATTGATAATGGCCGATTTGTCAAATTTTGATGTGAACGATAGAGCGGCTTCGAGGAGTAGGATGTGATGGTTCGTTCGTTTGACCGACACTCGATTTTGGTGTTACTGTTCTTCAATAAGTGGTTCTAGCGGTGAAGCGAAGATGCAACACTTCAACGTGATGACTTCACGGTTCGGTGATGATGGTTCCAAGATGGAAAGTAACGACTTCGATGATGGAAAGTTGTACTTCAAGATGTAGAGTAGGTGACGATGTGTCAGATTGATGGAACTGTCAGAGGATGACGTGTGACACGGCTTCGACGATGGAACTGTCAGAGGCGACAATGACACTCTATGACTTATAATGGTTGTCTAAAGTAGTTACCAATCACTATGACTTCGGATGGAAGCTGTAAAGACAGTTCCGTGATTAGCTCAGCTATGTATGACGTGTGCAAAGTGATCGTTGATATTCGTAGGTTACGATGTGCACTCATAAAGCAAGGGTATTTGTGCTGATATCTGTTAGGGATACGATGGCCTTTGGATTACATGATGTTTAGATTCGTAGTATACTGGATCACATATAATGGGCATTCTAGTTCCTGGGCCATTGAGTGACATGGATTCGAGTACCAACAAACCAAAACGTTGAGTAGTCCTTGAGCGGACGGGTTGAAGGAGTATCATATATCCAATGCACTTAGTGAGTGAATGTGAGGATGGATGATGGATTCTATATTTGCTTGATTGTCTATCACCTTAGGGATGTCACATAATATAGATATTGCTGATGTCGATATCTAGACACCCTTAGTACTTAATGTATAGTACACCTATGACGACTATGATATAGAGTATCATATGCCTTGTGTTTTGTGCTAACTCTGTGGATGCAAGAACATGTAGGTACGATTTTCCATACCCTTTGTGTTGAGTCAAGATTTTTTATATAGAGTTTTGATTTCTGACAAAGGGATAAGCCGTGATCAATAAAAAGAAGTTATTCAGACACAAAGAGCTCCATATGATTAGAGGTTGATTTTTTGGTATGTTAGTAATGATTATTTATGTTAAAATCTATCCTCAAATAGCATATACCTTCAATCTTCAAATATATATATAAATATATATGAGTGCACATTAATTGTGCACTCTGGGCAAAACCGGTCGACTGGTCAAAACCAGGTGGTCGACCGTTTCTTCCCAGAATGCACAGATAACGTGCACAAGTGAACAAAACGTATATATATTCAAATTCCTGTCTACTGGTCCTTTTTGACCTGTCGACCGTTTTCAAACAGAAAGCAACCCTTCGTATAGACACTTCCTTTTCTTCAACGGTTGCTTCTCTTTCTCTTCACCAATGATCATGACCTTTGTTCATACCTTTTCACAAAAGGTTACAACTGTTTATTTCTTATATAAACATCATGAAATCATTATTCCATATATCTAATATTCTATTCTTCTAATCTCTATTCTATTGATCACTATCTTGTACTCTCAAGCTTTCAAATTGCTCATATTCTATCATATATCGTTTTGAATCCTGAAATTTATTTAACATCCTCTTGATTCAATATGATATCCACTTCCAAATCTTCATACATACAAATAATCTATTTGAGGATAAGATTATAGGAAGTTTGTACTACAAGTGACAAAATAGTGTTAGCAAGAACACATACCGTCAACAAACAATTATATTCATCTTTGTTGAAGTCCTCCGTGTTGTAAGAGGCAAGTGTTGAAGTCCTCGGTGTTGTAAGAGGCAAAGTGTTGAAGTCCTCATTGTATTAGAGGCGTGAAATCCCGTTCGTCTGCTCGGGTGTTGTAAACCTGTTCCTCCGGGTGAAGCGAGATAGTTGGTAGTGAAAATCCAGATAGAAGTCTGGGACTGGACGTACGACGGTGCTCCGAATCAGTATAAAAATCTCTGGTGTGATTTTTCTATTTTTATTTACTTTGCTACTATCATCTATTTCCGCATTTATATTATATTTCATATTACACGATCCGTGTGTACTATATTAACACGTGCACTTGCACACCACATTTTTCATTTGGTATCAAAGCACGGCCATCATATAACCGTAATACAGTTATTTGATATATTCCTGTAATATGGCAAATAACGTAAGTACTAGCACTCAAAACACCACTTACACGGAAGGTCAATCGACACAAAGACCTCCATTTTTCAATGGTCTTAACTATAGTTATTGGGCAACACGTATGTCATTTTTTATGCAATCAAATAGTTATGATGCCTGAAATGCAACAACTGATTATTCAGAATGGACTACGGCTGAGAAAACGGCAGCAGCCGTAAATGCAAGAGCAATAAATATGTTGTTTTGTGCATTAGACCAAAATGAATATAACCGTGTTAGTATCTGCACTACTGCATATCAAATTTGGCAAACGCTAAAAATCACTCATGAAGGTACTAACAAGGTTAAACAAGCCAAAATAGCCATGCTGAAAAGTCAATTTCAGAATTTCAAAATGAAACCAAATGAGACAATCAATGATATGTATTCACGGTTTCAAACTATCCACCATGCACTTATTGGCTTAGGGCAAAAGTATTCTGATTTTGATGTTGTTTCAACAGTCCTACATTCTCTGACTAGTGAATGGGAAGGAAACTAGTGAATGGGAAGGAAAAGTATTAGCAATTGAAGAAGCTAATGACCTTTCTGTCATGAAGCCAGATGAATTGATAAGAAATCTAATGTCCTACGAAGCTAACTTGCAGACTAGAAAGGAACAAAAAGAAGAAAAGAAAAATATGGCATTCCATGCTGAAAAAGACGAAAATGAATCAGAGTCTGAAGATGAAGATCTGGCATTCATAGCAAAAGGTTTCAAAAAATTCCTAAAACAGCGAAAAGCCAGTCGTTATAGCAGAAAGAAATCTGGATCAAATAAACCAACATCATCCTCTATAGAATGCTTCAACTGTCACAAAAAGGGGCACATGTACAAGGATTGTCCAGAGCAAAAGAAGAAGTCAGAAAATGACAAATTAAGATATAAGAAGGACAAATCAAAGAAACGAGCATTCTCGGTAACATGGGATGATACAGACTCATCAGAAAGTGAGAGTGATACGGAAGATGAACAAGCAAATGTCTGTTTCATGGCAACAGAAGATGAGGTACAAATTCCTACATTTTATGAAGTACTTGATATTAATGCTGAATTGATAGTCAAATATAAAGACATGAAACGAAAGCTAAAAGAAGCCAAAGCAGATTCCAGTAGAGCAGAATTTGAACGAGATATGTTAAAAGACGAGAAGAAAATATTAGAAGAAGAACTTGAAAAATTTCAAGAATCATCATCTAATGTTGACTCTCAATTAGTTCTTTTGAGTCAAGAAATTGAAACTCAAAAAGAGAAAAATGATGCTCTCACTACTAAAAATCATGAGCTTGAGGCAAAAGTCAAAATTCTGGACCTAGAAAAGGCTAGTTTATAAACTAAGTTAGATAACATTTCTCAAAATGTTTCTAACTTTAACAAAGGTCGAGAAAATTTGACAAAAATCATTGAAAATTCACAATCTGTTTCAAATAAACAAGGTTTGGGATATAAGAAAAAAGAAACCAAGAAACATCTTGGTAATAAAAGGAAGAAAAAAATACAAAAAACTGAAGCTAAGAAAAATCTTAGTTTATTATATTCCAAACCAAAACCAGTTGTGAAATTTCAAAAGAAAAATGTCAAGACTATCAAAATATGGGTTCCTAAAACAAATAACAATTTGATTAGGAACAAATATATTCATAATTTCATGAATACTGTGCATCTTAATATTAATTATGAATATAAAGGGGATACCAGACCCGTATGGGTTTGGACTCCTAAGACCTAACTCTTAGGATCCCATAAAAAGTGGGTACCATGGACTTAATTTTATTTTTTGCAGGTCCCACTTAAGAAAAGAGGAAAGTGGATATTGGACAGTGGTTGCTCGAAGCACATGACTGGCGACAAGTGCTTATTAACAAATATTACATACTCAGATGGTGGCTCCGTCACTTTTGGAGATAATTCAAAAGGCTATATCATCGGCAAAGGCGATGTGAGCAATTGCGGTATATCTAACTTACCTCTTATTACTAATGTCATGCTAGTTAGAAATTTAAAACACAATTTACTTAGTATTAGTCAGTTATGTGACAAGGGTTTTACAATTTCCTTTTCGAATAATAAGTGTAATATTTTAGATAAAGACCATAATTTAGTTTTCGAAGGTTATAGAGACAGAAATATATATATTCTGAATATGAATATTAATCATAATTCAGATATGTGTCTTGTGGCTAATGATAATGATCCATGGCTATGGCAGAAACGCTTCTGTCATATAAACTTCGAAACTATTGACAAGCTAGCCAAAAACAATCTAGTTAGAGGACTACCCAAAATGAGTTTTAAGGTTAACAACATTTGTGATGCATGTCAATTAGGAAAATTGACCAAATCATCTTTTAAATCCAAGAAAGTTGCAAGTATTATGGCCAAAGAGTTCGAAATGTCTCATATGGGAGAACTGTCATATTTTCTTGGACTTCAAATCAAACAACTTCCGAATTGTATCTTTATTAATCAAGAAAAATACTGCGGAAATCTTATCAATCGCTTCGGGTTAAATAACACATCTAGTAAACCTACTCCCATGAGTACATCTACACATCTTGAAAAAGATGAAAAAGGTAAGAATGTTGACCAGAAACTTTATCGAAGCATGATTGGTTCTCTTCTTTATCTTACAGCAAGTCGTCCAGATATAATGATGAGTGTTTGTCTATGTGCACGCTTTCAAGCAGATCCAAAGGAATCACACCTACGAGCAGTGAAATGTATAATTCGTTATCTTAATAATACCAAAGATTTCGGTCTTTTTTATCCAAAAGAATGTCCATTTGAATTAGTATCATATAGTGATGCTGATTTTGGAGGCTCTCGAACGGATAGAAAGAGTACAAGTGGTACGTGCCACTTTATTGGAAAATCACTTGTCTCTTGGTTTAGTAAGAAACAAAATTGTGTTTCACTATCAACATGTGAAGCTGAATATATATCAGCGGCTCTCGCTTGTACTCAAGTTATATACATGCAACAAACACTTCAAGATTTTGATATTCATTTATCAAATTATACTATATACTGTGATAACACAAGTGCTATAAATCTTTCTAAGAATCCAGTGAATCACTCCAGAACCAAACACATTAATATCCGTCATCATTTCCTTAGAGACAATATCGAAAAAGGAAATATATGTCTCGAATATATCCAAACTGATAGTCAACTAGCGGACATTTTTACCAAGCCTCTACTTGAGTCTAATTTCATTAAATTTCGTAGAGAACTTGGTTTAATTTCTAGAAAGGAACTTGATAAGTAAATCTTTAATGTTGTATCCTAAGTCCTTTTCGGATTATTTTTCTATTACTATATTAGGAAATTCAATATGAGCTTCAAATTTTTTCTATGGCCAAATTTTGCATAACATTCTCATCCACAAGCTTATATATAGGAATTGTTATATAAGCTTAACAAAAATATTGTTTTCATCACTTCCTATCTGAGCCTAAAAGTTTATGTATATATCATTATGGCATATATTTGTGATGAGTGTGCTCAAAGGTCCCATATTTCGGTCACAAGTTCTGAGCCATAAGAATATTACTCTCCTGAAACTCCAAAACACAAATCAAAGTGTCATCACCAATGCATTCATACTCCTGGCAATACGCCTACTTCGAAACGAGCAAAGAAAGTGTTGTTTTGTTCACCCCATACTAGAGAAAAGATCAATGAGATTCATCATTATCAAAAACATCAAATCGATCTTCAAAGGCAGCTGCATTATGAGCAACAACTGACTTCGGAACGTCTATCTCTTCTAGAAAGAATGACATCATTCTTTTGTGGTTCAAACAAACATGGCGTATACGAGCCAATGCCTTATGCACCTTCATCCTTTAGAAGCCCAAATTCATGGGATAAAAACTATGCTCAGAATGAAAGAGCGAAAGAAAAATGGTCGCCATGGAAACCACGCATTACCGATGTCAAAGAAGAGACTTCCGATCATAATTCCTCTACCTCTCATTAAAATTTGTTTAATGTTATGATTATATTTTTATATTTCTTATGAATCGATATATATATATATATATATATATATATATATATATATATATCATGTTCTTGAAATTTGATATTATATGGACCGTTAACGTTCAGAAATACACGCAAAAGAAGGAAAAACACCACACTGGCAAACAAGTCGACCGGCCAAAAACAATTAGTCGACCGTTTTTGTCTCTGGAAGAAAACGGTCGACCAGTTATTTATGGGCGGTCGGCCGGTTTCGTGCTGTGTTGTTTTTTTTAAAAGGCACATACGGTTCATTTTTCTCCATCTCTTCTATTTTTTTTAAAACAAAAACTCTCCTAACCCTAGTACTCAACTCTTCTATCAATTCCACACAAATGGCTCCTCCACAAAAGAAATTAAAGCAAGCTTCTACCTCCGAAACACAACCAATTGATCTCTCTATCAAGAAGTGGCTTGTAGATCCAATAGCAATCAAAAGGTGAATGAGATGAAGGATTTTAAAATCCATCCGGGTTCTTTTATTAAATTTTCAGATTTCTCTAGTTATCGTATTCTTAGTTTAGCAAAGGAAGCCGACATTGAAAATCTCATTGATTTTGATCAAAACAATGTTGAAATTAACCATGTAATGATCAAATTATTCTATGCTAATCTAAATTTAGAGAAAAACAAGCCCGAGAATCCCAATTATTGTCTTTGGTCCGTTGTTTGTGGCAAAGAAGTATTCATCTCATGTGATAGGATGGCAATCGTTCTTGGTTCTTCATTTATTGGTGAAAAATTCTCAAGTAATTTTTGCAATGTTCATATCCGTAATCAAATTAGTCATCAATTTATTGAAGATGACAAGGATAGTACTAAGTCTATGGGTTTACGGCCATCTGCAAGAATTCTTCACTACACTCTTATGCACTCTCTTTTACCAAGAATAGGAAATTTTGATGCCGTCTATAAAGAAAATTTGAAGGCATTATACTCAATCTATGGGGTATTCGCATAAATTGGATTGGTATGATCTTTGATGAGATTTTGAAGGTTAATGATTCCTCTAGACCACACTTGTTCTATAACGAGTATATTATGCGTCTCTTGCTTGATTGTGGCATTGAACCTCCCAAGTCTTCAATCTCCAAACCAAAAGTCATCAACAAAGCAACCATTACAAGAATGAAGCTTCCCGCTCCATACTTTAATATTATGCCTTTCGAACAATGGAAAGAACAAGGACATAAAGAAGCTTCATCTCGCCCATCTCGCCCTAAACCTGAGGAAGTCAAACTTTTACGATCATCTTCCTCAACAAAAGAATCACTTGAAACTATTGCTCGGAATCAATTCCTTCTCGAAGCACGACTTAAGCGCATGGACACAAAAATGGATAAACGCTTTAACAAATTAAGTCTTTCTTCGTTTCTATATGGGAAGCAATATCTTGTGGTGCATCATCTTCATCAATGCAAGCTTCAGACCCTGGCAAGCGCCCAGCTCCTCCTACTTTTTCTTGGACATCTTCAGAGGAGGGCACAAGCTCGGGAACTAGTCATGAACGTTGACACGGGAAATCTCAGCTTGTTGAAGAAGAAGAAGAAGAAGAAGAAGAAGAAGAGGGTGAGACGGAGTCAGAATAAGTCCTTTTTAGTCTATCTCTTTTTATCTTTTATGCGTACTTATGACTTTAGCTTTTGCTTTAAATACATTATCTGGCACTTGTACTAAATAGTGTCATGTTTTAATTCGTACTAGACTTATGTGTATTGTAATTCTGTGTGAATGTTACTCTTGATCTGTGATAGTAGTTTTATGTTGCTTATAATCTCTTTTATATCTTCCATTTAACAACTCCTTTTTGTCGATGACAAAGGGGGAGAAAATTGTGCTAACAGTATATATGCAGGACAAAATCTCAGGGAGATATCGTATACAGGGGGAGATTCATAACTATGTTGTCATCAATCAAAAAGGGGGAGAATGTTGAGTCAAGATTTTTTATATAGAGTTTTGATTTCTGACAAAGGGATAAGTCGTGATCGACAAAAAGAAGTTATTCAGACACAAAGAGCTCCATATGATTAGAGGTTGATTTTTTGGTATGTTAGTAATGATTATTTATGTTAAAATCTATCCTCAAATAGCATATACCTTCAATCTTCGAATATATATATATAAATATATATGAGTGCACATTAACTGTGCACTCTGGGCAAAACCGGTCGACTGGTCAAAACCAGATGGTCGACCGCTTCTGCCCAGAATGCACAGATAACGTGCACAAGTGAACAAAACGTATATATATTCAAATTTCTGTCTACTGGTCCTTTTTGACCTGTCGACCGTTTTCAAACAGAAAGCAACCCTTCGTATAGACACTTCCTTTTCTTCAACGGTTGCTTCTCTTTCTCTTCACCAATGATCATGACCTTTGTTCATACCTTTTCACAAAAGGTTACAACTGTTTATTTCTTATATAAACATCATGAAATCATTATTCCATATATCTAATATTCTATTCTTCTAATCTCTATTCTATTGATCACTATATTGTACTCTCAAGCATTCAAATTGCTCATATTCTATCATATATCGTTTTGAATCCTGAAATTTATTTAACATCCTCTTGATTCAATACGATATCCACTTCCAAATCTTCATATATACAAATAATCCATTTGAGGATAAGATTATAGGAAGTCTGTACTACAAGTGACAAAATAGTGTTAGCAAGAACACATACCGTCAACAAACAATTATATTCATCTTTGTTGAAGTCCTCTGTGTTGTAAGAGGAAAGTGTTGAAGTCCTCGGTGTTGTAAGAGGCAAAGTGTTGAAGTCCTCAGTGTATTAGAGGCGTGAAATCCCGTTCGTCTGCTCGGGTGTTGTAAACCTGTTCCTCCGGGTGAAGCGAGGTAGTTGGTAGTGAAAATCCAGATAGAAGTCTGGGACTGGACGTAGGACGGTGCTCCAAACCAGTATAAAAATCTCTGGTGTGATTTTTCTATTTTTATTTACTTTGCTACTATCATCTATTTCCGCATTTATATTATATTCCATATTACACGATCCGTGTGTACTATATTAGCACGTGCACTTGCACACCACATTTTTCACTTTGTTCTATATACTATACGGACTATTATCCTGTTTTGAGATTATTTATCGCTCATTACAGACTGTTGCCTAACTCGAGATTTTATGCTTTGCTTCTTATTATTTCGTGTGCTCTTAAATGAGTAGACTAGATAGCTTGAGTAAATAGCACTTGGAGCTGTGCAGATGGGCTAGCAAATGGTGATGCTTTTTCATACTTATATTTTGGGACTTATTTTTGTCTATTCCACTGTGTGACACTATAGAGCCCTAATAGTGTTTGACTTGCTATTGTTAGAGACAACTTATCGGTTGAGTTTATTTATCAGCTGTATAAACTTTGTTACTGCGTTGCATAACTGTATGAGCCAAAATACTTTAATCATGTGGTTTATATAATTAGTAATGTCTCGTCGATTTTATATATGTGATGGTTATTATATTTTATCTAATGCGCCGTGAGATATTTGACATGTTATGTGATTATGAGATGCTTTATTCATTTCCCTTCTCTTCTATTTTCTTCGCTTCTCTTATATTCTTCTTCTTTACTTTTATTTCTTTCCTTTGGCAATCGTCCTACATCGACCGGATGCTCTAGCAGGGCGCTATTCGGTTATATGAGCATCGATGGTGTAGGGTGTTCATCTCATTTAGTATCAGAGCTTAGGTTACGTGAATAACCTAAGTTGATATTGTGATCCAGTGGAGATAGGGTAGGATTTATCACCTTATACTGGATCGAGAGTACACATATATACGAGAGAGTGCATGTTTGTTATATATTTTGATTTTAAAAACTATATAGTAGTATATATAGTATATAAGTTGTATTGCACACATAGAGTACCATTGATGCAGTTTTACTCTAAGACTGATCATTCTTATTATAGATAAGAGGGATCTGGCATATGAGAAATGTTGCTCTTGACTCCATCTCTATAGTAGAAGAGTGGGCAGGGTCTGGGCCACTAACCCTGATTTACATAATATGTTCACTTAGATGGTGCGAATCATTTTTCGGATGTCCAAGTTTCTCCAAATGATTATGGTGCTTAAGTGCAAGCACTTATATTTGACTTTATCAAGATGCATAAAGACTATGTGAATCTAAGAGATGGACTATTCCTTGGAATGGAGTTGGCTATTCAGGTGCCAGACGGGATGAACATTTGTGGAAGAATCTTCGATGACTTTGATTTAGATGATGTAATGAGGTAGAAGTTAACCTCTAGACGACTCTGGATATGAAAAATGAACTGGTGGAGTACCCTTATAGCTTCGACTTCCGAGGATCATTTTACTTGGGATTAGTTCATAGTTCACTTTGAAGAAAATTAATCGCAACTTTTCAAAAGTCAATGTTGTTTGGGAAGTTGGTTGATTAGATGTAAGGTGATATGTCCGTGTTGGAGTATATGACTGATTTTGATGTACTATCAAAGTATTGTCTACCTTCCATTGGTAATCCACTTAGAAAGAACGTAAAGTTTATCATTGGGTTGAGCGATCATTTTGGGAAGCGATTGATTGGTTGTATTAGCGAGAACTTCAAGAAGTTGATCAAAAATGCTTTATGATGTGAAAGTTTGGACCTAGTGCGAAGGATTGTCCCGAATCAGTTAAGTAGTAGAAAATAATGCAAGCATATGTATTGATGCTGTTCCAATTTCATTGAATGCTCCATCGACGAAAGAAAAGGGAAATGGCATGACCATCTAGAGTATGCTTTCTATTTAGGACATTCCATACATGTTTTATTTAACGTCGGGGTTTCACATTCCTTCATATCTAATGATTTGTTTATATATTAAGATTGAGACCCGAAATTGACCGACCCTTAATTATGACGAAACTTGTTAGGGGCTCAACTAGACTATACATTGTAACGTCCCATATTTTGTCACTGGAGAGTAATACTACAGATGACTACAACATTTTTTGCACTTAGTTTTGGGACCTAAAATGGGAATGTTAACACATGGTTTGTCTACACTTAGCTTATACATCGTTTGTCGAAACTCTACTTATTGAGTCATGGATGTTTGTCTATTTGTTGTTGATTTGTTTTGGGTTTAAATGGGTTCAGTATTAGAGTCTAGGAATTGACCGGCTGAAGGGGTATAGAATAGTTGTGAATTGTGAGAGGTCGTTAGTGACGATAGAGACTGGCGATGAGTAGAAGGTAGTGTGTGGCTTCCCATCTAATGATGAGATGGTTAGCTTTCTATATTCATTCGATATCCCACATGATGATTAGTCATTTGTGGCTGTAGCTAGAGAGTGTTCGGCACATTCGATGAGGTAACTGGATTACTACCATATGGGATTGAGCTCTATATTGATCTGATTAGACATTCTTGAGCAGTAGTTAGGCCTTTAAGACAGATGATGCCTAAAGAGAAAAGGGACTAAAGGTGCAAGCAGATAACCTATTGATGCGAATGTTCATTTGTAGGACCATATTCGATGGGGATGTACATATAGTGTCCATCACTAGGGCGGATGGCTCTTTGAGGTTTAATGTTGGTTACTGTGAGCGGAATGAGATGACGAACAAGTATCCACTCCCACTTATTATGACTTGTTCATCAGCTCTATGACGTGAAGGTGTTCTCTCAGTTGGACCTTGAGATGGGGTTTCATCCATTTAGAGTAACTAGAGAGAGTGTGTCGATCACATCGTTTCGTATGCTACATTGATTTTTGATTGATTGGTTATGCCGTTCGGGCTAACAATTGAGTTGACATACTTTGTTGATTTCTTGAACCATGCTTCGAGGAATTAGTTGAGTGGGTCCATGCTTGTGTTCGCTGATAGTATTTTCATCCACCCATGGATGAAAGATTGGTGCACTAGGCACAATTGGAGATGGTATTAGAGGTGTTGAGAAAACGTCGAATAATGATGAGAAATTTCCTTTGATTGGCATTATGTTGTGTACACTTTACCAAGGACTTCTTAAAGGTAGCAGCACCGTTAACCGATTTGATAAGCGAGTATCGGACTTGTATTCGAGACTTAAGGTGCAGACATGCGTTAGTGAGTCTAATGGACGGGTTGACGAGTGCGTCGATATTACTCATTCCAAGTACGGGTGAGGAGTCGATAACAAACATTAACCTGTGGTACTTAATTAGGTGCGGTATTGATGTCGAAATGTAAGTTTTTCGCATATGTTAGTCGACCACCGAAACGACACAAGAGTAAGTATCCAACTCTTGATTTAGAGTTGGCGGCAGTAGTATTTTATTTCATTGGAAGACATATCAGTTTGGGAGCGATATTTCTAGAGTGGACATTGCTCGAGTTTATCACTAGTTATGACTCCAGAAATTGATGTGAGCTAGTGCCAAAGGTGATGGCCAGTTTGACTATTAAACCTACTTTGATTTAGAAAATCAGTACTATTAGAGGCATGAAGGTAGACTAGCAGAGATCATGGCTAAATAAGAGGAACGAGTGGTGTCTGTAGAGGTGATGCAATGAACATTTGACTGAAGCGGTTGGCTTCATAAGTATGAGATGGGGGTTTACCAATGGAATTTCAAGGACTAGAAGAGAATAGAATAGATTTGAGTCATAGTCGTTAGAGTGAGGAAAACGCAAGATTTATATTCATTAATTCTAGCAGGATGGAATCCGAATTTGTCGAGTTATATATGGAATCAATAATACGATTCCGTTGGGTGCCAAGAGAAATGTAAATGGTTGGAACCCGTTGTTCACTAGTGGGTTCTGGGAGAACTTACAAGAGGTATTTTGGAATTTGGCACCAAATTGATTAGATGATATCGAGACTAAAGCAGGAACTTGACAATTTGAAAACAATTTGAATTTGGTTTAAACAAGTAAAAATACCCAATATGATCATTTATTCAATTTAAATAGATTAAATATGGTGGTAAAAATATGCATATTTACGTGCACATCAAATACCTCCACACTTATCTTTTTATTCGTCCTCGAATAAAGTAAAACTAAGATAAATCCGTTTTCGTAGGGAGCACGATTGCATTGAGCGTATGCAATAAGCCGTTAAACCTCTGGGTGTCCCTAGTAGGACGAGTGTTGTCTCGTGAGGGTTTTCAGCGGATACTACCCACAAAATCCAAATGCAGGATGAAAATATTTACAAAATGCAAGATATATTTACAAAGAGATGAATGCAAAATTTTGAAAATATTTACAAATGAAGAATTTATTTTTAAATTGACACGAATAAGTTAAATATAGGTTTTGGTTATTATCTTGAAAATTTATGTCATTTACTCGTCAAAATTTCCAACAAAAATCAAGTTATCATATCAAATAGACTATAGTTTAACTCGTTGTTTTGGTTAATAACAAAGTGTAACTATGAAATGGATCCTTAGTTGATTATCAAAGTTTATCAAAGTGGTATTTTCATTTCTTTTCAATAACAAATCAAATCAACTAAGTAAAATTAGTGCTAGGATTTCAATTGCTTGCTCTCTCATTATTTGCAAGAAAAATTACACACCTAGCTCAGGTAAACTGAGGCCAGATATACCACCCATGCACTGTCTTTTGGGCTTATGTGAGGGGAGTATAGAGCATGGCGAGTGCACACACTTTCGTGTATACATCAATCGACCGTAGGTGGTTTTTATTAAGTCTGTTTTTTTACATGTGTTCCATACATGCATAACCGTGAGGACTTTTAAATGAGTATGAAAGCACATAATCAAAGATTCCAAGTAATACACCCATGCATAACCGTGAGGACTTTTAAATGAGAGTGAATACTTTGGATGTTATTTTTTTTTATTTTTTTAAGAGAGAGAGAGTTTTGCAAAATCACCTTAGCACCATTTAACTTAGAAGACAAAAAAAATGTTGTATCCTTTACTTTAAATTCACCACTTTTAAAACAACGATTTTCAATTAGGATGTATTTCATAATTAACACGTATGAATATTCCTATATACTAGTTAAACCATTATTATTTGTAATCAAACTTCATTTTTATTTTTGTTAAGACCAATAAATTTTCAAAAACTTCAATTTAATAAACCAAAGCCATATATTTATCTTATAGTGTTTCTTTTAAAAATAAATCAAAAGAAAATTTGTTTTTGGGATTTTTTGTTTTAAATTTTTTGTTTTTTTGGTGATTTTAAAGCAAAAATAAACCATGAAAAAAAATGAAGATGAGTCTCCCCCCCCACACTTGATTTTGACCGTGTCCCCACAGTCAACCCAAGTGAAAGGGATGTTTATTATTATTTACATGAAAATGAATGGTATTTACACGAGATCAGAAAGTATATTGTCAAAAAGTAAATGAAACGGTCTTCCAAAAACCGATTCATTTGTCTCGTCATGTATACGAGACACAGCTTAAGCTCGAAAAACCAAATCGTAAAAGGTTCCGAAGTTGATTGTCGATTTGGAAAAACGAATGTCGTTTTATTAAGAACCGTATGAGTTGTTTTATTTTTGATGATTTTCGGGGTGGATAAAACAATTGATTGAAATTCAAGTTTATTTTCACCAAATTGAAAGTTAAGCTCATTATCAACAAAATTTTCAAAATTATCGATTTCAAAAGTGAAATGGTGATTTAACTCTCCCCCTTCGGAATTTAACAACTCATTTTCGAAAAGTCCAAAAAGTTTATGTTCGTTAAATTCGACTTCCCTTGTTGGATTATCAACAACTTCATCGTGTAAATCGAGTTTAAAGTTCAAAGTTGTCATATTCAAATTTTCAGAAAAAGGAAGATAGAAGTTTAAATCAACTTTCACACCCTCAAAAGAATTGAAATCCAACTCAATTACCGTATTTTCAACAATTTCATTAAGATTTTCATTTTCAATTTCAAAAGTTGTTATTTGAAAATCGTTGATTTGGGTAAAAGATGGATTATCGCTTGACTCGTCACACGTTGGAATTTGATTTTGTTTTTGACGTTGTTTCATACATGTTTCAATCAACAAATCCGTGTGATCATCATAAATTTCATTCATTTGCTCAACAAAATCCAATTTATAGTTGTTCACTTGAAAATTCTTGACTTGGATTTGTTGAGAACAAAAATTATCAATTGCATTGAAATTGAGATTATCTCCATTACCAAAATTATTTGAAAAGTTATTTCCACTTTCGTTTTGATTTTGAAATTCATTTTGAAGTTCGAAATTGAATTGGCATGGGTTACACTCGAAATCATTTGAATTTTAAAGTGAATTCAAATTTTGATTATTTTGAAAACCTTGATTCGAGTTATAGCACAAATATGAATTGCACCACTCATTTATCTCTTGATTTTGTTGTGTAGCGATTTCAAGTAAAGATGAAATACTATTTTCAAGATTTGAAGCTTGGTCATCGTTTTGAAAATTTTGTTGTTCGAAATTTGAATTATTTACAAAATAGTTGTTGTTAAAATATCCATACGAATTTGGACTGAAATCATATGGATTATATTGATTTTCACAACTATTGTAAAATTCAAGTGGATATGGATATTCAGACATTTTCAAGAATGTTTTTTTTCTGGTTTTTTTTATAAACTAAAAATATTTACACAGAAAATTTATTTTTGAAAAGGGAAATCGATTTTTGTTTTGTTTTTATTTTTCAATTTTTTTTTTGAATTTTGGTTTTTCTAAATTTTTTTTTGGATTTTTTTTTGAAATTTCAAAGAAAAGGATTTAAAAATTTCAAAGGAAAAGGAATATTTACAATTTTTTAGTTTTGAATTTTGAATTTTTTTAAAATATGCATGAACTAATGCAACTAAATGAATGCAAGGGTCTAATTACAAATGATTTATCCTAAGTTAATCCAAAATTGTATAATCACAAACTGTCTTAAATAAACAAGATAGTTCTCAGCCAGGCAACGGGCATGATTTATCGGTGCACCACGAATCACCGTAGCAATGCAGCCGAAGGTTTAAGTACCTTCAGAGAAATAATTCAATATAATATTTACGAATCACCGTAATATTTATAACTGATTATTGCTCTGCCGTAGCCTAGACACCAAGAAATTAAATTGTTCAAAGAAGACAAATTGTCAATATACAATTAAGTGTTATTGATTTCTAACCGTTATTATTAATCAAAATTCTAAGATGAAATGGAAGCAGAAATTAAACGTGTATTAATAATGCAACCACAAATGGATTTTTTTTTGAATGCAAGTAAATAACAATGCAAGACAAACAAAAACAATAGATATATACAATGCAAGACAAATAAAAAGAAAATTATAAATAAGCAAGCAGTTATATTTTTTTTTGGCAAGCTCAGCAAAGTGAGAAATTATTTAACAAGCACTTCTGCTCTTTTTGTAATTCTGCTTTGGCAACCTGAAATAAAGCAAGATATATACAACTTTTTTTTTGAAAGGAAACTTAAAAGTAGGGTTTTACTTAAAAAAAAAAAAATTGGATTTTTTTTTTGGACTTTTTTTCTTTTAAAATATGATGATACTTGAACAAAAGAAAAGAATTTAACTAAACCAAACTCAGCCCACTTAAATGTCAAAGCCCAAAACCGCAATTTTATATTCCCTTTCTCTGATAAAATAACTTAACAAAATAAGCAGAGACTTAAACGAACGCAAAACAAAATCACAAATTTTCAATCCCAAATTCGCAGACTTCAAAAACTCAGAACAAAATCGAAAAACAAGCGGGTTAGTGAGGCGATTGGTTTTCTGAAGTGATTTGGAGAGTTCATCGATTGGGTTAAGGCGGAAACCGTGAGCGATGTCTGGCTAATTGAGTTGCGAGTGATGAAGCATGGCAGTGGAAAGCGGTTTAGGGCAGAGAGGTTGTGGCGATCTTGGCTGTGGTTGAGTGTTCGATTTGGGTTTGAAGTCAATGAGTGTAAAGGGTGAAGGGAAGTTTTTGGGATGTTTGGAGCTTGCAGGAGGAGGGACTGCCAGTTCGATGTCGATGAGTGATAGAATTGGAGTTCGCGGCGGTGGGTTTTTCCTGTCGATGATGATGTGGTTGATGAGGCAGTTGATGATATTGTGATTTGAGGGGAGTTAGTGAAGGCAGTTTCTTGTAATCAGCTAATGGTGGTGAATGGCTAAAGAACTGACAGATGGTTTTGAGGTGATGAAGAGGGGTGACAAATAGTGACTGTAGTTTGGTGAAGCATGAAGCAGGTGATTTGATTTGGCGGGTGTGCAGGTTGAATGATGAGTGGTTTCTACAGGTTGGTGAGGAAGCAGTGGAAGGGGTTGTGTGCAGTATGTTGAGCAGAGTGAGTGGTTTGTTTGTTGAAGTTGTAGTTGATGAGCAGGAAATCGATTTGAAGGTTAGTAGGAGTAGAGGTGGTTCGATTGAATGGTTGACTTCAGTGATTGGTGAGGAGGTTGCAACAGAGGTATAGGGATGGGTCAAGGAGCAGTTGTGAAGTCGATGGAGATGATTGGGTGATGATTTTTATGGTGTAGATGGAGATGGTTTTGCTGCTGTTGCAGATGATTTCAATCTCGGGTTTGAGGTGCTTGGTCTGGAGTGTGACTTTGGGGATGGTGATGTGCACGTAAATATGCATATTTTTACCACCATATTTAATCTATTTAAATTGAATAAATGATCATATTGGGTATTTTTACTTGTTTAAACCAAATTCAAATTGTTTTCAAATTGTCACATATTTATCTTAATATAGGGGCAAAATGGTCATTTTTGTGCATATATCAAATTGAGAAAATTTAATGGGAAATTTCTATATTATTTTGTAGGAATTTAAACTCAATTACAAGTGTTTTCATGAAGGAATATGCATGTACAAAGAAGATACAAAAGAATGAAGATGGAAATAATTCAAAGTGAAGAACATGGAGGACCCCACCTACCCACTACCTTAATGTACAAATTAAAGTCTAATGCACATGCTAAAAGACATTTAAAGCTTCATGTACATTTAAGTGGGGGATTATTAAAGCTAATGATAACTTGGCCACCACACTTCCTCCAAGGGCATTTTGGGTACTCCCCAAAAATATGCATTAGGGTTTCTAACTTGTATAAATACCCCTTAATATTTGATGTGAATTGGGAAGAAGGGTTATGGGCTGAGTTTGCTAGTCGCGGCACTGGGTGTCTTTGTGGATGAACTTGAAGGCACAGTGATGGAGCCTGGTTGGAAGGAGAGTTGGATTGGGTCGCGGTGAATTTGGGTTGTTTGATGATGGTTCAGGCGGTTGAAGATTTGAAATATTGATATTTTTTTTGGTTGATGGTATTCTGGTTGATGAGTGGGTGGTTGGAGTGAGGAATGTATGGGACAGCGGCTGATGATGTTTGTTGGATTTTGGGCAGTAGTGGAAGTTTGTCAGTGGAGATGGAGATGACTGTTGATGGTTGCTGTTCAATCCGATGGCGAAGCTTGAATTCGTGGATGATTGTGTTGAATGTTTGTGAATGTTGCAGCAGGGGCTGTAATGTTGATGAATTGAATGTTTGGGAATGTATGGTGGTTTAGTTGAATGGTATGTAGGGGTATTTGTGAGGTTGTTATGGTAGATATGTGAAGGGTAATGAAGCAATGTGTTGTGGTCTGCTGTTGCACTGGAGTTGGTGGCAGACGAAGGTGAATGTGACAGTGCTATTTGTATAGTAGTGATATAGGGTAATGGCAGCAGAAGTGATGAGGATGTGATAATGGCAGAAGTGGGCTTGTATGTAGTTTATTTTTTTATTTTTTTTGGAGTGTGGTTTTGAAGTAGTTTGATGGTAGGAGTGTGGAGTATGCACAGTTTTGTGGTGAAAGAAAGGAGCTCTGTTTGGTTTTGTTTGCAATGTGGGAGGGCCAGAGAAAATGCACAGAACAGAGGCAAGCAGAAAGTGCACAGACCAGAGAAGTGCACAGTGCAATGTGTAGATTTTTTTTATTTTTTTATTTTTGAAATGTAAATGTAAGAAATTGAAATGAAATTTTTGTTTTTCTTTTCGAGATTGTATGTTTTAAAAAAAAAATGCAAATAGAAAACTAGAAAACAACAACAAACACTCAAAACAAATGCACACAAAAATTAAACAAACACACAAAACAACTTTTTTATTTTAAATGCACTCAACACACAAAACAAACACACAATATAATCAAAAGAAAATAATTCGAAGAATAGAAAATAAAATAAAACAATTCCCCGGCAACGGCGCCAAAAACTTGTTCGTCGACGGAAATTCTATCGGTTTAGAAAACCGTCGAACGAATTTAAATTAAAAATAACCGCAAGCGCACGGTGTACGAATGTAGCACGCGGCGAATACGGGTCGATCCGCAGGGAATTGATGATTTTAAAATTCTATTCAATCAAATTAAACCAATCTTGAAGAGAATGTTAAACTAGAAAAGAAGAAAAACAAGCAAAAGAAAATTGATAAAAATTTGAGTGTTAAGACAATTTAGAGGCAATTTCCACTCTCTAGATCACATAAATCAATAAAATGAAGTTATTATCTCTCTTTTCTTGTCATTAGTGAATTAGTTGATGTGCTTATCATAAGTATGGTATATTTGTGCTATTAATTAGCTCAATATAAACCATCAAACTATAACACAACCACTAACACATTTTTAAATCTCATAAAATATGACAAGAAAGTTGAAAGCAAAATCTATTTTAAGCATGGCCTATTAACTATTAATTAGAAATATAAGCCATCAAATTTTAATTTCAACGATCACTTCTTTGCCATAATCATATGTAGATGAAGAGGCAATTTGTGTTTTGTTTGACTAAGCATAGCCTATTTGTTATAAACAACATAGACTATCAAATTCAAAGCTAAACAACATCATTAAACCACTTCAATCATTCTCATTAAGCACAAAAAGAGAGCATAAACATCAAATTAAGTTGAAGCTACATGATTAGAGAGCTTCATTACCCATAAATTGAAGGGGTTTAGCCTCTCGTATTTGTTATCATATGAACAAATGTAGCTTGCAACATAAGAGAAAAAGAAAAGGAAAAGAGAGCAAAGTGAAATGGAAAACTATTCTAATTGCATAAAGGAAAATCTACACTACTTGCATAAAAGGAAATGAACATGTAATTAAAAAGAAACAATAATTAACATTGCATAAAAAAAGAATTACATAAGAGAAGAAATGGCTAAGTAGCCATGGAAAGAAAGAGAGCTTTGATTTATTTTCTAAACTAAAACTAACTAACTAACTAAGAGGAGGGATGGCTACATGAAACATAAGGGGTATTTATACAAGTTAGAAACCCTAATGCATATTTTTGGGGAGTACCCAAAATGCCCTTGGAGGAAGTGTGGTGGCCAAGTTATCATTAGCTTTAATAATCCCCCACTTAAATGTACATGAAGCTTTAAATGTCTTTTAGCATGTGCATTAGACTTTAATTTGTACATTAAGGTAGTGGGTAGGTGGGGTCCTCCATGTTCTTCACTTTGAATTATTTCCATCTTCATTCTTTTGTAACTTCTTTGTACATGCATATTCCTTCATGAAACCACTTGTAATTGAGTTTAAATTCCTACAAAATAATATAGAAATTTCCCATTAAATTTTCTCAATTTGATATATGCACAAAAATGACCATTTTGCCCCTATATGAAGATAAATATGTGACAATTCGAAAACAATTTGAATTTGGTTTAAACAAGTAAAAATACCCAATATGATCATTTATTCAATTTAAATAGATTAAATATGGTGATAAAAATATGCATATTTACGTGCACATCAATCCGCTTGTGAATTTTCCCCTCTCAGAACTTGATGTATGGAAAAGTCTTCAAACAAAGCAAGCATTTTTAATTTCTTCTTTACATATAGAGATAGCTTGGAGTCTTTTGTCTGATATACCCCCTTTATTTGATTTACCATTAGTTGGGAGCCACTGAAGATATGGACCCATAGGATTTTGAGCTCTAATGCCAAGTTAACCCGGCAACCATTGACTCATATTCGACCACATTGTTTGTCTAAGGAAATCCTAACTTCATGGCATAATGCAATCGGCGTCCATCTGGTGTTATTATCACATATCATGCACCTGTTCCTTGTTCATTTGATGCACCATTAACAAGTGATTACTACATAGGTCTCCGATCTCTTTCTTTTCAGTTTGCTCCTTAATAAAGTTAGTAAATTTGTTAATAAAATCCGCTAATGCTTGCCCTTTGATAGCAGCTTGCGGTTGAAACTCAATATCGTACGGGCTAAGCTCAATTTCCCATTTTACCAGTCTACCCGAGGTTTCTAGCTTATTGAAAACTTGTTTAGAGGAAAGTTGGTTAGTACCTTGACTGAATGTGCTTGAAAGTACACTCTGAGTTTTCATGATATGAGTATCAAGCAATAAGCTAGTTTTTCTATAACTGGATATCGCACTTCCACATCCTTTAATTACCCCTGTCTACATAATATACAGGAAGTTGAGCCCCACTTCCTTCCTTAATCAACACCGAACTGACCGCATGTTCTGAAACTTCCATGTATAGGTACAAAATTTCTCTATTCTCGGGACTAAATAGTATAGGTGGCTTTTCCAAATGGCTTTTTAACTCTTGAAAATCTTTCCTACATTCTTCCCCATTCAAAGTTTATCTTCTTCTTAATTACATCAAAAATGGGGATACACTTATCAGTCGCTTTGGTACTTAGGGAGGTTATCCTCCCATTCAAACTCATTATCTCTTTACTAGTTTTTGGTTCGGCCATATCCTTATTAGCTTGAATTTAATCTGGGCAAGATTCAATCCCTTGAGAACTCACAAGGTAGCTTGAAAATTTCACAGAATGGACTTTGAAGGAGCATTTCTTTGGGTTTAGTTTCATCCGGTATTTCCATAGTATCTTAAGCATCTCTTCTAGATCTTTAAGATGATTTTTAGCCTTGTTAGACTTCATTAGCATATCATCCACATAAAACTTCAAACTTCGACCAATCTACTCTTTAAACATCCTATTGACCAGCCTTTGATATGTAGACTTTGCATTCTTTAGTATGAAAGGCGTTACTTTGTAGAAGTAGATTCCCTAATCAGTATTGAAACTAGTGTGCTCCTCATCTGGTTGAACATGGATATCTGATTATATCTAGAGTATGCGTCCATGAGAGATAATAATTTGTACCCACTAGTTGCATCAACCAATTGATCAATTAACGGTAATGGGAAATATTCTTTTGGACAAGCCTTGTTCAGGTCAGTATAATCAATGCGAGTCCTTTACTTTCCATTCAATTTTTTTTTTTTACTAACATAGGGTTAGCTAGTCATTTTTGGTAATAAATCTCCCAAATAAATCCATTCTCAAGGATTCTTTTAACTTCTTTTTTCAAGACATCAGATCATACTATGTCTAATTGTCTCTTTTTCTTTCTAATGGGGTTTGCCTCTAGATTAATGTTTAATGCATGACACATGATCGATGGATCAATCCCCACCATATCTAAACGAGACTAAGCGAAAATGTCTTTGTTGGCCCTGAGAAAGTGGATAAAGATTTTTTTTCAAGTTGTTATCCAAATCCTTTCCCACTTTAACTACTTTAGTGGAATCATCTTAATCTATGCATGTCTCCTCAAGGTCTTCTATGGGTTTTATTCTTTTTGTTTACCCTTGGCAATAAAATTCAGTAATGATTGGGCTTTTGTCAGCAGAATTAGCATCAATTCTCTTCCACTTTCCTCTAGGAGGTAT
Source organism: Allium cepa (assembly GCA_030765085.1). NCBI lineage: Eukaryota > Viridiplantae > Streptophyta > Magnoliopsida > Asparagales > Amaryllidaceae > Allium > Allium cepa. The sequence continues at coordinate 506,069,362 of CM060941.1, read as the reverse complement.
GTACATTTCATACATGTGTTTGTAAGTCCTATTATTTTGCTTCGAATATTGGATGTCAAAATCCATCATCCGAAGGCTCAAAAACAGTGGAAGAATCAAAGTAAACAGAAGACTCCCTTTTATACTGATCAATTGTAGCGAAACACATTTCTTGTGAGCTGAATTGCTTCCCATGGATTGTGTCCCATCCTCCCTTTGTCAAGAATTTCACCATCAAATACTTTGGCAAGACTAAATCATCTATCTTGTCAAGTGTAGGTCTACCAAGAAGGCGTTGTACTAAGATTGCTGGTTGATGATCACAAAGAGAGTCTCAAATGTTCGGAAAAATGGTGGCACCTCCATTTGCACTAGTAATTTTGTTTGACCCACTGGAGTTGACCCTTTTTTGTTGAATCTCAAGACTGGTTCCGTGCGAGGCTCTAGCTTGTTCTCTGGGATGTTCATTTGATCAAAGGCATGCTTAAAAATAACATTGAAAGCGCTACCCATATCCATAAGAATTTTGGACACGATGGACTGTCCAATTTGAGCCGTGACCATTAAAGAGATCGTCGTGTGGATGATGAACTTGCTTCTTTAACTCTTGGAGGGCGATGACAAGATTTGGCATTGTAATATTGAGTCGTGGATTTGTCAGTGGAGGCTCTTCTTGAACTGAGTACACACCCTCTCTAGCCTCCTTAATATATCCGTTCCTTGCCCCTTTGCTTGTTCCTGCTGGATGTGGCCCGCTATGAATTACATCGATCTTGTTCAGCGGTGGGCTTAATCTCAAAGGGTCATCCTACTCCGGAATGTTAACATCATTATTTGAGAGCTTTTGCGAACCATCTTCTATTCGCGGAAATTTCCTCTTGTCTTGAACGAACTCTTTTAACTGTCTTTTGCGAATCAACTTCTGGATGATTCCTACCAAAACTCTGCATTCATCAGTCTTGTGACCATTTGCTTTATGGTAATATAGTAGTCGTCCCCTTTTCTTGGTTCTGGGTGGTTCTAGGCTTTGAAGGAAGTTGGAAGATTAACTCTTTCGTTTGCCACAACATAGACGTAAGACAACAACTTGTTCAAAGCGATTAAATTAGCAGTTTGTTCTTCCCATCTTGCTCTCTAATGCCCTCCATCCAGTCTAAATCTTCCTTCTTCTTTTTAGGGATCGCTTTCCTTTTAACATGATACAGCTTATCCATTCGAATGAACTTGTCAAATTGAAAGTGGAAGTCTTGTAGATCTTTTCACCCATTAACAAAGAGTTGTTTTCGGGATGGGGTATTTTTTATTAATCCTGAATGCACCGCGATGAGCTTATCACGGCCATTCATGTCCTTAGCCTTTAAAGCTTCAGCGTAGAACCATTTAAGATAGTCCTACAAAGACTCTTCCCTCCTCTGTTTTATGTTAGCCAAAATTGTGTAATCAATGGTTAGGTCTTTGCATATGCAGAACTGAGTAGAGAATTCATATGAAAACTGTTTCCACGAGTAGATAGTCTTTTCTCGGTGTTGTCTACACCATTTAGCTGCAGCACCTTGGAGAGTCACTGGAAATAACCTGCACCGAACAACTCCTGATGCATTATATGGATCCATCAAGCTATCGAAAGCCATCAAGTGGTCGTCCGGGTCTGTGGTCCCATGATATTTCATAGTCGGGATCTTCACATAAGATGGGATAACTATTGCCATGATTTCATCTGTAAAAAGTGGCATACGCTCATTGTCATTCATATTCTCATCAAGCGTCCTATTCCCTTTAGCATTCAGCACATCTTTAATTGCTTTTCCTAGTGCATCTTTTAGATAAGCTTCTGCGTCTAGGTAATTTTTTGGCCTGGATAGTACTCTTTCAATATGGAGCTACCAGACTATTCGAATAATTTTTCTAACATTCTTCCTTAATGATCAGCTTTAGTTGGAAGTCGGCCTTTATTTTTTGAAGATGCTAAATCAATTTTTCTCTTTTCCTCTTTTGAATAAGCCTTTGAATTCCTCCTCAGAGAGATCACTTCGTCTCCATTTGTTGGTCTTTGCTATTTTATAGGACTTTTGGGACAACGCCATCTTGAGTAATTCTTGCATCTCGAGTAATTGTTGTTCTAAGTGCTTTATTTGGAGGCGTTATCATCTTGCTGAGCTGAAGCTAATGGTTGCCCGGGGACAACCCCCTTCAAATTGAAAATTAGAGTGATTTTTTCTTCTAAGGAGCGAACAACCTCCTCAGCCATACTGCTAAGTCTCTTTGATTTCATTTTCCTAGGACAAGTTAAACAAATCAAAATTAATTGATAAGGTAACCACAAGGGCAGAGGTTTGAGCCCTTCTTCTAGCGCCAAAAATATTAACAAGAAAACTTGTCAACATCCCAAAGCCATGTGAATGGAAAATAAGATTATAGAAGGAAGATCGGAAGAGATTACTTCCTTCGAAAGGTTTGGCGCATATACGAAAGGTTATTATTCATTACCTTCGAAAGGGGTTCCGAGCCCATCCATGCTTTTCTCTATATTCGCAAATCCATCTGCATCGAAAGGTTTGAATGAAGCCGAAGAGCAGCCCCACTTCCTTTTTCAACCTTTTCAAAAGCTTTTTGCACTGTTGATCACCTATGAGGACATCTGGTGCTTGCGACTCCTTGGAAAGCTCTCTTAATGCCTTCGAAACATTCTTTCACGATCCTTGTCGAAACCCATGCTTGTAATTTCAGTAGAGTCTGGCATTTTTATTAATCTTCTTTCGTACCTTTGTTCTTAATTGGGTTTTATGGTTAACGATAAACATTGCAGAATACAAAATCCATAAATAAATGCTACACTTGACCCACAGGCTTGAGATTGTTACTCAAATTGCAACATATAGCTGTTCCAAAGCTTGTATGCATCATGCCTGACAAAGATAGTTTGATATTCGAAGAAGCAACGTGAATCATAGGTTGAATAAGGCAACTAAAAAATGTCCTCTTTCATCTCAGCTATAATTTTGTGGTATCTCCTACATGACCTACTAAATTAATGTGATGAACGTACTACTATTTTCTAGAATCCTTGTTATTAATCAAGATTCTAGATGATTGTTGTATGCTTCATTGACGGCAACCAAAAATCTTGATCAATCACTCCTTCCTTATGCAGACCATCTACTTCAATATATGCTTTTATCAACATTAAGTAATATGTTGGAGTCCATGCTTCATTTTTCATTGTAAAATTTGATAGCTCATAGTAGCATTAACATTCACACACAAACACACACACAAATATACATATACATATACATATACATATACATTTACATATACATTTACATATGCATATGCATATACATATACATACATATACATATGCATATGCATATACATATATAATACTCTAAAATAGTTGAATGATATTAAAGAGCAAAGAAATAATTTCTACTTAAAGTTGATAAAACTAAACACTGGAAAAGCCAGTTGATATGGAAGTAAAGAGGAAAGAAATACTTTCTGCATCAATTTTTGCACAATTTGAGCTTATAATTGATAAGACTATACACTGCAAAAAACAGTTGAAATGACCTTGAAGAGCAAAGAGACAAATGACAATATCTGCTTAAATTAAGTGAGTTGACAATACATAGTAATTTTTTTAGAAAACATGTGGAAAAATATTGAAATGACCTATAACTATGCAAAATAGTGATGTTGACCAACCAAAACAAGAGGACAATATTCCTTATAGTTGAAAACACAAAATACCATGCATAATGGAAGTGATGTCAAAGAGAAAAGAGACAAATTACTTTTGGCAACTGATTCAAAAATAATTATTCAGTTGCTTCAAATTATACATACATAAATTATACACACATACATACATACATACATATATATATATATATATACATGATTTATAACGTATCAAGTACATTCTTCATCCTAAAAAATATCTTTCTTTGCTAAAAAAAATAGAAAGTATTGGAAAACCCAAATGATAGAAATATCCTTGAAATGAATTTGTGCGATGATAATCTAGCAAACTTTAAAGAATTACTTACACAACCTGAAGCTTCATAGGTTCCATAATCACAATTCCTTACTCCACAATAAATTCAGTTAATTAACTAATTAAACTTTGCACAATGGTTTGCACCCATTCTAATTCAAATCCCTCTCAACCCAAACATGTTTGGTTCACAACCGGCCGTTACTCCTTTTGCAACAACCTAAGACCCGCTTTAGAGGTTGTTCCTAGCAAGAAGGGGAAAGGTAAGAAACACAAAGCATAAAAAAAAGCCAAGGATTCTAAAACCAAAGACTTTGTTGATGCAAGCAGTGGTAGTGGGAAGACATGGAGGCCGCAAGACTATAAGGTTATTGTCTTACCCAATGCATGGGTTGACACATCCGAAGTTCCTTCAGGACTTTCTGAAAGGAGGTTCTTCTATATGATAGTCAATGGGAACTATAACCAAGATCCAGAATACCAATCAAAGTGTTCATTTGTAATCATAAATACAATATGGTATAACTTGAATATTATGTGCATCAAATACAAAGGTATAATATCCCAATAAGAAGATAAGCTAAGAAATGGATAATCATTTAAAGACTTGAAAGACCATTGTGATAAAATATATTACGAACTTACAATATGGTTTTAAAAGTTCATGAGGCATTTGAAATTCTATGTTTGAGGTTGCGTTGGGCAAGTCCCACGGAAGATGTTATTAGTGAAGGAGTTATCGAAGAAGTTAGTTTCAGAAATGTATCTTCAAGACTCTCGATAGATTCATATCCCAACCATTCAAAAGATTCTCTAATTCCAGTAGACGAGAAGAGGGAATGATAGTAATCCAACGAATCCTACTTTATGAATGTTATATAGCGGGATTGCAAATCAACCTGAAGGAATAAAATCAAGTAAGAAATCATTGTTAGAAAAAACGAAGCAAGCGATTTGGTATTCGCTAGTGACAAGCTAACTGCACTCCTCGGTGATATTTCAATTGAATCTTTCTAAAAAGGGAGAAAGTTTGAGGCTGAAAGAGAAAAAGTCAAAGATTTTGGAAGTGTGGGTTCAGCAAGATGCGGATAGAATTACAACTCTCAGAAAAAGAACTGAACAAGAGAATGCCAATGAAAGACGTTTACATGATAAAGAAGAGGAAAATATTTAGCAAAATATGTTCCTTATCTATCTAGGGACGTATTAAAGTATGTTTTGGCCAAAAAACATAACATTTTTAGGGCTCAACAACGATAATGGTACCATGATGAAGAGGAAAGTTCAGGAATATAGAGTAACTACAATGTTAAATTGTGATTTAGCATGTATTTTTTTATTTCAGTTTATATTAGTTTATTTTGCGTTTGTAGGTTTTTTTTTGGGTTGCAAGGTTTGCTTTGAGGTTTATTAAATGATCCAATGTTCTATTTTTTTTCAAAAATGCGAGGAAGGTTCTAGGGAACGGAGAAGGACTCGAGTTAACCAGCTCCCTAAAGAGGAGTCCTTTAAGAAACACTCCATGCCCCCTTCAACTAAAGGAGGAGGGTTCTTATGAAGACTCCGAGCGCCCCTTCGAGCTCTCTATGTCTCTATGGCACCCTATCGCTTAAAGCTAATGGATCCCAGGACCAAGGCTTCCTTCCCATGCCACTCCAGACTAGAAAGCATAATGAGCTTGATCAGTCTTGGCCTGATAGGAGACCTCTAGGCTGTAATGCCTAGCGTTGGAAGAAGTCCTCTTACCTCTCCCTAGACTAGAAGGGATCGTAAGGGAGCTTCTGACTCTCTCTCAATTTACTTTAAATATATTTTTCTAGTACCCAAAGAATGTCCCACACCTACCCATAGCTCAAAGTACTATTCTCAATCGGTGAAACCTCGCTTAGAGCTCCCTAGGACAAAAGGGACCACAAAGAGCACCTGGCTTTAGATGAGCTTCACTTCAAGTATTTTTTTCTAAGACAGATATAGGGTGCAAACACAATAGCCCCTCGCTTCCCTAGGCTCAAAGGACTATTCTTAATTCGTGAAGCCTCGCTTAAAGCTCACCAACCATCGAGCGGCTCAAACTAAGGGTGTAGATGGGTGGGACTGGACGGTTGAATATGTGTTTGTGTCTTGCACTATAAGATATTCCACCAGACATGGACTAGACAAGATTTTAGTTCAAACATTTTTCGTACGAGTAGGACAACAGACAAACAATGTTTGGACAATGCAAAAACATCGAACATCTTTGGATGGACATATTTTTGCATATTTTTTCTTGTTCTAACTCATGTCCTATATGGAAATTGTATGGACACGGACCAGATGTTTTTGAACCTCAGACTCAGTCAAATATTATTGGCTAAACAACCTTTTCAGGTATAGGAATTCATAATAGCTTGACACTAAATATGAATGTATGCTAAATTTGAAGTACTCATGCCTTAACTTTTACCATTGAATATGATGCAAGCCGATAAAAATGCCTATTAAGATATTGCAATCACATATTTTGATGAGACGTCTCAAGCGAATTATTTATTTTTAATGTAAAGTGATATCTTCAACAAAAGCTAATTGCAACTTAATATGTATGTCTTAATATGCCGGTTATATTTTTTGAAGATGAGTTCAATTATATTCTATAATTTATTGGATTTATAGTATTTTCATCACCACGGTAAGAAAAACTTACATGTTCAAATGGTTTGATAATACAACTATGTATGTTTATGATTTACTTTTAAGATAATATCTAGTAACTATCTTTTTTCTTACAAAAGACTAAGATATGTTGGTTTCATACACACACATGAAAGGTATAAATTAGACAAACATGATATATATTTAATTTTAAAACTACGTATAAGTACAAATATTTAAAACATAAGATGGTTTACAATTCGATGTATAATTAAGCGGTTGAAGTTTGTAATATATATAAGAAAAAGTGCTTTCAAACAAAAGGAATTCTTGTATATGTGTCATACATATGTGAGCAATACAAAGTAGAAGATCATGATTTATTTTCTTAATTTTACTTTGATTATTTAGAATTCCAAATACAAAATGTTTATGTTCAAAATTAGAAATGTCAAAACGTGTGGCTAAATTTTGAATAGATATTACAGCTTGTACTTTACATATAAAATGCATTGGATGATTTTTATTGTATACTTGTTGTGCTAGTTATTTTTGTTAATGCAATAGTTTGGATTATTTCTATAAACGATTTTTTGTATATCATGATTTTTGCCAAGAAAAAACAAAAATACCGGCGTTGGAGGCAAATTTAGGTTTTACTCATTTCATTTTAACATAAAATTAAAATAATGAATATTTATCTTGCATAGTCAAATAAACATCGTGGATCCATGAAATTAATTTACAACAAAGTCTTAATCTATTTTAAGTTAAAAACGCTTAGTGGAAATGATGCAAGGATATGGCATAGGTGTAAAAATCAATTAGAGATAAAAATCAATTTTTATGGTTTATTATCAGTCTCATATCATTGGTATAAGAAAAAAAAAGTTTGCTCATTTAACAAAATTCAAATATTCTTGAACCATGCAGTTCAAAGTTAAGAACAAGAAATAATATTCTAATTCATGTTAAGTACCCGAGACTTGATCTTAGGCTTATGCCCTAACTTTTTTTGATTTAGTTTAAAACAGAATTAGTTAAAATAATTCATTTTATCAAACCGACCGTTAGGGAGGTTTGCCTACTGTCACTGGCCAAAATCAATTTTTCTGAAGCCAAAAAAACGTGGATCTTGTCTCATCGCGGTTTCCCTAAAAACGTGGATCTTGTCTCATCGCGGTTTCCCTAAACTTCCTCATCTTATTTTGCGCATCAAAGATTCCAAATTCAAATCTATTATGATTTTCAAATTCTAAAATTTCAATTTCAAATCGATAATTTTGAATGCTTTGATTAATATTTAAATTTGAAATTCATATTTTCAGATTCAGATCTCAATTTATTCTTTTCCAACATGTTATCACTTAATGTTTAAGTAATATTAACAAAAATTTTAAATGTATATTTCGTATCAAAGTTATACAATCAAACGGTCGGTTTCTCCACCGTTGTGCGGTTATACTAGTATTAAAACTGCTAAAGTGGAATCTTGTTCGCAGTATAACAGTAAATTGTGAGGCTTTAAACAGATAATAACATCAAACTATTAAATCATAACTGTCTAAGAGCGATAAAAGCTTTAGCGAAGTTTTAGCAAGGCGTCGGCGGAGATGTAACTATATATGTCCCATTTCTCAAGACAACTGGCTTGCTATATTTTTGCAATGAAGGTATAGCAAAATTCTATCATGCATGTCATTTATATTCAAAGTTGTATGGAGCAGTACTATATATGTGGAGTTTAACGGTACACCGTATACAAACATGATTTTTTTTTTTTTTCGGATGTTACCTAAGAAACTTGACTTGTTCTAATTTTTAATGTTCACATTTTATATCACAACCTACACATAGGGACATTGCAATGAGCATGACTTGCTAACTCCCTCCTCAATATCTTTCCTGCTGGAGATTTCGGTATTGAATGCACAAAAATAACCTTACGTATTTTTTTATATGGTGCAACCTGCAGTGAACCAGAACACAAATAAGCAATGCGTTCATGAACAAACATAGTCGTCAAATATAGCGATCCAAAGTAAAGTTTCAGTACCTTCTTTGTTACATATTCAATGATTTGTTGTTCACTGATATTGCTTCCCTTTTGTCGAACAACAAATGCCAGAGGTATTTGCCCAACTTCTTCTCGAGGAAAACTGTTATGAACATAGTCACAATAGCAAAAGGAATATAATTATATAGACAATCTTGTAAATTATTTCCTTAAGATGAGAATTAAAAACTTACGGAACTACAGCAGCTTCAACTACATCCGGTAAGGAGTGCAACAAATGCTCCAATTCGGCTGGTGGAACCTGCACACGGTCATAAGAAGAAGAAAAACATTAAAGGTGTTAGTGATTTTCTTTATTTCAGTGATAAATGACTGTCAAATTACTTACTTGATAAGCTTTATACTTGATCAGCTCTTTCAACCGATCAACAACATAAAGATACCCGTTATTGTCTATATAACCCAAATCGCCAGTTTTTAACCAACCACAAGAATCAAAAGTTGAAGCATTAGCCTCGTCATCTCCCACATATCCTGGTTATACATACGGATAGGTTTATTTTTGTAATTTTCATTATTGAGAACATAACTTTTTGACTTTTTTATTTTCAAGATTGGAAAAGCATTTGCATTTGATAATTAAATGAAGTTACCTAACATAACTGCAGCACTCCGGACACACAATTCTCCTTTTTGTCCAACCGATAAAGGATTTCCAGTTACGATGTCTACAATCTTTGCCTCAACATTCTCAGTCAGTTTTCCTGCAGATTTTAAATGTCTTGTTTCTTCTGTATTTAACATTCTTGATATTCCTCCAGCTTCTGTAGAGCCATATCCCTGTAAACCAACTTTGTTAGTTTTCCTGCAGATTTTTAATGTCTGGATTCTTCTGCATTTAACATTCTTGATATTCCTACTACCTATGTAGAACCATAATCCTGTAAAACAACTTTGTTATATATTAAGAATAGTATATAAATATGTGGTTATATAAATGTGTGTGAACGATCCATCGACACCTTTATTTTGTAGCATTCCTTTAATGTCCTTATCATAACTTTAGTTCTTCAATTCATATTACTACGATACTTTGAAGGTAAGTTCTCATAATATTCCATGTCATCTGCCAAGAAACATGCTGCGCCCCCCCCCCCCCCCCCCCTCTCTCTGCGCGCTTACACACACGTATATGTTATTTATGTGTATAGAGTATAGTATACGTATTTAGGACCACTGATTGAGTGGTAACAATTTTTGGCTGTGAATTCAAAAGTTCTGGAATTGTGGATCATCCTATACATCATTACATTTTATTTTGTTTTTTGTTAAATATATACATATATACGCACATGCATATATGCACACATAAATACATACATATCATATGTATATGAGTTTACATTCCTATGGTCAATACGGAAGTATTTAAACAAACTTTTACTGATTCAATATAAAGTTCACATTTTTTTTTGAGAGTTACTTCAAAAATACTACTTCGTTAAGAGTAGCCTATTACTTCATATATTATGCTTATAGAACATGAAATAAATTGTTGAATTTAGAAATGTTGACATAACTAGATCAGTTTAAGTTAAGCATTAAAGAGTATTTTTAGTGGCATGTACTTGTATGCATTCAACAACAAATTTCGCTTTGTTTATTTTATTAAGTACTAGTATGAGCCCGTGCTTTGCATACGGGCTATCTGTATTATTGCATGCGGTGATGTTTTGTTTGAACACAAACATGTAAATGAAAAGCAAGGACATTTTTGTAATTTCAAAAAGATACCGAGTAAATTAGTTGAACGAAATTTCTTTATTAGTAGTAGAGATTTACCTGATTTTGAAAACTGACGAAAGACAAACCAAAAGTTTATAAAATAATAAGCAGATTTAATTTATTTGATGAAAGAATTCAAGAATCAATTGTGACGCAATTATGTCTATATTTCAGCAAAACATTTTCTGCAAACGATGCTGTTTAAATTTCATATATTGGTTGTTCTGCCATTTTATGACATGCAATAATTTCAATAATATATACTCAACTCAGCCTACATGTGGATTTTCATGTCTTTAATAATACTTGTAATAGATTTGGTTGCACAGTTTTTTGGAATTAACGTGAACTATAAAAAACGTCTTTTTATGTATTATCAAATCTTAATCACTTTGAATTAAGATCTAATATTAAACTTTTTTACAAATTCAAATTCAAACCCCTTGAAATGGAATCTAACAATTAAACATGTTTTACAAATTCAAAACGCTTATAAAAATAAGATCTAAAATTAAACTCCTTTTACAGATTCAAAATATTTTTTTACAAATATACAAACCTTAATATCGCTTGAAAATAAAAATAATCTTTTTGACTGATTTAAACATATACAATTTATGTCATGCTACAGTAATTACAAAGTTTTAGGTGAAGTTATGTACACCATAAGTTGTACATATCACGAATCTAAGGCATACGTACAACTGATATCTCAAGTCAGATTTCTTGCTAACTTGTAATTTCATAAAGTAGATATTTTATCTTATATTAAATGAACAAGTTGAAATGATGCTGAACATATAAATGGATGAAAATTCTGGCATGGAGTACATCTGAAGTATCTGCATTTCATTCCTGAGTTGCTTAAAATAATTCACATTATAATGTATAAATCTAGTTATCTGATATTTATTTATTAATTTATTTAAAGCTTGACTATTGTATATGTCTAAGAGTTAAAATTCTGGGATGTAAAATGATACTGGCAAAAAATTAAGAAGAAAATATATCCAAGAGCGCTAAGTATTATATGAAGTTTATATACCTGTAGCAGATCGATATGCGGAAACCTGGCCATAAATTTCACAGCAGCCTGAATAGACAAAGGAGCCCCGCCGCAGAAGATCCTTTTCATTCGATGCAAATCATATTTCTTCACATCCTCATCGTTTCCCATGGCCACAACAATGGGCGGTGCAGCCGTCATCAGCGTCGCACCATACTTCTCTGCGGCGCCTAAAATGTCCTTAAGCCCTGCTTTCCTCATAAGGACAACAGTCTCTCCCAACGCCAGCCCTTTAAGTGTAGTAAAAAACCCGAACGAATGGAACATGGGTGCCACCAAAAGGGTACTCTCCACCTTTTCAGATGACGGTCTCAATGCATGAAATCCAGCAGTCATGGCTATGAAGCTGCGGTGCGGCAGCAGTGCTGCTTTCACCCTTCCTGTCGTCCCTGACGAAAACTGTATCGCTGCTCCGTCCGTTTGCCGTACATGCACGTTTTCGCTATTGTTATCGTATGAGTCGGTGAACTCGAAGTCTAGGTCTTCTAATAGCACGGTTTTTAAGGTGGTAGGTAGTTTAGATGCATAAGAAGAAGAAGCAAAAGCAATTTTGGGGTTGACGAGAGTGAGTAGGCGTGAGATTTCTTGAGGGGTGGAAATGGGATTGGCAGGGGAAATAACAACCCCAAGGGAGAGCAGGGAGAAGTAAAGGATGGGTACTTGTAAGGAAGAGGGGCAGAGTATGAAGGCTACGTCCCCTTTTGAGAGGTTGTACCTGGATTTAAGGGCACGTGAAAAAGAGTAGGATTGAGAAATGAAGGTTGGGTAGGAGATGAAGGCACCGGTGACAGAGTCAACGAGGGCGGGGTTGGAAGGAAGAGGGGATGGGAGGAGGGAGAAGGCAAAGGCAGGGTAGGAGAGAGGTAGACAAGGGTTGGGGAGGGGTACGGGTGGGCGGAGGCTGTGGAATGTTTTTGTTTCTGGACAGTACCCAGATTTTTGATCTATTGAGTTGGAAGGAGAGGTGTCAAGAGAAGGAAGGATGAAGTGCTTTGCCATATTAAAGATTGAAAATATGACTGATTGCTAAATTGAATTTCCCATATTATAAAGAGCAATTAATGCTTTGTTATTAACACGTGCACTGATGGTATTAAAAACATGTTCAACATTTGGGAACCCTCCTAATGGATTGTACAAGCTTCACCATCTACAGAGATCATTTTTAATTTGGGGATGCTTGCGATCCTTGAATATTTTTCAGTGATAATATTCTCCCAACCCTACCCTTTATTTTGATTTGATGTACCACATTTTTGACCAAGTATGTCGCAAATGAATGTGAAAAGACCTTTTTTTACTAGTAAACAACACGACGTGTTTTCATAACTTTAAAGTATTTTTCTTTACTAACTGTGCACATCCTGACATTTTCCTTGATATAAATAACCGTGCTTGTATTTTTCAATGACTAAGCTTTTTTGCAAAATGGACTATCAGCGTTGGTGTCCAATGCGTCAAGTATGGGCCCCATACTGCTGCCCAGTTCAAATGAACTGTTCGCATCAGACGTGTCCGACGCGAACGGTTCAACCGTCATTTACCTCTTCGCTCACTATGTATATCAGTCCATTTCTCAACCAAATCGTCAACAAAAATCCAAAAATTCAACAATTTTTAAAAGATTTGTCGTCGATTTTTTTAGGTAAATTTTTTTATGTTTACGTTTTTGGTATTATTATCTACCATATATATTTTTTCATATTTTTTGAATTATTGTTTAAATTACTTTTTTTAGAATGTTATACCGCTATGCTTCTTCTTCTACCAGTACCGTCGTCGATTGGAATGCCGAGAGGACAAACGCGTTCATCGATGTTTGTTTTAAAAACATTGATACACGTGTCCATCGTGTTGCACAGTGGTATGAAGATATCATGATCTTGTTCAACGTAAGAATTGATTTGGATTACAACGCTGGACAAATGAAAAACAAGTTCGATAATGTAAAACGTGAGTGGAACACATGGAACAATCTGCTACAGATTCCTGGTGGCTATTGAAACGAAGAACATGACATGGTTAGTGGTTCCGAATAGTGGTGGGATACAGCTGCAACACGGCACCACAAATACAAACATACATCGCCTGCTCATTTTAGGCAGTTGGACGTGATTTTTGATGGCTGTATTCGAACTGACAAATGTCAGTTTATAATTCCACCAGATCCACATGTTTAGCTACAGTTCGACTCATAGCTTTATGACAACTATCTTAGGGGTGATGCTACGGAGATATCCAACCGCAGAGTGCCTAGACAGCAATGACCCATTGGTGGTCCTTCTAAACCTGTTGGCAATTCTTTGCATGATCTGACTCTTGCTAAGTGTATAAAAGCGAAGCAGGAGGATGACGATTATGAAGAATTGGAGGTCGCGATTTGTTGGCTGAGTATGATAGCAGAGGTTTCAATCCTTTACATGCCCTGCTGGACTATCTCGAGCAGTTTAGGAAGACTGTTATTTATCTTGTTGCCCAATTAAGAAGGAGAATGTAGTTTGTTTTAGATGTATTTTATATTCTGCATTTTTATTCGGTACTTTTATATCTGCATTTGTTTTGTGAATTCTGAACTATGAATTTTTTATTTCTGCATTTGTATTATGTATTTTGTATTTAAAAATAATTAACGTAAACAAAATAATAACATAAACAAAAAATAACTTAATAAATTTGCCCCTTTCACGATGGCTCTTTCGTAAAAAGAACGCATTCCCTTTTTGCGAACTTGCCCCTTTTCCAGTCCCTTTCGGTTCAAAATAACGGCAACCTAAAATTAGTAGGCCTTTTCCTAGTTTTACATGAATGTTGGTGATAAAATTCTCAATACTTGATGCCTTAGCTTGAATATGCCAGCCAATAATGATAAACTTACGTACAACATGTTGATAGACTTCCGTTTATAATTCTCACATTTTTTTCCCCTTTTCCTTTCTTCTTCCTTTTCCCCTCTACCGCCGCATCAAACTTAGTTCTTGAGTATCAAATGCAATAAAGGAATTGCCTTTAAGCGCGGCGTTGTTTCATCGTAAGTTGGTTAATCAATTGATGAGTTCCATGTTCATTTGATATAAGCTTGGAATGTAGGGGTATTTTATTCAATTTTCTTGTATTTATCTTGTACTAGAAAAGTGAAGATTATATTAGATATAAGGTATAACAATCTGCTTTGTGGCAACCCAAAAATTTTCGCCATCGAATGACATTGAACGGATTCGAGTTCTACAAAGACAGACTGTGTGGGGTTAATTTAAAGTTTTATTATTAAGCTAAATTAATTTAAGTATGGTGTAACGATAGTATCTCACAAGGGATGACAATATATAATATACAAAGATACAAAACCGGAACATGATATGCCTATGTGAGACAAAGTAATGCTAAAGCAAAACAAAGTAGTGCGAAAGCAACTGATAGAAACAACAACAGGTAGAATACATCGATTCCATACATATGTGGTACCAAATATAACATCTGATAATACATGTCTCATACATATAAATACAGGTCTGTTATATACTACAAAATACACATCTAACCATATAGCAAAATATCATCGTCCTACTCTGATCCAAAATAATGTGATCCTAAGCTATCCC
Organism: Allium cepa; assembly: GCA_030765085.1. NCBI lineage: Eukaryota > Viridiplantae > Streptophyta > Magnoliopsida > Asparagales > Amaryllidaceae > Allium > Allium cepa. The sequence continues at coordinate 506,054,282 of CM060941.1, read as the reverse complement.
CAAAATATCCACCTCTCTTCCTACTTAATCGAGTAATCGAGAGTTGTCATAAAAGAAACAGAGACAAAAAGAGTGTCAAACTTAAAGTCTAGAGTGAGGGGAAGTAAATTCAAAATACTATATATGAAATCCAAACATACATAAGTGATTATAGTAAAGATAATGACATTTTACTAATGGCATTCCATTTGCAATCAATGAGTCAGCATAACTAATATAGACACATATTAGCATACTATACTATGATAGAGATAGCCCAACACACAAAGGTGAGTGTAGCATAAGTATAAAGTATAGTTCTACAACACAACAATATACACCAATAGTGTGTGTGATTATTCCCATCATTTCTAATGAGTGGAGTTCACGGTAAACATCCATCGTGATCCAATAATTCACGTCGATGGTCCAAAATAAATTGAATTGGTACTCAAATGTAGCTTAGACCTCGAGCCACATCCTTAATGATGAGTCTCACGTAGATCTCGTTGTACTCTCTAAAACAAGCTTTGATGATATATGTCTTATTCTATTTAAGCTACGAGGACCTCACAGTAACCTCTACATTGAGCTTTGGTGACATCTAGTCCACTCGTAGATGATCATCATCATCTCCCTTTTCTATCATCTTGGATTCTTGCTAAGCTCGTGTTACGTCTCCATAAAATAAAACGACGGGTATGTCCCGTACAATATTCCATACGAGCTACGAAGGAACATCGAGGTCATATAACATCGTGTACTGCACACGTATATCCCTAACAAACACGATACAACGTTGTCATCTCGTCATCGGACCACCATTGATAAGGCACCTCAACTTTATCATCAAGCATCCCCTGCGTCATTTTGATGAAAGCGGATTCAATTAGGAGCAAAGTGCTCCGGATCTAGGCTTAATTGCCCAGTCCAGATGCCGACTAGCGGGCCAGTGCACAAAATGGGCAATGAAGCCCAGTTCGGAGAATTTTCCGAAGATAGTTTTTGTGCCGTCTCCGCGCCACCTTGTCTAGTAAGCCACATACTCCTTTCACCGTATTTCCCTTATCACACGATTGAAGTTTGATGTCGTTTACTCGAGTATTTGGTTTGATTCCATAAAGTGTTCAATTACAGTCTATGTCGCCTCGAATTCGTTTCCATTCATCTAGCCATCAAATCATGATTGTTACTTCCGACAACTCTACTACACTTTACTAAATCATCCCGACACATGCTGAATGCGTATAAATACATCCAATTGCACCATACACAGATACACACTATACACATTTATTTCAAGTTTATTTCTTGCATTCCTTCAAAATATTTAGTTTTTCCTCTTAAACTCTTTATACTTTGATCCCAACTTTTACGAACATCTTTTATACTTGTAATTACTCATTCTTATTTTTTTATTTCCCTTATTAAATATATAAATCATGTTATTCACCATATTCATTACGTGCAACAGCCAATAGACAAGCAATTATAATAACAACCAACAACAATAATTTCCTACCATTCAACATTCAAATACTATGCTACTTAAGCAATCGATCTACCAATTCAAAATATTTATTTATCATATGGTTAATTTATATTTAAATTATCAAGCTCTTGCCTTTCATTCAAAATTTATAACTTCTGCAAATCATGTTGTAAAATTCTCAAATAAGTTTTATAAAATTATATATCCACTTATGCATTATTTCATAACATCACATTAATTTGTTTCTTTATTTAATTAGCAATTTGAAACCTAAATGCTTACTAACTTTCTTAAATCACTAACATAAATCTCCAACTTGATTCTTTTAGTGTATAATCAAGTTTAGTGTACTCATACAAGCTCAATGAAGCTACATGCAACATCCTAACCAATTCTAACTGATAATACCTCAATTATTGATTTTGATGACAACATCCATATGCAAACATATACGAACATGTAAAATACAGATTTTAACGTTTCACCAAGTTATATAATATATAGTGACGAATATTACATAGATATTAAATCAGAAACTGTACAGTATAAAGACTCAAGAGATAGACATGAAGATTCATGAGTTTAAAGACCAAAGATATGAAGATCTAAAGATTATAATTTTGTGCATAGAGTCATAACATATATTATTAAAATCCTTACTAGCAATCTTTGATCTCTGTCTTCAATTTATCAATCTTTTATACTTTTAAACAAAATAAATTTCAAAATATTTTAGAAAAGTGATTCAAAATTCAAAATGTTTATATACCATTTTCAAACTATTTTACGGAGTATCAAATTATTTTACAAAGTAAAGGATTTTCAAAATGATTTAAAAGAAAAATACTTTTCATTTTTAACTAGCATATGTCGACATATAGGTATGTGGTATGTCGACATACATGCCGCTAATAGGTTTTTTAAATTTTAAAAGGAAGCGTTAACTCTTCGCAACTCTTCACGAAAGGACATATTTGTTCATTTGCTATACAAAGGGAGTGCAAAGGAATTTTTGAAAAAAATAATTACTTAGCTTCTTCCCTCCTCTTACTCTCTTCAAAACTCTCTTGAAAATTCTCTTAAAAAATATACTCTATTCTCTTCAAAATTATATGGAATCAATTCATACTTCATTTTATTGGTTCAATACTACTTTCTTGCTATTTTGGAAACATCTCTTCCAATTCAAAAATCAAAGTATTATCCAAGATGCAATATGATCCATTATATCCAAAGTACATGAATTTGTCTTTGGAAAAACTATTAATTACATTTGTATTTTCTTAGGTGTGCTTGTATGCCGTTCAAATTAAGTAGACGTACTTGCAGCCCAATTCAAATTAAGTGATGTGCTTATAGCCCAATCAAATCAAGTGAGTCTAACATGAGCTCGGAAATTCAGGAGGGTTTGTCTCATAGCCTCAAAATCGAGGTTATGTTTGGGTTTTCCTTCTGCTCAGTTATAAATTGTCATTTGAGAAGAACCTTATGTTATAATCTCTATTCTATAATATCAATGACAACAACTTTACAATCATGCACATACAATATATTCCATCTATTTACAGGTTAAAGCTTTCAGAATTCACAGTATATCAACTTGAAGACAACCAACAGACAAGAAGAATCATCGATATTAGAAAAGATATTATAGTGTGTTATAGTCATAGATATATAGCTTGTAAAATATCCTTTAGAAGTTTTTAACACAATGTTTTTTAACACAAACATTACAGGACAAAACTTTTATAAGTCTTCATTATCTCAAACTGGGTAACTATAGAAAATAATGAGTATCAGATTCTTGTCAAAACATATCAGATGTTTGACTATGATTTCTGTTTAAAATATCAATATGTATTAAACGTCTGACCCTGGCCGCTGTTTAAATAATATATATAAATAGACGTTTGAATATTATGGACATATGTATGTGCTAGGTAATGAGAAAAATCAATAAACAGTCACTTACTTCATTCTAATGGTTGCATCCGTATCTCTTCAACGCACCTCTTCCTCCTTAATGATTGCAACCTTTAGACTAAAATAGAACACATTAGCAGATGTTACTCTTCAAGGAAACTCTTCAACATCTATAAATATGTAAATATTCTAAGAAACAACTTACTTGAATTATCTGAATCTCATATCTATACTCTTTGCATACTCTGATATCTAAAAGCAATCAATATATCAGTTTTATCACTTCCTAAAAGCAAAAGCTTCACATACACATACTACTCAAAGGAGATTGTATGAAGACTTGTACCGTGCAGTCAAAATCAGTGTTACTAAAAAAACACACTTGTCAAGAAAATATTTTTATATCAAGCCTATTCCTTCAGGCTATGCGAGGGCTGTTTACTAGTTAAGGCCGAAGGGGATCTTCGGGACTGGAAGAACGGGAGGTCCGAACCAGTATAAAATCTCTGGTGTGATTGTTTCCTTACTTTTTATTTACTTTACTCTGCTAGTTACAAGTTATCTATTTATTACACTTGCATATTAGATATAAATACACGATCCATGCACACTTTCATTTGGTATCAAAGCACGGTTATCTCAATTCATAGTAACACGTAATTGAAACTTATTTAATATGGCAAGTACATTTCAAGAAGGACAATCAACTGCACATCCTCCAGTATTCATTGGATCTAATTATGCTTACTGGTCCACAGGTATGCGTATTTTTATTGAAGAAAACGGTCTAGAAATTTGACAAGCAACACAAGTTAGATATGTAGCACCAGAAACAGATATAAGCACTTGAAGAAATGCTTAAAAGAACACAGAAACAAACAATGCTAAAGCCATGAATGTTCTATTCTATTCACTTGACAAAAATGAATTTTCACGTGTCATGTTGTGCACTACTGCATATGATATATGGCGTACACTACAAATCACTCATGAGGCACAAACAAAGTTAAACAAACAAGGATTTCCATTTTACAAAATCAATTTTATTCATTTAAAATGAAAGCAAATGAATCTATTGGCGATATGTATTCTAGATTTCAAACTATTCAACATAATCTTATGCCACTTGGAGTCAAATTTAAAGACTTTGATTTAGTTACACGTATTCTAAATTCCTTAACTAATGGAATGGAAAGAAAAGTGTTGTCTATAGAAGAGGCCAATGATCTATCTCAACTAAAAGTTGAAGAACTAATAGGAAATTTTATGTCATACGATGTAAATTTGTAGGCAAGAAAAGAACAAAACAATGAAATGAAAAATGTAGCCTTTCAAGCTAATGATAATAATTCAGACTTAGATGAAGATGAGATCGTATTTATTGCCAAAAATTACAACAAGTCCAAGAAATTCAAAAAAGATAACAAGATTCCAAAATGGAGGAAATTCAAATTCATTCAACTAAACTTCAACCAAATGCTTTGGGTGTGGAAAGTTTGGACGCATGAAGAAACAATGCCCAGGACTCAATAATGACAAAAAGAAAAGCAAGTTCGAGAAATTCAAGAAAATCAAATGGGATTTTCAAGTAACTTGGGATGACTCGAATTCGTCTTCATCATTAAACAGTGACAGCAATAGTGATTCTGAGCAAGCAAATGTATGCTTCATGGAAAACACTGAGGAGGTATGTTCTGATCTCACTTATAATGAAATTTCAGAACTCAACATGGAATTAAATGACAAATATAGAGAAACTAAAAATTAAGATAAAAAATATGTTGCTAAAATTAATCGAATGGAACTTGAAATAGGATTATTAAAAGATGAGAAAACCATTTTAGAAGAAGAATTAGAAACTACACAAGAAAAATATAAGAATCTATCTATTCAAAATGACTCATTATTATGTGAAATACGAAAAGTTAAACTAGAAAATGGTGATATTAGAAAAGAAAATGTTGTATTAAAGAATAATCGAGAAGCATAAAAATCCAAAATTTCTTACTTTAACGATAAGTAAGACAAGGTTCCTAACAATGTTTCAAAATTCAATAAAAGAAAGCAGAACTTGGATAACTTGATCAAAATTTCTAAACCAATTGGAAATCATAATGTACTAGTATTTAAGAAAACTTCAAAATATAAAAACTAAAGCTCACTATATAATAGGTTCAAGAAGTCAGATACTAAAGAAATAGTTTCTAACCCTAAAATAATTAAAATATGGATACCAAATTCTAAAAACAAATTAATTAGACAAAAACACATAGATAACTATTTGAAAAATGTCGTTCATAATAAAAAATCCTCTTTTAAAGGTCCCAAACACACTTGGGTACGGAAACCTTCTCTTTCTAACACCTAGGACCCTAATAAAGGAAGTGGGTACCAATTAAACTGTTTTTATCCTACAGGTAACCAAAAGTAAATCTAATAACAAGGAGAAATGGATTCTCGATAGTAGATGCTCCAAACATACGACTGGAAATGCACACATGTTATCCGTGATTCTGCGAAAGCGTATGCTCTTTATATTTTCCAAATTTCGTTCTTTCTGTACCTCTTTTCGATAATGCTAAAGGGAGAGAGATATCATATTACATATATATAGGGGAGGAATCACATTTAGTGGGAGTTATATGCTTATTCGATAAATGATTGTTGTCATCGTCAAAATGAGGGAGAATGTTAGAACCTCTATCTACGATTTTGATGAAAACAACTGTACAATCATGCACATACAATATATTCCATCTATTTGCAGGTAAAAGCGTTCATAATTTACAATATATCGATTTGAAGGCAACCATCAGAGGAGAAGAATCATTGATATTAGAAAAGCTGTTATAGTAATAGATATATAGCTTTTAAAATCTCCTTTAGTAATTTTTTAACACAAACATTGCACGACAAAACTTTTAAAAGTCTTTATTATCTCAAACAGGGTAACTGCAGAAAATAATAAGTATCAGACGTCTGACAGACGTCTGACCATGGTTTTTATTTAAAAAATTAATATGTATCAGATGTTTGTCAATATATATCAAACGTCTAACTATGCTCATTGTTTCAAAAAAAAATATAAACAGACATCTGAATATTATGCACAGACGTCCGTGCTGGGTAACGGGTAAAATCAATGAATAGTCACTTACTTCATTCTAATTGTTGCATCGTATCTCATCAACGCACCTCTTCCTCCTCAACGATTGCAACCTTAGACTGAAATAGAACACATTAACGGATGCTACTCTTCAAGAAAACACTTCAACATCTATAAATATGTAAAGATTCTATGAAACGATTTACTTGAATTATCTGAATCTCATATCTATACTCTTTGCGTACTCTGATTTCTAAAAGCAATCAATATATCAGTTTTATCACTTCCTAAAAGCAAAAGCTTCACACACACATACTACTCAAAGGTGATTAGGAAAATTTGTACCGTGCAGTCAAAATCAGTGTTACTAGGAACATATCCTTGTAAGGAAAAGATTTTTATATCAAGCCTATTACTTTGGGCTAAGCGAAGGTTGTTTACTGGTTAAGGCTGAAGAGGAGCTTCAGGACTGGACGTAGGACAGGAGGTCCGAACTAGTATAAAATCTTTGGTATGATTGTTTCCTTATTTTTTTATTCACTTTACTCTGCTAGTTATAAGTTATTTATTTGTTACACTTGCATATTAGATATAAATACACGATCCATACACACTTTCACCTTACAAGCAATTGTACGGAACTAGATATACGAGAAACCCGAACCAGTATAAAATCTCTGGTGTTATCTCTCTAACTCTTTAATTCACTGTATTTCTTATATTTTTATCTGTGATTGATTATTAGTATAATTCTGTGTTGTTAATTTGTGATCTAATATCAAACATGAAAGAAAATTAAAAAGATTTACACAAGATAGAAAACGTTATTCACCCCTTCTCTAGTGTTTAGTTAGCCTTAAGATTAATAATTCTATAACCCACACTAACTACATTCAAAAAATCACAAAATATGGATATATAGAAATAAATTCCATAATAAATATAGAAGCATTCTCGCTCACCCTGCTAAGAAGAGTAAATAAGAAAATCCAACTTTTGCTTCTCTTGAAAAAATGAATGAAGCTCTCTTCTTCAAATCAAGCTCCAAGATGAATTGGGTTGGCACTCCTTTCTCTAATTAGAATTATGGTGATTTTTATTTGATTTTAAAAAATTAATTGCGACTTATAGAGATGAAATTAGGGTTGAGGCTTAGGTGAGAATGATTTTGGAGTGTTTTGAGAATGAACGGTAAATGAAAGTGAATGAAGAGGGAGAGAGGGAAAGTTAATTATAAAGCCTAAAATTTGGCTAGGTATAACTTTCCTCTTTTTCAACAAAAACACTACTCACCGCTCAAAATTCTAAACTAGAAAATATCAAAGCTTATACTCATTCACATTCGAGACCTATTCCGGACTAAATGAAACTTCACGTACCCTATTTTCAACTGCAAAAGTTGAGTTTTCACCTCCCTACCGAAAATGCATGGGTTATTACATTCTCCCCTTCTTAAAAGGATTTCTTCGTTGAAAAATCAAAGTATGGAGAATCGATCTCCAACCCTCACAAGTTTTATCCGAAGAATTTTCGAAAAATAAAGCAATACACAATTTAATATATATCATATCCCATTAGCCAATCTAGCAAAAATGTAGAAATGGAACAATAAAGAGAACAACAAGCAATTTATAACAAAGTGAAGATAATGATAGAGATAATGATATTTTACTGATGATATACCTCAACCTTTTTTCATCTACAATCAATAAGTCAACACAACTAGACATAATGGCATACTATAATAGGGATAGCCCAATACACAAATGTGGGTGTAGCACAAGTATCATAATATAGGTCTACAACACAACAATATATGCCAATAGTGTGTGTGATTATTCCCATCATTTCTAATGAGTGAAGTCCATGGTGGACATCCATAGTAATCTAATGATTCCCATTGATGATCCAAAATGAATAGAGTCGATACTCAAATGTACCTTTGGTCCCAGCCACATCTTCGGTGATGGGTCTTGGGTAGATCTCACCACACTCTTTGGAACAAGCTTTGGTGATATATGACTTATTTTATTTACTTGAACGTACGTGGACTTCACCGTACTTTTTACATCGAGCTTTGGTGAAATCTAGTTCACTCTTAGATGATCTTCATCATCTTCACCTTTCTAGTCATCTAAGATTCTTGCTAAACTCATGTTACGTCTCCGCAAAAGAGAACGATGAGTGTTTCCCATGTAATGAGTCATGATGGAACATTGAGGTCGTATATTGTAACATCTCCATTTTGAGGCCTGAAACTATGTGCTACAAATGCTGCAGTCATTCATAGCTATTAATTTTAGATGATAAAATGCAGATATGTTAACCATTTTGATAATATCAGAAACATATGAATTTGAAATTTTATAAATACTTTCATTGAGGAAACTTTCATACATTTTAAAATAAGATTTTCATATTCATTACATAACCCATCCGTAATTCCATGTTAGGAAAAACATAATTATTATGTCATACTTCAAGAGCGATAGATGACGATACCCCCTTGGTTGATCAAAGTCTAAGACTAGGCAATAATAAAACTTTACCTTTACATCCATATAGGAAAACACAACGAAAATATATAAAGCTCTTAATAGCTAGATTGCCTTTTGCACGTCTTTGGGAGATTATTCGTCTAACTGGAAACCTGAAAACCCTTATTGTTGACATACTCAACTAAGTACCTAAGAGTTTAAGTGGAAAAATGAAAACTTTGGGTCAAACAAAAACTTTGGTGTGAACAATAACCAACCATCTCGAACCGATAGGCATCTAGTGAGACCACACCGCTAAGCAGAATGGGTTTCCCCTCAGTAGTACTTTAACCATAATATCTCCGTTTGTACCAAAATTGGATACAACACTCTTCGAATGTGATTGAAGAGATTAAAGTGAAGAAATTAAATGGAAAAGGAGGCTAATCTAACAACCACACCAATAAAAGCTTGAAGAAATGAAAAGACACAAGAAATTTAGAGTGGTTTGACATTGTAGCCTACGTCCACTTTGAATGTTTTTCTATTTTATTGCCGATTGACAACCGATTACAACCGTACAAAACTCAAAGACCCAAGTTACAATGGAGTTGTGGTAGAGTAACGACGTAGTAGAGTCAAAAGTCCTTTTTCTACTTGAATTGGAGTGCTATTTATAGGTCTAGGTCTAAAATATATGCATTTGAACTCTGAATTCTCCTTCTCACATATAGGTGGGCCCATCAGATTGATCGGGGGTCATTTGGGACCGACTGAGATCGATTCATTCCATTCGTATCAAACAAGATGGTGTCCTTTTGATCAGAGATACTCTTGGAGTGGTAATCAAGCTTTTTTGAAAATTTGGTAGCATTTGGACTTGTAGATTTTGAGTTATGATCGATCCAATATTCGCATTATAGGTTGGCTGAACTGTACATATCAATACCTTCATATCGATCAATATTCACATCGATCTTTTGCGTGTGAATCAGGCGTGCAGTGATAACGTGGAGCGATGGTTCAATGGAAATCCACATTTCATGCTGAGTGATCGTTTCCTTTACTTGACTATGCTTTCTCCATATCGATGCTTGGAAGTCCCTTTCGTATCAATGCTTAGGATGCCGCTTTGTATCGATTGAATGTGTTGGTTTTGTATCAACCTACGACTAATCGATACGAAATGTATAAAGGTAGCCGATCAATATGAATTGGACACATGGGTAGATTCCCGATGGATATGAAGGGAATTGACTTCGATGGATACGAAGCTGCATGGATATGAAGAAGGGTGGCTTTTGATGGATACGAACTGAGGTCTTCTCTCTTGATTTTGATCGATCCATAACTTTAGCATATGAACTCCGATTTACCCGAAATTTGGAGTGTTGGCTTTCATAGATTTGCTTGTCCCATCATGTCAATTGTAGCTCGATTCAGACTCGAACCAAATTTTCCAGTATCCATAGTGAACTTGTGTATAACCAATCTTCGGTTTGAATTGTCCTTGATTTCTAGTCAAGTCCTTGGTATCGCAGCCTTGCCAAAAGGCGGGATAACATTTGCCCCCCAAAAGTATTTCTTGTGTAAACTTGACGTGCTTTGAAAAGATGCATTCTTTGTTCCGAAAAAGCTCGATCCGATTCATTGAATAGTCGCTGCCTTTTCATCAAGAGATGTAACCTTTGATCGATTTCCAACATTATAATTGTTGAACTGTTGACTGCCAATGATCATGTAGTGTTTTGTTGTAGCTCAAGGTCAAGTGCTAGCAATTTGTTGTACGTTTTTTTAATTGTAATCAAGTGAGCATTCAATTCCTTTTGATTTTAAAAATTGAATGTTAGTTCGTCATACATGCACGTATGTTAACTTGACTCCTGTTCGCGTTTGTATGTTCATTGGTCATTGTCAAGTCCTTTAGTTTTTGTTTGGATCCAGTTTTGTATCAATCCTCTCCAAGATCAATGTGAAATTCGAGTTGTAACAACATTTGATGGTCATTTTAAGGCATCCCTTCGTATTGATCCTCTCCTAGATCGATCTAAGAAGTTGGAATGCATGCTACGTATCGATGGCTATCGATACGAAACAGATAGTCTTTGGAGATGATTCGTGTTGATGGGCTTGAAGGTTGGTTGCAGATAGATACGAACTGTTACACTCTGCCTCGATCTAGGCAATGGATATCGATGGAATTTGTGACTGCTTCATTCAATTTTTACCACTGGGAGATGAAACATTTTTTCGCCTAGTTTTGAATCCATATAAATACTTTCTAGACTTAGCTAAATTTTCTCACTTGCTGTCGTTTTATTCTTGCCTTCGTATCGATAGAGAACTCGAGAAAGAGGAACTATCTTCGTCTCCAAATCAAATTATCTCATTAATCTCTCAAACCAATCCCCTAAATTAGGCAATTGACAAATTAAATCAACTTTAAAACGAAGACTCGAGTTTTAACGCTGTTCCATCCATGGTCATTGCCGATTTCGACGTTGTTGATGCCGAAAGTTGGTCGGAGTGAGGTCGAGGGAGGAGCAATGGAGTTTTAGCAGCTTGGAGAAGAAGAACCATTAGTGGATATGAAGCAGTAATGGGAAGAATCCCTGGCTTCGATCTCCTATCGATGAAGGATGGAAGAAGTACCTTTTGTATCGATTCGGAAAGGGGAACTTATATCAATCTGGAACTGATGGATGGAGGGAGGAGCTTCGTATCGGTCTAGAATGGTGGAAGATTGTATCGATCTAGAATGATCGATACGCTCCAAATATGAAGCCTTGGCCATGTAATCGATACAAAGCCAAGGATCTGGTTATCGACATGAAATTCTTGGCTAAAGATCGATACAAAATTGAGGGTCTTGGATCGATACGGAACCTAATTTTTCCTGATCTATACAAAACTGGACTTTTGTTGAACGATCCAAGTTTGAACTTTAATGGATATGAGACTTCGTATATTCGAACATTTGACTCCGACGAGCTTCATCCTTGCATATCTGAACTTAACTGTTAAACTGCATATTTAAATGGCCTTCGAAGCTCGTCGATGGAACTATAATTTTACAAACCTTACGAACTCTAGCATGGATCGTTCTTCGAAGTCAGAATGGTACGGCTGCGACATTTAGCAATAACGGTCACTCCGGTTGAATCTTAAAGTCTTGTTGTTTTAACTTTTTTCGGACTTGAAGAAATTTAAAGTATTATGTAGCACTGCACTACACAACATGATCATTCGCTTCACAACCACGGGGGAAACATGGGTTTCTTACTATTTAGAAATAGTTTTTACCGAGTTCAATAGCTATGAATCCCAAAAGCTCCGAGCCGTAGGATATCCAAAGTCCCACACTTCCAGTTATAGAAATGCCAGAGATCACAGCCGAAGTAATAGGTCCCGCCCCGGATGATCTACTGGGTGCAACTTTAGTTTTAAATCCGAAGGACTCAGTATGCTTCAAAATTTCCAAAGACATGCTAAGCAGGATCTGCCTCAGACACGGGCTATCTCTAGAAGATGTTTTGGTACCAGGCATGGATGACAAAACCCATAATCCTCCAGAAGGGTATAATGTTGCAATAGATTCATGTGCGTTGCTGGAACGCTGCCTCCTTTCAATCAATTATTCGGGAAGTGCTAATTTTCTTGAGGATCGCTCCATCTCAATTACATCTAAATGAATACGCTCTACTCAACAGCTTGTTCATTATCTTCATGGAGCATCTCCTTCGACCTCCGATGGTCGAGGAAATCAGATATCTATTCAACATTAAGAGTAACAGAGACAACCCTTCTTTCACTTTTATGGAAGCAGTTAGAAATTTCCAAGTAGTGGTAGGAGCCTGGAATAAACTAAGCTACTTCAAGACTGAATGGTTCTTCATTTAGTGTCCACTAGGCTTTGTGAGACGGTGGCTAGTAAGACGTAAGTGTCCCAACCTCTTCGTCGATTTATAAGTTGATGCTGAGTCTAACACTTCGTTTCTTTTACAGCTTCGATTCGACGGCCCAAAGGGGATCACTTCAAAGAGATAGTATGGACTCTCCAATCGGTGTCAACTGAGCTTAGAGAGATCGATGAAGTTCTCACCGATGAAAGCTTAATCGCTGTTGGGCTTATAGAAAGAGGCTAAAGCATTGGATCAACATGTGTTCTCAGAGTGGCTTCGGTGAGACATGAATGAAGAAGAGCCCCTGGAATCACTATCACTGAATAGGGTAATGATGAGAATGCGCTCGCAGGAGATGATCCTCCAACTATGCCTCTGCAGAGTCTTTGATCTTCAGAGTTGAAAAGAAAAGGCAAGACTATTGCTTACAAATCCACGAGATGCAAAACTGTCGTCATATCTCCTCCTGTAACAACTGCTATAAGTCCGGAGACTTCTCCTCCACGAGTTGGGAGTTCGTTGAAAGGAATGGTGGATATCCCTGTTCCAGACGACTTGTCTTCATATTAGGACCTTGGATTAGAAGGACTTCAAAGTGCTTTTGATATAAGGGACCCCACTCCTGTAAGCAAGGCTACCAAAACCGATTGGTTAGGGGGTTTGCACATGCATGCACACACTTCATGACACCATACAACTTCTAATCACATGTTTCTCAATCTCCAGAGATATCTAATTCTACTTCTCTTTTCATTTTACAAATACGATGGTGAGACTGAGATCTATACTTGGCAGTCTTCGTTCTGTGCGCCGTTCTTCCAGCTCATATTCCAAATCCCATAGGCGTGAATCCGAAAGAGACCATGATCGCGTCCACCACTCCAGGTCGAGCGTGATCATTATGAAAGGGAGAGGGAGAGGCAACATCAAAGTAGGCGCCGTTCACGGTCACGATCTCCACCACCTAGAGGTCCCTCGAAACTATCAGCCTCTAACAGGCAACCTTCTGAGTCTATGCACCAAGTAGTGCCTTCCCATACTTCGACATAGGCAATCAACGCCGTAGAACAGAGGCAGAAGCTCCCATTGTCATTGCACCACATACTATGGAGCCTATAGGGGAGGGAGCCATCAGAATTGCTAAGTTAAAGCAAGGCTTCCCAAATATCTGCTTCGATGGCTTCCACTTCCCTCTAAATATGAAACGTATTCCCAATGATGTAGAAAGACTGGTGTAGGAATATGTGCATGATGTCTACAATCAGTACCGGGAGTGGGTGAAGACTATGAAAAAGGCTTCAGCAGTAGCCTTCGAGCGGTCAAAAGTAATTGAGAAACTGGAGAATGATCTCGCTCAGAAGGACCGTATAATACAAGTGCTTAACAATGATGCCGAATCTTCTAGGAAATAAAAAATAGAGGCCAATAAGAAAGCCGACGAGGCAAATTAGTCTATGGAAAAAATGCGACAAATGCATTTTACCTTCGTTGAGGAGATGGGCCACTGGAACACCACTGTTATGGCCAAATGTGATGCTGCGCTCAAAGAACTTGAGGAGCTAAAGGTGAAATTTGCTGAGGCCATCAAGGAGAAGGATGATGCCAACAAAGCTGTCCAAGTGGCATGTGAAAAAATGGTGCGTTAAAGGATGAAAGGGAAGCAGCAATTGTAAAGGCTCAGGAAGCCGAGGTGAGGATTGAGAGGTAAGTTAAGGCGGCTGAGGCCACGATGGAAGATGAGATTCAAGATCTCCTAGTTACCTACAACGTCAACATCTTAAGACATCGTAATCTCATCTGGCTCGAAGATCATCCCCTCCATTCGTATGAGGCTTGGAGCCGCCTAGTAGAGGACGAGAAGGTGGACCGTAACACTTTCACTATAAACAACTTTGAACTGGAAATCAGATATTAGTTAGGGATGAGATAAAAATTCTTCATGACACCATAGTTGCTCTCGAAGAGGAAAAGCTCATCGCTAAGTATCCAAACGTTGGAGAAGGATCCGGAGTCGTGCATCATGAAGTAAGTTCTAAAGCACTTGCAGTGCCTAACCTAAGCTTACTTCTACACTTGATCCTCCAACTATTCTGGCGTACGACCCTGACAGGCCGTGCCTATCTCCAGTACATGAATATGGCTCTGAAGGAAAATTGGCTCAACAAGCGAGTCAATCTGAGGATGGTACTTTGAACACTTCTTCCATTCTTCTAAATGCAGGAGCATTGTCGGAAGATGTCACTAATATTTTCTCCTATCTTTATTTAGTCATAGATGTTACATCACTTGATCCACCTACAACTCAAGGAATGCAGTATGAGTAGGAGGCACTAATGACGAAAGCAACAACTACATCGGTGGCCGCATCAATCGTGTAGATGCACGAAAGAAATTGCATGCTCGATGATTAGATGATGGAAGCACTTCTCGGTCATCAAAGCGACCGCTCACCGAAATACCTTTCGTTATGGATGAAAACATGATTATTACGAACTCCTTGGACCTGACCGGTAGCATGTCAATGGGTTTCGTGCGGACCGTGTTAATGAGATAGCGTCGAAATTTAAAGATGAAATAGAGCAAGCCGAGCGGGCTCGTAGAACTGGCGGTGGCATGGCGAGTACCGGTCCAGTCCCCATGCTTATTGTTTCTCTAGGTGGTACCATCATCGATACCAGTGCGCCCCATTCTTGTAGCATTGAGGGTGCCACCATTCCTCCAGCTCTGCACGTAGAGAATATTCCTATCTCCAAGAGTTCCAAGGAGGAGATAGCTGTTATTCCCCAGGTCGGAGACAAACCAGCTAGCGCTGGCCGGGGAGGCAAGGGCTCGATGAGACATCCAAGTGGTAGTATAAGCGGGTCTATGCTCAAGAAGAAGAAAAAGTCAGAGGCGTAGACTTGCTCTTTTGTTTCCTCTTTTTGGTAGGTAGATGGAATATGACTTCCTTTTGCTTTTGTAGGTCGTGTATAGATGCAGGTTGGCCCCTGCTTAGAGGAATTCATTGAACAGATTTTTTTACTTGTCTTTTTTTCAAAGAATAGTTGAAATAAAATTCCTTTTTGTTTTCAGCATAACTCTATGCTTATTTTCTTGAGTATGTCAGTGCTCGTGTTTCCACTCAATGTACTTGTGAGACACTATTCTCTGAATCAAACTTGAGTTCGGTTATTAAGTCCTAAAGTCATGTATTTGGGTCATAATTAAACGTCGAGTTGAGTCCCAATGTTGCGTTATTTTGGTTAGTAGCTTGTACTTGAGTTATGCCCCCAATTCAGGGGAGAATTGAAGTTTTCGATCGACAGTTGTTCTTTGTGTTCACTAACTTTTATTTAACTTAGTCGGAACAAAGTCAAAGGGAAAAGAGTTTGAGTAGTCAGATTACACTCTCTCATTTGTTGGTATTCGCATCCACACACTAGGGATTAAACTTATACGTCGACAGTCAGTCATGTCTGCTTGATGTCTGAAGTTATATCCGCGCTCCAGGGACTTAAGTTATTTCACGGGTGGTCAGTCACACCCATTTTATGTTTATACTCCAGTCCACGCTCTGGGAACTTAGAATTATTTCACGGCCAGCTGGTTCACACCTGATTTATGTTTATACTCTAGTCTACGCTCTCGGGACTAAAGTTAGTTGATGGGTGGTCGATCACAACCGTTTAATGTTTATCCTCAAGTTCGCACTCCGGGAATCTGAAGTTAGTCGATAGACGGTCAATCACATCTTTTTAAGTATTAGGATCTCGTTCACACTTTGGAAATAAAGAGTTGACCAGGGCTGTGGATGGTTGGATCACATCCACCTTGAGTATGTAAGCGAAGTCGTAGATGGACGCGTCCATCTTCCTTAAGCTTGGTAAAATGAAGGTGAGATGTGGATGAATGGATCCATCCTCCTCGAGTTTAGATTGAATATGGGTGAAGTCGTGGGTGGACGGATCCACCCTCTGCGAACCTACATTTTGGAAATTTGTACTCCAGCTCACACTCTGCGAGCTAGAGTTCGTTAGAGGATTTTTGTGTTTCAATCCATTTTAACTTTGTCGTTGCTTGCCCCTGAGCTCGAGGTTTCACTTAGCGAGTGGCCGGTCATATCACAATCAATCACTCTTTGAATAAGTCCCACCATAAGATGGAACTTAGCTCTTCGTACATCGTGATATTCGCATGATGCATTTCACAGATTGCCTATCAGGCTTGATAAGTTTGCATTTTATTGCTGAAATAAGAAAGTAATGGCAAAGTCAGTTGCCTTATTACAAGTTCGAATTTTGAAATGCATAAACAAATTTCAAAGGAAAAGTAGACTAAATGAATATATAAAGCCTGTTATATGTAATAGCGTTGGAGACTTGTTCCAAGCTCTTGGCAAAGTGAGACCATCGATAGTTGATAATTTGAATATGCCATCTCCAAGTCTCCATTCAATGACATACGGTCCTTCCCATGTCGGTTTCATATGCGAAGGGATCGAATAAATTCTCTTAAGTATAAGATTGCCAACTTCGAAGGTTCTAGGGCAGACCTTAGCATTGTACAATCGAGCAACTCGGCTGCGATGTGTGCTGTCTTTAAATCAGCCTCTTCACGCTTCGCATCCAATAAATCCAAAGATTCAGCAAGTAAGATGGCGTTCGTCTTTGGATCATAATAGGTCACGCGATGAGAAGGTACTTCCAATTCAACTAGGATAACGACTCCAGAGCAGTAGGAAAGTGCAAATGGAGTATGGCCGATCGTGGACTTGTGGATAGTTTGATATGCCTATAGGGCCATGGGAAGTTCATTGACCCATCCGCCTCCAGTCTTCTCCAGTCGTTTTTTCAGAATGGGCTTAATACTTTATTAACAGCTTCGGCCTGTATATTCACTTGAGGGTGAGCTACTGCTGAGAACTTCTTCTGGATGTGATAATGTTGACAGAAATCTTTGAAATTGACACTATAAAATTGGGCTCCATTGTTAGTGATAACCGTTTGCGGGAGGCTAAAATGACATATAATGTTACGCACAACAAAGTTAATTACTTTCTTGGCCGTAATAGTAGCAATGGGCTCAGCTTCCGCCGATGTGGTAAAGTATTACTTCGCACCACCTCTGGCCAGAGGTAAAGACCCAACTATATCGATTCTCCGTGTGGCGAACGGCAATAGATTGACCATCTGAGTAATTTCGGTAGACGGGGCTCTTGGAATTCAGGCATTTTTTTGGCATTTATCACATTTCTTGGCATAATCTGATGCGTCTCATTCACTGTCGGCTAGTAATACCTGTATCTGAGTATCTTCTTAGTTAGGGCTTGCCCCCAGTATGATCGCCACATTCGTCCTTATGCACATCATGTAGTACTCATTTGATCTTGTCGTGGGTGATACACCAGAGTAAAGTAACAGAGTAGCCCCTCCTGTATATGACCCCATTCTAAATAATGAATCCTGAAGCTTTTCATAGAACTTGTCTTTTTCCACTTCCACGCTCGGGAAAAGCTCCATGCTCAAGGTAGTTTCTAAATGGGGTCATCCACGTTTCCTTTTCGGGCGTTGCCTCATGCACCTAGTATGTCTCCATTTGATTAGTACTTGGAGCAGTAAGTGTTTCCATGGGGACGTGCCCCGTTAGTTGTGCTCACTAGTGCTGGCCAGCTTCGCTTAATGGCTTTCTGATTGTGCTCTAGGGTCTAAAGTAGGTGGCATAATAGTCAAACTGAGTCAACATTTCTTGAACTCGAGCAAGCTAAGCTGCCAACCTCCGATCTCTGGCTTGGTTTTCTCGCTGAACGTAGCATACGACTAACTATGAATCACATTAAACTACCACAGTAATGATTATCAAGTCCCTGGCAAGTCTAAGTCTCACAAATAAACCTTCGTACTCAGCTTCGTTGTTAATTGCGCGGAAGTCAAACTTCAAAGCAAAGCATATGGCTCGACCTTCTGGAGTTTCGAGTACTACTCCGGTGCCTGAGCAGTGGTCGGTTGATGCACCATCCATGTATAGCTTCCATATGTACTCGGAGAGAATCGCTAACTTTGGGGAAATCCTCTAGAATGGTGAATTCATCTATAAAGTCCACTAGAACTTGTCCTTGAATGGTTTGCCTCGACGTAGAAGCAATATCGAATTGACTCAAGTCGATGCTCTACTTAAGCAATCTACCAAACGTTTCAAGTCGCGTAAGGACCTGTTGTAACGGCTAGTCGGTGTAGACTGTGATCGGGTGAGCCTGGAAATACGGATGGAGCTTTCTTGAGGCTATGACGAGGCAATAAGCTAGCTTTTCCAACTTCGGGTAGTTTTCTCCGCCACTGTCAGTCGCTTGCTGATATAATAGACTGTCCGTTGGAACCCATCCTCTTCTCAAATTAACGCAGCATTAATCGCATTTGTGGAAACCACCAAATAGTTGTATAATCTTTCATGATCAACCGGCTTCGACAAAATAGGAGGCATCGCCAGATGTTGAACTAGTGCTTGGAATGCGCCTTCACACTCCTCATCCATTCAAAATTCCTCTTTCCTTTCCCGATTAGGTCACAGAAGGGGATGCACTTGTCCATGGATCTAGGGATGGATCTACGCAAGGCTACCACCTTCTCGTTGAGGCTTTGCATCTACTTTATCGTCCTAGGAGTTTTGAGATTCCAAATCGCCCATATTTTATCAGGATTAGCTTAAATTCCTCTGGCATTGACGATAAATCCAAGGAACTTCCCCAAAGCAACTCCAAAACGACACTTCAATGGATTGAGCTTCATCCTATACTGTCGAAGTATATTGAACATCGTCGCCAAATCGCTGATATGGTTGATGGATAGTAGAGACTTCACGAGCATATCGTCCATATATACCTCCATGGTCTTTCTAATCTGGTTAGCGAACATTCGGTTGACGAACCTCTAATAAGTTGCCCCAGTGTTCTTAAGTCTGAACGGCATCTCTTTATAGCAATAGAGTCCTAGATTGGTAACGAAGCTAGTGTGTTCCTGATCAGGTAAATGCATCAGTATTTGATTGTAGCCAGAATATGCATCCATGAAAGATAAGAGCTCGTGTACGGCCGTTGAATCCATAAGTTGATCAATTCTAGGAAGTGGAAAGCTGTCTCTTAGGTTGACTTTATTCAAATCTTAGTAATCTACACATGTCCTCCATTTCCCATTCGATTTCTTGAAAAGCATTGGATAGACACCCACTCCAGGTATAAAGCATCACGAATAAACCCATTTTACTTGATTTTATTCACTTCTTCCTTCAGGGTGGCAGATCTCTTTGGATCCATACCGCACTTTTTCTGTTTGACCGAGATATGCTCCGGGTCAATATTTAATGCATGGATCGCGATGTCCGACGAGATCCCATACATGTTTGAATGAATCCAAGCAAACACATCATGTCTTTCCCAGAGAAAATCAACCAATTCATGTCTTGTCTAGTAGCTTAGTTGAGATCCAACCTTTATCATTCTGGAGTCATCATTGTCATTGATCGAAACATCGATCGTCAACTCTATCAAGGAAGCATGATTATCTTTGACTTCCTCTTCATCACTATTTTCATAGGGATCAAGATCAATAAGGAACTGGACATGGCGCCCAGGTCTAGTCCCAGGCGTTAGCTGTCAATTCTCTGAAAAATGGATGCAGAGAGATTCCTCTATGCCCTTGGCCTTCTCCTTATGTTGCGCATTCTGCAGCTTAGCAACATAACAAGCGCGTCCAACCACCAGATCACTACGTACTACTCCAACCCCGTTATCAGTGGGGAACTTCCGAGTAAAACACCACAGGGCAATCGCTGCCCTGAATTCAGCGAGGCCTGGTCGGCCCAAGAAAGCATTATAGAGGGAATTAATGTCTAACACAACAAAATGCAGCATCCGGACTCTTTGGCGCTCTCCAATACCTAAATCAACTGGCTAGTCTACCATCCCAGCAGGTATAATTGCACTTCCATTAAAATAATGTATGCGAGGTTGATATGATTTTAGATATTTTGCCTCCATTCTCGTCTGGTCATAAGCATGCTTAAAGAGAATGTTCATGGAGCTTCCGCTGTCGACCAAGATCCTTTTCATCCAAGCAGGACCTATATAGGCTGATATGACCAATGGATCGATAGTGGGGGCCTCGACTCTATTGGCATATCTGTTCTTGAAAATGATGTCGTCTGTCATTGTTTTCTGTTATTTTGCTGGGGTCCCGTCATCAAAATTACTACAAAACTCGAAGTCCGCATGCTGAATCGAACTGGCATACGACTCCTTTTCCTTCCAGCTCCAATCATCTAGATGAGGACCACCACTTACTATATTTATAACCAACCTCCCACCAGTACACGCGGGTTCCTCCGACCTAGCTTGACCTTGACCATGGGTTAGATGGGCCCGTACCTCTATCTCACGGTGCCCGAACAAACTATTCCAACTTCCTTTCTCTAATCAACTTCTCAATGATGTCTTGCAGGTGATGATACTCATTAGTGTTGTAACCGTAACAATCGTGGAACCTATAGAACTTTCCAGTTTGAATTTGTTTCTCTGATGATTGTTTTGGAGCTGGCTTCATATACTGTCTGGTATTACAAATCTGCAAATAAATATTTTCCAGGGATGTGTTCAAAGGGGTATATCGTCGAACATGGGAGCTTTAGGTCTCAGTGCACGATTTGGGTCTTGCTTCTTACCCTGACCTCCATTTCCTTTCTACCAACCTTGCCTGTTCTGTATATTCAATTGCACTTTACCGTAACCCTCACCGGACTATTTAACAACAACATTACTTTGAATGCCTTCAACACTAGGCCCCACATCGTCCTGCTTCCTACATTATCTAGCATCTTCTCTCCTAAAAAACTGGGCCGCCTTAGCATTGAAACGATCCAACGACGCGGGGGGTTTCCCAGCCAACCAATTGCCATAATCAAAATTGGCATCGATTCCTTTAGTAAATGCCATTAAAATAGAATTTTCATTTGGGTTGCTGACCTCAGCAAAGGCAGCATGAAACCTTTCTAGATAACGTCTAAGTGTCTCTCTCGGAACTTGGGTAACGTTGGACAAGGTGTTGACATCCTTTGATCTTGTAACATGCATACATATTGTCCAACAAACTTGTAGCCAACAGATCAAAATTTGAAATGTATTTTGGTGGTAGTTGAGTGAACCACATAGTTGTTATACCTTCCAAGGAAATAGGGAAACTCCTGCACTTAGCCGCATCATCAACTCGAGTGGCGTTCATGAACCATTCATAATTTCATACATGTTGATTAGGATCCGAACTTCCTTCACACAAGCAAGGTAGGAATCCTGAATCGACGAGGTGGCTCAGCATAAAGAATATAGTTGGTAAACGGAGTATGACTTTGGGAGATTCCCCAATTGTCATTGTAAGACAATGACTTTCATGGATCATTTGGCAAATCATGGTTGGAATATCAGGCATTTGGACATTCCGGGCCAAGGCATAGTCGGGTTCCATGTTGTGGGGACGGTTCGGGCGCTGTCGGCGGTCTGTTCCTCCTATCCTTGGCTCTGTATTTCAGGAATGTAAGGTTTGTGAGCATGGATAAGTTGATGAAGGGTCGGATCTGCTTGGTTTTGAATCTCAGCTTTTAAGTCCATAGCGGAAGCAGCATGGTCATCCATAGCGTGATAAGGAAGTGCTCCTCCTTGGAAGGAGGGTCCAGCTTGTTGTCTTGTAGAAGGACCATCCCCGGCTTGCCCGAGATTCACGGCACGCTGATGCCTGGAGGCTTGTGCATAGTTTCCATCCAGCCTTTGGCGTGTAGACCTATGATTGAAATTAAAAGAAGCCGAGCATTTGGTTGATGAATAATAATTACGATCCCTTCTAAATCTCCTTCGTCTTTCCTCGTTTAGCAGGTTCACGAGCTTCCTGTTGACAGAGATCTGCTGGGTAACCTACTGATGACTCTAAGTTAACACATGCACTAAGCTCTAGAACTCCTCCCTTGTAACAGGACCTTGTGGATCTGGAGCTCATACTGATGCTTGGCCTGATGTGGCAAGCTGCATGGGATTCTACCTATCCCTTCCTTCTGGATCCACAGCAGTTAAAGTAGTTCTGGTAGTAATATGATGAATGTAGCTCTTTCCAAGATCTGGAGTAATCTGAATAGAATGAAAGGAACTATTAGATGATAGATCCAGATCTCCTTCGTAGACTTTAGCAATTTGATAATGGCAGGGGATCCACAGAGCAGGAGAAAACAGGGTTTTCTCAGTGAAAGCACCAAATTGTTTGTATCAAAATTGGGCATAACACTCTTCGGATGTGATTGAAGAGATTAAAGTGAAGAAATTAAATGGAAAAAGTGGCTAATCTAACAATCACACCGATAAAAGCTTGTAGAAATGAAAAGACACAAGAAATTATAGTGGTTCGACATTATAGCCTACGTCCACTTTAATTTTTTTTATGTTTTATTGCTGATTGGTAACTAATTACAATAGTACAACACTCGAAGACTCAAGTTCAAATGGAGTTGCGGTAAAGTAACGGTGTAGCAGAGTCAAAATCCTTTTTTCTGTTAGCATTAAAGTGCTATTTATAGGTGTAAGTCTACAATATCCCGCTTTGAACTCGAAATGCTCCTTCTCACAAGTTGGTAGGCCCATCAGATTGATCCAAGGTCATTTAGGATAGATTGGGATCGATCCCCATTCCATTGGCATCGATCAAGATTGTGTCCTTTTGGACTGAGATCGATAAGAGACACTCTTGGGGTGGTAGGAAAGCTCCTATGAAAATTTGGTAGCATTTGGACTTATAGATTTTGAGTTATGATTGATCCAAGATTCATATTGTAGGTTGGTTGAACTGTATGTATCGATACCTTCGTATCGATTAAAATTCGTTTTGATCTTCTGCGTATAGATCAAGTGTGCAGTGATGATGTGGAGCGATGGTTTAGGGGTGATCCACATTTCATGCCAAGTGACTTTTTCCTTTACTTGACTATGCCTTCTCCGTATCGATGCTTGGAAGTCCCTTTCGTATTGATGCTTAGGATGCCGCTTCGTATCGATGGAATGTGTGGGTTTCATATTGATCTGCGGCTGATCGATACGAAATGTATAAAGTAGCCGATCGATACGAACTGGACACATGGTTAGATGTCAATGGATACAAAGGGGATTGACTTCAATGGATACAAAGCTGCATGGATACGAAGAAGGGTGGCTTTTGATGGATACGAACTGAGGTCTTCTCTCTTGATTTTGATCGATCCATAACTTGAGCCTATGAACTTCGATTGACCTAAAATTTGGAATGTTGGCTTTCATAGCTTTGCTTGTCACATGATGTCAATTGTAGCTTGATCAGGACTCGGACCAAATTTTTCTGTATCCATAGTGAACATGTGTATAACCGATATTCGGGTCGAATTGTCCTCGGTTTCTAGTCAAGTCCTTGGTATCACGACCTTTCCAAAAGGCGGGATAACATTTCAACCACATATTGTGCTCCTACATTCATACTGGTTATAATATAATAACATAATGATATGAAAACAAGCAATATATACTGGATTACACATCCCAAGTTATTAGACTATCCGTCTTAATTTCAAATGATTATCTATCTCATATTTATGTAGATTTCCCTCTCACATGTAAGTATTTGGATTATCCATTCCCTGCCATATTGACTACCAATCATACCTAGTTTCTTTTATTTAAAATGATGTGGATTATCCATCACATATCCTATAGTTTTCCTAGGATGATTATGAACCCATCAACAACCATATAGAGAATATCCACCTTTGGCATGATGTGGACTATCCATCTCACATCCCTTAATTTTCCTAGGATAACTACAAACCGATCGCATATTCATTTAATTCATGTTTAACCCACATGTCCAACCTATATCTATTGGTTCCCCTAATTAAATTGTTTACCCTTTAAGCTTATATCATCTTAAAAAAATATTCATTCATATCCCCAATGATATATATCAAACTCTTTGAAGGAAACACATTGGTATCTCCAATGATTAGTGTTGAGTTGTCTCCACTTTAGTACAGCTAAATAAATAATGTCATTTCATATACCTATAAACCTTAGCAAGGTAAAACATTAGTCTACCCAAGATTCAAAGCCGAAATCATATATCATTTGGTTCACCACTATTAATTAGGTCCATATAGAACATTTTTGTCGCTAACAATAGTGTCGACCCCTACCCAAGGTCAAAAAAAAAAAAATTAAAATTCTTTTAAGTCTAGAACTTTATATCTAAAATGAGGTTGTCGACATAGATATAGTATTGGCTATCCATCCTTTTTAAAACAAAGCATAAAGTTTATATAAACAAGGCCTAATCAGAGTAGAAGTAAGAAATGCGGCATTGATGTTGTGCGACATCGTTGCCAAACAAGTATAAAGTCACCGACACTGATGAACGGCGACATCAAAGTAAGCGACATCACTATAAAACATACTTCAATACTCAGCTACTATGCCGCTTAGCCATGGGAGTTGAAAATAGTCGTAATGAAAGAATGCAATGCCATTTAAAACATAGGTGAAGAAGTGTGATGTCAACGACCATGGCGTTCAATTTTAAACACTTAAATGAATTACAAGAATATGATGCCGCCTATGATGGATTACCGCCGATGTCCACCTCAACACAGATGGAATCATTCCATAGCTACCTAAGTATTTAATCATATGAATCCCTCCTCATCGATGTCAACACTCATATATGCGGCGTTGTATTAGGCTCAGAGACGATAAATGCGAAATGGCATTGTCGTAATTATCATGAAAATTGGTTTATTACTACAAAAAGAAATTATTTTTCACCAAATCTTGATTCTTGTCCAATTTCTATAGGATAATACTATACTTTAACATTTTCTTTTTTAAAAAAACTATCGCACATCCATTTTACATTTCCAAAATGTTTTTCAACTTAATCAATTAATAGCCTTAATTAATTAATAATTTAAATGCTTCTCCAACATATTAAATTCACCATAATTCATAAGCACTTAGGATAAATCCCCAAGAATCAGATAAATTCAAAACTATGATCTTCTTTATAGTATAATTTTGGGACCAAAAACTATACTAGTTATATTAAATAATTAGAACCCAATATAATACTATTGCCTTCTTAGGACTTTCATAAAATATTTAATATAACATGGAAAATTATGAAATTAAAAACCCATCTCCAAATTAATGTTTTACACAACATAACAGAAAATCAAAGCATTTGGATATTTAAAACATAGGTTTTACCCTTAAAACCCATTCAAATATTCTCATAAGAATTCGATAAGTCATTACTCTATCCAAACAATGGTTAAATAACCATAACATGGAAAAAATCATTAAAATAATTTGGATACCACCTATAGTCAAATTCAAGAACAACAAAACATAGATGGTTCATGTATTATTCACCTTAGATTAACTTTTGGAGTTGAAATTTGATATAGCTCTTGAATCCATAAGTCATTCCTTTAATAAGCTCTACTTTCCTTTTCTAATCTTCTTGTTTAATATGCGACCTCTATCTCTTTTCTCTTTGATTGTTTTTAAGTAAGTAAAATGTGAACGATATATGGGGAAGAGGGTTTAAGGGATTATAGGTAGACCTATTCCTATACTTCCCCTCTTATATATTATTTTTTAGATTATGTTTTTTAAACAATCTTACTTAGTTCATTAGTAATGGCTCGACCTTATACATTTTCAAATCTCATTCTTCATAAACCATTTACATTATTCTATATAAGATATCAAATTAAATACCCTAAATAATATTGGAATAAAATTGTGTATTTTACAGGCTCCCCTCCTTAAGGAATTATGTCCACGAAATTCAGTAAGGACTACATAACAAGCATATCAAACAAGCAAACAATGCTAGTATATCCTACTAGCTACAAATTTTATATAAAAAAAATATAGAACATACCGTCGTAACAACTCCTAATAAGTAACCCTAATCTTGTCTTTCATCTCCCAAGTACAATCTTTCTCGCTGTCACTCCACTAAACGTTCGCTAATCTTACTGTCTTGTTCCTTAACGGGTTTTTTTTATCTCTAGCCACAACACAGACTAGTTGTCTCACAAAAGTCAAATCCAGTTCTAATAGTAAACCTTCCAATGTAGTCACAGCAATAGTAGTCTTTGGATCATGCACATACTTTCTAAGATGAGAAACATGAAACACATTATGGTCACCTGCCAAATACTCTTTAGCTCTACTCGGTACGCGGGTTTTCCAATCTTTTCTATAATAGTAAATGGTCTAACATATCTAAGTGTCAGTTTCCCTGACTTCCCAAATCATGCCACACCTTTCATTTGTAATACTTTAATTAAAACTTGATCTCCCATTGAGAACTCAAAATCCTTATGTCTCTTATCTATGTAACTTTTCTGCCTAGACCAAGCTTCTCTCATCCTATCCCGAATCATCTCAATCTTCTCTGTGGCTTTTCTTACCATATCTGGACCAAGGACCAATCCGTCTCTTGTCTCAAAGGAACATGCTGGTGATTTTCATAGCCTTCCATTACAAAGCTTCGAAAAGCGCCATTCCTATATTAGCCTGATAACTACTATTGTAGGAAAACTCAACTAAGTGTAAATGGTCTTCCCATATCCCAGTAGAATATAGTACACAAGCTCTCAACAAATCTTCATGTATCTTATTGACTCTCTCTATCTGCACATCCCTCTATGGATGATACATGGTACTCACCTTAAGCTTGGTAATTAACACATCTTGTAGACCTTGTAGAATTCACTAGTGAACAAGGCATCTCTATCACTGACTATACTACTAGGAACCCTATGTAGTCTAACAATATTCTCCATAAACAACTTAGCTAATACATGTGCCATCCAAGTTCATTGAACAAGAATGAAGTGTGCACCCTTGGTCAGTCTATCCACTATGATCCATATACTTTCATTTCCCCTATTTGATCTTGGCCATCCCTCTACGAAATCCATGGATATCGAATCCTATTTTCAAATTTCCTAGAAGAAACTTCTCTTTATATCCTGATACATCTTTGTTCCTCCCAGGCGAATCATAAACTTTGATCGATTGCGTTCCCCCAGAACGTCCCTCCTTAGGTTACCAACATCTGGAACACATAACCATCCTTTCTTGTCAATACTAAAATTATTTAGATCATCGATCTTGTTTCTACATTCTATTCTTTTAATCCATTCATCTAGCAATGGATCGCCTCTCTGCTTAAAAGCAATCCTTTATACTGGTTGAACTACCAAGCAAGATAACATGGTTGTACTTTGACTAGATTTAGCAGTAGACCTAAACTACATACTATAAGTAGTCAATGCATCTAAATCTTTCAATTATGCCAACATAGATAACACCACATGCTGATGTCTTCTACGAAGTGCGTCTGCTACTTTACTTCCATTCCTTGGCGTATACTCAATACCAAAATCATAAGCGGCTAAAAACTCCAGCCATCTCTGCTATCTCATATTCAAATATTTCTAAGAGAATAAATGCCTCAAAGACTTGTGATCTTTATACAAGTCGAATTGTTCTCTTAAGAGGTAGTGTTTCCATACTTTCAATGCAAAAATTACAACTGCCAACTCTAGATCACATATCGGATATCTGACTTCATATGGTTTGAGCTACCGAGAAGTGTAGGCAATTAACTTACCCCTTTGCATTAATACAGGTCGCATCCGCATACATCATTAATTCAGGATTACCATATGGCAAAACTAACACGGACGCATTGGTTAACATATGCTTTAACTTAAGAAATGATTCCTCACATTTATCAGACAAAATAAACTTCACATCCTTCCTAGTTAGTTTAGTCAAAGGCACTGCTATGCACGAGAAATCCTTGATAAATCTCCAATAATAGCCAGATAATCTAAGAAAAATACTTACCTCAGTCACTGTCTCGGGTCTCTTCCAACCATTAACAGCTCGATCTTAGCTGGATCAACTGACAATCCTTTTTCTGAAACTACGTGACCAAGAAACTTCACTTCTTCCAGAGACGACACTTTGAAAACTTCACTTTGAGTTGATGCTGCCGTAACGTCTCAAGCACTATTCTAAGATAAATCTCATGTCTAAGATGAATCTCATAGTCTCTTTAATCCTTAGAATATATCAAAACGTTGTCTATAAATAATAACACAAATCTATCCAAATGTTCTTCAAAATTCGATTCATCAAATGCATAAAGAAATCAGTCACATTAGTTAACCCAAATGGCATCACTAACCACTCGTACAAGCTATATCTTTATTGAAACACCGTCAAAGGAATACTTTCCTTTACCACTCTTCGTTGATGGAACCCTATCTCCAGATCCAACTGGGAAAATACCTTGGCTTCGCTCAACTGATCAAATAAATCATCTATTCTCGACAAAGGATATTTATTCTTTATTGTCCTTTCATTCAACTTACGATAATCGATATACAATCTTTACGACCCTTTTGGTTTCTTCATGAATACTGCAGATGCTCCCCAAGGCAAACTGCTTGGTCTAATAAAACTCTTTCCTTCTAAGTCCACTAGCTACACCAGTAATGCCTTTATCTTGGTAGGTGTCATCCTATTGGGTGGTCTACATACAGGTTCGGCTCTATATATAAGATCTATTTGAAACCGAATAGCTCGTTTCGGTGGTAATCCTATAATCGGCTTAAAAACATCCGACAATTCCCTTGCAACCAAAACTTGATTCACTTCATCTTCTACTTCCATTGCTCCTAACAAAGTACAAATATCCAGACTCGAGTTGCATACTGAGTGTATAATTCGATAACTACTATCAAGGCGTCTTATTGATGTTTTCCTATCTCGATAAAATATCATAACATCATATCTGCTCAACCAATCCATATAAAATATTCCCAAAAACAGCAAAAGCAAAAACATACAAACTGCAGGAAAAAGTACAACCTAGCAAATCAAACTCTAGATAGTCACATCTCATTCCTAGAGTTGCATACCCTCCTATTGGATTAGCTATCCTTAAGAAAGTAATAAGTTATGATGGTTCCAAACATAATTTATCCACCAAACACTAAAATATAAATGAATGCGATGCACCGATATCAAACGGTACCCTAACTGGTATGCTATGAATTGAAAGCGTATCTTCCATCATAGACTTTCCCTTCTCAACTGCTGTTGGTTTATAAGATGATGGTTCCAGAGCATAGGCATTCCCCTTCGTTACCTTGGTCGCCTCTGGATATTTCTTCTTATATTTCCCTACTTGGTCGCGGTTGAAACACTTCAAATTCTTCTTCCCCAAAACCAATTTAACATCACCCTATCGACACTCATTAACATGGTCCCCCTTCTTGTCACATTTATAACAGACATTGTCAACCTTCCCTTTCTTAGCAGCTCCACCTTTCTGAGATCCCCTATCCATAAAGAAAATCCTTTTCTTATTTTGAGAACTCTAGGTTTCCACTGGCTTCTCCTTTCTGAAAGTAGGAAGCATCTCTTCGTTCTTGATTGTCATCCCCACTACTACATTCGATGGATCCCGGAAATGTGGCATGGTCGTGCTAGCAATCTTCGATCTCAATACCCAGATAAACTTCTCATTCCTCTTGATAACATTATCAATAATGGCATATACATATCAGGATAATTCATCAAAATTAGAAGAGTATTCCAACATTGACATTTCCCCTTTCTCCAACTCCGTAAACTTCCTGAGCAAGGCTGACTTGGCTACCTCAGGTAAGAATATTTCTTCAAATCTCCTCCGTAATTCAACCCAAGTCTATTCCTCCTCCAGTACCCCAACGGTCACCCTATTCCACCAAATCAAAGTAGCTCCTTGCAACTGTCATGAAGGCAATCTCCTTTTCTGCTCGTCGTTCAAGCCCAAATCAGCAAAAATTCTTCCACAATCCAATAACCGTTTCTCTACTTATATTACATCTTCAGTTCTTAGAAAAGACTTTCAACCCAAACTGGTATCACCTCAGCTTGGCTTGGTATAATTATTACCAACTAACGCCGTTGGATTTGCTCCTCCCAGGTTAGTGGCGTTTCCTCCGGCTACTTCTGCAGCTGCCCAATTTGCATCGAATTGATGAAGAACTGATACATAGCCCCCATATCTACTGGTGGGGTCACAACATCTTTATTGGCATTTGCATTGTGATTGGCATTTGCCCATCGACCCTGATTTCTTCTGGTGTTGGACTGAGCATTTCCACTTGTTGTTGTTCTTCTACCACCTAAATTCACTCTTCCGTTTCCTTTTTCCATATCTTCCTTTCTCATAATCTACGTACGAGCCTTAATAAATTACAGAAGAGCTATCTAAGAGAGGGGAGGATAGAGATACAATACATACTTATATATAGCTAATACAGGTACGCTACTATAGCATTATCCCATACCACAATCTTATTCATTGGTTCATTAGGATTATATTTTCAAAAATCTTTTAGTTGTTTAAATTTTATATAAACCAATGCTCTGACACAAACTTGTAACATCCTTCATTTTGAGGCCTGAAGCTAAACATTACGAATGATGTAGTCATCCATAATTCTTAATTTTCGATGACAAAATGTGGTTATGTTAATCAGTTTAATTGTGAATATGAAAATTTCTAAACTCTTTCATTGAGAAAACTTTCATACGTTTCAAAATAAGATTTTCACACTCATTACATAACCCATTCGCAATCCCACATTCGGAAAAAATATATTTATTTCAACATACTCCAAGGGTAACATATGACAATGCCCCTTGATTGATTAGAGTCTAATACTAGGCAATAATATAACTTTGCCTTTACATTCATACAGACAAAC
This sequence comes from Allium cepa, assembly GCA_030765085.1. Lineage (NCBI taxonomy): Eukaryota > Viridiplantae > Streptophyta > Magnoliopsida > Asparagales > Amaryllidaceae > Allium > Allium cepa. The sequence continues at coordinate 506,022,536 of CM060941.1, read as the reverse complement.
ACAATAGAAATAGATAAAGCTCCTAATAGCTAGACTGCCTCCTACACGTCTCTAAAAGCTTATTCGTCTAACTGGAAACCTAAAAACCCTTACTCCCGACCTAGTCAAATGAGTACCCGAGAGTTTAAGTGAAAAAGAAAAACTTTGGATCAGACAAAAAGTATGGTGGGAATAATAACTTACCATCTCGAATCGATAGGCGTCTAGATATTCTCCTCACTGGAGCCTTAACCATAATATCTCAACCATATACTATGCTCCTGAATCCAGAATGATTATAACATAATAACATAATGATAAGCAAATAAGCAATATACACAGGATTTCCTATCCTAAGTTATTAAACTACCCATCTTAATTTCAAATGACTATCCGTCTTATATTTATGTGGACTACCCATCTCACATATAACTATTTCAATCACCCATCCCCTACCATATGGACTATTCATCGCATATGGTTTTATTTATTTGAAATGATATGGATTACCCATCACACATCCCATAGTTTTCCTAGGATGACCATGAATCCATTAACAACCCATACAGAGACTATCCATGTAACACCCCATAATGAAATTTGACCATGAAACTTTTACCATTTTGTTTGCGATGAAATTCTGAGCAACTTTCATATTTGAAGTTTTATGATTGGAGTCCAAGCGAAGAAGTTACAGACGAAAAATGAATTCGGAATGGAAATAATTGGAATGTAATAAATTAACGTTTATATGGTAATTACCTAGGGTCCACTGGTCGGCCCGCATATTGGAGTGGTCGACATGGGGAGGTCGACCCCAAGGAAGAGGGCAATCGACCACTTCGTGTGTGGTGGCTAGGGTTAGCCTAGGCCCAGCAGCTGGATTTAATTATTTCGATCTAACGGTTCCGGTTGTTTCTAGCGCCTATAAATTCAAGCCTAACCCATCCTTCTCTTCTTATATTTTTTGGAGGCAGTAGCAAAGCTCTGCCATTTTTTCTTCTCCACTTCATTTCTATATTATAAAAATAAGATATTTATATCGGTATTCATACAAATTGGAGAAGAATAGAAATTTAATAATAAGGAGAAGTGAAGAAAATCAATTATATACGTATTTGAGGTAATTTATATATTTGTATCTATTTTCTCTACCAATACGAAATCACTTCTCAGATATGTAATTCTGTTGTATGTATATACCCTTTTTTTATATATTTCTTAGATCAAAAAGGGTGCAGAGATAAATTTAAGGATCAACTTTAGATCTGTAGATTTGGATCGCTTTTAAAAATGTGAGTGGAAAATTTTGTATATTGTTTATGATTTTGAATCTATTCCATTAGCGTGCATTTGATTTTATCTATTTTAGTTTTGAATTGTAGGCTTAAATTAGTGTAGAGAACTATTATCTCCGTATTCTTATTTTAGATATAATTTGAAATATGTTTAAACCTAGATCTGGAAATCAGTCTTGAGGATTTTAAAATTTGAATGTGGTATATTTTTACTCTAGATCTATACATAGGTGTAAAATAAGATTTTTGGATTATTGCCCAATTTGTGCTAGGTTGTAGATTTTTCATCGTTTAATTTGTGGGGAGAACATCCATTCGATTTTTATAAGTTTGTTTGTTTTTCCACTTTTGATTCAAAAGAGCAACGTTTGATTTAACAAAGAATATCCATAAACAAGAAGGGAAGAGATATGTAAAGTATAGATTTATTCTCCGTAATTTACACTGCTTATTCCAAATAAAAAAGAAATTATCCTTAATTTTAGATGTATTAAATGTTTTCTTTTGTGTTAAACCAATTTATGGAAATCATAGCAGAAAATCTTCTTAAGGAATTTAACTTTAGCAAATTTACATGGAAAGCAAATTTTTGTTACATATTTATGACTAGAATATATTTTATTACAAATAGGTAGTATTATTATGAAATTTTTACGTATTTATTGTGTTTATAAAGAAGGACATTGTTTATTTATGCGTTATTCATGCGTAATGTTCGTTAGTTATTACTGTATTTAGGGAAGTAAGTTGGTAGAATTAGACAATGTAGTGATTCCTATTAATGGGCCATAAATTAGGAATTACCAATAATTAATAGGAAATAAATGATTGCAACCCAAATTGATAGGAAGTAATAAATAGGATTAGATTAAGGGTTACAATTGGTTAGTATGAGAATTAAAGACTATAACTCCAATTAATGGGCAATTAATGAAGTTGAATTTGGGAGTTACAATTAGTAAGAACAAACGGGTAAAATGGGACTGATAAAAAAGGACTGGACATAAAAATGTTGCTAATTTGAAATTAGTAACCATACATAAATTTCTTAGTGTCCATTACTATTTTATGGACAAATTAACATTTTTGAGGATTCAAAAGGGGATTTATGGATAGATAAGTATTTAAGGTGAATCTTACTGCCTCAAATAAAAGGAATTAGTAAGCTACGTCCAATATAGTATCATAAAGACTTAGCATGGTTAACTGGAGTTAGTAGGTTAGCAATGCGAGGTAAGCAAAGTCACTCGACGAAAGATTGCCCTTCACTTTAAGGCTACCAGTAGTCGGGTTCAATTACTATTGATGTGAGATATCACTAATCCTAGGACCCGTGACTTTGCCAAAGATAGGACCAGCATTAGGGTAAGATGTATTAAGTGGTTATTTGAGGGTCCGCTTCTTTCCCAATTAAAAGGAATTACATGGTCCAAAAATTGGAATTAGGAGCGGCGGGGATATCCCCGTAGGGGTTTGCTTCTGGTATGAGGTACTAAGTGGCTATAGGTTCCGCCTGTGGTGACCTGCCTTTTTAACCCTTGAAGATCGACACTAATACATCCTAGGTATTCATGTGCCGCAAATTCAAGTGGCGAAGAGGCATATAGTTAGGGGTTTAAAAAAATAAAGACAGAATATAGAATAAAAATAGAATCTCGCATTTTGATTAATTATACATATGGAAAATACATACAATCACTCCAAGTGATTCAATAGAATTACAATAAGTACTAACCCAACCATGGACAGCTATAATTGCCTATCCTTACAGAAGCAGGTAGATACTAAACACATACTACATGATACAGCAGAAATTTGAAATAGATCACTATTGACAAAAGGACCACCGATTCTTCATGCTCTATGCTCATTCCAAAATGCTCCAAGTTACCTGACTACTTAGCTGCTTGAAAAAATAGGGTACCTAGAATTTAAGCGAAAAGGAAAATAAATTCAGGTCAGTCATGGGACAGGTGTGAGAGACTCAAAATACGAATATTTGGAAAACAAAGGGTATCTTATAAGAACGTGTTGGATATAAATGTGGAACGGGTTTTTACCACATGATTACCAAATCATTTCTACGTAAAATCCAGTGATATTATTTTTAAACATTCTTTGAAAACCTTTCAAATAAAGATATAAAAATAGCCGAAACTGTTACATTGTCTAAATTTGACGACATATTGGGCTTACAACTAAAACCTAAGGCACTTACTAGAGATTTGGATTTCCAATGAATAGCGAGGTAAGGGATTTACCCCATACAATACATTCCTAAAGGAATGTACCGAGGATCGACATCTTCAAAACTCTATGAATTAAGACCGACCTACTCGAAACCAACAGATGATACATATAGCACTAAATATGATGTCACCCTGGCCGTTACCGACCTTTCTGGGATCCTATAGAATACACCATATAATTTAAACCCGACGTCATAACGGATAGAAATAAATAAATCTAGAAAGGTGATATTAATTCGTAATGGTTGCGATCCACTTAGCCGTAAAACAACCCTGTTTAACAATTCCTCAGTTGTGAGGCTTGAGGTAACGTTTACCTTTCTTAGAACATTTGCACTTAAATTTCCACATTACCATTTCCATTAACACACTATTGATTTCAACAAAAGTATGACCTCTGAGCTCGTACGTCTCAAAGAAATGTGTTAAACACAAGAGAGTTACCTCCTACACCACCAGCAGATGTACATTTGTAGAGATTAATGCACTGTGATCCTAGAAATGCAATGTTAGACATTTATTCCTACAAGTTATTCAGGAGCAAGACAAATCGAAGGCATTCTCCTACCACATCATGTTCGGCATTACCCCTAGGATTAGCAATGAGTGGTCCTTGCATACGAATTTCCTAGATCGAAGGGTCATTGCTTTTTATTAATCTCGGTAGCTACTCGGAAATTATCAATAAGCAGTCCTTCCATTATGAAGATCCCCACCTTCAACTTCATTGTCTTTAACATGTCTTCACCTTTGAACTTGTAAATTGGTTCGAAGTGGTTTTCGTATCGATCACCTTCAAGCAAATCATCGACAAAAGGATTTTAAGGTTTAAGGGTGACTATCATTTCATTCATCAATATCATTTAGCAAATAAATTATCTCTTTCAGAGATATAAATATTTAAATAATATTCTTTTCTAATACATATGGAATCAACTTACCTCGCTTTAACTTTGGAAATACCAATCATAAATCACATTGCAAATCCTTTTTGAGTACAAAGGGTCAATAGAAATTATACTAATTGCACTCAACATCAATTTACTTATTCAATCTTTACTATCCGTCAAATAACAGTGAAATCACCTTTTAAATTCGCGGATAGTATGGGTTCCCTCCTCAGAATTTAATACTAAGTATAAGAAGATTATTTCTACAAAATTAAAGTTGTAATAAATTTGGAAAAATTAAATCTTTTATACTTGCATCATTTTCGACATTTCGACCTTATATATTCCTATCCCAGGAAAGAGGCTAGGTGAACCAGGACATTGGTTGCTCCTGAACATACCCTTAGTTTAAGCACCTCACATCTAGATCTCACGAACAGAAAAATCCAGTCTACTCATTAGTGTTTAGAGCCAAGATAAAATCACTTGACTATAATAGCTTTTCTTTAAATCATTTATTTAAACTCTTTTAAAATAAATTATAAAACCTTAAAATCATATTTAAAATACTTAATTATTTATTTTAAAATAATTATATATTATTTGGAAAGAATACTTAAGTTTAAAGCCATATTTAAAAAGTTATTAATAGTGCTGCAAAAGTGTTGCTAATAGTGATTTTAAGGCTTATTTGATCAAAACAACGTTACAATCAATTAGAAATCCATTTTTGTAACTCAAATCCGCTTTAAAACATTCTAAATTATTTATAGAATTTATTCATATTTTAAAAGACATTCATAAAGAATTTACCGCTATGGTTTCTGAACTGCCAAACTGCGACTATTTTAAAAACTTGATTTCCTCATATTGCAAAATCTACTAAACAAAATCTTAATCCTTTTATTTTGTTTGAAAGCTATGATAAGAGTTTGGAAAATTCTTATTACATAGAATTCCGACTTCGGATCCATCGTATAAATGGATTTAACTTTCTACGGCACAAACCACCGTTATGCGACACGCCTTTTTTTGACTCAACTTTCATAACTTGTCCAAACTTCACCAAATTGGGTTTTAGTATTTATAATTTTTTTTTAAAGGAGTTTGATGAATCCATATCACTTTTATAAATTGATTCGGAAAGTGATTTTCTTGTGTAATATCGACGTTTATTTAGCATGACTTGTTTACATAATTAAACAACTATATTAAAACAACCAAACTTGATGATCAAAGCATAATAAAAATCCATAGCAATCATATCACATCACCGTTATATATATATATATATATATATATATATATAAAGTTTCTCACTTGATTTTTGATCAAGCTAACTTTAAAACCGCTATAGCTCGCTATCTCGAAATCAAAGCTCATGGCTACTAGCACAAATACTCCTGGAGGGTTCGGCCTTTGTCTTGGAGGCTTGGAAGATGGTGGTGGAGGGCTTGGTTTCACATGGCCTTGGTGGAGAAGAAGGAAGAGATTACTAGCTTGAAATTTCTTTTGAAGTGGACAGATTTTGATTGATTTTGGTATAACTTGGTTTTGATTTTGTAATATTTTCTTTCTTAAACTATGGAAGCCATTAATGTAGAGAAGAAGAAGATAAAGAGCTTAGGAATTTTATAAAGAAGAAATGTAAATGAAGTGAAGATGGGTGGGTCTATTTATAGGCAAATGTAAGGATGGAAATATCGTGATATTTTCACACAAGCACATCACCATTTCATCACCACCACCCCTCCATCTCCCTCCATCATTCTCGATCGAGCATGCCCCCTATGTCTGTGGCCATGTGCTTGTACTTAAGGTGTAAGACGTTGACTTTGGTTTTACTTAAGGGTTAAGTTTTAGGAAAATATCTTAGATATTTTCTAATATGTATATATATAGTTGTATAAGTATATTTGTATGTATATATGTTTTCATGGGCATGTGAATGTGTTCATGTATATGTACATGTACGTGTGCATACACACACACACACACACACACACACATATATCAAATGATTCACAACATTGCACAACTTTTCTATGTTTAATCGTTACGGATACTGTTTTCGATTTTCGATCATATTTTCACTTCTTATTTAATTTATATATTTGTAAACAAAGTTTATAATAATATCTGTATTATTATATAATAGTTAAAATGGATTATTTAATAATTAGAGTAATTATTAAATCATTTAAACTTATTTTAAATTCAAAAATCATTTATTACAAAATAGTGATATCATCGATGATGTCATAAAGAGATTTTATTTTCAAAAAAATAAATAATTTTATTACATATTCTCACTCATATATATAAATGAGTGTATTTATCTAGCTCCGTGCATAATGTTGAATGGTCTAAGAGCTGTTTATTGATAAAACAGTTATCGGTCATTTTATCAATATACCTTCCAAAGTATTTATTTTTGTAAATATTTATTTAAAATAAGATTACCAATATTATTTATTGTTCAAAACATTATCATTTATGTTAAAATAAAATCTTATATTTGAATATTTTAAAAATTTCTTGAAGTGGTGAATTTGCGGGACATTATAGACTTCCCTTCCTAAAAGAATTTTTCCTCGAAATTAAAGATGTGAAGAAGATAGTTCAAAAGGAATATATCATATATGAAGAAATATATAAAAAGCTATGATAAGTGACTACACCACAGGTGGTGAGTACACTATCTCGATACAACATATATAATTTATACATCCATCCTAAACACCAGATATGCCATTTTTATCCTATCCACTATTTCCTATGTATAGTCATCAGTATCACCATTCCATTCAACTTTAACTAATTGTACTACATTTTTCCTCAATCGCTTCTCATCATGATCCACGATTCTATTAGGTTGTCTGATAACTGTTACATTAGGCTCCACTTCTAAATCTTCCTGGACAACTGTTTCTATAATCTGTTCTAAATAATATACATACATGTGTAAATGAGTTACATGAAACACATTATGTACACTCGACAACCTCTATGGTAGTTCTGCTTGATAGGCTAATGGGCTAATATGCTCTGAATAGGAGATGGTCCAATATATCGAGGAGCTAGCTTGCAGTTCTTCCAAATCTCATGACTTCCCTCATCAGAGAAATCTTCAGAAATACTTATCTCGAACTAAGAATTCTAAATTTCTATGCCTTTGATCGGCGTAACTCTTCTATCTGCTTTGTGCTTCTTTCAGTTTCTTTCTAATCATGTCCACTTTCTCTGAAGCTTCTCGGATCATATCAGGACCAAGCACCAACCGATCTTCGGTTTCGTTCCAACATGCTCAGGATCTACACGGGCAACCATATAAGGCTTCATAAGGTGCTATATCAATACTGGATTGATAGCTGTTATTATAACAGAACTCTACCAAATGAAGATGACTTTCCGATGAACCTCCAAGGTCTAATACACATGCTCTTAGAAGATCCTCTAATACTATTTTCTCTTTCAGATTTCCCATTAGTCTACGGATGATATGCAGTGCTTATATCCAACTTTGTTCCCAAAGCTCTTTGTAAGCCTTTCCAGAACTGACTGGTAAAGATTGGATCTCGACCGTTGACGATGCTGGTTGGAACTCCATGTAGTTGAACAATCTCCCTTATATATATCTCATCTAAGCTTGAGGCTATTCTTGTGGGCTTTACTAGATGAACTGTGTGCTTTTAGTTAGTCTACCAATGATAACCCATACGCCTTCTTTCCTTTTCCTGAACCAAGGCAAGCCATCGATGAAATCCATGGATATTTAGTCTCATTTCCACTTTGGAATTTCAAGTGGTTGGAGTAATCTGACAACCCTTTGTTAATCACTCTTGATCTGCTAACAATTTATGCATCTACTCACATAGATGAAAATGTTTCTCTTTTTTCCACCCTACCAAATATCTTATCTATATCCCTATACATCATGGTAACTCCGGGATGTATCGCAGATGAAGAATTATGACATTCAGTTAAAGCTTCCTGTCTAATCCCGTCAACATTGGAAACACATATTCTTCCATTCATTCTTAGAATTCCTTGCTTATCTACTTTGAATCCTATCCATCTTCCTGGTATCACATTCTTCACTACTTCCCTGGCTAACCTTGCAATAATTGGATCCTTGTGCCGACTCTCCTTTATATGACAAGTCAATGCTGGATGCACCACTAAATGAGCTATAATGGCATGTTATCTTCTTAGCGCATCTGCCACATCACTGGCCTTTCCCAGTGTATATAGATTTCCAAGATATATGATGCGAGGAATTCTAGCCAACATTGCTTCCTTATATTCAAGTCCTTTTGAGTGAAAAGATATTTCAAAGATTTATGGTCCGTGAAGAGATTAAACTTTTCACCTATTTGAAGAAGGAATATTATATACCAAGGTAAGTTAAAGTTTATTAAAATAAGCCCTAAAGAATTCTTGCCAAGCAAATAATGTCTCTATACTTTTAATGAAATACCATGGCTAATAGCTTCAAATCATGTGTTGTATAATTCCTTTCATGGATCTTCAGTTGTCTACTCGCATATGCGATGTTCTTCCTATGTTGCATCAGAACTGCACCTACTCCTTCCCCACAAGCATCGGTACACACAGTTAAACTGCCACTTTCATCAGCAATAGCTAATACGAGAGCAGTAGTTAACCTCTTCTCGAATTCCTAAATGTTTCTTCACATTTCTACGTTCATTCAAACTTATCATCCTTCATTTTTAGCTTTGTTAAATGAGGGGAAATTTTGGAGAAGTCTTGAATAAACCTTCGGTAATATCTAACTAATCCTAAGAAGCTACAGATGTCCTTCGAAGTTTGTGGTTGTCTCCAATCTTGTATAGCTAAAAAATTTCCTAGGTCTACTAAAACCCAATTCTCTGACATAATATGTCCTAGGAATCTTACCTTTTTTTCACAAAAATAGCATTTTAAATTTTTTGCTTTCAGCACATTCCTTCTCAATATCTATAGCATAATCTCCAAATGCCTTTCATGCTCTTCTTCTCTCTTCGAATATATGAGAGTATCATCAATAAAGACCAATATGAATTTTTTGGGTACATCTCTCGATACTCTTTTCATAAGGTCCACGAAACAGGCAGGTGCTTTGGTTAGCCCAAACGGCATAACCAACCATTCATAGAAACTATGTGGCCCTTGGAATGCAGTCAAGAGAATGCAATCTTATGCTATTCTCAACTGATGGAATCTGGTGGCTAGATCTATTTTTGAGAATACCCGAGCACCATGTAATTGAACAAACAAGTCGTCTATGTGGGAAGAGGATAACTGTTTTTAATCATTTGTTTATTTAAGTCTCAATAGTATACACACAATCTAAGAAAGCCATCAGACTTTTCCATAAAAATAACAGCCTTACCCCAACTTGAGTGACTCGGTCTAAGTAGCCACACTTTTTTAACAATTCATCAGTATGTTTTACCAACTAAATCTTTTCTTTTGAAGCCATCCTACGAATAAGGTGAATAATTGGTACACTATTGGGGATTAAGTCAATACGAAATTCAATTTCCCGATGCAAGGGCAATCTCTTTAACTTCATTAAAAATATCTTGAAATCATTTAACAAGCGATATTCTTTCCAAATTCATTTGAGATGAATTTACGCATACATGAAGCTGTCTCTTACTGGACTAGGTCCTTCACATGTTATTCGGTCTAACACCTTTCCAATCACGGCTTTTGGTATAATCATTCGATTGTTGCAACCTATAATAGCTCTATACTTGGATAGCCAATTCATTCCGAGTAAAATACCAAATCCAGTGAAATCAAGGACAAATAGGTTGCATAAGAATTGGTGGGTTTGGTAGGTAACTTGTACGTTTACACAAATTATACAAAGATTGGTTTTACCGCCTATGAGATTAGATATGTAGATAGAGGTTTCTACTACTTATAGGGTATGGTTTAACTTATCAACCAATTTCTTAGCAATAAAACTATGGGAAGCCCAAGTTTCAAATAATATTCTAACTGAAATATAATTAACACATAAATTACCTTCCAGGATTCCTTTGACCTTCACATCTTTAGAGGTTGAAGGCTCTTTCTTTATAGCATAAACCTTTATCTATTCTCCCCTCTTCATTACCGAGCTCTTGTTTTTCAGTGCTCCAGCCAATGGAAATTGCAACAAATACTCTTTTGAACCATAGGAGAGATGGTTCCTTGCTGCTGCTTCTACACCTTAGGACTCCAACAGTGTGTTGCAAGATGGCCTTTCTTTTTTCAAGTATAACAAACAACATCCTTATAATGGTTCTCTTGAGATCCTCCACCATTCTTTCCCTACCGTAGGTTCTTTTGCTTTTTTTGATTGTTGTTATATCTTTGGGCTACCACCAGATTCCTTTTTTCTAATACTCCATATTTGAAATCCATATCTAATAGGTACATAAAATTTCCCTTCACATGTGCTGTCATTCATTCCTAATATCGCTATTTCATTCCTAAAATAAACATCCCATTCTTCTTAAGGGCGTGTCTATTAGTCCTGGCCCAAAACAAGATAACTCAGTAAACTTATTGGAGTATTGCAAAACAGACATATCTTCCTGTTACAAGTCCATTAATTTTCTATAAGGATGGGATTTTCCAGTTGTAGGTATATACTGCTTTTTGAAAACTTCTTAAAATCTTGTCTATGAGAAATTGTCTTTTCAATTATTCAAAGTGATGGATCCCCACCATGCTAGAGTTCCTTCCTGCAATTTCCAAGAAGCTAAGAACCTCTTTTGATCATCCTTTATGTTCAATCCTTTGAATATTCTTTCACAGGACCGATGCCATGCTTGCACTTAAACAATAGATTCAGTTCCTTAGAATGGTTACTCCCAAGCTAGTGTAATTCTTGCAAAGGGTTGCAAAGTTAATTTGACGTTGCATAGGGAATACCACTTCTTCAATTAATGTAGAATTTGATCGACCATTGGTGGCCAAAGTGTTGTTACCTCCCCTTCGTCCTCTTATATTACTCATCTCCTACTATATGCATATAGTAAGGAAACATCTTTAGAATTATAGATGAAATTATACTAAGCAATGGGTATTAAGCATAAAATGACATGGATGGATTTATTTAGATAAAATTACAAATATGCTCTCTTATTGGCTAAACTCATTTTAGGGTATTACTAACCTTATCTCTAATGAGTCGACCCCATCAAGGCTTAGGCGATCGCTTAACCTAAGATCCGATACCAACTGTGATGACCTGCCTTTTTGACCATCGAAGATCAATGCAAATACATCTTCGGTATTCACATGCCGAAAATTCAAGTGCCGAAGAGGCGATAATCAGGGATTTTTAAAAGAAATAAAGATAGAAGGTAGAATAACAACAGAATCTCACAATTTCACTAACTGTACATATGGAAAGTACATACAATCACTCCTAGTAATTCATCACAGTTATGATAAGTACTAACCCAAGAAGGGACGGTTATAACTGCTTGCCCTTACAGAGGCTGGTAGATACTAAATACATACTACATGATATAACGGAAATTTGAAATAGATCACCATTGACAAAAGGAACCTCCGGTCTTCATGCTTCATGCTCCTTTCAAAATGCTCCAACTTACCTAACTACTTGGTTGCTTGAAAAAATAGGGCATGTAGAGTTTAAGGAAAAAGGAAAATAAACTCCGAGTCAGTCATTAGACAGGGGCGAGAGACCTAAAATACGAGTATTTGGAAAATAAAATGGTATCTCATAGGACCACACCGCACATAAACATGTAAAAGGTTTTTACCTTATGATCACCAAATCATTTCTATGTAAAATCTAGTGATATTATTTTTTATGACATTCTTTGAAAACCTTTCAAATAAACATATTTGGATAGCCAAAATTGTTACATTAGTTAAATTTGACGACATGATAGTTTTACAACTAAAACCAAAGGTACATATTGGAGATTTGAATTTCCAATGAATAGTGAGGTAAGGGACTACCTCTTGCACAGTACATTTCTATAGGAATGTACCAAGGATTGACATCTTCGAAACCTATGTGAATTAAGACAGCTCTACCTAAAACCAACAGATGGTATGGATAGCATCGGATATGATATCTCTCCGACCGTTATCGACCTATCCGAGATCTCATAGCATACACTCTATAATTTAAACCCGATGTCATAGCGGGTAGAAATAAATATATCTAGAAATGTGATATCATACCCTAATGGTTGCGATCCACTAAGCCTTAAAGCAGCCCCTGTTATAATTCCTTCGGCTTGAGGCTTGAGGCAACGTTTACCTTTCTTAGAATATTTTTACTTAAAATGCCACATTGCCATTTCCAAGAACACACTATTGATTTTAACAAAAGTATAACCTCTAAGCTCTTACATCTTAGAGAAGGGTGTTAAGCATAAGAGAGTTACCTCCTACACTACCAAATAGATATGCTTTGTAGAGACCAATGCACCATGATCTTAGAAATGCAATGTTAGACATTCATCCCTACAAGTTGTCCAAGAATAAGACAAACCGAAGGCACCCTCCTACCACATCCTGTCGGGCATACCCATAGGATTAGTTGTTAGTAGTCCTTGCATACGAAGTTTCAAAAATGAATGGGCCACTGTTATTTATTTATCTTGGGAGCTACTTCGAAATTATCAACAAGCAGTCCTTCCGTTATGAAGATCCCCTCCTTCAACTTCATTGTCTTTAACATGTCTTTGCTTTAGATCATGTTGTAGGATCGATTTCACCCTAGAGGGGGGTGAATAGGGTGATGCTATTAATTATAAAAGTTATTGCGGAAGCTTATAAAGTTATTTCAACACAGATATATCAAAATTATAGCAGCACATATAATAGTAGAATAATAAATGCAGGAATAGAACGACACAGAATTTACCAGCTTCGGCAAAACCCTACCTACGTGCTGCCCCCAAGGTTTCTACTAGAAATTAAGTAGTCACACGCTTAAACATGTAAACTCACGACACCCGCTATTGACTAACCTAACTCTACGCTCAAAACCCTACCACAACTCAGCCACTGAGTTGCGAATTCTCAAACTACGCCACGTAGTTTGTCCCTTAGTCACACGACTAGAAGTTACAACTGTTTAAAAGGAGAAAATACAAAAACAACAATTTAAAAAACAATTAAACCCTAATTATTCCTTTTTTATATAAACCAATACTAAAGAAGGAAAGGTGCCGGCCCAATATAATTTATCACTAAAAAAACGAGGCCACCTTTATCTCTTTTATCAATGTCGCCCCGTTCCTTGCTTGTTCCTCTTAGCTCTGAATTTAGGGTTTTTTGAAGTCGCCGCTTAATTGATCGTTGATGCTTCGATTGCTTACTTCAATTTAATCGTTCGTGGCTTCTCCTCCTTGATCGAGTTCGACTTTGATTTGGTATGTACATTTTTCTTTTGCTTCTACTGATTTGCTTTCTTGAATTCGATGATGCAATTTGCCGATGATGTTACTTATTTATATAGGATTCGAGATCCTTGATTTTCATTTGCATACATCTATTGAATTCGTCTTCGGCCATTCGATTTTGTTTTGCTGCTTGAGATTCATTTCTGACTTTTTCAATTCACTTGAATAACACGGTTTTGAATTCTGACTTGGTTCGATTCCTTGATTGCCAAGGTTCTAACTTTAATCTATTTCTTCGATATTGAATTGGTTTTGGCTTACGTGAAATTCTGATGACTTCGGCCTTTCATTGACCTATATACTTGTTTGACTTCCTTAATTGACTTTTGTTTCTGTGTGCTTCAACTCTGGCCATTTTTTGTGTTCATCCCTGATAGCATTTTCGACCTTGTTCGATTTGCCGTTTCATGACTCCGGCCACATGAACTATTTTGATTTTGGTACTGTTTAATTTGATATAGATATCTATGTGTATACATATATATAGGCACACATGTATATTTGTATTTTCTCGGCTTTGGCTTGGTTTTGACAATGTTGATTTCGTTCGACTTTGGCCATACTGTTCACTGCCTCTGGTCATTTGATTTGATTTATTGCCAGTTGCCATTTTACTGACATGTGTTCGTGTTGCTGTAGCCACGAGCTACAGTCTTCACTGCACCCATATTATCCTTGTATATGCATGCTGCATTCATGTGTGACAGTTTGCAATGTTGTTTCATTTTTTATGTTTATTTTCTAGTTGCCTCAGAGTCACTTGTACCAGTCATTGTTCTATGGTGCACTTGGTTACTGTTGCATTCCTGTATATGTACTTGAGCCTGATACTTTTCGAGGCTTGCACTGTCCAGTTTCACTTGAACTTTGTTGTACTGACTCTAGCTCGAGTTGCTTCAATGTATATTGCTGTTGTGTTGCTGCCATTCACTGCTGCTTACATCTATTGGTCTGCACATCCCTATCTACTTGTAGTTTGTACCACTGCCTGTTCATGGTGATGTTTACACTACTTGTTGTATCTGTTCTTTTGGCACTATTGCACTGTGTATGTCCTAGTCTTGTGTCTTTGTACTTCTATGTAGACTTGCCCGGGTTGGATTTATTTGAGTGCATTATCTTTGTGTGTATTCTCTGACCTCTCTTGTATCATCTTGTTGTGTACAAAGTTGTGTCTTGCTTCATCACTGTTGAACTTTGAGGCATATCATATTGTATTTATGGTACATGTCTACCAGTTAGGTCTGGTTGCTCCATGTGCATTGATCTTGAACTTCGTTTGGATTTTTGCTTCTTTGAGTTTGGTAGCTTGTATATTTCATGTGTACTTTGGAGTTTAGTCGAGGCTGCATATATGTATTGAGCTGGTACATGTTTGTATACATGTGTATATACATATGTATATATGTATATGTGTGTGTGTGTGTGTGTGTGTCTATACATACTAGACATTACAACTGTTAAAGGAGAAAATACAAAAACAACAATTTAAAAAACAATTAAACCCTAATTATTCCATTTTAATATAAACCAATTCTAAGGAAGGAAAGGTGCCGACCTAATATAATTTATCACTAAAAAAAGTGGCCTCCTTTATCTCTTTTATCAATGTCACCCCGTTCCTTGCTTGTTCCTCTTAGCTTTGAATTTAGGGTTTTGTGAAGTCACCGCTTAATTGATGGTTGATGCTTCGATTGCTTACTTCAATTTAATCGTTCGCGGCTTCTCCTCCTTGATCGAGTTCGACTTTGATTTGTTATGTAAATTTTTCTTTTGCTTCTACTGATTTGCTTTCTTGAACTCGATGATGCAATTTGCCGATTATGTTACTTATTTATATAGGATTCGAGATCCTGGATTTTCGTTGGTATACATCTATTTGAATTCTTCTTCGGCCATAAGATTTTGTTTTGATGCTTGAGATTTATTTCTGACTTTTTCAATTCACTTGAATAACACGGTTTTGAATTCTGACTTGGTTCGATTCCTTGATTGCCAAGGTTCTGACTTGAATCTGTTTCTTCGATACTGAACTGGTTTTGGCTTACGTGAAATTCTAATGATTTCGACCTTTCATTGACCTATATACCTGTTTGACTTCCTTGATTGACTTTTGTTTCTCTATGCTTCGACTCTGGCCATTTTTTCTGTTCATCCCTGATAGCATTTTCGACCTTGTTCGATTTGCCGTTTCATGACTCCGGCCACTTGAACTATTTTGATTTTGGTACTATTTTATTTGATATAGATATGTATGTGTATACATATATATATGAATACATGTATATTTGTATTTTCTCGGCTCTGGGTTGATTTTGATGATGTTGATTTCGTTCAACTTTGGCCATACTATTCACTGCATCTGGTCATTTGATTTGATTTATTGCTAGTTGCCATTTTACGGACATGTGTTCGTGTTGCTGTAGCCACGAGCTACAGTCTTCATTGCACCCATATTATCCTTTTATATGGATGCTGCATTCATATGTGTCGGTTTGCAATGTTGTTTCATTTGTTATGTTTATTTTCTGGTTGCCTCAGAGTCACTTGTATCAGTCATTGTTCTCTGGTGCACTTGGTTACTGTTGCATTCCTGTATATGGACTTGAGTCTGATACTTTTCGAAGCTTGCACTATCTAGTTTCATTTGAACTTGGTTGTACTGACTCGAGCTCGAGTTGCTTCAATGTATATTGCTGTTATGTTGCTGCCATTCACTGCTGCTTACATCTATTGGTCTGCATATCCCTATCTACTTGTAGTTTGTACCACTTCCTGTTCATGATGATGTTTACACTACTTGTTGTACCTGTTCTTTTGGCACTAATGCACTGTGTATGTCCTAGTCTTGTGCCTTTGTACTTCTGTGTAGACTTGCCCGGGTTGGATTTATTTGAGTGCATTATCTTTATGTGCATTCTTTGATCTCTCTTGTATCATCTTGGTGTGTACTAAGTTGTGCCTTGCTTCATCACTGTTGAACTTTGAGGCACATCATATTGTATTTATGGTTCATGTCTACCAGTAAGGTCTGGTTGCTCCATGTGCATTGATCTTGAACTTGGTTTGGATTTTTGATTCTTTGAGTTTGGTAGCTTGTATACTTCATGTGTACTTTGGAGTTTAGTCGAGGCTGCATATATGTATTGAGCTGGTACATGTTTGTATACATGTGTATATACACATGTGTATATATATTTGTGCATTGTCTCAGTGATGCATCGCTTGGCCATATGCATTTGTTTGTAGTTTTGCCCCTGCTTAGTTTGTGTTGTAATGATATGCTATTTGCTTCAATTTAGTTTGATTCACTTTGAACTTCATGTTGATTTTTGAAATCACATCTGAGTTGAATCCAACTTAAAGCTCGGGTTTGACCTTGTGCTGATATTGTGACTTTATTTTTATTGCACTTGAGTTGAACCCGACGTTTTGGGTTTGACCTGTGCTCACCTGTCCCTGTAATTTTATCAAGTGTATATATCGGTGTGCACGGCCTTGTGGCATATAAAGTGATACACTGTGTATGTCACAAGCTGTTCGTGTATGATGAATTCAAAATTAAATGATGACGAACAACCCAAATAACTAAGGCAAATATTATTTTCAAAATCCACATTTTATTTTATACTGTAAAAATATTTTATTTTCAATTTTACTGCGTCAATGTATATTTCTGCAGATTGCTCAGATGCTGGATTCACATTGTAATGAAGTTGAAGATTAGTACGAGTTGAGTGAATGAGTGATATGTAGTGAGGTGCAATGTAAATGTGAATCGTGATGCAATCAAAATTGTATTGTAATTGAAGTTGTGTCTATATATAATGAGAGCTTGAAATTTGTACTATTCAAAAATTGTAATAAATATTTGTTTGAATAAAATATCTGTTTGAATTCAAATTCTGTGTTATTTATTTTATTCATCAAATATTTATTTAATATGTGAAAATAAAATAGTATATTAACAAATACATTTAAATGAATATATATATATATATGTTTATTATCATCAAACAAAAATCATATACTCGCATATTCAATAATCTCCCCTTTTTGATGATAAAAAACATATATTTAAGATTTTGAATATATTAAATGTATTTGATGATTCCATTTGCTCCCCTTATTTGAATGCTTCCTCTCTACACAAAACTCCCCCATCATATATGCATTTAACTAAAAATATGCAAATGAGCCTACATGCAAATAGAAAATATTTTGACCTTTGCTTGATTTTATTTAACAAAGTCTTAATTTTTCTCTCCCCCTTTTGTTATCAGCAAAAGAGTAATATTGTTAGAAAAAATAGAGATAAAGTGATCGATATTAATACAACATTAAAACTCAATCGAATATAAATATTAAATTTCAATAAAAAATCAAACAAAAATCATAAATGCTCTGCGCATATTCCACTTTTAGAATGATGGGAATGATATCATCATATAAAATCATACAGTTGTGTCTATTTGTGGTATATTTGTACCAGGAATTTGAATATCTACCAACTATGCATAACCGTTAGGACTTTTAAATGAGATTAATTGCATTCCAATTTTTTTTTTTAAAAATGAATTCAAGTATCTTCTAACCATGCATAACAGTGAGGACTTTTAAATGAGATTAGAATCAACTTGTTTATTTAAAAAATCAATTTTGATATGCGTTCCATACATGCATAACCGTAAGGACTTTTAAATGAGCATGGAAGCACATAACAAATTCCAAGTAATTCACCCATGCATAACCATGAGGACTTTTAAATGAGAGTGAATACTTGGGATTTTATTATTATTATTATTATTTATTTATTATTTTTTATTTTAAAAAAAATATAAAATGAAAAACGAATGATTCCTGTTTAAACTACCACATATTGACAAACTATATTGAATTTTGATGAGTGACGGTCGTTAGAAATATGATAGTTATAGAGATGGTCATGTACTTTTTACCAACAAAAAGTTTTATAACTTTTGTTGAAATTTCTAAAGAAATTTACTAATTATACCGTCTCGAGTCATAATATATGATAAATATCAACACTCATCACTTTTTTAATCACTATTTATCTTTTTGATAATTAGTAGGGAGTCAGATTAGTCATTGTTATAATTTAAAAATTAAATTCAAAAATAATTATAAAATCAATTTTTTTTAAAAGTGACCAATCTGGAAACAAGGTCAAAGATGATTTTTTAGAAAGGGTTTTATGAGAAAATTTTCTTCTATTTGAAAAAAATATGAAATGAAAAATATGCAGATATTTTCTTTGAAAAACGATGCAGTTACTAAATGTCTCAACAAAAATCACGTTCCACAAGTAATTTTTCTATTAACTAGATTACCAGTGTAATCTGCATCTAAATTTCTCTTTCACTCAAAATTATCATTAATTGAATTTGATAGACCAGACCATGAAGTGTGCAACAAAATATCTCAAAATCAATGCTAACAGCTTTTTAAATGACATTCTCTTGAATTTGAATTGAAGCCGTGTAAATAATTAAAAACCGTGAATATAGAGTCAGCCGTAAAATAACCAAATGTATTATCATCCAATAAAACACTATTATTGATCCAAACTAATATATATGAAGTAATTCAAAGACTTCAGAGATTTTTATAGTGTTCTTGGCATAAGAATATAATTGGCCAACAATTTTGAATAAGTTAGAATCAAAATCATCATTTATTTTATCATCACATTATTGGCTGATTTAATTCAGACTACGATGCAGATTATCACATTTAATATATCGTTTAAAATATACCATTACCTGTTTTACTTTTACGATATATTTTTTATTGTTGTTGCCCATTGTGATTCTGTCACCTTTGTACCAGGCTAAGGAACTTTGCTTTGTCGCTCGTTGTGTTTCTGCAATAGCCAGAATCCAGATAACACTGTTGTTGTTCCTTAGCCTGCCACCACACCTACACGATAAAAGATTTTTGTGACCTATTTGTTTTTATAGGTCCATGATAGTTAGTGGCAGAATATTTTGAAAAATAATTTTGTGGAGACCTAAAACTATTTATATATGATCCTTTCGATACCCAGATTTGTTTAACTTTAAGAGATTTTATATTTGTGCCTTTTGGAACCCAAATTGGAATGGTTTTTACGTGTTTGGGTCTGTACCAATAATTATTTTGATTGTGTCCAAATTTTCTACAAATTGTGCACATTGAATTTACTTGATTAATCTCATTTCTAACATTTTTAGATTGATTATACCCAAGTTCTTATCTAACTGTATTAACAGTTTGTTTCCCTAAGAGCATATTCAACGATTTTTCACTTTTGGAAAATTTATCTAAAGTCGTTGAAAGTTGTTGGACTTGTGTTTTGAGATATTCATTTTCGTTTAACAATTGCGTGCACTTTTTAATAGAATTTCTCTCCTAGTATTTTCACTCTCTTTCAAAATCAGAATTTCATTTTCAAGTGATTTTATATTAATTTCTGATTTTTTAATTTCTTCTTCGAATGTTGGACATTTGTCACACTTAGGGATCCTACTTTGATAGGTTTTAACTAATTGGTCAAATTGTTTATTTAATTCTATCAAAGTGTCTTTTTGTGATTCAAGTTTGGCATACTTCTCCCTAAGTCGTTCAAAACAGCCATTTACTTCGTGGAAATATATAAGTAATTCTGAGTGAGTGAGTTTTGATACCTCGCTTGGCTCGTCATCGTCGCTATCAGTTATATTTCTTGAAGGCACATATCTGCTTTCTCACTCTCACTGCTAGTACTTTGATTATCTTCGTCACTTGTATTCCACGTGGCTACAAAACTTCTCCTTTTTGATTTCTTTTCAAAGTCGTGTTGGTTTTGAGGACAATTGGGCTTAATGTGTCCGGGTTGGTTGCACTTGTGACAAATGATCTCCCGTTCTTCTGGATTGTCTAGTATTTTGTTTATTCTGCTTTTCAATTTCTGATTTAGAGATGGATTTCTATATTTGTGGTTCCATCTTTTGAATTTCTTCATTATTAAAGCCAGCTCAGCTGCTCCATCATCGTCGTCGTCATCATCACTTTCAGTTGTTCCTTTGAGAGCTATTGATTTCTTTCGAGTATCTCCTCCTTCACGCTCTTCCTTGAATTTCATTTCTAGCTCATAAGTGGTGAGATTTCCGATGAGTTCTTCAACTTTCATTTGTTTCAAATCTTTTGATTCTTGAATGGCTGTCACTTTGGCTTCAAAACTTCGTGGAAGGACTTTGAGGATTTTTCAGACTATTTTCAATTCCGTGTATGATTTTTCGAGAGCTTTTGATTTGTATACAATATTGGAAAATCGTCCGTACATCTCTTTGACATTTTCTTCCTTGGCCATTGTGAAATTCTCGTATTCGCTTCTTAGCATGGCAAGGCGAGATTCTTTGAATTGATACGTTCCTTCGTGAGTCACTTCGAGTGTGTGCCATATTTCATGCACAGTTAGACAATGCGAGACACGATTAAATTCAAATTGATCCAATGATCAGATGATAGAATTCATAGCTTTAGCATTATCATTTTGTAATTTATTTTCTAGTTCTGTCCATTGATCCATCGGTTTATCTATTTCGTGATTATCTATAATTATAATTGGTGCTCTATAACCTGTCTCAACAAAATTCCAAGCGTCAAGGTTTTTTTTTTTAAAAAATCATTCTATTTTTCTAGTAGGCGTATTCACAATTGAACATTGGTGGTCTAACTATGGACTGTCCCTCCGCAAAAGCATTATTAAAAGAAGCCATTTTAAAAATTCAAATTTTTAAAACAAAAATGGTTTTTTTATTAAAAAAATCAAATTTTTAAAAACAAAAGCTGACTTCTATTCCTAGCTCCGATACCACTTGTAGGATCGATTTCACCCTAGAGGGGGGTGAATAGGGTGATGCTATTAATTATAAAATTATTGCGGAATCTTATAAAATTATTTCAAAATAGATATATCAAAATTATAGCAGCACAGATAATAGCAGAATAATAAATGCAGAAATAAAACGACACAGAATTTATCCAGCTTCGGCAAAACCTTGCCTACATGTTGCCTCCAAGGTTTCTACTAGAAATTAAGTAGTCACACGCTTACACACGTAAACTCGCGACACCCGCTACTGACTAACCTAACTCTATGCTCAAAAACCTGCCTCAACTCAGCCACTGAGTTGCGAATTCTCATACTATGCCACGTAGTTTGTCCCCTAGTCACACGACTAGACATTACAACTGTTTAAAGGAGAAAATACAAAAACAACAATTTAAAAAACAATTAAACCCTAATTATTCCATTTTAATATAAACCAATTCTAAAGAAGGAAAGGTGTCGGCCTAATATAATTTATCACTAAAAAAAGTGGCCTCCTTTATCTCTTTTATCAATGTCACCCCGTTCCTTGCTTGTTCCTCTTAACTTTGAATTTAGGGTTTTGTGAAGTCACCGCTTAATTGATGGTTGATGCTTCGATTGCTTACTTCAATTTAATCGTTCGCGGCTTCTCCTCCTTGATTGAGTTCGACTTTGATTTGGTATGTAAAATTTTCTTTTGCTTCTACTGATTTGCTTTCTTGAACTCGATGATGCAATTTGCCGATGATGTTACTTATTTATATAGGATTCGAGATCCTGGATTTTCGTTTGTATACATCTATTTGAATTCTTCTTCGGCCATTCGATTTTGTTTTGATGCTTGAGATTTATTTTTGACTTTTTCAATTCACTTGAATAACACGGTTTTGAATTCTGACTTGGTTCGATTCCTTGATTGCCAAGGTTCTGACTTTAATCTGTTTCTTCGATATTGAACTGGTTTTGGCTTACGTGAAATTCTGATGACTTCGGCCTTTCATTGACCTATATACCTGTTTGACTTCCTTGATTGACTTTTGTTTCTCTATGCTTCGACTCTAGCCATTTTTTTTGTTCATCCCTAATAGCATTTTCGACCTTGTTCGATTTGCCGTTTCATGACTCCGACCACTTGAACTATTTTGATTTTGGTACTATTTTATTTGATATAGATATGTATGTGTATACATATATATATGAATACATGTATATTTGTATTTTCTCGGCTCTGGGTTGATTTTGACGATGTTGATTTCGTTCAACTTTGGCCATACTATTCACTGCATCTGGTCATTTGATTTGATTTATTGCCAGTTGCCATTTTACTGACATGTGTTCGTGTTGCTGTAGCCACGAGCTACAGTCTTCATTGCACCCATATTATCCTTTTATATGGATGCTGCATTCATATGTGACGGTTTGCAATGTTGTTTCATTTGTTATGTTTATTTTCTGGTTGCCTCAGAGTCACTTGTATCAGTCATTGTTCTCTGGTGCACTTGGTTACTGTTGCATTCCTGTATATGGACTTGAGTCTGATACTTTTCGAAGCTTGCACTATCTAGTTTCATTTGAACTTGGTTATACTGACTCGAGCTCGAGTTGCTTCAATGTATATTGCTGTTACGTTGCTGCCATTCACTGCTGCTTACATCTATTGATCTTCATATCCCTATCTACTTGTAGTTTGTACCACTTCCTGTTCATGATGATGTTTACACTGCTTGTTGTACTTGTTCTTTTGGCACTAATGCACTGTGTATGTCCTAGTCTTGTGCCTTTGTACTTCTGTGTAGACTTGCCCGGGCTGGATTTATTTGAGTGCATTATCTTTATGTGCATTCTTTGACCTCTCTTGTATCATCTTGGTGTGTACTAAGTTGTGCCTTGCTTCATCACTGTTGAACTTTGAGGCACATTATATTGTATTTATGGTTCATGTCTACCATTAAGGTCTGGTTGCTCCATGTGCATTGATCTTGAACTTGGTTTGGATTTTTGATTCTTTGAGTTTGGTAGCTTGTATACTTCATGTGTACTTTGGAGTTTAGTCGAGGCTGCATATATGTATTGAGCTGGTACATGTTTGTGTACATGTGTACATACACATATGTATATATATTTGTGCATTGTCTCAGTGATGCATCGCTTGGCCATATGCATTTGTTTGCAGTTTTTCCCCTGCTTAGTTTGTGTTGTAATGATATGCTATTTGCTTCAATTTAGTTTGATTCACTTTGAACTTCATGTTGATTTTTGAAATCACACCTGAGTTGAATCCAACTTAAAGCTCGGGTTTGACCTTGTGCTGATATTGTGACTTTATTTTTATTGCACTTGAGTTGAACCCGGCGTTTTGGGTTTGACCCGTGCTCACCTGTCCCTGTAATTTTATCAAGTGTATACGTTGGTGTGCACGGCCTTGTGGCATATACAGTGATACACTTTGTATGTCACAAGCTGTTCGTGTATGATGAATTCAAAATTAAATGATGACGAACAACACAAATAACCGAGGCAAATATTATTTTCAAAATCCACATTTTATTTTATACTGCAAAAATATTTTATTTTTAATTTTACTGCGTCAATGTATATTTCTGCAGATTGCTCAGATGCTGGATTCACATTGGAATGAAGTTGAAGATCAGTACGAGTTGAGTGAATGAGTGATATGTAGTGAGGTGTAATGTAAATGTGAATCGTGATGTAATAAAAATTGTATTGTAATTGAAGTTGTGTGTATATATAGTGAGAGCTTGAAATTTGTACTATTCAAAAATTGTAATAAATTTTTGTTTGAATAAAATATCTGTTTGAATTCAAATTCTGTGTTATTTATTTATTCATCAAATATTTATTTAATCTATGAAAATAAAATAGTATATTAACAAATACATTTAAATGAATACATATATATATGTATGTTTATTATCATCAAACAAAAATCATATACTCGCATATTCAACACATGTAAATTGGTTCGAAGTGGTTTCGGATAGGGATCGTCCCAAATCCGACCCTTGTTCCTTTGAACTAATCATTGATAAAAGGATGTTAAGGTTTAAGAGTGATTATCACTTCATTCATTAATATATTTTATCAAATAAATTATCTCTTTTAGAGATATAAGTCTTTAAATCATATTCGTTTCCCGTACATACAAAACCATCAACCCTCTCTTTAACTTTGGAAATACCAAATCAAAATCATTTCTCATAAATCACATTGCAAAACCTTTTTGTAAAACGGGTCGATGGAAACTATGCTAATTCTACTCAACATCAATTCTATATTCAGCCTTTACTATCTGTCGAATAACGGTGAAATCACCTTTTAAATTCGCACGGATAGTATAGGTTCCCTCCTCGGAATTCAATACCAACTATAAGAAGATTCTATACAATCCATATTGTATTAAATTTAGAAATATTAAATTTTTTATACTTGCCTCGTTTCTGACATTTTGACATTTTCTATTCCTCACGCAAGATAGGGTTCAGGTGAGCCGAGGCACTGGTTGCTCCTAAACATCCCCTTAATTTAAGCACCTCATATCTAGATCTCAAAAATAGAAAAATCAAGTATACTCATCAGCATTTAGAGCTAAGATTAAATCACTTGATTATAACAGTTTTTCTCTAAATCATTTATTTAAACTCTTCTATTATAAAACTTTCAGATCATCTTTAAAATACTTATTTATTTGTTTGAAAACATTGATGAAAGATTTGAGAAAGAATACTTAAGTTTAAAGAAATATTTCAAATGTTATTAAAAGTGTTGCAGAAAGTGCTGCATACAGTGCTTTTAAGGCTTATTTGATAAAGACAACTTTTCGATCATTTAGAAATCCATTTATATAAACATTTTAAATTATTTATAGAATTTATTTCATATTTTTAAAGAGTTAAAAATATCATTTATAAAGAATTCATCCTTTGGTTTCTGAACTACCAAACCGCTACTATTTTGAAAACTTGATTTGCTCATATTTCAAATCTACTAAACGAAATCTCGATCTTTTCCTTTTGTTTTAAAACCATGATTATAAGAGTTGAAAAATTCTTATTACGAAGAATTCCGACTTCGGAACCATCGTATAAATTGATTTAATTTTCTACGGTGTGAAGTCGCGAACTGCGTTACGCGACGCACCGAATTTTGACTCAACTTTCATAACTTCTCCAAACCTCACCAAATTGGGTTTTAGTGTTTATAAAACATTTATAAACTATTTTAAAGGGGTTTAATGATTCCATTTCACCTTTATAACCTAATTCAGAAAGTGATTTCCTTGTGTAGTTCGATGTGTATTTAACGTGACTTGTTTACACAATTATGCAGCTATTTTAAAACAACCAAACTTGATGATGAAAACATAGTAAACATCCATAGAAGTCATGTAACATCATCAATTTATGTATGTATGTACATAGAGTTTCTCACTTGATTTTTGATCGGACTAACTTTAAAACGGTTATAGCTCTATTATCTCGAAATTAAAGCTCAGAACTACTAGCACAAGCGCTCCAAGGGGGTTCGGCTTTGGTCTTGGAGGCTTAGGAGTGCTCGCCCTTGCTTGGAAAATGCTGGTGGAGGGATTGGTTGCACATGGCCTTGTTGAAGGAGAAGGAAGAGATCACCAGCTTGAACTTTGGTTTGAAGTCGTACAGATTTTGATTGTTTTTGGAAAAACTCTATTTTGATTTTGTAATATTTTCTATCTTAGGCAATGGAAGCCATTATCGTAGAGAAGAAGAAGATGCAGAGCTTAGGAATTTTATGAAGTAGTGTAAATGAAGTGAAGATGGGTGTGTGCTATTTATAGACAAATACAATGATGGAATATCACGACATTTTCACATAAATGCATCATCATTTTATCACCGCCCTTTCCCCTTCTCCCCTCATCATTCTTGATTGAGCATGTCCCCCTATGTGTGCATCTATGTGCTTGTACTTAAAATTTAAGATGTTGACTTTTATTTTACTTAAGGGTTTAGTTTTAGGAAAATATCTTAGATATTTTCTAACATATATATATATATATATATATATATATATAATTGTATAAGTATACTTGTATGTGTATATGTGTTCATGTGCAAGTGATTCTATTCATGTATATGTACATGTATGTGTGCATATGTATATCTCAAACGATTGAAAACATTGCACAACTTTTCTATGTTGATTCGTTACTGATTTCGATTTCGATTTCCTATCACATTTTCACTTCTTATTATATATATATATATATATTTATTTATTTAATATATATATATATATATGTATATATATTTGTAAACAAAGTTTGATAATAATATTTCTATCATTATATAATAATTGAAATGGGCTATTTAATTATTAAAATAATTATTAGATCATTTAAACTTAATTTAAATTCAAAAATCATTTATTCCAAAATAGTGACATCATTGATGATGTCACAAAGAGATTTTACTTTCAAAGATAAAATAAATAGTTTAATTGCATATTCTCACTCATATATATAAATGAGTGTAATCCATCTCAATGCATGATGTCAGATGGTCTAAGAGCTATTTATCGATAAAACGATTTTTGTTTATTTTATCGATATACCTTTCAAAGTATATATTTCTGTAAATATTTATTCAAAATAAGATTACCAGTATTATCTATTGTTCAAAACAATATCATTTATTTTAGATCCCTTATATTTGAATATTTTAAAAAAAATTCGAAGTGATGAATTTGCGGGTCGTTGCACCGCCTATCTCCTAAAAGGAAGTATTAAGTAACCTGGTAATACTCCAAATAAATAAGGATGTCTCTAAAAAGTGTTACTTCAGTGTTGAGGTATTAAGTGGTTATCTTAGGGCTTGCCTCCCTACAGAAAGAAGTAATCTAATATGATTTCATATTTATAATTAAGAGGGACGATGGATATCTCTGGAAGGGTTCGCTTCAGGTTTGAGGTACTAAGTGACTGATCTAAGGTTCACCTCTCTCCAATAAAAGAAGTACTAAGTAGCCTAATGGGATTTCCAAGCAATGTTAGCTAAACAACATCGGTGAGGAGTCCACCTTGAGGTTAGGTATTAAATGATAAAGGCCTATTTATAAATAGGTCTTAGATGGTCAGAGGCTTGCCTGGTCCTTGTTAATGAGGTATTAAATGGCTTGGGTATAGTTTCTCACATTGCTAAGACTATAGAAACAATAGATGCACTAGTAGTATAGCTATTATAAATCATAAAGCCAAGAATAGTAGTCAAAGATCTCCGTAGCTATAATCAATGGACCCAATATGATGATGCTAGAAGTCCACCTTGGAAATAGGTCTTAAATGATGGGGTCTACCTCGATTGTGATCTTAAATGGCAGAGTTTGCCTATTTCCCTTTTAATGGTATTATGTGGCGAAGTAGAATTCCGCTTTATATTTAGAAGTATTAAGTGGCAAATGGATATGGAAGTATTGGATGGTTGATAAGGGTTCATCAGTATTTTGTACCCTGGGAATGGGTAGGTAAGTAATCATGTGTGCGATGTAAGGTTAGATTAGCATTGCTAACCTTAATAGACATAATTACTAAATGGAAACCAATCGGTATAAGTTTATGTTATGGACAATTTATTTATTTTTCAATCATCAGAAGATTATTCCTATCCCCTCCTCATTACAACCTACAAGATATATTTAGAGGGACATGTTGCTGGAGCTGGACGTGTTATGTTGTTGGAGAGGTCTTCTTTTCTCTCATGCTCGATGCTGTTGTGACAATCTATTGCCCAAGGAATACCATTAATTCCAAGGTGGTAGTTATAGTCAGTATTCTTATCCTCTTATTATTTCTGCTATGAGCTTTGATTTTTATCAACTCTAATAATGCTCATGCTTATTTATAGGTACCATATCCAACAATCTGTGATTTGTTGGACTTGGATTTTGATTTTGTCAAAATTTAGGCGCACTAAGGTATGAGTTGTTACATTTGGTATCAGAGCCTAGATTAATAGACCAAAGGAAATAGGATAAATTGAGAGAAAGTATTCATACTTTTCTATCTAGTATTATGCTATTTTTAATCTAGATTCTAAGAGTTCCAACTATAAAGTAGTTGTAGTTCCATTACGATGGATTGGGAAAAGCAACTATGGGTTGGAAATATCCTAGAGTTAAGGTTTTCACGTTGACTTCGAACTACCCGACGGAGTGTTGGCGATGCTTAAGGCTTTGTTGATATAGAGCATGAGTATGACATATGGCAGAATCCTAGAGACTGGAGGTGTTCGACTTGATGGTTGAGTTCTAACTACCTTATGATTTTGGATTTTGAAGATGGTTCTAGTCGAAGACATGCATTTATTCCAAATGGGAGGAAAATTAGAGTATATATGTCGCAATTGTACGAAGGCAAGTTTTTGCTATGGTGCATTCATTGATCACCTGTTTGATAGTAAATCGTATTTTTATTTAAATAATTAGTTTCAGTTACTTAGTCTAAAACCTATGAGAGAATTTCTATAATGTATATTTTAGAAATGCCTTAGATTTTGGAAAAAGGATATTTTCAAGGGATTTCTTTTTCCAAGAATTTGTTTTGGAAATTTTATTTTGGGAAAGTTCTGAAATTTTAACTTTTAAAAAAGACAAGTATACTGCTACATTAGTCATGTTAAGAATTTTTTTAGAGATTAAGTTTTTGAAAATCCTGAAATATATATAAGTTTGATTTTAAGGGAATTTCTAGTGTGAAATAGTTTCAATTATTTAGAAACAAGTATGAATGAGCATATTATTTAGCTCAGTAATTTTTTGGTTTATGAAATCAAGAATTTTAAAATCTTCTCTCTTTAAGGTACAGACAAAATAGGAATGGCATTCACTTTTATTGAGGTACATAGTTTGAAGTGTTAATGGTCACAGCAGTTTTATTGAGGCTATTGTAATCTTGCCGAGGAGGGGTCTATACGGTAAGTTAGATACCATCATGTGAAAGCTAGAAATTTTCAAGATAATTCAAGCTGAGAGATGGTGTGCGGAACAGTCATTAGAATATTAATTAATATAACCTGGCCCTGTTGGGTCCAGTTTCAGGCGGTTCCCAATTCTGGGTTAGTAGTCGACCGAAAGCAGTCGACCTTAATAGTCAACCAGTAGGCCTAATTGCAATCGACTGCTATGTGGATTTGTCCGAACCCAAACTTGGAAGGCGAATGTAAGTTGCATCCAAAATATTAGCCGCCGCACCCCTTCATTCTATTCCTCCTCTCCATTTTTAGGTGAACCCATTTCCACCTCCCTCTTCCTCCACCTAATTAAAGCTTCTCTCCTCCATTCGTCCACCCAGTGATGCCGAAATTCTAACGCGTTAGATCTCGCCCCACCACCACTCTAGATCTAAAACCTTTTCTCTCATTTTTAACCGCCTCTAAGTCCATGGCACCACCTCCCACTGGCAGCTCTTCCTCTCATCATCCCGGCCTCATTCCACAAGAAGCCGCTCGACTTGACCAAAGCGAGTGGAAGATCACCGCTTCTCTTGAAACGGTGGATTTTGATTTTCTCATGGATAACAAGTGAAATTTGGAGATTTCGCTTGTCTTGGGCTTAAAGAGCCATTTGTCGTCATTGGACTTGCACTGATCCTCCGCTTCATGACCTATGAGTAGGAATATTACCCACGCTGGATCTGTCTTTTTGATGCATAGAAGGTGTAAAATTTTGATAAAAGAAACAACTATATCGAGTTCGAGGTGAAGGGAGCTCAGATCGAGATGAAAATGATGATCTCGCTGGGATTTTGGAGATATCTGCAGTAGGCGCATATTTGGATGACATGGAGATGACTGATCCTGAGATTCTACAGAGGATCTTTTTTGGAAATGTCGTTGATTGGAGGATCGATAATTTGCAACCAACTGCCCACCTCATTATACGCATCATTTACCACAACATCATTTCGAAGGCGGGAAGCCTCGAACGGATGTATACCTTAATACAGAGAGCAACCTATGCTATGATCGGCGGTGTAGCCGTCAATTTGGGCTTGTGTTTTGATGCTTCATAAGATCGATCAAGGAGTTGCTATCTCGAGGACTTACTTTCCATTTTTCCACTTACTCACTTAAGTATTTAGGCATTGCAATGTAAATTTGAGCGGACAGCCAGTAGTAAGGAAGATCCCTCCCGCCATTGGTCGTACTATTATTAAGAGGATAAATATCCCTTTACTGTCAACCGCACAACCTATACCAGCACTAGAGAAGCAACCACAGTAGGAGCACCAGCAGCACGGGATAGTTCAAGGCGTCGTAGGAACTTGAGTCTTGATCTTGTTGCCGTCGGTCAGGTTCAGATTCAGCTCTGAGAGGTTAGGGTGGAGCAGTAGCGTCAGAGGTGTAAGATTGGGTGCATAGCCACTATGCTATGACCATTGCGCGGTTGTAGTAATGGATCAAGCACTAGCTGCAATGCGAGACCTTCTCACAGTTCGTAAGCGGTGTTTTATTTAGGATTGTTGTATCTTTTTATTTCCAGCATTTGTCCTTTTTCTATAGGTTTGTTTGGGTTGTCTAACCATTGGTTGTCTCTTGAAAATGCACGCATGACGTTATGAGAATGTTCCTTTTTATTCACTGTGTTATTTTTTTTGGTTATGTAAACCGCTCTTATTTATATATAAAAAAAATAGTGTAAATATGGAAATCTCACAAAATACACTTGACTAATAGTAAATGCAATATAACATTGGAAATTTAGAATGGTTGGAAATTTTTAGTGAAGGACATGATACAGTTGTTTATCATGACTTACTGCTCATGTTCCTTAAAAACTAACTTTTTTTGGGTAATTGGGCATGATGACATTTTTGTTTGAATGTCATGCTTTATGGGTAAAGGTTGGTTGTAGAGTTTTAGAATTTGGTTTATGCGTTTAGGCATTAAGTACTTTTGACTATGCTGAATCGTGGTTTAATTTACCAAAATATTTTTTGAGAAGAAAAATATTTTGAGAATTTTTCCCCTGATTTGAAAAGTTTCTCTTTCGAAAAAAAAGTTTTGTTACTCTTAAATTATTTTTAGCATTTGTGTTCAAAAATTTGATTTTAATAGAAAATGTGCGTGTAAATATTTTGGTATTTTATTATTCAAATGGCGTACAAATTTTAAAAGTGAATTTTTTAATGAAATCTTTGATTTTGAAGGCCACATGATAGGCATAGGGAAGGAAATTTGCGGATTTAATGATGCATTAGGATCGACGATACAATTAATGCAAGCGATAACAAGGGAAAAGCAGTTTTAGTCTTGGAATTTCTATTTCCATACTTTGTCAACGACACGTGCGAGTAATAATTGGACTTAATTTCGCTATAAAGCTTGAAAATAGGCCTCCTTATGCGTTTTGTACATGGAGAATTTAGATTAAATCCGAAGCAATGGGGAAAATTCCATTGTACTATGGGAATATGAAGATTATAGAGTACCTAAATTCCTTTTTCCAACATAGACGTAAAGTTTAGGAGGCGATTTTTGATGCGTTAGATTATTGGATGGTAGAAAGTGGATGCAAAATCGATTGCTTCATATTTCGATTCATAGAAGTATAGGGGTTTTGGTTGAAAAGATTTTTTTTATAAAGCTGCATACATATAGAATCGCTAGTGTATATATAAGCTGCTTGCATCATGTTTCCAAAATAATGTTTTCAAAAGAAAGGTACTTATATAGGAGGATCCAATTTAGAATCATTCTGCATACATATTTTCAATGTGGTAATACAGTAATACACTATGTACTAGTTCGCATTTGGTTGCAAAATTAGTTACACACCCATTGGTTGCATAGTTTAGGATAATTAGGAGCTAAAACCATGACTTAGTCTTTTGTGAAATTTCGAGGATGAAATTCTTTTTAATGAGGGGATGAATGCAACACCCCATAACTTGGCGTTAGTAAATCAATCAGGCTCCAAAAATGGAATTTGTACAAATAATAGAATTTGACCATGAAACTTGCAGCATTGCATTCGTGGGAAAATTTGAGCAACTTTCATATTTGAAGTTTTGCGATCGAAGTCCAAATGAAGAAATTACGGATAAAAACGTATTTGAAACAGAAATAATTCAAATATAATAAATTAACGTTTATACATTAATTATCTAGGGCCCATAGGTTAACCTGCTATTAGGACGATCGACCAAGGGCGATCGTCCCCTAGGAAGGGGACAATTGGCCGCTTCGTGTGTGGCGATTGGGGTTAGCCTAGGCCTAGTGACTTGGATTTAATATATTTCGATCTAACGGTTCTGGTTTATTCCAGCGCCTATAAATTCGGACCAACCCCTTCCTTCTCTTCTCATATTATTCTGGAAGCAATATCCAAGATCTACAATTTCTTCTTCTCCACTTTCTTTCTAAATTATAAAAATAAGTTATTTGTAACTATATTCATATAAATTGGAGAAGAATGGAAATCTAATAAAAACGAGAAGAGAAGAGGGTCGATTGTACATGTATTTGAGGTAATTTATATATTTGTATCTGTTTTCTCTCCCAAACCCAAATCTCTTTTCAGATCTATAATTCTAATGTGTGTATATTTACACACACCATTTTATACATATTTCTTGGATTAGAAAGGATTTGGAGATGAATTTAAGGTTCTATTTCAGATCTAGAGATTTGGACCGCTTTTAAAAGGTGAGTAGGAAATTTTATAATTTGTTTATGATTTTAAATCTATTCTGTTAGTGTATGTTTGATTTTTATGCCTAAATCAATTTTATTTGTGAATTATAGGCTTAAATTAGTATATAAAACTATTTCCTGCATATTCTTGTTTTAGTTCCAATTTGAAATACATTTACACCTATATAGAGAAATCAGTCCCAATGATTTTAGAATTTGAATGTCGTATATTTTTATTCTAGATTTGTACTTAGGTGTAAAATAGGATATTTGAATTATTGCCTAATTTGTGCTAGGTTGTAGATTTTCCATGGTTTAATTTGTGGGGTGAATATCCTTTTTGATTTTTATAAATTTGTTTGTTTTTCCACTTTCGTTTTAAAAGGGTGATATTTGATTTGACAAGGAATGCCCCTAAATAAAAACGTAAGAGATGTGTATAGTATAGATTTATTCTCCGTAGTTTACACTTGTTAATCTAAAAAATGTATCAACATCCTGGTTTGAGTTTGAAATCACCTGCGCCATTCTTACAAAGAAATAATAAAGATAATAGGTATAGAAAAGAATAGTAAAAGAAAGAAGACAAGAGATTTTTATAGTGGTTCAACTGTTATTGAAGCCTACATCCACTTTATAGTTTTATTATAGACTCATTACTGTTACAAGTAGTGTTTGGTTGCAAGGCTTTTAATTACCCTTAGCTAGATTGAATCCCCAGAGTTGGAATCCACTAGAGAATCACAGTTAATCCCTATGGAGATTGTTGTGAGGGAGATGAAGAGTGAAAAAAGTTTCTAGCGGAGCTTTAGAGACCAGTCCATAGAAGATCCTCTTTATGTTGCAGGTAGGATGGTATTTATGAAGATCGAAGAGTTTTTGGGCCGTCCAGTTCACCAATTGCTTACAGATGGATGTAGGAGTACCTACAGGAGTCTAGCTCATGACCCGAGCCAAAAGCACGGATCGCTAGCGATCCATAGATTTGCTCGCTCGTGAGCTAATGACTTAGCTGCTATCTCCATTATTTGGCCATACTAGGTCGCAAGTTCATCAAGCCTTCATATTGATCACTGGCGATCCACTGTGTATGGATCGATGTCCATCCATTGTGTATGGATCGTTGGCGATCTATACAATTAGTATATTTTGTGTTTTGTCTTTTATGCTCCTTAGCTCTTATTACTCTCAGTGAACCATCATGTTGCATGGAATGTTGGCGATCCATATAGTATGTATCGCTGGCGATCCAAGTACTTGGATTGTTTTAGGAATTTGGAGTTGGATTGCTTTCATGGCCTTTTACTGACGTTGTTCAGGTTGTCTCGTTACACGTTGCACTGTTTCGATGATGATTTACTCGCTGATCTACTAGCTTGTTATTCTTAGCTGCCAATTGGACTAAACAGACGCTAGTCCTTTGGTTTAATCAAATTCAACCGATGCTTTAGTAATATGATTTGGCTCTCTTTAATTTTTTTCTTTAACCCTTTGGCTGAGTTCTAAGCTATTCTGACTTCATCAACTTATTTCATCTTCTATTGGATGCTGCTAGATTAAAAACCCAGATAACATTTGCCCCCTTGAGTACGTCTTCGTTGGAAACAAGGCATGCTCTAGAAGTTATTGATTTTAATATATGTTTTTGGATTTCGAGTAATCATATTAGAGTTTTGCGGGCATGTATCAGGTTACACTATCGACCGCCAATTTTCGATCTCAACTGCTACTGCTTGTCGTGACGGTTCAAATTCTTTTCTATAGCTTCTCAGTATTCTTCGAAATGATGGGTAGATGTCACAACACGAGTTTGAGAAAGATATGCCTCCATCCCCATGGGTCACTAACGATCCATGGATGATCGGTCGCTAGCGACCTGATTCTTCCAAGATGCAATTTTGCCTTCAACAATATGGATCACTAGCGATCCACGGATGATGATCGCTAGTGGCCTGATTAATTAGAGTTTTTTCTTGCTTTTTCACGTTTGCATATATATGATGTTCGAGTCGATCCATTCTTCCATTCGAGCAGAGCCAACTCATTACATGTACTTGACCCGAGTCTCTCTATCTTTGTGTGATCCAAACCCTAGGCGATTCAACCTCCAGCAATTCGATCTTTTGCTTTCGCCA
The DNA here is from genome assembly GCA_030765085.1 of Allium cepa. Taxonomy (NCBI): domain Eukaryota; kingdom Viridiplantae; phylum Streptophyta; class Magnoliopsida; order Asparagales; family Amaryllidaceae; genus Allium; species Allium cepa. The sequence goes on along the minus strand of CM060941.1, from coordinate 505,986,994 downwards.
TAGTTTTTTCTATGTTGCCACCTCCGCCTTCTCAAGTCACCACTGATCGAAGCCCTAATTCACCATCGCCTTAGATCTCCATCGATCTATACACTTGGTATGCTACCGACCCAATTTCATCTTGCTGATTCTAGGTCTTCGATCACTCTTATGTTTTAGAGTTCAATCTGAGGTGGGTTTACTAATCATTATGTTCGTTTAACGATTTGGTGGCGAGGCCGCATTCATGATGTTGGTCATGAGAAGTTTGATCTGATTCCAGCTTAATGGAGGAAGATAGTAAATCGAGTCTTGATTTTCTTTCGAAACGACATTCGGGCCTTGGCTCGGTGCTTGACACATTTTGCTATCTTTGTCCATTAAGCCAGAATTGACTTGTGCCAAATTCCATAGCTGATATTGCACGACGCACTGTGGATTGGTCCTAGATTTTTCGGGGGATTTGAACTTATCTCGCTTACTTTTTGTATGCTCAGTGTCCCTACAACAAGAAGAATTTTCCATGTTGCTTTGGACAATAGATCCATTATCGATCATTGATCGATAATGGATAAGTGTAAAGGAAGTAAAAACAAATAGAAATAATACGGGAAATCTTTTTCCTTTCCTACTAGGAGCGAATTATCTACACGAGACAAAGCATTTGCAGTGTTTCAAAAACCGAGCTCAACCCTCATAGATAGCACACTGCACTTGCACCAGTGTATACTTGAACTCTGTTGTTTTGACATGAATCAATATCTTTTCAGAATTTAAGTGTTGTATGGGAAATTATTAATTTAGAATAGAATCACCTGACCATTTTGAACGGGAGTTCCGATGTTTTAGAATGAAGCACCCATCTTCGCGCCGTAAATCGAGCGGGGAAAGCCAGGCACTTTTGGCAGTCGAGTCATCGTCTATCACCCTTTCTCCTTCCACTTTGCAAGTTGAATAAGACCAGTTAGTCTGGTCTTGGACTGAACTCCTCATAATTTTAGAGTTCTACTCAACCCTCCAGAGGGATCTTTTTCGGTGGTTTCTGCAAAGTTTTGCACAATACCTGCGTGGAGCATGGTATACTAGAGGAGGATGTACATCTACCGGAAAATAATGAGTTTGCTCACATGCCTCCTCCGGGATGTATCACTTGCCATCAGTATATATGCCTGAATGGAGCCTTGCCTACCTTTAACAACTTTCTACGCCAGACTCTTTCAAACTTAGGCATTGCCCCATTCCAGATCCATTCCAATGGTTATGCCATATTGATTTGTTTGCACGTTCTTTTTATGCGCACGTTCAACCGTGCTCCAAGCTTTGATGAGTTGGGAACTTTTTTATCGTTTAATAAGAGAGATGAATGTTCATCCTTGATCGTGATTGAAGCTCAAAGGAACCGAAAAATTGTTTCGCATTTATAGAGTTACTTGTCCTAGTTCAAGACGCAATATTTCTTTGTTTGATGCCCCAAGGGGTTTAACCGTCTTTGGATGACAGGTGATAAGTTCCTTTTCATACTTATCAAGTTCTGACGTGTTGCTATGGAGTTTCTAACAAGTCGTGTACTTTTTGCAGTTATCCTAAGGCCAAATAAGGTTGTGTCTCTTGATGAAGATTTTCGGACCCTAAATGCTGAAGAAAGGTCCATTAAAGTCTTATTGACTGATTAAAACTTTCTTCGATATGGATTACTACATCCGAGGAGATTGATATTCAAGTTGATGTCCCCGCCCCTGCTCGGCCCAGGGTCCACACATGATCTACTTCTTCTTCTTGTGGTTCGAAAGAAGGCGCTTCTCAAGAGAGCGGGCATGCCCGAAGAATCAACCGGAGAGGCCCGTGAAGGAAGCGATGTTACCGCGACTGGAGTTAGCGGCCCGGTCAGAATGCCTCTTATCCAAGATGAAGGAGAAGAGGAGTTCCAACAGAGGGAAGGCAAGGCCACAATAGGCTTAGAGAAAGAGGAGAGGGAACTCGAGAGTAGTAGCGATGAGTCCACCTCCAGCGATGAATTCTATGAAGAATCTGATAATAGGGATTCGAAATCGTGCTGTGAGACTCTAGGAATGAGTCTCGTCCTTCTAAGCTCACCTCCTTCAGATATGAGCGATGAAGACAATACCCTAAAAATTAAGGAGCATCAGGATTTTCCGAGTAAAGATAATGGTGCAGAGTTTGGTGATTTGGGTGATGTTTGCGTCGATTTCGATATGCTTGTGGGATATGATCTCACATATGAGGAGGTGCCCCCTTGTTCGAGCGGCATTGGTCCCAACGTTAGCCCAATTTTTTCCACGACGGCCGCCCGATCTGGTTCGTGACGACGCTTTAAGCTTTCCCCCGAAACACACTACACATTTCACCAGGGTTACACTTACTTTCACACTTCCTACTTATTTTATCCTCCATTACTAAGATCTTTCTTTCTTCTTCGTGTCAAGTATGACGAGATGAAGTGGCCTTTATGTTGAGTTCGAAGAATTCACCGACTCTCAGCACAGGTCTAAATGTCCTTTCGACCATTATTAGCCCCTAGAAACGGAGGAGGAGTACATAAGGAGGAGGGAACTAGAGGCCGAAACCCATTGCTAAGGTGAAAGTGATTAGTGCCGATCATACAAAGGCGGGTATTAGAAGAGGAGGACCTCTGATGAGAGGGAGGAGTTATCGAAGAGGCCAAAATTCGATCTCTATTCCCATTCTTTTGAGAAATAAGTTTTCCTCCAACGCACCCTTCAACGGCCTAAGATATTCCCGTTACTTTGGTCCCTGCTCCACCTTCAACCTACATCCTGCCATCTTTTATTGTTCCTGCCCCTGGTGCTTCATTTCCCCATCGGAGACCTGCCTACATTCTTCATTCGGGCCCTCCTAAGCTTGGGGCAGCACTTCCCGAATGGTTCTTGAGGGTAGTTAAGTTTGACAGCGATCTGCACCCGGTTCACAAAGATTTATATATGCCATACCTTCAGGGTATTCAACATGATTTAGACCAAGCCAAAGGGTGGGAAAAATTGTGTAATTAGCTGGCAGACACCAATCACAATAATGACCAGGAAATCCTCGTCTTCGAGTCAAAGAAGGATGATTTTGAAAAAGTGTTGTCAGAACGCGATGCCAAAATTAAACTACTAGAGGAGGAGAAACCAGTGGCTCTGCAAGAAGGCAAGAGGAATGCTGATTTGCTAAAAGAAGTAAAAGAGGCTCACGTCGGAATTGAGATCGTCTAAAGGGATGAGATGAAAAAGGCTTATGCCAAGGAGGCAAAATTAAAAGGAGAGGTGGTTGCTTCTAACGCAACGATTGAAGGCCAGAAGAAAACTATTTCTAACCATGACCTTATCGTCGAGGGGAACAATAAGACTATCTATGATCGGGCTGCGATGATCGCTCGACTGCAGGATCAAGTTGTGCAGCTTTGCGCTGATTAGTATTGCGTTAAGGTCAAAAATAGATCCATTATGGTGGATTATCTGGAGCTTCAAAATGATTTCGAGAGAAAGATGGAAAGGATGGACGCGACCATCCAAAATTTCTATGTTAACTCCTTGTTGTAGTAGGGGAGTCTCAGCTACTTGGGCCCGAAATTCCTGCGCATTCTTGCTTTGGTTTGGGAAGAAATCTTGTCCCTTTTTTCTGATAGCAGCAGTGTCTGCACCAAGTAAGTGTTAGAGTACGCTTACCTTAATGAAGAATCAAAGAAGGCATTGCTCAAGTGTTGGAAAATTCTTTGAGTCGAGAGAGGGAGAGAAAGAAGCCGCTGATTCTACTGCCGAAGCGCTCAATGAGCCTTTCATTTCCAGTACCGACAGACCATCTGAGTAGCTTCATGACCTGCCAACAAGTTCAGGGCTTGAGACTTTTCTTCAGGTAGTGGAACTGCCAAAAGAAGACGAAGGCGGTGAGTATAAAGTCGATATTCTTGGCCATTCCTCCCGTGCAGGTAATGTACTTGTTTCCTCCGAGAGTTTGGGAGCTTCCATCTTATGCTGCAAGAGAAGGAAGAACTTAATGCTTTTGTTTTTGATCTTATAGGTCCGTTTACCCTTCTTGTTGATGTGCCAGCTTCGTCGGCACCAAGACCTGCTGCTATTTCTACAGCCTCTGTGTTCGTTTCCGTTCCTGTCTCAGTTTCCACATCCAGGTCCGACTCACGGCCGGGATCGGAGTCCGAAAAGTTAGTTGTGCTCCATGGCTTGGTGAACCTTCTGAAAGAGTGTATATCGTGTATTTATATCTAATATTCAAGTGTAATAAAAAGCTATCCTATAACTAACAGAGTAAAGTGAATAATAGTAAAGAAACAACCATACCAGAGTTTTTATACTAGTTCGGACCTCCCGCCCTACGTCCAGTCCCGAATCTTCTCTTTGGCTTTAACTAGTAAACAATCCTCACTTTACCTGAAGAAATAGGCTTGATACAAAAGTTCTTTCTAAGACAGGTATATGTTCTGTGAAATATTGATTTTGACTGCATCTTCCTTTAATCTCCTTTGAGTAGTATGTGTTTGTGAAGCTCTACTTTAGGAAGTAATAAAGACTGATGTTGTTTGCTTTAGAAATTAGAATATGCAAAGAATATAGATGTGAGATTTAGAAAATTCAAGTAAACTGATTTTTAGAATCTTTACATATTTATAGTTGTTGAAGGGTTTTTGTGAAAAGTAGTATCCATTAGATTTTTCTGTTTCATTCTAAAGGTTGCAACCATTGAATAGGAAGAGATGCGGTGAAGAGTTATGGAAGCAACCGTTAAAACGAAGCAGATAACTATTCATAGTTTTTGGCCGTTACCTAGCACAAACGTCTGTCCGTAATTTTCAGGCGTCTAAGCTTATATATATAATAGAGCCATACTCAGACGTCTGAATGTTTTGACAGATGTTTGATGTATATTCGTTTTTATAATCAGAAGCTTTAGTTAGACTACTATTTTCTATGCTCCAGCCTTTTGATATATGCGAAGAATTGAACGAATTTTCCATGCAATGTTTGTGTTTAAAAACTACTAAAGGAGATTTTACAAGTTATATATCTATGACAATAGGACACTATATTAGGCTTTATAATATTTATGATTCTTCTCCTTTGCTAGTCATCTTCAAGTTGAACTCTGAGAGCTTCTACCTATAAGTAAATGAATTATATATTGTACGTGTATGATTGTATAGTTATTATCATCGAAATCATGGAATAGTGGTTCCAATATTCTCCGCCATTTTGGTTATGACAACTATAAAATTGCTTTATCAATTAAACAGATAACTCCGCTTGAAGGTGATTCCTCAACCCTATATACATGTAGTATGATATTTCTCCCCATTTGACATAATCAAAAAGACAAATAGATGGAGTAAAATTTAGGAAAGCGAAAAAATAAGTCCGTTGATAATGACAGAGAAGTATCAATTAGTTATACAAGCACAAAGTTTTAGAACAAAGCAAAATAAGAATGCATAAATAAATACTATCGGATTCACAAAGAAAATTTTACTTAGAGTGAACATATCCCCAGAAGCTTGACTGGTCCACATTATACGTACCTTGATTCCATTGAGACTGGTCAACATACTCCTCATCTTCCTGAATATAGAGACCCTGGAATAATGTGCAGTAGCAATAGTCCCGGCGGTCTTGATGAGGTTGAGGATCTTCTGAGGGAAATGATAAACCCTCACTCTCTTCGGTATCAAGAAAAATAGAGGCTTTGCCATGAAGAGAGTGCTATGGTAGATCTTGTGAAGGCTCTGCTCTAAAAGATGGGCCTGAGTGAAAAGCTAGTGGTGGTAGTGGTGGTCATGTAGGGGACGAAGAAGACGACGAGTGAGAGGAAGAATGACCGCGAACCTTTTGGAGAACCTTTCCCATAGTTGAAACAACCTTATCAAATGTTTTTTCTACTTCGGTCATACGAGTAGAAAAAGTCCATTCCAAACGTGACATTTTTTATCTAGCACCTGTTTGTTAAGGAGAGATGCCGTTGGTTTTGTAGTGCAATATCTCGATAGTTCTCTCTTGGACCTGCTGCTATCATGGATTCCTTTATTTTAGAATCAGCTATAGACGCTGAAGCTCATGGAGGTTAGGAAGGTCAAGTTGTAAGTGCTTGTTGATTTTGTTGAGGAGATTGATATTGGGAAATGGGAATTATGTTTGACGGTATGTTTGGGAGATGCATTAAGGAGAGAAATCGAATGCCACTATCTTTTATAGATATTTCTTCATATTGGGATAGATATGAAGGAATTCCTAATAACCATAGAATTCTCATGATGCAGGGAGCATAAAAAATGCTACGATGGGTTGGTGTCCAAAAAATTTTAATTTGGTAAAAATGTATTGTGCCTAATTTACTTTAATTTGACCAAAAATAGCACATAAAGCTTTATGATCTTTATCGTAGATTTGTTCGTGACAACCTAATATAAGGATGATACTGTTTATGAGCATTCAGTTAAAAAGTCAAGCTCGTGGACGGAAATTAGATGGTTATAATTTTCGAAAGTCGTCGTCCTGGATAAGATGAGTAATAACATCTCTGGGGGCATAGCGTTTATCAAGAATTTGCTATAATGGAATACTGTCGTAAGAGAAATTGAGGATTTTCCCAATCATTTCAACATTGAGTTTTATCAAATAACCATAAATGGTAATCCAGATCCAGTTATCCTCATCAGAGGGATTCAAAAGAGATGATGAACAAAGATTGATTAAAAATTGAAATGCCGCAAGTTGGTCAATTTTCCCACCATTGTTGCTGTAATTGACCAAGTGGTAGAGTTGAGTATCCTTAAGCAGATCCATCGCATCGTAGTGGATGAAACGACAAATAGGATAGAATGGTCTGGTGTGAAAGGGTTTCTTCTCTAATTCTTGTAGCCTTTTTTTTCCCATGCTCTTTCTCCATAATCCACTCCTCAATATGGTGGTCAGTGACAAAGTGTTGAGTGGGCGGCTGTGAACTTTGGCCTATGGATGCTTTGCGACGTTTTGAAACCGGATTCTTAGATTTAAGGGCCATTGATTTTATAAGTGAGAGGAAATTGAATTGGGGTTTTAGGGTTTGTTGAGGGTTTTGGAAGATGAACGGTGAAAATGAAAGAAAGTGTAAAAGATAATTTATAGGATGGTGAAACGAGAGGAGGGGGTAGAAGTTGCATTCAAACGTCTGGTATTGGGGATAAGACGTCTGAGCGAGGAAATGTTTGTAGGTAGAGAAGATAATGAGATGTCTGATAAGAAGTACAGACCTTGGACATCGAAAATGGGATGTTTCTAGTGCACTAAGATAGACGTTTGGCTTTAAATTCAGATGTCTATGCTGAAGCAGAGTGGGTTTTTATTTAGCAGAGGGCCTGTACAAACTTTTGACTTTTTGTTCAAACATCTGTGCTGGAACTATTAGTTTTCTTTGTTTCCCCAGAGGGTCAAAGAAAGTTTAGCATTTTATATAGACGTCTGTGCTGGAAAAAAATATTAATCTTATATTTTTAACGTACGAGGTTATGGTAGATGTCTGACCTTAGGAAAAATAGATTCACGTGCATCTACTCATACGTTTGATGTTTACTTTCAAATATTTGGTCGTATGAAATTTTTCTTACTACCTCTATAAATCTTGGTAATTTTTTTATTGAATAATTAGAAAAGTAGAAATGATTGTAAACATATATATTATATATATATATTAACCATTGACGGGGACGAAAATACATCTTCAGTTTTCAACCGGAGCATCGGGAGAATGAAAGTTTTATTTCTCCTAAGAATTGGTTCAACCTTAGTATTCTCCATTGACGGCCTAAGTAGAGACCAGTAAGGATGTACATGACTATGTTCTGTATTAGACGTCCATTCTCCTTATAACCTTTGTGTAGTAATCTTGTGAGCTCTTGAAGGTGTCTCTCGTATATGAGGAGACCGCTGATGTAAGCAATCTTTTGTAGGTGAATGACCACAAATGGCGTGGATACATTTTTCAAGAAATTTAAGATGAGAACCTTGATGGCATTGTTCATAATACATCTCTCTTTGAATTCCTATCATTTCCTGTTGATAATGATGATATCGTCAACTTTGTCGGGGAGAGAGACTGATTGAAACTCAATTCCATGTTTGGCTTTCTTTCCTTTTGGAGAGTAGCCAGTATGGTAAGTAGGTGAAGAAATGATATTTAGAGATGGAGATGATGTCGGGGTGACTTTAGTTGGAGAGGCGTAAGCGCTATTGGAAGTTGAGGAGGCGTAGTCAATTGCGAAATATGTGGAATCATGATCCGAACACATTTTTGATATACTAGTTTTGAAAGCAGTTTCTTTGGTGAAGTACAAGAGTTTGGATTAAATTTTTGATAAGGTTCTCATACATATACATATGTATATGTGTGTGTGTGTGTGTATATGAAATTTATATATTATTTTAAAAGGAGTAAGTTTCGTTTAAAGAATGTTAGTCATAAGACATTGGTTACTAGAAATAAATGTATTAAAAAGAGGTTAGAAGATAGTAGAAAATTCCAGCCAGTAGAGGTATGTAAGGTTTATACACACACACACACATATAACCGCCAAAAGAAAAAAAAATATTTTATTATAAATCTTGTAACGATACAATGCCTAGTTTACATCTTAACTTAATAAAATTTTGTTCGCTCAGAGGTTTTGTAAAAATATCAGCTATTTGATTTTTAGTATTTACAAATTCTAGGTAAGTATTTCTTTTTCGACATTATCTCTTTAAAAATGATGATGAATGTCTATATGTTTCGTTCGAGAATGATTTATTGGGTTTTTAGATAGGTATATTGCACTAGTGTCGTCACAAAAAATTAGATATTTGTTTATACTTTTTCCAAAATCTTTAGGGGTTTGTTGCATATATATTACCTGTGTGCAAGCTAAAGCTGTATCAATATATTCTGCTTCACAAGTTGAAAGTGATATACAATTTTGTTTTTTACTAAACCACAAGACTAGAGACTAACAGATAAAGTGAAAGCGCCATATGTACTTTTCTTATCGGTTTTGCAACTGCCAAAATCCACATCGATATAAGATGCAAGTTTTAAAGGAGCCATCTTTAGGATAGAAAAGATCATAATTCATAGTGCCGGTTAAGTAACGCAAAATATGTTTAACTGACCCAAAGTGTGAATCTTTAGGTTGTGCTTGAAATCTTGCACATAGACAGAAACTCATCATGATATCTGGTCTACTATAGCCGTTAAGTATAATAGTGATCCTACTATACTTCGATATAATTTTTGATCAAAATCCTTTCCGTTTTCACCTTTATCTAACTAGGTAATAGTGCACATGTGGGTTGGTTTACTTGATGTTTTCTCCATTCCAAATTTTTTTAACAAATTATGACAATATTTTTCCTGATTTATTATAGTACCATTCTTTAAATTTTAATATGTAAACCTAAGAAAAAAATTTAATTCTTCCATATGCAACATTTCAAATTCATTTCTCATAATATCTATAAATTCATTACATAGATTTTCATTAGTTTATCCAAAAAGCTATGTCATCTACATATATTTGAATAACTAAAATATCATTATAATTTCTTTATATAAATAAGGTTGTATCTTTTTTTTCAACATGAAAACCAGAATTTATTACATGAGTTTTAGTCTATCATACCAAGCACGAGGTGCTTGTTTTAAACACATAAAGCATTTTTCAGTTTATACACATATTCAACAAATTTTTCATGTATGAACAATGGGGGTTGCTCAACATAAACTTGTTCTTTTATAAAACCATTTAAAAATGCACTTTTTATGTCCATTTGAAAAAGTTTAAAGTTATGATGACATGCAAAAGCAAGTAACGTTCGGATGGCTTTTAAACTTGCGACTGGAGCAAATGTTTCCTCATAGTCAATGCCTTCCTCTTGATTATATCTTTGTGCTACTAACCTTGCTTTATTACGAGCAATGTTTCCATTTTCGTCAGTTTTATTTTTGTATACCCGTTTTGTTCAGATTATGGATTGATCCGTAGGTCTCAGTACAAGTTCCCATACTTCATTTCTTTCGAATTGATAGAGTTCTTCTTGCATCACGATAATCCATGATTCGTCATTTGAAGCTTCTTTATAGTTCTTAGGTTCAAAATTTGAAATAAATGCAACCTGGCTCATTTGATTTAATTGGGGTTTGGTAGAAACTTTTGTATTTAAATCACCAATTATATTATTAACTGGATGCTTTTTCAAAATGCAAGGTGGTGATCTTAATGTATTATCATTGTTAACGATATTCTTATTATTGTTCTGTATAATTATGCTATTTTGAAAAGATTTTATTAAAATTTCATCATTATCACTGTTTTTATTAATGATAAAGTTTTTGTCAAAGGAAACATGTAGACTTTCTTCTAAAGTACTAGTACGTTTATCAAATATTCTAAAAGCTTCGCTATGATCTGATATCCAATAAAGATTCCTTCATTGGCTTTTGAATCAAAATTTTCAAGGACATCTTTAGTATTTAGTAAAAAACATTTAGAACAAAATCGAAAATATGATACTTTGGGTTTTCTACCAAAAAAACATTTCATAACAAGTATTATTAATTAGAGGACGTAATATGACACTATTTAATAAATAACAAGCAGTAGCTACAGTTTCTACACAAAAAGTATTTTCATATATTACTACAGTTAAGCATAGTTTGTACACATTCTTGGAGTACACGTTTTTTTCATTCCACAATGCTATTTTGTTGTGGTGTTCGTGGAAATGAGATATTATATGTAATTCCCTTTTTGTTTCAAAAATTTTCAATTTTTTTTTTCAAATTCGCCTCCGTGATCGCTTCTTATATTTTTAATTTAAGATTCATAAATTTGTTAATTGTTTTATCAAAAATTTTAAACATCTCAAAAGTATCACTTTTATGATTTAAGAATAGTGTCCATGTACATCGTGAAAAGTCATCTACAATAACAAATGCATGTTCGTTATGATTTATTGATCATATTTGAGTAGGTCCAAATAATCAAGATGTAATAATTCTAAGGGTTGTTTGGTAGAAATTTTCTTTTTAGATTTAAAAGAACTCTTTTTCAATTTTTCCATATTGACATGCATCACATAAATTTTTAACTTTATAATTAATTTTAGGGAGAACTCCAACCAAATTGTGTTTAGCTAGTTTGTTATTGGATTTCTGAATCCATATGTTAACTTTATTGGTGTTAGACAACTTTTTTATAGTATCTAACTTCTTGAACCTATTATATAGTGAGCTATAGTTTTTATATTTTGAAGATTTCTTAAATCCTAATCCATTGCAGTTTCTAAAAGGTTTAGAAATTTTGATCAAGTTATGCAAGTTCTGCTTTCCTTTATTGAATTTCTAAATATTGATAGTAATCTTTTATAACTTATCATTAAGATGAGAAATTTTGGATTTTAATGCTTCTAAATCGTTCGTTAATACAACGTTTTCTTTTCTAATTTCAGCATTTTCTAGTTTAACTTTTCCTATTTCACATAATACGGAGTCATTTTGAATAGATAGATTCTTATATTTCTCTTATGAAGTTTCTAATTCTTCTTCTAAAATGGTTTTCTCATCTTTTAATAATCATATTTCAAGTTCGATTCGATTAATTTTAGCAACATATTCTTTATTTAATTTTTTAGTTTCTTTATATTTGTCATCTAATTCCATGCTGAGTTCTAAAATTTCATTATAAATAAGATCAGGACATACCTCCTCAGTATTTGCCATGAAGCAAACATTATCCTACTCAGATCTACTATTTCTGACACTGTTTGATGATGAAGACGAATTTGATTCATCCTAAGTTACTTGAAAAGCCTATTTTCTTTTCTTGAATTTCTCGAACTTGCCTTTGTTTTCGTCATTATTGAGTTCTAGGCATTGTTTCTTCATGTGTCCAAACTTGTCATACCCAAAGCATTTGATTGAAGTTTGGTTGGATGAATTTGAATTTCCTCCATTTTGGGATCTCATCATCTTTTTGAATATCTTGAATTTGTTGTAATTTTTGGCAATATATACGATCTCATCTTCATCTCAGTATGAATTATTATCATTGGCTTAAAAGGCTATATTTTTATTTTCATTGATTTGTTCTTTTCTTAAGTGCAAATTTACTTCGTACGACATCAAATTTCCTATCAATTCTTCAACTTTTAGATGAGATAAGTCATTTGCCTCTTCGATGGCCAACACTTTTCATTCCCATTCATTTATAAGGAATTTAAAATATGTGTAACTAAATCAAAATCTGTGAATTTGACTCCAAGTGCCGTGAGATCATGTTGTATAGTTTGAAATCCAACATATATATATCACCAATAGATTCATTTGCTTTTATTTTAAATGAAGAAAATTGAATTTGAAGAATGAAAATCATTGTTTGTTTAACTTTGTAAGTGCCTTCATGAGTGATTTGTAGTGTACACCATATATCATATGTAGTAGTGCACAACTTGATACGTGAGAATTCATTTTTGTCAAGTGAACATAATAAAACATTCATGGCTTTAGCATTGTTTGTTGCTGTGTTCTTTAGAGCATCTGTCCAAGTGCTTATATATGTTTCTAGTGCTACATATTTAACTTGTGTTGCTTGCCAAATTTCTTAACCATTTACTTCCATAAAAATACGCATACGTGTGGACTAATAAGCATAATTTGATCTAGTGAATTATGGTGGACGTGCAGTTGATTGTCCTTCTTGAAATGTACTTGCCATATTAAATATGTTTCAATTACGTGTTATTGTGTATTGAGATAAATGTGCTTTGATAGCAAATGAAAGAGTTTATGGATCGTGTCTTTATATCTAATATGCAAGTTTAATTAAAAGCTTACCTATAACTAATAGAGTAAAGCAAATAATCGTAAAAAAAACAATCACACCAGAGTTTTTAAACTGCTCGGACCTCCCATCCTACGTCCAGTTTCGAAGCTCCCCTTCGGTTTTAACTAGTAAACAACCCTCGCATTGCCTGGACATTTCATGGACATTACAAATGTTTTGGGAAACACTGATTTTGACTGCACATTACAAATCTTCCTATAATCTCCTATGAGTAAGTTGATTCTTAGGATTTTTACATATTTATAGTTGTCGAAGAGTTTTGTGAAAAGTAGTATCCATTAGAGTTTTCTGTTTCATTCTAAAGGTTATAGTCATTGAATAGGAAGAGATGCGGTGAAGAGTTATGGAAGCAACCGTTAAAATGACGTAGATGACTACTCCTAGTTTATGGCCGTTATCCAGCACACATGTATGTCCGTAATGTTCAGACATCTGAGCTTATATATATATATATATATATATATATCTGTGTGTGTGTGTATTTATATATTTTTAACAGAAGTCGGACTCAGACGTCTAAATGTTTTGACAGCCATCTGATGTATATTCATTTTTAAAATCAAAAGATATAGTCAGACGTCTCATACACAATGTCGGACGTCTGACATATGCTATTTTATATGCTCCAGCCTTTTGATATATATGAAGAATTGAAAGAATTTTTCGGTGCAATGTTTGTGTTTAATAAACTACTAAAGGAGATTTTACAAGTTATATATTCTTGACAATAAGACACTATATTAGGTTTTCTAACATTTATGATTCTTCTCTTTTTCTAGTCATCTTCGAGTTGAATTCTAAAAGCTTCTATCTGTAAGTAAATGAAATACATATTGTATGTCCATGATTGCATAGTTTCTATGATTTGAATGACAATACCTTCTATGTCTTTGGAAGACAACGTAACAGTGGTAGAGGCTAAAGAGTAGGAAGTTCAAATGGAGCAGCCACGTAAGACTCAACACGAACTAGTCGCTATCAAGAAGGAGAAGTTTGAAGCGATCAAAGTCTCCAAGAGCTCCTACAAACTAAGAAAGCGCAAAGCGAAGCAAGAATCTTTTGAGAAGGCAGCGGAGCAAGAGGAGGACGTTGCCATTGAGGAGTTCGTTGACATTGCTGGCATCGATACCACTCCCGAGATGAGGCGGAAACTACAAACAAAGGGCAAAAAGGGAAGCGGTGGAAGGAAGCGCTGACGAGCTTTGGTTCTTTTTGAGTCATTTTGTTCAAGTGCAGAGTCTACACTTTGAGTTTTTATCATGGGGTCTGTATTTTATTTTTGTTGGCGGTGTTGTGTGGGTATGGCACCTACGTTTTGACCCTATGTAAAGAAAATTATAAGTAATACATTGATATTTTGATTGTACTCTTATCTATCTGTTCATATGTGTTCTATGCACTTGTGCTTCTTTTGTTTACACTTATCCAACTTTTGTGATTGCCGCCAAATTTTTTATTTGGAGAAACAATTCTTTGTTTGGAGTAGCAGAACTTGTTAACTTATGTTTTTTGGTTGTTTTTATTTAATTATCGGTGCATACCTCCAGTTCACAGGGTTGTTTACTTTAAATGACCGGTAACTTATGGTTTAGTTAATTTTCATATTAAACTTGAAATTTGGCTAAGTCACAACTTGATTCTCCTTCTTTTGAAAGTTTTGCAACTTTAGCATGCAATCCAAGTTTCTTGTGATATTCTGGTAAGTATGCAATATATGAGTGTTTGAGAGGAGCACGTTGTATAGGTTAACTGAGGCCAGTTTTAATCATTCAGTATCGTCAGTTGAACTTTTTTGTTGCTTTATAGCACTCCAATTTTGTTGTAGTTATGCCCATTATTCCCAATCAAAGAAGTGGTTGGCACTGGTTATGAGATGTGTGATGTTCGGGATTGATATGGCCCGTCGATCTGGTTCTGATGGTCATCAGTGCCGCCTATCTTCGGGCAACATCGAGAAGTTGGTGCCTGGCTTACGGGCGCACGGCTTATGACTTTCCTCTGTGTTTCCTATCTTCAGACGACGTAAGGGGTTTGCATTTTGAATATTAGTGCACGGTTTATTGGATGCGCAGCTTTAAATTTTCTTTGATGTTGCCTATCTCTGGACAATAAGTCGAGCTTAAGTTTTTTAAGAGTCAGTGCACGACTTACGAAATGCGCGGCTTTTCATGCTCCTCGGCCTTACCTATCTTCAGGCAATGTGAGGAGTGCACCTTTTAGGAGTTAGTGCGCAGCTTATGAAATGCACTGCTTTTGGACTTCTCAGTGTTGCCTCTCTTTGAGCAATGTGAGGAGCATATGTTTTGGCACGTCTTATAAAATACACAGCTTTTGGTACTCCTCGATGTTGCCTATCTTCGGGCATGTGAGGAGCGTATGTTTTGGCACAGCTTATGAAATGCACGGTCTTTTGTACTTCTTGGTGTTGCCTATCTTCGAGCAACTTCAAGAGTGTAATTTTGGGCCTTCTCGATGTTGTCGAAGCAACACCGATTTTTAGAAGGCAAGGATTGGGTTCCGCCGATTCAGTGGTTTGAGTCGATTTGCTTCCGTTGACCCGACGGATAGTTATCATGAACACAGTTTTATCGGTTCAAAGGGCGAATCAAATTTTAGTAAGGAAAGCAGGGAAGGTTTTTTGCCTATTTACAATGCCCATGTCATTCCAGGACGGCTTATTTGCTGAAAAATAACGAGTACATAAAGTAGTTTTCAAATGAAGTAATAGCGGTGTAACGACCTGTAAATTTCAATGGTTTTAATAACGTAATTAACTGAATTTTTTGAAATTTTAAATAATTGAATTTGGAAATAAAAGTTTAATATTTGAAATACTTCTAACTAAACATAGCTAACGGTAAATTTTCATCTGATAATATGAATGTTTATTTTTACTGTGTAATTTTAGTTTCAATTTAAATCAGTTAAAATTGATGATTATAAAATATCTTTCAAACCTGAATATTTTTATATAATAAATTTGTAAATCATTTTCGGAGTGAGACGTTACAATTCGTTTTGGAAAATTTGGTCTTCTATATCTCCGTTTGTCTTATTTTGTGCAATTTTGAAGCATTTCTGTTAGCAGAAATTCGAATTTCTATAATTCGGACGTCCCACTGATACCTGTATACCGTATTGATCATCTTATCGTGCTGATCCCCATAGTATATTCATCCCTATATTTTGGTGTCCATTAAAGCGAAGAAAACCGCGAACAGACAGCCGCATCGGTTGCGAAATTTCAACCTTTTAATAGTTACGTCTATTCAAATTTCAAACAGCTGGATAAGACAGCCCCTAGCATTCATTATAACATTTATTAATTTCTAGAATTTAGCCGTCCACCATTTCAAAATTTTATAAAACGTATAAAATTAGTGTACCCTTGATATTCATTCCTGTTAACGGTTCACTTCCGTCTGCTTTTATAACTTCGTTTATTTATTTTATTTTTTTCCATTTCGTTTTATTTTATTTGCAAAGCTTCTCTCGTTCTCTTTCTTTGTTCATTCTCGTGCTATACCATTCCCATCCGTTGAATTTTGGTTCAATCGCTCCCACTTTTCTTACTCTTTTAATTTGATCGTTACTAGTATAATATAAACTATATTATATATATTACCTTGGGTTCCTCTTCATTAGCCTGCTGCCTATTTTCTCAAGCTTACCCTTTCATTCCTCCTCACCCTTTTTTTTTCTGAAACCAATCCTTGCCTTCCATTTTTCACCACCACCTAGCCTTAATTCTCTCTCCACTCCCCTCTGCCACAGCCCCGAGCTGTGCAATCCCATGCTGCCAAGCAACCAACCCGAGACCCTCTTCCAAACCGTGCATCCTTCTTCTCTTTCAGCAGCCGCCTCTCCTCTGCCATAGCAGCCTTCCCTCGTTTCCCTCTGATCACTGCACCTCATCCGCGTCCATCTGACCTGCCACCTTCTCCCCTCTCTCATTTTCACACCCAGGTGGTCATTATAGCATAAAAAATATGAAGGTACGCATATTTTAAATACTGTAGTATATTGTTTTATTTAACATTTAGGATAATATATACATATAAATAAGTTATATATATAGTTCATTTTATTTTAGTTTTGGGTCGGTGGATCTGTTGACAAAATATACATTTTCAGAACTTTATATATGTGTTAGTTTGATAATAATGTTAGTTACATTATATGTATAAGTTTGCACGCATATTCAAGCTACAGCCTTCTCTTAGGAAAAGATGATATATAGATTTCAATTTTTAAGTATATGTTATTTAATAAACATTTACCTTGAAAGTATTGGTTTTCATATATATATATATATATATATATATATATATATATATATATATATATATATATATAACATATACATCTGTACTCAGAACGATTTAATACATATATATATATATAATATATATATATATTGATATATATATTATGTGTGTGTATGTATGTATGTTATAAATTTATATATGTATTAAATCGTTCTGAGTACAGATGTATATGTTATATAAGTGTATATATAGATTTATATGTCAGCTATATTTACATATGTTATATTTTCCAAATTTAGCATAGTGTATAATTTTATCACTTATAACTGGTTGCTGTATGAGTTTGTATATATTCAAAGTTTATATTAGTTTACATGTGTAAGTTATAGATTATAAGCCTGCATATATTGTTAAATGTAAGTTGTGTAGCATGTACGCATTTAAGTGTGGCTGCATAGAGTTGACAGAACTGTATATGACTGCTTACAGTATAATTTTTATATAGATATTTGTTTATAAGTATATTTGGCTTATATTATGTTTGTAGTTTAATTTATTCATACATTTATTTATAAATATTATCTGCACAATTGTTGCTTATAGGCTGACCATATACTGATTTTTTTTTTGATAATATAGGTTTTGGAAATAATTATATGGGTTGATTTAATAATGATTTTGAAATTTTACAATATTTAATATTGTCTTAAATTAAAAATATTGAATATATATAATATAACAATAATGTATATATTTTCAGTTTATCAAGCTAAATTGATTCATTCTCATCGGTTTCCGATTTATCAGCTTATATATCAAATTCACGCCAACCTCGCCCTGCTTTGAAATTCATGCTTGAATTCGCAGCTTGTTTTATTGTCAAACCCCTCTTGCCTCGGAAGTTGAGCAATCACTCACGATTAACGTTCTTAAATTTATTAAGTTGATTTCAATTGAAACGACAATTGAAATATGCTGCTAAATTGAACTGTTAATTTTATAACTGCTATATATAATATGCTATTATCTGTATTGTTCACCTGTGGGATATGACACCATATCATATTGTTTATATTTTTTATTTGTTATTAATGATATATGCATGTTATATTATTATAATATCTGTTATCACTCTGCAAGTTCCCTGTTAGTATAGAATTCCCTACGGTTTGAAATGATATATACCCGAATGACCTGTAGAGTAAGAGAAACCGTTATGGGTTGAAATTATAAATCCAAGCGATTTCCAATTGAATTGAATTTAGGATTACGGAAATGATATATACCCGTATATATTTAATTATGGATTGAAATGGTAAATATTCGTACCACTTGTCCACAGGATGGAAAATTATATACAAATACCATTGGTCAATGTGTGTGTGTGTATTTTGAAATGATTTCCAAACTCAAATAAGTTTGATTTGAAATTTATTAAATTTGAGATTTTAAAGATATGATTTTATAAGTTGATTTTTGATTAAAAGCGATTTAAGAGAATATTTCAAATTTACATAAATTGAAATGGTATATATAGTTTATTTAAATTTGAAATTTTAAGTTTTATTTAAATGTTATTTAAATGATTAAGTAAACATTTCAAATTAAGTAATAGTAAAGTGAATTTGATATATATGGAATTATCAAATCTAATGCTTTGAAAATATTGAAACGGTTTATTTTATGGTTAAAAATCTGTATTTGAAGTCAATATAATTTGAAATGGTTATCGAGAAACTGAAATAAAATTGAATTGATGATTCAAGATTTGATAAAATTTGAATTTTTAGAATTCAAGTTGATTTGGAATCGATTTGCGAAATTTGAAGAAACTATTTTATAATATAAAGTATTTTTAAATTATATTTAGAACTATTATATATTTTACTTTATAAATTATTTTAATATAAACTATTTTAATATAAATCATTTTTAATATAAACTATTTTTAATATAAACTATTTTAATATACTAACTACTTAAATATAAACTATTTAACTTACAACTCTTTTATATAAACTATTTTACTTTATAAACTATTTTATTATATATACCATTTTAATATCTAAATTGTTTAAGTAGTGGAAGTTTTGTTTTTCAAAGTTATGAATTTCAAATATTATGTTTTGAAAGTGTTGAATATGCGATTATATGATTTTTTGTTTGATGATAATAAGCATATATATATATATATATATATATATATATATTCGTTTAAATGTATTTGGTAATGTACTATTTCATTTTTCACAGATTAAATAAATATTTGCTGAATAAAATTAAATAACACAGAATTTGAATTCAAACAGGAAATTTATTCAAACAAATATTTTTTACAATTTTGAATAGTACAAATTCAAGCTCTCACTATACATATACAATTTTGATTACATTACATCACAATTTTACATATACAATTCTTCACTACATATCACTCACACTCGTAATTCATCTTCAACTTCATTCCAGTTAGAATCCACCATCTGAGTAATCTGCAAAAATATGCACTAACGCAGTAAAATTGAAAAAGAAATATTTTTGCAATATAAAATAAAATGTGAATTTTGAAAATAATATTTTGCCTCAGTTATTTGGGTTGTTCGTCATCATTTAACTTTGATTTCATCATACACGAACAGCTTGTGGCATATTTGAGACAACAGAGCCGCCATTATCACAAAGGAACGGGCCAAAGAAAATAAAAGAGGAAATAGGGCCGGCCTTTATTTTTAAATATTGGGTTTAATGTTATTAATAAGGCTCTAGTTAAATTAGGGTTTAATTTTGTTTTTAATTTGTAATTTTCTTTTTAAACCGTTGTATTTACTAGTCGTGTGACTAGGGGACAAACTACGTGGCGTAGTTTGAGAATTCGCAACTCAGTGGTTGAGTTGTGCCAGGGTTTTGAGCATAGAGTTAGGTTTAGTCGATAGCGGATGTCGCGAGTTTACGTATGTAAGCGTCTGACTATCTAATTTCTAGTAGAAACCTTGGGGGCAGCACGTAGGCAGGGTTTTGCCGAACCTGGGTAAATTTTCTGTCGTTCTATTTCTGCATTTATTATTCTGCTATTATCTCTGCTGCTATTGTTCTGTGATCTGTGTTGAAATTATTTTAAAAGCTTACGCAATTAATTTTTATAATTAATACCATCACCCTATTCACCCACCCTCTAGGGTGAAATCGATCCTACAAGTGGTATCGGAGCTAGGAATAGAAGTCAATTTTTGTTTTAAAAATTTGTGTTTCAAAAATCGGTTTTTGTTTTAAAAATTTGAATTTTTAAAATGGCTTCTTTTAACAATACTTTTGTTGAGAGTCGTTCCAATATTATTCCTTCTATTTTCGATGGAACACATTTTTTGAATTGGAAATTGGAAATTGAAAATGGAATTTTATTTAAAATCTGTTAATATTAAATGTTGGGATATTATTGAAAATGGGTGTGATATAACAGATAAGAAAATTATCTCGATTAATGCTCTTGCTATGCATATATTATATTCTCATATTAATCAAGATTATTTTAATTTCGTCTCTCATTGTGAAAATGCACAGGAAATCTGGAATACTTTAAATGCAATATATGGTGCAAAAGTTAACAGCAATGAGAAGTCCTCCACAACCGACTCAGTTAAAGAAATGTGCCTTCGTAAAAAGCAGTTGTGATGAGGATGATGATGATGTAGCAGCTGAGCTGGCATTAATAATGAAGAAATTCAAAAGCTGGAACCACAAATACGGAAATCCAGCTCGAAATCAGGAATTGAAAAGCAGAATAGGCAAAGCATTTGACTCCTCAGAAGAACATGAGATCATCTGTCATAAATGCAACCAAACCCAGACACATTGTAACAACCCTAGTTTTATAGCTATTTATTTCTTTTAATTATTTGATTTTGAAATATATTTTATATTAATTGTGTTTACCAATATAGTTTAATTTTTAATTTGGAGATATATTTTATAAAATTGTGTATGTCAATAAAATTAAATAATAACTGTGAAAATTTAAGCTATTTTTGAACTGTTAAATTTCGCGTTTAAAGGACGCGTCAATTTTAGGGTATAAGTGACAAAATAAAACGTGTGATTTTAAAATGTTATTTTACTGAAATTTTTGATGTTTTAGATTACGTCTGTTTAACGTAGTGTAAAAATCATATTTTCAAATTATTTTGAAGAAAAATATCAGTCAGTGATTTTATAACAAACGATACGTTGTTTTACTAACAGTCTGATTTTGAATAAATTTGTGTACGTTTCTTTTCTCAAACTTTGCATATAAATCTACCATTTCATTTATTGTTTCAAACTAAAAATCATAACGTATTCATTGCTCACATTTTATCACGCCGCTGATTCATTTTTCCCTTTCAACATCTTTACTTTGCATAAATTTTCCTCTGCCTCTTGCCTATCCTCCTTTGCATAAATCATGTAAGTAACGTGTGAGACTAAAAATATCAAAGGAGAAATTTGTGCATGCCTATATTAATACGTACATATCAACGTATGCTTTAAATTCAACTTTTATGTAAATCAACACTGAACTGAACATGAGCTCTGCCCTTTCTTTTCTCAGCAATTAAATCACGCATTTGCTAACTTTCCTTGTTTTATTTCTTTGATCACATATATAGGCATTTATCAAAAAGAGAAACTGAAACATAACTCATGGCCTTCTACAGTTGCACTAGAAATTCTTTTGCTTTTCTTTCCTTGAAGTTATCACCAATCACGCTTTCATATTTATAAATTCATATCTTTACCTGATGCTTTAAAATCTTTGCTTAACAATCAAGCCTTATACTTTGTGATCTCTCGGCCTTCCTTGTTATCTCATACTTTTTATTTTGCAACGTTCGATCATAATCTCTGGCATTTATCTGGAAACAAATCTACCATTTCAAAGTATATAAAATGAAATAAATGGGCATGAGGGTAACGTTCGAAACATTTCCTCTGATATTCTTTCTCACAACCAAAGCATGCACATCCTCTGTTTACTCCTCCTATCACGCATTCATATTTACATAATTATAAATAAAACTGATACTTCAAGATCAACATTCGAATTCATCTGTTCGTGGCATGCTCGCTTTAATCACGCAACTCAGATTTTTGTAACGAATGAAACATTAGGGGTTTGAAGAAACTGATATGATATCCCTTTCACCCCTCCTCATACTGCCTATATATTTACCCACTTCATCATTTTTCTTTTCTGGATCTCAACTTCTCTGCTTCTTCTCGTGGATCCAGATCAGGTAATATTTCACCTTGTTTCTTTTGATTCTTTCAGTCTCTTTTCCTTTTCTTTGGCACTTTGCTCAGCCATCTCCACCCACTCTGTCCTACCTAAACCAAGTTGTATAAATATAAAACAGAAAGACCTGATGCCTTAGTTGTTAGTGTGTGAGTCTTCAGTAGCATAGGTTAGAAGAGGGACATGTTTGAGAAGTGCGTTTGTATTTAGGAAAACAGAGGTGTGTCAGTGCACATAAAAAAAAAAGGGGGGGCCATGACATTCTTTTTGAAATTTGGTATAAGTTGCATCTATGGAATAAGAGTTAGTCTGCATTTTTCATAGTAGGCTAAACATGGTTTAGTACCACTGGGTGCACGTATGGGTATCAGTTAAGTATGTTCTTGTTCGACCAAGCCTGTGCTCCATTCTGACCTGAGTTATTTGTGAAAGTTTTGAGTTGCTTGGAGATTTGTAATGAAGATAGGCAAGTAGAGGTTGTAAGAAGCTTCATTGTTTTGTTTAGGAGGATATTTGCATGCACATTTTTGAAAGCATGCAGATCTGAGAAGGTTTGGTAAGGCTGAGCGTAAAGTGGGATGATGTGAAGAAAAATAGGAGAAAAAGAAGATAGAATACATCAGTCAGAATACATAAGAAGGCAGTGCACACTTGATGGAAAATGAGTGACAAGTTCAAGCCTGGAAGTGAATTTAAAAAGGGATTAAGTGAAAGCTGATGAAAAAAAAAAATGTGACTATAGTCTATGTCAAAATATTTGGCCCAACTGTATATGTTGCATAGCAAATATTAGAGAACTTAGGCTGAGGGGAGACATGTTCTATTAATTGATGCCAGTTGTTGCTTATTATAGAAGATTGGATAGAAATAGGCTGAAATTTGTGTAAGCTTTCATGTCTGCATCTATAGGAACTATCATGGTAGGATGTGCATATCATGGTATCAGTGTGCATGTTATCCGAACTGAGGGAGAGGAATGAGGAAGAAGACACATAAGTACAAACTGAATATGAGGGTGAAGTTGTTTTGTGTGTGGATATGAGTTGTCTAAGAATAGGCATCACCTGTTGATAGCAGCAGTAGAGCAGTGCACAAGCATGCAGTAGAATTAATGAAAGGCAGAGGAAGTGTGCTTTTGTTTTATACACCCTGTTGTACCTGAGTGCTTCGAACTGACCTGACATAAGTTTGTGGAAGTGAGTTGCTTGATGACTAGTGATAGGTAGGTAGGTAGCCCTTTTGTTCAAGTTTCAGTAATAGAAAAAAAAAACACATTAACCCCTGCCTTAACACTAAACATAGATAGAAATCTAAAGCTCAACACTATCATGCATTCACATATGGGTAAAATCTGGTTATGATGGACAAAGTTGGATAAACAGTGACTTTTATTACTATCCCAGTACTTTTCCATGATCAAGGATTTTCCCATGAACAATGCTGTACATGTTTTAAGTGGTACGCCTGTATACATATTTATATCAGTGAGACTTGCACTAGGCTAGAATACTTAAGTGGATATGTCTGCATTGATTCAAGATAAGAGTGGAAGGCTGTAGTAGAGTTTGTTTTAGGAGTCTCCAGACTGCATATTTCAAGTGTGCACATCTGTGCATGGCTGTGGCAAGAGGAGTAGTATGTATGGGCAGTGCATTGAAATTATATGACTGTAGTAGTTGATGTTAGCAATAAAACTTGGAAGACTGGGGAGGTAGTGGTTTGGGTCAGGTCCAGGAAGTGTTGGGATAAGTGGTTTTCAGATTTTTCAGAGGGAGATGCGTGAGTGAGTTACTCGAAGTCTTCATATTTTGCCTCGAAGATTTTCCCATTTTTCCCGAAGAAATTTCCTGATTTACCCGAAGTTTGAATGGTTTTTCTCGAAGAAAGTGGGTGTGGCTCTTGTAGTGTTGGTGGGGTTCTATCTAACGTTAGATTTTAGAGCTGTAAAGAAATAGTGGGAAGAAAAAAATTAAGTGAAAAGCTTTGAAAAAAAAAAAGGGAAAAGGGGAGAGAACTGGGTAAGATTTGGCTACGCGTAAACGTTGGCGTGTGCATGAGCAAATATGACATAGAAGTGTGCACGTGTGCACATGCATATCACGACATAGTAGAGAAGACGTTCCCATATTTTCTGGTCCGACTTTAGGAAATTTTGTCGAAAATTTTAGTGTTAGCCCGGTTCACGTTTTAGGGTATATTTTGGTCATATTACACGGTGGAGTGGTCGAGCAAGGCAAATCAATTCTCGTTCTACCTTTAAATTTTTCGTTGACCGTAAAATCTAAAGTCGCGTATTCAATATTTGAATTTTGTTCTAGATTTGAATCTAGGCGACATCCGAGAAATTTTGAACGTTACTCTCTGTCGTTCTTTTCCGGTGAATCGTCGTTTTGAAATTCAAATTTTCTGCAGCTTTCAGGTGAGTATTTCTCACCAGACATACGTACATATATTTTGGTAAATTATTGCAAGTGTATGTGTAAAATTTTATTCCGTTATTATCTGTCTGTAGTATAACGTAGAATGTTAAACCCCATTTATTTTGACACCTCATCAGTTATGTATCTGTTGTATTATTTCTGCAGTTATATTATAAAAGTTTATTTACTGCTTAAATCACCACTGCAAGTTCCCTGCTAAATTTAAATTGTTATGGGCTGAAATGATAGGCCTAATTAATTATTATTGTTCACTGGTTATGTTAACTGCTGTAAATTTTCTTGGGATTGCGGGTTCGAAATGATAGAACCCGGGGTTTTAAATCTATCGGATTGAAATGATATAAATCCGTTTCACTTGACCTAGGCTAGAAAATCTTATACAGACCCGTGGTTTATATATTATTTTCTGGAATTATTTTTAAAATTATTTTAAATTTAGAAATTGAGGATATTTTGGTCTAATGATTTTATAAGATTCATAATGATTTAAAAATGTTAAATAAATAAATATTTGAATAAAACTTTTAAATATAACTTGTTCTAGAAATCCTGGATTTTCGAAGAGTAAGATTTCAATTAAGAAAATAAATATAATAAGTTATATTTGGAAATAGATTTTTAGCTAAAAGTCTACTACAACATTTAAATGCTGTCTTTTAAAATTGGACCATTTTAAACCCGTAACCTTAGATGGCATTTCATAAGTGCTGTAGGAATTGAAATTTGATTTATTTGGAAAATTTATGAAAATTTATTTTGGGAATAAGTTAAGATTTTTGGAATTTAAATATGTAATAAATAAAAGAATTTAGGAATTAATTTTGGGTGGTTTTAAAGGGAGAAATTGATTTCTATTTTTGATAAAAGTAATAAATTCCAAATTTAATTAAATGATTTGAAATGGTATATTATCAAAAGAAAATGTTTTAAATCAAGGATTTTGAGGTTAAAGGTATTTGAAATATATATTTGATTTGAAAAGATAAATACCATTTTTCAAACTATAACCACGGGTTATAATAACGTTTGGTTGGCAAAGAGACCGGGATCGGATATGGACATACTCTCTGTCGATACCGAAAACCACTTTGATTAACCGTGTACGCGGTGGAGATTCCAGAATGAAGTAGGATGGTGGTGACGGTTTCTTGAAAGGTAAATACGTGGACCCGACTCCCGTGAGTTGGCTTAAGGTGGCTAAAACAGGAGCGATTGACGGATTAATGAGGTAGCTCCTCTGATCGAACGCACTTCTTCGTATACCATTCTATTGCTTATGTGATTGTTTGGGTGCACCCTTGATTTGGGAGTGTTGTTCGAGGTGGGCGGTTGCTGCGGCTTCGCGTTACCATCGGTCCGGAAGCGTAATTGGTATATCTACCCTGGCATTGCCTAGTTGTGCCGTGTCACCTACCATATCGAGCCTTGTACGAGTTTGGATTTCTCCCGTAGCCCGTGTGGTATCCTCTGGTGGCTTCCCGATCAGGAGGGGCTATGATATTGGATGGACTACTGGGACTATTACGTGTTAAGGGCTATATGGGTAACCCCTTAATGCTAAGAAAAAAGTATGTTTATTTTATAAATAGACACTATTATAATAGCGCAATATATTACATAGTAAATAGTTTGACGGATCCTTAGAGGATGGGCGGTCCCAAGCATCCTTTAAGTTACTTGCTCTATATTACAGTACACTTGATTTAGCTTACATCATATAAGTATGTATGTCCTGACTCGAGTGTTTGTTTTATTTTACGCTCGGGTCCGCCTGAGTTGCAGTTTCAGTTTTTCTCTCCGGAGCTAGGACTCATTAGATCATTCGTGCTGCCGGAAGCTTTGTCTCAGTTTCTATCCTTCTGAAATTCAAGACCTTTGAAGACTCTATCTCTATTTATGATTTAAAATTGTATTGAGGATTATAAACAATGTAAATTCTGTTTTGTTATAGTTATATCAGTGGCTTCATGAACCACTGAATTTCTAATTTCCGCTGCGAGATTCTGATATCTGTGTATGTGATTCTGTGATTTATTTACTGCATATTCTGAGTTTTGCCAAATTTATTCTACAACGCAGTATTTTGAACGATTCAAGTCCGACATGTGCGGATGCGAATGGTTGAAAATATTGGGTCGTTACATTTAGTATCAGAGCTTTGGCTCTAGGCAAACCTTAGGATGTATGGTAAATTTGATTTACGGAATCACCTTCATTCGAGCTTGAATCTCTTCCTTTTCGAATTTTGGAACATTCCATGTGGCTCCAAAGTTCATCCGTGTCCCTCACTTTCATCTACTTTAGATTCTGGAGTGTCCCATAACTCCACTTCGGATGATCTTTATAGTGAATTGGCGGTCTCGCCATTATTCTAATAAAGGGGCGAAACTCCTTTACCATTAGCATTGATTCACCAGAGATTTATATTTATCCTCGGTTTATATGCCAGTATCTTTGGTTATTCCGAACTCTATCTCTTCGGATCAAATATAGATTTACCCAATCATATCGATCCGACTCTTCAAGTCACGGTTGACCAGATCAAGGTTGTCCGCGATTTATATAGACTTACCCAGTTCCTTATTTTGTTATTTAATCATCGGATCTTCTGATTTCAACTATCTTGAATCTCTTTGATTTGAGTTCGTCAAATTTGAATTTCTATCCTTGTTTTGGAAATTTATTCTTATATTTGAAAGAAAACCTAAAATATATATATATATAAGTAAAATTTTCAAAATTTTTAAAATAAATTTAACTATTTGTCAAGGGATAATAGTTTTGAGTTTATTTATGGATTTGTAAGCCATGTGTTTTGTCTATAATAAATAAATTGAATATAACAATGGTTATAAATTAATTTAGAAACAGAAATGAATTTAAACAAGAACTTGAGAATTCAATTTCTGATGGTTTCAAACCTTGTGTTTAAATTTCAAAAGGATGTATTAAGTATTTTTGTATAGAAATTTATTTCCAAAGAATTTTAAAATTTAGTGCTCTTCTCTTTGTCGCTGGAAAATAATTTCGGTGATGACTGCAGCATCATCGACATTCATTTTCGAGTTTCGAAGTGAAAAGACCATTCTATAGTCTGGCTACAGTATTACCTTGAGATTTTAATTAATTTGAATTTCTAAAAAAAATGACTTAATTTATAAAATTGATTTGACATATTATGTACATATTTTTAGTTATCTCTAAATGGTTTGAAGGGAATCAGAAATTTAATTCTTAAATTTTATCTTAAGGAAAAATTTCAATAAAATAAAAAAGAAATATAAAATAAAATTTTGAATAAAAAAATTTTAATTGAGAATTTGGTTTCAAATGGAAATTTCAAGAAGGAATATCTTATTTATAAAATAGGAATTTTAAATAAAGTGTTAGGTTATTTGTTAAAACTTAGAGTTAAGTAAAATAATGAACCTAGGAATATTTCAACTTTGAAATGAATATTATTTGGCATTGAATTTAAAGGGTATAAATGAAGATTATTTTAAAGGTGCTATGATTTTAGTAATATGATTTCCAAATGATAATATCTATAAATTTTAATGACTTTCAAAGTATTATAATTTTCAGAGGCATTATGATTTCAAATTTATTATCTTATTTTGTTTTTCCAAACTATCTTTTAGTTGTCCTTGGGTTCCTTATCTGCTCCAGAATGGGGAGGCTATTGCTTATACCAGTCTATTTAGAAATCTTTCTATAATCTTTGAAAATATTTGTTACTCATCGGCTCTTCTGCTCTTGATGGTTTGGACATCGAGCCTGATCTAACTATTGAAAGGAAGCCGCTTCGTATCGTCGATCGAGGTACGAAACAGCTTAGAAGTAAATCTGCCCAACTAGTCAAAGTGCAATGGAGCACCAAAAAGCGAGATTGCACATGGGAGACGGAGGAGAGCATTCGTGCTTCAAATCCGGAACTATTCGTTTAAGGTACTTGTTTATCTAGCTTATCTTCCTTTGTTTTTCTTTCTTTAGTTCCTTTTCGAGGACGAAAAGTTTTTAGGTGGGGGAGAGTGTAACAACCCTAGTTTTATAGCTATTTATTTCTTTTAATTATTTGATTTTGAAATATATTTTATATTAATTGTGTTTACCAATATAGTTTAATTTTTAATTTGGAGATATATTTTATAAAATTGTGTATGTCAATAAAATTAAATAATAACTGTGAAAATTTAAGCTATTTTTGAACTGTTAAATTTCGCGTTTAAAGGACGCGTCAATTTTAGGGTATAAGTGACAAAATAAAACGTGTGATTTTAAAATGTTATTTTACTGAAATTTTTGATGTTTTAGATTACGTCTGTTTAACGTAGTGTAAAAATCATATTTTCAAATTATTTTGAAGAAAAATATCAGTCAGTGATTTTATAACAAACGATACGTTGTTTTACTAACAGTCTGATTTTGAATAAATTTGTGTACGTTTCTTTTCTCAAACTTTGCATATAAATCTACCATTTCATTTATTGTTTCAAACTAAAAATCATAACGTATTCATTGCTCACATTTTATCACGCCGCTGATTCATTTTTCCCTTTCAACATCTTTACTTTGCATAAATTTTCCTCTGCCTCTTGCCTATCCTCCTTTGCATAAATCATGTAAGTAACGTGTGAGACTAAAAATATCAAAGGAGAAATTTGTGCATGCCTATATTAATACGTACATATCAACGTATGCTTTAAATTCAACTTTTATGTAAATCAACACTGAACTGAACATGAGCTCTGCCCTTTCTTTTCTCAGCAATTAAATCACGCATTTGCTAACTTTCCTTGTTTTATTTCTTTGATCACATATATAGGCATTTATCAAAAAGAGAAACTGAAACATAACTCACGGCCTTCTACAGTTGCACTAGAAATTCTTTTGCTTTTCTTTCCTTGAAGTTATCACCAATCACGCTTTCATATTTATAAATTCATATCTTTACCTGATGCTTTAAAATCTTTGCTTAACAATCAAGCCTTATACTTTGTGATCTCTCGGCCTTCCTTGTTATCTCATACTTTTTATTTTGCAACGTTCGATCATAATCTCTGGCATTTATCTGGAAACAAATCTACCATTTCAAAGTATATAAAATGAAATAAATGGGCATGAGGGTAACGTTCGAAACATTTCCTCTGATATTCTTTCTCACAACCAAAGCATGCACATCCTCTGTTTACTCCTCCTATCACGCATTCATATTTACATAATTATAAATAAAACTGATACTTCAAGATCAACATTCGAATTCATCTGTTCGTGGCATGCTCGCTTTAATCACGCAACTCAGATTTTTGTAACGAATGAAACATTAGGGGTTTGAAGAAACTGATATGATATCCCTTTCACCCCTCCTCATACTGCCTATATATTTACCCACTTCATCATTTTTCTTTTCTGGATCTCAACTTCTCTGCTTCTTCTCGTGGATCCAGATCAGGTAATATTTCACCTTGTTTCTTTTGATTCTTTCAGTCTCTTTTCCTTTTCTTTGGCACTTTGCTCAGCCATCTCCACCCACTCTGTCCTACCTAAACCAAGTTGTATAAATATAAAACAGAAAGACCTGATGCCTTAGTTGTTAGTGTGTGAGTCTTCAGTAGCATAGGTTAGAAGAGGGACATGTTTGAGAAGTGCGTTTGTATTTAGGAAAACAGAGGTGTGTCAGTGCACATAAAAAAAAAAGGGGGGCCATGACATTCTTTTTGAAATTTGGTATAAGTTGCATCTATGGAATAAGAGTTAGTCTGCATTTTTCATAGTAGGCTAAACATGGTTTAGTACCACTGGGTGCACGTATGGGTATCAGTTAAGTATGTTCTTGTTCGACCAAGCCTGTGCTCCATTCTGACCTGAGTTATTTGTGAAAGTTTTGAGTTGCTTGGAGATTTGTAATGAAGATAGGCAAGTAGAGGTTGTAAGAAGCTTCATTGTTTTGTTTAGGAGGATATTTGCATGCACATTTTTGAAAGCATGCAGATCTGAGAAGGTTTGGTAAGGACTGAGCGTAAAGTGGGATGATGTGAAGAAAAATAGGAGAAAAAGAAGATAGAATACATCGGTCAGAATACATAAGAAGGCAGTGCACACTTGATGGAAAATGAGTGACAAGTTCAAGCCTGGAAGTGAATTTAAAAAGGGATTAAGTGAAAGCTGATGAAAAAAAAAATGTGACTATAGTCTATGTCAAAATATTTGGCCCAACTGTATATGTTGCATAGCAAATATTAGAGAACTTAGGCTGAGGGGAGACATGTTCTATTAATTGATGCCAGTTGTTGCTTATTATAGAAGCTTGGATAGAAATAGGCTGAAATTTGTGTAAGCTTTCATGTCTGCATCTATAGGAACTATCATGGTAGGATGTGCATATCATGGTATCAGTGTGCATGTTATCCGAACTGAGGGAGAGGAATGAGGAAGAAGACACATAAGTACAAACTGAATATGAGGGTGAAGTTGTTTTGTGTGTGGATATGAGTTATCTAAGAATAGGCATCACCTGTTGATAGCAGCAGTAGAGCAGTGCACAAGCATGCAGTAGAATTAATGAAAGGCAGAGGAAGTGTGCTTTTGTTTTATACACCCTGTTGTACCTGAGTGCTTCGAACTGACCTGACATAAGTTTGTGGAAGTGAGTTGCTTGATGACTAGTGATAGGTAGGTAGGTAGCCCTTTTGTTCAAGTTTCAGTAATAGAAAAAAAAAACACATTAACCCATGCCTTAACACTAAACATAGATAGAAATCTAAAGCTCAACACTATCATGCATTCACATATGGGTAAAATCTGGTTATGATGGACAAAGTTGGATAAACAGTGACTTTTATTACTATCCCTGTACTTTTCCATGATCAAGGATTTTCCCATGAACAATGCTGTACATGTTTTAAGTGGTACGCCTGTATACATATTTATATCAGTGAGACTTGCACTAGGCTAGAATACTTAAGTGGATATGTCTGCATTGATTCAAGATAAGAGTGGAAGGCTGTAGTAGAGTTTGTTTTAGGAGTCTCCAGACTGCATATTTCAAGTGTGCACATCTGTGCATGGCTGTGGCAAGAGGAGTAGTATGTATGGGCAGTGCATTGAAATTATATGACTGTAGTAGTTGATGTTAGCAATAAAACTTGGAAGACTGGGGAGGTAGTGGTTTGGGTCAGGTCCAGGAAGTGTTGGGATAAGTGGTTTTCAGATTTTTCAGAGGGAGATGCGTGAGTGAGTTACTCGAAGTCTTCATATTTTGCCTCGAAGATTTTCCCATTTTTCCCGAAGAAATTTCCTGATTTACCCGAAGTTTGAATGGTTTTTCTCGAAGAAAGTGGGTGTGGCTCTTGTAGTGTTGGTGGGGTTCTATCTAACGTTAGATTTTAGAGCTGTAAAGAAATAGTGGGAAGAAAAAAATTAAGTGAAAAGCTTTGAAAAAAAAAAAGGGAAAAGGGGAGAGAACTGGGTAAGATTTGGCTACGCGTAAACGTTGGCGTGTGCATGAGCAAATATGACATAGAAGTGTGCACGTGTGCACATGCATATCACGACATAGTAGAGAAGACGTTCCCATATTTTCTGGTCCGACTTTAGGAAATTTTGTCGAAAATTTTAGTGTTAGCCCGGTTCACGTTTTAGGGTATATTTTGGTCATATTACACGGTGGAGTGGTCGAGCAAGGCAAATCAATTCTCGTTCTACCTTTAAATTTTTCGTTGACCGTAAAATCTAAAGTCGCGTATTCAATATTTGAATTTTGTTCTAGATTTGAATCTAGGCGACATCCGAGAAATTTTGAACGTTACTCTCTGTCGTTCTTTTCCGGTGAATCGTCGTTTTCAAATTCAAATTTTCTGCAGCTTTCAGGTGAGTATTTCTCACCAGACATACGTACATATATTTTGGTAAATTATTGCAAGTGTATGTGTAAAATTTTATTCCGTTATTATCTGTCTGTAGTATAACGTAGAATGTTAAACCCCATTTATTTTGACACCTCATCAGTTATGTATCTGTTGTATTATTTCTGCAGTTATATTATAAAAGTTTATTTACTGCTTAAATCACCACTGCAAGTTCCCTGCTAAATTTAAATTGTTATGGGCTGAAATGATAGGCCTAATTAATTATTATTGTTCACTGGTTATGTTAACTGCTGTAAATTTTCTTGGGATTGCGGGTTCGAAATGATAGAACCCGGGGTTTTAAATCTATCGGATTGAAATGATATAAATCCGTTTCACTTGACCTAGGCTAGAAAATCTTATACAGACCCGTGGTTTATATATTATTTTCTGGAATTATTTTTAAAATTATTTTAAATTTAGAAATTGAGGATATTTTGGTCTAAATGATTTTATAAGATTCATAATGATTTAAAAATGTTAAATAAATAAATATTTGAATAAAACTTTTAAATATAACTTGTTCTAGAAATCCTGGATTTTCGAAGAGTAAGATTTCAATTAAGAAAATAAATATAATAAGTTATATTTGGAAATAGATTTTTAGCTAAAAGTCTACTACAACATTTAAATGTTGTCTTTTAAAATTGGACCATTTTAAACCCGTAACCTTAGATGGCATTTCATAAGTGCTGTAGGAATTGAAATTTGATTTATTTGGAAAATTTATGAAAATTTATTTTGGGAATAAGTTAAGATTTTTGGAATTTAAATATGTAATAAATAAAAGAATTTAGGAATTAATTTTGGGTGGTTTTAAAGGGAGAAATTGATTTCTATTTTTGATAAAAGTAATAAATTCCAAATTTAATTAAATGATTTGAAATGGTATATTATCAAAAGAAAATGTTTTAAATCAAGGATTTTGAGGTTAAAGGTATTTGAAATATATATTTGATTTGAAAAGATAAATACCATTTTTCAAACTATAACCACGGGTTATAATAACGTTTGGTTGGCAAAGAGACCGGGATCGGATATGGACATACTCTCTGTCGATACCGAAAACCACTTTGATTAACCGTGTACGCGGTGGAGATTCCAGAATGAAGTAGGATGGTGGTGACGGTTTCTTGAAAGGTAAATACGTGGACCCGACTCCCGTGAGTTGGCTTAAGGTGGCTAAAACAGGAGCGATTGACGGATTAATGAGGTAGCTCCTCTGATCGAACGCACTTCTTCGTATACCATTCTATTGCTTATGTGATTGTTTGGGTGCACCCTTGATTTGGGAGTGTTGTTCGAGGTGGGCGGTTGCTGCGGCTTCGCGTTACCATCGGTCCGGAAGCGTAATTGGTATATCTACCCTGGCATTGCCTAGTTGTGCCGTGTCACCTACCATATCGAGCCTTGTACGAGTTTGGATTTCTCCCGTAGCCCGTGTGGTATCCTCTGGTGGCTTCCCGATCAGGAGGGGCTATGATATTGGATGGACTACTGGGACTATTACGTGTTAAGGGCTATATGGGTAACCCCTTAATGCTAAGAAAAAAGTATGTTTATTTTATAAATAGACACTATTATAATAGCGCAATATATTACATAGTAAATAGTTTGACGGATCCTTAGAGGATGGGCGGTCCCAAGCATCCTTTAAGTTACTTGCTCTATATTACAGTACACTTGATTTAGCTTACATCATATAAGTATGTATGTCCTGACTCGAGTGTTTGTTTTATTTTACGCTCGGGTCCGCCTGAGTTGCAGTTTCAGTTTTTCTCTCCGGAGCTAGGACTCATTAGATCATTCGTGCTGCCGGAAGCTTTGTCTCAGTTTCTATCCTTCTGAAATTCAAGACCTTTGAAGACTCTATCTCTATTTATGATTTAAAATTGTATTGAGGATTATAAACAATGTAAATTCTGTTTTGTTATAGTTATATCAGTGGCTTCATGAACCACTGAATTTCTAATTTCCGCTGCGAGATTCTGATATCTGTGTATGTGATTCTGTGATTTATTTACTGCATATTCTGAGTTTTGCCAAATTTATTCTACAACGCAGTATTTTGAACGATTCAAGTCCGACATGTGCGGATGCGAATGGTTGAAAATATTGGGTCGTTACACACATCAAGCCCAATTGTCCTCGAAATCGATGCGACTTTGGAAAGAAACAGAAAAAGAAAAGTTTTGCAGCCACTTGGGATGAAATGGACGAGGATGATAAAAGCACTGGCGGTGAGAGCGAAAAAGGAGATTTGTGCCTTCGAGGTGATATAACTGACAGTGATGATGATGATCCAAGCGATGTATCAAAACTTACTCATTCAGAGTTGCTTATATATTTTCATGAAGTAAATGGATGTTTTGAACGATTTAGGGAAAAATACGCTAAACTTGAATCACAAAAAGACACTTTGATAGAATTAAATGAACAACTTGACCAATTAGTTAAAACCTATCAAAGTAGGGTCCCTAAGTGTGATAAGTGTCCAATATTTGAAGAAGAAATTAAAAAATCAGAAATTAGAATGAAATCGCTTGAAAATGAAATTCTGATTTTGAAAGAAAGTGAAAATACTAGG
The DNA here is from genome assembly GCA_030765085.1 of Allium cepa. Classification (NCBI taxonomy): domain Eukaryota; kingdom Viridiplantae; phylum Streptophyta; class Magnoliopsida; order Asparagales; family Amaryllidaceae; genus Allium; species Allium cepa. Next base: position 505,951,666 of record CM060941.1, on the reverse strand, counting down.
AGAGAGAATTCTATCAAAAAGTGCACACAATTGTTAAACGAAAATGAATCTCTCAAAACACAAGTCCAACGTTTGTCAATGACTTTAGATAAATTTTCAAAAAGTGAAAAATCATTGAATATGCTATTAGGAAAGCAAACTATTAATACGGTTAGACAAGGACTTGGATATAATCAAGCTGAAAATATTAATCAAGTTAATTCTATGTGCACAATTTGTAGAAAATATGGACACAGTCACAATAATTGTTGGTATAGACCCAAACATGTGAAAACAATACTGATTTGGGTTCCAAAAGGCACAAATATAAAATCTCTCGAAGTTAAACAAATTTGGGTGCCGAAGGGAACAATTATAAATAGTTTTGGGTCTCCACAAAATTATTTTTCTAAATATTCTGCCACTAACAACCATGGACCTATGAGAACAAATAGGTCACATAAATCTTTTCCCGTGTAGGTGTGGTGGCAGGCTAAGGAACAACAACAGTGTTCTCTGGATTTTGGCTGTTCCAGAAGCACACCGAGCAACAAAGCAAAGTTCCTTAGCCTTGTTCAAAGGTGACAGAATCACAATAGACAAAAACGAAAAATATTGTAAAGGTAAAACAGGTAATGGGATGATTTGAACGATATATTAAATGTGATAATCTGCACCATATTCTGAATTAAATCAGCCAATAATGAGATGATGAAAAAATGATGATTTTGACTCTGACTTATACAACATAGTTGGCCAAATCATATACTTATGCCAAAAACACTATAAAATTCTCTAGATTCTTTGAATTACTTCATATATATTAGTTTGGATTAAAAATAGTGTTTTGTTGGATAATACATTTGGTTATAATACGGCTAACTCTATATTCACGGTTTTTTTATTATTAACACGGCTTCAATTCAAATTCAAGAAAATGTCATTTAAATTGCTGTTAAAATTGAGTTTGAAATTTTTGGTGCACACTTCATGGTTTGGTCGATCAAATTCAATTAATGATGATTTTGAGTGAAAGAGAAATTTAGATGTAGATTACACTGGTAATCTAGTTGATAGAAAAATTACTAGTGAAATGTGATTTGCTGAGACATTTAGTAACTGCATCGTTTTTTAAAGAAAATTTCTGCATATTTTTCATTTCAAATAATTTTCAAATAGCAGAAAATTTTCTTATAAAACCCCCTCGAGAAAATCATTTTTGACCTTGTTTTTCAGATTGGTCATTTTTTAGAAAAGTTGATTTATAATTATTTCTGAATTTAATTTTAAGCGATTACATTGACTAATCTGACTCCCTAATGATTATCAAAAAGATGAATAGTGATTGAAAAAGTGATGAGTGTTGATATTTATTATATATTATGACTCGAGACGGTATAATTAGTAAATTTCTTTAGAAATTTAAACAAGAGTTATAAAACTTTTTGTTGGTAAAAATTCCATGACCATCTCTATCTCTATCATATTTCTAACGACCATCACTCATCAAAATTCTATATAGTTTGTCGATGTGTGGTACTTTAAACAGGAATCGTTCGTTTTTTCATTTTACATTTTTTTAAAATAATAAAAAAATTTATATAGTAAAAATAATAAAAATAAATAAATACCAAAGTATTCACTCTCATTTAAAAGTCCTCACGGTTATGCATGGGTGAATTACTTGGAATTTGTTATGTGCTTCCATGCTCATTTAAAAGTCCTCACGGTTATGCATGTATGGAACACATATCAAAAGTTGATTTTTAAATAATAAACAAGCTGATTCTAATCCCATTTAAAAGTCCTCACGGTTATGCGTGGTTAGAAGATACTTGAATTCGTTTTTTTAAGAATAAAATTTTTGGAATACTACTAATCTCGTTTAAAAGTCCTAACGGTTATGCATGGTTAGTAGATATTCAAATTCCTGATATAAGTATACCACAAATTGACACAACTGTATGGTTTTATATGATGACATAATTCCCATCATTCTAAAAGTGGAATATGCGCCTAACAAAATATTTATGATTTTTGTTTGATTTTTTATTGAAATTTAGTGTTTATATTCAATTGAGTTTTAATGTTGGATTGATATCGATCACTTTATCTCTATTTTCTCTAACACTATTACTCTTTTGCTGATAACAAAAGGGGGAGAGAAAAGTTAAGATTTTGTCAAATAAAATCAACCAAAGGTGAAATAATTTTCTATTTGCATCTACGCTCATTTGCATATTTTTATTTGTATGCATATATGTAGGGGGAGCTTTGTATAGAGAGGAAGCATTTAAATAGGGGGAGCAATTAGAGCATATCTATGATCAAATACATTTAACATATCCAAAATCTTAAATATATGTTTGTCATCATCAAAAGGGAGAGATTGTTGAATATGCGATTATATGATTTTTTGTTTGATGAAAATAAACATATATATTCGTTTAAATGTATTTGGTAATGTACTATTTCATTTTTCACAGATTAAATAAATATTTGCTGAATAAAATTAAATAACACAGAATTTGAATTCAAACAGAAATTTTATTCAAACAAATATTTATTACAATTTTTATTCAAGCTCTAACTATACATATACAATTTTGATTACATTACATCATAATTTTACATATACATTTCCTCACTACATATCACTCACACTCGTAGTTCATCTTCAACTTCATTCCAGTTAGAATCCAGCATCTGAGCAATCTGCAAAAATATACACTAACGCAGTAAAATTGAAAAGGAAATATTTTTGCAATATAAAATAAAATGTGAATTATGAAAATAATATCTTGCCTCAGTTATTTGGGTTGTTCGTCATCATTTAACTTTGAATTCATCATACACGAACAGCTTGTGACATACACAGTGTATCGTTGTATATGCCACAAGGCCGTGCACATCGAAATATTAACTTGATAAATTTACAGGGACAGGTGAGCACAGGTCAAACCCAAATTATCGGATTCAACTCAAGTGCAATAAAGCAATGTCACAATTTTTAGCACAAGGTCAAATCTGAGCTACAAGCTGGATTCAACTCAGGTGTAATTCGAAGAACAAACAAAATACAAAGGTCAAGTCACTGAAATCATGACTCAACTCAATGCAACGTGACAATACAGTCTCAAGTGAAAGTGCTCGATCAATATGAAAAAGGGCAGTGGACAGGACAAGTGACTGCAACAACCAAATAAAGACATGTATATCAGTGTACATATATAAGCATTGAACCAAAGAAATGATACAAAGTGCAAAAAATCAGAGAATGAAAAGAAATGATACAGCATGCAACTGAAAACAAATGGAAGTCTCAAATTCAAATAACAAACTGGAACCAGACCAACATAAACTAGACTTAACCCAGGCAACAATAAATGACCAGTTTCAACCAAGAATGTAACCAAGTGTACAACTTCCCAGGTTCAAAGGTAAATATACAATATGAAGCAGTGCAAAATTATCGATGAACTTCAAGTGTCATGAAACAAATATGCAACCTGATTCGAAGCAGGGAAGTGATATGCACAGTGCACAGAGACTTCAAAGAAAAGCAAAGCATATACAGGAATGCACCAGAGAGTATGCAACTCTAAACTCGAAGAGCAATACAAAGCAGAATGACATGAACAATATAGTCTCAAGTGATAGCAAACTCAATACAGCATGTCAAAAATGCTAACTGACTCGAATATCACAAACATATACACACACACACACATACACACACACATATACATATGTATATACACATGTATACATACATGTAGTAAATATGATAACAAAGCAAAACCAAAATGGCACAGCAGTTCATACAACATATACAAGACAGAAGAAGCCATGGTCAATGCAAAGCAAAACCGAAGTCACAGTGAAATCGCCACAGTCATGTCAATGAACAAGTTACTGATATCAACGCAATGGAATTGAGATTCATGGAGTGGAATTCACAAATCAAAATCAAGACCGAAGTCAAATGAAAATCAAACTGTAATGACCAAGGAGATCAAACAATCAACAAGCCATGGATAACAAGAATATGATGAACAAGTCAAAATCGTGGTGGCCAAGAAAATTGACTGAGTTAAACATCAATACCGTAAGATTCAAGTAAATTGAAGAAGTCAGAATCAATCTCAAACATCCAAGCAATAATCAAACAGCCGAAAGCATAATATTGAAAGAATCAGACGAACGAAAATTTAGAAGTTCGACTCCTATAAATTGCAATAATCATCATCGGCAATATAGATCGAGTTCATGCAAGCATCAAACCAGAAAAGAGAAGGAATAAATAACATACCAGCATCAACCTCGAACTCGATCAATTTCAAAGAGCCGTGAGCAATTCAGAGAAACAAGCGATCGACAAGGAAAAAGACGTGATAAATCTTCCATTCGATCGAGCATCCAAAGTCGGCATCATTGAAATTAAAAAGCCCTAATTCAGATCGAACAAAGGAAACAACAGAGCCGCCATTATCACAAAGGAACGGGGCCAAAGAAAATAAAAGAGGAAATAGGGCCGGCCTTTATTTTTAAATATTGGGTTTAAATTTATTAATAAGGCTCTAGTTAAATTAGGGCTTGATTTTGTTTTTATTTTGTAATTTTCTTTTTAAACCGTTGTATTTACTAGTTGTGTGACTAGGGGACAATCTACGTGGCGTAGTTTGAGAATTCGCAACTCAGTGGCTGAGTTGTGGCAGGGTTTTGAGCGTAGATTTAGGTTTAGTCGATAGCGGGTGTCGCGAGTTTGCGTGTGTAAGCATCTAACTATCTAATTTCTAGTAGAAACCTTGGGGGCAGCACGTAGGCAAGGTTTTGCCGAAGCTGGGTAAATTCTGTGTCGTTCTATTTCTGCATTTATTATTCTAATATTATCTGTGCTGCTATTGTTCAGTGATCTGTGTTGAAATTATTTTAAAAGCTTACGCAATTAATTTTTATAATTAATACCTTCACCCTATTCACCCCCTCTCTAGGGTGAAATCGATCCTACAGAAAGTATTATAATTTCAAGGGTTTGGTTTCGTAAGTGTTATAACTTGAAGTGCTATGATTTTGGAAAAGGATATATTTGAAATGGAAATGATATCATATTTGGTTTTGAAATGGAAATGATATCGAATTGATATGGTTTTGAAATGGCAATGATATTTTAGTTTTGAAGTACAAACTATTTTGAAAGGACCACGGTGTTATAATAACGATTGGTTGTTAAAGAGACCAGGATCGAATATTGTCGTACTCTCTGCCAATACTGAAAACCACTTTAATAACCGTGTATGTGGTGGAGACTCCAGAAATGAAGTAGGATGGTTTGGCGATGATTCTATATGGTATGACGTGATCCTGACTCTCATGAGTCAGCTTAGATGTGACTAAAATCAGGAGCTATACCGGGCCAAGTGAGGTCATTCCTCCTAGCGGACACATTTCTTCGATACTATATTCTAATTTTGTGATTGTTTTGGTGGCCACCCCTCGACTTTTGATGTGGGATTGTGTCCAAGGTGGGCGGTGGTAGCTGCTATGCGTTACCACCAGTCCGGGAGTGCAATTGGTATATCTACCCTGGCATTTCCTCAAGTGCCGTGTTCACATGCCCTAGCGCGCCTTCTACGAGTTTGTTTTGTACCATACCTATGGAGTGCCCTCTGATAGCTCTCCAGTTTACGGGGGGAGTTACGGTGTTGTATAGACTATGAGAATATATAAAATGTGTTAAGGGGGATATGGGTAACACCTTAATGCTATTTTAATATCTTTTACTTTACTATAGACATATTATAATAGCGTACATTACTACATAGTAGATAGTTCCATGGATCCTTAGAGGATGGTCATCCCAAACATCCTTTGAGTTACTTGTATTTCAGTTGATATTTCACTTGAGTTGGATTTATTGACATAAGAATGTTAATCCTGACTCGAGTGTTTTGTGTTTTGCTTTACGGTCGGGTCTGACTGAGTGATACAACATTTGAGACCCACCTTTGTAGTTGGAGCTTCACTCGGAGATCCATCTTCATTTATTCAGCTTTCAGCTTTCCAGTTTATTTGTTCAGAGATGTCATCTGCTGTATTCGAGACTTCACTGTATTTGAGATATTCTCTTGTATGTTATTTCAAACTCTGATGTTTATATAGTAGCTTCATGAACTACTATTTATTCTATTCCGCTGCTTATTGCTATAAACTCTGTGTCTGTGATTCTGTGATTTATTTATTTACTGTATATGCTGAGTTTTGCCAAATTTAAATTAACAATCTGATATTTTAAGCAATTCAAGTCCGATATGTGCGGATGCGAATGCACCGAAATGCCAGGTCATTACAAACGGAGTGATTCGCTATTTCATACCCTGGAATTTGGATTCCTTCGAAGGTTGTTAACTTGAAAGTTCCATCTCTTAGATTTTGATTGATGACGTACAGTCCTTTCTAGTTCGGTCCAAAGGCCCCTAGAATGGGTAGACTCGCTTGAGCACAAGATTTCGCACTTCGAAGGTTTGGTTGTGACATTGGAGCAGAAGTACCGTGCGACCTTTTTTTGATGGACGACGGCTCTCAACTCGGCTTCTTCCCTTCTTTCATCGATCATATCTAGCAATTTGAGTTGGAGTTGCTCGTTTTGCTTCTGATTGAAATTTTACCTTCGGTGCGAAGGGACTTCTAATTCAATAAGGATCACTGCTTATGAGTCGTACGCCAAAGCGAATGGAGTATGGCCGGTTGCTGGTTTGTGGGTGGTTCTGTAAACCCATAGTGCAAGTAGGAGTTCATCAACCCAGTTTTCCTTGGCTTTAGTTAGTCGCCTTTAGATAGTAGATTTGATGATCTTGTTTACTGCTTCCACTTGTCCATTTGCTTGTGGATGAGCTACCGCTGAGAAGCTTTTCTCAATCCGAAAGCGTTTGTCGAAGTCTTTGAACTCCGCGCTTTCGAATTAGGTTCAATTATCAGTGATAATATTCTGTAACACACCAAACTTGTAAATAATGTTTTAGCAACCAAATTAATGACTTTCTTTGTGGTTATAGTGGCCAGCGGTTCGCTTCGACCCATTTTATGAAATAATCTATGACAACTATTGCATATTTGGCTCCTCCTTTTTCTGTCGGTAGGATGCCAATCAAGTCTATTCCCCATATTGCAAATGACCATGCTGACCATCTGCTTTAATTCTGTTGAAGGAGTTTTTTATTTTTTTTTGAATCTTTAGTAGAGATCACATTTCCTGGCGTAGTCTGTAGCATTACGATTTATTGTTGGCCAGAAGTATCCGTACTGGACAACTTTCTTCGCAAGGGTTTACCCCCTAGTGTGGTCTCCGCATTCACCTTCGTGCACTTCCTTTAGGATTCATCGAGCTTCATCATCGCACACAAACCTAAGGAGGGGGTTGAGAATCCCCTTCGGTAGAGGGTTCCATCTCTTATCATGAATTGGGGTGCTTTTCGGAGAAGCTTTTTCCGTTAATTCCGGTCAGTTGGAAGAGTCCCTGTAAGTTAATATTCCTTTATGGGTGTCATCCATGTATATGGTTCGATGTTTATCTCAAGGATCCAGTCAATGTCCATTTTGTATGAGCCAGGTTGGTTAGAGTCTCAACCGGGACTAACCCCAATGACTGAGCTTCTCTAGAACTCGCCATTTTAGCCAAATAATCTGCCTTTGTATTTTGCTCCCATGGAATGTTAGTTATAGTGTAGTGTTCGATGTCGCTTAGCACTTTTTGTACTTTGGCCCGATACGACGCAAGGTTCTCCCCACAAACCCGGTACTCCCATTTTACTTGACAGACAACTAGCTGGAAGTCGCTGTATATGTGTAGATTTTATCTTGAGCCTTTACACAACTTTTAGTCCAACATTCAATGCTTCGTATTTCGCTTCATTGTTTTTAGTAGGGAAATGCAAGCGCAAAGCATAGCTAATGGCTTGCCCTTCGGGGGTTTTAAGTACTACTCCTGCTCTTAAACAGAGGTTGTTGGATGCACCATCAACAAAGAGCTTCTATTGTGTGTTTACTTCTAGCTGAACTTCTTCTTCTTCATCCCGTATACTAAATTCGGCGATGAAGTCTGCAAATGCTTGCCCGTTTGTGGCGTTCCTTGAGTGGTATATGATATCATATTGGCTCAATTCTATATTCTACTTTAGAAGTTGTTCGGAAGTTTTCGGTGGGTATAACACTTGCTTCAGGGGATGGTCAATCAACACTTTAATTGGATGAGCCTGAAAGTATGGCCGTAACTTTCTAGATGCGATCAAGAGGAAATACGCTAGCTTTTCTGGTCTGGTGTAGTTTTTCTCTGCTCTAGTGAACCGCTTGCTAATGTAATACATGGGTCGTTGGATTTTTTCTTTGCCTGAGCGACTCTCAATGCATGGAGTGAGATTGCTAAGTAAATGAACATGTCTTCTCCATCTAGGGGCTTTGACAGGATTGGCGGAACCTCCATGTGCCACTCTGCTCTTCGAATGCTATTTGACAAACTTCACTCCATTTGAAGTTTTTCTTTCCTTTATTTAGCGCAACGAAGAATGGTATACACTTGTCGATAGCTTTCGAGATAAATCAACTTAGCGCTGCAACTTTTCCATTCAAACTTTGAAATTCCTTCTTATTCTTTGGAACTTGGACTTCTTGTAGTGTCGTTATTTATTCAGGATTTGCTTCGATGCCCCTGGCACTTACGATGAACCCTAAGATTTTTCTAGAAGCCGCTCTGAAGTGACACTTGAGTGGGTTGAGTTTCATTCCGTATTTTTGGAGTACTTCGAAGATTTTAGCGAGGTTATCCAGGTGGTTAACAACTGCTCATGACTTGACTAACACGTCGTCTACATAAACCTCCATCATTTTCTCGATCTAGCACTTGAACATGATATTTACCAACCTTTGATAAGTTACCCCTGTATTCTACAAACCAATTGGCTTTACTCTATAGCAGTATAGGCCCAAGTCAATGATGAAGCAGGTGTTCTCTTGATCGGGTACATGCATCAAGATTTGGTTGTATCCGCATTATGCATCCATGAATGATAGCAGCTCATGTCCTGCCGTTCCATCTACAAGTTAGTCTATTCTAGGGAAAGGGAATCTCTCTTTCGGTCAAGCTTTTTTTTTAAGTCAGATTAGTCGATACAGGTTTGCCATTTCTCATTGGAATTTTTTCTAAGACCGGATTAGATACCCACTCTGGATTAGTTGCATCATGGATGAAATAGTTAGCCATTAACTGGTCCACATCTTCTCTTAGCGCCCTGGATCATTCGAGACCTAGGCTGCGCCTTTTTTATTTTACTATTGAGAACTTGGGGTCAATGTTGAGCGTGTGACATGCGATTTCTGAAGACACCCTACACATATCGGAATGCGTCCATGCGAACACATCCCAGTTTGTATGGAGAAATTTTGTAAGCTCCATACGCATTATTTTTCCAAGGTAAGATCCAATTCTCAAAACTTTAGTTGGATCATTCATGTCGACCGGGATGGACACCATCAATTCTACCAGTGTCGCCTGTTTCTCCTCTGAGCTCTTCGTTCTAGGATCCAAAGCCTTGTCAAATCGGCTATGGTCCCCAGCCCGGGGAGGCTCTGTAGTTGCTATTTGGAGGGTTCACGGATGTGGAGAGTTCTCCCCACATCCTTCCCTTTTTCCTTTCTTATGGATTCACATAATTCTATAATATAACGTTCTCTGGCAGCACACTGATCTCCTTTCACCACTCTGATTCCATTTGCAACAGGGAACTTCATGGTTAGACACTAATGGGCCAGAGCTATTTTGAAATCTGCTAGAGTGAGCTTCCCCAAGAAAGAGTTATATGCGGACATTTTATCCACAATTATAAAAGTGCGAATGAGGGCGAATCTTCGATCGCCCCCTCCAAGCTTCATTGGCAAGTCAACTGTTCCCATAGGTTGCTTGGGCTTGCCAGTAAACTCTTGCATCTTTGTTTGGCACACATACACGTTTTTCATGTCGATTTTCATCTGATCAAAAGTATACTTGGAAAGAACATTAACAGTGCTACCACTATCAACCAACACTCGTTGAACAGCAGCAGGACTGATTCCCACCGTTATCACCATTGGATCAAGAGTTGGGGCTTCGACCCCTTCAGTGTACCAATTTTGGAACGCTATGTTATCACTCAATACTTTCTACAGCTTCGCTGGGGTTACGTCTTCTAGTTCGAGACATTAGTCTTCCAGAGTATTTTCAACATGTTTACGTACCGTTACATTTCTCCCCAGCTTCTTTGCACGGGGTGTGGTCCCTTTGATATCGTTCCAATAATAAGCCTTTGGTCAGTTCATTTCGATGCTTCATCACTAGTTCCAGCTTGATTTCTTTATTCTTTAGGAAGCCGAGGGGCCGCTGGTTGTTTGGGGATTTGTGGCTTTCTCACATACTGCTGGAATTTTTTTGTCTCGGATCAATTCTTCGATGAGATTCTTTAGGTGGCGACTTCGTTTCTATTTTGGTCATGTATCTCATGGAAGCGAAAGAATTTACCTAAGCATTTTTACTGCTCGATTGCCTCCCTCCTAGGGGGTTTCTTTTATACTTCACTTTCCTATGTTGCGGGATAAATATAATTAAAAATGTCATTTAGAGGGGTATATTCTTCCTATCTGAACTCTTTAAATCTTTTATTGCTGCCATTACTATTTCTTTTATTGGAGCTCCAATTTTCCTCTTTTAATTCCCATCTTTCCCCGAGACTCCTTGAGCAGTTCTAGAATCATGCGCATTTTGATTCATTGCCACATGCTCTGTCCGATATTCATCGGTTGCACACCAATAGACTTTCTTTCCAGCTCCCGTCCTTCTTCAAATATTAAGTACTGACTCGCTTTATGATTGGAGTCATTCCTTGTGGTAGGATGCTTCATTTTAATCCATTTTCCGAATTCAGTCTTCGGCTGAATTGCATAGACTAATGCCATAAACCCATATCCTCATCAGGGTTGCTTACTTCCGTTGTCGCGGTATTGAACCATTTCATGATAGATTTTAGCAACTTGTTGCATCCTTGGAACAATCTAGATAGAGACATTACATCTTTTTTTTGCATGGTATGGAGCTTGAACTGGTCAAGAAATTTTGTTGCCAATTGATTGAAGGTAGAAATAGATCTTGGAGGAAGTCTGGTGAACCATATAGATGCAACTCCTTCTAGAAAGATAGGGAAACAACTGCAGCGAACATCCTTTGAAGCGTTAGCTCTATCCATATACTAGCTATACTTATATAGATAGGGTTTTGGGTCCTTCGTCCTGTCGTAGGTTAGGATAGCTGGCATTGTGAATTTGTGTGGATATCTTTCATTCAAGATTTCATAGGTAAAGGGAGTCAGACTTGGAGCAGATCCCCATCCATCATCTCTTCGGTTTTTACTCTCGTCCATCAAACGCTTGAGCATGTCTACTATGTGTGCCTCTGTTGTCCGGTAAGCCTGGGGAGGGCAATCAGCCATTACAACAAGTGTTTGGCTTTGCAAACGGTCTTGGTGCATGGGTTGAAGCCTAGGCTCTCCTGTCTTCGGGAGAGCCACTCCCGTGGGATCCCGTTGGCTCGCAGTTGGCTTAATTAGGGCAGTTTTGATGTTTCTAGCATCATCAAACGCATTGGCATTCTCTTCCAACTGATTGTCTTGCTCTCCATCTTCTAAATCAGAGAGATCCATAGCTATATCTTCTTGCGGGGTCAAGGTCCCATTATACAAGCTCAGAATTGGTTGCCTTACAGCGGGTGGAGTATTCGCCTTTTCTTCAACATTAAGTCCGGTTATCACCCTTTTCTATAGCTGTTTTCTATTTCTTGTATGTAGACCAAAAATGAAGGAATTCTCTTGTTCTATAGCAATCGTGGGTTCAGGCATAGTCCTTGGAGCAGGGCTTGACTGTAGGGTTAAGAGAGCGTTGATCTTATCCATTAGAACCTTTTGGCTGCTTTCCGTTTTTGCTTGATCTCATTAACCATCTTATTCAACTCATCCCTAGTGACAATTTAGTGTTGGCAGGAGGATGCTGGTGCCTAATTTCCCAAGTTAGCACCACTTACTTTAATTTGTTGGGGATTAACATCTTCTCCAGCTATTATTGCCCCTATGGATCTTGTAGAGGCAGTTCTTCTTCTTTCAGAAGCCATTGATTCCAAGTGGTAGATTCTTTAGGCAAAGATTGGGGATCTAACTTTTGAAACTATGGGATCCAAAGTAGGTAGCTAGATCAGGATCCTGAGTTGGAGTTCTCAGTGAAAGCACCAAAATGTTAATCGAAGAAATGGATCAATGTCCTGGTTTGAGTTTGAAAGCACTAGCTCTCTTCTTACAGAGTAATAATACAGACAATAGGTATTGAAAAGGATAGTAAAAGAAAGACAAGATATTTTTATAGTGATTCAACTGTTAATGAAGCCTATGTCCACTTTATAGTTTTATTATATACTGATTGCTACTATACGAGTAGTGTTTGGTTACAAGGCTTTTGATTATCCTCAGCTAGATTGAATCCCCAGGGTTGGAATCCATTATAGAATCATACTGAACCCTTTGGAGATTGTTGTAATGGAGATGAAGAGTGAAGAAAGTTTCCATAAGAGCTTTAGCAGCCAATCTGGATAAGGTCCTCTTTGTGTTGCAGGTAGGATGATATGTATAGAGATTTGGAAGCCTTTCGGCCTGGCCAGTTCGTCAATTGCTTACAGGTGGATGTTGGAGGGTCTATAGGATTCTAGCTTGCAACCCGAGCCAAAAGCAATGATCACTAAGATCCATGGTCTATGGATCGCTAGCGATCCATAGATTTAACTTGTTCGCTCGCTCGCTATTGAAGGAGCTGCTATCTCCATCATTTCGCCACGCTAGGTCGCAAGTGCATCGTGCCTTCATAAGGATCGCTGGCGGTCCATTGTGACACTTAGTATATTTTTTGTTTTCTCTTCTAGGCTCCTTAGCTCATGTTTCTCTTAGCGAACCATCATGTTGCCTGGATCGCTAACGATCCATAAGGTATGGATCGCTAGCGATCCAAGTGCTTGGATTGTTCTTGGAGTTTGGAATGCTTTCATGGACTTTGTACCAACGTTATTCGCATTGTCTCGTAGCACGTTGCTCTATTTCGATGATGATCAACTAGCCAATCTAATAGATAGTTATGCTTAACCGCCAATTGGACCGAACGGATGCTGGTCCCTTGGTTTAATCAAATTCAACCGTTGCTTTATTAATATGATTTGGCTCTCTTTAATTTGTTGCTTTAACCCCTTTGGCTGAGTTCTGAGCCATTCTGACTTCATCAACTTATTCCGCTTTCTATTAGATCCTACTGGGTTAAAATCTCGTATAACGCTAAATAAAAATAAATTATCTGTTCCTTGTAATTTTATTAATAAATCTTTTTCTTTCTGTTAAACCAATTTATGGAGATCATAATGGAAAATCTTCTTAAGCAATTTAACTCCAGTAAATTAAATAAGGAAAGTATGTTCTAGTTACATATTTATGACTAGAATATATTTATCTACTAGTAGGTAGTTTTATTAGGTAGTTTATATGTGTTTATTGCGTTAATAAAGAAGAACGTCATTTATTCATGCGTTATTCTTGCCTAATGTTCATTAGTCTTTATTATATTTAGTGAAGCGAATAGGTAGAATTAGGAAATATAGCAATTCCTATTGACGGGGAATAAATTAGGAATTGCCAATAATTAATAGAAAATAAAAGATTGTAATGCCAATTAATGGGAAATAGTGGATGGGATTAGATTGGAGGTTACAATCGGTTAGTATGGGAATTAAAGACTGTAACTTCAATTAATGAGCAATTATAGAAAATGAATTTGGGAGTTACAATTAATAAGGACAAACGGATAAAAAAGGACTTACAAAAATGGAATAGATATAATAAGTTATTAATTTGAAAATAGTAACCACATATAAATGTCTTAGGTAATGTCTGTTGAGATTTTATGGAAAAATTAACATTTATAAGCATTAAAAGGGGATTTGTGGGTAGATAAGTATTTAAGGTAAATCTTATTGGCTTAAATAAAAGGGTAATAGTAAGGTAAGTCCAATATAGTACAAGTAAAGATTTAGGATGGTTAATTAGACTTAGTAGTTTAGTGATGCGAGGTCATTAGAATCACTTGATGGAAGACTGCCCTTCACTTTGAGGCTACTAGTAGTCGGGTGCACTTACTACTGATGTGAGATATCAATAATTCTATGACCCATGACTTTGTAGGAGATATGACCTTCTTTAGGGTTAGAGGTATTAAGTGGTTGTTTGAGGGCCCGCCTCTTTCCTAATTAAAAAGTATTAAATGGTCCGAATTTGGAATCAGAAGCGGTGAGGGATATCTCCATTGGGGTTCGCTTCTGGTTTGAGGTATTATGTGTCCGTTGGGTCCACCTCTCTCCTAAAAGGAAGTACTAAGCGTCACCTAGTGCCTAGGCTGGCTACACAATGGTAATTATAGAGGTCAGACTTGACTGTTGATGGAAGAATGGCCATGAGACGACATCAATATGACTAGAGTGTGATTTCCTAGCAGCTATGTCTAGCCTAGGGCCAATAAGGTCGATGAATGGATGAAACAGGATGTCATGATTATGAAGGTTGGCTTGATTAAGTAGAGGTCAACATATATAATTGATAAGTTGTAGAATATATGACATTCATAGGGTCCGCAAAGCAAGTGTGTAACGGCCCGTTATTTTGTACTATTCGCATCCGCATATGTCGGACTTGAATAATTCAAAATATCAAATTGTTAATTTAAATTTGGCAAAACTCAGATATACAGTAAATAAATAATCACAGAATCACAGATACAGAGTAATAATATGCAGCGGAAGTAAAAGAGATAGTAGTTCATGAAGCTACTATATAAATATATAAGATACATCAGAGTTAAATAAGTTACAACAGAAGTCTCGAATACAATAGTCAAATATAAGAATCAGAATACATCACTGGAATCATCGAATATCTGAAAGCTGGATAGATAGCTGGATCTCCAGGCGAAGCTCCAACTCCAAAGGTGTGTCTCAAAAGATGAACCACTCAGTCTGACCCGAGCGTAATGAAAAACACAAAACACTCGAGTCAGGATTAATATTCTCATATCAATAAATCCAACTCAAGTGGAATAGCAATCGAAATACAAGTAACTCAAAGGATGTTGGAATCACCATCCTCTAAGGATCCGTTAAACTATCTACTATGTAGTAGTGTACGCTAAATAGATAATGTCTATCAGTAATATAAAGTATCAAAATAGTGTTAAGGCGTTACCATTATCCCCCTTAACACATTTTTATACAAATGTCATAGTCTATACAGCACTGTAAACTCCACCGTAAACTAGTGGGATATCAGGGAGTACTCCATAGGTATAACACAAAAAAAATTCGTAGTGGTCGCGTATATAGGGATACAAGTATGACAAGGCACATGAGGCAATACCCAAGGTAGTGAAACTACCGTTTGCCTGATCCGGACTGGTGAGAACGCATCGCCGCAGCGATCGCAACACCGCGAAACAACACTCCTGACATTTCGAGGGTGCACCAATCAATGAACAAGTAATGAGTAGTTTTCGAAGAAGTGTGTTCGCTCGAGGTGGCTAACCCCATTTGGCCCGGCACGGCTCCTGATTTTAGTCATTTCCAATTTGACACAAGTGTCAAAGCTATCCATTATCGTTCTCTTTCATCAATCATCGCGTACATCATTCCAACCACTTCATTCTGGATCATCACTCCGCGTATAGTTATTAAAGTGGTTTTCGATTTGGACAGAGAGTATGTCCATAACCGATTCCGGTCTCTTTAATAACTTTCGTAATTATTACACCGATTGGTCGTTTAATATATTTCAAACCAAATCAATTTCAATTTCAATTAGAATTCGTAAACCAATTTCCAAAACTTACATTTCAAAACTTCTAAATTTCAAAGTCTTACAATTCAATTTCAATTTTTATTTAAAACAATTCAAATATTGATTCAAGTTCGTATATAGGTTTTATTCCAAAATCATTTAAATTGTTTAATTTTCATTCAAATCAATTTAAATCCATTTATCGATTTCATTCAATATTCGCTAAGCTAATTTATCATTTAAAACAATTTTCATTTAAATTCCAATTCATTTAAATCAGTTTCTTAAGTTCAATTTTATTATAACAAAACTTACAAATTTACTTAAATTCGATTCGTCAAATCATATTCCCAAAATTACAAGTCTTACATTTATTTCAATAAAACGCATTTTTTTTATTTCTTGTTAAAGAAATTCAGTTTCACTTATTTCTTCACTTAGTTACAAATTTCTAAAACTCAATTAATAAAGAAACTAAATTTCATATATTCGAGAAATTTAATTTCACTTATTAACTTACTTAAATTTTCCAAAGCTTAATTAATAAATAAAGAAACTCAATTTCATTTATTAACGAAGTTCAAATCCACTTATTCAAAAGTTCCATTTCTCTTATCAAAGAATTCAAATTTTTATTCAATTATCAAATAATTAAATCTTATTCAATTATTAAATAATTTAAATCTTAATTATTAATAATTTCAAAACTTAATAATCCCAAACTTGATTATCAATTCAACTTAATTATTAAATCATTCCAATTAATTATGAATTCATCAAATCATTCCAACTTAATTATAAATTCAACTTAATAATTACAAACTTAATTATAATTTCAAACTTAATTATAATTTCAAATTTAATTATTAAATGATTTCAAACTTAATAATTTCAAACTCAATTATAACTAATTCCAAGTTATTTACTAATAATTCCAAATTTAATTATTAAATAATTAAATTTCAACTAACGTTCTTTCATCAATTACTACGTTAATATTTGTTTCAGATTTCAATATTTACATTTCCCTTTCATAAAATTCAAACTCCAACTTCATTTCAAAACTTATTCTTTGCTCGAATAAAATCATTATTTTATTTTTAAATCAATTTATTGACCAATCCGATTTTATTTAATTCTCTATCCTAGGTCAAATTCATTTTGGGTATATATCATTTCAACCCGATTCCAATTTCAATTCAATATCAAGCATAATAAAGGGAACATGCAGTGTGATAACTGGGATGGTGTCAAAGTAAATAAACAAGCAATAACAACAATCAATAACAACAAGCAATAACAATCCAATAATTAATTCAAATAATCCCGAAATAACCGTATTAATTCACATTGTTGTTTGTGCAAATTAATATAATTATTTCTAGAATCTACACTATCATTTCATGTAGATTAAAGATTATTACACTAATTATTCATACGGTTCTTCTCTTGTCATTCGATTTCAATTTACACTACAACAATTAATCCAATATACGTTCAATGGTTCAAAGTGTAATTATCACTATTCTACATGTCAATTAATTTAACAATTAAAAGGGATCATATTTAACTAATCAAATTCAACATATATGTCGATTCTAATTTTAACTATCCTACGTCAAGTTCAATTGAATAACATTTATCACTTTATACATTACAATTTAACATCCAATATAAGCAACAATCAATCAATCGATTATCAACCACACTGTATTATCATCGCATAAAAATTAATAGATAGTGGTGTCCGATGTCATAAGTGAACAGATACAAGTAAAAGCATATATAACAGTGTAACTAACTAACAGCAGCACATTTCAATTGTCGTTTCAATTGAAATCAAATTTAATAAATAAAAGAACATTAATCGTGAGTGATTGCTCACCTTTCGGGTTAGAGAGGATGGACATTGAAATTTGTTACGAAACGCAAGCACGACTTCAGAAGCAAGGCCAAATATGCACGAATTTGACGGACACAGCTGATAACAAGGAATCGGTGGAATAATTAGAGTCGGCTTGACATAAACAGAATATATATATTATTATTTTATTATTTCCATGAAATCAATATTTAATTTAAAACAATATTAAAATAACATAAAAATTAACAATCATTGTTTTAACTAAACACATATATGAAATCAATATATGTACGTTATAATTTGAAGTAAGTTATAAATGCAAAATACTTATATTTTAAAACCAATAAATAAATAACCTAGGCAATGAACAAAATATGTAAACAAAGTATATATCTTAAAACATATAAGCAAACCTACACAGTATACAACTAGTATGCTCAAACCATCCAAAACATACGCGTATTAGCCATTTAAATTTAACTGGGACAAAACATAACTTTTTGTATAAATATAGGTTGCTTAAAAAATATAGAACTAATATAACATACTTGAACATATGTAATAGCAAAATATTTGTATGAAATACTTGTTTCCTCCTTTACAGCGCATATATGATACGCATCCCTTAAAATATCATACATCATATGTAAAATATCCCTTAAAAATCGAAGCTGCAAGTTGTAAATGAAAAATAACAAAGGAAACAAACGCAGCTTGTATATAAGTAAACTATTATAACCTTGTATAAAACTCAACATACAAACTAATAGATATATATAATTGCACACATGAAACACACATATTTATGATTTAACACTTCATATATACTGCACCCCTATACTACACTTAATAAACTGCGGCAAAACGTATATTAATATAACCTTTAAATCAAACCACCCGACAAATTTTTTTTTTTTTTTTTTTAAACTGATAAAGTAGAACAATACTTATTATAAGCTTAGTATTTAAAAGAAAAAGAAAAAAAAAATTAATTCCAAAGTGGTATATATATATACACAAATACATGCAACAAATATAAGTTTAACAGAAACCATATGCAGACCATGATATAAGGAATATAAAACAAAAATCAAAGTAGCCTCTGGATAAAATATTAAATACTTGTACACGTGATAAACAAAATCAGACACCTATACATATACGTTCAGCAAATTTAAATAAACTTCGTACAAGTGATAAAATGCTAGACACTTATACGCACTTACATATATAAGCTATTATACATATACAGAAAATATTTGATAAACTAAAATTTACCATCATTCTTCCCATATATATATGCACGCAGTCATACAATTGCTAGATGGACTAAAGAGGCACGCGGCAAAGGTTGTTCGGAGGGGAAGACATGGCGAAGCACCGGGTTGTCTCGTCTAGCAACTTGGTATGTTTGGTGTGGCTCGGCTGAAGGTTATGACTGTGCGTGTGGA
Source organism: Allium cepa (assembly GCA_030765085.1). Lineage (NCBI taxonomy): Eukaryota > Viridiplantae > Streptophyta > Magnoliopsida > Asparagales > Amaryllidaceae > Allium > Allium cepa. The sequence continues at coordinate 505,932,446 of CM060941.1, read as the reverse complement.
GGACAGTGAAACGCAAGATATGGGGTAACTTGCGGTGATGATCGAGCACAAGGCAGCGGTGAACGGGGAAAGGTCGAGGTGTTTTGCGTGTTGGCGGAGCTCGGTGATAAGGGAGAGAGAAGGGAAGGGACGGTACAGGTGCTTTGTGGTGGGAAGGAGCATGCATGTGGAGTGCAGGGAATATGAACAGAAGAAGAAGAGAGAATGGAAAGTGGGAAGTTGAAATGTTTTGTACGCATATGTGGCTTTTGAAGAAGATAAAAACTAAATACTCTAAAAGTAAAACTAAAAGTATTGAAACCAGTGAAACTAAAGTATAGTATGCGAATTTTTGGAAATATAAATGCAAGCTGGTGTTTAGTTTATACATTCAAAAATGAAAAGACACAAGGGTTCAAAAGACTCAACAAGCATCGGTAGAGCGAATCGCTGCAAGGTTTCGACGCGTACAAGATTTCCGGAATACAGCGACGAATACACTGTTGAGATCCGTCCGACGAGACGATCAAAATGGTATATAGATGTCAGTAGTATGATTGAATTATAAAAATTAGATTTTTTCTACTACGGAAAATGCAAAGAAAACGTAGAAAAATAAGATCGACGGAGCCAAAGATGTCCGAATTCGAAAAAACGACAAACTGACAACTTGCTCAAAAGATGTTTTAGAATTTTTCTATGTAAAAATATTTTGGTTTTGAAAACGTTTTATTTTCATCGCTTTTTAACTGATTAAATTGAAGTGAATTTGCGCACGAAATAAACTTTCATATTTTCGGACGAAAATTTACCAGTTGCTATGTTTAACTGGACGCGTTTCAAATATCGAATTTTCGTTGCAAAATTTTATTGTTTATTTTTATTTAATGAAAATTTTCATTTAACGCAAAACACACGTTTCTTTCGTTAAAATTATTAATTTGGTTTCTGTTATTGGTTATGACTATTTCATATTATTACATTACGTTTTAATATATATTACATTATTGGTCTTATCGAAATTTGTCGTCTACGAAATTGGTTTTGGATTTGTAACATATATACAAAGAGATTTCCATTTAATAAATCGTAAAATTTTATTTCTATCGGATTTTTATTTAATTTAGTATTTTAAAAGCGTTAAAAATACGGATCATTACAATCTCCCCCACTCGAAACTTTTCGTCCTCGAAAAGGAAGAAAGCAGGAGAATAGAAACCATCAAAAGAAAATAGACTTGAATTACATCATATTCAATTAATTTAAACCATATAAATTTCAATTTAAATAAATTTATATTCAACAAATTGTTTTTAAATTCAATATTTTCATTAAATTGATTTGATTTCACATTCATTAACGTTAGGTACAAAAGGTTTCTTTCAAATGAAATTCAATTTAAATTCAATTAATCCAAGATGTCTCATTAAGTTGATTTAATTTCAATTTATTAACTTTCAAAACAAAAGTTTTATTTAATTAATCGTATTTATTATTCGATTAACTTATTATTCCATTTATCTCCATAAACATTTTATAATTTTAAATATAAGTGAATCACATTTATCATACGCACTCCCATTTTATTTATGAAGACAATTTTATATTATATATAACCCAATTTTCTTAAATTAGCAGTTTCAAAGATCATAAATTTGAATAGTCATTTATTATACTCATACTTTATTCAAAATATTTAATTCTTTTTTATTCCAAATTATTATTAAATTTATTCCACTTAATATATCTTATCACATATATATTAAGTATATTTACATTTATCATAACTACTCAAATTTATTTTAAAAAAAAATTTCCTTTGATATCATTTATATTGTATAATATTCAATTACATAATTAACTTTTGAAAATTTAGGAAGGTTATATATAATGCAATTGAGTATTATACCGGTAAATTTCTAATTTAATTATTCAGGCTTAAATATTTATTCAAAACTTTGATTACATTTATAATTGAAATCATCTTTTTACCCAAATTTTAAGAATTAAATTTCCGATAACATCAAACAATTTAGAGATAAATAAATGTATACTATATCAAATAAAATTTTAAACCATACATCAATATATATTACAAATCAAATTATACTTTCAGAAATTCAACTCAATTTACTTTTAAAACAAACCGTAGCAAAGCTACAGAATGATCTCTCCACTTCGAAACTCGAAAATGAATGTCGATGATGCGGCCGTCATTACCGAAATTATTTTTCAGCGACAAAAAAGAAGAGCTATAATTTAATCATTTAAAATTCGACGAAAACCATTTCTATTCGAAAATATTTATATAATATACATTTTTAAAACTTTAAAACCATAGTTCGAAATTATCGGAAATTAAATTCTCAAATTATAATTTAAATACATCTCAAATTCCAAATCAAATAATAGCCAAGTTTTATAAATTCATTTATTTATATTATGAAATAGTCAATGGTTTATAAAACCATAAATGAAAATTAAATATTAACATTTCGGACAACAGTTTCATTAACATTTTAATTTCATAAAATTTTATACTTATATATAATAAAATCATTCAATATTATTTTATTTACTAAATTTGAAAACAATATTGTGTCCGTTTGCTCTGCTCAAGCGTTTTAGAAATTCTATCGATAGCGTTGATCAGACGAATCGATCGAAAATCTAAATCAACATCAACAACTCAAACAACACAATATATATAAAACATTTTAGTATAAATACAAACACACTCTCTCTCTCTCGACGATACGAGGATGGATTTCAAAATAAGTATAGAGATTCAAATTTGATGGAAATCAAATCAAAGAGAATTTTGATTCGATGATAAGTTCGAAACAGAAGATAAGATAATTAAATTTACAGAATCGGGAGATGGATAAGCTTATTTAATTCACGGGCAACCTTAACCGGATCGACCGTGACTTCAATAATTAGATCGATGTAGAATTTCGAGGCAAATCTACATACGATCTCAAGAGATAGAATTCAGGTATAGCAGGAGATAGATAGCATCGAAAACCGAGGATACAGAAATCTTCGGTAAATCGATGTCTATTGTAAATGAGTTTCACCCATTTACAGATAAATTTGAGATTGGTGAGACCGCCGACTCACTATAAAGATCATTCGAAGTGGAGTTATGGGGTACTCCAGAATCAAAAGAAGATAAATAGTGAGAGATATGAATGAATTTTGAGACCGCAGAGAACGTTCCAAAATTCAAAGGAATTGAGTTAAAAGGAAGAGATTGAAACTCGAGTGGGAGTGATTTTGCAAATACATTTACCCTTTATGCTAAGTTTTGCCTAGAGCTACCAAAAGCTCTGATACCAACTGTAACGGCCCGTTATTTTGTACTATTCGCATCCGCATATGTCGGACTTGAATAATTCAAAATATCGAATTGTTAATTTAAATTTGGCAAAACTCAGATATACAGTAAATAAGTAATCACAGAATCACAGATACAGAGTAATAATATGCAGCGGAAGTAAAAGAGATAGTAGTTCATGAAGCTACTATATAAATATATAAGATACATCAGAGTTAAATAAGTTACAACAGAAGTCTCGAATACAATAGTCAAATATAAGAATCAGAATACATCACTGGAATCATCGAATATCTGAAAGCTGGATAGATAGCTGGATCTCCAGGCGAAGCTCCAACTCCAAAGGTGAGTCTCAAAAGATGAACCACTCAGTCTGACCCGAGCGTAAAGAAAAACACAAAACACTCGAGTCAGGATTAATATTCTCATATCAATAAATCCAACTCAAGTGGAATAGCAATCGAAATACAAGTAACTCAAAGGATGTTGGAATCACCATCCTCTAAGGATCCGTTAAACTATCTACTATGTAGTAGTGTACGCTAAATAGATAATGTCTATCAGTAATATAAAGTATCAAAATAGTGTTAAGGCGTTACCATTATCCCCCTTAACACATTTTTATACAAATGTCATAGTCTATACAGCACTGTAAACTCCACCGTAAACTAGTGGGATATCAGGGAGTACTCCATAGGTATAACACAAAAAAAATTCGTAGTGGTCGCGTATATAGGGATACAAGTATGACAAGGCACATGAGGCAATACCCAAGGTAGTGAAACTACCGTTTGCCTGATCCGGACTGGTGAGAACGCATCGCCGCAGCGATCGCAACACCGCGAAACAACACTCCTGACATTTCGAGGGTGCACCAATCAATGAACAAGTAATGAGTAGTTTTCGAAGAAGTGTGTTCGCTCGAGGTGGCTAACCCCATTTGGCCTGACACGGCTCCTGATTTTAGTCATTTCCAATTTGACACAAGTGTCAAAGCTATCCATTATCGTTCTCTTTCATCAATCATCGCGTACATCATTCCAACCACTTCATTCTGGATCATCACTCCGCGTATAGTTATTAAAGTGGTTTTCGATTTGGACAGAGAGTATGTCCATAACCGATTCCGGTCTCTTTAATAACTTTCGTAATTATTACACCGATTGGTCGTTTAATATATTTCAAACCAAATCAATTTCAATTTCAATTAGAATTCGTAAACCAATTTCCAAAACTTACATTTCAAAACTTCTAAATTTCAAAGTCTTACAATTCAATTTCAATTTTTATTTAAAACAATTCAAATATTGATTTAAGTTCGTATATAGGTTTTATTCCAAAATCATTTAAATTGTTTAATTTTCATTCAAATCAATTTAAATCCATTTATCGATTTCATTCAATATTCGCTAAGCTAATTTATCATTTAAAACAATTTTCATTTAAATTCCAATTCATTTAAATCAGTTTCTTAAGTTCAATTTTATTATAACAAAACTTACAAATTTACTTAAATTCGATTCGTCAAATCATATTCCCAAAATTACAAGTCTTACATTTATTTCAATAAAACGCATTTTTTTTATTTCTTGTTAAAGAAATTCAGTTTCACTTATTTCTTCACTTAGTTACAAATTTCTAAAACTCAATTAATAAAGAAACTAAATTTCATATATTCGAGAAATTTAATTTCACTTATTAACTTACTTAAATTTTCCAAAGCTTAATTAATAAATAAAGAAACTCAATTTCATTTATTAACGAAGTTCAAATCCACTTATTCAAAAGTTCCATTTCTCTTATCAAAGAATTCAAATTTTTATTCAATTATCAAATAATTAAATCTTATTCAATTATTAAATAATTTAAATCTTAATTATTAATAATTTCAAAACTTAATAATCCCAAACTTGATTATCAATTCAACTTAATTATTAAATCATTCCAATTAATTATGAATTCATCAAATCATTCCAACTTAATTATAAATTCAACTTAATAATTACAAACTTAATTATAATTTCAAGCTTAATTATAATTTCAAATTTAATTATTAAATGATTTCAAACTTAATAATTTCAAACTCAATTATAACTAATTCCAAGTTATTTACTAATAATTCCAAATTTAATTATTAAATAATTAAATTTCAACTAACGTTCTTTCATCAATTACTACGTTAATATTTGTTTCAGATTTCAATATTTACATTTCCCTTTCATAAAATTCAAACTCCAACTTCATTTCAAAACTTATTCTTTGCTCGAATAAAATCATTATTTTATTTTTAAATCAATTTATTGACCAATCCGATTTTATTTAATTCTCTATCCTAGGTCAAATTCATTTTGGGTATATATCATTTCAACCCGATTCCAATTTCAATTCAATATCAAGCATAATAAAGGGAACATGCAGTGTGATAACTGGGATGGTGTCAAAGTAAATAAACAAGCAATAACAACAATCAATAACAACAAGCAATAACTATCCAATAATTAATTCAAATAATCCCGAAATAACCGTATTAATTCACATTGTTGTTTGTGCAAATTAATATAATTATTTCTAGAATCTACACTATCATTTCATGTAGATTAAAGATTATTACACTAATTATTCATACGGTTCTTCTCTTGTCATTCGATTTCAATTTACACTACAACAATTAATCCAATATACGTTCAATGGTTCAAAGTGTAATTATCACTATTCTACATGTCAATTAATTTAACAATTAAAAGGGATCATATTTAACTAATCAAATTCAACATATATGTCGATTCTAATTTTAACTATCCTACGTCAAGTTCAATTGAATAACATTTATCACTTTATACATTACAATTTAACATCCAATATAAGCAACAATCAATCAATCGATTATCAACCACACTGTATTATCATCGCATAAAAATTAATAGATAGTGGTGTCCGATGTCATAAGTGAACAGATACAAGTAAAAGCATATATAACAGTGTAACTAACTAACAGCAGCACATTTCAATTGTCGTTTCAATTGAAATCAAATTTAATAAATAAAAGAACATTAATCGTGAGTGATTGCTCACCTTTCGGGTTAGAGAGGATGGACATTGAAATTTGTTACGAAACGCAAGCACGACTTCAGAAGCAAGGCCAAATATGCACGAATTTGACGGACACAGCTGATAACAAGGAATCGGTGGAATAATTAGAGTCGGCTTGACATAAACAGAATATATATATTATTATTTTATTATTTCCATGAAATCAATATTTAATTTAAAACAATATTAAAATAACATAAAAATTAACAATCATTGTTTTAACTAAACACATATATGAAATCAATATATGTACGTTATAATTTGAAGTAAGTTATAAATGCAAAATACTTATATTTTAAAACCAATATATAAATAACCTAGGCAATGAACAAAATATGTAAACAAAGTATATATCTTAAAACATATAAGCAAACCTACACAGTATACAACTAGTATGCTCAAACCATCCAAAACATACGCGTATTAGCCATTTAAATTTAACTGGGACAAAACATAACTTTTTGTATAAATATAGGTTGCTTAAAAAATATAGAACTAATATAACATACTTGAACATATGTAATAGCAAAATATTTGTATGAAATACTTGTTTCCTCCTTTACAGCGCATATATGATACGCATCCCTTAAAATATCATACATCATATGTAAAATATCCCTTAAAAATCGAAGCTGCAAGTTGTAAATGAAAAATAACAAAGGAAACAAACGCAGCTTGTATATAAGTAAACTATTATAACCTTGTATAAAACTCAACATACAAACTAATAGATATATATAATTGCACACATGAAACACACATATTTATGATTTAACACTTCATATATACTGCACCCCTATACTACACTTAATAAACTGCGGCAAAACGTATATTAATATAACCTTTAAATCAAACCACCCGACAATTTTTTTTTTTTTTTTTAAACTGATAAAGTAGAACAATACTTATTATAAGCTTAGTATTTAAAAGAAAAAGAAAAAAAAAATTAATTCCAAAGTGGTATATATATATAAACAAATACATGCAACAAATATAAGTTTAACAGAAACCATATGCAGACCATGATATAAGGAATATAAAACAAAAATCAAAGTAGCCTCTGGATAAAATATTAAATACTTGTACACGTGATAAACAAAATCAGACACCTATACATATATGTTCAGCAAATTTAAATAAACTTCGTACACGTGATAAAATGCTAGACACTTATACGCACTTACATATATAAGCTATTATACATATACAGAAAATATTTGATAAACTAAAATTTACCATCATTCTTCCCATATATATATGCACGCAGTCATACAATTGCTAGATGGACTAAAGAGGCACGCGGCAAAGGTTGTTCGGAGGGGAAGACATGGCGAAGCACCGGGTTGTCTCGTCTAGCAACTTGGTATGTTTGGTGTGGCTCGGCTGAAGGTTATGACTGTGCGTGTGGAGGACAGTGAAACGCAAGATATGGGGTAACTTGCGGTGATGATCGAGCACAAGGCAGCGGTGAACGGGGAAAGGTCGAGGTGTTTTGCGTGTTGGCGGAGCTCGGTGATAAGGGAGAGAGAAGGGAAGGGACGGTACAGGTGCTTTGTGGTGGGAAGGAGCATGCATGTGGAGTGCAGGGAATATGAACAGAAGAAGAAGAGAGAATGGAAAGTGGGAAGTTGATATGTTTTGTACGCATATGTGGCTTTTGAAGAAGATAAAAACTAAATACTCTAAAAGTAAAACTAAAAGTATTGAAACCAGTGAAACTAAAGTATAGCATGCGAATTTTTGGAAATATAAATGCAAGCTGGTGTTTAGTTTATACATTCAAAAATGAAAAGACACAAGGGTTCAAAAGACTCAACAAGCATCGGTAGAGCGAATCGCTGCAAGGTTTCGACGCGTATAAGATTTTCGGAATACAGCGACGAATACACTGTTGAGATCCGTCCGACGAGACGATCAAAATGGTATATAGATGTCAGTTGTATGATTGAATTATAAAAATTAGAATTTTTCTACTACGGAAAATGCAAAGAAAACGTAGAAAAATAAGATCGACGGAGCCAAAGATGTCCGAATTTGGAAAAACGACAAACTGACAACTTGCTCAAAAGATGATTTAGAATTTTTCTATGTAAAAATATTTTGGTTTTGAAAACGTTTTATTTTCATCGCTTTTTAACTGATTAAATTGAAGTGAATTTGCGCACGAAATAAACTTTCATATTTTCGGACGAAAATTTACCAGTTGCTATGTTTAACTGGACGCGTTTCAAATATCGAATTTTCGTTGCAAAATTTTATTGTTTATTTTTATTTAATGAAAATTTTCATTTAACGCAAAACACACGTTTCTTACGTTAAAATTATTAATTTGGTTTCTGTTATTGGTTATGACTATTTCATATTATTACATTACGTTTTAATATATATTACATTATAGGTCTTGTCGAAATTTGTCGTCTACGAAATTGGTTTTGGATTTGTAACATATATACAAAGAGATTTCCATTTAATAAATCGTAAAATTTTATTTCTATCGGATTTTTATTTAATTTAGTATTTTAAAAGCGTTAAAAATACGGGTCATTACAAAGTGGGTTCCATCGGGTCGGCATAACAAGTAGAATGGACGGGGTCGACATGGAATATATGGTGGAACAAGTCGGCACAGTGTATAACAACGTTCAGTTCGGCGTAGTGAGTGACATCCACCAGGTCGGCTTAATGTGCAGATTGTTTCTGTTCGGCATAGTGTGTGGTGGATCATGTCAACATAATGTGCAAATTTAGGTTTTATGCAGTCCGTTTAGTTCATATCGATCCTCTTCGTATCCATCTATTCGCATCGATCTGGGCACGTGCCTACAAATTGACGTGGCACTTAGTCCTCAGATCGATCCACTTTTCATGTCGAGTGACTAAGTCTTTCATTGGAGTGTAACTTGTTCGCATCGATCACTTCTACCTTGTTCGCATCGATTGATTGTTCTGTTCATATCGATCGTTGTTGCACTATTCCTATCGATCGATTGTTCTGTTCTTATCGATCGTTACCGCATTGTTCATGCTTTGTTTTTGACGGATACGAACGGATGGATGCAAAATAGTGGATACGAACAGATGGATGTGTGATGGATACGAACAGATGGATGCGAAATGATGGATACGAACAGATGGATGCGTGTAAGTTGATTTCCTTCGTTTGCGTCGATCATATCTTGAGCATATGAACTTAGATTGACTTGAAATTCAAAATGTAGTCTTTTATAGCTTTTTTGGTCATGTCATATCAATTGTAGCTCAATCTGGACTCGAACAAAATTTACCAATATCCATACTAGACTTATGTATTAACGATCTCCAGGACGAAATATTCTTGGTTTTCAGTCACGTTCATGGTGTCACGGCCTTGCCAAAAGGCGGGATAACATTTGCCCTCAAAACATGTCTTTCGGTAAAAAGCATGTTTTGAATAGCTTCAAAACCAATGTTGCGAGTCCATGTTCTATCCATAGCTTTAGTACCCTCAATCGAGTTTGTGGCTATTCGAAGCCGATATCTAATTCCAAATCCAGTAACCATATCTTCAGTTAATTTCTTGTCCATTCAAACCCATTAATTGAGTTTTAATCCATCCTTATTCAATAATCAGTGATTAAATCTGTGACCCTTCGGGGTCGATGCTCAAATTTGAGACCGTTACGGGCCTTTGTTCAAATCTTTTAGCTGTTCGAAGCCGAATCAGTATCTATTTCAACTTGTGGAAGTTGGTAATCGAATCCTATGGCCTCTCTAGACCATTGACGGCCCCTTTGAACCCTTGCTAAGTCCATCCCAAACTTAGAGATCGAATAGAAAGATCCTGTCGTGCTCCGGTGTTTCTTTCTATCCCTTGCACTCTGGCCCCAGCAAGGGCATATAGCTCCTTCTAGACCGATCATAGCCTCCCTTGCTCTTGTTGGATCCCATCCTGTCACTCTCCGGTGAAGGGGAAAAAGTGTCGAGTGAGTCGAACCTGTCGCTCTCTAGCGAAGCGGCGGCACTCTCTGCACTCCGGTTCAGCGTCCTTGAACATTAAGAGGTGTCCTGGCCTAAATCCTAGGCCGATTGTAGCCACTCCGGGCTCTTATCAAACCCCGATCCAATCACTCTTCAGTGAATGGGGAATGACATTAAGTGAGTTGATCCTATCGCTTTCCGACAAAGCAACTCACTTATTGCACTCCAGACCCCATCTCTCTGGGTAGGGTCACAAAGTGATTAATTTCAAATCAACTTTCAATATTCATCCTTTAACTTTTCGGTCAAAGGTTTATTTTATGAAATTCAAGTTTATTTATTAAATTAAAATTCCAAATGTTCAATCACAAACAAAGGAAAAGTTAAATACCGACTCTTTGGGCAGAGTGTTTTATTGCCATCTCAAAGCATGCTTGGGGATTTCTCCGGTTTCCTTACATGTGTAAAGGGAATAGCCGTTTTATTTTAAAATAAAATCTAAGAAATTTATGTAATCGACTAAAGTTCAAGTCCTGAACTTGGCCTTTGTCATCGTGATCAATTAATGACGAGTCGTGATCCCGATCCACGATTAGTGGGTGCAGGCGGTAGTTTCTTAAGTCCTATGGCCACTATCCGATCTCTCACGTATTATGGTAATCTACCACTTCTGACATGCTCTTTCACCTCATCCTTCAAATGGCGGCATTTATCAGTAGTATGCCCTTCCAACTCATGGAATAGGTAGTAGTTTCCACTTCTATGTTCCCGTTCTATGGAATCTCTCCTGGGTGGTTTCCGATAGGGGAGCTACCCCCGAGTCTCTGTGTAAATATGTTCTAGGTTTTCCATCAAGTCAGCGTATTGTTTGAATCTGGGTTCTCGGAATTTTATCTGTTTGTCAGGACCATCGTATCTGTCATCCCGCTTCTACTTTGCTTTGTCTGTTCCAGACTGTTGTTTTAGAGGTTCCTTCGCCTTGCACGACGTTTATTTCCTACCTCTCGACGCATGAATCCTCTAACCGAATGAATCTTTCTGCTTCATGATAGAATTCTCTAAGGTCCTGTGGCGAATGTCTAGCTAGCGAATCCTTGAACTCTGTACCTTCTGCAACTCCAGCTACCACCGTCATCAAAATCATCGATGAATCCGGGCGATCTACTGAAGTCACAGTCGCATTGAATCGTTATAGAAATTCTCTTATGGACTCTCCGGTCCTCTGTTTCATCGACACTAAGGTCATTACACTCTTGGGTCGCATCACATAAACGCTAAACTTCCTCATGAAGCATTCCACCAGCTCACCCCATGATCTGATTGATCTACTCCCTAGCCGCATGAACCAAAGCGCGGCCAAATCTACCAAATATAGTAGGAAACATCATGCCATCACTTCCTCGGATGCCTCCAACACTTCCATATGCCTGATATTTCTGGTAATATGCATGGTCGGGTCTGACTTTCCATCATAAGCTTCCAGCGTGGATGTAACGACCCGAAAATTTCCGTCAGTTAAATTTCGTCATTTTTAATAAGATTAGATAATTTAACTTTAGAAAGAAGTAAAGATTTGTAATTTATAATGAAGCATATGTTGAAAAGGAAATGAAACCATAGGAATTTAAGCTAAGTATTAACAGTTGATATAAAATGACGAATAAATTTGAAGTAATGTAAATGGTTATACTAGGATAAGAAGAGAATATAGGGAAACAAGGGTAAGTTGTGAATTTATTTAAATGAATTAATATTATTAGATAGTAAATTGAATTAAATCAATGTCCTGTATGGTAGTAAAGAAAGCTTTTAAAGGAAAACCTTTAATTTATAAATGAAAATCAATGCATTAAATTAGGTGTAACTGAATGTATGCAAATAATTTTGTAAGAATAAGTTAATAAACAATTTATTTGCACATACCCGATTTAAATTGGAATAACAGAAAGGACAAGAACTTGATTTGCCTAGGCATTTATATATTTATAAACTATAACTAAATAGAAAGTTTGGTAGTAAATAGGATATAAGAAGACAAAGGAAACTAGTAAATTAACAAATGAATTCATAATAATAAGTAGTAATTAATGCATATATATTTGGCATTAGTGATAATTACAAAACTTTACCCATTTATCTAATTTATTTAATTAAATCTAAATCTATGGCAACATTGTTGTAATGATGGTTGTAAGTGAATTTGAATGTAAAAGGGTAACAATTATTTAGGTTAACCATTTTGAGTATATTAAGTTAAGAATGGCAATCGATTGAAATAAATCTAAATTAATTATTTTGTTTGGTTAATGTGTTCTAGTTAATAAAGGGGAATTTATAAGAAATTGAAGCATGCACTAATGAAATGTATTATAATTCAAATGTTATTTATACCCATAAAATGTCTATTTACTGAATAGAAAGATTTTAAATCAATAAGCGAATTTATTGAGGTTCCAATTTATAATTTATAACATTTAATGTAGACTCAATTACAATTAATTGACTTAAATCGTGTAGTTAGCGTAGATTTGTTTTGTAATTGGAGTAGTTAATTCTATAAGGTGAAGTTAATGCTAATTCTATTTATAATTGGACCATTTGTTGATATAGATTATAGAAAGCAAGACGTATAAATTTAATTAAAGTATCAACATTCAACAATTGTAATTATTGAAAATTAAAATGGAATTTGAGGATAATAAGGTGAAACCATGAACAAATGTTAGTGCATCCTTATTACTGGTAAAAGATGAGAATATAAAAGTTTGAAAATCAAAAATAGGTTTTTGAAAACTTAATTTATAATTTCTAAATATAAGGAAGTGGAGAAATTAACACTGCAATGGATAGACTTATCAGCTTTTAATTTACATCTAAATTTGTTTAGATCAATTTGGAAATTAATAAAATTGTGGATATATTTTGAAACGTAAACAAAACGTCTAGATTTACATTTGTAAATACGTTTAAAATAAAATGTAAATGATGAGGAATTTATTTATTTCCTAAATCCGTAACGTGTGTAATTAATATTATTTATCTTTTGGGACCACTTCCGTTTGCACGTTAAAATTCGTGCACACCTATTCTTTTGCGATCTATCTATAAATAGACGATCAAAAACCCTAGCCTCCATCTTCTATCATTTGTCTGTACGTTCTTTTCTTCAACTCCTTCTCCTCCTCAAATGGATGCAAACCTAGATCTATTTCTATTCAAATTTCAAATGAAAATTCAAACATCTCAGAAAAATTCCCAAAAAATAATATGTTGTAGATTTCATCCATACGAATCTACGCTCAGTCTCTGTTTTGGAAATCGATACTCGAGTCAGCGGCAAATCGCGGTCAAAATCAAGAAATTCGAAACCTAAGTCAATTTGGGCGTTTTGATTTGGAGCGACTATTTGCAAATTGGTTTCTGGGTATTGGAGAGCTCGGCTAGGGAAGTCGTAATAGTGGAGGCGCGTCACCATCTGGTGGCCTGGGGCGGTCTAAAGGCACGGTCAAAGATGGGGAGGGCGTGCGTTGAAATGGGTTCATTCCCTGGACGAGCATACGTGAGTTGAGAAGAAGCTTTATGACGTGGCAAGCTTTAATTAGGTTGTTGTTTAATTTTGTTTTATTTAATTTTTGTTTCAACTCATTAAAATTGAATAACTTTCTCATACGACCTCGTATTCACGCGAGATTTTTTTATTAGGATCGAAATTAAATTCCAGATCTATTGGCGCTGGTTTGGACAGATTTGGAGACTGTGAAATTTTTGGGTTTAAATCGAATTTAAATTCGATTTAAATTCAAAAGGTGAGTGTTTTAACCCACTCACAACATCTAAAACTTCTTATGTCTGTTAAGTTAATTTTAGATATGAGTAGAAATTTATTTATGACTGTTTGGCATGTTTTATTCATTATCTCTGTTAAATTGCATTTATTTAATTTAACTGTTAATTTATTTTATTTATTGCATATAAATTTGACAGTTAGAATTTATTTATTTGCATATTAACTGCCAGTCATAGTTATGTTAAATTTTTATTTCATATCAACTGACAGTTAAATTTGAAATTATTTTTGCATATAAACTGCTAGTAATAGTTATTAAATTTATTATTGAATATAAACTGTTAGTTAATACCTGTTATTTATTACCTGTATAATTTATATGCTTTATATCGATGATTGTTTAAATTTGATGATGATTGCAAATAATGGTTGATGATTGATATTTTGATGAATGGATGCTATATTTTATATTGTATAAACTGCAAGTTATCATGCATTTCATTCATTCGGGATTACGGTTTGAAATGATATACAACCGCATTTTTATTTTAAATTGCGGATTGAAATGATAAACATCCGTATCACTTGACCATAGGGTAGAAAATTTTATACAGGCACTGCGGTATATATATATATATATATAAATATTTTGAAATGTTTTTTTATGATTTTGTAAAGTTATATATATATGGTTTATGGGATATTGATTTGGTTATTGATAAAGGTTATTATATATATATAGTAAATTTCCGGTTTTTATGCTTTGTATAAATTTGATTTGAAGTTTAAAATTAAGTTTGATTTTAAGATCAAATACGATTAAGCATTTATTTAAAATTTAATTTCTGGAGTTTCATTGACTTAAAAGAGAATAAGGTTGGAAGATGAATATTAAGTTAAACTGGAATTAAATAAAAAGTTAGAATTTTTAAAGGATATGATTTTATAACTTGATTTGTGTAGAGTGATCTAAATGAATATCAGGTTGATTTAAATGAATATATAATAAATGGAAAGATTTTCCAGTTATGTGAAGTTAAAGGTTTTTCTTAAATTATATTGAATTCATTAAGTAAATATTTCAAGTCTAAATAATAAGTAATTGAATGGGATTGTCAAATGAGTTTGTTTTGAAATGGTGGAATATTTAAAGCTTTGAAACATAAGAATTGAAATGGTATTTGGAAGTTTAAATCGATACTTGAAAATTTATTTGTAAAATCTAAAGAAGCTATAGTGTTTTATAAAGTAATTTAATATTTAACCATTTAAGAAATGGAAATTTTGTTTCGAAGTTATCATTTTCAAGGTAGTATGATTTGAGAATATTATATTCAAGAGTTTTGATTTCTAAATATTTTACTTTGAAAATCCTATGATTTTGGAAAGGAATATATATTGGAAAATAAAAATGACATTATATGATTTGGGTCTAAATGATATCGTATTGATTTGGGGTTTTAAAAATATAAATGATATCGTATTTATATGGGTTTTAGATGGATATTTTATTATGGTTTTAAAAGTATAATTTTTTTTAAAATAACCGCGGTGTTATAATAACGATTGGTTGGCAAAGAAACCGGGATCGGATATGGACATACTCTCTGTCGATACCGAAAACCACTTTGACTAACCGTGTACGCGGTGGAGATTCCAGAATGAAGTAGGTTGGGGGCGGCGTTTCCTGTAAGGTAAGTACGTGGACCCAACTTCCGTGAGTTGGCATAAGGTGGCTAAAACAGGAGCGATCGACGGGTTAATAAGGTAGCACCTTTGATCGGACACATCCCTTCGATATTATACTTTGACTCTTGGATTGATTCGGTGGCCACTTTTGATTTTTATTTGGGGGTGTGGCTCGAGGTGGGCGGTAGCTGCGGCTATGCGTTACCACCGACCCGGAAGCGTAATTGGTATATCTACCCTGGCATTGCCTAGTTGTGCCGTGTCACCTACCCTAGCGCGCCTTATACGATTTTGGTTTTGTACCATACCTATGGAGTGCCCTCTGACGACGCCCAGTACGGGGGAGATTACGGTACTGTATAGACTATGAGAATATATAAATGTGTTAAGGTGGAAAATGTAAAGCCTTAACACTATTTAAAAGTAAGTTTATTTTATAAAAAGACACTATTATAATAGCGCAATATACTACATAGTAAATAGTTTAACGGATCCTTAGGAGATGTAAATCCTGAGCATCTCTTGAGTTACTACACTCATATTTATTTCTGTTAATTTAACTCACATAAGATCTTTTTGTTCTGACTCGAGTGTTTTGTCTTTTCAAATTCGCTCGGGTCAGTCCGAGCGTTTCAGGATTTAAAGTTTAGCTCTGGAGGACGAAGACGAAGATTTGTAGTATTACTATTATTATTTATCTAGTGCACTACACACTGTTTCGCTGCATTGTTATTGGTATGTGTAACTCTGATATGTATTATATAAATGTTTGTAAACAGTTTTATAAACTGTATATTTTATTATTATATTTTATCCTTCCGCTGTGAGATTCTATTTTGTTTATTTCTTCTCTGTTTTTCTTATTTACCCCATAACAATCTGCCCTTCCGTATGGTTTGAATCGGCATGTGTGTTGATTTGAAGCGTGCGAAATGGATGGACGTTACAGTTGGTATCAGAGCTTTGGTTTAGCGATAAACCTTAGCTTTGTGGGGTTTGCCTCTTTATTAATAGGGTAGTAATACCCTATGGGAGTCACTGAGTGTATATATGAGAGAGCGTATTTGTTAGTGCTATAAAAAGGTTTTAATATTGTGTTAGTTTGTTCCGTTTTGTATTTATAAATTCTGGTTGGTGCATGGGACGCTGTGACATCAATAGGGATTTCTAAACACTTAATGGGACATACCGACATAATATTTGTTTTTAATATAGGTGAATGAAATAACTTCGCCTATTATATTTTCTATATATAAAATATTTTATTAAGGTATTATATATATATATATTGTTGGTTGCAATAGATTGGTTGTTAGGAATAAAATTTTAAATAATAGGTAAAATGAGATTGAAATTAAAATCAATGAAATTTGGAAATTTTAGAACTTAAGTCCGTGATTTTGGAAATTTGCTTTCAAAGGATTTATGAATTATAATAATTTTTTTTATAAGTATTTTCTTATATAAATATTTAGTATAATTTGGAAGAATTGTTTTAAAGAAGATTTTGGAGAAAATAAGTTATGTACTTTCCTCTCTGTCGTTGGAAAATAATTTCAGTGATGACGGCCGCATCATCAACTTCTATTTTCGAGTTTCGAAGGGGAAGGCCACTGTAGTAATTCTACTGCAGCTTTATTTTGAAAATATCTAAATTTTTAATTGTTTTAAATAAAACTAGAGGTATATAAGTTACAAGAATATATTTATCTATTAAAATTTAACCCGGTATTTAATTCTTAATTTCCATTAATTAATTGTTTCAATTATGGTAGTGAAACAGAATTTAATTAATAATTGAAACCCTAAATAAAATAAGAGACTTAAATGCTAAGTTATAAAGGAAGTTAAAATTTTAACTTATAAGAAAATGGTAAAGATCTATTGAACAATGAATGAATTAAAGAATTGACATAACTTGTATAAGTTCAATTGCATTTTCTTTAACATATATAACTTACCAAATATGAAAAGTTGAAATGTTAAATAAGAAGATTGGAATAGAATATTATACAAGTAGAAATTTTGAAAATAATGAAGTATTCAATGAATTGCTATTATAAATAAGAATTTAATGGTATAAACTTAAGTTATAATTGAAATTTTACTAAAATTAAAGGTAAGTATTATAAATAGGTCATTTTAAACTTAAGTAAATAAAATGAAATTCTTTAATAAATAAGGATTGATGTGTATGGTTATAAACTCAAGTATGATTTAAATGCTACTAGCTGAGTATAATGGAAAGTAGATAATATACATAAATGACTGCAAACCATAGTTAATGAATAAATAAAATCCTTTACTTATAAGAATGAATGTTATAAGGTTAAGAATTTAAGTGTAATTAAAAATGATTACTATAATTAAATATAATAGAAATGTAAGCATTAAATAAATGATTGGAAGTGAGAAGTGCATTAAATGTAATAAAATAAAAGAGACTTACATAACCTAAATAAAATAAAAATGAATAATGGTAAGTAATAAGTAGAAATGAGGAAACAACCATTTAATGAGAAATAAAATTTGAAGTTTGTTAGAAATAAATGTAAATTATAAAAAAAGGAAAATTTATGTAGTTTGAATAAAAGAAAGGAAATCAAACAATTAAAGTATGTAATGAATTTATATAAGTTGAATTGATTTGTTGGTTTAAATCGATATTGTTTGCTTTGTAGTTGGCTGGGTAAGGAAATTTGAAGTTATTGGATGAATAAATAATCTATTTCTGTCCCATCTAAGACTGCTGAGTAAATGATGCACTGGATAGTTATTTTTCATTCCGTACCATTCCAAGTTTTGAACCCGAACAACTATTTGTTTGTTTGATTGAATGATTGTTTGTTTTGTTTGTTAAAATTGATGGTTGTTGTATTGATTTGTTGTTAGCGATTGAAACCACTTAAATATTTCACTATACATAAATAGTTAATCTTTTGGATTTTTATAAGAGAAATGCAGGTTGTGGAAGCAACTGATACTGCTTTTGGTTCCATAATAATAAGCGTAAATTGCCCGACAAATAGGTACGTTTCGGATTTCGGTTTATAGCGCTATTTTGTATATTTTTCCCGTGTTGGGATATACTATTTTGAATATTCTATATGATATTTTGTGATATTTTAATATTATATTTTCTTCCGAACCTCTCCGTACAAAGGAGACTCTGCCAAAATTTTCTGTAAATTTTGGACTTAGAATTATGTTGAAAATGTTTTCCAAACTTTAATTATTTAAGTTTAAAAGGATATAATGATTATAAAATGGGTATATTTATTTAAGGTAATAAATTTAGTAAATTATTGTTTATAAGTTAATATTTAAAATAAGATGTACTGTTTATTAAATTCTTCCTTCCCTTTTCTATTTCCTTTTCGGGGACGAAAAGTTTTGAGTGGGGGAGAGTGTAACGACCCGAAAATTTCCGTCAGTTAAATTTCGTCATTTTTAATAAGATTAGATAATTTAACTTTAGAAAGAATTTATGATTTATAATTTATAATGAAGCATATGTTGAAAAGGAAATGAAACCATAGGAATTTAAGCTAAGTATTAACAGTTGATATAAAATGACGAATAAATTTGAAATAATGTAAATGGTTATACTAGGATAAGAAGAGAATATAGGGAAACAAGGGTAAGTTGTGAATTTATTTAAATGAATTAATATTATTAGATAGTAAATTGAATTAAATCAATGTCCTGTATGGTAGTAAAGAAAGCTTTTAAAGGAAAACCTTTAATTTATAAATGAAAATCAATGCATTAAATTAGGTGTAACTGAATGTATGCAAATAATTTTGTAAGAATAAGTTAATAAACAATTTATTTGCACATACCCGATTTAAATTGGAATAACAGAAAGGACAAGAACTTGATTTGCCTAGGCATTTATATATTTATAAACTATAACTAAATAGAAAGTTTGGTAGTAAATAGGATATAAGAAGACAAAGGCAACTAGTAAATTAATAAATGAATTCATAATAATAAGTAGTATTTAATGCATATATATTTGGCATTAGTGATAATTACAAAACTTTACCCATTTATCTAATTTATTTAATTAAATCTAAATCTATGGCAACATTGTTATAATGATGGTCGTAAGTGAATTTGAATGTAAAAGGGTAACAATTATTTAGGTTAACCATTTTGAGTATATTAAGTTAAGAATGGCAATCGATTGAAATAAATCTAAATTAATTATTTTGTTTGGTTAATGTGTTATAGTTAATAAAGGGGAATTTATAAGAAATTGAAGCATGCACTAATGAAATGTATTATAATTCAAATGTTATTTATACCCATAAAATGTCTATTTACTGAATAGAAAGATTTTAAATCAATAAGAGAATTTATTGAGGTTCCAATTTATAATTTATAACATTTAATGTAGACTCAATTACAATTAATTGACTTAAATCGTGTAGTTAGCGTAGATTTGTTTTGTAATTGGAGTAGTTAATTCTATAAGATGAAGTTAATTCTAATTCTATTTATATTGGACCATTTGTTGATATAGATTATAGAAAGCAAGATGTATAAATTTAATTAAAGTATCAACATTCAACAATTGTAATTATTGAAAATTAAAATGGAATTTGAGGATAATAAGGTGAAACCATGAACAAATGTTAGTGCATCCTTATTACTGGTAAAAGATGAGAATATAAAAGTTTGAAAATCAAAAATAGGTTTTTGAAAACTTAATTTATAATTTCTAAATATAAGGAAGTGGAGAAATTAACACTGCAATGGATAGACTTATCAGCTTTTAATTGACATCTAAATTTGTTTAGATCAATTTGGAAATTAATAAAATTGTGGAATATTTTGAACGTAAACGAAACGTCTAGATTTACATTTGTAAATACGTTTAAAATAAAATGTAAATGATAAGGAATTTATTTATTTCCTAAATCCGTAACGTGTGTAATTAATATTATTTATCTTTTGGGACCACTTCCGTTTGCACGTTAAAATTCGTGCACACCTATTCTTTTGCGATCTATCTATAAATAGACGATCAAAAACCCTAGCCTCCATCTTCTATCATTTGTCTGTACGTTCTTTTCTTCAACTCCTTCTCCTCCTCGAATGGATGCAAACCTAGATCTATTTCTATTCAAATTTCAAATGAAAATTCAAACATCTCAGAAAAATTCCGAAAAAAATATATGTTGTAGATTTCATCCATACGAATCTACGCGCAGTCTCTTTTTTCGAAATCGATACTCGAGTCAGCGGCAAATCGCGGTCAAAACAGGAAATTCGAAACCTAAGTCGATTTGGGCGTTTAGATTTGGAGCGATTTCTGGGTATTGGAGAGCTCGGCTAGGGAAGTCGTAATGGTGGAGGCGCGTCACCATCTGGTGGCCTGGGGCGGTCTAAAGGCACGGTCAAAGATAGGGAGGGCGTGCGTTGAAATGGGTTCATTCCCTGGACGAGCATACGTGAGTAGAGAAGAAGCTTTATGACGTGGCAAGCTTTAATTAGGTTGTTGTTTAATTTTGTTTTATTTAATTTTTGTTTCAACTCATTAAAATTGAATAACTTTCTCATACGACCTCGTATTCACGCGAGATTTTTTTTATTAGGATCGAAATTAAATTCCGGATCTGTTGGCGCTAGTTTGGACAGATTTGGAGATTGTGAAATTTTTGGGTTTAAATCGAATTTAAATTCGATTTAAATTCAAAAGGTGAGTGTTTTAACCCACTCACAACTTCTAAAACTTCTTATGTCTGTTAAGTTAATTTTAGATATGAGTAGAAATTTATTTATGACTGTTTGGCATGTTTTATTCATTATCTCTCTTAAATTGCATTTATTTAATTTAACTGTTAATTTATTTTATTTATTGCATATAAATTTGACAGTTAGAATTTATTTATTTGCATATTAACTGCCAGTCATAGTTATGTTAAATTTTTATTTCATATCAACTAACAGTTAAATTTGAATTTATTTTTGCATATAAACTGTTAGTAACAGTTATTAAATTTATTATTGAATATAAACTGTTAGTTAATGCCTGTTATTTATTACCTGTATAATTTATATGCTCTATATCGATGATTGTTTAAATTGGATGATGATTGAAAATAATGGTTGACGATTGATATTTTGATGAATGGATGCTATATTTTATATTGTATAAACTGCAAGTTATCATGCATTTCATTCATTCGGGGTTGCGGTTTGAAATGATATACAACCGCATTTTTTTTTAAATTGTGGATTGAAATGATAAACATCCGTATCACTTGACCATAGGGTAGAAAATTTTATACAGGCACCGCGGTATATATATATATAAAAATATTTTGAAATGTTTTTCTATGATTTTGTAAAGTTATATATATATATATATGGTTTATGGGATATTGATTTGGTTATTGATAAAGATTATTATATATATAGTAAATTTTCGGTTTTTATGCTTTGTATAAATTTGATTTGAAGTTTAAAATTAAGTTTGATTTTAAGATCAAATACGATTAAGCATTTATTTAAAATTTAATTTCTGGAGTTTCATTGACTTAAAAGAGAATAAGGTTGGAAGATGAATATTAAGTTAAACTGGAATTAAATAAAAAGTTAGAATTTTTAAAGGATATGATTTTATAACTTGATTTTGTGTAGAGTGATCTAAATGAATATCAGGTTGATTTAAATGAATATATAATAAATGGAAAGATTTTCCAGTTATGTGAAGTTAAAGGTTTTTCTTAAATTATATTGAATTCATTAAGTAAATATTTCAAGTCTAAATAATAAGTAATTGAATGGGATTGTCAAATGAGTTTGTTTTGAAATGGTGGAATATTTAAAGCTTTGAAACATAAGAATTGAAATGGTATTTGGAAGTTTAAATCGACACTTGAAAATTTATTTGTAAAATCTAAAGAAGCTATTGTGTTTTATAAAGTAATTTAATATTTAACCATTTAAGAGATGGAAATTTTGTTTCGAAGTTATCATTTTCAAGGTAGTATGATTTGAGAATATTATAATCAAGAGTTTTGATTTCTAAATATTTTACTTTGAAAACCCTATGATTTTGGAAAGGAATATATATTGGAAAATAAAAATGACATTATATGATTTGGGTCTAAATGATATCGTATTGATTTGGGGTTTTAAAAATATAAATGATATCGTATTTATATGGGTTTTAGATGGATATTTTATTATGGTTTTAAAAGTATAATTTTTTTTAAAATAACCGCGGTGTTATAATAACGATTGGTTGGCAAAGAGACCGGGATCGGATATGGACATACTCTCTGCCGATACCGAAAACCACTTTGACTAACCGTGTACGCGGTGGAGATTCCAAAATGAAGTAGGTTGGGGGCGGCGTTTCCTGTAAGGTAGGTACGTGGACCCAACTCCCGTGAGTTGGCATAAGGTGGCTAAAACAGGAGCGATCGACGGGTTAATAAGGTAGCACCTTTGATCGGACACATCCCTTCGATATTATACTTTGACTCTTGGATTGATTCGGTGACCACTTTTGATTTTTATTTGGGGGTGTGGCTCGAGGTGGGCGGTAGCTGCGGCTATGCGTTACCACCAACCCGGAAGCGTAATTGGTATATCTACCCTGGCATTGCCTAGTTGTGCCGTGTCACCTACCCTAGCGCGCCTTATACGATTTTGGTTTTGTACCATACCTATGGAGTGCCCTCTGACGACGCCCAATACGGGGGAGATTACGGTACTGTATAGACTATGTGAATATATAAATGTGTTAAGGTGGAAAATGTAAAGACTTAACACTATTTAAAAGTAAGTTTATTTTATAAATAGACACTATTATAATAGCGCAATATACTACATAGTAAATAGTTTAATGGATCCTTAGGAGATGTAAATCCCGAGCATCTCTTGAGTTACTACACTCATATTTATTTCTGTAAATTTAACTCACATAAGATCTTTTAGTTCTGACTCGAGTGTTTTGTCTTTTCAAATTCGCTCGGGTCAGTCCGAGCGTTTCAGGATTTGAAGTTTAGCTCTGGAGGACGAAGACGAAGATTTGTAGTATTACTATTATTATTTATCTAGTGCACTACACACTGTTCCGCTGCATTGTTATTGGTATGTGAAACTCTGATATGTATTATATAAATGTTTGTAAATAGTTTTATAAACTGTATATTTTATTATTATATTTTATCCTTCCGCTGTGAGATTCTATTTTGTTTATTTCTTCTCTGTTTTTCTTATTTACCCCATAACAATCCGCCCTTCCGTATGGTTTGAATCGGCATGTGTGTCGATTTGAAGCGTGCGAAAAGGCTGGATGTTACAGTGGATAACTTTAATTTTGAAGGATTCCTTGCATTTATGATATTCGGAGTGAACGGGCTCCGACTAACTTCCTCTAAGCCTCAGCTCCGCAATCCTCTCCTCATAATCCATCGCACTAGTCCAGCCATTCGTTCGTCTCCATCCATGGGCTGTCTCCTTAGCATGTTTCCATCCCGCCCTCCGTGTCCCGAAGGGTATTCTGGGTAATATTCTTCATATGCCTCATTCATGTTGGTGTTGGCTCTTGCCATGCTGATCTTCATCTACGGGTCTTCAAATGTCAGATCTCGAGGCTCTGTCCCTAGGTCATTGTTGATTTCCTTCACGCTCTTCGTTTTGATCTTCGATCTGACCCCTATTATTCTCTGTAACTCCAGCTCCTTATTCTATGTTTACAGCAACTACAGCCGGTTCCAAGGTTCTGGGCTCCGACTGCTCTCATCTGCTCAAAGAAGCTCTACATCATTTCTTGTTGGCTCTTCAGCAATCTTTTGTGCATTGAATCCATCATAGCCTCCATCTAGTCCCTAGTGATGTAGATCGAAGCTCGACCTGCTCCTGCTCTAGAAGAGGCCTCTTGACTTCCCTCTTGTTGGCTCCTTTCTGCTCTCTGTCTTTTACTTAATTGCCTTGTCATAATTTGTCAAATCTGAATCCTTAAGCCTTCAAATCCAATATCGGAGTGGTAGAATCCCTGAGTTCAGTTCTCAGTGAAAGCAACAAAGTGTTTGCGCCAAAATTGGTCACAAACCCCAAAAGCCGTGAAAGCGCTAGCGTATGAACACAGATCAGTAGTGTATAATCACAAATCATAGATCTAAGTAATATAGAGAATAAAAATGAAGATTAATAAACTTAAAACGGAAAGAAATAGACATAGAAGCAAGACTTATAGTGGTTCGGCTATCTTCGGCCTAAGTCCACTTCAAAAGTTAATCTTTTATTGACTTTGCTCGTTGGTTACAATTGGTTACAATAGTAGAATATCAAAGAATTGGAGTTCAATGTTAATTCCAGTAGCGCAATGGTATAGTAGCGTAATGGTAGGAAGTTAAACGTTTTGGTTAAAGGTGAGAAAATTCTCGTCGCTTTTAAAAGATCATATTTTGATTTTGTTATAATCATCTTATTACGTATGAAAATATACACTCCTTTGAAATATTGTTTTGTATGTTTGGATAATTTGGCTATGTTTGAATAGATGCAAGTGTTTATGGTTGTGATTATATATCATATTAGTTTGCATATGGACCATAATTATATTAGTAATAAATGTTAAACTTGGTTGTGCTTATTTTGATTTAGTATTCCCTTTATTAAATAAGATCATATTTTGGTGATGTGACAAACATTGGAAAAATATGTCTCTTTTTACTTGGAATTGAAGTTAAAATATAAATGAAAGAGAATTTAAAACTTGATGTGAAACGAGATTAAAAAAGATAGTTAAATTAGAATTGAAATTGAGATGAATAGTAAAATCGAAACTGAAATCGATTTTGATAATTGAATGTGAAATTAAGGTTGAAATTTAAGTTTAAATTGAAATTAGATTTGAAATCAAAGTTTTAATTGAATGTAATTTTAAGTTAGATTTGAAACTAAATTTGAAGTTAGATTTGAAATTAAATTGAAACTGGAATTTAAAATTTGATACTAAAATAATAGGGGTAAAGTAATATTATAATATGGTAATAGTGAAAATTCATTTTAAATACTTTAAAAAGTGGAAATACTGATTTAAAATGATTTGTAATGATTTTATAAGTGATAAAATTCAATTTGAGTAGATTATTTTAAATATTGAAAAATAAACTAAAACTAGGTGCATCGCGCAACGGTAGTTCGCGATTTCGTGCCGAAAAATTCAAATGAGTGTGTAGATGGAGTATAGCTCGAAATTCTTCGAGATAAGGAAATTTCTGACTATTATATCCCTATCTTCTAAACAAAGAAAGAAAATCAAAGTTTTGTTGAGTAGATTTTGAATTAAGTCCAAATCAATTTTCTAGAAAACTTACGCTAGTGCAGTTAAGTAACCATAACGAGAAATCTGTTTAAATTAATGTTTTTAATTATGGAAAAATATGAAAAAAAAATCGATAAATCTTTTTAAATGACGTGGAAGAGATTTGAAGTAGAAAATATGAGTTTTCAAATATTAAAAAGTTTCTTAAATTAAATAAGCTTATATAGCACCTTCCGCTGCTGCGAATTTTATAACTTTTGGAATATAAGTTTAAATGTGACGATTTTTTCTAGAACCAATTGTGAATGCTTTTAAACGGAAAACTAAGTGTTTAAAGGGTAATTTTGTAATCATTATAATCAAGTCCAAAATAAAGTTAATAATTGCGTATGTGGAAACGACTAGTACATTTGTCCCGCTTGCAAGATCTAAGATGATAAAACAAGGTGTTTAACTAAGGTTAGGGATGGAACAACCAATGCCCTGAACTTACTTGGCCTTTGTTTTCTCTTCTTAGGGGAGGGGTGAAATAGATCGAAAGGAAAGCCGAGATTCTCTAAAAAGATTAGTACTATCTAAAATTTAAGCAATCTCAAAAATGGACAAACAACGACTTGGATTGCATAGAGATAATATTCTTATATTTAG
This sequence comes from Allium cepa, assembly GCA_030765085.1. Classification (NCBI taxonomy): domain Eukaryota; kingdom Viridiplantae; phylum Streptophyta; class Magnoliopsida; order Asparagales; family Amaryllidaceae; genus Allium; species Allium cepa. The sequence continues at coordinate 505,905,662 of CM060941.1, read as the reverse complement.
TATTAAAATCCGAAAAGGAAACTTGTCCTATTCGTGGAATTTAAAAGGTGATCTCACAGTTATTCCACATATAGCACTTGTTAAATACAAAAATTGATATTGATTAGAATTAAAACGATTTCTATGATCCTATTTAGTCAAAAATGTTTTGCTAAGATTAATTTTAGGGTTTATCATAAACAATGTCTTAAATAACATTGTTTTTGACCCGTTTGAAAGTAAAGGAATTTAGATCGAGATTTAAGTGAGGAAATTTGAGATATTATACAAAGCAAAAGAATGAATTGCTTAGAATTACTCTAGGACAAAAGGAAGAGATTTTGAAATCATCCGAAAATAATTAAAGTGAAAAGAGACTTAATGAATCCTGTATGCTCATATTCACTTTTTATCGATAATTGGATTTCGAAGAAATCGGAGTCGGATTTGGGTGATTCCTATCCGAAAACCACATCGAACCAATGTATACATTCGAATGTGAAGACATGTTGAAGATGATGATTATTGAAGATCGTGGATCTTTATAGCGTGATGACTACTTGTTGATATGCTTTGGGTAGCTCCCATTTTAGAGTTATTTATAGCAGTGGTCTCCTCCTGGTGGAGATTTTTTGGATTGCAAGGACTACTCGCTATTAGTAGTAGTAGGAGAGTGCCTTCGGTTTGTGTAGTTCCTAGACAACTTGTATGGACGTTTGTCTGACATTGCATTTCTAAAGATTACGTACATTGGTTTTTACAAATGTACATAAGTGGTGGCGGACAAGGCAATTTCTCTTAGCATAACACCCTCCTTGAGACGTACGAGCTCGAGGGTTGTATTTTTATGGAAAGCATTTAGTAGTCAGCGGAAATGGCAATATGTCATCATAATTTTATGCTATTTCAAATTGATGTTAAAGGTGCTTTCTTAAACAGTTTTACAAAATAAAATGTTTACATTGAACAACCACCACTAGTTGTCCATGAAAAATATTCAGATCATGGTTTTAAACTTAAAAAGGAGTTACATAGTTTGAAACAAGCTACTTGTGCTTAGTATGATCGATTAAAATCACAATTAATAAATTTTGGTTTTCAAATTGGTAAAATAGATACATCATTATTTATTAAAAGAGAACGGAAGGATATATTAACTGTTCAAAGTTGTGTTGATGATATTATATTTGGATCTACTAATGAAATTATATGTAATGAATTTTCTACAATAATTACAAACGAATTTGAAATGTCTCATAAGGGAGAACTAAATTTCTTTTTAGGATTACAAATGAAACAATTAAATAATTAAATCAAGAGAAATACTGTAAAGAATGATTAAAACATTTTGGAATGGGTAATACATCAAGTAAACCCACTCCAACGAGTACTACTAATAATTTAGATAAAGAAGAACATGGAAAAAAGTTCGATCAAAAATTGTATCGAAGCACGATAGGATATTTACTATACTTAATAGCTAGTAGACTAGATATTATGATGAGTGTTTGTTTATGTGCATAATTTCAAGCACAACCTAAGGAATCACTTCATCGGCCAGTCAAACGGATTTTACGATATTTAACCAACACTAAAGATATGGTCTATCTTATCCAAAAGGCAGTTCGTTTAAACTCGTATCTTACAATAAATCGGATTTTGGTGGATGCAAATTGGATAGGAAGAGGTCAAGTGGCATATATCACTTCACTGGTCAACATTTAGTTTTGTGGTTTGGTAAAAAGGAAAATTGTGTCCCTTTCGACATGTGAAGCCGAATATATTTCTGCTGCCTTAGTTTGCACTTAAGTAATATATATGCAACAAACACTTAAAGACTATGGAAAAATAATAAACAATTACGATAATAGTAGTTCCATAAATTTATCTAAAAATCCAATTAATCACCCAAGTACAAAACATATCGATATGCATCACCATTTTCTAGGAGATAATGTTGAAAAAGAAATAATAACTCTTAAATTTGTTAATACCGAAATCAAATAGCCGATATTTCTACAAAACCATTATGCGAAACAACGTTTATAAAGTTAAGCCGAGATTTTGGAATTTGTTCGTATAGTGAATTGATTAACTAAATTTATAGAAATAATTTTTGTACACTTAAATTTGTAGAAATAGCTTATATAGACTTTCTATTGGCTGTATACACTTAGAATAAAAAATAACCGCATAAAAATTAAACTAATAACAATCTTATAAACCTAACCTCTCCCTGAAAATATATATGGTTAAACCCTTTCCCTCTACCAACTCTCTAAAAATAGTAAAAAGTAAATTAGCTTATATTCTTCCACAAAACTTTACCTTGATTACTCTAATTATTAAAACAAATAATGCTCAAAATTTTCTTTGATCACGACTCCACCTATTCAACTATCAGCAATAAATCTCCATCACCGGAGAGCACTTATGTTTCACCAACTAAATCCACTCCTACATCGATTCATTTAGCCTCTCTGAACATTGTTACATCACCATTCCATACAGGTTTTCTCCTAAAGGAAAGAAATCCAAACGTTCAATTGATCTACAATCAACATCTCTTACCAACAAGGTCGATGAAATACCTCATTATCAACAAGAAATGATGAGAGTTCAACGTGAGATGTGTTATGAACAACGACATCAACGTTCTTATCTAAAGTTTCTTGAAAAATAGAATGATAATCAACACAATCATTCCACGTCTAGGTAGCCATGAGCAAATTTATCCCAATGACCATCGAGTTTTATATGCAATATTTGGTCGTCTCCCGGTAAATTGGGAAAAATCCTTTCATGACCAAATTAAAGGTTTTTGGACTCAACATCATCGATCAATTGTATATGCTCCATACATAATGCGTACATTGCAAGATCTTGGAGTTCCTACACACTTATCACAACATGAAGAAATTCCAATAAAAGATAGTGGTCCAAGATATTTGTTTTTAATGCAACTTCCCAAAAACCCACTTTCTATCATCCCCTTTGACCTATGGACTATACAACAACATCTACAAGAGCATCATGGTCCTCCTCCCTCTAGTGCTCCTAAGCATACTTACTCATCTCATCCTTCACAACAACCAACTTCCTCTAGTCATGCTACCGAATATTATTTGGATTCTGAAATACAAGAAACTCGCATTGAACCAACGCAAAACGAATCTCTTCATGATTTGGCACTTAAAAACCAAAAGATAATTATAGCTAACCAGCAAGCCTTAAACAAAAAGATGACTGGATTGGAACGTTCTTTCTCCTCAAGGATGACAAAAACGGAGAAGATTTGGATAAAGTGGTCTCCACTTTAGGGAAAGTTATGCGTAAAGTATGTGATTGATCGTCTTCTCGCTCATCATCCTCACCTTCACCAACACCTCCACATTGGGCTCAAACACCACCAATTTATCGCTCTCAAACTTTGCCCGAAGGTACGTCTCACGATAGAGGTGACAGAGGAAAGACTACTGTTCAATCACAACATAAGGAAGAAAAAGAAGATAGTGATGACATGTACGTGTCCGATTCTCCACATTTCCAACAACAATCATATATGGCATTTCAAGGCTTCTAAATTCAAGAAGATGAGAAGTACAATGACCAAACACAATGGTCGGGCACATAGAAGCTGGATCCGTCTTTTTATTGGGAATACCATGAAAATTATGGCGCTTGTCTTACTCACATAATCATTACAATTAGCATTTTATTTTATCTTCTTACTATTTTGCAATTATCTATTCTTGTTTCACTGTTTAAGACTTCTGTTACATTCTATTTGCACTTCCCTATTTGATATTTCATGAGCTTAATGTACAACATGTTATGTATATTTATATTTCTACATCTTATATCATTTCCGACCATTTTGATAATGACAAAGGGGGAGGAATTTATGCATATACATAGGGGGAGACAAACATAATAATATTTTCATTTTGATAGTATAGTTGTCATCATAAAAAGGGAGAGATTGTTAGAAACTCTAATTTATGTTTAAATGATAACAGCTACACAATCATATATATATATATGTGTGTGTGTGTGTATGTATATATTTGTGTGTGTGTGTACTGTATCAAGATTACAGGTATATGCTAGAAGAAGACACCATACTCGAAGATATTGAGATTCAAAGTGAAACAAAGAGAAACAAAGATACACATTTAGTAAGGTTATTCTACAATAAAATAGCCTTAGATAAAATATTGGTAATGTCTCGTTGAGTGTATATGTATACATGATCACACACTATTTCATATGCATCAAAATTAAGTTGGAAAACTGACTCTACTACTCACAGACGTCTAAGATAAAACCACAAATGTTTGTGACAATTCTCGGGTAAATATTTTGTAAAGTCACAGACGTTTGAGGTTTTATCATAGACGTCTGTCATATGTAAAAACTGTCAATTTTAAAAGACATTTCTACTTGAGACAAAAAGAAATCACCCTTCATCGAAAGGTTGTACCCATTAAAATGAATAGATCTTCTCTGATAGTTATAACGTTTTATCTGCACCCTTTTGAATCTATAAATACTAACTTGATTGAGATGTAGAAATAATAATAACTTGAATTAGTTGAATATTTTCTCTCTTAATTTCCTAATACTTTCTTGTGTATACATCACTCACATACTCTCAATCTACTATAACCAAAATATTGTTTTGGTTAAATCACTTCCTATAACTCAAAGCATTCATATTCACAAAGGAGATCATAGGAAGATTTATACTACTAGTCAAAAACCGTTTTATTTGGAACACAATATTTTCAGAGAAATACTTTTATATTAGCCTATTCCTTTAGGTGAAGCAAGGGTTAATTGGTTAAATGAAATACTGAAGGGGAGCTTCGAGACTAGATGTAGGACAGGAGTTCCGAACCAGCATAAAAACTCTGGTTTGCACGCTTTTTATGCTTTACTATTTATTGTCCACTATAGCATTAGCTCATACACTTGCATATTATACACAAGTTTGATAATATACGATCCACAAGATTTTAAGTACACCTATCCCGATTACCCTAGGGGAAATAGATCATATGGGAAATACATCAACCTATAAATAAAGGGCATGAGTGTAGCATATGGAAGGTCTATGAAGCTGGATAGTATGTGATGTTAACACAATAGTTATTGATTTTGATGATAACAACCTTAATAATAATACATTCATGTAAAATATGGATTCTAATGCTTTTGCCAATTTATAGAGTATATAACAAGGATATTACATAGGTATTGATTCGAAGACTGTACATTATAGAGTCTCAAGAAATGGACATGAAGACCCTTGAGTATAAGGATCAAGATATGAAGATCTAAAGATTATGGTATATTATATAGGGTCATAGATTATTGTTAAGTCTCTAATAACAATCTTTGATCTTTATTTATTATTTTCTTATCCTTTATTGCAAAAAATTAATATATTTAAAAATATTTTATTAAAGTTTTTCAAAATTTAAAATGATTAAAACTATGTTTAAACTATTTTACCTAGTTTCAAATTATTTTGGAAAGCATAAGATGCTTAAAACATTTTAAAATAAACAAGCTTTCAAAATACACTAGCTTATGTCAACATATAGGCATACCATATATCAACATACATTCCGCAATTTTCAAGTTCAAATTTTCAAATAAAGGGCCTATTCATCATAACTCTTCTTGGATGGACAGGTCTTTTTGTTCTATATATATATGAGGTTTCAAATGAATTTTTTAACAACTACTATCTTATTATCTTCTCTGCTCTTACTCAGCCAAAATGTCTATGAAAATTATTCAAATCTTCTCAAATTCAAAGCGAAGTCAATTCAGTCTTCATTGTATTGATTCTCTACTATTTTACTCTCTTATTTCAATCATCGTTCTCTCAATTAAAGATGAAAGTGATGTCAAAGGGGCAATAAGATCAATTACAACCAAAGATCAAGAAATTATCATTGGTAAAAACATCAAAATCTAGTTGTATTTGCGTCGGTGTAATTGTAGCCTGTTTAAATTAATTACGTGTGCTTATTGTCCCGAAAATCCAAGTGGGTATGCTTTTGTCCAGTCCAAATCAAGTGATGTACCTAAAGCTCGAAAAATCTGAAGGGTGTCTTGTAGCCTTGAAATTGAGATTGTATTGGGTTTGCTTTCTAGCTATTTAAAGATTGGGATTTGAAAAGATATCCATATAAGCAAGTATACTGGACTAGATGTAGGGTAACTCTGAGCTAGTATAAAAATCCTTGGTGTGATCTTTCTAATTCTCTACTTTTTACTTTATTGCATTTAAACTTATCAGTGCTTGCGTCCTTTCGTTTTATGTTGATTAGTAATAATCTTGAAAGAATTTTAAAAAGTTCATAAAATTAGAAAACACTATTCACCACCCCTTTAGTGTTTAATTAGTCTTATGACCCATTATTCCACAACCCACATGTGACTTCCTAGTTGTGACTCCTTAGTTGGTCCCCCGATGCCCAATGATTGTAGTTCCCCATATGATGTCGATTGATGATGTATTAAAGGTCCAAATAAAGGGAAAGTAAGAATCCATATGTTGTAGATTTCCATAAGCAATTGAGTTCTTGTTGGATGGTGTGTAGCAGTCACTCCAAGATGATAGCTAAATTTTATAATTAGAAGAAGATAATTCAATAAGTTAATTGGACGAAGAGAAGTCCAAAGAAGGGACAAATAAAAATTCACTTTGATTCTGACCTAATACAAAATAGTTTAAAATTTGAAACGACTGTTATATAAAGTTTGAGAAAATATATATGTAATTTATTTGAAACGATTTTCAAAGCAACTATTTGAAGGTAGGAAAATCTTATTTTTGAAAAATAAATAAATAATAAATTTAAAAAAAACTATAAATAACTATCTTATATTAAATAGAAAGTTTTAGTAGAAAATTGAAAATTTGTTGGGCGAAAATAACAGTAATGGGATTTAGTAAAAAGGTTAATTCTTTTGAAAGATTAGAAGAGCATATGTAGCTCGTTAATTTTTCTAAGATGACAAATTTTTATGTTGAATTTTTTTTATAGGTGGACAGCAGGAAATGGTACAAGATAGAAATAGGGTAAAAAGAACGGAAAAAAGAATAGAACCCAAAAAGAAAGCGATGGGCAAATGCACTCTTATGGTTCACCTAAGAAGACGGTAGAATAAGGGAAATTTAGGTAGGCGAAGGTTGAATAGTAATAGCATTATAAAATATAAATAAAAACAATATTAGTGATTTATATAAAACAATGTTAGTAACTAGAAATAACATTAATAGATTATATATATTAAAAATAATGCTAGAAGCAGCATAGGAGTTAACAACAAAAAGAAAATTGGACATTTACCCTTTTGTTGTGCACATTTATTTCAAGTGTCTTTTAATAGTCCCCCTCACATGATATTAGAGACTCCTCCAAGTTTGAAGTGGAGATAGGATAAGTGATAAGAAAATGATAGAGTGAGAGTTATTCTTATCTACTTCGGTTTTTATTGTTTAAAATTAAAAAATGTTTTAGACGCACTACAAAGTGCATTTTTGAAGAGGAATAGTTTAGTGTGACAATTGAGTTTTTAAAAGAAAATTTAATAGATGGTTTAAGTTAAAAACTTAGTTTTTAGGAAGTAAAAGTTGAAAAGGATCTTTAAAAAGGAAAAGAACTTTTAAAAATCTAATTATAGTTTTAAAAATTAGGACACTGAGTTATTTTTGGAATTTGCTAAAAAGTTTCTAAGTTGTGCTTTTAAAGATAAATATTTTAGGATTAAGTACATCAAAAATGTTAAATTTTAATTTTTAAAGAAAATTTACGAAAACCAAACCAAAATTTTAATGTGGAGCAGATAGAAATTACTGTCTAGGTAGGACAGAGTAAAAGGTAAGGCTGTAAAGAAGACAGCGATGACAACTCATAGAGTAGTAATAATAAATCCCCATAAAGTGTATGGAATATAGGTGAGAACCTAGGAATATTTGGTTAAACATGTGTGCAAGCGATAAGAAGAACCCACAAAGGAATAATAAGTAATATTTAAGTACACTTCTATGAGTACTAGGGTGCTTTTATGAAGAATCGAGAGTTAGGAAAGTAAGTACCAAGTTATGAGAATACCATCAAAAGATTTGGATGGTAACATTGGGTAATGAGATGGAAAATCCACATAAAAGACATTGGTAGACTCAAATTTAAGAAAGACAAGGTGGAAGGTGGAAAATTCATTCCACCAAGCTAAGTTACCAATGAATTACTTAAAATGTGCATATTTGTGTTTCTTACCCACTACAGTGTAGGGACACATAGTTATTCCATAATTGGGTATAGTAATGGAAGTAATGAGTAGACCTTATTCATCAGAAGCCATAAAGGAAAGTTAAGATAAGTGAGTTGGGAAATGATGGCATGTTAGGAAGGTCCATAGTGGCTAGTAATAGCTGTTGTATTTCCTTTCAGTAGTCATTTGTCTTTTAGTTAGGTTGTAAGCATTAGTTAATTCTCTTATGATAAAGCGCATATGGTGTTTATGGACATGTTCATTTTCATGTATTTTCTATGTGAACCGCGACATTATTGGAAAAACAATAAGACAAGGAACTTTCAGGAAAGATACTTACCTAATGGAAAAGAAAAGAAAATAAGAAAAGAGGCTGGAAGTTATAAAATAAACTTAGGAAATTTATTAACTACTAAAAGTAAAAGAAATAAGATTTAAGTCCTAAAAGCCTTAAATTTTTTGGAAAGTAAACTCTGGCAAGCGAAGATAGGGGAAAAGTATTTAAGAAGCCAAGGTTCAATGTCCCGTACCTTGAAAGCTAGAAACTAGAAATGAACTTGTATGCTAGTTACTATTATAAATAAAGTGAAATGTTTGTAAATTTAAAAGTATATCGTGTAATAGATGAAGTCTATTGTGGACGACAGATAGTTGCCTAAACCTCGATTTCATGAGGTGTGGTATAATTAATTTCGAAATAGACGTGTGTGTGTATATATATGTATGTGTATGTATGTATATATGTATGTATGTTTTCTAAAATTTTGTGAAGAAAGAAATTTTAAAATCTAAAATTTCACAAATATTTTAAAAAATAATATAAAAATAAAATACTGGTTTTAAAATAATTCTATTTTAAAAATTCAAAGATTTAAAATAAAATTGCATATGTGAACCGTACTTAGAAAAGTTGAAAAAGAATTGGAGGAAAAAGAGAAGGTTTCTAGGTACATAGAAAAAGGGCACATAAGAGTAGGATAGAAATATAAAATTTTCCATCTAGACCCTTTTCAACATAAGAATATAGGTTTGTAAAATTGGATTTTTCTAAAACTTAGATTTTAACAATGATTTGTTAGGATTTTGGATGGTAGGATTTGGATGAAAAACTCGTGAAACTATGTTTCCATTCATGGAAGTATGGAAAAATTTAGATGTAAATCAAGCTTTTGGTTTTTAAAATTCGCATGCTACAAAACTGCCAGTATATTTAGGTTGTTTGCATTCCATTTTCAATATTATTTTAAAAAGATGCATTCATATAGAGGCGCCAATTTGTTCAGTATGCATTTCATATATGTTGTGAAACACCATACACTTGTACATGATTGGTTGCAAAATTGATCACACATTGATTGATTGGATTGATTGTACATTGTGTTATGTTGTTCAATCCTTAAGGAATTTTTTGCAATCTTCTTTTAAGGGGGGAGAATGTAATACCTCGTAATTTTTTGATAATTAATTAAAAAGAAATTAATTAATAAATGATTACGTCGCAAAATAGAAATTTTACAAACATCGGAGTTTGGCTAATAAACTTGTACCATTATGTTCATGATGACTTTTTGATCAAAGTTTTCCAATTGGTGTTCAAATGAAAGTGCAATTAACGTTTGAAGATTTTGAACCAGAAATAATTTTATGTGTTAATATGGTAATATAAGTTAATTAACGTTAATTAATAACTTTAATGGAAACTTGGATTTTAAGAAGTGTTAATGTTAAATTAAATCTTAGAAAATAAATGCTAAGGGAAACAAATGATATAATCAGTTAAACATGGAACAAAATTAAACATATTAAGCAACGTTAATTATCTACCATTAAACCAATCCACGGGTTGACCAAAGATGTACCTATGTTGACCGATAGCGATCGACCATAGTTCATGAGTGGTCGACCATTGCCAGGGTAAAATTGACAATAAATGTTGGCATAAACGGTCTGGATTTAACCAATATTATTGTCGAATAGGATTGATTCTAGAGCCTATAAATATATGCCTAGTTTCTCGCTTCTCTTCCTACATTTTCTAGGTCACAGAGTGGAACGCGGCCATTCTCCTTTCTCTATAATTTATAGAATTCTTAAAGTAGTAAAACTATATACATACATACATACATACATATATATATATATATATATATATATATATATATATATATATATATATATATAGAAAGAAGATAATAAGAAAAGAAAAGAATATGATCGATTTAGACCACAGGAAAAGGTAAATCGTATCTCAAATCTAAATTTAATTCAATCTTTTCTCCATATCTTTAATTCGAATGGGTGTATACTCTTTTGTATATTGGTTTAAGCAAGAGAGAGTAAAATAACAAGAGAACAAGTTTAGATTTGGAGAATTGGAGCTAAAAATGGCAAGTGGGAAATTACATATTTTGTAACAATATTGGATTTATATCATTTTAGATCTATTTCATTTCTGTCTACATATAAATCACGAATTGAATGTTTAATTTCGCATACACATGGAACTGATATAATTCATGAATAGGATATTTAATTGTATGCATGTAATGATTATGAAAAATTTGTCTATATGCTATGGAAAATCCTAAACTTGATAGATATTGTACAAATTTGGTTTTGGAAAGTTAGGGGTGTAAATAGTCCTTAGATTTATAAATAAATTGTTAATGAAATCATATAGGGATCCAGATTTGATTAGTTTACATAGATTGCTGAACATAAATTAGAATTGATTATAAATTAAATTGGGATCAGATAATATTTTAATACATTGGAATGGATTGTGTAACAATGTAAATCACTATAAATTGTCTAAACGTATAATACAAGTGTATTGGTTGAAATAATAAGGAATTTAAACAAAAACAAAGAGATGTACAAAATAAGGAAATCATCTTATTTTGTACTGTTTATTCCAATCGAAAAAAACTTTGTTCCTTCTTATTTCAAGTATAACACATGTCCTCTTTTATGTAATTTATAGAGAACTATAGTGTTAATAATTTCCTTTGGGGAAATAAGTAAGCCCAATGTATTAAGGTATAAAGTCCTTAAGTATAATTAAAGTAATGTAAGTAGGAATAACAACAATGTGGGAAATGTTAACCCAAAAAATGGATCAACACCCTGAATTGATTGTGAAAGCACCAGCCACGTCTATCAAGTCAAATAAAATAGACAAAGCAATAGTAAATCATAGAAAAAGTAAAGAGACAAGTGATATTGTAGTTTTTCGGCGGTTAACTAAGCCTATGTCCACTTTATTGCTTTTATTGATCAACTGCTGTTACAAAGGAGTTTGGATTACAATATGATTCTTCTTTCCTAAGTTAGATCAAGCCACCATTTTTAGAGACAACTGCAAGGATCTGAGGCAGTTTGGACGTTCCTAGCATCATCGAACGCATTATCATTCTCTTCCAACTGATTGTCTTGCTCTCCTTCTTTTGAATCGGAAAGATACATAGCTATATCTTCTTGCGGGATCTAGGTTGCGTTATTCAAGTTCAGAATTGGTTGCCTTGCACTGGGTGGTGTAACGACCCAGAATTTTTATTAATTTAAAATTTGAATATTTAATTAATTTTAAATATTGATAAGTGAATTTATAAGTCGAATAAATTTTATTTTGAATTTTTGGATTTAATTGGATAATTAAATCGATAATTTAATACGTTAAATTATGGAAATAATTGAAAATATAGTTAAATATGATTTAAAATGATTTGTAAAATTTTATTTTATCATATGGGAGTTAGAACAATATTTTAGAACTTTTAAAATCGAATTAAAAGTTAATTTGTGAAAATTGAATATTTTAATATTTAAATCGACTAGTGAAAATAGTCAATTTTTGAACAGTCTCAGAATTGAACGAAACCAGTTCCATTGGATCCGTAATAGTTAGTTATTACCGGATTTCAAATTTCGTGTCAATCGGAGCTATCGTTTGATCGTGGCAGCTCGAAACGCATCGATTTATTTTTAATTTAAATTTGGCGAGTGAAAATAGCCATTTTTCAAAAAGTCTCGGATTTCGACGAAACCAGTTTCATCGGATCCGTAATGTGATATTATTGTAAGGTTTCAAATTTCAAGTCAATTGGATTTACCGTTTGTCCGGTACAAATTAAAACGCCTAGAAAATCGCTTAAATCGGTTTAATTCAAATTGAGCGTTTACAGCCATAACTCGCACATACTTCCGAATTAGCTTCCTAAACATGTTCCATTGTGTCCTGAACGCGGGGTAAACCTTAGAAACGCTGGTTACGGCGCGTAAATCGGAGTTCGGAATTTCCGGGATGAATAGTGTCGCTCGTTCCTTATAAATAGCCCTACCCCTTCACAAAAATAAAAATAAAAATAAAAAAAGAAATAAAACCCTAGCCGGCCCTAACTATTGAATGGCCAGAAATTCGTTTTGATTCTCCTCCATTATCTTCAAATCCAAGCATTATTTCAAGAATTTATCAACTACAAAGTTATAGAGCACATCAAGATCTACAAGATCAACGGCTATGATTTGAAACGGAGCTGTAGATCGATGGAAAATTGCGTTCAAAGACCCTAGAGTCGGCCTCGTGATGCGTGCACCAGAGATGGCCGAGCTTCACTAGCTTATGGCCGAAAGTAGCTCAGGTCAAGAGCTTCAAAATGCAAGTTACTGATCGTGTTTTCGTGGAGCGAGGTGGATGCAAAAATTAACCCTAATATCTAAGTCATGGGTTCTTTTGTTCGTGCAAAATATTGGGTATTTGCGTGATGAGGAAGGAGAAAGGGGGGTTGGGGACGCACGGGCCTGATGGGCTTGGGATAGAAGTGGACGGTCTTGATTTATGTAGGGTTTTAATTAGTTAAATTTATGTTATAAATCTATGTATATAAACACGTGTAACTTCAAATATTCATAACTTTTTCATACGAGGTCGAAAAAATGCAAACTCAGTTGCGTTGGAATTGTATGGACGAGCACTACGCGATGGAGTTAGTTTGGAGTCGTTTGGAGTTAGTGAGAATTTTGGGTAAAATTAAACATCCGTTTAATTTTATTCGAAATAAATCGCTAAAACGGAATTTGAAATCAAGGTGAGAACTTCTCACTCAATCGAATCAGTTTCGATTTTATTTTAAATAGTTAGATTTAAAATATTTGAATGCATGTTTGAATGTTGATTGATATCTATTGATTGTTAAAATAGACATTATACGCCGTTAGTAAGCGGATGTTATTTATTAAAAACATATACCGCGAATATTTCATAAACAGTGAAATTGGTATTATATATAATATCAATATATATATATTGGCATATGTATATATTGGAGTTATTGATTTCCCGCATTTATTTGTTTAGCGGATGAGACCCTATTGCTCCGTCTATTAAGCGGATAATATTTAAATCCCATATACCGCGATAATTTCGTACTGGAGCGAAATTGGTATTGTGCTAATGTTTTTGGATGCAGGAAAACAGGTTGGAGGGATCCAACTGGATTCCTCAACAGTATTTATTTGATTTCAGATATTTTGATATTTGATGGACTATCATATCGATATATGATGTCGTTGTTGTCGTGATTGACTATTTGGTATGTAGCATCATTGGACCAAGTTTGGAACTTTAAAATGATTTTAAAGTGATTTTTGAAAATATACTGTATGTTTGGAAATTGATTTATTTTAAATAAATAAACGTTATAATTTTTAAAGTTTTAAAAATTATGATTTTTGAGAAAAATAGTTAAAAACTGATTTTTGAGAATATGATGCTAATGATTTTATAAAATAGTTAATCGGGACTTTTGAATTTATTATGAAAAGTTGAAATATAGGATTTATAAAATTTAATTATTTTATGAATCAAAAGGATGAAGTTTTTAAAGGAATTTGAAGACGTTTTAAAAGCATAATATAAATTGAATTATATTAAGAGATTTATAAATGGATATTTATAAATTGAAATATGGACATTATAAAACGAGTTTTTATAAATGTTGGAATGAAGTGAAAATGAAATTCATTAATGAATGAAATTTATAGAATTATATAACGGTGAAGTTATAAATGGAAATTTTATAAACAGTAGGTTTATAAAATTTGTAAAGTTCAAAGGAACGATTTTTGCAAATAAATAAATTATAAGTGTTTGACTTATAATTTGGACTTTTGGTTTATAATTAAAATTATAAATCGAATAAGTTAATAAAGAGATTTATAAAAAGGAAGTTTTTATAAATAAATAGAAATGGAATTTATAAACGTTGTTTTATAAATTCGCAAATGACTTATTTTAATAAGAAAATTGTTGAAACCTATTAAAGGAGTTATATTCACATTTTTAAATAGTGAATAATCCTTTGAATTAAAATGAATAAAAGGATGAAATTGTTAATGAAGTTTATTCACATTTTTGAATAGTGAATAACACGTTAAAGAAAATTGTTTGAATGTGAGTGTTTTAAATAGAATTAAAACGATCTAATGATGTTTTAATTGTGTTGAGATTCGAAACCATAGATTTCAACATTAATTGTTGAAATAGACGTTTTCGAGAAATGAAAAGGAAATAGTGGACTATAACGCTGTTGTTATAGTAAATGATTTCCGAAAGGAAATGTTTTGTATAGTATTGGGATTTATATATCTATTTTAATTTCGAATCCCTATACTAGTGATTTTGGGTTGTCGTAACAATGTTTTACGTAACATTCGTTTTGGCCCAAATAAATATGTTTAAGAGAATGATTTCCTTAAAGAATGAAATATATACTTAATTTCGATTTAAGTATATTGAATATTTTCCAAGTGTTGAAAATAAATAGAATTTGTGAATTACTTATGAATAAATAAGTATGGAAATGTTTTTCCCATGTGAAATGAAACGTTTAGAGAATTTATCTTTTTGAAGATAAATTGAAAAGAAAATTGAAATGAATAATTGAAATCGAATATTCATTGATATTTTGGAATTATAAATTCACTAAGGAATTTATAAAGAAAGTGGAATTTGTTTAAAAATAAATATTGATTTATTTTTGAAGTATGAAATTATATATATCTTGTAAAGATATTTTGGAAAATAAATAATTTGGAAAATTATTTGGAAACTGGTGATGTGTGCATATCCAGTGATAGTTCAATAACCGACTATCTATATTTCCCTTTGAATGGGTATTGGACATGATTTGTTTGAATGTGAATGCTACACTTATTTTTGAATAAGCGCTCACTATTCGGGTTAACCGGGAAAGGACCATGGGGTCGTATAACCCATTCCGAATATGTGATACGTCGTTGTGAATTGCATTGAAGATCGGTGTTGAAGACCCGGTATTTGCGAGAGCGATAGGATGACCTGTCGATTTACTCTGCACCGAGTTGCTCCGGTATAGAGTTCTCCATATGTGATGGTGAATCCGATCAGGATTGTGAATATCCGGATTGCAAGGACTTCTTTGTAAGTGCCTTCGGTTTTGTTCGAGCCCGGAACAGACCTGTATGGATAGTATGTCTGACATTACAAGTTGAGATATAAAGCCGATTTCTTTCAAATATATTTCTGTTGGTGGCGGAGAATTTATTCTTTTAGCTTAACACCCTTCTCTGAGACGTACGAGCTCAAAGGTTATATAGTTGAAGTTATCAGCGATGTATTCCCAATTTGGTAATGTGATATGCTGAGTGATGCTGAAATGATCATTGTGTTGATTATTGTGATAGGATCGTTTATTTGATCGTCTATCTTAGTGATCATTGTGTTGATCATTTGTTGACCCAAAGCATGGCTTTTGTATAAAGTATGTTTGTGGACGTGACTTCGTCGAGCCTCACACCCCGGAAATGGTCAAAACAGGAAAGATGCGGCAAGGTTATGAGGGGTAGCACCCTTTAGGGTATGTACATTTCCTTCTGGATAGAGGTGGTATCATGGTATGGAGCCCAGATATTTAACCTATGTGGTTACTACGAATTTATTACTTTGTGGTTGTTGGTTTTCGGGATCCCGTGAGAAAGGTCGTTTACGATCGGGGAATGGCGTGCTCGTGTCAGTAGTTACCCAGTTAGGGGTAACCCGGCCTTGTGTTGGCAGAGTTCCGGTTTGGTTCTCGGGGATGTCTTTCCAGAGGCATTCTCATGTGGCAATGGGAAGTTCCTTGGCCTGACCATTTGTTGGAAATCCAATTCCCAATACGAAACTTGTATGGTATTAGTTGTAGAACCTGCCATTCACTTATGGTGGTCACCACTGTTTGGATGGTAGCTATAGTAGGCATACGATAATGGTCGTATGTTGGCTAAGATTTATATTCTACTTTCGAAATGAATTTTCCCTACACTATGCACTAGTAATAATATCAAATGTTATTTTAAATGCGTATCAAGCATCTTTGACTATCATAAGGAGAAATCTCCTCCGATTCTGCGTTTGCATTGTGTGTGTGTGCGGGAGGCCTTATGGTAGTCTCATTTTTAAAAGCATTGCGAATTGATTAAAAATATTCCTCTATTTTTATTTTAAAGATAAATAAACTGTTTTAAGTTCTCACACCAGTCACATGACTGACTTGGAGTTTATTGTTTTCCTTCCTAAACTCTGGGTGCCCACCAAATTTCCACACGGGCAGTTAAGAGTTAGGTTTATCAGGATATTCTGGATATTCAGGAGTTGCTGGAGGCAAGCTGGATGGTATGGCATATTACTTATATAGTATTTCTTTTTCCGCTGCACTGTTTGTTGTTGTTGTACACTCTGATGATATGATGTAATGTAATGTGATGTAATGTAATAACTGATATAGTTCTTTGTTTAAAGATTATTCATTTATTATTATATGTTGTTCCGCTGCGAATTGTGAGATTCTGATGTTGTTCTTGTTTTCTATTCCGTCCTATTTTCTATTTTCTCTTCCCTCTTCTTTCTACCTTCTTTTCTACTTTTTCTTTCTTTCTTTTTTCTTAAACCCATAACTATTCGGTTTTTTGGCAACGAAAAATCGAAACGTTACATTTGGTATCGGAGCTTATGGTTAAGCGACAACCATGGTTCTGTTGGGTATTATTCATTAGAGATAGAGTCAGTAGTACTCTAGAATGAATTTGAGTGTAATAATAGCTATGAGAGCGTATTTGTTCGTGAATATGAAATCGTTTTATATTGTGATGGTTGGTTTGTTGAGTGGCATATGAACCTTCGTCAGCACGGTATGTACAACTATGCCGAAGGGGTTTCTAAACACTTGAATAGAACAATTCGGCACAGTATTGTTTTAAATTGGGTAAATAAAATAATTTTACCTTGAGTATATTTTATATATGAAGAAATAATTTTTCAGAATTATTAAAATATATAAGTTGATTGTTAGGTTGTTTGAATAATCTAAATAAAGGAATTGTATAAGTAAAGAATTATAAAAATTGAATGATAATTAAAGTGATTACAATTGTGAAATAAACTTATATATATAAAAGTGAAATTATATGAATATGAGTTATAAATGAAAATGAATTTAAAGTTAAAGAGAAGTATAACTTAAGAGATGTTGAATGAAGTTGATATTAGTATCAAAGTAAAATAATAAAGTTAAGAGATAAATGTGAACTTAAGTTATGTAAATGAAATTCGATTTTGTAATTGAATTGAATGAATGGATTAAATGTTAATCAAATGAATGTGAATTAAGTTGATATGAAATAATGAATATAAGTGTTAATTCATTAAAATCTAATGTTATTGAAAGTTGAAAGTTTGAATGAAAATCAATTAAATTAAACCAATGATAAGCAAAGGAATTTGGTTGTAATTAATATACATTGATTGTCATATGATTGTTAGTTGATTGTATATAATTCATTGAGTGTTAATGAAATTGAAACTAAAGTAATTGGAATTCAATTTGAAATTAAGTGAATCTTAAATTGAATTGAATTTGAATTGGAAGTGAACCAACTTGAATTAGTGAATATAAGCAAATTGAAAATGAATGTTAGTAAACCCAATGCAAATGAATCTAATGTGATTTATATTGAAAACCAATTCATTAAATATTAATGAGAATATGAATGAATATTTGTTGGTTATGGATGGTAGTTGGTTGATGTTTGCATTTGTTGTTTAGTTGCATTTGCTATGTGACATATATAGTTGATATGTTACTATATGTTGTATATCGATACTATTTTCTACATGCATGTTCTCATGTTGTTTGTTGAGTGATTAGTAGGTGCGGATCGCGTTTGCTTCGCATTTGGAGCTCGCTTTCGCGCTATATTAGCCGTATATGCTCGCTAATAAAATATAAGGTACATATCTCGGATTAAATACAGTACTTTTACACTTTTTTCCCTGCGGGATGCCTCATTACTTGATGAGATGTATATTTGTGATATATATACTGTCATTTTTTTTTCGGATCGAGCCGCGCAAAGGAGACTATGGCGAATTTTTCCGAAAATTTAAGGCGTTAGAAAAAATTTGAGAAAAATTGGAAAATTTTGGGAACTTTAACTTTGATTTTGAAATTGAAAGTTAAACAATAGTAGTTGTTTTGAAAAGATAACTAAGTATGATTTGGAAAACTTAGTAAAGTTATTATAAGAAATTTGACTATGAATTTTGGAAAGTAAATAAATTCTATAACTTTTCTTACTTATAATTTCGAGGACGAAATTCTTTTAAAGGGGGAAGATTGTAACGACCCAGAATTTTTATTAATTTAAAATTTGAATATTTAATTAATTTTAAATATTGATAAGTGAATTTATAAGTCGAATAAATTTTATTTTGAATTTTTGGATTTAATTGGATAATTAAATCGATAATTTAATACGTTAAATTATGGAAATAATTGAAAATATAGTTAAATATGATTTAAAATGATTTGTAAAATTTTATTTTATCATATGGGAGTTAGAACAATATTTTAGAACTTTTAAAATCGAATTAAAAGTTAATTTGTGAAAATTGAATATTTTAATATTTAAATCGACTAGTGAAAATACTCAATTTTTGAACAGTCTCAGAATTGAACGAAACCAGTTCCATTGGATCCGTAATAGTTAGTTATTACCGGATTTCAAATTTCGTGTCAATCGGAGCTATCGTTTGATCGTGGCAGCTCGAAACGCATCGATTTATTTTTAATTTAAATTTGGCGAGTGAAAATAGCCATTTTTCAAAAAGTCTCGGATTTCGACGAAACCAGTTTCATCGGATCCGTAATGTGATATTATTGTAAGGTTTCAAATTTCAATTCAATTGGATTTACCGTTTGTCCGGTACAAATTAAAACGCCTAGAAAATCGCTTAAATCGGTTTAATTCAAATTGAGCGTTTACAGCCATAACTCGCACATACTTCCGAATTAGCTTCCGAAACCTGTTCCATTGTGTCCGTAACGCGGGGTAAACCTTAGAAACGCTGGTTACGGCGCGTAAATCGGAGTTCGGAATTTCCGGGATGAATAGTGTCGCTCGTTCCTTATAAATAGCCCTACCCCTTCACAAAAATAAAAAATAAAATAAAAAAAGAAATAAAACCCTAGCCGGCCCTAACTATTGAATGGCCAGAAATTCGTTTTGATTCTCCTCCATTATCTTCAAATCCAAGCATTATTTCAAGAATTTATCAACTACAAAGTTATAGAGCACATCAAGATCTACAAGATCAACGGCTATGATTTGAAACGGAGCCGTAGATCGATGGAAAATTGCGTTCAAAGACCCTAGAGTCGGCCTCGTGATGCGTGCACCAGAGATGGCCGAGCTTCACTAGCTTATGGCCGAAAGTAGCTCAGGTCAAGAGCTTCAAAATGCAAGTTACCGATCGTGTTTTCGTGGAGCGAGGTGGATGCAAAAATTAACCCTAATATCTAAGTCTTGGGTTCTTTTGTTCGTGCAAAATACTGGGTATTTGCGTGATGAGGAAGGAGAAAGGGGGGTTGGGGACGCACGGGCCTGATGGGCTTGGGATAGAAGTGGACGGTCTTGATTTATGTAGGGTTTTAATTAGTTAAATTTATGTTATAAATCTATGTATATAAACACGTGTAACTTCAAATATTCATAACTTTTTCATACGAGGTCGAAAAAAATGCAAACTCAGTTGCGTTGGAATCGTATGGACGAGCACTACGCGATGGAGTTGGTTTGGAGTCATTTGGAGTTAGTGAGAATTTTGGGTAAAATTAAACGTCCGTTTAATTTTATTCGAAATAAATCGCTAAAACGGAATTTGAAATCAAGGTGAGAACTTCTCACTCAATCGAATCAGTTTCGATTTTATTTTAAATAGTTAGATTTAAAATATTTGAATGCATGTTTGAATGTTGATTGATATCTATTGATTGTTAAAATAGACATTATACGCCGTTAGTAAGCGGATGTTATTTATTAAAAACATATACCGCGAATATTTCATAAACAGTGAAATTGGTATTATATATAATATCAATATATATATATTGGCATATGTATATATTGGAGTTATTGATTTCCCGCATTTATTTGTTTAGCGGATGAGACCCTATTGCGCCGTCTATTAAGCGGATAATATTTAAATCCCATATACCGCGATAATTTCGTACTGGAGCGAAATTGGTATTGTGCTAATGTTTTTGGATGCAGGAAAACAGGTTGGAGGGATCCAACTGGATTCCTCAACAGTATTTATTTGATTTCAGATATTTTGATATTTGATGGACTATCATATCGATATATGATGTCGTTGTTGTCGTGATTGACTATTTGGTATATAGCATCATTGGACCAAGTTTGGAACTTTAAAATGATTTTAAAGTGATTTTTGAAAATATACTGTATGTTTGGAAATTGATTTATTTTAAATAAATAAACGTTATAATTTTTAAAGTTATAAAAATTATGATTTTTGAGAAAAATAGTTAAAAACTGATTTTTGAGAATATGATGCTAATGATTTTATAAAATAGTTAATCGGGACTTTTGAATTTATTATGAAAAGTTGAAATATAGGATTTATAAAATTTAATTATTTTATGAATCAAAAGGATGAAGTTTTTAAAGGAATTTGAAGACGTTTTAAAAGCATAATATAAATTGAATTATATTAAGAGATTTATAAATGGATATTTATAAATTGAAATATGGACATTATAAAACGAGTTTTTATAAATGTTGGAATGAAGTGAAAATGAAATTCATTAATGAATGAAATTTATAGAATTATATAACGGTGAAGTTATAAATGGAAATTTTATAAACAGTAGGTTTATAAAATTTGTAAAGTTCAAAGGAACGATTTTTGCAAATAAATAAATTATAAGTGTTTGACTTATAATTTGGACTTTTGGTTTATAATTAAAATTATAAATCGAATAAGTTAATAAAGAGATTTATAAAAAGGAAGTTTTTATAAATAAATAGAAATGGAATTTATAAACGTTGTTTTATAAATTCGCAAATGACTTATTTTAATAAGAAAATTGTTGAAACCTATTAAAGGAGTTATATTCACATTTTTAAATAGTGAATAATCCTTTGAATTAAAATGAATAAAAGGATGAAATTGTTAATGAAGTTTATTCACATTTTTGAATAGTGAATAACACGTTAAAGAAAATTGTTTGAATGTGAGTGTTTTAAATAGAATTAAAACGATCTAATGATGTTTTAATTGTGTTGAGATTCGAAACCATAGATTTCAACATTAATTGTTGAAATAGACGTTTTCGAGAAATGAAAAGGAAATAGTGGACTATAACACTGTTGTTATAGTAAATGATTTCCGAAAGGAAATGTTTTGTATAGTATTGGGATTTATATATCTATTTTAATTTCGAATCCCTATACTAGTGATTTTGGGTTGTCGTAACAATGTTTTACGTAACATTCGTTTTGGCCCAAATAAATATGTTTAAGAGAATGATTTCCTTAAAGAATGAAATATATACTTAATTTCGATTTAAGTATATTGAATATTTTCCAAGTGTTGAAAATAAATAGAATTTGTGAATTACTTATGAATAAATAAGTATGGAAATGTTTTTCCCATGTGAAATGAAACGTTTAGAGAATTTATCTTTTTGAAGATAAATTGAAAAGAAAATTGAAATGAATAATTGAAATCGAATATTCATTGATATTTTGGAATTATAAATTCACTAAGGAATTTATAAAGAAAGTGGAATTTGTTTAAAAATAAATATTGATTTATTTTTGAAGTATGAAATTATATATATCTTGTAAAGATATTTTGGAAAATAAATAATTTGGAAAATTATTTGGAAACTGGTGATGTGTGCATATCCAGTGATAGTTCAATAACCGACTATCAATATTTCCCTTTGAATGGGTATTGGACATGATTTGTTTGAATGTGAATGCTACACTTATTTTTGAATAAGCGCTCACTATTCGGGTTAACCGGGAAAGGACCATGGGGTCGTATAACCCATTCCGAATATGTGATACGTCGTTGTGAATTGCATTGAAGATCGGTGTTGAAGACCCGGTATTTGCGAGAGCGATAGGATGACCTGTCGATTTACTCTGCACCGAGTTGCTCCGGTATAGAGTTCTCCATATGTGATGGTGAATCCGATCAGGATTGTGAATATCCGGATTGCAAGGACTTCTTTGTAAGTGCCTTCGGTTTTGTTCGAGCCCGGAACAGACCTGTATGGATAGTATGTCTGACATTACAAGTTGAGATATAAAGCCGATTTCTTTCAAATATATTTCTGTTGGTGGCGGAGAATTTATTCTTTTAGCTTAACACCCTTCTCTGAGACGTACGAGCTCAAAGGTTATATAGTTGAAGTTATCAGCGATATATTCCCAATTTGGTAATGTGATATGCTGAGTGATGCTGAAATGATCATTGTGTTGATTATTGTGATAGGATCGTTTATTTGATCGTCTATCTTAGTGATCATTGTGTTGATCATTTGTTGACCCAAAGCATGGCTTTTGTATAAAGTATGTTTTTGTGGACGTGACTTCGTCGAGCCTCACACCCCGGAAATGGTCAAACAGGAAAGATGCGGCAAGGTTATGAGGGGTAGCACCCTTTAGGGTATGTACATTTCCTTCTGGATAGAGGTGGTATCATGGTATGGAGCCCAGATATTTAACCTATGTGGTTACTACGAATTTATTACTTTGTGGTTGTTGGTTTTCGGGATCCCGTGAGAAAGGTCGTTTACGATCGGGGAATGGCGTGCTCGTGTCAGTAGTTACCCAGTTAGGGGTAACCCGGCCTTGTGTTGGCAGAGTTCCGGTTTGGTTCTCGGGGATGTCTTTCCAGAGGCATTCTCATGTGGCAATGGGAAGTTCCTTGGCCTGACCATTTGTTGGAAATCCAATTCCCAATACGAAACTTGTACGGTATTAGTTGTAGAACCTGCCATTCACTTATGGTGGTCACCACTGTTTGGATGGTAGCTATAGTAGGCATACGATAATGGTCGTATGTTGGCTAAGATTTATATTCTACTTTCGAAATGAATTTTCCCTACACTATGCACTAGTAATAATATCAAATGTTATTTTAAATGCGTATCAAGCATCTTTGACTATCATAAGGAGAAATCTCCTCCGATTCTGCGTTTGCATTGTGTGTGTGTGCGGGAGGCCTTATGGTAGTCTCATTTTTAAAAGCATTGCGAATTGATTAAAAATATTCCTCTATTTTTATTTTAAAGATAAATAAACTGTTTTAAGTTCTCACACCAGTCACATGACTGACTTGGAGTTTATTGTTTTCCTTCCTAAACTCTGGGTGCCCACCAAATTTCCACACGGGCAGTTAAGAGTTAGGTTTATCAGGATATTCTGGATATTCAGGAGTTGCTGGAGGCAAGCTGGATGGTATGGCATATTACTTATATAGTATTTCTTTTTCCGCTGCACTGTTTGTTGTACACTCTGATGATATGATGTAATGTAATGTGATGTAATGTAATAACTGATATAGTTCTTTGTTTAAAGATTATTCATTTATTATTATATGTTGTTCCACTGCGAATTGTGAGATTCTGATGTTGTTCTTGTTTTCTATTCCGTCCTATTTTCTATTTTCTCTTCCCTCTTCTTTCTACCTTCTTTTCTACTTTTTCTTTCTTTCTTTTTTCTTAAACCCATAACTATTCGGTTTTTCGGCAACGAAAAATCGAAACGTTACAGGTGGAGTATTTGCCTTTTCTTCAATGTTAAGTCCGGTTATCACCCTTTTCTATAGCTGTTTTCCATTTCTTATATGTAGACCAAAAACGAAGGAATTCTCTTGTTCTGTAGCAGTCACAGGTTCAGGCATAGTCCTTGGAGCAGGGTTTGACTATAGGGTTAAGAGAGCGTTGAGCTTATCCATTATAGCCTTTTGGCTACTTTCCATTTTTTCGTTGATCTCATTAACCATCTTATTCAACTCATCCCTAGCGACAATTTATTGTTGGCTGGAGGACGCTGGTGCCTGATTTCCCATGTTAGCACCACATACTTCAGTTTGTTGGGGATTAACATCTTCCCCATCTATTACTGCTCCTATGGATCTTGCAGAGGCAGCTCTTCTTCTTTCAGGAGCCATTGATTCCAAGTGGTAGATTCTTGAGGCAAAGATTGGGGATCTAACTTTTGAAACTATGGGATCCATAGTAGATAGGTAGATCTGGATCCTGAGTTGGAGTTCTCAGTGAAAGCACCAAAATGTTAACCGAAGAAATGGATCAACATCCTGGTTTGAGTTTGAAAGCACTAGCTCTCTTCATACAGAGTAATAATATGGATAATAGGTATAGAAAAGGATAGTAAAAGAAAGACTAGATATTTTTATAGCGATTCGACTGTTAATGAAGCCTACGTCCACTTTATAGTTTTATTATAGACTGATTGCTGTTACAAGTAGTGTTTGGTTACAAGGCTTTTGACTATCCTTAGCTAGATTGAATCCCCAGGGTTGGAATCCATTATAGAATCATAGTGAACCCCTTTCGAGATTGTTGTGAAGGAGAGGAAGAGTGAAGAAAGTTTCCATAAGAGCTTCAGCAACCAATCTGGAGAAGGTCCTCTTTGTGTTGCATGTAGGACGATATGTATAGAGATTGGAGAGCCTTTCGGCCCGGCCAGTTCACTAATTGCTTACAGGTGGATGTTGGAGGATCTATAGGATTCTAGCTTGCAAACCGAGCCAAAAGCAATGATCACTAAGATTCGTGGTCTATGGATCGCTAGCGATGCATAGATTTAGCTTGCTCGCTCGCTATTGATGTAGCTTCCGTCTCCATCATTTTGCCATGCTAGGTCGCAAGTGCATTGTGCCTTCATATGGATCGCTGGCGGTCCATTGTGACACTTAGTATATTTTGTGTTTTTTCTTCTAGGCTCCTATTTCTCTTAACGAATCATCATGTTGCATGGATCGCTAGCGATCCATAGAGTATGGACCGCTAGCGATCCAAGTGCTTGGATTGTTCTCGGAGTTTGGAATGCTTTCATAGCCTTGTACCGACATTGTTCGCGTTGTCTCATAGCACATTGCTCCATTTCGATGATGATCAACTCGCTAATCTACTAGCTATTTATGCTTAGCTGCCAATTGGACTTAACGGATCCTGGTCCCTTGGTTTAATCAAATTCAACTGATGCTTTATTAATATGATTTGGCTCTCTTTAATTTGTTGCTTTAACCCCTTTGGCTGAGTTTCTTGCCATTCTGACTTCATACTCTTATTCCGTCTTCCATTAGATCCTGCTGGATTAAAATCCTGGATAACAACACTACTTATTCTAAATAATAAGAAATTATCCGTCCCTTGTAATTTTATTAATAAATCTTTTTCTTTATGTTAAACCAATTTATGGAGACCATAGTGGAAAATCTTCTTAAGCAATTTAACTCCAGTAAATTAAATAAGGAAAGCATATTCTAGTTACATATTTATGACTAGAATATATTTAGCTACTAGTAGGTAGTTTTATTAGGCAGTTTATACGTGTTTATTGCATTAATAAAGAAGAACATCATTTATTCGTGCGTTATTTATGCCTAATGTTCATTAGTTTTTATTGTATTTAGTGAAGCGAATAAATAGAATTGGCAAATATAGCAATTCCTATTAATGGGAAATAAATTAGGAATTGCCAATAATTAATAATAAATAAAGATTGTAATCCCAATTAATGGGAAATTAATGGGAAATAGTGGATGGGATTAGATTAGGGGTTATAATCGGTTAGTATAGGAATTAAAGACTGTAACTTCAATTAATGAGCAATTATAGAAAATGAATTTAGGAGTTACAATTAATAAGGACAAATGGATAAAAAAGGACTTATAAAACTGGAATAGATATAATAAGGTTATTAATTTGTAGTACGCTTGGTAAAAAACCCGATTAACATTTGACCTCCGAAGTACGCTTTCGTTAAAAGTAACGTGTGCCTTGGAATTGTTTAATGGGTTTCTGTTTTAAGGAGTTTCATTGGTCGTATCTGGCCAACTTGATAAGCTATCTATGACGTACCGGTTTACTGTCCAGTCTTTAGTGTGAATCTCCATTGTTCATAGTTACGGAGCGATCTTGACTTGACAATTTCTTGAATGAATATGAACATCGAGCATGTCAAATAAGGAAAATTTGAGACCATTTAGAGGAGTGAATTTTGGTCTGTAAGGATCCAATTGGATCGTATCCGTACCACCAAATAATTTACAATTTTTCACCTTTCTCTTTCTTTTTATACGAGCCGACTCCCCATTCACTTCATTTCCATTCAATTTGAGCCTTTGTCCTTCAGCCGATCTGATCTCTTCGAGCCTCAACGTGCTATACCAAG
Organism: Allium cepa; assembly: GCA_030765085.1. Taxonomy (NCBI): domain Eukaryota; kingdom Viridiplantae; phylum Streptophyta; class Magnoliopsida; order Asparagales; family Amaryllidaceae; genus Allium; species Allium cepa. The sequence continues at coordinate 505,878,578 of CM060941.1, read as the reverse complement.
CTCTTCGTCTCTTTAGGAACAGCGGTCGTCAATCTCGCCCACCATCACCACCTGCTATTGCATTTTAGAGCCATCACCGACATTTTAAGTGGGTCCCACTATTATGATATCTTTCTTTTTTAGGCATTGCCGAACCAATCCATCCAATATCCTAGTTTGGGTTGTTTTGAATCAGAGATAAAATCATCTTTCTTTATTTTGAAGGTTGGTGATGTCGATTTTGGTGTGTTACTAAATTAGCAATTGGTGATGTTGTGTTGGTGATGGGCACAATGGAGGATTTGAGCTGATTATGATTTCGTGGAAGAAAATAGAAAATCAGGACTTGAATTTTCCACAGAACGAAGCTAGGGTTTTGCCCTGGTGCTCGATATGTTTTGCTATCTTCATCCATGGAGTCAGAATTAACTTGCACTGAGTTACACACTCGATCCCGGCACAGCGTCCTGCGGATTGATCTTGGATTTTCTAGGAGGTGACAATAGCTTTGGATAGTGTCCTTTATGTAGCTCATGCTATTATCACTTTCCAGAGAACTAAAATCGGCTTATGCTGAGAATTATCTACTCGATTCGGACCCATCGATCTATAGTTGCTCACTATGGATAAGTCGTTTCATTGCACACTCAGCGTACCTGAAATAGGTAGGGATTCCCGTGTCGCTTCGGATAACAGATCCATTATTAATCGTTGATTGATAACGGGTAAGTATAGAAGGAAAGAAATTAACAAGTGATACGGATCGCTCTTTCTGGTGTGAGGGAGCATCTACAAGGAATGGTTTGTTCACAGCATTCAGGACATTGAAACCATTCTCACTTGGATTACATCACACACCCTCGGTTAATACTTGGAATCCGATTGGTGGTAGGTACACTTCAGTAATCTTCTGGATTTCATGTATCAACTACACTAGGGTTTATGGTTTAAAAGATTAGGCATACCTGACCATTTTGGACACAAGCCTTCTTATATATAATGACGTGCAAATCTTCTCGGCACAAATCGGTTAAGGAAAACTTACCACTTTTCAAAGCAGTCTCATCATCAATTCCTGCTAGATTTGCTGCTTCCATAACTTCGGGTCAATATGGTCGCTTGATTCCAATCGGTCCTGTCGTCGATCGCACTCTTTTTAACTTCAGAGTCTTGCTTGATCCTCCGGAGAAAGCTTCTTCAATCTTTACACATAGGATGTTGTATAGCATTTGCTTGCAATATGGTATCCCATAAGACGACGTGCTTCTGCAGTCGGGAGAAGAATTTGCTCATAGGCCACCGTCTGGATACATGGCTTGCCACCGATAGATGTGCATGTATTGTGCAATGCCCCCATTCAATTACTAATTAATGACAACACTTTAGAACATAAGGTTGGCCCCATTCCAGATTCTTCCATATGGATATGCCACACTAACGTGCTCATATGTTCTGTTCATACAGACGCTCAATCGTGCATCAAGTTTCGTTGAGTAGCAATATATTCTATTATTCATAAAGAGAGAGGCTAACTCGTTATTTGTTTATATCGAGGCGTAACATAGTCAGAAACTTATATTGGATCTTCCCAGCAAAGTTCCTTCGTTCAAGAATCGATCGTTCACTAAATGTCTAGAGGGATTCACCCATTTACGGATCAAGGGGGTAAGTCTCTTTCACCATGCTTGAAATTTCCTTTAATTGCTACAAGTCTTCTAAATGATCATATATTCCTTGTTGTTCTTTCGAATATTAAGAAGGATCCGACACTCGGCACTGTTCATAGCGCCCTGAAAGTGGTCAATGCTCAAGAGCGCACAATTAGATTCTTGCTCACAGATGAAAATCTTTGCCGATGTGGGCTTTTACACCCTAGATGGTCCATTGAGTTTGTCAGAGCTCCATCTCACTCTAAAACCTGGGTCCATTTTCTTTCCTCTTCCAATGACTATGGTGAAGATGATGACGAGGAAGATGAAAGTGACCCATTGATCCCATAAAAGAAAGAAGAAGAGTTTATTTAATGGAAGGGCAAGGCTCCGTTGATTGAAGGGAAGGAGGAAGGAGAGATCGGTATGGAGCATACTTTAAATGAGGAAGAAACAGATTGGGACACTGATGGGAGTGATGTCAACTTAGACGACAAGGCCACGGAGTTGAGCCCTGGACATACTTGCTCACCTCCTTTGAAAGAGCCCATTGAAGGAGTTTCTCCCAAGAGTTACCCTGTATCCATCTCTTTGCTAAAAGGTGCCGATATTGACTTGGAAGATACAAGTGACTCTTTTGTTGATATGGATGATTTGATGGATGACTTCACTTTGGAAGGGTTGCCTTTCCAACTTACTTAGATCATCCCAATAGGACTCAACGTCCTAATATTAGTAGGTGACTTATCCTGTTTGTGTACTCTTTTGGGGTTGTTAAATTGCATCACATACTTAACTAGGATCACACACTTTATATTATTTTCTAGGATGTTTTAGTTCATCAAATGCTTCTTTCCTAAAGCGGTTTTACCATTTGCTACAGGAACCACGTCTCGTGGCTTTTACAATGATCTTGATTGAGTATTGGAGCCTCAGCATTTGCAGAGACACTCTTCCAAGTACCATGCTTTCGGAATATCGACGAGGAGAGGAAGAGGAGGAAGGATAGGGAAGCAAAAGAGTATCGTTGTTCCAAGAAAGATCAAGGACATGATAGAGGAAGTGGATATGAGAAGAAGAAGAGCCCGATTGAGCAGCAAGATCCGATAAAGAGGCCGAAAAGAGACTAATAACAATAACCCGCTTCACAGCTTCCTGCTTCCATTAGGATAAACATTCCTGCTTTCGGTATCGTGACCTACTCCACTCATGCTGCCATGACCACCTCTCTACCAATTTCTAGGCGTGCGGCTTACATTGTTCTCGCTAGTCCCCGCATCTGCAAGTTGCATTCCCTAACTTGTTCTTAATGGGGATTGTTTCTGATAAGCCCAATTTGAAGTTGGTTCGTGCCAAATCTTATTCACCATAATTCCATGTGACTTAGAGTGATTTCGAGAAAGCCGAGGGGTGGAAAAAATTATGCATGCAACTATCCACTGTTAATCGAGACAACTACCAAGTAGTTCTCTTGTTCCAGTCCAAAAAGGATGAGTACGAGAAGCATCTTGCATATTTTGTGCAGAGATTGAGAGGCTAAAGAAAGAGAGGGATGATTCCCTTAGGAGAGAGAGAGCGAAAGTGCCACTTTGTTTAAGGAATTGAAAGAATCCGCTGAATGGGCCACACTTACATTTAGAGATGAAAAAAAGAAGTGCCACACCGATGAGGCGGGTTTAAAAGAAATTTTAGGATAAGTGAGACGATGGTTGAGATGCAGAAGAATACCATCGCCGAATAGGCTTAAGAAGTTGTCTCTCTTTGCAAACAAGTTTCGACTTTGGGTGAGGAGAAGAAGCAACTGGCGGCAGAGAAGGCTAGCACGGATGCCAGCTTTTCAAAGCTCCAAGATACCTTCACAAAGAAGATGGAAGGCTTGTACACAACTATTCTGGGCTTTTATGTCAACTCTATGCTGCATAAGGGGAGTTTCATTTACTTAGGTCCGTTGTTCCTCGTATTCTTGTCGTAGTCTAGGAAGAGATTCTGGCTCGATCCCAAGATATAGGTGGCGGTTATAACAAAGAGGAGTTGTTGGTTCAAAAATATTTGAATGAGGAATCCCGCCAAGCTTTATTGGAGGGCAAGGAAATCTTGAAATTATTGAGGGAAACGAGAAGTTATTGATGCCGCGACCATCGCTAAGGTTGTAATCAGGCATTTTCTTTAATGGCCTGATTTTTCGACGTCTGAAAATCGACTTCAATACGTTCACTGTATTAATTGCCGAACAATCGAATGCCGAAAAACCGAACCATTAGGGTTAAAAAAGAAGGAGATAGAAGAAAAGAAAACAAAACAACAGCAGAATTTTACCATTGCAGCGGAATAAAATATAATAGATAATAACTGATCTTTACACAAAAAAAACTATATCTGTTTATAGATACATCATCAGAATACAATATCAGAGTTCAACAATATCTATAACACACAACTGGACGGTTATATTAACTTGTCCTCACCAAACAACCAATACAACTTACAACACAGCGGAATAATAATCAAATATGGGAGTACGTCTCGCCATCCAGCTCGTCTCCTGAGCTCCTCAGTAGTACATCCAAATCTGTACTCTATAATACTCGGTCTGACCCGAGCATCATAGTTAAATAACACCTGAGTCAGTCTGGAAAACCAGAGTGAGAAAATACACTCAATTGGATTATTAAAGTTTTCAAAAATCCTTTGAAATCAAAGGTATCTCGTAAGACCACGCCACAAATAAACATGCCGGATTTTTACCTTACGATAACCATAATATTTTTATCAAAATCCGTCTGATATTATAATGGTGTCTATAGAAAGTAAAATAGAATTTAGCTCAAATGCTTGCATCTCACGTTTCAGCAATAATTGGGCACAATCATAACCGAGATCGGATTCCATACAACGGCAGGGCTACTAGGGTACTGTCCGTCACAGTACGTGGTCTAGATCACCGTACCGGAGATCCACCCTAAATCCCCTACAACACAAGACCGGACTACCCCCTACTGGATAGCCCGAATAAGATAACCCCGTGGTTGGGATCAGCAACCGCCACACAGCCGAATATATAAAGGGACGTCTAGACAGGGGTGACCTTACCCTAATTGGTTGCTAGCCACTTAGCCTTGTGTGCACCTTGCCTGTTTTAACCATTCCCGGTTGATGTGGCTCGAGGCTATGCGTTACCTTTTTAGCACACAATCACTTAGAATGCTCATCGTCCTCCAAATGATGTTTTAAAAGCATTCGTCCATACAAGTCCGTTGTGAGTTTGAACGAACCGAAGGCACTACTCCTACTACATCCATTTTGGAATCACCCTATGGATTAGTTGCGATTAGCCCTTGCACTTCACTACTCCATATTCGACTCCTAGCACTTGTTTCCTTACTAAAACGTTCAAACCGGATCGAAGTTGTATTCGAAAAATAAATCCCGATCTCGGTCTCTTCGAAATGATCAGTGCATTGACCAATATTGATAGTTGGTTATTTAACTATCAAATAACATTCACGAGCAATCCATTAGACATTAATAATTTCTCAAATTATTTATTAACCTCCAAATATCTTCGAAAGATATATTTCCACTATTCAACCCTTTGAAAATAGTTCCAAACCACCCTTCTCTCATGAAATAAATTTCCCAAATATTTATTTATTTCCACTGGAAATAACCAAGTCTAAATACTTTAGATTTTAAAACATAAATTACTTAAACACTTTATCCAAATATATACTTTTAAAAATATATTTTAAATAAAACTACTTTATAAAATATAAAACTAAATTTTAAAAATAAAAGTTAAGCCAAATTAAATTTAAAATAAGAGTTACAAAATTCTATACAAGTTTTCAAATAAACTTTACCCAAACTATCTTTTAAAATCAAATTTCTTTATAAAATATAAATATTAATACTTATCTTTTTACAACATAATACCAATTAACCTTTAAATAATTACTACTAAAATAAATTTGAAAGATAGGTACTTTAAAATTAAAACATTTAAAATAAATTTTCTAAACATTTCCATAAAATAAATTTTTAAAGCTTTTAGCTTATATATAAAAGTCTCCTTTAAAATGCACTTGGCTTTCCAGGGAAATACACTTCCATTTCCATACCTTTAAAAATAAACCACTATTTATTTTTAAAACAAATTACCCATTCCTTTATAAATTCCCATCATGAATTTATCCTTCCAAATATCCACTGATATTTCATTTCACTTTCTAAACCCGGTTTATAAATCCCATAGTCCCATCTTTCTTTAAAACACAGTTTTAATCACTAAATCAATCTTCAAATTGATTTTTCAAAATTAACTCCATTTAAAATAAATTTCTTTCCTTAAGCAAATTTATTTCAAAACTCATTAATTTCATATTTAACTTCTTTATCTTGATTTAAAATCTTATTTAAACTAAAAACACAAATTTCATACTTTCCAAATTTCTTCTTTACCTTTTCCATACAAAATTTAAACCTTGAATTTTAAAAATAAATTCTTTACTCTTTTAAATATTATCACTTAAATTCACTTATTCAAAATATCTCTTTCCCATACTTTGGATTTATTTATTACACTTAAAAATCAATTTTTATTCTTCTAAATCATTTTAATTATCCACATTTCTTATAATTATTTTATTTAAAATTACGTTTTTATTTACTTTTAGAAAAAAAATCCAAACTTCATATATATATTTCAATTCTCAAAATTCCAATATATATATTTAATCAAGGCAGAATACTCAACAAACTCCAATTCCCAATATAATCAGTATAATTCATCACAGATTATTACATAATCATATCGCTGAATATATAAAATAAATTCAAACGTTTTGAGGAATCCAGTTGGATCCCTCCAACTTGTTTTTCCCTGCGTCCACAGATGTTAACACAATATAATAATACCAATTCCACTTCGAGGTGGAATATCGTGGTATATGGGATCATATTATCTCATCCGCTATATGTGGCGCATAGGGTCTCATCCACTATATAATGCAGGAAATCAATCACTACAATATATACTATATACTACTATATAATATACAACATCCAATCAATTCAATCATTCAATCAAAATTTAAATTTAACTATTTAAATTTAAATAATACCCAGATGAGTGAGATTAACTCACCTTTAATTTTTGTCATGCAATCCATTTTCATCTCGACCATTTCTTCACGGTTCAGACCTTGTAACAAATATTATAAGGTTTATTAATATTCGAATTGATCGGACAAAATAGTTTTAATTTTGACTAATGATTTATTTTAAACAGTAACTAAATTCTAAACTAATCTCCCCTTTAAAAAATCTTTTAGTAACAAATTAAATTAATAAGCAATTAAATAAGCTAACCATCTTAATATTTATTTTTAAAATGAAATAGTAGGTGAATATATATATATATATATATACATATATTATATTTATTCTTACCTTTCTTAAATCACATATATGTACTTATAAAATAATTTATATAGATTCAAAAACCCAATTTTTAAATAAATTTTCCAATCATTTTAAAATCTCCATATATTTCAAAATCTTATCTTTAAACTATAGATATACACTTAAAAAAAATTATATCACCATTTTGAAGTTTTCTATTTTCCTAAATCCTATCTATTTTTTTCCAAAATCATATATGTATATATATTTAAATAAAGAGTACTTCAAAGTATGTATATATCTATTCTTTTTATCTGCATATCTACAAATATATATATATATATATATATACACATAGAATCTAATAGAATTCCTATTCTCAGCCTTCTTGTATATAATAAATACTAATCAAAATAAAGATCCAATTCCTACCTTACAACTCCTGCCCGCTTGATACTGAAACGCGATGCCTCTGCCGAAAAGACGAGCAAGCATCCCTGATCAACTCACCTACGGGAACCGCATCAATCCACACTACGAACTTCGAATTCGACGTCGTACAGCACATCGCGACCCCTATTACTTCGAGAAACCCATAGACTCGAGCGTCCACTCATTGCCTCGCCATCGCGCCCTCCTTCCTATCGTCGCAGCGACAACGACATCGCCTCAACTCCCACCCGCTAGCCGATTCGAGACCATTGCGACTCGATGCCGCTATCTCCCCTTGCGTTCGAATTCAAATCGAACGAGAATTTATTCGTTCGTTCATTATCGATTTCGAATCGACTGAGTTGAAGAGGACGAGGTCTGATGAGTGAACGACGAATCTGGTCTCCATTATCTATTTGATTTGAATATAGGTTCGGCCCTGTTTGATTTATGAAGGAAGCAATCATTTTGTTTTAACGAGACGGTTCTTCTTTTATTATATTTTTAAAAAAAACAAAAATCTAACACGTGTTAACCAGATGAACACGTGCAATGAATCCTTATACGTGTCTGTTTGCTGAAGATTCCAATAATAATATTATTAATTGATTTTTTTTAATTTAAATTCAAATTTAAATCATCTCGATAATCACAACTTACAATCTCGATCTCCTATCGAGGCGTGCCGCTAGGCGTTTATAATGTTGAACCCCTATTCTGAACGCAATGGAAAAGGTTTCGAGTCCTAATTCGATCGTATGGAGAAGATAGCTTTTTGAATCAAGTTATAATATTAAATTTCGATATGAATTCAGCGCGTTTATCTACCGTACGGCTAAACGATCACTCCAAACACTATGAAAATTGAAATTCTATAATAATACACTATTACGGATCTAATGAAACCAGTTTCATCGAATTTCGAAACTGTGCCTCGGAAAGCTATTTTTAATATCAATTTAAACAATATATTTTTAAAACTGAACAAAACACTGTCTAATTCAAATTTAACACTTCTACTATCTCCTGTAAAATCAATATAAATTTTATAAGCCATTGAAATATTTTTAACTAGCTTAAAACTTGAGATTTAATAATTTACCCAATCTTTAATTATTAAATTCAGTAATTCAATTGCCAAAAAATAATGATATTTGAAATTCAAGTTAAACCAACTTCCAAATATTTAAAATAAAGCAAATATCCCAATTTCAAATATCTAAAAATTCTGGTTTGTCACATTCCTCCCCCCTTAAAAGAATTTTGTCCCCGAAATTACTAGTTAAGAGGAATGGTCCACAACCTGTTAACTATTTCTTATTCTAATAGTTTTTCTCAACTTTCCTAAACTAAACAGTTTAAACAATACCCAAAACAATCTTTTTATAATAACATTATTACCCTTACTAACCTTTCAAACCTATCCAAAATATCCAAACAACATTACTAACTCAACCATTCAAATTATTAAATTATCAAAAAAAATTCAAACTCCCTAAATTTTTGAATTTTTTTGCCAGTGTCTCCTTTGCGTGGGTATCTCTGTACAACTACAAAATGCCTCTACGGGCCCCCAAATTTCAAAAGAAAACAAAATGCCAAGTGGATAGATCAGAAAATCATCAAACTTCATACAGAAATTTAAACACATCCCTTTTTGTTTTATCTTCTGAAATCAAAATCATCAATTCCCTTTGCTTTTATAATACTTGAATATTTTACTTAGCAATAATATCCAATTACAAAAATCCAAAATCATTTCATTCATTCTTTTACAAGACTTCAATATTATCTTTACTTAAGTCGTACGATGTACATATATCATCCATACACAATATCAATTCGATCGCTCAATCGATCACACAATTTTACTTCTGAACTAGTATCGTCCACCCTACTTCCTAGTGCAGACTCAGATCTGGTTTCTTGATCAGAAACCGTCATTCTCCTTGCATAGCCACAAACTACGATATAGAATTTCCAAAATCAATCAAAAATCTATATCCAGAGTTCGCCATCGAAAATCGAGTGAAAATCCCTACTCGCATTGGTATAACTACCTCGAAGTTCTGTGCTCGAATTTGGATCAAATTGCTATGCAAATAAATAATATATGTACATCCTACGTATTTGCCCCCAATTGATTATTAACTATATCAATTCTCTTTTATTCACATTATTTTGATTTCTATTCACTTATTCACAACCATCCCATTTCACAACTTCCATATTAATTTTCATCCATTATTAACTTAGTGTTTTCAATACCAAATATACTTAAGAACTACACCAACCATTCCTAAGTTTAATATAAGCAACTTATATATTCTTGTATTACTACTTTCACTTTACCACTTGGTTTTATCAACATTTAATTAATTTATATTCCAATTTACTAATTAGTCTAAAATCTCAATACCTTTACCAAATTTTCATCCATATTTTCATTTTCAATCCTACTTGAATTCAGTTCATCTTCAAACCCTGAAGATTGGATTTTTATTCACCTTATCTCAAACCATTCTTAATTAACTATTTCTTTAAATTAGATTCATTAACTAGTTTGTTTTTAATCAATTTCGATTTCAAACCTGAATAACTTACTAATTTATTTATCACTTCATTTCCAAATTAAATCTTAAATGTAAGTAAAGTTCTATTTCCCAAACCTATATTTCTTTTAGTTTCCTCGAACCATTCTACGATTTCAATTTACTTAACTCAATTTAAATTAAATACCATCGAATATTCAATTTTTAATTCCTTTACTTACCATTAAATCAATCAGTACTTACTAATTTAATTTCAATACTTTATTTTATTTAGTCCAACCTGACTTATTTTCCCATTTCACATAATTCAACTGTTCAACTTTAATTCCAATATTCAATTTCAATTTCAGTTATATCTACTTACAAATTTAAATTAATTTGTTCAGTCACAAATTTATTTCAACTTAATAAATTTAATTACAATGACCATTTCAATTTGCCTACTTAGACCAAAATTTACTTTATTTAACTTGATTTAGTTAAATTTCATTTCCATTTAAATTTTTAGCTTTCCATAAGTATTCTAACTTATTTAAATTTCATACTCATTTTAGTTTAACTCTTCTTAAGTTAAATTCTATTTTAAACAAATTTCAAATTTTTATAAGCTATCAAACTTATTTATATTCCATAATCATTTTAAATTAAACTTCTAGAGTTTAAACCATTTTCTTAAGCATTTCAAAATCACCTTTGAAATCATATATACCAGATCAAACAACTCCTTTGCATTTTCAAAACCAAAACCAGTTTTGCAAACAAATCCTAATTCAAAATATCCTGGCGGCAAATTCTCCCTCGGAAACTCGAAAATGAACATCGATGATGCTGCAGTCATCATCGAAATTATTTTTCAGTGACCAAAGTGAGTTCGATGCTTTTATCCTTTCAAAAACATTTTTCAAATATTTTTAAATTCTAAATCTCTCCAAATTTCAAATCCAATTCCAAAAATATTTCCAAAATTATATCACTTATTATTTCTCCAAAACCTTTGAAAACTAATTTCAAACCCAAAGGAATTTGAACTTTCCCAAAATTTAAAATTCCAAATTCTTTCAATTCATATTCACGTATTACTTTGAAATCTTATTTCAATTTATAAATCACATTTACAGTTTACGTTTACAAATTTCCTTTGTATATGAATTTATTCCTTAGCTTTAGTTATGATTTCAATTTCTCAATATAACTTTTACACAACAATGATAATAACTTAATATTATCACTTCCTAACAACCACGCAACCATACATAACTATAATAATTTATAGAAAATTATTTCTTTTATATACAAAAATAATTTGGGTAAAATTATTTCATTTACTTTATTTAAAACAATACTGTGTCGGTTTATCTTTTTAAGAGTTTAGAAAACCCTATCGATGACATGGCATCCCACATATCGACCAGAATTCATAAACACTTAACCGATAAGACTAACACAATATAATTTTTTTTATTCACTAACAAATACGCGCTCATACTATTAATACTCTCAAACTCATTCTGGAGTACTACAGACTCTATTCGAGTAATCCCCACCAGAGCCAAGGTTCTCGCTTAACCTTCAGCTCTGATACCAAGTGTAATGGCTCGATTTTTCGACGCCCAAAAATCGACTTCAATACGTTCACTGTATTAATTGCCAAACAATCGAATGAAGGAAAACCGAACCATTAGGGTAAAAGAAGAAGGAAATAGAAGAAGAGAAAAAAAACAACAACAAAATCTTACCATCGCAGTGGAATAAATATAATAGATAATAACTGATCTTTACACAAAAGAAACTATATATGTTTATAGATACATCATCAGAATACAACATCAGAGTTCAACAATATCTATAACACACAACTGGACAGTTATATTAACTTATCCTCACCAAATTGACAATACAACTTACAACACAGAGAATAATAATCATGTATGGAAATACGTCTCGCCATCCAGCTCGTCTCCTGAGTTCCTCATCAATACAACCAAATCTGTACTCTATAATACTCGTTCTGACCCAAGCATCATAGTTAAATAACACCCGAGTCAGTCTGAAAAACCAGAGTAAGAAAATACACTCAATTGGATTAGTAAAGTTTTTGAAAATCCTTTGAAATCAAAGGTATCTCGTAAGACCACACCACAAATAAACATGTCGGGTATTTACCTTATGATTGCCAAAACACTTTTATCAAAATCCGTCTAATATTATAATAGTGTTTATAGAAAGTAAAATAGAATCTAGCTGAAATGCTTGCATCGCACGTTTCAGCAATAGTCAGGCACAATCAAAATCATACAAGCGCTTATTAGAGATTGGGTTACATACAATGGCAGGGCTACTGGGGTACCGCCCGTCATAAGACGTAGTCTAGATCACTGTACCGAGGATCCACCCTAAATCCCCTACAACATAAGACCGGACTATCCCTTACTGGATAGCCCAAATAAGATCACCCCGTGGTTGGGATCATCAACCGCCACACAGCCGAATATATAAAGGGACATCTTAACAAGGGTGACCTTACCCTAATTGGTTGCTATCCACTAAGCCTTGTGTGCACCTCCCCTGTTTTAGCCATTCTCGATTGATGAGGCTCGAGGCTATGTGTTACCTTTTTAGCACACAATCACTTAGAATGCTCATCTTCCTCCTGACGATGTTCTGAAAGCATTCGTCCATACAAGTCCGTTCCGAGTTCGAACGGAACCGAAGGCACTACTCCTACTACATCCATTTTGGAATCACCCTCAAGATTAGTAGCGATTAGCCCTTGCACTTCACTGCTCCATCTTCAACTCCCAGGACTTGTCTTCCTCACGAAAAGGTTCAAACCGGATCAAAGTGGTTTTCGGAAAATAAATCCCGATCCTCGTCTCTTCGAAATGGTCAGCGCATTGGCCAATATTGATAGTCGGTTATTTAACCATCAAATAACATTCACAAGCAATCCCTTGGACATTAGTAATTTCACAAATTATTTATTAACAACCAAATATCTTCGAAAGATATATTTCCACTTTTCAACCCTTTGAAAATAGTTTCAAACCACCCTTCTCTCACGAAATAAATTTCCCGAATATTTATTTATTTCCACTGGAACCAACCAAGTCTACATACTTTAGATTTCAAAACAATTTAAATTACTTTATTCAAAATTATACTTTAAAACATTTAAATTAAATTACTTAAACACTTTATCCAAATATATACTTTTAAAAAAAATATTTAAAATAAAACTACTTTATAAAATATAAAACTAAAATTTTAAAATAAAATTTAAGCCAAACTAATTTTAAAATAAGAGTTATAAAATTCTATACAAGTTTTCAAATAAACTTTACCCAAACTATCTTTTAAAATAAAATTACTTTATAAAATATAAATATTAATACTTATCTTTTTACAACATAATACTAATTAACCTTTAAATAATTACTACTAAAATAAATTTGAAAGATATTTACTTTAAAATTTAAAACATTTAAAATAAATTTTCGAAACATTTCCTTAAAATAAATTTTAAAAGCTTTTAGCTTATACATAAAAGTCTCCTTTAAAATGCACTTGGCTTTTTAGGGAAATACACTTCCATTTCCATACCTTTAAAAATAAACCACTATTTATTTTTAAAACAAATTACCCATTCCTTTATAAATTCCCATCGTGAATTTATCCTTCCAAATATCCATTGATATCTCATTTCACTTTATAAACCTAGTTTATAAATCCTATAGTCTCATCTTTCTTTAAAATCCAGTTTTAATCACTAAATCAATCATTAGATTGATTTTCCAAAATTAACTCAATTTAAAATAAATTTCTTTCCTTATCCAAATTTATTTCAAAACTCATTAATTTCATATTTAACTTCTTTATCTTGAATTAAAATCTTATTTAAACTAAAAATACAAATTTCATATTTTCTAAATTTCTTCTTTACCTTTTCCATGCAAAATTTAAACCCTAAATTTTAAAAATAAATTATTTACTCTTTCAAATATTATCACTTAAATTCACTTATTCAAAATATCTCTTTCCCATACTTTGGATTTATTTGTTACAAGTAAAAATCAACTTTTATTCTTTCAAATTATTTTAATTACCCACATTACTTATAATTATTTTATTTAAAATTACTTTTTTATTTGCTTTGAAAAAAAATCCAAACTTCATATGTATATTTTAATTCTCAAAATTCCAATATATATATTTAACCAAGCCAGAATATTCAATAAACTCCAATTCCCAATATAATCGATATAATTCATCATAGACCATTATATAGTCATATCGTTGAATATATAAAATAAATTCAAACGTTTTGAGGAATCCAGTTGGATCCCTCCAACCTGTTTTTCTCTGCATCCACAGATGTTAGCACAATATAATGATACCAATTCCACTTCGAGGTGGAATATCGTGGTATATGGGATCATATTATCTCATCCGCTATTATGCGGCGCATATGGTCTCATCCACTATGTAATGCGGGAAATCAATCACTACAATATATTCTATATACGATTATATAATATACCACATCCAATCAATTCAATCATTCAACCAAAATTTAAATTTAACTATTTAAATTTAAATAATACCCAGATGAGTGAGATTAACTCACCTTTGATTTTTGTCATACAATCAATTTTCATCTCGACCATTTCTTCACGGTTCAGACCTTGTAACAAATATTATAAGGTTTATTAATATTCAAATTGATCAGACAAATTAATTACCGTTTAATAGTTTTAATTTTAACTAATGATTTATTTTAAACAATAACTAAATTCTAAACTAATCTCTCCTTTAAAAAAAATCTTTTTGTAACAAATTAAATTAAATAAGCAATTAAATAAGTTAACCATCTCAATATTTATTTTTAAAATGAAATAGCAGGTGAATATATATATATATATGTTATATATTTATTCTTTCCTTTCTGAAATCACATACATATATATACTTATAAAATAACTAATTTAAATTTAAAAATCCAATTTTAAAATAAAATTTTCAATCATTTTAAAATCCCTGTATATTTCAAAATCTTATCATTAAACTATAGATATACATTTAAAAAAAAATTATATTACCATTTTGAAGTTTTCTATTTTCCTAAATCCTATCTAATTTTTTTTTCAGAATCTTATATATATATATATATATATTAAATAAACAGTACTTCAAAGTATGTATATATCAATTCTTTTTATCTGCATATCTATAAATATATATATACACACACATAGAATCTAATAGAATTCCTATTCTCAACCTTCCTTTATATAATAAATACTAAATTAAAATAAAGATCCAATTCCTACCTTACAATCCTTGCCCTATGCTCACTCGATACTAACACGCGACGCCTCTGCCGAAAAGATGAGTTAGCCTCCCCGATCAACTCACCAACGGGAACCACATCAATCCACACCATGAACTTCGAGTTCGACATCGGACAACACATCGCGACCCCTATTGCTTCAAGAAACCCATAGACTCGAGCGTCCACCCATCTCCTCACCATCGCGCCCTCCTTCCTATCGTCGCAGCGACAACATCATCGCCTCAACTCCCACCCGCTAGTCGATTCGAGACCATCGCGACTCGATGCCACCATCTCCCCTTGCGTTCGAATTCGAATCGAACGAGAATTTATTCGTTCGTTCATTATCGATTGCGAATTGACTGAGTTGAAGAGGACGAGGTCTGATGAGTGAAAGGTGAATCTGGTCGCCATTATCTAATTGATTTGAATTTAGGTTCGGCCCTGTTTGATTTATGAAGGAAGCAGTCATTTTGTTTTAACGAGACGGTTCTTCTTTTATTTTATTTTTAAAAAAAAGAAGAAAAATCTAACACGTGTTAACCAGATGAACACATGCAATGAATCCTTATACGTGTCTGTTTTCTGAAGATTCCAATAATAATATTATTAATTGATTTTTTAATTTAAATTCAAATTTAAATCATCTCGATAATCACAACTCACAATCTCGATCTTCTACCGAAGTGTGCCGCTAGGCGTTTATAATGTTAAACCCCTATTCCGAACGTAATGAAAAAAGTTTCGAGTCCTAATTCGATCGTATGGAGAAGATAGCTTTTGAATCAAGTTATAATATTAAATTTTCGATATAAATTGAGTGCATTTATCTACCGTACGGCTAAACGATTACTCCAAACACTACGGAAATTGAAATCCGATATAATACACTATTACGGATCCAATGGAACCGGTTTCGTTGAATTCTGAGACTGTGCCTCGGAAAGATATTTTAAATATCAATTTAGACGATATATTTTTAAAACTGAACAAAACACTTTCAAATTCGAATTTAACACTTCTACTATCTCCATTAAAATCAACATAAATTTTATAAGCCATTGAAATATTTTTAACCAGCTTAAAACTCGAGATTTAATATTTTACCCAATCTTTAATTATCAAATTCAATAATTTAATTGCCAAATAATAATGATATTTGAAATTCAAGTTAAAACAACTTCTAAATATTTAAAATAAAGTAAATATCCCAATTTCAAATATCTAAAACTTCCGAGTTGTCACATTTTCCTTCAGGCTTGGGAAGTCGTCTTCGCATTTTCGTGCTGATAAGGGGATCAATTCTACTTCTCCCATGATTACGCAACCATCAAAGGAACAAACGATGAAGGTTTCGAAGTTGTGGCATATGAGTAGACCCCCGTAGCAGGTAATTTTCTTATCTCTTCCATGCTTGAAGACTTCTAATTTATGCCTGATGAAATTACCGAGATAACCACCCTTTATTCTGATATTATAAATCATCCCATTCTTCCTATCGAGTTACCTCTTCATCACGATACCGGATCTATCGCCATTCTGACCACATCAGCCGTCATCTTCGCATCTGGCTTGCAGATTGGTTTGCACTACGAGTAAATTGCAGTGTTGCATGGTTTGGATGACTCCTCTTTATCTCAAGAGGAAGGTTTTGCAAGTTACTGAAACATAAGAGTAGGCGAATCAAGCCAGCCAACTAGACAGAGTAGAGACCGAGCAGGTGAGCAGTAGATGATAGCGGGGAAGAAGTAGAAGGTTGAAGAGTAAAAAAGGTCGTCAAAGAGTTGTCATAGATCCCGCAAGCATAAAGGAAAAGAAGGGTTCGCCAGTGGACACGTTTCAATGTGCAAGATTACCCCGGGAGGGGAGAAGCCTGAGAAGTTGCTAATCAGAGGCGAGAAAGGCGAAAGGAGAAGCGGTGACAAGAAGCCATGATTTGTCTATGTATTCATGGAGTAGAGCTTTTGCTTTTTGGTTGCTTTTTCTGTACAAATGCAAGATTTTCACTTAGAATTTCTTCTTGTTGTTGCAACTATGGTATTTGTATTTTCCTATTCTTGGCAATAATGTGTGGGTACGACTCTCGCTACTTGTTATTGTACATGAAAAGCATTATAAGTAATAAAATTATCGAAATTTTGGTTGCAATCTCACTTGTCTACTTCCATGCACTGTTGCTTTTCATGCTACTCTTTTCTATTCATCGCTGTTTTATTTCTACCCGTAACCTCTTAAATTCTTTGTTTGGAGTAATGAGATATTTTCTACTTTCATTGAGTCTTAGTGTGTGCCCCTTAGTTCATGGGACTGTTTACTCTGAACACTTGATACGAGACTGGGTTCTCCGGTAGTCTTTCGAATGCTCCTAATTAGGTCTTATACTACAACTCCTATTCTTGGGAACTTCTGGCTTAAGACATCCATGAAGCTTTTTAGCAGCCCCACGGTGAGTAATTTACGCACTCAAGTGATTTATGTACTAATTGGTTTATGTACTTAAGTGATTGGCGATGCCGGAGCAATATCGATTACTTGATTACTTGTTAAGTGATTTCATTGCGATGTTGACATTTAGGCTATCGCACACATGTATCGCTCCCTAGAGAGCTATTTTCTTAGCTTTGGGGAAAGTATGTGATTTTTTGCAATATGAGAGTTCCTCATCTTTAGATGTGATTTTCCTGATCCACATAGTAGTATGCGGCTTACAAAATGCATACAGTGGGATCAAGGCTTGCATGGTCGCACTTTTGCAAACGAAGAAGCGATGCACGGCCTACGAGATGTGTGGCTTAGTAATTATGTTTGCTTGGACGTGATTTCATAATCTAAGCATGCGGCTTACGAAATGCGCGTTTTTGGTTTGGGTCTTCCTGATGTTGCTGGAGCAATATCAGTTCTTAGAAGGAAAGGATCGAGTTTTGTCGATTCAATGGTTTGAGTTGATTCGCTTCTGTTGACTCAGAGGGTAGATGGGGTGTACTTGAGCATGGTTCCACTATTTGAAGTAGCAATCAGATGGTTTTCAGTCGATTTAATCCTGTCGAATCAGGAGGTTACTTTTGTGAACACTGTTTTATTGGTTCAGAAAGCAAAGCAATGTTATTAATAAATGTTGGGCGAGTTCTGCCTATTTACAATGCCTCCAGTATTCTGAGATGGCTTATTTGCAGGAAATAGAAAATACATAAGACAGCCTTAGATAAGTAGTGACGCATCGTTTTGTTGTTCCAAGCTCGAGGAATTTGGGTTCCGTCAACGATTGTTAATTCGAATGTGCCATCCTCTAGCTTCTTGCCGATTACATAGGGCCCTTCCAAGTTTGGTCTGAGTGTTTCCGTTATAGAGTAGACCATTTTAGCACAAGGTCTCTTACTTAAAAAGTATGGTTATGGACCTTGGAGTTGTAGTACCGTACGACCCTTTTGTTGTGAGTAGTAGTCCTTAGTTCGGCTTCTTCCCTCTTTTCATCGATGATATCGAGCGGCTTGAGCAGGAGCTGCTGGTCCTACCTTTGATTGAAATTTCGCCTTCGATGAGGACGGACTTTTAGCTCGACTAAGATCATTGCTTTTGAACCATATGCCAGGGAGAACGGAGAGTGTCCAGTTGTAGATTTGTTCATTGTCCTGTAAGCCCATAGTGCGAATGGAAGTTCGTCAACTCAGTTTCCTTTAGGTTTAGTTAGCCGCTTTTTGATGGTGGACTTGATGATCTTATTCGTTGCCTCCACCCATTTGACTGCAGATGTTCAACAATGAAAAAGCTTTTCTCAATTTGGAAGCGTTTGCAGAAGTCTTTTAACTCGATGCTTTTGAATTGTGACCCGTTACCCGTGATGATCTTTTATGGCACTCCAAACCTACAAATAATGTCCTTAGTGACAAAGTTAATAACTTTCATTGTGGTAATAGTGGCCAGTGGCCGCTTCGGCTTATTTGGCGAAGTAGCCAACGTCAACGATAGAGTATTTGGCTTCTTCTTTGGCTATTGGTAATACTCCGATCAAATCGATTCCCTGGATTGCGAATAGGAATGAGCCAATAATTTGTGTTAGCTCTGTTGAAGTTCTCTTGATCTTGGCAAAACTTTGGTATTGGTCGCATCATCTGGCACAATCAACTACAAAGTGGTTTACCATTGGCCAGAAATACTCATATTGTGGGACTTTCTTTGCAAGGGTTTACCTCCCGGTGTGATCTCCGCATTCTCCTGCATGAACTTTCCTCAGGATTCTTTGAGCTTTGCCGTTGGTCACAATCCTGAGCAAGGGGGTAGAGAATCCCTTTAAGTAGAGTATCCCCTCCTGTACTATGAACCGTGGTGCCTTTCGAAGGAGCATTATCGGTTGATTTTTGTCAGCGAGGAGTGTTCCTTTGAGAAAGTAGTCTTTGATCCGTGTCATCCATGTTTCTAGTTCTTCGGTTGTTTCCAAAATCCAGTCGATATCCATCTCGCCTACGCTTGGAGCAGTTAGTATTTCAACCGCGACCAGTCCTAATGACTGAGCTTATCCAAAACTGGCAAGTTTAGCTAGATAGTCTGCTTTCGTGTTTTGTTCCCTTGGGATATGAGTTAAGGTGTAATGCTCAGTGTCGTTCAAAAGTTCCTACACTTTAGATAGATACAGAGAGAGGTTCTCTCCCCAGGCTTGGTATTCGCCTCTCACCTGATAGACGGCTATCTAAAATTCGTTATAAATATGTATGGATTTTATCCCAGATTCCTTCACAACTTTCAGCTCGGCTATCAATGCTTCATATTCTACTTAATTGTTTATTGTAAGGAATTCCAAGCGTAAGGCATAGGAAATGAATCGTCCTTCAGGAGTTTCGAGCATGGCTCCTGCCTTCGAGCAGAATTTATTACATTGCACCATCGACGAGCAACTTCCAGTGTATCTACTCTTCCGGGGTAACTTCTTCTTCGTTGTCTCATATTGTAGACTCGGTAATTGATTCTACTAGCACTTGCCCATTGATCACCCTTCGAGGATGGTAAGTGATTTCATATTGACTTAACTCGTTGTTCCATTTGATAAGTCATTTAGAAGTCTAGGGGTGGTATAACAACTGCTTCAAGGGTTGATCTATTTGTACTTTGATCGAGTGTTCTTGGAAGTATGTTCGTAATTTCATGGATGCGATCAAGAGGAAATATGCTAGTTTCTCCAATTTTGGGTAGTTCTTCTCGGCTCTAGTGAATTGTTTACTAATATAATATACGGGTTGTTGGACCTTAACTTCTTCTCGTACGAGTGCTGCACTTAATGCATAGGGCGAGACTGCTAAGTAATTGAACAAGCCTTCTCAGTTTACCGTCTTAGATAGGATTGGCGGAGTCTCTATATGCCGCAGCAGTTCTGTGAAGGCAATCTGACAAGCCTGATTCCATTCGAAGTTCTTTTATCCCTTCTTTAGCGCCTCAAAGAACGGTATACATTTGTTAGTTTCCATTGCGATGAACCGGCTTAGTGCTGCAACTTTTCCATTCAAGATTTGTAACTCTTTCTTTGTTCCTTGGGGCCTCGACTTCCCATAAAGCATTAATTTCTTTGGGATTTGCTTCGATGCCTACGGTGCTTACAATGCATCCCAAGAACTTTCCAAAGGATACCTTGAAGTGACATTTAAGTGAATTGAGTTTCATTCTGTATTTGCGGAGTATTTCAAACATTTTAGTGAGATTGTCCATGTGATTTGCAACTATGCATGATTTAACCAACATATCATCTACATAGACCCATAATCTTCCCGATCTAATGCTTGAACATGGCTTTTACTAGTCGTTGTAGGTTGCTTCGTCATTCTTTAAGCCAAATGGCATCACTTCGTAGCAGTTAATCCTAGATCAGTGAAGAAGCTGGTATTTTCCTGGTCAAGCTCATACATCATGATCTGGTTATATCCCGAGTAAGCATCCCTAAATGATAGAAATTCATGTCTAGCTATCCCATTCATTGTCGATTCGAGGTAAAGGAAAACTATCTTTTGGGAAAGCTTTGTTTATGTCTGAGTAGTCGATACAAGTTCGCCATTTTCCATTGGATTTCTTAACCACGACTGGATTGAATACCTATTCAGGATAGGCGAATAAAGCCAATCATCATTAGCTTATCCAATTGTTGTCTTAGCACTTTGGATTGTTCGGGTCCTAGGATATGCCTCCTATGCTTCACTGGTGTATACTTGTGATCAATATTAAGTGCATGGCATGCAATCTCCGATGACACCCTGCATATATCGAAATGTGTCCAAGCGAATACGCCCAAGTTAACATGAAAAAATTTGATTAGTTCCTGTAGCATCTTGTTTCCAAGATGTGACCCAATTTTCAGTACTCGAGTTAGGTCATTCATATTGACTGGGACAGGTACCATCAATTCTACTGGTGTCGCCTGATCCTCCTCTGAACTCTTCTTTTTAAAGTCCAAAGCCTTATCCAATCAGCTATGTTCCCCATGCCAAGTGCAGCTCTGTAGTTTCTATTTAGTAGATTCGTGAATGTGGAGAGTTCTCCCCCTATTCTTCCCTTTCTCTTTTTTTCTAGACTCACATAGTTATGTGATGTTTCATTCTCTAGCGACATTTTGGTCTCCTTTAATCATCCCAGCTCCATTACATGTTGGAAATTTCATGGTTAGACACCCCTGAGCTAAAGCATTCCTGAAATATGCCAAAGCGGGCTGATTTAAGAAAGAATTATATGCGAATATTTCATCATCAATCACGAAGGTCTGGATGAGGACAACTTTGTGGTCACCTTTTCCAAGTTCTATGGGCATACTAATTGTTCTGACAAGTTTCTTAGGTTCACCGATGAATCTCTAAATCTTTGTTCGGCAAGTGGATACATCATTCATGCCGATCTTCATCTGATCAAACATATGTTTGAACGGGATATTCATAAAGTGCCACTTTCAACCAATACTCGTCGTATAATGGCTGGTTCGATTTTACCGTCATGGCCATTTGGTCGAGGGTCGGAGACTCTATTCTTTTAGTATCTCAATTTTGGAATACTATGTCATCGTTCAGGGTTCTCTCTTGCTTAGCAGGAGCTCTGTCTTCGACCACAAAGCATGAACCTTTCGAAGCATGTTTTAATGAGCTTACATATAGCTTTATTTCTCCCTGACACTTTTGCGTGGTCCTTTAGATATTGTTCCAATGATGAGTCTCTAGTTAATGTGTTTGGATCCTTACACGTTGGTACTAGCTTGGTGCCTCTGGTCTCTAGGAGCTTGGGGTGCTACAGGCTGGTCAAGATTCTATAGCTTCCTCACATGTCACTAAATCTTTTTTTTTGAATCAACTCTTTAATCAGGTTCTTCGGGTGATATCACTCAATCGTGTTATGACCATGTGTTTCATAGAAGCAGCGGTATTTTTCGAAACACTTTTGTTGTTCAGTTGCTTCCTTTTCAGGCGGCTTCTTGTGCTTCTCTGTCCCTTATATCGCAATGTAGATGTTTTCTGAAGTATGATTAACCGAGGTGTAGTCTTTAGGCCTCAATCCTTTGAGTCGCTTATTAATTCCATTTTGTTTGTTGGAATTCTGGTTATTCGTTTCTGATTCCCATCCTTCCATGCATTTCCTGTAGTGCTCTCTGAGGTTTTCGCGCCTTTTTTAGCTGCCATATCATTTTAGCAAGTGTTGGTTGGTTGTAGGTTAGCAGGTTTCTTTCTAGCTCCTTCGCCTCTTCTAATCTCAAGTATTGGCTTGCCTTTCGGTTAGAGTCCTTCCTAGTGGTAGGCTGTTTCATTTTGATAAATTTTCCTAATTCGGTGTCAGGATGGATAGCTTGGACCAGGACCATGAAAACCATATCTTTTTTGGATTACTTACTTCAGTCACCATAGTGTTGAACCGACACATGAAAGATTTAAAGATCCATTTCATTCCTGGAATAGTCCAGATAAGGACATCATGTCTTTTGGTTTTGCCGGATGAAGCCTAAACTGATCAAGCTATTTTTTTGCTAATTCATTGAAAACAGAGATGGATTTTGTGGGAGCCTGGTGAACCACACTCCAATTCCCTCTAGAAAGATAGAGAAACATCTACATCGAATAGCATTCGAAGCATTCGCTCTGTCTTTGTACCAACTATACTTGTACAAGTGAGGTTTTGGGTCTCTAGTTCCATTGTAAGATGGAATAGTCGGCATAATGAAATTTTTAGGGTACCGTTCATTCCGAATGTCATCGGTGAAGGGAGTTCGACTTGGTGGGATCCCCATTCGAAATCTCTCCTATCTATATTTTCATCCATTAAGCGCTTAATCATATCTGCCATATGTGCCTCTGATGTCCAGTAGTCCATGGGTTGGCTGTCAGTTATTACACCAAATGTTTAATCTTGCAAACAATCTTGGTAAGTGGACTAAAGTCTAAGCTCTCCTGTCTTCGAAAGAACTAATCCCTTGGAGTTCCGTTGGCTTACGGTTGGTCGGGTAGTGGGAGTTTGGACCGCCCTGTCAGTATTGAGTGCATTAATGTTTTCTTCCAACTTGTAGTCCTCACGTTGCTCACCATCTTCAGAGTAGGGGAGATCTACTACTATATCTTCCCGTGGAGTTTTTGCCCCTGGAATCAAGTTCATGATGGGCTGCTTTACAGTTGGTGGAATGCATTCATTTCCTTCTATAGTGATTGCTACAGCTCCACCCACTGCTCCTTTTTTATTTTGCCTTCCATTTCTTCTATTTAGGCCAGAAATGGAGGAGATTATCTACACCATGGTAGTCGTAGGTTCTGGCATCGTTCTTGAAGAAGCTAGTGATTTCAAGTTCAGGAGGGTATTTAATTTGTCCATAAGAGCTTTCTGGTTATTCTCTATCTTTTGATTAATTTCATTAACCGTGTTATTCAATACTCCTTTAGCAACAACTTCATGCTATATAGAAGGTTCCAGGACCTGATCTCCTATGTTGGCTCCATAATTTGCTCCGACTAATGGATTACTGACGTCATTGACCTCAACTTTCTAAGGATCGGTCTCTTCTCCAGCTATTACAGCTCCTATGGATCTTTCGGAAGCAGATCTTTTTCTCACTAGGACCATTGATCCTTAATAGAAAATCTTCTAAGTAGAGATTGAGGATCCAACCTCCGAACCTATCTGATCCAAACTTAATAGCTAGATCACTACACCAAAACAGGTAAATTCTAACATTTATAAGTGTTACAAACAATTTCAGTAACACCTTTTAAGTGTTACTAATGGACTGTGAGGAATGGAGCGGCCAAATTTGTAACACTTATAAGTGTCACAAACGTACGTATTACTAACACTTATAAGTGGTTGTACATAAATATACGGTAACGCTTATAAGTGTTGGTAACGAAATGTGCGGTAACACTTATAAGTGTTGGTACAGAAATATACGGTAACGATTATAAGTGTTGGAAAATGATTATTTAGTAACACACACGTATATTCCAAAACTTAAACGCAAAGTTTAAATATAAACACTCTGCAAATAATGGTTTCCATATCACAAATAATTCATCATACATATTCAATGCAAAGTTTAAACGCTCTACAAATGTAGTATAATATATCATAGACAATTATTTACATATCTAAAATACCACAATGTCATATATTCAGATATTATTACAACATAAGCTTCAAAAAAAATTTCAAAATACATTTAAAGTTTAACTTACTGTTAACCTAACCATTCTCGATCATCCACTCCAAACTCTAATGGTTTTGAATATTCTTCAACGTCCAATACAACAATCCAAAGCGTCCTTCTTCAAGTTCCTGCATTTAATATAAACACTCGATAAAAACTTATACCTTCAAAATCAAAAGGTTAAAGACTGAGTTACAACTCAGGTTCTAATTTTTTTTACATTTATGAATTCGCAAACTTAGTATGCAAAATACATGTTTATCAAACTCAATTAGCATTTGCTGCAAACCCAATTTGCATCGATTTTGCTACATGCTCAGTTTGTGTGTTCAGTTTGCAAGCTCAGTTTGTGTGCTTAGTTTTGCAAACTAAATTTGCATGCTTAGATTTGCAAATTGGTTGCATGCTTGGTTTGCAATCTCTGTTGCATGCTGGCAGCGTTCAGTCGTTAAAAATAAACATGATGGTAAAGATTTGCTAACGTGGAGTGTGTTGTAAAATTAACAGTTTACCTGAAATCTGGACTATTGGCTGTTTTATTTGTCTGAGGCTTCTTATTCTTCAGTCCATTTCCATTGACAGCATTAACAATTTTAGAAAGTTTGTATTGCCATAAAAGATCTGCTTCTGAAGAGTCACTTGTTGCCACATCTGAATCATCAGTCATCATAGAATCAAATCGGCTTCTTTGTATTTCACTTTCAAGTCTTCCTTTACCATTTTTCTTGTGCTTCTGTTCAAAATATAATGTAGTTTCTGAAATATAATTTTGGTAGAAAAAATCAGGTGAGCAGTTTGCATTCTCCTTTCAAATCTTTCAAAGTACTCCCATCTTTAACTACAACTTTATCCACCCAATCTCCATCATTTGTATCTTTCTCATGTCCCTTATTAACATAGTTTGAATGAGGACTAGTGTTTGGCCATGAATTTGAATCGGTTGCCCGCAATAACTCTTGGGGTCGTAGCTTGGTTTCCTTTGCCTTGTGCTAGGACTGTTACGCATCTAAATTGATACAAAACAACTCAATCAAATATGATGCACATGTAATTATACCTACATTAACCTTCAGCATAGTCGAAGTGTTAAATTACATTCATATTACAAAACAACTATGCTGAAGGATGCATACTGAAGTGTTAAATCACATGCATCTATTTTGTCATCCATAAATCATTATAAAATAATATTTATTCCTAATACATGACTCAAAAAATAAGTTTTGTCAAAGATTCTAAACATTTTAGTTTGTAAATTTTACGTTTATATAGCAACTACCTCTACGTTTCCAACTTCTTCCATTGGCTGTCTGTGATTACCCTCTTCACGACAATTTAAATATAAAGTTGAAGGTGACGGTGCTCTACTACTGGTCTTAGATGTAGCAGACATGCCTTCGCGATTAGACTCTTCCTCTTTTCTTGCTAATGCTGCTTTAAGACTAGCTATCTGAATTCATGTACATAAACTTAACTGGGAAGATTATGTATTAAACCAAGACCATTCATTAGAATCATAGTAGGAAAGTGTGATACCTGATCCTTTAATTCTCTAACATCTTCGCTATCTTTATTCATTTTAGCAGCACCAAGCTCGACAGTTGACACTCACTCAGCAAACTTGAGTGTGGTTAATGTTTCTCCTACTGCATCCAACTCAGGACTTATGTGAACAAATATAAGAGTCTTTGCTTGTCCTCGTGGTCATCATAGTCTAAGAAAATCAGTAAGTGTGTCTCAATCTTTATGTCCATAAGGGTGAAAATTTTCTTACCGAGTGAATCTTGAAGCAATTGAGTAAGTTTGCTATTTCTATATGGAACATGTGAGTTTTTTTGAGCTAGTGCAAATATAACGTCTCCTAAAGCTGAAAGTGATCGGTTTATGTGTTGCGCTTCTTTAAGCCTGTCTCCTATGACTTCAGATTTGTCGACCCTTTCGCTACCTGCAAGATCAACAAGATGCATGCATCCACGTAGTATAGTTCCTGATGTCAAGTCTTTTCCTTCAACATGTACAGATAGACAGCTGAAAATATACATGGGGATAAAATATATGGTGAGTTTTTAAATAATTGTTCATATATAAAAGTAAGAGCTACATATTTACCTATGAGATCTACTGCTGCGGTCATTCAAGGCAGTTGCACCCACAACACAATTTTTTTGACCAATGTCCATTAGTTCAACCACTTCATACGTGGAGGCTATAGGAACCAAATTCGCATCAGGTACATTAAGACCATTTTGAGAACCATTATGGATTTCTAACGTGTTTTTTGTAAAGGAAATTTCGAATGTATGATATACTAGAAATATCAGCATTAGAACAAATGTAAAGAAATGCAATATCAAAAGGATATCTTCTATTGAGGCCATCATTGACTAGTATAAATAAGGAGAAAAATAATGGCACATGCCCAATGCATGGAATTGCACAGGTTATGGACCGAATAATGAAGTGGATGGTCTAAATGACAACAAATGTAAATTCAAGGAAATATTTCTCCAATTATCAGTAGTCCTGCATATAATTTCAATTCTAGTTAATTTAAGGAAATATATACAAATATTTATGGAAATGGTGCAAATGCAACATTTAAGATGTTAATTAGACTTATAGCAAGAGTATTCACCCCAAAAGCAGATGTTAATCATCATGAAATATTTTCTGTACATTTCACAAAGGAATCGCAAAGAATCACATTGGTTTTACTGGCCAGTTATGGTCTCAAGTTGCATCAGATGAAGGAGACAATGATATTTTTGAATGTGCATACCGAGGACGAAAAGCACAACAAAGTAACCAGAATAATTTTCTAGCAAACAAAAGATTTGATAGCTAAAGAACTCTTGATACGAATCAAAACAAGCTTCCCAATGATGACATATACAATTTTCACAATATTATTAGTTCATACAGAATCATTGAGAATATTGTGAATGAGAGCATTATAGTGAAGTCGATGGAAATAAATTTGTTGTTTTAGTTCTGTACGTAGATGCTACACTACTTAGTACTTACTACCAATAATATAAAGTATTGACAAAGACTAAATGATTTTTTGTTTCAAAATTTATATATAAAGGATTTGAATGATTTGTCTTATGTCATTATCATAAAGACTCGTGGAAATAGAACCTTATACTCACTTTTTATCCCAAAATGCCCTTCATTAAGGAAAAATAATGGTTTGAAATGCAAGACTGTGCTCTTAAGAACTTGCCTATTGTCAAAGGGGACAAGCTTAATTTAGATCATTGTCCCAAGGACGCATAAGAACGTAAAGAAATGTAAAATGAGCCATATACCTCATTGTTGGAAGTCTCATTTATGCAATTATGTACTTGTTTGCACAAGGTGAGCTATCAAATTACTTGTAGGTATGTTAGAAAACCTGAGGCTACCGTGGCCACATCAGTTTTGAACTGAGGCTAGGTAACTTAATTGAGCACCGCTCAGTTCAATTGCTAATGAAACTGAGCACTGCTCGGTTGCTATGGTGTAGTAATCCATATTTGATAATCATATATGTAAAGTCTTCCAAAAATTTCCTAACCCAACTAGCAATTAACAAGTCGAACAAATCCAACTTTTAAATAGTTCAAAAGAATTTGGCATACATAGAGCATCTTTTTTACCATAATTAGTGGCATCAAAAAGTATAAACTGCAATTACAACCATATAGAACTGAGGATAATTTGTAATTATATGATAGTAAATATTAGAAGCAAATCCTTGATCCACCTCTTTTCCCTTCACTTAAGCAAGTAAATATTTAACTTTTCATAATCACGTATCATCGCATAAAATATATAAACTATACTGTAATAATTAAATATAAATTTGCAGACTTTACTGACTATTTTTAGTTCAGTAATGACATAGAAATATTATAGTTAGAAGTAATTTCAAAACTGTAGCATTTTAAACAAATTTATTAAAAAAATTACGCCAATATTTATGGGCGTGCACACATACATGGAGAAAAAAAAATTGATCTTGATTTGGATGAATATGTTTTAAATAGTTTCAAGAAATCAGATGACAAAATCAGATTAACTTTATTTGTAAGGAAATAGCAGTTTCCAAAACTAGAAGAGTTAAAATATGTTTATGACTTATAAAAGTTTTCTAAATCCATATCTAAATGACAACTTTTTAGAAACCAAGCTATAATTACATAAAAATTAAAGGAAAAAACTCATTTACTATAAATCCAAACAAATAGAGAGTGAATTTTCAAGAAAAAGACACATAATGTATTGATAATAAAAACGGATTAGACAAAGAAATGAAGTATGAAAAATTAAAAAGATGCATAAAAAATGCCATGACAAAAAAGTCAAATACTGATCTATGATATCAAAAATAAATTCATCCTTTTCACTTCATTTGTCATACTAAATTTTCTTTCAAAACATAAAGCAAATATAGCATATTTACGCTTCCATGTAAACTTCTAGCGATTTAAAAAACCTTTCATGGCTGGAAAGAATTAAGAAAAACATAAAAAAGACATAAGAAAGGTCATGAATGAAAATCAAACATGTGCTATATGATATTAAAACTGGTTATCTTTGCTACTTCGTGTATTAAATTAATTTTTTTTGTAAATCAAACACATTGTTAAGACAAAAAATAAAATAGGTGATGTATGTTTTTTACTTCATTTATTACACTATTTTTTTAAGTAAGGAGAAACATAGAGAATATACAAGAAAATTTATCCCATAAAGGCATCACAAGTGCACATATAAATCTTGATTTTATACATCATTGTTTTGTCCGGTTACTGTTAACTATCAATATAACATGATGTTTGTTTGGTAGCTAAACAAAATGCATATTTGAATTAAAACTAAAATTTTCTCATTCAGGAAAAAAAAAAGAGTAAAGCTTCTCGGAGGCTTCTTCAAGTAGGCGGTGAAGATACGGTCTTGATTAATCTTGTTAAAAAACACAAAACAAACAGAAAAAGTCCTGCCAGCAGCTACAATATCACCCTTATTATCTCCGATCGGTTCAATTGCACCATCTCCTCTTATTGAATTTCCGACCCCTGTATCACCATCTCCATCACCAGTGGCATCGCCATCTCCATCACCAGTAGAAAGTCCCCAATCGAACACTTCGCCACCATCTATGGATAAAATTTCTCCAGTTCCTTAAGAACAACCAAAAAGAGCACTAATACATGGAGAATATATGTGCCAATTGCTATAGGAGTTTCATTTCTCTTTGCTTTTTCTATAATCTACTTTCTCTGTTCTCGAGGAAGTAGAGTTGTTACTAAAACTTAAGAAATAGCAACACTTGATGAGATTATGAAGTCTATTTAGGAAAATTCAACTTTATACTAAAACGAACCTTTATACGAAATTGATGAGATTCTGAAGTCGCGACGTAGAGAATTGAAATCGTAGGAAACCTAAAGTCATGTCGCAATCTAGTGCCGTCAATCTCGTGAATAGAAATGGATTTCAATGTGCTGAATCTGAATTCTATGTCATGAATCCCGATATCGCCAGCCATCATCGATGTCGCAGCCACGAGAAGCTGTCTTCAATGTTTCCTAGAGAAGAAGGACCGCTCTATAAGCCACTCGTCATCGTTGATGTCAAGAGAATGGGTATCGCATGAAACCCTAGTTGAAAAATAATAATTTTGTGCGGCCAGAAACTGATGGGAAGTGGGGGAAGCGTCACAAAACATATCATATGTAGAATTACGAAACACTCCATTTTTCAGCGAATTATTTACATGTTTACCGGCTTAATAACACTTATTTGTGTTGCAAATTATAACCAATATGTTGCAATGTTTATACATATGACTATTTATTTTTACTAACACTTTTTTAGGTGCCCTAACACTTTTTTGCTGTTGGTAGTTTATAACATCTATAATTGTTGGAAATTAAGATATATAAAATGTTACAAAATCACTATTTTGGTGTAGTGGATCTAAGCCTGAGTTGAAACCCTCTCAGTGAAAGCACCAAAATATTAACCCAAAAAATGAATCAACACCCTGGATTGATTGTGAAAGCACCGGCACTGTTTATCAAGGAAGATAAAAATGTAAAAGCAATAGTATATCGCAGAAAAAGTAAAGAGACAAAAGAATATTATAGTGGTTCGGCTGTTAACTAAGCCTACATCCGTTTTATAGCTTTTATTGATCAATTGGTGTTACAAAGGAGTTTTGATTACAATAAGATTCTTCTTTCCTAAGTTAGATCAAGCCACCATTGTTTGAGATGACCGGAAGGATCTTTGTTGCCCTTTAATGGCTTTTGTGAGGGAGAAGAGGGGTGAAGAAACAATGGTAGAGTTTCAACAGAGATTAGAGCAGATCCCATCTCTGTTACAGATGAGATGGTATTTGTAGGAGTGGGAAAGCTCTTGGATCGAGAATTGCTTTATAAGAAGCCTATAGTCATCATGCATAGAGAGCTCAGAAAGTTTGGTGCAAAAACTGGCCATCCTTTTGGATCGGTACCGATCCAGATACTTAGCCAATTTTTGACTCTGATTTGTTTGGTCAAGTTTTTTTTTACTTCACAATGATTCTCTCTATAAAATTTGGTAGCTTGTTGACTTGTATTGATGATGATTCTCCAGTAGGTTATATTGAACTGTATTCTGAATTAGATGAACCTTCAGTTTTTGAATTCGGATGCTTGGAATGTTACCAAACTTGTTAGGTAAGCTTAGTTGAGGCATAGAGTCGCAATGCAAAAGGCTTGGGGCCACTACAAACTACCAATTAGGATCGATACCAATATAATTTGATCGGATCAGTGCTGATCCGAAAAGATAGCATATTTTTTCAATCAAACTTCCCAGAGTCCTTTATTTTGTATTTTTGGGCCTTCCACTTAAGTTTCAAGTCATTCTGGTTTAATCTAAATGTTCTAGCTCCCATTGAATTCTGCTGGGTTAAAAACCAATTTAACAGGAAACCCGAAGTATATAATTTAAGATGGTGTGGAGAACAAACGGTAAAGAAAGAAGATATAATTAAAAGAATATGGATGAAATAAGTCTAAATTGCCAATTAAAGAGAGACGTTAGTTAAAATAGAAATAGTGGACTTAATCCAATAATGTGAAACAAAATGGAAATAATAAATGACACTTAATTAGAACGGGGTAACAATGATAGTAAACGGCAACAATAAATCAAAGGTAAGTTATGTAAGATTTATTGAACATTAACGATTGAAAGAAAAGAAAAGAAATAATCAAATGAATATATATATATATATATATATATATATATATATATATATATATATATATATTAGAATATACGTTATGACAGGTGTGATTTATGTGCTAGAAACCAATTACTTAAATTAAGTTAAAGAACATACTGTCATTAGAATAGTTTGGAATGCGATGTCAGTTGTGTTACATAATAGAAGCCTGCCCACCGTAAGGAGCTACCAGCAGTTGTATATACATTATACTGATATAGGACATATTCAATAGGAGGACCATGAAGTATATATGCTTGCATAAACGTAAAGAAATACCCTCAGCCGAATCTTCTTCAATGAGTAAAGGGATGGTACTTCCTTGATTACATTAGGCAATCTAAATAGGACGGTGAGCAGCTCGACGTTATGCCAACATATATTGGTACTAAATTAGTAGTAGGAGCTGCATAGTTTGAGTGCATCATCAGCCTAGAGCGGTCAAAATAGGAAAGACATGGTTACACCTACCGGGATATGCCTCTTATATGGTAAGCCATGTTAGGTAATGCATCGCCATTGTTGTTTGCTAGTCTTTTTGCTAGGGCAAGGCTAGTTAACTCATGAAAGTATTCTTCCAAAAACGAATGGGGTAATACGAAGAGTTGAGTCCTCTAGTCCATGGAGTTAAGTCCATAATAGGAATTAGACAAGCAGTAAATCTCCAAAGAAAAGCGACATAGAACGGGGCTAAATCATATTGACATTGTTATTAGGCACTGCGTGAGTTTATTGGTTTGCATGAAGATGATGACATGATACTTCATTAACGATGGATCCTAACGGGGTGCCGTGTTATAGATACTAGAGGGGATGGTACCTTAGTCCAAAGTAGGACTATGGTACTTATACACACACACACAAACACATATGTAGTACAGATTACTTCGGATAGTAGGGCATATCGTACGCGTATATAAATTTGAGATGACTAAGTAAAAGTAGAAGACATAATATGTAACACAAGACAATCAACATAAACTAGTGTTATACGTAAAATGTAAAATTCACTAATCACCGGAACATTTTGACTCCCTTCTCATTATAACTCTCATGTTAGGTTTTAAGGGACAGGTATTGATGTAAGAAGGGAATGGTGGAAGAATAGGTTTCCTAATGCATATTAGGCACTAACAAGGAACCTGGACATTGGAAGTATCAACATGGTCGTTAATTGTATGTTCTATTGTACTTTATTATTACCCTATGGGTTATACCAATCATGCTTTGATAAGCATTTATTTATTTATTTATTTTTAGGATACTAAATAAACAATTCACACTTTAGTGCACTAAGATTTTCTGTTTAGCAAAAATTTGGGCCTAATGTGTGTGGGTTGTTACACATTGGAAGAATAAACGTCTGAAGAAGAAGGAGGTAGAAACTTCATCAACGACAGTGGAGAGTGTTGGTAGTGGAATGGATGAGGATGTACTGCTGGCTATAGTATTAGAGGTTTCAAGCCATGATTTAGTTATCAATTCGAGGGCGTCTTGTCATATGACGCTTCGTAGGAGTCGTGTAAGAACTCATCTTTCGCGATACCCAAAAAATAGCGTCTTACACTAACACCCGACTTCTAAATACCACAAATGATAGATTATCGAGGTAAAATTAAAACACTAAACTAAGACATCTATAGGATATCACAATGGAATGATGACATATAATATATTGAATATACATGAATATAACATGACAGTATATAAAAGATCGAACTAGTAAAAGAAAATGATAAATAAGTTTCAATAGAGAAAGTCAGAATACATCAACTCTCAATAATATAGAGTTCGGAATAAATATCTGATAAAATAGATCTCATATATAAATAACAGCTCTATCGTGTGCTACTAAAATATCAGGTATTCATATCCAAAATATCAATGCCATGCCTCTAAAATGGTTCAGCTACGCATCCTGATAGCGTATCCCCAAAAGTAACTGACTCCAAAACCACTCAATCGAATAAGAGTTGTCATGACGTAAATAGATAAAGACAAACGTGGGTCAGACTTTAAGTCCCGTGTGAGGGGAACTATTTCAAAATATTGTATGTCAAAACTTTATACAATTAAACAAGAAACTACTGAGGCTCAGTCGGTCCTCTCCACGAATGTGGCTCAGAGGTAATTTTAACTTTCTACAAACAAGTAAACCTATACCAAAATGATAGGAAATCATATCGTAATCTGCTCTACTTCTATCATCAACAAGCCAGCATAACTAGTATAATGTGACTACCGCTTAATAATATACTATGATAAAGTTAATCGCAGTAAACAAGTATAGAAGTGATAAAAGTGACATAATATAAGTCTATACTATGCTATGCTATAGATAAAGATAATATTAGTCAACTATTATATCACAAGCATGACATAATAATGATGTCAAATAGGCAATATCTACTATCATCTTGAACTGAACGAAAAATAAATGGACCAACTACACCTTATATGACCTTTCGACTTAATAAAACTGAGCATCCCCATATGACCTCTTTGCCGTATAGGTTCCCCCATAAAGAATTAGGCTTCTCTCCAAACAATAATGAAAACCATTGCACTGTAGTGCTCACTAGAATCTATATCTACGCTATGGCTATTGGGAGTAAGTACCCCTTAAGCGCTGCTCTGGACCTTTCTGAAGGGTTAGTCCAAAACCATAGACAATGTACAAATGGATTCATAGCATTGGAACTGCACTACGACCTGAATATTATTGCCTACCCTATGTTTCCTCACTGTGTACTTGCCTAGACCCTAACGGATCACTTAAGCGCAAAGACGCTTTGAACAATAGAGTCTATGCTATCTATAAGTCTACATGTCTACCTAATTTGGTATCGACCGCGGTCACCATTTGATCACACATCTACTTGTGTTTGGAGCCTAATCCTTCCAATTGTATACACTCCCACTAGTCCTATTCGCTTATCATACATGATCGTGAAACTGATTATGTCCTGATTTCGTATCCGATTGGATCCCGATCACCATCTCAACCGCCAACTATTTTCATGTAGGAATAGTTTGTCGTGCATCCCTCCCTTCGATCGCTTCCTCAACCACTTGTCCAAATGTCTTATTGATCGTTATTGATCACTTATGTATTTCCTTGCATCCTTATCCGGATCTCGTGCTTCACCTTGCATCCCATTTTCCAAATTAGCCCGAAGCCCCCTTGAAGTCGTGCCAATGCCTTAAGTAGAACGACACTCGAAACGAGGAAGAAATGTCCAACTCATTAGCACCTGACCTAGGCTTACTGCCCAGGTTCGAGCACCATCGGTCAACTAGTGGTAGCCTATCCTAGGCAGTAAGCTTGGGGTAGGTGCCACCAAAACATTCATCCACTGATTCGCACGCTGTTTCTTCAGCTCTTCGCCTTATGAGCCGCCTTTTTCCCAAACCTACCTCTACTCCATCGGACCCTCTATGGAGTTCATTGGTTGGTGTTTTGGAAGTGATTCCTTATATGTTTGAAAGCCAACTTCGACACAAAATCCACTCTTTGCACACGTAGAGTTCAACGGGGCGACTGTAGCAACCTATCTTCCTCTAATCACGTCAGAAAGCACTCAACCAACCATCTAGCAGCATGTGATTCCTACACGTGCTAGCATAATCATTTGTGCACATTCGTACATGCATATAGAAACACACTATAGCACAAATTATGTTTTGGACTTCTCTAGAGTGACTACTTGACTCGATATATTATCATGCAACTTAGCCACACTATGGTCATGGTGCCTATGTGAGATCCCTTCAATACTCTAACACACAAAAGTATTTACGCTCGTGGGTGTGTGTGTGTATTCACACAAATACACACATATATTTCAACAGACATACACAATAACTATAATTAGAATATATGAAAATTTTCTTGATTATTATATATCTTCAAATACATGTATATGTATGCTTATCCATATACATACATACATACACGTGTGGTTAAACAAGTAATTCATTTATTACTTTATCAAATCTTACTTTTATCTACTAAACATTTTTAGTAAATGTCAAATATGATTTCGTACTATTTTATAAAATCATATAAATATTTTAGTATGAGCTTATTAATCATTTTTAAGCCTTAAAATAATTAATTGCCTCATTAAAATTAAGTATACATCAAAAGAGAATTTTATAAATCTCGTTTCCATTTTATACAATTTATACTTCATTTATTAAAATGTATAACCATTTTATAAATATCAATTAAGCTTCATTCATGCTATTTTATAAAATACCATTTTTATAAAGTACCTCTTTTTGTACAAAAATCATTTCTTCACTTAATATTTACAAGTAAACTATTTATTAATAAAGATTGTTTCTTTATTTTTAAATAATATTCGTAAGTACTAATTAAGCTTCATTAACCTGCTAATCACTTTATTAATAAGTATAGATTTCCAAACTCAGTTAATTAGCTTATTAACCTTTCTACAACCATTTAAATTAGTTTCATTATCAATAACTACTGACATGCATTTAATTATATCATGTAATTTGTCCCTAATATGTCACAAGATCGCATATAATCATTCAATTGACCCAAGATCAAATTCTTAGCTCACTAACTATTTCAAAAAAAGTTATTAAGGTATTAAACAAATAATGAGTTAATATAAGCATGTTTATCACATGAGTATGAGTCTAAATTAACTCAGACAATCTCTAAATCACTTCATATAATTTCACATTAATCAACAGATGAAAATATGACGATTATCACATAAATATAGATGGAGAATTATCTCACTCATCTTCCCCTTCATCAAATGAAGCTTTAATCACAAAGACCCATTCCATGCTCTCTTTAAAATTCTTGCTCCAAACTCCCCCTCATGCTAATTCCTTAATGGGTTATTGGAGAAATTAGTAGATATGAATCACGGTTATTTTTATTTGAATTTAGGAATTTTATTTGAGCATGATTTGATTGATTTAGGGATATGCTTAAGAAAGTGATTAAGTGAAAAGATCAGGAGATGGAAATGAAAACTAACGTATAATGAAAAGTCAATGACTAGGTTTAGACGCGTATAGGAAAAGCTAATGGGTTTTAGCTCCATATTCATTTCATTTATGAAAAAACACTATTCATTCCAAAAGCTAATCAACTTCAAACATAGCCATATTTATACTCATTTTTCTCATGTCGAAAAATCAAACTCAACCATGGATGTTCCGAATCCCAATTCATTTGTCTATGAAAAATCAATTATAATGAGTATTCCATTATTAATCATTAAATATTTAAAATCATTTGAATATTGGATGTTTACCATTGCAGTGTGTTAGAAGTTGTCTTTCCTCTTATATAAGTAAAGAGGGAAATGCAATGTTATGGAAAATGGTGCTACTTGTAAATCTATGGTGTTGGCTCCATGCAGATTCGTTGAGTTATTTGCATGCACTCCAATGTGCATTATGTTTTGGGACTGCGCTAAGTAACTAATTTCTTTAGGATAGTTGGATTCTCTTTGTGGTGAAGGATAGTTAGAGGGTTTCTAGGGGACAACTTATGTTGATGAAAGGTGAGAAGGTCCATATTTTTTACTTCCTTAAAGGGATGACTATTGAAGATGAAACTTATATTAGTGTTTATAGTTATCATGATTTAGATGCGACTAGTAATAGAGTTAGGGGTGTACCTTATATGCAATTATATAATTTGTTATATATATCTAACTTATTGACTAACCTTGTTCGAAATAAAAGGTGTTTTCTTTCTGTTGTATACTTCATATAATGTGTTATATTAATTAATTAATTTAATCAAAATTATATTTAATAGAAAATCCATAAATGATATATTTTGTAATAGTTGTTACAAAGTGTTGTAACTATGAGTAATTTATCAAAATGAAATTAAATATATTGTTTTAAATATTCCTAGTCAAGGTATACCGAGACTAGATATCGATAAATTTGTTAAGACTAGAGTGCATAACACTTCAAATGTTAGGCAGTGTATTGCTTATGACAAGGACTAAAGGGCTACGTATTGATAGCTATTGGATAATTATAGAATGACTCATGTGATAGTTTTTTGTTGGTTAATATAACTAAGGACAATAGAAAATATCAGTATGACAATATTACACAATTCCTTTGACTTGAGAATACCATCGAGATTCAATATGGAAACTCCATCTTGATTATAGTTATATCATGGAACGTCATCTATCGAGATACTATAGTTGGGTCGAGTGGAAGCATTAGAAGTGAGACTCTATTCAAGATGGAATTCATCCCCTCGGTTATATCAGGTTATATCACAGTCAACTGAAGTTAACTCATAGTTAAAGTCTCTGGCCAGAGCAGTCCGATTAATAATAATTGTTATAATTGAAATAATGATCGTGTATTTGGACTATAGAGTAGAATATAGGCAATACTGGAATTTTGACCACAAACTACATCCAATAAGTCCAAAGTGATATAGTTTTGACTAAGAGAAACGGTGCATATAATTGTCACTATTGGGTAACGCTTAACAAAGTAAAATTGAATTTTACTGAAACCGATTAAGCAATAAATTTGGCCAAAATGTCACGCCATCTGCTAAGTGATGTGTGAACATTAATATTCAAATTGTTCGATATTATCTACAGACCAAATTTACACCTAAGAGACACACAATCGAAACGATGAATACTCTTTTTATCACTTAGTTAATTAATTTATAACTATTATTAATTAATTAAATTAATTAATATTTATGAAATATTAATTATAAAAATTTGTATATGATATGTATCACAATATTAAACAGTTTGTTTATAATAGTTGTAAATATATTGATCGACATAAGATATTGGTATAAGTTTGAATTTTGATTTAAATGCAATAGACATCGTTTGGGCTTGGATTAGTTTTAAGGCCCATATAAGGCATGCATGTTTCGGCCAAAAATAGCTTGGTTAGGCAGGCCAAATGTTGTGTAAATAGGGATTCTTTTGAATGATTTAATAAGTGGAATTAGTAAGAAATATCCAAGCACAAATCACATTAAAACTCTCTAATTCGCTTGTTCGTATTAAAGCAATTCGAGAGCCAACAATTATAGAAATTGGAATTTGATTCAAGGAGCCATTTCATCATTTCAAAGTGAGTTCTCTAGGTCTTGTTGAGAGCTATGTTCTGATTTATTAATATTTTTAATTTCTCATTTAATCAATTATTCACATTTTAGAAAGAGGGATCTTATCATGAACCGGTATATTATAGTATTGTCACATGTCGATGGCGTTATATATATCTTTGCGTGACAAAAATTTGTATGGAAGTATTCTTATAGCTCATGGCCTAATGATAATATTTTTTATTATTCAAATTTATTTTTATGATTTTATAAATTAAACCTAATACTAAAATATTAATTCATATGATATATGTATTTAAAAATTCTTAAATTGTTTTGTACACAACTAAAACCTTTCGGTGGAATTTATTATATACATAACAATTTAAATTATTTATTTGGTTTAAATTTATTTTATAAAATATTATTATAATACATTTATGTATGATATAATTTTTCTGAAATTTTTTATAAAACATAAAGTATGCATTTTGATTCTAGAAATATTTTTAAATATTTTTTTTCATTTAACTTGTACGTATTTTAATTTTTAATAGTAGAGATTATCTAAAATTATTTAAACTTAAAGTAAAACTAATAAAAAAATTCTTGGTTATGAGCGGCTATAAATATATATTTTAAAAAAATTATTATATATATAAATTAATTACAAAGCTATATTGTTATATGCATGTATTATAATTCAAAGTGTAAAAAAATCATTTCGTTTACATAATATATGATAAATGTTTTTAAATTATTTTACAAATTAATATTCAAAATAGTTTCAAAATTTAATTATATAATATATATATACACACATGCACGCGCGCACACTCATGTCTTATAATTGATTTACACAAATAATTTGAAACCAGTATTTTTTAATAAATACATAATTAACTTTATATAGACATATATATATTTATATTTATTTATAAAGTAATTTGATGCACTTTTATGTATATTTAGACAATACATTAGCATACATGAAGAGCTAACATACTCAACACCTATACATGGGCATGTAAAACATATACACATTATCATGTTGCACATATGCCCGCACACATATTTTATATGATACATACCTATATATAATATAATACAAATTATATATAAAATATTTTTTATATAAATTTAAATAAAAATTTGATTTTATTTAACAAAAAATTTTGAAATATTTTTAATTAATTTGACTACATAGGCCCATCAAAAATCTAATAATTGATTTTTTTTTCAAATTTACTCAATTACTCCACTACAGGCTAGCCTAGTCCCAACAATGGTATTAAAGCCCAACAACCTATGATATCTAAATCAATCATATTAGGGCTAACTAATTAAGCTTACAATCTAGTTAGTAGGGTGTTTAAGAATGATAGTGTCTAGGCTAGATTGTTAGGCAATCAAGTACCCTGTCCTAATTGGCCACTGACTTAGCCCAAATAATTATGTAAGCCCAAAAGTGTCCCAAAATAAAAAAGGCCCTACTTGAATTTGGCATTGGGTTAGTTTCGAAATTGCTTTGAATTAAAATAAAATTTTTAAATTTAAGATAAGAAAATGTTTTAAATGTTATAATATAGATAATTTAAGTTGTTTTGAAAATTAAATAAAAGTTTTAAACTTAAATGTTAGATTTAAAATAAACACATAGTATAAAAGTTATAA
The DNA here is from genome assembly GCA_030765085.1 of Allium cepa. Lineage (NCBI taxonomy): Eukaryota > Viridiplantae > Streptophyta > Magnoliopsida > Asparagales > Amaryllidaceae > Allium > Allium cepa. The sequence goes on along the minus strand of CM060941.1, from coordinate 505,837,548 downwards.
TATAAAATCTGAAAATGTTTGAAAATGTTAATTTCAAAAATATTGTTTATTATTAAGATTAACCGAATAAATGAATTAATTAAATATGTTAGTTAATTAAATAAATTATTATATTTATGTATTTATGTGTGTATAATATATATAATGATATATGTTATGTTGTCTTGGATTATTTTAGACAACAAAAGTGTACATATGTGTATAATTTTCTTGAAATTAATAAAATTTATCTAAATTTTTATTAAATAAATTAATTAAGAGTTAACTAATAAATTAAAGTACACATACATATATAAGATATATATGTATTACCATAAAGGTTATAATGTATATATATTCAATATAATGTGTTATAATTGAATAATATAATAATTAATTAAAGTGTTAATTATTTAAATTAGTCAAATAATATTTAATTAGTAAAGTGTTATGCATAAAACATTATATAAGTTAAATAAAGTATGAAAGTTATATGATAATGAAATTAATATAATATAGACGTATAATTAAATGTGGAATGTTAAAGACACCCGAAATGGACTTAAGGAATAAATTTATATGTAAAAATACATCGACCGTGATTTTTGATGTGTTTAACACTTGAATCATGATGGTATTTCATAAGGAATATATTGTTCCATAAGTTGATACCACTCAACCATATATATTGAAGATTATGAATTTTAAATATAAGTGTTGTCATCTACCATTTATATATTAATAAATTACTTGCACACTCTCTAGTTGTTGAGCAAACTCAAGCTAGAGATGTTATGTGTAGTATTATTAACATATTAACTAGATTAGGTAAGATAGTTATATGTATTTATTAAGCAAACTCAAGGCATGTATGCTAAACTTAAGCCGTTGTGAAATGGTAGGTACAAGCGAATAATTTCTTTCAATTTGTTTAGCAAACTCAATGTTGAAATGCGATCAGGTCAAGGAACAATGAGTTAGGAGTTGTATATGATATACCAATAAGGAGTTATCCATAGTTTGTGGGGCTATAACTTATTAAGAAAATTCAAGGTCAGAATCCCAAGGTAGATGAGTCTTAACACCCACTAATAAAGTTGAAAGACTTCTATTTTTCGTCTTAGGGTTTGGAGAAACATAAAAGACTAGTGAGAGCCTTATTATAAAAATAAAATTGTAACATTTAACCTTTCTAATATTATAAGAATATATGTTGTATAAAGCTATAATAATCTACTTGATAAATTTATTCAAGTAATATATTGATAAAATGTTTATCAATTAAAATATACAAATGAACTAGATTAATTTTGACAAATTAAAATATAAAATATAAAATATAAAATATACTTACCATTAAATTTTTGCATGTTATCCCATGCAAGCGTCTAATTATACAACCACTAAATAAGTTCGTAACTTGGTCAATTACGAGTTTATTTGCCTAAGACTGAATATTGTCTTCAAGGGTTTTGAACTATAAAAGAAATACAAGAATATAGTGGTAGATCATGTATTTAATATGACTGGTTACATTAATGATCTTGTTGTGTTACAGTAATGATCTTCTTTTGAACTCTAAAAGAAATACAAGGCTAAAAGATAATCTAAGAATTCAATCACTAAAATGCCAGTTTGATCAGTTTATGTAAAGTGCAATTTATTTGATGTTCTTATAATTTAAGGATGATAAAATGCACTTCTGTAAAGAATTAGTTATGATATTATATTAAAGATTTCCATTGAATTATTCGACTGTTTAGAAAGAAAATGGAACGTACAAGTGTGGATGTAACCTAAGGCATAGTTGGGATGAAGAGAATGAGTGGTCACTTCTACTTCATAAAGAAATTCGAAAATGAGAATTGTAAAATAATAATAGATGCTTAATATTGATATAATACATATGATTTCTATTCCAAAATGTATTTTCACCTCAAAAATTGTTTTCTATGAAATTTATGTCTTTAAATTATAGTAAAAAAATGAATATGCTATGATAAATAGTTAAATGGAGCTTTAAATTTCATATGCTATCATAATGGTGAAAATAGTGGGAGCATGCCATATAAAACTTATTGGTCGTATCAAGTTATGAAAATTATTTTCGTGAAATGAATCAAAAATTATTCATGAAATATTTTTTTCAGTATTGACTGAAAAGTAGACATAGTTTTATTCAAAATGAATGTTATAAATATTCAATTTAAAATAAAACTATAATAGTTTTATTTCTGATGCATTGGAAAATACAGAAGTATCCAAATTTATTTGCAACTATTTGGGATTTACGGACTAAGCTAAAGTTTGGAGTAATATCTCCTTGATTATAGAATTACGAATCATATGGTAAAAGTGAATTATAAATAAAACAATAAAGGGCAATATACCAATATGGTGGGTGCATCGTAAGAGATTTTGAACTCTTCGGTTTGATACATATAGATGTATGCAACCACAAGTCTATTAATACCAAAACGGTTCCACATACTTCATTATATTCACCAATGTATTATTACCAACATGGACATAAGTATTTGATATACAAGTAGTATGTCTATGGTAAGCTCATAGAATATGAAATGGAAGCAATTAAAATAACATGCAATTGAAAATAAAATGATTCGATTTGATCAAATAGGTGAGTATATTGGAAAGAGTTCTAAATGTACCTAAAAATTAATAAAGATTCAATATCAAAAGTCAAATCTCCCTATGATACATAATGATGTATCGTTAAGGAGTAATCAAACTTTGTTGAGCAAAGTATGGTTAATGGTGAGTGAAGTTAAGTTAACTTCAATCTATAAGGTTGTATACTTAAGTGTAGTACATGAGGCTAAAACTGATGTCATCTAAAGAGTAGTTCATAAAATCATACAAGATAAGGGTTTATAAGAAAACCCAACACATCTTAGGCTAAGGAGTTGGCAAGTTGTACGAGTCAAAAGACTGCAACCAATGATTGTTCATGAGGGTTCTTGTATGAATCTACCCATAAAGAGTTTAGGATCGATCGACTGTCGTTGGATGACCTTTTTGAACATAAGTATTGTAAACGAAAACCAATTCAATTTTATATATAAAGCAATCCACAATGTATTTATGAATAACCTACTCTGTTGCACTGAGAAACAATTGATGTTTCAAGAAATACCAACTTCGTAGTGAAGGAATTTCTTTTTGAAAATCTTGATAGTAAAATGGACTTAGGTACGATCCAAAGATTAAATTGATTATAAAAGACGAAATGAAATTAATCAGACCTAAATGAACATAATGCACTAGATTGCCTTGTAAACATTATTGCATATCGAAAAAACTACGAGATTCTTGTGATTCGAGAAAGATAATCCTCAACGATCAATAAAACTTCTAAGAGTATTGACTCTATGATATGGTACGATGCAAAATTTGAAATAGATTCCAAATACAGTATCAAAATATTGTTTTTTAGTAGTACCCGAATGGATATGACCCATCAGCAGCGAATGAATCTTCAAGAGCAAGAATAGTGCGGTTGGAATACAGTGAGCAACGTTGATCAGAATTATATCGTAAATCTCAATGATTTAAATTAGCATAATAGATTTTTTATTCAAGGTACTCAAGTTACTTCTGATTTACTCGTAAAATTATCACTTGGTATGACTTTGTTTTTGGTACATATGTGTTGAAATATAAAATTCTAAATAATGATTTAAAGTAGACTATTTGTACATAACAATCAAAGTGCCTTGAAGTCAGTAGGAATGATTTTGAGTTTGTAGGTTTTTGAATATCGACCGAGAAATGATATGAATGTATCATTCTGTAAGCATTAGAATTGATTATATATTTTGATAGAAATGTCAAATAGTTTTACTTTTAGTTAAAATGCAGTAGAAAATTGTGTTCAAAAGAATGAACCACTAAAAGATACATAGATATTTCTAAACTATAAGTAAGTAACATACTATTTACTATTAATGATGTGCTTATGTTAAAATCAGTAATAGTTTCATTGTTTAATAGTCAACATTAGATTTCCATATTATATCTTCCATATTATGTAGAAAGGACATCGGGAATGTCCTAAATGATATGCAATGTTTAATGAAGAATATGTAAGATGGATTTATTATGTATTGACAATAGGAATTGTCATACATGTTGTATTGTCCATAATATCTTGTTTTACTGATGTATTTGATGCACGTAGCAAACATCAAATCCAAATTAAGATCACTAAATGGTAGTTTAGAGTGTTCTCAAGTATTCATAAAATACAAGAGAATTGTTTCTGGCTCGACCTTCATAAATGTTATCAAGTATGATATGTCAATATTAAATTCATGTTCAAACCTTAACTAAGAAGCTTTAAGTCGGAAGTGTTCCAAATGAAACATTATGGTTGATTCAACGAAAATGCCAATTACATCGCCGTGAATAGCGTCATAGTAAAAGCCTAAATACAAATAAATGTTCAATTTTAAATAGAGCCAAAGGTGGCTCCAAGTGTTAAAAATACTAATCACTGTTATATAATAACAATGTAAAATTAAGAGCTTACTAAAAGTAAAGAAACATACTCTGAATAATTCCACATGATAAAACTAATTTATCAGCATCGAAGAGAGTTGATTGATAGTACATAACTAAACAAACATAATAGCTACATTCACAAAGGGTCTAACTCGATCAGTTCTCATAAACTAATCGAAACATGGGATAGAGATTCCATAATTGGTCCTAAGCCCCGGTGGGAGATTGATAGGGTTTGGGGTATAACCTAGGGACAATTATGTAATTTGTTACATATATCTAACTCCATAACCAATATTATTCGAAATAAAAATTATTTTCATTTAATTATGTACTTGATATAGTGTGTTATATTAATTAATTTATTTAAAGTTATATTTAATGGAGATTCATAATTGTTATGTTTTGTGATAATGATTACAAGGTATTGTGATCATGATTAATTTATCAAAATGAAATTAAACATTTTGTTTTAAGTATTTCTAGTCAAGATGTATCGAGACTATATATTGATACATCCGTCGAGACTAGAGTATACAATGCACTCTAAATATTGGATAGTGTATTACTCATGATTGCTGGATGCACCAAGGGGTTATGCATTGATAGTTATTGGATAACTATGGAATCACTCACTTGATAGTTTTCTTTGATTAGTATAACTAAGTGCAAATAGAAAATATCCATACGACAGTATTACACAATTCCCTCATCTAGAGAATACCGTGGAGCTTTAATATGGAAATTTCACTTTTATTATAATTAAATAGTGGCTTAGAGTCCATCAAATTACTATAGTTGGGTCGAGTGGAAGCATTGGAAATAAGATACTATTCAAGAGAGAATTTGTCCGGGTTATATAAAGTTAGTATCATGATCAATAGAAGTCAATTTAAAGTCAAAGAGTGTAGCTAGAGAAATTTGATTAATAATAATTTTGTTATTAAACCGAGGACTTTTTTTGGACTATAGAGCTGAATATGGACAATACTGAAATTTTGCCCATTACCAAATTCAACAAGTCCAAAGTGATATAGTTGCGACGAAGAGAATTAATGTAAATAATTATCACTGCTGGGTAACACTTAATAAAGTAACACTGGATTTTTACCAACCCGAGTAAGCGATAAATTTGGTCGTAATGCCACTCCACTTGCTAAGTGACATGTGAACGTTAAGAGTCAAATTATTCGATATTAATCGCATACCAAATTTACACCTAAGAGTCAATTAATCGAAACAATGAATACTCCATTTATCTCTTAATTTAATTAATTTGTAACTATTATAAATTAAATAATTCAATTAATACTAATGAAATATTAATTAAAAAAATTGTTTTTTATGCATTGAACAATGTTAAATAGTATATTTAAAATAGTTATAAATATATCGATCGATACATGATATCGATACGCGTTTAAGTTTAGATCTAAATGCAACGGACATTGTCCTGATAGACTAGTTTTGAGACCCATATGAAGCATGCATATTTCGAATAGAAATAGCTTGGTTAGTCCAGCCAAATGTTGGATAAAGAGGGAGGCTTTTGAATGGTTAAAAAGAGTGGAATTGGTGAGTGAGAGATAAGGATGTGCTCCACTTTTCTCTCCATTTGACTTCTCAATCTTTTACACCTTTTCCTGATACGCTTTTTATCCTCCTTTTACCTGCAAATTTCGGCAAATAATGCCCCATTCCAAACCCCAAATTGTCCATTCACAAATCAAATAAAAACTCTTTGATTCGTCGTCAATTATACAGCAGTTCAGAAGCCAAAAACTCTAGAACTTGGAATTCAATTCCAGGATCCATTTTATCATTTCAAATTGAGATCTCTAAGCGTTGGTGAGAGGTATGGTTCTAATTTATTAATATTTTTAATTGCTTATTTAATCAATTATTCTTATGTTAGCTAGATAGACCTTATAATGAGTGATTACAATTTTGTATTATTACATGTCGATGGTCATACATACATACATACATACATACATACATACATACATACATAGATATATATGTATGTATGTATATTTGTATGTATGTATGTATATATACCTATATACACCAAAACACACATACACAGATATATATATGTGTGTGTGTGTGTGTATGCATGTGTATATAAATAGTGTGCTGCTATCGTGCCTGATCGATATAGGACAATCATTAGGGTTTAGAACGAACCAATACAGTATATAACCTATCATATCTCAAGGTGCATGGATAAAATATGATATCACAAATATAATAGAAGAGAAAGTAATATCAATGTAAATGAACCACCATTATTAGAGTATAATATCCATAAAGTTATACATCAGTAGTAGAGTTAATGCAACGGAAACAAACATAACAATTGTCTCCAATACAAACAGTAATGAGCAAGCACTGTCATGGGTTCCACAACATTGCTCATCGAAATAAACTTAAATTCCGTATATGTGTATAATACGAGACAACTCCAACCAACTCATCCTCCTACAGTTACTGCATCACTTAGACCTGTTATCTAGTCTACTAATTTAAGGTTACCCAAGGTAATAAGAGACAAAGCATAAAACCTTGCGTCAGACAATAGTCTGGTGTGAGCGGTAAATGAGTCTCAAAAGACTAAACAATTAAGTATGGTAAGAAACAAGAGTACACAAACCATACCTGACCTGTCCTTGTAACCAAAGAGTTAACATACAACACTAAATATGCTACTCTACTATATCGTAAAGATATACCACAAATTAGATAAAGTATATCAGTCTTTCAGGTATTCCTATCTCCAACACCTGCTTCCCCTAATACCTAAGAATGATAGCCTACTAAAGAGAGCGACCAAAGTAACCATACCATCCATCAAACAATCCTAACTATCACTACATGTGCTTATAATATATGATAGTTTGTATGGCCTCCTTTATGTGAGGGACTAATGGAAATCTCGATTCTCCGTTGTATTCTTGTATCTCGTAGCCCAAAGCTGGACACTAGACCCAAAGCCACAAGTCTAGGGTATACAGGTCCCTTTATTGACCTATAGGCATTCCTACTTATAATACCCCTTCTTAAAGTACAACTGAAAACACATCGAGCATCAACGATTCCTTAGCACATACACTCGAGTCCTTCTTTGCTCTTTTTGGATACCGAGCCCTTCTTGCTCAATCTAGTTTCCATTATTCATGAGCAACCCTTCCACATTCCCCGATCCTATGGCCCACCCGCTTTGAGAGCCATCAACTTTGGAACCTACTCCCAACACGAGCCAACATCCAAAGATCGTAGCTTGTCATCATGTTATTATATCATCATCCAGCCTGATACGAACAAGCCAACACCTCTAGCACAATATACAAACCTCTACTTCAACTCTGAGAACTTTCATCCCATCTGGAGCTAACCCTAGAAGTCGGTACCTACCTCTCTACTCGACCCTAACCGCTCTACTTATCCAATTTATAGTTGAAGTTTTCGTCCACTCCTTCCATGCTTGTAGTACTCTATACCTACATATTTTGACTCCAACTTCTATACATAAATCAAGTTGTTATCTCGCCTTTTGATAAGGTTGTGATACCATTGATTTGGAAAAGTGATTTCGTGACCATCAAGGCAAGAAGTTCGAAGAGATGATTATAAGGGTCGAAGATCAGTTAAAAGCAAGGTTACGGACGATAGTCGACCAGATTCAAATGAATGGTATCCTGTAATTGTCTAAGTATGGATTGGCACTTCCCCTAGGAAGGGGATTGGATCAGCTTTTTCTAGGCAGCGGATCAGATTAGATTATTGTAGATATGCGCACCCAACTCAACAGCTCAACTCAATGGAAATCGACCAATATTAGCAAATTTCACCAAGACAACTATACAAACAACTATGGAAACCTATAGATGATATAAAGGAGGACTCCCTAATGGGATCATCGAGTCCCACTTTTTCATCTTCGGGGTTCAGCATCGATCCCTCAAAGTGGGCAAAATGAGGCCCATTTTCAGAGAGTGGGGTCGGCATAGTTCGGAGGCTCTGCGTTCGGATTTTCATTTGGATATTTATCTGACTTCTCCTATGAATATAGGATCATTGGCTCATTGGAAGGGGCTAGATCTTCTTCTTCTCTTTTGGCTACATTCTACGATTTTTATTACGTGGAATAAAATCATTGTAACTGTAATCAATATTTTAAATTAAAGGAAAATCTTTTGAGTCGATGTAGGTTGGAATCAGCCGAACCGCTATAAAACCTCTTATGTTCATTTCTTTCAGTGAGAAGACTTGCACCTATCGATTAAGAAGCTAAGATCTTGAATTTGGAAGCTTGATTGCTTGAATCTTGGAAGCAATGGCTAGGCAATTAGCAAGAAGACCATTGGCATGTAGGAGTCACCATGAAGGGAGTTAGCAGGCATCCTCGGGAGCAGAAGCTAATCAACCCACCGTTTATATCACAAGTAATAAAATGGAGACTATAATAGAGGCGATGCAAGAGCGAACGATTAAGAGACATGAGGAGATGGTGTAGAATTTCTTTAGGAAAATTGGATAGGCTAGATAAGGAGCTACTATCAATCTGGATCAAGGAGTTGGAGCCGTAGGAGCTACATAAAATCAGAATCATGAGCATGGAAACAGAAATAACATGCAGGAGAATGGAATGGAGCAGCTGATGGCGAACCCTGGGCAAGTTAAAGGGATTGGCACAGACCCCCTAAGATGATCAGCACCGTTTGCCTAAACTTGGAGGACATACCCTCGAGTCGGGTCAGTCCGGGAACTAGAAGTCTAGTGATCGATGTTTTGCAGCTTGGTGCGGATTAGAATGCGAATCCACGTCTGAAGGAGTATGGGTCGGAATACCCTCGCAGAGTTAGGGGGCAGGCTTGTATGGATGATGGAACTATCGGAAATTGGAATCCAGGGCTTGGAGCGGACATTAGAAGGCTTGGACATGGATTATAACAACCGAGGGTAACCCCTGTCAATGAAGAGGGATCGATCCTGATCCCTTTGTAAGTGGGGATGGAACAAGAGCAGCCATCATTCGCTACAAATTGGAGCAGGCCTGGTTCAAGGGCATAGATCATCATCTTTTGATTAGGATAGCATAAACCTAAATAAATAATAAAATCCACAATAAAATGGTTAAGTCACTTACATAAGTATTAGATCAAGGTCCGTCCTTAGGCATGCTCCGAGATGTTGATAAACCGTCATGCTCGGAGAGGCAACATTTGGTTTTCTTGCTTTTGGTTTTTTGGTTGAAAGAAATTAAATTTAATAATACATAATTTAATAAATTAATCTTAAAACACTTAAATCTGCACTAATACGATGGACAAAGCATACACGGATTAAGTCCTAAATTGGAGGATTGAGGCCAAATAGTAATACCCCACTTACCGCGTTATGTTTTGACCAGAGAGATGGAACCGGAGAAGCAAGAAGTAGGCCGCTTCACCAGAGAGTGATAGGATAGGCCTGCTTATCGTTCTTCCCTTCTCGTCGGACAACGAGTGGCGTCCAACAAGGGTCTGCAGAGACCATGGTCAGCTTGGAGAGGCCATGATTCATACTAACTTATCATTATTCCCCCTTTTGCTGAGAGTGATTGGATGGGGTCCAGTAAGAGCCCAGAGAGACTATTGTTGGTCTAGAGAGATAAGGAACTAGGCTATTGGTCGGGCAAGACTTTGGATTTGGATAATGATCCGAAGAGATCGACGATTTAGTTATCGGCTTTGGATGGATACATATTCGGATTAGGGATTGGAATAGTTTATGAATTGGCCATCGACTTCGAAAACTCGCAAATTTCACTAACAATCTAGAGAGATTAAGAATTCAACATGCATAAACCAACTACTGGGTGAGTACTAGATGTCTCATGGCGACTCAGCTTGGCAAAGGAATAGATTGGAATATTCAATCGTCGATAGATTTCATACTTTGTACTTATAGCAGTTCAAAACACACCTTCTTATCGTAAGACATGTTTTGAGGAACAAATGTTATCCCGCCTTTTGGCATGGCCTCTATACCATGGATTTGGCAAAAGGGAATTCATGATCATTAATGTACGAAGCCCGAAGTGATGATTATCAGGATTGAAGATCAATTATAAGCAAGGTTTTGGATGATAATCAACCAGATTCAAGCGAATGGTATCCTAGAATTGGCTAAGTATTGATTGACACTTCTCGTAGGCATGGGATCAGATCGGATTACTTCCCCTGGGAAGGGGATAGGATCAGCTCATTGTGGATATGGACACTCAACTCAGCAACTCAATACAACAGAAATCAACTAATATCACCAAATTTCACCAAGACAACTATACAAACAACTATGGAAACCAAAAGAAGACATCAAAAGGGACCTTCTAGAGGGAACGTCGGGCCCCACTCCTCCATCTTAGGGGGTCGCCATTGATCCCTCTATAGGGATCAGTAACGATTCCTCAAAGTGGGCCTAATGAGGCCTATCTTTGAGGAGCGAAGTCGGCTTGGACTGAGGGTTCTACGTGTGGATTTTCAACTGCATATTTGTCCATCTTCTCCTATAAACATAGGATTATCGGCTCACTCGAAAGGGGCTGGATGTTCTTCTTCTATCTTGGCTACACTCGTCCATTTTTATTACTCGGATTCAAATCATTGTAACTGTAATCAGCAGTATAAATAAAAGGAAAATCTTTGGAGTGGACGTAAACCAGAGTCAGCCGAACTACAATATGTACTCTTGTGTACATTTCTTACTGTTTAAATTAGTTATTCTTTATATTTTATTCTCTATTTCACTTTTTTTGGAATTGGTTATTGGATTTGTGGTGCTTTCACACCGTTTGGGTGTTGATGGTCATTTTTGGCGCTAACACTAGTCATCATAGAACAATTTCTCTCTTCAAAGCACCTGACTTCATATTCTAGAAACAATTCATCATAGCCTCCAACACTTAGCCAATTAGCTATCCATCAACTAAGGCAACCCCTACTAACAACATCCTTGATCTCCCTGAAATCCCCACCATCATGGACTAAACTGCAGATGAGGATGCTGACCTCTCAATTAAGGCACTGACTTGTGTAGTTAATGAATTGGAAATTGTGCCTTGAACCACGAGCTCTTCCAATACTCCATAGTTTCCCTTCAAGTTTCTTCCAATTCCGACCAACTTTTCCTCCGATTTGGTCAATTCTCTGACCTAACTATCTATGTAATAACAACACTAACAAACAATATCAAATCATATCTCCAACATAGAATAACAACCAATTTAAACTAATCAAACATGCAATATATCAAAATAAGACAAACAAGTCAATTTCTAACATAGATCAACATATAGCATGCATATATGAGCAAGAGCAAGGGTGATTTCTAATCAATCTAAACATATACATAGTTTAATATGGAATTAAAGTTGGAAAAGGTTTTATGGAAAAAATTGATTTAAAACATTTTAAATCCTAGGATTCTACCATATAAACATGCATAGTATAGTGAGAAGACATAAATAACTCATCAATTACCAAATTAAACCAAAATGAACGTAATTCCAATCCAAACAACAACGGAATGCACTTAAAATCAAGAAAAATGATAATCTCTATCTTATAGTTGATGAATTAGTCTCTAATCCACAATCTAGTTTTATTTATAAAGCAATTTGAATGATTTTGGGTGAAATTAGGGTGAATCTAGGTCTAACTAGCATATAGACCTGGTTTAGAATGTGAGGGAAAAGTTTTGACTTGACTCTTCATCCCTCTATTTATAGTATTCTCTAAGTGGACTAATGAGCCAACTAATGGGCTTTACTAATTACACATTAATTCTGGCCTACAGCTTTAATAACTTAAAAAAGGTATAACTTTTTAGCCATTAGTCCATTTTTCTATTATGACCACTCTACGGAATAGAAAACCAATGCAATGGAACTAGTTTAAGACCTTAGTTTGACACCTATCAAAATTTATAGCCCAAATAAGATTTTCAGGGTCATTGTAACATAGAAATTCAGAAAAATCATAGACATGTAAAATGTCCCAAAGAGTCATATTCCAAAATTATAGAATCCTTAGATATGTAAAACACTGGTCATTACATTCTTCCCCTTTTAGAAATCCCTCCCCCCTCGGGTCAAAGTATAAGCAATCGTGGTCATCCTGCATGCATATCACTCATAAACAACCATCAAACACCTCACGCAAGTAGCCTTGCAATCAATAGTATAGGTGACCTATCTTAACATGTGGAATACTAACCTATCAAAGATAGTATATAATGAAGAAAATAGATACGAAAAACAGTGGATCTTACCAATCAAAGAGCTCCAAATAAGAAGTCCTTAGCCTCTCTTTCGTCTCCTACATATAATCATCCCCACTTTCGCTCCATTGTACCTTTACTAGCTATACGGATTGCTCCTAAGTTGTTTCGTATCATACCTAACAATATGAAGCAACCCACAAGGTATAAAAACTTCTGCTTCTACCTCGACATCTTCTAGCTGATCCGATGTGATCTTTATGCCTAAGTCATGCACAAACGTTTATAGATAAGAGACATGTAAAATGTAGCACATGCCCACCATCTTCTGAGGTAAGTCGACCCTATATACTAGCTTCCTGATTCTCTCGATCATTAGAGAAGGTCCTACAAATCTCGAGGCCAACTTCCCATTTCTAACGAATCAAACTACATTCTTTAGAGGAGAAACCTTTACAAACACCATATCTCTGATAGGAAACTCTAACTCCTTTCGTAACATATCTGCATAGCTTTTTTACCGACCTTGAGCATCTTTCATTCATTGTCAAATGACCTTAATCTTTCCCGAATATCTAATCATATCAGGCCCAAGTATCAGTTTCTCGTCCGCTTCCCACCAACATGAAGGAGCGTTATATGGTCGACCATATAATGCTTCATGCGAAGCTATACCAATACTCGAATGATAACTATTATTTTAGGAAAATTCTGCCAAATGCAAATGATCAACTCATGACCCTCCAAAATCTATAATACATGCTCAAAAGAGATCATTCAATATACGATTTACTCTTTCAGTCTGCCCATCCATTTTCAGATGATAAGTTGTACTAAGATTTAGCTCGGTTCCTAACGCCTCTTATAAGCTCTTCGAAAACACGATGGTGAATTACGGGTCTCGGTCACTCACAATGCTCTTTGGCACACCATGAAATCGTACTATCCACTTTACATACAACTTTGCCAGCTTGGATGCCATTCTACTTGACTTGATGGGTATAAATCTTACACTCTTGGTAAACCAATCTACTATGACCCAAATGCCATCATACCCAGCTCTTGTCCTTGGAAATCCAACAATAAAATCCTTCAATACTTGTTTCTATTTCCATTCAAGAATCTCTAATGGTTGCAATATTCCATTAGGTTTTTCTACTATGCCTTTACCAACTGACAGTTTATACTTCTGAATAGTATCGATCCTTTCGATTAAAGTTGGTCTAATCGACAAACTTGCCAACATTTTAGGTTCTAACTCACAGTAAGGCCTGAAATCAAATCCAATAATATATTCTATCTGCTTCCATTCTAAGAATATTTCTTCCAACCAATCGTGTCTTTTAATCAATGCATCGACAACTGCATTCCCTTTTCCTAGACTGTAGGAAATATTGAAATCGTAAGAGGCCAAAAACTCCAATCACCATTGCTGTCGAAGGTTGAGATCCTTTTGAGAGAAAAGGAACTTCAAGGATTTTTGGTCCATTAATAACTCAAACTTTTTTCCCAACAAATAGTGCCTCCACATCTTCAAAGCAAAAACAATTGCTGATAATTCTAAATTAAGAGTTGGGTAATTCCTTTCGTGTTGCTTTAGCTGTCGACTAACATAATTGACAATCCTTCCTTTTTGCATTAACATCCAACCCAATCTAGTACAATAAGCATCAGTGTATACCGTCAACTCTTTATTTTCACATGGAATGGTCAGCACTCGTCAAGCTCTCTTTCAGACTCATAAATGCATACTTACACTTTGCATCCCATACAAAGGCCTGATTCCAATCTTGGACCGCTGCCACCTTCCCAGGATCCACTGCCATATCCTTTCTAGAAATGACATGACCTAAGAATCTGACTTCTTCTCTCTAGAAGTGCCACTTAGAGAACTTTGCTCTTAACTTGTGCTCTCTCAATATCTCCAGCAAGTGCGTCTTGTGCTGTTCTTTATTCCTAGAGTAGATCATAATATCATCCAAAACACAGTCACAAACTTATTCAACTAGTCTTTGAAAACCCGATTCATGAGATCTAAAAAGTATGTTGGAGCATTGGTGAATCTACGTGGCATCACCAACCATACATAGAAACCCGATGGCGTACGAAAAGCAGCAATAGGCACACTCTCCTTCGCTACTCTCAACTGGTAAAATCCCATTGCCAAATACATTTGGAAGAACAACTTTGCACTATGAAGCACATCAAATAAGTCATTAATGCATGGAGTGGATACTTGTTCTTCCCTGTTACTTTATTTAGCTCACAATATTCCACACACAACCTTAAAGAGCCATCCGCCTTCATTGTGAATACTACACGTGCGCTCCACTTTGATATGCTTATCCGATTGAACCCTTTCCTTATTAGGTCATTCACTTGCACCTCCAGTTTGTTCTGCTCTCTGGATGTCGTACGCCTCAAAGGCATAACTATTGGTATAGCTTCCTTCACCAAGTCTATTTGGAGCTTGATCTCTCTGTGTGGCGGTGTAACGACCCAACTTTTGACTAACACTATTTAGGACATTTAATTAGATAAATTAAATGAAATAATGTAAATGCTTAGGAGATTGAGATTTGAATAATTTAAAGTAGCTATGACTTAATTAACCTATAAGCTAAAGAGAATTAAAATGAAAAAAGTAAGTGGAATAAGATAAGGACAAAACAGGAATAAACTAAGTTCTTATTCACTAAACCCTTCTTACTTTCACTCATTATCCATTCTAAACATTTGCAAACAAAACTAAGAACGTTCAAAGCTTGGTCGGCCACCGTCAAGTAGGCAGCTTATTCAAATCTATTCAATTTAAAATCTCAACCTCGTCAACAACAAGCTAAGGTGAATAATAGATTACATCTCATTTTTTATTGATTTCGGTTTCTAGATGAATTTATTTTGCAAGTAAAACGCCATGATATGATTGTTGAAATGTGTATATATGTTTGTTGATGATTTAGATTAGATTTTATGATAAGTTTTAATTTGAAAAACCTATTAAATGACATCCTAATAACTTGCATTTTTGATATAAGATCAAAAACATTGTTTTAGGTATAATTTTCAAGTTTCATAATTTTCTAAGTTAATGTGGATTTATGAAGAATTTTATGGGAAAGAAAATGTTTAATTGGGTTAAAATTATTTTTGGCAAATATATGATAGCCTTGGGTTTGAAATTTAAACATGTTAGAAAACATATTAAAAAATAATTTATGTGAATTTTTGAAGAAGTTTCCTAAGTATTTTATTATAGATATAAAATTATTCAACGTATGGGATTTAAATGTTTTATATGCTTCCAAAAGGATAAGGGGCTAATTTTATAAATGTTTTTTTATTGTTAATTACTAAATTCGGCAGCAAGTTTAGAAAAAGATTTTAGAAAAAAAGAATTGGCAACCAATTATATGTTGAAAAATAAGGAAAGTTAGTTGGAAAGGTATCACTTTAAAAGACTAATAATCAGTTTTGGAAAGAATTACTGCGTCGTCACATACAATAGCTACCTTTCAACCCCATACTTCAGCCCCAACCAAGTTGAAACCAACATACATGGTATTAGTGCCTTGGCATATACTGGATTGGAGTTAGGCGGAAAGAATGGTGTCAAAACATGCTTCCGAATGGGGTTGCCACCTTTTTATTTTAAAATGAAACTTTCAAAAGGGTTCGAAACCCATGCTGCCGCATTCAACCCTTAGAAAGGGTACTTTTTCTTTTAAACTTTGAAGCCGCTTCTCCACGCTTTTGAAAGGGTTGGTTTTGAAACCATCCACTTTCTTTTACTCGGGAATATGCTTTTGAAAGCAATGCTTTCTCCCCAGTTCTTCTAAGCCCCTTAGTTTTATTAAAAGATAAACCCAAAGGTTTAGAAAGGAATGGTTTTAAATGGTTTTGAAGCTTTGTTCCACAAAATTTTACTTGGAACCAATGCTTTCGAAGGTTTGTTTAAGTAAGTAATTTCAATACTTTCGAAAAGTATATAAATAGCTTTCGAAGGGGAGGTACCCCAATGTTTTCGAAAGGTTTACTTAAGTCTTTAAATGGAAGGTTTCCAATGCTTTCGAAAGGAAAGTTTAATGTATTTTGATAAGAGGATGTTTTAGGTTTTATAAAGCTTTTGAAGGGATAATTTCAATGGTTTCGAAAGGTACATTTTAAAAGGTTTCGAAAGGTATGTTTTGGCCTTTTGGCTTAATGTTTCAAGATAACATAGTTAACCTATTTTGAAAGGGGTACTTACAATGGATTCGAAAAGGACTGTTTAAAGTTTTTAAATAAGGGTTTCGAAGGTGATATCTTGGATTTAAAACCTAATGTTTTCTAAGTTAAAGATGGTCTTTGACTAGTTTTAAAAGGATAGATAACCATATTGATTTAGGTTTTCATTAACATTGTCTTGTGTAAAGCATATTCATGGCAAAGATATTAGAGTAAAGCAAAGAGTGTATTTTTCTTATTTAAGTATGATTTAAAGGGTTAAATTAGTTTGAAAAAAATTGATTTCAAGAAAAATTTGATGGGGTAGTTAACCCCAAGTAAATGACTCATATATTAGAATATCATATGGAACTGGTATAGGGTCATGTCCTATACTTTAACTAGTAGCCTCTAGCTAGTATAAGTCCAAAATTCTAGTGTGTAGGACTTTGTCACAGGTAAGACTAAAATGATGTTACACACAAAAAGTAATATACAAAGAAAGATGGGTTATTGGTGAGCCTGTAAAACTATCAGGATCAGTTGAGCCTGGGAGAAGTAAGTTAAGGATAGACCGTCCAGGAGGGTGTCTAACAGAAGTTAGATTATTTATTTTTTCTGGTAGGCCTGAGTCAGCCAATGGTTAGTATTTAGCCAAGCAAAACAATATTGTTTGGACAGATAGTCCATTGAATACCTGATTTATGTGCATATATGATGTCGCTATTATTGCTTTAATCAGTTGATTACCAGATTCTGATTTGCAAAAGATATGTTTTAAAAGGGATATTAGTGAGAGAAAACCTGTTCCGTCTAGTGGCATGGTCTCACTTAATATCAGTAAAACGAGATGTAATAGTATTATTCATAATAGGCATTATGTCTGACTCGAAGTTTATGTTTCCCTTTAAACTCTTGGGTGCTCAAAATTAATCTGAGAAGATTGAGAGTTAGGATTTACAGGTTTAGTAGGTGGAAGAATAAGCTTTTGAAGACATGCAGGAGGCAAAGTTAGCTATATAAGAGTAATTAGTTTTATTTCCGCTGTGATGTATTTAAGACTAATGTGTCTATTGAATACTCTGATCATCCAAGGGGGCATCTTCATATGTCGCCCTTGGCGTAAATTGTAATAATTATATTTGATAGAAACCTGGGAATCGTTCGGGATTGTGTAATGGAATATGAAACATGGATTTGAAATATAATCGGTAAAATTGTTTATAGAATTTGTGATTTTGTTTCATCTTAAAACCGGAATAGATAAGCTTGAGTCAAGAAAATGATTTTTTGCATAAATTATGTATGTAAAATATGTTAATTTGAGAGATAATAACATAATCCTAACATAAGTGTTAATAACATAACATGTATGGGCTTAGTGTGTAGGGTTTAATTCAAACCCAAACCCATATCTTAAAAGGAATAGGCAGAAGAGAATGAACTGTACGTTCATTTCTCTCCTCTTCCTCTTTTCTTTCTTGTGTTATTTTCTGGCTAAAAGAAAACTTAGAATCTTTCCTCTCCAATTTGCAAGACAAAGCTTACGGATGGTTGCTTCTAACCAGCCTTATTCTTTGCACTAGCAGACATTATTAATTAGTAATTCACTTTGTTAGTGTGGGTCTCGGGTGGGGCGTCACAGCTCATGTGCTTTCGATATTATGGATACCATTAACATTATCATATTTTTTCACCGGAAGTTAATACTATAGATGACCCCAGCATTTGTGGCGCTTAGCTTCAGGCCATAAGATAGGGGATGTTATAGGCAACAACCAGTCACTTCCTCTAAAACATCTGGATACTCTCTGGTGATAGCCATATATTATACTCCCGCCTGCAGAACCTCAAGTGAATATAGAAAGCTAACCACCATCTCATCCTCTAGTAGGCAGCTAATCACCACCATTCACACATCCACATCTCTGATTGTTACCAGTAGCTTTCTACAATCCATTATGGATGCATATTTCCTAAGCCTGTCCATACCCGTGATAACCTCGAACCCAACATAGTTCAAATTATTTTTTATCACAAACAAAAGAACATTCTTGACTCGATAAAATCAGGCTGTGAGAAACCATGCCAAGACTAGGTGGAGGGCCCAACAGAGTTCATCACAGTTGGGGATTGGTCTACTATACCAGATTCCATGCCCTATCTATCTACATGATCACCACATATGAAAGAATAAGAAGCACTGGTATCATATAAAACTCGACTAGAAACATCACCAATAAAGAGCATACCTTGAATGACGACTCCCTTCCCCTTCTCCATTACTATGGGAGCACTCGACGAAGTTGGGACTATGTCCAAAGTATATGCCTTCACTACCTCCTTATCGTTCTGCGGTTCTGGACAATTCTTCTTCAAATTCCCAAGCTTGTCATAGTTGTAACGTTTCTTCTTCTAACTCAACTTGCCGTCTTTAATTAGATGACCTTTCTCATTGCATTCAAAGAAAATAGGTTGCTATTTACCCTTCTTCTTGCCACCCTTACCCTTAGGCCACTTCCTTTCCCTATTCCACTTCTTCTTGCCTTCATCGCCTAACGCGGCTTTGGCTCCTCTTTCTCGGCACAACAGCAATAGTAGTCTTAGCCTTACGGTACAAATTCTCATGGTGAAGTGCCTTCTCTACAAGCTTCTCAAATGAAAGGGCACTAGCTTTTCCCCTAAGTAGACATCCAAACCAATGATGAATTTCTCATTCTTCGTTAATGGATTGTCAATTAATGACATTATAGTTAAATAAAGCATCAAATCTACTACATATTCAGGAATTGTCATATCTCCCTGCTTGGGGTCGGCAAATTTTCTTAAAAGAACAGACTTTTGAGGAGTCAAAATAAACTTCTCCTTGAACCTTGTCATGAACTAATCCTAGTTTAACCGACCCTCTAAAGTAGCAATGGTAACACATTCCACCAATTCAAGGCTCGACCCTGAAGCTATCTTGAAGCCAACTTTCTTTTCATAGCATTTTCCACCTCCATGTCACTAAAGATGTGCTCACAAGTATCCAATCAATATTACATTTCTACGGCCGACTCCGTCCCATGAAAGGGCTTTCCTCCAAGAGTAGAATAATTTTTTCTCAACTTGGCGAAATCAGCCCTAGGCGCTTGCACTTGAGCACCTCTTCCCATTACGACTCCGTAATCATTCATCGTCATATTAGCCATCATGGGATTAAATATTCCTTAGACATAAGGAGTAGCAGCTCCTAATCTTTCTCCTTCATCTAATTTTGAATCAAATTCCTCACAGTGTTTCTTATATATCGGCTCAATCTGACCTATAACAAGAATGATTAGTCTCTTATAAAGAAAACTGTGTCTATAATGTTCATATGCATGCGACTTATACTATATAATATATTACTATATAGTTTTGAAAACCAAACTTATAACAAGTGCACAATCTATCGTATATATAAAGGCTCAATCCAGTCTAAGTCGATAACACCTTCCTTATTTCTACTGGAACATAGTATCAACTCCGGCTAATCGTGTAATTAAAAGCTCTGATACCAAATATGATGACCACCTTATACTACTAGTACATAAATAGTGCTCTATTGTCGTGCCCGACCGATATTGCGTATAATAGTGTGTTGTTGACGAGCTCTATAGCATTGCTTTGTGGAATAAGCGAAGATTCCACAAATGTATATAATACAAGACAGTTATAATCAACTCATCCTCCGAACAACTATTGCGTCACCTAGACCAGTTATCTAGTCTACTCATTCAAGAGTTCCCAAAATAATAAGAGGATGAATGTAAAACCTTGGGTCAGACAATAGTCTAGTGTAAGCGGTAAATGACTCTAAGAATACTAAACGGAGAGTACATGAACCATACCTGAACTGTCCCTATAATCAAAGAGTTGGCATACAACACTATAATATGCTACCCTATAATATCATAAAGATATACCACAAACCAGATAAAGGATATCAGTCTTCTATGTATTTCTATCTCAAATACCTACTTCCCCTGATAACTCTGAGTGATCCTATTAAAGAGAGCAACCAAAGCAACCATGGCATCCATAGCATCCATCAAACAATCCTAACTATCACTCTATGCGCTCTGAATATATGATAGCTAGAATGGTCTCCTTTCTTCCAAGGACAAATGTAAATCCCGTTTCACCGTTGTACTCTCGTATCTCGTAGCCCAAAGCTGGGTACATGCCTCGCAGCCCAAAGCTGGGCACTACACACAAAGCCATAGGCCATACTTAGCCAAAGCTGGGTACTTACTATACCCTTGCTTTGAGTACAAAGAAAACATTCCGAGTAGTAATGATTCTTTAGCACATACAACCGAGCCCTCCTTTTCTCCATTTGGATACCGAGCTCTTCTTGCTTAATCTAGTTTCCATATTCACGAGGAACCCTTTCACACTCCTCGATCCTACAGCCCACTCCCTTTGTGAGCCGCCATCTTCATAACCTACTCCCAACATGAGCTAACATCCGAAGACTATAGCATTTAATCATGTTATTATATCGCCATCCGACCCAATACGAATAAGCAACATCTCTAGCATGATCTACAGGTCCTCTTCTTCACCTCCAACAAGTTTTATCCTATTTGAACCCAACCCTAGAAGTCGGTACCGACCTCTCTACTCAGCCTAGACATCTCTACTTAGCCAATTTATGGTTAAGTTTTCTTCCATTCCTTCCTTGCTTTTAGTACTCCAAGCCCAAATGCTTTGACCTCGACTTCTCTACGCAAAACAAGTTGTTATCCCACCTTTTAATAAGGCTATGATACCATAGAGTTCAAAAAAGCAATTTCGTGATCATCAAGGCAGAAATCCTGAAGAGATGATTACCAGGATCAAAGATCGGTTATAAGCAAGGTTATGGATGTAGTCGATCGGATTCAAACAAACGGTATCCTGGAATTGGCTAAGTATGGATTGGCACTTCCCATAGGCAGGGGATGAAATAAGATTACTTCCTATAGGTAGGGGATCAGATTGGATCACTGTGAGTATGAACACTTAATTCAGTAGCTCAACTCAATGGAAATCGACCAATATCACCAAATTTCACCAAGGCAACTATACAAACAACTATGGAAACCAAAAGTAGACATCAAGGGGGACTACAATGGAATGGACTTCAAATCAAGCAAAACAATAATCCTTATCTTCTAAGTTCTAATTGATGGTCTACTCTCTAATCCACAATCTAGTTTGATTTGGAGAGCAATGTAGGTGATTTTAGATGAAATTACGATGGATCTAGGGTTAGGTTTCAGACCTGATTTAGAATGAGAGGGAAATTTTTTAGCTTAACTCTTTAACCCACAATTTATAGTATTCTCCAATTAGACTAATAGGCCAACTAATGGGCGTTACTAGTTACACATTAATTCTGGGTAACAACTTTATAAACTAAAAATAGGCATAACTTTCTAACCATAAGTTCATTTTCTATTACAACCACTCTACGAAATGTGAAACTTTCATTTTAAAGTAATGAAACTGGTTTGAGACCCAAGTTCGACTCCTATTAGAAGTTATAGCCCAAACAGGATTTCCAAGGTCAAAATGGTCACATAGAAATTCATGAAAAATCATAGGAGTGTAAAATGTCTCTAAAAACCTTATCCAAAAGTTATAGAATCATACGACCTCATATGAACAAAATAAAAATATTTTACGATCTTTCAATATGTAAAATTAGGTCATTACAAAAGCATATTTCAATTGGACTCTGAAGATTCAGTCGAGAACGAAATGACTCGAAATATGGAAGGTGCACCCAAATGAAAAATGGAAATAGCTCCGGAAAATTTCAGCCTAAAATATGCTAAGTCCGTAACTCGGTACCAAGTTATGACTATAAGTTAGTATCGAGTTATTAACAAACTAGCTTTAACAGGACTTATAAGATTGAAACGAAATCGGAATGCAATGAAACTTGACGTGTGCACTTGGGTAGGGAAAAGGAAGAGCTAGGAAAATGTTTCAAGTGGTTCTAAACTCGGTCTGAGATATCTTGATAAGTCGGGTCCAGCTTATCAATTTTCAACCTCTCACTTTCACAACTCCACACATGACTCATACTACTCCATTGACTCGTGGCTAAGCGACTATGCAAGGATTTGACGATCTATTTTAAGGATTGGAAGGAATGAATTTAAAGAAAGTTGATATCTAAAAGATCGCAAGACTTAACTCGAAGAGGGTGTAAAAAAGGATAAAATAACTCAACTGCATGAAAGTGGAGTGGTGCAAATTGCACCAAGTATTATAACTCGGCACCGAGTTATCATTGATGACTCAGGTTGGCTTGATATTTCTGGGGCAACTTCAAGCTATCTCTTGGACTATATTGGCATTGGGCCTTTAACTCTATTTTATTCAATTCCTCTATAAATACCAACCTAGCTGCAACCATAAAAGGGGCTGGATTCTCTAATTGCGGAGACTTTTCTACTTCTCCACCTCTAATCTCTCTTCTATTATAGTCACCTAGGAAATAACTATTTGTTGTTCTAGGGTTTAGATCATCAAACCCTTTGTACTAGTGACTTTCAAACACTCTAAAAACATCATTGTATATCTGAGATTTGCGTGATCGTAGTCAGATCAGAGATAATTAGTTGTAATCCATAGAGAAAATAACTAATAAAAAGATTGAAGGGGAGTAGGCCAGAGTTTACGCCGAACCACTATAAAAATTAGTTCTTTTCTATTGATCATCTGTTTATTTAATTTGACCCAGTACTTTCATCTAATTTTGTGTTGACCCATTTTTTGGGTTAACAACAAGCCTGTCTTTAAATAGCAAGAAGATCTACAATGTTTTTGGCCCTCATAATATTTCATGTTTTGCTCCGGATGATGAATACCTTAAGATCAAAGATTACAATCATATTATTCCTGATTTTCTAATACTTATTCCAATTCTTTATGCGATTTTACATGATAAGACTAGACATGGGTTCTACTTACTTAAAGGACCGTGACAGTATGCCCAGATATAAAGTGGTGGAAAAAAAAATTCTTTTTACATTTTTTTTGCTCTTTGTGTTTGTATGATCATGTTTCTATTATTTTGATGTTAACATTGGTTGTTTGCTTGGCAGAAAGTTCCATGCTTTGTATTTTTTGTTCTATTACATCTACATTTATATGTTAACTTCTTTTTTAGAATTATTTAGGCTTTTCATGTGCATTTGGAAGCTGCGTTTGTACTCCCTCAACTTTATCTCGTGCAAAATGCAAAGGTGGCATATTTTATTCATCCGTTGCACATTCATACCTACGCAAATGCATGCATGCATATGCATATGTACACACATTAAAAGAAGGGTAATTTTTGTGAACAACTCTACTACTTTTGCAGATGGCTGAACCAATGTATTTGCCCTCGATATTGCTACATTTTTTAGCTTTGCTCATTAGATAAAGATGGTAAAATATTAAACTTTTTTTAAAAAAATTCCCTTTACATCTTTATGATTGAAAACCCTTTAAAACTCAAATTTGAGACTACTATGGTAATAATTACTGCTAATATTTTCATTATATCATTCGGTAATACATACCAGTTGAAAGAAAATAAACCAATCTCATTTGACTTGCACTTCAAAACTAAATCTGGATATAAAAAACTAAGTATAATAACACAATCATGTAATTTCAAATTAATATATTGAAATCATGAATATAAATAACCAAGTATAATTAAGTTTTTTAAAAAAAAGTAAGTACATAAATATTGATTAAGTTTTATAAAAATTAACTAAATTAACAATATTTTATAAAGATTTAACTAAGTTGACTATATCTTACAAAAATTAACTAAATTTATAAAAATTAACAAAGATAACAAAAAATTTTGAAAATTTAATATATTTATAATTATAGTCATGTTTACAAAAATTAAGAAGTTTTATAATAATTAAAAAAGTTTGTAAATTTGACCGAGTTAACGAAGTTTTATAAAAATTAAATGAATAAATAAAAATTATATTAATTCATAAAAAATAACTAACTTTATAAATATTATTAAGCGTATAAAAATTATTACAAATGTTACTAAATTTATTAAAATTATTTAAGTTATAAAACATAAATAATTTTATAAAAAACTAAGTTTATAACATTAGATGGCGTTTTGTAGAAGTTAAATAATAAAAATTAGATTAATCAAATAAAATTAATGAAGTTTATAAGAATGACTAAGCTTATAGAAATTATTATAGAAATTAGTACGTTTATAAAAGTTACTAAAAAAATTAATTAATTTTATAAAAATAAGATAGTTCATAAAATTAGACTTCATTTTGTAAAAGTTAACTAAGTTTTATAAACATTTAACTAAACTTTTTTACCTATGTTTTATAAAAATGAACTAAGTTAATTTAGTTTATATAAAAATTAAATAATTTCACAAAATAAACTATGTTTTGTAAAAGAAATTGCTACTAAGTGTCTAAAAATTTACTTAGTTTTATAACTATTTAGCCACCAAAGTTTCTAAAAAATAATCAAGTTTTGTAAAATTTAAATACTTTCAAAAAATTACAATGATATAAATAGTAATATTAATTGTAATGCTATTACTAATAATAATTATTATAATTTGATTTGTTAACTAGGTTTGCTAGCTTCTATTTATGTTATTGTTCTGAATTTTCTCTCTCATATGGCATGGATTCATGAAGAAGGAAAGCTCGATGATCGTGATGTTTCATTACTTTTACAAGTTTCTGTTAAAAGTTTATGGTACTACCATGTATCTGTAAAGTATGTCATATAAGATATTGTATACGAGTATTAATTTCTTAATGTACGAACTTGATGTAACTTACATTATGTTTAATAGATAATCTGTTTAGATTATCAAATGTTTTCTATTAATACAATTTGAATTGACTGAGCCGCATTTGAATAGACATTCTTTTAGATATTCTAATATTTATAAATACTATGTAAACTCTAATAAGATAAATATTAGAATGCTGCAAAATATTTTACTGCATTTTCAAAATATAGTTAAATATATTTAGGCAGCATTTCAAAAATTGCTATTATAGATTTGTTAGACAGCATTTATCAAAACATGCAAAAAAAAATAATAGCGTTCCTAAAACACTGCCTAAAATCAAACATCCGTTGCAAAAACTCAAATATAGGGTTGGTTAAAACACCGCGATCGGATAGTTTTAGGCAGCGTTTTTGAAAAACTCTAACATGGAAAAATATAAATGCTATGATGAGACAACTTTTGGTAGCATTTCTGAAAATGCTCTTATAGGATTTTCACTTATTACGACATGTCGTTATACAACGTTCTTTACAGCGCTGCAAAAAGCATCAACATCATTTTTAAAACGCTATGAAAGTGTCTTTAATGCATGACCATTTGTCGGAGATCTAGATTGCAGACAATGGTAGCTTTTTCGATCATTGAGGGGGTGTTGGTTGCACCGCTGAATCGGTAAAGGAGAAACATTGTTTGCAGTGGTTAGCGTGAACTTGGTTTTGGTGCATAACAGTGTTGATGTGCATTGTGATAGCTATCGATTTAGTGGGAAATTTGGTGTTTAGCACTCGGACGATTGAGGAAAGAGAGTCTTTCCTAATTTCCATGGATAATGAAAAGTTTGTTTATCTTCAGAAATTATGAACAAAGGATAATGCGGTGGATATGTTAGCTAATACATTACCGATTTGAAAGTACAAGCATTGCTCGAGCTTAGTTCGCTTGTTGAAGTGCTATGTGCCATATGGTGGCACGATTAGGGGAAAAGATCCTATTAATGTTTGAAATAGATGTAAGATGGTGATTTTCATATGGTGAGATGGTTATTGAATGAAGATGGTGATTATATTGATATGATGGCATGGAGCTATTTAGTGTACCGAGTTGAGGTGCAACTATCGGATCTGGGCTAGCATAGAGCGGGTGAAGTGAGTGTATCAATTATTTCAACATTTTAGACCTTATTGGACCAATGAAGTCTAAATTGATTTAAATCTAATTTAAATAAAATTTAAATAAAATTTTTATTTTATTTAATAGACTAAAAAATGGATTTTATTTAATTGCAAATATGATATATGACGTGCACATTTTTATCATATACACATATCCGTGTATGTGTATGTGCAACGTATAAAGTGTATATGGTTTAACTTAACCGTCTTTCAGTGTCCGAATTTACACCATAACATACATATTGGCCTCTTCATAAACTTATTTACGGTCAACTATTATATATATTTTTTTTAGGAAAAGGTACTTTATTAACTCAAAAATAAATTCATAATCATCCATTATATGTCCCAACAAAACCATACAACCCCTTAACCTAAATGGGTGTCTTGCATTGAAAAATAGTACATATTATTTCTATATATTGACTTACAACAAAACACAAAAATGTAGTCGAAAATTTATAAATCCAAAGAGTCAAGTAGATGAGAGAGTGAAATAACCAAAGTACTCAAAACCATCTACACTAATATTACTAGATTTATATATAAACGACAACCGATTACAAAAAAAAAGTCTTAGCACATTAAGTAGAAACTAAAAATGAAACAAGAGATAATAATAGTTGTTCAGCACTTTATTCTAAAGCAAGCTTAGATCATCTTTGTCCTCTACCAAGCTTAGAAATAGCAAAATGGTCTTAGGTCCAAAATACGGCAAGGAAAAATGGATCTCAGAGCAGCAAATCAAAAGGAAACGGCCAAGACCGAAAAGAAAATTAACTATCATGCGAAGATGAGCTCCACTGTAGGAAGTGAAGAGGTAAACTAAGGAGTAAACTAATTCCCCACTATAAGATTTTATGTCGAAATGATCCCGAATCCTGCTAGGATAAGTTCCTTATCCTTAATTTCTTCTATTGTGATTTTAGTCCGTGCCATACTGCTATAAAGTTTCTGCAATCTTGAATATCATGTTAGATCTAAGTTCTATAGGAGTAATAATTTTATTGAAAATTCTCATGTTTCTTTCACACCGAATGTGATAAATTAACGTAGTGGTAGAAACACTAATTAGATGTCTAACGAATCCTGAATCTAAATTGAGATCAGCTAAATGTTTGAAGATTATAGTTGATTCATAGCCACAAAAACTGTTGATGCTAAGTTTCTATTTAATGTTGTACCATAGAAATTTAGAATAGGGGTAATTAAAAAATAAACGATCTCTATCTTCTCGTTGATTGTTGCAAAGAACACAAATTGAATCTATTGAACTATTCTAATGATTTTGTCTTTTGTGTTAAATTTATTCAATTTAGCTAAAATGGAAAAAGTAGACATTTTTAGAGCTCACTTACTACCCCTTATCAAGTTACACCACTTGAATTCCACTTTTCACCTGATCCTATGTTGATTTAAAACAAAATTCACCATAGTTTTTAGGTATCCAATACCAAAGTATTGACTAGTTTGATTATGGATTTGGTTATTTTTGATAACTTGACAAATGGAACTAGGCAAACCATTAAGATTCTCCTTTCATTGATTATTAAAAATGAGGCATGAAAGTTTATTATTGGGGCTACCTGCCATAGTCAAATAATTCCATCCTAATTTATCAATCAAAAAGAACCTATTAATCCATGGGTCAAACCATATAAGAGTATCTTCCCCATTGCTGATTTTCCTACCAATTAGCCCCTTCAAATAGACCTGGATTTCAAAAGAGACTTCCACGCATTAGAAGCATTATTGCTTAGTTGCATAGTCTAAAAATTCCACCTCTTATAACATTTGTTTTTAATCCATTTAGCCATAAACTGTCGCCTTTAAGGTATTTCCAAACCAATTTAATAGAAAATGTCTTAGAGATATCATCCAATCTTCTGATACCTAATCCATCTTCAAACTTGGGTTCATAGATATCATCCCTTGACATTCTATATGTGTTTTCGACTTACATAGAAATTTTGCAAAAATAGAATTGACCATGCTAACTAAGTCAGTTGGAATTTGACTAAATTGTATCCAAAATATAATCATAGGTCGGATCATAGCTTTAATTAGTTCACATCCTCGACTTATATTAATCTCTTTACTACCTCAATGTGAGAACTTCTTTTTTATTTTATCAATCAGTGGATAAAAATCTCTTGCTTTTAGCTTATCATGGGATAAAGGGATCCCTAAATAAACTATATGGAGATTATCAGGTGTAACTTTGATGATATATGTTATGCTTTGTCTATTGTGATCCCTTTGCTGGAAAACAAACTGGGCTTGTTTTCATTCATTTTTAGACCTCCAAGTTTATTTATTTCCTACAAAACTCTACCAATGGCATATGCACTACACTCTATTGCTTTAAACATATGAGTATGTCATCCACAAATAATAATTGGGTTATCACTAGATCAACATGATAAATTAGGATGATATTGTCTTTCAAATACTCAATGTCAAAAAGGATGGTTATAAATTCCGTTACAATAGAATATACGTAAGGGGAAAGGAGTTCACTTTTCCTAAGCCCCTTATTACTATTGAGCAATTCATAAGGAGGACCATTGATGAGAGGAGAAAATGAGGGAGTAGAAATATAGTCATATATTAAATTGGCTAAATTACATGGAAATGACATGCATTTCATCATGTGATGAATAAACTTCTATTAATCTTATCATATGCTTTATGAAGGTAAATTTTTAGGCATAAATTGTTAGAGTTCTATCTACTGAAACCCCCAATCATTTCATAAGCCAAAGGAGAGTTTTTGGTAATAACTCTTCCAGGAGTAAATGCTTTTTGATTGTGAGAGATGAGTTCATGCATGTATCTTTTATTCTATTGTATTTAAGGGTATCCAGAACCTTATATGTAACATTACGAAGTGATATGGGTCCATAACCAGTAATCAATTTAGGGGTAGGAACTTTGAGAATTTAACATATGAAAGTGTGATCGATTTCCTTAATAATTTTACATGTTTCTTGAATACTAACATATCTTCGAGTGCACCCATTTTTAACTGCTCCCCATGAATTTTGAAAATTTTAGAATTTAATCCCTAAGGCCCTAGGGTATTGTTGTCTTCAACTAAAACAGTGCTCCCTTAACTTACTCCAATTAAAATGGCTTGATTAAATTTTCTCTTTATTTATTCGATTTTCTTACAAGTAATGCTTGGAAATTGACTCACATTCTATACTAAGTTAAATAAATCTTAAAAATAAACAATAGCCTCATGTGAATTTTTTTTTTGATGCTGATATTGGATTTTCATTAGAGTCCAATATAAATTTTCCTGTCATCTTACTATGAAAGAAATTAGAAGTTTCGTTCCCTTGCATTACATTTTAATCTTTATTCTTTGACTATTCTCAATTTCCATTTTCCTCATCAAATTTGATAGATGTTTAACTTTATTATTATACCGCGTGATAGTATGTTAATCCATAGGACCAAGAACCATTTTCTCGTATAAGTCATTAGCTTTACACTCAGTTGGTCATATAGAACTTGACTGATGCATTTAGTTTTTTACAATTCTTTGATAGCACATTTAGAAGCCTTGAATTTTCTAAGAAGACTGCATAAAGGATTGCCTAGAACATGAGAATTTAGGGCTCGTTGAACAATTTCATGATACATTGAATTTAAATGCCAGGAATTGTTATATCTAAATGGAATTCTTACATTAATAAACTGAGAATCATTAAACTTCACATGAATAGGTGTGTGATCACTAAGGGAATGAGTACCAAAATGAATACCAAAACTAGAGAATTTGGCAAGGCAAATTTGGCTAAAAAAGACTCCATCAATTTTCCTATGAATTGTGAAATTAGGATCACCTCTCCATGTAAAGTAATTACCTGTAAAACTAGGTTCAATTAAATTTACTAAGACAGTACAGTTTAAAATTTTATAATCACCCATAGAATTGCATATCCCTTGATTGATTCTATATTGGTTAAGAAATATAGAGTTAAAATCACCCATAATGATCCATGGAAGATTAATCTGAGCGGCTTGATCCACTATGTATTGCTAAAGAACCTTCGTACTATTTGATAGATTGTAAGCATGTATAGTGCGTAATAGGCTCTGACTAGAGGAATTATGAAGAATGAAAGAGATATATTGATATGTATTAGGCATGATGATATTAGACCAATATGTAGAATCCCAAATAATAAAAAAAAAAAAATTATTTCCCAATCACTATTATGAGTACATATCTATTTCTTATGAAGTTTATGCATAAATTGATTGATACTGTGTGGTGATAGCTTAATCTTAACAACTACAAAAGAGAAATTTTACCACAATTAATCAGTTGTGAAATTTCCAACCATTTAGAAGGGAAATTAATTCCCCTAATGTTCCAGATAAGGAACATCATTGATCAGAAGGAGAGGGGATACCACTTAAATCAGGGGAAGTGGTTGCCCTATTAGACTTTGATTTTTTGGATTTTATTTTTATCTCTTCAATATTTTGAACGAAGCTATTCCATGCAGGATTAACGATAAAATTGTTGGTCCGTGAGATGATGGTTTTGATGACAACAACCTTAGAATAGATTATAAAATATAAATACTAACATTATAAGTTTAGATATATATGTATATGCAGGATTTAACCATGCAGGTACCAAGAATGAAGACTGTACAGTATAGAGATTCAAGACATCAAGATTGAAGACTCATGAGTATCAAGATTATCAAGAGTTCAAGAATTCAAGTAATTTATTCTTTAATTAGAAAATTTTGTTAAAACTCCTAGAAAAGCACCGACATCTTAAAATCTAATTTATTCGTGGAATGGAATCCACTTCGAGCCTGTTAAAGGAATGGAACCCTAAGTAGGATGGAACCTATGAAAAATCTAGTGGAACATTGTTTTGTATCCGCTATCCTTTTATTCAAAATGATTTTTCAAAAATATATCTTGTTTTCAAAATGATTTCAAAAACCTTCCTTTTAAAAGCATCAAAAACATCTATCCTGATTTTAAATAATTTTAGCCTCAAAATCATCTTTAATTTCAAAGTCAAATTACTCCTGATTTTAAACTATCTTTTAATATAATATATTTAACTTTTAAATATTTATACTTAGATTTAAATATAAAATTGTTGTTAAATTATATATATATTATTCTCTATATTTACTTATGAATTTTAATTATAGTCAAGTATATTTATAAAGTTTAAAATAGTTTTAATATAAGATAAAGGTTATTTTCAAAGAAAATCAAATCATCAAAAAATACTTTGGGATGTCGACATACTCATGGTGACCATGTCGACATGGTGTCAGTTGAGTTCAAAATTTCAATTTCAAAAAGAAGTGTCTATTCGCCATAACTCTTCACGAATGGACATGACTGTTGTTCTACTATAAATAGGGGTCAGTTTCAACGAATTTTTTATCATATTTTCCGGTTTTTCACTCCTCTTCTTCTTCCACTTTTCTTAATAAAAATTCTTATCATTACTCTACCATAATCTATATTGAATTGAACTCGATCATTCATTGCTTGATTCTCTATCACTATATCAATAAGATCCTCAGTGTTATTCAGAGTTATAGGCTTTTTGTAATCAACTTAGCGAGAAAAGATGTGATTGTAGCCTTGAAAATCAATCAAGCGAGATAAGGTGCGATTGTAGCCTTGGGAAATCAATTGGGTGAACTTGTAGCCCGGAAAATCAAGTATCTCTACCCAGAAGATTGTGATTCTGGAGGGTGTACCTCGTAGCCTTGAAATCGAGGGTGTAATTGTAAAGATTGCTTTTGAAAGGAAATCCGTACTTGTGTTGCGGGACTGGATGTAGGGTAACTCCGAGCCAGTATAAAATCCGGTGTGTTCTTTCCTTTACTGCTTTTTATTTTATTTCTGCATCTGCGTTTGTTTCTGTGATCATGTCTGTGTCTGTATAATGCACACATCGGTGTTTAAATTAACATAAATCCAAAAGATTTAATAATTCTTTATAAACACTATTCACCCCCTCTAGTGTTAATTCTATCCTTAAGATCCGTAATCCGCATTTCTCACAATTGGTATCAGAGCAAGGTTTTCAAAGTTTCATAATCTAATTTTAATTTTTTTTCAAAATGGCTACCAACACTGGTACTGTTACTAACACTAGTATCCCTGTCACTAGTTCATTTGTAGATGGTCAGTCTACTGTCAGACCACCACTTTTTAATGGCAGTAACTATGCATATTGGGCATGTAGGATGAAAATATATTTTCAATCTATAGGATTAAACACTTGGAATATTACAAAAACTGAATATTCAGAACCCACAACTGATTTTACACAGTGGACTGCTGAGCAAAAGACTGTTGCACAAAATAATTATAAGGCAATGAATATTTTGTTTTGTTCACTAGATAGAAATGAATTCAATAGAGTGCCAGTTTGTAAGTCTGCATATGAAATCTGGAAAACTTTGCAAGTTACTCACGAAGGAACAAGCAAAGTTAAACATACCAAAATTTCCATGCTCACAAATCAGTTTCAATTATTTAAAATGAATTCTAATGAGTCTATTTCAGACATGTATAGTAGATTTCAGGATATTGTGCACTCTCTAATTTCTTTGGGAAAGGAATTTTCTGAAGCCGATCAAGTCAGAAAGATTTTAAATGCTCTTACTCCAGAATGGGATCAAAAGACACTTGCTATCGAAGAGGCAAATGACATCAGTACTTTAAAGATAGAAGAATTAATTGGAAATCTAATGTCATATGAAGTTCAAATGATCGGGAGAAGAGAAAGCAAAGCATCTGAAAAGAAATCAGTGGCATTAAATGCATTGGCTGATGGATCAGATTCAAACAGCGATAATGATGAAGAAATTGCCTTAATGACCAGAAATTTTAGGAAATTCCTGAAATACAGAAAGATGAATAATCTCAAGAGAAACAACTATAGGAACTCTGGAAATTAGACTGTAGTCAAATAATGTCAAATGTTACAACTGTGATGAACCAGGCCATATCAAAAGAGACCGTCCGTATCCAAATAGGCAAAATCCTCCTATGATTAATGATCCAGCAAAGAAACGAAAACGTGCATTTACTGCTACTCTAGATGACTCAAACTCATCCTCAAGTGATGATGATCAGAAAACAGATAATTCAAATTTGTGTTTCACGGCAGTTCATGACTTTGAAGAATTTAGAGAAACAGACTCAGAAAAAGGTACACATTTACAATATAATTAGTTGAAATTGCTTTATTATAATTAGATGTTTGATTGCTTGATTAATTGATTTTGAGTTGGTGTGTTGTTTGAATTTTAAAATTTTATTTTCTATTTTTTATTCTTATTATTTTATATTATTTTTAATAGTATAATAATACTTTCTGAAATATATTATTAGTCCAATAATATTTCAGAAATATATAATAAAGTATATAAATTTATTACAGAACTTAGGAAAAATAATTCACAAAAATTCACTGGCACATGTCGACATGGTCCCTACCATGATGTCGACATGGGTACTAGAATTTGAATTTCAAAATTTGAATTCAAATGTTTGAATTTCCCTCCATCTTTTCACTTGATTCAATTCTCTGAAAAGCTACCTTTTGACAGAGAATATGTCCTTCGAGAATCTATTTATTCACTATATTTTATCATATCTTTTCACTCTCATTTTCAAATTCAAACACTCTCTTCAAAACTTCAAGCTCTCCACTCTCTACTTTAATGGCTTCTTCAAGCAACCCCTCCACCATGAGAATTTCCAGAACAATAAAAGAGCAACTCTTTAATGATCCGGAGGCAATAAAAGCATACATCAATTATGCTAATTATGCCAAAGTCCATCCCGGAAAGTTTGCTATTTTTCAAGATTTTCCTTCTTATGAACTTGATTCTCGTTTTGCAAACAATGGAGTTCTTAGTCTTATTGATGCTTCTCAAAATGATTTTGTTTGCTATCCAAATCTTGTCAAAATTTTCTATGCTAATTTAAACCGTGGATTTTATAATGGAAATGAGGATGAAATTTGGAGTAGTGTCAAAGGCACTAGAATTGTTTTGAATTGTGATCTTTTGGGTACCATTGTCAATTGCAAGTGTACGGGAATGGATCTTTCTAATTTTAAAATCGATGAAAATGATTGTGAGACATTTCATCACATTTTCGAAGGGAATGATAATTTTGGATTCAAAAATCCAAATTTTCGACCAAAGGCAAGAATTGTCAATCTTCTTTTGCAATATACTTTGACCCCAAGATCAGGGAATTTTAACAATCCTACTTCAAAAGTTTGCAAAGCACTTTTTGCTATTTTTGAAAATTATGACATAAATTGGGCGCAATTTATTTTGGATGAACTTCGTCCTAAAAATCTTGAAATGGGTGAGAATACTTTGTATCATGGAATTTACATCACTCGGATTTTCAACTATTTTAGAGTGGATTTCAAAGGCGAAGAATTTGTTTCTAGAAAAGTTTTCAATCATTCCAACATTTCGCTTATGAAAATTCCATTTATTTTTCAACCTTATGAGACCCTTGCCGAAAAGGAAGAGCATTTAGCTCATGAGGAAATGGAAGAAGAGGAAGAGGAAGAAGAAGAAGAAGGGGATGAAATGAAAATTTAAGAAGAAGAAGGTGAAACCTCTTTGGAAAGCATCGACAATCCTCCTAATCCATCCACCAAAACCCTTCTCAAAAACCAAAAGACGATTGTTGAGAATCAACCGATTCTTAAAAGATCCGTTCGTAAGAAGTTGGACAAAATTTCAACCAAGATGAACAAGTTCATTTCCAAAGTCAGCAAGAAACTTGGACTTTCATCATCATCATCATCCTCTAACTAGTGTTATCTTTTCGTATTTTTTTGTATGTGTTGTAGCTTATTTTAATTCGAAAGTTCATGTAGTTTCATATGTTTAATCATTGTATCATCTTAGTATGCAATGAAATGAAATTTCCTTTCTGTTATCTATCTTATCTTATCTCCAGAATAAATGTTAGTATATTATATAAATATATATATATACACACAATTATTCACAAAATCTAATTAGTCATATTTTTTCACTAACCCATGTCGACATACCCCCTATGACCATGTCGACATGTACTGGTCAGAAATGACAATTCATTTTGAATTTGAAATTTGAATAACTACCATATGTCTATTCATTTCAAACAAATTTCTACACATATATATACCTATTTCTTACGGAATTCTTCACGGAAAATTATTTCTTATCTTATAATCCTTCATTTCTTTCACAAATTCAACTATGGCTAATCCAATTCACAATTTATCCGAAAATCTTGAAGAAACTCTTAATTCATTCAAGAATATTCTCTCGTTCATTCTCCGTAACCAGCGACACTTAGAATTGAGTCAAATACAGATGATCAAGGAGCAAGAAAGGCATTTCGGTGCAATACGATGGATGATTTCCTCCCTACACAAGGATGATAACGAAGCACATCCTCCTATCTCTCTCAACAATGACAATGAAAATTGGGATGCTATTAAAGCAGACCCTATCTTTGGAGAAGAAGAATGGGTGGAAGTTCCTCGTAACTTTTAAATTTTATTACTTTGTTTGAATTGATTTGATTTGGTTTAGATCAATACTTGGTGTGGATTGATTTCTTAATTTAGTTCGATGTTTGATGTATAAAACATGTAAATATACATTGAAATGTATGTAGTCTTTGATTAAATTATCATGTTCATAAGTATAATTATTTCTTAATCTATCTATTATATATTTCTTTGTATAGTTTATCAATGCAGGTACTTTAGTCCAAGAATGAGGGGGAGTTAGTTTTTGTTGATGACAAAGGGGGAGAAGTATAAAATAGGGTAATTAGGGCATAGATTAAGGGGGAGTTATTAGTTTTAGGGGGAGTTATTTAGATAGAAGTAATATTTTATAAACAAAGGTTGTCATCATCAATAATGGGGAGATTGTTAGTCCGTGAGATGATGGTTTTGATGAAAACAACCTTAAAAATAGATTATAAAATATAAATACTAACATTATAAGTTTAGATATATATGTATATG
Organism: Allium cepa; assembly: GCA_030765085.1. NCBI lineage: Eukaryota > Viridiplantae > Streptophyta > Magnoliopsida > Asparagales > Amaryllidaceae > Allium > Allium cepa. Next base: position 505,800,518 of record CM060941.1, on the reverse strand, counting down.
CAGGATTTAACCATGCAGGTACCAAGAATGAAGTCTGTACAATATAGAGATTCAAGATATCAAGATTGAAGACTCATGAGTACCAAGATTATCAAGAGTTCAAGAATTCAAGTAATTTATTCTTTAATTAGAAAATTTTGTTAAAACTCCTAGAAAAGCACTGGCATCTTAAAATCCAATTCATTCGTGGAATGGAATCCACTTCGAGCCTGTTAAAGGGATGGAACCCTAAGTAGGATGGAACCTACGAAAAATCTAGTGGAACATTGTTTTGTATCAGCTAACCTTTTATTCAAAATGGTTTTTCAAAATTATATCTTGTTTTCAAAATGATTTCGAAAACCTTCCTTTTAAAAGCATCAAAAACATCTATCCTGATTTTAAATAATTTTAGCCTCAAAATCATCTTTAATTTCAAAGTCAAATTACTCCTGATTTTAAACTATCTTTTTTTTTTTGCAAGGCAAGCCGGTTTTATAGTGGACCGTCCACTTTTTTATTACGAACGTAATAAAAGTTGAAGTACAGGAGCAAGGTAAAAGCACCTTAACTACTAAAGGTGAAACAGAAAATACAGCACAGGTAAATGACGGCTATGTCACGGTAACTAAAAGTAACGTAATAAAACTAGCACTCCTCCGAGGAGGGAGTATCACCATCAACCGAAGTCACCAAAGAAGATCTCAAAAGGACAGACCCAAAACGACCAGCAAACTGGCAAAACCGAAGAGCAAGACAAGGGTCAAAAACCACATCATCAGAACAGTAGATAAACGATCGATCCCAGGATGGATCGGCAAGCATGACAGAATTTGAAGCCGCATCCACCTCGTCCATATCAAGAACTATTGAATCTCCAGATTGTTTGTAGCGGAGGCATCTAAGGTCCAGTTGATCATCAGATACGAACCGGAAGAAAGATTCATTAACCGGGTTATACCTCATATCAGAAATAGGGTCAATCCAACAACCTTCGGTCTCATCCCAAGCAACAGGAGGCAGGGGCGAAGAAGGGTGAGGAGCAACAAGAGGGATGACAGGAGCAGCACCAGGAACCTCAGAACCAGGCGGAGAAACAGGCAAAACTAGGGACAACGAAGGAACACTCAGAACTGGCACCGCAGCCCCAGCAGCAGGATTAAGGTGAGAGGGAGGGGTAGGAACTTTGGGGACCCAGATCCTAGGATGGGGGCGCGGCAAAGGCAACTTTGGAGCAGCCGCAGTAGCTTCAGAATGAAGGCAATCACAATCAAGGTGACCAAAAGAGTGATAGAAGGTACAAATATCTGGAACCCAGCCATAGCGAACCCTGACTTCCACAATATGGCCGACAGCAAGCTGAACAGGAATAGAAGAAGGGAGAGGCTTAGAGGGGGAAATCTCGATTAGTGCCTTCACATACATTAACTTGTCACGCTCCACCGTGTTGGAGTCAAAGCATTTCAGCTTACCAACATTACAAGCTAACCAATTCAAGCCAATAAGAGGCTAAAGAGCTGTGGGAATCTGAGAAAAATATACCCAAACAGGGATGGAACAAACTTGCTCACGAGCACTCGCCACAGTAGGAGACCATGGGGTAACAATGAAGGGCCTTCCATCGACGATGCAAGGCTCAACATCCAAAACATGCCGACGTTCTACAGAAGAGGAAAACTTTACGTAATACATCGTATCAATCAGTTTCACATTCAAATTATCATGAACCTTCTATGCCCTGCAAAGCACCGTCGCCGCATTTGAAAGACGGTGATGTGGGTCCAGAAAAAAACAAACTAAATAGTCTGACCAAAATTCCACGCCGGCTTGCAAAACACAAGGGGGAGGAATCATCACTCCATTTTCCTCAACCAATTCAAAATCAATCGGGCTGTAGGCACCCACATTCCAGGGCAAGGACGAGAAAAGAGAAGACCACGATTTTATGGGCTGCTTTGTAACATCAGGAACACAGCTATCAACAACTCTGGGGGCAGTGGGAAATGTAGCAACAGTGCTAACAACAGTGACAATAGGATCAGATTTCTCAGGGGAAATTACACAAACACGTGGTGTGCCTAATCCAGAAAAAGGAAAATCAGCAGAACCACTCCCCTGTTCATGATCAGACACACCAACAACCTCACTGGAACCGAGATCATTCAACAAGGAAATCTTTCCCTCAACACAACTCCCATGTATCTGATGACTAGGGCACTGCGCACTCACTTTTGGTCGTAGCACGGCAGGTAGGACAGCACACATTGACTCATTCTCAACGATAGCACAAGGGCGAACTGGTGATGAAAGCAGTGGAGGAAACTCGGTTGATGAGAGGAGGGCAGGGGGGCGAACATACATATGGAATTGCGGCTTGTATAACCGGCCAGATCGAGTCAAAGAAGTTTGGGGGATAGGTGACGGAGGAGAATCGGACATAAGAAAAGGGGAGGAGGCGAGAAAAGAGCGGCAGTGAAGGGGGGGGGGAAGTGGAAGAGGGCCGGAGCGAAACAGGGGAAGATGGAACTAATCGCCTGTAGCTAAGAAGTTTTCGCCTGTAGCCATTATTTCATAAGTTAATTTGTTAAACTATCTTTTAATATAATATATTTAACTTTTAAATATTTATACATAGATTTAAATATAAAATATAGTTAAATTCTATATATATTATTCTCTATATTTACTTATGAATTTTAACTATAGTCAAGTATATTTATAAAGTTTAAAATAGTTTTAATATAAGATAAAGGTAATTTCAAAGAAAATCATATCATCAAAAAATGCTTTGGGATGTCGACATACTCATGGTGACCATGTCGACATGGTGTCAGTTGAGTTCAAAATTTCAATTTCAAAAAGAAGTGTCTATTCGCCATAACTCTTCACGAATGGACATGACTGTTGTTCTACTATAAATAAGGATTAGTTTCAATGAATTTTTCATCAGATTTTCTGGTTTTTCACTCCTCTTCTTCTTCCACTTTTCTTAATAAAAATTCTTATCATTACTCTGCCAAAATCTACATTGAATTGAACTCGATCATTCATAGTTTGATTCTCTATCACTATCTCAACAAGATCCTCAGTGCTATTCAAAGTTATAGGCTTTTTGTAATCAACTTAGCGAGAAAGGGTGTGATTGTAGCTTTGAAAATCAATCAAGCGAGATAAGGTGTGATTGTAGCCTTGGGAAATCAATTGGGTGAACTTGTTGCCCATAAAATCAAGTGGGTGAACTTGTAGCCTGGAAAATCAAGTATCTCTACCCAAAGGATTGTGATTCCGAAGGGTGTACCTCGTAGCCATGAAATCGAGGGTGTTATAGTAAAGATTGCTTTTGAAAGGAAATCTGTACTTGTGTTGCAGACTGGATGTATGGTAACTCTGAACCAGTATAAAATCCGGTGTGTTCTTTCCTTTACTGCTTTTTATTTTATTTCTGCATCTGTGTTTGTTTCTGTGATCATATCTGTGTCTGTATATTGCACACATCTGTGTTTAAATTAACATAAATCCAAAAGATTTAGTAATTCTTTATAAACACTATTCACCTCCCTCTAGCGTTAATTCTAGCCTTAAGTTCCGTAATCCGCATTTCTCATAGAAATTTGATGAGGAGTTAGCTTTAAACCCAAAAGGAGCTTCATCCGGTCTTGTTTTCCTCATTGTGACATGGTGGCATATTAAACTAAAGGTTCATGCTCCATGCAAGCAGAATCATTAAGCTCAGAATAGTTCATCCCCGTATCAACATTGTAAGTGGTTGCATTTGGAGTTAAGTTATTTGTTCTTTCAGATGTAAGGTTTTCTATTAGACTTTTATTATGAATAATGTTTCTATCATCAGAGTTATAAGTTGAGTTTAATTTATCAGCGTGTCTAAAATCAAACTCGGAATTTTCCTTATCATCTGAATGAAATGATTGATTTCCTTGCATATTAGTAACATCTGTAGATTCATGCACATTGTTCGTATTTGATTATGTGAATGAAAAACCTTAGCAGAAAGGTCGATAGATTATTCATATTGACATTTGCATTGTTTGATTCAGAACCATCCATCTCTTGCATATTATTATCAATGTCCATCTCGTTTCTATTACTATCAGAAGGAGTAGAATATTTTGGCATCCAAATTTCAATAAATCGGCAAGTGTTTTCCAAATGCCCAAAACTGAAATGGTTTAGAGGTTTAGGAGGCCTCTACTTATAAGCAACTTTCTACATGACCAGATTATCCTTTTCAGTCAAAATAGGGTTTTGTTCAGGATAATCAAAAGAATCAGATACTTCAACAAGAAGTCTAGCATACACAATTTTAATAATTCCTTCCGTAAATTTATCTAATTTAATCGGGTTGCCAGTAACTGAGGCAATATGAATAATGCCTCCTTTCGTCCATTAATCAAGTGACAGATTAGCGAGATGAATCCAAGTAAGGATTTTGTAAAGTAACTCTGTTATCCGCCTTTTGGCAAGGCCGAGATATCAAGGAATTGACTGAAAATCAAGGATCGTTCATCCCGAATGTAAAGTATGCATAGGTTCACTACGGATGTCGATGAATTTTTTCCGAGTCCGGATCAGGCTACAATTGATATGACATGACAAGCAAAGCTATGAAAGCCAATGTTCCAAGTTTCAAGTCAATCGGAGTCCGTATGCTCAAGATATGATCGATGCCGTCCGGGGAAATCAACCATCACTTCGTACCCATCTAGTTTGTATCGATCCAAGGAGACCTCTGTTCGTGTCCATCACCTTACAGTAATTCTATTCACATCCATCAAAGCGCATTATTTTGTATCCATCAAATGAAGAGCCATGTTCGAATCCATCGGGTGTCGTATCCATCAAGGAATCACTGTTCGCATCCATCTTGTTGCAACTATTCGAATCCATCGAGCTATCGCTTGTTTGTATCCATCCTGCAGCTTCAACTTCATATCAATCAGCAGGATTCGATTTTGATCGTTACAAAAAAGACCAAGTCTATCGATACGAACAAGGCCATACGATCGATACGTGCAGTGCGTTTTGGATCGATAAGAACAGAGTCGTTTCCATCAGTACGAATTGTACTACTTCCATCGATTCGAACGAGGCAACGGTCTTCGATGCAAACGAGGCGAAAGCCTTGGAATGACTCGGTCAACTGAACGTCGAAAGTAATCGATCCAAAGATCAGGCACCACGTCGACTCATAGGCACATGTCCAGGAGCGATTCGAACTGATTAATAAGAAGGCATCGATTCGAACGCGACAGCCTACATGAAACCCAAATTTGCATTGATCATAACTCATAATCTACAAGTCCCAATGCTATAAAAATTTCACAGGAGCTTGCGTACAACATAAATAATGTTCTTGCCAAGTTTCGACTCGATTGGGTCAAATATTGATCGATACGAAATTCGTTCGTATCTATCACGGATTGATATTCGAAATCGCCTGAGATCGATCACGTGGGGCCACCTACATGCCAGAAGAAGTATTCCGAGATCTGAGCGAGATATTTGCCTCCTACGCCTATAAATAGAGCTCCATGGCCTACAGAAAAAGGATTTGTTTTTGCTCTTTGACGTCCAAACTGTGTCAAATTCAACTTTGCACTCCATAGCCGCTGTTTGTACTCGAATTTCAGAACTATAATCCGCTGTAATACCTTTGTAATCGGCAAGTGAATATCAATAAAGTCATCAACTTCATAGTGGATTTAGGCCATATGCCTAACCACTCTAAATTGCTATGTTTCTACGTGTTTTCATATTTGTTTTTGAAGTGTTTGTTAGATAATCCTCGTTTTACATTTCCATTCTTCATTTTTATCTCTTCAAATACTTCCGAAGAATGTTGTGCCCAATTTTGGTACAAACACTTTGGTGCTTTCACTGAGAAAACACACCTTTTGTCCTTCTCTTTGGATTTATTATCGACACCGGATTGCACAAATCCAAGAGGAAGATCCAGATCTCAAGTTTAGAATCCTTCCAACCTATTCAGATTTGCATCAGATTTGGGAACGGACTTCATTATTCGTCATGGTTAGCACAAGGACCGCCTCTACAGCTATGGATCAAGAAGGATCAGATAGACAAAATCCCACGCAATTGTCTCTATCCAACTAGAATGATACCGGACCTTCAGATCCGTCAGGCCCGGTGACCAGACAAGAGTTACAGACGCTACTTCAAGAGTTGACCTAGAGTCGGCAATAATTGACTGAACAACTTCATGACAACATAGAGTTGACCAACCAGTTGAACTGCCAAAGTTGTAGAAGATCCAAGAGGGATCACGCCTCTTACTCATCCACCAAGAATTTAGCCTCATCTGATTACCATCACAGATCTACACGCCCATTATTGGACGTAAGCTACACCCAAGCCACCGAACATCAACCTACTCTGAACGTTGGACAATTGAGAGTTGGCCCATCGACCAACTTCCAGACTGGACCCTCCTCTTCGGGAAGTACTGTTCCTCACTGTACTATAGACAACCGTGCTACTACCACCCTATTGAACCAGGGTTAGATGCATGGAATCACCTAGATCTGAACCATCATCAGAGTGGACGTACTCCCGAACCATACGTCCCTGAAGACTTGGAACCAAGGAGGCGAGACATAGACCGTCGACCGCATTCGGTCCAGCCTCACATTGTGGAACCCGACCACACCTTGGCTCAACGTGCACAGAATGTCCAAATGCTGGATATACCAACTATGATTCGACATATGATCCGTGAGAGTCAGGGTCTTACAAATGACGACTGAGGAATCTCTCTGAGTCATACCCCTTTCACAGATGAAATACTCTATGTTGAACCACCTCGACGATTCAGAATGCCGGCTCTACCAGTCTATGAAGGAAGTTCTGATCCGAATCAACATATCCTGAAATACTACAAATGGCTGATGAATGCTGCGAGAGCTGATGATGTAGTTAAATGCGTAGTTTTCCTATTTCATTAGGGGGCATTGCCACCATTTGGTTCACTTATTTGCCTCCCTAATCTATTTCTTGCTTTGACCAGCAGAAACCAAGTTTGTTGAGAAGTTTCTAATGCATGTTGCAAGGCCAAAGGACGTTAACACTCTATCTAGTGTCACTCGAGCTCCTAGAGAGACACTTAAATGCTACTTAGAGAGGTTTCATACTGCGTGTACAGACATAAGCAATCCCAATGACAACTCTATTTTGATGGCATTGACTAAGGGAATTAATCCTGAAACCAAGTTCCAAAATTGGTTTGCTGGGAAGCTCCCGCGTTATTGGACCGTTTCTACTCCAAGAAATCCCAATCCTTGAGAAGGGAGGATGCGAATGAGTCTAGGAAGAAGGATGATGTAGGGAATAGTGGTGAGGAATTCAAAGTAATGTTCCAGTCAAGCAGTCTAGGGAGAGTTCCGAAAAGGTTCGTTTGAACATTCAAAACAAGCAAAATCATCATAGGGATAATGAGAATCAAAATAAAAAAACGAGATCAGAACCATGGTCCATGATGTAGGGCTCCAATGTTTGATAATTACACTCCACTTAATACGCCACTAGAGAATGTATATCTACGAACCTGCAATACTATGAAGTACAAGAAGCCTGCTCTGAAGCCATTTTTGGAGAGACAAATCCAAACAGGGAAATTTTGCAGATTTCATGAAAGCTACGGCCATAATACAAATGAGTGTCATCATTTACAAGATCTCATTGAAAAGATGATACATGAACGAAAATCAGATCATTTTGTGCGGGCTCCGCAATCAGGAGGTGCGGGTACATCAACTCAGAATCGTGTACCAAATCAGGAAAGACAGGAGGAACCCGCTCGTACTGGTGGGAGGTTGGTGATAAATACAATAAGTTGTGGTCCTCATCTAGCAGACCGAAGCTGGAGGGAAATGGAGTCGTATGCCAGCTCTATCTGGCATGCGGACTTCGAGTGTTGTAGTAGTTGTGATCATGGGCCTTCGGCCAAGTAACAAAAGACAATGACTAATGACATCATGTTCCGAAACAGAGACGTTGATAAGGTCAAAGCCCCAACTATCGATCCACTTGTCATATCTACTCGGTAGGTCCTTCTTGGATGAACAGGATCTTGGTTGACAATGGAAGCTCTGTGAATATTTTGTTCAAGCGAGCATACGATCAAATGAAGATGGAAGCCAAAGATTTGAAACCCTGCCAGTCTCGGATCCACGGCTTCAATGGGAGTGCTACTGTACCCACTGGAGTAGTGGAACTACCGGTGGAGTTGGAAGTTGGAGAATGCTGGAGAGTCTGGATATAACAATTTGTTGTTTTAGATATAGACTCCCCTCAAAATGCTTTCTTAGGCCGACCGGCCCTTGCTAAATTCAAAGCAGCCATTGCCCCATGGCGCTTGACTCTAAAGTTCCCCACCGATCGTGGAGTTGCAGTCATTCAAGGAGATCAGGCTGCTGGATGAGCCTGTTATGTTGCTGAGCTGCGTGGGGCGCAATGAAAGGAGAAAGGGAAGGGCGTAAATGAATCTCTCTGCGTCTGTTTTGCTGATAATTGACAATTGGTGCCTGGGCCCAGGCCTGGGCACCCCAACCAATTCTAGAGGGATCTTGACCCAAGAGACACTGAAAGTAAAGATGAAACTAAAGATAGTCAAGCTTCCCAGGCTGAACTGATAATCGAGTCCCGATCGACGATGATGACGATTCAAAGATGATAAAGATTGGATCTCTGTTAAGCCAACAGATGCAATAGGATTTGGTTGAATTTCTCCGGACGAATCTCAACGTATTTGCCTGAATGCATCCCGACATGTGTGGGATCTCATCGGACATCGCGAGCCACACCTTGAATATTGACCCGCGGTGTATCCTGGTCAAATAGAAAAGGTGTGGTATGGATCCAAAGAGTTCTGCCGCCCCTAAAGAGGAGGTCAATAAGTTGAAATCGAATAGGTTTATCCGAGATGCCTTATATTCAGAGTGGGTATCCAATCCCGTACTTGTCTGAAAGCCAAATGGGAAATGGAGCACATGTGTTGATTACTCTGACTTGAACAAAGCTTGCGCGAAAGATAGTTTTCCACTTCCCCAAATTGATCCACTTGTAGATTCAACGACTGGGCACGAGTTATTATCTTTTACGGATGCTTATTCCGGTTACAACCAGATACCCAAGCACTTACCCGACCAAGAACACACCAGCTTCGTGACCGATCTAGGACTCTACTGTTACAAAGTCATGCCTTTCGGACCCAAGAATGCCAGGGAAACATACAACCGACTAGTCAACCGGATGTTCGCCAACCAGATCAGAAAGACCATGGAAGTATATATGGACGACATGCTAGTAAAGTCGCGTTTCTCCACCAATCATATTAAAGACTTGGAATCAATGTTTAGCATCCTTCGAGAATACAGGATGGAGCTCAATCCACTGAAACGTCGTTTTGAAGTTGCATCCGAAAAATTCCTTGGTTTCATCGTCAACGCTCGAGGAATCGAAGAAAATCCCTAAAGATCTGGGCAATCAGAAATCCTGAAACTCCAAAAACCATAAAACAAGTCCAGAGCCTTAATGGGAAGGTAGGAGCGTTGAGTAGGTTCATTTCAAAATCCACCGACAAGTGCATTCCCTTCTTCGATACGATCCGAAAGGGAGACGAAACTTTGAATGGACCATGGAGTGTGAAGGCGTATTCAGAGCACTGACTCAACGTCTCTCCACACCGTCGATTTTGTCAAAGCCCATCGATCATGAGTAATTATACCTTTACTTGGCGGTATCAGAAAACACAATCAATGCTTCCTTAGTTTGGAAGGAAGACTGGGTGTAGAAACCGGTCTACAACATTAACAAACGACTAACCAGAGCCGAGAGAAATTATCCGAAGCTAGAGAAGTTGGCTTATTGTCTTGTTATTGCCTCTAGGAAGCTCCATCCGTATTTCCAAGCTCATCCTATCACTGTTTACACCTATCAGCCATTACGACAGGTCCTTATGTGGCCTGAGATGTCTGGTAGGTTACTAAGTGGAACATTGAACTGAGCAAGTTTGACATTACTTACACTCTGAGGCAAGCTATTCAAGGACAAGTCCAAGCAGATTTCATAGCAGAATTTACTATCCTAGAGGACTTGCCCGAGACAGTAAGTCTCCCGAGTCAATCTGGAAGCTGCATACTGATGGTGCATCTAATGACCGGTGCTCAGGTGCTAGAATAGTACTTGAAAACCTCGAAGGTCGATCCATATATTATGCCCTGAAATTTGATTTTCATGTGACCAATAATGAAGCTGAATATGTGCTTGCTAGATTAAAACTCTCCCGAGGTTTGAGAATTATTGTTGTGGAAATTTATTGTGATTCACAATTTGTCGTATGTCAAGTTCGGGGTGAATATCAGGCCAAAGGTCGAAGACCGGCCGCTTATCTAGCTTAAGTCCAGGAAATACTTGATCAGTTTGATTATTATGTCATCTTCTATGTACCCCGTTTGGGAAATCAAAAGTTTGATTCATTGGAAAAGTTAGCAAGTACAGGCGAAGCAGAGCAAATGGGACTGTTCCTGTGGAAAGGTTATCTTCCCCAAGCATTATCAGATGGAGATAGACTGTATATTGGAAGTCACTCCCCATAAGGAGTCATGGATTACTCCGTTTCGAAATTATCTCGAGCATGGAACGCTACCTGAGCACAGAAGTGAAAAGAGACAAGTTCTTCGTAAAGCTGCGCGGTCCATTATTCAGAATAGAATCATGTATAGAAGGGGGTACTCCGTTCCTCTACACCGATGTATCGCCCATGATGAAATCAAGCGAGTATTACATGATGTACATGAAGGAGAATGCGGCGATAACACCGGGGAGCAAGCTCTCGCTAAAAGATACTCCGATACGGATATTATTGGCCAATTGTAAATTGTGATGTAGCAGACTACGCCAGGAAGAATGATAAATATGAGAAACATGCTCAGATCCCTAGAGCCCCACCTACTGAGATAACCCAAATGGTCAGTCCATGGCCATTTGCAGTATTGGGCATCGATATCATTGGCTCTCTCCCTCTGGCAAAAGGTGATGCGAAGTATGCCATCATCACAGTTGATTACTTCACCAAATGGGCCGAAGCCAAACCTCTTGCTACAATCATGATGAAGAAGGTGATCAACTTATTATCTGCTAATTTGGTCTTCCACATACCATCATCACTGATAAAGGAACCCAGTACGACAGTGTTGAATTCAAGGATTTCTGCCAACGACTCCACATCCACAAAAAATTCTCTGCAGTTGCATACGTTCAAGCGAATGGCTAGGTTGAACCTAAGTATATTCTAAAGAAGCGATTGGAAAAGGCCAGGAGAAAGTGGTTTGATGAAGGCTTTATGGGCTTATGAACGACCCCTAAGTCCGCAACCGGACACACTTCATTTTCTCTATTATATGGCTCAGAAGCTGTTATTCCAGTCGAGATTGAAGTACCTTCTCATCGTGTGAATTACTATGATCCAAAGACAAATGCCATACTACTTGCTGAATCCTTGGATTTGTTGGATAAGAAGCGCGAAGAGTCCGACTTGAGGGCAACCGCGTACTGAAGTCGAGCCGCCCAATTGTACAATGCTAAGGTTCGACCCCAAACCTTAGAACTTGGCAATCTCGTCCTCAAAAGAGCCTATCTAGTTTCTTCGCGCATGAAACCAACTTGGGAAGGACCGTATGTGATTGAACGAAACTCGAAGAGGGCATATCTAAGTTATCGAACATTGACGGTCTTACTTTGCCGAGAGCATGGAACAGTGAGAGTCTCCATCGCTGCTACACACGACAGGCTTTATCTACTTTAGTCTATTTTTCACTTGTAATTCGTTTCTGCATTTCGAAATTTGAATTTGTAATAAGGCAACTGACTTTGCCATATTTTCTTATTTCAGCAATAAAATTCCATCTCTTCGAGCCAGAGGTGTGATTTATTGAATGTGACATACAACCATTACGACGCATGAAGAGCTAAGTTTCATCATGCGGTGGAATTTATTCATATAGAGGGTGACTGTGATATGACCGGCCACTCGCTATGTGAAACCCGAGCTCGAGGGCAAGTCACTATGCAAAAGCCAAAAAGGATTTATACACGAAAATCCTCTAACAAACTCCAGTCTCCCTGAGTGCGAGCTGGAGCATAAACTTATAAATGCGGTTTGAAGAGGATGGACCCGTCCACCTAACGACTTCGACCGTATCCTAACCAAATTCGAGGAGGATGGACCCGTCCATCTAACGACCTCACTTGTTAAGTCGGGGTGGATGTGAACTGACCATCCAAGATCCTGATAAACTCATCGTTCTCAGAGTGCAAACGAAATCCTAAAAGCCTAAACAGATGTGACTGACCATCTATCGGCCAACTCCGAATTCCCAAAGTGCGAATTGGAGTATAAACGTCAACTCTAGATTCCTAGAGTGCGAACTAGAGTATAAACACCAACTCCAAATTTCCAGAGTGCAAATTGGGGTATAAATATCAAACCTAGATTCCCAAAGTGTGAGTCTAGGTATAAGCATCGACTCCAAGTTATAAGAGTGCGAGTTGAAGTATAAACACTAACTTTGGGTTCCCAGAGTGCGAACTAGGGAGTCGACCGCAAATAATTTTAAGTCCCTAGAGCGTGGACATATACTTAAAAATTAAACAGGCGTGATCGACCGCCGACATACAAATGTAGGTCCCTGGAGTGCGGATGTGATCATTAATATGTAAGAAAGTATGAATCGGCCACTCGACTCTCACTTGTTCTAGCATCGATTCAATGATGTTCAGCTCAGCGAAATGAAGGCGAAATGCAATCATTGACAGATCTTTATAACTCATCCCCGAAACTGGGGGCAGACCTCCAATGTTAACCATTGACTGAAGCAGCGTAGCATCAAAGTTCAACTTAATCCCCGTACATGACTCGTGTCTATAATTTCTGAGCTTGGCAGATAAAACAAACTTGACTCGAAGGTTGGTAGTCTACAAGTGCAGAATTCAAATACTGGAACACTTAAGCATAAAAGACAATAATAAAGTTGAGGCCAAAAAAGTGTTTCGTTTCGATTATCTACGAAAAATTCATATGCAAGTTTTTTCCAAAATTCCAACTATAAAGGGTCGAGCCCGCTACTATACACGGCCTACGAAAGGAAACAAAAATAGACTTCTATCTACCTACCCAAAATAAACTGAGGAAGAGCATCTTCTCTCTCTTCTTTTTCGGCTTCCTCTTTGGCGTGGACCCGCCCGTAATTTTCCTCTTTGAGCCTTTACTTTTCGGCTGATCTCCAGATGGGGGCATGATTTCAACATCTTCCTTCAAACTCGAGTGTATGGGGATACTTCCAGAAGGTGGAGTCGGGGGAACAGGATCAACTAAAGGAGGTGGAATAAACATGATGGTGTCAATAACTGTACCACCGGGCGATATTATTTTCAATGGAGCCGGACTAGGCGCCGCTATTCCACCTCCAGAACTGCCACTGCGATTCACTGCCTCCATTTCAACATAGATTTCGGCCAATTTTTCTTCCTCGCAAATCGATTGAGCCTTGCTGGGGGCATCGGTGGTCTGCAATGAAGAGCTAGTAGCGGCGCGAGTCCACTTATGACAAACGGTAGGTCCGCATAGGGGTCACTGTGGCGACTGAGGAGTTCAGCACTCATCTTCTCATCAAAAGAAATGCGACCCTTCGTCCCATCAATTGGTGCAGTCGTCGTTGTGGTAATCGCCTCAGTAATGATGGCCTCCTGCATTTGATGTGATTCTTGGGTTGCTGGAGGCGCTATCAGTGTAGTCCAGTCACTGGATAGAGAAAAAAAATGTTAGTAAGCGCTTCAAATCAAGCCTTTTACTTAGGACACATGTGAAGAATGTTCAGAGTAGCTTCCTCAATTAGGCTGGTGGACGGCTGAGCGGCTTCAGAAGTATGCTCTTTAGCAGGAGTATGCCTTTTACTTGTATCTTAATGCTCAACACCTGAACCTTCCCCTACTTCCGAGCGTTGGGCACTGAGCTTCTCCTTTTCGTGCAAAATCATCGACTCGTGAGAATCTTCCTTTCATCTTTAGTCAGCACGCGATTCTCGAGCTCAAACTCATCAACTGATTCACCCAGATGCACTACCTTCTCCTCCTCGACCAATCGGCTCCAAGCATTGTGCAGATGCACCGAGTAGTTTTTGAGCCAGGCTAAGTTTTTTGATTCGCCACATTGGCATTATAATTGATGAGGAGATCTTCGATGTCATCATCTAGCCTAGACTCTGCCACTCGGACCCTATCCTCAACCTCAATCTCCATTGTATGGACTTTAGCCGTTGTTGCGTCCCGTTCAGTCCAGAGTACTACCGCTTGCTCACATGCCTCCTACGTTGCAGTGTTGGCGTCATCCCTCTCTTTAATGATTTCAGAAAGTTTGGACTTAAGCTCGTTAAGTTTTTGAGTGGTGCATCCCGCTCGGCAGTTACGGTGGTGTTACGATGGCCCATCTGCCCCCACCAGGGCGTAGTGTGATTGCCTCATGCTCTCCATAGCCGAGTTGGCCTTGTCAGCCTTATGAATGGCTCCCATCTCTATCTTTTAGGAGGACTTAAGTTCGATATTAAGCACCTAGATAACATGGTCCTTCTGAGCAAGCTCATTCTCTAGCTTCTCAATGTTGGACGTCTGCTCAAAGGCCAACTTCGATGCTTTTTTCGTGGCTTTCCCCCACTCGTTGTACTGAGTGTAAATGTCACGGATGTAATCGTGCATTGCGTCCTCAGCTTCCGCTAGAATTCTCTTTAAGTGCGGGGAGAAAATCAAACCGTTGAAGAAGATATCTGGAAATCATCAATTGGGTGATTCTAATCGCTCGTTCACCTGTACGCTCAGTAGGGGCCTGCTTTGCAATTATGAGAGCCATTGTTTCAGTTTTTATGATGGTGAGTTTCAGGCCTTGAGAAATGAGAGGACGGCTTGTGCTGTGAAGTTTCCAAGAGGCATGAGACATAAAAAGAAAGCGGTGCAGAGTTTCTAGGAGGGGGGAGCGAGATCAGGATTGGTATTTGTAGTCCCTGTCCCTATCTCTATTGTACCATTCCTGACTAGAATAAATGCGGTCGCGGTTTCTATCATCTTCCCTTTTACTGGACTCATAATACGAACTCGAAGACTGACGCGCTGAATAAAGACTCCCATGCATAGAATCCCACCTAGTCATCGTATCTACGAAATAAAAGAAGAACAGAGTTAATAATCTTCAAAAGTAAACTATTTATGATCATGAATTGTGTAGTGCCATGAAGTGTATATGTATGTGCAACCCCCCGAACAAACAGAAATATCGGCCATGCTTGTGGGCGAAGATTCGCTTACATCTAAAGCACTCTGAAGCTCATCCAACCCAGCATCATCTTGGAGTGACACATAATCCGGGATTGGGACATCAACAAGCCCTTCGAAAAGGTTTTCCACTTGCAAGGGAGAAGCCTCCAAAATTTTAATCTCGGGAACAAGCAAAGACATAACCACAGATTTCCATCTCACAGATTTAGGGCATTTGAAGGCAGCTGCCTTGCCTTTTCTTTTTCATTCGAAATCCTGAAGGACGTTAGAAGGCCAAGCCACAAGTTCATCATCGATAGATGTTCTTTCTGGATCAACCCCCTCAGCTATAACGACTTTGGGCATCTTACGCTTAGCTCGTTTCTTCGAGATAGCCCTTAGCGTTCCCTCAAGCCTTATACTTTGGCTATGCTCGATCAATCAAACGATTCTTAAATTTCTATCCATCAGAACCGAGTCAATGTCCCTCACTTCACTCGGAACTTCTTGGAGAACTCGAACTATTTCTTTGAAATGCGCACCTTTTGGTCGTGGAATTACAACTGTAAAGGAAAAAGAGATATAAGTTTTGGTGTCGGCTATGGTTATCTTGTTAACTATTGGAAAAGGTTTCAGCACTTACTTATGGCCAACAATCGGCTAGCAAATCCCGAGGGACATCGGACATAGAACCATTCTATTTTAGCCTGGTACAAGTCCCTATTACCACCTAACAATTCCTGACCGAGGAACGTATAAGAAGGGCTATCCCCCTGACTCTTGATATTAAATAGGTATCTAATCTCAATCGAGGTCGATGGTCAAAAGATATGCTCCATGAACACGATGAATGGGCTGTTCAACAGCATGTATCCGCTAGGGTGTAGCTGAGATGGAGCAATTCCAAGAACAAATAACGCTTCCGATGGAAGTGCGGTCTATCGTTCCGGTGGATAGTGCGGTCTATCGTTCGATCCCGGTAATATCGCATCGTCTAGTGATAGGCTGTGCCTTAAGCATGTCCATCCCAACATGTCTTCAGAAACGTTGGATGGAATAGAATCTGGCGGATTACAGTTAAAGTAGCGCCTGGAAGCTCATCCAGGGATAGATCTATAACTTCGGCTGCGATGCCCGGTTTCTCTATTGTTAGTGGAAGCAAACTCTGAATTTCCAACTGTTGTGAGCTTGTAGATTCCATAACTAACTAACTTACAAAAAATCATCAGTAGACGATAATAAGCCCGTGCATCCCCCAGTGTGAAGTGTGTGAATCTGTTGTGCAGTGCAGTGCTACATATTACTGGAAAAATTCAACATAGTATGAAAAGACATGCAAACGACGAGACTTTGAAATTCAACTGGAGTGATCGTCATCACTGACCGTCACAATCGTGCCATCCAGACGTTAGCGATCGATCCAAGTTAAAGTTCGCTAAAAGTTTGTCAAGTCACATTTCCATCGACGAGTTCAAAGGTTAGTCAAATATGCAGTTCAATAGTCAAGTCCAACTGTGCAAGGCCGAAGCTCGTCGGAATCAGATGATTGAATTTTCACGAAGTTCATATCCGTCAAAACAAGGATCGGGTTGTTCGTTACGAAGGCCATGATTTCGTATGGGTTAGAAACTTTGATTTCATATCGATCAAAGGTTTATTAATTTCGTATCGACATGATGTTTTCATTTCGTAACGTTCAGTCATCTTCTGATTTCGACTCAATCTCACACCACGAAATTCGTACTGATCTAAAGTCATGAAGTTCGTATCGATCACTTGGCCACATGATTTCGTATCGATCGAATCCGATCGATAGGAACTACTATCACCTGGATCGATACGAAATTCACCATTTTATCCACCCATTCTCCATCAATACGAATCATGTCCTCCAAATTGATACGAAAACAAGTATTCTCCTTCCTTTCATTGATATGAAATAGAGATTATGCTAACCTCCATTCTTCATCTTCTCCAAAGCCACTCGAGCGCCACCCTCTTCCTCCTCGACCTCATGTCGATCGCCTTTGGTCACCAATTCGTTTGAATCGGTCATGGAAACAATCTGGACGGCACGGAATTCCGAGTCTCACCATTTTTCGATACAAATTCATGTTTGAATTTACCTAGCTCTGGTACTTGGTAAGAAGGATTAGAGTTAAGTTAGACTCAAATGCAATGACGATCTCTCGATTCTATGGAATTTAGAGTGATTCGAAGGCAAGTGAGTTTCTTTTTGCAAGTCTCTGGAATGGTACGAAGGCGAGAGTAAAGCAGTTTGTGAGAAATAGAATACAAATGGAATTTTCTAAAGTCCTAAGCGCTTTTATATGGGCTAGAACTTGAGGGAAATAGACGATTCGTTTCCCAGTCATCGCGGTCGGTTCCCGCCGGTGTCACCCAGTATCGATACTAATTTGATATTCATATCCAACTACTCATGCTTTATCGATACAAAGTTTGCAGCACAGATTTTTATGAACTCTCGGATTCCATCAATGTGAATTGCACCGTTCATATCCATCGAATCGCAGCTTCTAAAGATTTGTATCCATCGATAGGAATTAGCTATTCGCGTCCCTTATTGACTATCGATATGAAATTGCAACTTCGTAACCGTCAATTTGAGAACTGCAAGGAGTCACCGCTATCGATCGATGTAAAAGGCACTCCAAAACGACCGTCAAGCATTGTTATAACTTGAATTTCACATAGATTCAGGAGAGGATTGATACGAATTCGATGCGAGACTCGTGAATGAGCGACGTTAACAAGAATCAGATTAGCATATATGCATGTATGTCGGTCTAATGTTCAATTTTCAAAAATCCATAGGAATTGAATACTCACTTGATGACGATTACAACAACAAATAGCTAATCACTATCATACAACAATTAGTTACAATAGTACAGGGTGCAACGGTTGGCAGTCAACAATTCATATTACTGAAAAACCCGCCAAGGTTGCAACTTCTAATGAGAAGACAATAATTGTTTAACAAGTTAAATAGAACTATTCAAAGTGAAGATTGCAGTTTTTCAAAGCATGTCTTGTTCACACAAGACGTACTTTGGGGGGCAAATGTTACTTCACCTTTTGGCAAGGCCGAGATATCAAGGAATTGATTGAAAACCAAGGATCACTCATCTTAAATGTATAGTATGCACAGGTTCACTATGGATGTCGATGAATCTTGTCTGAGTCCGGATCAAGCTACAATTGATATGACATGACAAACAAAGCTACGAAAGCCAACGTTCCAAGTTTCAAGTCAATCGAAGTCCGTATGCTCAAGATATAATCGATGTCGTCCAGGGAAATCAACCTTCACTTCATACCCATCTATTTTGTATCGATCCAAGGAGGCCTCTGTTCGTGTCCATCACCTTGCAGTAATTCTATTCGCGTCCATCAAAGCATGTCATTTCGTATACATCGGCTAAAGAGCCTTGTTTGAATTCATCAGGTGTCGTTATTTTGTATCCATCAAGGAATCACTGTTCACATCCATCATGTTGCAACTATTCGAATCCATCGAGCTATCGCTTGTTCGTGTCCATCTTGCCGCTTTAACTTTGTATCGATCAACTGGAGTCGACTCTGATCAATACGAACAAGACCAAGTCTATCGATGCGAACAAGACAATACGACCGATACGAGCCGTGCATTTTGGATCGATACGAATAAGTGGTTTCCATCGATACGAATTACACTACTTCCATCGAGTCGAACGAGGTAAAGGTCTTCGATACGAATGAGGTGAAAGTCTTGGAACGACTCGATCAACTCAGCATCGAAAGTGGATTGATCCGAAGATCAGGCGCTATGTCGACTCACAGTCACGTGTCCAGGAGCGATTCGAACTGATCGAGACGAAGGCATCGATTCGAAGCGATAGCCTATATGTAACCCAAGTTTGGATCGATCATAACTCATAATCTACAAGTGCAAATGCTATGAAATTTTCACAGCAGCTTGCGTACAACATAAAGAACGTTCCTGCCAAGTTTCGACTCGATTGGGTCAAATATTGATCGATATGAAATTCGTTCGTATCGATCATGGATCGAGTCAAAATCGCCTGGGATCGATCACGTAGGTCCACCCACATGCCAGAAGAAGTCTCCCGTGCTCTGAGCGAGATATTTGCCTCCCATGCCTGTAAATAGAGCCCTAGGGCCTATAGAAAAGGATACTTTTTTACTTTTTGACATCCAGACTCTATCAAATTCAACTTTGCACTCCATAGCTACTGTTGTACTCGAATTTCAGAACTATAATCTGTTGTAATCGGCAAGTGAATATCAATAAAGTCATCAACTTCATAGTATACGTATGCCATAAGTCGAACCACTCTAAATTGCTATGTTACTGGGTGTTTTAATATTTGTTTTTGAAGTGTTTGTTAGATAATCCTCGTTTTCCATTTCCATTCTTCATTTTTATCTCTTCAAATACTTCTAAACCGTGTTGTATCCAATTTTGGTACAAACAAACTCCTTGTCCAGATGCATTCCCAATATCCATGTTTTCATCATCATTAGTTTCTTATTATAGAAGTAAGGACCACCTTCAAGTATCTTATCACGATTCTCTTTTTTTTCAAATTTAATAATATAGAACCCATTCCCTTTTTAATAAATAGAAAATTCTTCTGATGATTTCCAAACTTTATGAATATAAGCTTTGAAAAAGGGATAGTGTCGCTTAAATCCAACTACATATATGACAATCGCATTATTCTATTGACTTTTAGCTTTTTGAACAATATCATTAGTCATCTTCGCATAGTATAGGGAATTAAATTCTCTAGGTTGAAATTTTTTGAGAGGAGTATATACTGGAATTTAGTTACCCTTTACTACGTCGTTCCATGCATGGCTTGAACTAGGAGGCCTCATCCAAGTGTTTGGAGGTTGGGCAGATAAGCAACGGGTATAGGAATCAAGATATGGCTACCATATGATGGTGGATAAGGAAAGGCGGATTGGTTATTAGATTGCTAATAAGTTTTATGATTAAGGTTAGATGCAGGAGATTTCTGATGAAATAAAAATCTGTTAGAGGTAGGGTTATATCTAGGCTGCCTCTTCCATCTTCCATCTTTTGTTATGAACCATAGAAAAACCACCTTCAAAATACGACTGAACAGGGGGAGGATCAGAGGAACGAATATCAGGAGGAGATCAATGGAGGGAGGAGGAAGGCGGGTGGAAGAATTAGTGGAAGAAGCCAAGACTAGGGTTTCCTCATGACAATATCAAGCTAGATTTAACTATTATAAAATATTAATGTAATATAGAACATACATAGATATATATATATATATATATATATATATATATATGCATACACACACAAACAACAATAAAATAACCATTTAAGCACGTATTTATATGCAATATAATTATTTATAAATTAAATATAAAACAAATTTAAAATTTAAAAGTAAATCTAGATTTAAAATATGTTTTAAATTCAAATATGTGTATATATATTAAAATAATTAGCATATTTAAATTACATATATTTAAATCATTTATTTACAAACATCATATTATATTATAAATATAAGTATAAATATATTTATAGACACACACATATATAATATGTATAATTATATACATTTATTTATGACCATGTAAGTTTTGAAAAAACAATTTTTTTATATTAATTCCATGCAGATTTATTTTACCACTTTGTTAAAATTTAAATCACTATTTTGCACAATTTTTTTATCTTCTTCTGTACTAAATTACATTTTACAATATTTGTGTATATTTATCTACATACATGTAAATAGTCATAAATTATAATTTTATGTTTTAAATTAACAAACATTAATATATATATATATATATTTCAAATTAAATTAACATGCATACATATGCAAAAAAAAAATTACATATGTAGTAACATGCATGAATTATCTTAAATTTTAAATGTATATATATACACATTAGTTTAAAATTTTAATTTTTAATTTAGAATACTTTAAAAATTGATTTTAATTTTGATTTTTAATACACATGGCCGAAAGCAAATAGTATAAAATATTTTTTGTCAATTATGTTTGTATGCATGTGTGTGTATATATATTATATATGACCATAAATACATATAGGAATTCGTGAAATAAATCTAAACTGTACAATTGCAGTAGCATAACAATTAGGTATATTGCTGATATAAAAATAATGTTTACCTTAGCTATGGCCTAGTTGCAATGCCTTGAATGTTGAATCAAATCCACTCCTTGAATCTTATTCGTTTTACTCAAGAAAATGCAACTAGTCAAAGAGATCTACACACTTTTTGATATAACTATATTTGATCTTGTATTTGGCTTGAAAAATGATTGGGGGGAAGTCTAGATGCTTGGGGCCTATAGGATATGAAGAGTCTAAATGGAAGGGGGTAGTGGGTTTAAATAAGGAAGGATAAGGAGGGAGGAAAAGGATCTAGATCTTTTTTCCCTCCATTAATTCATACCTAATGTTATCCTACCTTTTGGTAAGGCTGTGACACCAAGAAATTGACTGGAAATCAAAGGCAGTTCATCCCAAAAAAGGGTTATACACAAGTTCGCTATGGATGCTGGTAAATTTTTCCCAAGTCTGGATCGAACTTAGTTAACATGACACAACAATCAAATCTATGAAAGCCTGCATTCCAAATTTCAAGTTAATCGGAGTTTGTATGCTCAAGGTATGATCGCTTGCAAACCAAGAAAATCAACTCATTCATATCCATCATCCCTCCTCCTTTGCATCACTATCATTCGCATCCATCCAGTGAACCTCAGTCGCATCCACCATACATCTCTTAGTTCCAATCCATCAGATATATTCCACTTCGTATTCATCCATACTCATATTACTTTGCATCTACATCTCCCAGCTTGTTCGTATCGATCCACCTACGTCTATTTCGTATCCTTAAAAGCCATGAAAACCCATCATTTCATATCGATCCACCGATGCGCCCTATTCGTATCGATCGGCCAGTAATCGATGTGAATAATGCAAGATAGACCGATACGAATGACACCCCCGATGATCGATACAAGATGAAGCAACAATCATCAATACAAACAGCGTAGCGAACACGTAAAGATGGTTGACTCGGTCACTCGCGTCACCTAGTAAGCATGTGTCCAGAAGCGATGCGAATAGGAGCGATGAGAACAGAAGCAATGCGAACTCAGCAGCCTTCAAACTTGCATCGATCATAACTCGAGATGTGCTAGTCCAAATGCAACCAAATTTTCATGGGAGCCTGCATGCAACCTCAGGAATGTTCATGATCGATTTCAACTCGATTGGATTAAATCTGGATCCATTCGAATCGCTCGTGGATCGAGTCCAAACGATCGAGGATCGGTCACGTGGGCCCTCCCACATGAGAGAAGAGGTCTTTTGAGATCCGTGCAAGATATTTGCTGCCTACGCCTATAAATAATGACCTTGGACCAATTGAAAAAGGATTTTTCGCTCTTCTACGTCGATACTCTACTGAAATTATTATTGTACTCGAATTCTACTGTTGTAACCCATTGTAACAAGCAAGCAAAAATCAATAAAAGTTAGCAATTTCTTAGTGGGCGTAGGCTATACGCCGAAATACTCTAAATCTGTGTGTTTCTGTGCATTTTTCCTGTTTATCGATTGGTGTTTTTGTTAGATCTTCTTATTTTACATTTAAATTCTTCATTTTATCTCTTCATACACTTTGATGCTTTTACTGAGAGAACCCAATTTTTCTCCTGCTCATCGGATCTACTACGGATATTGGATTGCGAAAATCTAAGAAGAAAATCTAGATTTCAAGCATAGAAGTTCTTCCATCCTATTCAGATTTGTACCAAGTCTAGAAAAGAGCTTTGCTGTCTACCATGGTCAACACAAGGACTACTTCAATAGCTGCAGATCCAAGAGGACAGGATAGACAGAACCCCGCACAAGTTGCTCCTACTGACCAGAATGCTACCGTTCCTTAAGATTCACAAGTCCATGTTACTAGGGAAGAGTTTCAACTGTTAATGAAGAGCTGGCTTAAAGCCACCAATAGCTTACTCAGCAACTCCATGCTAATGTAGAATTGACCAATCAACTGAATCACCAACGACGAAGGAGATCTAGAAGGGATCATGCTTCATATTCATTCACTGAGAGTTCAGCCTCTTCTGACTACTATCACAGATCCATGCGCCTACATCTGGATGGAAGCTATACATAGGCTACTGGACATCAACGCACCTTGAATCTTGCACAACTGAGAGTTGGCCCGTCAACCAGCCATCAGACTAGCCTCTCCTCCCGATGTGGTACTGTTACTTATCGCACTACTGACAACCGCGATGCCGCCACTGCTAATGAATTAGGATTTGACACTCGAAACCAAACAGATCCGACCAACCGTCAACGTGATTAAACCCCTAAGCCTTATGTTCCTGAAAACCTAGAACCAAAGAGGCGAGACATGGACCATCGACCACGACGGGCCCATCCTCGCATTATGGAACCCGACCACACCTTGGCTCAACATGCTCAGAATGTCCAGATGTTGGACATCTTGACAATGATCCGTCAGATGATCGGTGAAAGCCAAGATCAAAATAATGATGACTGGGGAATATACATCATTTACCGATGATATACTCTACGCTGAACCACCTCGGCGATTCAGAACGCCAAACATACCCTTTTATGAAGGAAGCTCTGATCCTAACCAGAACATTTTAAAGTTTGAATGGTTGATGAATGCTGCACGAGCCGATGATGTAATCGAATGTCGAAGTTTCCCGATCTTCCCAAAGGGCATATCAACTATGTGGTTTACTCGTTTACCACCTCGATCTATCTCGTGTTTTGACCAGTTGGCAACAAAGTTTGTTGAACAGTTCTGCATGCATGTTAGAAGGTCGAAAAATGTTAATACCTTGTCAAGTGTCACTCAAGCTCTTGGAGAGACACTCAGACGCTATCTCGAGAGGTTTCATGCTGCATGTGCTGAGATTAGTAATCCCAATGATAACTCAATTCTGATGGCACTAACTAAGGGGATCGAACCAGATTCTGAATTTGGCAACTGGTTGGCTAGAAAACCCCTATGTCATTGGACCATTTCTTTTCCAAGGCAGCCCAGTTCTTGAGAAGGGAGGATGCGAAATAGTCTAGGAGAAAGGATGACATAGACTCCAGTATAGAAGGAATCCAAAGCAATGTTGATGCTAAATAAACCAGGGAAAGCTCCGGAAAAGTGCAATTGAATCTACAGAATAAATAGAGTCAACAGAAAGGTAATGGAAATCAAAATTGGAAACGGAATCAGAATCGTGGGCCACGACGTAGGGCTCCTATGTTTGGCACTTATACTCTTATAAATACAACACTAGAAAATTTGTACTTGCAGACCTGCAATACTATTCAATATAAGAAACTTTCTCCGAAACAATCGTCAAAGAAACGGATGCAAACGGGGAAGTTTCGTAGATTACATGATAGCTATGGTTATAACACAAACGAGTGTCATCATTTACAGGACAATATTGAGAATTTGATATGAGAGAGAAAGTTGAAGTAGTTTGTATGGGCGCCGCAGTCTTGAGGTGCAGGCCCATCGAATCAAAACCATTACCCAATCAGGCGAGGCATGTCGAACCTATTCGTACTGGTGGGATGCTAGTGATTAGTACTATCAATGGTTGTCTTCATCCAACATATCAAAGCTGGAAGGAAATGGAGTCGTATACCAGCTCTATTAGGCATGCGAGCTTCGAATGTAGTAGTAGCTTGGAAGATGGGGCACTGGTCAAGCAATAGAAAACGATGGTAGAGGACATCATATTTCGAGGTAGATATACCGACAGAGTCGAAGCCCCAGCCATTGATCCACTTGTCATTTCAGCCCAGATAGGTCCTGCTTGGATGAAGAGGATCTTAGTGGACAGTGGAATTTCAGTCAACATATTGTTTAAGGGAGCTTATATTCAGATGAAAATGTAAGCAAAGGTTTTGAAGCCTTGTCAGTCTTGCATTCATGGCTTTAATAGGAGTGCGACTATACCTAATGGGATGGTGGAGCTACCAGTGGGGTTGAGAATTAGAGAATGTCGGAGAGTCTAAATATTACAATTTGTTGTATTGGACATAGACTCGCCACACAATGCTTTCTAGGGCTGATCGTCCCTAGATGAATTCAAGGCTGCTATTGCCTCTTGGTGTCTGACCTTGAAATTCCCTACCGACAATGGAATTGGAGTTGTTCATGGAGATCAGGCAGTTGGACGAGCCTGCCATGTTGCCGAGCTGTGGGAAGAGCGGTGAAAAGAAAAAGGAAAGGGCGTAAAGGAATCTCTCTACGTCCGCTTTACTGAGAATTGAAAGCTAACGCTTGGGACAAGGCTTGGGCACCCCAACCAATTCCTAAGGGATCTTGACCCGAGAGATACCGAAAGTGAAGAAGAAAGTAAAGACAGTCTAACTTCTCCGACTGAGCTGACGATCGATGTTCTAATCAATGATAATGATGACTCTAAAATGATAAAGATCGGATCTCAGTTAAGCCAACAGATGTAGGAAGAAGAATTAGTTGAATTTCTTTGGGCAAACCTCGACGTGTTTTCCTGGACGCAATCTGACTTGTATGGAATCTCCTCGGACATCGCGAGCCAAACATTGAATATTGTCCCGCGGCATGTCCCGGTCAAGCAAAAAAGGCGTGGTATGGATCCAAAGAGTTCTGCCGCCCTTAAGGAAGATGTAGATAAATTCAGGTAAAATGGGTTTATCTGGAGTGCGTTTTATCTCGAATGGGTGTCCAATCCTGTAGTCATCCGAAAAATCAATGGGAAATGGAGAACATGCATTGACTACACAGACTTGAATAAAGCTTGCCCTAAAGATAGTTTTCTAGTTTCTCGAATCGATCAGCTCGTAGATTCAACAGTAGGACATGAACTCTTATCCTTCATGGATGCATATTCTGGCTGCAACCAGATACCCATGCACTTGCCTGATCAGGAGCAAACCAGTTTCGTCACCGATTTGGGGATTTACTACTATAAAGTCATGCCATTGAACTCAAAAATGCTGGAGCAACTTACCAACGACTAGTTAATTGAATGTTCGATAACCAGATCGGAAAAACCATGGAGGTATATGTAGATGATATGCTTGTGTAGTCGCGATTCTCCACCAGCCATATCAAAGAACGATATTCAACATCCTTTGAAAATACAGAATGAAACTCAACCCATTGAAGTGTCACATTGGGGTCGCATCTGGAAAATTCCTTGGATTTGTCATCAATGCTCGTGGAACCGATGCCAATCCTGAGATGATATGGGCAATCAGGATCTGGAGACTCCAACAACTATAAAGAAAGTCCAGAGCCTCAACGGAAAAGTAGCTGCACTGAGCAGATTCATTTCAAAATCCACTGACAAATGCATTCCCTTCTTTAATCTGATCAGAAAAAGAAATGGAACTTTAACTGGACTGTAGAATGTGAGGGCGCATTCTGAGCACTGATTTAACACCTCTTCACACCACCGATTTTTTCAAAGCCTATTGACCACGTGAAATTGTACATCTACTTGGCAGTGCTAGAAAATGCAATCAGTGCTGCCCTAATTCGAGAGGAAGACCGGATACAACGACCAGTCTATTGCATTAGCAAATGACTGACCGGAGTTGAGAGAAACTATCCGAAGATGGAAAAGTTGGCTTATTATCTTGTCATTGCGACGAGGAAGCTCCGTCCGTATTTCCAGGCTCATCCTATCACTGTCTACACCGACCAGCCGTTACAACAGGTCCTCATGCGACCTGAGACGTTTGGTAGGTTACTCAAGTCGAACATCGAGCTGAGTTAGTTCAACATCACTTACACACCAAGGCGAGAAATTCAAGGACAAGTCCCGGTAGATTTCATAGCTGAATTCACTATCCTTGAGGACTTTGCCCGTAAGCAGTGAATCTCCTAAATATGTCTGGAAGCTACATACTCATGGGGCATTAAATGACCACTGCTCAGGCACCGGGGTTGTACTTGGAACTCCTAAAGGTTGATCTATAAGCTATACTTTAATGTTTGATTTTCATGTGACCAACAATGAGGCCGAATACGAAGCCCTGATCGTACGATTAAGGCTTTCCAAAGATTTGAGAATTATCGTTGTGGAGATTTACAGTGATTCACAATTGGTTATTTGCCAAGTTTGGGGGGAGTACTAAGCCTAAGACCGAAGGCTAGCTGCTTATTTTACTCGGGTTCAGGGAATATTGAATCAATTCGATTATTATGCCGTTTATTGCATACCCCGGGAACACAATCAAAAAGCCGATTCCTTAGCGAAGTTAGCCAGTACTGGTGAGGCACAACAAATAGGACTCATTCCCGTAGGGACATTATGTTCCTCGAGCACCATTCAAATGGAAACAGACTGGGTATTTGAGGTCATTCCTGATAAGGAGTCATGGATGACTTCGTTCGGAAACTATCTCAAGCATGGAACCCTGTCGAAGCACAGGAGTGGAAAAGATAAGTTCTTCGGAAGACATCGTGATTCACTATTCAGAATGGAGTCATGTATAGAAGAGGGTACTCTGTTCCTTTACTCCAGTGTATTTCCCACGATGAAATCAAACGAGTATTGCATGATGCACATGAAGGAGAAAGGGGCTGTTGCACATAACAGGCTGTATTTATTCATTCAATCTACTTTTCATTTGCAGTTTGTTTATGCATTTCAAAATTTGAATTTTTAATAAGGCAACAGACTTTGTCGTATTTTCTTATTTTAATAATAAATTGCAATTTCTTCGAGCCAGAGCAGTGATTTTTAAAATACGTTATTTGACCATCACAATGCACAGAGAGCTAAGTCCCACTCTACGGTGGGATTTATTCAAATAGGGAGTAATTGTGATATGACCGGTCACTCACTAAGTGAAATCCAAACTCGGTAGCAAGCCATCACACTGAAGCCAGAAGAGGATTGATACATGATAATCCTCTAACTAACTCCAGATTCCCAAAGTGCGAACTAGACTATGAAACTACAAATACGATTCGAGGAGGGTGGATTCATCCACCTAACGACTTCGCCTGTATTCGAACCAAGTTTGAGGAGGATGGACCCATCTATCTAACGACCTCACTTGTTAGATTAGGGTGGATGTGAATCGACCATCCACGATCTTGATAAATCCATAATTCCCAGAGTGCGAACAAAATTCTAAAACTCAAAACAGATGTAATCGACCGTCTGTTAACCAACTTCGGATTCCCAGAGTGTGAAATGGAGTATAAACATCAAAATGGGTATAACCAACTACCCATCGACTAACTCCAAGTCCCCAGAGTGTGAATTGGAGTATAAACACAAGCCGTGTGTGAAACGACCACTCGTAGGACAACTACGAGCCCTCGAAGTATGGGCTAGGAGTATGAACGTAAAATGGGTGTAACTGACCACCCACGAATCAATCTAAGTCCCCAGAGTGCGGACGAAGCTCTATATATCAATTGGGCGTGACTGATGCCCATAAAATAACTTAAGTCCCCGGAGCACGTACATACCTCTAAATCTTAAGCGGGCGTGACCGACCACTGTCGTACGAGTGCAATCCCCAGAGTGTGGATGCAATCATCAATGGATAAGAAGGTGTGATTCGACCACCCAAACTTGTCTTGTTTCAGTCTCACTTCAATAAAGTTGAGCTCGGTGCATCAAAGGTAAAAAATGATAGCCTACCGATCTTTTCAATTTGTCCCTGAAACTAGGGGAAAAAATCGAGTACCAGCTACCGATCGAGACAATAAAGCATCGGAATTCGACTCAATGCTCTATCATGACCTGAAGCCGTGGCTTCGGAACTTAGCGACTAAACCAAGGTCCGACTCGAAGGCTAAGACTCCACAAATACATTGAATGGAACTTTGAACACTGAAACACTTAAGCGCAATCAACACAAACTGTGGTGAAGACAAAATGGAATTTTGTTTCAACTATTCTTTGGAAGGGAAGGACAAGTACAAAATTGTCCAAAAAATCCTACTAGCAGGGGCCAAACCCACATCTATACATGGCCTACATATAAAAAAGGAAATTCCTATCTATCTACCTAAAAATGAGCCGAGAAGACATGCCTAGTCTCTCGTTTACTTCTTATTCTTCTTCCTTTGTGTTGACCTGCTGGAATTGCCGCTTGGATGCCTCTTTGAGCCCTTTCCTTTTGGTGGTTCACCTCCAGTCTGAAGCATTATGGTAAACTCCTCCTCCGAGTTCAAATGGATTGGAATGCTTCCTAAAGGCGGAGTCGGAGGGATAAGATCACTGTTAGAAGGCGGAGGAGGCACATTGGTGTCAATAACCGTGCCTCTAGGAAAAATCATTTGCGAAGGGGCTGGACCAGGGCCCGTCATCCTACCTCCAAAGCCACTGGCCTACGCAGCTGCTTCCATCTCAACGTTAATTTCAGTTATTATCTCCTTATCGTGGATTGTTTGCGCATCGCACGAGATGCTAACTGTCGGGACCGAGGAGTTGGTCACAGGTGCGCATCCACCCTTGACAAATGGAAGATCGACAAAAGGGTCATTTTGATGGTCGAGAAGTTCATCCATCATCTGTTCATCAAAAGTAAGCATGCTCCCATGTGCTCTGTCAGTTGGTGTAGTGGCTGTTGTGGTGGTCGCTTCTATTATGATGGCCTCCTGCTCGTGATGCGGCTCTAAAGTTACAGGGGGCACAGCCGATGCGTCTCTTAACGTTGAATAATGAAAAAGAAAAGTTGTTAGTGATTACTTCGAGCAACGCTTCCGACTTTAAGTAAGCATAAGAAATATTTAGAATATCTTCCTCGGAATGACTTGCAAGAGAAGCCGCCACAGCTTCTGTAACGTACTCATGGGTTGGAGACAACTGCGATTGATCAGGGTTGTATGTCGGAACATATTAAGGATCAACCGCAGGAGCAGGTTCAGGCAGGGTTGGTGTAGGAGTTTCAGAACCCACATCATGATGCTTAACACCAGAACCCTCTCCAGCCTTCAAATGCTGAGTACCAAGTTTCTCCTATTCGTATGTGATCGTGATGTCGTGAAGAACTTTTCTCTCATCATCACTCAGCACTCGGTTCTCTAGTTCAAATTCATCGACTGATTCAGTTTGGTGTTCTGCCCTTTCATTTTCCACTAAGCGGCTCTAAGCATTATACAAGCATGATGGATATTTATCGAGCCAGGTTAGGCTTTGATGCTTCAGAAAATTAGCGTTTTATGTGATAAGAAGATCTTCGATATCGGCCTCCAACCTGGTCTCTGCCATTTTCACTTCATTCTCAACCCTGGCCTCGACTTCCTGAATTTTAAGCACTGCTGCTTCCCTCTCATCCCTAAGCACCACAACTTATTCACACGCTTCCTGGGCAGCTTTGTCTTTAATCTCTTCAAGCTCTTTAAGCGCCCCATCACGTTCGGCCATGACTGTCGTCCGACGCCCCATCTCCTCAACCAGTGCTAAGTGCATCAGCCTCATCTCTTCCATTCACCAAGTAGCCTCGTCGGCCCTTGTGTTGGCCTCTATCTTTGAGTTTCTCACAGACTCGCTCTCATCATGATGCACCTGAATTATGTGGTCCTTTTGAGCGAGATCGGTTTCTAATTGCTCAATCGTTTTCGCACGCTCGAAGGTCACCACCGATGCTTTATCCGCGGTCTTCATCCATTCCCGGTATTGGCTATAAAGGTCATGGATATAGTCATGCATTGTTTGTTCAGCCTCAACTGGAATTCTCTTTAAATGTTGAGGGAAGATGAAGCCATTAAAACAGATGTTTCGAAAGTCTTTTTTCAGTTTGGCGATTCTAATCGCTTCCTCTCTATTGGGCTCAGTGATAGCTTACTTCGTGATAGAGGGAGTTTCAGTTTTAGACCTTCGACACTGCAAATCGGACTTGGGTACTTGAGAAGGCGGTCTTTGGCATGAAGGTTCCAAGGGTTTTTGGCCATGGCCGGAAGGTTATGTTAGAGCTTGTGGTGGTGGAGAACGTGACTGGAAGCGATGCCTATATTCTCTATCTCTCTTCCTTTCATAATGCTCCTGGCTAGAATCACCGTGATGGAATTCTCTAACAGCCTCCCTTCTGCGAGACTCATAATATAAACTAGATGATTGGCATGCCGAGTGTAGGCTATCGAGCATGGATTCCTGCCTTGTTATCATATCTGTAAAGTAGAAAAAGACACAGAGTTAATAATCTCTAGAAATGAATAACTTATGATTGAAAATCGTGTAGTGCCATGAAGTGTATATATGCATGTGCCAACCCCCCGACCAACCGGTTATGTCGTCCACACTCGTAGGAAGTGACTCACTTAAATCTAAAGCACTTTGGAGCCCTTCCAATACAGTGTTGTTTGGAGCGACACATAGTCTGGAATTAGAATGTTGGCGAGTCCTTTGAAACGATTCTCTATTTATGAGGGAGGAGTCTCCGAGATTCTAATATCGGAGGCTGGTAATGACATTACTACAGATTTCCATCGTGAAGACTTATGAAGCTTATAAGCAACTGCCTTGCCTTTCCTCCTTCCCTTTAAATCCTGAGAACTATCTGGGGGAACAGCTACGGGTTCATCTTCGATGGGTGTATCTTCCTCACCGCCCTCCTCGACTATTACAATTCCGGGTGCTTTACGCTTAGCCCGACTTTCTGAGCCTAACATAAGAGATCCCTCAAGTCTTATGCTCTGGTGTCGATCGATTAGCCCAACGATGCATAAATTTTCATCCATAAGCACCGAGTCAATCTCTCTCATATCATCAGGAACCTCTTGAAGAACCCGCATTATTTCTTTAAATTGGGCACCATCGGGTCGTGGAATTGCGGCTTTAAAGGAATAAAATATTAGATTCAATGTTGATTGCAACTATATAGTTAGACATTAGAGAAATTGCGGCATTTACGTCCAACTAACCACCGTCTAACAAACCCTGATGGGAACCGAACGTAGAACCACTCCGTCTTGAAGTAGCTAAACCTGGTCCGAGTTCTAGTCACAACTTGGCAATTACCGACTACCTCTAGGAATGGGAATAAAGGATTATCTCCCCAACTCTTGACATTGAGCAAGAATCTAACTTCCTCTGGAGCGGGGGCCATAAGAGATGCTGCACAAAAATAATGAATAAGCTGTTCTACAATGCATATCCATTTTGAATGTAACTATGATGGAGTGATCCCTAAGAAAGCTAACACTTCTCGAATATATTGGTTAAATAGAGGTAGTTTTCTAGCTATACACGAATGTCGATTAAAAGCGGTATACCCTTTTGGAGGAGTATGTGGCCTGTCATTCAACCCTGGTAGTAGGACGTCATCCAACGATAGCTCGTGCCTCAAACAAATCCACCCCAACATATCTTCGAAGATTTTAGATGGTACATAATCTTATGGATTCCCAATAAACATTGCTCCAAGAAGCTCATCTGGAGCGGGAATTATGACTTCGGCCACGATGGTCGACATCTTTATTATCAAAGGAGGTAGACTCTTGACCTCCTGTTGCTGCAAACTCCTAGGTTCCATAGCTAATCAACTCAGTAAAAACCATCATTAGATGAAAATAATCCCATGTATGCCCTGTGTGAAGTGCATGAATGTGTTGTGCAATGAATACTGTAAAGTACTTAAAACAGTTCTATGAAGATTAACAAGGTGTTCGAACGACGAGACTTTGAAATCCAATCGAAATGACCATCATCGCTGACCGTCACAACCGTGCCATCCTAAATTCAGAAACCAATCCAAGTTAAAGTTCATAAAAATTGTCCAAGTTACAATTCCATCGACGAGCTTCGAAGGGCAGTCAAATATGCAATAAAAATGATTTAACGCCAATAATGCATGGCAGAAGCTCATCGGAGTCAAGTATTCAAGTATGCATGAAGTTTCGTATCCATCGAAGTCAAAACTTGGATCGTTCCTCGCAAAGGCCTTAACTTCATGCCGATCAAGAAACCTTCATTTCGTATCGACCTAAACATTCTCTTCGTACCAATCAAAACATTCATTTCGTATCGATCAAGAATCCCTCAACTTCATATCGACTGAATCCACTGGCTTTGTATCGATCAGGACGCATTGACTTTGCATCAATCAAATTACAATGAAGTTCATATCCATTACAAATATGATTCGTATCCATATTGATTCTAAGTGATCATAATAATATCCAAGAATTAACAATTGATGCGAAAGCCAAGGCAAGTGACCGATACGAAGTTCCCGGTTGAGGTTTGATGTGAAAATCAAGTTTCTCAAACCCTTCGTCGATACGAAATTAAGGCCGAACAAACTTCCACCAATTCCTTCATATCCCTCCTCACTCCTTCTTCCCCAAATGGCCTTAACTCCATTTCCTTCCTCTATCCTCGACCTTGCTCTGGCGCATCTCCGGCCTCCACTTCACCAAAATTAGTTGCGGAAGCAAATGGAATGGCAAAGATTTCGAGTCTCATTGTTTACACGTTGGATTCGTTCAATGGATTACCTTGATTTAAAAGTTGGTTTAAGAAATTGGAATATCAATTCATTTTGAGGGCAAGATAAGTTTTGATTTTCTCTAAGCAATATAAATGCTAAAGCAAGGCAGGAAAATGAGCAAATGGGAAACAAGCTAAGTACAAAAGCCTTATATACAAGGCAAGAGTCAATCCACCTCCTTGTTGTTCTGACCGAATTTAAAAAATTCCTCCTCCGAATCGATGCAATGACGGTCTGTTCGTGTCCATTCTACATAGATTTGAAGCAACTGATGTTCATGTTCATCGGCCAACCGATATATGAATGATACTATAGGAACCAATTAGACTATTCGTATGCACCATTTCGAGGATCAACGAGAATCACAACCATCAACACAAATTGTTTTGTTCGTGTCCATCAACCTAAAGCCCACAGAAATTCATATTCATCGATACGAACTAGACAAAAGAAATATGTTTGGACCATTCTAACCCATAAACACACCATCAATACGAAGTGCCTGTTTTGTAGCCCTCTATTCAAAGACCTTGAGATTCTTATCCATCGATATGAATAGCATTGAGGCTCCAACTAAATTTGTGTTGATCACCATCGATACGAAGAAGATATTTTAGCTTCTCAAAGTCGATCCAAGAGAGCATAGATACGAGGGGGTACTCCAAAACGACCATCAAGCGTTGTTACAACTTGAATTTCTCATCGATTCAAGAGAGGATCGATACGAGACTCGATACGAAAAAATTTAACTGACAATGACTCTTGAACGTGCGAACGTTAACGGGAGTCAG
The DNA here is from genome assembly GCA_030765085.1 of Allium cepa. Classification (NCBI taxonomy): domain Eukaryota; kingdom Viridiplantae; phylum Streptophyta; class Magnoliopsida; order Asparagales; family Amaryllidaceae; genus Allium; species Allium cepa. The sequence goes on along the minus strand of CM060941.1, from coordinate 505,765,851 downwards.
GTTAACATACGTGCATGTATGTCAGACTAACATCTAATTTTCAAAACTCAATTTGATTGAATGCTCACCTGATGGCGATTATAACAAACAAAAAATTGCTATCATTCAACACAGTTACAACAGTGCACAGTACAACAATTGACAGTCAATGATTCGTTATTTGCATTACTGAAAATCAATCAAAGGTTACATCTTTCGATGAGAAGACGACAACCGGTCAACAAGTCAGATAGAACTTTTCAGAATGAAGATTGCATCTATTTAAAGCATGTCATGATCCCATAAGACGTACTTTGGGGAGAAAATGTTATCCCGTCTTTTGGCAAGGTCGTGACACCAAAAAATTGACTGAAAATCTAAGGCAGTTCATCCTAAAAAATGGTTATACACAGGTTCACTATGGATGCTGGTAAATTTTTCTCGAGTTTGGATCAAGCTACAATTAACATGACACATTAATCAAAGCTATGAAAGCCAGTCTTCCAAATTTTGATTCAATCGGAGTTTGTATGCTCAAGGAATTTTCGATGCAAACTAAGTAAATCAACTCATTCGTATCCATCATCCTGCCATCTTCGCGTCGCTTTCATTCGTATCCATCCAGTGAACCTTTTTCGCATCCTCCAAACATATGTTAGTTCGAATCCATCGAATATGTTCCACTTCGTATCCATCCATACTCATATTACTTCACATCCATCATCCCCTAGCTTGTTTCTATCAATCCACCTACGTCTATTTCGTATCCATCAAAGCTATGAAAATCCATCGTTTCGTATCGATCCACCGATGCGCCCTATTCGTATCGACCGGCCAGTGATTGATGTGAATAATGCAAGATAGACAGATACAAATGACACCCTCATGATTGATATGAAATGAAGCAACATTCGTCGATACAAACAGCATAGAGATTGATGGATACAAACCAGGCCATATCAATGGACACGAATGGCATGGATACGAAACAACAAAATAAAAGCGATATGAAAATAACACGTAAAGATGGTTGACTCAGTCACTCGGCATGAAAAGTGGATCGATCCCAAAAGTTAGCACCACGTCACCTAGCAAGCACGTCCCCGGAAGCGATACAAACAGGAGCAATGCGAACAGATGCAATAGGTCATCAACAGCCTTCAACAAATCCAAACTCGGATCGATCATAACTCGAGATCTACAAGTCCAAATGCCACCAAATTTTTACAGCAGCTTACATGCAACCTCAGGAATGTTCATGACCGATCTCGACTCGATTGGGTTAAATCTTGATCGATACGAATTTCATTCATATCGATAGCAGATCGAGTCCAAACGATCCGGGATCGATCACGTGGGCCCACCTACGTGAGAGAAAAGGTCTTCCGAGATCCGAGCAAGATATTTGCTTCCTACACCTATAATAGTGACCTTGGACCTACTGAAAAAGGACTTTTGTCTCTTCTACATCCAGACTCCGCCAAAATTATTATTGTACTTGAATTCTACTGTTGTAACCAGTAAGAAAAAACCAATAAAATTGAATAATTTCATAGCAAACATAGGCCATACACCGAACCACTCTAAATCTATGTGTTTCTGTGCGTTTTTACTATTTATCGATTGGTATGTTTGTTAGATCTTCCTCATTTTACATTTACATTCTTCATTTTATCTCTTCAAACACATTCGAAGAGTGTTATGCCCAATTTTCGTACAGACATCTAAGGATATCAAAAGTACCACCCCCTTAGCTCCCTTATACTTGGCCACATTGCTTGGATGATGAGCCTAATTTCACTTTCAAACAATATAAGTAAATCGACATTTTAAATCAAATTCAAATGCACATCAACGTCATATATTGTAGTGTATATATAACTTTTATATGCACACAATTTCTCAATATCAATCCAAAAATATGAAATAAAATCTTTATGATTAATATTTCAAATATATTAACGAATTTAAATAATTTATAGCAATTATACTTTAATTAAATCTAGGTGTAGTCGATGCATTCAACACTCTGTTGTATAACTCTTAGTTGCAAATTCAATCAGTGATTATTATCGAACAATTTGAATATTAATATTCACACATCACTTTAGCTAGTGATGTGACAGTAAGGTCGAACTTAACGCGTTTATGGTTTTTGTAAAATCCAATTTTACTATTTTGAGTGGTCTCTGGTAGTGATAATTATTTACATTTGTCAAAACTATATCACATCCAGACTTATGAAATTTAGTATTAGTCAAAAATCTAATATCATTCATAGTCAACTTGTATAGTCCAAACAAAAAGTCATTAGTTTAATAATAGCAATTATTATTAATCGAACTACTATGGCCAAAGACTTTAATATTGAGTTAATCTTAGTTGACCATGATAATAACTTGACATAATTGAGGAGACAAATTCTCTATTGAATATTGTTTCCTTATAATGCATCAACTCAGACCCAACTATAGTCATTCGTTGGACTCCGTGCCATGATTTAAGTACAATCAAAGTGGAGTATCCACATTAAAGTTCAATAATATTTCAAATCAAAAGACTGTAATATTGTCACTTTGATATTTTCTGTTTGACCTTAGTAATATTAACCAACATAAAACTATCGAGTGAGCCATTCTATGGTTATCTAATAACTTCAATACATCATTTCTTAGTGCCCTAGTAGCCATAAGTAATGCACTGCCCAACATTCGGAGATTGTAATATACTATAGTCTCAACGAATTTATCGATATGCAATCCCGATACATCTTGACCAGAATATTTAAAATGACATGTTTGTTTTTATTGTGATAAACTGTTCATGGTTACAGTACATTGTAACTACTATCAAAAACATATAATTTATGGATTTTCTATTTAATGTACCTAAATTAAATAATAATTAATATAACTTATTTTATAGAGTATGTAATAGAAAGAAAAATCTACTTATTTCGAATGATATTTTATTACAGAGTTAATAATTTAAAGTAAATTACATAATTGTCGTTAGGGCATAACACTTACTCTACTAGATATTACAAATTATATCAGGGTGGAATGTTGAATTTTGCAATACTATATTGATAATATTTTAGAGGGATGTATAAGCTTTCCAAAGGTTCAAATGGTTCTCGATTTGGAGCTCGTACAGAAGAGTTATCGTTGTTCGAAGGAAGATGAAATTTCGGCGCATCAAATTAGTAGACCGATCGAATTCAATCAGTTGATCGATTTTCCATAGTGATAAACTATTGTTTTTGCTAAGATTTTCTGGATGAAAATAGCCAATTGATTGGATGGCAACTGGCCGACTGATTGAGGAGTCAGTCAACTAATTGCTTCTGGTCAATCGACCCTTAGCTTATGCTATTTTTTTGTATTGGATGATCAGTCAACCATTTGTTTTTGTTCGGTCGACTAATTGACTGAAGCAAAGACTATATGAAGAATTCAGAAGCCTAGAACTCAAAGGTATTTTCATCAATTTTTTTATTTCCCTTGTACTTTAAAAGAGAAGATTATGTTAGAATTAAGGAAAGTCTAGCGGTTAGGGTTTCATCACTTAATCTAGTTTTTACACCATTGTTATTTCTTCATTTCTTATCTCCAAAATCAGTGCCTCAATGAAAATTGTTATAGTTAATTCTTATCTCCAAAATCAGTGCCTCAATGAAAATTGTTATAGTTAATCTCACTCTCTTCCAATATTAATAAACGCTCTTTCCAATCTGGATGTACACTAACATGATGTTAGTATAGCCACTATAAAATTTGGTGTCTCCTGTTTATTGTTATTTCGTGTTTGTTATCTCTATTACTGTGATTGTTGTTTGTGTTGGATAGAGGAATGTTTGGTTGATTGTTTTTTATCGTATTTGCCCATCAATTTGGTGCTTCTGCTAATTTTGTGGTTATTTTGTTTTTAAAGAAAGATTAGATTATTTAGGACATTGTTAAAGAGATTCCAAAGCAGGATAAGTGGGGATCATTTTTATTTTTTGGAAAACTGCTAAGGGTTGTACAAAAAATTTGCATCCCCCAGAAAAAAAAAATAAGTCTGTAGCTACTCTCAATTCTTCAGTGATCAATCATTGAATTTTCATTGTTTTTTGGAAAGGCGCCGTCGAAAATGAATTTTAGTGAACTATCATTGATTTTTTTCTCATTTTTCGGTAGATGATTGCAAATATTGCTTCACTTCAAGGGTAAAAATGCAAACTGTTTTTATGGTGGAGTCTCCATTGTTAGGACTAAGCCAGCATATAGTAGAGTAAATGGGTAAGTTTCAAAAAAATTCTTCTTTTTGGATCTTGTCGGAACTATATAGTCTAAATTTATTTAGAACTTTACTAAATTTTGTTTTAAACAAAATCAATATTTCATTTAATTCATAAATAAAGTTTATTTGTTATATAGTTTTTGTTATAAAGTGCATATAGATATATGCTTGTATGCATATCATATATACATATGTGTGCACGTGCACGTGCACGTGCAATATAATAAAGTGTACAGATTTAACATTCCTGTGTGTACGTGTTGAGATTTACACTACAATGGATATGTTAGCTCCACTATATACATATATGTTTTCTAGTATATCTCTATATGTTGTGTGCGTATTTATGCAAAATATACAGTATAAAATAAGATATATGTATATACAATGTTAGTGATAATACTATGTATTTATTTATGTATAAATATATACACTTTATTATAAGAAATTTGTAGGCTTGTGCAACTCACATGCATATACAGCCCTTATATGAAATTAGTAAATGTAGAATATCTACGTTGTTTTGACAAAAAATAAATTACAAAATTTAAATAATTTTTTTGTTGAAATAGGGTTTCCAAGTTGTAATCTTACGTATGTTTCAAATTTTCAATTTGAAAATATATATTAATTTTTGTACTTTATAGGATTCGAATTTCTAACATGTTGTTTGCATACAAGAATCTTTTTGGAACTTAACGGTCGGACCAAAAGATTACTATTCTATTCTGACAATTAATAAAGACGAGATTTTATGCCATGCGTAATGCATGTGCATATGAAAAAATCTTACAAAGTTGTAAAATTTCTATGTGGTTTGGATAAAAAATAAATTGAGAAATATAAAGGAAAAATTATATATCGTTTGTTGGAATATGATTTCAAACTTTTTTTGTTGGAATATGGTTTCAAACTTGTAACCTCGTCTACTTTCCAAAATTTCCATTTGAAAATACATACTAATTTTTGTTCTTTATGTGATTGGAACTCTTGACCTCTTTTGCATATAAGGATATTTTTAGAATTTCACGAGTGAACCCAAAAATTGTATTTCTATTCCAACTATTAATAAAATATAAAAAAATTGTAAATGATAATATAAACAATTAGAAGATTAAATTCAATTTTAAAATTCAATTTTATATTTAGATCTAGGCAGACTTGATAAAATCTAGTGACTACAGAATTAAAATATAATAAATTAAAATATAATAAATTAAAATATAATAAATTAAAATTTAAATAAATATCGATATAATGTTTATATACATTTCAAAATCAATATATATATATATATATATATATATCTACGTATTAAAATTTTATCTATAAAATTATATACACACACATAATTCATACATATAAACATGTCTAATGTAAATTAATTATTAAATATATACTTTAGCATACACAACCATAAGAAAATTCTGTTCTTCGCTTAAAATCAACATGGTTAAAAAAATGTTTTTTATTATCGCTTCCATTTAGAAATCAATAACAAATAAATTTTTCTTAATTTTGAAACCAATATAATACATATATATATTACAAAATATTTTTCATGTATGTATTTTGTAATTTTATACCTATAGTTATATGTATTTAAAACGTACAATGTTAAATCTTTTATATATATATATATATATATTAGATTTTAAAGTAATTTTTTAAAGGTCCATGAAGTTCAAATTATATTTAAAATTAATAAAATGATGAATATATAGTTTATTTTACTGTGTTTGAATTTAAAAACTTTTTTGTTAAATAATCATTTATAATATTATTATATATGAATAAAACATATTAAACTACAGTCAAGAGATACATACATACATATAGTATAGACATATGTATTTATATTATCATCAAAAAACATATATATTTATATTATCATCAAATGGTGACAGCACCAACATATTTAGATTCGTGATAATTTCTAATTAATTGGCATATTTTTTAGCAAGGATTGCAGGCATTATAGTGGGCCATGCCACTTTTATTAATCAAATTTATAATAGATACTCTACACATGCACAGGACAACCATAGAACATTAAAAATAGGAGAATGGTAGAAGGCCAAAACTACTGAATAGGAACGTAACTAATCCCTGTCAAAAAAGGATGACTTATTGTTTGCAACCAAATCGGTCACAAACACCCAAGAACATATTTATGTAGAGAAGTAAGTGAAGAAAATAAAATTAAACGTAGGAAAAGATTAAGCTAATAACAAACAAAAATCAGTAATCACAAAAAAAAAATTTATAGTGGTTCGGCATTGTATGTCTACGTCCACTTTGAGGATTATCTTTATTGATCGCTTATAAATCTAATTACAACAGTAGGAAACAGAGAACACTTGATTACAAAAAAGTCTGGAGTAACAAGCAACAAAAAGATCCTTATAATGACCTATTAGGCCAGTATTTATAGGTGAAAACAACCACCAATCTCTTTGAAACTTCGACTGAAGGGCTTTCTAATCCACATGGACCCACCAAAGGGATCGCTAGGCCCAACTCCCAATGAGAAGGGATTTGCACCTATCCCTTCATTGGTTGATGTTTGGGCAGCGATCCCTACGGTGGCTTTTTAATGCTGAAATATGTTTTCCCTTCTATTCTCATGTCATTTGGACCACTGGAGCTCGAGTTATTGTTCAATCTTTGACTTGATATCACTTATGCATTGCTGATAGTCGAAACCCCTATAGGGTTGTATGCCAATCCCTCAAATTTTGTACTTATGACGTGCGATCCCTTGGGTAGGTTCCCTAGGGTCCACATACCTTGCCTTTTAAATTTTGTAGGCTTCAGAGTTGTAAATCCGAAGATATATAGTGTTGTATGCATGAATGCACTTGGAATTTGTTGGATGCCGATCCCTCTTTAATATATCCTACCGATCCCTCTCCATCAATCATGTGATCCCTTCGAACTTGCCATGCTATGCGAACCCTTCCATTCTGTGAGCCATGTTCCATGCTTTGAGCATCCTACATTGTACATCTATTAAATCTATTCAATCTGGCTTCATATAATCATCTGTACTCAACCTTCGACCCCCACAGTCATCATTTTGGAATCATCGACCTTGATGGCAATTGAATCTATCTCGTCTAGCCAGTTCAAAATAGTCGGGCTAGAATGCTGGGTAACACTTGCCCCTTGCCAAAGTATGTCTTATGGTTAACATAACGTGCTTTGAATCGTTGAGAATGATATCCATCTAGCTTTATCAATAGTTGTTATTCCTTTATTGAATCGTTTTTCCAAGGCATCAAATTCTTCATTGATTGCCCTGACACCTGGTCAATTTTCGATAATATAAATCCAGTGCATATCCTGCCAATGGATATATAAATTCAGTTCTGCAAGACTAACAAGCTTTTGTTATCTGGTCTAGGCTCAAACTTGAACATTTCATGTTTAACTTCAATTTCTGTCGATTTCAAAAATTGAACTTTTAAGTCATACAAGGGCATGCTCGTATAAACGTTTTTGTTGTTGGCTCCCAGACGTGTTTGAACACTTACAGATCGTTGCCAATTTTCATAGTATTTTGTATGTTCATGCATATAGCCAAACCCTTACTACCATTTTTTTCTTTTTTTCTTTCTGTAGGGATCAGCACATGCTTGGCCGACCCCTCTCATTCTTTTATTCTTTTCTCTCTTTTCTTTATATATAGGTCGGCATACATTTAACCTGTCCATTTCTCTCCTACTTTTTCTTTTTTTATTACCAAGGATTTTGTAGGGGTCGGCATATATTTATTTCTATCCTTTTTTGAATCCATGTTGCTAGGGATTGGTGAGCTTTCATGCCGATCCCTTTCCACACTATATGCTTAGTGTTTTGGGCCGAACCCACGCCTATATATGTATACCAACCTTCCAACCCTTCCATTCTCACTTATCTCATTCTCTTGCCTTTGCACCGAACCCTTGTTTTTAAGTCACAAAACCAAACTTTCCAACCTCTGACTATAAATCCACATGCGATCCAATCATTCCTACAAACTTGTTTTCTTTTTTTTTCCTTCCAATTCAAACATCCCAAATTACTCGCCTCCACCTTAACTCAATCATTCAAATAGATAAGATATCAAACTATAACCTTCATTTATACGATGAGGTTCTGGATTTCACATTATTAGTGATCACAATGGCGTTCGGGGTAGTGACGACATTGCGATTGAAGCGGCTTGGAGGAAGTGGATTATTGGTGGATAGGGTTCGGTAGAATATGTAATAGGAAGGAAGATGGAAGGAAAAACAAAAGAAGGAAGATGGAATGAAGGAGGGACTGGTGTTGGATTTTGATTCTATGTCGATCCCTCATTGTAGAATTTAGAAGAGTTGAAGATGAAGTAGAAGAGGCATCGATGCGCTTAGTTTGAAGAGAGGGCTTAGTTATGAGGTTATGGGAAAGGGATCGGCCAAAACATAGGGTTTAGCTAGACTTAGGGATCGATAGTTCTTGGTTGAAGAGTGGGAACAGTAAGGAAGCTTTGGGATAGGGGTCGGTATGTAGGGTTCGGTCCATTGGAATCGGCATAAGGACTTGTAGGGGTTATTTGAACTTTTAAACTAGCCTTATCTTACTTGTTTGATACTAATTCATCTAGCGAACGTGAACGTGTGGTGACAATGAACACTAAAACACGCATATTAACTACTGAACTCAAGATTGAATAATCAAATCCATAGAACTTTTTGCATATACTAAAAAATTACAAATGGACTTGAACGATAAACTTCGCACTTCGATATATTGACAGTTGATCCCAAAGCTTTTACAACCGATCGATCTCCCTGTCAGTTGTTACACTCAACGATGATGGTCACTCAAGTTGGAATCCAGAGTCTTGTCGACTAACTTCATTTTTTTCTAACTTTAAATTGTTTATATCTATCATACACTTCACTACACTCCACTATCTTACACTTAACATGGGAGGCAGGTAAAAATTTCTAACCTTGATTATCTACTTAGTATAGCTAATATGGACTCCAGGCGCTCAGGGCTTTTAGCTGTTATGTCTTTCGATCCGGCAATGCAACACATCGATTCTGAAGCAAAATCAAGTTTTGCAACTATATATAGCACGCTTTCTCCCAGCCATAAAGCAGAACAGAGAGAAGTTTTCGGCCTACCGGTCGACTTTTTCTTAGATGTCCCTGTCCTCCCAGTGGAGGATATAAGTCCTGCTCCGGATGCAATAGAGGGTGCCATTCTTCTTAATAACCTAGTAGATTCTCAAGCCTCCCAAATTCATAAGGCAACCCATCGCCTACTGTATTCCATACATGGAATTCCCTTTGTAGACATCTTGGTCCCTTCAATAAATGATAGGCCTCACTTGCCCTCCAAGGGGTACACACATATAAAAAATTTATGTGCTCGGCCGGATGCGTACCACCCTTTAATTCATTCATTCAAGAGATGCAGAGATATCTTCGAATAGCTCCCACTCAACTCCATCTAAATAGTTACGACTTCCTTTGTGAAAACTTTCTGCCATTTATGTGCACTCTTTTATGTCCGCCAACTCCCGAGGATATAAGATTCAATTACATCTTCAAACAGCATTCAACATGTCCTTCCTATGTTTTTCTCGAACCTTTGCCTAATTTCAAAGTCTTAACATGGACCTGGAATTAACTCTTTCTATTCAAGCATGAGTGGCTTTATGTTTGACGTCCTCCTGGCTTTGCATGGTGATGAATGGAAGGACGTAAATGTTACCTTCATTTTATTCTTAAATCCTTTAATCCAAGTCATATTTTTGAACCGATTAACATCTTGAATTTTTCAGGTGTCCGTCCACGTTTGAAAGGTGTTAACTTTTCAAGAGCGATCGCTGCTATTTGCGCTACCCTATCGAAGATTTGGACATTAAACTTCTTGTTACTTATAAATTATTATCTTTATTTGGGTGTCTAGAAAAGGGTCATAGAATTAGGCTCCCCGGAAGCATAACATTACCGAGAAACATTATAGAACAAAAAAGAGATGCCATCAATCTAGTCGTGCCTCCTACCGAGGGTACCTCGGATGACACTGAAGATGGTGAGATTAGGGGCTCCCAGGCCAGTGAACCTGGAGATGATGACGTAGGCCCAGGCAAGGCGCCTGTGGTCAAACCTTCGCAAGGTGCGTAATCGTAATCACCCACCAGGAGGATGGCATACAAAATTTGTAAAAGAAAACTATTGCAGATCCATAATTCTTCATTACTGCTATTGAAGAAGAATCGTCTTCCTGAATTGGAAAGTTCATTGAAGGGATTTTCAAATCTCCAAACTCCAAATGGTATTATGACCTACGACTTTCCAAATATCAACATCGAAGGGCTCAACTCTCCTACAAGGAGCAGTGAAGGAATTCATCCTTCTGATAAAAGAGAGATAATGCCCATGAGCAAGGCTACAGCCGCCGGTCTATTAAGGGGAACACTAGGACACTCACGACCACGTGCACTTCATTACATGCTCTTCATTAAACTTTTACACAATAATTACTCACATGTTCTCATTTGGTCTTTACATGTGCAATGTTTCATTCCCGGGCCTTCGATTGCTTAAGAGGTTCTCCAACATATCTGAAACGACCCGACTTTCTTACCGCAGAAAATCGCATCATTTTTAAGAAAGAAAGGGATAGAAAAGAGAAAAGAAAGAAGAGAAAGAAGAAACAACACAGAATCTAAACAGCGGAACGAATAAATTATGTTAATAACATAATTATTACATAGTTTACAATCATTATCAGAGTTACAAAGATATACATCACATACTAGACAGCTATAAACACTTGCCTAGTTATACAACTCAATACAACACAAGAGAACTACTCAGAGAAATCTACACAGCGGAAAACTATATATATATCTACACATAGAAGCCTCCTGCTCCATTGCTCCTCCACACTTTGTCAAAGCTAACCTGAATCCCTTGGCTACTCGTAAAAATTTGAGTACCCAAGAGTTTAAGAAAAATAGAATAAACTCCGGGTCAGACATGGGTCCAGTGTGAGTAACAGGTTAAGGTTGCTTAATTTTCAAAACCTTTTGAAAAGAAAGGTATCACGTAAGACTTCCCACACATAAACATGGAAAAGTTTTTACCTTACGCTAACCAAAACATTTGATAGGAAATCCGATGATATTATAATAGGGTCTAGGGTTTTTAAATAAATATGAAATAGCCGAAATTGTTACATTATTAAATTCCAGCTACTAGCCACAAAAGTGGGTAATACAATCAAAACCGTTAGCACTTATTGGATTTTGGATTCCATACAATGGCAGGGCTACTGGGGTACCGCCCGTCACAGTACGTGGCCTAGATCAACGTACCGAGGAGTACGCCCGCTCCCCTGCAACACAAGGCCGGAACCATCCCTTACTGGACAGTCCCGAACAATACAACCCCGACAGTTGGAGCTCAACAACCGTCCACACAGCCGAAATAAAAAGGGACCTCCAGACAGGGGTAAATATCACTCTCCAGTGGGGGCTACCCACGAAGCCTTGCTGCACCTCCCCTGTTTTAGCCATTCTCGGTTGATGAGGCTTGAGGCTATGATTACCTTTATATGACATATCATCTTAGAATGCTCATCGTCCACTTGACGATGTTCTGAAAGCATTCAATCCATACAAGTTCGTTCCGGGTTCGAACGAAACCGAAGGCATTATCTCGTTACACTCATTTTGGAATCACCCTCAGAGTTAATGACGATAACCCTTGCACTATGAATCACCATCTCGAGCCTGTAAGTACTATTTCCGTCAAACTCATCACGGAATCACCCCAGAGTTATACTGACGAATAGTCCTTACACCTCGAGTCTTCACAAAGCTCCACTTTGATTCACGACCTAACGTTTAATTGGAATCGATGTGGTTTTCGGATATCAAAATATGGAAACCCGATCCCGGTCTCATCGAAATCCAAAGTGTGTCTTTTAGGTCCAAGTTGTTTTAAAGTTTAAAACAATTCAATTATTTATATACACACAGATATATAACTCACAAATCACAATTGATAATCAACATTATCAAAATAAACATATAATCCATATCAAAATAGGTAATCCATATCACCATCACAATAGATAATCTATATTATCATCACAATGCAACCAAGCATTCATACCACACAACATTACTTATCTCATATCTGAGATCACATCCATTCAAGGCAATCAATACCATCCATTCATATATAAGCAATGATTTACTCAATCACAATATAATTAATTTAAAATGAATTAAATTAACTATCTCTAATTAATTTAAAGTGAATTAAATTAATTACTTCATCTTTAATTAATTTAAAATAAATTAAATTAATTACTTTATCAATATAAATCTTGCTTACTCAAACATTTAATTGATTTACAATCAATTGATTAATCATTCAATTTAATCACCCTTGATTAATTACCCTTAATTACATTCATGTAATTGTTCTTAATTAATTTCACAAATTAATTATTCTCAACCCAACAGTAATTAACCTCCAATTACTTCAATTAATTAAATTGTAATTAATTACATTATTCCTTAATTAATTAAATTAATTAATTACCTCTAATCGCTTGTCATTGATTAATTAATCAACTTTAATTACATCATTAATTGTATTAATTAATGATCTTTAATTATATTTAATTAATTATCTTCCTAAATTAATTACCTCAAGTAATTAACCCATAATTATTAATCATTCTTGATTAACTATATTCAGTAATTAATTCACTTAATTACTTCATTTTAAACAAATTAATTATTCCTTAATTAATTTCTTAAATAATCCCTTGATTAATTTCTAAGTAATTATACTCCAAATTACTTCATTCTTAAACATCCTCAATTAATTACAACCTGTAATTATCAATCAATCTCTTCACCAAGTAATTTTCAATCCATTAATTACATAAAGTAATTATCATCAATCCTCAAGTGGTTTAAATTAATTAAACTTAATTAATTAATATAAACTAATCACATTAACATAATTAATTACATTAAGTAATTAATTCATTAATTACTTCCATAAGTAATTAAACTTAAACAATTTCACAAATGATTATTATTAATTAATTTATCTAATTAATTATTAAAATTAATCACATTAATTCATTGTTAAATAATCTTAATTAATGACCTTCATTAACATTTCTTAATTACTTAATTAAGAAATTAACTTATATTAATCATTATTAATTACAAATTAATTAATATTTAATTACAACTTAATTAATCTCTAATTATTAATTAATTAATTGTTAATTACAATCTTAATTAATCCTTAATTACCTGATTTATTAATCTTAACCATTAATTGAAATTTAATTAACAATCCTAAATTATAGATTAATTAACCTTAAGTAATTAATCTTAAGTCTAATTAATCAATTAAAAATTCTTAATTATTTAATTAATCATCCATATTATTAACTAATTAATTAATTAATTATTCATCTTAAATTAACTTAATTATTTAATTAATTCAATTCATCAAATTTCATTTATCCTTAAGATAACATTTCTTACTTAACTAAGCATTTTAAAAACAAATTGTTTTTAAATTTATTTTAAATACCATTTAAATTCATTTTAAAATTTAAGATTTTAAAATGAATACAATTTATTTTTTTAACTTAAACAAGATTTTAAAAACAATTCAAACCTTTATCTCATATGTTAAAAGAAACAATACACTTTATAATATAAGTTTTTTAAAAGAATTTAAATCCCAATTCAATTTAAATTCAAATCAATTTAAAACAAAAGTAATTCAATTCAAAATTTTCCTTTTAATTTCAAAACTGAAATACGGTTTCAATCCTTTTATTGCAGATTTAAACTTAAATCTTTAAAAGCTTACTTACATTATTAAACTCCATTTTAAATTCAAATCATTTAACCATTTAAAATAATTAAACAATTTAAATTCAAACTCATTTATTTTAAAAACTGAAATTAAGATTTAATTCTAGATTTAAAAATCCAGATTTAAACTTATTTTCAGTTTTATATTTTACAATTTTGAACTTCCAATTCAAATGCAAAACACATATGCATTTACACTTGTGAGTTTTAAAACCAAATCTAAATTTTAAAACTTAAATTATTTCAAATTTCAGATTTAAACTAGTTTGAATCATATTCAATTTCAGATTTCAAAACTCAGTTAAATTCAATTTGCATTTTATACTTTCTTTTAATTTTTAAAAAAACAATAACAGATTTCCTGCTTTATTCAAACCAAACCTGAATTTTAAAAATTCAAATTATTACACAAGCCAGAATTCAAACTATTTGAATTCATATTTAAATTCAGGTTTTAAATCCTAAGTTCAAATTTAAGTTTACATTTTAAACTTAACTTTTAATTTGGAAAAACTGTAAACAGGTTCTGTTCTATTAGAAAAACCTGAAACCAAGCATTAACTCGAGCAAACCCATATTTTGCTTCGAGTCAGTCACCTATCTGCTTCGAGCAGAAACCCAATTTCCCCGAGACTATCATGAGACAACCAAAAACTATAGCCAACAACATTCACCAATATCACCACCCCTCTATGCACATGCACAGCACCTCCGGCCATCACTGGCCAACCTCAAGACCTCCCCACGGTCGTCACTCATCAACTCCGACCTTCCAAACTTCAACCCAAACACCATTTGCCCGAAATCAAGATCACGACCCAAAATTTCAAATCTGGAACAAAACAGCAACTACACTCAAAACCTGTCAACGTCACGTTGACGCGACTCAGGCCACCATCACCTTCGAAACTCCGGCGATGACTTCGCCAATCCATCAACCTCCATTTCCCAAAACCCTAAGCCACTCAATTAAGTACATTTGCCGGAATGCTCAAATTTCTCAATCCCAGTAGAAACTAGGGTTCTACCATTCAAATCCCAAATCCATCATCACCAAATTACAGAGCAACCAAATGAAAATTTTCGCATCATCTTAGATCATTACCCCATCTCCAGAAGCAATATCAACCCAATCGAACACAAACATCATTAATGCTAACCAAAAAGGTGAAATATAATAACTTTAAAACTGCTCTTTAAATATATCATTAAAAAATTTAATTCTTGTTTTAAAGTTCATGATTTTGAATGTTGTTTTGATATATAACCCTGAAACATTGTTTTGTAATATTTGAATTTCACCTTATTCAAATTGTTGCTCTGTTGTTTATATTTCCAGGCAATACAAGTAATATCTAACTTGTATAAATTTTTAAAACTCTACTTTATGTCCTAACAAACAGGTTTGTATTGAAGTATAAATATTTACAAGGATTATTATAAGATGGAAAATGGATTTTAACAAAATCCATACTGCAAAAAAACTAGATACTGACAGAAGCTTATACACAGCATGTTTTATTCATACCCATCACATATTAATTCACAGAAATGCACTGCAATTACACAGAAATTATTTAAAATTTAAAAATATAAACATGCATCAGGTTTTAAAATACTTAAGCTTTTAAATTTAGAAAGTTACTCACAGATTTAAAATGCAGAGCGGAGCAAAATTTTCAGATTTGAAAAGCTCTTGAATTTTTTTTGAAAAGCTTTGCCTTGCATGACTTAAATCTGAAGTGCTTGAACTTGAATGCTTTGAAACTTGCTTCTTGTCTCCAGATTTTACATGAAAGCTTGTTTGCATTGTTTCCAGATTTTAATTACCCAGATTTTTGAATAAAATGCAAAAGCTTGCTTGAAATGGAATGCAGATTTGCTATGCATTGATTTTTGCAGATTTGTTTTTAAGGTGGAAAGTTACAGCTGAAAATTTCTTTGTAAAGAAATGAAGATGAGAAAAAGGAAAGGAATGGAAAAAAATAAGTTTATATAACTTTATTAATGATTTAATTAAAATCAAAGAAAAATAAAATTAAACATGACACTTGGCTTGAAATGTTACCACTTGTAAATATTCTTATGTATTTGAATTACACATGTTAATTATGTTTTTAAGATGCTTACATTTGTCATTTTAAATAATTAGTATTTTTAACTAAGTGTTAATGAAAGTTTATCTTAATTAATTAGCTCTTTATTACTTAGTTGTATATATATATATAACTTTTAAAGAATAAAACAAAGTATTATTATAAATAAAAAAAATATACAAATTAATCATTTGAAATAAAAAAATATTTTAAAACATTTAAAATAACTTTATACAAGAGATTGTAATCTATTTTTTATTTAAATGAAAACATGTTTCATATTTTAGTTGTATTTTAAATTCTCATATTTAAATTTTACAAATCACATTTATTAATCAATATTTTAAAAAGAAATAAAACAACATTTTGGTAACTATATTTTAACATTCAAAATTTAGTCAAAATATAATTTAAATAAAATATTTATCTTATATATTTAAAATCATATAGTTATTTTATTAAATAGTTTTGAAAAGCTTAATTCAAAAATAAATCAAAATTTCCCAATTTCAAAATATTAAAATTAGAAAATATGCTACACGAATTAAATTTAAAACCAAACTTATATATATAAATATATACATATTATAAATCGAAAACAGATTTATTAACTTATTAAACATAAATTCACTAATTAATTATTTATTAAAGAAGATTATTAAATCAATTCAATTTATTAACAAAAATTATCAGATTCATTTAAATTTATACACAGATTATTAAATTTATATTGTCCAAAAATTCCGGGATATTACAATATCATCGATCTAGGCGCCACTCGGAGTCTGACCGGCTTAGGGAGAAAGATGATGGACGGGATAAAAGCTATCATTTAAGGGAATCCTCCTTTTCTAAGCACTAATCCCAGTCCCAAACATTTTGCTTGGGAGATCAGCCTAATTTTCCTGCTTACATCGGAGACATGCCTCCTTACTACGGCCCTAAAATCGCCACTTCACATGTATAACATTTTGGTTCTTCGATCTCTAAGTAGTCTCACGACCTAAATAAAGTAAACATCCAATTACCGCTTCTGATCTGTGTTTGCCAGCCGCTGCTCCTGACATTTCTACGGTGGAGAAATTGGTCGAGCTTACGGCTACTTTCTCGAAAATCTGCTTCGATTGGATTAAATTCCTTCCTATAATACATATAATTCCTGGGAATGCCAAAGACAGTTTTCTTGCATGTGTTGATGATGTCTTCGCATAGCATGAATCATTTCAACACTTTGCAGAAAAAATCCCTAAAGTGTCAATTGAGTGACAATATGAAATCGATCGTCTCAAGCTAGAGCCAATTCATGATAAAGACATAATCAAAAATTGAGATGCCAAACTATTGGAATTTACAACAAATCTTACCAAAGTGGAGAAAAATATTAAGGAAACGGCAGAGGCGATGAATCATTTAGAAGCTTCTCATAAAAAAGAACTTAATGCTACCCTCAATCGCAGCAGGGTGCTTGCTCTGGAAAAAAATTCCTTGCAAAAAGGAAAAGATTTATTGGCCCGCGGTTTTGAGGAACTTAAAGAGCTTCTCAAAAAAGAAAGGGAAGAGAAAATAAAGGCTCAGGAAGGATCGCAAAAGTGCTGCAAAGAGGCTGCGAAGCCAGGAACCTGAAGATTAAACTTGATGACTAATTCGCTAAAATAGGAGCTCTTAAAGAGGGGGTTTGAGAGGAAGGCAGCAAAGAAATTATTGAACAAATTGAATCCCAAGTTGAAGATGCTAAAAAGTATGGTGGGAATGAAATCATAGACTTGTTTGATCCATTGATCATTGAATATAATGCCAAATTCCGCATCCACCATGACTTTAGTTTTCTTGGTGAAGGTTATCTCGAATCATTTTCTGAAGCTGGGGAGCATACCAGTGAGATGAAAAGAGAGAATTGGGCAAAGTTAAGCTTTATAATGAAAAATTAGTGTAGGAGATCCTCCTTGGAAATGAACCCCTAGATCTGGTTGCCATGAGACTTCGATACTTTAACGCTTCTACATCTACTGAGAAAGAGGAACATATAGTCAGATCCTCGGAGGTCAATCCTAAGAGTCGCTCTTCTTCCTAAGCAGTTGGAGCATTATTCTCCTTCGGCACATAACCGGAATTGGGCAATGATCTAGATAAGCCTAGTTATCATTCTAAAGTGTTGTCATCTATTCCGAAAGGAGTTACCCCAACAGCTATCAAGAGCCAACTGATATGGGTATTGCACTTCACCCTTCAGTTTATGAAGGGTTTTGTTCTTTGCGCCCAAAGGTTTTAAGCTTAAATCACTGTTTTAACAAATTTTGCAGGTCATCCGAGTCCTGATCAAACCCCTAAAAGCGATGCTGCTATGGAGCAACAAGAGAAATCAACATTGATTCCGACAGTTGCTGGTACCACCGAAAGGTATTTTTTATTGTGTTTTGAAAATAGGTTTTCTTGGCTTTCGAAGGAGGTTATCCTGATGTTTCAAACGAGATGTTTTAAGATTTCAAAACATAAATCCAATCTCAATTTAAAGGAATAACCATGGCATAAATAAATAAAGAATTTTGAAATGGAGTTCTGAAGAAGTTTTCCTTGATTATCAGGTTAAAGGGTTTAACAAGGACTTATATAAAAATTATTTCAAGGATACTAAACAACAGGTGTTGGTATTATTTGTTGTTATGATTACTTCTTCATATAAGTATTCACATTGTAATTAACCTATTATGGTATTCTGGGGAAGGGCAGAATAACCAACTAGGTTGATCCATTGGTGAATATAATTTAAGAAATGTTAAAATCTCAATTAAAGATATTGGCAAGGGCCAATAGGTTCACAGTAAGCCTATGAAAAATATCTATAACGAAAGATATTAGCAAGGAAAATAGGTCATAGTCAGCCCATGAAATCTATGATTTGATATTGCCAAGGGCCAATAGGTTTATAGTTAGCCCATGGAAACTATATCCGAATTAAGATATTGACAGTTAGTCAATAGGTTTCTAGTTTCCATGAAAACTAGGATAATAGAAAAGATATTGGAGTTATCAATTGTCTCTTAGTGATCCCATGAAAACTATGGAATTGGACAAATAGTCCATAAACATTTAACAGGTTAATAATAACACTAGAAACTATAATTGTGATAGATAGTCAGAATAAATGAGGACAGGTAATCTAGATTTGATTTACTTTTTTTGCATATCATCATAATGTTTTGAAACACTATGTTTTAACCATTGTGGATGCAGGAGCACAATATATGGTTTTATAAAAGTTTTAGAATAATAGTGAGAGTGTATGACTTCTTAAGATTCCTCGGTCATTATTGGTTAAGCCTTGGCTCTCCCTCACTAACTATCTGACCATTGTTAATAAGTTCGGCATTTGGATGGTTAGTGCCAAGTAGTAGTCGTGCTCCACCTCATAAATGGTCTAGACGATGTCTGCAGGTTGTTTCACGCGTTCTTGGTTCACCACCTTCCTGATGCACATCTTGTACATTCATTTTATCATCGCTCCAAGGAATTACTTGGTCATCATTCAATTGAACTCCATTATCTAAACCATCAAGAACATTTCCACCTCGATTCCCAAGGTGCATGGGGGAAATCCCTCCTCTACAGGAGGGATCGGCACCAATCCCTAGGGAGGGATCACCATCGATCGATCATGGAAGACCGCGATGGTCTGCCAGGTGACGCTTTGAATTTTCTGCACGATATTCTTCTATTTTGCGATGCCTATGCCTGTGATATTCATCTGATAAGCTAGAACTTTCCAATGCCTAGTAAGGAGTGGGATCCCTCCTAGCTTTTCCACGCTGCTGTAGAGTGATTTGGTTCATCAAGTTGATATTAGTCTGAATTTGCTAATTTAGTTATCGATAGCTCTCTATCAACTCTCTCATTAAATTATAAAATTCAGCTCTTGTAATGGAGTCAGTTGGATTTTAAACTTCAACTAGATCAGCATTAACATTCGTTGGTTGATAGCTTGGGTCTCCTTGTTGAATGCTAGCAGTCTCATTCCCTTCCACGTTCTGAGAAGCAGAACTAGTATGTCTCAGCATTATTGATTGTCTTGCCTATATTTCTAAAAAGCTAAGTAGTATAAGCAACTTCTTGAAGATAACTACGAATCTCCTTTGGGGGATTTATGCAATCCAGCAATAATAAAATAATCCTAGCAAGCTTAGAATCAAGTTTCTCTATGAATGCTGGAAAATGTTTGCAACCAAATTGGTTACAAACACCCAACAATTTATGTAGAGAAGTAAGTTAAGAAAATAAATTAAACTGAGGAAAAGATTAAGCTAATAACAAATAAAAAGAAGTAATTGGAAACATAGAGATTTATAGAGTTCAGCGTTGTATGCCTACATCCACTTTGAGGATTATCTTTATTGATCACTTATAAATCTGATTATAACAACAAAAAATAAAGAACACTTGATTAGAATAAAGTCTGGAGTAACAAGCAGCATAAAGATCCTCAGAATTACCCATTAGGCCAGTATTTATAAGTGAAGATGACCACCAACCTCCCTGAAACTTCGGTCGAAGGACCTTCTAATCCATGTGGACCTACCAGAGGGATCACTTGGCCCAACTCCAAATGAGGAGGGATCAATACTGATCCCTTCATTGGTCGATTTTTGGGCAGCTATCCCTACGGTGGCTTCTGCGTGCTAAAATATATTTGCCCTTCAATTCTCATGCCATTTGGATCACTGAAGCTTGAGTTATTGCTCAATCATTGACTTGATATCACTTGTGCACTACTAACAGCCGAACTCATTATAGAGTTGTATGCCAATCCCTCAAAGTTGGTCCTTATGACGTGCGATCCCTAGGGTTGGTTCTTTAATGCCCACATACCTTGCCTTACGAATTTCATAGGCTTTGGGGCTGTAAATCCCAAGGTATAGGTGTTGTACGCATGAATGCACTTGGAACTTTTGGATGCCGATCCCTCCTTAATATAGCCTCCTGATACCTCTCCATTAATCATGTCGATCCCATCTAACTTGTCATGTTATGCTAAACCCTTCCATTCATTGAGCCATATTCCATACTTAGAGCATCCTTCATTGTGCATCCATCAAATCCATTCAATTCCGACTTTATATAATCATCTGGACTCGACTTTCGAGCCCTATAATTATCATTCTGGAGTCATCAGCCTTGATGGCAATCAGATCTAACTTATGGAGCCAGTTTAATATAGCCAGACTAGAATGTTGGGTAAGACTAATGACAAATCAGACCCAATCACATAGGCATAATCTAAACAACATCCCAAACAAAGGGACCTAAGGAGTCCCCAGAATAAAAGAAAATCCTATCCCAACTTGCATTTTGAATAATAGCTTTGGTGTGATCCTTATCCTTACCATCCTACTATAGAGAAAGCGAACCACTTGATACCTGGTAGATCAAAAATCAATGCCCGCCAACCACGTTAGTGACATATCTATCGAGAGACGAGCTAGAGCCAAAGATGGACAACGCAGTATCATTGACCAACCCCTTAGGACTAGGAGCTGGCATTGGTTGCTTATGAACACAAAATCGCTTAGCCATCTTTGGTAAAGGAAATTTCCGAGCTATAGGAATCATAATGTCTTTCTTCACCGAAGGGATAGGGGTAGAGCCGAAGCAATATGCTTGCAAACATCTACCAACTGACCAAATGTACAACAAGTAGTGCAAATAAGAAGCTTCCACCTATGATTTACTTCCACAATTACAACATGCCCCAGTGTAGGTTCAACTACAAGAACATATGGCAACAAGCCGAAAGGCTTAATCTCATTTAAAGCCCATTATAAAATAGCTTATCCCTACCAACCATAGCAGCATCAAAACAAACCAGATCCCTAACTGGAATATTATTTAGTAACAAAATAAGCATTTATATATGTTAATACGCAAGAGATGCACCTTTCTCCATAGTCTAGAATTTTCACCTCGAATTGATGAACTAAATTCCTTAAATCCAATTCCAAGTCTAGAAATTGCTAGCCCCCGAATAGCTTTACCACTAACGATTAAATTTGATTTGATTTTTTACTTAAGATTCTTGAAAAATTAAGGAGAAGGGAAGTACTATTTCAGCCAGAAAGAAGATGGTATAGAGGCTCCTAAAAGTCCTAGAAAAATGTGGGTTGGAGATAATTAAATAATAGTAAAACAAGTATCTAGATCCTTATTTTTCTTACACCAATTTCCCTCTCTTTTAATCCAAATACATACCCACCTTATCCACCAACATGGCTGGCCCATCCTTGCTTCTACCATGGCTGAAATTAGCGAGCTCTATATGAGCCTTAAATCCATTTCAAGCCAGAACAAAATTCATCATATTTAAATCCAATTTCAATTCATATCAATATTTTATATTGATCAATATATTTATAACTATTATAAACACCCTATTTAATATTATTCAACATACATCAAATAAAATTTAATAATTAATATTTCATAAATAATAATTAATTTAATTAATTTATAACAATTACAAATTTATTAGATCGGATGGTAAAAGGAGTATTCAATGTTTCGATTGTGTGAGTCTTAGGTGTAAATTTGGCCAAACGAATGATATTGAATAATTTGAATATTAACATTCAGCAAGTGATGTGACATTATGGTCAAATTTATCGCATAATTGGCATCGGTAAAATCTAACTTTACTTTATTAAGCATTACCCTATTGTGATAATGGTTAAACTTCCAATACCGTCTATATTGAACTCTATTGTCCAAATACAAAGTCTTTGGTTCGATAATAACAATTATTATTAACCAAATTGCACTGGTTGGAGACTATAACTTTAAGTTAACTTCAGTCCGTCGTGCTGCTAACCGCATATAACCGATAAGATGTATCCCCTCATAAATAGTATTTCACTTTCAATGCTTCCACTCGACCTAACTATAGTTGTGCGATGGACGACATACCATTTAACTATAATTAGAGCAAAGCTTTCATATTATAGATCAACAGCATTCCCAAGTCGACAGAACTATGTAATTTTGTCACATTAATATTTTCTATTTGACCTTAATTATATTAACAAACAGAAAACTGCTGAGTAGGTCATTCCATAGTTATCTAATACCTATTAGTACATAACCCCTCGATGCCCCCCAGCAGTCATGTTTAACACACTGTCCAACATTTGAAGAACATTACATGCTCTAGTCTCAAGGAATGAATCAATATCCAGCTTCGATACATCTTGAATAGGAATATTTACAACAATATGTTTAATTTTATTGTGGTAAATTACTTATGGTTGCAACACTTTATAAATACTATCACAAACATACTATTTATGTATTTTCTATTAAATATACTTCTAATTAAATTAATTAATGTAACGCATTATATCAAGTATAAATAGAAAGAAAATACCTTTTATTCTAAACCAGATTGGTTATCTAGTTATATATATATATATATATATAAGAAATTACATATTTACCCACAGGTCATACCCTTAACTCTATCACCCATAACATTTTTTTCTAGGCAGAGTCCCTCTAAATTTTCTCCCTCCTCTTCCTAATCCAAAAATGGTATCCTTTCAACAATGCCCATTATTTATTGATTAAATCTATGAGGAAAACCTTACACATATGACATTTAATTACTTAATTACATCAGTATTGTTATCCATATATTTTTCGACTACTATGATAGAGGAGTTATCAAGGGAAAATAGGCAACTAGACTTATAGGAAGATATTGCATCACTGAAAGGGAAAGAGGTATCAAATCTTTAGCAATGTCATATCGGAGAACTATCGAGCTTATAGTTTTAATAGTGTCGAGCCTTTACTATAAATATAATTGATGATCTTCTATGTAAAATATGAATAGCTTGAATGAATCAGCGAATGCTTGGAGTTATCGAGCTATATGAGTTGTTATGCTTAAAGATAGTAAGGTTGACAAGCGTTATAGCCAAAGGAGGTGGTATTGAGCCTCCAAAACCATAGGGGATGTTGAGAATCTAAAAAAGAGTGTGATGTCAAGCCACTACAACCATATGGGTTGTTGAGCATATAAAGCAGAGGGTAACATCGAGCCGCTACAACCAAGAGGTTGTCCAGCATCTAAAGAAGAGGGTGATGATGAGCCACTGCAACCATAGGGGTTTTCAAGCATCTAAAGAAGAGGGTGATGATGAGCTACCAAAACCATAGGGGTTGTTCAAGTATCTAAAGCAAGAAGTGGTGGCGAGCCTCTACAAGCGATTGTTGTCCAATTTACAGAAGAGGAATTGTCGAGCCAGGGCACTATAAAGAATTAGTAGGTTATAATAAAAGCTAGGATATCGACTCACTAATGTAATACGGCTATCAAGTTAATAGCTATCGAGTCTCTAAGTAAAGGATAGCTATCGAGTTGATAACTATTGAGTCAACTACAAACTTGGGGGAGCAAAGGATATCGAGCTTCTATAGTACAAAAGTTGTTAAGCCTAAAGATAGCAAGGTCGCCAAAGATGTAAAAAGGATGTTGAGCTTCTTAAAGATGGCGAGCTTCTACGATGGAAGAAGGGATGTCAAGATAGAAGAAGGGAAGTTGAGAAGGGGTGTCGAGGTTTTACAAAGTATTACCGAGATGGAGTAAGCGAAGCACTCAGATCCCATGCCAGGACAAGTGTCAATTCACCGTCATGATTAACGTTGCTATAAATAGAACTCCCTACATCACTAAAAGGGGTGAATCACTTTCTTTCCCTACTTTTGAAATACAAGTTGCAAACCATAAATCAATTTGGGGGATTTCTAGAGCCAATTGTAATTCTAGAGCTTTTTGCAAATAAAGACTTCGTCACTTAACTTCACACACCATATTTCCTTTATATTTGCCTAATTGGCTATTTGTGTCAATATACAAGCATGTGACTTTATCGTCGGCTTGGACTTGAATTTATACTTGCATATTAGTAAATTTTGCAAGACCACTTAAGTCCTTATTCAAATTAAACTTGAATTTACCTTGCATGTCGATTGTTTTGCCCATTTACATTTGAGCAAAGGACTACTGCATAATTATGTAACAAGCCTACTTTACTCTTGAACCTATGACTTGAACTATTGAACAACTTCAAGATTATATCAAATCCAAAGGGTATTATTGGAGCATATTCGAATAATAACACCTCATGCAACATCTTGGGTAATGAGCTAATTTTTGGTTAACGTTTTGACACTAGAAGGAGGGCTCAAACATTTGAGTCGCATTTTCTTCATGTTGAAACTAATTAAGTAAAACTTTGTTTTATGAAAATGGTGAGGACCAAGAAAGTCAATGTTTTGAATGAAGAAGTTATACAGCAGACGGCCTTGGAGGATAATGTCATTTCGAACCTCAGTTTGGAGGATAAAGAGATTGGACAACCTTTACTCCTAACAAAGTCCAAAGGCAGTGAAACAAAAATTCAAGAGTTAACATAGCAACTTATAGTTATGCAAGAGCTTCTTGAGAAAGTTCTTTATCAAAAATCTTCTAGGACAAAACCTATCGAAGAAGGAGAAGAAGTAGAGTCTCCAGAAAGAAACCTAGACACCTCAATGCTCAAAAGTAAACATAAGGGTAAAAGTATAATGGTCCTAAAAAGAAAGAGAGAAACCAACAATGTATTCTCCAAGATCGTAGGAAAAAGAAGACAACAAGGCTATGACGAACCATCAAAGGGAGAACCAATAAAGTCTAGCAGGAAGATCACCCGAGCAATAAGATAGCATGATTTTACGCAACAAATATAATCCCTACAAATGGGACTATCATATGACGAACCTTATGTAAAGGACATTGCCAAAAAAATGGTGAAGGAAATGCTTGACCTTAAGGGGAAGAGGATCTTTGACCTAAGGTTTAATAATAACTTTCGAGAAGTTCCTTTTACTGAGAAGACACTATTTGTCAGAATCCGGTCCTATATTAAAATCCCTTCACTAAAGTATGATGGAACCACTAATCCTAACGATCGTCTTTTGGTTTTCAAAAGCTAAATAGACTTACATAACGCTTTTGGGGAAGTTCGCTTTAGGCACTTTCCTATAATTTTTCATGGAGTAGTGGCTAAATGGTATAGGCACTATCAAGAAAAGACCATCTACTCTTAGAAGCAATTTTCTTATGAAATTTTGGTATAGTTTTGCATATGCAAAGTCCCGACCATATATTCCATTATGCTATCTAATGATAAACAAAGTCTAATGCTTGGAGAATATCTAAGGAGATTCAATACAGAAGCACTAAAAGCAAAAGATATGACCGATAGCGAGAAGCGGATGGCAACGCGTTCGAGGTTAATTGAGCGGACTTCTTTCTGGAATGAGATCTATGTTCGTGGGCGTAGAGATCTACAACCATTTCCAAGCCGATAAATTCATCCATACAAAAAAAATGTACTATGTTAGGAAGAAGTCTCAACCAAAGAAAGAAGGTGAAAGTTCAGTTTTAATTACCCCAACAAAAAGCCAAAATAGGACGAAAGTAGAAGAGAAGATGGGAGAAGACCCTAAATCCAATTATGTAGATCTTAGAAAACGCGTTTCCTACATTTTTATTGTACCCAAAGACGGTGGAAATTTCCCACCTCCAACAAAGCAAGGAACCATCTTGAACCTAAAAAGGGGGAAGATTATTGTGCCTACCACAAAGTAACTAGGCATAAGACTGAAGAATGCCATGTCTTAACAGATATAATTCCGAATATAATCAGGTCGGGATCTCCAAAGGAGTTCGTTAAGGAAATTCGGAGATCTTCTCTTTCCGGGGGGGATAGTCCAAGGCCTCCGAGCAACACTGCTAACTGTTTAGAGAATGATTCCTAATAAGACTTTATCCCTCCAGTTAATCACATAGATGTCATTCACGGAGGTCCCCTCATGGTTGGATGTAGCAAAGGGGCTAAGAGAAGAATGTAAAGGAAGCAAAAGATGGAATTTTCTATATTCAGAAAGAGCCACTGTTAAAGAGTCATATATCTCAACTCCAAATGCCTAACATAAAAATAACTCAATAAGAACTAAGGGGATTCCACCACTCACATAATGGCCCACTAATGATAACAACTTAAATTGGACTCTTTGTAGTGACAAAGATCTTGTTAGACATTGGAAGTGAATTAAATGTCATTTTCAAACACGCATTTGACTAGACGAATATGTTGGAGGAGAAGTTGGAGCCAAGCTTTGAGCCCATCTTTGGGTTCAGTAATAAAGGATCTGCTCCAATGGGGCAAATAAAGCTCTCTGTGCAAGTCGGAATTCCCTATACTTCAAAACTTTTGAGACTCATGATAATGAACCAACCCTCCTATTGTAATGCTTTCTTTAGGAGGCCTGCTCTAGATGAAGTGGATGCATTTATCTCACTTAAGCATCTAATGGTGAAGTTCTTAACTAAAAATGGCTGGAGAACCAAAAGAGGGGAGAAGTTTAACTCGCAAGAACTATGTTTTGCTATGGTCTAGGAATTTAATAAAGATGGCACTTCTCGTTAGTTCAAAGAAAAGTAAATAGACCAAATTTAAACAATAAACCCCTTGAGTGATAATTTTTGAGCCTGCTATTCAAGGAAAATAAACAACCAGAAGTAGTTGAAAAGCCTATGAATGTGCTAAAAAGATTCAGCTTCTCCAAGAGGAAAAGAAAGAGAAAAGAAGCAAACTAGATAACTAATGAAATAGAGGGTGAAGAAATCATTACTCAATTAGATTGTAGGAGTGAGTAGGAAAGAATGAAATCTGTCGAAGATCTAGAAGAGGTAAGCTTAGATTTGCTTGATCCAACCGAGAAGGTAAAAAATGGAAAAGAACTAGGCGATAATTTCAAAAAAGTACTTATTTGATTCCACCAATATTTCATGGATGTGTTTTCCTGGACTCATGTAGACATTGTCAGGATAGATCCAGTAATCATGACCCATGCTCTAAATATAGATCCAAATATCATTCCTGTTTGACAAAGAAAAGGGAGTTTGATAATATTTGAGCTAATGCATTAAAGAAAGAAGTTAAAAGATTATTTGAGAATGAGTTCATTAGAGAAGTGTACCCAAATGGTTGGCTAATCCTTTATCGGTTAAAACGTTTAATGGAAAATGGAGAACGTGCATCGATTATACTGATCTGAATAAGGCATGCCACAAAGATTGCTATCCTTTGCCTAGATTAGATCAATTAGTTGATGCCACAAGTGAACATATGCTATTACCTTTTATAGATGCATACTCAGGATATGATCAAATTCTCATTTTTAAACTAGATGAAGAAAACACAAGTTTTTAATAGATTGAGGGATACTACTACAAAGTTATACCTTTTGGGTTGAAGAATGCAGGGGCTACATATCAAAGGCTGGTCAATAGAATATTTAAGGAACAAATGGAATGAAACATATAAGTATATATGGATATGCTAGGTATGACCAAAAAGGATATTGACCACTTCAAAGATCTTGGGGAAATGTTTGGAGTACTAAGAAAGTACAAAATAAAGCTGAATCCACAAAATGCTCTTTCAGAGTACAATTTGGGAAATACCTAGGATATATCATCAGTGCTCAAGGAATTGAGGCCACTGCTGACCAAATCAAAGCGATTAAGGGAATGAAGAGCCGAGAAATAGTAAAGATGTGATGACCCTAGGTAGAAAGGTGGCAACTTTCAACGTTTTATTTCTAAAGCCACTAATAAGTGCGTCCGTTTCTTTGGTGTGATTAAGAAAAAGATAAACTTTGAGTGGGGAGAAGATTGTTGAAAATCCTTTAAAGAATTAAAGTCCACCATAAAAAATCTCCAATCTCATAAAGTCCCATAGAAGGAGAGAACTTATACCTCAACATGGCAGTCTCTGAGCATACAGTAAGTTCAGTTCTAGTAAATGAAGAAAATTAAACTCAGCTTCCGGCGTATTATACCTATAAAAGACTTAAAGAGGCAGAAGTTAGATATCCATTTATAGAAAAGTTGGCATACTGTTGAATTCTCACTGCTCAAAAATTAAAAGCCTACTTTCAGATACACCCAATCAAGATCTTTTTTATCCCACCTTTTGGCAAGGCCGTGACACCGAGAAATTAACTAAAAACCAAAAACAGTTCGTCTTGGAGATTGGTTATACACAGTTCACTATGAATACTGATAAATTTTTCCCAAGTCCGAATCGAGCTACAACTGACATACCACGACAAGTAAAGCTGTGAAAGCCAATGCTTCAAATTTCAAGTTGATCGGAGTTCGTATGCTCAAGATATGGATCGATCAAGAATCATGGAGAAAGTGTTGGTTCGTATCCATCGATAACTACTCTTTTTCTTATCCATCCTGCTTGTCCTACTTCGTATCCATCATGTCGATTCCACTTCATATCCATTGTGTATTCTCCGCTTTGTGTCCATCGGTTGAATATATTTCATATCGGTTCCAATCTTACTCATTGCATATCGATCATCCATCAACACATTTTGTATCGATCGGCCAATGATCAATATGAGATATTCCACCTAAAAATCGGTGCGCGGTAGCCCCTAAAATCGTTGATACAAAACTACCTATTCAGTGATCGGTACGAATGAGTTCTCTAAGTCGTCGATACAAAGCGGAGCATAAAGCATCAATAGGAATTGGCCTTCCAGCCATCGATATGAAGTGGCTTCAGGAATCGATACGAAGCAACTTCAAGGAAATAATACGAATCGAATTACGTTGTTTCGATACGAATAAGGCACGGGAAAATGGAAGGCTCTATCATTCGGCATGAAAAGTGGACAGATCGTAAAGTACAGCGCCATGACACCACTGATTGATGCGTACGGTATCGATACGAAGCGATTGATACGAGTGGGATCGATACGAACTCAACAACCTTTTGCAAATACCAACTTGGATCGATCATAACTCAAAATATACAAGTCCAAATGCTACCAAATTTTCACAGGAGCTTGCGTACTGATGTCCTTGATTGATCTCAGGCCAAATGGATGTGTTTTTGATCGACACAAAATGTACACATATCAGTCAGGGATCGATCCCAATTACCGCGGATCGATTACATGGGTCCCGCCCGTGTGTGAGAAGGAGTATTTCGAGATTTTAGATATTTCCAGCCCACGCCTATAAATACGCCCCAATGCCACTAGAAAAGGGACTTTTGGCTTCTCTACACTGATACTCTACCGAAATAACTATTTACTTCAGTTGTATTGTTGTAATCTTTTATAACCAGCGAGTTAAATTCAATAAACATCAATCATTTCATAGTGGACGTAGGCAATATGCCGAACCACTCTAAATTTGCGTGTTTCTATAATTTTCTTTATCTACCGATTAGTGTGTTTGTTAGATCTGCCTCATTCTACATTTACTTTCTTCATTTTATCTCTTTAAACACATCCGAAGAGTGTTATGTCCAATTTTGTACAAACACATTGGTGTTTTCATTGAAAAAACCCAGTTTTCTCCTGCTCATTGGATATACTACCAATATTGGATTGCAAGAATCTAAGGAGAAGATCCAGATCCCAAGCCTAGGAGTTCTTCCATCCTATTCAAATTTGCATCAAGTCTAGGAGAGAATTTCGCTATTCACCATGGTCGCTACTAGGACTACTCAACCGCTGCAGATTTAGAAGGAGGGATAGATAGAACTCACACAACTTCCCTCTGTAGACCAAAACGTTGTTGGACTTTTGGATCTACAAGGCCTTATCACCAGGGAGGAGTTCTACCTACTGATGCAAGAGCTGACTCAACGCTGCCAGCAGCCCATGCCTACGCGGAGTTAACCAATCGACTGAACCATGAAAGATGAAGGAGATCCACAAGGGATCAAGCTTCTTATTCAGCTTCTTCTTATTACAATCACAGATACACACGCCCACAGCTGGATGGAAGATAAATATAGGCTATCAGATATTAGCGCACTTTGAGTCTTGGGCAACCGAGAGTTGATCCGTCAACTGGCCACTAGATTACACCCTCCTCCCAAAGAGTGACAGTTCCTTATCACATGACTGACAACTGCGCTATTGCCGCTGCAATTGTGTTGGGAGCTGACACTCGAAACCAAACGGATCCAAACCATCTCCAGCGTGATTATAATACTGAGACTTATGTTCGTGAAGACCTAGAGCCAAAGAGGCGAGATATGGACCGTCGACCGCGCCTGGCCCATTCTCGCATTGTGGAACTTGACCACATCTTGGCTCAGCATGTCTAGAATGTCCAGATGCCAGACATCCCGACAATGAACCGTCAGATGATCCAAGAAAGGCAAGGCCTCACCAATGATGACCGAGGAATCTCCCATAGTCATATCCCTTTCACCGATAGCATCCTCTATGCTGAACCGCCTCAGTAATTCAGAAAGCCAACCCTACCTGATTATAAAGGGAGCTTTGACCCTAAATAGCACATTTTAAAGTATGAATGGTTAATGAATGCCACATGGGCTGATGATGAGGTCAAATGCTGAAGTATTTCAATCTCCCTAGGGGGCACCACGGTTATGTGGTTTACTCGCCTACCACCCTGATCTATTCATGTTTCGACCAGTTGGCAATGAAGTTTGTCGAGCAGTTTTGCATGCAAGTCACAAGGCCCAAAGATGTTAATACCTTGTCCAATGTCACTCAAACTCTCGAAGAGACACTTAGACATTACCAGGAGAGGTTCCACGCTACATACGTTAAGATTATTAACGCTAATGACAATTCCATTCTGATGGCACTGACTAAGGGAATCGATCCCTATTCCAAATTTGGCAATTTGTGTGTCGGAAAACTCCCTACGTCATTGGAGCATTTCTATTCCAAAGAATCTTAGTTCTTGAGAAGAGAGGATGTGAAACATTCAAGGAAAAATGATGGCGTGGGTCCAGTGTGGAAGGAATCCAAAGCAATGTCGCTGTGAAACAAATTTAGGAGACTTCCAAAAAGGTGCAGTTAAATATATATAATAAGCAGAATCAGCAGAAAAGAAATGGAAAGAAGGTAGGAAGCACGAGC
The DNA here is from genome assembly GCA_030765085.1 of Allium cepa. Classification (NCBI taxonomy): domain Eukaryota; kingdom Viridiplantae; phylum Streptophyta; class Magnoliopsida; order Asparagales; family Amaryllidaceae; genus Allium; species Allium cepa. The sequence goes on along the minus strand of CM060941.1, from coordinate 505,733,565 downwards.
AGAATCATGGACCGCAACGTAAAACTCCCATGTTTAACACCCATACTCCTTTAAATACATCCTTAGAAAATGTATACTTGCAAACTTGTAATGCTGTCCTATATAAGAAACCTGCTCCGAAACAATCGTCGAAGAAATAGATTCAAATTGGGAATTTTTGTAGATTTCATGATAGTTATGGCCACAACATGAAGGTATGCCCTCATCTAAGGGACAAGTTGATTTGAGAGAAAAAGTTGGAGCAGTTCATTTAGGTACCGTGGGCTGGAGGAGAGGGCCTATCAAATCAAAATCAAATACCAAATCAGGTTAGACCGGTGGAACCCGCATGTATCGACGGGAGGTTAGTGATTAATACTGTTAATGGTGGTCCTCATCCAACGGATCGAAGCTGGGGGGAAATGGAGTCGTGTGCCAGCTTTATTAGGCATGCGAGCTTCTAACGTTGCACCAAATTCGAAGATGGGGCTCTGGTCAAACAACAGAAAACGATGACAAACGACATTGTATTTGGAGACAGGGATGACGAGAGAATCGAAGCCCCTACCATTGATCCACTAGTCATTTCAGCTCAGATAGATCCTGCTTGGATGCAGAGGATCTTAGTGGACAGTGGAAGTTCAGTGAATATACTCTTTAAGCAAGCCTATGATCAAATGAAGATGGAGGCGAAAGATTTGAAGCCTTGTCAGTCTCGTATTCATAGCTTCAATGGGGGTGCAACTATACCCACTGGGATGGTGGAGTTGCCAGTGGATTTAGGAGTTAGAGAGCACCGGAGAGTCCGGATATTGTAGTTTATTGTATTAGATATTGACTCACCGTACAATTCTTTCTTGGACTGACCGGCCCTAGTTGAGTTCAGGGCTGCTATCGCCCCTTGGTGTCTAACTTTGAAATTCCCTACCGACAATGCAGTCGGAGTCATTTAGGGAGACCAGGCTGTTGGATGGGCCTATTATATTGTTGAGCTACGGGAGGCGCGGCGAAAAGAGAAGGCAAAGGGCGTAGAGGAATCTCTCAGCGTCTGTTTTGCGGATAATTGACATTTAACACTTGGGCCAAGGTTTGGCACCACAACCAATTCCCAAGAGATCTTGACCCAAGAGATACTAGAAGTGAGGACGAAGTCAAAGACAGTCGGGCTTCTCTAGCAGGGCTGATAATTGATGCTCAGATCGATAATGATGATGATTCTAGAATGGTAAAGATTGGATCTCAACTAAGACCACAGAGGAAGAAGGAATTAGTTGAATTTCTCTTGGCAAACCTCGACGTGTTCGCTTGGAGGCACTCCGACATATATGGGATCTCGTCGGACATCGCGAGCTACACATTGAATATTGATCCATGGCATGCAAAAAAATGCATGGTATTGATCTAGAGAGATCTGCCTCCCTAAAGGAAGAGGTAGAAAAACTCAGGTTGAATGGGTTTATCCAAGATGCATTATATCCAGGATGGGTGTCCAACACTGTACTTGTTAGGAAACCTAATGGAAAATGGAGAACTTGCGTTGACTACTCAGACTTGAATAAAGTCTACCCTAAAGACAGTTTTCCACTTTCCCGAATTGACCAACTCATAGACTCAAAGGCCGAAATATGAACTCTTATCCTTCATGGATGCATATTCTAGCCACAATCAGATACCGATGCACCTACCCTATCAGAGCATACCAGCTTTGTCACCGATCTGGGACTCTATTGTTATAAATTGATGTTGTATGGACTTAAGAATGCCGGGGAAACCTATTAAAGACCCATCAACCGAATGTTCGCTAATCAAATTGGAAAAACCATGGAGGTATATGTAGGCGACATGCTTGTGAATCATGATTCTCCACCAATCATATCAAAGACCAAAAGACGACGTTCAACATTCTCCGAGAGTATAGGATGAAACTCAACCCGTTTAAGTGTTACTTTGGGGTCGTTTCTAGAAAGTTCCTTGGATTCATCGTTAATGCTCGGGGAATCGAAGCCAATCCTGAGAAAATCTGGGCAATTAGAAATCTTGAAACTCCAAGGACTATAAAGCAAGTTCAAAGCCTTAATGGGAAGGTAGCAGCGCTGAGCGGGTTCATTTCAAAATCCACCGACAAATGCATTCCCTTCTTCGATCTAATTTGAAAAGGGAAACAGAACTTTGAATGGGATATAGAGTATGAGGGCGCATTTCAAGCATTGGTTCAACACAAGTCCACACCATCCATTCTGTTAAAACCTAGTGATCACGAGAGATTGTACATCTACTTGGTAGTGTTAGAAAATGCAATCAATGCTACTTTAATTCGGAAGGAGGACCGAATATAATGGCTAGTCTATTACATCAGCAAACGACTGATCGAAGCATAGAGAAAATATCCGAAGCTGGAGAAGTTAGCTTACTCTCTTGTTGTTTCCCCAAGGAAGCTTCTTCCATATTTTTAGGCTCATCCTATCGCTGTCCACACCGACTAGCTGTTATGATGGGTCCTTACGCTCCCTGAGATGTTTGGTAGGTCACTCAAGCGGAATATCAAGTTGAGTTAGTTCAACATCACTTACACACCAAGGCAAGCTATTCAAGGACAGTTCCTAGCAGACTTCACAGCTAAATTCACTATTTCGAAGGACTTCCTCGAAACTAGTGAGTATCCTAAATAGGTCTGGTAGCTACATACAGATGTTGCATCAGATGACCATTGCTCAAGCGTTAGGGTTGTGCTCGAACTCCTAAAGGCTAATCTATATACTATGCTTTGAAGTTCGATTTCCTTGCGACCAACAACGAGGCCGAATACGAAGCCCTGCTCTTCGGACTAAGGCTTGCCATAGATTTAAGAATTATTGCTGTGGAGATTTACTGTAATTCACAATTGGTCGTGTGCCAAGTTCGGAGGGAATACTAGGCCAAAGATCGAAGACTGGCTGCTTATCTTGCTCGGGTCTAGGAAATATTGAATCAATTCGATTATCATGCCATCTCTTGCATACCCCAAGAGCTCAATCAAAAGGTTGATTCCTTGGCAAAGTTAGCCAGCACCGGTGAGGCACAGCAAATGGGACTCATTCCTGTTGAGACACTATCTTCCCCAAGTATTGATCAAATGGAGACCGATAGGGTATTCGAAGCCGTACCAAATAAGGAATCATGGATAACTTCATTTAGGAACTATCTCGAGCATGGGACCCTGCCAGAGCACAGAAGTGAGAAAAGACAATTTCTTCAGAAGGCTTCGTGATTCACTATCCACAATGAATTCATATGTAGAAGAGGATACTCTATTCCTTTACTTCGGTATATCGCCCTTGATGAAATCGAATGAGAATTACATGATGTGCAAGAAGGAGAATGTGGCGATTACACTAGGAGGTAAGCTCTTTCTTAGAAAGTACTCCAATATGGTTATTATTGGCCGACTGTAAATCACGATGCATCATATTACGCCAGGCAATGTGACAAATATCAGAAACATGCTTAGATTCCAGGAACCCTGCATACCAAAATAATCAGATGGTCAGTTCATGGCCATTCGCAATATGGGGCATCAATATTATTAGGTCTCTACCTCTAGCTAAAGGTGGCACAAAGTACGACATCGTTGCATTTAATTACTTTACCAAATGGGCGGAAGTCGAGCCCCTTGCTACTATCACAACGAAAAAAGTGATCAACTTTGTTGTACACAATATTATCTGTCGATTATTTCCTCCACATACAATCATTACTGATAACAGAGCCCAATTCGATAGTGTCAAGTTCAAGAATTTCTGTCAACGATTCCATATCCAGAAGAAGTTTTCTGCAATTGCACATCCGCAAGCGAATGGACAGGTCAAAGCTGTTAATAAAGTTATAAAGTCCATCCTAAAGAAAAGATTGGAAAAAGCCGATGGCAAATGGGTCGATGAACTTTCTATGGGCCTATGGGCATATCGAACAACCCACAATGCACGACCGGCCACACTCCATTTTCAATTTCCTACGGCTTAGAAGTTGTCATTCCGGTTGAATTGGAAGTACCTTCTCATCATGTCACTTATTATGATCCGAAGAAAAATGCTATATTGCTTGCCGAATATCTGGACTTACTAGATGAGAAAACATGAAGTGGCTGATCCAAGGGCAGTCGTGCACCGAAGTCGAGTCTCCAATTGTATAATGCTAAGGTCTGACCCCTAACCTTTGAACTTGGCGATCTCATCCTCAAGAGAATTTACCCGGTACCTACACATATGAAACCAACGTGGAAGGGACCGTATGTATTAAACGAAGATTCAAAGATGGCACATTTAAATTATCGATATTGATGGTCTCATTTTGTCGAGAGCCTGGAACAGCAAGAGCCTTCATTGCTACTACAAATAATAGGCTTATTTATTCATTCAATCTACTTTTCATTTGCAATTTCTTATGCATTTCGAAATTTGAATTTGTGTTAAGGAAACTGGCTTTGCCATACTTTCTTATTTTAGCAATAAAATGTCATCTCTTCGAGCAAGAGCAGTGATTCTTAAAATACGTTCTACGACCATCACAATGCATGGAGAGCTAGGTTCCATCCTACGGTAGGACTTATTCAAATAGGGAGCGATGGTGGTACAACTGGTCACTCACTAAGTGAAACTCGAGCTTGGGGGCAAGCCATCACACGGAAGCCAAAAAAGGACTGATACACGACAATCCTCTAACTAACTCCGGCTCCCAGAGTGCAAGCCGGGGTATAAACTTACAAATGTGGGCTCAAAGAGGGTGGATCCATCCACCTAACGACTTCGCCCATGTTTAATCCAAGTCTAAGGAGGATGGATCCGTCCATCCAAGGACCTCACTTGTTAACTCAGCGTGGATGTGACCCGACCATCCACGATCTTCATAAATCTATCATTCCTAAAGTGCGAACAAAATCCTAAAAATCAAAACAGATTTGATCGACCGTTTGTTGACCAACTCCAGATTCCTAGAGTGCGAAGTGAAAAAAAACATCAAAATGGGTGGAACCGACAATCCATCGGCTAACTCTAAGTCCTTAGAGCGCGGGCTAGAGTACAAACACTAACCGGGTATGAACCGACCGCTTGGTTTCACCGAGTCTTTGGAGTGCGGACAAGAGTATAAACACAAATTGGGTATAATTGATCGCGCACAAATCAATCTAAGTCCACGGAGCACGGACATATCTTTAAATATTAAATGAAAATGACCGACCGCCGACACACAAGTGCAATCCTTAGAGTGTGGATGTGATTACCAATAGATGAGAAAATGTGATCCGACCACTCGAACTCATCTCTTTTCAACTTCATTCCTACTAGGTTAAGCAAGAATTATCGAAGGCAAAAAGCAACTGCTGACCGACCACTTCAATTTATCCTTGAGACTGGAGGAAAAACTCAAGTACCAACTACTGATCGAGACGGTGTAATATTGGGGCTCAATTTAACGTTTCGTTATGACCCGAAGCCATAACTTCAAGACTTATCAACCAAACTCAGGTCCGATTCAGAGACTAAAGTCTCACAAGCACATCAGACAAATGTTTTCAATTTTCACTGGAGACTGGGAATCGACGGACTTTCCATAGGACCTATTTTACTAACAGGATTTATTGAAAATTCGAGCGCTAAAACACTTAATCAAATAAACACTAAATTATGTTGAAAACAAAGTGGAATTTCATTTCAACTATTCTTTGAAAGAGAAGGATAAGTACAAAAATTATTCCTGGAATTCCTAGAAGTAGGGGCCGAACCTACATCTATACACATCCTACAAGAAGAAAAAAGAAATTCCTATCTATTTACCAAAAGAGGAGCAGGAAGACACGTCTATTCCCTCGTTTTCGTATTCTTCTTGTAACGACCCGACTTCCAAACTCTAGGAAGTCGCATCGCTAAGAAGAAAGAAAGGGATAGAAAAGAGAAAAGAAAGGAAAGAAAGAATAGACAACATCAGAATCTCACAGCGGAATCGAATAAATTATAAAATATCACATAAAACTTTACATAGTATCATATACATCAGAGTAATACAGCTAATACAACACAAATTAGATAGTTATAAACATCTGTCTAGCAATTACAATCCAAGTACATCAGAGAAAACATATACATCTCAAACACAGCGGAACCAATAAATATATCTACACGCTGAAGCCTCCTGCTCCATTATCTCCTCCAGAAACTCGTCAAAGCAATCCTAAATCACTTGACTACTCATACATAATATGAGTACCCAAGAGTTTAATAAAACAGAAAATAAACAATCAGGTCAGACAGGGGTCTGGTGTGAGTAAACGGGGATAAAAATTGCTTAACTTTAGAAAAATCTTTTGAAAACAAAAGGTATCACGTAAGACTTCCCACACATAAACATGGAAAAGTTTTTACCTTACGCTAACCAAAACATTTGATAGGAAATCCAGTGATATTATAATAGTGTCTAGGGTTTTCAAGTAAATAAGAAATAGCCGAAATTGTTACATTCATTAAATTCCAGCTACTAGCCACAAAAGTGGGTAATACAAACAAAACCGTAGGGTCTCGTAGGGAAAATGAGTTTCCATCAATGGCAGGGCTACTGGGGTACCGCCCGTCACAGTACGTGGCCTAGATCACCGTACCGAGGAGTACTCCCACTCCCCTGCAACACAAAGCCGGACCCGTTCCTTACTGAACAGTTCCGAACAAGACCACCCCGCAGATTGGTCGTCACCAACTGCCACACAACCGAATATAAAGGGACCTCTAGACAGGAGTAAATCTTGCTCTACAGTGGGGGCTACCCACGAAGCTTTGCTGCACCTCCCCTGTTTTAGCCATTCCCGATTGATGAGGCTTGAGGTTACGATTACCTTTATAGGACATATCAATCTTAGAATGCTCATCGTCCACCTGACGATGTTCTTAAAGCATTCAATCCATACAAGTTCGTTCCGGGTTCGAACGAAACCGAAGGCATTATCTCGTTACACTCGTATTGGAATCACCCTCAGAGTTAACGACAATAACCCTTGCACTCTAAATCTCCATCTCGAATCTATAAGCACTATTCCGTCAACTCATTACGGAATCACCCACAGAGTTATACTAACGTATAGCCCTTACACCTCGAGTCTTCACTTGCTCCACTTGGATTAACGACCTAACGTTTAATTGTAATCGATGTGGTTTTCGGATATCCAAATACGGAAACCCGATCCCGGTCTCATCGAAACCAAACGCCATTTTAATGTCCAAGTTGTACTTAAGGGTTTTAAACAAATAACTTATTTCATTATTATCTAATTCACACAAATAGATAAACTACATCTCACAATAGATAATCACATTCATATCATAAACTGAAAATCTGCATCATCACAAACAGATAATCATCACAACCAAATAATCCATCACAAACCATCATACTTTAACCAAACATCCATATCATACAGATACAACTAATCTCATTACTGAGATCACAACTATTCAATCAATAGCATCCATAAGCAATGATTTATCAACCATCAATTATAATTAATTTAAAATGAATTAAATTAATTACAACCATCTCTAATTAATTTAAAATAAATTAAATTAATTACTCATTTAAATCCTGCTTAACATCTATTAATTAATTAATCCAGTTAATTAATTAATCCTAAGTATTTAACTTGATTAAACAACTTTGATTAATCTTTCACTTATTACAATAAGTAATTAGTCTTATATAAATTTTATTAACCTTAATCATAAGTAATTAACATTTAATTACTCATTTATTAATTAATTATAATTATATTTATTCTTAATTAATTACCATTAATTAATCTCTTAATTAATTAATTATTTAATCAAACAATCCTTAATTACATCATTAATTATAATAATTAATGATCTCTAATATTCAAATAAATTATTTAGTTAAAATTTAGTAATTAATCTAATTATTAATCACCTTGATTAATATTAAATTTAGTAATTAACTATCTTTAATTACTTATTTGTAAATTAATTAACAAATCATTAATCATTAATTAATTCCTTAATTAAGTACAAAAGTAATTATCTAAATTACTAATTATATTCCAGTAATTATCATTATTACTTCTCTGAGTAATCCTGCTCCACTAATTACATTAAGTAATTACATTCTTAAAATCATCAAATGATTTATTTAAATTAATTAAACTAAATTAATTAACTTAATTAAATCACATATCAAAATTAATTACAATAAGTAATTAATTCCTTAATTATTTTAACAATTAATTATACTTAACCAATTACAATTAATTATATTCAATTAATTAATCTAGTTAATTATCAAAATTAATTACATTAATTAATTACTAAATTATCCTTAGATAATTATCACCAATATTAATTAACAACATTTCATTAATTATATAATTAAGAAAATTTAAATTAGATTAATAAATCATTTCTAATTAATATTAATCTAAATCATTATTTAAAATCAAATAATTAAGTAAATCCTTAATTATCTTAAATATTTTTCAAAATAATTTAGTTACTTGTCAAATGACTTCATTTATATTCAAAATGTATTTAAACAATACATTTTCTAAATTTAAATTCAAATTCCATTTAAAATTTTAGTATTTAAAATGTTTAACTATTAAACATTAACCCAAATTTAAATAATTATAAACCTTGAAAATAAAATGAATGTTAAAAACATTCATTACTTAAACATATAAGAAAGGTTTAAAATAAATTTACTTGATTAAAATAAATTAAGCTTTGGAAATAAATTGATTATTTCAACTTTCAAATTTAAATTAAACACTTCGTATTTTAGTTCAATACTAATGGAACTAAATCTTTCAAGTTTTAAAACTTACTTGAAATCAAATTCCTTTAACCATTTGAATATGTTCATATTTTTATTTTACAAACTGTTTGAATTCAAAAACTGTTTTTAACTTGATTTCCAAACAAATTTAAATCTTGCTTAAAAACATTTAAATTTGTTTATAATTTTAAATCTTACAAAACTGTTTTGGATTAAAAGTTAGGTTTTAAAAGTAAACCTGAAACGGTTTTTAAACTTGATTCAAAACTGAATTTAAAACTTGTTTAAATTTAAGATTTCATTTTAAAAAAAAAAAATTTGAACTCAAAACTGCATTTGAATTCAGATTCAAGTTATACTTGAATCAAACTCCTGCACTAAATTTTGAATTTCATTCAACATTTTAAAAAAACTGCAAAATAACTCTCAGGTTTAAAACCTGAAAACTGTTTTAATTCTTGCTTTAAAACTGAATTTACATCTTGTTTAAATTTAAGATTTTACTTTTTAAAAACTTTGAATTCAAATCTACATTTGAATTCAGTTTAAATCTTACATTTGATTCAATTTACAATCTTTAAAATATGAGTTTCATTCAAAATTTTAAAAACTGTAAAATTACAGATTCTAAAGCCTGCAACCAAACACCCGAGGAAACAATAATTTACTTCGAGTTCTAAAGCTCCCTGCTCCGAGTCAAAAACACAATAACCCGAGGATTGCTTCGAGTCAATTAAACCCTACACACCCAAATGACCACCAGACTCCAACATGAATGGTGCACATGCACCGTCGCCTCGGCGAACTCCAGCAACGCTAAACCACTTCCACAAGTCACTGACCATCTCCTTACATTATCACAACCATCCATACCCTCCCATAACAGTTGAAATCAAAATTAAGAAAATCGACAGCAACCTGGAAAAACCCAGCTACACCCACCCTAAACCTGACAACAGCCAATTTGCTCGCCTCCGACCATCTTCATCGCTACAATTCTGGCAGATGGTCCATCTACAACCCCTCTGCAACCTCAACAAACCCCACTCCTATTCGATTTCATCACTGCAATACTAGGTTCCGAAACCTGGAAAACTCAATCCCCCACTCTTCTCTCTCTCTGATCATCTACCACCAAATTTCCAAATTTTACCTCATTCTTACATCAATAATTCACCTACAGGAGTTATCCCAACCCAAATTTCACTAGCTTAACAGATACTATCAAAAATTCCTATTTCTGTTCAAACAGAAATGCCCTTTACCAACAGTTTATTTTAAAACTGTAATCTTTGTTTAAAAAATTCATGTTTTTTAAACTTAAATTTAGGTGACAAAACTGTTTTATTGGTTAAAGCTGTTGGTATTTGTTTTTATTTCAATTGTGATTGGTTTTATTTGAAATACTTACTGTTATATTTGTTCAGAGGTAACAAAAATTTTTCTATACAACTAAATCATGATTTAAGAACATAATTTTGATTTATAAACAAAATTTACAAACCTGAATTTATGCTAAACAACCAAATTTTGTTTACATATCAATTCTAACAGAGAACTAAACTCAGAGATAAAGGTTTTCTTTTTAAAATCTTAGTAAAAATAAAACAAACAGGTATGCAGATTCATAGCATCAGCTACACACATATACATATTTACACATGTATACACAAAACATCATCATAAAGCAAGATCAATCCAACAAGCTTACTTTTATCAGAACACATGCACAGATAATTTAAACCAACTTTCAATTGTGAAGTTATTTATCCAAAATGAAGATGCTGCAGTTTCAAATCATAGCAGTTTAATTTGATTTTTTTTTACATGACAGTTTTGTTGAACTTGAGTTTAGTATATTACTTAAGCGTTAAATTTAAAAGAAGGATTTGATTTTGAAATTGAAGTTTACTCACCTTATTTATGAAGATGCAGAGCAAATTTTTAGGTGCAGATTCCATTTTCCAGAAATGCATATTGAAATGCATGTTGATCCTGGCTTGCATTTGATTACAGAAATTGATCTTCTGTTTTGATGAAGATTGCTTTTATCTTGATGATGTATGCATGCAGACTCCATTCCCAAATGCACAGATTTGTATTGAAATTGAGCTTCCAGTTTGATGTTGAAAAATAGTATGCAGACTTGGTTTTAAATGTTGCAGATTTGAGGTTGAATGCAGATTCTAAAACATGCATTTGTTTTGGGGTTTTGATTTACTGAAATTTGATTCTCAGATTTTCAATTTTGAAGAGAATGTTTTAACAAATGAATTACTATGTTTCTCCTATCAAAAATTTAAATAATGAGATTTAAAACAATTGCCACTTGTTAACTTATTATGTTAAATGTTTTACAAGTGTCTCTTTATGTTTAAAAAGCTAACACATGTTCATTTCAATATTTAAAAGAGAATTCTAAATTACAAAATGTATTTGAATTTATCTTAAACCATTTCAAACTTATTTTAGCATGTTTTTAAATGTTTATTAACATTAGTCTTTAAATAACAACATATACACTATTTAAATGTTTACTTATAAACCTATTTTAAAATTATACATTTATACCTTAATGTTTGTTTAATTATTTTTAAAATAATATTCTTTATGAAACTAAATTTCAAAAGAAAAGAAGTGTTGAATTAAATTTTATTTAAGAGTTTTCAAACTAACTGTTATACTTGAACAAGAATGATTTAAATCTTATTTCAAAGAAAAACAATTTCAAAATAAAACAAAACAAACTTTTATTATAAAATAAAATCTAAACTATATTTATTCTTTTATAAAATAAATACTTACTTACTTTTCTATAAAGATATAAGAAAGATTTTTAAAACAAACTTTTTGAAAAGTTTACAATACTAATTTAAATTAAATTAATCAATTTACAAATTATACATTTATAGATATAAAATTAGAAAATATCCTTCATTTAATATAAATTAAAATTAAAACCAAATCCTCTATTTACAATGTATAAACATTTAGACATTATAAATAAAATATTTTTAAATCAGTTTAGAAAGATAAATTTATCATTTCAATATTTTTAACTTTGAAAATTTAACAAACTAAATAATTATAAATTTTCAAAAGAGAATTCCAGTTTGAATTAATTTATTAAATCAATATTTCACATTTTAAAATAATTATTAAATAATTATTGCCTAAATTTCTGGGACATCACATTCCTCCCCCCTTAAAAGAATTTCGTCCCCGAAATTTAAAAGCAAAGGTAATTTAATAATCCCATACATGTTTTAAGTTTAAAAAAAAAGCAATCATATACTATCAACCAAATTCTAGCAACCATAGCAACCAATCCAAACAAACAATTCTAATTACCCAGACAAAATTCTGGATAGAATTCCCTAGAGTTTCCCAAGTATAAACACCGGGACACTCGCCCTATAAAATCTAAACTAGCTACACCACTCAGATCTAGAGCTCCTATACATCTAGATCTACAAATCTAAACAGAATACAGGACCACAGACAAGTCCTGATCAATTCCCAAATCTCACAGAACTACTGATTCTAAAACCAGAGATAAACCATACACGTACTCCCTCAGCGATACGTGAATAACAAAACAAATTCCAGCCATCCGAACTGGCAATTCAATCCCGTAGACCAAACACTCAACTCTCAAGAGAAAACAGAAAGATCAAATACTCATATCCACAAATCTCTCATATCGATCCTGGGCTGCCCTCAACTTCTAGATCAATCAAATCTACCACACAACTCTTCTACACAAACATCAGAAGACTCCAGGCATACTGTTCTTTCTGGAAAATAAACAGATACAAAAAAATCAGTCTCCAGATCCAAAATAAATTTCCTGTAGAAATCCTCTGATCCAAGACAAAACTCAAATTCCCAAAGAATCGGTGTTGCTTCTATTTTGGAATAGCTGCCACCATGCTTCCACTACGCAACTCTGATTTGAGAATGCTATTGATGAACATAAGTATAAACTTGATCAACCTATCCTAGAATATTGTTCATCAAATTCCATAAATCTCAGTGACCTATCCGATTCGGTCACAACACACAACAAAAATTCAACTAGAAAACTGGATCCAATCAATCCTGCCAACTTAAACAGATCACATTCTCAAAGAATCTCCCTACTAATCTGATCCACCGGTAAACTTCAAGAATCAAGTTGAAACAGAACTCAATCTCTTGATGCGGATGCAAATCTTAACTCCTTCGAAGATATCCAGAAAATACCAAATCACTTCGAAAAATCAAACATCTACTAGAGATGCTTCAATCAAAACAAAGGTCACTCAGGAAATCTTCGAACCATCGCAAGTCACTTTTGCGATTCCACTTAGTTCAGATCCCAAGAAATCGTTCTTACTTTAACAATCAGAATAGCTAAAGCCTACAAAAGAAGAAACTAGTGGTCTACCTCCAACCACAAACATCACACCCAACAGAGCTTCTAGAAGAAATGGACAAGCTCCACCATCTGCCCGAACTTCTGACAGAAAAATCACAGAGATTTCTGACCATCGATGAACAGGCCACTCACTGCTGCTACTGCTGCCAAATCTTCCTTATCCAAAAGCTCATCGAACCACAAAGCTACACCAACCTCTTCACAATAGAGCATTCCAGATAGACAGATATCTCTCAGGAAACTCGCTCCTAAAGCAAGCTCAAAACACTCTGCCAAACTGAGTCTCAACTCAAATACAGACAGAACTCCTCCCTGAGGTTGCCAAGATGCCCTATGCTGGCTTCAGAACTCCCAATGGATTCCCTTCAGAGATCAGAAAAATCCTTCACACCAAACTGCCAACTACTCAAGATGCCCAACACTGTCCTAGCAGACCACTTCCAACTTCAAACACTCGAATTCCATCCATTGGTAGTTGTGTTACACACACCACTACCCTATCTACCTTTATTACTTATATTGGAAAACCTGAACAGGTAACCCAACAAATAGGTAGAAATAAATAAACAAATATATATATATATTCAAATTTACAAATACGCTCTCTCAAGAAGAACACCACTCCAGAGTATAGGCATTCGCTCAACCTAGAGCTCTAATACCACAATGTAACGACCCGACTTCCAAACTCCAGGAAGTCACATCGCTAAGAAGAAAGAAAGGGATAGAAAAGAGAAAAGAAAGGAAAGAAAGAACAGACAACATCAGAATCTCACAGCGGAATCGAATAAATTATAATATATCACATAAAACTTTACATAGTATCATATACATCAGAGTAATACAGCTAATACAACACAAATTAGACAGTTATAAACATCTGTCTAGCAATTACAATCCAAGTACATCAGAGAAAACAGATACATCTCAAACACAGCGGAACCACTAAATATATCTACAAGCCACCTGCTCCATTATCTCCTCTAGAACTCGTCAAAGCAATCCTAAATCACTTGACTACTCATACATAATATGAGTGCCCAAGAGTTTAATAAAACAGAAAATAAACACTCATGTCAGACAGGGGTCTGGTGTGAGTAAACGGGGATAAAAATTGCTTAACTTTAGAAAAATCTTTTGAAAACAAAAGGTATCACGTAAGACTTCCCACACATAAACATGGAAAAGTTTTTACCTTATGCTAATCAAAACATTTGATAGGAAATCCAGTGATATTATAATAGTGTCTACGGTTTTCAAGTAAATAAGAAATAGCCGAAATTGTTACATTCATTAAATTCCAACTACTAGTCACAAAAGTGGGTAATATAAACAAAACCATAGGGTCTCGTAGGGAAAATGGGTTTCCATCGATGGCAGGGCTACTGGGGTACCGCCCGTCACAGTACGTGACCTAGATCACCGTACCGAGGAGTACTCCCACTCCCCTGCAACACAAAGCCGGACCCGTTCCTTACTGAACAGTTCCGAACAAGACCACCCCGCAGATTGGTCATCACCAACTGCCACACAACCGAATATATAGGGACCTCTAGACAGGAGTAAATCTTGCTCTCCAGTGGGGGCTACCCACGAAGCTTTGCTGCACCTCCTCTGTTTTAGCCATTCCCGATTGATGAGGCTTGAGGTTACGATTACCTTTATAGGACATATCAATCTTAGAATGCTCATCGTCCACCTGACGATGTTCTGAAAGCATTCAATCCATACAAGTTCGTTCCGGGTTCGAACGAAACCGAAGGCATTATCTCGTTACACTCGTATTGGAATCACCCTCAGAGTTAACGACGATAACCCTTGCACTCTAAATCTCCATCTCGAATCTATAAGCACTATTCCGTCAACTCATTACGGAATCACCCACAGAGTTATACTGACGTATAGCCCTTACACCTCGAGTCTTCACTTGCTCCACTTGGATTAACGACCTAACGTTTAATTGGAATCGATGTGGTTTTCAGATATCCAAATACGGAAACCGGATCCCGGTCTCATCGAAACCAAACGCCATTTTAATTTCCAAGTTATACTTAAGGGTTTTAAACAAATAAATTATTTCATTATTATCTAATTCACACAGATAGATAAACTACATCTCACAATAGATAATCACATTCATATCATAAACTGAAAATCTGCATCATCACAAACAGATAATCATCACAACCAAATAATCCATCACAAACCATCATACTTTAACCAAACATCCATATCATACAGATACAACTAACTCATTACTGAGATCACAACTATTCAATCAATAGCATCCATAAGCAATGATTTATCAACCATCAATTATAATTAATTTAAAATGAATTAAATTAATTACAACCATCTCTAATTAATTTAAAATAAATTAAATTAATTACTCATTTAAATCCTGCTTAACATCTATTAATTAATTAATCCAGTTAATTAATTAATCCTAAGTATTTAACTTGATTAAACAACTTTGATTAATCTTTCACTTATTACAATAAGTAATTAGTCTTATATAAATTTTATTAACCTTAATCATAAGTAATTAACATTTAATTACTCATTTATTAATTAATTATAATTATATTTATTCTTAATTAATTACCATTAATTAATCTCTTAATTAATTAATTATTTAATCAAACAATCCTTAATTACATCATTAATTATAATAATTAATGATCTCTAATATTCAAATAAATTATTTAGTTAAAATTTAGTAATTAATCTAATTATTAATCACCTTGATTAATATTAAATTTAGTAATTAACTATCTTTAATTACTTATTTGTAAATTAATTAACAAATCATTAATCATTAATTAATTCCTTAATTAATTACAAAAGTAATTATCTAAATTACTAATTATATTCCAGTAATTATCATTATTACTTCTCTGAGTAATCCTGCTCCACTAATTACATTAAGTAATTACATTCTTAAAATCATCAAATGATTTATTTAAATTAATTAAACTAGATTAATTAACTTAATTAAATCACATATCAAAATTAATTACAATAAGTAATTAATTCCTTAATTATTTTACAAATTAATTATACTTAACCAATTACAATTAATTATATTCAATTAATTAATCTAGTTAATTATCAAAATTAATTACATTAATTAATTACTAAATTATCCTTAGATAATTATCACCAATATTAATTAACAACATTTCATTAATTATATAATTAAGAAAATTTAAATTAGATTAATAAATCATTTCTAATTAATATTAATCTAAATCATTATTTAAAATCAAATAATTAAGTAAATCCTTAATTATCTTAAATATTTTTCAAAATAATTTAGTTACTTGTCAAATGACTTCATTTATATTCAAAATGTATTTAAACAATACATTTTCTAAATTTAAATTCAAATTCCATTTAAAATTTTAGTATTTAAAATGTTTAACTATTAAACATTAACCCAAATTTAAATAATTATAAACCTTGAAAATAAAATGAATGTTAAAAACATTCATTACTTAAACATATAAGAAAGGTTTAAAATAAATTTACTTGATTAAAATAAATTAAGCTTTGGAAATAAATTGATTATTTCAACTTTCAAATTTAAATTAAACACTTCGTATTTTAGTTCAATACTAATGGAACTAAATCTTTCAAGTTTTAAAACTTACTTGAAATCAAATTCCTTTAACCATTTGAATATGTTCATATTTTTCTTTTACAAACTGTTTGAATTCAAAAACTGTTTTTAACTTGATTTCCAAACAAATTTAAATCTTGCTTAAAACATTTAAATTTGTTTATAATTTTAAATCTTACAAAACTGTTTTGGATTAAAAGTTAGGTTTTAAAAGTAAACCTGAAACGGTTTTTAAACTTGATTCAAAACTGAATTTAAAACTTGTTTAGATTTAAGATTTCATTTTTTAAAAAAAAACTTTTGAACTCAAAACTGCATTTGAATTTAGATTCAAGTTATACTTGAATCAAACTCCTGCACTAAATTTTGAATTTCATTCAACATTTCAAAAAAACTGCAAAATAACTCTCAGGTTTAAAACCTGAAAACTGTTTTAATTCTTGCTTTAAAACTGAATTTACATCTTGTTTAAATTTAAGATTTTACTTTTTAAAAACTTTGAATTCAAATCTACATTTGAATTCAGTTTAAATCTTACATTTGATTCAATTTACAATCTTTAAAATATGAGTTTCATTCAAAATTTTAAAAACTGTAAAATTACAGATTCTAAAGCCTGCAACCAAACACCCGAGGAAACCATAATTTACTTCGAGTTCTAAAGCTCCCTGCTCCGAGTCAAAAACACAATAACCCGAGGATTGCTTCGAGTCAATTAAACCCTACACACCCAAATGACCACCAGACTCCAACATGAATGGTGCACATGCACCGTCGCCTCGGCGAACTCCAGCCACGCTAAACCACTTCCACAAGTCACTGACCATCTCCTTACATTATCACAACCATCCATACCCTCCCATAACAGTTGAAATCAAAATTAAGAAAATCGACAGCAACCTGGAAAAACCCAGCTACACCCACCCTAAACCTGACAACAGCCAATTTGCTCGCCTCCGACCATCTTCATCGCTACAATTCTGGCAGATGGTCCATCTACAACCCCTCTGCAACCTCAACAAACCCCACTCCTATTCGATGCAGCAGAAAACATATGCAGAATCCCAAATTTCATCACTGCAATACTAGGTTCCGAAACCTGGAAAACTCAATGCCCCACTCTTCTCTCTCTCTGATCATCTACCACCAAATTTCCAAATTTTACCTCATTCTTACATCAATAATTCACCTACAGGAGTTATCCCAACCCAAATTTCACTAGCTTAACAGATACTATCAAAAATTCCTATTTCTGTTCAAACAGAAATGCCCTTTACCAACAGTTTATTTTAAAACTGTAATCTTTGTTTAAAAAATTCATGTTTTTTAAACTTAAATTTAGGTGACAAAACTGTTTTATTGGTTTAAGCTGTTGGTATTTGTTTTTATTTCAATTGTGATTGGTTTTATTTGAAATACTTACTGTTATATTTGTTCAGAGGTAACAAAAATTTTTCTATACAACTAAATCATGATTTAAGAACATAATTTTGATTTATAAACAAAATTTACAAACCTGAATTTATGCTAAACAACCAAATTTTGTTTACATATCAATTCTAACAGAGAACTAAACTCAGAGATAAAGGTTTTCTTTTTAAAATCTTAGTAAAAATAAAACAAACAGGTATGCAGATTCATAGCATCAGCTACACACATATACATATTTACACATGTATACACAAAACATCATCATAAAGCAAGATCAATCCAACAAGCTTACTTTTATCAGAACACATGCACAGATAATTTAAACCAACTTTCAATTGTGAAGTTATTTATCCAAAATGAAGATGCTGCAGTTTCAAATCATAGCAGTTTAATTTGATTTTTTTTTTACATGACAGTTTTGTTGAACTTGAGTTTAGTATATTACTTAAGCGTTAAATTTAAAAGAAGGATTTGATTTTGAAATAGAAGTTTACTCACCTTATTTATGAAGATGCAGAGCAAATTTTTAGGTGCAGATTCCATTTTCCAGAAATGCATATTGAAATGCATGTTGATCCTGGCTTGCATTTGATTACAGAAATTGATCTTCTGTTTTGATGAAGATTGCTTTTATCTTGATGATGTATGCATGCAGACTCCATTCCCAAATGCACAGATTTGTATTGAAATTGAGCTTCCAGTTTGATGTTGAAAAATAGTATGCAGACTTGGTTTTAAATGTTGCAGATTTGAGGTTGAATGCAGATTCTAAAACATGCATTTGTTTTGGGGTTTTGATTTACTGAAATTTGATTCTCAGATTTTCAATTTTGAAGAGAATGTTTTAACAAATGAATTACTATGTTTCTCCTATCAAAAATTTAAATAATGAGATTTAAAACAATTGCCACTTGTTAACTTATTATGTTAAATGTTTTACAAGTGTCTCTTTATGTTTAAAAAGCTAACACATGTTCATTTCAATATTTAAAAGAGAATTCTAAATTACGAAATGTATTTGAATTTATCTTAAACCATTTCAAACTTATTTTAGCATGTTTTTAAATGTTTATTAACATTAGTCTTTAAATAACAACATATACACTATTTAAATGTTTACTTATAAACTTATTTTAAAATTATACATTTATACCTTAATGTTTGTTTAATTATTTTTAAAATAATATTCTTTATGAAACTAAATTTCAAAAGAAAAGAAGTGTTGAATTAAATTTTATTTAAGAGTTTTCAAACTAACTGTTATACTTGAACAAGAATGATTTAAATCTTATTTCAAAGAAAAACAATTTCAAAATAAAACAAAACAAACTTTTATTATAAAATAAAATCTAAACTATATTTATTCTTTTATAAAATAAATACTTACTTACTTTTCTATAAAGATATAAGAAAGATTTTTAAAACAAACTTTTTGAAAAGTTTACAATACTAATTTAAATTAAATTAATCAATTTACAAATTATACATTTATAGATATAAAATTAGAAAATATCCTTCATTTAATATAAATTAAAATTAAAACCAAATCCTCTATTTACAATGTATAAACATTTAGACATTATAAATAAAATATTTTTAAATCAGTTTAGAAAGATAAATTTATCATTTCAATATTTTTAACTTTGAAAATTTAACAAACTAAATAATTATAAATTTTCAAAAGAGAATTCCAGTTTGAATTAATTTATTAAATCAATATTTCACATTTTAAAATAATTATTAAATAATTATTGCCTAAATTTCTGGGACATCACATTCCTCCCCCCTTAAAAGAATTTCGTCCCCGAAATTTAAAAGCAAAGGTAATTTAATAATCCCATACATATTTTAAGTTTAAAAAAAAAAGCAATCATATACTATCAACCAAATGCTAGCAACCATAGCAACCAATCCAAACAAACAATTCTAATTACCCAGACAAAATTCTGGATAGAATTCCCTAGAGTTTCCCAGGTATAAACACCGGGACACTCGCCCTATAAAATCTAAACTAGCTACACCACTCAGATCTAGAGGTCCTATACATCTAGATCTACAAATCTAAACAGAATACAGGACCACAAACAAGTCCTGATCAATTCCCAAATCTCACAGAACTACTGATTCTAAAACCAGAGATAAACCATACACGTACTCCCTCAGAGATACGTGAATAACAAAACAAATTCCAGCCATCCGAACTGGCAATTCAATCCCGTAGACCAAACACTCAACTCTCAAGAGAAAACAGAAAGCTCAAATACTCATATCCACAAATCTCTCATATCGATCCTGGGCTGCCCTCAACTTCTAGATCAATCAAATCTACCACACAACTCTTCTACACAAACATCAGAAGACTCCAGGCATACTGTTCTTTCTGGAAAATAAACAGATACAAAACAATCAAGTCTCCAGATCCAAAATAAATTTCCTGTAGAAATCCTCTGATCCAAGACAAAACTCAAATTCCCAAAGAATCGGTGTTGCTACTATTTTGGAATAGCTGCCACCATGCTTCCACTACGCAACTCTGATTTGAGAATGCTATTGATGAACATAAGTATAAACTTGATCAACCTATCCTAGAATATTGTTCATCAAATTCCATAAATCTCAGTGACCTATCCGATTTGGTCACAACACACAACAAAAATTCAACCAGAAAACTGGATCCAATCAATCCTGCCAACTTAAACAGATCACATTCTCAAAGAATCTCCCTACTAATCTGATCCACCGGTAAACTCCAAGAATCAAGTTGAAACAGAACTCAATCTCTTGATGCGGATGCAAATCTTAACTCCTTCGAAGATATCCAGAAAATACCAAATCACTTCGAAAAATCAAACATCTACTAGAGATGCTTTAATCCAAACAAAGGTCACTCAGGAAATCTTCGAACCATCGCAAGTCACTTTTGCGATTCCACTTAGTTCAGATCCCAAGAAATCGTTCTTACTTTAACAATCAGAATAGCTAAAGCCTTCAAAAGAAGAAACTAGTGGTCTACCTCCAACCACAAACATCACACCCAACAGAGCTTCTAGAAGAAATGGACAAGCTCCACCATCTGCCCGAACTTCTGACAGAAAAATCACAGAGATTTCTGACCATCGATGAACAGGCCACTCACTGCTGCTACTGCTGCCAAATCTTCCTTATCCAAAAGCTCATCGAACCACAAAGCTACACCAACCTCTTCACAATAGAGCATTCCAGATAGATAGATATCTCTCAGGAAACTCGCTCCTAAAGCAAGCTCAAAACACTCTGCCAAACTGAGTCTCAACTCAAATACAGACAGAACTCCTCCCTGAGGTTGCCAAGATGCCCTATGCTGGCTTCAGAACTCCCAATGGATTCCCTTCAGAGATCAGAAAAATCCTTCACACCAAACTGCCAACTACTCAAGATGCCCAACACTGTCCTAGCAGACCACTTCCAACTTCAAACACTCGAATTCCATCCATTGGTAGTTGTGTTACGCACACCACTACCCTATCTACCTTTATTACTTATATTGGAAAACCTGAACAGGTAACCCAACAAATAGGTAGAAATAAATAAACAAATATATATATATATATATATATATATATATATATATATTCAAATTTACAAATACGCTCTCTCAAGAAGAACACCACTCCAGAGTATAGGCATTCGCTCAACCTAGAGCTCTGATACCACAATGTAACGACCCGACTTCCAAACTCCAGGAAGTCACATCGCTAAGAAGAAAGAAAGGGATAGAAAAGAGAAAAGAAAGGAAAGAAAGAACAGACAACATCAGAATCTCACAGCGGAATCGAATAAATTATAATATATCACATAAAACTTTACATAGTATCATATACATCAGAGTAATACAGCTAATACAACACAAATTAGACAGTTATAAACATCTGTCTAGCAATTACAATCCAAGTACATCAGAGAAAACAGATACATCTCAAACACAGCGGAACCACTAAATATATCTACACGCTGAAGCCACCTGCTCCATTATCTCCTCCAGAAACTCGTCAAAGCAATCCTAAATCACTTGACTACTCATACATAATATGAGTGCCCAAGAGTTTAATAAAACAGAAAATAAACACTCAGGTCAGACAGGGGTCTGGTGTGAGTAAACGGAGATAAAAATTGCTTAACTTTAGAAAAATCTTTTGAAAACAAAAGGTATCACGTAAGACTTCCCACACATAAGCATGGAAAAGTTTTTACCTTATGCTAATCAAAACATTTGATAGGAAATCCAGTGATATTATAATAGTGTCTAGGGTTTTCAAGTAAATAAGAAATAGCCGAAATTGTTACATTCATTAAATTCCAACTACTAGCCACAAAAGTGGGTAATACAAACAAAACCATAGGGTCTCGTAGGGAAAATGGGTTTCCATCGATGGCAGGGCTACTGGGGTACCGCCCGTCACAGTACGTGACCTAGATCACTGTACCGAGGAGTACTCCCACTCCCCTGCAACACAAAGCCGGACCCGTTCCTTACTGAACAGTTCCGAACAAGACCACCCCGCAGATTGGTCATCACCAACTGCCACACAACCGAATATATAGGGACCTCTAGACAGGAGTAAATCTTGCTCTCCAGTGGGGGCTACCCACGAAGCTTTGCTGCACCTCCCCTGTTTTAGCCATTCCCGATTGATGAGGCTTGAGGTTACGATTACCTTTATAGGACATATCAATCTTAGAATGCTCATCGTCCACCTGACGATGTTCTGAAAGCATTCAATCCATACAAGTTCGTTCCGGGTTCGAACGAAACCGAAGGCATTATCTCGTTACACTCGTATTGGAATCACCCTCAGAGTTAACGATGATAACCCTTGCACTCTAAATCTCCATCTCGAATCTATAAGCACTATTCCGTCAACTCATTACGGAATCACCCACAGAGTTATACTGACGTATAGCCCTTACACCTCGAGTCTTCACTTGCTCCACTTGGATTAACGACCTAACGTTTAATTGGAATCGATGTGGTTTTCAGATATCCAAATACGGAAACCGGATCCCGGTCTCATCGAAACCAAACGCCATTTTAATTTCCAAGTTGTACTTAAGGGTTTTAAACAAATAACTTATTTCATTATTATCTAATTCACACAGATAGATAAACTACATCTCACAATAGATAATCACATTCATATCATAAACTGAAAATCTGCATCATCACAAATAGATAATCATCACAACCAAATAATCCATCACAAACCATCATACTTTAACCAAACATCCATATCATACAGATACAACTAATCTCATTACTGAGATCACAACCATTCAATCAATAGCATCCATAAGCAATGATTTATCAACCTTCAAGTATAATTAATTTAAAATGAATTAAATTAATTACAACCATCTCTAATTAATTTAAAATAAATTAAATTAATTACTCATTTAAATCCTGCTTAACATCTATTAATTAATTAATCTAGTTAATTAATTAATCCTAAGTATTTAACTTGATTAAACAACTTTGATTAATCTTTCACTAATTATAATAAGTAATTAGTCTTAAATAAATTTTATTAACCTTAATCATAAGTAATTAACATTTAATTACTCATTTATTAATTAATTATAATTATATTTATTCTTAATTAATTACCATTAATTAATTTCTTAATTAATTAATTATTTAATCAAACAATCCTTAATTACATCATTAATTATAATAATTAATGATCTCTAATATTCAAATAAATTATTTAGTTAAAATTTAGTAATTAATCTAATCATTAATCACCTTGATTAATATTAAATTTAGTAATTAACTATCTTTAATTACTTATTTATAATTTAATTAACAAATCATTAATCATTAATTAATTCTTTAATTAATTACAAAAGTAATTATCTAAATTACTAATTATATTCCAGTAATTATCATTATTACTTCTCTGAGTAATCCTGCTCCACTAATTACATTAAGTAATTACATTCTTAAAATCATCAAATGATTTATTTAAATTAATTAAACTAAATTAATTAACTTAATTAAATCACATATCAAAATTAATTACAATAAGTAATTAATTCCTTGATTATTTTAACAATTAATTATACTCAACCAATTACAATTAATTATATTCAATTAATTAATCTAGTTTATTATCAAAATTAATTACATCAATTAATTGCTAAATTATCCTTAGATAATTATCACCAAAATTAATTAACAACATTTCATTAATTATATACTTAAGAAAAATTAAATTAGATTAATAAATCATTTCTAATTAATATTAATCTAAATCATTGTTTAAAATCAAATAATTAAGTAAATCCTTAATTATCTTAAATATTTTTCAAAATAATTTAATTACTTGTCAAATGACTTCATTTATATTCAAAATGTATTTAAACAATACATTTTCTAAATTTAAATTCAAATTCCATTTAAAATTTTAATATTTAAAATGTTTACCTATTAAGCATTAACCCAAATTTAAATAATTATAAACCTTGAAAATAAAATGAATGTTAAAAACATTCATTACTTAAATATATAAGAAAGGTTTAAAATAAATTTACTTGATTAAAATAAATTAAGCTTTGGAAATAAATTGATCGTTTCGACTTTCAAATTTAAATTAAACACTTCATATTTTAATTCAATACTAATGGAACTAAATCTTTCAAGTTTTAAAACTTACTTGAAATCAAATTCCTTTAACCATTTGAATATGTTCATTTTTTTTTGACAAACTGTTTGAATTCAAAAACTGTTTTTAACTTGATTTTCAAACAAATTTAAATCTTGCTTAAAAACATTTAAATTTTTTTATAATTTTAAATCTTACAAAACTGTTTTGGATTAAAAGTCAGGATTTAAAAGTAAACCTGAAGCAGTTTTTAAACTTGATTCAAAACTGAATTTAAAACTTGTTTAAATTTAAGATTTCATTTTTTTTAAAACTTTTGAACTCAAAACAGCATTTGAATTCAGATTCAAGTTATACTTGAATCAAACTCCTGCACTAAATTTTGAATTTCATTCAACATTTTAAAAAAACTGCAAAATAACTCTCAGGTTTAAAACCTGAAAACTGTTTTAATTCTTGCTTTAAAACTGAATTTAAATCTTGTTTAAATTTAAGATTTTACTTTTTAAAAACTTTGAATTCAAAGCTACATTTGAATTCAGTTTAAATCTTACATTTGATTCAATTTACAATCTTTAAAATATGAGTTTCATTCAAAATTTTAAAAACTGTAAAATTACAGATTCTAAAACCTGCAACCAAATACCCGAGGAAACCATAATTTACTTCGAGTTCTAAAGCTCCCTGCTCCGAGTCAAAAGCACAATAACCCGAGGATTGCTTCGAGTCAATTAAACCCTGCACACCCAAATGACCACCAGACTCCAACATGAATGGTGCACATGCACCATCGCCTCGGCGAACTCCAGCCACGCTAAACCACTTCCACAAGTCACTGACCATCTCCTTACATTATCACAACCATCCATACCCTCCCATAACAGTTGAAATCAAAATTAAGAAAATAAACAACAACCTGGAAAAACCCAGCTACACCCACCCTAAACCTGACAACAGCCAATTTGCTCGCCTCCGACCATCTTCATCGCTACAATTCCGGCAAATGGTCCATCTACAACCCCTCTGCAACCTAACCAAACCCCACTCCTATTCGATGCAGCAGAAAACATGTGCAGAATCCCAAACTTCATCACTGCAATACTAGGTTCTGAAACCTGGAAAACTCAATCCCCCTCTCTTCTCTCTCTCTGATCATCTACCACCAAATTTCCAAATTTTACCTCATTCTTACATCAATAATTCACCTACAGGAGTTGTCCCAACCCAAATTTCACTAGCCTAACAGATACTATCAAAAATTCCTATTTCTGTTCAAACAGAAATGGCCCTTTACCAACAGTTTATTTTAAAACTGTAATCTTTGTTTAAAAAATTCATGTTTTTTAAACTTAAATTTAGGTGACAAAACTGTTATATTGGTTTAAGCTATTGGTATTTGTATTTATTTCAATTGTGATTGGTTTTATTTGAAATACTTACTGTTATATTTGTTCAGAGGTAACAAAATTTTTTCTATACAACTAAATCATGATTTAAGAACATAATTTTGATTTATAAACAAAATTTACAAACCTGAATTTATGCTAAACAACCAAATTTTGTTTACATATCAATTCTAACAGAGAACTAAACTCAGAGATAAAGGTTTTCTTTTTAAAATCTTAGTAAAAATAAAACAAACAGGTATCCAGATTCATAGCATCAGCTACACACATATACATATTTACACATGTATACACAAAACATCATCATAAAGCAAGATCAATCCAACAAGCTTACTTTTATCAGAACATATGCACAGATAATTTAAACCAACTTTCAATTGTGAAGTTATTCATCCAAAATGAAGATGCTGCAGTTTCAAATCATAGCAGTTTAATTTGATTTTTTTTTTTTACATGACAGTTTTGTTGAACTTGAGTTTTAGTATATTACTTAAGCATTAAATTTAAAAGAAGGATCTGTTTTTGAAATAGAAGTTTACTCACCTTATTTATGAAGATGCAGAGCAAATTTTTAGGTGCAGATTCCATTTTCCAGAAATGCGTATTGAAATGCATGTTGATCCTGGCTTGCATTTGATTACAGAAATTGATCTTCTGTTTTGATGAAGATTGCTTTTATCTTGATGATGTATGCATGAAGACTCCATTCCCAAATGCATAGATTTGTATTGAAATTGAGCTTCTAGTTTGATGTTGAAAAATAGTATGTAGACTTGGTTTTAAATGTTGCAGATTTGAGGTTGAATGCAGATTCTAAAACATGCATTTGTTTTGGGGTTTTGATTTACTGAAATTTGATTCTCCGATTTTCAATTTTGAAGAGAATGTTTTAACAAATGAATTACTATGTTTCTCCTATCAAAAATTTAAATAATGAGATTTAAAAGAATTGCCACTTGTTAACTTATTATGTTAAATGTTTTACAAGTGTCTCTTTATGTTTAAAAAGCTAACACATGTTCATTTCAATATTTAAAAGAGAATTCTAAATTACTAAATGTATTTGAATTTATCTTAAACCATTTCAAACTTATTTTAGCATGTTTTTAAATGTTTATTAACATTAGTCTTTAAATAACAACATATACACTATTTAAATGTTTACTTATAAACTTATTAAAATTATACATTTATACCTTAATGTTTGTTTAATTATTTTTAAAATAATATTCTTTATGAAACTAAATTTCAAAATAAAAGAAGTGTTGAATTAAATTTTATTTAAGAGTTTTCAAACTAACTGTTATACTTGAACAAGGATGATTTAAATCTTATTTCAAACAAAAACAATTTCAAAATAAAACAAAACAAACTTTTATTATAAAATAAAATCTAAACTATATTTATTCTTTTATAAAATAAATACTTACTTACTTTTCTATAAAGATATAAGAAAGATTTTTAAAACAAACTTTTTGAAAAGTTTACAATACTAATTTAAATTAAATTAATCAATTTACAAATTATACATTTATATATATAAAATTAGAAAATATCCTTCATTTAATATAAATTAAAATTAAAACCAAATCCTCTATTTATAATGTATAAACATTTATACGTTATAAATAAAATATTTTTAAATCAGTTTAGAAAGATAAATTTATCATTTCAATATTTTTAACTTTGAAAAGAATATCATTTAACAAACTAAATAATTATAAATTTTCAAAAGAGAATTCCAGTTTGAATTAATTTATTAAATCAATATTTCACATTTTAAAATAATTATTAGAGAAATTATTAAATAATTATTGCCTAAATTTCCGGGACATCACACTTCTTCATCGACGTTGACCCACTAGAGCTACCGCTCGAATGCCTCTTCGAGCCTTTTCCTTTTGGTGGTTGGTCTCCAACTGGAGGAATTATAGTAATATCTTCCACCGAACTCATGGGAATTGGAATACTTTCTGAATATGGAGTCGGAGGAATAGGAACACTCTCGATGTTGGAAGATGAGGGAGGCACACCAGTGTCTAAAACTGTACCACCGAGAGAAATCATTCGCAGAGGAGCTGGGCTAGGACCCACCATACCACCCCAATACCACTAGCTTGTGCGGTTGCTTCCATCTTGGCATTAATCTCCGCTATTATCTCTTCTTCATGAATTGCTTGAGTGTCCATGGGAATGCTACAAGTTGGGCCTGAAGAGCTGGCTGTGAATGCGCTTTCGCCCATGACGAATGGCGGGTCCGTAAGTGGGCACTTTAATGACCAAGGAGTTCTTCCATCATCTACTTGTCAAAAGTAAAAGCGCTCCCCTGCACTCCCTCGGTTGGTGCAGCATCTGTTGTTGTGGTTGCCTCCTTCATAAGGGCCTCCTACTCATGATGCAGCTGTTGGGTTGCAGGGGCACGGTCGGTGTAGCTCCTATCACTGAATAAAGATAAGAGAAAAGGTGTTAGTGACTACTTCAAGCAACTCTCTCGAATTTGAATAGATACGAGAAGTGTTCGGAATACCTTCCTCAGATTGGTCCGTAGGTGGAGCCGGAGCAGCTTCAAGGACATGCTCGTGAGCTAGAGACAATTGCGGCTGATCAGAATTGTAAGCAGGTACAGATAGAGGATCAACTGCAGGAGTAGATTCAAGTTGGTTGGCGTAGGAATTTCAGAGCTCATATCATGATGCTCAATGCCAAAGCCCTTTCCATCCTTCGGATGCTAAGTGATGAGTCTCTCTTTTTAAAATAAGATAGTCGCATCATGGAGTACTCTTCTCTCGTCCACATTCAAAACCCGGTTCTCTAATTCGAACTCATCAACGGATTCAATATGATGCGTTGCTTTTCATCTTTAACTAAGCGGCACCAAGAATTATACATATGCGATGGGTAATTTTCGAGCCAGCTTAGATTTTGATGCTTTAGAACATTGACATTATATGTGATGAGGAGATCCTCAATGTCGCCCTTCAACCTGGCCTCTATCGCACTGGCCTCAATCTCAACCCTAGCCTCGGCTTCCTGCACCTTTTGTATAGCCGTATCCCGCTCACTCCTAAGTTCCACAGCTTGATCACATGCCTCTTGGGAAGCCTTATCATCGTCGTCCTTTTCTTTGATGACCTCAGCATATTTTGCCTTAAGCTCATTGAGCTCCTTAAGCGCGTTATCTCTTTCGGCTGTGGGGGTGGAATTTCTGTGGCCCATATCATCGACAAAGTAAGGTTCTCTTGTCTCATCTGCTCCATCTTCTTATTCGCCTCGTCGACTTTCTTCAAGGCCTCTGTTTCTGAGTTCCTCAGAGTGTTGTTCTCAACAGTGAGCACTTTCACTATACGATCCTTCAGAGCGAGATTGGTTCCCAGTTTCTCAATTGTCTTCGCCCGCTCGAAGGCCACTGCTGGTGCTTTCTCCACGGCCTTCATCCATTCTCGATACCGGCCATAAACATCATATATATATACTCATGCATCGTCTATTCTGCCTCTTTGGGAATTCGCTTTAAGTGTGGAGGAAATATGAAGCCGTTGAAGCAGACATTCAGAAAATCCATTTTCAACTTAACGATTCTAATTGCTCCTTCCCCGATGGGTTTTCAGTTTCGATCCTCCGACGTTGTTTGCCAGGTCTTGAAGTTTGAGAAGGTGGTATTTGACACAAAGATGTTGGGGGTTGTTTTTCCAAGCCAGAAAGTTGCGTTGGACTTCTAGGTGGTGGAGAGCGCGACCGGGAACGGTGCCTATATTTCCACTCCCTCTCCCTTTCCCTTTCCCTCTTGTAGAGCTCTTCTCTTAACTCGAGTAGATGGATCGCGTTCTCTATCAAACCGAGACTCACAATATAAACTAGATGAATGGTGTGTAGAATGGAGGCTGCCAAGCATAGATTCTCGCTTCGACATCGTATTTGTAAAATGAAAAGAGAAACAGAGTTGGTAATCTCTAGAGATGAATAGCTTGTGACTAGAAATTGTGTGGTGCTGTGAAGTGTGTGTATGCATGTGAAAACCCCCCCAATAACCTGTTGTAATAGCCATACTTGGAGGAGTTGGCTCCCCTATGTCTAAGGCGCTTTGAAGCCCCTCTAATCTGGTATTTTGTTGTAAGGGTAAGTCATCCGGAATGGGGATGTCCACGTGTCCGGCAAAGGAGCTCTCCATCCGCGAAGGAGGAATCTCTTGTCAAGTAGCAGGCAAAGAGACTATGTCAGTTTGTTCCTTACGGATTTTCGAGTAGTAGACTTCCTTCTTATCTTTCGCTTTAAAGATCGAGGACTTTGCATAGGCCCAACTGCGGTCTCATCTCCATCAATCATATATTCATCACCGTCTTGTTCGGTAATTACTATCTCGAGAGCTCTCTTTCAAGCTTGCATCATCGGGGCCATCCTAAGAACTCCTGCGAATCCAACGCTTTGATCTCTGTCAATGAGCTCAATGGCAACCAGATTCTCATCCGTAAGGACTTCTTAGATCTCTCTGTATTCGACGGGCACCTCTTGAAGAACTCTTACTATCTCCTTAAACTGAGCACCTTCTGGTCATGGAATTGAAGCCGTAAAATACAGAAAATGTTGGACTCGGCATCAACTGCTGATATCCGATTAACCACCAAGGAGGCTAGGGAACTTACGTCTTGCAAACCACCATCTAGCGAACCCCAGTGGACATCGAACGTGGAACCATTCGGTCTTGAAATAGCTTAGCTTTCTCCAAGCCAAGACCACAACCTCACAGTTCCTAACCGACTCCAAGAAAGTGAAGGCAGCATTATCTCCTCGACTCTTTATGTTAAAAAATATCCGACTTCCTCTGGAGTTGTGGGTCAAAAAGGTTTTCCATGAAGATGACAAAAGTAGAACTTCTTTGATGAATTGGTTAAAAGGAGGAAGTGTCACGGTTACACAAATAAATCTATTACATGCCGTGTACCCTTTTGAGGGAGTGTTAGCTCTATCCTCTGGCACTGGTAATAAGACATTGTTTATCGGCAGCCCATGCCTTAGGCAAATCCTGCCCAGCATTTCCTTGGAAATATTGGAAGGAACGGAATCCTGTGGGTGTGCAACAAAGATCGCTCCTGGAAATTCATCTGGAGCAGGGCTAATAGCGTCGGTTGCAATAATTGCATTTCAATTGCAGGAAGGGGAGGACTCTGGACATCCTGTAATTGCGAACTTCCTTGTTCCATAGCTATTGAACTCGGTAAAAATCATCATTAAATGGCAATAAACTTGTATTTCCCCCTGTGTGAAGTGCGTGAATGGTTGTCTAGTACAGTGCTACATAATACTTTGAAATTCAATGGGATTGGTGAAATGTTCAAACGAAAAGACTTTGAAACTCAATCGGAGTGACCATCATCGCTGACCATCACAACCTTACCGTCTAGACTTCAGTGAACGACCCAAGTTAAAGTTTGTTATGCTTGTAAAATTAGGGTTCCATCGACGAGCTTCAAAGGATAGTCAAATACATAGTTTAATGGTCAAGTCTAGATACGCAAGACTAAAGCTCGTCGGAGTCAAATGTTCGGTTATGCAAAGGGTTTGTATCCATTAAAATGCAAGTTCGAATCAATCACCAGAAGTCTCATTCATATCGATCGACAGAGGAAAAGATCTTGTATCGATCACCTTAAGGCCAGTTCATATCAATCCAAACCCTTCATCTCGTATTGATCGCGGGCCGCGTCTACGTATTTGATTGGCAGAACCGATACTTCGTATCTATCGTGCAATTAGAACTTCGTATTGATCGCCTGGATCAATACAAACTCCAACTATCTCCAGTCAATATGAAGCCACTCCCTCTCTCGATACGAAACTCTATCCATGGCCATTGATACGAACTTTGGTTGCTCTCGGGACGATATGAATCATTATTCTTCAATCGATACAAGTGATCTCTCCGTATCCATCTACCTTCCTTCTTCTCCAAGCAACAAAAAAACCACTCCAACCTTCCTCGACCTTGCTCCGACCCCTTTTCGACCTCTTCATCACTAGAATCGGCCATGAATATGAGTAGGATGACATGAGAATTCGAGTCTCGTCATTTAAGTTGAATTTGATCGATTAATTACCTAATTTGAGTGATTGGTTCGAGGAATTAAAGTTTCAATTTAAAGGCAAAGGCGGTTCTTTTTTATTTTCTCTTTAGCTAGGATCGGTACGAAGTCAATATGTGATGATCGAAAATCGACACCCTCTAAATCCATAATAAACCACACATGTCCGAACCAGAGTGCACCGATTTTAGATCATCATGAGAAAGAAAAGAGTAGGTGAGAAGAAAGATAGAAGAAAGAAGAAGAGAAGAGAAGAAGAAGAAGAAGAAGAAGAAAGAAGCAAAACCAAAAAATACCAAATCTCACATCGCAGCGGAAAATATATAATATAGATCAATAATCTTTACAAAGAGAAACTGTAATATACATAAGTCAATATGAGAGTACACAATAAATAATCATCAGCTTGGAAAGTTATAATGACATGTCCTCACAAATGCTGATAACCTACAATGACAACAATGCAGCGGACTAATAAACGGATACGGATATACAACATGAAGATCTCCAGCTCGCCTGCTGAAGCTCCAAATGCACCAAATCTAAACTAGTAAATATACTCGTTCTGACCGGAGCATTGAGAGAGAAGAACGCCCGGATCAGTCTGGGAAACCATGATGAGAAACACACTCAACTGAATTTATAAAGTTATCAAAACTTTTCCTTTATCAAAACAAAAGGTATCTCATAAGACCGAGTCGCAAATAAACACCGACAAGGTTTTTACCCTACGATAACCAAAACATCTTATATCAAATCCTCTTATATTATAATAGTGTCTATTGCGCACATAATAAATTAAATAGCTGAAATTGTTACATTATTAAATTCCAGCGTAATAGGTTTACGAACAAAATAGCAGGCACATATTGGATTTTGGATTTCCATACAAATGACTAGGTGAAGGGACTACCTTTTCGAAAACTCGGTACACCTCTAGAGGGATGTACCTAGGGTCCAAATACTGGGCGCCTTAACCAACACACGACCGGTCTACCCCTTCCTAGATAGTACCGAATACGTCATCACTTCGGTCGTTACCGACCTAAAATCTGTAGCCACAAGCATACACAACAATAATCAGATACATGACGTCATAGCATGTAAAGATATATCTAGAAGAGTGATGACATCTCCTAATTGGAGCGACCTATTTTAGCCTTGCTGCTTCTATCCCAGTTTCAGTCATTTTCCAAGGAGGCCAAAGAGGTATCGATTACCTTTCACATATCATATATCAAAAACCACATTACTTTGAATGCCACATTGCCATTTCCGTTGACTACTAATTGCCTTCCACAAAAATATAAACCTTGATTTCGTACGTCTCAAGGAGGGTGTTAAGCTAAGAGAAGTTGCCTTCTCCGTCACCACCGATGTACGTTTGTAAAAACCAATGTATGTAATCTTAGAAATGCAATGTTAAACAAACGTCCATACAAGTTGTCCAAGAACAGGACAAACTGAAGGCACTCTCCTACTACCACTAGTAGCGAGTAGTCCTTGCATTGGATATTTCATAATGAAGAGACCAATGCTACTATATGTATATTGTGATTTTAACCCCAAACGCTCAATAAGCGGTCCTCCACTATGAAAATTCTAAATATCAATATCATCAACCAACCTACAATACCGTCGTATAGATGTTGGTCCAAAGTGTTTTTCGGATAAACTGATCCCGGTCTCTTCGCACAACAACGCAAAACATTTCTCAACCTCACAGTCTCATAGACTTATCACGTCTCCAACTTTCAACTTGCTATCCTTCGGGCCAAGAAGGAAGCTCGATAGATTGCAGTAATACTCCGCACTACATGAATTAACATCCTCAACACAAATGATAATCAAGCCTACACAGAAGGCTACATACTAAGTGTATGACTAAATAGTTCCCGCATCAAGTCGAGAAACTAAAATGGCCAAATGTGATAGTCGGTTATTTAACTATCAAAGCAATAATAAACATTTAGCACCATAAGAAATCACTAGGCCCTTTTAATTAATCTTTTATTAATTAAGTCACTTGCCAAATATTCACTTCAAATTATCTTTAAAGAGATATAATTCCAAAACCATTTCAATACTTCAATATTTGAAAACATTTCCGTATACTTATTTAATAATAAGTAATTCACAAATCTCTTTTATTTTCAACACTTAGAAAATATTGCATACACTTAAATCACGATTAAGTATATATTTATTCTTTAAGGAAAACATTCTCTTAACACACTTATTTGGGGTAAAAATGAATGTTGCATAAAACATCGTTACGACAACCCAAAATCACTAGTGTAGGGATTCGAAAATAAGATAGATATATAAATCTCATATACTATACAAAATATTTCCTTTCGAAAATCATCTACTATAACGACAATGTTATAGTCCATCATTTCCTTACTTCTCGAAAATGTCTATTTCAACAATGAAATGTTGAAATCTATGTATTCGATACTTAACACATTTTAAAACATCTTCAAATTCTTTAACTCCATTTAAAACATCACTTTTCAAAACCTGTCTTTAAATTTAAGATCACTTTCCAAACCATATCCATTTTATTTAATATAATATTCACTATCCAAAATCATGAATATAGTTCATTTACTAAATTCAATGTTTCTACACATTTATTAAAGGATATTCCACTATCGAAAATCGTGGATGAAATTCCTTTAATCAGCTTTCATATCCAACTTATCAAATTCAATTGATTTCAGATTTATAAAACAATGTTTATAAATTCACATTTCTATTTTATAAAAACTTCTATATATAAAATCCCTTTGTTAACAAATTCCATTTATCTCATTTACATGCCAAAATCCAAATTATAAGTTAATTACTTAAAATTCTCTTTATTTCCAAAATTCTTTCTTCTTATAACTTCACAAAATTCATAAATCTTATTCACTTATAAGAGTCACTTACAACTTCATTTTAATACTTACAAAACTCCTTTATAATTTCTTTACAGTGATTTTTAAAAATATCAGTTTTATACATCTATAAACCGTTTATAATGGTTCAAAAATCTCAATTAACACCATTTACAAAATAATAACTCCATATTTCAAAAATCACATTTCAATTATATTCCATAAAAATCATAATTTTATAATATAAAAATTTATAACTTTATTTATTCAAAATAAATCCATTCCTTTAACAATTAAAATATATATATATATAACATCTATTTTCAAAATCACTTTAAAAATCGTTTTGAATTTGAAATCATCACTTTAACATTTTAAAGTAACCAAAAATATGCCCAAAGCTGCAGCAGCACTAAATACATAATCACGGTATCCAAAACATCATATATCACATGATAACAACATATATATCAATATCGGTAAATAAATCAATACTGGTGAGGAATCCATTTGGATCCCTCCAACCTATCACATGCAACAAATATACATATTAGAATATGTGTACAATATCCGCTTCGAGGCAGACGCACGTACAAATGGTCATCCGCTCATACACGGAAACATATAGGGTCTCATCAGCTCCAATAGACAGGAATATATTCAAATACCAATCAATATATATATATAATATATATCATATCTCATCCAAACAATCATCAATCATCATAAATTTTTTCTCACTTATATTAAAATATTAATGAGTCGGAAAGAGTGAGTTGTACTCACTTTGGTTCAATAACAGTTGCAGTTTTTTATTCTGAATAAAATTAAACCAGCGTTTAATTTTATCTAAAATCTACACTAGCTCCAATCAACTTCAAACTAGCTCTAAAATGTATTGCTCCTCAATATGGACCCAATGAAACTTGTTTTATCAAAAAAGGACCTCCTATGAAGATGTTATGACGTTTTAAACATTACATAAATTAATATATAAATTAATTTCAATTTTCTTTTTAATTTAAAACCCTACAAAATCTTAGCCATCGATTTCCTCACTTCAGATCTGAGCCCCTTCCTTCTCCTTCTATCTTCGATCGCACGCAGAAAGAAAATCCACCAGCCACTATTTAATTTCCACGGCCTCTTTATACGTCAAAACGCCGATAGGCCATCTTCATCATGACCACCCACGCAAGCACCCCCATCGCCCTCAACCACGTCACCTGCAACATCACCAATCTAAAGCAATAGCTATTTGTATTCATCGGCTCCCATCGATAAGAACGCCACTACCAAGTCATATTTGGATTGCTCAACTCCATTGATACAAAAGATAATTGCAAAGTTTTATACTGATCAACCTGTTTCATCGATACGAAGTACCAATTTTGTATACATCCATCTAAGGACCGCAAAAATTCATATCCAGCGATGCAAAACATTTTAAAGGGCCAACTGATTCATATCAGTTACCATCGATACAAAGAAGATTTTTCTACTTCCCAAATCGATCCAGGAGAGGATCGGCACGAAAGGATACTCTAGAGAAACCATTGAA
This sequence comes from Allium cepa, assembly GCA_030765085.1. Classification (NCBI taxonomy): domain Eukaryota; kingdom Viridiplantae; phylum Streptophyta; class Magnoliopsida; order Asparagales; family Amaryllidaceae; genus Allium; species Allium cepa. Next base: position 505,696,741 of record CM060941.1, on the reverse strand, counting down.
CATTGTTACAACTCGAATTTCACATCGATCTAGGAGAGGATCGATACGAAACTCAATCAAAAAAACTTGACAATGACTTGTGAACGTGCAAACGTGAACGGGAGTCAGGTTAACGTATGTGCATGTATAACAAACTAATATTCAATTTTCAAAATTCATAGAAACTGAATGCTCACTTGGTGACAATTACAATAGTAAATGACAGATTGTCAGCGCTTGACACTTAGTTACAACAATGAACTGTACAATCATTGGCAATCAGCAATCCAGTATTTATATTGCCAGGAATCAATCAAAGGTTACATCTTTGACGAAAAGACAACGACTACTCAGTGAATCGAACAAAACATTTCAAACTAAAGATTACGGATTTTCAAAGCACATCATGTTCTCACAAGATGTACTTGGGATGCAAATGTTATCCAGCCTTTTGGCAAGACCATGACACAAAGAAATTAACTAGAAACCAAAAACAGTTCGTCTCGAAGATCGGTTATACACATGTTCACTATGGATACTGATAAATTTTTCCCTAGTCCGGATCAAGTTATAATTGATATGACACAACAAGAAAAGCTAAAAAAGCCAACTTTTCCAATTTCAAGTCGATCAGAGTTCGTATGCTCAAGATATGGACCGATCAAGAATCGTGGAGAAAGTGCTGGTTCGTATCCATGATAACTACTCTTCTTCGTATCCATCCTACTTGTCCTACTTCATATCAATCGTGTCGATTCCACTTCATATCCATCATTTATTTTCCACTTTGTATCCATCAGCTGAATATATTTCGTATCGGTTCCACTCCTACGCATTGCGTATCGATCATCCATCAACATATTTTGCATCGATCGGCCAATGATCGATACGAAATATGCCACCTAATAATCGATATGCATTAGCACCTAAAAACATCGATACAAAACTACCTATCAGTGATCGGTATGAATGGGTCCTCTAAGTCATCGATACGAAGCGGGGCATAAAGCATCGATACGAATTGACCTTCCAGCCATCGATACGAAGTGGCTTCACGAATCGATACGAAGCAACTTCAAGGAAACAGTACGAATGGAATTACGGTGGGTCGATACGAACAAGGCATGGGAAAATGGAAGACTCGGTCACTCGGCATGAAAAGTGGAACGATCTTGAAGTATAGCGCCACGACACCCCTGATCGATATGTATGGTATCGATATAAAGCGATCATTACGAATGGGATTGATATGAACTCCACAGCCTTTTGCAAATTCCAACTTGGATCGATCATAACTCAAAATCTACAAGTCAAAATGCTACCAAATCATCACAGGGGCTTGCGTACCACCTCAAGAATGTCTCTGATCGATCTCAGGCCAAACGGAGATGTTTTTGATTTATATGAAATGTATGTGTCGATCAAGGATCAATCCCAATCTACCTCGAATCGATCAGGTGGGGCCCGCCTATGTGTGAGAAGTAGTATTCCGAGATTTAAAAGTTGGATTTTTCCAGCCTGCGCCCATAAATAGCAGCCCAATGCCTTTAAAAAAAGGGACGTTTGGTTTCTCTATGCTGATATTCTGCCGAAATAACTATTGTACTTCGGTTGTACTGTAACCAGCGAGTAAAATTCAATAAACATCAATCATTTCATAGTGGGCCTATGCAATATGCCGGACCACTCTAAATTTATGTGTTTTTGTACTTTTCTTATCTGTTGATCGGTATGTTTATTAAAACTGCATCATTTTACATTTACTTTCTTCATTTTATCTCTTCAAACACATTCGGAGAGTGTTGTGCCAATTTTCCACTTAGGAAAATCTTCAGTAAACCTGAAATTTTGGGAAGGTTAGTGCAATGGGAAATAGAACTTAGTCAGTATGAGATTAAATTCCAACCCCATATAGCATTCAAATAGCAAACCTTGGTCGATTTTGTTAATGAATGTACAAAGTTGATTGAAGAACAATCAAAAAAAGAAAATGATTTGAAGCTTAAATGTCAAATTTTTGTTGATGTAGCCTCAAATGAGTAAGAGGCTGGTGCTGGATGTATAACCACTAATTCCTGATGGAGACCAATTACACTATACAGTGAAGTTAGGTTTTTTCACTACCAATAACATGGTTGAATATGAATCAATTGTAAAAGAAATTATACTATCTCTTGAGTTAGAAATCCCGAGGATTAAAACTTTCAGTGATTCCCTAATGATAGTTAACCAACTAAATCAAACTTATTAAACAAAGGATGCAAGATTGATCCTTTATGTGAAGAAGATATTGAAGATGTTAGCAATGTTAAAGATTTTTCGATAAACCAAGTATCCAAAGGGAGAAATTCTAAAGCCGACTCTTTGGCCAAGTTAGCTAGCATATTAGGAGTCTTAGAAATTCAAATTGAGCCAGTAGGCTTCCAACAAAATCCCAATATTGAGGAAAAAGTCCCCGAACGAAAAAAATGAAACTATGGTTGACTAAATCCCAAGCCCTAATAAACGCATAAAAAGAAAATGAACTAGGAAGTAGTAATGATGGAAATCAAGAAAGAAGCTCCATATGCAAATAAATAGTCAATATGAGACCAACTGGATGACACTGAGTACTTGGTGGAAGGGAGACCACCAAAAGATAAAATAGAAGCTAGAAGAATAAGGTACCAAGCTTCAACTTTTATAAAGTTGGATACGATACTTCATAGAAAAAAATATTCGCTCCCTTATTTAAGGTGTATTAGTTTAGATAATGGATTAAATTTATCAAAAGAATCCCATAGGGGGTTCTGTATGGATCATTCTAATGACATTAAGTTAGCCAAGAAGGTCATGAGACAAGGTTATTATTAGCCTCATATAACGACGATGCTGTGAATTATGTAAAGGGATGAAAAATGTGTCGGATGTTTTCAACAATCCCACATACACCACCAAATAAATTAACCCGAGTCTCAACTCCATAGCCCTTTGATGCATGGGGAATCGACTTAATTGGACCATTGTTTATATCAAAAGGCGGAGCCAAGTTTGCAATAGTAGCCATTAATTACTTTACCAAATGGGTAGAGGTAGAACCATTTTCAAATGTAACATCGTGAAAAGTGCTAAAGTTTGTGATTAAAAAATCAGTCACCCAATTAGGAATACCAAATAAGATAATATCTGATAATGGGACCTATAACAAACCATATTTTTAAAGACAAGATATTTAAATAATTAATTTGAATATTGAATTGCTAATTAATTAAGGGTCCTAAAAATATGATTTTTCGCATATAGTAAAATCAGGACTGAAGACCACTTCCGATGAGTTCGAATCGACATTGCGAATTAAGACAGATATAAGCATCGCTATATTTAGATATTAGACAATCAGATACCAAAACGATCTCAAAATGCATGAAATTGTCGTCCCGAAGATCTATCTCGGATAGTGATGAAATATATAACATTGGCTTCAGAAAAATAAGGCAGTGTACAGCAACAAGTTTCTTTACGATCGAGCACGCCTTGTGATTGTGGGAGCTCGAAACATACATTAGTTTATTTCAAAAATCAAACAAATAAGAATATCATATTAATAAAATTGAACCTTAGCCCTCTCTCACACTCTCACATTTACTATTCCATTGCCTGTAGAGATAAATTATGGCCGCCACTTCTAAATCATTCAAAAAAAAAAAATCAAGTGATATAGGCCATGATAAATTATAAAACGAGCTCCGTTTAGATCATGGCAAGGAGGGGTTCACAACTATATGAAAATTGGACATGCAGAATTGACTGGGGATGTCAGCTCAGTGTAGACATGGGCTAGGGTTTGACATTGGTGAGGCTTGGGGATGTAAGAGGCAAATTGGAGATCGTCACGGTGTTTTCCATATTGAAGAGCACTTTCTCGGAATTGCGGCATCATCGGTCATCAATAGCGATTCATGACCTGGGCTTGGTCGAGAGAGCGTGCGGTTTCTTATGTAGCGCTCGTGATGGGGAACTTATGACTTGACTTTATTTTGATTAACTTTTGTTAAGGTGAGCAATATTGCATTTCATCATATTATGATTGTTAGTATATTATAAGAAGATGTTTGGAAATGATTTCTAACTTTGAAATGTGGTTTATGTATATATATAAATACATATTTAATTTTTGTAAAGGAAATTAAAAGTATTTTCAAATGGTTTTAAATCGAATATCACATTTTTCTATTGAAATGTTATTTTAGGAAATTGCTAGTTTTAGGCCGTTTTTTTATATTTAACCCCAATAGTCGATATAGATGCATTATACATGTTGTACGTACATTATATTGGATGTATGTATGCATATTGGTTACATGTATGCTTGGTTGCCTGTTTTGCTTGGAAACGCTGATTTATTGACGATCCAGCGTTAGGGAATATCCCGCCCATTGTGTTCTGTGCCAACTAATCGGAAACCTAGACGAATGGGATAGGTTGAAGAAAGTACTAGGATGTGTACCGATCGATCTTAAGATGGAAGACGATGGATTTGGATGGGGTTTAGGATGGACGATGGGTGTTTTCGTTTGCTATATACTTATCCATTTTTGGTTAAATACATGACCAAAGTGGTTGATTGGTATTAACCACTATAGAGTTGTCAATGACTATCATTATTGATGATGGCTAATGTTATCCCGCCTTTTGGCAAGGCCGTGACACTATGAACTTGACTAGAAACCAAGGACAGTTCGTCTTGAAGATCGGTTATGCATAGGTCTAATATGGATGTCGGTGAATTTTGTCCGAGTCCGGATCGAGCTACAACTTATACGACATGACAAGCAAAGCTAAGAAAGCCGATGTTCCAAGTTTCAAGCCAATCCGAGTTCGTATGCTCAAGCTATGATCGATTCAAGATAGAGAAAATAGCCTTTGTTCGAATCCATAGATTACACTCTAGTTCGAGTCCATAGACAGGGGTTCTGTTCGTATCCATCCAGCTAAAGCCACTCCGTACCCATCAAGTTGCAGTGCTTCGAATCCATGGAGTCATTCCTCTTCGTATCCATTAGCTTGGATTACTTCGAATCGATCAAGTCGCTCCACTTCGTATCCATCTGGACTCGATGGTTCGTATCCATCAGGTTGCCTCATGTCCATTTGCATTTGCATCGATCAGGAGCGAATTAGCCTCGTGTCTACCTGATTTGTATCCCTTAAGATTAAAGAGTTTCGAATCCATGGAGTTGCTTTAGTCCGAATTCATCCGGCTACAAGAAGCTTCGTATCGATCGACCAAAACTCACCGTGATCGATACGGACGAGCTTCTGTTCGAATCCCTTTGATAATGTATCCCTCGAATCCACTAAGTCAAAGTAGCAAAAATGATGGAGTCGACCCAGTCGATTCGGAGTGAAAAGTGGATTGACCCAGGAAATGCGCACCACGTCATCACGAAGGCGCGTGAGGCCATCGAGTCGAAGCAATCGATTCGAACAAGATCGATTCGAACGGAGCGTAGCAACCGGAAATGCAATTTCGAATCAATCATAACTCGAGATTACAAGTCCAAATGCTGTGAAATTTTCACAGAAGATTGCATACATGTTGAAGATTGTCCGCACCAAATTTCACCTCGATTGGATGATTTTTTGATCGATTCGAATAGAGTTCGAATCGATCCCCAAAGCGGACCCAAATTTCCTAAGGCCGGGCATGTGGGCCCCCTCACGTGCCAGAAGTGATCTCCAAAATTTCTAGCGAAATATTAGCATCCTACGCCTATAAATAGAGCCCTTGGTCATTCGAAAAGGGGATCAGAGAATTTTGAGAGAAAAAGTGCGCCCGGACAGTCCAAGAATCACTCCATATCATCATCACTGCTATTCATTTCGAATTTTGACTTACTATCTGCTGTATTTTGACATAAAAAGTTGTATTCTCCTAATATCAAGCAATAAAGTGACAAAACTTCATAGTGGATGTAAGTGATATGCCGAACCACTCTAAATTATTGTCTTTCGTGTAATTATTTTTTTTTTGACTTGGAGTTTTTGTTAGATAATCCTCATTTTCAATTTGATTTCTTCATTTATTATCTCTTCAAAAACTTCCGAAGAGTGTTGCCCAATTTTGGTGCAAACACTTTAGTGCTTTCAGTGAGAAAACCCGGATTTTCTCCTGCTCGTTGGATCTGTCATCGATACCGGATTGAATAAATCTAAGAGAGAGATCCAGACTTCAAATTCAGACTCCTTCCATACTATTCAGATTTACCAAAATCTAGGAAAGGATTCTACACCTCAAGATGGTTAGCACAAGAACCACTTTTACCGCCGCTGGTCAAGAAGGCCGGGATAGACAGAATCCCGTACAACTACCTCCACCCAATCAAGATGATACCGGACATTCAGATCCATCAGGTCCAGTCACTCGACAAGAGTTTTAGCCATTACTCCCGGAACTAACCCAAAGTCGACAACAGCTGACTGAACAATTACGCGCCAATGTTGAGTTGACTAATCAACTAAATCTCCAAAGGCGTAGAAGATCTAGAAGGGATCACGCCCCTCATTCTTCCACTGAAAGCTCTGCCTCGTCTGATTACAGCGACAGATCTACTCGTCCCAGGCTAGACGGAAGTCTTGCGCATGCTGCTGGTCACCAGAAGCATTAACTATTGGGCAGATAAGAGTTGGCCCTTCTGCCAGTTTTCATACAGGACCCTCCTCCCGAGGAGGCACTGTTCCACAACATACCACGGATAACCATGCCACCACCACTACAGTTGACATAGGAGTTGATACCCGAAATTACTCCAATCAGAACTACCACCAGCAGGAACATGCTCCAGAACCATATGTCCCAGAAGACATCGAGCCAAGGAGGCGAGATACGGATCGTCGACAGCGCCCGATCCCACCTCGCACTGTGGAACCCGACCACACTTTGGCTCACCACCCTCTGAATATAGCAACACCTGACCTCTCAGCTATGGTACGCCAAATGATTCGCGAAAGTCAGGGCTTAGCAAATGACGATTGGGGAATCTCCCGAAGTCATACTCCGTTCACTGATGACATATTATATGTTGAACCTCCTCAGCGATTCAGGATGCCGACTCTGCCCATGTATGAAGGAAGTTCCGACCCTAATCAACATACTCTGAAACACGAATGGTCAATGACTTCTGCAAGAGCTGATGATGCAGTAAAATGCCGTAGTTTTCCTATTTCTTTAGGGGGAATTGCGACGATGTGGTTTACACGATTACCACCATGATCTATCTCTTCCTTTGACCAATTGGCTACTAAATTTGTTGAACAGTTTTGTATGCACATTGCCAGGCCTAAAGACGTAAATACTTTATCTAGTGTCACTCAAGCTCCAGGAGAGACACTCAGGCGATATTTGGAAAGATTCAATGCCGCTTGTGCGGAGATCACTAACCCCAATGATAATTCAATCTTGATGGCCTTGACTAAGGGGTTTGACCCCGACTCTGAATTTGGAAATTGGCTAGCTGGGAAGCCTCCCGCATCGTTGGATCGTTTCTACTCCAAAGCCGCTCAATTCTTAAAGCGTGAGGATGCGAAACAATCTAGGAAGCAGGACGATGCGAGAACCAGCAATGAAGGAATTCAAAGCAATGTGGCAGTTAAACAGTCAGGGGAGAGCTCTGGAAAAGTCCAACTGAATATTCAAAACAAGCAAACCCAGCCGAGGAACGGTGATAATAGAAATAAGAAGCAAGATAAGAATCGTGGCCCGCGACGTAGGGCACAAATGTTTGAAAGCTATACACCACTGAACACGTCGCTGGAAAACGTGTATCTAAAGACTTGTAATGCAATGCAGTATAAAAAGCCGACTCCGAAGCCATCGTCGGAGAGACAGATTCAAACAGGAAAGTTCTGTAGATTCCACGAAAGTTACGGACATAATACCAATGATTGCAGACATTTGCAGGATCTCATTGAAAAATTGATCAGCGAAAGGAAGTTAGATCAATTCGTACGGGCGCCACAAGCCGGTGGTGTGGGCCCGTCAAACCAAAACCGTGCGCAAAACCAAGAGAGAAAGGAGGAGCCCGCTCGTACAGGCGGGAGATTGGTTATTAATACAGTTAGTGGTGGTCCTCACCCAACGGGCCGAAGCTGGAGGGAAATGGAATCATACGCCAATTCGATCAGGCATGTGGATTTCGAGAGTTGCAGTACGCTTGATGAAGGGGCCCCGGCCAAACAACAGAGAATGATGGCAGATGACATCGTATTTAGAAACCAAGATGCCGATAAGGTCGAAGCCCCAACTATAGACCCACTAGTCATATCTGCCCAGGTTGGTCCTGCTTGGATGAAGAGGATCCTGGTAGACAGTGGAAGTTCAGTAAACATCTTGTTTAAGAGAGCATATGATCAAATGAAGATGGAAGCCAAAGATTTAAAGCCTTGTCAATCTAGAATCCATGGCTTCGACGGAAGTGCTAATATACCCGCTGGAGTGGTGGAGTTACCAGTGGAGTTAGGAGTCGGAGAACGCCGAAGAGTTCGAATGTTACAGTTTGTTGTCTTAGATATCCACACCCCGCACAATGCTTTTTTGGGCCGACCGGCCCTTGCCGAATTCAGGGCAGCGATTGCCTCATGGTGCTTAACTTTTAAATTCCCTACTGATCGTGGGATTGGAGTTATTCAGGGAGATCAGGCTGCTGGGAGAGCCTGCTATGTTGCCGAGCTGCGAGAAGTACAGCGAAAGGAAAAAGGAAAGGGCGTGGAGGAATCTCTCTGCGTCCGTTTCGCCGACGATTGACAATTAGTGCCTGGGCCTCGGCCCGGGCACCACGACCAATTCCAAAGGGATCTTGACCCTAGAGACACTGAAGATAATAATGAATCTAAAGAAAGTCAAGCTTCCCCAGCCGAGCTGACGATTGATGTTCCAATTGATGATAATGATGATTCAAAAATGTTAAAAATTGGTTCTCAGCTAAACCCTCCAGCACAACAGGAATTGGTCGAATTTCTCCAAGCAAATCTAGACGTATTCGCTTGGACGCACTCTAATATGTGTGGAATCTCGCCAGACATTGCGAGCCACACCTTGAATATTGACCCACGGTATATCCCGGTCAAACAAAAGAGACGCGGTATGGATCCAGAGAGATTTGCCGCCCTCAAAGAAGAAGTTGATAAGCTAAAAGCGAATGGGTTTATCCGGGATGCTCTGTACCCGGAGTGGGTATCCAACCCTGTACTTGTCCGAAAACAAAATGGGAAATGGAGAACATGCGTTGACTACTCTGACTTAAATAAGGCTTGTCCGAAAGACAGCTTTCCACTTCCCCGAATTGATCAGCTTGTGGATTCAATGGCCGGAATGAATCACTATCTTTCATGGATGCTTACTCTGGTTACAATCAGATACCCATGCATGTGCCCGACCAAGAATATACGAGCTTTGTAACTGATCTGGCACTATACTGCTACAAGGTCAAGCCTTTTGGATTAAAGAATGCCGGAGCAACTTACCAACGCTTAGTCAACCGAATGTTTGCCGACCAGATCGGAAAGACTATGGAAGTTTATGTAGATGACATGTTGGTGAAATCACGGTACTCAACTGATCTTGTCAAAGACTTAGAGTCAATGTTCAATGTCCTCCGGAGATACGGGATGAAGCTTAATCCGCTAAAATGTCATTTTGGAGTCGCATCCGGAAAATTCCTTGGGTTCATCATCAACGCCCGAGGGATAGAGGTCAACCCTGAAAAGATCTGGGCTATCAGGAATCTTCAAACTCCAAGGACCATAAAGCAGGTTTGGAGTCTTAATGGGAAGATTGCAGCACTGAGCAGGTTCATCTCGAAATCAACTGACTAATGCATACCCTTCTTCGATCTGATCCGAAAAGGGAAATGAAATTTCGAATGGACTATGGAATGCGAGGGCGCATTTCAATCACTAGTTCAACATCTTTCCACACCGCCGATCCTTTCAAAACCTATTGACCATGAACAGCATTATCTCTACCTGGCGGTATCTGAAAACGCAATCAGTGTTGCGTTAGTTCGGGAGGAAGACCGAGTGCAGAAATCGGTCTACTATGTTAGTAAACGATTAACCGGAGCCGAGAGAAATTATCCAAGGCTAGAAAAGTTGGCATATTGCCTAGTCATCGCCTCGAGGAAGCTTCGTCCGTATTTTCAGGCTCATCCCATCACTGTGTACACCGATCAGCCGTTACGACAGGTCCTCACATGACCTGAGACATCTGGCAGGTTACTGAAATGGAACATTGAACTGATTCAATTCGACATCACATATACTCCGAGAAGGGCCATACATGGTCAAGTCCTAGCAGATTTCATTGTCGAATTCACTGTTCCTGAACACCTACCTGAAACTAGCAAATCTCCCGAATACACATGGAAGCTGTACACTGATGGTGCATCCAACGATCGATGCTCGGGCGCAGGGGTGGTGCTTGAAACCCCCGAGGGTCGATCCATATGCTACGCTTTGAAGTTTGATTTTCGTGCAACCATCAATGAAGCTGGATATGAGGCTTTGCTTACTAGGTTGAAGTTAGCCCGTGACCTAAGAATTATCGCTGTGGAAATTTACTGTGATTCCCAGTTGGTAGTATGCCAAGTTCGGGGTAAATACCAGGCCAAAGATCGAAGACAAGCTGCTTATCTAACCCGAGTCCGGGAGATGCTTGATCAGTTTGATTATTATACCATTCTCTACGTACCCCGAGAGCACAATCAGAAAGCCGATTCGTTGGCAAAATTGGCAAGTACAGGCGAAGCTCAACACTTGGGACTCGTTCCTGTTGAAACTTTATCCTCTCCGAGCATTGATTGAGCGGAGAATGATTTCACATTTGAAGCTACTTCCAGCAGGGAGTCATGGATGACCCCCTATCGAGACTACATTGAGCATGGTATATTACCTGAGCGTCGAAGTGAGAGAAGACAAATTCTTCGAAAAGCTTCACGATTTGTCATTCAGAATGGAGTTATGTATCGAAGGGGGTATTCTATTCCTCTTCTCCGGTGTATCGCGCACGACGAAGTCAAACGAGTGTTATACGATGTGCACGAAGGAGAATGTGGCGATCACACTGGGGGGCAAGCACTTGCCAAGAAAATACTCCGATATGGATATTATTGGCCTACTGTTAATCGCGATGCTATGGACTATGCCAAAAAATGAGATAAATGCAAAAAACATGCTCAGATCCCTAGAGCCCCACCTACTGAGATAACCCAAATGGTCAGTCCATGGCCATTTGCAATATGGGGGGTTGATATAATTGGTGTATTGCCTTTAGCTAAAGGTGGCGCGAAGTACGCCATCGTCGCAGTTGATTACTTCACCAAATGGGCTGAAGCTAAACCTCTTGCAACAATTACGACAAAGAAAGTAATCAACTTCGTAGTACGCAACATCATCTGCCGGTTTGGTCTCCCGCATACTATTATCATCGATAATGGAGCCCAATTCGACAGTATTGAATTTAAGAATTTCTGTCAACGATTCCACATTCATAAGAAATTCTCTGCAGTAGCACACCCTCAAGCGAATGGTCAAGTTGAAGCTGTTAATAAGGTCATCAAATCTATTTTGAAGAAACGACTGGAAAAGGCCGGGGGCAAGTGGGTTGATGAACTTCCTATGGCTTTATGGGCTTACCGAACAACTCACAAAACTACAACCGGACACACTCCGTTTTCTCTATCTTATGACTCTGAAGCCGTTATTCCATTCGAAATGGAAGTTCACTCTCATCATGTGACATATTATGATCCGAAAACGAATGCCATATTACTTGCTAAATCTCCGGATCTACTCGATGAGAAGCGTGAAGAAGCTGATTTGAGGGCAGTCGCAGATCGGGGTCGAGTCGCTCGAATATACAATGCCAAGGTCCGGCCGCGAACCTTTGAACTCGGCGATCTCGTACTCAAGAGAATTTATCCGGTCCCTTCGCACATGAAACCAAATTGGGAAGGGTCGTATGTGATTTCACAAAAGCTCGGAGATGGCACGTTCAAGTTGTCAACCGTTGACGGTCTTACTTTGCCGAGAGCTTGGAATAGCGAAAGTCTCCGTCGCTACTACACATGACAGGCTTTATTTACCTATTTTAGTCAATTTCTTCCTTTGCATTTTATTTTTGCATTTTGAAGTTTACATTTGTAAAAAGGCAACTGATTTTGCCATGCTTCTTTCATTTCAGCAATAAAATGCCATCTCTTCGAGCCAGAGCTGTGATTCATTGAATGTGACGTACAATATCACGATGCACGGAGAGCTAAGTTCCATCATGCGGTGGGATTTATTCAAATAGGGAGTGACTGTGATACGACCGGTCACTCACTAAGTGAAACCCGAGCTCGGGGGAAGAACACTACACCAGCATTTACGAGGATTGATACACGACAATCCTTCCGCTAACTCCAAATTCCGAGAGTGCGAATTGGAGTATAAACATCAAATAAATCGTTCCCAGAGTGCGAACGGACTCCAAATTCCCAGAGTGCGAATTGGAGTATAAACATCCAATAACTCGTTCCCAGAGTGCGAACGAACTCCAAATTCCCAGAGTGCGAATTGGAGTATAAACATCAAATAACTCATTCCCAGAGTGCGAACGGACTCCAAATTCCCAGAGTGTGAATTGGAGTATAAACATCCAATAAATCGTTCCCAGAGCGCGAACGGACTTCAAATTCCCAGAGTGCGAATTGGAGTATAAACATCAAATAACTCATTCCCAGAGTGCAAACGGACTCCAAATTCCCAGAGTGCGAATTGGAGTATAAACATCCAATAAATCGTTCCCAGAGTGCGAACGGACTCCAAATTCCCAGAGTGCGAATTGGAGTATAAATATCCAATAAATCGTCCCCAGAGTGCGAACGGACTCCAAATTCCCAGAGTGCAAATTGGAGTATAAACATCTAATAAATCGTTCCCAGAGTGCGAACGGACTCCAAATTCCTAGAGTGCGAATTGGAGTATAAACATCAAATAACTCTTTCCCAGAGTGCGAATTGGAGTATAAACATCCAATAACTCGTTCCCAGAGTGCAAACGGACTCCAACTTATCAGAGCGTGAATTGAAGTATAAACATAAATTACAGGTTCCCGGAGTGTGAACCGAAATATCAATACTAACTCCAAGTTCCCAGAGCGTGAAGCGGAGTAGAAACATCAATTCCAGGTTCCCGGAGCACGAATCGTGTTACAAACATCGATAACTCTCAAATTCCCAGAGTGCGAACTAGATTATTGATCTCAAATTATCCTAAGTCCCCATAATGTGGACATGTGCTTAAGATTTGCAATAAGTGTGATCAACCACCAAAATACAAATGTTGTTCCCCGAAACTTGGGGGCAAGAAAGCTTAAGTGTTAATTGCTAACTGAAGCAATATAATGCCCGAAGATCAACTCATTCATCAATCACGACATGTAATCGAGTTTTTCAGACTTGGCAAATGAAAACGAACCCTACTTGACAATAAAAAACACCACAAGTACACCGGATTGAAAGCCAAACACTGCAAAATCTTAAGCAAAAGAAAAGAACAATTTCCCATTCCATCAACTAACAAAAAGGAGTTTGATTACATGAAAAATCAAAAAAAATTGATTAAGTGGAGGCCGAATCCACACCTATACACGGGTCTAAAAGAACGAAAGAAGAAGTCAAAGAACTACTATCAACAACTACATGACAAGTCAAGAAGCTCAATCCTTCTTCTTCTGAGGTTTCTTCTTTGGAGTCGAGCCGCTGGACCTGCTACCAGGTTTCCTCCGAGATTTCTTGCCCTTCTTCGGTTCATCCTCCGGATCTGGCATAATATCGACATCTTCCTCGGAGCTGGAAGGGACAGAGATTCTTTTGGAAGGGTGAACTGAAGGCATAGGAGCTGTGACAGGTGTCTGGGCAGCAACGCTTTAGACGGTCACTGTGCCGCCAGGGGAAATCACCATTAGAGAAGATAAGCTTGAGGGGGCAGTGCCGCTTCCAGAACCACCGACCGTTGTCACTGTGGCCATCTCAGCGCTTATCTCAGCAAAAATCTCTTCTTCTCGAGACAACTGAGCTACGCTGGATACACTGGTGGTCGTCATGACAGAACTAAAAACTGGAGCAACTCCGCTCATTACGAATGAAGGATCAGGAAGAGGTTCAAGAGAATGACCAAGAAGCTCCTCAATCATTTGAGCATCAAATGACATCGAGCTCCCCTCTCCAATGTCGCCGTCCATGGCAACAGTCGAAATTGCTTCAGTAACGATAACTCCCTGCGTAGAATAAAGGACCGGAGGTACTGGGGGCGCGGACGCAGCACTTTCAGTCACTGAACAAAGAAGAGCAAAAATAGTCAGTCCAGTAAATTCACTCCAAAATCGTTGTTTTAAGACGTGAGGGAAATATTCGAAGTACCTTCCTTGCCTTGCCTCGGAGCTTGAACAGGTTCGGAGACAGCAGTCTTACCAGAAGATAACCCCGGTTGATCCGGATTGTAGGCAGGAACGACTTGTGGATCAACCGCGGCGATAACTTCGGATGAAGTCGGGACAGGAACTTCGATACTCTCGCTGTGATGCGCAACACCCGAACCCTCGCCGATCTCCGTCTGCTGAATACCGAGTTTTTCTTTCTCGACGGAGATTATCGCTTCACGAATAATTCTTCTCTCTTCGTCGCTGAGCAGACGAGACTCAAGTTCAAACTCGTCTAATGTTTCATCTGGACAAGATATCTTCTTGTCCTCCACTAATTTTTTCCAGGCAATGTAGAGAAGCATAGAGTAATCTCCTAACCAGGCGAGATTTCTGTGCTCTAACACATTAGCATTGTATGTGTCCGGGAGTTCGTCAAACTCAGCCTCCATCTTGAACCGCTCCGCCTGAACTTTCTCCCCCACTTCCGTTTCCACCTCCTTAACCCTTGCGACTGCTGCATCGCGCTCATCCCGGAGAGACACAGCTTGCTCACACGCTTCTTGAGCGGCCGTATTAGCATCATATTTTTCCTTGTTTATGTCAATAAACTTGGCCTTTAACTCCTCCAGTTCTCTAACTGCCTCATCCCGCTCGGCCTTAACATTTTTGTATCGATGGCCTAAGTCTTCTACTAAAGTGCAATGTGCCTGTTGCATCTTTGCCATCTCAACTAATGTATCATCGACCTTTTTTAGCGATTCAACTTCGGCCCTACGGGAGGACTCCGCCTCAGATTGAAGTATATCGACGATACGGTTCTTCTGGGCCAAGTCAGCTTTCGGTTTCTCAATAATTTTGGTCCGGTCAAAGGCTGCTTTTGAAGCTTTAACGGCCGCCTTATACCATTCCTTGTACTGAGCATAGAAGTCGCGGGTATAACTAAGTGCTGTGGTCACAGCGTCTTCTGGAATTCTTTTAAGATTAGGAAGGAAGATGCAAGCGTCGAAGCAAATTTCCGGGAAGTCCTTCTTCAATTGAGCAAGTCTAATAGCCCCTTCACCGGATGCTTCAATAGGAGCCTCCTCCACAGCCGTGGTCGTAACAACCTCAGTCCTAGAACGATGCGACTCAGGCCTCGAAACCTGTGAAGACTGCCGATGTCGCAGAGGCTCAGATACATGAGTATGGCTTCTGGGTGGCGGAGGAGAGCGAGAAGGGGAATGGTATCTTCGATCTCTGTCTGAGCGCTCTTGACTAGAGCAATTATGGGGATAGTCCCTTGCATAATATTCTTGGCCATAATACCTCCGTTCGCGATCGCGATCGGAGTCTCCACGTCGAGATTCATAGTAAGACGAAGGAGGATGCACTCTTCGGAGTTTGTCTAGTGTAGATTGACGGCCAGACATAGCACCTACAAAAGAGAAACAA
The DNA here is from genome assembly GCA_030765085.1 of Allium cepa. Lineage (NCBI taxonomy): Eukaryota > Viridiplantae > Streptophyta > Magnoliopsida > Asparagales > Amaryllidaceae > Allium > Allium cepa. The sequence continues at coordinate 505,680,891 of CM060941.1, read as the reverse complement.
CTCAATTAAATACCAAGTAAAGGCACTACGATGTATGCGGAAGTCATGTAGTGTTGTGAAAGTGTATGCAAATGTGCAAAACCCCCGACCAACCAGAAGTGTCGATCGCACTAACGGGTAAAGGCTCGCTTATTTCTAACGCTTCCCGGAGTTCTTCCAACCCGGACTCGTGGTTGAGAGATACGTACTCCGGGATGGGAATGTCATCTAGTCCTCTAAAAGCATCTCCTGATTGACAAAGAGCGGCGTCAGAGATAGTAATTCCGGGGATCAAACGAGATACCACTACAGACTTCCGTCTCTTAAATTTAGGGCAACAGCCTTGCCTTTCCGCTTCTCTTCTATTCGAGAAAGATCAGCCGCTAGCTCAGTATCTGTGGGCGTCCTTTCATCGTCGCTCGCTTCTCTTATTACTATGCCGGGTTTTCTTTTCACCGTTTTTTTCTTTGTCATCGAAGTCGGTTTCGCCAACCCCTCAATAACAATGCTCTGGTTCATTTCGATTAAACCCAACATCCTTAAGTCATCATTAGTTAATACCGAGTCGATGTGCCTTAAGTCGCTCGGGATCTCTTGTAAGCTCCAAACAATGCCTTTATAATATCCACCGTCGGGCCTCGAAATGATGGTTGCAAGAAGGACAGAGTATTAGTACAAGTGTTAAGAATAGCTATTCAAGGAAGATTTGCGACACTGATGTCTAGACAGCCATCGCCTAGCAAACCCTTGGGGGCACCGAACAAAAAACAATTCGGCTTTAAAGTAGCTAAGTCTAGTCCAAGCCTCGGTCACAACCTGGCAGTTTTTGACCGCTTCCAGAAAAGTGAAAGATGGGCTATCACCCTTACTTTTGAAGTTAAATATGTATCTAATCTCAGACGGCCGCGGCGGGCGAAAGAAACAATCCATAAACATGATGAAGGCACTGTTCAGCAACGCATGTCCTTAAGGATGAAGCTGTGAGGGAGAAATTCCTAAGAATGACAGCATCTCTCTGATATACTGATTAAACGGGGGAAGAATTTCGGCCGCACAAGCATGACGATAGAAGGAAGTATACCCTTCGGGCGGATTATGAGGTCTATCATCGGCTCCCGGTAATGACACATCGTACGGAGATAGGTTATGTTTCAAACATATCCGGCCCAGCAAAGATTCGAAGATATTGTACTGGACGGAGTCAATAGGGTTCTCAATAAATAAAGGATCCGGCAATTCGTACGGAGCCGGATCAATTACTTCGGTAGGAATATCAGGAATTTCAAGCACAGGAGGGGCCGAACTCTGTACCTCTTGTTGTTGGGAGCTCGAAGATTCCATAACTGACTAACTCATCAGAAAGCAACATTAAGCACATAGAAAACCCGTTAATTCCCAGTGTGAAGTGTGTGTGGTGCAGTGTAGTGTTGTGCATTACTTAAAAATTCTACAGAGTTAAAGAAAATTCGCAGGCAACGAAGACATTAGAGATCCAGTCGAGATGACCGTCGTCGCTGACCGTCATCGCCGAACCATCCCGATGTTGGCAATTGATTCAAGTTAAAGTTTGTTGTCATGATGTTAAGTTATAGTTCCATCGACGAGCTTCGAAGGGCAGTCAAGTATGCACTATAAAAGTTCAGTCCACATATGCAGAGATGAAGCTTGTTGGAATCACGCCGCAAAATATGAGAAAAATTGTGTATCCATAGAAGTGACTTCGAATCGATCCGAGCCAAATTTTAAGTGTTCGAATCGATCGAAGAGACGGTACTTCGAATCGATCTCGTTCGAATCAACATAGTTCATATCGATGAAGACCGGAGCCCTTTGAATCGATCAGCGACTTAAGCTTCGCATCCATCGCCAATAGGGGTATCGACTCAAGGTTCGTATCGATTGCATAAGCAGGGTGTTCGAATCGATCGCAGGCAGATAGTTCCATCGTATCGATCGCAAAGGATCGATACGATGACCTCATTCACGCGATCGATTCGACTCGGAATCCCCACAGATGGAGCGTCAATCGATACGAACACTAGGGGCAGATTATCGTTTCTCCATCGATATAACTCCAGATTGATATGAAGGACTCGTCCCTGTTTCTTCTCCAACCAGCCAACTCGATTTCGACTTGGACTCATTCAAGATTGAAACGAACAAAACACGATGGAAAGGTTTGTTCTTGAATCTTCAGATCCATAAAGCTTCAACTACCTGAATGTATGAATCGATCCGAAAGAGTTGGATATTGCCTCGACTCGAAGGAAGGAAGGGTAGTTAAGCCTTGTTATTGAAGGATTGAGATGGATTCGAAGACACAGAAGACGAAGATAAAAAGTAAAAAGTGAAAAGTGAGTGAGGCCTCAGTATTTATAGGGGTTCTGTGGTGATTTGTATCCCGGTAAGTAAAACCGGTAGCAGCAGGTGAAGCCATCAGAGCGATTCGAAGCAGCGAGTTCGAATCCATAAGCCAAAACACCGTAGTCGATTCGAACTCCAGCAGGTATCCGTATGAAACCACAGATCGAATCCATTACTTCGACTTCATCAAGACGATTCGAAGCACGGTGTTAAAAAGGCCTAAGGAGCATTCGACCCCACCGAATTCGAAGCGTTCATCGACTCACAACGATACGTGGCCTATCGATGCGAACGATCATCTCGTATCCGTCGATTGTCATCGATACGAATCGGGGTCACGATGCTTTCGAATCCATCACCAAAGATTTTCATTGATGCGAAGCGAACGATCATTATAGCCAGAGACAATGGGTTCCATCGATTCGAAGCTCTTGTTCGAATCCACCCACTGCATATCGATACGAACAAGCGTTACATATCTACTGAATTCTAAATTCACCAGTACGATGTCGGTCCTTCAACCTTCTAAATTGATTCAGGAGAGGATTGATACGAAGGAACTTCCTAGAAGCAACTGACGGACATTGTTACAACTCAAATTTCACACCGGTTCAGGAGAGGATCGATAGGAAATACGATACACGAAAGACGACAACGACTCGAATTGAACATTCATCCAATAACGAATGTTGCGGCACACAGCTAAGCACTATCATACAACGACTTGTCATGGAAACGCAAGGTTACAGCCTCCGACAAGAAAGTAATGACTGTTCAGAGTAAAGGCTGCAATTTCTCAAAGCACGTCATGTTTACACAAGATGTACTTTGGGGGGCAAATGTTATCCCGCCTTTTGGCAAGGCCGTGACACCATGAACTCGACTAGAAACCAAGGACAGTTCGTCTTGAAGATCGGTTATACATAGGTCTAATATGGATGTCGGTGAATTTTGTTCGAGTCCGGATTGAGTTACAACTTATACGACATGACAAGCAAAGCTAAGAAAGCCGATGTTCCAAGTTTCAAGCCAATCTGAGTTCGTATGCTCAAGCTATGATCGATTCAAGATAGAGAAAATAGCCTTTGTTCGAATCCATAGATTACACTCTAGTTCAAGTCCATAGACAAGGGTTCTGTTCGTATCCATCCAGCTGAAGCCACTCCGTACCCATCAAGATGTAGTGCTTCGAATCCATGGAGTCATTCCTCTTCGTATCCATCAGCTTGGATTACTTCGAATCGATCAAGTCGCTCCACTTCGTATCCATCTGGACTCGATGGTTCGTATCCATCAGGTTGCCTCATGTCCATTTGCATTTGCATCGATCAGGAGCGAATTAGCCTCGCGTCTACCTGATTCGTATCCCTCAAGATTAAAGAGTTTCGAATCCATGGAGTTGCTTTAGTCCGAATCCATCCGGCTACAACAAGCTTCGTATCGATCGACCAAAACTCACCGTGATCGATACGAACGAGCTTCCGTTCGAATCCCTTTGATAATGTATCCCTCGAATCCACTAAGTCAAAGTAGCGAAAATGATGGAGTCGACCCAGTCGATTCGGAATGAAAAGTGGCTTGACCCAGGAAATGTGCACCACGTCATCACGAAGGCGCGTGAGGCCATCGAGTCGAAGCAATCGATTCGAACAAGATCGATTCGAACGGAGGTAGCAACCGGAAATGCAATTTTGAATCGATCATAACTCGAGATCTACAAGTCCAAATGCTATGAAATTTTCACAGAATCTTGCATACATTTTGAAGAATGTCCACACCAAATTTCACCTCGATTGGATGATTTTCTGATCGATTCGAATGGAGTTCGAATCGATCCCCAAAGTGGGCCCAAATTTCCTGAGGCCAGGCATGTAGGCCCCCTCACGTGCCAGAAGTGATCTCCTGAATTTTCAGCAAAATATCAGCATCCTACGCCTATAAATAGAGCCCCTGGTCATTCAGAAAGGGGATCGGAGAATTTTGAGAGAAAAAGTACTCCCGGACACTGCCAAAATCACTCCATATCATCATCACTGCTATTCATTTTGAATTTTGACTTACTATCTGTTGTATTTTGACATAAAAAGTTGTATTCTCCGAATATCGAGCAATAAAGTGACAAAACTTCATAGTGGACGTAGGCGATACGCCGAACCACTCTAAATTATTGTCTTTCGTGCAATTTATTTTTTTGTGACTTAGAGTTTTTGTTAGATAATCCTCATTTTCAATTTGATTTCTTCATCTATTATCTCTTCAAAAACATCCGAAGAGTGTTGCCCAATTTTGGTGCAAACAGCTGATTTGGTCGATCTATGGCATGGACAGTGAGGAGGCTTCGAGGAGTGCGATATGATGGTCTGTTCGTACGATGAACTTTGGGTCTTGATGTTATTAGATTTCGATAATCGCGACAATATGATGTTATGACAAAGCAGTTTCAGACTTCAGATTGCAGTATTTGGAGTTAGGTTTTGTGGTTGATATTTTCAAGACTTCGGATGGTAGCTCGATGGTGCATGGTGTTCGGTCCCAAGGTTGGAGGTTTGATGTCAAAAGGAGTCATGATGGTTTTCTATAAGGGTGGGTTATTTAGGGGTGACCCTGGCTAAAATGTTGAATGGTTTTATCCTGGAAATTGTTGAAGTAATGAGGAGGTTGAATACGTCTGCTAAGGGATTGTTGATACTCGGAATGTTTTCTATTGTACTTAGAGCAGGGGTATTATAGGGACATCGATGGGTACTTTGTTAAGTTACCTTAGATCACAATGTTTTCTATTGTACTTAGAGCAGGGGTATTATAGGACATCGATGGGTACTTTGTTAAGTTACCTTAGATCGCATGATTGGATCCATATACCTTGGACCAGTTGATTGGGTCAAGTGTCTAGCTTTAGACGGCGAGACACATATCTAGCTTTGAGCTATGCAATATGCAAGTACAATTAAAAACAAGATTTACCCATAAATCCTAGCAGTTGAAAGGTCATACAAGTTATTATATATCCAAAGACAAATTGAGTGATATTTAGTGCCGTTTAATGGAGTTTGTAATGGTTATTTTACTAGCCACCTGTCACTCTACGAATGTCACATGATGTATGTATTGTGGATAAGTATGCCTAAGCACCCCGACATTGTTCTTAGTATGGAGGACCCCTTATGATATTCATAGAGTATCATATTATGTTCGTTATGTGCTAACTCTTTGGATGCAAGGATAGGTCAGATATGATTCTTTGTACCCTCTGTTTCATATACTATACTTACTTTTATAGTATTTTGGGATTATTTATCGCTCACACCAGACTATTGTCTGATTTGAGGTTGTATGTTTTTCTTCTTATTACCTTGGGTGCTCTTAAATGAGTAGACCAGAAAGTAGGTATGAATTGGTAGATGGAGTTATGTAGATGGATTAGTATGAGGGGATGCTTTCTCATACTTATATTTTGGGCTTGTTATTATTATTCTGCCGTGTGACACTTTGGAGCCTTAACGGTTATTGACTTACTATTATTAGAGACAGTTTAACGTTTTAATTTTATCATTTGTATTAACTCTATTACTGGTTTGCACTATACGAGACTATATACTAAAATTCTTTACTTCATGTAGTTGTCACTATCACATCTATTTTATATATGTGATGACTATTATATTTTTTTATCTTGATACGCTATGAGATATACGATAGGTTATGTGATTGTGTGATGTTTTCTTTCTTTACATCACTTCTATTTTCTTTTTTTATTTTCTACTCCACTTCTTTACACCTTTCCTTTCCATTGACCATCGTTCGACATCGAACGGATACTCCGGTAGCTAATTGTTCGGTTATATGAGCATTAGAGATGTAGGATGGTCGTTACACGACCCAATTCGAAGTAAGGAATTTACAAGATTCTACAATAAGAATGATATAATCAAAAATTTCATCGGTGGCTCATCCCAAGGATGGTGGTGTCGTCGCCAACAAAACCATTAAGACTATCCTAAAGAAGCGGTTAGATAAAGCAAAACGAAATTAGGCAGAAGAACTACAACCTATGCCTTCGAGTTATATTGAATTTCTACTAAGACTACAATAGGACATACTCCATTTTCTTTGGCATATAGATGCAAAGAAATGCTTCCAGTTGAAGTTGAAATCCCATCCCATCGAAGGATTGCATATGCCTTTGATCCGAATCAAGAGCTAAAGAAAGGATCCCAAGATTCGATCAATGATTTGAGAGATAAAGCAACCGTACAAATGATCAAAAATCTACAAAGGATATCAAGATACTAAAACTCTAAAGTTAAAGGGAGATCATTTCAAAAAGAAGATTTGGTACTCTAAAATGTCATGGCAAATACAAAAAATCCAACAGTTGGACCACTTATACCAAACCGGGAAGGACCTCTTGTTATCCATGATGTAATCCCTCTAGGAACTTATCGACTAAGCCGACCTAATGGTAATGTAATAAAAGGCTAAGCATCTGAGACCTTATTTTCCTACAATGGACAAAATAAAGAAATTAAGACAAGTATATCTACGAAATTGATAATTAGGAGGAAGGAAGCGTTTGTTAAAATAAAGAAAAAACCTTTGATCCCACTACAAGGGCTTGGTCAAAGCATTATAAGTCGTCGGTTCTGCCTATAAGGCCTGACTACAGCACCTCCTAGAGGGAGGTCGAAGCAAACCTTTGGTCCTACCTATAAGGCCTGATTGGAGCACCGTAAGCCTTTAGTCCCACCTACAACGCCTAGATGGAACGCCTCTTAGAGGGAGGACAGAGTAAGCCTCTGTTTCTGCCTATAAAACCTGGCTAGAGCATTGAACAACCTTTAGTCTTGCTTATAAGGCCTATCCAAAGCACCTCCTAAGGAAGGACGATTACACCGACCAACAGCCTTCGATCTCGCCTATAAGGCTTGTCTCGAGCGCGTCCTAGAGGGAGGGCGGATTACACCAACCAACGGCCTTCAGTTCTAGCATCCCGTATCTGGAGGCCAAAAGCTAAGCGCTATAGATACTGGAGTCATATATAGTATTAACTTCTACTAACAAAATAAGATAATGCTAATGGTATCGATAATATCAGAATCATTGAATATGAATAAAATCACGGATTTCAAAAAACAACATTTTACTGATAACATTTTAGAACAATAATTCATATCCAAGTTACATAATCTCATTACGTTTTCCAGGTAAAGATCAATTATAATCATCACAAAAATACGCCAAAAGCGACATGTGACGATGCCCCCTGGTTGACTAAAGCAATATAATCATATCTAACTTCATATGCATAGCGAAAATAAAAAGAATAAACTGCAACTCCTAATTAGCTACCCGACGGCCACCTGCTCATCTCTGAAAGCTTTATTCGTCAAAACTAAAACATGTAAACCTCAACCCTCAGCCTACTCAAATCAATTTTCAGCACCGAGATTTTAAGGGAAAAACAAAAACTTCAAGCCATAAATAAAGCCTGGTGTGAATAATACTGTTACATCTTGGTTTACTGGTATTAAGTGAGACCACGCCGCTTAGCGGAACGAGTCCCCCTTACTAATATCCTCTTTAAAATATATACTTTGCAAATATTTTCCTACAACCAAACTGATTAATCAAACTGATTATAATAGTTGTAGTAGCAATCTCCGTTAAGCTTTAATTAGGTAACTAATGGACTATCTATCCACAAGTAATAAATAGACTATCTGTCCAAGAACTGGCTGACTATCCGCAAAATGGACTAATTGTCCGCAAATTGGACTAACTGTCCAAATAATTTTCTTAGGGTTAACTATCTTTCATTTTTTTCCTTGAAAACCTTTTCAAAATGATTTAACCTTTTACATCATACTTATACAAGGAAAATATATTCTTAGCTTTATTCTAAGCTATTTTTCCATGTTTTATATACTTCACTCAAAATAATGTTGAATTTTAATAAGGATTTCATATCCCCTTAAAATAAGTTAAAACACTTTTTAACTATATACTACTTAGTCAGTGCTGCCTAGTAGTATATTCGAAACCTTTGATTAAAAACTTTAAATAACCCTTTTGGAACCCTTGAAAGTAACCCTTTCGAAACTAAGTAAAACTCTTTACTTAACCTAGGCCGAAAAGCCAAATCCTCCCTTTCAAAACCATTGAGAAACCTTCCCTTCGAAAGCTTTAAAACATTAGACATCCTTCTTTAAAACCTTTAAACCATGCCTTTTGAAAATATTGGAAAAACCTTTCCTCTCAACGCTTTCGAAAAAACCAGAAAACCTTCCCTTTTGATTCCTCCGAAACCTTTGGGGAACCAGCCCTTCAAAACCTTTCTTTAAGATCCTTCAAAAGTAATAAAGCTTTATAACACAAACCTTTCGAAAGCATGCTGGTTCAATTTGAAACATGTCGAAACCTTTCGAAACCATTGAAAACCATTTCAGTCGAAACCATTTGGATTATGCCTTCAAGTAGAGCAAAAGGATCATAAATCCGTTAAAGTCGAAAGCATTCCTCTCGAAATCAGTCCTCAGCAAAGAAGTGATGGTGTTGAAACCTTCCCTTCGAAAGCATTGTAGAAGTTGCTAAAATTTAAAAAATAAAGTAATCCCTTCGAAACCATCTGGGTCGAAAGGAAGAAAGCAGCGGCCAAAAGGTTTCGACTTAGTCGAAAGCGGTCATTTAAAACAAAAGCGCAACCCAAATGAAACCATTTCTTTAAATCCATTTGACCTAGTCGAAAGCTAACCAATCCAAAAGCTACTTATTCGAAAGCAAGCAGGTGCATTTTTATTTAAAAGCAAAGTAGTGTTTCAACCCTTTCGGAACCCTGGGTTTCGCCCCCATACCTTTCGCCTATATCCAATTCACTACGCACCAATAATTGATACCTCGTGCATTGGTTTTCATAGAGTCAGAGGCGATGGTAAGGAGGTGAGTGCCTGGTGCTGAAAGCATCGAAAGAAAAAAAACCATGTAGATTAACCCTTTTTAAACTATTTCTTATATCAAACATGCCTTGTTTGTCAAATTGTGATTGGCTGCAAGTTTCTCTTTTCTAAAAGTATTGCCGGCTTTCTAGAATTAACAATTTGAATTTATTTACAAAGAACCCCTTCTCCTTTCATAATTTTATAAAACATTTATGTCCCTTAACTTAAATAATTTTTATACCCATTAAAACTCTTAGGAAAATTCTATAAAAATTCCAGAAAATCAATTTTAATATGTTTTCCAGCATATAATAATTTCTAGCCCAATACATTAATTATTTAACAATAAATAATTTTCAATCCAAAATAACATTTTCTTCACTAAAAAATTTATATAAAATCATCAATAAGTATATATAATCATTGCATCATTTAAAACATGGAAAATCATTGCAGCTAAGTTCGGGTTCAACTTAAAACTGATAACAAAGTAATAAAGATGTAATCATTATTCACCTTAGCTTTAGAGATTAAGGAGCTTGATATTTGAATGGATTTGATTTGATTTGATTTAGCTTCTTCCTTAGCTTTTCCTAATCTTCTTCCTCTTTCTCTTGTTAATAGTGGCTAACTTCAAGTCTTAAATTTTAATAAATGAAAATGAAAGTATATAAAGATACAAGGCCAATGGTTTAGGGTATAAGAATGGCCTCCTTCCTATTTTACATCTCCTCTATTTCGTTTAAAGCTTATTTTAATTCATTGGTTAAATGACACGGCTACCCCTTAATAAAAATCAAATCTCAATCCTCTAATCAACACATTATTTTATTTAATTTAACTAATTAAATATCTTAAATAATATTACCAAAAATATGGGGTGTTATAAACTCTCCTCCTTAAAGAATTTCATCCTCGAGATTACGATAAGGTACATAACACATCAATCAAAGAGGTAAAACATACCATTAGACAAGTCAGGATAAGTATCTCTAATCCTGCTCTCAATCTCCTAAATACAGTCCCTCTCATCATCACTCCACTGGACTTTAACTAATCTGACTGTCTTGGTTCTAATCCTCTTCTCATCTCTCGCAACAATATTAATCTACTTCTAACTATGGTCAAATTCGCCTCCACTACTAAATCAACTAACAAAGTTGGTGCCATAGTAATCTTCGGGTCTCTAACACACTTTCTGATATGAGAAACATGGAAAACATCGTGGACTCCTACCAAAATGCTCGATAATTTGACTCTATGCGAGCTACCTGATCCTCTCAACAATAGGAAAAGGTCCATCGAATCTTGGTGCTAACTTTCCTGGTTTTCCAAATCTAGTCACACCCTTCATCAGTAACACTTTGACGAAAACCTGATCTCCAACTGAGAACTCTTTTGCCTAAACAAAGCCTCCTTCATTCTTGCCTCAATGACCTCAATCTTTTCTGCAGCTTCCAGAACCAAATCTAAACCAAGAACCAACCTATCCCCGGTTTCTAATCAACATACAGGAGATTTGCATGGCCTTCCATACAAAGCATCAAACGGTGCCATCACAATACTAGTCTGATAACTGTTGTCATAAGAAAACTCGACTAAATGCAGATGGTCTTCCCATGATCACCCGAAATTTAATACACGAGCTCTTAACAAATCTTTCAAGACTTTATTAACTCTTTCCGTTTGCCCATGTGTCTACGAATGGTATGCAGTACTCATCTTGTGCCTGGTTTCTAAAACTTCCTGTAGACTCTTCCAGAACTCACTAGTGAATAAGGAGTCTCTATCACAAGCTATACTACTAGGAACTCTGTGCAGTCTAACTACAGCTTTCATAAACAACTTCGCTAAAAAAGGTGTCATTCTGGTTGACTTAACTGGAATGAGATGGGCACTCTTAGTCAGTCTGTCCACTATGACCCATATACTTTCATTTCCTCTGTTCGACCTTACAAATAGAATCTCATTTCCATACCAGAATATCTAATGGTTGAAGCAATCCACTCAGCTTATGATGTTTGGCTTTTACCTGCTGGTAGTTCAAGCACTGTTTTACCCATAAACTAATATCCCGCTTCATACCTTCCTTGAAGAAACTTCTCTATATATCTGATACATATTAGTTCCTCTTGGATGAATATTGAATTTCGAACGATGGCATTACTCCAAAACTTATTTCATTATGTTTCCTACACTCGGAACACATAATCTACCTTTCTTTCTCAACCATCCTTCTGGTCAAGACTGAAATCCTTTAAGTCATCACTCTAGGTTCCATCTCTTAACTTCCTAATCCATTCAGCTAACACTAGATCCTCCTCCTGTTTAGAAAAAATCCTTTCGATCATAACTGGTCGAACTTCCAAACAAGATAATTGTCCGTCGACGGAAATTCTATCGGTTTAGAAAACCGTCGAACGAATTTAAATTAAACATAACCGCAAGCACGGTGTACGAATGTAGCACGCGGCGAATACGGGTCGATCCGCAGGGAATTGATGATTTTAAAATTCTATTTAATCAAATTATACCAAAGTCGAAGAGGATTTGTTAACTAGAAATTATGAGGCTAACACTAGAAAATGTGATTCAAAAATTATTAGACTAAAGAACAATTTAGAGGCAAATCCACTCTCAAATTTTTTTAAATCAACAAACACATAATTTATGATCTCTAACTTTAATATTAAGTGAAATAATCATTGCATTTATCATAAGTATGGTTTGTTTATGTTATTAGTTAACATAACTCAAACCATCAAACTATCATACAACAATTATACCACTTACAATTCTCATGAAAAAGAAGCCAAAGCAAAAACTATTTTAAGTATGATCTATTTACTATTGTAACTAGTAACATAGATCATCAAATTTCATTTTTACTTTCATTTCATAATAAAAAATTAATTAGCAAATGTTGACGTAAATTGTGTTTATGTTGAGTAAGAATAGCTCATTTGCATAAGCAATATAAGCTATCAAACCCACTTGTATAAACTTACATCAAAATTCACATTCATGAAGCATAAACAAAGATATCATACATCATAAAAATGTTGAAATTACATAAAGTTAGAGAGCTTCATCACCCCTAAATTGAAGGGGTTTAGCTACTCATTTGTGGCATTGAAGCAACACAAACAATTTCAACATTAAAAAGAAAAGAGAATAGAAAATAAGCAAAGAAAGCAAAAGAGATTAGCTACTTACTACTTGCATAAATGTAAATCTAAGTTATGAACATAAAGGAAAAGAGAGAATAGAAATAAACATTAACAATAAAACAAAGAAAAGCATGTAGAAAAGAGAGAAGAAAGAGGCTTGGAAGCCATTTTTATTTCATAGAACATTGAGCTTACACTTTGATTTCTTAATTTCCTAAGTAAAATGAAAGAGTAGATGATAGTTTCATATACATAAGAGGGCTATATATACATGCATAAAACCCTAATTCTATTTTTAGGGGGCTACCTAAAATGCCCTTTAGGAAGTGTGGCCAACAAGTAACCATTAACTACTAATTAATCCATCATTTGTTTTGCATGAAGTTTTAACCTCCACTTAGTTGTCCATTAGCTCCAAATTGTACTTTTAGGTAAGTGGGTGGGGTCCTCCATGTTCATGGCTTGAATTATTTACCTCTTCTTTCCTTTGTATTCGTTTGTGCATGCATATATCTTCATATAATCATCTTCCATATGCATCCAAATTCCTATAAAAATTATCAAAAAATGTCCAAGTAAAAATTCTTATATTGACACATGCACAAAATGACCGTTTTGCCCCTGAATGAAGATGAAAATATGATGGTTGGAAATAATTTAATTTTGGTTTCAAACATGTTAAAATGCCCAAATATGATGATTATTTAAATAAAAAGAGATAAAATATGGATGTAAATATATGCACAATTACGTGCATATCAAATACCCCTACACTTATCTTTTTATTCGTCCTCGAATAAAGGAAAACTAAGATAAATCCGTTTCGTAGGGAGCACGATTGCATTGAGCTTATGCAACAAGCCGTTAAACCTCTGGGTGTCCCCAGTAGGACGAGTGTTGTCTCGTGAGGGTTTTCAGCGGATACTACCCACAAAATCCAAATGCAGGATGAAAATATTTACAAAATGCAAGATTTATTTACAAAGAGATGAATGCGAGTTTTTTAAAATATTTACAAATGAAGGATTTATTTTTAAATTGACACGAATAAGTCAAATACAAGTTTTGGTCATTTTCTTGAAAATTTTACTCGTCAAAATTTCCAATGAAAATCAAGTTGTCATAACAGATAGACCATAGTTTGGCTAGTTGTTTTAGTTGATAACACAATGTAATAATGAAATGGATCCTTCGTTGATTATCAAAGTTTATTAAAGTGGTATTTTCATTTCTTTTGAATAACAAGTTAAATCAAAAAGTTAAAATAGTGCTAGGATTTCAATTGCTTGCTCTCTCATTATTTGCAAGAAAAATTACACACCTAGCTCAGGTAAACTGAGGCCAGATATACCACCCATGCACTGCCTTTCGGGCTTATGTGAGGGGAGTACAAAGCATGGCGAGTGCACACACTTTCGTGCATACACCTATCGACCGTAGGTGGTTTTTATAAAGTCTGTTTTTTTTTGGGGTATGTATTCCATACATACATAACCGTGAGGACTTTTAAATGAGTATGAAAGCATATAACCAAAGATTCCAAGTAATTCACCCATGCATAACCGTGAGGACTTTTAAATGAGAGTGAATACTTTAGATGTTATTATTTTGTATTTTTTTTATATATTTTTTTTTATGAGAGAGAGAGAGAGAGTTTTGCAAAACCATCTTATCACCATTTAACTTAGAAGACAAAAATGTTATATCCTTACTTTAAATTTACCACTTTTTAAACAAAGATTTTCAATTAGAACATACTTCATAATTAACATAGATGAACCTTCCTATATACTAGTAAAACCATTGTTATTTGTAATCGAACTTTATTTTTATTTTTTGTTAAGACAAATAAATTTTCAAAAATTTCAATTTATTAACCAAAACTTATACTTATCCCATAGTGTTTCTTCAAAAATAAATCAAAATGGTAAAAAGAAAATGTTTTTTGAGATTTAGGAGTTTTGAGAATTTTTTTTTGAAGAAAATGAAAATTCAAAAATGCCATGAAAAACTAAAGAAAAAATGATAATGAGACTCCCCCCACACTTAATTTTGACTGTGTCCCCACAGTCGATGCATCATATAATGAGTGTAACGGGGAAAAATATGTACATATTTACAAACTGGGGTTAACATTCTTACTAGACGTAGCTTGGCTCATGAAGGATCATGAGCTCCTCCTCTTGGTTACCGGGAAATTCCAAGAAGGTTTTAACCGATGACCGTTGACTTTGAAAATCGATCCATCCTTTGGGTTTTCTATTTCTATGGCACCATGTGGAAAAACAGTTCGTACCACAAATGGTCCAGTCCACCTTGATTTAAGTTTCCCAGGAATAAATGAAGTCTCGAGTCATATAAAACAACTTTCTGGTTAGGCGAAATTTTTTTCCTTAGGATTGACTTGTCATGAAAAACTTTGGTTCTTTCTTTGTAAATTTTCTCATTTTCATACGCGTCATTCCTAAGTTCTTCTAGTTCGTTGAGTTGTAGTTTTCGATTTTCGCCAGCTTTTTCATGATCCAAGTTTAAGTTTTTTATTGCCCATAAAGCTTTGTGTTCAATTTCAACGGGTAAATGGCAAGCTTCACTGTAAACTAAACGAAATGGAGACATCCCAAGGTTAGTTTTAAAAGTAGTACGGTAAGCCCAAAGCGCGTCGGTCAATTTCTGAGACCAATCTTTTCGATTTTTATTGACAGTTTTCTCCAAGATTTGTTTTATTTGTCGATTTGAAACTTCAACTTGGCCACAAGTCTGAGGATGATACGGAGTGGATAACTTGTGGATTATCGAGTATTTTTTCATTAAAGTTTCAAAAGAGCGGTTGCAAAAATGGGTTCCGTTATCACTGATTATTGTGCGAGGTGTGCCGAATCTCGAAAAGATGTTTTCTTTGAGAAATTTCACAACAATTCTATGGTCATTGGTTTTGCAAGGAACGGCTTCGACCCATTTTGAAACGTAATCGACAGCGAGGAGGATATACAAGTTTCCAAAAGAATTTGGAAAAGGTCCCATAAAGTCGATACCCCATACATCAAAGATTTCGATCGTAAGAATGGGGTTTAAAGGCATCATATCTCGTCGAGAAATTCGTCCAAGCATTTGACATCGATCACAAGTTTTACAAAATTCAAACGAGTCTTTGAAAAGAGAAGGCCAATAGAAACCACACTGAAGCACTTTTTCCACAGTTTTTCAAGGACGGAAATGTCCACCGCACGCTTGATCGTGGCAAAACGAAAGAACACTCCTTATTTCATTATCCGGAATGCAACGTCGGATGATTTGGTCAGGACAATATTTGAACAAGTATGGATCGTCCCAATAGAAGTATTTCACCTGGGACATAAATTTGCATTTGTCCTGTTTGGACCAAGATAAGGGAGTTTGTTTAGTGACTAAGTAGTTCACCATATCAGCATACCATGGATCGATCCAAATTGAAAGAAGTTGTTCATCGGGGAAGTTTTCATTGATTGGAAAAGGAGATGGTGCATTCGAAAGACGAGATAAGTGATCGGCTATGACATTATCGGATCCTTTTTTGTCTTCGATTGTAAAGTCAAATTCTTGAAGTAAAAGGATCCAACGAATCAAACGGGATTTAGCATCCTTTTTAGCGAAGAGATATAGAAGCGCAGAATGGTCAGTGTAAACCATAATGTGTGAACCTATCAAGTAAGGTCGAAACTTTTCAAGCGCAAAAACGACAGCTAGAAGCTCTTTTTCGGTTGTTGTGTAGTTGAGTTGAGCGTCGTTCAAGGTCATACTCGCGTAGTAAATGACATGAAGGATCTTGTTGATGCGTTGTCCCAAGACAACACCAAAGGCAAAGTTCGAAGCATCACACATTATTTCGAAAGGAAGATCCCAATTGGGTGCGCAAATGATTGGGGCAGAAATGAGTTCGCTCTTAAGACGTTCAAAAGAAGAGATACAATCGGAGTTAAAATCAAAAGGAACGTCTTTTCCAAGAAGGGTCGTCAAAGGACGGGCCATTTTGCTAAAGTCTTTCACAAAACGACGGTAAAAGCCAGCGTGTCCTAGAAATGATCGAATGTCCTTAACAGATTTGGGAATGGGTAGATTTGCAATGACATCGATTTTTGCTTTGTCTACCTCAATGCCTCTATTTGAGATGATATGTCCAAGGACTATGACTTGTTTGACCATAAAGTGGCATTTTTCCCAATTCGAAGTCAAACGTTTTTCTTTACATCTATTCAGAACCAACTCGAGGTGATGTAAACACTGGGAAAAAGAATCACCAAAGATAGAGAAATCGTCCATAAAAACTTCTAAAAAGCGTTCAATCATGTCGGAAAAGATGCCAACCATGCATCGTTGGAAAGTCGCAGGAGCGTTACATAGTCCGAATGGCATACGTCGATAAGCAAGGGTACCGAATGGACATGTGAAAGTTGTTTTCTCTTGATCTTCGGGAGCAATTGGAATTTGGTTATAGCCAGAATAACCATCAAGGAAGCAGTAAAATTCATGGCCGGCTAAACGTTCGAGCATTTGGTCGATGAAAGGAAGGGGGAAGTGATCCTTACGTGTTGCGGCATTTAGTTTTTGATAGCCAATGCAAACACGCCAACCTGTTTGAGTACGAGTTGGAATAAGCTCGTTTGATTCGTTCTTGACAACGGTTAGGCCAGACTTTTTCGGTGCAACATAAATTGGGCTAACCCATGAACTATCGGAGATTGGGTAAATGATTCCGTTATCGAGAAGTTTAAGAATTTCATCACGCACTGCATCTTTCATTTTTGTATTAAGCCTTCGCTGCGCGTTACGAGTAGGCTTGGCTTCGTCGATTAAATGGATGCGATGTTGAACAAGAGTGGGACTAATTCCCTTTGTATCAGAAATCGACCATCCAATTGCTTCTCTGTTTTTCGAAAGAATAGAGAGTAACGAGGTTTCTTGATCAAGAGAGAGAGTTGCAGAAATTATGACGGGTAACGTTTCATCTTCACCTAAGTATGCATACTTAAGGTGATCGGGAAGTGGTTTGAGGTCCAACTTCGGGAGTTCTTTTATCAAAGAGTTGGATCGAGATTCGGACTCATCTTGAAGCGATTCAAAGGGAAGAGTGTATTCAATCTTGTTGGGAATTTCGGGAAACAACTTTTCGTACTCGGCTTCGCGTTCGTTGTTAAGGTCAAGTGTCTCGTTTTCAAAGTTTTCATGAATGGCACTAACTTCCAATGTTTCGTTATGAGGTTCATTCGATTGGCTTTCAAGATTGAAAATGTTAAGATCCAAAGTCATGTTTCCAAAAGAGATTTTCATTGATCCGTTACGACAATTGATTAAGGCATTTGAGGTGGCTAAGAATGGTCGGCCTAAAATCAACGGAATTTGAATCGAGGGATTCGTCACGGGTTGTGTTTCGAGAACGATAAAGTCAACGGGAAATATAAATTGCCCTACTCGAATGAGCACGTCGTCGATTTCTCCCACGGGCTTCTCAATGGAACGATCGGCAAATTGAAGCGTAACTTTCGTGGGTTTGAGCTCACCTAAGCCTAATTGTTCGTACACGGAGTATGGAATCAAGTTGACACTCGCGCCTAAGTCTATCAAACATTTGTTAATCGTCTTGTCTCCAATTGTACACGAAATCATAGGGCAGCCAGGATCTTTGTATTTAACGGGCATGGATTGGGACAAGACTTCACTCAAACTAGCGGCTAAGAAGACATTTTTGGGCACTTGAGTGTGTCGCTTTTGGGTGCACAAGTCCTTAAGAAATTTCGCGTAAGTGGGGACTTGCTGAATGATGTCAAGAAGTGGGATGTTCACTTTTACTTGTTTAAAAATTTCCAACATCTTTACCATTTGGTCCGAGTGTTTCTTTGGTCGAAGACGATGTGGAAATGGAACGCGATACTCGGTAGGCGGGTCTACTCGAGTAGAAGAAGAAGAATTTTGATTGTCGTTCGATTCGACATTTGGCTCCACGTTCTGTTCAGAGTCATTCGTTGTTTTAGAAGTGTCGAGAAAAGTTTTCGGTAAATCATTTGGATTAACGACTTGATTATCGATTTGTTTACCAGAACGGAGAGTTGTGATAGCATTCAACTGGGTGATGTTGCTATCTTGAACAACATGGGCTTGATTTGAATTTGCGTTTTGATTTCTGGGATTTGGAAGGGGCTGGCTTGGGAATGTTCCTCGTTCATGTTCACTTAAAGATGTGGCTAATTGACTTATTTGCATTTCGAGTTTTGCAATTGATTGGTTTGTGTTTTGCATATATGAAGTCAATGAATTTTGCAAATTGTTGTTTGATTGAAGGCTTTGAGTAGTTGCCTTAGCCAACGTTTCAAGAGTTTTCTCGAGTGAAGTTAAATGTTTATCGTCTTGGGGAGGATGAGCATAATTTGTTTGAAAATTTGATTATTGTGGTTGATTATGGGATGGACCCGCAAAGTTTGGTTGAAAATTGTTGGGCTGAAAGGGAGGATTCGAAACATTATTCGAAAATGCTTGAAAATTGGGACGAATCGTATTCGTGTTGGGATTGTTTTGGCTCCACGCAAAATTCGGATGATTTCTCCAACCAGGGTTGTACGTTGGAGAAAACGGGTCGTTTTTGGCTTTATTGAAAGCATTGACTTGTTCGATAGATTTGGGACACTGATCGGCTATTTGATTAGGATCATTGCATTTATAACACATCGGTTGGGAAGCTTGGTTCATTTGATTCGATGAGAAAACGTTATCGAATTTTTTAATCATTGCGTCGATCTTAGCTTCCAAAGCAACAGAAGATCCTATCGAGTGTGCACTCGATCGTGA
Source organism: Allium cepa (assembly GCA_030765085.1). Lineage (NCBI taxonomy): Eukaryota > Viridiplantae > Streptophyta > Magnoliopsida > Asparagales > Amaryllidaceae > Allium > Allium cepa. The sequence continues at coordinate 505,661,627 of CM060941.1, read as the reverse complement.
GTAGATTGATTTTTCGTTCGAGTGTTCCCATTGGGACGACTTTTCAGCGAGGTTTTCAAGAAATTGCCAAGCATCATCATGATGTTGGGCAAGAAAATTGCCTTGGCACATTGATTCGAGCATCGTTCGTGAGCTGTTTTCTAGTCCATCGTATAAGATTTGGCAAATCGTCCATTTTTCAAAGTTATGGTGTGGACATTTTATCAGAAGCTCTTTGAATCTTTCAAAATATTTTCCAAATGGTTCACCCTTGAATTGATGAAAATTTACAATTTCGTTTCAAATTCTACTTGTTTTTTCCAAGGGGTAGAACTTTTTTAAGAAAGCTTTTACAAATTCTTCCCATGTTTTAATTGAGTTCGAAGGTAAGCTGTACAACCATTTTTCAGTGTAATCTGTAAGAGCAAATGGGATTAATCGAAGTTTTATTCCGTCGTCGGAAAGTTGTTGGAGTTTAATGGTTGCACAAACTTGTTCGAATTTAGTCAAAAAGATGTATGGATCATCGTGCTCGAAATTGCCAAATTTCGGAAGTGCGGCAATATGGTTCGAGTGAATTTCGAAATGGTTACCCGTAAGGGCGGGTAACGTGATGCAAGATGGAATAGAAACTCTATCGGGAAAGATTCTATCCATAAGAGTTCGAGGGGCGTTTTCGTTCGCCATTTCAGGAGGATCGTCTGTTCGAGTTAAACGGTTTGTAGAAGGGTCGTGAGTCCAACGATTTGTTGTTGTGTCACGAGTCCAAGTACTCATGCACAAGTGAAAGTCGAGAAGAGAAAGGAGTTAGAATTGAGTTTAGGGAGTGAAAAAAGATTTGAAAACGTGTTTTTGTGTTTTTTTTTTGAATTTTTTTTTTACAAGGGAGAAAACTATTTAACAAGTGAGATTTATTTTCAAAAGAAAAGTTTGATTTTTATTTTGTTTTTGGTTTTTCAAATTTTTTTTATATGGTTTTGGTTTTGTATTTTTTTTTTTTTGAATTTTCAAATATTTACCAAAAAGATTTTTTTTAAGAAAATGGAAACTGATTTTTGTTTTTCAAATTTTTTTTCTTTTTGAAAAGATTATATTTTTTTTTGGATTTTTGTTTTTGATTGAATATTTTCAAAGGAAAGAAAGAAAAGGATTTTTTTTTTGAATGAAAAATCAAGTTAAAATTTACAATTTTTTTTTGGATTTTGGATTTTTTTAATTCTTTTTTAAATATGCATGAACTAATGCAACTAAATGAATGCAAAGGACTTAATTACAATTTTCTGTCCTTAGTAGCTCCTTACCCAAAATTGTACAATCACACTTTGTCTTAAATCAACAAAAATATTTCTCAGCCAGGTAACGGACAGGAGTTATCGGTGCACCACGAATCACCGTAGCAATGCAGCCGAAGGTTTAAGTACCTTCAGAGGAACAACCAGCATAATATTTACGTATCACCGTAATTTTTATAACTGGTTATTACTCTGCCGTAGCCTGGACACCAAGAAATAAAATCGTTCAAATAAAACAATTGTGAAGATACAATTCAGCCCTAAGTGAGCTCGTGACACCCTTAGGTCCAACGTCTAACCTTTATTATTAGTCAAATTCTACGATGAAATGCGTTTGTGGGCTAAGAAAAGGGTGATGAAATCCCTCACCTTATGTGAATTGGGGTATTGCCCTTAGAAAAGAAAACCAAGATGAGATGAATGCAAAGCAGAAATTAAACGTGAAATTACAATGCAACTAAGATGAAGTTTGTTTTTGTTTTTGGATTTTGAATATTTTTTTATATATATATACACAAATGCAAATGCAACCAACCAACAATGCAATAAAAAACAAGGAGAAATGTGCACGATACCAGAGCGTGTAGATTATTTAGCAATATTTTTTTTTAGCAGCGATTTTTCTTAGCAAAGCAAAGCAGTTTATTTGTTGGCAAACACTTTTCCCTTTTGAATTTCTACTTTGGCAACCTGAAATGAAGAACAAGATATATTTACAAATTTTTTTTTATATATATCGAACGAAATAAAACAAAGGAAAATAACACAACTGTTAAAATCAAAGGAAACAAAACAAAAGATTTTCAAACAAAGAAAAAAGAAACTTATTTGTTTTTTTTTTGTATATCAAAGGAGAAACTAAACAAAGTAAAATCAAAACTATTGAAACAAAAGAACCAAAACAAAACAAGTTTTTCTATGACAATTGTTTTTTTTTCCGTTAGAAATTAAACAAAACAATAAAAAAAAGACACGCTAAAATCAAACACTCACAAGCCCCAAAAAATTCAAAATCTTCACTAAACAAACTTTTTTTTTTTGAAAGGAAACTTGAAATTTTTGTGTTTTTTTTTATTTATTTTTTGAACAAACAAAAGAAGAGAATGGAAATTAAATAAACTCAAACATTTGTTTTTTTTTATTTAACAAACAATTCGCTAGGGCCCGGCCCAAAGAAAAAGAAAATCTGATACTTATCCCCAAACACAACCAGAGTCTCGTTCAAATCAATTCCAATATTTTCTGATCAATTCCAATCTCATTCGCCACAAGTTTAGAGAAATTCGTAAATCAGAGAAATTGCTTTGGAGATGTCGTTTCTGGTTTGAATGGAGTCCGAGGGGAGGAGTTGAGTCGTGATGGGTATTCGGTGATGACGGAGTTCTAAGGGATGGGTATGGGTTGTCTCGCGATAATTGTTCGAAGGGGCTGTTGTTCGTGAAGCGCGATGATGGTTTCGGTGAGTGATGAGTTCGCCGATGCAATTTGTTCGAAATTGGATTGGGGATTTTTGATTTTGGGTTGATGAAGGGCGACTAATTCAGGCGTTTATGGAAATGCGGTGGCTTACAACTTCGTGGTTGCTGGCGAAGTGTTGTCGGTTGGTGTTGAGTTGTTGCTGCTACTTGATGTCGATGATAGTAGCTTGGTGTGTTCGAGCCAAGGCAGCAAGAAGGCAGCAATAATTGAATTTTGGTTTTAAACATGTTAAAATGCCCAAATATGATGATTATTTAAATAAAAAGAGATAAAATATGGATGTAAATATATGCACAATTACGTGCATATCAATAATATAACGGTCTCTCCACTAGACCCAGCCTCGGATCTCCACTGGACTCTACAAGCTGATAAGGCTTCTAAATCTCTCCACTTGGCAAACATCGCTAGCACTGCATTTTGATATCTCCTGCTAAGTGCATCTGCAACCCTGTTGCCTTTTCCTGGCATGTACTCAATCCTAAAAGCATAAGCAACGATAAACTCTAACTACCTCTGTTGTCTCATGCTCAGCTCCTTCTGAGAGAGAAAATACTTCAACGACTTATGATCTGTATATAACTCCGACCTCTTTCATAAAAGGTAATGTTTCCATACCTTCAATGCAAAAATCACTGTAGCTAATTCCAAATCATGCATCGGATATCTGACCTCATGCGGTCAAAGCTGTCTAGAAGCATAGGCAATCATTTTACCTTTTTGCATCAGCATAGCTCCAAACCCTGTTCCACACGCATCTGTATAAACCACTAAATCCTAATTTCCTTTCGGAACAACCAGCGTAGGTGCATGGATCAATAAGTGTTCCAAATTCTGGAACGCTTCTTCACACTTATCAGTCTATACAAACTTCACATCCTTTCTTATTAGCTTGATCATCGGTGTTGCTATCCGCAATAAATCCTTAATGAATCTTCGATAATATCCAGCTAATTCAAGGAAACTCTTTATCTTAGTTACTATCTTGGGTCTCTTCCATCTATTCACCACTTCAATCTTAGTTGGACCTATTTACAACCCATTCTCTAAGACTATATGGCTAAGAAACTTCTTCCAGAAATGACACTTTGAAAACTTCGCCTTTAGCTGATGCCGCCTCAGCATCTCAAGCATAACTCTAAGAGGAACTTCATGCTCCTTATCATCTTTAGAGTATATCAAGATATCGTCTATGAAAACCAACATGAGCTTATTCAATTGCTCTTGAGAACCCTGTCCATCAAATCCACAAAGAATACCGTCACATTAGTTAGTCCGATCGGCATAACTAACTATTCGCACGATCCATATCTGATCCTAAACGCCGTTAAAGGTATACTATCCTTTGCTACTCTGAGCTGATGGAAACCTATCGCCAAATCCAACTGGGAAAATACCTTGGCTTCACTCAACTGATCGAACAAATCATCAATCCTTGGCAATGGATATCGATTCTTTATCGTCTTCTCATTCAACCTATGATAATAGAAACATAGCCTTAACGATCCATCCGGCTTCTTAGCAAGCACTACGGCTGCTCCCCAAGGTGAACTACTCGGTCTGGTAAAAGATTTACCTTCCAGGTCCACTAACTGCACCTTCAACTCCCTCATATCTGTAGGGGTCATCATGCTTGGCAGCTTACTCACCGGTTCTGCTTTCAGAACCAAATCTATCTGAAACTCAATAGCTCATTTCGGTGGCAATCCAACTACAAGGTCAAAAACATCTATGAATTCTCTGACCATAAAAACTCAATTCAGCTCATCTTCCAACTCCATAACACCCAATAAGGCATTCACCTCACTATTAAGGCTTCCTATGGTATAAACAATCCTTTTTCTACAATCAGGGTGCCTAAGCAATATTTTCCTGTCATGCCAAAATATCCTAGCATCGTAATCACTTAATCAATCCATACCAATAATAATTCTGAACCCCACAAATCAAACACATGCAAACTGCAAACAAAAGCATAACCTAACAAATCAAACTCTAACTGGTCACATCTCAACCCTAGAGTTGTATACCCTCCTATTGGATTCGCAACCTATAAGGAAGTAACTAAATATGTGGGTTCTAGATTAAGCTTATCTATCAAACATCTGGATATAAAAGAATGCGATGCACCAATATCAATTAGAACACTAACAGACATACCATGAATTTGAAGCTTACCTCCAAAAACTGCCTTTCTGTTCTCCTAAGTTGTTGGCTTTGAAGTAGCAAGCTCCAATGCATACACCTTTCCCTTTCCATCCTTAGCGAGCTCCTTGCATTAAATCTTATAGTGGCCAATCTTGTCGTAGTTGAAGCACCTGACATTCTTCTTCCCAGCCATCTTCTTTGCCTTTCCAACACAACACACATTAGAAAAATGCCCCTTCCTATCGTACTTAAAACAGACAACCTCAGACCTCCCTTTCTTAGATGCTCTACCCTTCTGAGCACCCTTCTTAGGATAGAATTTCCTTTTTTGACTCTGCACAACCTGGACCTCCTTAGCCTTACTCTTCTCTAGAGAGTCAAGTATCTCCTCATGCCTTAAAGCCATCTCTACTGCAAATCAGGAGGATCTCTAATATGAGATAATGTAGCCATTAATAACTCAGCCTTCAACCCCTTGATAAACTTGTCACTCCTCTTCATCACCGTATTCATTGAAACATACCCATATCTGGCCAACTTCTCAAACCTTCGAGCATACACCAGAACAGACATGTCTCCCTACTCCAATTCAGCAAACTTTATGGTTAGAGCCGATTGTGCCATCGTAAACATGAACCTCTCCTAGAACCTCCGCTTGAAATCTGTCAATATCAAGGTTTCCTCATCCACACCAGCCGTCACACAGTTCCACCAAAACAAAGCTGCTCCCTAAAGCTGTCTCGAAGCAAGCCTCCTTTACTGCTCATCATCAATCCCCAAATTTGCAATGATTTTCTCACAGTGTAGCAACCAATTCTCGACCTCTGTAGCATCCTTTGTTCCTAGAAATGGCTTCCGCCCAAGCTTAGCGTGATCTCCGCTCATCTTAGCATAATGGTTAACTACCAGAACTTTCGAAACTCCTTCCCCAGCAGAATCTCCTTCCACCACTCCAGCAGCAATCCCAGCTTGATCATGTTAACAAAAAACTGGTACATAGCATAAGTCCACTTGCGGGATTCCAGCACCCATATTCTCTGCTTATGCCTGACCTTGGGTCCTCCTCGCATTAGGTCTGGCATTCCCATCGGTGCCCTCCCCTCCTATTTTAACTCTTCCTCTTCTACTATCCATATATGTATTCAAACCTTATAAGATGTAGAAAAATAAAATAACAAAGATAATAGACTAGAGATAAAGCATATACTTATGTATAGCAAATACAAGTACGTTACTATAGCTTTATACCATACCCCAATCTTACTCTAATTCCTTAAGATTATGTTTTCAAAAATCATCTTTAATTAAAGTCTTTCATAAACCTATGCTCTGATACCAAGTTGTAACATCCCGTATTTGGAGGCCAAAAGCGAAGCGCTACATGTGCTGCAGTCATCTATAGTATTAACTTTTGGTGACAAAATACGGTAATGCTGATGGTATCCACAATATCAGAAGCACTTGAATAAGAACAAAATCACAGATTTCAAAACACAACAATTTAATGATTACAGTTTCAAAAAAATAATTCATATCAAGGTTACATAATCCCATAACGTTTGCCAAGTAAAGGTCAATTATAGTCACTACAAAAATATGCCATGAGCGACATATGACGATGCCCCTTTAGTTGATCAAAGCCATATAATCATATCTGACTTCATATACACCAGCGGAAATAAACAGAATAAACTGCAACCCCTAATTAGCTATTCGACAGTCACCTACTCGTCTTTGGAAGCTTTATTCGTCAAAAACTAAAACCTATAAACCTTAACACTTAGCATACTCAAATAAATTTTAAGCACACGAGAGTTCAAGGAAAAAAAACTTCGAGTCATACGTAAAGTCTGGCGTGAATAATACGGTTGCATCTCGATTTACTGGTATTAAGTGAGACCACGCCGCTTAACGGAATGGGTTTCCCATCAACGGTATCCTCTTTAAAACATATATTTTGCAGATCTTTTCCCACAACCAAGCTGGTTAATCAAACTGATTATAATAATAATAATAATATCGATGTCCGTTAAGCTATAATCAGATAAATAATGAACTATCTATCCACAAGTAATAAATGGACCATCTGCTCGAGAACTAGGCTGACTGCCTGCAAATTGGACTAACTGTCTGAATCATTTTCTTTGGCTTAACTAGCCTTCATATTTTTCTTTGAAAATCTTTTAAAATTGATTTAACCTTTTAAATCATACTTATACAAGGAAAATATATTCTTAGTTGTATTCTAAGCTATTTTACCACGTTATATATAATTTACTCAAAATAATGTTGATGAATTTTGACGAGGATTACCTATCCCTTCAAAATAAGATAAAAACCCTTTTAACTTAAAAACACTTAGGTTGTGTTGCTTAGTAGTATATTCGAAACCTTTGATTAAAACCTTTTAACAACCCGCTTGAAACCCTTGAAAGTAACCCTTTCGAAACCAAATAAAACCCTCTATTTAACCTAGGTCGAAAGGCCAAATCCTCCCTTTCAAAACCATTGAGAAACCTTCCCTTCTAATGCTTTAAAACATTAGACATACTACTTTAAAAACTTTTAAACCATGCCTTTCAAAAACATTGGAAAAACCTTTCCTCTTAACCCTTTCGAAACAATCAGAAAACCTTCCCTTTCGACTTCGAAACCATTGGGAACCAACCCTTCAAAAACTTTCTTTAAGACCCTTCAAAAGTATTAAACTTTTGTAAATAAAAACCTTTCTAAAGCATTTAGGTTCATCCTAAAACATATAAAAACCTTTCGAAACCATTGAAAGCCATTTCGGTCGAAACCATTTGGATTATTCCTTCAAGTAGAGCAAAAGTATCAGAAACCCATTAAAATTGAAAGCATTCCTTTCGAAATTAGTCCTAAGTAAAGAAGTGACGGTGTCGAAACCATCCCTTCAAAAGCACTGTGGAAGTGGCCAAATTTTAGAAAATAAAGTAACCCCTGCGAAACCATCTGGGTCGAAGGAAAGAAAACAGCAGCCCATAGGTTTCGACTTAGTCGAAAGTAGTCATTTAAAATAAAAGCACAACCAATCTAAACAATTCTTTAAATCCATTTGAACTAGTTGAAAGCTAACCAAGTCGAAAGCTACTTAGTCGAAAGCCAGCAAGCGCATTTTTATTTAAAAGCAAAGTAGTGCTTCAAACCCTTCGGAACTCAAAGTTTTGACCCTACATCTTCCGCCTACATCCAGTTCACTACATACCAGTTAACTGATACCATGTGTATTGGTTTTGATAGAGTCGAGGGAGAAGTTAAGGAGGTGAAAACCTGGTGCCGAAAGAATTGAAACGATAAAAACCGTGTAGATTAGTCCTTTTTAAATTATTTCTTTGTACCTAACCTGCCTTGTTTTTCAAATTATGATTAGTTGCAAGTTTCTCTTTTCTAAAAGTATTGTTGACTTTCCAGAATTAACGATTTGAATTTATTTACAAAAAGCCCTTCCTCCTTTCATAAATATATAAAACATTTAAGTCCTATACTTTAAATAATTTTACATACCCAACTAAACGCTTAGAAAAATTCTACAAAAATTCTCGAAAATCATTTAATCTGTTTTCCAGCATATATTAATTTCAGACCCAAACCACTAATTATTTAACCATAAATAATTTTTAATCCAAAATAACATTTTCTTCCCTAGAAAATTCATATAAAATCCACATGAATCTAGAAAATTCTAAAAACTGAAACCTATTTCCAAAATATTTTGATCTTCGTAAAAATTCGCAAGGCGTTTGGATGTCATTTAATAGAGTTTTCACCTTAAAACATATCATAAAATCAATATAAACATGCATAAATCATTAATAAATATATATAATCATTCCATCAATCAAAAACATGGCAAATCATTGCAAATAAGTTCGGACTCAACTTAAAACCAAAAACAATGAAATAGAGATGTAATCATTAATCACATTAGCTTTAGAGATTAAGTTGCTTGATATTTGAATGGATTTGATTTGATTTGATTTATCCGCTTCCTTAGCTTTTCTTAATCTTCTTTCTCTTATTAATGGTGGCCGGCCTTAAGTTTAAAATTTTGATAAATGAAAATGAACATGTATAGTGATACATGGCCGTGGGTTTAGGGTATAAGAATGGTCTCTTTCCTATTTTACCCCTCCTCTATTTCATTTTAACTCTTATTTTAATTCATTGGTTAAATTGCACAGCTGCCTCTTAGTAAAAATCAAATCTCAATCTGCAAATCAACACATTATTTTATTTTATTTAACTAGTTAAATATACAAAATAATGTTATCAAAAATATGGGTTGTTACATCGATCCTGCATATAAGGCCTGTCCGTAGCACATCCTAAAAGGAGGACAGGTTACACCAACCAATAGCCTTTGGTCCTTCCTAAAATGGTCTAGCCAGAGCATCGACCAGCTTTCAGCCTTGCCTATAGAGTATAGACATGGCAAGTTTATATAAGGAAGTCAATCAAACAAGTCTTATTCCTTCTCAAGGATTGACCAACGTAACCTTTTAGAGGAAGTTCAATCAAGCGCGATCAACCTTGCCACAAGGAAAAGTTAATGCTCCCTTCAAAAGAAGGGTCAGATAGATTCTCACCCTCATTCGACAAAGAAAAATCATCAAGTTATCATCTAAAATTAGAAAAAACCCAGATCGAGGGAAAGTTATTTGCTTTGAAACATCAATAAGGATAATGATATTTAAGTGAATCATTAACTATGTCATTCAATCTAGGAAGATAAGAAGTCAAATCGATCTGCATCTTTACCAAATTTGAAAGGATTCGTCTGAAATCCTACAAATTCGATATTTATTCCAAAAGCGAATTTTAAATTAAGTTTCAGGGTTTCAAGATCAACAAGAAAAAGTTTCACAAATTTCTTTAGCATATACAAAACAAAATGATCAATTTAAGAAAGAAATAATTTCTTGAAATTATGGAAGTCGTCATCATTTACTACATATTTTTTCAAAAGAGTAGGATTTAAAGAAATACCTATAAGAAGTAAGAGATGGAAAGGTAAGAAGATATTTGGTTTTACACTAAAGTGTAAAAATCTTCTTTTATGCAAGGAGGGAAGCAAATTTTATTCATATGTTTTCTAACACTATGCTAGAGGAGTTATCAAGTGAAAAGAGGCAACTAGGCCAATAGAAAGATATGGAAGCATTAAAATAGAAAGAGTTATCAAACCTCTAATAATTTTGTATCGAAGAAGTGTCGAGCTTATAATTTAACAGTGTCGAGCCTTTAATATAAAGATAATTGGCGATCTTGTACTCAAAAGATGAATAACTTGAAGGAATCAGTGAATGCTTGGAGTTATCAAGTTACAAGAGTTGTTGAGCTTGAAGATAGTAAGGTTGACAAGTCTTATAACCATAGGAGGTGGCATCAAACCTCTAAAACCATAGGGGTTGTCGAGCATCTAAAGCAGAGGGGGATGTTGACCGTTAAAACCATAGGAGTTGTTGAGCATCTAAAGCATAAGGTAATGTCGAACTGTTATGACCATAAGGGTTGTATAGCATCTAAAGCAGAGAGTGATGATGAGCCACTAGAACCACAGGGGTTGTCAAGCATCTAAACCGGGGGGTGATGACGAGTTGCTGCAACTATAGGGGTTGTTAAGCATCTAAAGTAAGAAGTGGTTACGAGCCTCTATAAGAGATTGTTGTTGAATTTACAAAACAGGAGTTGTCGAGCCAGGGTACCATAAACGATCAGCGGGTCATGATAAAAGAAAGGATATCGGATCACTAATAACAGATAATAATCAAATCGATAGCTATCGAGTCTCTAAGTAAAGGATAGCTATCATGTCGATAACTATTGAGTCAAATACAAACTTAGGGGAGCAAGAGATATCGAGCTTCTACAGCACAAAGGTTGTTAAGCCCAAGGTTGTCAAAGATATAAAAGGGGTATTGAGATTCTAAAAACGGTGAGCTTCTACGATGGAAGAAGGGATGTCAAGATGGAAGAAGGGAAGTTGAGAAAGGGTGTCGAGCTTCTATAAAGGAAGTGTTACTGAGATGGACTAAGTGGTGCCCTCGGATCTCAAGCCAGGACCCGGGACAGTCATCCTGCATGATTGACACTACTATAAATAGAACATCCTCCATCACATTAAAGGGGCAAATCAATTTCTTTATCTACTTCTCAATTACAGGTTTTAAACCCTAAATCAATTTAGGGATTCTAAAGCTTATTGTAACCGTTGAACTTTTTGCAAATAAGGACTTGGACATTTAACTTCAGATAGCATATTTCCATTGTACTTGCCTAATTGGCTATTTGTGTCAACGGATAAGCATACGACTTTATCTTTGGGCTTGGACTTGAACTTGGACTTACATATTATTAACTTATGCAAGGCCACTTAAGCCTTTATTCAAATTAAACTTGAATTTACCTTTCATATTAACTGTTTTGCTCATTGAACATAAGAATAAACACTATTGCATATTTATATGACTCGCCTATTTTACCATTAAACACATGACTTTGAAATTTTAAACAACTTTATGATTATATCGAAACCGAGGGCTATTAATAGGACATTTTCGAATAAGACCACCTCGTGCAACACCTTGGATGTTGAGCCAATTTTTGGTTTAACAAGTATACTAATACCTCCTTTGTTGGATAGTAAGAAATACAATTTTTTTAACAATTCAAATCAGTTAATCAATATATTTCTACTACAATAAAATAAACTAATTCCATTCGAATAAGCGGTGTTACAATGATGTGTTTTAAAATGAATGACAAATACATCATTTTTTATAAACACACTTTATTAGCATCTCCACTTACAACTAATAACCAGAATTTAAATGAGTTACTTATCACTTATTATTAATTAATTTTTATGTACATGACAAATGATTTGTTTCCTATTCAGAAAACATATCACCAAATGTATATATGAACCAAAACATAATTATAATTCAATATGTACCTTTTGGGTATATTTTGATTTTATATTTTATATTTTGAATGGCATATAAGCAAGGTTCACTTAAGCACGTCATTAAGTATCAAAAATGATGAAAAATATAAAGAAAATAAATTTTACTTGTAGTCCTTGGCCATGAGAACCGATTGGTCTTGCAAAGTCATTTTTTGTTTGATTTAGCATACTTGAATTTTCCATTAGCTGTTTTTAGCCGAGTGGCCACGAAAACTATGTAACAACCCATATTTTTAATGGTGGGATATTTAAATAATTGAATCGTTAATTAATTGACGGTCCTAAAAATATGATTTTTCACATATGATCGAATCATGACTTCAAACTACTTCCTTAAGTTCGTATCGACGTTGCAAATTGAAATGAGTAAAAGGATTGCTATATTTAGAGATCGAACATTAAGATGGTCGGAATGGTCTTGAAAAGCATGAAATTATCATCCTAGAGTGCTATCTCGGATAGTGGCGAAATTTATACCATTAAAAGTGAAAAAATAAGGTAATGCACGTAGACGAGTTTCATGATGACCAAATGCATCGTTTGATCATACGAGATCAAAACGCGTGATTGTTTTATTTGAGAAATTAAATAAAACAAATTATAACATTAATATATAATATCCAAAACCCTTATCCAAACTCTCCATTTTGATTAGCCGTGTACTATTCCATTCTAGCTCCACTAAACATGGCCACCACTCTTTGCTCATTTCAAATATCAAATCCTGGCGATTCAAGCCATTAAGCCAAGCTCGTTTAACTCATCTCAAGGGAAGCTTCATGCTTATGTTAACATTGTAGGGTGCGACACATTAGAGCCAAACCCGAACTTGGCGAAAGCGAACTAGGGTTTGACCTTGATGGAGCTTGAAGCAACAATCAGTGAATCAAATATTACTGTTGGGTTTCTCATCGCAAAATACACCTCTTCACCAGGTTTTAGGAGCCCAATGCCCTTTAGAATTCACATCCATGCATTGTACTACCCAAGGACAATCAGATCATAATTCTTAGGGCAGGCCGAGCTCTATTTTGTCAGGTCAGTGGCATAGAGATCGAGTAATGGGACGGTTTGGCCAAGGAGACTCATGATTTCATCCAGTATCGAGTGAGAAATCAAGGTTAGAAGTTTTGGCTATGGATTGATACATGAACAGATGCACGAACAGTCAAATAGACTTGGGGAAGAAAGCTCTAATGAGGGTGATTAGTCTAATTAAATTGTACTTAGAGTTAGCTAATTATTATATTATCCCAAAAGCTTATACATTCCTTATCTTTTGCATACGAGGTCCGTTTTTGATGTCGTTTCTTGCATTGCGCTCATGATAAAGAGCTCTATGACTTGGTGATGATTTGGCTAGATTCGGTTGAGGTGAGTGATGTTATCTCTCACCATACTATGATTTGGTTAGCGTATATTGATCGAACGCTCACATGATGGAGACTCAGATGATGTGATATAGTTTCGTGCATATCAGTTGAATGCATAAATGATGATAACTCAAATGGACACGATAAAAATGCAAAGAAGTACTAGTGTGCTTTGATTGATCTAAAGATTAAGGACGATTGCTTTGGATATGTGCTTGGGACTCCAAGGAAGATTTTGGATGCTTTCATTTGATTCATATTTAACCATTTAAAATACATAACCAAAGTGCTTGTTATCGACTACTTGGAGTGGTAGATATCTACCACTATTAATGATGGCCGCTTTTGCCAATTTTGACATAGACGATGGAGTGGCTTTGTCGAGCAAGATGTGATAGTTCTTTCGTTTGACGTTTGATGTTGGTGGTACTACTCTTCGACGGGTGGTTTTTAAGGTGAAGCGAAGATGCGACATGATAACTCCATGATTTGACAATGATGATTCCATGATGGGAAGTGACGGCTTCAATGGTGAATAGTTGTACTTCAGGATACATAGTAGCTGGATGGGTGGAACAATCGAAGGAAGGTTACGGGATGTAGGATGATGCGTTATGACTTATGAGGTTGTTTAGAGTAGTTCCCAACTACTATGACCTCAGACAGGAGTTGTAAGGATAGTTCCAAGATGAGCACTACTACATACGACGTGTGCAAAGGGAACACTGATGTTCATATGTTTCGATGTGTATTCATAAAGCAAGGGTATGTGAGGACGCTCACTTAGGGTGGTGAGGTCCCCCAAAATGTATGATGTTTAGATCTATTGTGCCCTAGACTATGGTGATGGTAGTTTAGTTCATGGCTAACAAAGAGGCATGGGTTTGACTGTTGAGAGACTGGGATGTTGAGTAGTCCTTGATAGGGTAATGAAGTCTACGAGTATCATATATCCAATGCACTGAGTGAGTAAATGTGAGAATAGATGATGGATGCCATGTTTGTTTAACTTTTTCTATCACCTTAGGGATGTCACACGATGTAGATATTACCAATGTCGATATTTGGACATCCTTAGTACTTTGATGTATAGTACACAAATGATAGCTATGATAAAGTAGCATATATCTTTTATATGTGCTAACTCTTTGAATACAGGGACACGTCATGTATGATTCTCCATACCCTCTGTTCCGTACACTATATTAACTTTTATAGTACTTTGAGATTGTGTTTTACTCATACCAGACTGTTATCTTACTCGAGGTTTTATGCCTTGTTTCATATCATCTCGGGTACTCTTAAATGAGTAGACTATATAGCAGGTGTAAACAACATTTGGAGCAGTATAGATGGACTAGCAGAAGGTGATGCTTTCTCATATTATATTTTGAGTTTATTATTGTTTATTACGCTGTGTGACACTATGGAGCCTTGATAGTGTTGACTAGCGATTGTTAGAGATAGTTTATTGGTTGAGTTTATTTATCAGATTTATAAACTCTTTTGTTGTATCGCATAACTATATGAGCCTGTGTCTATGATTATGTGGTTCATATAGTTATTGTTGCCTCATCGGTTTTATATCTATGTTGACAATTATATTTTATCTGATGCATTGTGCGGTATATGACAAGTCATGTGATTGTGTAATGTTTTAAAATTTTCCCTTTCTCTTCTATTCTTTTCCATTCCTCATTTTTATTTATTTTCCCCATTTCCAATTGTCCTACATCGCTCGGATGCTCCAAAAGTGTACTATTTGGTTATATGAGCATTGAACGTGTAAGGCGGTCGTCTCATTTGGTATCAGATCTTAGGTTAAATGATTAACGTAAGTTGATACTATGATCCAGTAGAGGTAGGGTAGAAGTTGTCATAATAGAATGGATCAAGAGTGTACCTATATACGAGAGATTGTTCATTTGTTATATATACTTTTTCAAAACTATATAGTAGTATATATAGTTTACAAGTTGTATTGCCAGCACAAGTACCATTGATGCAGTTTTTTGGAGAGACTGGTCATTCTTATTACAGAATAGGAGTGATCTAGCATACAAAAAATGCCGGTTTTGACTCCTTCTCCATAGTTGAGGAGTGGGCAGGATCAGGAACCACTAACCCTGATTTACATAATATGTTCACAGAGATGATGCGACTTATTATTCTAGAATGCCCACATTGCTCCATATGATTTTTGTGCTCAAGTGCAAAAACCTAGAGTCGACTTTGCAGAGCAGCATAAAGACTATGTGAGTCAAGGACGCCGACTGTTCCTTGGAATGAAGTCGACTATTGAGATGAAAAATGGGATGATATTTGCTAAAGGATCTTCGATGACTTGGAGTTATATGATGCAATGAAGTAGCACTTGACCTCTAGTTGACTCCAGGGAGAAAAATGGACTAGTGGAGTACCCCTATAGCTTCGATTCCAGAGGATCATTTTAATTAGGATCAGTTCATAGCTCGCATCGAAAAGGAATTTGTCTCGACTTTTCAAAGTTAATGTTGCTTAAGAAGTTTGTTGGTTTGAAGTAAAGCGAGACTTCTGTGTCGGCGTATATGACCGAATTCGATATGCTGTCGAAGTGCGGTCTATCTTCCATTAACACTCCACACAAGAAGGATAGAAATTTTATCATTGGGTTGAGTGATCGTCTTGAAAAATTATTAATGAGTCACATTGACAAGAGCTTCTACAAGTTGATCGAAAAGGCTATATGATGAGAGGGCTTGTACCCAGTTTAGAAGGATTTTCCTTATATAAATAAGTAGGAACAACCGTGGAAGCATATGCATTGAATTCCCTTATGATCTCATCAAGTGCTCCATTGGTGAATGAGAAGGGTAGTGGCAGCACCACTTGAGTATGCTTTCCATTTATGGTGATTCCATATGTGTTTTGCTACCCTACCTTTTGGACAAGGCTGGGATACCAACAAATTGGCTAAAAAGGATGGATATCAGGATTTGAGATCGATTCGAAACAAGGCTGTGATCGATACCGTCAAAATTAGTCCGGGCTCCAATCAAGACGATATCGATTAGGAATGATAAATAAGGCTCGATGAGGCTACATTTCAAATTTCAAGTTAAACGGAGTTCGTATGCTCATGTTATGGATGGATCAATATTAAGAAAATCAGTTCAAATCGATGCCTTCGTACCGATAGAAATGGATGTGGAGAGTGTAATTCGGATCGATGCTCGCTTCTGTATTGATCGAAATAGGTATGGATATGGACAACACACTTAGCACTTTGCTTCGGATCGATAGGTTATCGTATTGATGCTATGCGCATCGATTAGATGGATAAGGCAAGGCATGTCGGCACACTTCTTATCGATCAAAGCCTGAATTGATACGAAGGAAGCAAAACTTGGAGGGGTATGGACTTGATGGATACGAAGACATGTGCATCCTAGAGCGGCATCAGATCGATACAAAGAGAGGAATTGGGATCGATACGAAGGAAGGAGCGTAGGAAGGATACGAAAAGCAGTAAGGGCTCATAGGCTATTTCGTATCGATCGCATTTGTATAGATCGGTACGAAGGAACCAGTCAAGGACAGGGCACTTAACATAGATCACCACATGGAACTCCGATCGATATGATACTGCCAAGATGGAATGCAATACTTTGATGGATGCAAAAGGCATGGATACGGCGTACGGATACGAGATATGATGGATACAAAGCTTTTGACGATACGAAGGTTTCAGCCTACATTGGCAAAGGCAATCTTGGATCAATCATAACTCTCAAACAAGTCCAAATGCTATGAAATTTTCAGAAAAGCTTTCTTACTCACTCAAGAACGTCCTTGATCGATCTCAACTCCATTTGGCCATTTTTGGGTCGATACGAAGGCAGCATGGATCGATCCCAAATAACCTCAGATCGATCCGGCGGGCCCACCTACGCATGAGAAATGGAATTCCGAGTTTTGAGAGAGATATTTCTAGATTTGCTCCTACAAATAGAAACTCTACGGCAACTAAAAGAGAGATCTTCTTCTTCTTTTCTAGGCCAAACTCTGCCATTTTGGTTATTCAAAGGATTTGTAATTGTAATCAGTATAAAAGGAACAAAAGGGTCAATTCAAAGTGGATGTAGGCCGAAGATAGCTGAACCACTATAAAACTCGTGTCTTTTCTCACTTTGATTCATTTTATTTTTGTTATTTCTTTAGTTTTGCTCTCTACATTTTCTGGATCTATAATCTGTGATTGGATACTGATGATTTGTGTATAAACAATGGTGTTTTCACGACATTTATGGTTTGTGACCAATTTGGTGCAAACACTTTGGTGCTTCCACTAAGAAAGCTAGCACTCAGGGATTTGGCAGCTTAGATTTTGGATCTGAAAGCTTAGGAACTCAAATTCTAGGATGCAATGGCTAAGCAATCAACAACGATACAAAGAATGGAAAGGAGTCAGCATGAAGGAAGTTAGGAGGCTTCCTCAAGAGCTAATCAGGCCTTAATCTTCATCACTAGAGACGAGATGGAAAGGATGCTGAAAAGAAAAAAGGGCATGATATAGAACCTACTCCGATAGATTGGACGAGCTGGACTACAAAGTCAAGGGAATGGAGTTGCAAGGAATGCTGGGAGTGAGGATCATGAAGCTGGAGCAGCAGGAATAGAGGCAATCCAGAATCAGGATCGATGAAATGAAGCATACAGGATGCGGGATAGAACGGAACCATCAGGAGCAGCTCCTACACTTGGGGGCATAACCTGGATCATGTTGGCACAATTCCAGGAAGGATACCAGATGGCACCGTGTAGTTTGGCATTGATCGGGATATGGATGCTCGTCCAGAAGGACAGGTTTTAGGATTCCCTCATGGACTTGGGGGACAGGTTAGAGATAGCAGGCAGAGGCTACCACTTGATGACAATGACAGGTTAGCATACATGATGTAACGACCCTGAATTTCCGACCCAGTTTAAAATTTTAAAATCCATAGTTTTAATACAAAAATTTTAAATTTATAAACGATCTCAGCTAACGTCCAAACTTTATTTATAAGATGCATCCAGTTAGTTATGAATATAGAAAAAGTTCCTTCGCAAAATATTACAGTAAATTTCGTTCACGTTTTACTGCATATCAGTTCATATAAAGCTGCGTAAAATTTATCTTTCAAATCCAAATATTTTTACACAGTTATATTGTAAAAATTATTCTGATCAAGATGATGTAATTCGTTTCGCCAAAAATTGACATCGTCTGTTCCGTTTAAATTGTTTTGCAAATCGTACAATTTAAGTGGCGTAAATTCGAGTTTTTGTAAAACCATCGTATCGCAATAATCTATGTACCGTTGGAAGCGCATCGTCGCACTGATCAAAACGGTATATTTATTCGTGCAAACCGGAGTCTGACGGAAATCGTAGCGCTAATTTAACCGTTCCGGACGGACCGATCAAATAATATTCAGCCCAAATTTGTAGCCCGTATACTCTCAAAAATTTGAAAAAATAAAAAATTAAGCCGATGCATTTATGGTGGTAGTTGGGAGCTAGTGGTTGGCTTGGGATTGAGTGTGACGTTTGGGAACCCAAAAATTTATTTACGGTACTAAGTTTAAAGTAAACAAGACACTTCATTTCCATTTCCATCTCATCTGTTCATTCAAACTGCATCTCCAGGTAATGCACGTTCCTCTTCCTCCTTTCTTTCTTCTTCATACTTCTTTCTGAAATATATATATATATATATATATATATATATATAATATAAACGAAACATGGCCGAAACAAAGAAGCATCTTCCCCTTCTCCTGAGAACATAATTGCCGAAACAAGTCCACCTTCCACCTCACCTCCATTCGCCTCCATCCACATAAAGAGACCGCACCCTCCATTCATCACCGACCCTTCCCTCTCTATTCTCCACCTCACACACAACTCTTCCACTTCACTTCGCCTCCACTTCGCCCACCTCTTCACAACCACGCTGCAAAATTCCAACCATCGCACCTTGAACTCCTCCTCCCTGGCCATGAGTGTGTGTGTATATAGGTTGCACGTGTGTGCGTGAGTGGTTGCGTGTGTGTTTTGAAGAGAAGCGTGTGCATGTGTTTAATGTATGTACGTGAGTGGGAAAGTTGATGCAAGCATGAATTCTCAGGTTGTTAAAGAAAAAATAAATAAATAAATAAATAAAGAGAGAAGGGTGCGTGCGTGTCATAGTATTGTTGAGAGGGGAAGGTGATAAAAATGTATACAGTAAGTGTGGGGTGATAGTGTATGCGGTTCGAAAAGTTTTTTTTTGGATCTCGGTTTAGAAAGCAATTCTTGTTATGCATGGTCGTGTGCATGAAATTGGGTATGTGCTGTGTGAAAGATGGTGGGCGTGCGTTACAATAAAAAAAAAAGAGTGCCAATGGTTTGGGAATACTGTGTCATGTGTGCGTGCATGGTTTCTTTTATGCAGGCATGGTTTCTTTTTTTATTTTTTTTACGCGCGCATGGTATCTTTTATTTATTTTTTTATAAAAAAAGCGTGTGGTTTACTGTGTCGTGTGTGCGTGTGTTAGAGTGTCGTGTGTGTGAAGTAGCAGTTTACTGTGTGCATGCGTTAGGGTGTTGTTTGTTTTTATAGAAAACAAAACGAATATGTAATTGAATAGTATCGATTTGTTGAGTAAATAGTAACCAACTTTTCTCTGATTGTTGTGTGCAGAAGCAACCGATTGAGCTTCTTGTTGCAGCAGCATCGATTTTCAGCTTTCGTCATTTCTCCGTCGTTGGTAAGCAAATCTATAATTTATAATTATATAGGACGTTCAATGAATTAATATCGTCTCTCTTTTGTCGATATTTGCAGTGTCCGTTGTTCGTGTTGTACCGACTTCATGCGTGCTTCTTCTTGCTTGTGTCAATTTCTTTATCCACGAAAGGTGAACTAATTTTCACGACTATATTCTTATACAAGCTTGGTTGATGAATGATTGCTATGTGATTTTGAATTGGTTGTTAATTGTTATTGTTAAGTGATGAATAATATGCAAGTTGAAGTTGATATAGGATAGTCAACAATTTAAAAATGGATTATACATGTCGAATTTTGATTTGTTAAACTTGACCCCTTTATATGATGAATATTGATTAGAAATATGACCCCTTTTAATTGTTAAGTTAATTGACACGTAGAATTTGATAAATTACACTTTGAACCTTTGAATGTATATTGGATTAATTATTGTAGTATTAAAATTGAAATTGTAATTGAACGACAAGTGAAAAACCGTAATGTAATAATCTTTAATCTACATGAAATGATAGTGTAGATTCTAGGAATAATTATATTAATTTGCATAAATAACAAATGTAAATTAATACGATTATTTTGGGATTATTTAAACAAATTGTTGAATTGTTATGTATGGATGTTATTGCTTGTTTATTTATTTTGACACCATCCCAGTTATCACACCGCAAGTTCCCTTTGTATGCTTTGATTTTTGAATTGAAATGGAATTGGGTTGAAATGATAAATACCCAAATAACTTTGACTTAGGATAGAAAATTTAATTAAACCCGATTGGTCAATGTTTTGATTTAAAAAAAAATAAAGATTTTTATTTGAATAATAATAAGGTTTTGAAATAAATTGGAATTTAAATTTGAATGAATGGAGAATGTGAATATTTGAAATTTGGAACAAAATATTAACGTAGTAATTGACAAAAGAACATTGTTTAAAATTTAATTATTTAATAATTAAGTTTAGAATTATTTGATAATAAATTTCGGAATAATTAATAATTAAGTTTGAAATTGTAATAATTAATTTGGAATTATTAATAATCAAGTCTTGAAATTTACTAATAATAAAGTTTTGAAATTATTAATGACGATGTTTTAAATTTACTAATAATTAAGTTTGGAATTATTAATGAATGAGTTTGAAATGATTAACAATTAAGATTTGAAATTATTGATAATTTGATGAGATCGAATTATTTAATAATTAAATTGAATCGAATTTTTCTTATTAAGAGAAATTGAATTTTTGAATAAGTGAAACTAAGTTTGTTTAATTGAGTTTTGAAATTTTTAACTAAGTAAATAATAAATGAAATGAATTCCCTTAATAAGAAATAAAAATGCGTTTTATCGAACAAATGAAAGACTTGTAATTTAAAGAATTGGATTCAACAAATTTAATTTAAATTTAATTTGTAAGTTTTGATAATGAAGTTGAACTTAAGAAGTAAATCTAATGAATTAGAAATTTAATGGAAAATGTTTTAATGATAAATTAATTTAATAAATATCGAATGAAATCGATAAATGAGTTTAAATCAATTTGAACGTTAAATTAAGTTAAATGATTATGGAATGAACTTATATACGAATTTAAATGAATATTTTAATTGTGTTAAATTGAAATTCTAAAACTGAACTATAAAATTTTGAAATGGAAATTTGGAAGTTTTGAAACGTAAAATTTTGGAAATTGATTTAGAAAGACTAATGAAATGTTGATTTATGAATTATAATTGGAATTGATTCGGTTTTGAAATGTATCAAACGATCAATCGGTGAAATAATTACGAAGGTTATTAAAGAGACCGAAATCGGTTAGGGCCATACTCACTATCTAAACCGAAAACCACTTTAATAACTATACGTGGAGTGTGACCCAGAATGAAGTGGTTAGAATGACGAACGCGATGACTGAAGAAAGGGAACGATAATGGATAGCCTTGACACTTGTGTCAAATTGGAAATGACTACAACAGGAGCCGTGCCGGGCCAAATGGGGTTAGCTACCTCGAGCGAACACACTTCTTTGTAAACTACTCATTACTTTGTATTGATTGGTGCGCACCCTTGAATTTGGAGTGTTATTTCACGGTGTTGCGATCGTTGCGGCGATGCGTTCTCACCAGTCCGGATCAGGAAAACGGTAGTTTCACTACCTTGGGTATTGCCTTATGTTCCTTGTCATACTTGTATTTCCATATACGCGACCACTACGAATTTGTTTTGTATTATACCTATGGAGTACTCCCTGATATCCCACTAGTTTACGGTGGAGTTTACAGTGCTGTATAGTCTATAATGCTATATGAAACGTGTTAAGGGGGACAATGGTAACACCTTAACACTATTTTGATATTTTACTTTAATGTTAGACATTATCTATGTATCGTACACTATTATGTATAAATAGTTTAACGGATCCTGAAAGATGTTATTCCATTCATCTTTGAGTTATTGTTATTTTGAATTTGAATCATATTATCTGTATAAGAATATATGTCCTGATTCGAGTGTTTTTTTATGCTTATGCTCGGATCAGACTGAGGATTGTTGTTGCTGTTCTACTTGGAGCTGAAGACCGAAGACTATCACTATCTTATCTTATCAGTATTGTTCTTTCTATTTGGACTATTGGACTTCTATGTTCTATTTCTTTTTATTTGAGACATTGTTGTATTTATGGGTAGCTTCATGAACTACTCTTATGACTATGTTGTATTTCCGCTGCACTATTCTGTGATGTTATATTTCTGTGATTCTGTGATGATTCTCATTTATATATATACACTCCATTAATGATTCGTGTTTTGTATTATTTAAGTTGACATGTATGGAATATCGTCAATTTAAAAGGTATAAATATACAGGTTGTTACAGTTGGTATCAGAGCGTTGGTTCCCAAAAACCTTAGCCTGTGGAGTTTAAAGCTCATTAGAGATAGGGTAACCATACCCTAGAATGAGGAGAATCATTTCAGAATCCATATCCTTTGGTTCAATTCTTCTTATTGAATTCATTCGATTTGAATTTCTTTAAGTTCCATAAATCTCTATCTTTGATTCTAAAATCACTTTTGGTATTCCAGGATGGCTACCAGAAGAAATGCTAGAGGCAGTGGTAGGGGAAACGCTCCCGAACCACGTGCCCCAGCTCCAGTAGTCAAATTCTCCACTCTTAGCAAGGAATACACTCAGCTTGGCGGATTCAAATTCATTGGCTCCGAGAGTATCATCGAAGCACAGCAATGGCTAAAGAGTTTGGAGAGGATCTTTACTGGCTTGGAGATCACAGACGCTCAGAAGCGTAAGTTGGCCGCTTGGCAGCTTCAGGATGCTGCGCAGGATTGGTGGGAGTCAGTCAATTCTCGTACTGATGAGGAAACCATCACTTGGGCCCAGTTTAGTTAGTAATCTATCTAAAATTTCATCTAAATAAAATTCCCTTTATCTCATCAAATTTTGACTCGTTTTCATATCACTTGTAAATAGGGATTCCTTTACGGCTTAGTGGATGCCAGCTGCTGGGAAGGCCCAACTCTATCGGTCTTTTATGGATCTCAAGCAAGGCAACATGACCTTCACTGAGTATGAAAGGAAATTCAATGAACTATCTAAGTTCGGACCCGGTTTGATCGACACACCTCTGCTTAAGAATGAGAAGTTCATACACGGCGCACGCCCTGAGTATTACGAGCTCCTCACCGCTCATGTCCATGGAACCTTCACTGAGTTGATGGATTTTCCTCTTCCATATGAGGGAAAGCCAAAGGGAACATCAGCCACTAAGGCTCCAGTTACTCAGCCATCCTCTAGTCAGACTGGGAAGAGGAAGCCAAATTTTGAGCAACAGAAGAAGAACTGGCAGAAGAAATCCGGGCTTGGCTATTCTCAGAAGAAGCCCATAGACATCTCATCTATCACCTACTTTAACTGCAACCAGAAAGGTCACTAT
Source organism: Allium cepa (assembly GCA_030765085.1). Taxonomy (NCBI): domain Eukaryota; kingdom Viridiplantae; phylum Streptophyta; class Magnoliopsida; order Asparagales; family Amaryllidaceae; genus Allium; species Allium cepa. Next base: position 505,637,622 of record CM060941.1, on the reverse strand, counting down.
GCCAGTAGTTGCCCATCCCCAAAGGGTGCAGCTATTCCACCACCGACACAGATGGCCAAGAGAGATGTTTGTCACATTTTCTTACAACCAGGACATTTTAAGAAAGACTGCCCAACATAGAAGAGAGGTACCTCATCTGGAGTTTTGGCTATTTCCATACCTGTCCCGGAAGTTCCAGATAATCAAGGTACTTTACAGAGTACTTTTATGTTGCATTCTTCACCTGTTAGAGTTCTATTTGACACCGGAGCAACACATAGTTTCATATTTATTGATTTATGTAATAAACTTGGATTGGAACCTATTCTTGCATCTACCTTCTTATGTGTATCTAACCCTATTGGAGGGCCCGCTAATCTCAAAAGGGTTTGCAAATATGTCACATTTATGTATGCATGCATCGTTTTACTTGGGATTTCTTTGTACTTGGATTCGAAGCATTCGATATCCTATTAGGTATTGATTGGCTGTGAAAGTTCAAAGCCGTTATCTCATGCAAATCTCATACCATCTCTCTTATCGACAATAAGAGCTTACCTTTAATTATTAAAGGAAAATTGCCTCAAGAATGTGCTGGTAGTTTTATATTTTCTCTTGACTCTCATCCAAGTGAACTTAGCTCCACTCCTGTTGTTCAATTCTTTTCTGATGTGTTTGGAGAAGTCAATTCTCTACCACCTCTGTGGAAAATCGAATTCCGCATTGACCTTATTCCTGGTGCACGACCAGTAGTTCTCCCTCCCAGGAGAATGGCTCCTAAAGAAAAGGCAGAGTTGAATGTTCAAATCGAAGATTTATTTTCTAAAGGCTTGATTCGACGTAGTCATTCAGAATGGGGCGCTGCAGTTGTATTTGTCACAAAATCTGATGGTTCTCTCAGAATGTGTATGGACTATAGAGAGCTAAACAAGCTCACACACAAGAACAGGTACCCGATGCCCCGTATCAACGATCTATTCGACCAGCTTCATGGAGCCAAAGTTTTCTTCCAACTTGATTTGGCTACCGGCTTTCATCAACTCAGAATCGCTGAGGATAGTATTCCTAAAACAGCATTCCGCACTGAAAATGGATTCTATGAATGGCTAGTTATGCCGTTCGGCCTCACTACTGCTCCAGCTTATTTTGTCGACTTGATGAACAGAGTTTTTCGGGATGTTCTTAACAAGTTCGTTCTTGTTTTCATCGATGATATTCTCGTCTTCTCTAAAGATGAGAAAGAGCATAGGTCACGTTTGGCTTTTATTCTTGAAACTCTTCGTAGATATCAGCTTAAAGCCAAATTTTCGAAATGCCACTTTTGGAGAGATAAAGTTCGTTTTCTTGGCCATATTGTTTCGGAGAATGGGATTTCGGTCAATCCAGCCAAGATCGCCATAATCAATGTAAGTTCTATTCTTACTTATCAATTCTATCTAAACAATTTATCAATATCTAAATTCGAATACTTGGAATTTGCAGGATTGGGAGACTCCCAAAACTTCTACAGATATCCGCAGTTTCTTGGGTTTGGCTGGCTATTATTGCAGATTTATAGAAAACTTCGCTCGTATTGCTGCCCCACTCACCGCACTGACCAGAAAGAATGTGAAATTTATTTGGAGCGAAAAGTGCGAAGCAGCTTTCAATGAGATGAAGCGAAGATTGACATCTGCCCAAGTTCTTACATTTATTGACGGTGGTGAAGGATTGACCGTCTATATTGATGCCTGCCGTGATGGATTAGGAGCAGTCTTAATGCAAAAAGAAAAGGCTATTGCCTATGCGGGTCGTCAGTTAAAGACCTATGAAGCAAATTACGCAACTCACGATTTAGAGCTTCTTGCGGTTGTATTTGCTTTAAGCTATGGAGGCACTATCTACTGGGAACCAAATTCGAGTTATTCACTGATCATAAATCATTGAGATATATCTTCCCACAAAAAGATTTGAATCAGAGACAAGTTCGATGGCTCGAATTTTTAGCTGCATATGATCTTGATATAAATTACACTCCGGGAAAAGAAAATGCCGTAGCTGATGCTTTGAGCAGAAATCAAGCAATGGCATGTTGTAATCTTGTTGAAGGAATGTTATTCCGGCTTTCCGTCTCCCCAGCTCTTATGGATCGTATTATAGACAAGCAATACGAAGACACTTTGCTTTATCGCATCAAAGAAATAGTTCTCGGCAGAGTTGGAAATGCTGATAATAAATTGGGTGCACATGTTGATAGTAACGGAGTCTTGAGAATTGATAATCGCATTTGTGTTCCTAATGTTGATGGTTGAAGATAGGAAGTGCTGAAAGAAAACCATCAATCTTCACTTTCATTCCATTCCGGTGTTACTAAAATGTACCAGAATATGAAGAAGCTATATTGGTGGAGTGGGATGAAGCGCGATATCTCTACATATGTTAGTAGGTGCACAACTTGCCAACAAGTTAAAGCTGACCACAGAAAGACGGCTGGGTTGCTTCAACCACTAGAGATTCCAGGATGGAAGTGGGAGAAGATTTCTATGGACTTTATTGACGGATTGCCAAAGACTAGAAAGGGTAGCGAAAGCATCTGGGTGATTGTCGATAGACTGACGAAATCCGCTCACTTTATTCCAGTCAAGTCCACTCGTACTGCTTCGGGTTTGGCCGAGATATACATGAGAGAAGTGGTTAAACTTCATGGTGTACCATCCAGTGTCGTATGCGATCGAGATCCTATTTTCACCAATAAATTCTAGAAAGTATTTCAGGATACTTTGGGCACAAAACTGAACCTAAGCACTGCATACCATCCTCAGACAGATGGCCAAACTGAGAGGGTGAATCAGATTTTGGAAGACCTTCTCCGAGCTTGTATTATTGACTTCGGTGGATCTTGGGAAGACCATATTCATTTGGTCGAATTCACTTATAGTAATAGTTACCAGGTAAAGGAAATTGAATTTCAAATTTGAATAAGCATAGTTGAATTTGAATTAATTATTCTTTATAAAGCAGGCAAGCATTGGTATGACACGGTTCGAAGCCTTATATGGACGGCCGTGCAAATCGCCAGCTTGTTGGATTGAGTCCGGTGACCGACTAGTGCTTGGTCCAGAAATAATTATGGAAGCTTCTGAAAAAGTCGAAGAAATCAGGAAGAAAATTAAGACGGCACAGGATAGACAGAAGAGCTGCACTGACAGAAGGAGAAGAGATCTCGTATTCAGTGTTGGAGACAAAGTATTTCTGAAAGTGTCGCCTTTGAAGAATATTGTTCGATTTGGAAGGAAAGGGAAGTTAGCTCCGAGATTTGTTGGTCCGTTTGAGATTACGGAAAGATTTAGAACATTGGCCTATAGAGTTGCATTACCAGAGAAGTTCGCCGGTGTGCACAACGTGTTCCACGTCTCACATCTTCGAAAAGTTGTGCACGATCCATCTATGACCATCTCCACAGCTCAATTGGAAGAGATAGTTATCGAGGCTGACTTGACCATTGAGCGAAAGCCACTTCGAATAGTTGATCGTGAGACAAAGCAACTTAGAAGGAAGTCGGTTAATCTCGTCAAAGTACAGTGGAGTGCCGATGAGCGAGATTGTACATGGGAGACTGAGGATAGTATTCGGAATTCAAATCCCGAATTATGAATTTCAGGTATAATTCAAATTTCTCAAAATCTATTTTGACTTTTCTGCTTACTTCATTCCTACTTCACTCGTCTCGTTCCTTTTCGAGGACGAAAAGTTTAGAGTGGGGGAAATTGTAACGACCCTGAATTTCCGACCCAGATTAAAATTTTAAAATCCATCGTTTTAATATAAAATTTTGAAATTTATAAACGATCTCAGTTAACGTCCAAACTTTATTTATAAGATGCATCCAGTTAGTTATGAATATAAAAAAAGTTCCGTCGTAAAATATTATAGTAAATTTCGTTCGCGTTTTACTGTATATCAGTTCATATAAAGCTGCGTAAAATTTATCTTTCTAATCCAAATATTTTTACACAGTTATGTTGTAAAAATTATTCTGATCAAGATGATTTAATTCGTTTCACCAAAAACTGACATCGCCTGTTTCGTTTAAATTGTTTTGCAAATCGTACAATTTAAGTGGCGTAAATTCGAGTTTCTTTAAAACCATCCTATCGCAATAATCTGTGTACCGTTGGAAGAACATCGTCGCACTGATCAAAACGGTGTATTTATTCGTGCAAATCGGAGTCCGACGGAAATCGTCGCGCTAATTTAACCGTTCTGGACGGACCACTCAAATAATATTCAACCCAAATTTGTAGCCCGTATACTCTCAAAAATTTGACAAAATAAAAAATTAAGCTGATGCATTTATGGTGGTAGTTGGGAGCTAGTGGTTGGCTTGGGATTGTGTGTGACGTTTGGGAACCCAATAATTAATTTACGGTACTAAGTTTAAAGTAAAAAAGACACTTCATTTCCATTTCCATCTCATCTGTTCATTCAAACTGCATCTCCAGGTAATGCACATTCCTCTTCCTCCTTTCTTTCTTCTTCATACTTCTTTCTGAAATATATATATATATATATATATATATATATAATATAAACGAAACATGGCCGAAACAAAGAAGCATCTTCCCCTTCTCCTGAGAACATAATTGCCGAGACAACTCCACCTTCCACCTCGCCTCCATTCGCCTCCGCCCACATAAAGAGACCGCACCCTCCATTCATCACCGACCCTTCCCTCTCTATTCTCCACCTCACGCACAACTCTTCCACTTCACTTCGCCTCCACTTCGCCTCCACTTCGCCCACCTCCTCACAACCACGTTGCAAAATTCCAACCATCACACCCTGAACTCCTCCTCCCTGGCCATGAGTGTGCGTGTATATAGGTTGCAAGTGTGTGCGTGAGTGGTTGCGTGTGTGTTTTGAAGAGAAGCGTGTGTATGTGTTTAATGTATGTACGTAAGTGGGAAAGTTGATGCAAGCATGAATTTTCAGGTTGTTAAAGAAAAAATAAATAAATAAATAAAGAGAGAAGGGTGCGTGCGTGTCATAGTATTGTTGAGAGGGGAAGGTGATAAAAATGTATACAGTAAGTGTGGGGTGATAGTGTATGTGGTTTGAAAAGCATTTTTTTCTGAATCTCGGTTTAGAAAGCAATTCTTGTTACGCGTGGTCGTGTGCATGAAATTGGGTATGTGCTGTGTGAAAGATGGTGGGTGTGCGTTACAATAAAAAAAGAAAAAAGAAAAGAGAGTGGCAACGGCTTGGGAATTCTATGTCATGTGTGCGTGCATGGTTTCTTTTATGCAGGCATGGTTTCTTTTATGCAGGCATGGTTTCTTTTTCTATTTTTTTTATGCGTGCATGGTTTCTTTTATTATTATTTTTAAAAAAAACGTGCATGGTTTACTGTGTTGTGTGTGCGTGTGTTAAAGTGTCGTGTGTGTGAAGTAGCAGTTTACTGTGTGCGTGCGTTAGGGTGTTGATTTTTTTATAGAAAAAATAATAATATGTAATTGAATAGTATTGATTTGTTGAGTAAATAGTAACCAACTTTTCTCTGCTTGTTGTGTGTAGAAGCAACCGATTGAGCTTCTTGTTGCAGCAGCATCGATTTTCAGTTTTCGTCCTTTCTCCGTCGTTGGTAAGCGAATCTATAATTTATAATTATATAGGACGTTCATTGAATTAATATCGTCTCTCTTTTGTCGATATTTGCAGTGTCCGTTGTTCATGTTGTACCGACTTCATCCGTGCTTCTTCTTGCTTGTGTCAATTTCTTTATCTACGAAAGGTGAATTAATTTTCACGACTATATTCTTATACAAGCTTGGTTGATGAATGATTGCTATGTGATGTTAAATTGGATGTTAATTCTTATTGTTAAGTGATGAATAATATGCAAGTTGAAGTTTATATAGGATAGTCAACAATTTAAAAATGTATTATATATGTCGAATTTTGATTTGTTAAACTTGACCCCTTTATATGATGAATATTGATTAGAAATATGACCCCTTTTAATTGTTAAGTTAATTGACACGTAGAATTTGATAAATTACACTTTGAACCTTTGAATGTATATTGGATTAATTGTTGTAGTATTAAAATTGAAATTGTAATTGAACGACAAGTGAAAAACCGTAATGTAATAATCTTTAATCTACATGAAATGATAGTGTTGATTCTAGGAATAATTATATTAATTTGTATAAATAACAAATACAAATTAATACGACTATTTCGGAATTATTTAAATAAATTGTTGAATTGTTATGTATGGATGTTATTGCTTGTAAATTAATAATCAAGTCTTGAAATTTTTTAATAATGAAGTTTTGAAATTATTAATGATGAAGTTTTAAATTTATTAATAATTAAGTTTGGAATTATTAATGAATGAGTTTGAAATGATTAATAATTAAGATTTGAAATTATTGATAATTTGATGAGATCGAATTATTTAATAATTGAATTGAATTGAATTTTTCTTATTAAGAGAAATTGAATTTTTGAATAAGTGAAACTAAGTTTCTTTAATTGAGTTTTGAAATTTGTAACTAAGTAAATAATAAATGAAATGAATTCCTTTAATAAGAAATAAAAATGCGTTTTATCGAAAAAATGAAAGACTTGTAATTTAAAGAATTGGATTCAACAAATTTAATTTAAATTAAATTTGTAAGTTTTGATAATGAAGTTGAACTAAAGAAGTAAATCTAATGAATTAGAAATTTAATGGAAATTGTTTTAATGATAAATTAATTTAATAAATATCGAATGAAATCGATAAATGAGTTTAAATCAATTTGAACGTTAAATTAAGTTAAATGATTATGGAATGAACTTATATACGAATTTAAATGAATATTTGAATTGTGTTAAATTGAAATTCAAAAATTGAATTATAAAATTTTGAAATGGAAATTTGGATGTTTTGAAACGTAAAATTTTGGAAATTGATTTAGAAAGACAAACGAAATGTTGATTTACGAATTATAATGGGAATTGATTCGGTTTTGAAATATATCAAATGATCAATCAGTGAAATAATTACGAAGGTTATTAAAGAGACCGGAATCGGTTAGGGACATACTCACTGTCTAAACCGAAAACCACTTTAATAACTATACGTGGAGTGTAATCCAAAATGAAGTGGTTGGAATGACGAACGCGATGACTGAAGAAAGAGAACGATAATGGATAGCCTTGACACTTGTGTCAAATTGGAAATGACTAAAACAGGAGCCGTGCCGGGCCAAATGGGGTTAGCTACCTCGAGCGAACACACTTCTTCGTAAACTACTCATTACTTTGTATTTATTGGTGCGCACCCTTGAATTTGGAGTGTTGTTTCGCGGTGTTGTGATCGTTATGGCGATGCGTTCTCACCAGTCCGGATCAGGAAAACGGTAGTTTCACTACCTTGGGTATTGCCTTATGTTCCTTGTCATACTTGTATTTCCATATACGCGACCACTACGAATTTGTTTTGTATTATACCTATGGAGTACTCCCTGATATCCCACTAGTTTACGGTGGAGTTTACAGTGCTGTATAGTCTATAATGCTATATGAAACGTGTTAAGGGGGACAATGGTAACACCTTAACACTATTTTGATATTTTACTTTAATGTTAGACATTATCTATGTATTGTACACTATTATGTATAAATAGTTTAACGGATCCTGAAAGATGTTATTCCATTCATCTTTGAGTTATTGTTATTTTGAATTTGAATCATATTATCTGTATAAGAATATATGTCCTGATTCGAGTGTTTTTTTATGCTTATGCTCGGATCAGACTGAGGATTTCTGTTGCTATTCTACTTGGAGCTGAAGACCGAAGACTATCACTATCTTATCTTATCAGTATTGTTCTTTCTATTTGGACTATTGGACTTCTATGTTGTTCTATTTCTTTTTATTTGAGACATTGTTGTATTTATGGGTAGCTTCATGAACTACTCTTATGACTATGTTGTATTTCCGCTGCACTATTCTGTGATGTATTTCTGTGATTCTGTGATGATTCTCATATACACACACACACACACACACACACACACACACACCATTAATGATTCGTGTTTTGTATTATTTAAGTTGACATGTAAGGAATATCGTCAATTTAAAAGGTACAAATATACGGGTTGTTACACATGATTAGAACGGGACATGAGGGGAGGATTGGTAAATAGAGATTTAGAGGATGTGAACAGGAGCCCCTTCGCTCCTATGATCAAGCAAGCTAGGATCCATCGGATTTCAAACTACCAACGCTAGAGATGTATGATGGAAAAACAGATCCCATTGTTCACTTAAAAAGATACATGGGACACATGGAAGTACTGGGGGCATCAGAGGAAGTCATGGCACGATGCTTCCATTTGTACTTGATGGATATAATAGCATTGTGGTTCAGATAACTGGAAGGCGATTCTATTGGCACATGGACGTAGTTGATCGAGAGGTTTATGAGACTAAAGAATGTAATGACTTTAACATCGATGAAATAGTGGAAGGGGAAGTCACTTAGGGATTTCTTAACCAGCTTCAATGCGGCAGTGGCTTCGGTGGATCGACCCAATCCGTCGATGGTTTTTATGGCAGCAGTGTCAAGGACAGCACATAATTCAGAATTTAAGATATCGTTGGAGCGGGATCCACCGATGGATATCTGAGAGTTTTACCATGAAGCGGAACGGTTTCTACGATAAGAAGTTGCGAAGGCTGAAAGAGAGGGGAGAGATGCTGAAATTTATGCGGCAAAAGGTGGAGGTCCACCAAGGGAGGATTCGAACAAGGACGATAGAGGCAAAAGGAAAATGGATGGTAGTGGCAACACAACGAAAAGGCAACGGAGGGAATTAAAATTCTCTTATTACACGGATTTGACTGAAACCCTGGAAAGGATTTATTTAGACACTCAAGGACATCTCCAGTATCGAAAACCGACAAAAGGGAACCCTCTGAATATGAGCAGGCATCAGGAAAGCATTGCCTATTCCATGAGCTGGATGGGCATGACATGAAAGATTGTAGGCATATGAAGGATATTATTGAGGAACATATGAGAAATAGTCACTTGCAACAATACATAAGGAATCAAGTTGTGGCAGTGGAACAAGAGCGACCACCATGCATCCAAACGAAGATGGGACTAGATCTAGGCAACGACATCAGCTTGTTATTGGCTAAATGGATTCATGGCATGGAATAGGTAATAAACCTCAAAGTAATGTGGCAAGTCACTTATACATATACAGGATCGAGGACGGTTCTTAGGCATGCTCTGAGATGATGATATACCATGATGCTCGAGTTTTTGAAATCTTATTTTTTTTCTACTTTCTACAAACTTTGGTTTCTTTTTTGGTACTCTGGTTATTTAGTCTTCTTAGTTATATGGACTTTTATTTTGTCAATATAACTTTCTAATGATTGGATTTGGATTAATGTAATAGATAATATAGTTCTTGTGATTATGGTCACAACCGGAGAGATGGGGAAGTAACCGCAAGTTACTAGTCCCTTTGCCGAAGAATGAAGGAATGGTCTTAAACACGAAATAAGTCCTCGACCGGAGAGTCGAGGCCGAAGAATATATAAGTCCTTGACCGGAGAGTCGATACTGGAGAATATAAAAGTCCTCGACTGGTGAGTAGAGGCCGGAGAATATAAGTCCTCAACCGAAGAGTTGAGGCCGGAGAATATATAAGTCCTCGACCGAAGAGTTAAGGCAGGAGAACATGTAAGTCATCGACCGAAGAGTCAAGGTCGAAGAATATAAGTCCTTGACTGGAGAGTCGAGGCCAAAGAATATAAGTACACGACCGGAGAGCCGAGACTAGAATAATAGGACAAAGCAACCCAGCGAGGTCTATGGATTTGGATTTATACCCAAAGAGGTCTTGGCTTTGGATTTGGACCCAGCGAGGTCCTAGATTTGGATTACAAGACCCGGAGAGGTCCCTGACCCGGATTTAGGTAGCAACCTGGAGAGGTCATGGATTGATTATTGGTTAATGGATATGGATGGACTCGGAATAGGTTGTCGGGTTCGAATGGATACAGAATTGACTAAGGATTTGGTTATTGGATTCGAAATCGGATATCAACTTAGAGCAGTCTTGGATTTGGATAAGGATATGGTTGTGGCACTTGGATAGAATGGCCTGCAATGGATTGGACTATGGATCGAAAATTATAAATACGGATAGAACATGGACTTTGGATGTCGGAATTAAAGCTATCCAAAACATGCCTTCCTACGCAAGGCATGTTTTGGGGGGGCATGGATAAGGTTGGGATATCAACAAATTGGATAAAAAGGATGGATATCAGGATTGAAGATCGATAGGAAACAAGGGTATGATCAATACCATTAAAATTATACCAAGCTCCAATCAAGATGAGATTGGGAATGATAAACAAGGCTCGGTAAGGTTTCATTTCAAATTTCAAGTCAAAAGGAGTTCGTATGCTCGAGTTATGGATGGATCAATATTCATGGAAAATTAGTTCGAATCGATGCCTTCATATCGACCAAAATGGATGTAGAGAGTGTACTTCAGATCGATTCTAGCTTTCGTATCGTTCGTGATGGGTATGGATATGGACAACACACCTAGCACTTGCTTCGGATCGATAGGTTTTCGAATCGATGCAATGCGCATCGATTAGATGGATATGGCAAGGCATGTTGGCACACTTCGTATAGATCAAAGCCTGGATCGATATGAAGGAAGCAAAACTTGGATGGGTACAGACTTGATGGATACAAAGATATGTGCTTCCCAGAGCGGCATTAGATTGATACGAAGAGAGGAGTTGGGATTGATATGAAGGAATGAGCAGAGGATGGATATGAAAAGCAGCAAGCGCTCATAGGCTATTTCGTATCGGTCGCATTCGTACCGATTGGTACGAAGGAGCCGGTCAAGGATGGCGCGCTTGACATGGATCACCGCGTGGAACTTGGATCGCCTTGAAGCTGTCAAGATGAAATGCAATACTTGGATGGATGCGAAAGGCATGGATACGGTATGGATACGAGATATGATGGAGACGAAGCTTTTGATTGATACGAAGATTTCAGCCTACATTGGCAAAGGCAATCTTGGATCGATAATAGCTCTCGAAGTATAACCAAATGCTATAAAATTTTCACAGTAGCTTTCTTAGTCACTCAAGAATGTTCATGATCGATCTCAACTCCATTGGGCCATTTTTGGATCGATACAAAGGCAGCATGGATCGATCGGGGATCAATCCCAAACAACCCAAGATCGATCTAGTGGGCCCACCTATGCATGAGAAATGGAATTCCGAGTTTTGAGGGAGATATTTCCAAATCTACTCCTATAAATAGAAACTCTATGGAAACTAAAAGAGGGATCTTCTTTCTCTTTTCTAGACTAAACTCTACCATTTTAGTTATTCAAAGGATTTTTTAATTGTAATCAGTATAAAAGGAAAAAAATGATCAATTCAAAGTGGACTAGGCCAAAGATAGCCAAACCACTATAAATCTCGTGTCTTTCTCACTTTTTTTCATTTTAATTTGTTATTTCTTCATTTTTGCTCTCCATATTATCTAGTCCTATAATATGTGGTTGGATATTGATGATTTGTGTGTAAACACCGGTGCTTTCTTGACATTCGAGGTTTGTGACCAATTTTGGCGCAAACATATTTTATTTGACATCGAATTTTCATATTCCTTCCTATCTAGTGATTTGTAAATAGACTGGAATTGAGACCCGAAATAATTAACCGACCCTTAAATTATGAAGAACCTTTTTGGGGGCTCATCGGACTATACATTTGTAACGTCTCATATTTTGTCATCGAAAATTAATACTATGGATGACTACAGCATCCATAGTGCTTAGTTTCGCGCCTCAAAATGCAGAATGTTATCACATGGTTTGTTTACACTTAGCTTGTACATGGTTTTTTGAAACTCTCTCTTATCGAGTCATGGATGTTTGCCTGTTTGTTATTGATTGTTAGGTTTAATTAGGTTTAGTATTACAGTCTAGGAATTGACTGGTTGGAGAGTACAGAATAGTGGTGGATTGCGAGAGGCTATTGGTGATGATAGGGACTATTAATGAGTGAAAGGTGGTTTTTGGCTGCCCATCTGACGATGAGGTTATGGTTAGCTTTTTATATTCGCTCGATATCTCACACGACGAGTTTTCATATATGCTTGGAGCTAAAGATTGTCTAAGCACATTCGATGAGTTGATCGGTTAGTACCACATAGGGATTGAGTTCTGCATCGATCTAGTTAGAGGTTCTTGACTAATAGTTATGCCTTCAAGGCATATGATGCCTAAAGAGTAGAGGACAGTATAGGTGTGAGCGAGTGACCTATTTAGAAGAAGGTTCATTTGATAGATGCATACTTGAGTAGGATGCACCTATGGTGTTTGCTGAATCGGGTGACCTATTTAGAAGAAGGTTCATTCATAGGAGCACGTTTGAGTAGGATGCACTTATGATGTTTGCCACTAGGGCAGAAGCATCTTTGAGGTTATATGTGGATTACCGTGAACTGAATGATATAATGAACAAGTATCTAGCTATGTTTATCAATGGTTTGTTTGATCTACTCCAAAGTGTGAAGGTGTTCCCTCGGTTGGACCTTGCGATGGGGTTATATCCACTAAAAGCATCTAGGGAGAGTGGGCTGATCACAGCATTTCATATGCTACTTTGATTTTTGATTAGATGGTTATACTGTTCGGGCTAACCAACGCATCGATATGCTATCTCGATTTCTTTGACCATGTTTCAAGAGATCACTTGAGTGAGTCCATGATTTTTTCGCTAATGATACTTTCATCGACCCAAGGACGAAAGGGGCATACAAGACACAATTGATGATTGTATAGTAGGTGTTAAGGAAACACCTACCGATGATGAGAAGCTCCCTTAGATTGGCGAGATGTAATATTTGCTTCACCAACGAATTCTCAAAGTAGTAGAATCTTTAACCGATTTGTCGAAAGAGAATTAGACCTTTATTTGAGATGCAAGGTGCAGACACGCTTTGGTGAGTCTGACAGAGGGGTTGACATATGCACCGATGTTACTCATTTCGAGCGGGAATGAGAAGTCAATAGTACACACATGCTTGTGGTACTTAACTGGGCACGGTATTGATACTGCAAGGTAGGGTTGTCGGATATGCTAGTCGACAACTAAAATTGCATGAGAGAAAATATTCAACTCATGATTTTGAGTTGGTAGCTATAGTATTCGCATTGAGTGAAAGACATGCCAGTTTGAAAGCGATAATCCTAGAATGGATATTTATTGAGTTTATCACTTATTATGACTTTAGAACTCGATGTGAGCCAGTGCCAAAATGATAGCTAGTTTGACCATAAGACTTACTTTGATTTAGTGGATGGTACTAGTCAGAGGTATGAAGCTAGATTAGCATAAATCACAGCTTAATTAGACGAATGAGTAGTGCTTATAGAGGTGATGCAGTGCGGACTCGACCGAGGTAGTTGGCTCCACAAGGATGAGATGGATTTCGTTGATGGAATGCCAAGGACTATAAGAGAATACGATAATGTTTGGATCACAGTCGATAAAGTGACGAAGAATGCTAAATTTATATTCTTAAAGTCAAGTGGAATGACATCCATGTTTTTTGAGTTATATATGGAATGGATAATGTGATTCTATTTTGTGCAGAAAGCATTGTAAGGGGCCAAAAACCCATTGCTCATTAGTGGGTTTTGAGAGAACTTACAAGAGCCATTTTGAGGAATTTGGCATCGAATTGACTAAATGATATCAGGACTGAATCAAGAACTTCGGGACCTCATAGGCATATTTGTACCGATGGACGTGATACGAAATAGCTTAGGAGGAAGGTAATGGAGTAGTAACGGTTAAGAGGAGTGAACGCGAAGGCGGTTTCCATTTTTCCATCAGCTTTCATGTCATCTATCATATTTGATGTTTTATACTAGGTAGTTTAGTATCATGCATGCTAGGGTTGGCATGGATGTAATTTTTGATGTTTGATTTTATATATGCCTATTGATGTCTGATTGTTAGCACTTGATACAACTACGTTTTCTTATATGATTATTAGGCATACATGATAGTTATGGTTTGATATAGCATATTTATTCGAGATGATTGCCATATAAATAATCTAGTATTCCTATTTACATTATGGTGTTGCTATTGTATTTAATCCTCTTTGTTGAGTTCTTGATTAGGTACATGGAAGCAAGTGTTTGGCCATTTGGATGCTTATCCTATTATATTCACATCTAAATAAAATGCACTTGCAATAAAAGAGGTATGTAACACTTCTAGTGTAGATTTGGCTATATATGTTTGGTTGTCCTCGAAAATGAGATGTCTTAGATATGAGACGCCTCAGATATGAGTGTATATATATCTATGTTGTATCGGAATTTTTCCAAACCTAACTGTGCAAAGAAGGTGCTACCGAAATTTTCCATGACATGAGCAAAAATTGAGAGATAATTAAGTGCACATGATATTAGACATTGATGATAGCTGAGAGAGTCAATAAGGTATGATATTTAGTTGACTTGCCTTTTTACTAGTGAGTTGGCGCTTTTGTTTTCCATCGTCCCTCTATTTGGAAATAAGTGCTTGACTTAGACGTTTGGCTTAGCCATAATAATTTTAGATTTGATAGTAATTGTACTTAGGGATGAGGATGATGATTTCAGCTGATTCTTATTATATTCCCTTTGTCACGATCGCTATCAATGATTGTTGTCGTGAATTGATAAGTAATTGTTTCTCTAGTATCGTTGCTTATGTGAGGGTGTGGAGTTGTGTTGCTTTGTCCTTGAGATTTCGAGGACGAAATCTTTTTAAGAAGGGGAGAATGTAACGACTCGTACTTTTAACAGTTGGATATTTAAATAATTTATTAAAAATTGAATTTTGAATTAATTGACGGTGTCCAAAATGTGATTTTTCACATATGATCGAATCAGGATTCAAGACCACTTTCATTGAGTTTGTATCGATATTGCGAATTGAAATGAGTATAAGGATCACTGAATTATACAATGGTCAAAACGGTCTCAAAAAGCGTGAAACTATCATCCTAGAGCGTTGTCTTGGACAAAAATGAAATTTATGCCATCAAGACTAGAAAAATAAGGTAACGCATGAAGAAGAGTTTCGTAGCAACCGGACGCACCGTTTGATCGTACGAGCTCAAAACACATGACCGTTTTATTATATAAATTAGATAAAATGAATATAATGTTAATATATATTGTCCAAAACCCTTATCCAAGCCCCCCATTTTGATTGGCCATGTACTATTCCATTCCACTGCAGTAAACATAGTCACCACTCTTTGCTCATTCCAAAAATCATATCCCGGCGATTCAAGCCACAAAAAATTCCCAAACCAGGCTCGTTGAACTCGTCTCAAGAGAACCTTCATGCTCATGTTAACTTAGTAGGGTGTGACACATCAAAGCCGAACCCGACCTTGGAGATAACGAACTACGGTTTGACTTTGATGGAGCTAGAAGCGACAATCAATGATTCGAAGATTACCATTGGATTTCTAATCAAAAAAATACACCTCTTTACAAAATTTTAGCAACCCCAATGCCCTCTCCCTTCCATATAATATACAATCCAAGGACTGTTAGGTTGCATTTCTCGTGGATAGGCTGAGCTTCATTTCATTGGGTCGGTGAAGTTGAGATCAAGTAATGGGTTGGTTTGGCGAAGGCGAATTGTAATGTCATCGAGTATCGAGTGAGAAATCAAGGCTAAAAGTTTCGGCTATGGGTTGATACATGTACGATTGCACGTATAGTAAAATAGAATTAGGGAAGAAAGCTTTAATGAGGGAAATTTTTCTAATTAAATTATATTTAGAGTTAATAAAATATTAAATTTATCCAAAAGCATATATATTCCGTATCTTTTGCATACAGCGTACGTTTTGGACCCTATTTCATTCGTTGCACTCATGATGGAGAGATCTATGACTTGGCGATGATTTAGTCAGATTCAGTTGAGGTGAGTGATGTTGTTTCTCACCATACTATGATTGTTAATATAGTATTAAACGACATTTTTAATTTTTTTTAGCTTTAAAATGTGATTTCAAAATAGTCAAATCTATATATTATTCTATATAAAGAATTAAAAGTGTTTTAAAATGGTTTAAAACTAAATATCACATTTTTTTTCCATTTGACATGCTATTTTGATGATATGCTAGAGTAGGTTGTTTTGATATTGATCCCACATTATCCTACTTGGTTGCTTTGGATGGACTATATTGTGTTATTATAGATATATGTAGGCTATTATAGACATTTCTTTGTTTTTTGGTTACATGTCAGCTTGTTTGTTAGTTGGTTGAAAACATCATTTGAAGGCGATATAGGAAAATCCCATTAGATAGAGTTAAAGTATATCGATCGAATGCACACATGATGGGGAAACATATGATGTGATGAGTTTCATGCATATCGATTGAGCGCATAAATCATGACAATCTTGAATGGATGAGATAAATATGTGGAGAAGTATTGGTGCGTACCAACTGATCTAAAGATGAAGGAGGATGGACTTGAATATGTGCTTGGAACTAAAGGGAAGATGCCGGACATTTTCATTTGGTTCGTATTTAATCATTTTTGGTTAAGTACAAGATCAATGTGGTCGTTATCGAATACTCCAGAATGGTAGATATCTACCACTATTGATGATGTCCAACTTGGCAAATTTTGACATGGACAATATATCGGCTTCAAGGAGTAGGATGAATGGTTAGTTCGTTCATTTGACATTTGATTTTGGTGTTATTGCTTTTTGACGGGTGTTTCTGGAGGTGGAACAAAAAATGCAATGCTTCAATGTGATGGCTCCATGATTCAACGATGATGATTCCATGCTGGGAAGTGATGATTTCGACGGTGGATAGTTGTACATTGGGTTGTAGAGTAGTCAGATGGATGAAACTATCAGTGACACTCTATGACTTATGATGGTTGTCTAGAATAGTTTCTAACTTTCTGACCTAGGACGGGAATTGTAAGGACAGTTTTGAGATGAGATCTGCTATGGACCATGTGTGTAAAGGGATCATTGATATTTGTAGCTTTCGATGTGTACTCATAAAGCATGAGTATATGAGCATGCTTATTGGGGGTGGTGATAACCCCCGAATCACACGTTGTTTAGATCAGTTGTACCCTAGACTATGGTGATGGTAGTCTCCTTCCGGGCTGACTAAGTGGCATGGATTCGAGTGCTAAGAAACCAGGATGCGTTGAGTAGTCCTTGACTAGGTGATGAGGTCATGCGAGTATCAAATACCCAACGCACTGAATGACTGAATGTGATAATGGATGCCATGTTTGTTTAATGGTTTCTATCACCTTAGGGATGTCACATAATGTAGATATTACCGATGCTGATATCTAGACATTCTTAATATTTTGTGTATAGTACACTCAAGATGACTATCGTAGAATAGCATATATTTTTTATGTGCGCTAACTCTTTGGATGTAGGGACATGTCATGTATGATTCTCCATTGTTCCATATGCTATATTGACTTATATAGTACTTCGTGTTTGTTTATCGCTCACGCCATAAGGCGATGCTTTCTCATATTTTTATTTTGAGTTTATTATTATTTATGTTGTTGTGAGACATTATAGAGTTTTGGCAGTGCTGACTTACTATTATTAGAAACAGTTTATCGGTTGAATTTATTTATCAGTTGTACAACTGTATGAGCCTGTGTACTTTGATTATGTGGTTCATATAGTATTATTGTCATGCCAGTTTTATATTTGTGGTGACTATTATATTTTATCTGATGTGTTGTGTTATATATGATAGGTCATGTGATTATGTGATGTTTTATTTCTTCCTTTTTCCTCTATTTTATTATCTTCTTTTCTATTCCTCATCTTTATTTTCATTTTTTTCTTTGACAATCGTCCTACATCTGCTGGGTGCTCCAATAATGCACTATTCAGTTAAATGAGCATCGGAGGCATAGCACGATAGTAGCAGATAAAGTGTTTCCAAGTTGTAATTCGAAATAAATTATTCTTAAATTTCTTTAACAAATGCAAGTCAATGCTAAGATAAACTTAGGACCGATCCAATAAAGAGACTGTATAATCACTCTCCAACAAGTTTGAAGGGAGAGAAAGGTCGATAGATTAAAGTGCATCTTAGTTTACTGGTGATGAATAAAGAGATTTAATATAACTTTTTATTTTTCTGAAATATTATTTCAATGAATTGGAATAAGGGTTTTTTTCCATCGTGGATCTTGTATCATTTTTAAGCTAGAAGCTCTATACTATGACTAATTTAGACTTAAGTTTGTGAAAACTACATTTAATGAGTACTACGAACTAAACTAGAAGAATTTTGTGCTAAGAGCATCTGCAATAGGACAATGAATGTATTCATGCTCATTTGCACAAATGGGTGGAAAACCTCACTTTTTTTGCTACCGGATAATTAAATTAAACCATATGGCAGTTCCACTTGTTCAAGATTTAGAACCTCGGGCACAGCATAATTTTTCATTTCGTGACTGTCTGCACTAATCATGAGCTTACATGCATACTTTTGTAGTCCCTTATAAAATTAGATCTGCCAATAAAAACTCATATTTACTGAGTCATATTTTACGGGTCATGAATTTTTGCAAAATACCATTGTTGGAAAGCAAGACAATGATAAAAGGATTTTGCTGCTGTGAGAAAAAGAAATTTCTGTCGAAGTATAGTGTATTTAGAGAAATTTAGAAGGGAAATTTTATATTTTGCTTTACAGTCCCTTTTAAAATTTTCTGCTGTAGAATTTGACTAAATCCTTTTTTATAGAGTAGCATTTTCGGTCACAAAAATGTCAGGTTTGTTATTAGGTCAGTGGGATGCTTTAAGAAATTTCGATGTGTTTAGCTTGAAGGAAATGTAAGTTTGGATTTGTTTCGAAAAAACTAAACATATGATCAATGTTAACGTTTTTGAAATAAATAGGACAAATAAGTACTTGACCAATTTCTTGGTTCTGATTCATTCTAATTAAAAAATTTAAACTTCTAGAGCGATGATTGAAATTACGTGGACTAATTTTTCTCTTTTTGCCAACAAGATGATTATAATGAAGCAGTGGCATATGATGCAAAATATGAGATGCAGCGAAACTTATCGATAAGGAATTTTTAATGCTACCTCCGATCATACACTAAGTCCAAATTTTATATTATTTTAGTGAAGAAGCGGTCAGTATTATACTGGTTGAGATGATGTCTGAAACTTCTCTTACTTTCCATGTTTCTAGATGCTCCTAAACTGTCTACATAATTTTCCAAAAGCATGATTTGTTGACGAACAAAAAGATACAAAAGGGGTGATGCACATAGAAGGAACTCATAGATGTAGAGTTATAGGATATTGAGAAGACCGCCCTACACTATTGACCCTCATATAACCGAATAGTACACTGCCACAGCATCCGACTGAGGTAGAACGATTGCCAGGGGAAAGAGAAGAAGAGAAGAAGAGAAATAGAAGAGAAGAGAATAAAAGAGAAATAAAATGAATAAAACATTCCACAGTCACATACGTATATCTCACAGCGCATCAGATAAAATATAGTAATCGTCAACGATACAAATCAGGCAAGGCAGTAATAACTATATAAACTTCATGATCAGGGTATACAAACTGATACAATTATATAAAGCAGTAATAAAGTTTATTTAAATGATAAACAAACTAAACCGATAAAATGTCTCTAATAATAGTAAGTCAAACATTATCAGAGCTCCACAGTGTTATACAGCAGAGTAAACAATTATAAGTCTCAAAATATAAGTATGAAGAAGCGTCACCATTTGTTAGTCCATCTTTATAGCTCCAAGTGCTATTTAAACCTGCTATCTAGTCTTTTCATTTAAGGGCACCCGAAATAATAAGAAGCAACGCGTAAAACCTCGAGTCAGATAACAATTTGGTATGAGCAATAAATAATCTCAAAACAATATAAAAGTCGGTATAGTAAATGGAACGAAGGGTATGGAAAATCATAACCGACTTGTCCCTGCATCCACAAAGTTAGCACATAACACATTATATACACTACTCTATATCATAATCGTCATGGCTGTACTATATATCAAATTACTAAGAGTGTCTAGATATCGGCATCGGTAATATGTACATCATGTGGCATCCCTAAGGTGATAGATAATCAAACAAATATAGCATTTATCATTCATCTTCACATTCACTCACTCAGTGCATTGGATATACGATACTCCTACGACCCGTCTAGTCAAGGACTACTCAACATTCCAATTTTTCGGTACTTGAATCCATGTCACTTAATAGGTCAGGAACTAGAATGCCCATCGTATGTGATCCATGGTATTATGGATCTAAACATCGTGTGATCCAAGGGCCATAGTATCCTTAACGGATATCATCACAAATACCCTTGCTTTACGAGTACACATCGAAACGAACGAATATCAATGATCCATTTGCACACGTCATCCATAGCAGAGCTCATACAGAACTGTACTTACAATTTCCATCTGAAGTTGTAGTGGTTAGGGACAACTCTAGATAACCATTATAAGTCATGTAGTGTCATTATACGTCCTATAACCTTCCTCGACAGTTCCATCAATCTGACTCGTCGTCGCCTACTTTGCATCCCCAAGTACAACTATTCATCGTTGAAGCCGTCACTTCCCATCATGGAACCATCATCGTCGAACCATGAAGTCATCACGTCGAATCGTTGCATATTGCTTCACCATGTGAACCACTCCTCGAAGAGTAGTAACACCAAAATCAAATGTCCAATGAATGAACGGACGATCACATACAGCTCCTCGAAGCCGCACCATGTCCATGTTAAAATTGGCCAAATCGACCATCATCAATATTGGTAAATATCGACCACTCTAGGTAGTCGATAACGACCATTTTGGTCGTGTACTTTGTCAAAAATGGTTAAATACAAACCAAATGAAAATGTCCTGCATCTATCCAAAAATCTGAAGCACATCTCCAAATACATCTTCCTTCTTCATATCAATCGACATGCACAATACTATATTCACAAAATCCTATCCTATGGGATATATCCTAAAATTATGTCGCCTTCGAACGACGTTTTCAACCAAAACAACCAACTAACATACATACATCCAACACGCATATAAACATCCATAATAACCTACATATGTCTATAATAACGCAATACAATACATACAAGCAACTAATATAGGATAATGTGGGATTAATATCAAATAGCCTAAAAATATCAATATCGTCAAAATAGTGCATCAATGGAGAAAATGTGATATCTAATTTAAACCAATTTTACAACACTTTTAATTCTTTTCATAAAATAATATATAGATTAATCATTTTAGAAATCACATTTTAAATTTAGAAAACATTTCAAAATATCGTTTTATACTATACTAACAACGTAGTATGATGTGAGACAATATTACCCACCTCAACCAAATCTATCCAAACCATACCTAAGTCACATAGCTCTACATCACGAGCGCAATGCAAGAAAGGGCGTCCAAAATGGACATTGTATACAAAACATACGCAATATACAAAATAACGGATTATTCAAATGATTAGTTATCTAAACTGAGTAATTAGCTAATTAATTGCCTCCTTAATCATCTTCTCCAACCAAGACTCATATACACACACTACAGGAAATGTCATGCATATAAAACCTAAATCCACTTGCTTCTCCGATCGATTTCTCGCCGGTCTCTGAACGATTTTCGACACCGTCTTTGCCAACGAGTCTGCCTTCGCATCCTCTTCACCAAGGTACCAAATAGATAGAGCTTGGCCCCACCAAAAAAAATGGACCAACGATGTCTTGACCTAGGCAAAAATCGCGATTGTCCAGGAAGAACTGCACTCGACAAGAACTGGGGGGAAGGTGTCTCTCGGCAAGAGAAGAACGACGGCGATGTCTGTTCACGTTTCGTTGCTTCTACCTCCACCAATATGAAACCCTAGTCTCATGGCTAAGAACATAGATCTCCAAAACTATCACCATCTCAAATTCCACTCCGGTCAAAGTGAAGATCTCTATGATATGGATTTAATGAAACTGGTTTTGTATTTCTTCGTGGAGCGGATTGCTTGAAATTAATATTTGAAGAGAGGAATGAGGAGTGGCCATTCACTGTTTGAAGATGAATGGAATAGTAAACAGGTTTGGGTTATAAGAGAGGAAAGAGGACTTTGATTAACATTCTTTGTTTATTTTAATCCTCAAATGTATAGTCATGTGTTTTGAGATTGCCCAATCAAATAGTGCATCCGATCAAGACGAAACTCGTATGCGCATATCACCTCATTTTTTCGGTCTCGCTGGTATAAATTTAGTCGCTATTTGAGACAATGATCCATAATGATAATTTCATGCTTTTTGAGACCGTTTCGGCCATCGGATCATTCGATCTCTAAATATAGCGATCCTTATACTCATTTAATTCGCAACATCGATACGAACTCAACGGATGTGGTCTCGAGTCCTGATTTGGTAATATGTGAAAAATCATATTTTAGAACCGTTAATTAATTAACAGTTCAATGTTTTAGTAAATTATTTAAATATTTTATTGTTAAATACAGGTCATTATATTTTCCCCTCCTTAAAAAGATTTTGTCCTCGAAATCTGAAGGATGAAGCAAGACAGCCCAATGCCCTCACAAAGCAACGATACAAGAGAAATCGCAACTTATCAAATCGCGACAATAACCACTAAAATCGATTACAATGAAGTGAATAAACTCAGAATTAACTGGAGCCATTATCCTCATCCTTATGTACAATTACTATCAATTCCGAAGTCAATGTGGCCAAACCAAACATCTAAGTTAGGCGTTATTCAAAGAAATGGACAATGGAAAAAAATTGTGCCAACTCACAAATCGAAAGGCAAGTCAACTAAATACTATACATCACCGACTCTCTTACTATCGGCAATGTCTAATATCCTATACATTGATTTTTCTCTCAATTTTGTCTTATTTCATGGAAAATTTCAACAGCACCACATTTGTGCGGCTAGGTCTGAGAGAAATCCCGATACAACATAAATATATATACATCTCATATCCGAGGCATCTCGTTTTCGAGGACAACCAAACATAGATAACCAAATATACACTACACGTGTTACATACCTCTTTTATAGCAAGAGCATACTTAAATGCAAATAAAAGCTAGTAATCAACCAAATAGCTAACACTTACTTCCATGTACCTGATTAAGTGCTCGACAATGAGAATTAAGCACAACAGTAGCACCATCATGTAAATAGGTATACTAAATCATATACAGCGATCGTCATAAATAAATATGCCATATCAACCCATAACTATCATACATGCCTAACAAACATATAAGCATAAGTAATCATGTCGATTATCAGCAGTCAAACATCAATAGGCATGCATAAGATCAAACATCAAAAATAACATCCATGCATATCCAAACATGCAAGATACAAAACTATCTAGCATAAAACATTAAATATGATATCAAATACAAAAGCCGATGATAAATGGAAATCTCCCCTAATAAGGAACTCTGGACAAGCGGTCATCATGCTCTCATCGATATCTCATATAAAATCGCATTCTCTTTCGCTTAACTAAACCTTTTCTACTCTGTTGCATTCCTCCTAACCTGTTTCGTATCACATCTATCGATACGAATATAGCCACAAGGTCGTTAAGTTCTGATGTGCACGTAAATATGCATATTTTTACCACCATATTTAATCTATTTAAATTGAATAAATGATCATATTGGGTATTTTTACTTGTTTAAACCAAATTCAAATTGTTTTCAAATTGTCACATATTCATCTTCATATAGGGGCAAAATGGTCATTTTTGTGCATATGTCAAATTGAGAAAATTTAATGGAAAATTTCTATATTATTTTGTAGGAATTTAAACTCAATTACAAGTGGTTTCATGAAGGAATATGCATGTACAAAGAAGATACAAAAAAATGAAGATGAGTCTATCGTATTCATCTTCATATAGGGGCAAAATGGTCATTTTTGTGCATATATTAAATTGAGAAAATTTAATGGGAAATTTCTATATTATTTTGTAGGAATTTAAACTCAATTACAAGTGGTTTCATGAAGGAATATGCATGTACAAAGAAGATACAAAAGAATGAAGATGGAAATAATTCAAAGTGAAGAACATGGAGGACCCCACCTACCCACTACCTTAATGTACAAATTAAAGTCTAATGCACATGCTAAAAGACATTTAAAGCTTCATGTACATTTAAGTGGGGGATTATTAAAGCTAATGATAACTTAGCCACCACACTTCCTCCAAGGGCATTTTGGGTACTCCCCAAAAATATGCATTAGGGTTTCTAACTTGTATAAATATCCCTTATGTTTCATGTAGCCATCCCTCCTCTTAGTTAGTTAGTTTTAGTTTAGAAAATAAATCAAAGCTCTCTTTCTTTCCATGGCTACTTAACCATTTCTTCTCTTATGTAATTTTTTTTTATGCAATGTTAATTATTGTTTCTTTTTAATTACATGTTCATTTCCTTTTATGCAAGTAGTGTAGATTTTCCTTTATGCAATTAGAATAGTTTTCCATTTCACTTTGCTCTCTTTTTCTTTTCTTTTTGTCTTATGTTGCAAGCTACATTTGTTCATATGATAACAAATATGAGAGGCTAAACCCCTTCAATTTAGGGGTAATGAATCTCTCTAATCATGCAGCTTCAACTTAATTTGATGTTTATGCTCTCCTTTTGTGCTTAATGAGAATGATTGAAGTGGTTTAATGATGTTGTTTAGCTTTGAATTTGATAGTCTATGTTGTTTATAACAAATAGGCTATGCTTAGCCAAACAAAACACAAATTGCCTCTTCATCTACATATGATTATGGCAAAGAAGTGATTGTTGAAATTAAAATTTGATGGCTTATATTTCTAATTAATAGTTAATAGGCCATGCTTAAAATAGATTTTGCTTTCAACTTTCTTGTCATATTTTATGAGATTTAAAAGTGTATTAGTGGTTGTGTTATGGTTTGATGGTTTATATTGAGCTAATTAATAGCACAAATATACCATACTTATGATAAGCACATCAACTAATTCACTAATGACAAGAAAAGAGAGATCATAACTTCATTTTATTGATTTATGTGATCTAGAGAGTGGAAATTGCCTCTAAATTGTCTTAACACTCATATTTTTATCAATTTTCTTTTGCTTGTTTTTCTTCTTTTCTAGTTTAACATTGTCTTCAAGATTGGTTTAATTTGATTGAATAGAATTTTAAAATCATCAATTCCCTGCGGATCGACCTGTATTCGCCGCGTGCTACATTCGTATACCGTGCGCTTGCGGTTATTTTTAATTTAAATTCGTTCGACAGTTTTCTAAACCGATAGAATTTCCGTCGACGAACTAGAAATATAAGCCATCAAATTTTAACTTCAACAATCACGGATTCTTTAGCAAAATCGGCTAGTTCAACGGGAGAACTAGAAACTCGGATTATGCCAGTGGGATATCAAGCAAATCTAAATATAGAAGAGGGGGCATCTGAACAAGTAAAGGAACTGCTAGTCCTAACAAGATCCCATACCATGTCACGAGAAAGAAAAGAAAAGGAAGTCAATGGAGAATTCCTGAATGAGAGGGTTAACCAACCAATGGTAGATAACTATTATGATAACACTTGGTGTCACCTATTTTCGATTATCTTTCAATGGAGAAATTGCCACCTAATAAGGTGGAAGCTAGGAAAATCAAGAGACAAGCTCCAACTTTCATGATAGTAGATGGAATCCTTTAGAAGAAAGGGTATGTTTTGCCTTGTTTAAGATGGGTAAGCTTGGGGGATGGGATGAAATTGATAGTAGAAGCACATGAAGGATTATATGGAGACCACTATAATGGAACAGAATTAGCAAAAAAGATATTAAGACATGGTTTTTATTGGCCAGATATGTTGAGTCAAGCCATAAAATATGCAAGGATATGCGAGAAATGCCAAAAGTACTTGAAGATCCTCGGATTACCACCAAGTCAGTTAACCCCAATTTCAAGTCCATGGACCTTTGACGTATGGGGAATTGATTTAATCGGCTCATCGCCCATTTCCAAAGGGGGAGAAAAATATGTTGTAGCCGCCATAGACTATTTCACTAAATGAGTTGAAGCATAACCACTTTCCAATATCACTTTTGGAAAAGTACTCAGGTTTGTCATCAAAAACATTATTCGGAATTACCCACAAGGTTATTTCTGACAATGGAATGCAATTTGAGAGTGAAGAATTCTCTCGGTTTTGTCATAAAAATGGAATCATTAAGAGATTTTCCTCTGTTGCGCTGCCAAAGGCAAATGAGGCCATTTAGGCTGCAAATACGACCATAAAGACTATTAGGAAAAAGCAACTGAACAAAGCTAAAGAAAATTGGGTAGAAGAGTTGCCACTTGTATTATGGGTCTATCAAACATTTACCAAAACAGCATTAGGTCATACTCCCTATTCACTGACATATGGGTGTAAAGCAATGTTACCAATTGAAATACCCTCACATTGAAGAATTGCATATGCATTCGATTTAAACTAAGAAATAAAAAGAGAATCACTTGATTTGATACATGAGTTGAGAGATGAAGCAACAATCAAAATAGCAAAATATCAGACAGGGATTTCAAAGTATTATAACTCAAAAGTAAGAATAAGAACATTTCAAGAAGGAGATCTAGTGCTCCGAAGAGTAATGGCGAGCACAGGGGATCCCGCGGATGGATCGCTGGGACCAAATTAGAAAGGACCCCTAAGCATATGCAAATTAATTCCTCTGAGAGCTTACTATTTATGTCGAACAAATGGTAATATAGTTCCTAGAATAAGGAACGTAGAACATTTGAGGCCATATTTTCCTACAATTAATGAATAAAGCATCTTTTTCATCAAAAGAAGAATCTACATGGTTGGGAGTGAAATGCTCCTTTTATTTGGATTACCTTAAAATGTCAAAAGCCTCTGTCCACGCCAAGTTTGCCGAGGCAAGGCACCTCTTAGAGGGAGGAGTGTAAGCCTTTATCCGTGTCACGCTATGGCCAAGATAAAGAATCGACAATCCCCTGTCTGTGACACGCTATGACCAGGGCAGGGCACCTCCTAGAGGGAGGAGTGCATGCCTTTATCCGCACCATGCTATGGCTAGTTTAAAGCATTGACAAGCTCTTGGCCGCGTCTCTGGTCAGGTCAAGGCACCTCCTGGAGGGAGGTTGGGTAAGTATTTGGTTCCAGCTTGAGAATGAGCTAACGAAGAGCAACAGACAACAATAGACTAAGACGTTCAAGCCCATGAAGTGGCTCATCAAACAATGGACTAAGACATCCAAGCCCAAGAAGAGGCATATCAACAATGGACTAAGATGTCCAATACTAAGAAGAGACTTGTCAACAATGGACTAAGAAGTTCAATCCCAAGAAGCGGCATATCAAACGATGAAGTAAGATGTTCAAGTTCAAGAAGCATACAATCAAACCACAACTTCATACAAGGCCTAAAGGGTTTACACATGTCGAAGAAGACATAATTTAAAGAGTAGAATGATACTCCGCCTTTTAGTACCGGATTTGGGTTTCGGGTTTCCCATTTCTAAACTTCATCCGTTAATGCTCGAATATGGGTTTCGATTCATTCATTATTGAAATATGAGACTTCACACATTAACACCCGAATCTGGGTTACGGATTTTCCAACTCATCATACCCGAATCTGGGTTTCAAAAATATTACCGAAATTCACTTATTAGTGGCCTAATATGGGATTGAGAGTTCTATTATGAAGATCATTATTATGGATTTCTAATTATCCAATATATGCCCTGATTTGGGCTCGGGATTTTTGTCATGAAGATAATTATTATGAATTTATGATTATATAACACTAATAACTGAATCTGGATATGAGTCTTATTATAAAAACTGTTGTTGATTCTCACTTATTAAAACCCGAATCTGGTTCCTAGACATTCTACTATTAACTTCTAAACTTCGATTGTTGATGCCTTTATCTGAATTTAAACTTCTTAACTTTCTACTGCTTGAATTTTAATTTTTGGGTATTTCATCATCAATTTTGGATTCTTTCTATTGATTCCTGAATCTGGATTTGAAGGAAGTAGTATTGAAATAACAATAGACATCTAAGTCTTCGACCAAAAACATCAAGCTGGTGTTCCTAATACCCAAATTAGGGTTATTAATTTGCAACTCAAAACGACGATTCACTAACATCTGAATTTCAACTCTGGGATCATTCTTATCTTCAAGAGGAGTTTCTAATTACACATTAAGATTTATGGGTTACAGAGACTTATTTCAAGATGATAGTTTATGACCTCCCATTTTCAGACATTGGCTATCTCCAACAGGATGTTCTTAGACTTCAATTATTATCTAAATGGATAACTATTAATTGCGGACCTCATATCCTTTATTAAATTAAGATTATGATTAACTAAACATTTAAATTTGGAAGCATTGCTATGCTGAGTCATCATGAAGCATTTTTATAAGTAAACGAGTTAGCAATGGAAAATGTCACCTGTTTTGAATTTTGTAGGAAAACCAGGTTATTAAGAGCAAAGAGTTGTGAAATTTTTGTTCTAAAGAGAAAAAGCTTCTTTCAAACAAGGGGGTGCAAAATGTTAACCATAATACCCACTTAAGAACAAAGGTATGAAAGAAGATTAATAAAATATGCCAGGCTCTACTGAAGTTACATGCATGATTTTCGACAATAGTCATGAAACAATGTTTTGAAGGCATTAAGAGAGCTTTCAAAAGAGTCACAAGCACCAGGTGCCCTCACAAGTGATAAATAGTGCAAAAAGCTTTCGAATAAGATGAAAAAGGAAGTAGGGCTACCCTTCCGCTTCATTCGAACCTTTCGATGCAGATGGATTCGTGAATATGGAGAAAAGCAAGGACGGGCTCAGAACCCCTTTCAAAGGAAATGAATAATAACCTTTCATATGTGCGTCAAACCTTTCGAAACCAAAGGTTTCACCTTCATTCAGATTATTCAAAACAATCCTTTCGAAAGTATAATCGAGCCTTTCGAACCGGTCGAATCCTATGACATCAGGAGAAGGTTCTACATCAATTCATAAGCATGCAATCAGAGGCTATCTACTACATCAAAATCATCAATACTTCAACGCCCTCGAAACCCTAATAAAAAACCTATCGACAGAGTCCAAAACCCTTATCTTTACTTCTTATACTACAAAGCGACACGAAGAGAAAAGCGCATCTATGGCCCTTTCAACGTCGTCGAAAGGAAATCAAGAAAAAGCAGAGAGAATGAACACTTAAAACTTAACAACAGCAAAAGGTGCACATAGGACCCTTTCGACAAGTCGAAAGGTCTAGAATAAGAAGATGAGAAGCGCAAGGATGAGTTAGAGAACTCGAAAGGAAAGCCTTTCGACAACATTAAAAGCATGTGAGGCCTTTCGACCATGTCGAAAGGAATGATGTACAAGATAAAGCGACCTTTCGATGGGTCAAAAGCATTGGCGCGAAATGGGGTCAACCTGCATCTATAAATAAGATCCTAGGGGTCTGATTTTGGGGACCGAATTTGGGGAATCTAAAGCTCATTTCTTTAACTTCTACTTCTTTTCAACAACAAAATCTTTGTAACCCTAAATTGATTTGGGGAAAAGCTCTCAAACTTGTAATTCATTTTGGATTAATGAAAAGGGAGAAATGCACAGATTTATTAAGGATTTCGATTATGAGGAAGATCATTACGATCACTAGGTGGACTAATGATCAATTGCACATGATACTATCTTATTTTCTTAATTTCTTTTTATCTTTTGCAAGGCTATGGGATCAACTTGGATATAATACATGCAAAAAAAGTTATCATCAAGATAAGAATAATATGGTGACAAATAAAGATGATGATGATGTTTTGGCATTGATAAGTCTATAGAACTTTCATATATCCAAGATGATCTTCAACCGAATACACCAAATAAAACTTACTCCATTGTGAATTAGATTTGTTCCGAAAGGACGACAACCCTTTCGAACTGGTCGAAAGGGATATTACGAAAGACATCTAGTTCATGAAGGACAAGTTATCGTTTAAGGATGGATTCCTTCGAAAGGAACATACACGTGACTACATCTTCAACCCTTTTGAAGGATTTCTTCCATAAGGAACGAAACTAATGATGTCGAAATCAGCTACATCTCTTTAAAGGCAAAGCAAACCTTCCTATATAATCGAAAGGGATTGGGGGAACCTTTCGACATGGTTGAAAGAGATGAATACAAAATATGAATAACTACTTTCGACTCATTCGAAAGATGGGTTTCAAATAACATGCTTCCTCCTTACCTTCATCTTGACGAGATTAATTTGGTCAATGATTCACTAACAATATGTCAATTATCCTCCGAAAGTGATTTGATCAAATCAACTTGGTCGTAAGAGAGGTTTCGAACGAAGTAATCTCTTTCGATCTTCTTTCTATAATCTTTATTTGCTATTCACATAGCTTTGGGATGTTGACAAGTTTTCTTGTTAACATTTATATTTTAAGGACTAATACGTAATAGTTATTTATTAAAATACAAATCTCTATTCTTAGAAACGAAGAAGAGGAAACATAATGATAAATTGTTATACATCATCATCATAACCCATGCATAAGCAAATATAACCTTGCATAATCAAACATAAACATAGATTAGACCTTCTAGCTTAGTTTTTCTACAAATATTTATTACATGAAGCTACTTTAAAAGTATATTGATTTCATTCTCCACCTAACCAACTGATTTTACAATGCTGTTATTTGATACTCTAATTCATTAACGTACTTAGTTGCTTATTGAGGAAAAGGATCATCAATCCACTCCCAAAACCCACATACATTCAGATACATATAGCATTTGAAAAGGCGATGAAAAATATCATTTCCTCTTTGAATAACATCTTTCGTACTGGCATATCTACATGTACATATTATAGGTGGTGAGTCAACTTCTCACTTGATTCCTGGTAGTATGATCATTGTTTTTGCTACCTTGAATACTGTCTACATTGACGTCTTAGTCTTTCTTCATTAGGTCTCTATTCTCTTACTTGTCTTTTAAGTTCTTCTTATTCTCTTTCATTCTCTTTCAAATCCTTATAGTTTCTTTCTTGCATTTCAATGCACAAATCAATGTCTGTTTATGGTGGTGATAAATTGAAAGGCATCAGGTGCTCAAGGGAACCTTCATAGTCGTACGATGAATGGAGAGAAATATGACTATGATCCACCATGGTTGCATAGATTTATGTTGTTACAATTTGGTATGGGGATATGTTATTTATATTAAATATATCACACACTGTCCATACTATTGCACAGCTAAAAGATATGTTATTAGGGCATCTCACTGTCCATAAAGGAGATTTGATGTTACAGTGTCACAAAAGCTAATATTTGAATTGACTAAACAATACGTTAAGAATATAAATAATAGTTCATAATGGATTACATAACCGTGATCTAATACATTAAATAATAAAATAACCATGATTCATTATTTTACACGACATAATAAATTAGTACACTTTTTACACAATGGATTATATCATTCACTTCAAATGCCACAAATGATCCATAAGATCGTCTCGAGGTTTTTCATAAATTTCTATAGGTCTAATCTATGCAAACAACCCAATAAAACCTCAATAATAGTTTGATCTCTCTCACCAACAACTATATCTGTGTTTTTTGGATTGTAGCCCAAATAAGATGGAAACTCGCCTCTTTTTTCTTTAGTCCCTATATTATTTAGTATCACACTTGCCCTCATTGCATAATTCAATGTTTGTAGCATCCACGGTTTAATAGGATTGTTTACAATGACAAATCTTGCTTATAAAAGCCCAAAAGCATGCTTTACGTCTCTTCATGCAACTTCTTATCGTTTAAATAGATGTGATTAATGTAATGCACATTAATATCATTCATGGAACCAGAATCCAAGTATGCATGCCAAAACCAGAGGTCATGCAAAGTAACTGCTTCTAATATCATTGTTTTTTAGGATAATGACTAATAAATTGACTGTGCCAAGCATTGGTACAATTTTATCATTTCTAGTGCATATAGTCAAGACAATCTTACATTCCAAGAAAAACCTCTTTTAGCTCCAAACTTATTAGTTTATTGACATCACTTTGCATTAGAGATTACAAATATTCTTCACCATGTAATTAAATGATAGTTATGCAAAACCATTCTAGACTTAATTATATGATACTCTCACCCATTTGGACCTCCTCATCAAATGCATCAGGAGCTATCCCATAAGCTATAACATGTAACGCTTCTATTATTTTTTGATAAGGTGAACATGCTAAGTCTTAATGTTATTACATTTTTGAACAATATAATCATCATGTGAAATAAATCCATTGAAATACACATAAACATATTCTTATTCATCTAGAAGTATGACAAAAATCTTCATGGTCGTAGGTATAATGAGCGTTGAAATAGTCATCAAGTAATTGAACTGTTCCGCCTTTGTAGTCAACAACCTCCTTTTATCTACACGGCCACATACATTTCATCCATGAGACCTACAAGATTCTTTGAATATGAATTTTTAGACCCTTTGTTGGTGAACTATTACCTCTTGCATCGCTAACTCTAGGTCGTTACTATCAGGTTTTAGATGATAACTAAAGTAAATCTCTTTGTTGATAAACCTCGTCAACTTTATCAGAATCGGTATGACTTTCCTCTATGTCTTTATCGTTATTGTTGATTGAGCTATCCAATTTAGCATTTTTATTTTCAAAATCTTCATCGCTATAGTTGGGCTGTGATATTTTTCTGAATTTGATATGTTGATGCAATTAAACTAATTTTATGAAATAATTGATAGAGGAAAATATAGTCATTTATAGCCATTGGGATATAAATGGTTATATTCTTTACTGTAAACAGTAAACAGAAACCTATTTAAGTATTAAATGGTTAATCAAAACTCATAATGGTTAACGAAAATTGTTTAACACCTAAACGGCAATCTGTTTTGTAGCAACATGCACCTTAATGGGCCCTAATTTTTGCAAAAACGAAAATCCAAGTCTATTAGGGTATGGATCGTTGGTGTTGGAATCATGTAAGAGACAAAAGTATATCAAAGAGCTATCAATAAGAGCTCATGGTGGAATAACAAAATATAATAAAACATATAATTACTAATCAAGGCTAATATCTTCGATACCTTGTACCCTTGTTAGTATTGAGCATGCATAAGAAAATCTATCCTTCTACCCTTTCCGCCTTGCACTAGTACTTATCCTTCTAAATCTATCTCTCGGGTTGTAACGAGGAAGGGCCAGAACAACGTTTTGGTATTTGGTAAATTACATAATTTATCCGTAGCACTAGTTTATGCCATTTATTTTCAATTACGTGTTATATCTATCATATAGGCTTAATCATTTTGAATTTATATACGCGTATGATATGTCCAACCTACTCGAGGTATACAATAACTACATATGTGTGTGTGTAAGTATCACAGTCCTCCATAGACTGGCATACATCCCCCACTAGTACCCCTAATTCTACACCGCATCGAGCATCAATCAATGGTGTCTAGGCCAAATTGTCATTATACACTAAGTAATCCCCTTTAGTGCCTAATAATGACATTACAACTATTTAGTCGTATTCTACTTCATCTTAAAGACTCATCTTGGAGTTATCTAGCCTTTCCTCCTAACAACAAACAACCAACTTTGAGGTGATGCATATCCTATACGAAACCTACACTAGTAGAAGATGTAGTCCATCTAGACATAACCCAAGTCTATCAAATGACCTCTCCAGGATCGATGACGATCTCGACCTATGTGTACAACCCTGCTTCTCACATATATGGCACCAACCTTGTTGACATAATGCCGAACCTATGCTCACACTTCCCCATTTAGATTGCCTAATGCAATCAAGGAAATGCCTACTTATTACATAATATCCCCTTTAGGGATTGAAGTAGAACCAACTTGGCCGTTTAAGGCTGCAAATCGGGATGAACCCACTTTGGTATATTTCTTTCACATATATGTGAATGTATAGTCCCGCGGGTCCTGTAGTTGGAATGCCTTACATCGATACAATGTGTGCATAACCATTGGTAGCTCCTTTCAAAGGGCAGACTTCTATTGTGCAACCTTACTGACCTCGTATTTCAACCCTTATTCATGACTATGTCATTCATAGTTAATTTAAATTATTAACTCGATCTAGTAATTCTTATCCATCATAAATGTATAGTTGAGGGTATAAAGTTTTAGCTGTATAATTACCTTGCCTCCTAAGTTCAATTATTAGTATTCACACACTTTTACATGAACTTGCTTCTATAACATTATTTAATGTCATTTACTACTTATTTATAATTTAATAGATTAGGTACTTCTTATACTTAATTCCTAATTAGTATAATTAGATACGTTCTACTATTTCTTTTTAACTAATAGCTACAATTCTTTGATTCTTATAACTTTCCTAATTTCTTTTATGTGTTCTTGTTACTGCACCCATCGCTTATTATTTATTTGCTAACCTACTTTTAAACATGTATATTAAATTAACAACAAAATTATTGTTATTATTTCTATTTACACTATTTTGCTTTTACCTTTAGGGATTTCTATATTTTGATGCATTAGAACTACATCTTCCTAAAAGGTAATGTTAAAATTGTAATTTTTCATAAATTTCCTAAAAGAGCATTTGTGTTATGTTTAGAATTACAAGAAATTACTTTTATGTTATTATTGGAATTGATGGTGTAAAATACAGTAACATCCTTATTTTATACACTTTCTTTTGGTCATATTCCTTATTATTTTAAACAATACACTTTCATACATAATTATAGAGTTGGATAATTTATAGAGATTTACATTGCTATATTCTTCATTCCAATAAATTAAAATATTACTTAAACCCAAGTTTAATTCATAACGATCTTCAATTCATATTTAATAACATATAACATTCAAATAACAAACTCGGAATTTATGTAAATTCTCATTAATGAATTATTCATAACTTTTAAGGACTACTTTTACACTTACCTTCCAAATTTAGAAATATATGATATTTAATCAGGCTTAATAATTCATAGAATATGTAGGCAAAGTTATCAATGTATTACATATACATATTTAAGCCTATAACTCCAAAATTTATAGTAAGGCATACAAAGAACAAATTCACAATGACATAAATATAGTATTATATAATTTCCCACTCACTTCTAAGCTTTCAAATCTCCAGAGCTAAATCTGTTATTCGATGCCGACTCCCTTTCTTTCTACCAAAATATGGTCAGAAGGAATATAATATTTATTACAATTATATATCTGAGAAGAGATTTGAATTAAATATAAATTTGAATTTAGATTTACGATTCACCTTTGGCTTTAGCGATTCTATTCGATCCCATCCTTCTTCTCTATTGTTTTCTGCTATCCTCTAGTTATGTGTATATATAATTTATAGTTTGTACAATTTCTAGATTTTGTGGAGAAAAGAATATGGCAGAGTTCGCCGTTGCTTTAGAAAATATGAGAAGAAAAATGAAGGTCGTGGCCTATATTTTTTCAAATCAATCCTAGCCATTAAATTAAATTAAATTTGAAACATTCGGCCTAGGTCCAATTCATGTCACCAGCTTACCTCCGATCGACCGCTTCACTTTCATCGGTCGACCGATTGAACCTAAATGTCGACCAGTCGTGTTGTTTTATTAATTGTTCATTTCTTTCCTTTTAAACATTATTTGACACAATTTCATGTGATTTGATTAGCAATAAACCTATTTAGATGCTAAACATTCATTAACATTAATCAATAACATTTATTTCCTTAATTACGTATATAATTTTTTCCGACACGAAATCTTCAAGCATTTATAACCTTTTCGTTTGAACTTTGATCGTAAAACTTTATATGATCAAAAAATGACAAGAATACAATGATGTAAGTTTCATAGCCAAATTCTAATGTTTGTGAAAATTCCATTTTTGACTTTAATAATTATTTATCAATTTCTCTTTAATTAATTGTCATTCAATTGAAGGGGTATTCACATTTGCCGTCTACGGGTAGTAAAAGAATTATTTATTACAAAACTTGAAGCATGTCATATAGAGATACATTATAACATCACACATGCACATCACAACCATAAGTACAACATATATCACACTGGCGGCACTTAAACTTGGGTTGTATACATCATCCACCAAGATGAAAAAACAATAGATTACATCATCAGTCTATTCAAATATCATCAGCTCACACAATCTATGCTACATTGAAAAAAATAAAATCGCTACCTCCAAACCTAATTTTTTTCTTTGCCTTTTGACATTTGCACCCTTTGATAAAATGTAATATTTCTAATAGTTCACAAACTTTTCTTTTTCCCTTTCTCTACCACATTTCGGCGGTTCAAACCTGCAAAATTCAATTGAATAAAACACTAAATATACAGATCACAATGGTTTTGAATATAGATTAAACTTATACCTGGGGTAGAAGATGAAGTGGTTGGAGGAACGAATTTAACACCATATCTATTAGTGTACACAACTGCATCATCATATCCGTTGCCGTCGTCATCACCATCTTTGTCATCGTCGTCTTCATCGCCTTTATTTTCTTCATTGTCTTCATTGCTCTCATCACCATCCTCTTTTAAGCCATCTTCATTGTCATCAATGAATTACAGTTGATGAATTTTTTTTCCTTTTTTAAAGGATTTAGATCGGCCCATGCTTTAGTGACAAGACAAAACATGGTTTACCTCATAATCTCCATATTCTATATGAAAGACCAAAGCAACAAATGTATAAAAGCAAATAAAGAAATGATAAACATATAGATTGTTAACCTACGAAATCATTTAGGAAATGTGCATGTATTTTACCATGCCTATTTTATATATTAATATTATTACACATAGTATCCCTAGCTTGAGGAAGCTCAAAAAACTAAGGAGCATGGAAATAATCTGTTAATATATAAATGGTAGATGAGAACTATTTTATTAAAGATTCATAATCTTAACATATTTAATTGAGTTGCTATTGACTTATGAAATGATGTATTTTTGTGAAACAACATCGTGATTCAATATTCGGACACATTTAAAATTACGGTACAAATATTATAAATATGTATTATTTCGTAAATCAAATTATATTTTCTTATTGTACTATCTCTATACATTCATATTATATAAGTTTAATTATTGTATAACATTTTATAAAGGGGAATTTCACCAGAAGGACAAACTTTGCAGTCCAATTAGTTTCTAAGACACACATTCAAAGAAATTACTTTCAAGGCCAAGATTAGCAGAATAATTACTTTCAAGGACAAAAATAGTAGTCCATTTACTTTCAAGAACATAATCTCATAGGTTTTTAGGCCCTAAAAACTAATTATTTTAAGTTTTGTCCTTAAAAGTAATTACTTTAGTTGTGTGTCCTAGAAACTAATTCCACTTGCTAAAGAGGCTCTTGTGGCTAATTTCGACTTTTACAAAATTATTTGCTTACATAGTAATCTTATATGACTTAGAAACGTTTTATTAAGAAGTATATTAGGAAGATGTACATCAAACAGTTAAAGAGAAGCCCTAGCCATGGCTACTGTTCAGCACCCATGATCCCCCATCTCCTATCTTGCCAATTTCCTCCCCCCAGCTACTGGTGTTGATTCGCCTAATTCTAGTAGACCTGTCAAAATATGACCCAACTAATTAACCCAACCCATTTACCCTACTTTTAAATGGGTTGGATCAACCCATTTATTAATTTTATTAAATGAGTTATGGATTGGGTTGACCCATTTTTAAAAGGGTTATAAGTGGGTAACACATTTACCCATTTATCAAAAACATTAAATTTTAATATAAATTTGAAAAATAAGAATTTTGAACATACAATTTAGTCTTTCATGAAGACTGACAGTCATACTTAGAAAATAATAGGCCACCGCATCCTCCTATTTGAACTTCACCTAATGCAGTAGCCGCTATTTTTTTTTTGTTCAGACTGCAATAACTTCTTCATACTGAATCGGAATCAGATGAGACTTCGACGGATTAACTCTCACCTAAATTACGGATAGTATGAAACACATGGATACTTGATCTTATGAATGCATACTGTAATTCTCCAAGAGTACTGACAGTTGTACTTAGAAAATAACAGGCTATCACATCCTCATATTTGAACTTCGTCTAATGCAGAAACCGTTATTTTTTTATTCAAACTGCAATAATTTCTTCATATTGACTCGAAATCAGGCGAGACTTCGATCGATTAATCCCACCTAAATTATGCACAATATGTAACACTTGGATACTTCATCGTCTGAACGCACACTGTAGTTCTCCAAGGGGACTGACTATTGTACTTGAAAAATAACATGCCACTACATCCCCATATATGAACTCCGCCTAGTACAGAAAGTCGTTATTTTTTTATTCAGACCGCAATAACTTCTTCATATTGACTTGGAATCAGACGAGACTTCGACCGATTAACTCACATCTAAATTATGGACAGTATGTAACACTCGAATACTTCATCGTGTGATCGCACACTGTAATTTTTCAAGGAGACTGACAGTTGTACTTAGAAAATAACATGTTACTACATCCCCCTATATGAACTCCGCCTAGTGCAGAAGCCGTTATTTTTTTTATTCAGACTGGAATAACCTCTTCATATTGACTCGGAATCAGGCAGGACTTTGGCCGATTAACTCCGACCTAAATTACGGACAGCATGTAACACTCGGATACTTCATCTTATGAACTCACATTGTAGTTTTCCAAGGGGACTGACAGTTGTACTTAGAAAATAACAGGCTATACCAAATCCTCATATTTAAACTTTAATAAAAACTAGGATTAAAATTTTAATTTTTTATTGGAATTCAAAACATTAAATTAGAATTAGAATTATTTTGTATGTATTTGTTTTTTATTAGTCAAGTCAAATTTAAATCTTAACATGTTTAATAAACAGGTTGGGTCATAAATGGGTAAAAAGAAAGAATTATAAATGGGTTGGGTCAAACTTGACCCAAACCATTTTGACCCAACCCAACTCGTTTGATAGGAGCAATGTAGACCCACGTATTTCATCTTCAAATAATGTACATCCCACTATCCCATCAAATCAGAATGTTTTTTGACTTATGAGATAGGATATTTTTTGGTTGTTTCAAAAAAAAAAAAACTTTGAAATGGTTGAGATCCATAGCTAGCAGGAGCGTGAATTTCAGCCACAACACTAATTACTCGGCTACTGCTAGCCAACGATAGGCGCCGGAGTTAAATCTAAGGTGGAATTCTTCACCAGCCATGCATCAGTGAGATTCGACTAATCAGACTCCCTCCTTCGCGTGTGTAAGATCATGCGCCCAGGTTATAGTTGGTGAGCAAATTCCAATCTCAGCTTCTTTTAAAAAAATTCAACCGGTTGATTTTAGTTCGATGAGAAACGCGAAGATGTCCACTACCGCCTCAGAAGCTAGAAGGATATAATAGGAGAACTCGATTGTTATTAATGTGGTTGGGTCAAAACCATACTATTAGTGTGTCAAATCTTATATAGAATTTGTTTGGGAAGCACAAGGAAACGTCCAAATTTTTTTGAAAGAGAATGGCTTTTATGCAGTAAAGTTCTAACAGTACAGATTATGACAATGTTATGGCAGGTTGTCCCTATTTATATGATAGAAGACTTATGATGATCAAAAAATAGTCCTCTTGTCTAAATCTGAATAAGGAATTACTACAAATGATTCTGGTCTGGGTAAGTCGTACAGCTTCATTTCTAGGTAGGTCTATCAAAATGCATTGTTACACTAAGGGCATCATTACAATTTCATATGCAAGAGTGATGGTTGAAATCGATAATACTTTTAATTTTCTTAATGAAGTAGTCATTCCAGATGAGATCGATCAAGTACACATGCAAAGCGTTGAATATGAAGGAAAATCTTTAGTTTGTCAAAACTGTAGTTGTTTTTGGTCACCCACAAAAATACCGTGCTTTGGAGAAAACTTGGGTGTCCAAGCATACTCAAAACAACAAAGAATAGATAAGTGGTCAAACTGAAAATTCAATGAAAACAAACAATATGCTCTAGTTTCTGGTGCTAATGGTATGCAGAGTCCTCAGAATTAAAAGGATCAGACTCCAACACGTGGGGAAGAGAGCAGCGAAGACAAACTCAGTAGCAATAAAGGACACTTATGACATGCTAATAGAATGGACCATGCTTGATTCAACCAACTCTCTGTCTCCAAACAACAACCAAACAATAGCTCCTACCTCCCTTAACAAACCCTATTGGAAAAATATTTTATAAATGAGCAAAACAGAGTTCATACAAGGAAAATACGAAAGCATACATGGAGGAAAATATTTTATAGCTGCAACCGACAAAGATGTTATTAATAATCCTGCTTGGGACCATTTTTCATCTCATTTTAAAGCAAAGGCAAAAAAAATTGAAGAAATAAAGAGCTCCACTGCTCCGAGCAGCTCAGAGGCTAGGAGCAACCTACCAATTTAATGTCGCTTATATTATGGAACACGAGGGGTCTTAATCCACTCATTTTGAAATAGGATGTCAAACAACAGCTTGTTCCTCTTAAACGCGTTATTATTCTATTG
This sequence comes from Allium cepa, assembly GCA_030765085.1. NCBI lineage: Eukaryota > Viridiplantae > Streptophyta > Magnoliopsida > Asparagales > Amaryllidaceae > Allium > Allium cepa. The sequence goes on along the minus strand of CM060941.1, from coordinate 505,596,735 downwards.
TACATGCTTTTAGTAATGTTTAGAGAGGAAGATTATAGAGGTTTTTAAGGATGTGGTGCAAATACTCTCTGAAAATGAGATATTGTCATTTATAAGTTATTACCTGGTTTACTTTTCTAGTTTGTTTGATTTGTCGATATTTGAATTTAAAATATATTGGTAGGGTTTAAAGAAATATGGAGTTTGTATTGGTGTGTTTTATTTGTAATTATTAAATGCATGTTACAAAAAAAAATTTAATTAAGTATAAATCAACTAAATTAAAAATCATAAATTAAACAATCTGCTGAAATGATGGGATGTTCCGTTCACCGTTCGTAGCAGCAAATACATACCTCGTTCAACAATCTTTTTCGTACAAATACACCGTTTAAATGGTCCGCTTCCATTCACCACATACGTACTTTAAAATTTATTTTTACTTCTGGATTTTCGTCCATGTAAAAATGCGCATGATGCATGTATTTTGTCAAAAATGATTAATTTAGAAAACGAAATTAATATACAAAATAGAAAACAATATTTTTTTTTATTTTCCGTATTTTGAAAAATAACACAAGCACATGAAACAATCCATTTTTTGTTCGTTCCTATGTCTTATTCTTTTTTCCATCCGTCTTTCTTTCATCTTCTCTGTCGTTCCTACGTTCTTTTGATATTTGACGTACATACTGAAATAAAAAAAAAAAAAAAAAAAAAAAAAATTAAACCAAACAATATCTAAATGTTTCTATGTGTTACACCAAACAATGAGACAAAAGCCACTAGCAGAGCTGAAGATAAAACTTCTTATTCAAATTCAAACAAAACGTACTTGGTAACGAGAAACTACTACCAACTAATACAGTCAAATAAGGTAACCTAGTACTTGTGCTTTTTGGTTAGCCTCTTCTTTTGCAACTTCATACATTGCCCAACTTTCTTGCAATAAAATGAAATTGAGCAAATAGGTAGGAAATAAATTCAATAAACACGCCTGAAGAAAATGAGGTAAACAAGGTATGCATTCTTGGTCATGTCCCATCCATTCGACGCTTCCCTTAACATATAATTTCGTCGGTACTATAGCAAACGAAAACCACTCCTGCTTCCTTGCTTCGTGTATCATTTTTGTATCCACAAGCAAAGGAAACTGCAAATAAAAATATTTTTTCTGATCAAAACATTGAAATTCGTGTTTGGTTCAAGTTTCATAACTCAAGGTAGGTCGTTAATCCCATTCACAAGATAGAAAATGCATGTTTTTTCGGATATATCTTTAGAATTTCGGAAAACCTTGTTCAGTTTCCGAACATCTTAAAGAAAGATGTTCTGATCATAAGTATAAAAGTACCTGAGACTGAACAACGATTCCTTTGCTCTTGTATTCTACATGCAGGCATCTTGTGAGTTGAGCTACATATCTGCATGAGCGAAGGGCAAGTGAACTAGTATGATACAAAACTTAAAACACATGCACCAACACAGATATATTATCAACACTTACGCCTTGGTCGCTGCGTATACGTCGTAAAGTGGAAAGGAAGGCAAGCAAAGCGTGGAAGCAGAACATATATTCAGGACAAGACCTCTTTCTTTCTTCAACATCTTTCCTAACACCGCTGACGTAACCATGGTCGATCCTTTCAAGTTCACTTTGATCATATCCATCCATACCTCCATTTTCTCTTCGTGGAAATAGGCCGGTAGCATGTTTGCAACTCCTGCACTGTTTACAAGCACTCCAACGTCAAGCTCTTCTATTTCTTTGCTTAGTAGCTCCATTCCTTGTTCTATATCTTTTAAGAAGTCTATTACTACAATTTTTACCTGCGAATTTTTGTTTTTCTCCTTAATTTCGGAACAGACGGCTGCAAGTTTTTCTGGGGAGCGGCCAACAAGCACTAGGTTGAGATTTTTTTCTGCAAATTCGAACGCAATGGCTTTTCCAATACCGTCTGTGGATCCGGTTACGATAGCCCAAGACCCAAATTTTCTTAGATCTATGCTACGGCGGATAAAGAAAGCATATATGTAGTAGAACAATGAGATGACGAATTTTGTCATAGAAATGAGTCCAAGAAATTGAAAAAATATAACAGGTAAGGATGCCATAATTATATGATATGCTTTGGAACTATATGTAGGGGGATATATAGTTTAATAGGGAAGCAATAATCTTACGCTATGCGATAATACTCAACCTCCTTCCAATTAATATTGAAGTTGATGCACAACAATTATAATACGGACATCAATTGAGGCCACCTATGTTTAAGTCGATAAAGGAATAATATGTCAATAACAATACGTTTCATTGTGCCAAATAATCATTATGAGCTAGATAATAAATTAAAAATGATATGATATTTGGTTATGTAACCAAATATTTTAACTTAATTCACATGTTATACTCATATTCTAGAAAAAGTACAGATTTACTGATGTACAGAATTAGGAACGCGTGACAGGAGTATCGCGCGCGACTACTGATATCACAAGCACAAATGTAGATGGTTATTATTATGTGCCAAAAGGGACGTGATTTTGCTGATTCTAGTTCAATTAGTAACTGACGTAAATATGAAAATACATTTGTTTGACAACCATCCTACACATCTCATGCTCAAATATCATAATTAACGGTTGTAACTGTATCCAACCAACGTAGAATGAACCTAAAGCAAAACCACTCCTATATTTCATAGCGTAGAAAATAAAATATAATAAACTCTCATATAAAATAATAAGTGAGAAAGAAATATTACGAAATGAACCATACAACTATCTTTAACAATAACGAGCAAGTGTTGAAATATCTCCAAAACACTGCACAACGAAAATTGCAATAATAGCTCCAAAAGTATGGATATATAAAAGCGTCAGTCACCCGCTTATCCTCCGCAAAGCTCCATACGCTATTTTATACATGATATCTATAATACACTCATTTAATAGTACCCAAGATGATCAAAAACAAAGTAAATAACATCGGGTCAGACATAAGTCTAGTATAAGCGAATCTATAATCTCAAACCGTATGAAAGAAAAACCGACGTAGTAAAGGGGAATGCAAGTTTTGAAGAATCACACGTGGTATGTCCCTGCATCCAATAAGTTAGCACATAACACAATATATGTTATACTATCATCATACATGTGTAATACACTAAATACAATATAGGGCGTCGAGGTACCAGGGTCCGGTCCAAAGACAAGACGAGCAAGACCTTCGCCTAGGGTAACACCGCCGGACATGGCCAAAAGGGCAAGAAAATGTCCGATGTGCTTTTAAAAATATTGATCTGATAAAGTAGCGGGGCGTCCTTTTAAATAAATGACTAGTAGTGTAATGGTTTAACTTGTAACTTTTAACCTTACAACGAAAGTTCAAGTGCTGTCATCTACGAATTTTTCCAACGGTTCTGCCTAGGGCATCCATTGTGGTAGGGCTAGAACTAGAGGTACCTAACTCACTAATACCTACATCACATGGAACTCATTCCAATCCCACATAAATCAAAGCAAACATAGAAATCATAACACACAGAACAATCATCAACTCTACATCGCTTCACCAACTAAGGTGTCATTGGATCACAACTCATATGACCCACACAGGTAGTTAACGACTACTCAACATCGCGTATACGCAATGCTCGAACTCATGTCATATGCAATCTGGCTAGGAACTGGACACACACATACTTTCAATCACACGGGTACACACGGACTACCCAAGGGAAACATAGACTGCTCTTGGTGAGTGTCCTTGTATGTTTTTATAGAAGCACAACCTTATCCACACTATTATCCAATGATATCATTGCCACACTTGCCTCCTTAGACCATCATTAAGTCCTACGGACACTCTCCACTTGAAGCGCTCGTTTAAAACAACTCACATTGCCAAGTCGTCGAAAACTCGAAACATCACACAAAGTTCCAAGGATTTCTTGGGTTGACTTTAAGCAACACATCAACTACCTAGGTCAGACTTGAAGCAAAGCTTCCATCGCAAGCGTCACTTTCGCATTTTTACCATAACTTCACATCAATCATCCTTCCATCATAACTTGATATCCACTCATCAAAATAACTTTCAATTGATCACATAAGCTCCCCACATCGCCACGACCACCCCACTCGATCACGACATCAAATGATCAACGACGATTGTTTGTCTTAAGTCCTTAGCCAAACTTTGGGCTATTTTCCATCACTTCTAAAGCAACATCATACTTTTCCAAAGTTGCCATCTACTTACCCAAATGGGATCCCTTGTTTGTACCGCATTCCTATTAGGCGGGCTTCAAATTTCCAATCGTTCATCTCTTAACTTCAACCCACCAACCACTGGCCCAAATGCCTAGTGATCGATCATGGCACTACCTTGCATCATAGATCCCTCATATCGACCGCGACTCCATTCGATAAATTTTGGGACTGATTGGTAGAGGGATCAATCGGTAGTGATCGATCCTCGAAGTTCCATTTAAATTTTTCGTTAAGTCTCCCGAAGCCTTACTTGCTCATGCCCCATGTGAACCTAAGCTAACGCCCAAAAATCCAACCACTTGCAAACTTTTGAATTCACCCCTATGATCCATCGGTACTAACCCATGGGAGAGGTAGAGGCCCATCGATCAACTTGCGTCGGAAATTTTCCTAAGTCAATTTGGCTGCTTTTTGCATCGATCGTCGTCCCATTTTCTACTCTTATCTGAATGCAAATTCCAAAATCTATCGACAAACCTTCAGTCATTCTAGAACCAATTCATATCCAAAATTGCACATCAATATGCCGCTTCTTATTTTATGCATAAACACACAAAAAAACCAAACAAGCATCATATCCATATGATACAAGCATGATATTAACCATAATCTAATTTAACGTCTATATGATACAATAATGCATGGAAATCCATATAAAATCAGTGTAAAAAGATTTAAAATTATTTAAAATTATCTATTTAATATTTATAAACTTAGATCACTTAAAGATATTGTTTTTAACTTGAAAAATAATTCAAACCATATTTTTCATATAAAGAATGTATGATCCGAGGACCACACATCCATATCTTTTATATATATATATATATATATATATATATATATATATAAGATACAAGAGTCCAGGACCCTAGGGTCCACACATCATACACAAAGCGAACATGCCTGGTAAGATAGAAAAAAAATCAAATTAATAAAGGCAACATGCCGGGCGAAATAGCAAAAAGAGAAGTAATATCCTAAAATACATATCGACGTACTCAATAGCATATGACATTTCAGAGGGAAGCAAAGAAAACTAGATTCCAGCGCATCCATGAAACCAACCAATAAGCTCTAGGCAAAACCCAATGTGCGAGGCGAGAAAATAAACTTGCGGTCCTAATCTATTGCAGCTAAAATCTCTTCATTGTTAATGCCAACCTCTCCATCGTTGCAAAGGACCAACTCATCATCCAAGAGCCTATAGAAAAGTTCATACTCGTTCTTTTCATCGTTTGAAATCCACTTTGAGAAAACATTCCAAGTTGAGTGGTTGCAATGGCCATTATCCCTGTGGGACTAGGCCTTGGCCGTACTGCACTAAACAAAAGGCATATTTTCTAGGAGCTTATTCGCAAGCTCCTAAGCAACGCACTCTACACTCGGAGGGTCAAAAATCAGGGTGTTAATGAATTTTTTTCGTTAACACCTAATAGATTGCACATGGTCGCATATTCAAATAAATTCCAATAATAGCTCTTAGTTTTGTGATTATTCCCAAATGATGAACCAATTCTTGTTTAGCACATAGAGGATGTCACATCTCAACATGGTTTAATTGGCGTTAACTAATCAAAGAGAGGTTACCATTTAAGGTTAAACACGAGATGATACTATGAAGAAATGGATCTATGATGCCTATGAGCCCTTTTTATGTTTCATATTCGAAAGCCCGTATGAGTTCTAGGAATATGATATTCGAGATCCCTTAAGGTCACTTGGAATGTGATATTTGAGAGCCTTTAAGTCGCTTGGAGTAATATATTCGAGAATTCATATAGTCTTTAGGAATCGCATATTGAAAGGCTCATGTCATATATTCAGAGGAGAAGGAAGTTAGGACATAAATATGTATTGTAGATCATTAAGATTGTTAATGAGCTAAGTAGGCAGTCCTTATCTATGTTATAATAAGCGCAAAGCGAGGTAAGGCGAGGCGATAGAAGTCTCGCTTCGCTTAAGCATCTCTTAAGCGCATTTTAATTTTTTACCATACTTTATTTGTAAATATATAAATCTACTATAAAAGGGTAATATTAAATGTATTGTATGTGTATAAGTGTATTATATGTGTATGCACAAATTCGTCACAAAGAACTAAATTTTAACTTTGAAATTAACTTATAAATTCATAGATTTCAAAAGTTGAAGTTGACTTTCGCTATTCGTTAAAAGTTAGATTATTTGAGTTAAGTACAAACTGTGCATATTTTTTAGATAAGATAATCATATCTTAATGCATACCATCCGTCGATCTATATTATAGAAAAAGATAAAATTTGTTAGGACTGTGGTTTTCTGCTATAATCAATATTTATCTTTAAAAAAAATTATTTTTTTAAGTATTGCTTAAATTTAAGCAAAGCGCATATAAGCACCAATTAAGCGTGCTTAAGCGCTCATCGCTTAATCATTTTTATTTTTCAAAAATTAAGCATTATGCTTGCATTTAGTACTTAAGCAATGCTAAAAAAACATTTAAGCATGATTTTCAAAACATAGGTCCTTATATTCAATGTCCAAGGTTCATATGTATATGTAGATGGCAAGATAGTATGGTGCATATAAACGCTAGTTTAGACCGAGCTCCTATGAAACAAATCATATCGAGCTTTGGACCAAAAAAGCTTTATTATATGCACATTCATGTCCATAATGTTCAAATGCGCATTAAGTTCTTGTTTATATAAATTGAGCATAATTACAACCGAGTAGGAATTTTCCCCAACTTAATTTAGGATTATAATAGTTTAATTTTGAGACTTGAGAGAAGAAAAATGATCGCCACCTCTCCTTTAGGTCTATATTTATAAGGATGGAAACACGGCATGACGCATGGCTTTGGCGAGCTTGACTTAGATGGCAACAATATTGCATGGCTCTAGGTTTATGTTGGTGCATCTATGTCGTGCGATGAATCTTCAGCTTTGTATTATTAACAAAGAAGGGTGGCATCATTAAACTCTGGCATTAACGGCTTCTTTTACGTTGATTAGTCCTTATGATAGTTAAGAAGCGACATTGACTTGAAACAGCATAACTATGATGCAACATTGATAAACAACGACATTGGTAGGAAGCAGGTTCATCTAGTGTAACTTCAGCATTGATTACTCTCAGCATCAATGTATGGTATAATTCAATAATTGATAAAGTGCGATACCAATGGATATGGTATCGCTAAAAAGTCGATACAGAAGAGCAGCGACATGAGATAGTGGCAATACTAATGTCGGCGTCATTGCTTCTGAATTGTTCCATTGGAGTCATATTGACGATTGTTTGCTTTGGTAACAATAACATACAACATCAATATGCAGTGGCGTTAAATACATGCGACATAATTGATATGCGATATAAATAAGGGACAATATCAATGAACTATGGCATTCATCCTACCTTCATATGTGAATGGCAACATCGCGACATAGGTGATGTCAACACAGCACTGATGATTTACGATGCTAGACACATTCGACTTCACCGCTTCTTTGAAGAAATGCATCATTGATCAAATGTGGTACTAAAGTAATGTTGTGTCGATAAGTTGCGATATGATAAGGTGCGGTATAGATGAGAGAAGACACTGTAGCTCTATGGCATTGACCTATATTCATATCTTTGGCATTGTTTGTTGAGGCAACATCATGATTATATTAACACGCCACATTCCTCCGACATCAATATCGATAGTAACATCTACAACATTGTTATTTTAGCTCCATTACTGTAGCATTAGTTCCTGTGTCATTACTTATCCCTATGACATTGCTGGCCTTTGACATAGAATCTGACGACATTGATTCCTTTGTGACACTACCACTTATAGCATCACTTACGTCATTGAAATTATGTGGATAACATTTTCACCCTCCTTGTGTAAAAGAAACATTTACACTTCAGTGTAAAACCATGAATTTCTTCATTTTCTCAACCCTTTGTGGGACTTTCTTTCTATTCTTATTTTCCTATAAAACATGAAATAAATAACAACCTCTGTCATGACTCACAGTTAAGCTCGTATTTTCCATGATCATCAAACTACTAATCACTTCTCAAATGGAATCCTAGAAAGTTATTTAATAATTTTTAGAAACCTATAACATTATGGATTCAACATCAGAAATCCTTTTAGAAGACCTATTTGGTAATAATAATATAAGACTAGAAAACCCATTTGGTAATAGCAATAGTAGGAGGTCAAGAATCCGCCTAATTATAATAGTGGAAGGTCGAAAAATACATTCAGCAATGATAACACATGACTAGAAAATCCATATGGAAATAAACGAAAATCCATCTGATCATAATAATGGAAGTCCAAAAATCCTTATTTGGCAATAATAATAGAAGACTAGAAATTCTTACTTGATAATAATACTAGAAGACTAGAAATCCTTATCTGGTAATAATAATAAAAGACCATAAATCTTTATCTGGTAATAATAACAAAAGACCAGAAATTCTTATTTGGCAATGATAATAGAAGACCAAAAATCCTTGTCTGACAACTAAAGATTGTGTTTATTAAGGAGCAAAAATGGCTTATATTCAATGGATCTTCCTTTTGAAGATTGATTGGCTCGAAGCGCTAGCCATCTCTGCTTGATAGACCTTCCTCTAGAAGATTGATTGCTCTAGAGCGCTATTTCGCTTAGATTTTGATTGATTTTCTTGGCCCCATCTTAGATGATGATGTCTACTTGGATCGGACTCCTTATCAACGTCTTAAGTGATGATTTAGTTCTGTTGTCCAGTGTATTTGGTTCGCTATTCTTAAGCAGAACCAAAGACTTACCCAACCTCCCGCTAGGAGGTGCTTTAATGAAACCTTTGATATTAGCATAAAAGGCTGGTTCGAGGTTTGGTCAATCCGAAGGTTTACTCTGTCCTTCCTCCAGAAGGCTCTTTAGTGATGCCTTTGAAGATGGCACTGAAAGCTTGATTCGGTGCTTTGGTCAAGCTAAAGGCTTACTTCGTCCTCCTTCTAGGAAGCACTTAAATGAGGCCTTTGAAGATGACACCGAAGGCTTGATTTGGTGCTTTGGTTAGGTTAAAGGCTTACTACGTCCTTCCTCCATGACGCGCTTTATTGAGGCCTTTGAAGATGGCACTGAACGCTTGATTCGATGCTTTGGTCGCGCCAAGTGCTTACTTTGTCCTCCCTTTAGGAGGCACTTCCATGTTCTTGTTGTAGCATTGTCATCTAGTCGACAGAGTTTATAGGTCCAAGGTAGGATTACTTTATGTATGATTAGGGATCCTTCCCAAGTTGGCCCTAGAGGTCCATCTGTGGATTCTTAGTGTTTTCCATATAACTCTTTGGAGCTAAATCTCTCTTTTGAAACATTCTTTCTTTTACTCTAGAACGACAATATTCGGATATTATTCGTTGATACTCAACTGTTCATATGGTTGCTTCATCTCTCAACTCATTGATTAAGTCTAAGGATTCTTTCTTCAATTCTTGATTTGGATTGAATGCATATGGAATCCTTTGATGAAAAGGTACTTCAACATCAATTAGAAGCATAGTTTCACAACAAAACGTCAAGTAATGCGGGGTATGTCTTGTTGTGGTTCTTGCAGAATTTCTATATGCCTAAAGTACAATAACCCAAGTTCCTTTAGCTTTGTCTAATCGCTTCATGAGAATGGTCTTAACAATCTTATCAGCAGCTTCAATAGCACCAATAGCCTTAGGAAACACAACAGATGAAAAGCTCTTGATGATGCCATTTCTATTACAGAATTGGACAAATTCTTCACTTTCAAATTGAGTTTCATTGTCGGATTATCTTATGTGGAATTCCAAATCCGGTGATAATATTTTTGAATACGAACTTGAGCACTTTTCCTGATGTGATATTTAAAAGAGGTTCTGCTTCTACACACTTTGTGAAGTAATCAATAACTACCATCGTACATTTAGCTCCTCTTTTGGATATCAATAGTGGTCTGATTAAGTCAATTCCCCGTACATTGAAAGGCCATGGGCTTGAGATTGGAGTCAGTTTGCTTGGTGACAGATATGAAATTTTAGAGCTCTTTTGGCACTTTTCACATCTCTTCGCTTATTCAATGGCATGACCAGTCTGAGGCCAATAAAAGCCTTTCCTGATAACTTTCTTGGCTAACTTTATGCCATTGGAATGATCTCCGTAAAATCCCTCATGAGCCTTCTTTAGTAATCTTGACTCACTTTCTGGACTTACACATCTTAGATAAGGGAGGGAATATCCTTTCCTATAGAGTATTCTATTCATCATAATGAAAGTTGGAGCTAGGCACTTAATTCTTCTCACTTCTTTTTCTCTATTAGAAATTTCCCATTTATCAAGTATGCAACGTTAGGTGTCATCTAATTATTCTTATATTGATCATTTCTTTCTAGATGAGCAGATCATCCATTAAGGGCTTCACTTTCTTTCTCATTATTTCCTCTACACATGTTAAAGCATGTGATCTGGTTAATACGATGGATTCAGTTTCGAATTCGGGGACATTTCTTCAATACTGGGACTTGATTGGTAACCTACTGGTACGATTCAGTTTTTGGTGCTCCCCATGAGCTAGCTGATTTAGCCAAAGAATCAGGTTAAGAATTTCTCCCTCTCGGCACTTGATATATAGATAAATCCTCAAATTGAGCTAATATTTTTAACACCTTGACATATAAGACCATTTTGGCATCCTTTATCTGATATGTTTGGTTTAACTGATTGATCATATATTGTGAATCGCAAAAAATCTCAATTTTGGGAATTTTTAATTGTAGGGCCAAGATAACTCTTGCCACCATCGATTCACTTTCTACCACATTATTAGTAGTTGGAAACCCCGATTTCATTGCATAATGTAAAAGATATCCATTTGGAGTAATATCAATGTACCCTACTCAAGCCCCTTGTTTGTGTGAAGCTACATCCACAAACAATTTCCATTTAGACTTTAATCCTTTTCCTTCTCTCATTTCTCTTAAATAAACCCCGTGCATTCATTGACAAGATCTGCTAAAGGCCTGTCCTTTGATCACAGCTCAGGGTAGAAATTTAATATCATATGGCCGAGTTTTATTCTCCATTTTACTAGTCTTCCAGAAGTTTTGGGTTTACTAAAAACTTGTTTGAGTAGAAAGTTCATTAAGACTTTAATCGGATGCGCATGAAAATAAGCCCTCGGTTTCCATGCAGTGAGCATTAAGCAATATGCCAATTTCTCTATAACTGGATATCTAATCTACGCATTTTTAAGTCTTCTACTTGTATAATATACTAGAAGCTGAATTCCATTAACTTCTCTTACTAATACAGAACTAACAGCATGCTTAAAAACTGCCATATAGAGGTAAAGACTTTTCCCATCTATAGGGCTGGACATAATTGGTGGTTTTTCAAGATCGTCTTTTAATTCCTTAAAGGCTCTTTGACAATCCTCTCCACATTCAAGGAATTTATTCTTCTTAACTACATCGAAGAATGGAATGCACTTACCGGTAGCTTTGGAGATAAATCTATTTAACGTTGTTACTTTTCCATTTAAGCACATTATATCCTTACTTGTCTTGGATTCTGCCATATCTTAATAGCCTGAATTTGGTTAGGTTTGGCTTCAATTCCTCTAGCAGTGACAATATATCCTAATAACTTTCCAGATTTAATCCCAAAAGTACATTTTTGTGGGTTGAGCTTCATTTGATATTTCTGTAGTACTTTAAACATTTCTTCAAGGTCATTGAGATGGCTGCCTTTCTCCTGAGATTTAACTAGCATATCATCTATGTATACTTCCATATTTCAGTTGATTAGCTCTCTGAACATCCCGCTCACCGGTCTTTGGTATGTTATTCCAGATTCTTCAACCCAAAAGGCATTAATTTTTAGCAACATGTTCCTGTAGGATCTAGATTAACCCTAGAGGGGGGGTGAATAGGGTTAATAACAAATTTTCTCGATTTAAAACAAAGAAACAAACTGCAGAAATAAATATGCTGAAAAGTAAATCACACACAAAATTTACCCAGCTTCGGCAACCCCTGCCTACTGCTGCATTCCCAGATTTCTATTAGAATTAAACAGTATCTCGCTTACAAACACTCTACCAGACTCGCAAACCCTTGCTCCCGCTCACAAACACTCTCACAGACTCGCACACCCTGCTCCGCCTATAGAGCTTTGTTTACTCGCAAACTCTGCTCCGCCTCTAGAGCTTCGCAAACTCGCACACCCTGCTCACTGAACTAATTCTAACTAGACAATCTGACACTACCTAAACCCTAGGTGGTGATTTACAAATTTGTTGACTCGAAAATAAAAACAAGAACAACTTCAAAAATAAAACCCGATGCAAAAATTAAAATATGAATTTGAACCCCTAATAAAATAAAGCAAACCCCTTTTAAAACTTAAACCCCTTTTATCATTAACAAAGCCGGCCCCTTGTTTTCCTTTAACCCGACCCACTTCGTTCTTTTGCTTTGTGAAAAATAATGGCGACCGATCTCCTTCTTTCTGAAACTAGGGTTCGTCTCTTGCGATCCAAATTGGGTTTTCGGCTGGTTTGTGATGCTCTTGTGTTCGTTCTCTGATGATCAATTGCTTGATTCACGTTGCTCTTGCTCACTGCTTCGTTCGTTCTCTGATGATTGATTGTACTTGCAGCTGACCGAGTTCGTTGAATTGTGGTATGTGATTTTCGTATGCTGGTTTGATTATTTGCCTTTTTCTCTTCATAACTCGATGCCGATGATGATCTTTGGGCTGTTTATTTATAAGGTTGAAATCCTCCTAATCACTGTCATATTTGATTTTTCCATGTCGTTGATTTTTTTCTTGAAATCAATTTCGAATTATTGCTGTCCATATTTGTTTTCGAATTATTTAATTCGAAGATCTCTTTCCATACTTGTTGGTTCGGCCCCTTTATGAATTAACACAGACCATATATGAATTCGAGATATTTGATTCAGAGATATCTTTCCAAAATTAAATTCCTTAATTAAAGCAAAAAAGAAACTGACTTCGGCCATCTTTTCTTGTCTCCATTTGAACGTATGTTCATCTGGTCATTGTTGAATATGTTGCATTTTCAAATTGCTGACCATCCAGACTTTTGTTAACTTCACTGTGTATATGCGTATTTCAATGTTGCAGTGATCATTGAATTTTGATCGAGGCCATTTGCACTTGTGGTTGGTCACTTGAACTTGATTGTTTGGTTTCATGTGCATGTGCTTATATTTCCAGTGTGCACTTGGCTGTTCTTTCATTTTGCTGTAATCTCACTTCGAATTGCATACACTTCATGTTGACATTTGCAATGCTTCGACACAGATGCTACACTATTTCATTGTGTTGTTGTCTGGACACATATTTTATCACTTGATCTTGCAGTCTTCATTTTTGCTGTGACACTTGTGATATTCATGTTGATTGCTTCATGACTTGTGCACATTTGTGTTGCTTACTGATGCATGCACTCGAGTCATTCTGGTCGTTGTCTCCAGTTGCTTGTGTATCACTATGATGCCTGGTTTACACTGTCATGTTGCTTTCATATATGCACAGTTGGTTCATGTATCACTTGAATTTGTTTCACTGCCATACTTGTAGCTTGCCTCTGGTGTAGTCTTGTCTGGTGCATTGACATTGACATTGTATTACTGTCCCTTTACCATGTTGCATTATTCACTGAGCATTTCTATGTTGAGTTTGCATTGGTGTAGTTGTTCATTTCAGTGAGTTGTCTGCACTTGTGAACTTTGTTGTTGGCATTGGCTTTGTCTTCTGTTGACATTTGCAGTTGTACTTCTGTTGGCAGTGTAGTTGTTCTTGCTTTGATGCATCTATGTCCTGCCATGTTGCTGTTGACATGTTCATATGAACTTGCATTCATTTGAGTTCATTCCACTGTTTCATGTAGCTGTTGACATGTTTATATGAACTTGCATTCATTTGAGTTCATTCCACTGCCATGTAGTTGTTTGCCAAGACTGTTGTACACTTGCTTGAAGTTGTTCTGCACTTTGGTGGCTCTGGCTTGATTTGTTCTGATTTGTAAGTTGTGCTTTTTCTTGGTCTCTGTTGCATGCTTGTTTGTATGTTGCACTTGATATTGCAGTCTCTGGCATTCTTGTACAACTTCATTGTTGCTGCTTGTATCACTGGTATATCTTGTCTGCACTTGCATACTCACTTTGGTCTGTTGGTGGCATTCCTTTTGTCCATGGTACTGTTTGAGTTGTTGCAGTTTATCACTTGACTTGTTAGTGCATTGCCACACTGTACATTCTTGAACTTGGTCTCTGATGGTGTTGAACTTCACTGTTGCATTCCATTTGTGTTTGCTGTCAGTTGATGTTCTATTGCAGTTGTACTGCTTGATATTCATTCCTGTAGTTTGCATTCATGTACTTGCTGTCGTAGATGTTTTGAACTGCATACTTCTTGTTGCAGTTTTGAACAATGCTCGGCCATGTTAGTTTCATATGCATATTTGTGCATATTGACCATTGGTTGTTCATTTGGGCTGCTGGACTTGTTATACATTTCATAGTACATCTGTTTTGGACTTGTTTTTGGATTGCATTGCGTTGAGTCGAATTTGCAGTGATGGCTTGACCTTTGCACTTTCACACTTGCTCTTGTTGGCTGCACACACGAGTTGGCGAGGCAGTGCACACGTGTATGAATGTACACGTGTGTATTGCAGCCACTTGTGATTACCTGTCCCTGTAATATCTATGTGCACGACTTTGTGATAAATTCAAGTGTGAATGATGACGAACAACCCATATATCTGAGGCAAACATTATTTTCAAAAATATCGTTTATTTTAAACTTCAAAAATATTTCTCGATCAATTTTACTGCGTTAGTGAATATTTTTGCAGATTTGCTCAGATGCTAGATACAAACTGAAATGCAGTTGAAGACCAAATACGAGAGTGAGTGATATGTAGTGAGGATAATGATGTAAATATGAAATGTGATGTAGTTCAAAATTGTATATAGTGAGAGCATGAATTTGTACTTTTCAAGATTTGTAATAAATATTTGTTTGAATAAAATTTCTGTTTGAATTCAAAATCTGTGTAACTTGTTCTGTTTGAATTCAAATTAAAATTCTGTGTAATTTATTTTATTCAACAAATATTTATTTAATATATGAAAATTAAAATAGTACATTAAAAAATACATTTAAACGAACTATATATATGTGTTTATTATCATCAAACAAAAATCATATAAGCGCAAAGCGCATATTTCACAATCTCCCCCTTTTGATGATAACAAACATATATTTAAGATTTTGACCGTGTTAAATGTATTTGATCCATGGTATACTCTAATTTGCTCCCCCTATTTAAATGCTTTCTCTCTACATGATGCTCCCCCTACATATATGCATACAAATAAAAATATATACAAATGAGCTTAGATGCATATGGAAAATTATTTGACCTTTGCTTGATTCTATTTGACAAAATCTTAACTTTTCTCTCCCCCTTTTGTTATCAGCAAAAGAATAACAGTGTGAGAGAAAATAGAGATGAAGTGATCAATATTAATCCAACATTAAACTCAAATTGAATATAAATATTAAACTCAAATAAGAATCAAACAGAAATCATAACGACCCTTGTTAGGCGCATATTCCACTTTTAGAAATGACGGAAATAAAATTCTCATACAATATCATACAGTTAAATCTTCTTGTGGTACATTTATATCAGGAATTTGAATATCTACTAATCATGCATAACCGTTAGGACTTTTAAATGAGATTAGTAGTATTCCAATTTAATAAATTTTTTTTTTTTTTTTTTTTTAAAAAAAAAAATGAAATCAAGTATCTTCTAACCACGCATGACCGTGAGGACTTTTAAATGGGATTAAAATCAACTTGTCTATTAAATCAATTAATTTTGATATGCGTTTCATACATGCATAACCATAAGGACTTTTAAATGAGCATGGAAGCACATAATCAAAAATCCAAGTAATTCACCCATGCATAACCGTGAGGACTTTTAAATGAGAGTGGATACTTTGGATATTTATTTATTTTTACAAAAAAAATGTGAAATGAAAAGCAAATGATCCCTGATTATAGTACCACCTATTGACAAACTATCTTGAATATTTGATAAATCATGGTCGATAGAAATAATGGTAGATATAGAAATGGTCATGGAATTTTTACCCAACAAAAAGTTTTATAACTCTTGATTAAATTCCTAAAGAAATTTTCCAAATATACTCTTTTGAGTAATGTATGTTAATTATCAACACTAATCACTTTTTGAATCACAATTTATCTCTTCGATAATCAGCAGGGAGTCGGATTAGTCAAAATTTGTCATTTAAAATCAAATAAACATGACTAATCTGAAAGTATGGTCAAACAATTATTTTTACGAAGGGGTTATATGAGAGAAAAAAAATCTGCTAAATGAAAATTATTTCAAGTGAAAAATATGCAGATATTTTCTTTGAGAAAATGATGCAACAAATGTATGTTTCACCATAAATCATGTTCAAATGTTTCACCATAAATCACGTTCAACTCGTAAGTTTTCTATCAACTAGATTATCAATATGAACTGCATCTGAATTTCTTTTTCACTTCAAAATATCACTAACTTGGTAAACAAGACCATGAAAATATGCATAAGAAATTTAAATTCAATTTTGAACAGTGAACAAGTCAGAAAAAAAATAAATCATCATCTCAATCTTGGCTGATTTCATTCAGAAAATGGTACAGATTATCACATAAGAATATCTTCACCTGTTTTACCTTTACGATAATTTTACGTGATTGCCCATTGTGATTCTATCACCTTTATACTAGGCTAAGGAACTTTGCTTTGACACTCATTGTGTTTCTGGAACAGCCAAAATCCAGAAAACACCGTTGATGTTCCTTAGCCTGCCACCATACCTACACGAGAAAAGATTTATGTGACCTATTTATAGGTCCATGGTTGTTAGTGGCAGAAGCATTATGAATAAACAAACCCTTTGGAACCCAAACTTGTTTTGTCCTTTCATTCTTGTTCCAATAGACATGAAATCTGTTTGTAGAATTTTTAGGAACCCAAACTTGTATAAATTTTGTGTTCTTGTTCCTATGTCTACAATTTTCAACATGATGTCCAATTATTTCACATCTACCAAAGACACTCCTTCCTTTTGCACTATCCTCAACTTGTGTTTTCCCAAAACCTAGTCCTTTTCTGTTGTTAGCAAAAATTTGATTTCCCAATAACATGTTGAATGATTTTTCTCCTATTGAAAAGTTATTCAGAGATTTTTCAAGATTTTGGACTTTGGTTTTTAGTGTTGAGTTTTCAGTTACAAGTGAGGCGCATCTATTTATGAAATCCTTTTTCCTAGTGTCAATGGTTTCCATAAGACTCAAGTTTTCTTTTTCAAGACTCTCAAAGCTATTCTTGAGTCTTGACAATTCCGAATCTAAACTTCTACGTTTTTCATATTCTAGGTTATGAATATTTTCAAGTTCGGTTTCTAACCTAAAATTTTCACGAGCAAGTTTTCTCTTATCAGATTTCAGTTTTTCAATTTTAGATTCAAGAGTATCAACTACTCCAGTGAGATCAGAACACATAAAAACAAGATCTCTATAGGAATACTCACCTTCCTCACTTGATTCCTCCGAGCTTGCTTCTGAATCTGATTTTGCCACAAGACACAAGTTAGCCTCCTCTGAGCTGCTATCTGAAACTTCCTCTCCTTCTTCATCATCCCAAGTTGCTGCGAACACCTTCTTTTCCTTTTTCTTTCCTTTGTTATATTTGAGAAGTGGGCATTCTGGTTTGATGTGGCCAGGCTTGTTGCAATTATAACACGTCAGCTCATTATCGGAATTTTCAGAATCTTTTGACGAATTGCCCTTTGTTTTCTTCTTGCGTGGCTTGAATCTTGACCATCTTCTAAGATTATTGACAGCCATGGCAAGTTCTTCAATTGGATCTTCTCCTTCATCGCTCTCTTGTTTGATTTTTAAGGCAATTGTCTTCTTCTTTGGTTCGGAGTTGTTGCGTTCTTCCTTTTCTTTTAGCTCAAGCTCATATGTCATCAAGTTGCCAATCAACTCCTCCATGCTTAGCTTACTCAGATCTTTCGATTCTTGTATTGCTGTGACTTTTGCCTCAAAGTTCATCGGTAAGACTCGTAGAATCTTCCGCACAAGCTCTACCTCAGTGAAGACCTTCCCAAGTGCTCTAGCGTTGTATACCAAGGTTGAAAAGCGTCCAAACATATCCTTTATGCTCTCGCCTTTGTCCATCACAAAGTTCTCGTATTCGTTGCTGAATAGGGCTAGACGAGACTCCTTGACTTGAGAAGTTCCTTCGTGTGTCACCTCCAAAGTGTGCCAAATTTCCTGTGCTGTTGTACAATGAGAAATTCTATTAAATTCGTTTTTATCAAGTGCACAGATTAAAGCATTCATGGCTTTAGCATTTGTGGTTTTCAATCTCTTATCGTTTTCATCCCACCTATCCTTAGGTTTAGGAATCTCAGTACCACCAACAGTTATAGTAGGAGGTTTATAGCCAGTTTCAATAATATCATAATCCACTGAACTAAGATAAATCCCCATCCTAACTTTCCAATAAGCATAATCATTCCCGTTAAACATGGGTGGCCTGACAATAGATTGCCCCTCAGAAAAAGCATTATTTGGTAGACTCATGACTCTAGAGTTAAATAAAAAATACCAGGCTCTGATACCACTTGTAGGATCTAGATTAACCCTAGAGGGGGGGTGAATAGGGTTAATAACAAATTTTCTCGATTTAAAACAAAGAAACAAACTGCAGAAATAAATATGCTGAAAAGTAAATCACACACAAAATTTACCCAGCTTCGGCAACCCCTGCCTACTGCTGCATTCCCAGATTTCTATTAGAATTAAACAGTATCTCGCTTACAAACACTCTACCAGACTCGCAAACCCTTGCTCCCGCTCACAAACACTCTCACAGACTCGCACACCCTGCTCCGCCTATAGAGCTTTGTTTACTCGCAAACTCTGCTCCGCCTCTAGAGCTTCGCAAACTCGCACACCCTGCTCACTGAACTAATTCTAACTAGACAATCTGACACTACCTAAACCCTAGGTGGTGATTTACAAATTTGTTGACTCGAAAATAAAAACAAGAACAACTTCAAAAATAAAACCCGATGCAAAAATTAAAATATGAATTTGAACCCCTAATAAAATAAAGCAAACCCCTTTTAAAACTTAAACCCCTTTTATCATTAACAAAGCCGGCCCCTTGTTTTCCTTTAACCCGACCCACTTCGTTCTTTTGCTTTGTGAAAAATAATGGCGACCGATCTCCTTCTTTCTGAAACTAGGGTTCGTCTCTTGCGATCCAAATTGGGTTTTCGGCTGGTTTGTGATGCTCTTGTGTTCGTTCTCTGATGATCAATTGCTTGATTCACGTTGCTCTTGCTCACTGCTTCGTTCGTTCTCTGATGATTGATTGTACTTGCAGCTGACCGAGTTCGTTGAATTGTGGTATGTGATTTTCGTATGCTGGTTTGATTATTTGCCTTTTTCTCTTCATAACTCGATGTCGATGATGATCTTTGGGCTGTTTATTTATAAGGTTGAAATCCTCCTAATCACTGTCAGATTTGATTTTTCCATGCCGTTGATTTTTTTCTTGAAATCAATTTCGAATTATTGCTGTCCATATTTGTTTTCGAATTATTTAATTCGAAGATCTCTTTCCATACTTGTTGGTTCGGCCCCTTTATGAATTAACACAGACCATATATGAATTCGAGATATTTGATTCAGAGATATCTTTCCAAAATTAAATTCCTTAATTAAAGCAAAAAAGAAACTGACTTCGGCCATCTTTTCTTGTCTCCATTTGAACGTATGTTCATCTGGTCATTGTTGAATATGTTGCATTTTCAAATTGCTGACCATCCAGACTTTTGTTAACTTCACTGTGTATATGCGTATTTCAATGTTGCAGTGATCATTGAATTTTGATCGAGGCCATTTGCACTTGTGGTTGGTCACTTGAACTTGATTGTTTGGTTTCATGTGCATGTGCTTATATTTCCAGTGTGCACTTGGCTGTTCTTTCATTTTGCTGTAATCTCACTTCGAATTGCATACACTTCATGTTGACATTTGCAATGCTTCGACACAGATGCTACACTATTTCATTGTGTTGTTGTCTGGACACATATTTTATCACTTGATCTTGCAGTCTTCATTTTTGCTGTGACACTTGTGATATTCATGTTGATTGCTTCATGACTTGTGCACATTTGTGTTGCTTACTGATGCATGCACTCGAGTCATTCTGGTCGTTGTCTCCAGTTGCTTGTGTATCACTATGATGCCTGGTTTACACTGTCATGTTGCTTTCATATATGCACAGTTGGTTCATGTATCACTTGAATTTGTTTCACTGCCATACTTGTAGCTTGCCTCTGGTGTAGTCTTGTCTGGTGCATTGACATTGACATTGTATTACTGTCCCTTTACCATGTTGCATTATTCACTGAGAATTTCTATGTTGAGTTTGCATTGGTGTAGTTGTTCATTTCAGTGAGTTGTCTGCACTTGTGAACTTTGTTGTTGGCATTGGCTTTGTCTTCTGTTGACATTTGCAGTTGTACTTCTGTTGGCAGTGTAGTTGTTCTTGCTTTGATGCATCTATGTCCTGCCATGTTGCTGTTGACATGTTCATATGAACTTGCATTCATTTGAGTTCATTCCACTGTTTCATGTAGCTGTTGACATGTTTATATGAACTTGCATTCATTTGAGTTCATTCCACTGCCATGTAGTTGTTTGCCAAGACTGTTGTACACTTGCTTGAAGTTGTTCTGCACTTTGGTGGCTCTGGCTTGATTTGTTCTGATTTGTAAGTTGTGCTTTTTCTTGGTCTCTGTTGCATGCTTGTTTGTATGTTGCACTTGATATTGCAGTCTCTGGCATTCTTGTACAACTTCATTGTTGCTGCTTGTATCACTGGTATATCTTGTCTGCACTTGCATACTCACTTTGGTCTGTTGGTGGCATTCCTTTTGTCCATGGTACTGTTTGAGTTGTTGCAGTTTATCACTTGACTTGTTAGTGCATTGCCACACTGTACATTCTTGAACTTGGTCTCTGATGGTGTTGAACTTCACTGTTGCATTCCATTTGTGTTTGCTGTCAGTTGATGTTCTATTGCAGTTGTACTGCTTGATATTCATTCCTGTAGTTTGCATTCATGTACTTGCTGTCGTAGATGTTTTGAACTGCATACTTCTTGTTGCAGTTTTGAACAATGCTCGGCCATGTTAGTTTCATATGCATATTTGTGCATATTGACCATTGGTTGTTCATTTGGGCTGCTGGACTTGTTATACATTTCATAGTACATCTGTTTTGGACTTGTTTTTGGATTGCATTGCGTTGAGTCGAATTTGCAGTGATGGCTTGACCTTTGCACTTTCACACTTGCTCTTGTTGGCTGCACACACGAGTTGGCGAGGCAGTGCACACGTGTATGAATGTACACGTGTGTATTGCAGCCACTTGTGATTACCTGTCCCTGTAATATCTATGTGCACGACTTTGTGATAAATTCAAGTGTGAATGATGACGAACAACCCATATATCTGAGGCAAACATTATTTTCAAAAATATCGTTTATTTTAAACTTCAAAAATATTTCTCGATCAATTTTACTGCGTTAGTGAATATTTTTGCAGATTTGCTCAGATGCTAGATACAAACTGAAATGCAGTTGAAGACCAAATACGAGAGTGAGTGATATGTAGTGAGGATAATGATGTAAATATGAAATGTGATGTAGTTCAAAATTGTATATAGTGAGAGCATGAATTTGTACTTTTCAAGATTTGTAATAAATATTTGTTTGAATAAAATTTCTGTTTGAATTCAAAATCTGTGTAACTTGTTCTGTTTGAATTCAAATTAAAATTCTGTGTAATTTATTTTATTCAACAAATATTTATTTAATATATGAAAATTAAAATAGTACATTAACAAATACATTTAAACGAACTATATATATGTGTTTATTATCATCAAACAAAAATCATATAAGCGCAAAGCGCATATTTCACAGTTCCCCAATCTGTTATGAAGCTGTATTCTCCTTATTCAGTTTGAACATTGGGATCTAGTTGTTCCAGGAATAAGCGTCCACGAAGGATAAATGTTTATGCCCACTTGTAGCATCAACCAAGTGATCTATTCTTGGATGGGATTGCAATCTTTTAGACGTGCCAAATCGGTATAATCGACACATATTCTCCATTTCCCATTAGATTCCTTGACCAGCACTAAATTGGCTAACCATTTTGGATAAAATACCTCTCTAATGAACCTATTTTCGAGCAATCCTTTGATTTCTTCCTTTAAAGCATTAAATAAAACTTTTTCAAACTGTATCTTCTTCTACCAGATAGGTGTGGTATTTGGGTTTATGTTCAGAGCATGACACATAACAACGGGATATATTCCAAACATATCTGCATGGGTCCAAGCAAATAAATCTCTACTGGATTGAAGGAATTGACCATGCTCTCCTTTAAGTAGATATTCAGTTCTTTCCTAATATTTAATATCCTTATTGGATTAGCTGGAACCAAGCATATTTCTTCAAGATCTTCTATGGGCTTCCTTCTTTCTTGCTCACCTTTACAATCTAATTTAGTGATGATCTTTTCACCTTCTATTTCTTCTTCCACTAAGTTTGCATCTTTTCGTTTTCTTTTCTTTTCGGAAGAGTTAAATTTCTTAAGTGTGCATTTATCTTCTCCGCCAGCTTCCATTCTTACTTTGAGTGATTTGTATGGAAAACTCTCATTCAAAGGCTGTATAATTTCAATATTGACCGATTTACTTTACATCAAGTCATAATAAAAAAGTTGATTTCATTTATATTGACATCTTGACAAATTTACTTTATATCAAGTCATAATAAGAAAGATGATTTCATTTATATTGATCAAGTGTAGCAAAGTATATCTCACGGGAGCTAAATTGCTCTCCCTTTATTGTCCCCCAACGGCTTTTGGTTAAGAACTTCACCATCAAGCATTTTGGTGAAACAAAAGCATCGATCTCATCTAAAGCTAGCCTCTCGAAGAATGCATTATAATAACAGGGCTAATCAATGATGACAATAAGATTTTCAAAGGTCCTAGAGTGTAGTGGAACTCCCATCTATAATAAAAATTTACTTGCCCCACGGGTTTGACCATTTGTTGTTGAATCCAAATATAGGCTCCATGCTCGGTTCAACTTCTCTTCTAAAATCCCATTTGGTCAAAGGCATGTTTAAAGATTACATTGACTATGCTTCTAGTATCCACAAGAATCTTCGCGATCATAGAAAGCCCAATTTGAGCGGTAATCATAAGTGAGTCATTTGGGGATGACTAATTCCTCTTAGCTCTTGTGAAGTGATAGTCAGGTTGTACATTTGAATCTTAAGTCTGGGGTTCTTGAGCGATGGCTCCTCTTGGATAGAAAAAATTCCATCTTTCGCTTCTCTAATGTAGTGATTCCTAGCACCCTTGCTACTTCCAACCAAATGAGGACTTCCATGAATTACATCAATTCTATTAAGAATGAAAACTGGCTGCCCTTCATCTTCTACTAAATTTACAGCTTTTTTTGGGAGTCTTGGGTGATCATATTCAGAATGGACAACTGATGCATTATTCTTAATAAACTCCTTTAAGTGTCCAGAATGGGTCATGCGTTGGATTATATTTTCCAAAACCGAACATTCATCCATCTTATGTCCATTCAACTTGTGGTAAGCATAATAGTCTCCCCCTTTCTTAGATCAGGATCAGTTTTAGCTTCATAAGAAATCGAAAATCACTGCTTTCCTTCATGGCAGCATATATGTAGGATATTGGCTTGTTCAAATTACATGATGAGCATTTGATTTTTCCTCCTATCTTGGCTTTTTATTGTTACCGTTAAAGCCGGCCTTTCCTGCTTCTTTCTTTATCCAATCTTTCTTTTTTGCATAATACATCTCATCTATACGGATAAATTTGTCAGCTTGAAAGTAAAAATCCTACAAATCCTTGCATCCATGAATATAAAGTTCTCTCCAAAATAAGGTCTGCGCGACCAATCCTGAAAATACAACCATTAGTTTGTCCATATCGGTCATATTTTCTGCCTTCAATTCTTTTGCATTACACCTCCTAAGATAATCACCCAGTGGCACACGGCTTTTTCTTGATGTTAACTAGCACACTGTAGTCTATTGTGGGATCTTTGCAAATACAAAACTAAGCTGAAAATTCCTAGGAAAATTACTTCCAGGAGTATATAGTATTTTCATGATCATGTCTGTACCACTTAGCTGCTGCAGCTTGGAAGATAGTAGGGAAAAGCCTGCAACGCACTGCCGAAGGATGCATTGTAAAGGTCCATTGGACTTTCAAATGCCATTAAATGGTCATCGGTATCGGTAGTCCTTGTTATATCTCAAGGAAGGAATTTTGATGTGGGATGGGAGTTTGGTGGACATGATCTCATCTGTAAAGGGAGCTTCTCGGTGATTATTGTTGACCCTCTCGTCAAAAGTTCTTTTTCATTTGTGATTAAGCATGTCTTTAGCTATTTTCTTCGCCACATCCCTTAGATAAGATTCGCTGCTGGTAATTGCTCCTAGTAGGTAATATCCTTTAGAGGTTAAACTTCCACATTGTTCCTTGGACTTCTCCACCAATATCCTTTGGTTATTTGCTTTAGCCTATTGGTCACCTTTTCTCTTTGTGGAGTTATAACGAGCTTTCTTTTACTTTTGTTTTAGCAAAGGGGCATTCAATCCCCTTCTTTGGGACTCAACCTCCTCTTCCCTTATGAGCTCGGTGGTTTTAAAGGATTTTTCAGCAAGAATTCCTTCCAAAAGTTATTTCATTGTCAACACTTGTTGTTCTAGGCTCTTAATTTTAGCTTCGTTGTTGGTAGATTGTGCCAATTCCAATGGCTATCCAGCTCCACGTTTCTTAAGCTGAAATTAGGAACAATATTTTCTTTCAATGTTGTCGTTCGTATGACTTCCGTATTTAAAATATTAATTTGCTTCGGTCTTGCCAATTTCCTGAAATAGAAATTCACTTAATTAGTTTGAGGAAAGAATTAAATAAGGTGGAAGGTTTAAGCCCTCCTTCTAGCACCAAAATGTTATCGAATTTCTTTGTTAACACCTAGTAGATTGTACAAGGTGACATATTTGAAGAAATTCTAATATCTATTAGAAACTTGAGTGGCTACAACACAATGTTGGATCTTAAGGCTAATCAGATACTAGAAGTGGTAAAATGTGTATTAACTACATACTTATGAATATAAAACTGTATACTCAAATTGCAAACAAAAATAAGTAATCAGAGAATAAGTAAGTAATAAAGTAAAATGCAGTAATGTAAATAACATCCGAATTTTTATACTGGTTTGGATTAACCAATCTTATATCCATTCCTGCACTCTATCGTGCAGAATTCCACTATAATCACTTGCTTTCCACGGGTGGCAAGAACACCTTTACAATCTTGGTTTCACGGGCTACAAGACACACCCTCTTGATTTTACAAGCTATAAGAACACCTTCTCTTTATGACCAATAACTAACTATGGAAAATGGTTGTATCTTCAATATAGATTCTTGCAAATTTGGTATAATGATCCTATAGATCTCCAATGACAATATATCTTTGAATTCTTTGAGGAATAGGATGAAATCAGAGAGAGAATGATGTGAATTCAAGTACAACTCTCTGATATTGTGTGGTTTGCAAATCAGTGAAGAACAGTATCGATTTGCAAGAAGATTGAAAGAGTATGCAATGGATTTCTTTTGCAAATGTTTGGAGAAGAAGGAGTAAGAGAAAATAAGAATTCTTGATGTTAAAATTCATTTTCAGAGGCCTTTATATAGTGGTTGAAGAGACGTGTCTTTTGGTGAAGAGATGGAGGGAAATGCCTCTTCATTTAAAATTCCAAAAAACAGCTAGTATGTCGACATCCCCTACCCCCAATGTCGACATGGGTGTGTTGCAAAATGAACAGCAACACTAATAAGTGTAGCAAATTTTCAGCATTTCAAATTACCTTATATTTATGGATTTTTGTGATTCGATTGAGGTCAATGGTTGATGATCTTCAAGTATAATTTCCATGAGATCTTTAACAAGATATTCTAAGGTTCAACCGACTCCTCATCACTTCAAACACTTTTATCCTTCAACATTCTTCTCTAATTGGTTTTTGTTCTTCAATTGTTCTGATTAACCTTCTTCTGTAATTCATTTGCTTCCACTGTATTCTTGTTTATCTCTGTAAATATCTCCTGTCTCCATAATATATCTGATATGACTGCATAACTCGAAGATACTTTAGTAGTAATATTTATGTAGTTGTTGTCATCAAAATCAATACCTAAGGTACTAACAATCTCCCCCTTTTTGATGATGACAAACATATAAATATTTGAGAGATAAAATATAATACTTTTATATTTGACTCCCCCTAACTCTATGCACTCCCCCAATCATTTTGCCTAGTATATTTATACCTTTTCTTCCCCTTCGTCATCAACAAAAAGGGCGAAAAAGAGTCACTTAAATCACTGCTAGACAACATATAAAGTTTTTATATAGAGATAAATGCTTATAAATAAAACACTTGAGAGGAAACCAAATCAATTCAAAACATGAAATAAACTTATCAAATAATAAGATGAGTTTTAGAGTTATCGACTTTACTGATGCCAATAACAAATCCTTTTCGTATTTATCCAATATACAATAGATTTCTTGTCAAATGCTTTAAGAATCTGCTATCTGATATACATTGTTCGGTACCTGAAAAATTATAAAATATGCACACTGGTACCCTTTTTTATTTTGGGGTCCACGGGGTTAAGTTTTGGGATGCCAAACCCATAAAGAGTTTGAATGTCCTCTCAAAATATAATCATTAGATGAATGAACCATATTAATAAAATTATCAATATATTTTTCTTTTTCAGTATCATCCAAACTTTTTAGAGCCCATAAATTAATGAACCTATTTAGAGGTTTTAACTTTAATTTCCTAGGTTTTGGTTTGAATAAGATAGCCTTAACAAACTTAGTATTTTGAATACTATTTTTCTTTGACTTAGCCTTAGGGGTGTATCCAAGTCCATGTTTATTCCTAGTGTGTTTAGATCCAGATAATATTTTTTGTTAAATTTATCAATAGGTCAATCAAGAAGACGAGCCCGGACTGAAAGAGAGAGAAGGCCAACTTCCAACCGCCTTCAATTAGCGAGCAGCAAGTGATTACTATTGTGCAAGATTCTGATTGGCCCGATGATCGTTATCCGTTATCTCCAGGGCTCGATCAAAAGTTACAAAAAGGAAGTAGGAATTTCTGGATCTAGAAATTCATTTCATATCATTGAACCTTTCAAACTGTTTCTTTTTATCAGTTTTCATTTTGTCAAAATCCTTATTACGGTTAAGAATAACATTGTCCAGAGATGTTATTTTGTCATTCAGATCAGTGATATGTGGCTTCATTGAAAGATTTTCTGATTTTAAGGATTCATTTTCACTTTTTAGTTTTTCAAAACTTCCAAGTGCCAAATCCTTTTCATCATTATACCCATTAAGTCTTTCAATTTCATCTTTTAGACATTGTTTTTCTTTAGTTAACCTTTCAATAAATATTTTTAATCTATCTATCTCTGCCAATCTATTGTTGTACTCTTTCCTAAGTATTTTATATCCCTGATTCATATCATTCAAAACATTAGTAATTTCTTTATTAAAATTCTATGCCTGGTCATCCTTTGCCATGAAGCATATGTTGGCATTTTCTGTTTCTGAATCACTATCACTTGATGATGTATATGAATCATCCCATTTTGCATTGAATGCCTGTTTCCTCTCCTAATTGAAAGTGTTTGACTTTGATTTCTTCAGTTTGGGACAGTCTCTTTTCAAATGACCAAGTTTATCACATTCGAAACACTTAACAACATTTCTATTTCTAGAATTATTGTTGTTAGTTTTTCGAAGTTTGTTTGTTATACAATACTTCAAGAATTTCGTGAACTTCTTAGTCATAAACTCGATATCATCATCAATAGCATCATCATCTGGTTCATCTATGTCGATCATAGCATTGAGTGCTACTGATTTCTTCTCATTTGCCTGATTCTCTTTTCTAATCTGCAACTTTACTTCATAAGACATAAGGTTACCAATTAAATCTTCTATTTTCATAATACTAATATCATTGGCTTCTTCAATTGCCAGAGTCTTCTGATCCCATTCACTAGGAAGTGAATTCAAGATCTTTTTGACTTGGTCTTCTTTAGTAATTTTCTTTCCTAATGATATTAAGGCATGTACTATATCTTGAAATCTAGAATACATATCAAAAATAGACTTGTTTGGCTTTACTTGAAAGAGTTGAAATTAGTTAGTTAGCATAGATATCTTTATTTATTTTACTTTACTGGTGCCTTCATGTGTGACTTGCAGTGTTCTCCAAATTTCATATGCATAATTACAAATAAACACTTGATTAAATTCATTTCTATCTAAGAAGCAAAATAAAATGTTCATGGTCTTAGAGTTATTAAGTGCTTGTGTCTTTTGGTCTAGTGTCCATTTTGAATATTCAGTTTGAGGCTTTATGTACTCTATTTGGGTAATGTTCCAAATATCCAAACCATTAGACTGCAAATAACATTTCATCCTACAAGCCAAATAAGCATAACTACTGCCATCAAATAGAGGGGGTCTAGTGGAAGATTGCCCTTCTACAAAAGTGTTGAAAAATGTGTTACTAGTGTCATTAGCCATTTATACTTTTCAAAAACCAAGTTATGAATTTTTGAAAACCAATGCTCTAATACCAAATGTTAGAAACTTGAGTGGCTACAACACAATGTTGGATCTTAAGGCTATTCAGACACTAGAAGTGGTGAAATTTATATTAACTACTTATGAATATTAAACTGTATTTACTCAAATTGCAAACAGAAAGAAGTAATCAGAGAATAAGTAAGTAATAAAGTAAAATGCAGTAATGTAAATAACAACCGGATTTTTATACAGGTTCGGATTAACCAATCCTATATCTAGTCATGCACTCTATCGTCCAGAATTCCACTATAATCGCCTGCTTTCCACGGGTGGTAAGAACTCCTTTACAATCTTGGTTTCACGGGCTACAAGACACACCCTCTTGATTTTACAGGCTACAAGAACACTTTCTCTTTATCACCAACAACAAACTATGGCAAGTGGTTGTATCTTCAATACAGATTCTTCCAGATTCGGTACAATGATCCTATAGACCTCCAATGGCAATATATCTTTGAATTCTTTTAGGAATAGGATGAAATCAGAGAGAGAATGATGTGAATTCAAGTACAACTCTCTGATATTGTGTGGTTTGCAAATCAGTGAAGAATTGGAGTGAAACAGTATCGATTTGCAAGGAGATTGAAAGGGTATGCAATGGATTTCTTTTGCAAATGTTTGGAGAAGAAGGAGTAAGAGGAAATAAGAATTCTTGATGTTAAAATTCATTTTCAGAGGCCTTTATATAGTGGTTAAAGAGACGTGTCTTTTGGTGAAGAGGTGGAGGGAAATGTCTCTTCATTTAAAATTTGAAATTCTAAAAAACAGCTAGTATGTCGACATCCCCCTACCCACCATGTCAACATGGGTGTGTTGCAAAATGAACAGCAACACTAATAAGTGTTGCAATTTTTCAGCATTTCAAATTACCTTATATTTGTGGATTTTTGTGATTCGGTTGAGATCAATGGTTGATGATCTTTAAGTATAATTGCCATGAAATCTTTAACAAGATATTCTAAGGTTCAACCAACTCCTCATCACTTCAAACACCTTTATCCTTCAACATTCTTCTCTAATTGGTTTTTGTTCTTCAATTGCTCTGATTGACCTTCTTCTATAATTCATTTGCTTCCACTATATTCTTGTTTATCTCTATAGATGTCTCCATAATATATCTGATATGACTGCATAACTTGAATAAATGTTAGTAGTAATATTTATGTGGTTGTTGTCATCAAAATCAATACCTAGGGTATTAACAATATCACCCTTTGGTTTTGTGATTATTCATAAATTGATGTACCGATCCTCAATTAGCACACATAGGATGTCACAACTTAACATGGATTAATTGGCGTTGACTAATCAAAGAGAGGTTACCATTCAAGGTTCTACACGAGATGATATTACTGAGAAATGGATCTATGATGCCTATGAGCCCTTTTATGTTACATATTCGAAAGCCCATATGATTTCTTGGAATATGATATTCAAGATAAGGTTACTTGGAATGTGATAATCGAGGGCCCTTAAGGTCGCTTGGAATAATGTATTCAAGAATCTGTAAGGATGCATTTCTTCGACTCTCGAAAATCGACACTAATACATCCTCGGTATTCATGTGCTGTAAATCCAAGTGCCGGAGAAGCGGATTCTCAAGGATAAGAAAGAAAAAAAAAGACAGAACAGAATCTCATATATGTTATTTTAATAAAAAATTACAGCGGAAATTACAGTACATTTATTAGAGCTAAAAACATGGACAGTTATAAATTCCTATCCTTACAAATGTGGAATACTATAGTACAAGATTCTGGTGGAAATAGATAAATCTTTAGTAAAATCTTCGGACTCCATGCTTCGAGCTCCATCTAGCTTTTCTTTTAAACTAAACCTGACTACTAGGATGCCCAAGAAAATTAAGGCACCCAGAGTTCAAGGGGAAGGAAAATAAACTCCAGGTCAGTTATGGGACTGGCGTGAGAACTCAAAATATGCGTTTTGAAAAGAAGAGGTATCTCATACGGCCACGTCGCACATAAATATGGAACGAGTTTTTACCTTATGATAACGAAATCATTATTACATAAAATCACTTGATACTATTTTTTATAGCATATCTTTAAAAACACTTGCAAGTAAACTTATCAATGCTAGCCAAAATGGTTACATTATCAAATTTTAGCATACCACCTTGTAATACAAGGCTTTCTACATCTAAAATCATATAGGCTCTTATTGGAGAATGAGTTTCCACACAAATGATCAGGTGAAGGGACTAACTTCCGACAATACATATCTAGAGGAATGTAGCGAGGCCCCACAGATGGTCCTCTACCAATACAAGACCGACCTACCTCATCCTACCGAATATGTCATCACCCCAATCATTACCAACCTATCTGAGGGCCCTCACAGGATACATCCACAATAATTTATGTCCCGAATGTCATAGAGGGAATAAATATATCTAAAAGGGGATAATCATATCCTAATGGTTGCAAACCACATAATCTTGCCACATCTACCCTGTTTCGGTCATTTTCGGGTATGAGAATTGAGGTTACGATTACCTTTTACTTTACACATTTCACTTTAAATGGCACATTTCCATTCTATCGATCACTATTGACTTCCATAAACATAAAACCTCTGAGCTCATACATTCGAGAGAAGGGTGTTAAGCTAAGAGAAGTTGCTTTCTCTGCCACCAAATAGATGTATGGTTATAAAAGTCAATGATGAAATCTCAAGAATGCAATGTCAGACATCCATCCATAAAAGTTCGTTCTGGGATTGAACGAAACTGAAGGCATTCTCCTACCACATCCTGTGGGAAATTATCCCTAGGACGAGTAGCAAAAAGTCCTTGCAACCCAAAGAGTTTCAGAAAAGGGACCATTGCTAGTTTAGTGTTTAGGAGCTAACCAGAATTACAAACAAGTAGTCCTTTAAGCTCGAAAATCTTCGGTCTTCATCCTACATTTTCTTTATCAAGTCTTCATTTTTTGAATGCACGCATTGGTTCGAAGTGGTTTTCGGATAGGAATTACCACAGATTCGACCCCGATTCCTTTGATCCAATTATCGATAAAAGGAGGTTCTATGAATAGGGAGCAGTTCTTTAGTTGATTAAGTTCTTTTTATCAAAATCTTTCCCGAAGATATATTTCTAAAAAGTTCTTTCTGATATATATGGAATCATTAAACCTCTCTTATCACATATTCTGATTACTTACAACCATTTTTAAACTTGAAATAGTTTGAAATCATTTCATTTTTCTTAGGGAAATATTTCCGAACCATTTATTTAAATCTTAACAAAAATTTCCAAATCATAGCCTTTAAAATGGATCAAAAACAAAGTTATTCAAGCCATCGTTTACTATAAATCCAAACCAATAAATGTCAGGTATAGGAATTAAATTAATTCCAAATTATTCCATTTAAATCTTAATAAAGATTTCTTTATCCAAAACTCATACCTTTGATTTAGTTAAAACCATGTTATCTAGGATGTTAATCCCAAAACCAAAAAATATTAAGTGAGCATAATCTATAGAAACTATCTAATTCTATCCAATATCAATTCCCATACAAAACAAATACTATGGGCAGAATAACAGTGAAATCACCTTTTAAATTCCATGAATAGAACAAGTTCCCTCTTCAGGCTTTAACACTAAGATTAAGAAGATCGTCTCTACAAAATCAAAGCTGTATTTAATTTGAATCTAGAAAATTTAATCTTTTATACTTAACCCGTTTCCGACATTTCGACCTAATTTATCCCTCACCCAAGGAAGAGGCTAGGTGAGCCAGGGCACTGGTTGCTCCTGAACATCTTCTTAGTTTAAGCACCTCGCATCTAGATCTCACAAATAGAAAAATCCAGTCTACTCGTCTGTTTTTAGAGTCAAGATTAAACCACTTTATTTATAATAGCTTTTCTTTGTACCATTTATTTAAACTCTTTTAAATAAACCACAAAAATCCTAAAACATTATTTAAACACTTAACCATCCATTAAAATATTTATAAAAGATTTGGAAACGATTTGTTAAGTTTAAAGCTTTATTTCAAATGTTATAGAAAAGTGGCGCAAAAAAGTGTGGCGAAAAGTGCTTATTTTAGATATATTGATCAAAACGACTTGTTATCATTTGAAAATTCATTTTTTTTATTACTGAAATCACTTTTATAACATTTTAAAATATTCGTAGTATTTATTCCATATTTTTAATCAATTTTAAAACATCATTTTCTAAAAAATTCAGTTTTCGATCCCGAATTACAAAATCGCGGTTTTTCAATAAGCTTGTTTTACTCATATCTCAAAATCTACTTATCGAAATCTCAATTTTCTTTCTTTATTGGAAACGTGTGAATATAATAGTTTAGAAAAATCTTATCTCAAAGAATTCCGAGCAATATTTCATCTTTTACACTCGTTTAGCTTTTATGGTATGAAATCGCGAACTACTATTACACGACACACCTATTTTTGACTAAATCTTCCATTCTCGTTCAAACTTCACCAAAACACTTTTAAATGTTTATAAAACATTTATTCAAAATATGCTAATTTAAATCTTCCATTCTCGTTCAATATCATTTTATCGATATAAATTTCAAGGAAAATATTTATTCAAAATAAGACCACTATTACTTATTATCACTTGAAACAATATTATCTACATTATCATCCTTTTATCTACATAAATTTAATAATAAATACAATTTATCAAAGTGATAAATTGGCGGGTCATTACAGAATCCATATAGTCTTTAGAAATCGATATTCATAGGCTAAGCCATATATTCAGAGGAGAAGGAAGCTAGGCCATAAATATTTATTTTAGATTATTAAGCATGTTAATGAGCGAAATAGGCAGTCCTTACATTCAATGTCCAATGTACATATGTAGAAGGAAAGATAGTATTATGCATATAAACATTAGTTTAGATTGAAGCTCAATTAAAATGAATCATATCGAGCTTGGACCTAAAAAGCTTTATTATATGCACATCCATGTCGATAATGTTCAAATGTGCAATCGAAATGATAGGCATGTCCAAGTCCTTGTTTATAGAAATTTAGCATGATTACAATCAAGTAGGAATTTCCCCAATTCAATTTAGGGATAGAAGTGTTTAATTTTGAGAGTTGAGAGAAGAAAAGATCGTAGCCTCCACAAAGCCCCTATATCCGTATTTATAGGGATGAAAATATGGCATGACACATGGCTTTGGTGAGCTTGACTTTGACAGCAACAATATCGCATGGTGCTGGGTCCATGTTAGTGCTGATGGCATCCATGTCGTGTAACAAATCTTCGACTTCATCTTATTACCAAAGAAGCGTGGCATCACTAAACTCCGGCATTGACGACTTCCTTTATGTTGATCAGTTCTTATCACAGTTAGGAAGCGACATTGACTTAAAACAGCATAATTATGATGCAACATTAAAAAAAGAGCGACATTGGTAGGAAGCGACTTCGTCCAGTATAACTTCAGCATTGATGACTCTCGGCGTCAATATGTGGTATAATTCAATAATTGATAAACTGCTGTATCAATGGACATAGGGTCGCTAGAAAGTCAATACAGAAGAGCATTGGCATGAGATAGTGGAAACACAAATATCGGCACCATTGATTCTGAGCTGTTCCATTGGGGTCATATCGGCGATTGTTAGCTTTGGTAACAATAACACACGACAACAATATATAGCGGCTTTGATAGCAGGCGACATAGATGATATGCGATATCAATAAGGGACAACATTAATGAATTGCAGCACCCATCCAACCTTTATAATTGGATGTTGGTATCACGACATTGGTGATGTCAACATAGCATCGATGACTTACAATGCTGGTCACATTCCACATCACCGCTTCTTTGGAGAAATGCATCATTGATCAAATGCGATATTGAAGTGATGCAGTACTGATGAGTTGGATGTGATGAGATGCATTATAGATGAGAGACGACGCTATAGCCCTACGGAATTGTCCTATCTTTATATCTTCGGCATTGTTTGTTGAGGTGGCGTCATGATTATATTAATATGTCGCATTCCTTCAACGTCGATATAGGTAGTAACATCTACAACGTTGTTATTTCAGCTCCATTACTGTAAAATTAGTTCCTGTATCATTACTTATCCTTGCGGTGTTGTAGGCCTTCGACTAGAACCTAACGGCATGAAGCTACCGCTTATAGCATCACTTACGACATTGAAATTATGTGGATAACATAGTATATGGAAAAATTTCTTCTTAAGAGATGTAATCAGGGAGTCAATGTTAGGAGAGGAAGATAGTTTCGAAGCCGAATGTGGCATATTTAAGGAAAAATAACTGTAGGCCGGGGAAGGCGGTTTCTCGGCATAGGATGTCCCAAGAGGAACCGAAAGAATAGAGGACAGGGGACAGAATTGATCTGGAGGATGGGAGACATAGAGAACTTTGACCTGCCATTGCCTAAATGAGGGAAGGTTAGTAGAAGCGGTACCAAAATGAGGGAAGTTGGGAATTTCATGGCCAAAGGAGTGGCAGACATCACAAATAGGTCATTTCCATTGGTAAGAGACATCAATGTAGAATATTCTTCCCTCAGCTAGGGAGAGGGTAATACATTATGGTAACTATCTAAAAAGGGAAATCTCAATTAGGGCTTTGGCATAACGGATGAGTTACCTATCTTTGGTGGAAATATCAAAACAAATCAACTGGCTAACATGATTGGTAATCCAATTACCCCTTAAAGAGATTGAAATTTGAAGGAATGTTTGAGATACGTGCCTAAACGGGGATGTAAAGGACTTGCTCATGGGAAAGGTCCATAGAAGAGCTTTGTTGGGTAATGTTAAATGCTTTTCCTCCAATAATAATAGGTTCAGATTCCAAAATACATGATCTTTCCTATAGGCACAAGAATTTGAAAAGATACATCTATTTGTCATACCTAACTTCAATCAAACCTCTTAACCGCCAAGAACATGTTTCTTTACAATGGAATAGAGTGGAGCTTCATCTACAATGAAACCAACTAGATAATCTTTCTAGAAAGTGATACCAGCATCTAATATTACCTTTGAAGGTAGGATAGGCTTGTTGGCCAAATTAACCACGTATTGCTTAGAAGAAAAGGAGCTCGCATTCCCAAGCTTCTTCTTAAATAGAGACGACCAACCACTAACAAATTTTGGATTAACAGCAATAAAATTGGATAGGAACTACTTTCAACTAACAATGAGGGTTTATCAACAACAGCCGGGGACCAGAAATATTAGCAGCACAAGCTAAATTAGTAGTAATAGAAGCAGGGTTAAAGGTTACCTTTGAAGTCAGCTAGACTTATGAAGCAAGCAAACCAAGACTAGGTAAAACAAGAGTAAAAGCATCAGCTGCCCACGTAAGACGAGAGCTAACTGCACCCTTCGAAGTCTAAGAAGCAGGAAATGCAAGTATAGCAAGGCTAGATTGAGCAACATCATGACCAGCAATGTGCTACCAGAGTCTACGACAACTTGAATCCTTAGCGGCAACGGGAAATCCTTAATCGCGTCCAAATTAGGCATCGAAACTACCTGTAACGACCCGTAAATTTTCGATAATTAAAATAGCTAATTTAAGAAGATTTCGTGATTTAGTGTTAGAAAAAAAAAATTAAGTCGTTTGGAATAATAATAAATGTTGAATTCATTGGGTATAATAGAGTAATTGATTGATAAGTAAAATCTATTCAAATCAAATATCGAATATTGAACAGGTAAATTGTTTAAATTAAATATTTAAAACTTATGGAATTTATTGAATAATTTAATAATGAGGATTGAATAACCGTATAATGGAAATGGTTGTTCTATAATTTTAATTCGTTTCAAAAGTTAAATTTTTAAGTTCGTTTTGAATATCTCAAAAGACAGTGACTCAAGAATAATAAAAATTGTTTAAATTTAATATTACAAATGTTTGAATAATTAAATTCCGAATTTGATATGATTAATTTGATATTGAAATTTAATATACGGAAATAGAGTGAACAATTGAAATTTGATTTAATATGATTCAATTGGTTTCCAAAGTGAATATAAGTTATATCGGGATTATAATAGAGTTAATAAGATTTTAAAATTGGAATTTATTGGATAATTGAATAACGGGTTTAATATGATTAAAAATGATTTGTAAAATTTTATTTTATCACATTAAAGTTAGAATGATGTTGTAGAACTTTTAAAATCGAATTAAAAGTAAATTTGTGAAAATTGAATATTTTAATATTTAATTATCGACTGAAAAATAGCCAATTTTCGAACAGTCTCAGAATTGGACGAAACTAGTTCCATTGGATCCATAATAGTTTGTTATTATCGAATTTCAATTTTCGTAGCAATCGGAGTTTTCGTTTGACCGTGGCAGCCCGAAACGCATCGAAATTGTTTTAATATTAATTTGACGAGTTAAAATAGTCATTTTTCAAATAGTCTCGGATTTCTACGAAACTAGTTTCATCGGATCCGTAATGTCATATTATTGTAAGGTTTCAAATTTCGAGTCAATCGGATTTATCGTTTGTCCGGGACAAGCCAAAACGCATAGAAATTAGTTGAATCGGTTTAATTTAAATTTGATCGTTTATTAGCGTAACTCACACATATGATCGAATTAGCCTCCGAAACCTATTACATTTTTTCCGGAACGTGGGGTAAACTGTAGAAACGCCTGCCGGCACGCTTTGTTTGGAGTTCGAAATTTTTTCGGTGAATAGTGTTTTGTAATTTTCTATAAAATGATCCATCCTCTTCCATTTGCTCCAAACCCTAACTCTTTTTGACCAGCCGCCACTTTCATTTTCGAAGGCCAGAAATTGTCGAACTTCCTTCTCAATTTTCTCCAAATCCGTGAAGAATTAGCAAAAACTCTCAACTACAAAGTTGTAGATCTCAACGAGATCTACAAATCCAACGGTCATGATAGTGATTGGGTCAACGGATCGTCGGGAAATTGACCACAAAGTCAACACGTTTTTCATGTTTTTCGAGGCCAAAGAGGAGGCCGAGCTTGACATGGCGGCGGCCGAAGGTAGCTCTTGTCACGAGCTTCGATATGGCGCTTGCTGATCGAGTTGAAGTCACTTGTGGTGGCCGTAAAATGGAACCCTAATTTGAAGCTTGATGGATTCTCATGCGTGCTAATTCCTGTACGCAAACGTGAGATGGAAGAGAATGGCCGAACGGCCTTGATGGTGGGGCAGAGGAAATTAACGGCTGGGATTAGGTTGAGGGTTAAAAATAAAAATAAATGTTGTAAATTTAGTTTATAAAATTCGTGTAACTTCTAAAATTCATATCTTTTTCATACGAGGTCGAAAACGCGCGAAAACCAGTTGCGTTGGAATCGTATGGACGAGCACTACGCTATGGAGCTGGATTGGAATCGTTTGGAGCTAGTGAAAATTTCAGGTAAAATTAAACGCTCGTTTAATTTTATTCGAAATAAAACGCTGGAACTACATTGAAATCAAGGTGAGTGTTTTATAACGCTCACAACGTACCGAATATCTTTATGCTAGTTAAATTTGATATTATGAAGTGATATGAATTTTATTTGTCGTTGTTTGATAGAATTTAATTGTCATTTGAATTAACCGTCGAAAATTAAATTGACAGTTAAATTTGAAATTAAAATTGAAATTGAATTGCGATTTAATTACCTGACATCGATAACTATGAAATTGCCATGAATTGTATTGCCTATTGGATGATGTATTTCGATGGATGCTATTGGTTGATATTTGAATGTTTGGATGT
Source organism: Allium cepa (assembly GCA_030765085.1). Classification (NCBI taxonomy): domain Eukaryota; kingdom Viridiplantae; phylum Streptophyta; class Magnoliopsida; order Asparagales; family Amaryllidaceae; genus Allium; species Allium cepa. The sequence continues at coordinate 505,557,739 of CM060941.1, read as the reverse complement.
TTATTTGCTTATATATATCCTGTTATGCATACATATGATACTGTGATTTAATTTAAGTGATATATATTCATCCCTGACATTTAATTGAAATAAATAATTACTTGGCCATAGGATAGAAAATTATATACGGACACCGAATTGGCTAAATTAAATTTTTTTAGAATCGTCGATTTGAAATTTATTTAAATGTTTTGATTTAAAAGTTATAAATAGAAATCAAATTTATCGAAAAATTGAGTTTGGAATGTTGAAATAGATTTTGGTTAAAAGAAATTGTTAAATGATTTAAGTTGAGACTTTGAAATTTAAATTTGGGTTATGATTGAAGTTCGAAAATTTATTCGTTTTAAAAGATTGAACCTTAATCCGAGCTTTGAATATTACTAAGTAAAAGCGATATAAAATGATATTTGAAATTGAGCTTGAAATTGAATCATATTTGTAAGTGGGATTTAAATTTGAATATCGAAGGAAAATTTTGTTAAGTGTTAAAAATTGATATTTTGAAAAATCAAGCTAAAAAAGTCGATATACATTGGAATTGAATAAGTTGAAGGTGAATGTAAAATTGAATAAATTTGAAGTCAAAATTGACATTGATTTGAATTGAAATCGAAATTGAATCGGTAAATTGGAAATTGAAATTTATTTGAATTGTGAAGTTATAATTGAAATGGATTGGTTTTGAAGCTGTTTTAATTTGTTTTCCAAATTACTCTGTTATATTAACCATTTTGAATACTTAAACTATTTTAATCTATTTTTAATCTACTTAACCCAATTTAAATTATTTTAAACTAATTTATCTATTTTATATCCATTTTAAAGATTTTAAGTATTTTTAACTATTTTAATTATTTAAACTACTTTTAAACTACTTAAAACTATTTTCTAAAAAATTTCAAGATGGTTAATAAGGTGAAATGTTTATATTTAAATCTTGAATTTAAATACGAATTGAGTTAAATGAAGTTGCAACCTAAATTTGAAATTCGAAATGATTTTGAAATCGAAATGAGATATTGATGCAAAAAATGATTTAGAAAGGGAACCTTATATTTTGAAAGATACGATGATATTTGAAATGGATTGATTTTTGAAGCGAATATGATATTTTGATATCAATTATGAATCGATTTGAAATATAAAAGAGCCAATGTGTAATAATACGTAGTTATTAAAGAGACCGGGATCGGATATGGACATACTCTCTGTCGATACCGAACACCACTTTAATAACTATTATACGCGGAGTGTTGATCCAGAATGAAGTTGATGATTTGGTGAACGCATTGACTAAAGAAAGAGAACGATATTGGATGACCCCTGACATGACTAAAACAGGAGCCGCGCCAAGCCATTGAGGTTCGCCACCTCTAGCGGACACGCTTCTTCGATACCATTTCTCTTACATTTGTGATTCGATTTGGGTGCACCCCTTGATTTGGGAGTGTTGTTTCGCGGTGTTGGGGTGGCTGCTGGCTATGCCCAACATCAGTCCGGATCACGCAACTACTAGTATCCTAGTTGGTATCGTCTCATGTACCTTGTCATACTGATTATCCTATTCGCGACCACTACGTTATGCTTTGTGTTATACCTATGGGGTACCCTCTGATAACCACCAGTTTACGGTGCTGTATAGACTATGGCATTATAAAAATGTGTTAAGGGGGATTATGGTAATGCCTTAACGCTATTTTGATACTTTATATTACTGATAGGCATTATCTACTTAGCGTATATTACTACATAGTAGATAGTTTCACGGATCCTTGAGAGATGGAAAATCCCGTAACATCTCTTGAGTTATTGCACGCACGTTGACACTGGATAGGAGATGTCAAACCCCGTAAACATCTCTGACGCCGTTACACTCATATTTATTTACGATTGATTTAACTTTCATAAGGATATTTTAGTCCTGACTCGAGTGTTTTGTCTTTTCATTACGCTCGGGTCAGTCCTGAGTTTTTCAGATTTTTGAAGATCTATTCTGGAGGATGAAGACGAAGATTTGGTATACTATTACTATTATTATCTGTGCATCATGCTGTCTGCTGCATTATTTAAATTGTTCTGTTGTATATGTATAACTCTGATAAATGTTGTATAAATAATTGTCAAAGTATAGTAAACAGCTTCATGAACTGCTTATTTGACTATTATATTTTATCGTTCCGCTGCGAGATTCTGTGTTGTTTCATTTCCTTTATTCCTCTTTCTTTTCTTTTCTTATTTACCCCAATAACCATCTGCCCTTTTGAATGGTTTGGAATCGGCATGTGTATTTGATCGTCGGTTTAAACTGTCCAAAAAGGCGGGTCGTTACAGTTGGTATCAGAGTTTTGGTTTAGCGATAAACCTTGGCTCTAGTGGGGAATAACTCATTGAAATAGAGGTAAACTATATGAATGAGTTGAGTGTATATGAGAGAGCGTGCTTGTTATTTGATATAAAATGGTTTATATCGTGTTAACTTTGTTCCGTTGAGTATTTATGAATTCTGGTCGATACTTGGGACGCCAAGGCGTCGATAGGAATTTCTAAACACTCGAATAGGACAAACCAACACAATATCATTTTGGAATATATTTTATATAAAAGAATTATTTGAATATTTATTCATTTTGATTAAATTGATTGTTAGGAGATGATAATATTAGATTATTATCGTTATTGTTTGATCAGTCAATATTTACAAAAAATTGATTAAATAACAATAGATTTAGGAAAATGAAATCTTGTAAACACAATTGATAATGAATATAAATGAATTTTAACTTGGATTTGGGGATTTAAATTCCGGTGTTTGAAATTGACTTACAAGAATTTGAAAAATATAATATGAGTATTATATGATAGTATAATTGAGTTGAAATTATTTTCGAAGGATTATTTTTTATAATAAGTGTTATATTCCCTTCTCTTGACGCGAGAGAATGATTTCGGCGATGAGTGCACGCATCATCGGCGTTTATTTTCGAGAGTCCGAGTGGGGGAGACCACTTAATAACTTGTCTAAACCTTGTTGATTCAAATTTTATTTTATTCTGTATTCTCTATAGTATGATTTGATATATAAATTATATAAGTATATATTATTTCAAAACTTGATTTGAAATGAAACCGGGATTGGAATTCTTAAGTCTTTAATAATCAATGATTTTTTTTAAATGATTGAAATGAATTTAGACTTAAATCATTAAGGAAATTCTGAATTGTGAAATGAGAAATGAACCTAAGAGCTAAGTGAAAATATCAATTGAAGTAGAAATCCTTAGAATTAGGAAAAATGAACTTAAAAAAAAAATTGAAAATGTAAAACTCGCATAGTATTAAATTTCATTCTATAGCATAGATATAAATTACCAAAATATTTAAGAAGTTCAAAAATGTTATATGAATTGTTAATTGGATAATATACAAGTATAGGTTTGAATAATGAAATATGCATTTAATTAATGGTTTGCAAATATAAATAAAATTGTTAGTAAATAATTGGGATTTAAATTAACATTTAAAGGTGATTCGCAATTATGTTAATATAAAATGGAAATACTATATGTGAATGTAAATGTGAAATTAAATTATAGTGAAATTTAAGTAATGACTTAAGAATTAATTAATTGAAAATTCAACTTTAAATGAAAAGAAGTTGTATGTTGTTTAACTACATTCTATTTGCATAACTATAACTTACCAAATACTTAAAAGATTTAAAATGCTAATAAGGATAAGTAGAGAAATAATATACCAGTGTGAGAATGAATAATAAAATGTGAAGATCTATTGATAGTTGTAAATATAAAAGAAATTTAAGCTGTAAAATGAATGATATATATAAGTGAATGAACAAAATTTAAAATTAATGAAATATAAAATTGGTAAATGGAAACTAATTAAATTTGAATATAACTAAATGTCAATAAACTTGGAAGTGTATGAAATTAAAAATTGACTTGGAAATGTATAATTGATTTAGTGTAGATTTTGGATGGATGTTAATGTTTGATATGCATTGGTTGTTAGATGGATGAAAATTGATTAAGTAGAATTCATTGGTGTTAATGGAATCGAATAAACGGAATAAAATTTTAAAATGATTAAATTCAAATTTGAAGCAAAGTGAAATTAAATATAATTGGATTCAATTTAAATTGAAGCAAATTGACTTGAATTTAAAATGTGAATGAAATAAACTTGAATAAATCGGAAACAAATTAAATATAAACCTATTGCATGGATGAATAAGAAAATAAATGACTTTGTGTTTATGATTGTTCTTTATAAAATTTGAAGTTTTGATGGTTTGCACTTTGACATAATAAAAACAAATTTTTGGGAAAAATCCAAAATTGTCCAATATATGCTGAAACGAAAACAACCATAACTTTTAAATGGTTGAACGGAATTCGACGATCTTAGACTTTTCGAAAATCTTAGAAACTATAGCACAACTTTTGTTTGGATAACTTGAGAAAATTCCTTCGTCTACTAGGTTAAAAACTTGAATGTTACTCGCTGTCCTGTGTAAAAATAAGAAAAACAGTAGTATACACCCTTAGTATGTTCGCCATATCTTTTGACTGGTTTATCGGATTTTGATGATCTTGCAAGTTCGAGAAAGCTAAGAACTTAAAATAAAACTTTTGTTTTAAGTGTTTTATGTTTTGATGTAGTTTAGAAGGTCGAAAACGTGGGTGAACGTCGCTGACCTGCGTAATTTATTGGCCAGGCCGAGGCGTATCCTCTAAGTAAAACGGCCATAATTTTTGAACGTATGGTCCGAATTCGATGATTTTGGACATTCCGAAAAGCCTGAAATGAATGCAACAACTTTTGTTTAGATTCAATTGTCGATTTTTATCATTTAGGTGACCTAAAACTAAGATTTGTTTGCTGTCCTGAAATTGGAATCTCAGTTTTAAAGCTAAATATGTTATATATATGTTGTGTAGGCTAAATATATCGATCTATCTTTATATGAATGGTTCTAACTTAGTTATTGAGTGTTTAGTAGGTGCGGATTGCGCTTGCTTCGCATTTGGAGCTCGCTTTCGCGCTATATTAGCCGTATATGCTCGCTAACAATATATAAGGTACATATCTCGGATTACATACCGTACTTTTACATTTTTTCCCTTCGAGATTCCTCATCACTTGATGAGATGTATATTTGTGATATATATACTGTCATTTTTTTCTCCGATCGAGCCACGCAAAGGAGACTCTGCCGAAATTTTCCGTAAAATCCGGGTGTTAGAAAAGTTTTTCAAGTTTTGAAAATTTTTATAACTTGTTTTGATAACTAACTTTAAAGTTAGAAAGTCGTTCAGGGTAACTTAATGGAAGTGTAGTAATGACTTTATAAGTGGAATTTCATTGTTTTATAAGTTGGTAACTTTGAATAAAATATATCTAATGTTGAATTCTATACTTAGTTCCTTTTCCCTTCTTTTTCCTTTTCGGGGACGAAAAGTTTTGAGTGGGGGAGAGTGTAACGATCCGTAAATTTTCGATAATTAAAATAGCTAATTTAATAAGATTTCGTGATTTAGTGTTAGAAGAAAAAAAATTGTAAGTCGTTTGGAATAATAATAAATGTTGAATTCATTGGGTATAATGGAGTAATTGATTGATAAGTAAAATCTATTCAAATCAAATATCGAATATTGAACAGGTAAATTGTTTAAATTAAATATTTAAAACTTATGGAATTTATTGAATAATTTAATAATGAGGATTGAATAACCGTATAATGGAAATGGTTGTTCTATAATTTTTATTCGTTTTGAATATCTCAAAAGACAGTGACTCAAGAATAATAAAAATTGTTTAAATTTAATATTACAAATGTTTGAATAATTAAATTCCGAATTTGATATGATTAATTTGATATTGAAATTTAATATATGGAAATAGAGTGAACAATTGAAATTTGATTTAATATGATTCAAATTGGTTTCCAAAGTGAATATAAGTTATATCGGGATTATAATAGAGTTAATAAGATTTTAAAATTGGAATTTATTGGATAATTGAATAACGGGTTTAATATGATTAAAAATGATTTGTAAAATTTTATTTTATCATATTAAAGTTAGAATGATGTTGTAGAACTTTTAAAATCGAATTAAAAGTAAATTTGTGAAAATTGAATATTTTAATATTTAATTATCGACTGAAAAATAGCCAATTTTCAAACAGTCTCAGAATTGGATGAAACTAGTTCCATTGGATCTATAATAGTTTGTTATTATCGGATTTGAATTTTCCTAGCAATCGGAGTTTTCGTTTGACAGTGGCAGCCCGAAACGCATCGAAATTGTTTTAATATTAATTTGACGAGTTAAAATAGTCATTTTTCAAACAGTTTCGGATTTCAACGAAACTAGTTTCATCGGATCCATAATGTCATATTATTGTAAGGTTTCAAATTTCGTGTCAATCGGATTTACCGTTTGTCCGGGGCAAGCCAAAACGCATAGAAATTAGTTGAATCGGTTTAAATTAAATTTGATCGTTTATTGCCGTAACTCACACATATGATCGAATTAGCCTCCGAAACCTATTTCATTGTGTCCGGAACGTGGGGTAAACCTTAGAAACGCCTGCCGGCACGCTTCGTTTGGGGTTCGAAATTTTTTCGGTGAATAGTGTTTTGCAATTTTCTATAAAAGGACCCATCCTCTTCCATTTGCTCCAAACCCTAACTCTTTTTGACCAGCCGCCACTTTCATTTTCGAAGGCCAGAAATTGTCGAACTTCCTCCTCAATTTTCTCCAAATCCGTGAAGAATTAGCAAAAACTCTCAACTACAAAGTTGTAGATCTCAACGAGATCTACAAATCCAACGGTCATGATCGTGATTGGGTCAACGGATCGTCGGGAAATTGACCACAAAGTCAACACGTTTTTCACGTTTTACGAGGCCAAAGAGGAGGCTGAGCTTGACATGGTGGCGGCCGAAGGCAGCTCTTGTCACGAACTTCGATATGGCGCTTGCTGATCGAGTTGAAGTCGCTTGTGGTGGTCGCAAAATGGAACCCTAATTTGAAGCTTGATGGGTTCTCATGCGTGCTATTTCCTGTACGCAAATGTGAGATGGAAGAGAAGGGCCGAACGGCCTTGATGGTGGGGCAGAAGAAATTAACGGCTGTGATTAGGTTGAGGGTTAAAAATAAATATAAATGTTGTAAATTTAGTTTATAAAATTCGTGTAACTTCTAAAATTCATATCGTTTTCATACGAGGTCGAAAACGCGCGAAAACCAGTTGCGTTGGAATCGTATGGACGAGCACTACGCTATGGAGCTGGATTGGAATCGTTTGGAGCTAGTGAAAATTTCGGGTAAAATTAAACGCTCATTTAATTTTATTCGAAATAAAACGCTGGAACTACATTGAAATCAAGGTGAGTGTTTTATAACGCTCACAACGTACCGAATATCTTTATGCTAGTTAAATTTGATATTATGAAGTGATATGAATTTTATTTGTCGTTGTTTGATAGAATTTAATTGTCATTTGAATTAACCATCGAAAATTAATTTGACAGTTAAATTTGAAATTAAAATTGAAATTGAATTGCGATTTAACTACCTGACATCGATAACTATGAAATTGCCATGAATTGTATTGCCTATTGGATGATGTATTTCGATGGATGCTATTGGTTGATATTTGAATGTTTGGATGTTTATTTGCTTATATATATCCTGTTATGCATACATATGATACTGTGATTTAATTTAAGTGATATATATTCATCCCTGACATTTAATTGAAATAAATAATTACTTGGCCATAGGATAGAAAATTATATACGGACACCGAATTGACTAAATTAAATTTTTTTAGAATCGTCGATTTGAAATTTATTTAAATGTTTTGATTTAAAAGTTATAAATAGAAATCAAATTTATCGAAAAATTAAGTTTGGAATGTTGAAATAGATTTTGGTTAAAAGAAATTGTTAAATGATTTAAGTTGAGACTTTGAAATTTAAATTTGGGTTATGATTGAAGTTCGAAAATTTATTCGTTTTAAAAGATTGAACCTTAATCCGATCTTTGAATATTACTAAGTAAAAGCGATATAAAATGATATTTGAAATTGAGCTTGAAATTGAATCATATTTGTAAGTGGGATTTAAATTTGAATATTGAAGGAAAATTTTGTTAAGTGTTAAAAATTGATATTTTGAAAAATCAAGCTAAAAAAATCGATATACATTGGAATTGAATAAGTTGAAGGTGAATGTAAAATTGAATAAATTTGAAGTCAAAATTGACATTGATTTGAATTGAAATCGAAATTGAATCGGTAAATTGGAAATTGAAATTTATTTGAATTGGGAAGTTATAATTGAAATGGATTGGTTTGGAAGCTGTTTTAATTTGTTTTTCAAATTACTCTGTTATATAAACCATTTTGAATACTTAAACTATTTTAATCTATTTTTAATCTACTTAACCCACTTTAAATTATTTTAAACTAATTTATCTATTTTAAATCCATTTTAAAGATTTTAAGTATTTTTAACTATTTTAGTTATTTAAACTACTTTTAAACTAGTTAAAACTATTTTCTAAAAAATTTCAAGATGGTTAATAAGGTGAAATGTTTATATTTAAATCTTGAATTTAAATACGAATTGAGTTAAATGAAGTTGCAACCTAAATTTGAAATTCGAAATGATTTTGAAATCGAAATGAGATATTGATGCGAAAAATGATTTAGAAAGGGAACCTTATATTTTGAAAGATACGATGATATTTGAAATGGATTTGATTTTTGAAGCGAATATGATATTTTGATATCAATTATGATCGATTTGAAATATAAAAGAGCCAACGGTGTAATAATACGTAGTTATTAAAGAGACCGGGATCGGATATGGACATACTCTCTGTCGATACCGAACACCACTTTAATAACTATTATACGCGGAGTGTTGATCCAGAATGAAGTGGATGATTTGGTGAACGCGTTGACTGAAGAAAGAGAACGATATTGGATGACCCCTGACATGACTAAAACAGGAGCCGCGCCGGGCCATTGAGGTTCGCCACCTCTAGCGGACACGCTTCTTCGATACCATTTCTGTTACATTTGTGATTCGATTTGGGTGCACCCCTTGATTTGGGAGTGTTGTTTCGCGGTGTTGGGGTGGCTGCTGGCTATGCCCAACATCAGTCCGGATCACGCAACTACTAGTATCCTAGTTGGTATCGCCTCATGTACCTTGTCATACTGATTATCCTATTCGCGGCCACTACGTTATGCTTTGTGTTATACCTATGGGGTACCCTCTGATAACCACCAGTTTACGGTGCTGTATAGACTATGGCATTATAAAAATGTGTTAAGGGGGATTATGGTAACGCCTTAACGCTATTTTGATACTTTATATTACTGATAGGCATTATCTACTTAGCGTATATTACTACATAGTAGATAGTTTCACGGATCCTTGAGAGATGGAAAATCCCGTAACATCTCTTGAGTTATTGCACGCACGTTGACACTGGATAGGAGATGTCAAACCCCATAAACATCTCTGACGCCGTTACACTCATATTTATTTACGATTGATTTAACTTTCATAAGGATATTTTAGTCCTGACTCGAGTGTTTTGTCTTTTCATTACGCTCGGGTCAGTTCTGAGTTTTTCAGATTTTTGAAGATCTATTCTGGAGGATGAAGACAAAGATTTGGTATACTATTACTATTATTATCTGTGCATCATGCTGTCTGCTGCATTATTTAAATTGTTCTGTTGTATATGTATAACTCTGATAAATGTTGTATAAATAATTGTCAAAGTATAGTAAACAGCTTCATGAACTGCTTATTTGACTATTATATTTTATCGTTCCGCTGCGAGATTCTGTGTTGTTTCATTTCCTTTATTCCTCTTTCTTTTCTTTTCTTATTTACCCCAATAACCATCTGCCCTTTTGAATGGTTTGGAATCGGCATGTGTATTTGATCGTCGGTTTAAACTGTCCAAAAAGACGGGTCGTTACACTACCTTCGATAAATAGAGAATCATCATGTAACCGAGGCCCTCCCAAACGAACATATACGACAAGCTTCCAATTTCAAGGTTAGAAGGTTGGATCTTTTTGGGGAAACAAGCTTTAAAATGAGCATCAAAACGAATAGATGAGATCTAGAGAATTGTAAAACCGTGTTAGAGATTACCGGCTAACGAATGGAAAACAAAGTAGAGGCTGAAACAAGCGTTGGAGCTTTCAGTTCCCTTAACATTGATCTTCTTATTTTCCATATTTTTTTCTTAGGCTGCAAATGTAATTAAACTATTCCAAAGGTTGATTCAAAACATATTTTTATCATTTAACAGCATTTAAAAATACTAAGAGATAATAGATTACTCACCTAGTTAATAAAAAGAAACCAAAATGAGGTAGATCTGATATAGAAAGCCAAGCACAAATCTGAAGACATCAATTTTTGTATTCTCAAGAGTTCCCTTGCTAATCTTTATCCTAATTATCCTTTAGTTGCTTGTTTATGTTGATGTAATTGAGGATTTTGGGTAGTTGTGCTAATGGAAGTTAATGTAGGTTAGGGAAAAAAATAGGAGTTAGAATAATGATTAGGGTAGCTACACCTATTTATTGGGCACAAATATTGAAATTCATTAAAGGACCTAATTGGACTTCAGTTTATTATTCATTCATCGGCCCAAAAACTATCAAAATTTCGAATAGACATATCTCTCAAACTACAAGATCAAAAACATATTGTGACTACTCCATGGAAAGAGAAACCAACATATCATTCATTTGTAAGTGGTTTCTGACCCTAATCCAGCTTATATCAAAAGTTATAGGCCTTACTAGATTTTCAAGGTCATAATCATCCACAATTTATACTATAGGTCAAAAATGCCAATTACTCAACATTCTCCAAAGTTGTAGCCTAATTTGACCTAATTTGGTAATAATATTTTTACGATTCGCCAATACGTAAAAATATGTGTTGTTGCATTCTCCCCAACTTTAGGAATTTCGCCCTCAAAATTCCAACCAACAAAACATAACCAAACAATATAGATATCAAGCCTGCCCAATAATCGAACAAGCATAACAACCATCAATCATGCTCACACAAGCAAGAAATAAACCTATGCAAATATTGTAGAATTCAATAGTTTATGATTTTTGTTTGATGATAATAAACATATATATTCTTTAAATGTGTTTGTTATAGTACTATTGCAATATCACAGATTGAAATAAACAAATCACAATTTGATTTAAACAAATATTTTATTTCATTTCAATTTAAAATAGCACATATTTATTACATAGCTTCCATTACGTTTTATACTTTCATATTCAAGTCTATTTTTCACTCTCATATACAACACTCTCACATACAATTCACTCACTAACTCAGACACATTTGAATTTGATTTGATATCATCTTGCTCCTACTTTTTTCTAGTTGTCTACTTTGCCTGTCACATAAACAACAGCGTAGTAAAAAGCAAAAAGGAACAAGCAAAAATTGCAAAAATAAGAATGTGATTAAATATAATGTTGTCTCAGTTAATTAGGTTGTTCGTTTTTCATATTTTAAATAGGAATCAAAAATAACTGTACATGAGTAAGATATGATATGCACAGTGTATCATAATACATGTCAGAGGATCGTGCATATATGTAAAAACTACTTGCATCAATTTAATTATAGGGACAAGTGCGAGGTCAAGCCAAACAGCTCAACGCAATGCAAATTCAAAGGTCAATCTCGAAGGCTCTATATAGTGCAAGTGTGCATGAGGTCAATCCCAAGTAAGTTGGGGCTCAACTCAAGTGCAGCCAGAACAAGAATGCAAATTCAGCAAATAAACATTGCCAAGCTTTACAAATATGAACAATCAATCCAAATCCAATTTGTGATACATCAAGTATCAGTTTAAGGCAAGCACATATGTTTCAGATGCAAATAGCATTCACACAAGTACAGACTCCAGGTACAAGACCATAATCAAGTACATGCACACAGGTTAAAACACAAATACATACACATACAAGTGCAAATAAACATGCATGTGCATACTAGGCTGAAGTGCAGCAAGGAAATAACCAATTCAAGACCAGATTAGGGCGAAGAGCTTCACATACAGTTCAGCAAGCACATAACAAAGGGAAACACATAGGTCAGATACAACATGTACACGGTGCATAAGTATAGCTCAAGTGCAAGTATACAAAACAAATCAACATGTCTCAGTGCGATAAAAGACATGACCAAGCAGTAAAATAAAAGTGAACCAATACATGCAACAACTAGATGGCAAACAGGCACAAACTTATTCAACAAAAATGCACATACTGGCAAACCACACAAAGGAAGGGACAAAGCATCTTACACTAACAAACAGAGCATTAGAAAAATTCACACATATATGCATACATATGTTTGTGTGTACACACACACACATATACATAGAAGCTCAAGTATGCACATATCAGCAACGGGCAAGAAGACATGCATGGAAATCATCACAAGTGCGGTCATGTGTGAGAATACAAGTACGTGCTTATACAGCAAATGGAACAAGGAATCAAAGCAGTCACAGTTTGATACTCAAGTATAGAAGAATGCAATTCGCCATCAATCATCAATAAAGTAAAATTTGAACAAGTCAAGGCAGTTAGGAATACATACACAAGTTGATGCAATGAATTAAACAAGCGAACCAAAATCAAAAATCAAATAAAGTCATCCAGAATTTCGAATATATATCAACAATGAAACAGTCAGAAAGCATCAAAGGCGTTTGGTCGAAAATCAACAAATGAAATATAAAAGCAAAATCAGGGCTAAAAATTTTAACTCAAAATTAATAGGTTCAATTTCAAAATTGAACCCTATAAATAGCACCCATTTTCATCATTGGCAAATAAATCGAGTTCAAGCAAATAAAATGAGAAAAACTAAATTCATGTGCTAATTCGATAACATCCAACTCGATGAACGAAGCGACCGAAAGGAATCAAAGTAAGGAGTTCGATCAATAAAGCATCAAGGCGAATATCATTCTTCGATAAATTGAATATTGGAATCGGCAGATTTGATCAAAGAAACCCTAAATTTCGAAGAACGAAGACAAAATGAGCAGCGGCATGGACTAAAAGAGATACGGGCTGAAGAATAAAAACGGAATTTTTTGGGCCGAACTCTTATTTAAGTGATAAATATACTTCTTGTAACTAATTTTTATTGTAATTTTCTTTTTAACATTGTAGAAGACTCTAGTTTTTAACTAGGTACGAACTACGGGATGTAGTTCGAGAATTTACAACTCAGTGGTTTAGTTATGAAAGTGTTTTGAGCATACGGTTAGAATAATTAGGATTGCGAGGGTCGTGAGTTTACAGGGTCAGTAAGCATCAGATTGTTTAATCCCTAGTGGAACCTTGGAGGCAGAAATACGTAGGTTTTGCCGAAGCTGAGTTAAACTTTGTGTCATTTTTATTTCCGCATTTACCTTATTATTAATTATGCTGTAGTTTTTATTATTTTGTGAATTTATAAAACCTATTCATCCCTTGTAGAGGCAGTCAGTACCCCATGCTTTAATGGTTATGCACATCTATCCCAGTTTAACAAACTCTCTAGGAATTTTTCCTAAAAATTCCATTGGTAATGACCACAATTCCACATTCACATAGGTGAATCTTTCAAGAGTACTTCTGTAGTTCGGTACTCCACTCCATATATAATATAGATTTCATTAAGAGCTAGACTTATTCTCTTATCGCTTCAGGACTACATGCTTTTATCATGTTCAATCAATGTCACTTCATAACTTGTTATTACCCATTGAACCTTGTTCTTGGGATCTCCAGTCATTAGGTTGGGTTTACCATTATTTGTGAATTCTCATTCTTTGAGTTCTTATTCTAAGGGCAATGGTACCATTCTTTTGGATGTAAAAAGGACTTTCTCTCTGGCCAATCCTTTCATTAAAGGATCCACCAAATTCTCATCAGTGCGTACATGATCCACTCTTACAAATACTGAAGAGGTATACTCTCTTACGGTCCTGTGATTATGAAGAATTTGTCTTCTCTTACCGTTTAATGATGGTTCATAACTTCTGTAGTAGCTCGTAGAGGATGAAATTCTTGCATAGATATTCTTGCTCCTTCCAGATCTGCAGCTCTTATGATTTTTCTATACACGCTCACATCTGCAATGTCTTATCTTCGTTGGGTCTGTCTGGTAGCTGTGGTTTATCAATTGTCAGTATAGCGACCACCTTCTGCGTAGTCAAAAAGAACTCCATCTTTTGGCACCATCGTTTGAAATGCAAACCCTTGGATTTGAACAGCATAGCAGACACATTCAGAACATTAATTCTTGACCCAAAGCAGTAGAGTCGTTAGCGAGCAAAGCCATAATGTCTTCAAAATTGTTGTACCTCGATTTGAATCTAGAGCATATCTATGGCAGATTCACGGACTAGATCGCTCTCCTTAAAAAAAATCATCGTTGTGCCGAAATCGTGCAAGGCAATCTCCGATGCAATACCGCCTCCAGGATAAAACAACTCTAAATCAATATCAATAGCCTATTACAAGAAGACCGGTGAGTCGGTAGCACTTGAAAAATATTTTTCGGAATCTAAGAAAGTTACGGTAGAAGAAGAAGAGAACCCGGTTTACAAACTGATAAAAATTCTGTCAAATAGCTTGGTTTATACAGGGAAAAATCTGAGTAGATAATGGGGCTGAGTCATAAGAAAATATCAGATCTGAGTTTACCAAGTCTTATTACAAATTCAAAGCCGGTTGAAAATATACTGCTAAAAAATAAGGAGCTCTACATCACATTAGCCAAGCTAAGCCCGACTCCCCCCTCCCTGGGTTAGGTTAGGTCAAGTCGAGTTGATCGGTTTGCACGCACGTGTAATGGAAAACATGCTCTATCTTCTCAATACATGAGAAACCATTGGGTGCCCAAAGGACCCATCCTTTCTCTTGTCAATACTATATTTAAATAGGATTACTCTATAGTTCCCCATAACGTGGGACAATTCAATAAGAGGGGTATTCTATACTACTTTCAATACTTTTAACAATTCATTTTAAAATAAAAATTTTCAACAATATCTCGCTTGAATTTTTAAAAATATTTTTCTCAAGAAATTCTAATTTTATAACAATGCACATAAACAAAGGTATCCTTCGATTTGAACCTTTGCATAGTGAGTAAGATCCAGATTATGCTAGAGTGGCTCGTAATCTTAAACTCTATTCTTGACATCAAACCATACACAACCTTTATAGGGTGCAATCTATAGTCCGTCCTTTAAAGGTCATGCACGTCTATTTAAGTTTATTGAGCGCTCTTGGAATTTTGCCTAAAAATTTCATAGGAGACAACCAAATTTCTACAATAACATAGGTATGTCTATCAAGAGTACTCCTATAGCTAGGTACTCTACTCCATATAGAACATTAGATTCATCCTTCTATCGCTTTAGGATTACATGCTTCAACCGTGTTCAATTAATTTTGCTTCATAACTTGTTATTACCCATTAGCCTTGTTCTTGGGATCTCCAATCATTACATTGGGTTACCATTATTTATGACTTCTCCTTCTTTGAGTTCTCATTCTAAGGGCAATGTTCCCATTCTTTTAGATATAGAAATGACTTTCTTTCGGGACAATCCTTCCACCAAAGGATCCACCAAATTCTCATGAATGCATACATGATCCACTCTTACAAATCCTAAAGAGATACACTCTTTTACAATACTGTGCTTACAACGAATTTTTCGTCTCATATTGTTGTAATAATGGTTCACAACTTTTGTAATAGTCCATTGAGGATGAAAATCTTGTACAGATATTCTTGCTCCATCCAGATTTGCAGCTCTTTTGATTTTTTTTGTCCAGGCTCGTGTCTGCTCTGTCTTGGCTTCGTTAGGTTTTCTGGCAGCTATGGTTTGTCTATGGTTAGACAACAACCACCTTCCGCGTAGTCAAAAATAACTCCAACTTCTGGTGTTGTCTTTCGAAACGCAAGACCATGAATCTACATGGTGCAATAGACACGATCGTAATATGAAATATTGATGTCATGGCAATAGAGTCATCGACGATTTAACCCATAACGTCTTAAAATTTATTGTACCTGGATCTGAATCTGTAGCGTATCTGTATCTAAATCGTGGACTAGGTCACTCTCTTAAATACATTTCGCCACTGTATCGAAATCGTGCAAGGCAATCTCAGATGTAGTGCCGCCACTAGGATAAAACAGCCATCGATCAATATCATCAGCCTCTTACACGAAGACTGGTTAGTCAATTTCACCCAAAAAATATTGCTTGAATCTAAGAAAGTTTAAGGCAGAAGAAGAAGAGAACTTGGCTTACAAACGGATCAAAATTCTATCAAATAACTTGGTTTATACAGGAAAAAATCCAAGTAGATAATGGGGCCGAGTCACGACAAAATACCCGATCTAAGTTTACTGGGTCTTAATAATAAGTAAAAATCGATTTTAAAATATACCGCAAAAAATAAGGAGCTCTACATCACATTGGCCAAGCCAAATCCGACACGATTCATGTATGGTTGGATCGAGTTGATCGGTCGGCGTGTGTGTGAGATGCCAAGCATGCTTGTCCTTCTCAATACAAGAGAAAATACGTTGTGCCCAAAGGGTCCATCCTTTCTCTTGTGAATCATATTTAAATAGGACTACTCTATAGTTCCCCACAATGTGGGACTATTCAATAAAAGGGATATTCTATACTCCTTTCAATGTTTTACAATTCATTTTAAAATCAAATTTTCCAACAATTCCCCACTTGAATTTTTAAAAATCTTTTCTCGAGCAATTTCTGATTCTATAAGATTGCGCATAAACAAAGGTATCTTTCAATTTGAACTTTTGCATAGTGAGCAAGATCCAGATTATACTAGAGTGACCCGTAGTCTTGAACTCTATCTCTGACATCAAACCACACACAATCTTTATAGGGTGCAGTTTGTAGCCCATGCTTTAAAGGCTATGAACGTCTATCCCGGTCTAGTGAACGCTCTAGGAATTTTGTCTAAAATTACATTGGAAACGACCATATTTTCGCATTCAGAAGGATGAATCTATCAAGAGTACTCCTATAGCTAGGTACTCCACTTCACATAGAGTATAGATTTCATTAAGAATTAAACTCATCCTCCTATTGCTTTAGGTCTACATGCTTCTAGCATGTTCAATCAATGTAACTTCGTAAGTTGTTATTATCCTTTGAACCTTGCTTTTGGGATCTCCAGTTATTAGATTGGGTTGCCATTATTTGTGACTTATCATTCTTTGAGTTCTCATTCTAATGGTAATGGTCCCATTATTTTAGATGTAGAAAGGACTTTCTCTCTGGTCAATCCTTTCGTCAATGGATCCACCAGATTCTTATTTGTGCGTACATGATCCACTCTTATAGATCTTGAAGAGATATACTTTTTTGCAGTACTGTGCTTATGACGAATTTGTCGTCTCTTACAGTTGTAATAACGGTTCACAACTTTTGCAACAGTTCATTAAGGATGAAATTCTTGCACATATATTCTTGCTCCATCCAGATCTGCTGCTTTTTTGATTTTTCTGTCCGGGCTCTATTTGCTCTGTTTGAGTTTCATTGGGTTTGTGTGGCAGCTGTGTCCAGTCTGCTATCAGTATAGCGACCACCTTCCATGTAGTCAAAAGGAACTCCATCTTTTGGCGTCATTGTTTGAAATGCGGGCCCTTGAATCTGAATGGTGTAGCAGACGCAATCGGAACATGAGATGTTGACGTTAGACAGTAGAGTCGTCAGTGATCGAAGCTGTAACGTCTTAAAAATTGTTGTGCCACAATCTGAATCTATAGCATATCTGTCGTTGAGTTGCGGACTAGGTCGTTCTTTTTAAGACGTTTCACCGTTATACTGAAATCGTGTAAGAAAATCCTTGATGCAGCGCCGCTTCTAAGATAAAACAGCCATAAATCAATATCAACAGCCTCTTGCATGAAGACTGGTGAGTCAATAACACTCAAAAAATATTGCTCGGATCTAAGAAAGTTTAAGGCAGAAGAAGAATAGTGCTCGGTTTACAAACTGATCAAAATATGTCAAATAGCTTGGTTTATACAGGAAAACATCTGAGTAGATAACGGGCCTGAGTCACAAAAAAATACCGGATCTGAGTTTACTGAGTCTTATTATCAAGTCAAAATCGGTTTAATAATATACTGCCAAAAAATAAGAAGCTCTATATCCCAGTAGTCAAGCCAAGCCAAGTCAAGTTCGGGTTGAGTCTGTCGGTCGGGGCGCGCATGATAGCAAGTATGTTTTCCCTCTTCAATATAAAAGAAAACTTTGAGTGTCCAAAAGGTTTATATTTTCTATTGTGAATCTTATATTTAAATAGGACTATAACGCGGGACAATTCTACAAGAGGGGTATTCTATAGTCTTTTAATGTTTTCAACACTTAAATTTAAAATCAAAATTTCTAACGCTAACTAATGAAACCACGTTTTCAAACTCCAGTACCTGCCCTGACGGTGCATTCCTCCTGAATTATCCAGCACTGCAGTCCAACTAATCTGCTTACGCTGCTGCTGTGCTGAGCAAAGAAAGCCTGAAGTAATTAGTTGGATCATTTGTCCATATATATTTTTATACATCTTTATATTCGACGAGAACGTTTACTTTATTATTTGAATTTTTTAACTTTAGGATGCCAGCGAAAATTTTGAACACCTACAAAAAGTTATTTCCTTTCTTGGAGATGTGAAGAAAAGGTTACTGTAAGATCGTATTGGCTGAACTGATGATGAGGTGAGTAGTAGAAGCTTAGCAATTGTTAAGAAATTGTGAATATTAATTCATTTTAACTGCCTTGAATGCATATGAGCACATGTCCTTTTTCTGCATTGAACGATTTTAACGATACCTAATTATACTTTAGATAATTGATGAACACTGTTATATGTATGAAAATAAAGATAAACAAATATCTTAACAATTTTTTAGTTTGAAGTACACACAGCCTAGTTTCACATTTTGAGGTGTATTTTAGACCTTGTTGCTTGCGTAGTTTTGGTATTGCAAATGGTTTAGTGGGATGTTCTAAGATAGACGACTCTGGTTGAGTTAGATTAGGGAGAATTTAGACTTGGTTGGTATGTACCAATGTGTTATGGTAGGGTGCTCACATTCAAAAGTGATGTCTTTGATTGTCCCATTTGATATGTATGGAGACTATGAGATGCATTGTCCTGGGGTTAGGCCAAGTTTTTGTAGTACATGCATTGTAGCAACTGTTACCCCTTGGATTGTTTAATCTATGTGTACGGGCCACGAATTATCTGCATTGACAATAATACAAATTACAAATGATGACATCACTCTTACAATTGGAACGATGGTTACCTATTAAATATTTTATGCTACTTCAAGAAATTTCTTCTACATCTTACTCAGCATATGCCAGCAAGCATTAGGGGATGATAAGGGATCCTAAGATTTGGATGTCTCAATGACCACTTGATGAGGCCGATGGGAAGTCATATTGGTGAAATTTATATCTAAACGAGCATGTATGAAATAAATTACAGTTCTGAATATTTTCATCCATGTCACCTGACTATGTTTATTTAGTATAGTCAACTTTGATTTTAAGTTCCTAAAAAAATATCCTTTGTCTATAAGCCTTTTGATTACAATAATTACTTACAGCGTATAACCTAAAACACAAAATGTACAACTGCTTCTGTAGTATCAGCTTATCAGACCTTACCTTTATTGTTGATTACAATAGAAAATGGCATTTACAAGGTTTTTTACTTTCAAAATTAAAGTTGTCTGGCTAGCCTTAGTTAATATGTGACTAGCATATCAAAACCGAAATATTTAGGCATAAAACACTTGTATTAATTATCTAATTTAAAAAACTACTTCAGTCTTTTGGAGTTATTTCTGGATGGCACTCAGTTTCATTGTATAACATGGTTACACTGTCCAGTACGCAACTAAGAATTATTAAAGTTTGCAAATTGACACTTACAATGCTTTAACAATCCAATATTAAACTGAAATTGGTGTCAACTTTAACTAAGACGTTTTCTGAAATATATCACGGGATCTTTGCTAGTTATTGTTGAGTTTAACTCACATTTGGATTAGAGGTAATTATTTGCAATTAGTAGTTATCTCTGGAGGTGAAGCTGACGATTAGAGTTCCGTACCTTCTCTTGTATAGTCAACTGGATTATGGTTGTGTACGACATAACTCTAGATTTAGCAAATTTATGGTTGAAACTGATCAATTCAAAAGGACCTACGCAGCAAGTATAAATTGCGTAATAAATAACCGAGACTTAGCTTACATTATAATTACTACTGCTGCCTACCATATTTAGAGATAAAGAAATGCACGTTTTCATAATAAAACAAGCAGCAGTAAAGAACAGAAATGGCTAATCATAGAAGCAAAAAGTAAGATTCGGTTTCATAAATAAATAAATAAAGTGAAAGATCAAATCAAATTTGCAAATTTAGCTGAAGATTGAAGTATCGATACAGATAGCAAGCATCTGGAGCAATCTTTTGTCCACACGAAAAGCTTACAGATGAGCAATCATGTATCTGAAGATTATACTTCTGATAGAGTCTCCAATAGAGTTCATGTTGCTCTCCAATACATTGTGTTTCTAGGGTTTAAAGTGTAGAAGTTGTATCGGGTTTTACCCGTTTTCATTTTGTTAATGGGCCGAGCCACCTATTTACCTTGTTATTTAAAAAAAAAGATAACAAATAACTAATTCACATTTACTGTTAATTAATCTAAGATTAACATTATCAAATTCTTGGGTCATTACATCTAAATCTCAATAAATACTATCGGTAACAACAATTAATTTGAATATGAAACATTGATTTACATATTAAACTTGAGTATTGAATAGGCAATTATACATTTGTAATAAAATGGCACGTATAGTGCTGCCAACTAGAAATGAGATTTCACAGTAACGGGCCTTCATGACAAATTGTGACATAAACATGCAGAAACTAAAACGACTCCATTCAAAATTTCATGCAAATAATGTGAAGTGAAAATGTATATATTCGTTAGGGTATTTATTGGGTTTGATTTACTGACCATAAAAGGCATTTGTAAATGTCTTTGCTGTATTTAATTCAAACCAACATAAACTGCAACTTTTTTACAGATAAATTATGGAGGACCATTCAAAGCTTTCGTAACATGACGAATTAAACATTGTCCTCTAGCTCACATCAGATGTACGAATGTAAAAACCATAGTTCTAGGCCGCACAGACACCTTGCTTAACCCTTGAGGGATAATTAATAATGTTGTCTAAAGCATGGAATACCTCAAGGCACTGTTTTGAAGACCCGACCAGACCGTAGGTCGGATCTTCAAAACCGTCGACCGTCTGGAATGGCGGTCCGGAGAAAAGTCAAACCGAAAATTTCCTCAGCCACGGTCAAACCTCAAGAAACCGCGTCAGAACTCTCCACAACCGCGGTGTTCTATTATCTGTTGGGAGTTTCAATTTTTTGGATGGGTTTCGTATAGAGGAGGAAGAGACTTTGGTTAGGAAAGAAGGAGAGGGACAATGTACGGCTGTAGTTAAAGATGATTTAACGTTTGGTACTTGATTTAATTTCATTTTGTATGATATATTTTGCATATTGGTCCATGTTTTTAAAAGTAATTTGGTATTTACCATTAATATTTATATAAATTAGATTCAACACGGTTATAACGGATCAACCGGTCAAGCCATAAAAACCTCCGACCTTTGAGCATTGCGGTTCTTCTCACGCCACGGTTATCAAAACTATGCCTCCAGGTCGAGGATTTTTTGTCGGTTGCTCCTTTTTCTATCGACCTACTAAACTTTTACAACATTGACGCTTTCCTACTTAATCCTGTTACTAATATTTCCTTCAATGCTCTCATGGTCATCTACCATAACTAAGTGCATACACAACTTCCCCTTGGCAAAATTCATCATATTTTAGTCTCACGGATCAGAACAAGGATGTCGATCATCCTCTGTACTACTTATACCGAAAGAAGTAACCACTTGAGTAACCACTGAGTAAAGTGGTCGTCTAGAAGTTCTTCTATATTCAAGCTTTGGGACCTGAGAATTATCATGTCATTTAACCATGCTAGATAAGTTATATACACTTAAATTTAGTTCTTTTATTATCTTAAGTAATAACTTTCATATGTTACATTTTCTAGATAAAATGGAAAGCTACGACAAGACCCAGTCTTTGAGTCTCGTATCCTTGCTGTCAAGCAAAGGGAGATGCTCCACCCTACCGAGAACCTTCATCGATGCGACTAAATTCATTCTTTGGCTTATTTTTCACCAAGTATTAATTTATTTTAGGGTGGAGAAAAGTTGATATATACCCCTATATTGAATGATGCATTTGAAATTCCAACTGTTAATGTTATCATTGATAGAACTTGGATCAAACTTCCTATTGACGAAGGTCTCAACAAGTAGCTCAACAGCTTGTGAATAAGGATTCCCATACATAGGGAAGCACACAAGGACTGGTTGATCTTGGATTAGATACCATTGCGTTCAATGATCTTCTAGGGGTCAATATATAAATAACCGGATGACACTTTGTTAGCTAAAAATTCAGTATAACATCCCCAAAAGACTATAAAGCCGAAATCCCTATATGTAATTTGTGGCTATGATTATATAGATATTATATTCTTTAACTTTAGATTATGGTGGTTTTAATTTGTTATTTCATATCATAATCATAGAAAATATGTAAAAGTATGAAGAACAAGGAAGGAAAAGCAAGATACGTAATTTATAATGTTCGGTTATGACTACATCCACTTTGAAGATGTTTTCTCGCTATTTTCTATAAAATTATTCTCGAAGTAGATACAATTATAGTCTCAAAATTCAACAGAGAATTATGATGGCAACACTTCCCCTTGGATGAAATATAAAAATGACCGGTCCCCTCTATGTTGTGTGTATATCAATATCATTTATAGATGTAGTATTCTGATGATTGGCCTCAGATTCATCAATCATCTCTACTAATCCACTAAAAACATCACATATTGAGATTTAAGCAAGTAGGAGGAAGAACGGGTCAAAAAAAAACATGTCTCATAGATCTATACCAATCCATGGACATTAATGTTTTTCCTATTTTTATACAGAATCTGTTTGTTGCTTTGAATATTGGTCCTTCTTTGATGCTTCCAAGCCACGTTCTTTAAAATATTCACTGAGAATGATGAGTTTTGAGAAAGTTTGTTATGGTCATGCATTACATCAACCACCTGGTCGACATCAAAATATAGTGGCATTTAACAAACAGTTTCGGCAATGAAGAGGATTACTCCACCTCAATCACTTGTAGTTAATTGAATGGTTTCTATGAGCTTAGAGATGTTGCAGATAGAGGATAAAGCAAGTGGAAGCATTCAGCTGTGTCCGGAGAAGGAAATTTGAAGTCATGCACTTATGCATGTGTGCACGTGCACACTCCACTTGCCGGACACTTCAAGCTAAGTTCGAAGCAGAGTCCGACAAGTGAAAAAGACATGGAGAAAATGGAGAAGATACCATACTCATCTGTAGTAGGCAGTCTCATGTGTGCAATGATATGCACAAGATCAGATATCGTTTATACAGTTGGTTTTATTAGTCGCTTCTTGGCTAACCTAGAGAATAAACATTAGGTTGCAGTCAAATGGATCCTCCAATATCTACGTGGAACTTCCAAAAGATGTTTATGCTTTGGAAAAGAAAAACCTGTATTAGAAGGATACATAGATGCAGACTTGGCCGGTGACATTGATTCAAGGAAATCAACATCGTGATACTTAACTACTTTTGCAGGGGGAGCTATTTCATGGTAATCAAAGCTGCAAAAGTATGTTGCATTATCCACTACAGAGGCAGGGTATATCGCAGCTACCGAAGCTTGCAAGGAGATGTTGTGGATAAAAAACTCATTGCATAGATGAGAATAGATCAAGAAAAGTATGTCTTGAAGTGTGACAATCAAAGTGCAATTTACTTGGCAAGGAATTCAACATTTCATTCCTGCACAAAGCACATTGATACACGATATCATTGGATCCGAGAAGTCCTCGAGGAAAAGCAAATACATCTTGACAAGGTTCACATAGATGAGAACTGGTATGACATGGTGACCAAGATAATACCAACAAAGAAGTTTGAAGATTGCTGTCAAGGTGCCGGTTTGCTACTACCTTCCAATTAAGTCGGGAGGGAGAGATTTGTTGGGATCCCTCCTTAATTGGATAATTTCTAGTAAATTCTAGATCTTTCTAGAGAAATATAGAATCTTCTAGAACGTTCCGAAGAACTCTCTATAAGCTTGTGGAAGAGTGTGCAACCCTCTGGAATATTTTGAAGATGTGTGGAACTTTCCGAAACCTTATGGAAGAGTATGCAAGGATGTAGAAGGGAATAAAAGAGTGTAGAGATTCGTAGAGAGTGTGAAGCATTCTAGAGAATCAATCTGCACCCTTGAATACAAGTAATCTCCAACATTCATTGTGGAGATTGAGTAGTATAAAATATAAATAGAGGTAGGAGTCTTCATTCTTAATCAATCAATCAAAAAATATACAAGAATTATAAAAGAGAACCTCTTTGAAAGAGAAAGAGAGATAGTTTGGGAAGTCTCTATCCTCAAGCTTGAGTGAGCCACCAAGTGTGAGTTGCTTTTGTAATCATATTCTTATAATCCTACTATTCTTTGATGTAGTGGAAGAATCTTCACAATGGAAAATTATAAACTCTTGTGCTATCATTACTATCTTAACTTCAAGAAGCGATTTCCCAATACTTCTTGTTTTCAAGACCTTTAAATACTTTTTGTTACTCATTCCCTCTTCTTTAATCTGACCTCGTCCCTTCTTGTATCTGTATTTTTTTTATATTGCTGGTTCACTACCTTTTCACCCGTCTTTATCTTTTGCAATCACCACCTTCTTTCTTGCTGTAATATACATCACCTGAAACCTTCTTCACCACCCATTATGTCATGACTAACACTGGAGCTCAAGTTGCCAAGTACAAAGATCATCACATAGTCGTGCAATCCAATACACCTAATTCCAAGTTGAAACCCTAGAGAGTGATATTCACAATTCAAATTCACGGTAGATAGCCGTAATTCAAGTTTGATGTGGTCGAATTTTCAACCGATTTACTACTGAAAACTACCATTGCAAATGTGCAGCACTTCATCATATCGTGAACGGGAGGTAACAGATTCTACTTTGACTACATATAATGTCATGTCGATTGGTATCTGCGTGTACACACATGCTTTGTGGTGTTTTTTCACTGTTTTGAAAACCGGACCGGGCCTCCGGTTCGATCTTTAGAACCGTAAACCGTGACCAGTCCGGTCCAAAACTGATTCAGACTGCAATTTGCATCAGGC
This sequence comes from Allium cepa, assembly GCA_030765085.1. NCBI lineage: Eukaryota > Viridiplantae > Streptophyta > Magnoliopsida > Asparagales > Amaryllidaceae > Allium > Allium cepa. Next base: position 505,532,181 of record CM060941.1, on the reverse strand, counting down.
CGCATCAAACCACGGTTTAACCAATGCGAACCTGGTTTATTTCGTAAATATCAAACCCAATCAAATGAAAGTTTATCATTATTAAAACCTGACCCTAGATTCTAGGCTTAGAAATGACAACCACGAAAGAATCAATGTCTGACACGGCTTTATCTATGTGTAGAACAATGCCTTTATAGTAGGAATATATGATATTTTCCATTTGCTTTGCAGATGTGGGACATTTATTGAATGCTGTGGTGATTTCATAGTCTCATGTATACTTTCAATAGTTTTCTCAGGCTTAAGGAGATACTTCCAATTAGAAAAAAAAAACACGGTTTTAAGGTTCGACCGATCCGACCTTCGAAACATTGAACCTTCAATCGTCGCGGTTCGATCGAAGGTCCGGCTTTCAAAACATTGGATTTTTGTATATGAGGTAACAGCATCTTAAATAAAAACATAAAGAGAAATGAGCATGCTCTTGGCTTTACGACTCATGTCTACTTCTTTCAGATGTCTTTTATTGGGCCTTTGCAAAGCCCAAAAGCATTATTTCTTTTTATTACCGTTGCTTTACTCTTGCACATGAGAATACTATAAATACTCTATGTACCATTGTAACAGACTCTATTCGAATGTATCAAAATCATTTTTTTGGCAATCAATAGATTTTTCTCAGCCGAGAAATAATTCCGCTTACAAATTTTATCAATCTTGCTATCCTTCCTATTAAAGCAGTATCTTTTTGTTGATTTCATATACTCGTTACGGACCATAAAGATGATATACACTTTAGCTAGATATAACTATTTCATTTTGTTAAGTGTTGTGTCAGAAAATTGAAGTGTTGTGCGGTTGGTTTGTTTTGTTCAAGTTTGTGTAAAATGAAGTTGTCGTGTCTGTGTTTATTTGTCCATAGTATCTGTTGTAGTAGGAGGTTGTGTTGTTGTTTTGTTGAATGAAGGAGGCTGGGATGTGTTTTGTTGTAGTAATCTAAATTCTTGGTGGTAATGATATTTATAGCTTGGGCCCTCTTGCTAAAAAAAGATACAACTCTTTCACACACATGGAAAATGGAAAAAAAAAATCCAAAGATGGTGGTATAAAATTACAAAACAAAAATATAGTTTTTCCTGCTTTGCTAAAATTTGAGTTTGAGAAAAACGTTATGGTAAAGTTTGGTCTTCGTAGTGCTGCTTTTTTTGGATAAAATAGCAGCGAGGTTGAGATGAAAGTAAAATAATTGGCAAGCCAAACGATGGGATAATCTTGAGTGCTAATAAATTTTTAGCACCTCAAGAAATGAATGAGTTTGATACTGAAATAATTAGTGACACTGAAGAGGAAGCAAATAAGGCTGCTGTGAATGAGGATAGGGCTGATGGTGTGACTGAAGCCTCTGTTTTAATCTAATTTGATGTAGCCGCTCACTCAAAAAATGTAACTCTTTTCCTACGTTAAACCTAGCTGAAAGCAATAGTTTACTGGTGTGCAAGTACGCTCAGAATACATATTAATGAAAGTGCATGCTTTATTCGCTTGGATGGCCTAAGTTGCACCCCTGTACATGTCAGCATGCACAACATCAATCCTGATCCTATTACAAACATGGAAAAATTGCATTTGGCATGATGGTTGATTATGGGATTGGAAAGATTGCATTTGGCATGCAGGTTGATTGTGGGATATAAAGGAGAAGAATTTGAAATAGCAGAATGTATTTTATTCTGAACTTTTGATACTGATGTACAGAATACAATTGGTTTGTATATAAGAGATAAAACAGATAAATGGACTACTGGGCCAAGTAGGGTAGATAATTCTTTGTACCCGAACTCTATAATACAGAAAAATAAAAAACATTTGTATATGCAGCCGTATACACTATTACATCCCCTAAATTTATCTAGGGTTTTCACCCTCTCTTCTCACTTGCGCCACCATGAAATTTTTTGTCAAAAAACTTCAGATCTGAGACACAAATTCCAGTTAGATCTCATGGATCTAACTTGCTTTGTTTACCCTAGCTTGAGTTTCTTTCGTTTCATCACTAAAGCTGCTATCCACTACTTTTAAGTCCATTTTGAGTCTCGAGAAGTTCTTAGTTGAAAGCGTCTTTGTTAAAATGTCACTGCGCAGGTATTCAGCAGCAACATGACGAATATCGAGCTTTCCTTTACTGATTTGTTCACGAACAAAGTGCAGATCGATCTCGATGTGCTTTGTTCGTGAATGGAGGACTGAATTGGCAGAGAGAGCCACTGTATCCAGGTTATCACACCAAATTATTGGCTTTTTTGTTAGCTTAATTTCGATTTTGCATAATAATTGGTCGATCCAAATTAATTCTGCAGTTGTACTAGCAACGGATCTGTACTCGGCTTCGGTACTGGAGCATGAGACCGTTGCTTGCTTTTTTTTGAGCACCACGAGATCGGATTGTCACCAAGATAAATGCAAAATCCAGAAGTGGATCTTTTGTTGTCTGGGTCGGTAGCCCAGTCGGCATCAACATAAGAACTCTTTGCATGTATGTAATGATATTCCATGATTAATTGTTCCTCTAAGATAGCGCAATACTCTCTTTACCGCCTTCCAGTGCTCGTCTCTTGGTTGTTTGCATAAATTGACAAATACGATTGACACTGTAACATATTTCTGGTTTTGTGATAGTAACATACTGTAGAGCACCTACTATGCTTCTATATTGCCGATCATTAGAAATATGTTCTCCTTTGTCTTTAGAAAGATGTAGATTACCGGTCATAGGAGTGGACAGTGTTTGACTAGATCCATTTTTGCTCTAGCAAAAATCTCCGAAATATATTTCTTTTGACTTAAAACAAGTTCTGTAGCACTCTTCTTTATGACATCTATACCCAAGAAGTAGCTTAAGTCACCAAGTTCTTTGATAGAAAAAATTTGATTCAAATGCTGAATAATTTTGTTGATTTCATTATCATCACTGCCTGTGATTAGTATATCATCCACATATACCAGTAGATAGACAGTTTGTCCATGATTTGTTTTCATGTATAGTGAATTGTCCGACTTGGTTGACTTATACCCTAAGATGATTTAGGTAGTTTGAAATTTTTCATGCCATACCCTTGGGGACTGCTTGAGTCCATAGATAGCCTTGTGAAGTTTACACACTAGATTTGCATTGTTAGCTTGAATATAGCCTTTTGGTTGTTGCATATATACCTCCTCTTGTAGCTCACCATTGAGAAAAACGTTGTTTACATATAGTTGCTTGATTTTCCACTAGTTGTGTAGTGCTATTGTCAGAATGATTCGTATGGTAGCTGATTTTACTATAAGAGGAAAAGTCTCATTAAAGTCAGATCCAAATTGTTGTGTATACCCTTTGCAACAAGTCTTGTTTTGTATTTTGCTATGTTGCCACTAAGATTTCTCTTTACTTTGTATGTCCATTTACTTCCAATAACATTTTTGTGACTAGGTAGATGTAGTAAGCTCCATGTCTTGTTCTTTGTGAGGGCATTATTCTCCTCATCCATGGTTAGTTTCCAGTGATCATACTTGACTGCTTCTTCATAAGTAGTAGGTTCGTTTTGATATAGATGAGCTGCATATATTTTGGATTTAAAGATTCCACTTTTAGCCCTTGTGATTATATGATGTTCTATTCTTGTAGGAATGTTGGTTTGATTGTTTCCACTGGCACTGGAGTGTCCAGATCATGGTGAATTGCTTTCATCATTTTCACAGCTTTCTTCCGGATTGGAACAGTTATGTAGTGAGATGTTAAGATGATCACTTGACTCAGTTGTACTATGACATGGTCTAATGGAAGACAAAGTGTGTTGTGGTCCTGATGTCTCATCATCCTTTTGCCCACTGCTCCAGTCAGTAACTTCGGGTGTTAGTGGTATTGACACCTTTGTATTGTATATTTTCTGAGTGGATTTTATTCCTTTATCTGCAAAAGGAAAAATGTTTTCATTAAATATAACATGTCTTGAAATGTAAGTTCTACCATTATTGCTAAGACATTTATACCCTTTCTGATTACTGGCATACTCTATAAATGTGTAAGGAGCAGATCTTAGATGTAACGCCCCGAAAATTTTCGACTTTCGAAAATTCAACATCGATACTCACTTTATCGACTGCCGAGAAATCGAAGGCCAAAAACCCGAAATGTTATGGTTTAAGAAAAATAATTTAAGAAAAGAGAAGAAGAAAGAAGAAGAGAGAAGGAAGAGGAAAGATAGAGAGGAAAGGAAACAGAAAAATAGAAAAGAAAGAAAATAAAGAAAACATAGAACAACATCAGAATCTCACAATTCGCAGCGGAACAACATATAATAATAAATGAATAATCTTTAAACAAAGAACAATATCAGTTATTACATTTCATACATTACATTTCATTACATCATATCATCAGAGTGTACAACATCATACAACATCAAACAGTGTAGCGGAAAAGAAATACTATATAACTAGTAATACGCCATGTCATCCATCTTGCCTCCAGCAACTCCAGAATATCCAGAATATCCTGATAAACCTAACTCTTGACTGCCCGTGTGGAAATTGGTGGGCACCCAGAGTTTAGGAAGGAAAACAATAAACTCCGAGTCAGTCATGTGACGGTGTGAGAACTCAAAACAGTTTATTTATCTTTAAAATCAAAATAGAGGAATATTTTCAAAGTCAATTCGCAATGCTTTTAAAAATGAGACTACCATAAGGCCTCCCGCACACACACACATGCAAACGCAGAATCGGAGGAGATTTCTCCTTATGATAGCCAAAGATGCTTGATACGCATTTAAAAAGAACATTTGCTATTATTATTAGTGCATAGTGTAGGAAAAATTTATTTCGAAAGTAGAATATAAATCTTAGCCAGCATAGACATTTCGAACTATGCCTACTATAGCTAACTATGTTCAATAGCAGGTTACCGCCACATTCCATAGCAGGTTATACAACTAAAACCGTACAAGTCACGTATTGTTTCTTTGGATTTCCAACGAATGATCAGGCCAAGGAACTTCCCATTGCCACATGAGAATGCCTCTGGATGGACATCCCCGAGAACCAAACCGGATCTCTACCAACACAAGGCCGGGTTACCCCTAACTGAATAACAACTGACCGAATATGCCATCCCCCGGTCCTTTGGGACCTTTTCACCGAGCGCTCGTAATCAATTCACACAATCATAACAAAGTGTTTTCAACATGAGTAAGCATCTGGGCTCCATACCATGATACCACCCTTTTCCAGAAGGAAATGCACACATCCTAAAGGGCGCTACCCCTCATAACCTTGCTGCTTCTTTCCTGTTTTGACCATTCACGGGGTGTGAGGCTCGACGAAGTCACGTCCACAAAAACATACTTTATACAAAAGCCATGCTTTGGGTCAACAAATGATCATAGAAATGATCACCAGGATAGACGATCAAATAAACGATCCTATCACAAATAATCAACACAATGATCATTTACAGCAACACTCAGCATGTCACATTACCAAATTGGGAATATATCGCTGATAACTTCAACTACATAACCTCTGAGCTCGTACGTCTCAGAGAAGGGTGTTAAGCTAAAAGAATAAATTCTCCGCCACCAACAGAAATATATTTGAATGAAATCGGCTTTATATCTCAATTTGTAATGTCAGACATACAATCCATACAAGTCTGTTCCGGGCTCGAACAAAACCGAAGGCACTTACAAAGAAGTCCTTGCAATCCGGATATTCACAATCCTGATCGGATTTCCCATCACTTAGGGAGAACTCTATACCGGAGCAAATCGGTGCAGAGTCAATCGACAGGTCATCCTATCGCTTTTGCAAATACTCGGTCTTCAACACCGATCTTCAATGCAATTCACAACGACGTATCACCTATTCGGAATGGGTTATACGACCCCATGGTCCTTTCCCGGTTAACCCGAATAGTGAGCGCTTATTCAAAAATAAGTGTGACATTCAAATTCAAACAATTCACATCAATTACCCATTCAAAGGGAAATATTGATAGTCGGTTATTGAACTATCACTGGATATGCACAACATCACCAGATTCCAAATAATTTTCCAAATTATTTATTTTCTAAAATATCTTTACAAGATATATTATTTCACACTTCAAAAATAAATCAATATTTATTTTTTTAAACAAATTCCACTTTCTTTTATAAATTCCTTAGTGAATTTATATTCCAAAATATTCATGCATATACGTTTTCAATTATTCATTTCAATTTATCTTCAAAAAGATAAATTCTCAAAGTATTCACTTTATATTGGAAAACATTTCCATACTTACTTAATAAGTAATTCACAAATTTTATTTATTTTCAACACTTAGAAAATATTCAATATACTTAAATCGAGATTAAGTATATATTTCATTCTTTAAGGAAATCATTCTCATAAACATATTTATTTGGGCCAAAACGAATGTTGCGTAAAACATTGTTACGACAACCCAAAATCACTAGTATAGGGATTCGAAATTAAATAGATATATAAATCCCAATACTATACAAAACATTTCCTTTCGGAAATCATTTATTATAACAACAGTGTTATAATCCACCATTTCCTTCTATTTCTCGAAAACGTCTATTTCAACAATCACTGTTGAAATCTATGGTTTCGAATCATAACACATTTTAAAACATCGTTAGATCGTTTTAATTTCTATTTGAAATATCACATTCAAAACAATTTCTTTAACATATTATTCACTATTCAAAAACGTGAATATACTACGTTAACAAATTTTCATTCTTTTATACATTTTATTTCAAAGGATTATTCACAGTCTAAACGTGAATATAACTCTATTTCTAAGTTATAACAATTAACTTATCAAAATAAGTCGTTCGCGAATTTATAAAACAACGTTTATAAATTCCATTTCTATTTATTTATAAAAATTTCCTTTTTATAAATTCCTTTATTAACCTATTCTAGTTTATAACTAAATTATAAACTAAACGTTCATATTATAAGTTAAATACTTATAAAACGATTATTTTACAAAATCGTTCTTTTAAAGACTTTCCAAATCATAAATCTTATAACTTATAAGATTCATTTATTTAACCAAATCTATTCTTCAATTAACTTCACAAATTTATAAATCTTACTATTTATAAATTTTATTTATAACTTCACAGTTTATAATTCTATAAATTTCATTCATTTATGAAATTCATTTTCACTTCATTCAAACATTTATAAAAACTCGTTTTATAATGTCAATATTTCAATTTATAAATATCCATTTATAAATCTCTTAATATAAATCAATTTATATTATTCTTTTAAAACGTCTTTAAATTCCTTTATAATTTCACCATTCTGATTTATAAAATAATTAAATTTTATAAATCCTTTATTTAAACTTTTCACAATAAATTCAAAAATCCCGATTTTACTATTTTATAAAATCATTAGCATCATATTCTCAAAAAACCAGTTTTTAACTATATTTCTCAAAAATCATAATTTTTATAACATTAAAAATTATACGTTTATTTATTTAAAAATGAATCAATTCCAAAAATATTTTATAAACGTATACTTTCAAAAATCACTTTGAAATCATTTTAAAATTCCAAATTTGGTCCAATGATGCTACACACCAAATAGTCAATCACGACTACAACGATATCATATATCGATATGATAATCCATCAAATATCAAAATATCTGAAATCAAATAAATACTGTTGAGGAATCCAGTTGGATCCCTCCAACCTGTTTTCCTGCATCCACAAACATTAGCACAATACCAATTTCGCTCCAGTACAAAATTATCGCGGTATATGGGATTTAAAATATTATCCGCTTAATAACGGCGCAATAGGGTCTCATCCGCTAAACAAATAAATGCGGGAAATCAATAACTCCAATATATACATATGCCAATATATATATATTGCTATTATATATAATACCAATTTCACTGTTTATGAAATATTCGCGGTATATGTTTTTAATAAATAACATCCGCTTACTAACGGCGTATAATGTCTATTTTAATAATCAATAGATATCAATCATCATTCAAACATGCATTCAAATATTATAAATCTAACTATTTAAAATAAAATCGAATCTGATTCGATTGAGTGAGAAGTTCTCACCTTGATTTTATTTTCGTTTTAGCGATTTATTTCGAATAAAATTAAACGGACGTTTAATTTTACCCAAAATTCTCACTAACTCCAAACGACTCCAACCCAACTCCATCGCGTAGTGCTCGTCCATACGATTCCAACGCAACTGGTTTCGCGCATTTTCGACCTCGTATAAAAAGTTATGAATTTTTGAAGTTACACGTATAAATTTATATAATAATTTACAACATTAACTAACAAATTTTAAACCTATCTTCTACAGGCCGTTAGATCTAGATCCAATGCCTCACCTTTCTCCTTCCCAAACCCGCGTGCGTTCATCTCCAGGCAACTCACGTTGCTAGCCGAACCCATTAGCATGATTAGGGTTAAATTTTTCATTCAACACAACGACCTATGCAACGATCAGGGACTTCCATGCGACTCGCCACCCCGAACACCACCCACGCCGTGAGTAGCCCCCAACTCGGTCGCCTAGGTTGCGCGCAACACGAGGAGGAACGGCCCATGCACGCGGCTCCATATCTCCCCCATCGTCGCTCCAAACACGATCTCCACCGTTGAACTTGTAGATCTTGATGTCCTCTTCAATTCTCTAGTTGAAACCTAAGGCTAATTGTCGACGGATTTGGAGTAATCGAGGGAGGAAGACTGCAAATTCTCGGCCGTTGAAAATGTGGGTGGCGGCTCTGAAAGATGGCTAGGTTTTTTTTTATTTAATGAAGGGTAGTGGTGCTATTTATAGAGAATTTTTAAACACTATTCATCCGGAAATTCTGAACTCCGATTTACGCGCCGTAACCAGCGTTTCTAGGGTTTACCCCGCGTTCCGGACACAATGGAATAGGTTTCGGAAGCTAATTCGGACATCTGTGCGAGTTATGGCAATAAACGCTCAATTTGAATTAAACCGATTTAAATCGATTTCTAGGCGTTTTAATTCGTACCGGACAAACGGTAAATCCAATCGACTTGAAATTTGAAACCTTACAAAAATATCACATTATGGATCCGATGAAACTAGTTTCGTCGAAATCCGAGACTTTTTGAAAAATGGCTATTTTAACTCGCCAAATTAATATTAAAAATAATTCGATGCGTTTCGAGCTGCCACGATCAAACGATAACTCCGATTGACACGAAATTTGAAATTCGGTAATAACTAACTATTACGGATCCAATGGAACTGGTTTCGTTCAATTCTGAGACTGTTCAAAAATTGACTATTTTCACTAGTCGATTTTAATATTAAAATATTCAATTTTCACAATTTAACTTTTAATTCGATTTTAAAAGTTCTAAAATATCGTTCTAACTCCAATATGATAAAATAAAATTTTAGAAATCATTTTCAATCATATTTAACTCAATTTTCAATTATTTCCATAATTTAACGTATTAAATTATCGATTTAATTATCCAATAAAATCCAATAATTCAAATAAAAATTTATTTGACTTATAAATTCACTTATTAATATTTAAAATTAATTAAATATTCAAATTTTAATTAATAAAAATCCTGGGTCGTTACAATCTTCCCCCCTTAAAAGAATTTCGTCCTCGAAATTATTAAGTAAGAAAAGTTACAGAATTTATTAATTTTCCCAAAAATTCATAATTAAATTTCTTACAAAATATTTACTAAGTTTTCAAATCATACTTAGTTATATTTTCAAAAACAACTACTATTGTTTAACTTTCAATTCCAAAATCAAAGTTAAAGTTTTCAAAAAATTTCCAATTTTCTCAAAATTTTTCTATCGCCTTAAATTTTCGGAAAAATTCGCCATAGTCTCCTTTGCACGGCTCGATCCGAAAAAAATGACAGTATATATATCACAAATATACATCTCATCAAGTAATGAGGCATCCCGAAGGGAAAAATGTAAAAGTACGATATTTAATCCGAGATATGTACCTTATATTTTATTAGCGAGCATATACGGCTAATATAGCGCGAAAGCGAGCTCCAAATGCGAAGCAAACGCGATCCGCACCTACTAAACACTCAACAAACAACATGAGAATCATGTATATATGACAATAGTATCAATATACAACATATAGTAACATAATAACTATATATGTCAACATGGCAAATGCAATAAAACAATAAATTCAACCATCAACCAATTATCATTCATAACCAATAAATATTCATTCATATTCTCATTAATATTCGATGAAATAGGTTTTCAATTTAATTCATATTTGATTCATTAACAGTGGATGTTTACTAACATTCATTTTCAATTAGTTTATATTAACTAATTCATATTCAAGTTGGTTTACTTCTAAATCAAATTCAATTCTATTTAAGTTTCACTTAACTTTCAATTGAATTTAATTCATAGCTTCCAATTTGAATTCAATTCCTTTAGCTTTCAATTTCATTAACTCTTAATGAATTTTATACAATCAACTAACAATCATATAAAAATCAATGTATATTAATTACAACCAAATTCCTTTGCTTATAATTGGTTTAATTAAATTGATTTTCATTCAATTTTTCAACTTTCAATAATATTAGATTTTAATGAATTAACACTTATATTCATTATTTCATATCAATTAAATTCACATTCAATTGATTTACATTCAATCTATTCATTCAATTCAATTCGATTTCTAAAGTTGAATTTCATTTATATAACTTAAGTTCACATTTATCACTTCACTTTATTATTTTACTTTGATACTAATATCAACTTCATTCCATATTACTTAAGTTATATTTCATTTTATAAACATCACTTGGTTTTACTTAACTTAAATTCCCATTTATAAATCAATTCAGCTTCCAATTCTAAGTAAATTTTCCATTTAACTTTAAATTCATTTTTATTTCAACTCATATTTATAAATATATTCATATAGTTTCACTTCTCATATATATAAGTTTATTTCACAATTGCAAATTACTTTAATTATAATTCCAATTTTTTTTATAATTCATTTTGCTTATATAATTTATTCTTTTATTTAGATTATTCAAACAACTAAACAATCAACTTATATACACTTTAATAATTCTGAAAAATTATTTCTTCATATATAAAATATACTCAAGGTAAAATTATTTCATTTACCCATTTTTAAAACAATATTGTGTCGAATTGTTCTATTCAAGTGTTTAGAAACCCCTTCGGCATAGTCTTGCGGACCACGCTGACGAAAGTTCATATACCACTCAACAAACCAATCATCACAATATAAAACAATTTTTTTATATTCACTAACAAATACGCTCTCATAGCTATTATTACACTCAAACTCAATCTAGAGCACTCCTGACTCTATCTCTAATGAGTAATACCCAACAGAACCATGGTTGTCGCTTAACCATAAGCTCCGATACCAAATGTAACGCCCCGAAAATTTTCGACTTTCGAAAATTCAACATCGATACTCACTTTATCGACTGCCGAGAAATCGAAGGCCAAAAACCCGAAATGTTATGGTTTAAGAAAAAGAATTTAAGAAAAGAGAAGAAGAAAGAAGAAGAGAGAAGGAAGAGGAAAGATAGAGAGGAAACGAAACAGAAAAATAGAAAAGAAAGAAAATAAAGAAAACATAGAACAACATCAGAATCTCACAATTCGCAGCGGAACAACATATAATAATAAATGAATAATCTTTAAACAAAGAACTATATCAGTTATTACATTTCATACATTACATTTCATTACATCATATCATCAGAGTATACAACATCATACAACATCAAACAGTGCAGCGGAAAAGAAATACTATATAACTAGTAATACGCCATGCCATCCATCTTGCCTCCAGCAACTCCAGAATATCCAGAATATCCTGATAAACCTAACTCTTGACTGCCCGTGTGGAAATTGGTGGGCACCCAGAGTTTAGGAAGGAAAACAATGAACTCCGAGTCAGTCATGTGATTGGTGTGAGAACTCAAAACAGTTTATTTATCTTTAAAATCAAAATAGAGGAATATTTTCAAAGTCAATTCGCAATGCTTTTAAAAATGAGACTACCATAAGGCCTCCCGCACACACACACACATGCAAACGCAGAATCGGAGGAGATTTCTCCTTATGATAGCCAAAGATGCTTGATACGCATTTAAAAAGAACACTTGCTATTATTATTAGTGCATAGTGTAGGAAAAATTTATTTCGAAAGTAGAATATAAATCTTAGCCAGCATAGACATTTCGAACTATGCCTACTATAGCTAACTATGTTCAATAGCAGGTTACCGCCACATTCCATAGCAGGTTATACAACTAAAACCGTACAAGTCACGTATTGTTTCTTTGGATTTCCAACGAATGATCAGGCCAAGGAACTTCCCATTGCCACATGAGAATGCCTCTGGATGGACATCCCCGAGAACCAAACCGGATCTCTACCAACACAAGGCCGGGTTACCCCTAACTGAGTAACAACTGACCGAATATGCCATCCCCCGGTCCTTTGGGACCTTTTCACCGAGCGCTCGTAATCAATTCACACAATCATAACAAAGTGTTTTCAACATGAGTAAGCATCTGGGCTCCATACCATGATACCACCCTTTTCCAGAAGGAAATGCACACATCCTAAAGGGCGCTACCCCTCATAACCTTGCTGCTTCTTTCCTGTTTTGACCATTCACGGGGTGTGAGGCTCGACGAAGTCACGTCCACAAAAACATACTTTATACAAAAGCCATGCTTTGGGTCAACAAATGATCATAGAAATGATCACCAGGATGGACGATCAAATAAACGATCCTATCACAAATAATCAACACAATGATCATTTACAGCAACACTCAGCATGTCACATTACCAAATTGGGAATATATCGCTGATAATTTCAACTACATAACCTCTGAGCTCGTACGTCTCAGAGAAGGGTGTTAAGCTAAAAGAATAAATTTTCCGCCACCAACAGAAATATATTTGAATGAAATCGGCTTTATATCTCAATTTTTAATGTCAGACATACAATCCATACAAGTCTGTTCCGGGCTCGAACAAAACCGAAGGCACTTACAAAGAAGTCCTTGCAATTCGGATATTCACAATCCTGATCGGATTTCCCATCACTTAGGGAGAACACTATGCCGGAGCAACTCGGTGCAGAGTCAATCGACAGGTCATCCTATCGCTTTTGCAAATACTCGGTCTTCAACACCGATCTTCAATGCAATTCACAACGACGTATCACCTATTCGGAATGGGTTATACGACCCCATGGTCCTTTCCCGGTTAACCCGAATAGTGAGCGCTTATTCAAAAATAAGTGTGGCATTCAAATTCAAACAATTCACATCAATTACCCATTCAAAAGGAAATATTGATAGTCGGTTATTGAACTATCAATGGATATGCACAACATCACCAGATTCCAAATAATTTTCTAAATTATTTATTTTCTAAAATATCTTTACAAGATATATTATTTCACACTTCAAAAATAAATCAATATTTATTTTTTTAAACAAATTCCACTTTCTTTTATAAATTCCTTAGTGAATTTATATTCCAAAATATTCATGCATATACGTTTTCAATTATTCATTTCAATTTATCTTCAAAAAGATAAATTCTCAAAGTATTCACTTTATATTGGAAAACATTTCCATACTTATTTAATAAGTAATTCACAAATTTTATTTATTTTCAACACTTAGAAAATATTCAATATACTTAAATCGAGATTAAGTATATATTTCATTCTTTAAGGAAATCATTCTCATAAACATATTTATTTGGGCCAAAACGAATGTTGCGTAAAACATTGTTACGACAACCCAAAATCACTAGTATAGGGATTCGAAATTAAATAGATATATAAATCCCAATACTATACAAAACATTTCCTTTCGGAAATCATTTATTATAACAATAGTGTTATAATCCACCATTTCCTTCTATTTCTCGAAAACGTCTATTTCAACAATCACTGTTGAAATCTATGGTTTCGAATCATAACACATTTTAAAACATCGTTAGATCGTTTTAATTTCTATTTGAACTATCACATTCAAAACAATTTCTTTAACATATTATTCACTATTCAAAAACGTGAATATACTACGTTAACAAATTTTCATTCTTTTATACATTTTATTTCAAAGGATTATTCATAGTCTAAATGTGAATATAACTCTATTTCTAAGTTATAACAATTAACTTATCAAAATAAGTCGTTCGCGAATTTATAAAACAATGTTTATAAATTCCATTTCTATTTATTTATAAAAATTTCCTTTTTATAAATTCCTTTATTAACCTATTCTAGTTTATAACTAAATTATAAACTAAACGTTCATATTATAAGTTAAATACTTATAAAACGATTATTTTACAAAATCGTTCTTTTAAAGACTTTCCAAATCATAAATCTTATAACTTATAAGATTCATTTATTTAACCAAATCTATTCTTCAATTAACTTCACAAATTTATAAATCTTACTATTTATAAATTTTATTTATAACTTCACAGTTTATAATTCTATAAATTTCATTCATTTATGAAATTCATTTTCACTTCATTCAAACATTTATAAAAACTCGTTTTATAATGTCAATATTTCAATTTATAAATATCCATTTATAAATCTCTTAATATAAATCAATTTATATTATTCTTTTAAAACGTCTATAAATTCCTTTATAATTTCACCATTCTGATTTATAAAATAATTAAATTTTATAAATCCTTTATTTAAACTTTTCACAATAAATTCAAAAATCCCGATTTTACTATTTTATAAAATCATTAGCATCATATTCTCAAAAAACCAGTTTTTAACTATATTTCTCAAAAATCATAATTTTTATAACATTAAAAATTATACGTTTATTTATTTAAAAATGAATCAATTCCAAAAATATTTTATAAACGTATACTTTCAAAAATCACTTTGAAATCATTTTAAAATTTCAAATTTGGTCCAATGATGCTACACACCAAATAGTCAATCACGACTACAACGATATCATATATCGATATGATAATCCATCAAATATCAAAATATCTGAAATCAAATAAATACTGTTGAGGAATCCAGTTGGATCCCTCCAACCTGTTTTCCTGCATCCACAAACATTAGCACAATACCAATTTCGCTCCAGTATGAAATTATCGCGGTATATGGGATTTAAAATATTATCCGCTTAATAACGGCGCAATAGGGTCTCATCCGCTACACAAATAAATGCGGGAAATCAATAACTCCAATATATACATATGCCAATATATATATATATTGCTATTATATATAATACCAATTTCACTGTTTATGAAATATTCGCGGTATATGTTTTTAATAAATAACATCCGCTTACTAACGGCGTATAATGTCTATTTTAACAATCAATAGATATCAATCATCATTCAAACATGCATTCAAATATTATAAATCTAACTATTTAAAATAAAATCGAAACTGATTCGATTGAGTGAGAAGTTCTCACCTTGATTTTATTTTCGTTTTAGCGATTTATTTCGAATAAAATTAAACGGACGTTTAATTTTACCCAAAATTCTCACTAACTCCAAACGACTCCAACCCAACTCCATCGCGTAGTGCTCGTCCATACGATTCCAACGCAACTGGTTTCGCGCATTTTCGACCTCGTATAAAAAGTTATGAATTTTTGAAGTTACACGTATAAATTTATATAATAATTTACAACATTAACTAACAAATTTTAAACCTATCTTCTACAGGCCGTTAGATCCAGATCCAATGCCTCACCTTTCTCCTTCCCAAACCCGCATGCGTTCATCTCCAGGCAACTCACGTTGCTAGCCGAACCCATTAGCATGATTAGGGTTAAATTTTCATTCAACACAACGACCTATGCAACGATCAGGGACTTCCATGCGACTCGCCACCCCGAACACCACCCACGCCGTGAGTAGCCCCCAACTCGGTCGCCTAGGTTGCGCGCAACACGAGGAGGAACGGCCCACGCACGCGGCTCCGTATCTCCCCCATCGTCGCTCCAAACACGATCTCCACCGTTGAACTTGTAGATCTTGATGTCCTCTTCAATTCTCTAGTTGAAACCTAAGGCTAATTGTCGACGGATTTGGAGTAATCGAGGGAGGAAGACTGCAAATTCTCGGCCGTTGAAAATGGGGGTGGCGGCTCTGAAAGATGGCTAGGGTTTTTTTTTTTATTTAATGAAGGGTAGTGGTGCTATTTATAGAGAATTTTTAAACACTATTCATCCGGAAATTCCGAACTCCGATTTACGCGCCGTAACCAGCGTTTCTAGGGTTTACCCCGCGTTACGGACACAATGGAACAGGTTTCGGAAGCTAATTCGGACATCTGTGCGAGTTATGGCTATAAACGCTCAATTTGAATTAAACCGATTTAAACCGATTTAAATCGATTTCTAGGCGTTTTAATTTGTACCGGACAAACGGTAAATCCAATCGACTTGAAATTTGAAACCTTACAAAAATATCACATTACGGATCCGATGAAACTGGTTTCGTCGAAATCCGAGACTTTTTGAAAAATGGCTATTTTAACTCGCCAAATTAATATTAAAAATAATTCGATGCGTTTCGAGATGCCACGATCAAACGATAACTCCGATTGACACGAAATTTGAAATCCGATAATAACTAACTATTATGGATCCAATGGAACTGGTTTCGTTCAATTCTGAGACTGTTCAAAAATTGACTATTTTCACTAGTCGATTTTAATATTAAAATATTCAATTTTCACAATTTAACTTTTAATTCGATTTTAAAAGTTATAAAATATCGTTCTAACTCCAATATGATAAAATAAAATTTTAGAAATCATTTTCAATCATATTTAACTCAATTTTCAATTATTTCCATAATTTAACGTATTAAATTATCGATTTAATTATCCAATAAAATCCAATAATTCAAATAAAAATTTATTTGACTTATAAATTCACTTATTAATATTTAAAATTAATTAAATATTCAAATTTTAATTAATAAAAATCCTGGGTCGTTACATTAGACTTAACTTGTGGGTATTGTATGGCCTAAGACATGGAAAACACAGGCAACAAAAGGTTCGTAGGTCTGAATAATTTGGTTTTATGTTGAATAATACTTCAATTGGGCTTTTGTACCCAAGAACCTTGGTTAGTAGTTTGTTAATTAGATAAACTGACGTAGTAAATGCATCAGGCCAGAATTTCATTGGTAAAGAGCCTTTAGCCAAAAGTGTTAACCCTGTTTCAACTATATGCCTATGTTATCTTTCCACTAAGTCGTTTTGTTTAAGTGTGTATGGATAAGTAATTCTGTGTATAATTCCTTTATTTTGAAAGTATTCTTTCAGAGGTTTAAATTCACTTCCTTCATCTGACTGAATAATCTTAACCTCACTGTTACACTGTTTTTCAGCTTGAGAATTGAATAACTGCTCTGCATACCTCTAATTTAGCTTTGAGATAGTTTATCCAAGTATGTCTAGAATAAGAATCAACAAATGAAATGTAGTACCTAAATCCATATTCTGAATTTACTAGAGAGGGTCCCCAGAGATATGTAGTTATAAGCTCAAGTGGTATATTGTAAACAGTGACAGAATCTGTAAAAGGTAATTTGTGGGTTTTTCCAAGTTGACAGCTTGTACATATATAAGGAACATAAATATTCTCAAAAGAAATATTATTATTTTTCAGAACATGTTTTACAACTTTAACACTAGGATGTCCCAGTTTACATTGCTATAGATCAAATACACTCTTACTGCTAGTACTATTAGTTTCTAAATTATTGCACCATGATCTTCTATGAATAAATTTTGTTGTATTCCCAAGATTGAACCTTTAAAGCTCCATGTGCAACTTACCCTGTAACAATATATCATGATTTAATAAGTCCCTAACAATGCAAAATTTTGGGTGAAACTTAAAGTATACATTGTTTTCATTGGCAAATTATGAAACACTAATAAGATTCTTTTTAATTTGAGGGACAATCGACAAATTATTCAAGTAAAGTTGTCTTTTACCTTTGATACTGCCATTTCCAACATGAGTTATACTTGTAGCTTCACCATTACCCATATGAATAGACCGTGCACCTGAATATTCCTTGTTGCCAAGGTTCAAATTTTGAATGTTGTTAGTCAGGTGATTGGTGGTACCTGAACCTGGGTACTATTCTTCATAGTGAATGTATTCAGGTATGGTAAGTGTCTCTAAATTCATTTGAGCACTTTGTGTATCCTTGCTTTGACTTCTTGATGATTTCTTTAGGTTATCAACATTTGCATTTGGGTTAAAATTTCTTTGCATGCCTTGAGTTTGTTGAATGTTGCTATTGTCAGTACTATACCTGAAATAGCATTTGTTTGCAATATGGAAAAAAATTCACATATTTGACACTTAACTCTGTTACTGCTGTTCCACCTTCCACTTCTCCCGCTACCTCTTTGATTAAAACCACCTCTCTTGTTTGAGTCTTTTCTTGATTCTTGGTTCTTGAACTTGAAGCATAGTTAATTGAATAATCTGATGCACTTGACTTTCTTTGTTTTACTCTCCCTTCATGAGCAAGAAGGGAGTAGTGAACAAACTGCATACTAGGCCGTGTCTCTCTGGAAGAGTAACTGCAATGACAGATTCATATTCTTCCTCAAGACCATTCATTATGGTCAAGATTTGTTCAGTTTCAGAGATTTTATGACCTACAGTTTCCAAAAGATCACAGAATGATTTAATCTTGGTCAAATACTCCCTCATTGACATGTTTTCCTTTTTTGAATTTTGCAATTCCCTCTTATAATGCATGTGCAACAGATTGAGAATTGAAAATCTGCTCCACAGTTTTTCAAATTTCATATGTTGATCCACATCCAACAATTTGATGCAGTAGATTAACACTGATAGATGATAAAAGCCATGCTGATAGTAGGATATCTTGTATCTTGTATTTTACATAATCTTGATTGCTTATCATTTGTCCTTCTTCATCTATAGTCATTATAGGTGGAATTGTAATGGTTCCTTTGCTAAAATCTTCAAGCCCATAGCCATATATTGCTGTTTCAACTTGATATTTCCAAAGCAAGAAGTTGTTTTCATCAAGTTGAACATTATTGAGATGACTCTTGGGATTTATCAGAGGGAGGCTAGTGTTTCGGTGACAGATGTGGAAGTTGAATTGTTGTCTCCTCCTTCTGACATGGTGCTCACAGGATTAGGGAAAGATTACGGCTGTCTTGGCAAGGCACACTAAAATTGAGTATCATACTGAGTTTCAGTATGCAAAAGAGAGCAGAGATATAGGATTGATGATGAGAAGATGATGTAGATCTTTTCTGATGGTTTAGATGCAGCCAAGATTCAGTTGATCACGATTTAAATCTTTGGGCAAGGCACTCTATAAGAAAACTGATTAAGAAACTGATTTTTGATCACTGTCGAAGGATAAGGGTATAAATTCTTTGATGATGATATTTAAACTGAAGAGAATTACTGATTTGAAACAAACTTCAAATGATGAGAACTTTTGATGGAGTTCAGTCAGTAAAGAAGATGATCAGCCTATGATGCCGTTGGGCAGAGGCTTCGATACCATAAAGGAGAATTTGAAATAGGAAAATGTATTTAATTGAGAGCTTTTGATAGTGATGTACAAAATACAATTGATTTGCACATAAAGTGATAAAACAGATAAATGGGCTACTATGCCAAATGGGGTAGATAATACTGTGTACCGGAACTCTATAATACAGAGAAATAAGAAACAATTGTATACGTGACCATATACACAATTAGGATATGACACATTCCGGGTATAAACCAAGCATCCTTTTACGAATATGCATATAAGTTGCTATCTTAATTTTTCTATTTCAGAAATTACTTACAAACCACTCCCCATTTTTGACCCTTAAGCCTACATGGATAATGTTAGGAGTTACTTTAGTCTTTACGTGTCAGCAACTAAAATTATATGCAAGTAGCATATTAGCTTGATAGAATTAAGTAGGTGAATACAATATGAAGTTGGTTTAAACTGTCCAAAAAGTTCATGATACTAACAACAGTTTCCAGAGCCATTGGGACTGGCTGGTAATATTTCACCTTTTTTAAGTTAATTACGGTAAATGATTTTAGTAATACATCACTATCATTTAAATTCCAATATCATTGAATTTTCACTCATGTAAAATCACCGATAACACTTGCCTCTCAAAGTACACTTCTATGGATATAAAGGCATGCCTTGATCGAAGATGTTTCCATTATTTGGATGATATCTGACTTGGACATATGCTTCCGTTACTCGAAGATGTTTCCATTACTTGGATGATATCCGACTTGGACATATGCTTCCGTTGCTCAGATCACTTCCATGAAAAGTCGTATTTTTCAAAAATATTATGTTTTCAACCAGTCATTAAGTATTGTCTCCCAAATATATATATAAATCCATAAGTTAGACATTCCAGAAATTTCAATCTTTCCAGTGAAGATTTCATCAATTCATATGTAAATCGATGTGCACAAATCTTTGAGATCCGCTCTTTATTAAAAATTGTCCTAGTTGAATATTAAAGAGGGGAAATTTTTTTAAAGGACAAATTAAAATAAATAATTACCCACAAGGACACATGCACAAAGTTTTTACCGTAAAGACAAAGCTCAAACCGCAGATAAAATTTAAAACAAAATAAAAAATTCTGTTCGTCTTCCTCCTCCTTGCTTTCACTCAGAATCTGACGAAATTTTTTTCGAAAAAAAATAGCACCACAAACTAGAAGCAAATCTACATCTCCAATACAACCGCAACAATCGACAGTCGACGAACAATGAGCATAACAACCGACAGTCAAAGAAACCCTAGCTACGTTGGATGTGAAGCAACAAAGTGAAAATTGAAATGTCGAATCATTCCAACAGTAGATATTCAAAAATAAAACACAATAATAGAAGAGGAAAACCTACCTCTAGTGCAAATGATAGCAAAGACAATAAAGGCAAAAAACAACAAGTTAAAACTTAGAAAACCTACATCAGTAGAAGAAGAAAAGCAGAATAGAGAAAAAAGAACAAAACGAATACATGAAAAAGATGAAGCAATTGAAAGCAGACCAGAAATAAGAGAAAGTATACCAGAGAAGGTATTTGATACTATAAAATCAAGTATAACAAAGTTAGTATAGTTTTATTATAGTAACATTGAATATTTTTGTACAGAACAAAGAAAAGGACATGCAGCAACAAATAGTTACAGAGAATGAAGAAAATATGCAAAAAAGAGATCAAAACCAAAAAGAAGAAATGAAAAAATGATTCAAAATAAAATTCAAACAGAAACCGAGGTAACTGAAATTGCAAAAATATAAAACTAATAGTAACAATTTCATACTGTTAATTATATTTTAATATTATCAAAGAAGTTAAACAGAAAAAATCTCAGAAAGAAGAAGAGAAAAAAGTTGCAAATAAAGAATCAGAAGAAAAACAACTCAATTCGGTAAACTTAGAACCATTATAACTTTATAACATAATAGATGCTACAAAAATAATACCTATAAATCATTTGGTAGAGGAAAAAGTTGATAATTGCAACAAACTAATACCTACTTACAACAAATAATAGTCAGTATCATTTAATGTAAATCGTTTGGTAAAATAATAGTCAGTATCATTTAGTTGAAATCTTTTACTTCCAAAAAACTGATATCAGTTACAAAAAACTGATACCTACTTACAAAAAACTGATACATACGTGAAAATAAAATGATACCTACTTACAGAAAGCTGATACCTACTTAGTACAATCTGATACTTAGTTACTGCAAACTGATACCTATTTACTGCAAAATTGATATCAATACATATTTGAATGAAGATATTTAACTGCATCTAATACCCAACCTATTGTTATATTTCAACATAATTTGTTTCACAAAGAACTCATTTTCTTTATTTTGAAATAATATGATGATGATGCTCTCCTCAACATATCTTTTAAATAACTTTTACCATTAACAACAACATTTGAACAGACAAATCCAGTAGAAGATGAAGAAGCATGAACATTAGATGAACCTGAAATAGAAGCACCATCAACATATCCCAATTTAGAACCCTTAACCTTAATAGTAAAACCAAAGAAAGAACAGTTCTTGTATAACTGAAAATAAATTATACTCTGAATATCAGAATCGGTGTCAACCATAATAGATTTGTCATCAAGTACATAAGAAATCGGAATAGAAGAAGGAGTTAATTGAGACCAATATCGACATATCTCATTCTTCAAATCATATAAAGAGAAATTGAAAGACAATCGAGTACTAAAAGCGTTATATTCAACACAAACAGATAAAGAAGACTGTTATCACCACTGCCAAAAAATATCAAAAATAAACATTAGTAAAAATATGTTCAATTTCGAACATTAATTTTTTCATTTCACAAAACTGATACCTACCGTATATAAAACTGATATCTAGTTACTGGTAAAAAAAATGATACTAAGAAAAAATAAAAATGATACGCATAAACTGAACCTAAAATATGATACTTTTCAACTCTATCACAACTTTATATACAACCCAAACAACTTTATATCAAAACATTGAAGAAAAATGAGATCACAGTAGAAACATGAAAAGAACGAGATCGACAAACGCGCCTGAGAAAAATATGATAGATGAACAACAATTTTCAGAAGAACGAAATTGAAATGACCGAACAAAGTTGATCGATATTCTGATTGCGAGAGAGATGTTGGATCGCGATAGAAAATTTTAGTCGAAAGGAAGAAGAAGAAAAAGCACGCGAAAATGGACTGGAAGGAAAATACGCGCGTGTGTCCTTGTGAGAAAATTATTAACAGGTTGTACTACAGCCAAAAAAAGCCCTAAAAATTGTCCTTGTGGAAAATTTCCTGTATTAAAGATTCCATCATTTTCAATTTCTCTCTTTTTCTACACGAATTTCTTTATCTTATGAATAAATATGGATTTGTTCATAAAAATATGCTCAGCACTTGAAAATTATTTTGGTTACCCTAACTTTTCAACTACCATCGCTTTTTCTTATGCCTTCTTGCGACCTAGGGTTTCTATTAAGGTCATGCAACTCATCAAACATCTGATCGACATCAAGTTGCAGGGGCATTTCAACAAACTATTTCGGTAATAAAGAAGAAAACTCTACCCCAATCACTTGCAGTTAATTCTATAGTTTCTATGGGCTTCGAACTGTTGCTGAAAGATAGAGCAAGTGGAAGCATTCGGTTGTGCTCAGAAAAGAAGATTTGAAGTTGTGCACCTGTGCATGTGCACACATATGCATGAAGATATAGGCTTGGTAAATTATGAAATGATAATTAAATTATGATGAGTTGGCATATGTAATATAATGAGATGGCACATAACGACTAGTTGCTTGTAGTTATGTATATATAGTTGAATATATGCATGTAAAGGAGGCAATTGAGTTCATAATAAAATTTATCAGTTTTATCTTACCTCTATGCACTTTTCTATTATTCTTCTTTCTTTATCTTCTGGTCACTATTCTTCTACTTTGATCTAACTTCACCCACTTCTTGTATCGGTAACCCTCCTCATATTGCTGCACCATTGTTTCTTCACTCTCTTCCTTATCTCTAACAATCACCACCTTCTTCTTCCCTACAGTATACAAACATCTGATCTCTGATCATCCCCACTATATCATGAGTAACACCGGATCTTAGGTTGCCAAGAACATGGAGCATAACATTAAGGTATCAAAGCCGCATGGTGAGCTAGACACTGACCCTCACCACAAAAATCTGACATCAATTGAAAACAGTGGTGATCCTAGAGATGCTCCTTCACCCATTGATTTTGTTAACCTCGAGGAGTTATCATAGCCAGAGAAGGGGCAGAAGCAAGATCTCATCAACAACAGAAATGCTTTATCTCTCAAGAAATTGAAAAAAAACAACCCAAGACATAGCCATCAATATAGTAAGAAACACTCAAGGCCTTTAAGAAATTCAAGAAACGCTTGAAAAATCATTGCCAAGATTTTTTTCTAAATTCCGAGAACTGATATCTCAAAAGAAAACCGAAGTAATTTCAAAAACTGATATCAATAGGTGTACATCACTTCCACAATCTTTAACTCAGCATTATAAATCCAATGTTTATGTACCACCCAATCAAAGACCCTCTCTGTTACCAAGACTTGATACACTTAACCTTGTTAACTCTCCATCCAAAATATTTGACCGCCAATTTAATTATTCAAAAGACATAGAAAAGGTCAAGGTCAAGTTGGATTTCCCACAATTCACTGGAGAAGACAGAGTCATAGACTGGCTTCAGCAAGTAGAGCAATTCTATTCATATAAAAACACAAACATCCAACAATGTGTTCACATATGTTCATACCATCTCAATAAATAAGCACTTCTATGGTTTTACAAGTACTCACATAATGTTTTGGATTATGATCATTGGCCAGTCTTTCATAAAGCCATCCAGGTATGGTTAAATACTGACGAATTACATAGGCCTTACGACACATTTTCTTCTTTAAAAAAACAACCACTGTCATGCATTATGTTAACCAGTTTGAGCAATTGGAGGGTTTGATAGAACACATTACACCCACTCATCTTTTACAGACCTTTTTTAGGAGGTTTATAAGATGAAATTAAATATAAAGTTATAGCTGTAAACCCTACAGCTTTTGCTGCAGCAGTCTCTCTAGCCAAAACATTTGAAACAAGCAAGCTTTTAAAAAAAGAAATTTAATTCTTATTCTTCAAAGAATTTTTTTGAAAATAACCAGCCCTCTTCACAAAAAACTGTTCTTAAAACTTCTGAAAATTTGGCAAAAATCAAAAAACTTTTACCTTAAGGATTTTTAGAAAAGAAAATAAATAATATATATTATGGGTGTAATGAAAAATATCACTATGGTCATAAGTGCGAAGTTAAGAAAATTCACATAATGGAGGGAATTATTGATTTGGAAAATACTACTGATGCTGAGGAATATTCATCAGATGATAATTTAAAGATAAATGACTCAAACGGTAAACAAGAGCAAGACAAAGCATTATTTTAAATATCTATTAATCCTTTATTAGGAATCCCTACACTACACACTATTATAATAAAGGGCAGCATCAGCAACAAATCAGTGATATTGCTTATTGACTCAGGCTATGATGTAGGACACGCAACTACACCTGAAAATTATTTAACAATGGAATGTCATCTCAAATTAAGTGCTGAATTTTGTATTAAGTATTATGTCTATTTGTATTCAGTGTTTATCACCAAGAGGAATGAATCTACATATTCTTTCCTATAAATAAGTACCGTACTTTGATTTTCAAAAGAAGGAAGTAATAAATGAATTCTTAATTATCACTCTATCTTTAACTTTTCTCTCATCTCAACTCCTCTCTATCTCCTTAACAGGCTAAGACGTTGATCTCTTCTTACTTCCACTGCGTCAGTTGGTATCGGAGTGGGGATTATCCTTGTTTCAATGGCTGATGAAGCACCAGTTACAGAAGCAGCCTTTCAAGCTTTTCAACAAGAAATGCGAGATGCTCTTGCACAAATTACCCAAGCTGTCGCTGGAAATCATTTTCTGCCTAACAACAATCAATGACCTCCTGCTAACAATTGCAGACCGGTCTACGAAGATGACTCTAGCGATGAAGAAGTGGAAATTGCCCTCCTCCAACCTTAAAATCTAAGAGCAAAGCAAGACCATGATTTTTGTATCAGGATGGATCTTCCTTCATTTAATGGTAATTTTCATATTGAGGACTTTCTCGATTGGTTATCTAAAACAGAACGTTTCTTTGATTACATGGATATTCAAGAACACAAAAGGTGAAACTTGTTGATTACAAGCTAAAAGGTGGTGCTTCATCATGGTGGAACAATTTTAGCTTAACAGAACACGTCAGGGGAAACCAACAATAAAGACATGGCCTAGAATGAAACAATTACTTCACTCTTGGTTTCTTCCACCAGATTATGACCAAGTATTGTTTCAGCAATATCAAAACTGCCGACAAGGAAGTCGCTCGGTGAGAGACTATGCTGTCGATTTCTATCATCTTTCTGCTCTAATGACTTATCTGAAATAGAAACTCAACAAGGTGCGAGGTTCTTGGAGGATTTAAGCCAATTATCCAGGATCGTGTTGTCCTACAACTAGTATATATTCTTAATGATGAAATTCAACTTGCAACAAAGGTAAAAAATCGACTTGAACGCTCAAACACAAAGCACTCTTTCTCAAGAAAAGGTATTTTACCCACTCTGGACCAGATTCCCACAAGTAAAGCCGCTCCAAAAATTAGCAATCCACCCATTGTTACAAACCAAGACTGTGGGTCTAGCAAAACCAATGCTACCGAAATCAGTAATGCAAAGAACACTACAATTAATCCTTATGCGCGCCCGTCTCCCATTAAATGTTTTCGCTGTAATCATCCAGGGCATCGGTCTAATCAATGACCTTCCTATAAAGTGAACCTGACAACACATAAGGATGAAAATGAGAATGTTGCACTACAAGAATATGAACATGACAAAGAAGATGAGACCGAAATGACTTATGAAGACGAAGGTGTTTCCTTGGTTGTGCGAAAATTGTTGTATGCTCCAAAAAAAGAGTTGAATCCACATTGACACACCATATTCCTGCACTGTCAACCAACGTGTCTTCCATCTGATCATTGATGGTGGAAGCAGTGAAAATATTGTATCGAAAACAATGGTGGATAAGCTTCAATTGAAAACTCAACCACATCCAGCCCCTTACACCATTGGATGGATTAAGCAGGTTGGAGAGACTAAGGTAACCGAGCAATGTAAAATCCCATTTTCGATTGGAAAATTTTACAAGGATGAAGTAATTTCCGATGTGGTAGATATGGCTGCTTGTCACATGCTTTTGGGAAGGCCATGGCAATTTGATGTGAACTCTACGCGTGAAGGTAGGGAGAACACATTTACTTTCTGTAAAGATGGTGTCAAAATTATTTTGGCGCCAATGCGTGATACGAGCTCACATGGAGCTTTCCAAGAGAAGAGTCGGTCTCTTCTCATTGTGAATGACATCGTGAAGGAGGCAAAAGAAACTGGATAAATGCATGCTCGTGTGCTGCGAGAAAATAAGGTAGAAGCATGAGTACATGTGCAGTTCCAGCCTATTAACACCGAAAAAGGATGGAAGTTAGAGAATGTGCATCGATAGTTGAGCAATCAACAAGATTACAGTCAAGTATAAGTTCCCAATACCAAGGCTAGATGATATGCTAGACATGCTTGAAGGCTCACAAGTATTTTCAAAGATAGATTTGAAAAGCGGGTACCATCAAATTCGAATCAAAACGGAGACGAATAGAAAATGGCTTTCAAAATTGAAGATGGTCTGTGCGAGTGGCTTGTAATGCCCTTTGGCCTTCCTAATGCACCAAGCCATTCATGAGGCTGATGAATCAAGTACTCAAGCCTTTTATTGGACAATTTGTTATGGTATATTTTGATGATATTTTAATATATAGCCATAATGAAGATGAACACATAAAACATCTTCATAAAGAATTTATTGTACTTAATGAAAACTGCCTGTTCATTTACCGAAAAAGGTGCAGCTTTATGACTAACAGCTTAGTGTTTTTAGTTTATGTTGTGAGTAGTGTCGGGATCAAAGTGGATGAAGAAAAGGTTAAGGCTATTAGAGAATGGCCTATACCAAAATCTATCCAGGAAGTCTGCAGTTTTCATGGATTGGCAACCTTTTATAGGCATTTTGTTAAAAACTTCAGCAACATTGAAGCTCCTCTCACAGATTGCTTGAAACAACAAAAGTTTACAAAGTCAAAGGAGGCTGAAGATAGTTTTAAGCTCATAAAAGAAAAGTTAACCTCTGCTCTAGTTTTATCCCTTCTTAATTTTGAAAAACTCTTTGAAGTTGACCGTGATGCCTCTTATATCGAAATTGGGGCTGTTCTTTCTCAAGAAGATAGACTGGTCGCATTTTACAATGAAAAGCTTAGTGAGGCCAGGAAAAAGTGCTCTGTGTATGAGTTGGAATTATATGCAATAATTCATGCTTTACAACACTAGAAGCATCACTTAGTGCAACGAGAATTTATTTTATATACTAATCACCAAGCCTTGAAGTTTATTAACAGCTCGACCACTTCAAATCGCATGCATGCTCGCTGGATATCCACTCTTCAAGAATTTACTTTTGTGTTAAAGCATAAATCTGGAAAATAAAATAAAGTTGCCGACGCTCTCAGTAGAAGAGTCTCTTAGCTAGTAACATTGAAATAAGAGGTGATTGGGTTTGATTATCTCAAAAAATTATATGCAGACGATGAAGACTTCAAAGATGAGTGGTTGAAATGCACTACAAGGCAACAACCGAATAGCAGTGACTTTCAGCTTCATGACGGTTTCCTTTTTAAGGGAATGCACCTCTGCATTCCAAAAGGGTCCCTTCGGGAACATATCATTAGAGAACTACATGAAGGAGGATTGAGTGGTTACTTTGGAAGAGATAAAAGTATTACTTTGGAAGACATAAAAGTATTGCTTTGGTAGAGCAATGATACTACTGGCCACAATTAAAACGGGATGTTTGTCTCTATGTTCAAAGATGCTACATTTGTCAAGCATCTAAAGGTCAGTCACAGAATACAGGCCTTTATACTCCTTTACCAGTACCGAACGCACAATGGGAAGATGTACCATGGATTTTGTGTTAGGGCTTCCTCGTACCCAAAGAGGAATGGATTCAGTTTTTGTGGTTGTTGACAGATTTTTTAAAATGGCACACTTCATTCCTTGCAAAAAGATGATGGATGCTACTAACATTGCTAACTTGTTTTTCCATGAGATCGTTCGACTTCATGGAATACCCATCACCTCTGATCGTGATAGTTAATTTCTTAGTCACTTTTGGATCACCCTATGGAAGCCTTTTGGACACCACTCTCCAACATAGCAGCACTTGTCATCCACAAACCGATGGTCAAACGGAAGTTGTCAATCGTACTTTAGGAAATCTGATTCATTCTCTATGTAGAGATATGCATAAACAATGGGACTTCGCTCTTGCTCAAGCTAAATTTGCATACAACAACATGGTGAATCGCTCCACTGACAAGACACCGTTTGAAATCATTTATGGTAGAATCCCTCAACACACCCTTGATTTAGTGCC
This sequence comes from Allium cepa, assembly GCA_030765085.1. NCBI lineage: Eukaryota > Viridiplantae > Streptophyta > Magnoliopsida > Asparagales > Amaryllidaceae > Allium > Allium cepa. The sequence goes on along the minus strand of CM060941.1, from coordinate 505,502,843 downwards.
TTTACCAAAAATGCCAGGAATGAGTACTGCTGCCAACCACATGTCAGGAAAGATAGCTGAAATTCATTTTGACACTAAGAAGGCCATAGAAAACTCCAATGCTAAATAAAAAGCCCAGGCTGTCAGGCATAGACGTCTCAAAATATTCAATGAAGGTGATGAAGTCATGGTCCATCTTCGTGAAGAGCGATTCCCAATGGGTACTTACAATAAGTTGAAGGCTAAGAAGATTGGACCACTGAAGATACTTAAGAAAATCAATGATAATGCTTATGTTGTTGATTTGCCAACTGACTATTCCATCTCCAAAACTTTTCAATGTGAAGGACTTGCATGATTATCACGCTGCTGTTGCTGCTAATACTTCTCCATTACCATCTATAACTTCGAGGTAGAGCTTTTCTCAAGAAGAGGGGATTGATGCAGGACATGCAACTCCACCTCAAAAATAATTAACAATGGAACGTCATCTCAAATTAAGTACTGAATTTTGTAAGTATTATGTCTATTTGTATTCAGTGTTTATTACCAAGAGGAATGAATCTACATATTCTTTCGTATAAATAACTACTGTACTTTGGTTTTCAAAAGAAGGAAGTAATAAATGATTTCTTAAGTATCACTTTATCTTTAATTTTTCTCTCATCTTAACTCCTCTCTATCTCCTTAACAGGCTTAAATGTTGATCTCTTCCTACATGCACCGCGTCAGTCTTTATCACAATTTTATTGACCGCAACTTTGCTCAAAAATTGAATTCGCCAATACATCAAACCAAAACCTATGAAGTGCAAGTTGCAAATGGTCAAAAGCTACAAGGTAATGAAATGCGTTCCCGAATTTTACTTGTCGAGGATACAAAATGCCCATAGATTTACTATTACCACCTATGGAAGGTTGTGATGTTGTCTTGGGAATTCAGTGGATTAGAGAATTTAATGAAATTTGTTTCAACTTTCAAAAGATGCAAATAAGATTTAAATATAATGGAAGAGAATTTATGTGGCAAAATTTAACATATTCTCATATTCAACATTTAAATGATAAAAATATTTCAAAAGAATTAAACTCTTCTTCTTTAAAATTTATGTTACTGTCCACTACTACAACTACCCCCTTTGTTCAAAATATTCACCCTTACATTATTCACATACTTACTGATTTTCAATCAGTAACATCACCATGAAATTCTCTTCTACCCAAAAGAAAATGTGATCATAAAATCCCACTGCTGCATGGTTCAAAACCAGTTTGCCTTAAACCTTATAGACATTCTAATCATATAAAGAATGAGCTTGCGAAGTTAATTACTGAAACGTTAGATATGGATATTATCAAAAATAGTAATAGTGAATTTTATACACCTGTTGTAATGGTTAAAAAAAGGTTGGTTCATGGAGATTATGTATTGATTATAGAGGACTAAATAAATTAACAATTAAGGATAAATTCCCTATTCCCCTCAATGATGACTTACAAGATGAGTTATATGGTTCTAAATACTTTACAAAACTTGATTTAAAATCAGGTTATCATCAAATTATGATACATGAAGATGATTTTCATAAAACGTCATTTAGAACTCATGATGGACATTATGAATTTTTAGTCATGCCATTTGGATTATCTATTACACCTTGAGCATTTCAAGCTCTAATTAATTCAATATTTAAAAAATTATTAAGGCAATTTATTTTGGTATTTTTTTATGATACTTTGATTTACAACGGATCAGGGGATGCTCATTTAGATCACTTAAAAATCACACTGCAGATTTTACAAGACAACAATTTTGTCATTAAATTCTCCAGGTGCTCATTTGTTGAAGATAACCTAAAGTATCTTGGTTATATCATCTCAGAGCATGGAATTTCTGTTGATAAAGATAAACTAGAGCAGTCCTTGAATGGCCACAACCACACAACGTAAAGACATTGGGAGGATTCTTGGGTTTACCTAGGTACTATAGAAAATTTATAAAAGGGTATGGAATGATAGCAATGCCACTAACCTCAATGCTTAAAAAATATTCTTTCTCCTAGTCTCCAGAAGCCACCGATGCATTTTATAAATGTAAGTCTTACCTCATCAATACACCGATATTAGGTATGCATAATTTTAATATGGAATTTATAGTGGAATGTGATGCATGTAGCTTGGGTATTGGCGTAGTGTTACTCTAAGATAACAAACAAATTGCTTACATAAGCCATGCTTTACAGGGAAGAAATATGCACCTTTCAACATATGAGAAAGAACTGTTCATTAATCCATGCAACAAAAAATGGTCACAATACTTATTAGGTAGAAAATTCATCATAAGAATAGATCATCAAAGTCTACAAAATCTTCTCTCTCAAAAGCTAACCACATGTATTCAAGGGAATTGGCTTGCAAAACTGCATGGATATGATTATGATGTACAATACGAAAAGGGAAAACAAAATATAATTGCTGATAGTTTATCAAGAGCTCATCGACAACCTAGCAGAAAAGCAATTTCAATGTTACAGGCAGACTGGATATCAGAACTTCGAAGGGAATTAAAACAAAGCACATTTTATGAAATAAAAAAAGACCAGATTTTACATGGTACTCTACCATCTGAAAAATATAAAATTGCTGATGATCTCATTTTTTACAAAGGAAGAATTTTATTAGATCCAAAGCAAACATCTCTCATTCAGACTATTCTTTTTGAGTTTCATTCTTCATTAGGAGGCCATGCTGGTGTAAGAAAAACTATGTAAACAATAAAAAAGGTGGTCTTCTGGAAGCATATGAAAAAATCTATTGAAGCCTATATCCAACAGTTTGACAATTGCCCAAGGGCTAAGTCAGAAAATATTCTTTCTCCTAGTCTACTACAGCCTCTTCCTATACTTAACCATGTTTAGACTAACATTACAATGGATTTCATTACTCATCTGCCTAAAAGCAACAATGCAACTATCATTTATGTTGTGGTAGATAGATTATCAAAATACTCTCAATTCTTTCCACTTCGACATCCTTATATAGATAAAGAAGTTGCAAAATATTTTTTGATGGGATTTTTAAACTCTATGGCATGCCACAGTCAATCATCAATGGCAGATACTCTATCTTCTTGAGCAATTTCTAGCAGGAATTATTTGATCTACAAGGATATTCACTAAAATTTAGCTCAGCATACCAACCACAAATAGATAACCAAACTGAAATTACCAACAAAATTTTGGAAAATTATCTAAGATGTTTTGTCTGCCATCATCCTTGTGAGTGGGCTAATTTGTTGACATTTATAGAATTTTGGTTTAATACATCTTGGAAAGAGCCAACAAAGCTTACACTATATGAAATATTATACGGCAAGCAACCTCCTACCCTTCTATCTTATGTCCCCTGTACTTCCAAATACAATAATTTGAATAATATTTATTTTCTAGAGACATTACAATACAATATCTTAAAGATAGCTTACAATTTGCTCAGGAAAGAATGCATAAATTCACAAACAAAAAAAAGAAGAGATTGAAAATACCAATTAGTGATTTGGTTTACTTGAAGCTACATCCATATAGACAAATATTAGTCAGTTCAACAAAGACTACAGAGCTTTCACCAAAGTATTATGGACCATTCAAAATAATTAAGAAGATTGGTGAAGTTGCTTAGAAATTGGAACTACCAGCCTCAGCATAAATACATCCAGTATTTCATACCAGCCAATTAGAAAAGAAAGGCTCACATATTACTATACAACATGAGCTACCATCAGAAAAAGAATAACTAGTTGAAGAACCAGAAAGAATTATGGACAAAAGACTTAATCCTTGAAATAACAAACGAGTGGTATAAGCTTTAATCAAATGGAAAAATAAACCACCTATTGATGCAACTTGGGAGGATTATTGGCCTATAGTGAGGAAGTTTCCCACACTAGACCTTGAGACAAGGCCTCTTTTTAAAGGAGGAGGGAATTGTCACGGTCATCCAATTCATCAAACATCTGACCGACATCAAGTTGCAGGGGCATTTCAACAAACAATTTCAGCAATAAAGAAGAATACTCTTGCCCAACCACTTGCAATTCTATGGTTTCTATGGGCTTAGAAGTGTTGCAAATAAAAGATAGAACAAGTGGAAGCATTCAGTTGTGCTCAGAAAAGGAGATTTGAATTTGTGCACCTGTGCACGTGTGCACGTGCACACATATGCATGAAGATATAGGCTGCATGAATTATGAAATGATAATTAAATTTTGATGAGTTGGCGTATGTACTATAATGAGTTGGCACATAACGGCTAGTTGCTTGTAGCAGTGTATATATATAGTTGAATGTATGCATGTAAATGAAGCAATTGAGTTCATAATAAAATTTATCGGTTTTATCTTACCTTTGTGCACTTTCTATTATTCTTCTTGCTTTATCTTCTGGTCACTCATTCTTCTTCTTTGATCTAACTTCACCCACTTGTTATATCTATAGCCCTTTTCATATTGTTTTAGCAATATTTCATCATTCTCTTCCTTATCTCTAGCAATCACCTCCTTCTTCCTTGTACTATACAAACATATGATCTCTGATCATCCCCACTATATCACGATTAACACCAGATCTCAGGTTGCCAAGAATAAGAAGCATATCAGTTTCCTGTTCTAGCTTTTCAATCTCAGATCAGTCTTCCTAAATAAACAAACCAACATACAACACCTCTCCATTGCCTTATCCATTTCTTTAGCCATGCCCTGATTGTAGTCGACCTTTTCTCCTCCTCTCGACCTTATTTCTTCTAATTTCGATGACATTGATCGGATTGATGGGGAGATGGAAATGTTTTTGGAGAATCCAATGCTAGATTGAACACCAATGACAAATACTATAGCACAGAACCAATTTCGAAATAATTAATAGGAATTTGGGATTTTTGTGTAATCCCTACATCGATCGATACTCATCGATGTAGGTAGAACACTATGGATTTGAAGATTTTTCTGGAGCCTCATCGCTGAAATGTTCGAGAATACACATTGCATTAAAATTTCTTGAAAATTTCATTTCTACAGGGAAAGACACATAGTGAACCGCAGATCCTATCCTTATAGATTAATCCAGGATTGTTAATGTAGTCCCTATGCTAATAGTTTTTCATCCAATACGTAGTACCATTATGTGTCGATAAATCGTTTTCAAACACAAGCGAGCGTTCATTTCACATAGAGCGCTTCCTCATACTACGCATATAGCAAACAAACACACACATATAAGTAGTTTATTGCCCTTAGTTGATGTACTAAGTCTAATGGGTCGACATTCATCAAAATTTATTAGGCAGTATACACCGACCAGATGTATTCACTATGCCATAAAGTAAATCAAGCAATAGTGATCACACAACATATGATAAATTTTTTGTTATCCCACTTTTTCACACAACATATGAAAAAATCATCTATTGTGTTACACAACAGTGGTCTGACAATGTTTATTTTCAAGAAATATTTATCCCTTATTTAGTTGAAGTTATAAAAAAATTTAGTTTACCTCCATATCAGTATTTTGGTTTCCCCCTTATAATTATTTTCTCTCTCCTCTTATAATTATTTTTCCTCTTATAATTCATTTCCCTCTCAACCCAATACTTTCTCACTCTCATAACCTAATCTCACGAAACCCAATCTCAAATCTCGTGGAACCTAATCTTAAAACCAAATCTCGCGGAACCCAATCTTAAAATCTAATGTCAAAACCCAATTTTTGTTTGTGAAATTGTGATGAGAAATCTGGTGATTCTTATTGGTTGTTATTAGTTGTTTCTACCTTTATTTGAAGCCGTTGATTTACTTGGATTTGTTTTCGATGGCTTCTACTTCGAGTAGATTGCTGTCGATTTGGCATGTTTAATAGTTTTTCCCCTTTCCAATTTTATGCTCGAAATCGACTTGATTTTTTTCTGCCAATGATTATATGGGTATATACAGGAATTAATTTCCTATATTTTTGAATATATACTTTGATTCGAATTGGTGGTTTGTGTGCTTCCTGAAATTTTTGTCTCTATTGAACTACTTGTTGTAATTATGACTTGATCTTTGCAATGATTTGTGTGCTTACTGGAGTTTTTATCTTTGTTAGTTTGTATTATCTCTGTTGTTTTGTGTGTGTATATATATATGGGTTTTTATCTCTGTTGAACTGCTGGTTTGAATTTTCTGATAGACGATGGTTTTTATCTTTGTTGTGTGCTCGGTTGTGGAATTTTTTAATTGCTGGCTGGTTTGTGGCTCATTGAACTGTCTGCATGACTTATTAATGTGCTTCCTAGAGTCTGAATTGGCCACTGTGCAGATGTATACATGTATATACATGTATGTATATACGCATGTTAGTGTGCTTGTCTAGTGTGACTTTGTTAGTCTGTGTGCTTGTTTTTGTTGAACTATGTGCCTAATTTATTTTGATGCTCCACTGCTGCTGTATCCTAATTGAGTTGATGATCGTTGTGTTGTGACGCCTGATCTTCGTTACTATTGTATGCATCCATGAGTTGCCTTTCTACTCACTATGTCCATACATACATGTATATAAATATGTGTATATATGTATATTAGTGTGCTTGTATATTCTTATGCTAACCTTTGCATTAGTGCTTGTTTTTTTTGTGAATATGGTGAACTGGAACAATGCTTGAAAACAAAGTCCTTGCTTGCGTTTTTCTATTTTGCTGGTTCAAGTAACTATGAGCTTGAGTGCATTTGCCTTGAATTTGCACTTATATTATTTGTGCACTCGCTTTAACCTATGCACTTCAAATATCTGCCTTGTGTGGACTGTCCTCATCTGTGTGTACTTGTCTACTTGCTTTTCTGAATCATACCACTGTGTGCACTCTAACCCTGTATTGTTTTTGTGTGTGTGACCATGGTTGCTCGTACCCTCATGTATTTCTTGTTTGGAAAAAAGTGCTGCACTAGAACTGATTGCTTCACTAATTCATTTATGATCTGGTCTTGTGCCTTGAGTTTGGACTTGTGTGAATGTGCCTGGTCTTGACATGTAGTTTTCCATTTGCATATGAAACATATGTGGATGCCTTGAATTGATACTTGGTGTATCACATATTGGATTTGGATTGATTGTTTATATTTGTAAAGCTTGGCAATGTGTATTTGCCGAATTTTCATTCTTGTTTTGGTTGCACTTGAGTTGAGTCTAAAACTTGGCTTTACCTATGTAGACTACGTGATGCACTTGAGTTGAGCCCGAGCTTACTTGGGCTTGACCTCGTGCACAATTGCACTGCGTTAATCCTTTGGGCTTGACCATTTCATTTGTCCTTGAAATTTGTTGACACAAGTGAGTTTTGTATATACGGCCTTATGGTATGCACAGTGATACATTGTACATGTCATACGTTGTGTTCATGTACTTCGATTCCAGTTTTAAAATACGAAAAAAAAACAACCCAAATAACCGAGTCGACATTATATTAAATCACGTTCTTTTTTTTGCAAATACCAGAAGCAAGAATTGGAAATATCAGGAAGAAAGAATTGCAAATATCAAAAGCAAGAATTGCAAATATCAGGAAGAAGACTGGAGCAGAAGCAAGAAGATATCAAATTCGAGTGTGGGAGTGAGAGTAAAAATATTATAAATGAGAGTGAAAAAAATGTTATGTATGAAAGTGTGAAATATAGTGGAAGCTTAATGTGTGCTATTTGAAATTGAAATGAAATTTGTTTGAATAAAATATGAAATTATGAATAAAATATTTATTATCATCAAACAAAAATCATAAACCGTTATACTCTATTTAGTCGATATTTATATGTTGTCTAATAGGTAATTCAGGAAAAGATAGTATAACATCAGACAGCATACGACTTATTTTGTTAAGTTAGTGCATATCAGACGACACGTATCTGTGGTCTGGTGTGCAATAAGATGAAGTCGAATTTAACGACAGACAAATAAGCTTTCAAACAACAGAGCATATCTGTCCTATGATGCATTTTTTGGCATAGTGATTGTTTACACACATATAGGAAATAAAATGGATCATAATTTTTAATTCTCAACTGCTAGTTTAGATATAGCAACGGTCTTCCAAACTCACCGCCAATGCAATCACTTCTACTTCTACCTCTCTCACCATCGCTTCTAGCTTAATGTCAGCTTTATCCCTGGTGGCTATTATCAGGCCATCATACGTCCATGAAGAGCCTATAGCCATTATGGCACTAGTGATTGTTGTGGATCTCCCTAGAAAGCTTACTCTATGCATTTCAATAGGTGGCGTAACAGTTCTCGACAACCTACTTGACTCTTCTCCATCTCACTTAACCGATGGATATCTCCATAGGATCTACGAGTGACAATAGAACCCGGATGATGATGTTAGATTTCCACAGCCTTTCAAATAGGCACATAATTCACAATTGACTACACAACCTGTAGCAGATTCATGTTTCTTTCTAGCGTAGTTCCGTCATTCTATCCATCCTTGTGTCATGTCCTTCAACTGCTACAAATCGCTCCATTCCAGCTGAATCAAAATGTGTTTGCAAGTTTGTTAAGGTTATACATACTCTTCGTTAAATGCCTTGGACATTAGCTAGAATTGGAAAAGATCCAATATTTATACCACTAAGTGATGACCTACCAATAGTTCATATATTTTCTTTGAAGTGCATCGCTCCTACCATGTTATCAACTTACACAACTAGAGGAGCGAATTCAAAGGTATGTATTTCTTTATAGTCCACCTTATCTATAACGATCGCCTTTTCGACCCACGAATGACGACAATAATACATCCATGGTATTAACGTGCCAGGCACCCAAGCGCTGGAAAGACAAAATGTTAGGGTAAAAGAAAAAGAAGAAAAGAAAAGGAACAAGGGAAAAGAGAACAAAAACATCAGAATCTCACAGCGGAAAGATAATATATAATATTTCAATAAATATTTATGAAAAGAACATTTTAATATCTATACAATAATCAAAGCAAACTAAACTATCATCAGCCCCGATAGTTATAACACTTGTCCTTACAATTGCTGATAAATATAAATAAAGCAATGTAGCGGAAAATGAAAAAACCTTAGTATGTAATTATCCAGCTTCACTCCAAGAGCTCCAATGAACATCAATGAAATTTGAAAATATACATGGAGTTGATCCGAGCATTATAAGAAAAATAACACCTTGATTATTCTGGTAAACCAGCATGATAAACTCAAGTCATTTGGATTATTTAATGTTATAAAACTTTTTTTTAGGTAAAAGTATCTCATAAGACTATGCCGTAAATAAATATAGACATGTTTTTATCTTATGACAACCAAACCATTTCCATTAGCAACTCCAATGATATTATAATAATGTCTAGGGTGTTAAATATAAATATATACATAGCTGAAATGGTTACAATGGTTACATTTAACAACGTATTTAGTTATACAAACAAAACCTCTAAGGCATGTTCGTATAAATGAATTTTCCACGGAGACGCCTCCATCTTTAAATCTAAAGCGGATCTCCTATGACAAGGATCAGAAGATTATCTTTCCCAGCACCGTATATCTCTAGATAAAATATATACCATAAGAAAAACACAACTGGCCCACACTTGAACATGTAAACAAGGACCACATGGAACAAAGTATCAACAACTCCCCGCGCACAACATATCAATAAGCATACTCTAGATAACTGCGTTGATGTACCCCTCTGGGTTGGCTACCTGGATTGTGCGGTTTACTCTATGTTTAGTTATTTTTCAATGTCGGGGCTACGTTCGGCATCTTCACGCGAGTCTTCAAGACTCGATCAAATATTGAGTCCCAAATGGATTCAATCATCTTAGCAGAATTTGGTATCACACATGGATTCCATCATTCCATTTTCAAAACATAGAATCTGTATCTCGATCTTGAAGTGGTTTTCGATAAGTAGAACATTTAACGATATCGGTGTCTTCAAGACTGAATTGATGAGTTTGGTCTTATTCTACAGTAATGTGAACGATCGCATAAGGGAACTAATTTCTGTATACTTTCTATAAGCAAGTAATCATATATGCACTATCAAGTCATCCGAAGTATGATCAAGTCACATAAACGAATTTTAACTCCTTTTAAATCAATTTATCCTTTATTGATTTAAAACTCATTCATTTAGTAAAACACATTTTTATCACAAGAATCTTCTTTTATAAATCAAAAGTTCCTTTATTGATCGATACCTATTAATCAATTAAAACTTCATTCATAAACTTGTATATATGTATATTTATAATTTCTCTTTACAAAAGATATATTTATTTTCTACTATTTCATTATTTACTTTTACTCTTTTCAATACTACTTATCTCAACAGTATGAGTATATTCACAAATCACTTAACAAGTTTTACTTACTTTAAAATATAATCAAAGGGGTTAAAAACAAATGTTAAAAAACATTATTAGTATAAACTCCTTCTCTTTTATAAATTAAACATATAACATTTTCTATCTTTTTATTAAATATTTCAATACTTGCTATTATCTTTATAAATCCCATTATTTAAGTTCTAACTATACTTATAATATTTTCCCACTTTAAAATATAATTCAATGGTTTAAAAACAAATGTCACTAAAACATTGTTTATAATAACCCAAAACATTTCACTCTTAAGCATTTCCTTTAAAACTTGCCTTTATGGGTTTAATTGCATTTAAGAGTTAAAGACAATTGTAACTTAAACATTTGTCACAACAAACCCAATTCTATTTCATGTTTTAAAAACATTTCTCTTTCAAGCCCTCTTTTTAAAGATTTTATATATGTAAGGGTTTAATACAATTATTGTTTAAAACATTGTCATAAGAAACCTAAAACCATTTATTTATAGTTATCTACTAAATATTCATTAGTAAATATCTAATTATAATCCTAAGTATAAATAATAATAAGGGTTAAAAACAACTGTTACTAAAACATTGTTGATTACAGCCCAAAACCATTTCCATAATTATCTTAAACTTAAAAAACATATATTTTAAAGACCAAAGCATGTCAATGCTCATTAGGTAAGATAATACACTTTTAGTTAGTACCATAAAGCCATTTATATTAACTCTAGTGTTAAAACCCAAACTTCCTTTATTAAATTTATAAAATACTTAATTTAATATTTAAAACTTATATATAATATACAAATACTTTTAAAATATTTATTGATATGTTAAAACACTTTTAAAACTACTTAAAATATATAATAATTATTTATATAGGATGTTATGTTATATAAACTTCTATTTACTTCGACAAAATGTTTAACAAATTTTCTAAAAACTATGTATATTTACTATTACTTTAAAAACTATTATATACTTTGAAATAATTTAAAAAAAAACATTATTTACTTTAACATACTTTTAAAACTATTATTTACTTTGAAATACTTTTAAAACTACTTTATACTTAGAAATACATTAAAATTATTATGTTAAATATTATTTAAAAATACTCATTTCATAATTTATTTAAAATCCATAAAAACATTTTTTATGTTATAAAATCCTTTATTTTGAAATTAGGAAATAATTATAAAACATTTTTAAACTTCAAAACTTCTTTTAAAAGGTTTAGGAAAATATATAAAATCAAATTCCTTTATTCTTAACCAAAATAAAGATTTTCGACAGCCCGTTTGTTCTTCAATATATATAACTTTCCAAAACTATCCATTAATGTCCAACATGCCAAAATACGTGTAAAATAACCCAATACATATATTACCTCAATATATCACAATTTATACAATTTAATACAATTTCAATTATCAAGGATTTCAACACACGTTTATAATGACTATAGCTTGAAACATTCACAATACAATTTCCAATCGAATTAAATAACAATATCAAACATGTAAACAAGTCTAGACCATGATACATATCATAAAGGATTTAAAAGAGAGATTACGCTATAAATGTTGTTGTCGTTTGCTTTTATAAGCAGCGTGGAGTTCAAAAAGATAGTAACTTGCATTGTTATCAATTTTAATTATGTTTTTCACAACAAACAATTATCATAGCAACACAAATAACTAGTGAGAAAATTTCACCTAAGCTTTAGCTGACGCTTATGCGTTTCTAATTTGTTCAAAATCGAACGCCGTTCGATTTCGAATAAAATTCCTATAAGCTCTGAATTCGACAAATCCAACTCCAATGCATAGATATCATCGCTACGAGTTCAATACAACTAAGCGCATCCAGATCTGACTTTGTATGGACAAGATACGAATTAATGAACATTTGAGATTATTAAATTTATTAATTAACTTAATTAATTAGATTTTGAAACTTTAATTACCTTCGTCATTCAAAAACCCCTGGACGCCAAGATAACAAACCCAAGTTGTGAATCCTTCATCATCATGTCGCCTCCTCGTGCCTCATGCTGCCGCCGCTTTCTACCAGGTGGAAGCCCCATCCAAGACGAACTCACTAACCTTAGCACCACCTTCCCTCGATGACCAAAGCACGCTGCCAAACTAAAAAGGCTGCTGACATTCAACTGTGATTTTCGGTCGCTACGCGTCCAGACGGCATAATCCAACCGTCCATCCTCTTCACTATGTCGTGTCGCACATTTCCCTATTTAAGGTCGAGGCTCGAAAATGCCTCTCGTGGCCATGATCAACGTGGATCTTTGGATTAGGAGAATAACGAATGGCGGCTAGGGATTAGGGATCTGATTTAAGCAAAAAGAATGGGCTTGGGTCCCTGTATAGATAATTTTTAAAACACTATTCGCATCAAAATAGTTCGTACTCCAAATGAGGCATGCTGCCTGACGTTCTATATAAAATACCCTCATTCTGAACACAATGGTACTAGTATAAAAGCCTAATTCCGTCATATATAGAAGTTAGCTTTCAAAATTAAATGATATTATATTTAAATTCCTAAAATTAATTTCTATTTGTTTCGAGCTCGCACGACCACGCAGTACGTATGATCGTCATGAAACTCGTTTGCCTACAATAATACATTATCCCGGATCCAATGACACTAGTTTTGCCAAAATCCAAGATAGTGTCCTGGAGTGATAATTTTACACGTTGATTAAAACAAATTATTATTAATAAAAATTAACAACTTTTAATTTTAAATTAAAAGTTTATTATTACCGTTATTATTTAAAATGAATTTAAATAAGCTTTTGGAGTCATTTTAAATTCATTTTAAATCCAAGTTTTAATTATTTAAATATTTCCACTGTTTGATTATTTATTGTTCAAAAATCCTAGTCGTTAAATTCTTTCCTCCTTAAAAGAATTTCGTCCCCGAATGTCCCAAAGGAAGAATAATGTAACCAAAACCTTTAGCTTTTAAAACTAATTTACTAAAATGAGTTAATAGCTTTTAAAATCTAATTAGTTACAGAAATTTTTGCAGCATCTCCTTTGAGAAGCTCGATCCGAAAAACCCAAAACTTGCCACAGTGGCTCAGACCAACAAAAGAAAACAAAAGCCCAAAAGCGGCTTTCCATAATTGGAGCATAAAACCATCAAACAACAACATAAACATGCACATATTGATTGAGCAATCAAACTCTACACATGAAACCAAAAGCATTAAAGTAGCATTCGCTTTCATGAACCTAAAACTCAGTCACAGTTGATATACAACCAAAAAACTTGCATTTTCTAATGTAAAAAGCGCGTCAATTATGTTAAAGCAAATATGATGTACCTGTGTCATTCTCACACAATATCAAAGCCGATCACTCGCTCGATCGCACAAATTTCACTTTCGAACTAGCATCGCTCACTCATCCTAGTGCGGACTCCAAACAAGTTCCTTGATTAGAAACATTTGTTCTCCTTGCATAGCCATAGATTATGATAGAAAGCTTCAGAACAAATCAAAAATTCATATCTAGTGTTTGCTTTCGAGAATCGAGTGAAAAATCCTAGGTCGGACAGATGTAATTCACCTCGAAATCGTGTACTCAAATCTGAATCAAAACAGTTATGCAAATGAAATGACCTATGTATAACTTACGTATTTATACCACTTGATTTCTTTATTATACCAATAACTTCTTAATTGAAATTCATTATAAATTCCATTTACTTACACAAATATTGTCTTATTGATTAATATTATTCACATAAACTGTTTCTCATTTAGTATTAAAATCATTAATGTCTCACTTCTTAAAACATTACTTATGTTTATCCACATTTCAAATCACTTTTATTCTCACATATTGTATTTCTCATGTAATACTAAATTTATTTGCAAAACATTCCATAAAACATTTACTTGGGTTTATAAACATTATGTAAATATTTATTTATTTATTTTACCTTTTATTGATAAAATATTACTCAATTTCATTATTTACTTCAAAAAACCTACAACTTTGTTTATATAATAATTCATTACCTAAAGTTCATATTTGTTTATCCAAATAGTTCATTTTTTACTACTCAAATTATTTATAACACATTTCATAAAAATGTCAACAAAGTTTAAAAACATTTATATAACAATTTAACTTTATTCATAAGCATATCAAGACTTAAGTTTATAATTGATAATATATATTACATCCAAAGAGCACATACAAAACTATCTTATTCTTTTTTTAATCGTGGATATTCAATAAATTTAAAATCTCTTTAACTTGCTAAAATTCCAGTGTAGGTCCAAGATAAATCTGGATCTTATTAATGAGTTAACCTTTAGAATTCTTCATCTATCGGTTTAGGTAAGTAGCTAGGAAGAGTCGGACTTTGGTACCCGAAATCATGACTAGAGTCTACTTTCTTTAGACAACCCTTGGGTAAAGACATGTTAGTTGGCCCATAACATCAAATGTTCTACCAAACAAAGTTGCTAACAATTTTTAAACTTGTTTTACTTATTGTAATTTAAACTAAGCGTTATAGAAATACAACCGTTATAATTGTACAAAACTACTCAATTTCAATTTCCAATAGTAATTTGAAACTTTTTGGCTGTCCAAGATAGTCGAAAATTTCATTTTATTTCAATAATTAGAAATTACCAATCAACTCATTAAATAGGATGCACAGTTAACCTATCCAAATGCATATGATACATGTGTCCATAGTATATCTCAACCAAAAACTTAAGAACCAAATACCGGAATTCATTTCAAAATAATATATACTTATAATCCTTGTATATCAAATCACACTTTCAAAATGTAAATCGAAATATGTTTTACCGAAACAACTTTGTAATATGACTATTATAGTAGCATCCTCCACTTTGAAACTCGAAAATAAACGCCAATTATGCTGCAATCATCACCAGAATCATTTTCCAGGGACGGAAGTGAGTCCAGTACTTCTAATTCGTGTCTTTCGGACTTAACCCAAAATCATTTCCAAAATGGTATCGGATACTTCGTAAATATTACTAAGTAGTATGATATCAATTTCATAAACCAATTTCCCAAATATTTATTTTCAAATGATACTAGTATTATTTTTCCAAAATATCAGAAAACCAATTTCTAAAACATCGAGATTTAAGTTCTTAAATTCTCAATTTAAATCCCTTTATACTTATAAACTATACTTTATAAACCATATTTATATATGTATCACTTAAGTAATAAAACTATTACATAAGGTATTTATCTTTAAATATCTCACTATTCCTTAAGACTATAATAAATAACTTTTATTAAAATTAATCTTTTTCAACCCAACATCTTAATCGAATGTCTTACTAACAAATGTGAAATTTAATTCACAAGATGTTCATTTTAATGTTTCCTTACATTACAATCTATCCATCCTAAGTTTTATAATGGCAAATTATTTATAAATTGATTAAACACAATTCAAAAATCAACAACCAATAGTCAATGCTCATAAACTGGTTGGGCACAACTAATTAAACAACAAATGATAATAATTGAATATTATCATTTCCTAACAATCAAACATCTCATAAATAATTATATTAGTTTATTAAAAATTATTCTTTTATATATAAAATATAATCTTACATAAAATTATTTCAACCACCAATTCCAAAAACAATATTGTGTCTGTTAGCCCTATTTAAGTATTTAGAAATCTCTATCGATAACATGGCGTCCATGTACCGATCGGAATTCATAAATCACTCAGCAAGCCAATTGGTACAATATAAAACATTTTTATAACACTAACAAATAAGTGCTCTTATATATATAATACGCTCAATTCATAAAAAGGAATTCCATTACCCTATATCTTAATGAGTTATACCCTCACAAAGCCAAGGTCCTTGCTTAATCTTCAACTCTAATACCACGATGTAACAATTGTCTATTCGACCCCGAATGTCGATACTAATACATCCACGATATTCACGTACCAAGCACCCAAGCGCCGCAAAGACATAACGTTAGGGTAATAGAAAATGAAGAAACAAAAAGGAACAAGGAAGAAGAGAACAAAAATATAAGAATCTCACAGCAGAAAGGTAACATATAATATCTCAATAGATCTTCAAAAGGACATTTTCATATCTATATAATAATTAGAGTAAACTAACCTATCATCAGCCTGGATAGTTATAATGACATGTCCTTACAATTGCTTATAAATTTAAACAAGTAATGCAACGAAAAAAGAAATTATTCGATAGGTAATCATCTAGCTCCTCTCCAAAAGCTCCAATGAACATCAATGAAATCTAAAAGTACACACGGGGCTGACCCGAGTGTTATAAGGAAAATAACAACCGAATCAGTTTGGTAAACTAGCATGAGAAACTCAAGTTATTTGGATTATTTAATGTTATAAAGCCTTTTAAAAAAAATCAAAGTGTCTCGTAAGACAACGTTGCAAATAAACACAGACGGGTTTTTACCTTACGATAACCAAACCATTTCCATTAGCAACTTGTAACGACCCGTAATTTTGGTCGTCTTGAGTTTTGAATACTAGTTTTTAATATACAATAATACGATTTTTTAATCAAAATAAATCCCTGTTAATTGACAATTAGTAATAATATATAGTTTTAACCAAGATAATATTTTAAATATCCATATTTTTATTTATAAAATAGGAAATTTATTTAATTGGAATTTCTCATATATATATATATTCAGGACAATATAGCATATATATAAATTGGAAACAAATTCATAGCAAATAAATGTAGATCAATAAGAATGATATATTACAAATAGAAATGATTTTGGTTATGAACAATATAATGTGTTATAAATAGAAAGAGTTTTAAAAATTGGATTTCCTTATCTATGTGTAAACTAAAAACTAATTCAAAAAATAAATATATAAATGAGGAAGATGTGTGTGTGTGTGTAAGTTAAAAAAAAGAAGATATAGAATTTATAAACAATATAAATGGTATATCGAAAATAATATATATATATATTGAAAATAAAAGAAGAAAATATATGATGATAGAGAAAATTTATAAAATCATTTCAAAAAGAAAATCTTTCACAAAGCATGTTTTAACAAAAATTTTATTCATACATTTAAAATAAAATAGCAATTTTTTAATTCTTTTAAGCTATGTATTTTAAATATAAAGATAGATATGAATATGAAGACTTAAATTGTTCATTTAAAAACCACTTCATCTCTTGTTTTCGAAACACACACACACACAGGAAAAGCATATTAAAATCAAAAGAGAGTTTAACTAAGTAAATAACAAAATTAAAAAAAAGAGGAGTAAACAAGTAAAAATGAAAATAAATATAAACATATGTCGTTGCTTGGTCAAAAAGAGAAAGAAAAGAAGAAGAAAAACAAAACAAAAAGCATTGTCTGTCCTAGTAGAGGAAAAACCAAAATATACATTTTAACTTCTTTTTAATTCAATAATATATCACCACAAATTCTATTTCAATCCATCAACCCATCAAAATTCTTGTATAGCATATCAATTCCCTGGAGCCCAAAAACTATTCAATTGCATACTATTCCACATCTAGACTTGTAAAAATATATGCATGCAGGCTTATATATGTGTGTTAGCGGGAGATTTTCAAAATAATGTAAAAAAAGTAAATAACAAAGCTCTGTATCAAAACGAAAATAACAAAACACAGTCAAAAGAAAAGAAAAAAAAAGAAGCACCTTGCTCTTTCAATCTAAAGCAAAAGCAATAATTTTCAAGTTCAGATCATTACACAAAAGATTCGGGTGGAAGATTTCAAGAATCAAACAATGATCAAGGTGAGAATTTTTATTTAGAATGTACGAAGGTGTTTTTCTATACTCTTTAAAATGTTAACAGAGCTTTTAAAATCTTATATATGCTTTAACTTCAAAAATCAATATCTCTCCCCTCGATTTGAAATTGAGAATGATGTAAACTAGTAACTCGTCTATTTTTGAGCATAGATTATGTTAAAAATAGTTCAAAGCTTGTTCATCTTATATATAGTGTGAATTCTCAAATTTATATTTGGTAAACCAAGTTTTGACAAATTTCAACATTTTTAAAACAGTGATTGATGTATATAATCATGATCGTTATGTGAAGATACGATTTTTAGTGCAAGTTTCATGATTTTTAATGGTCTATGTTGTGAGAAATTTGAAGGTGATCAATTTTTGTTAAAAAATAAATTTCGGCGATCTAGTCGTCGAGGGAAGGAATGGTCGATTCGAGGAGGAGCAGAGGGTCATGGATGGGGGCTCCATGGTGACCGAATTGTGATTTTTGCCTTGGATTGGGATAGAGTGATGTTTTTAGGGTTTAAGGGAATTTCATAGTTCGGGTTCGGTTTCTTCATCATGGCGAAGAAAGGTGGCACCAAAATTTGCAGCACCTGGCATGCGGGTGTTGTATGGAGTGGCGGTCGTGTTAGTGGAGGTAGCAGGTGCTATCGTGGTCGGAGGCAATAAGAAAGGGAGATTATGCCTCGTCTTCTCCTTTTTTTATGCCTAGACGTGTTGGAATTTTCGCAGGGACGGTCGATTTTATGTTTTGGGCATGGTGGTGTATGCACGATGGTGGCATGGGGTTGTAGGAGTGATAGGCGATGGGTGAACGTATTTGAGTTGGTGGTTGGGCAGGCGGACCTCGCATGCACGTGTAGCGTATCGCTCGCGTCAGACTGTTCCAGATGGGAATTGTGATCATATTCTTGTTGAAGGGTTGTCGAAGGGTGGGCTAGGGTCTCGAGTCTTGGGAGATGGTTTTGGGCGTGTGACCGATGAAGGCAGCCAAGTAGATCGAGTAAGATTTGGTCTTGGAGTTCTTGTTTCGCTAGAAACTGGAAAAGGAAGGAGGAAAAGGGAGAGAGGAACGAATATATATATATGTATGTATGTATGTATGTAAAATAAAAAAAGAGTGGCTTCGATCTAAAGAAAAGATGAAGGGGAAGTTTCTTTTTAAATTAAAATGTTAGGTTTTATTTTATATTTGTAAATTTTGAAATACTATAAGCTCGCCTATAAGAAGCCCGATTATCGTGATTCTTTTTGCGACGGTATCGTATCGTTCGATGCTATGAAGTTTGTTGTAAGTTTTGACTAAGCGATAAATTACGATATTTTAAAACAGTCAAGTTTTAATATAAAATGTTAAATTACATATATATTTTGTAAACTTTAAAATGTCATAACTAATGCATACGAATTCTGATTGAAGCGAAATTCATTGCGATGGGTTCGTATCGACAAACACTATATCATCATATGAATTGTTGTTGAGTTTGAATAAGTGAAAATTTATGGCATATTTAAACGGATAGAAAGTTAATCACCCGATTTAAAACAAA
Organism: Allium cepa; assembly: GCA_030765085.1. Lineage (NCBI taxonomy): Eukaryota > Viridiplantae > Streptophyta > Magnoliopsida > Asparagales > Amaryllidaceae > Allium > Allium cepa. The sequence goes on along the minus strand of CM060941.1, from coordinate 505,483,052 downwards.
TATCATCGTTTAAATTTATGTGACCTGTCTACCGAAGTTATTTGTCCAGATAAAAATAATGATGAGCTAATGTAAGTTAATTATGATGTTTTTACATCTGTTTTAGTGGAATAAAACACCATTTCACTAATTGTATTAAATCGGACCCTACTGGCAGAATAAATCACCGTTTTGCCATTATTACTGAATATATGTGTTTTGGACATTTACTAGCAGAAATAAAACCCTATTCTGTTATTATAATTGTACGGACATCTATTTATTATCCTGATAATTATATTGGGCAATATGATGTTGAATTGATTGTGACGACGCGATTTTTCGTTGCTCGAAAACCGACATCAATACGTCCACTGTATCAACTACCGAGCAATCGAAGGCCAGAAAACCGTACCGTTATGGTTAAAGAAAAAGAAAAGGATAGAAGAAAAGAGAAAAAAAGAAGAAACAGAAAACAATATCAGAATCTCACAATCGCAGCGGAACAACATATAATAAATAAATGAATAATCTTTAAACAAAGAACTATATCAGTTATTACATTACATCATATTACATTACATTACATCATCAGAGTGTACAACAACAAACAACAACAAACAACGGAAAAGAAATACTATATACTAGTGAATACGCCATGTCATCCAGCTTGCCTCCAGCAACTCCTGGATTCTAGAATATCCTGATAACCTAAGTCTTGACTGCCCATGTGGAAATTGGTGAGCACCCAGAGTTTAGGAAGGAAAACAATAAACTCTGAGTCAGTCATGTGACTGGTGTGAGAACTAAAACAGTTTATTTTTAAAACGAAGTAGAGGAATATTTTAAAATAGATTCGCAATGCTTTTTATAAAATGAGACTACCATAAGGCCTCCCGCACACACACACAATGCAAAGCAGAATCAGAGGAGATTTCTCCTTATGATAGTCAAAGATGTTTGATACCCATAAAAAGAAACATTTGATATTATTACTAGTGCATAGTGTAGGAAAAATCATTTCGAAAATAAAGATATAAATCTTAGCCAGCATAGGCATTTCGCACTTATGCCCAAACAGTGGTGACCACCATAAGTGAATGATAGGTTCTACAACTAAAACCGTACAAGATCGTATTGTTTCTTTAGATTTCCAACAAATGGTCAGGCCAAGGAACTTCCCATTGCCACATGGAAACGCCTCTGGAATGACGTCTCGAGAACCTAACCGGATCTCTGCCAACACAAGGCTGGGTTACCCCTAACTAGGTAACTACTGACACGAATAAGCCATCCCCCGATCGTAACCGATCTATTTCCGAGGATCCTCGATTTCCAACAACCACAAAGCAATAAATTTGCAGCAACAACATAGGTTATGTATCTGGGCTCCATACCATGATACCACCTCTATCCAGAAGGAATGACATACACTAAAGGGGCGCTACCCCCTAATAACCTTGCCGCATCCTTCCTGTTTTAACCATTTCCGGGGTGTGAGGTCCGACGAAGTCTCGTCCACAAAGCCACGCTTTATACAAAATCTGTGCTTTTATCATCAAATGCTCAACAGCACTTCGTATGCCACATTACCAATTTGGGAATGTATCACTAGTAACCATCAACTACATAACCTTTAAGGGTGTTAAGCTAAGAGAATAAATTCTCCGCCACCAACGGAAATATATTTGATAGAAACCAGCTTTACATCTCAAATTGTAATGTCAGACACACATTCATACAAGTTCGTTCCGGGATCGAACGGAACCAAAGGCACTTCCAAAGAAGTCCTTGCAATCCGGATATTCACTAATCACGACCGGACTTCCCATCACAAAGGGTAATAAATTTCTATATCAGGGATCAGCCGATGCAGAAACATTCGACGGTAATCCTTCCGTTTTCACAAATATCCGGTCTTCAACACCGGTCATCAAATGCAATCCATAACGACGTATCACATATTCAGAATGGGTTATACGACCCCAAGGTCCTTTCCCGGCTAACCCGAATAGTGAGCGCTTATTTTAAAAATAAGTGTGGCATTCAAATTCAAGCAAATCACAACAAATACCTATTTAAAGGTAAATATTGATAGTCGGATTATTTAACTATCAATAGGCGTGTTCAACATCACCAGATTCCAAATAATTTCCTAAATTATTTACTTTCCAAAAATATCTTTACAAGATATATAATTTCCACACTCAACCATTTGAAAACAATTTCAAATAACTTTTCACCTTTACCACTTTTGAAAACAAATTTCAATCATTTTCCTTACGCGAAAATACTTTCATTTCAAAATGGTTCATTTAAACCAATTAAATAAATCCATACCGATTTACTTTATATTTACGTTCCAAATCCGTAAATTTATTCCCACACTTCAAAAATAAATCAATGTTTATTTTTAAATAAATTTCCCTTTCTTTTATAAATTTCATAGTGAATTTACAATTTCCAAATATCTATGAATATACGATTTCCAAATTGATTTTTAATATTCATTTTCAACTTATCTTTAAAAGATAAAATCTCAAAACATTCACTTCATATTGGAAAACATTTCCATACTTATTTAATAACAAGTAATTCACAAATTCATTTATTTTCAACACTTGGAAAATATTCAATATACTTAAATCGAAATTAAGTATATATTTCATTCTTTAAAGAAAACGTGCGCTTAAACACATTTATTTGAGTCAAAACGAATGTTGCGTAAAACATCGTTACGACGACCCAAAATCGCTAGTATAGGGATTCGAAATTAAGATAGATATATAAATCCCAATACTATATAAAATATTTCATTTCAGAAATCATTTACTATAACAACAGTGTTATAGTCCACTATTTCCTTATTTCTCGAAAACGTCTATTTCAACAATAAATGTTGAAATCTATGGTTTCGATAGTTAATCCATTTTAAAACAACTTTAAAACAATTAACTTCATTTTATAATATCACTTCCCCAAAAACATGTCCATTTTCTTTAATAATATATTCACTGTCCAAAATCGTGAATATTACTCCCGATCCAAACTCTTTATTATGACCCATATTATACAAAAGATAATTCGCTATACAAAATCGCGAATATATCCCCTTTTATAAACTTCTATGTTTATTTCACCAAATTCAATTGATTTCGGATTTATAAACAACGTTTATAAATTCACACACATATATATATATATATATTCATTTCATAAAAACTTCAATTTATGAAAATCACTTTTATTTACCAATTCAATTTATAGCTCAATTTTATACCAAAAATCTAATTTATAAGTTAATTACTTATAATCTTTTATTTTTCGAAAATATATTTATTTTAAAATTTCACAATTTATAAATCTATAAATTTCATTCACTTATGAAATCCATTTATACTTCTTTTTAACACTTATAAAACTCGTTTTATAATTCCTATATTTTTAATTTATAAATATTAATTTTAGAAATCTTTTATATACACCGTTTATAATAATTCAAAAATCTCAATTTAAATAAACCAATCCTTTTAATAATTTACAAAACGTTATTTAAAACTTATATAACTCCAAAATTATACTTAAATATAATTTTCCAAAAAATACATCTTTTTAACAATAAAATTATAATGTTTATTTATTTTGACAATTCAAAATTTAATAAAACGTATACTTTCAAAAATCACTTTAAAATTCTTTTGAGAATAAAAAATCGTTATTTTAAACCTTCAAAAATGGATCCCATGATGCAACAGCACCAAATAGTCAATCACGACATCAAAATATCATATATCAATATGATAATCAACAAATATCACAATATCTGTAATCAAATAAATATTTGTGAGGAATCCAGTTGGATCCCTCCAACCTGTTTCCTTGCATCCACAGATGTTAGCGCAATACCAATTCCGTTCCAATACGGAATATCGCGGTATGTGGGATTTATAAAAAATTTATCCGCTTAATAGGCGGCGCAATAGGGTCTCATCCGCTATATAATGCGGGAAAATCAACTCCAAGTACATAAATAATACCAATTCCAATCAAAATGGAATTATCGCGGTATATGTTTTTAATAAATAACCTCCGCTTACTAACGGCATATAATGTCTATTTCAACAATCAACAGATAATAATTTATCATTCAGGCATACAATCAATAATTTTAAATCTAACTATTTAAAATTTGAATCGAAACTATTCGATTGAGTGAGAAGTTCTCACCTCGATTCCAATTTCGGTTTCAGCGTTTTATTTCGAATAAAATTAAACGTGCGTTTAATTTTACCTGAAATTTACACTATATCCAAACGACTCCAAACCAGCTCCATTGCGTAGTGCTCATCCATACGAAGCCAACGTAACTTGTTTCGTAATTTTTCGACCTCGTATGACAAAGTTATGTCATTTCAAAGTTTATACAAATTAATAAAATTCAATTTACACTTTCATTTTATATTTTTATACCCTTTAGCTAATCCAAGCCGTCCATTTTCTACTGCAGATCCAAGCCCTTGCACGCATCATCTTCCTAATGTCCAGGTTCAACACGGGCAAGAAACTCATCCAAACCGAAATTAGGGTTTGTCACCACGGCCTCCACGAGCATCGAGAGTTCATCAAACCACCACCACACGAACCACCATTCAAAGCTCCACCTTCAGCTACAACCTCATAGAACTCGGCCTCCCCTATGTCTAAAATTCCATGCACGAAAACGTGGCCTTTATCACCATTTTGACGTCGATCCACCGCTTTGATTTTGATCGTACCCGTTGATTTTGTAGTTCGTGATGTGTTCTACAATATTGTAGTTGAGAATTTGTTGAATTAACGTGTAGATTTGAAGAATTTGAGGGAGGAAGGAGAATCATTTTCGGCCATTGGTATAGATAGCGGCGGCTGGCTTTGTTTCTAGGGTAAGGTTTTCAGTTTGGATGCAAATGAAAATAGTTAGGTCCTTTTATAAAAAAATAGCCAAAACACTATTCATCGAAAATTTTCCGAACTCCAAATGAAGCGTGCGGGTTGGCGTTTCTAAGGTTTACCCCGCGTTCCAAACACAATGGAATAGGTTTTGGTAGCTAATTTGATCATCTGTGCGAGTTACGGCAATAAACGATCCAATTTAAAATTGAAACGGTTAATCAAATTTTTAGGCGTTTTAGCTTGTCCCGGACAAACGGTAAATCCGATTGACACGAAATTTGAAACCTTACAATAATATCACATTACGGATCCGATGAAACTAGTTTCGTCGAAATACGAGACTGTTTGAAAAATGGCTATTTTAACTCGTCAATTAAATATTAAAACAATTTCGATGCATTTCGAGCTGCCACGGTCAAACGAAAACTCTGATTGCTACGAAAATTGAAATCCGATAATAACAAACTATTACGGATCCAATGGAGCTAGTTTCGTCCAATTCTGAGACTGTTCGAAAATTGGCTATTTTTCAGTCGATAATTAAATATTAAAATATTCAGTTTTCCCAAATTAACTTTAAATTCAATTTTAAAAGTTTTATAACATCACTATAACTCCAATATGATATAATAAAATTTTACAAATCATTTTTAATCATATTTAAACCCAATTTTCAATTATTTCTGTATTTTCACATATTAAATTATCGATTTAATTATCCAATTAAATCCAATTATTCGAAATAAAATTTATTCGACTTATAAATTTCACTTATTAATATTTAAAATCAATTAAGTATTCAATTTTTAATTAACAAAAATTTTGGGTCGTTACAATCTTCCCCCCTTAAAAGAATTTCGCCCTCGAAATTACCAAATGTGACGATGCGATTTTTCGTTGCTCGAAAACCAAGTAAGAAAAAGTTACAGAATCCATTAACTTTCCAAAACAATAGTTAAACTTCTTACAAAATCTTTCATAAGTTTCCAAATCCAAACTTAGTTTTCAAAAATTTTCCAATTTTCTCAAAAATATTCTAACGCCTTAAATTTTCGGAAAAATTCGCCATAGTCTCCTTTACGCGGCTCGATCCGAAAAAAAATATGACAGTATACATATCACAAATATACATCTCATCAAGTGATGAGGCATCCCGCAGGGAAAAAAAGTGTAAAAGTACGATACTTAATCCGAGATATGTACCTTATTTATTATTAGCGAGCGTATACGGCTAATATAACGCGAAAGCGAGCTCCAAATGCGAAGCAAGCGCAATCCGCACCTACTAAACACTCAACAAACCATGAGAAACATGCATATATGAAAATAATATCAATATACAATATATAGTAACATAACAACTACATGTGCCAACATAGCAAATGCAACAAAAGCAACAAATGCAATCAAAACAACAATCCAACCATCATCCAACTATCATCCAACTAACCAAATAAATATTCATTCATATTCTCATTAATATTCAATGAATTGGTTTTCCAATTTAATCACATTTGATTTATTAACATTGGATTTACTAACATTCATTCATATTCATATTCAATTAGCAATCATTCACTAATTTATATTCAAGTTGGTTCATTTCCAAATCAAATTTCAATTCCATTTAAGGTTCACTTAACTTCCAATTTGATTTCAATTACTTTAGCTTTCAATTTCATTAACATTTAATGAGTTTATATACAATCATCCAACATTCATATAACACCCAATGTATATTCAACATAGCCAAAATATTAATTTTACATTACTTACATTCAATCTGGCTTAACATTCCATCCATTCACATTAGATTGATTAATATTCAATCCGTTTATTGATTCAATTGCAAATCCTTTTAACTATATAAAGTTGAATTTCATTTATATAACTCAAGTTCAAATTCTTAATGACTTCATTTCATTGATTCACTTATTAATTTACTTTGACACCAAAATCAACCTTATTCAACTTCACTTAAGTTATATTCCATTTCAACCATCATTTGTTTATTTTATTAATATCAACATCACTTAATAGGTTCAATAGTTGGTTCATTTTAACTTTTCACATTATCTAGATAAAGTTTCCAGAATTCAATCACCCGGTTTTTACTCCAAAACCATTTTGAAATTATAATCAACTCAAACCCAATTTCCTATGGAAGCAATCCATCACTTTAGAAACTCGAAAATGAATTCTAATGATGTGGCCATCATCATCAAGATTATTTTCCAGCGACCGAAGTAAGTTCAGTGCTTCCTCACTTCCACAAATTCATTTTAAAACAATTCTCATTCAAAAATATTACCTAAAATAATATTCAATCGTTTCCTTCAATACTTTGGAAAACATTTCAACCTTCCCAAGAGTTTTAAATCCCAAAACCCTTGTTTTCATTACATTTAAAACACTTTTCAAAATTCCCGGGATTAAATTACGGTTTAAATCAAATTTAGTTATTCTTCCTTTGGATAAATCATACTTGTAGTAGTTTATTTGGTTATAAACCCTTTCAAACTCTAAGTTCTTATATTTGATTATTTCATTAACAATCGAACATCCAAGGATATGTAATATTTGCAGAAAATTATTCCTTCTATATCAAAATATAATTTTCGGGCAAAATTATTTCATTTACTCGCTTTAAAACAATATCGTGTCAAATTGTTCTGTACAAGTGTTTAGAGATCCCTATCAACAACGTTAATTACTCGTATTGACCAGAATCCATATACCACCCAACAAACCAATCATCACAATATAAAACAATTTATATTCACTAACAAATACGCACTCGTATCTATTATTACACTCAAACTCATTCTAGAGTACTACTGACTCTATCTCTAATGAGTAATTCCCAACAGAGCCATGGTTGTCGCTTAACCGTATGCTCTGATACCAAACGTGACGACGCGATTTTTCGTCGCTTGAAAACCGACATCAATACGTCCACTATATCAACTGCCGAGCAATCGAAGGCCGGAAAACCGTACCGTTATGGTTAAAGAAAAAGAAAAAGATAGAAGAAAAGAAAAAAAAAGAAACAGAAAACAATATCAGAATCTCACAATCGCAGCGGAACAACATATAATAAATAAATGAACAATCTTTAAACAAGGAACTATATCAGTTATTACATTACATCATATTACATTACATTACATCATCAGAGTGTACAACAACAAACAACAACAAACAGCGGAAAAGAAATACTATATACTAGTGAATACGCCATGTCATCCAGCTTGCCTCCAGCAACTCCTGAATTCCAGAATATCCTGATAAACTAACTCTTGACTACCCGTGTGGAAATTGGTGGGCACACAGAGTTTAGGAAGGAAAACAATAAACTCCGAGTCATTCATGTGACTGGTGTGAGAACTAAAACAGTTTATTTTAAAACGAAGTAGAGGAATATTTTAAAATAGATTCCCAATGCTTTTTAGAAAATGAGACTACCATAAGGTCTCCTGCACACACACACAATGCAAACGCAGAATCGGAGGAGATTTCTCCTTATGATAGTAAAAAATGCTTGATACGCATTAAAAAGAAACATTTGATTATTACTAGTGCATAGTGTAGGAAAAATCATTTCGAAAATAAAGATATAAATCTTAGCCAGCATAGGCATTTCGCACTTATGCCTACTATAACTACCATCCAAACAGTGGTGACCACCATAAGTGAATGATAGGTTCTACAACTAAAACCATACAAGATCATTTTGTTTCTTTGGATTTCCAACAAATGGTCAGGCCAAGGAACTTCCCATTGCCACATGGAAACGCCTCTGGAATGACGTCCCGAGAACCTAACCGGATCTCTGCCAACACAAGGCCGGGTTACCCCTAACTGGGTAACTACTGACACGAATATGCCATCCCCCGATCGTAACCGATCTATATCTGAGGATCCTCGATTTCTAACAACCACAAAGCAATAAATTTGCAGCAACAACATAGGTTAAGTATCTGAGCTCCATACCATGATACCACCTCTGTCCAGAAGGAATGACATACACTAAAGGGGCGCTACCCCCTAATAACCTTGCCGCATCCTTCCTGTTTTGACCATTTCCGGGGTGTGAGGTCCGACGAAGTCTCGTCTACAAAGCCACGCTTTATACAAAAGCTGTGCTTTGATCATCAAATGCTCAACAGCACTTCGTATGCCACATTACCAATTTGGGAATGTATCACTAGTAACCATCAACTACATAACCTCTAAGGGTGTTAAGCTAAGAGAATAAATTCTCTGCCACCAACGGAAATATATTTGATAGAAACCAGCTTTACATCTCAAATTGTAATGTCAGATACACATCCATACAAGTCCGTTCCGGGATCGAACGGAACCGAAGGCACTTCCAAAGAAGTCCTTGCAATTCCGATATTCACTAATCACGACCGGACTTCCCATCACAAAGGGTAATAAATTTCTATATCAGGGATCAGCTGATGCAGAAACATTCGACGGTAATCCTTCCGTTTTCACAAATATTCGGTCTTCAACACCGGTCATCAAATGCAATCCATAACGACGTATCACATATTCGGAATGGGTTATACGACCCCAAGGTCCTTTCCCGGCTAACCCGAATAGTGAGCGCTTATTTTAAAAATAAGTGTGGCATTCAAATTCAAGAAAATCACAACAAATACATATTTAAAGGTAAATATTGATAGTCGGATTATTTAACTATCAATAGGCGTGTTCAACATCACCAGATTCCAAATAATTTCTCAAATTATTTACTTTCCAAAAATATATTTACAAGATATATAATTTCCACACTTCAACCATTTGAAAACAATTTCAAATCACTTTTCACCTTTACCACTTTTGAAAACAAATTTCAACCATTTTCCTTACGCGAAAATACTTTCATTTCAAAATGGTTCATTTAAACCAATTACATAAACCCATACCGATTTACTTTATATTTACGTTCCAAATCCGTAAATTTATTCCCACACTTCAAAAATAAATCAATGTTTATTTTTAAACAAATTTCCCTTTCTTTTATAAATTCCATAGTGAATTTACAATTCCCAAATATCTATGAATATACGATTTCCAAATCGATTTTTAATATTCATTTTCAATTTATCTTTAAAAGATAAAATCTCAAAACATTCACTTCATATTGGAAAACATTTTCATACTTATTTAATAATAAGTAATTCACAAATTCATTTATTTTCAACACTTGGAAAATATTCAATATACTTAAATCGAAATTAAGTATATATTTCATTCTTTAAAGAAAACGTGCGCTTAAACACATTTATTTGAGTCAAAACGAATGTTGCGTAAAACATCGTTACGACGACCCAAAATCACTAGTATAGGGATTCGAAATTAAGATAGATATATAAATCCCAATACTATATAAAACATTTCCTTTTGGAAATCATTTATTATAACAACAGTGTTATAGTCCACTATTTCCTTATTTCTCGAAAACGTCTATTTCAACAATAAATGTTGAAATCTATGGTTTCGATAGTTAATCCATTTTAAAACATCTTTAAAACAATTAACTTCATTTTATAATATCACCTCCCCAAAAACATGTCCATTTTCTTTAATAATATATTCACTGTCCAAAATCGTGAATATTACTCCCGGTCCAAACTCTTTATTATGGCCCACATTATACAAAAGATAATTCGCTATCCAAAATCACGAATATATCCCCTTTTATAAACTTCTATGTTTATTTCACCAAATTTAATTGATTGCGGATTTATAAACAACGTTTATAAATTCACATATATATATTCATTTCACAAAAACTTCAACTTATGAAAATCACTTTTATTTACCAATTCAATTTATAGCTCAATTTTATACCAAAAATCTAATTTATAAGTTAATTACTTATAATCTTTTATTTTACGAAAATCCATTTATTTTAAAATTTCACAATTTATAAATCTATAAATTTCATTCACTTATGAAATCCATTTATACTTCTTTTTAACACTTATAAAACTCGTTTTATAATTCCTATATTTTTAATTTATAAATATTAATTTTAGAAATCTTTTATATACACCGTTTATAATAATTCAAAAATCTCAATTTAAATAAACCAATCCTTTTAATAATTTACAAAACGTTATTTAAAACTTATATAACTCCAAAATTATACTTAAGTATAATTTACCAAAAAATACATCTTTTTAACAATAAAATTATAATGTTTATTTATTTTAACAATTCAAAATTTAATAAAACTTATACTTTCAAAAATCACTTTAAAATTCTTTTTAGAATCAAAAATCATTATTCTAAAACTCCAAAAATGGATCTGATGATGCAACAGCACCAAATAGTCAATCACGACATCCAAATATCATATATCAATATGATAATCAACAAATATCACAATATCTGTAATCAAATAAATATTTGTGAGGAATCCAGTTGGATCCCTCCAACCTGTTTCCCTGCATCCACAGATGTTAGCACAATATCAATTCCGTTCCAATACTGAATATCGCGGTATATGGGATTTATAAAAATATTATCCGCTTAATAGGCGGCGCAATAGGGTTTCATCCGCTATATAATGCGGGAAAATCAACTCCAAGTACATAAATAATACCAATTCCATTCAAAATGGAATTATCGCGGTATATGTTTTTAATAAATAACCTCCGCTTACTAACGGCGTATAATGTCTATTTCAACAATCAACAAATAATAATTTATCATTCGGGCATACAATCAATAATTTTAAATCTAACCATTTAAAATTTAAATCGAAACTATTCGATTGAGTGAGAAGTTCTCACCTCGATTCCAATTTCGGTTTCAGCGTTTTATTTCGAATAAAATTAAACGTGCGTTTAATTTTACCCGAAATTCACACTATCTCTAAACGACTCCAAACAAGCTCCATTTCGTAGTGCTCGTCCATACGAAGCCAACGCAACTTGTTTCGTAATTTTTCGACCTCGTATGACAAAGTTATGTCATTTCAAAGTTTATACAAATTAATAAAATTCAATTTACACTTTCATTTTATATTTTTATGCCCTTTAGCTAATCCAATCCATCCATTTTCAACTGCAGATCCAAGCCCTTGCACGCATCATCTTCCCAACGTCCAGGTTCAACACGCGCAAGAAACCCATCCAAACCGAAATTAGGGTTTATCACCACGGCCTCCACGAGTATCGAGAGTTCATCAAACCACCACCACACGAACCACCATTCAAAGCTCCACCTTCGGCTACAACCTCATAGAACTCGGCCTCCCCTATGTCTAAAATTCCGTGCACGAAAACGTGGCCTTTATCACCTTTTTGCCGTCGATCCACCGCTTTGATTTTGATCGTACCCGTTGATTTTGTAGTTCGTGATGTGTTCTACAATATTGTAGTTGAGAGTTTGTTGAATTAACGTGTGGATTTGAAGAATTTGAGGGTGGAAGGAGAATCATTTTCGGCCATTGGTATAGATAGTGGCGGATGGCTTTGTTTCTAGGGTTAGATTTTTAGTTTGGATGCAAATGAAAATAGTTAGATCCTTTTATAGAAAAATAGCCAAAACACTATTCATCGAAAATTTTCCGAACTCCAAACGAAGTATGCCGGTTGGCGTTTCTAAGGTTTACCCCGCATTCTGAATACAATGGAATAGGTTTCGGAAGCTAATTCGATCATCTGTGCGAGTTACGGCAATAAACGATCCAATTTAAAATTAAATCGATTAATCAAATTTCTAGGCATTTTAGCTTGCTCCGGACAAACGGTAAATCCGATTGATACGAAATTTGAAACCTTACAATAATATCACATTATGGATCCGATGAAATTGGTTTCGTCGAAATCCAAGACTGTTTGAAAAATGGCTATTTTAACTCGTCAATTAATATTAAAACAATTTCGATGCGTTTCGAGCTGCCACGATCAAACGAAAATTTCGATTGCTACGAAAATTTTAATCCGATAATAACAAACTATTACGGATCCAATGGAACTAGTTTCGTCCACTTCTGAGACTGTTCGAAAATTGGCTATTTTTCAGTCGATAATTAAATATTAAAATATTTAATTTTCCCAAATTAACTTTAAATTCAATTTTAAAAGTTCTATAACATCACTATAACTCCAATATGATATAATAAAATTTTACAAATCATTTTTAATCATATTTAAACCCAATTTTCAATTATTTATGTATTTTCACATATTAAATTATCAATTTAATTATCCAATTAAATCCAATTATTCGAAATAAAATTTATTCGACTTATAAATTTCACTTATTAATATTTAAAATCAATTAAGTATTCAATTTTTAATTAACAAAAATTCTGGGTCGTTACAATTATTGTATAGATAGATTGATATTCTGGATTGTTATGGAATGAATGGTAATTTGATTATATACCATTGAAATTAATATGTCTTTTTCCAATTTGGAAGTTGATTTTTGAACCAATTTTTTTTAAGGATGATTATTATTTGTTAATGACATTTTAAAGTGTTTAAGAGAATTTAATTATTTAAAATATTTAAAATGTTTAATGAATATTTAATTATAAATTAAAGTTATTTTATGGTTATTTATTTAAGAATATTTTATAATGATTTGTTTAAAAGTTAATTATTACTTAAGGATTAATTAATATTAAATAGTATTATTATTCCAAAGATAATTTGTTTAGATATTAAATATGTTTTAAAATTAATATATTATATAGAATTTTTTATAAAAGAGTATTTTACTTAATTAAAACTTGGAAAAATTATATTGAAACTTTATAAGTATTGTTTTAAGATAATTATTAAATAATGTTTTCAAAAAGTAATGGTATACTTCCATGGTGTAATTGGAGGCAGAGATTGCCTACAATTAAGTTTGGATTTTTCTAGGATAGAGAAGTAATCATCGAGCTATGAATCCATGGTTGATACCGTAGAGTACTTTCCAAATTTATTTAAAAGAGTTTTTAAATATTATTGAAGGAGAGGATTAGTGAATATACTTATCCCTGTAAGATAATTATATACTTTTTGATAAAGAGGTTTAATTTAATTAGATTTTAAATCAAATAAGGATAGTGATTTCGGTGGGAAATGGAATCTTTGGATGAATGATTGTTTATTTGATAGTTAAATAACCGACTATCAAATCTAGAACTAAACATAACATTGGAAATATCTAGGAAAAACACGGGAATTATAGGGTACAATTAACGGTCTATACTATACTGTACGTATAAACTCATTTTGTTCTTCTAGGACGATTATAAGGAAATCCTTCCACTAATGATTAAGAGACGATCTCCGATCTTACTTCCTTCTATTTATTTCCTAACGAACCGGGGTTGAGTTTACAAGGGCTGATCGCTACTAATCCTGAGGATTATTCCCTAAACGGATGTAGTAGGAATAGTGCATTCAGTTTCATTTAGACCCAGAACGGACTTATATGGATGAGTGTTATCAGTATATTGTCATTGAAAGATAATGAGCATTCCAAGTACAAATTCTTAAAAAGGTAATCGTAACCTCAAGTCTCATCAACCAGAATGATTAATAATCAGAGGAGATGCAGCAAGCTTAAATGGGTCACTCCCAATTAGGGTATGTTATCACCTTTCTAGATACTCTCAGATATTATTACTACGGTGCGTGGAAGAACTCGGTAAGGATGGGAACACTCAGGGTGATAGTATATTCGGCACTATCCAAGTTAGGGGTAGAACCGGTCTTGTATTAGGGGATCTTGATAAGGTCCTCGGTACATTTTTCTAGACATGTACTGTGATAGGTGGTACCCAGTGTCTAGTCATTGTATGGAATCCATTCTCCAATAAGCACCGTATAGCTTTGATTGTGTCCAGCTATGTTGAAATGTGAGATGCAAGCGTTTTAGCTATTTCTATGTTTTACTTTGGCCTGTAGACACTATTATAATATCACTGGATTTTCTATCAAAAAAAGGTTTTGGTTACCGTAAGGGAAAAACCCATCGTGTTTATATGTGACGTGGTCTTACGAGATATCTCTGATTTTAAAAGGACTTTGAATGTTAAAATGAGTAAAATTCCTTAAAATGAATAAAATTCCTTGTGTTCTAAATTCTTACGCTGGTTTTACTAGACTGACCGGGACATAGTTTTTCCTATATGCTTGGGTCAGACCAAGAATACTTCCAAGTTTAGCTGGAGGTATTGGAACTTCAAGGAAAGGAGCTGGAGGCCCAAAGAGGTGATTATATTCCGTTGCTTATAGTTATGTTTATCAGCAATTGTGAGGACATGGCGTAATAACTATCCCTGCTGTATAGTTTGGTGTACTCTGATTATTATCTGTTCTGTAAATATTATAGTTTTTTATGTAAAGATCTGTTCTATATTATATACTATTCGTTTCTGCTATGAGATTCTGTGTTTTTTGGTTTTCTTTCAATCTGCTTTCTGCTTTTTTCTTCTTCTTATTATCCATCTTTCAGTTCAATTTGGACTGGACAAGTGTGGCAAAGCATCGGTTCAAACTGTATGGAAAAGTGGGTAGTGACTTCGTGATATCAGAGCCTAGGTTGAGCGCTTACCTAGGCTTTGGTGGGGTTACTCATTAGAGATAGGGATAGCAGTACCCTATAATGAGTTTGAGTGTGTGTGTGTGTATATATATGAAAGCGCATATTTGTTAGTGATATAAAATGTTTCATTATGCTAATTGATCTGTCAAGTGGCATATGGATTCTGGTTAGTACGAATAGCTGACGTTATTGATAAAGATCTATAAACACTTGAACAAAGCCAATAGACATAATATTGATTTAAGAGGGTATTACTTAAGTAAAATTTTAAACGATAGTAATTTAAAAGAAGAGTTATTTGAAGTGCGTGCCTATATATACTCTTTAGCTTATGTTAATTCCTAAAACCTTAGGATCTCATTCTTTGGTTTCGTTAATTGATTGTAGAGAACTCCCATCGTGGTTAGAGGTGCACTTATGAAGATTAGGAGGAATGGTAATCAGGAATTGGTTAACCAAATTCTGAAGGATCTTGTCCAGCCATCAATATATGAGGAGGAGATAGAAGAGGAAAAGGAACCTATCGTGCAACCATCTCTTCATGAAGAGGAGCCCAAGATAGGAGTTGAAGATAAATTCGAGGAAGAAGAAGAGGAATTCGAGGAGGAGGAAGAGCATTTTGTAGCAGAAGAAGAGCCCGAATCCGAAAATGATGACGCTATCTTCAGGGAAATGGGCGAGATTGATAATGAGCCACTTGTAGATGGGGATAATCTTCAGAGGGAACCAAGCCCAGAGTTTGCATGGATTTCTGACAATGATGTTGAATCTAGGGAGATGGAGTGAACATTTCTTGAAACACAATTTCAATGCAAAACATTTCAAGACTTAAGTTTATAATTGATAATATATATTACATCCAAAGAGCACATACAAAACTATCTTATTCATTTTTTTTTAAACATGGATATTCAATAAATTTAAAATCTCTTTAACTTACTTATGACTAGAGGAACCACAGCACTATATTTATATAAATGTCACTTACTTATATAAAAATATTAAATAAGGTATTTATCTTTAAATATCTTACTATTCCTTAAGACTATAATAAACAACTTTGATTAAAAATAATTATTTTTAACCCAACATCTTAACCAAACGTCTAACTGACAAATTGTGAAATTAGTTCACAAGATGTTCGTTTTAATGTTTCCCTAAATTACAATCTACCTATTCTATGTTTTATAAAGGTAAATTATTTGTAAACTGGTTAAACACAATTCAAAAATCGACAACCAATAGCCAATGCTCGTAAACTAGTTGGGCATAACTAATCAAACGACAAATGATAATGAATATTATCATTTCCTAACAATTAAACACCTCATAAATAATTATATTAGTTTATCAAAAATTATTTTTTTTATATGTAATATATAATCCTACATAAAATTATTTTATTCACCAATTTTAAAAACAATACCGCGTCTGTTAGCACTTTTTACGTATTTAGAATTATGTATCGATAACATGCATCCCATGTACCGATCAAAATTCATAAATCGCTCAACAAGCCAATTAGTACAGTATAATACATTTTTGTAACACTAACAAATACACGCTCTTATATATATAATATGATCAACTCATAAAAAAGCATTCCATTATCCTATCCCTTAATGAGTTATACCCCATATAGCCATGGTTCTCACTTAACCTTCAGCTCTGTTACTACCATGTAACAATCGCCTTTTTGACCCTCGAATGTCGACACTAGTACATCCACGGTATTCACATGCCAAGCACCAAAGCGTCGCAAAGATAGTATGTTAGGGTAAAAGAAAATGAAGAGAAGAAAAGGAACAAGGAAGAAGAGAACAAAATGTAAGAATCTCACAGCGGAAAGGTAACATATAATATCTCAATAGATCTTTAAAAAACATTTTCATATCTATACAATAATTAGAGCAAACTAACCTATCATTAGCCTAGACAATTATAACTGTCTGTCCTTACAATTGCTTATAAATTTAAACAAAGTAATGCAACAAAAAAAGAAAAACTACGGTAGGTAATCATCTAGCTCCTCTCCAAGAGCTCTAATGAACATCAACGAAATCTAGAAATACACACGGGGCTGACCCGAGCATTATAAGAAAAATAACAACTGAATCAATCTTGGTAAATCAGCATCATTTGGATTATTTAATGTTATAAAACCTTTTAAAAAAATCAAAGTATCTCGTAAAACCATGTTGCAAATAAACACAAACGGGTTTTTATCTTATGATAACCAAACCATTTCCATTAGCAACTCTAGTGATATTATAATAATGTCTAGGGTGTTCAATATATACATATATGTATGTATATGTATATGTATATGTATATGTATATGTATATGTATATGTATATGTATATGTATATGTATATGTATATGTATATGTATATGTATATGTATATGTATATGTATATGTATATGTATATGTATATGTATATGTATATGTATTGCTAAAATGTTTACATTTGTTACATTTAAAAAATATTTAGGTATATAAGTAAAACCACTAAGGCACTTGTATAAATGATTTTCCATAGAGATGCCTCCTGCTTAAAAACCGAAGCGGATCTCCTACGATGAGGATCAGAAGATTACCTTTTTGTCCATCGTATATATCAAGATAAAATATACCATAAGGAAAACTCGACTAGCCCACACCCGGATATGTAAATATGAACCATATGGAACCAAGTATCAAAAACTCCACGCACGCAACATATCAATAAGATACTCTATTAGAGTTGATGTGCCCTCTAGGTTACCTAAACCCTTAGATTGTGCAGCCTACTATGTGTTTAGTCATTTTTTGGTGTCGAGGCTACGTTCAGCATCTTCATACGAGTCTTCAAGACTCGATCAAATAATGAATCCCATATGAATTCCACCATCTCAACAGAATTTGAAACCATAATGGATTCCATCATTCCACTTTCAAAACATAGAGCCCACATCTCAGTCTTGAAGTGGTTTTCGATAAGTAGAGCATTTACCGATCCTGGTCTTTCCTAGACTGAATCGATGAATTTTGTCTTATTCTACAATAATGTGAATAATCGCATAAGGGAGCTGATTACCATATACTTTCCATAAGCAAGTAATCACACATACACTATCAATTCATTCAAACCATAATAAAATCATATAACCGACTTTTAACCTCTTTTAAATTAATTTATCCTTTATTGATTTAAAACTCTTTCATTTAGTAAAAATCATTTTTACCAAAAGCAACCTCTTTTATAATTAAGAGTTGCTTTATTAATCAATACCTAAACCTCCTTTATAAACTTGTATATATGTATATATATATACATAGTTTCTCTTTATAAAAGATAAATACACACACACACACACACTTATTTTCTACTATTTTAATATTTATTTATACACTTTTCAATACTTTTAAAAGTACATATATATTTATCTCAACGGTATAAGTATATTCACAAATCACTTAACAAGTTTTACTTTAAAATATAATCAAAGGGGTTAAAAGAAATGTTACTAAAACATTGTTTCTATAAACTTCTTCTCTTTTGTAAATTAAACATATAACATTTTCTATCATTTTACGAAGATTTCAATAGTTGTTATTATATTTATAAATCCTACTATTTAAGTTATAATTATATTTATAATATTTTTTCACTTTAAAATTAATTCAATGGTTTAAAAACAAATGTTACTAAAACATTGTTTACAACAACCCAAAACATTTCACTCTTAATCATTTCCTTTAGAACTTGCCTTTAAGGATTTAATTGCATTTATGAGTTAAAGAGAACTATAACTTAAACATTTATCACAACAAACCTAAATCTATTTCATGTTTTAAAACATTTCTCTTTCAAACTCCCTTTTCAAAGATTCAATTATATGTAAGGGTTTAAGAAAATTGCTGTTTAAAGCATTGTCATAACATACCCAAAACCATTTATTTACAGTTAGCTACTACATATTCATTAATAGATATCTAATTATAATCCTAAGCATAAATAATAATAAGGGTTAAAAAAAATTGTTTCTAAAACAATGTTTAATAAAACCCAAAACCATTTCTATACTTATCATTATCTTAAAAACTTATATTTTAAAGACCAATGCATGTCCACACTCATTACTTAAAATAATACTCTTTTATTAATTCCATAAAACCATTATTTTAAATTAAGTTTTGAAACACAAACTTCCTTTATCAAATTTATAAAATACTTAATTTAGTATTTAAAACTTAGACATAATATACAAATTCTTTTAAATATTTATTGATATGTTAAAACGCTTTTAAAACTACTTAAAATATGTAATAATTATTTACATAGGATATTATGTTAT
This sequence comes from Allium cepa, assembly GCA_030765085.1. Taxonomy (NCBI): domain Eukaryota; kingdom Viridiplantae; phylum Streptophyta; class Magnoliopsida; order Asparagales; family Amaryllidaceae; genus Allium; species Allium cepa. The sequence continues at coordinate 505,463,227 of CM060941.1, read as the reverse complement.
ATAAACTTCTATTTACTTTAAAATATTAACTAATTTCTAAAACTATATATACTTACTATTACTTTAAAAACTATTATATACTTTGAAATACTTTAAAAAACCATTATTTATTTTGAAATACTTTAAAAACTATTATTTACTTTGAAATACTTTTAAAACTATTTTATACTTAGAAATACCTTTAAAATTATTATGTTAAATATCACTTAAAAATAAATATTTCATAATTTATTTAAAATCTAGAAAAACATGTGGTAGTTTTGCCAAAATAAGATTTCAAAATTGTTTTCTTATTCATTTTAAATATAATATTTAATTATTTAAATATTTCCAGTGTTTAACTATTTGTTGGTCAAATATCCGGGTCGTTACACCTTACTAGTTTCGATTAGAGATGACTTTCTAATGTAAGTCTTTTAGCTCACAATTTAGATTTCTTACCATCTCAAAAAGAACACTTTTCTGGTGAAATGCAAAGTACACTTTTAAGATGCTAATTATTTTTTCGAAAGAGAGAGGAAAAATAATGTGTTTATAAAATGAGTCATGAGTCATCGAGGTATATTTATATCACTTATAAGCTATGTAAAATATTTTACTCAGGTATACTATTGAAAGTATGACCTATCATAAATGAGATCTTCTTTCTCTTAAGTAAACATATTTGATTAATTCATACCTACACTTATTTTGGCTCACCTTATTTTAAATCAACTTTCAAAATTTTAGCAACTAAACAATATATATATATATATATATATATATATATATATATATATATAATATCAGCTAAATAATTAAATACAAAAATTATATATTTTATTAATTTATATTAGCCCCTCTAATAGTAAATGAAAATAATAATAAATTAGTTAATGTAACCATTATTGTAATATCTTCATAATAATACTTTATAACTTTTATGAATTGTTTTAATAAATTATTTTTCAGCCAAAAATTGTGAGTGGAAATGTGCAACCCCAAGTGTGAACTCAGCCCAAGGTAATATTTAAATAATTTAGAATTGAAGGTTGTACGGACATTGATGAAGCATAGTAGTAGACCCAAGTTCAGTTGCTTGTAGATTATCTAAGTGAAATCCATCTTCTAATTTTTAAAGAGGCAAACTTAAGCAATGATATATTCTGCACATTTTCTCTTCGTCCTATATCAGTTTGATATCTAGAGATTTGTTGTTGATCAAAACTCTAATAATATATGTAGTTAATTGGAAAGTCCAATAAAAAACTCCACTGTTCAATTTGATAACAATTACATTGGAGACGAATCCTCTCTAGAAAAATGTCTCACTTTAGGTGGTTCAACTTATATTCAACGCCTCAATATGATCTACGGTGTTGTGTGATAGCCATAATCAAAGTATTGTACAATTACTTAAGATTCACCGTGTTCTCAAGTCAAAAGACTACCGTACATCATCATGTGCGATCTTCTATTTAACTTTTAGCTTATAGAAGACTTTTACTAAGTCAATCTGCAATTGTTATACACAATTACACATAAATAACTCATTAGTGCTCCCATGTGTGATTCACCCCCATCACATAGAGAGCGTTACATATAGTTATTTTAATAGGGATATCGATAACCCATTCTCAATACATCTTGACTAGAAACATTTAAGGACAAGTATTCATTATATACAATTCAATATCCATGGTCACAAACACAATCGTAATTGCTATCGATTAATACTTTTCTTAAGGATTTTATACTTATATGTATTAAATGTATTTAGAACATTAATTATACCCCTATATATATAATAGAAAACAAGACCAAAAGCTTACTTTATTTCGAACAAAAGTTGTTATAATGGTTGAGTTATATAATCAAATTACATAATTGCCCCTTGAACACGACCTCAACTATATTAATCTCGCACTTACACTTGGTCCCAATTATGCTAGCTCAAAACCATACTCTCAACCAGCTTTCCTAGAATAAATTGAGAAAGGGCTTTATTGAGAGGATTTGTAATGTTATTATTTTGTTTTTATATTTTCATTATACTTCTCCATCGCTAATAAACCATATTATCATCTGGTAGTTACTGATAACATATCTCGATTCCTTATTAAGCTTTAAGTTACTATTGAAATCTATATTGTATCGCTAATATCATAATATGTTGTTGGATTTTCAATGGTGGAAAACATACCTAGTTTTCTTATAAATTTGTGCCCATATACTACTTGTTGTGGAACTATCCAAGGTGATGTGTTTAGCCTTTATAGTTCAATCCTTCACGACCTCTCATTTGAACATTTTACAATTTAAAGCCCTATTATCAATAGTAAACATGAATTCAAGGTTGATTGTAACGACCCGGAATTTTACCATTTAATTTGCAAATATTTAATTAATTTTAAATACTCAAATAACGGATTTTATAATTATAATAAAATATATTTCAAATAATGAATAATGATGGTGAAATAGATTTTCAAATTTTGTTAACAAAATAACTAGTTCGAAGAAAAATCGAAAATATGACCGGAATTCGTTTTTTGAATTTTTGACTTTTCATCGACTAAAAGTTGTTTGAACATCGTAAACTCTTTTGTATAATATAACACATATATTTATAAATAAGTTAGGATATATATATGTATGTATGTATGTTAGTATATATATACAAATGTATTTATGCTTGGTATATAAGATTTAAATATAAATTTAGTAAAAGAATGTGTCACATCATAGACAACGATAAGACATTTAGTACTAAAAAAATATGTAAACATGTTGGAGCTTGGAAAGGAGAGGGGACATGAGTGTGGGCTAAGATGGATGAAGGTGAGATGGCATGGTGATGTGGCAAGAGGAGGTGGGGTAAAGGACCATGGGCGTTTAGCTAATTTACTTTGTTCTTGCTTATAAATACCCTTTAATTTCTTTAATTTTTCCTTCTCGTCCTTCTGCCATATCTTTCTCATTTCTTAACCAAATAGTGAATTTCATTTTTTAAATCGTATGTAATTTTAGTGGCTATAACACTTTTTTGTACCACTTTTTTGAATTTTGAGCATGACTATGTCCAATTCTCATTTATTTGAAGAGCATTTTCGGATCCAGATTTCAAGTCTGAAAGTACCTCTTCTTTTTTAGACCATATCTCCCTCAAAATTGATCCAAATTGAGTGACTCATTTTTCAATTTGAAGAGAAAAGAATTTCCAAGAACTTTTATTTTGACAACTTTCCCAAATCCCATGAGTTACTTGCCCAAAATTCAGTCACAAGAAGACTAATTTTCGGGTGGGATTTTTAATGAATTCGATGATAATCGAACACCCTCTACCTTTCAAGGCCAAGCTCCACCACCTTTGGACCGTGTGCACCATGCTTTGGCCGAACCATAAAGCCACCACAAGGCCACCAAATCTTGTTCTTGCCAAAGCCAAGGTTGATCTTGGCTGGGTTAAAAAGTTAGGGAAGTCCGAGTCATTTTGGTAGATTTTGGGTGAGTATAACTAACGAATTCATTTAAATGCTCTAACTTTAAATATGATGCTTACTTTGATAATTAATATTGTTATTCGGCTATCAAGTATGTTGGATATTTGGTTTCGACAATATTGTATGTCGGTGTATGTGATTGAAAGTTAGACTTAAAATTAAATCTAATATTGAAGTTAGTTTGAAAACTATGATTTCGGTTTATATTTTTTGCTTATGTATGTTGTTATGGCATATATTGGATGTATGTGCTTATGTATGTGATGTATATGCTAAGAAAGCTTGCATTTTGACTTGTTAAAACGACATCGAGATCCTTTGGACTAAACCTCTTTTCTAACTTTACTTTAAAAATGTTTTATAAAAGTTTTAAAGACCTTAACTTTTTTTCTAAAATGAAAAGTTTATAAATTAGTTTGAATATAGAAGAAAGAATTTGTAAAGTGATTTAGAGTATAAAATGAATTTTGAAATTTCAGGTTATATAGCGATAGTTGTTATAAATGCAGTTCGTGAAAAACAAATCTTTTTGAGTTTAAAATGTTTTAACATAAGTATCTTTTTGAAAAGTGTTTTCAAACATATTTATATTTGAAAGCAATTATATATTAACTAAGTAATTTTTTATTTTTTATTTAATTATCATTTAATTAATATATTAAGTAAGGTAATTAGTACCTAATTTTTTTAAGTAAGTTAATTATAATTTTTTAATTAGTAAAGGGGTAGTTATTATTTAATTAATTATTTAAAGATTAATCATTATTTGTTTAAGATTAATTAAATTATTCATTTGAGAATGGTTTAATTATTAATTAATTACTAATCAAGTTAAAATTTAAGTTAAGATGTAACTAAAACTTAATTATGATTTAATTATTTTAAATAAAGATTTAATTTATTTATTTAAGTTTTAGTTAAGGAATATTTAATTAATTAATTGAGATGAATTAAAAATTGATTACCAATTATGGGTTTTAATTATTATTCAATAATTAATTAAAGATTAATTATGGTTTAATTATTTATTTTTAAAAGGATAATTATTATTTAATTATGTATTTAATAGTTAATTATTATTTAATTATTAGTTAAAAGTTAATTATTAGTAAGTGAAGAGTTTAATTGTCATTTAATTTTTATATAAAAGTTTTAAAGTTTCAAACTACTTTAATTCAAAAGATCGGATTTATTTTAAAGTAAATTTCGTTTAAAAAAATATTTTTAATCCAAGGGATTTCTTTGCAAATTACCCTCAAGTAATCTCAATCGAATATGAAATCTAATGACATCTGTTTAGCAGAATAAAACACTGTTATGCTAATTAAGTTGTATTTGACATCTGTTTAGTAGAATAAATCACCGTTCTACCGTAGTTCATTAAGTAGATATTGTTGACATCTGTTTAAAAACCCATTCTGCTATTATGTTAACTTGGACATGTATTTAGCAGAACAATTCCCATCTACTATTATAGTAACTTGAACATCTTATCTATATGTTAATATGTTTATTGTTGTCCAATTCCTTTATACATATCTGCTTGTTATGTCAATACCCATGCTAGAACTTGAAAAGTAAACTTAATTGAAAACAGAACCATTATGGTAACTAAGCTTCTTTTTGACTTTTAAGGTCAATCATATTTTTAATAATGATTTCAAGTTAAGTAATAATTTTAGCAAAGATGTTTTAAATAATCGTTTGTTTATCCAAAGGACTTTATTAAATGATTTTCTTAAAGGAGTTTTGTTTTAAATAAGGAGTATTTATAAGGAAGTTTTACAAATGATTTTAGATATTTATAAAGAAAGTTTATAAATAATTTTGGAGATTTATAAAGAGATGTATAAGTGGTTTTGAAATTTATAAAAGAGTTTTTCTAAATTTAACTTGGTGATTTATAAAGAGTTTTGTAAATGGGCGTGGAATTTAAGTAAAGAAGCTTCATAAATAAAAGAGATTTATTAAGAAGATTATAAAGGAAATTTATAAAATAATTTGAGATTGGATATCCTTTAACTGACCTTCTTAATTTTAGTGGTATGGACACTCGCCCCACGCTTAGCACAAATATTGTATGAGGTTATCTTTATCTCTAATTTAAACAACATTTTGTTTTGATCCTTTGATATGATTTGGAAATGACAAATCTTTCACAAATGCTTTATGAATATCCTTATGTTAGTGAGATAAGTATATAAATATTTTTGATAAATACTTTTGAAAAGTGTTTTAATAAATGAAAGATTTAGTTTGAGGCTTAGTGGTTGCTATAGGTATTAAATCTCTGAATTTGTCGTTGTTTGTTTATTTGATAGTTAAATAGACGACTATGAAATCTTGATCAAAATATATCTCCAGAAATATCTTGGAGAAATACATGAGTTATATGACATAGTCATATTTGATGATGTGGTACTATGCGTATAATCTTGTTTTATTCTCCCCGGATAAATGTCAGGAAGATCTATCCACTTAAACGGTTAGAGGATGACCCCTGCTTCTATGTATTGTTTGATTATTTCCTAAAGAGTCGAGGTTGAGTTTACTGAACTATTGAAAGTTGTTTCGAAGAGGCCGGGATCGGATAAGTATAAATTATCCGAAAAACCACTTCGACCCAACTCAATGTTTCGAACTGAAGATATCTTGAAGATGATTGAAGACAAAGCTTTTGAAGTGCAAGAGCTACTTACTACTAATCCTAAGGATGATTCCAAAATGGATGTAGTAGAGGTAGTGCTTACGGTTTCGTTCGAACCTAGAATGAACTTGTATGGATGAATGCTGGCACTACATTGCTGCCTGAAGGGCAGCGTTAGCATTCCAAGATGGTTTGCTATAGAAAAAGTAATCGTAGCCTCAACCCTCATCAATCCGGGAATGACTAAAATTAGGGGATATGCTTCAAGGCTATGTGGTTCACTACGATTAGGGTATGGTCATCATCCAATCTAGATCGATATTATAGATTATGTATGCTCAAGTCCCATTTAGGTTGTTGATCCCAATCATGGTGATGATATATTCGATGCTATCCTATAAGGGGTAGGGCCGGTCTTGACTTGTAGGGAGTCCATATAAGGTTCTCGGTGTGTTTTATCTAGGGATGCACTGTGATAGGTGGTACCCTAGTGCTTTGTCATAGTATGGAATCCAATCTCCAATATTAGCCATTACAATTTTGATTGTGCCCAACTATGTTGAAATATGAGATGCAAGCATTTCCACTATTTTATATATTTACTTTGAACCCTTAGACATTATTAAACTATTATTGGATTTTCTATAGAAAATGTTTTTGTTATTGTAAGGTAAATACCTGTCTGTGTTTTTGAGTAGCCTGGCCTTATGAGATAACTTTGATTTTAAAAGGTTTTAGAAGTTAAAAAAATATTCCTTGTGATTTTAGTTTTTGTGCTAGTTTTATCGAACTGATTCAAGCATTATTTTTCTTATAATGCTGTGGTCAGCCTGAGAAAATTTCCAGATTTAGCTGGATTGCTTGGAGCTTTCAGAAGATGAGTTGGATTCTCCAAGACATATTCACGTATCTTATATTCTTCTGCCATGTTTTGATGCTTTGTTCATGTTTGTATAAATCACAATTGTAAGGAACAGGCTGTTATAACTGACCAATCTGATATTAGGTTAATGTACTCTGGTGATGTGTATAAATAAGATGATTTATTTTGGTAAAAACTTGTTCATATTATATATTACTCGTCACATTTTATGAGATTCTGTTCTGTCTTTTCTCCTTACACCTCTAATGACCTGTCTTTCAGACATTTAAATGATCAGCACATGAATACCGAGGTTGTATTAAGTGTCGTCTTTAGATGTAAGAAAGGTAGATCGTTACAATGTGGTATCAGAGCTTAGGTTGAGTAAACACCTAGGAATTGGTGGGGTAAACTCATTTGAAATAGGGTAAGTGATACTTGGATGAGTTTGAGTGGATCTATAAGTGAATATACTTATTAGTGCGATAAAAATGTTTTATATTGTGTTAATTTATGAGTTGAGTGGTTATGAATTCTGTTTGATGTAGAGGGAACAACTATATCGGTAGGGATTTCTAAACACTTAAACAAGGAAAATCAACATAATATCATTTAAATGGGTAAATGAAATTATTTTTCCTAAATAATATTTTAAATATAAATGGATAATTTTCAAAAATAAATTATAGTTATATATAATGTGATTGTTGTTAGGAGTTGATATTATTTAATAGTTATTATGTAGGATTTGATTAGTCATGCTCGTCCATTTTTTGCATTGACTATTTTATAATCTATTAGTATTTTTTCCTTTTAAGTATAGGTTAGGTAGATAGAGTTGTGGGAACATTGAATCGAACACCTTGTGAATTAAGTTTAACAGTTTGACTGTAAGGCGTTCAATGATAATGTTGGGTTAAAAATTGGTTTTTAATGAAAGGTCATTATTAAAAGAAATATTTATGATGATTTTGTAAAAGTTGTTTTTTGTAAATCAGAATTATAAAATATGTTTTGACAATAAGATGAATTTTTAGGAAATTCAAATCCTAGTAGCTTTGATAAAGTTTTTAAATGATTCTTGGAAAAGTAGTAATAATTTTACTTAAAAATACTTTAAGATATAAATATTTAAAAGGAAATTTGAGAGTAAGATTTTTCTTTGGACAGCTCGGGGAATGAGTCTCGATCTGTTTTTTGATGTTTAGAATAATCTTCTAAGTGACAATCGAATGTTTTCTTAGACAGATGTGATAGCGCATTAGGTCAATTATTCAATTTGTCATTGTATGATCGAAACAAGTTCAAATCCGAATGAATCCAAAGCATGTGCATGAAAAATATTTTGTTATAATGATTTAGATGAAATATATTTGTATATAGTATTGTTTCAAAAAAAAGAAAAAAAGACTTGAAAGTAAAGAAGTATTTTATAATTAACTGATTCGAGTGACTCGAAAGTAACTAAAATGGGCAGGAGACGTGGTAGACGCTTCTCTTGAGTATTACCATTCTAGGTAAAGGGATTTATGATACTATTCAGTAGTACCCTATTCCTTGATATCATTTTGGAGTTTCTCGGACTATAAGTATATTTCTGAGGGTTAAAAATAAAGTATCATTTAAAAAGGGTTTTTGAAATAAAACTAGCGTATTTGGCTCCTAAGTTTTAAAAAAATAATGAGGTATTTTGATTAAAGAGTGGATAAATTAATGGAGTGGATAAATAAATGGAGTTAAAATTAAAATTAATATAATAATATAGTTTAATAAACTTAGTGTTATTAAAATGTGTCTTGATTTTAACATCTAGGCAGTGAAAAATGATTTGATGTTATTGAGCTGGCTAATAAACGTGTTTACTTTAAAGTGTCCTAGAAAAAGTAGATTCTAGGATGGAGTTTTGATACCAGCATCCTACTCTTCTTAGCTACTTAACAGACTAATTGGGTAAAGAGGTTGAATTGGTCGACTCAGTTTTAAGACCTAAGATTATTTTGAATCTACATTTGTATAGTTAAAAAGCCGAATATAATTAAAAATCCGATGTTTTGTATGTACTCTTAGGATGTAGAAGAGTATTATACAAGTAATAAATTAAAAGAATTTTATTAAAAGGATTTTATATATCAAGCTGTATCATTTAAAATGTTTGAACTTAAATTGGAATTGCTATGAAATGTTTTCATAGTTATTTTAGGGAGGATCGAAAGTAGTTGGATAGTTAGAACCTATAGATGAGTACATAAGCGGTACATAGATCATTTTCACCTTTTCACATAGTTTTCGATCCAAGATTCGAGTACATGACTTAAGGTGTTTCACACCATTTCGAAGAAGGACTTATCACTCGATTATTGACGGTGAACACTTGGTGAGGGTTCTTAGTTTAATACCAAAGTTTTTTATCATTGTATATTGCTATGTAAGGAGAACGGAGGTTTCTAATTAAAAAGGCCGATCGAAGTGCGCACTAGGAAGTCGGGTGAGCGATACTAGTTCGAAAGTAGAGCTACGTATTCGAGTGAGTGATCAAATTAGATTTTCGGTATAAGAATGTTCTTTGTACATCATACGAATAAAGTATTGTATTCTCGATTTTTTTGTATTTCGGCGTTTAGGAAATGGTAAAATTTCGGGGTCGAAATTCTTTTAAGGGTGGGAGAGTGTAACGACCCAGAATTTCACCAATTTGATTTGGGAATATTTAATTAATTTTAAATATTCAAATAATTGATTTTATAATTAAAATAAAATATCTTTAAAGTAATAAATAATTATGGTGAAACAGTTTTTTCAAACTTTTTTTACAAAAATAATTAGTTCGAAGATAAATCAAAAATGTGACCGAAATTCCTTTTTCGAATTTTTATCTCTTCGCCGACAAAAATTTGTCAGACATCGTAAACTCTATTTTGTAATATAATACATACATCTATAAATAGTTAAGACATATGTATAAATTTATATAATATATATAAATTTCTATGTGTATGTATTAGTATATATACACATATGTATTTATACTTAGGTATATAAGATTTAAAATATAAATTTAGTAATAAGAATGTGTCACTTCATAAATAAAAAGTACATTTAGTACTAGAAACATGTTTAAACATGTTGGAGCTTGGAAAATGAGAGGGGACATGAGTGTAGGTTGAGGTGCATGACGGTGAGGTGGCATGGTAATGTGGCAACAGGAGGTGGAGAGTAAAGGACAAGGGTGTTTAGGTAATTTACTTTGTTTTGGCTTATAAATATCCCTTTCATTTCTTCAATTTTGCCTTCTCTCCCTTCTGCCATACCTTTCTCATTTCTTAACCAAATAGTGATTTTTGTTTTTTCAAACCGTGTATAATTTCAGTGGCTACAACTTTTATTTGTACCAGTTTTTAAATTTTGAGCTTAACTATGTACAAATCTTATTTCTTTGAAGAGCATTTTCAGACCTAGGTTTTCAAGTTCGAAAATACCTCGTTTTATTTTGACTATATCTCCCTCAAAAAGGATCCAAATTGATTTATTCTTTTTTTTAAATGAAGATAAAAAAATTCCAAGAACTTTTCTTTTGACAACTTTCCTAAATTCCACGATTTACATATCCAAAAATTAGTTAGAATAAGACCAGTTTTCGGGTTGGATTTTTAATGAATTCAATTATAATCAAAAACCCCCTTAACCATTCAAGGCCGAACTCCACCACCTTTCGACCGTGAGCAACACAGTTTGGATGATCCACAGAGCCACTACAAGGCCAACAAATCTTGTTCTTACCAAAGTTAAAGCATGGATCTAGGCTCGGTTCAAAAGTTAGGGATGTTCGAGTCATTTGGGTAGGTTTTTAGTGCATATAACTCACAAATTCATTAAAAGTTCTAACTTTAAATATGATGCTTACTTTGATAATTAATATTGTTATTTGTTTGTTAAGTATGTTGAACTTTTGGTTTAGACAATATTATATGTTGTTGTATGTGATTGGAAGTTAGACTTAAAATGAAATCTAATGTTGAAGTTAGTCTGAAATCTATGATTTTTGTTTATAGTTGTTGCTTATGTATGTTGTTATGGCAAGTGTTGGATCTATGAGCTTATGTATGTGATGTATGTGCTAAGAAAGCTAGCATTTTGACTTGTTAAAACGACATCGAGATCCTTTATCTTAAACTTGTTTTCTTACTTTACTTCTAAACATGTTTTATAAAAGTTTTAAAGACCTTACCTTTGTTTTCTAAAACTCTATTCAAAATCTATAAAGTAGTTTAAGTATAAAATAAAGAGCTAAAAAGGTGATTTAGAGTATAAAATGAATTTTTGAAATTTCAGGTCATATAATTATAGTTGCTATAAATGCACTTCGTGAAAAATGAACTCTTTTTGAATTTAAAATGTTTTAACCTTAATATCATTTTGAAAATTGTTTTCAAATATATTTTAAATATTTGAAAGCAATTATAGTTTAACTAAGTAAATATTTATTTATTTATTTATTGATCATTTAATTAATGAATTAAGTAAGGTAATTAGTACTTAAACAATACTTAAGTTAAGGTAATTAGTACTTAATTATTTTTAAGTAAGTTAATTATAATTTGTTAATTATATAAAGAGTTAACTATTATTAATTAATTATTTAGAGGTTAATCATTATTTATTTAAGATTAATTAAATTACTTATTTGAGAAGAGTATAATTACTAATTAATTACTAATCAAGTTAAATTTCAGTTAAGATGTAATTAAAAATTAATTATGATTTAATTATTGTAAATATAGATTTAATTAATTTATTTAAGTTTTAATTAAGGAATATATAATTAATTATTTGAGATTAACTAGTAACTAATTACTAATTAAGGGTTTAAATTATTATTTAATAATTAATTAAAGATTAATCATGGTTTAATTATTTGTTTTTAAAAGGATAATTATTATTTTTTATTAATTTAATTTAATTATTAATTGAAGGTTTAATTATTATTAAATGAAGGGTATAATTGTCATTTAATTTTTATAGAAAAGTTTTAAAATTTTAAACCACTTTAATTCTGAAGAATGATTTTGTTTTAAAGTAACTTTCTTTAAAAGAATATTTTTAAATTTAAGGGATTTCTTTGTCGATTACCCTTAAGTAATCCCAATTGAATATGAAACCCAATTACATCTGTTTAGTAGAATAAAACACCATTCTATCGATTAACTTGCATCTGACATCTGTTTAGTCGAATCAATCACCGTTTTACCATAATTCATCAAGTTGATATTGTTGACATGTATTTATGCAGAATAAAAACCCATTCCGCTATTATTTTAACTTGGACATGTATTTAGGTGTAACGACCCGGAAAATTTTAACATTTTTTTTTTGATTTTATAACGTATTTAATTGAATAGTTGTGAAATTTTATAATAATTGGATTTTGAGAAATTTAAATAGCAATATTTTGAAATAAAAATTTTATCTTTGGATTTCGTACAATGTAACATAGCAAATGGTAAATTTCCAATTTATTTGATGAAAGTTTATTTATTACGAATTCTAATTAAAATCAAATTAGTTAATAATTGTTGATAATAAAATAATTTCCAAACTCGAATATTTTTCTATAGAAAATTTCTAAATCCTCTTCAGAGTAAGGCGTCATCTTTCGTTTTTCTAAATTCGGACGTCTACTGCTCCGTTTACCTTATTTCTGACCAATTAGCAGCATTTTTGGTTTCGATCATCGACTTTTGATCGGATGATCGTACGACTGATATCTGTATACCTTTGTGATCGTTTCGTCGTGCTGATCTCAATGGTATATTTATTTCTGTATTTTGAAATCCGATGCACAACGGAAGCAATAAAATGTTCGTTGTAACGGTACCCTAAATTGTGACTTTATTGCTTCCTTTGGTTTCAAAAAATTAGAACGTGAATCAGCAATAAAATAAATTGCTTTAAAAGCTTCTCAATCAGTGTACAGCTGTTACCATACCATGCCATTTCAAAAGTTTGAAAACGTATAAAATGCCATACGTTATCTCGGTACATTTAATTTGTTTCCTTCGTTTCCTCGCTAGCGTTATAAAATAAATTTATTTTAACGTTATTATTCCTGAACTTGTATTCATTCCTAAAAACGTGTATGTTTCCTCTCTTGATTTATACTTGATTCTTTTATCTCTCCTATCTACTGCAAGTAGGCGCATACCACATCTTCGTGAAAAAAAAAAAAAAAGAAAAACTGTTCTCATTATCTTGCTCTTCCTTCTCCTCTACAATTCCTCTTTCCAGTATATTTTTGCCGAGCCACCCCACTTCAAACCCCATTCCCCTTTCCTTCCCATCGCATAAATCGATCCAGCACCCTCCGCCGCCACCTAGCTCCCATCTCCATCAACCTCCACAGCCTGCCGTACCCATCTAGCTCGACCCCATTTTCTTCACCGCGTCTGAGATGCCCCATCTCCCTCGACCTGCGTAGCACCACTATGGTATAGCCGAGCCACCACTCCTTCGCCCTCATCACTTTGCAAGCTCGGCCTCTGACCTCACTCCTTTGCTTATCCAAATCTTGTGTACGGGTATGTTTAGCTTTGTATATAAATCTATGTTTCGGCTACGTGTTGAGTTCGGTTGGTAAAACTTTTGTATATTCTGTTGCCGATATATATTATATAGGTGGATACATATTGTGTAAAATGTTTCTAATCTATATGTATTAGGATATGTGTGTTGTTTTATTTAAAATATTAGTTAAAAAGGTTGCAGTAGAAAATATTAGGACGCGTGCATGGTAACGTATGAATATGGGTTGTTGTTGAGTATTTTGATTGTCACTGTAGCATACATTTATATGTCAGTATAATAGATGTTAAAGTTTTTTCTAAACTCCCATTTTGTTAAGTATTTTTTTAAATTTTTTTTATATATATAATAATATATGTGTAAATTATAAAGTTATATGTTTACAGATTGATATAAAGGTAAGTCTAAATATATACATTTTAATGTTTACAGCCGCATACATATATATGTTACAGTGTTCTATGTTATAGTATAAATAGTTTACGTGAGTTATGTACTTATATTTAGTTAAGTCATTATATCAACATTGTTTAATTTTTAAAATATAGTTGATGTCTGTCATACGTTTTAAAACATATGGGATTTTAACTTGTTGTCATCAGTGTTTTATGCTCTGTTGTATATAGTGTGTACATTTAAAGGGTGTATATATGCCGCAGTTATAAGTTAATAAAGTACAAAAGTTTATAAAGTTATTTGGTTAATATGTAATATAAGTTATCTGATTTGTAACATGATGTTCTCATACTATCATGTTTAAGTAGGTATAAGATTTGTTTATTTGTAGGGAAGTCCATATAAATAATGTAACGTACACCTGTTTGGGCTTAGGATATATATTAAAAATGACACTGTGTATCATATTATATGTTTATAAAGTAAGTGTATAGGTTTACAGTATAATTTAGGTACTGATTAAAATATAATACGTATATGTATAGATTTGATTTTGTGAACATGGGTGCTTTGTTTTAATATATATATGTTTTGTTTTAAGACAATGATTTTAATATATATATATCTAAAATTTGAAATGTATTTGAAGTTAGAATATGATTTATATATGTAAATAGTTATATATACATATATAAATCCACTTATATCAGTCATCGTCTTCGATCTCGTTTTGATTTAAATTCGTCTATTCCTCTTTATCAGCTTTGATCGTTAAAATTCTTTCCAATATTGCGTTGCTTCGAAATCTGTGCTTGGATTCGTATCTCTTCTCATTCCGCCCTTTCCTCTAGGCTCGAAAGGTGAGCAATCACTCACGATTAACGTTCTTTTATTTATTAAATTTGATTACAATTGAAACGACAATTGAAATATGCTGTTGTAGTTTTTGAATTGTTATATATGCTATTATCTGTAACTATTCACTTACGGGATATGACACCATATCCTATTGTTTATATTTATTTTGATGATATATGCCTATTGTTATTATTACGTTCATATCTGTTATCACTCTGCAAGTTCCCTGTAGTTTAGAATTCACTATGGGTTGAAATGATACATACCCGAATGGACTTTAGAATAGAAGAATTTCGTTATGGGTTGAAATGATAGACATAAGCGATTTTCATTTAATTGAACTTGGGATTACGGGTTGAAATGCTATCCACCCGTATATATTTAGTGTACGGATTGAAATGATAAATATCCGTAGCACTTGACCATATGATAGGAAATATATACAGACACCGTTGGTCCATATATAACTATTTTGAAAATAATTTCTATAATTTTGGAAATAAATATATGGTTTAATAATTTTTGTTTCTTAAGATATTATATAAATGAAAATTTTATATATAGATTTAGTCGTAATATTTGATTTAAATTAGATTGATTTAATACGTATAATATGGTTGAGTATTTATGTAAATCTATATTTCAAATAGATTTTATGGCAATAAATTGAATAATTAAGGTTGGGAAATAAATTTGGGTTTATTAAAAATGGTATTTATATAAGGTTTTATTTAATTAAATCGATTTGAAATTATTGAATGGGAAATTTAAAGGTATCATTTTATAATTGGGTTTTGATTTAAGTGATTTAATAAATATTTCACGTTTAAATAAATTAAAGAAATTATTGAGTAAAATGTGATTTAAGGTTACTTAAATGATATTTAATCAAATGAGAGAGTATTTCAAGACTAAATAATATTGAGGTTAAATCGAGATCTATATGAAACTGTTAAATTGAACATTTAAATATTAAAGCTTTAAACTATATTGGAATTTAAATGGTTTATTTTGAGATTCAGATCTGTATTTGAAATCAATATAGTTGAATTTGTTATTTAGAAACTAAATTGAATTAAAATGAGATTTAGGTTGAACTAAATTTTGAATTTATTATTTAGAAAACTAAATTTAATAAAAAAAAATTAGTTGAACGTTGAATACTTAAAGTTTTGAAATATATGGAAGTGTAGAAGGGAAATTTGTGATTTCAAATCTGGTTTTGAGACCGATAAAATGTGAAAGGGTTATTTAGGAATTTTGTTGAATTTTAAATTAATAAATTGAGATTAGACTAAATTTAAATTTTGAATTTGAGTAGATTTGAATCATAACTTTGAAGTGATAAAATTTGAAATAAATATATTCAAAATGAAATGATGTTTTGGTTTGGAAGTATAAATTATTTTGAAATGACCATGGTGCTATAGTGTATATTCCTACCCTATAGATAATTCTATGGATCCTTAGAGGATGGTTATCCCAAACATCCTTTAAGTTATTTGTATTTCAGTTGACATTTCACTTGATATGAATTTATAGATATGAGAATGTTAATCCTGACTCGAGTGTTTTGTGTTTTGCTTTACGCTCGGGTCAGACTGAGTGATATAGCATTTGAGACTCGCCTTCGAAGTTGGAGCCTTGCTTGAAGATCCAGCTATCTATCCTTTCGGTCATCCTGTTGATTTGTTCAGAGAAGTCATCTGCGCATACTGGAGACTTCACTACATCTGAGATATTCAGTTGTATTTTATTTCTAACTCCAATGTATATAGTAGCTTCATGAACTACTATTCTTTATCTATTCCGCTGCATGTATTACTCTGTGTAAGTGATCTATGATTGATTTATTTACTGTATATTTTAAGTTTTGCCAAATTTTAATTAACAATTCGGTATTTTGAATTATTCAAGTCGGACATGTATGGTTTTATTGTCGATGTGAATGGTCCAAAATAACGGGACGTTACAGTTGGTATCAGAGCTTTGGCTCTAGGCAAAAACTTAGCATATATGGTAAATTTATTTAGAGAATCACTTTCGCTCGAGTTGAATCTCTTCCTTATGACTCGATTTCCTTTGAAATTTTGGAATGTCCCTTGGTTCCGAAATTCATTCTGTCTCTCCCTATTTATATTCGTTTGATTTTGAAGTATCCCATAACTCCACTGAATGATTTGTAAAGGGGGTGAAAACTCCTTTTCAATTGGCATTGACTCACCAAAGATTTCTGTATCCTCGGTTTACGATGCTGCTATATCTTGTTATGCCGAATTCTATATCTCTGGCGATCGAATGTCGAATTGCCTCAGAATTCTACACCGATCTAATTTTGGAATCACGGTTGACCGGTAAAGGTCGCCCGCGATTTATAGAAGTATATCCATCTTCTATTTTGTAATTTAATTATCTCATCATCGATCGAGTCTATCTTCGAATCAGGATTCTATTGATTGGAGTTCCTCTAAATTAAATCTCTACCTTTGTTTTGAAATCCATTCTTAAATCACCCTTTTGAAAAATCGAGTATGTTGTATTTTTGAAATTGTTTTGTACCGAAATTATTATTTTGATAACTATGATTTTATTCAATATATAAAAAGAAATTGTTTTCGATAAGGATTATATACCTATATATAAAACAAATAAGAAATGTTATTTTATATATATAAAAGTTTCGAAAGGATTTGAAATTTTGAAAACTTGTAACAAATTGACTTATATAAAAATGATTTGCAACTGAATGGTTAAATTTGGAATTCGAGAATTGAATTCCGGTATTTTGAAATTGGATTTAAGATTTTGGAAAATATATAAAAATAATACGATTTAAAGGTATTTTTCCAAATAAGAAATGTTTCAAATGAGTTCCAATAATTTTGAGGAAATTTAAAGAAGTTTTCAAGAAAATAGAAGTCCAGAACTCACTTATGTCGCTGGAAAATAATTTCGGTGATGAGTGCACGCATCATCGACATTGATTTTCGAGTTTCAGAGTGGGGGAGAGGCCACTTTAATAGCTTCGCTATGCAAGTGATTTTGTAAAACCGTTTCTGATTTCAAATTCCGAAGTATAATTTGATATTTTAGAAAGATATAAGTATATATTTGAAACAATTTAAAATGAGACCGGTGTTCAGTCCTCGAGTTTCGGATCTAATAATTGATTTATTGTTGATTTTCAACTCTTGAATTGAAAGTTTGATTTCCCTAACTATTTTGAATGTTCGAACACTTCCAAATTGAGATTAAAATTTCAAAGCTAAGAAATTTCGAAGAGTATAAAATGTTTGATAATGAATTTAAATTTAGTTTTGAAATGTTTCGAAAAAAAAATAGTTGAATAATGGTTTTCAAAAAGGTAAATTGGATATTTCACATAGAAATAGATAGTTTAAAAGTTAAAAAAAAAGGGATAATTATAAATTTGGAAACCATTTTGAGTATAACTGATTTTGGAAAAATATTTGGTTTTGAAATTAAATTGGAATTAAAAACCAGTACTTATATGGTGATTTTTGAAAATGAATTTGTTTGGCTTGAATTATTTTAATTTGGAAAATGGGATAGTTTTCTAAACCTATTATTTTGGGAACTTTGAAATTTAGATATTTAATTTGGAAGAAAATTTGGTGAAATCATATATGATGTTGAAACTGAAATGATTTGAAATTTCAGAACCTTATATTATTAATCACTTGATTTGGGAGTGGTCGAACTTATATAAAATGGATCGTATAAGTATGAAGTTGATTTGAAATCTACTGATTTGAAAGGTACTCAATTTGGAAAGAGATTTTATATAATTGAAGTCTATATAAGTATGATTTGATCTATTATTGATTTGGAAAGTATTCGATTTGGAAAAAATGGAATCCTATATATATATGGACTTTATATAAGTACGATATTTGAAAGTGATTTGAAAAGGTACTATATGATATATATTTTCGAAGTAAAGATATGGAAAATGCCTTCTGCTTGATATCCGCTTTGTGGCCACATCGTGGATTCATTCTATCGATATTATTCTCTCTGATTTTTGGTTTTCCGGATGTAATACTCGAGTGTTCCCACCATGGCGTAACCCATGGTTTTTTTTTCTCTCGTGAATGCATAGCGCAATTGCCTGGCTGAGTCTTGCCTAGGGGTACGGATTGTTTCCTGGGGGATCCAGGCGTAACCATTGTGTATCCTGCAATCTGTGTAGGTCGCGAATAGTAGCGCAAGTGCCTGGCTGAGTCTTGCCTAGGGGTACGGATTGTTTCCTGGGGGATCCAGGCGTAACCATCGTGTATCCTGCACTCTACTAGTCATCATGGCGTAACTCGCAGGGCTGAGAAAGCTTACGGATATGGATTGTTTCCTGGGGGATCCAGGCGTAACCATTGTGTATCTACGAACCATGGTCGGACAAAGGTTTTGGTTTGGTTGTTTTGGTTGGATTGTACTTTCCATATCTGTTTTAAAGGTTTTTCAAGTATTTTCACTGGGTGTTGAAACGGGTCTACTAAGTACTTGAAGAATTCTAGCATTGCGCCTGATCAACGTATGGCCAGAGTCTGCAAGAACGAGGATAAACTTGTTGAAACATCGAGTTATAAAAGTATTTTCAAAAGGAAAATTTATTTCGATATAATAGTATTTTATTATAAAAGTATTATTACAAAGGTATTTATTATAAAAGCATTTTTCCAAACAAAGAAATTTTGAATTAATATTTGAAATTTAAATTCTTATGGTTCTAGATTAATTATTCGTGCCCGATAGTATTCCTTGCATCTACCTTATCTGCTCAGTTTAGTTATTCACCTTGATTTTTTTTCCAAATCTACCTTCCTTCCTTATTGGATATATCTTTTTAAATATTGCTTATTTATATACTACATGGTTTAATAGTAAATTTTAGTGTTATAAATATTTGGAAGTATCTTGAGATAAATTAAAAATTTCATGAATTT
The DNA here is from genome assembly GCA_030765085.1 of Allium cepa. Classification (NCBI taxonomy): domain Eukaryota; kingdom Viridiplantae; phylum Streptophyta; class Magnoliopsida; order Asparagales; family Amaryllidaceae; genus Allium; species Allium cepa. The sequence continues at coordinate 505,443,442 of CM060941.1, read as the reverse complement.
TGGATTTAATATTTTTAAATAGCTTCTTTGTAAATATAAACAATAGTGTAAATAATTGTTTTCGAAGGAGTTTTGAAAGGTTTTAAAGTATCAAAGATAATCGAATTTCAAATGAAGTTTTCAATTTCAAGCAAAATTTATTTAGTTTCAAAGTATTGGTTTAATCTTGACTTCCAATCTACTTTTATTTCTAGTTGTACAATCCTCCAACCTCCTTCCTTTTCGGGGACGAAAAGTTTTGAGTGGGGGAGAGTGTAACGACCCGGAAAATTTTAACATTTTATTTTTTTGATTTTATAACGTATTTAATTGAATAGTTGTGAAATTTTATAATAATTGGATTTTGAAAATTTTAAATAGCAATATTTTGAAATAAAAATTTTATCTTTGGATTTCGTACAATGTAACATAGCAAATGGTAAATTTCCAATTTATTTGATGAAAGTTTATTTATTATGAATTCTAATTAAAATCAAATCAGCTAATAATTGTTGATAATAAAATAATTTCCAAACTCGAATATTTTTCTATAGAAAATTTCTAAATCCTCTTCAGAGTAAGGCGTCATCTTTCGTTTTTCTAAATTCGGACGTCTACTGCTCCGTTTACCTTATTTCTGACCAATTAGCAGCATTTTTGGTTCCGATCATCGACTTTTGATCGGATGATCGTACCACTGATATCTGTATACCTTTGTGATCGTTTCGTCGTGCTGATCTCAATGGTATATTTATTTCTGTATTTTGAAATCCGATGCACAACGGAAGCAATAAAATGTTCGTTGTAACGGTACCCTAAATTGTGACTTTATTGCTTCCTTTGGTTTCAAAAAATTAGAACGTGAATCAGCAATAAAATAAATTGCTTTAAAAGCTTCTCAATCAGTGTACAGCTGTTACCATACCATGCCATTTCAAAAGTTTGAAAACGTATAAAATGCCATACGTTATCTCGGTACATTTAATTTGTTTCCTTCGTTTCCTCGCTAGCGTTATAAAATAAATTTATTTTAACGTTATTATTCCTGAACTTGTATTCATTCCTAAAAACGTGTATGTTTCCTCTCTTGATTTATACTTGATTCTTTTATCTCTCCTATCTACTGCAAGTAGGCGCATACCACATCTTTGTGAAAAAAAAAGAAAAAAAAAAGAAAAACTGTTCTCATTATCTTGCTCTTCCTTCTCCTCTACAATTCCTCTTTCCAGTATATTTTTGCCGAGCCACCCCACTTCAAACCCCATTCCCCTTTCCTTCCCATCGCCTAAACCGATCCAGTACCCTCCGCCGCCACCTAGCTCCCATCTCCATCAACCTCCACAGCCTGCCGTACCCATCTAGCTCGACCCCATTTTCTTCACCGCGTCTGAGAGGCCCCATCTCCCTCGACCTGCGTAGCACCACTATGGTATAGCCGAGCCACCACTCCTTCGCCCTCATCACTTTGCAAGCTCGGCCTCTGACCTCACTCCTTTGCTTATCCAAATCTTGTGTACGGGTATGTTTAGCTTTGTATATAAATCTATGTTTCGGCTACGTGTTGAGTTCGGTTGGTAAAACTTTTGTATATTCTGTTGCCGATATATATTATATAGGTGGATACATATTGTGTAAAATGTTTCTAATCTATATGTATTTGGATATGTGTGTTGTTTTATTTAAAATATTAGTTAAAAAGGTTGCAGTAGAAAATATTAGGACGCGTGCATGGTAACGTATGAATATGGGTTGCTGTTGAGTATTTTGATTGTCACTGTAGCATACATTTATATGTCAGTATAATAGATGTTAAAGTTTTTTCTAAACTCCCATTTTGTTAAGTATTTTTTTTAAAAAATTTATATATATAATAATATATGTGTAAATTATAAAGTTATATGTTTACAGATTGATATAAAGGTAAGTCTAAATATATACATTTTAATGTTTACAGCCGCATACATATATGTTACAGTGTTCTATGTTATAGTATAAATAGTTTACGTGAGTTATGTACTTATATTTAGTTAAGTCATTATATCAACATTGTTTAATTTTTAAAATATAGTTGATGTCTGTCATACGTTTTAAAACATATGGGATTTTAACTTGTTGTCATCAGTGTTTTATGCTCTGTTGTATATAGTCTGTACATTTAAAGGGTGTATATATGCCGCAGTTATAAGTTAATAAAGTACAAAAGTTTATAAAGTTATTTGGTTAATATGTAATATAAGTTATCTGATTTATAACATGATGTTCTCATACTATCATGTTTAAGTAGGTATAAGATTTGTTTATTTGTAGGGAAGTCCATATAAATAATGTAACGTACACCTGTTTGGGCTTAGGATATATATTAAAAATGACACTGTGTATCATATTATATGTTTATAAAGTAAGTGTATAGGTTTACAGTATAATTTAGGTACTGATTAAAATATAATACGTATATGTATAGATTTGATTTTGTGAACATGGGTGCTTTGTTTTAATATATATATTTTTTGTTTTAAGACAATGATTTTAATATATATATATCTAAAATTTGAAATGTATTTGAAGTTAGAATATGATTTATATATGTAAATAGTTATATATACATATATAAATCCACTTATATCAGTCATCGTCTTCGATCTCGTTTTGATTTAAATTCGTCTATTCCTCTTTATCAGCTTTGATCGTTAAAATTCTTGCCAATATTGCGTTGCTTCGAAATCTGTGCTTGGATTCGTATCTCTTCTCATTCCGCCCTTTCCTCTAGGCTCGAAAGGTGAGCAATCACTCACGATTAACGTTCTTTTATTTATTAAATTTGATTACAATTGAAACGACAATTGAAATATGCTGTTGTAGTTTTTGAATTGTTATATATGCTATTATCTGTAACTATTCACTTACGGGATATGACACCATATCCTATTGTTTATATTTATTTTGATGATATATGCCTATTGTTATTATTACGTTCATATCTGTTATCACTCTGCAAGTTCTCTGTAGTTTAGAATTCACTATGGGTTGAAATGATACATACCCGAATGGACTTTAGAATAGGAGAATTTCGTTATGGGTTGAAATGATAGACATAAGCGATTTTCATTTAATTGAACTTGGGATTACGGGTTGAAATGCTATCCACCCGTATATATTTAGTGTACGGATTGAAATGATAAATATCCATAGCACTTGACCATATGATAGAAAATATATACAGACACCGTTGGTCCATATATAACTATTTTGAAAATAATTTCTATAATTTTGGAAATAAATATATGGTTTAATAATTTTTGTTTCTTAAGATATTATATAAATGAAAATTTTATATATAGATTTAGTCGTAATATTTGATTTAAATTAGATTGATTTAATACGTATAATATGGTTGAGTATTTATGTAAATCTATATTTCAAATAGATTTTATGGCAATAAATTGAATAATTAAGGTTGGGAAATAAATTTGGGTTTATTAAAAATGGTATTTATATAAGGTTTTATTTAATTAAATCGATTTGAAATTATTGAATGGGAAATTTAAAGGTATCATTTTATGATTGGGTTTTGATTTAAGTGATTTAATAAATATTTCACGTTTAAATAAATTAAAGAAATTATTGAGTAAAATGTGATTTAAGGTTACTTAAATGATATTTAATCAAATGAGAGAGTATTTCAAGACTAAATAATATTGAGGTTAAATCGAGATCTATATGAAACTGTTAAATTGAACATTTAAATATTAAAGCTTTAAACTATATTAGAATTTAAATGGTTTATTTTGAGATTCAGATCTGTATTTGAAATCAATATAGTTGAATTTGTTATTTAGAAACTAAATTGAATTAAAATGAGATTTAGGTTGAACTAAATTTTGAATTTATTATTTAGAAAACTAAATTTAATAAAAAAAATTAGTTGAACGTTGAATACTTAAAGTTTTGAAATATATGGAAGTGTAGAAGGGAAATTTGTGATTTCAAATCTGGTTTTGAGACCGATAAAATGTGAAAGGGTTATTTAGGAATTTTGTTGAATTTTAAATTAATAAATTGAGATTAGACTAAATTTAAATTTTGAATTTGAGTAGATTTGAATCATAACTTTGAAGTGATAAAATTTGAAATAAATATATTCAAAATGAAATGATGTTTTGGTTTGGAAGTATAAATTATTTTGAAATGACCATGGTGCTATAGTGTATATTCCTACCCTGTAGATAATTCTATGGATCCTTAGAGGATGGTTATCCCAAACATCCTTTAAGTTATTTGTATTTCAGTTGACATTTGTAAAGAACCGTAAATCCGTACTCCTTGAATAGACACTAATCTCCATTGATTAACTCAAGGTGAACGAAAATACGAACCCTTATGGTTTTTTTTTTAAGAAAGAAGAAAAGAAAAGGAAGAGAGGAAAGAAGAGAAAGTGGTAGAAGATAGAAAATAGAGGGAAAAGAAAATAGAAAATAGAACGGAACAGAAATAACAGAACAACATCAGAATCTCACAATTCGCAGCGGAACAACATATAATAATAAATGAATAATCTTTAAACAAAGAACTATATCAGTTATTACATTACATCTCATTACATCATATCATCAGAGTGTATAACAACAAACAATGCAGCGGAAAAGAAATACTATATAAACTAGTAATACGTCATATCATCCAGCTTGCTTCCAGCAACTCCTGAATTCTAGAATATCCTGATAAACCTTAACTCTTGACTGCCCGTGTGAAAATTTGTGGGCACCCAGAGTTTAGGAAGGAAAACAATAAACTCCGAGTCAGTCATGTGACTGGTGCGAGAACTCAAAACAGTTTATTTTTCTTCAATATCAAAATAGAGGAATATTTTTAAAGTCAATTCGCAATGCTTTTAAGAATGAGACTACCATAAGGCCTCCCGCACACACACACATGCAAACGCAGAATCGGAGGAGATTTCTCCTTATGATAGTCAAAGATGCTTGATACGTATTAAAAAGAACATTTGATATTATTACTAGTGCATAGTGTAGAGAAAATTCATTTCGAAAATAAAGATATAAATCTTAGCCAGCATAGACATTTCGCACTTATGCCTACTATAGCTACCATGTTCAATAGCGGGTTACCGCCATATTCCATGACAGGTAATACAACTAAAACCATACAAGTCTCGTATTTGAAGAATGGATCTTCCAACAAATGGTCAGGCCAAGGAACTTCCCATTGCCACATGGAAACGCCTCTGGAAGGACGCCCCGAGAACCACCGTTCTCCGCTAAACAAAGCCGGGAATCCCTTTTCCCAAGGAATATTACAAACCCTCAGATATGCCACCCCCGGTCCTTTGGAACCTTTCACCGAGCGCTCGTCACCATCATCACACAATCATAAAGTGTTTTCAACATGAGTAAGTATCTGGGCTCTATACCATGATACTACCCTTTTCCAGAAGGAATGGCTATACCCTAGGGAAGTGATCCCTGAAAACCTTGCCGCACAATTCCTGTTTCGACCATTACCGGTTTGTGAGGCTCGACGAAGTCACGTCCACAAAAACATACTTTATACAAAAGCCATGCTTTGGGTCAACAAATGATCATAGAAATGATCACAAAGATAGACGATCAAACAAATGATCCTATCACAAATAATCAACACAATGATCATTTACAGCTACACTCAGCATGTCACATTACCAAATTGGGAATATATCGCTGATAACTTCAATTATATAACCTCTGAGCTCGTACGTCTCAGAGAAGGGTGTTAAGCTAAAAGAATAAATTCTCCGCCACCAACAGAAATATATTTGAAAGAAATCGGCTTTATATCTCAATTTGTAATGTCAGACATACAATCCATACAAGTCTGTTCCGGGATCGAACAGAACCGAAGGCACTTACAAAGAAGTCCTTGCAATCCGAATAATCTCTAATCACGTTCGGATTTCCCATCACATATGGAGATCTCAATACCGGGGATCAGCCAGTGCAGAGACAATCAACAAGAAACCCTTTCGTTTTCGAAAATATCCGGTCTTCAACACCGATCTTCAAATGCAATTCATAACGACGTATCACATATTCGGAATGGGTTATACGACCCCAAGGTCCTTTCCCGGTTAACCCGAATAGTGAGCGCTTATTTTTTAAAAAATAAGTGTGGCATTCAATTTCAAACAAATCACAACCAATACCTATTTAAAGGTAAGTATTGATAGTCGGTTATTGAACTATCAATAGATATGCCAACATCACCAGATTCCAAATAATTTTCCAAATTATTTATTTCCCAAAAATATCTTTATAAGATATACATTCTCCATTCTTTAAAAATAAATCAATATTTATTTTTAAACCCAATTTCCAATTTTATTTATAAATTCTATATTGAATTTACATTCCAAAATATTTATGAATATACGATTTCCATTCAATTTTTAATATTCATTTTCAATTTATCTTCAAAAAGATAAATTCCAAATATTCACTTAATATTGGAAAAGTATTTCTATACTTATTAAAAATAAGTAATTCAGAGATCTTTTTATTTTCTATACTTAGAAAATATTTAATATACTCTAATCGAAATTAAGTATATATTTCATTCTTTAAGGAAATCATTCACTTAACCATATTTATTTGGGCCAAAACGAATGTTGCGTAAAACATCGTTACGACAACCCAAAATCACTAGTATAGGGATTCGAAATTAAAATAGATATATAAATCCCAATACTATACAAAACATTTCCTTTCGGAAATCATTTACTATAACAACAGTGTTATAGTCTATCATTTCCTTTTATTTCTCGAAAACGTCTATTTCAACAATGAATGTTGAAATCTATGGTTTCGATGGTTAATATATTTTAAAACATCTTTAGATCGTTTTAATTCTATTTAAAAGATCACATCCAAAATATTTTCTTTAACGTATTATTCACTATTCAAAAACATGAATATACTTGTTAATAAATTTCATCACTTCTATTCATTTTATTTTAAAGAATTATTCACTGTCTAAAACATGAATATAACTCCATAAATAAATTACAACAATTCACTTATCAAAATAAGTAGTTGCGGATTTATAAAACAATGTTTATAAATTCTATTTCTATTTATTTTATAACAACTTCCTTTTATAAATTTCCTTTATAAATCTATTCAATTTAATATCTCAATGATATACTAAAATTTCATATTATAAGTTAAATACTTATAAATTATTTGTTTATAAAATCGTTCCTTTAAACTTCATAAATTTATAAATCTTATAACTTATAAGATTCATTTATTTATCCAAAATCTATTCTTTTAAATAACTTTACAAATTTTATAAACCTACTGTTTATAAAATTCCATTTATAACTTCACCGTTATAATTCCATAAATTTCATTCATTTATGAAATTCATTCACAATTCATTCTAACACTTATAAAAGCTCGTTTTATAATTCCAATATTTTAAATTTATAAATATCAATTTATAATTTTTTTTAATATAAATCAATTTATATTACTATTCTAAAACGTCTTTCAACTCCTTATAATTTCACCATTTGGTTTATAAAATAATCCAATTTTATAAATCCAATTTTTAAACTTTTTATAATAAATTCAGAAATCCCAGTTTAAACTATTTTATAAAATCACTAATCCCATATTTTCAAAAATCAACTTTTAACTGTATTTCTCAAAAATCATAATTTTTATAATATTAAAATTATAACGTTTATTTATTTAAGATGAATCAATTCCAAAAATATTTTTTAAACGTATATTTCCAAAAATCACTTTAGAAATCAAAATCGTTATTTGTAAACTTCAAAAAAAAAATTGGATCCGATGATGCAACACGTCAATAGTCAATCACGACTTTCAAACATCATATATCATCCATGATAAACAATCAAATATCACAATATATGAAATCAAACAAATATTTGTGAGGAATCCAGTTGGATCCCTCTAACCTGTTTCCCTGCATCCACAGACATTAGCACAATCCATTCCACTTCAAGGTGGAATATCGCGGTATATGGGATTTTATAAAATATATCCGCTTACTAACGGCGCAATAGGGTCTCATCCGCTAAAAAAAATGCGGGAAATCAATCAACTGCAATATATACATATGCCAATATATATATATATATATTGCTATATATATAATATAATACCAATTCCACTTCAAGGTGGAATATCGCGGTATATGTGTGTAATAAATAACATCCGCTTACTAACGGCGTATAGGGTCTATTCACATCCAATATATATATATATATAACAATCATCATTCAATCATTCAATCAACACAGTCAAGCAAATTTTAAATCTAACTATTTAAAATTTAAATAAATCCTTTTGAGTGAGAAGTTCTCACCTTTGCTTTTATTAGCAATCCATTTTCCATCTTGACTCGATTTTCTTGATTTATACCTTGTATAAATATTTACACAATTTATTAATATTCGAAATAAATCGAATAATAAATTTTCATTTGATTTAACTAGTTTATAATTTAATTTGGGCTTAATCACTCATTCCAAACAAATTCCCCTTTTATTTTAAACAGATTACTCTTAACAAATTTATCTAATAAAATTTAAATTTTAACTAAATTTTCTTTAATAAATTTATTTAAACTAATTTTCCTTTTAAAATAATTCTAACTAGAAATTTCTAATTGAACTAAATTTCCTTTAAAAATTTATTTAACTAATTTTCCTTTTTAATAAATTATTTTAACTAAAATAATTTATATATTTCAAAAATCTAATTTTTAACAACTTCTTAACATTTAAACTAACTTCTATTTGATATTTAAATTAACCAACTACTTTATAAATATTCGAAAAATTCAAATCACCAATTATCGTTCAATAGATTTAATTAACTAATTTTTTAAATCTAAATTTAAAAATAAGCAGACTGTAATCCTTTATTACATTTTCAAAATATCTTAGTAAATCAATATTTCCAAATTCTCGTATATATATGTATATATATAATTTAAAAACTGCTTATGTATATTTTTTTTTTATTTTCAAATCTTCCTTTAAAAAATTTAATTAACCATAGATTTAATTTTAACTAACTAATTCCTTTTTTTAAAACAATTTCTTTTCAATGGATTAAATTGTTTAACGATTTTAAATTTGAACAAATCTAACAATTAATTTTTTTTCTTTCTTAAATAAAATTATTTTTCTTTGTTTAATAAATTTATTTTAACTAAAGGTTACAATTTTAAAATTAAATCCCTTCCATTCAATTTGTTTCAAAGGATTTCTTTTTAATACTTTGCTTTAACAAAAAATTAAATTCAAACTATTCTTTATAAATTCAAATTTTGTCGAACAAATTTAATTTCTATTTAAATAAATTTTATTGACTAACTGACCTTATTTTATTTACTTTAAATACTTCAAAAAAAATTCTGTACAGCTGTAAATATTTTTTTTTTTTTTTTTTTAAACTTTATATTCTTTTTCTTGAAATATCTATATGCATTTTATTTATTTAAAACTGCCTCTATATATATAAAAATCAAAAATAAAAATAAAAATAAAACGATATACCTTACTGTAGAACGAGCAACCCAGACCTCGACGAAGAAGCCGATCCAATCCATCGTGACCACCCCCCCCCCCATCGGCATCGCGCACGCCATTGCCACATGGCACGCTCGTCGATGATGACGCCGAGCCCATCGCCGCTACGCGCGCGCCCAGCCTCGAACGCGACCAAGTCACGGCCACACTCGCAAATCCCTAGGCGAGCGCGACCCAGATCCATCTTCGACTTCGGCCCACGCGCGAGGCGTCGCCTCCCCACGCCGCCATTGAATCACCGATACCCTCCCTAATCACGCGCTCGTCCCCATTTTTTTATTTATTATTTCCTGAGTCGAATATGGCTTCGGCCATTATTATTTTTTTCAATTTGATTTTGAATGAATAAAGGAAGAGGGGGAAGAAGAATATAAAGCTCGGCTGTTATAAATTTTGAACGAGAGAATATCGCAAATTTGATTGCGGCCATTAATTTGTTCTGCGTGATTTTGTTTCCCATTTGAATTTGAAGATGGTTGCGCGACTATTAAAAAGAGAGGGGGAAGACAGGAGATCGTGATGCTTCAGAGAATACGTGATTTTAGGCGTGATTCTCTGCGAAACTTTTGGCACGAATTTAGGAATGAAAACGTGATGTTTGTTGACTTAAAAAATTTAAATTCAAGTTTAAATCAAATTAAATTTCAACGCGTTTGCGCGTCGTGTGCTCACATATTAACTCCGAAAAATACGAAATTTGAAATCCGAGAATAATTCAATATTACGGACCCAATGGAACTGGTTTCGTCGAATTCCGAGACTGTGCCTCGGACGGCTATTTTTAAATATCGATTCAAACGATTTAATTTCAAAACTGAACAATTTACTTTCAAATTCAATTCTGAAGTTCCTATAATTTTCAATATTATCAATATGAATTTTACAAGCCTTTGAAATATTTTTAATTGGCTTAAAATTGAAGATTCAAATTTTTATTCAACTTTCAACAGATTAAATTCTATAATTTAATCGTCAATTTCAAAGTTATATTGAAAATTCAATCCAAACCATCATTTAAATATTTAAAAATTAATTAAATATTTCCAAATTAAATTATTCAAAATTCTGGGTCGTTACAATCTTCCCTCCTTAAAAGAATTTCGTCCCGAAATTACAAGTTAAGAAGAATGCCCTTATTCCGTCTACTATTTTTCACAACTCAAAATAGTTTTATCAACTTACTAAAACAAATCTTTTTACTAAAGATTCACTATCATTTCAACTAGCTTTCCAACTTCACTTATAAGTTTCAAACAATATTGTTTTCCTAACAATTTAAGTTTAAATTCAAATTCAAATTTCAAACTTTCAAATTTTTTTCTCAAAAATTTTCTAACACCCTAAATTTTCGAAAAATTTCGTCAGCGTCTCCTTTGCGCGGCTAGCTCGGTACGACTACACAATGGCACCACGGCCCCTCAGAATCAAAAAGAAAAGAGAAAAGCCAAGTGGCTAGAGAAGAAAGTCATCAAATTTCATACTGAAATTGAAATACGTACCTTTTTGTCGAGCGATTTAATTTTATCTTCAAAATCAAAAATCCCAATTCCTTTATATACCTGTATATCCTGCTAGTAGTAGCATCCAAATCCAAATACAATATTCAAACCAATTTGCCAATTCTATTGCAAAATTTCGATATATGTTTCTTATACATTTTTACTTCACTATTGGAGTTACATATCCATTCTCATTCAATTTCACATTTCAATTTCAATTTCAATTCATTAAATTTCATTTGAATTCAATTCAAAATTTCAATTCAATTTGAATTCAATTCTCAATTTTAATTTTATCGATTAACTTTCATTAGCTAATTCATATTACTACCTTAAATTAGTTTCATTCACTAATTCATTTAATTACCATCAAAGAGAATTTCAATTTATTTCTTATTTAATTTTATATACTAATGATAATAATTCAATATTATCACTTCCTAATAATCATGCAACCATATACTATAATAATTCATAGAAAAATCATTTCTTCTCTATCAAAATAGTTTTGGGCAAAATTACTTTATTTACCCGATTCAAAATAAATTTTATATTCACTAACAAATACGCTCTCATAGCTATTATTACACTCAACTCATTCTAGAGTACTGCTGACTCTATCTCTAACGAGTAATACCCAACAGAACCATGGTTGTCGCTTAACCATATGCTCCGATACCAAATGTAAAGAACTGTAAATTCGTACTCCTTGAATAGACACTAATCTCCATTGATTAACTCAAGGTGAACGAAAATACGAACCCTTATGGTTTTTTTTTAAGAAAGAAGAAAAGAAAAAGAAGAGAGGAAAGAAGAGAAAGTGGTAGAAGATAGAAAATAGAGGGAAAAGAAAATAGAAAATAGAACGGAACAGAAATAACAGAACAACATCAGAATCTCACAATTCGCAGCGGAACAACATATAATAATAAATGAATAATCTTTAAACAAAGAACTATATCAGTTATTACATTACATCTCATTACATCATATCATCAGAGTGTACAACAACAAACAATGCAGCGGAAAAGAAATACTATATAAACTAGTAATACGTCATATCATTCAGCTTGCTTCCAGCAACTCCTGAATTCCAGAATATCCTGATAAACCTTAACTCTTGACTGCCCGTATGAAAATTTGTGGGCACCCAGAGTTTAGGAAGGAAAACAATAAACTCCGAGTCAGTCATGTGACTGGTGCGAGAACTCAAAACAGTTTATTTTTCTTCAATATCAAAATAGAGGAATATTTTTAAAGTCAATTCGCAATGCTTTTAAGAATGAGACTACCATAAGGCCTCCCGCACACACACATGCAAACGCAGAATCGGAGGAGATTTCTCCTTATGATAGTCAAAGATGCTTGATACGTATTAAAAAGAACATTTGATATTATTACTAGTGCATAGTGTAGAGAAAATTCATTTCGAAAATAAAGATATAAATCTTAGCCAGCATAGACATTTCGCACTTATGCCTACTATAGCTACCATGTTCAATAGCGGGTTACCTCCATATTCCATGACAGGTAATACAACTAAAACCGTACAAGTCTCGTATTTGAAGAATGGATCTTCCAACAAATGGTCAGGCCAAGGAACTTCCCATTGCCACATGGAAACGCCTCTGGAAGGACGCCCCGAGAACCACCGTTCTCCGCTAAACAAAGCCGGGAATCCCTTTTCCCAAGGAATATTACAAACCCTCAGATATGCCACCCCCGGTCCTTTGGAACCTTTCACCGAGCGCTCGTCACCATCATCACACAATCATAAAGTGTTTTCAACATGAGTAAGTATCTGGGCTCCATACCATGATACTACCCTTTTCCAGAAGGAATGGCTATACCCTAGGGAAGCGATCCCTGAAAACCTTGCCGCACAATTCCTGTTTCGACCATTACCGGTTTGTGAGGCTCGACGAAGTCACGTCCACAAAAACATACTTTATACAAAAGCCATGCTTTGGGTCAACAAATGATCATAGAAATGATCACAAAGATAGACGATCAAACAAATGATCCTATCACAAATAATCAACACAATGATCATTTACAGCTACACTCAGCATGTCACATTACCAAATTGGGAATATATCGCTGATAACTTCAATTATACAACCTCTGAGCTCGTACGTCTCAGAGAAAGGTGTTAAGCTAAAAGAATAAATTCTCCGCCACCAACAGAAATATATTTGAAAGAAATCGGCTTTATATCTCAATTTGTAATGTCAGACATACAATCCATACAAGTCTGTTCCGGGATCGAACAGGACCGAAGGCACTTACAAAGAAGTCCTTGCAATCCGAATAATCTCTAATCACGTTCGGATTTCCCATCACATATGGAGATCTCAATACCGGGGATCAGCCAGTGCAGAGACAATTAACAAGAAACCCTTTCGTTTTCGAAAATATCCGGTCTTCAACACCGATCTTCAAATGCAATTCATAACGACGTATCACATATTCGGAATGGGTTATACGACCCCAAGGTCCTTTCCCGGTTAACCCGAATAGTGAGCGCTTATTTTTAAAAAAATAAGTGTGGCATTCAATTTCAAAAAAATCATAACCAATACCTATTTAAAGGTAAGTATTGATAGTCGGTTATTGAACGATCAATAGATATGCCAACATCACCAGATTCCAAATAATTTTCCAAATTATTTATTTCCCAAAAATGTCTTTATAAGATATACATTCTCCATTCTTTAAAAATAAATCAATATTTATTTTTAAACCCAATTTCCAATTTTATTTATAAATTCTATATTGAATTTACATTCCAAAATATTTATGAATATACGATTTCCATTCAATTTTTAATATTCATTTTCAATTTATCTTCAAAAAGATAAATTCCAAATATTCACTTAATATTGGAAAAGCATTTCTATACTTATTAAAAATAAGTAATTCACAGATCTTTTTATTTTCTATACTTAGAAAATATTTAATATACTCTAATCGAAATTAAGTATATATTTCATTCTTTAAGGAAATCATTCACTTAACCATATTTATTTGGGCCAAAACGAATGTTGCGTAAAACATCGTTACGACAACCCAAAATCACTAGTATAGGGATTCGAAATTAAAATAGATATATAAATCCCAATACTATACAAAACATTTCCTTTCGGAAATCATTTACTATAACAACAGTGTTATAGTCTATCATTTCCTTTTATTTCTCGAAAACGTCTATTTCAACAATGAATGTTGAAATCTATGGTTTCGATGGTTAATATATTTTAAAACATTTTTAGATCGTTTTAATTCTATTTAAAACATCACATCCAAAATAATTTCTTTAACGTATTATTCACTATTCAAAAACGTGAATATACTTGTTAATAAATTTCATCACTTCTATTCATTTTATTTTAAAGAATTATTCACTGTCTAAAACATGAATATAACTCCATAAATAAATTACAACAATTCACTTATCAAAATAAGTAGTTGCGGATTTATAAAACAATGTTTATAAATTCTATTTCTATTTATTTTATAACAACTTCCTTTTATAAATTTCCTTTATAAATCTATTTAATTTCATATCTCAATGATATACTAAAATTTCATATTATAAGTTAAATACTTATAAATTATTTGTTTATAAAATCGTTCCTTTAAACTTCATAAATTTATAAATCTTATAACTTATAAGATTCATTTATTTATCCAAAATCTATTCTTTTAAATAACTTTACAAATTTTATAAACCTACTGTTTATAAAATTACATTTATAACTTCACCGTTATAATTCCATAAATTTCATTCATTTATGAAATTCATTCACAATTCATTCTAACACTTATAAAAGCTCGTTTTATAATTCCAATATTTTAAATTTATAAATATCAATTTATAATTTTTTTTAATATAAATCAATTTATATTACTATTCTAAAACGTCTTTCAACTCCTTATAATTTCACCATTTGGTTTATAAAATAATCCAATTTTATAAATCCTATTTTTAAACTTTTTATAATAAATTCAGAAATCCCAGTTTAAACTATTTTATAAAATCACTAATCCCATATTTTCAAAAATCAACTTTTAACTGTATTTCTCAAAAATCATAATTTTTATAATATTAAAATTATAACGTTTATTTATTTAAGATGAATCAATTCCAAAAATATTTTATAAACGTATATTTCCAAAAATCACTTTAGAAATCAAAATCGTTATTTTTAAACTTCAAAAAAAATTGGATCCGATGATGCAACACATCAATAGTCAATCACGACTTTCAAACATCATATATCATCCATGATAAACAATCAAATATCACAATATATGAAATCAAACAAATATTTGTGAGGAATCCAGTTGGATCCCTCCAACCTGTTTCCCTGCATCCACAGACATTAGCACAATACCATTCCACTTCAAGGTGGAATATCGCGGTATATGGGATTTTATAAAATATATCCGCTTACTAACGGCGCAATAGGGTCTCATCCGCTAAAAAAAATGCGGGAAATCAATCAACTGCAATATATACATATGCCAATATATATATATATATATATATATATATATATTGCTATATATATATAATATAATACCAATTCCACTTCAAGGTGGAATATCGCGGTATATGTGTGTAATAAATAACCTCCGCTTACTAACGGCGTATAGGGTTATTCACATCCAATATATATATATATATATATATATATATATATATATATATAACAATCATCATTCAATCATTCAATCAACACAGTCAAGCAAATTTTAAATCTAACTATTTAAAATTTAAATAAATCCTTTTGAGTGAGAAGTTCTCACCTTTGCTTTTATTAGGAATCCATTTTCCATCTTGACTCGATTTTCTTGATTTATACCTTGTATAAATATTTACACAATTTATTAATATTCGAAATAAATCGAATAATAAATTTTCATTTGATTTAACTAGTTTATAATTTAATTTGGGCTTAATCACTCATTCCAAACAAATTCCCCTTTTATTTTAAACAGATTACTCTTAACAAATTTATCTAATAAAATTTAAATTTTAACTAAATTTTCTTTAATAAATTTATTTAAACTAATTTTCCTTTTAAAATAATTCTAACTAGAAATTTCTAATTGAACTAAATTTCCTTTAAAAATTTATTTAACTAATTTTCCTTTTTAATAAATTATTTTTACTAAAATAATTTATATATTTCAAAAATCTAATTTTTAACAACTTCTTAACATTTAAACTAACTTCTATTTGATATTTAAATTAACCAACTACTTTATAAATATTCGAAAAATTCAAATCACCAATTATCGTTCAATAGATTTAATTAACTAATTATTTAAATCTAAATTTAAAAATAAGCATACTGTAATCCTTTATTACATTTTCAAAATATCTTAGTAAATCAATATTTCCAAATTCTCGTATATATATGTATATATATAATTTAAAAACTGCTTATGTATATATATATATATATTTTTCAAATCTTCCTTTAAAAAATTTAATTAACTATAGATTTAATTTTAACTAACTAATTCCTTTTTTAAAACAATTTCTTTTCAATGGATTAAATTGTTTAACGATTTTAAATTTGAACAAATCTAACAATTAATTTTTTTTCTTTCTTAAATAAAATTATTTTTCTTTGTTTAATAAATTTATTTTAACTAAAGGTTACAATTTTAAAATTAAATCCCTTCCATTCAATTTGTTTCAAAGGATTTCTTTTTAATACTTTGCTTTAACAAAAAATTAAATTCAAACTATTCTTTATAAATTCAAATTTTGTCGAACAAATTTAATTTCTATTTAAATAAATTTTATTGACTAACTGACCTTATTTTATTTACTTTAAATACTTCAAAAAAAAATTCTGTACAGCTGTAAATATTTTTTTTTTTAAACTTTATATTCTTTTTCTTGAAATATCTATATACATTTTATTTATTTAAAACTGCCTCTATATATATAAAAATCAAAAATAAAAATAAAAATAAAACGATATACCTTACTGTAGAACGAGCAACCCAGACCTCGACGAAGAAGCCGATCCAATCCATCGTGACCACCCCCCCCCCATCGGCATCGCGCACACCATTGCCACACGGCACGCTCGTCGATGATGACGCCGAGCCCATCGCCGCTACGCGTGCGCCCAGCCTCGAACGCGACCAAGTCACGGCCACACTCGCAAATCCCTAGGCGAGCGCGACCCAGATCCATCTTCGACTTCGGCCCACGCGCGAGGCGTCGCCTCCCCACGCCGCCGTTGAATCACCGATACCCTCCCTCATCACGCGCTCGTCCCCATTTTTTTTTTATTTCCTGAGTCGAATATGGCTTCGGCCATTATTATTTTTTTCAATTTGATTTTGAATGAATAAAGGAAGAGGGGGAAGAAGAATATAAAGCTCGGCTGTTATAAATTTTGAACGAGAGAATATCGCAAATTTGATTGCGGCCATTAATTTGTTCTGCGTGATTTTGCTTCCCATTTGAATCTGAAGATGGTTGCGCGACTATTAAAAAGAGAGGGGGAAGACAGAAGATCGTGATGCTTCAGAGAATACGTGATTTTAGGCGTGATTCTCTGCGAAACTTTTGGCACGAATTTAGGAATGAAAACGTGATGTTTGTTGACTTAAAAAATTTAAATTCAAGTTTAAATCAAATTAAATTTCAACGCGTTTGCGTGTCATGTGCTCACATATTAACTCCGAAAAATACGAAATTTGAAATCCGAGAATAATTCAATATTACGGACCCAATGGAACTGGTTTCGTCGAATTCCGAGACTGTGCATCGGACGGCTATTTTTAAATATCGATTCAAACGATTTAATTTCAAAACTGAACAATTTACTTTCAAATTCAATTCTGAAGTTCCTATAATTTTCAATATTATCAATATGAATTTTACAAGCCTTTGAAATATTTTTAATTGGCTTAAAATTGAAGATTCAAATTTTTATTCAACTTTCAACAGATTAAATTCTATAATTTAATCGTCAATTTCAAAGTTATATTGAAAATTCAATCCAAACCATCATTTAAATATTTAAAAATTAATTAAATATTTCCAAATTAAATTATTCAAAATTCTGGGTCGTTACAACATTTCACTTGAGTTGAATTTATAGATATGAGAATGTTAATCCTGACTCGAGTGTTTTGTGTTTTGCTTTACGCTCGGGTCAGACTGAGTGATATAGCATTTGAGACTCGCCTTCGAAGTTGGAGCCTTGCTTGAAGATCCAGCTATCTATCCTTTCGGTCATCCTGTTGATTTGTTCAGAGAAGTCATCTGCGCATACTGGAGACTTCACTACATCTGAGATATTCAGTTGTATTTTATTTCTAACTCCAATGTATATAGTAGCTTCATGAACTACTATTATATATCTATTCCGCTGCATGTATTACTCTGTGTAAGTGATCTATGATTGATTTATTTACTGTATATTTTAAGTTTTGCCAAATTTTAATTAACAATTCGGTATTTTGAATTATTCAAGTCGGACATGTATGGTTTTATTGTCGATGTGAATGGTCCAAAATAGCGGGTCGTTACAGTTAGTATCAGAGCTTTGGCTCTAGGCAAAAACTTAGCATATATGGTAAATTTATTTAGAGAATCACTTTCGCTCGAGTTGAATCTCTTCCTTATGACTCGATTTCCTTTGAAATTTTGGAATGTCCCTTGGTTCCGAAATTCATTCTGTCTCTCCCTATTTATATTCGTTTGATTTTGAAGTATCCCATAACTCCACTGAATGATTTGTAAAGGGGGTGAAAACTCCTTTTCAATTGGCATTGACTCACCAAAGATTTCTGTATCCTCGGTTTACGATGCTGCTATATCTTGTTATGCCGAATTCTATATCTCTGGCGATCGAATGTCGAATTGCCTCAGAATTCTACACCGATCTAATTTTGGAATCACGGTTGACCGGTAAAGGTCGCCCGCGATTTATAGAAGTATATCCATCTTCTATTTTGTAATTTAATTATCTCATCATCGATCGAGTCTATCTTCGAATCAGGATTCTATTGATTGGAGTTCCTCTAAATTAAATCTCTACCTTTGTTTTGAAATCCATTCTTAAATCACCCTTTTGAAAAATCGAGTATGTTGTATTTTTGAAATTGTTTTGTACCGAAATTATTATTTTGATAACTATGATTTTATTCTATATATAAAAAGAAATTGTTTTCGATAAGGATTATATACCTATATATAAAACAAATAAGAAATGTTATTTTATATATATAAAAGTTTCGAAAGGATTTGAAATTTTGAAAACTTGTAACAAATTGACTTATATAAAAATGATTTGCAACTGAATGGTTAAATTTGGAATTCGAGAATTGAATTCCGGTATTTTGAAATTGGATTTAAGATTTTGGAAAATATATAAAAATAATACGATTTAAAGGTATTTTTCCAAATAAGAAATGTTTCAAATGAGTTCCAATAATTTTGAGGAAATTTAAAGAAGTTTTCAAGAAAATAGAAGTCCAGAACTCACTTATGTCGCTGGAAAATAATTTCGGTGATGAGTGCACGCATCATCGACATTGATTTTCGAGTTTCAAAGTGGGGGAGAGGCCACTTTAATAGCTTCGCTATGCAAGTGATTTTGTAAAACCGTTTCTGATTTCAAATTCCGAAGTATAATTTGATATTTTAGAAAGATATAAGTATATATTTGAAACAATTTAAAATGAGACCGGTGTTCAGTCCTCGAGTTTCGGATCTAATAATTGATTTATTGTTGATTTTCAACTCTTGAATTGAAAGTTTGATTTCCCTAACTATTTTGAATGTTCGAACACTTCCAAATTGAGATTAAAATTTCAAAGCTAAGAAATTTCGAAGAGTATAAAATGTTTGATAATGAATTTAAATTTAGTTTTGAAATGTTTCGAAAAAAAAATAGTTGAATAATGGTTTTCAAAAAGGTAAATTGGATATTTCACATAGAAATAGATAGTTTAAAAGTTAAAAAAAAGGGGATAATTATAAATTTGGAAACCATTTTGAGTATAACTGATTTTGGAAAAATATTTGGTTTTGAAATTAAATTGGAATTAAAAACCAGTACTTATATGGTGATTTTTGGAAATGAATTTGTTTGGCTTGAATTATTTTAATTTGGAAAATAGGATAGTTTTCTAAACCTATTATTTTGGGAACTTTGAAATTTAGATATTTAATTTGGAAGAAAATTTGGTGAAATCATATATGATGTTGAAACTGAATTGATATTGAAATGATTTGAAATTTCAGAACCTTATATTATTAATCACTTGATTTGGGAGTGGTCGAACTTATATAAAATGGATCGTATAAGTATGAAGTTGATTTGAAATCTACTGATTTGAAAGGTACTCAATTTGGAAAGAGATTTTATATAATCGAAATCTATATAAGTATGATTTGATCTATTATTGATTTGGAAAGTATTCGATTTGGAAAAAATGGAATCCTATATATATATGGACTTTATATAAGTACGATATTTGAAAGTGATTTGAAAAGGTACTATATGATATATATTTTCGAAGTAAAGATATGGAAAGTGCCTTCTGCTTGATATCCGCTTTGTGGCCACATCGTGGATTCATTCTATCGATATTATTCTCTCTGATTTTTGGTTTTCCGGATGTAATACTCGAGTGTTCCCACCATGGCGTAACCCATGGTTTTTTTTCTCTCGTGAATGCATAGCGCAATTGCCTGGCTGAGTCTTGCCTAGGGGTACGGATTGTTTCCTGGGGGATCCAGGCGTAACCATTGTGTATCCTGCAATCTGTGTAGGTCGCGAATAGTAGCGCAAGTGCCTGGCTGAGTCTTGCCTAGGGGTACAGATTGTTTCCTGGGGGATCCAGGCGTAACCATCGTGTATCCTGCACTCTACTAGTCATCATGGCGTAACTCGCAGGGCTGAGAAAGCTTACGGATATGGATTGTTTCCTGGGGGATCCAGGCGTAATGTAACGACCCAGGAATTTTAATAATTAAAATTTGAATATTTAATTAATTTTAAATATTAAGAAGTGAATTTATAAGTCAAATAAATTTTTATTTGAATAATTGGATTTAATTGAATAATTAAATCGATAATTTAATATGTTAAATTATGGAAATAATTGAAAATTGAGTTAAATATGATTGAAAATGATTTGTAAAATTTTATTTTATCATGTTGAAGTTAGAATGATATTTTAGAACTTTTAAAATCGAATTAAAAGTTTATTTGTGAAAATTGAATATTTTAATATTTAAATCGACTAGTGAAAATAGTCAATTTTTGAACAGTCTCAGAATTGAACGAGACCAGTTCCATTGGATCCATAATAGTTAGTTATTACCGGATTTCAATTTTCGTGTCAATCGGAGTTACCGTTTGATCGTGGCAGCTCGAAACGCATCGATTTATTTTTAATTTTAATTTGGCGAGTTAAAATAGCCATTTTTCAAAAAGTCTCGGATTTCGACGAAACCAGTTTCATCAGATCCGTAATGTGATATTATTGTAAGGTTTCAAATTTCGTATCAATTGGATTTACCGTTTGTCCGGTACAAATTAAAACACCTAGAAAATCGTTTAAATCGGTTTAATTTAAATCGATCGTTTGTAGCCATAACTCGCACAGATGTCCGAATTAGCTTCCGAAACCTGTTCCATTGTTTCCGGAACGCGGGGTAAACCCTAGAAACGCTGGTTACGGCGCGTGAATCGGAGTTCGGGATTTTCGGATGAATAGTGTTCGAAAATTCTCTATAAATACACCTTAAAATCAAAAAAATAAAAAGAAAAAAAAAAATCAAAACCCTAATAATAACGCAGCCGCCACCCTAGAAACGAACGGCCGAAAAACTCCAATTTTCCCCTTCATTTATCTTTCAATCCATTAATCGATTCAAGGAAGCTTCAACTGCAAAGTTGAAGAGCACATCAAGTTCTACATATTCAACGGCTGAGATCGTTGTAGGCGAAGCCGTTTGACGGCAATTGAGGATGGAAGAGGGGCCGTTCGGCCTTGTTTTGCGTGCAATGGGGACAGCCGAGCTTCAAAGCCTTCTGGCCGAGCATGGAGGAGATGGAGGCGCGCGATATGGCACTAGTTGATCGACCTAAAGTTGAACGTGGAGGCTTGAATTTGAAAACCTAATTCGCGTGTTATGGGTTGTTCGGCTTCGTTCATGTTGCCTGGGTGTTCTTGCGCGTGAGGAAGAAGGAATGGTATACGGCCCTGATGTCTCCAAGTTGAGATCTACGGTTGTGAATGGATGTGGGTTTAAAATTTTATTAATTGTTGTAAATTATAGTTAAAATCGTGTACAAACTTCAAAAAATCAATATCTTTTTCATACGAGGTCGAAAACGCGCGAAACCAGTTGCGTTGGAATCGTATGGACGAGCACTACGCGATGGAATTGGATTGGAGTCGTTTGGAGTTAGTGAGAATTTTGGGTAAAATTAAACGTCCGTTTAATTTTATTCGAAATAAATCGCTAAAACGAAAATAAAACCAAGGTGAGAACTTCTCACTCAATCGAATTAGTTTCGATTTTATTTTAAATAGTTAGATTTAAAATATTTGAATGCATGTTTGAATGATGATTGTTATCTATTGATTGTTAAAATAGACATTATGCGCCGTTAGTAAGCGGATGTTATTTATTAAAAACATATACCGCGAATATTTCATAAACAGTGAAATTGGTATTATATATAATAGCAATATATATATATATATATATATATATATTGGCATATGTATATATTGGAGTTATTGATTCCCCGCATTTTTTGTTTAGCGGATGAGACCCTATTGCGCCCTCTATTAAGCGGATAATATTTTAAATCCCATATACCGCGATAATTTCGTACTGCAGCGGAATTGGTATTGTGCTAATGTTTGTGGATGCAGGAAAACAGGTTGGAGGGATCCAACTGGATTCCTCAACAGTTTTTATTTGATTTCAGATATTTTGATATTTGATGGATTATCATATTGATATATGATATCGTTGTTGTCGTGATTGACTATTTGATATGTAGCATCATTGGACCAAGTTTTGGAATTTTAAAATAATAGTATAAATTGATTTTATAAAGGATTTATAAATTGATATTTATAAATTAAAACCTTGGAATTATAAAACGAGTTTTTATAAGTGTTTGAATGAAGTGAAAATGGATTTCAGAAATGAATGAAATTTATAGAATTATAAATGGTGAAGTTATAAGTGAAATTTATAAATAGTAAGATTTATAAATTTTGTGAAATTATTAAAGAATATATTTGGATAAATAATTGAATCTTATAGGTTATAAGATTTATAAAATTTAATTATTTTATGAATCAACATGGTGAAATTATAAAGGGATTTAAAGACGTTTTAAAGAATAATATAAATTGATTTATATTAAGAGATTTATAATGGATATTTATAAATTGAAATATTGACATTATAAAACGAGTTTTTATAAGTGTTTGAATGAAGTGAAAATGAATTTCATAATTGAATGGAATTTATAGAATTTTAAACAGTGAAGTTATAAATGGAAATTTATAAACAGTAGGTTTACAAAATTTATAAAGTTATTGAAAGAACGAATTTTGGATAAATAAACAATCTTATAAGTTATAAGATTTATAATTTGGGAAGTTAAAAGAACGATTTTGTAAAATAATCGTTTTATAAGTGTTTAACTTATAATGTGAACTTTTGTTTTATAATTGAGTTATAAATCGAATAGGTTAATAAAGGAATTTATAAAGGAAGTAGTTATAAAATAAATAGAAATGGAATTTATAAACGTTGTTTTATAAATTCGCAAACGACTTATTTTGATAAATAAATGGTTGAAACCTATTAATGGAGTTATATTCACAGTTTTGACCGTGAATAAATTTTTGAAATAAAATGAATAAAAGGATAAAATGTGTTAACGTAGTATATTCACGTTTTTGAATAGTGAATAATATGTTAAAGAAAATGTTTAGATTTGATGTTTTAAATAGAATTAAAACAATCTAACGATGTTTTAAATGCATTGAGATTCGAAACCATAGATTTCAACATTTATTGTTGAAATAGACGTTTTCGAGAAATAGAAGGAAATGGTGGACTATAACACTGTTGTTATAGTAAATGATTTCCGAAAGGAAATGTTTTGTTTAGTATTGGGATTTATATATCTATTTTAACTTCGAATCCCTATACTAGTGATTTTGGGACGTCGTAACAATGTTTTACGCAACATTCGTTTTGGCCCAAATAAATACGTTTAAGTGAATGATTTCCTTAAAGAATGAAATATATACTAAATTTCGATTTGAGTATATTTGAATATTTTCCAAGTGTAGAAAATAAATAAAATTTGTGAATTACTTATGAATAAATAAGTATGGAAATGTTTTTCCAGTATAAAGTGAATATTAGAGAATTTATCTTTTTGAAGATAAATTGAAATGAATAATTGAAATCGAATATTCATAGATATTTTGGAATATAAATTCACTATGGAATTTATAAAAGGAAGTGGAATTTGTTTAAAAATAAATATTGATTTATTTTTGAAATGTGAAATTATATATCTTGTAAAGATATTTTGTGAAATAAATAATTGGGAAAATTATTTGGAATCTGGTGATGTGTGCATATCCATTGATAGTTCAATAACCGACTATCAATATTTACCTTTGAATGGGTAATTGATGTGAATTGTTTGAATTTGAATGCCACACTTATTTTTGAATAAGCGCTCACTATTCGGGTTAACCGGGAAAAGACCATGGGGTCGTATAACCCATTCCGAATATGTGATACGTCGTTGTGAATTGCATTGAAGATCGGTGTTGAAGACCCGGTATTTGCGAGAGCGATAGGATGACCTGTCGATTGACTCTGCACCGAGTAGCTACGGTATTGAGTTCTCCATATGTGATGGTGAATCCGATCAGGATCGTGAATATCCGGATTGCAAGGACTTCTTTGTAAGTGCCTTCGGTTTTGTTCGAGCCCGGAACAGACTTGTATGGATTGTATGTCTGACATTACAAGTTGAGATATAAAGCCGATTTCTTTCAAATATATTTCTGTTGGTGGCAAAGAATTTATTCTTTTAGCTTAACACCCTTCTCTGAGACGTACGAGCTCAGAGGTTATGTAGTTGAATGTTATCAGCGATATATTCCCAATTTGGTAATGTGACATGCTGAGTGTTGCTGTAAATGATCATTGTGTTGATTATTTGTGATAGGATCGTTTATTTGATCGTCTATCTTGGTGATCATCTCTATGATCATTTGTTGACCCAAAACATGGCTTTTGTATAAAGTATGTTTTTGTGGACGTGACTTCGTCGAGCCTCACACCCCGTGAATGGTCAAAACAGGAAAGATGCGGCAAGGTTATGAGGGGTAGCGCCCTTTAGGATGTGTGCATTTCCTTCTGGAAAAGGGTGGTATCATGGTATGGAGCCCAGATACTTACTCATGTTGAAAACACTTTGTTATGATTGTGTGAATTGATTGCGAGCGCTCGGTGAAAAGGTCCCAAAGGACCGGGGGATGGCATATTCGGTCAGTTGTTACTCAGTTAGGGGTAACCCGGCCTTGTGTTGGTAGAGATCCGGTTTGGTTCTCGGGGATGTCCATCCAGAGGCATTCTCATGTGGCAATGGGAAGTTCCTTGGCCTGATCATTCGTTGGAAATCCAAAGAAATGCTACGAGACTTGTACGGTTTTAGTTGTATAACCTGCTATGGAATGTAGCGGTAACCTGCTATTGAACATAGTTAGCTAGAGTAGGCATAGTTCGGAATGTCTATGCTGGCTAAGATTTATATTCTACTTCCGAAATAAATTTTTTCTACACTATGCACTAGTAATAATATCAAATGTTATTTTAAATGCGTATCAAGCATCTTTGACTATCATAAGGAGAAATCTCCTCCGATTCTGCGTTTGCATTGTGTGTGTGTGCGGGAGGCCTTATGGTAGACTCATTTTTAAAAGCATTGCGAATTGATTTAAAAATATTCCTCTATTTTGATTTTAAAGATAAATAAACTGTTTTGAGTTCTCACACCAGTCACATGACTGACTTGGAGTTTATTGTTTTCCTTCCTAAACTCTGGGTGCCCACCAATTTCCACACGGGCAGTTAAGAGTTAGGTTTATCAGGATATTCTGGATATTCAGGAGTTGCTGGAGGCAAGATGGATGGCATGGCGTATTACTAATTATATAGTATTTCTTTTTCCGCTGCACTGTTTGATGTTGTTGTTGTTGTACACTCTGATGATATGATGATGTTATGAAATGTAATGTATAAAATGTAATAACTGATATAGTTCTTTGTTTAAAGATTATTCATTTATTATTATATGTTGTTCCGCTGCGAATTGTGAGATTCTGATATTGTTCTGTTGTTTTCTGTTCCGTTCTATTTTCTATTTTCTTTATTCTCTATTCTCTATCTTCTTATCTCTTCTTCTATCTTTCTTTTTCTTTTTCTTAAACCCTCAGTGTTCGGTTTTCCGGCCTTCGATTACTCGGCAGTCGATGAAGTGAGTATCGATGTTGAATTTTCGAAAGTCGAAGAATCGGGTCCTGACAATGTGGTATCAGAGCATATGGTTAGGCGACAACCATGGTTCTGTTGGGTATTACTCATTAGAGATAGAGTCAGCAGTACTCTAGAATGAATTTGAGTCTAATAATAGCTATGAGGGCGTATTTGTTAGTGAATATAAAATTGTTTTATATTGTGATGATTGGTTTGTTGAGTGGTATATAGATTCTGGTTAATACGAGTAATTAACGTTGTTGATAGGGATCTCTAAACACTTGTATAGAACAATTCGACACAATATTGTTTTTAAATTTGGTAAATGAAATAATTTTACCTAAATATATTTTATATATAAAGAAATAATTTTTCAGAATTATTAAAGTGTATATAAATTGATTGTTTAGTTGTTTGAATAATCTAAACAAGAGAATAATTGTATAAGCAAAAGAATTATAAGAATTGAATTATAATTAATGTGATTTACAATTGTGAAATAAACTTATATATATGAGAAGTGAAATTATATGAATATATTTATGAATATGAGTTGTAAATAAAAATGAATTTAAAGTTAAAAGGAATATAACTTAAGAAATATTGAATGAAGTTGATATTAGTATCAAAGTAAAATAATAAAGTGAAGTGATAAATGTGAACTTGAGTTATGTAAATGAAATTCAACTTTGTAATTGAATTGAATTAATGGATTAAATGTTGATCAATTGAATGAAAATAATTGATATGGAATAATGAATGTAAGTGTAATTCATCAAAATGTAATGTTATTAGAAGTTGAATAGTTGAATGAAAATAATTTAATTAAACCAATTGAAAGCAAAGGAATTTGGTTGTAATTAATATACATTGGTTGTTATATGATTGTTAGTTGATTGTATAAAATTCATTAAGAGTTAATGAAATTGAAAGCTAAAGTAATTGGAATTCGATTGAAAGTTAAGTGAATCTTAAATAGAAATGAATTTGATTGGAAGTGAACCAACTTGAATATGAATTAGTGAATATAAACTAATTGGAAATGAATGTAAGTAAAAACATCCACTGGTAAAGAATCAAATGTGATTAAATTGAAGAACCATTTCATTGAATATTAATGAGAATATGAATGAATATATATATTGGTTATGAGTGCTTGTTGGATGCTAGTTGGTGGATGTTTGCATTTGTTGCTTTTGTTCCATTTGCTATGTTGACATATATAGTTATTATGTTGCTATATGTTGTATATCGATACTATTATCTATATGCATGATTCTCATGTTGTTTGTTGAGTGATTAGTAGGTGCGGATCGCGTTTGCTTCGCATTTGGAGCTCGCTTTCGCGCTATATTAGCCGTATATGCTTGCTAATAAAATATAAGGTACATATCTCGGATTACATACCGTACTTTTATACTTTTTCCCTTCGGGATGCCTCATTACTTGATGAGATGTATATTTGTGATATATATACTGTCATTTATTTTTTCGGATCGAGCCGCGCAAAGGAGACTATGGCGAATTTTTCCGGAAATTTAAAGCGTTAGAAAAATTTGAGAAAATTGGAAAAAAAATTTGAAAACTTTAACTTTGATTTAGAATTGAAAGTTAAACAATAGTAGTTGTTTTTGAAAAAAGATAACTAAGTATGATTTGAAAACTTAGTAAAGTTTTGTAAGAAGTTTAATTATGAATTTTGGAAAGTTGATAGATTCTGTAACTTTTCTTACTTAATAATTTCGAGGACGAAATTCTTTTAAGGGGGGAAGATTGTGACGACCCAGGAATTTTAATAATTAAAATTTGAATATTTAATTAATTTTAAATATTAAGAAGTGAATTTATAAGTCAAATAAATTTTTATTTGAATAATTGGATTTAATTGAATAATTAAATCGATAATTTAATATGTTAAATTATGGAAATAATTGAAAATTGAGTTAAATATGATTGAAAATGATTTGTAAAATTTTATTTTATCATGTTGAAGTTAGAATGATATTTTAGAACTTTTAAAATCGAATTAAAAGTTTATTTGTGAAAATTGAATATTTTAATATTTAAATCGACTAGTGAAAATAGTCAATTTTTGAACAGTCTCAGAATTGAACGAGACCAGTTCCATTGGATCCGTAATAGTTAGTTATTACCGGATTTCAATTTTCGTGTCAATCGGAGTTACCGTTTGATCGTGGCAGCTCGAAACGCATCGATTTATTTTTAATTTTAATTTGGCGAGTTAAAATAGCCATTTTTCAAAAAGTCTCGGATTTCGACGAAACTAGTTTCATCGGATCCGTAATGTGATATTATTGTAAGGTTTCAAATTTCGTATCAATTGGATTTACCGTTTGTCCGGTACAAATTAAAACACCTACAAAATCGTTTAAATCGGTTTAATTTAAATCGATCGTTTGTAGCCATAACTCGCACAGATGTCCGAATTAGCTTCCGAAACCTGTTCCATTGTGTCCGGAACATGGGGTAAACCCTAGAAACGTTGGTTACGGCGCGTGAATCGGAGTTCGGGATTTTCGGATGAATAGTGTTCGAAAATTCTCTATAAATACACCTTAAAATCAAAAAAATAAAAAGAAAAAAAAATCAAAACCCTAATAATAACGCAGCCGCCCCCTAGAAACGAACGGCCGAAAAACTCCAATTTTCCCCTTCATTTATCTTTCAATCCATTAATTGATTCAAGGAAGCTTCAACTGCAAAGTTGAAGAGCACATCAAGTTCTACATATTCAACGGCTGAGATCATTGTAGGCGAAGCCGTTTGACGGCAATTGAGGATGGAAGAGGGGTCGTTCGGCCTTGTTTTGCGTGCAATGGGGACAGCCGAGCTTCAAAGCCTTCTGGCCGAGCATGGAGGAGATGGAGGCGCGCGATATGGCACTAGTTGATCGACCTAAAGTTGAACGTGGAGGCTTGAATTTGAAAACCTAATTCGCGTGTAATGGGTTGTTCGGCTTCGTTCATGTTGCCTGGGTGTTCTTGGGCGTGAGGAAGAAGGAATGGTATACGGCCCTAATGTCTCCAAGTTGAGATCTACGGTCGTGAATGGATGTGGGTTTAAAATTTTATTAATTGTTGTAAATTATAGTTAAAATCGTGTACAAACTTCAAAAAATCAATATCTTTTTCATACGAGGTCGAAAACGCGCGAAACCAATTGCGTTGGAATCGTATGGACGAGCACTACGCGATGGAATTGGATTGGAGTCGTTTGGAGTTAGTGAGAATTTTGGGTAAAATTAAACGTCCGTTTAATTTTATTCGAAATAAATCGCTAAAACGAAAATAAAACCAAGGTGAGAACTTCTCACTCAATCGAATTAGTTTCGATTTTATTTTAAATAGTTAGATTTAAAATATTTGAATGCATGTTTGAATGATGATTGTTATCTATTGATTGTTAAAATAGATATTATGCATCGTTAGTAAGCGTATGTTATTTATTAAAAACATATACCGCGAATATTTCATAAACAGTGAAATTGGTATTATATATAATAGCAATATATATATATTGGCATATGTATATATTGGAGTTATTGATTCCCCGCATTTTTTGTTTAGCGGATGAGACCCTATTGCGTCGTCTATTAAGCGGATAATATTTTAAATCCCATATACCGCGATAATTTCGTACTGGAGCGGAATTGGTATAGTGCTAATGTTTGTGGATGCAGGAAAACAGGTTGGAGGGATCCAACTGGATTCCTCAACAGTTTTTATTTGATTTCAGATATTTTGATATTTGATGGATTATCATATTGATATATGATATCGTTGTTGTCGTGATTGACTATTTGATATGTAGCATCATTGGACCAAGTTTTGGAATTTTAAAATAATAGTATAAATTGATTTTATAAAGGATTTATAAATTGATATTTATAAATTAAAACCTTGGAATTATAAAACGAGTTTTTATAAGTGTTTGAATGAAGTGAAAATGGATTTCAGAAATGAATGAAATTTATAGAATTATAAATGGTGAAGTTATAAGTGAAATTTATAAATAGTAAGATTTATAAATTTTGTGAAATTATTAAAGAATATATTTGGATAAATAATTGAATCTTATAGGTTATAAGATTTATAAAATTTAATTATTTTATGAATCAACATGGTGAAATTATAAAGGGATTTAAAGACGTTTTAAAGAATAATATAAATTGATTTATATTAAGAGATTTATAAATGGATATTTATAAATTGAAATATTGACATTATAAAACGAGTTTTTATAAGTGTTTGAATGAAGTGAAAATGAATTTCATAATTGAATGGAATTTATAGAATTTTAAACAGTGAAGTTATAAATGGAAATTTATAAACAGTAGGTTTACAAAATTTATAAAGTTATTGAAAGAACGAATTTTGGATAAATAAACAATCTTATAAGTTATAAGATTTATAATTTGGGAAGTTAAAAGAACGATTTTGTAAAATAATCGTTTTATAAGTGTTTAACTTATAATGTGAACTTTTGTTTTATAATTGAGTTATAAATCGAATAGGTTAATAAAGGAATTTATAAAGGAAGTAGTTATAAAATAAATAGAAATGGAATTTATAAACGTTGTTTTATAAATTCGCAAACGACTTATTTTGATAAATAAATGGTTGAAACCTATTAATGGAGTTATATTCACAGTTTTGACCGTGAATAAATTTTTGAAATAAAATGAATAAAAGGATAAAATGTGTTAACGTAGTATATTCACGTTTTTGAATAGTGAATAATATGTTAAAGAAAATGTTTAGATTTGATGTTTTAAATAGAATTAAAACGATCTAACGATGTTTTAAATGCATTGAGATTCGAAACCATAGATTTCAACATTTATTGTTGAAATAGACGTTTTCGAGAAATAGAAGGAAATGGTGGACTATAACACTGTTGTTATAGTAAATGATTTCCGAAAGGAAATGTTTTGTTTAGTATTGGGATTTATATATCTATTTTAACTTCGAATCCCTATACTAGTGATTTTGGGACGTCGTAACAATGTTTTACGCAACATTCGTTTTGGCCCAAATAAATACGTTTAAGTGAATGATTTCCTTAAAGAATGAAATATATACTAAATTTCGATTTGAGTATATTTGAATATTTTCCATGTGTAGAAAATAAATAAAATTTGTGAATTACTTATGAATAAATAAGTATGGAAATGTTTTTCCAATATAAAGTGAATATTAGAGAATTTATCTTTTTGAAGATAAATTGAAATGAATAATTGAAATCGAATATTCATAGATATTTTGGAATATAAATTCACTATGGAATTTATAAAAGGAAGTGGAATTTGTTTAAAAATAAATATTGATTTATTTTTGAAATGTGAAATTATATATCTTGTAAAGATATTTTGTGAAATAAATAATTGGGAAAATTATTTGGAATCTGGTGATGTGTGCATATCCATTGATAGTTCAATAACCGACTATCAATATTTACCTTTGAATGGGTAATTGATGTGAATTGTTTGAATTTGAATGCCACACTTATTTTTGAATAAGCGCTCACTATTCGGGTTAACCGGGAAAAGACCATGGGGTCGTATAACCCATTCCGAATATGTGATACGTCGTTGTGAATTGCATTGAAGATCGGTGTTGAAGACCCGGTATTTGCGAGAGCGATAGGATGACCTGTCGATTGACTCTGCACCGAGTAGCTACGGTATTGAGTTCTCCATATGTGATGGTGAATCCGATCAGGATCGTGAATATCCGGATTGCAAGGACTTCTTTGTAAGTGCCTTCGGTTTTGTTCGAGCCCGGAACAGACTTGTATGGATTGTATGTCTGACATTACAAGTTGAGATATAAAGCCGATTTCTTTCAAATATATTTCTGTTGGTGGCGAAGAATTTATTCTTTTAGCTTAACACCCTTCTCTGAGACGTACGAGCTCAGAGGTTATGTAGTTGAATGTTATCAGCGATATATTCCCAATTTGGTAATGTGACATGCTGAGTGTTGCTGTAAATGATCATTGTGTTGATTATTTGTGATAGGATCGTTTATTTGATCGTCTATCTTGGTGATCATCTCTATGATCATTTGTTGACCCAAAACATGGCTTTTGTATAAAGTATGTTTTTGTGGACGTGACTTCGTCGAGCCTCACACCCCGTTATTGGTCAAAACAGGAAAGATGTGGCAAGGTTATGAGGGGTAGCGCCCTTTAGGATGTGTGCATTTCCTTCTGGAAAAGGATGGTATCATGGTATGGAGCCCAGATACTTACTCATGTTGAAAACACTTTGTTATGATCGTGTGAATTGATTGCGAGTGCTCGGTGAAAAGGTCCCAAAGGACCGGGGGATGGCATATTCGGTCAGTTGTTACTCAGTTAGGGGTAACCCGGCCTTGTGTTGGTAGAGATCCGGTTTGGTTCTCGGGGATGTCCATCAAGAGGCATTCTCATGTGGCAATGGGAAGTTCCTTGGCCTGATCATTCGTTGGAAATCCAAAGAAACACTACGAGACTTGTACGGTTTTAGTTGTATAACCTGCTATGGAATGTGGCGGTAACCTGCTATTGAACATAGTTAGCTATAGTAGGCATAGTTCGGAATGTCTATGCTGGCTAAGATTTATTATCTACTTCCGAAATAAATTTTTTCTACACTATGCACTAGTAATAATATCAAATGTTATTTTAAATGCGTATCAAGCATCTTTGACTATCATAAGGAGAAATCTCCTCCGATTCTGCGTTTGCATTGTGTGTGTGTGTGCGGGAGGCCTTATGGTAGTCTCATTTTTAAAAGCATTGCGAATTGATTTAAAAATATTCCTCTATTTTGATTTTAAAGATAAATAAACTGTTTTGAGTTCTCACACCAGTCACATGACTGACTTGGAGTTTATTGTTTTCCTTCCTAAACTCCGGATGCCCACCAATTTCCACACTGGCAGTTAAGAGTTAGGTTTATCAGGATATTCTGGATATTCAGGAGTTGCTGGAGGCAAGATGGATGGCATGGCGTATTACTAATTATATAGTATTTCTTTTTCCGCTGCACTGTTTGATGTTGTTGTTGTTGTACACTCTGATTATATGATGATGTTATGAAATGTAATGTATAAAATGTAATAACTGATATAGTTCTTTGTTTAAAGATTATTCATTTATTATTATATGTTGTTCCGCTGCGAATTGTGAGATTCTGATATTGTTCTGTTGTTTTCTGTTCCGTTCTATTTTCTATTTTCTTTATTCTCTATTCTCTATCTTCTTATCTCTTCTTCTGTCTTTCTTTTTCTTTTTCCTAAACCCTCAGTGTTCGGTTTTCCGGCCTTCGATTACTCGGCAGTCGATAAAGTGAGTATAGATGCTGAATTTTCGAAAGTCGAAGAATCGGGTCCTGACACGTAACCATTGTGTATCTACGAACCATGGTCGGACAAAGGTTTTGGTTTGGTTGTTTTGGTTGGATTGTACTTTCCATATCTGTTTTAAAGGTTTTTCAAGTATTTTCACTGGGTGTTGAAACGGGTCTACTAAGTACTTGAAGAATTCTAGCATTGCGCCTGATCAACGTATGGCCAGAGTCTGCAAGAACGAGGATAAACTTGTTGAAACATCGAGTTATAAAAGTATTTTCAAAAGGAAAATTTATTTCGATATAATAGTATTTTATTATAAAAGTATTATTACAAAGGTATTTATTATAAAAGCATTTTTCCAAACAAAGAAATTTTGAATTAATATTTGAAATTTAAATTCTTATGGTTCTAGATTAATTATTCGTGTCCGATAGTATTCCTTGCATCTACCTTATCTGCTCAGTTTAGTTATTCACCTTGATTTTTTTTTTTCCAAATCTACCTTCCTTCCTTATTGGATATATCTTTTTAAATATTGCTTATTTATATACTACATGGTTTAATAGTAAATTTTAGTGTTATAAATATTTGGAAGTATCTTGAGATAAATTAAAAATTTCATGAATTTTGGATTTAATATTTTTAAATAGCTTCTTTGTAAATATAAACAATAGTGTAAATAATTGTTTTCGAAGGAGTTTTGAAAGGTTTTAAAGTATCAAAGATAATCGAATTTCAAATGAAGTTTTCAATTTCAAGCAAAATTTATTTAGTTTCAAAGTATTGGTTTAATCTTGACTTCCAATCTACTTTTATTTCTAGTTGTACAATCCTCCAACCTCCTTCCTTTTCGGGGACGAAAAGTTTTGAGTGGGGGAGAGTGTAACGACCCGGAAAATTTTAACATTTTATTTTTTTGATTTTATAACGTATTTAATTAAATAGTTGTGAAATTTTATAATAATTGGATTTTGAAAATTTTAAATAGCAATATTTTGAAATAAAAATTTTATCTTTGGATTTCGTACAATGTAACATAGCAAATGGTAAATTTCCAATTTATTTGATGAAAGTTTATTTATTATGAATTCTAATTAAAATCAAATCAGTTAATAATTGTTGATAATAAAATAATTTCCAAACTCGAATATTTTTCTATAGAAAATTTCTAAATCCTCTTCAGAGTAAGGCGTCATCTTTCGTTTTTCTAAATTCGGACGTCTACTGCTCCGTTTACCTTATTTCTGACCAATTAGCAGCATTTTTGGTTCCGATCATCGACTTTTGATCGGATGATCGTACCACTGATATCTGTATACCTTTGTGATCGTTTCGTCGTGCTGATCTCAATGGTATATTTATTTCTGTATTTTGAAATCCGATGCACAACGGAAGCAATAAAATATTCGTTGTAACGGTACCCTAAATTGTGACTTTATTGCTTCCTTTGGTTTCAAAAAATTAGAACGTGAATCAGCAATAAAATAAATTGCTTTAAAAGCTTCTCAATCAGTGTACAGCTGTTACCATACCATGCCATTTCAAAAGTTTGAAAACGTATAAAATGCCATACGTTATCTCGGTACATTTAATTTGTTTCCTTCGTTTCCTCGCTAGCGTTATAAAATAAATTTATTTTAACGTTATTATTCCTGAACTTGTATTCATTCCTAAAAACGTGTATGTTTCCTCTCTTGATTTATACTTGCTTCTTTTATCTCTCCTATCTACTGCAAGTAGGCGCATACCACATCTTTGTGGAAAAAAAAGAAGAAAAAAAGAAAAAATGTTCTCATTATCTTGCTCTTCCTTCTCCTCTACAATTCCTCTTTCCAGTATATTTTTGCCGAGCCACCCCACTTCAAACCCCATTCCCCTTTCCTTCCCATCGCCTAAACCGATCCAGCACCCTCCGCTGCCACCTAGCTCCCATCAACCTCCACAGCCTGCCGTACCTATCTAGCTCGACCCCATTTTCTTCACCGCGTCTGAGAGGCCCCATCTCCCTCGACCTGCGTAGCACCACTATGGTATAGCCGAGCCACCACTCCTTCGCCCTCATCACTTTGCAAGCTCGGCCTCTGACCTCACTCCTTTGCTTATCCAAATCTTGTGTACGGGTATGTTTAACTTTGTATATAAATCTATGTTTCGGCTACGTGTTGAGTTCGGTTGGTAAAACTTTTGTATATTCTGTTGCCGATATATATTATATAGGTGGATACATATTGTGTAAAATGTTTCTAATCTATATGTATTAGGATATGTGTGTTGTTTTATTTAAAATATTAGTTAAAAAGGTTGCAGTAGAAAATATTAGGACGCGTGCATGGTAACGTATGAATATGGGTTGCTGTTGAGTATTTTGATTGTAACTGTAGCATACATTTATATGTCAGTATAATAGATGTTAAAGTTTTTTCTAAACTCCCATTTTGTTAAGTATTTTTTTTTAAAAAAATTATATATATAATAATATATGTGTGAATTATAAAGTTATATGTTTACGCTCTGTGTTTTATGCTCTGTTGTATATAGTCTGTACATTTAAAGGGTGTATATATGCCGCAGTTATAAGTTAATAAAGTACAAAAGTTTATAAAGTTATTTGGTTAATATGTAATATAAGTTATCTGATTTATAACATGATGTTCTCATACTATCATGTTTAAGTAGGTATAAGATTTGTTTATTTGTAGGGAAGTCCATATAAATAATGTAACGTACACCTGTTTGGGCTTAGGATATATATTAAAAATGACACTGTGTATCATATTATATGTTTATAAAGTAAGTGTATAGGTTTACAGTATAATTTAGGTACTGATTAAAATATAATACGTATATGTATAGATTTGATTTTGTGAACATGGGTGCTTTGTTTTAATATATATATGTTTTGTTTTAAGACAATGATTTTAATATATATATTTATCTAAAATTTGAAATGTATTTGAAGTTAGAATATGATTTATATATGTAAATAGTTATATATACATATATAAATCCACTTATATCAGTCATCGTCTTCGATCTCGTTTTGATTTAAATTCGTCTATTCCTCTTTATCAGCTTTGATCGTTAAAATTCTTGCCAATATTGCGTTGCTTCGAAATCTGTGCTTGGATTCGTATCTCTTCTCATTCCGCCCTTTCCTCTAGGCTCGAAAGGTGAGCAATCACTCACGATTAACGTTCTTTTATTTATTAAATTTGATTTCAATTGAAACGACAATTGAAATATGCTGCTGTAGTTTTTGAATTGTTATATATGCTATTATCTGTAACTATTCACTTATGGGATATGACACCATATCTTATTGTTTATATTTATTTTGATGATATATGCCTATTGTTATTATTACGTTCATATCTGTTATCACTCTGCAAGTTCCCTGTAGTTTAGAATTCACTACGGGTTGAAATGATACATACCCGAACAGACTTTAGAATAGGAGAATTTCGTTATGGGTTGAAATGATAGACCTCAGCGATTTTCATTTAATTGAACTTGGGATTACGGGTTGAAATGCTATCCACCCGTATATATTTAGTGTACGGATTGAAATGATAAATATTCGTAGCACTTGACCATATGATAGGAAATATATACAGACACCGTTGATCCATATATAACTATTTTGAAAATAATTTCTATAATTTTGGAAATAAATATATGGTTTAATAAATTTTGTTTCTTAAGATATTATATAAATGAAAATTTTATATATAGATTTAGTCGTAATATTTGATTTAAATTAGATTGATTTAATACGTATAATATGGTTGAGTATTTATGTAAATCTATATTTCAAATAGATTTTCTAGCAATAAATTGAATAATTAAGGTTGGGAAATAAATTTGGGTTTATTAAAAATGGTATTTAAATAAGGTTTTATTTAATTAAATCGATTTGAAATTATTGAATGGGAAATTTAAAGGTATGATTTTATAACTGTGTTTTGATTTAAGTGATTTAATAAATATTTCATGTTTAAATAAATTAAAGAAATTATTGAGTAAAATGTGATTTAAGGTTACTTAAATGATATTGAATCAAATGAGAGAGTATTTCAAGACTAAATAATATTGAGGTTAAATCGAGATCTATATGAAACTGTTAAATTGAACATTTAAATATTAAAGCTTTAAACTATATTGGAATTTAAATGGTTTATTTTGAGATTCAGATCTGTATTTGAAATCAATATAGTTGAATTTGTTATTTAGAAACTAAATTGAATTAAAATGAGATTTAGGTTGAACTAAATTTTGAATTTATATTTAGAAAACTAAATTTAATAAAAAATTTAGTTGAACGTTGAATACTTCAAGTTTTGAAATATATGGAAGTGTAGAAGGGAAATTTGTGATTTCAAATCTGGTTTTGAGACCGATAAAATGTGAAAGGGTTATTTAGGAATTGAGTTGAATTTTAAATTAATAAATTGAGATTAGACTAAATTTAAATTTTGAATTTGAGTAGATTTGAATCATAACTTTGAAGTGATAAAATTTGAAATAAATATATTCAAAATGAAATGATGTTTTGGTTTGGAAGTATAAATTATTTTGAAATGACCATGGTGCTATAGTGTATATTCCTATCCTGTAGATAATTCTATGGATCCTTAGAGGATGGTTATCCCAAACATCCTTTAAGTTATTTGTATTTCAGTTGATATTTCACTTGAGTTGAATTTATAGATATGAGAATGTTAATCCTGACTCGAGTGTTTTGTGTTTTCTTTTACGCTCGGGTCAGACTGAGTGATACAACATTTGAGACTCACCTTCGAAGTTGGAGCCTTGCTTGAAGATCCAGCTATCTATTCTTTCGGTCATCCTGTTGATTTGTTCAGAGAAGTCATCTGCGCATACTGGAGACTTCACTACATCTGAGATATTCAGTTGTATTTTATTTCTAACTCCAATGTATATAGTAGCTTCATGAACTACTATTCTTTATCTATTCCGCTGCATGTATTACTCTGTGTAAGTGATCTATGATTGATTTATTTACTGTATATTTTAAGTTTTACCAAATTTTAATTAACAATTCGGTATTTTGAATTATTCAAGTCGGACATGTATGGTTTTATTGTCGATTTGAATGGTCCAAAATAGCGGGTCGTTACATTAGCATAATAAAACCCCGTCTGCTATTATAGTAACTTGGACATCTTACATATATGTTGATTTGTTTATTGTCGGCTGATGCCCTTATACCCTTGCTTGTTATGTAAGTACCCATGCAATACTTGAAAAGTAAACTTAATTAAAAGAGAACCATTATGGTCACTAAGTTTCTTTTTGATTTTTAAGGTCAGTCATACTATTAATAATGGTTTCAAGTTAAGTAATGATTTTAGCAAAGATGTTTTAAATAATTGTTTGTTTATCAAAAGTACTTTATTAAATGATTTTATTAAAGGAATTTTGTTTGAAATAAGGAATATTTATAAGAAAGTTTTATAAATGAAGTTTTTAAATAATTTTTGGAGATTCATAAAGAGATATATAAATGGTTTTAATATTTAGAAAAGAGTTTTGTAAAATTAACTTGGTGATTTATAAAGAGGTTTGTAAATAGGCATGGAATTTAAGTAAAGAAGCTTCATAAATAAAAGAGATTTATTAAGAGGATTTATAGAAGGAAATTTATAAAAGGATTCAATATTGGATTTCCTTTAATTGACCTTCTTAATTCTAGTGGTGTGGACATTCGTTCCACACTTAACACCGAATGAATATTGTTCGAGGTTATCTTTATCTTTAATTTAAACAACATTTTGTTTTGATCCTTTGATATGATTTGGAAATGAGAAATCTTTCACAAATGCTTTGTGAATATACTTATGTCAGTGAGATAAATATATGAATTTTTTAATAAATTCTTTCAAAAAGAGTTTTAATAAATGAAATTTTTTGTTTCAGGCTTAGTGTTTTCTATGGGTAACTAAATCTCTGAATTTGTTGTTGTTTGTTTATTTAATAGTTAAATAACCAACTATCAAATCTGGACCAAAATATAACTCTGGAAATATCTAGGAGAAACACGTAAGTTATATGGCATAGTCATATTTGATGATGCCGTATTGTGCGTATAAATCTCACTTTGTTCTCCTAGGACAAATGATAGGGAGATCCGTCCACTTAAACGGTTAGAGGGTAATCCCCGCTCCTACTTATTGTTTGATAATTTCTAAAAGAACGGAGGTTGAGTTTACTAGAGCTATCGAAAGTTTTTTCGAAGAGACCGAAATCGAAAAATTATAAATTATTCAAAAACTACTTCGGTCCAACTCAAGTATTTGGCGTTGAAGATATCTTGATGATGATTGAAGACAAAACTTTTGAAGTGCAAGGGCTACTTAGTACTATTCTTGAGGATGATTCCAAAATGGATATGGTAGAGGTAATGCCTATGGTTTCATTCATACCTAGAACGAACCTGTATGGATGAATGCTAGCACCACATTGCTGCCTGAAGGGTAGTGTTAGCATTCCAAGATGGTTTGCTATATAAAAGGTAATCGTAGCCTCAACCCTCATCAACCTGGGAATGACTGAAATCAAGGGATATGCTTCAAGGCTATATGGTTCGCTACCATTAGGGTAAGATCATCATCCAATCTAGATCGATATTGTAGATCATGTATGCTCGGGGCCCATTTAGGTTGTCGATCCCAACCAAAGTGATGAAATATTCGGGGCTATCAAGTAAGGAGTAGGGCCGGTCGTGACTCGTAGGGAGTCCATGTGAGGCTCTCAG
The DNA here is from genome assembly GCA_030765085.1 of Allium cepa. NCBI lineage: Eukaryota > Viridiplantae > Streptophyta > Magnoliopsida > Asparagales > Amaryllidaceae > Allium > Allium cepa. Next base: position 505,402,626 of record CM060941.1, on the reverse strand, counting down.
TGTGTTTTACCCAGAGATGCACTTTGATAGGTGGTACCCAGTTCCCTTGTAGTGGTATGGAATCCAATCTCCAATACAAGCCACTACGATTTTAATTGTACCCAGCTATATTGGAATGTGAGATGCAAGCATTTAAGCTATTTTATATATTTACTTTGAACCCTTAGACATTATTGTAATATAACTAGATTTTCTATTGAAAATGTTTTTGGTTATCATAACGCAAAAACCAGTCCATGTTTATGTGCAGCGTGGTCTTAAAAGGTACATTTGATTTTAAAAGGTTTTACAAGTTAAATAAATAAATTCCTTGTGATTTGAGCTTCTCACGCTGGTTTTTCCAAATTGATCCGGGCGTATTCTTTGGAGCTTTCAGAAGACGAGTTGGATTCTCCAAGGCGTATTCACGTATCTTATATTATTCTACTATGTTTTGGTTTGTATTTTTCATGTTTGTATAAATCAGCAATTATAAGGATAGGCTGTTATAACTGTTCAGGCTGATATTAAGTTAGTGTACTCTGATGATGTGTACAAATAAGATGATTTCTTTTTGTAAAGACTTGTTCATATTATATATTACTCGTCATGTTTTGTGAGATTCCATTCTGCCTTTTCTTCTTACATCCCTAATGACCTGTCTTTAGGATACTTAAATGATCGACACAAGAATACTGAGGATGTATTAAGTGTCGTCTTTGAGTGTAAGAAAGGTATATCGTTACATTGACTTAATATATTTGATGATAGTTATGAAGTTCGTGTATATACCCTTCTTTATAACGAGTTTTTAATTTCCATAAACAATTTTCTAGTATTTCAAAGTACTCAAGAATACTCTTAACAGTCATTTAGTAATTTTAACTTGGTTTTGGTATTCATTCACGACACCATATGCGGAAGAGAATTTCAATCTAGTACATGATGAAGTAAATATAGTTCTTATTGTTGTTGCATTAAGAATTCATTTCGTATGATCAAACTTTAGTTGTTTTAATATAGTTTTTATGTGTATCGATTGGGGGCAATTCGAACATCCTCTTATACCAAGTATAAAGGACTCCTTATTCATTCAAATCCTTCATCAATAATTAAGTTATCAAGCTTTAATTGGATTTAACATAGGTACATCGTTACCAATCAGTAGCATGTTGTTTGCTTATAGCATTAGAAATTTCTTAGTACCTTCAATTTATTTCTTATAGACACATGCTTCTTTTACATTTTAACTAAAATCAAACTATTTGATGTCCTTGTCAAAACACTTGCTCGATCATTATATGCTTATTTAAGATCGTATATAGATCTTTAAAGGTCCATAAGTGATATTGTGAACTCCACTTACTTTGAGGCAATTTTGGCTATGGTGTGTAAACAGTCATCTCTAAATAATTATTTAGATGTTCTGCTTTAAAGTCAATGTGGAAAAACTCAAAGTCATATTGTGTGATAATTTGTAAGTAAAATCTGGATGGATTTAATTATGCTGACTAGTGAAATTGCACAAGTAATATGATAGCCTACACCTCCAAACACATCGATCCAAAGCCTAAAAATAGAGTTTGACTCGTGTCGTGCCACAAAGTATGAATTATTAGGCTTTTATGGTTTAAATGATATAAAGACAGTAAAATTTTAAAGTTTTCTTAACTTTCAGATCTGGCAGCAGAAGGAAACAAAATATAAGCATTGAAAATAAACCAAAGTAATACGGTCTCAAGATAACCGTGGTACATATAATAACCGAAAAGATAGAACCTCTTGGTAACAACATAGCAAAAGTCTATCTAATACATAAAATATGGTACATAGAAGAATGGCTATAAATAAATAAATCTCCATGCGTCATGTCACAATCTCCATGCACCTTTCCCAAATCAACTCATATATTATCCTGTAATAAATGTAAAGGGGAAGAAAAGAAGGAGGTTAGACAAAGTTCGATGAACGACTTATATCAATATTATATGGTGTTCACAAGTAATTAAATTCCCTTTATAATCTACATGGCCTAAGGTATTCATTTTTGTTCATGGACTATGTATATAGAACTAGTAAATCAACCCACTAAGGTGCAATAAACCCTTGTGTACCTACCCGTTCATCAAGTAAACATTACCAACGATAAACCACCTAGTAAATACACTGAGTGAACAACCCACCAACGCGAACCTCGAGTATACGATCCTGATGGTCAACGTGTCCTGCCGAGTATACCTCACAATGCCTTAGCCCATATTGCCTTGAAAACATTGAGCAACCTCCTCATTAAAGTTCTTTATTTTATGCACAACAGTAGGTATACATCATAATGCTGAGCCTACTTCCCCCGAAACATTGAGTAAGCCCACCCTCTTATTAATGCGGATATCCAAAATTCTATATGCAACATCAGGTATATATCACAATGCTTGAGCCTAATTACCCCTAAAACATTAAGTAACCTACCTATTAACACCTGTAGCTATGCACAGAAACGAGTATACAACACAATGCTTAAGCCACTTCCCCTTAGAGAATTTAATAACCTCCTCATTATTGCCCGTTTTCTCTAAACCATTTAACTGCAATAAAGTCACATGCCGCATTGAGTGTATCGTTTAACAACTTCATGAAGTGAGAACCAAGTATGTCTGTAACAACTTGCACTTTAATGGGCCCGAATTTCGACAAAATCAAAACCCAAGTCCATCAGAGAAAAGATCATTTGTTTGGTACCAACATTAGGAATGAGCAAATTAGAGGATAAATCTAAACTCACAGTGGAATGGAAAAATTATAATAGAATTTAAATACTGACCGAGGCTACTTCCTCATAATCAATAGCTTTCCATAGGACATTAATCGCTTTGTTAGTACTAAGCATGACTATAGGAAAACTTCTCCATCAACCAATCACGCCTTGCTCCAACGATCAGTTCCTCTAAGTCTATCATGTGGGTTGTAAGGAGGAAGGGGTCAGTACAACGTTTCGGTGATTGGAAAATCTATACTTTATCCATAACATAAATTTACACCGATTGGTTTCATTTAGTTGTCATGTCTACTATTTACAGTTAGTCTGTTTAACCTAATATGCACGCATGATATTTCTACCCAACATGATTCGTTTACCTAACCTTCTCCAAGGTACAAAATACTAACACATATATATCAGCCACGTAATACTTTCAAAATATGAAGCAGGCTCCTAACATCGTCATCATTAGTTCATTGGTCCTAACTACAAAGAACTTTGACCACTATTATTGCTTTATAATACATAATAGCCATACCACTAATGCATCTATCGTAATTGATGTCTTATCCATCTAAGAGATAGTACCCAAACCACTTAATACCTCATTAATAAGGACTAGGCAGACTTCTGATCATTTAATACCTAATTTTTAGGTAGGACCCCATCATTTAATACCTAACCCAAAGCCAGACTCATCATTAGTTCTATCTAGCTGACATCACTAGGAAACTCACCAGGCCACTTAATACTTCTTTATAGGAGAAAAGCAGACCCTTTAGTAGTCACTTAATACCTTAAACCCAAAGCGGACCCTCCTCGAGATATCTGCTACCACTCCTAACCACTAACTCCGACTATTTACCTATCTATATATTAGGGAGAACGCGGAGCCTTTACCAACCACTTAATAAATCCAACTTGAAAGTAGGTCATGTGGTTGCAATTCATTTTCCATGGGTCCTAGGTTGGAGATGTCTCACATTAATAGAAAGTGTACACAACTGCTGGTAGCCTAAAAGTAAAGGGCGGACTTTTATTATGTACCTCTACTGACCTCGCACTCCAACCCATTAAGTTCATTTAATTATTCTAAGCTTCATTCTAACTATTATTATTCTAAATTAAATATTCGACTTGGCCTGCAAATCATCCTCCAATTTATTTAAGGCTATAACATAATTTACCTTAAATGTTCGGTTATTATTTTTAATTACTTTTTTCACAAATTCCAACTTATCCATAATAAATAATTATAATTCCAATCGAAAATTCCTAAGACATTTACTCATTTACTAAATTCCATTTAGTAATTTTTCTCTAATTATTCCTTAGTTATTAACTAATATCTTTATTTACCAGTCCCATTAATCTATTTACCATATTAACTTTCTATAACTCCCAAGTTCATTTGACAATTTATTCCTATGTTTAAATGTATTTAAAGTGAATAACAAATGTAAATTGTCATATTAGTTAAGCTTCATTATAATTGATTAGCGCAGTTAAATACGTCTAAACATTTATTTCCATTAATTACGTTCTAGTTATAAATCTTCAACTAGAACATTCTTTTCCATACTTAACTGAGGAAATTATTTGTGACAACCCACCATTCTAACCCCTGGGAGTAACACTTAATACATCACGGTATTCGTGTGTTATTACCCATGCATCAAAAAGACGAATTGTCATGGGGTAATATAAGCGAACAGAACAAAAATATCAAAATTAAATGGTTAAATATAATATAACAATAAGATAGCATATAAGGTTACTCCCCAACATAGAGTTATCAAAGTTATAACAAAAGTACAAGTATCAACCTAGGTAGTTATAACAACCCGCTTTTATACTTGCTGATACAAAATATATATATATGCATAGAACCAACATCTTATAATAGTGGAAATATATAGCTAGATAGATAGGGAGCCTCCTGCTCGTCCACCATCTTTAGAAGTGTCCAAAGAAACCTGTCACTCTTGGTCTACTCAAATACAAACGAGTACCCGAGAGTTTAGGGAAAACAAACAACTTGGGTCAGACAATAAGTCTAGTATAAGTAAACTTCAAATAAAAAAATAAAACACACAAAACAACCTTGTGAGAGTACACCTTAAAACATGGAATGAGTTTCCCCTCACAAGAACAATATCTAAGCATAAATGAATGGACACAAATAATTAAACATCGCAAAGGGCGCAACACGCTTCCTGGTGCAATTAAGGAAGATTCAAGGCAAGGAAAATGAAATTTTCCAATAATGACTAGGATGGTTCAGCCCCCTTATCGAAATTATACCTCTAGAAAATTTACTTGAGTAGTATGATGGCTCTCGAAAACCTCCAAACCGGACTCCACCAACCTTATCGAGTATCCGAGTATTTCACATCTCCATGCGCATACAACCGATACCAATCTAGAGTAGATAGACAATACCCAAATCGGAGCAACCCCACATAGCTTGGTCTTTATTCGCTTGTTATTTAGTCATTTTCGGTAAAAGATATCAATGCTCCAAACAAGCAAGAAAGCTTCTTAGATTGACAAAAAAAGAAGGATGTCGAAATCGATGTTTAAGCTATCAATTATTATCAAGGATAATAAAAATGATTGTATATGAAAATTAAATCTCATTCTCGTACAACCACTCGTCAATTTCAAACTGGTACTATTTCTTGGTTAAAAATGATACCAGGTTGTAATGATCGGCTTTTTTGACTCAAAAGTCAACACTAATACATACACAACATAGACTACTGAGTACAAATCAAACAACATCAATACTATATACACACACCACTATATGATCATACACAACATACGCAATAATATTAACAACGTCAAAATATGCACTTTTTAAAGCTATTGTATAATAATATACATTCACTGAGAATCATTTAGTGAAATGTAAGCTAATCAAAGGAAAGAGACTAAGATTACACTCACTTCCTATTTTCTTTATTGGAGACTTGAAATACCTAGCCTTTGAAGATGAAATTTGGTTTCTTTCTTTAGCTTGTGAATGGAGTAAAATGAGATATGGACTCGGGAATTTATAGGCGAAGAGAAGAGTACTTTAGTTATTACCTAATCTCATATATCCTAACCTAATTCGACCAAATTTTGGTCCGATGGCAACTATCCACATGGAATAACTTGATTCAACCACATTTTGGTCCAATAAAAGAATAAAAAGATTTAACTTTTCTTCTTATAAGTTTAAATATAATATTATATGGATAAGTATAAAGGTGTGGTCCAATCAAAGAGTAGAAAGATTCAACTTTTCTCCTTGTATGTTTAAATATAATATTATATAGATAAGTATAAAGGAGTGTTCATATGCACACTAGCAACTTGTTCCACAACTTTTCATTAATGAAGCATTGAAATCCAAAAAATAATTTTTGGCCACATTTTCGATTTTTCTTCGAACTACTTATTCATGTAAAAAAATATCAAAATAAGTTTCCCACTATTATTTATGACACAAAACATGTTTATTTGTGTTATAAAATCAGTTATTTAAATATCTAAGAATATATTAAATATTCAAGTTTAAATTGATTAAGTTATGGGTCATTACATTATTTGTTTAAAAAGTTCTCCATTATGATTTCCATAAAAGATTTGCCTCGTTTGAAATTACATGGAACGGTTCTTTCGCTTTGAAATAGACAGTGTAAACTATGATAAGTGACTGCATACCTTACACGTCTCTTTCTTTTATTTATATTCCTTGTCAAATCAATCATTATGTTTTTATATGAAAATAAGAAAACCAAACCAATTATGAAAATTAAACGGAGATCCTTTCCAAAAATTATTGTGCAAAAGAATCACATTCCAACTATATTAGGTAAGAATTAAGATACTATTATTTTTACAACCTAATTATAGATCTAGAATAGATTATACAACTTATCAACCTTCAACTATTATAAATTTAGGACTAATTTCTAGATCTAGGTACAAATAGAAATTCCAATTAAATTCTCTACATTGTATGATAAGAATATGTAGGAAGTGTTTTATAGGTTCAATTTCAGCTTACAATTCTCATATATTTATTGATTTAGGCATAAAATTAAATAAAATCCAATGAAATAAATTTCAATATTATAAACAACTTATAAAATTTCCCACACACCTATTAAAGCATTCTAAATCTCCAGATCTGAATTAAATCCTTTGATTCAACTCTATATCCTTCTTAATCTAAGAAATATGTGTAAAAAAGGTATATACATATATTAATATTTCAGATCTGAGAAGAAATTTAGGGTTGGAAGGGAATATGATTTTATTATATTGAAATTTACCTTGTTATCATTTAGCGTTGATTCGCTTCTTCTCTTCTTATATTTATTTTCTGTTCTTCTTCAATTTGTATAAATATAATTTATATTATAATTTGGAAGAATAGTATAGGAGAAGAGATGGTAGAGCTTTGCTGTTCTTTTCAAAAAATATGAGAAGTGGATGGAGGGTTAGGCCTAAATTTATAGGCATTCGAATTAACTATGGCTATCAAATTAAAATATATTAAACCCAGGCCGTTAGGCCAAGGCCAACCCTAGCCATCACCACTTGGACCGGTCGACCGCCACTCCGTAGGGATCGACCGCTTGTGGTCGACCGACCCTAATGAAAGGGTCGACCAGTGGGTCTTGGTATTTAATTATAAATGTTAATTCGGTTTTATTAATTATTTTTGTTCTGAAATCGTTTATTGTCCGTAACTTCTCGTTTGAGCTCCGATTATGAAACTTCAAAAATGAAAGTTTCTCAGAAAATCGCCACGAACACAATGGCATATATTTAATGACCAAATTCCATTATTTGCATAAATTCCATATTTAGAGCCTGATTAATTAATAATTAACTAACGTAAATTTATGGGGTGTTACAACATCACCAAGTGTGATACTATTCTATCTTGTTACATGACTCCATTCATCTCCATAAACTCCCTAAATTTAAAGTGGATACAAATTTCCCTGATCCACCCCACTTAGTCTACACCAGGTCCAGGTTCTACCGAGGCTTATTTTCATCCATTCAGATGTCTTATGTCCTATATAAAAAATTGGTTGTACGTATTCAGATGACTGACCCAGCATGAATTCAATTCTTTTAAAAACATTTATGAAAATAGGATGCAAACAACCCATATATATACTGCCAGTTTCATATGTATGCAGATTTTGAAAAATATTTTTCCCCAGAAATCCCCATACTTCTACGAATAGAAACATGGTCAACCAATTTTGCATCTAATTCCTACCATCAAGAAATCTAACGCATTGAAATATCGCTTCCTAAAAGTCAATTCTATGTCGAAAAAAGAAATTTAGGTAGAGAATTATACATTCTCACCACTCTATAAGCTACCAATTCCCATTATACAATGAAAATTTCCTCGCTGCCATGGATTTCTTTAAATATTTCCATGTACAAAATACATAAGAAGGCTTGTTACCAAGCTCTAAACGGAATTGAATTCAAAAATGGACTCACGTGCATCGTCGACTAGGTATGGAAATGGAAATCCTAGGGCTAAAACACTTTCCCTCATTATCGTTTGCATTTTATCTAATCATCAACTCTAATGCACGGCAAACTTCGTATCCATTAATTATTTACATTTCCTACGCTTAGTATTTGGCCTTCAAAATTAGAAATTCCATAAAATTCTCTTTCACTTTTAACTTTATACGTCGCTTGAAGAATCAATTTCCAAAAATATTTAGATGCAAATTTTCCTTGAAATCAAGTTGGACAAAAGCTACAAATGTTATTTTAGTGCTAAGAATAATTCAAAAGCTAAAACTCTTTTTTTTCAAAAACCTGCCTTCTAAAAATTTGAATGATTCAAGACACATTTCGGTGTAGTCGAAAGTTAGTTATATGCTAACACATAAGTTCCACTTTAAAATTTCACATTTAACCTTTATCTTTAAAACTTAACATTTTATTTTAAAATGTCAATACATATTGTTTATAAATTATATATCTTTAAGGAATAGGAATAATGACTCATGATTTTCAAAATAACTTTAACTTATCATTTGTTTGCTAAAATTTACTATTTATTCTAAACCTTTAGTCTTATATTGCATTACCGTCAATTAAGTATCTTTATGAGATTTTCATATTTATACTATTTTTTCCATATACACATACAAGGGTGTTTCACATATCCAGAAATAACAGTGTAGTAAATAATAGGAACAATCTCATAATATTGTACATGCCTTTTATAAGAGACAACCAATGGTTACAACCTAACCAACCTAAAAGAAAAGAACAAATGCTAGAAGGAAAAGATAACAGCAACACTATTAAACCTAAAACACTAACTATAAGCTATGGGATGGTCTCGACCTTGTATAGGAGCTCTAACCATTGCCACAGCCTTTGAAAGGCCGTGGCATGGCGGTTAAGTACCCAATCTCACAACTCTAGCACTATAGCTCATACCATATCTCTTTCTGATCGGTCCGGATCCCATGGAGCTCGGCCTGGACCTGTTGAATAGGGATTAGCTCGGGACTCTAGAATCCATTGTCGCCCTATCCTAGATCTTCCTCTTGCTACGATTGCACTTCTACCACCTGCGGCAAAGGGATAGACATCTTCTTGAGGGTGGCTCTATTAATGGAACATGGGACATTCCTTTGGACCAACCCCCCTTAAGGTTCACTCTGTATTGCCTAAAGACGTGAGTGAATATATGATAATACGGGAAGTAAAAACATGGAGAACTAACTCCCTGATCGACGAAATGGATCATCAGGGCACGGACCCAATTGCTGGCTACACCACCAATGGCAACATAGGCGACCTTCCTTACCAAAGGATAAACCTGATTAAGAATCCCCATCTTTGAAATGATGTTGTGCCAAATGATGTGCATGACAAGACGAGCTGTAGATTGCAAATTGTCTGACATCCAGACACCGATGTCTCAAGGTAAATTGATATGACTACCTTCACCTCCGACCAAATGAGACTGTTGCCGTCATCCAAATTTTGTCCTAGATAGGCGTCAAAAAGGCGATGCAGTGTGGGAACAATCCCACTCAAAAGTGCCAAAGTGAAGGATCGATGCTAATTCTGTTGCCATGAATAATTCCTCAAGCCTAAAAGCGATGAAGTCATTGAACTTGGCGGGCCATCCATGGAGGAAAATGAAGCCTGCTCAGCCAAGATAGGTGGTGATTCTCTACACATTTTGGAAAAACCAAGTGGCCTCTTAAGGGGTGAGACCAGGGTGGCGCAAGGAAGATCACTTGGTGTTGGGCGGTGCCATGGACTAAGAAGTTGTCAGAAAAGGGAGATAGGTTTAGATCTGGAGTGGTGGCATAGCAAGATCTGAAGCAAAAAATTAGCATGGGGAAGAGGCGAGGCTGCTGCTCTTGAAGAGGGGGAGAGGCGACGTCACCTGGTTGTGGAACAAAGGGGGTGGCGGCTGCTTTAAAGGAAAAGGATGAGGTTTTAGGTTCGTCTATTTTGAAGAAGAGGGGTAGAAAAAAATGAGGCGGTTGGGATTTGGACATGACTTTTATATGTCATGTACCAAGTTTGGGTTATGCCAAAACATGTTGATTGATCGACCGCACTAGGATTACTGGTCGGCCGCTACCAATTGGCAGCTAGGAGGTAGATCGCTAAATGGATATTGGGCCCAGGTTGAACCTAGACCTAATTCAGGTTTGGTTAATTAACAAAGATAATAATTATAATCGTTTAGCGCTGTCTCCTTCGACTTGACACGATCCGAAATTTTTTCTATCCTCTTCATGACACGGTGTCCAAGTTTATCTTCTACCTTTTGAACCATACCTCAACTATAACACGGTATTCCCAATTAATAATTTTATCTTCCGTGTTATATTATATGGAAACAATCTTCTAGTTAGTTGGCGGGTCACTACAATTCCAAATTCATACCTCAATAAAATCAAATGTCATTCCTATTTTGTCCACCCCCTAAAAGAGAGAAAAAATTAAAAAATTTAATTTTTATAAATAAAAAACCATCAAGCTAAATATATGCTCTTTTAAACTCGTTTCCAAATTGAAAAGCTATTTTCCTCCAAAACTTCTTTAATCAAAATCAAACTTAAATATTACATATATATAAAAGGGTTTCAAACTTGCTTATTTTTAACCAAAATTCCTTAACAAAACCAAATTCATTGGTATTCATTTTCTTATAGAATAAGATTTTAGTATTTCTCAAAACAAATTTTTTTCTCAAATAAGTCTTTGGAAAAGAAATCCTTTAGAAACCTCTTTTTTATAATTTAAGGCGTTCCTCAAATATATTATTAAATTTCGCTCCAGGGGTTAGATTAAGGAAATAACTTTAGGTCTTACAACAAAAATCTGGTTCGCCATGTAAATGTCATTAATAAACACACCCTTGTATGAACTTGCCCCTAGTATGACTAAGACATATAAATTCTTAACTCCCGCTTGCTTGGATAAAATATGCATCTTTAGTCGACCATCCATCAAAATCCAAAATCACAAGGTAGCTATTCTCAACAATCAGGTCGAACACCGTCCAACCTTTGGGATTCTTCCATATGTCATGCTCCCGCTCTTTAAGCTAACGTCTTACATACTGCCAACACTCAGTTGGATAATCGGAGTAGGCACGTAAATCTTTAGCTCTCCAAAATATTTCTAGCTCATAGTTACTTTGCCCGTTCCTTTTAGAATATGGTCGCAACTACTTTTATAGTTGAAATTTATAGAGTTAGGCGTAAAATATATTAATTGGTAGAAAAATAAAAGTGCATTCTCTAAAAATATCCTAATCTCTTCGATCGACTAACCTAAGATCTGATACCATGTAACAACCCACACTTTAATGGGCCAAAATTTCCTCAAAATGAAAACCCAGGCCCCATCAGAGTACATATCATTCATTTGGTACTTGCAATAAGCATATTAGAGATTGATAAATCTAAACTCATAGTGGAGTGGAGAAAATAATAAAATATAAGCATGAGCGATGTTTAAGATTTTGGAAAAAAGTAATGATTTGAGATAAGTTGAATATTAATTTCAAAGAATTAAAATTTTGGATGATAAGTATTAGTATTAATTTTGGAAAAGATGGTTTGAAGATAAAATAATATTTTAAAGCAAGCATATTTTGTGATAGGAACATTTTCGATTAAAGGTACCTATTTTTGTAAGATATTAAAAATGTTTTGGTTATGCAAACAATTGTTTTCCATATGAAAATATTTAAATATAGTTATTTAAAGAAAATTTTGAAGTTGATTTCGTGTTAATCTATTTGTTGAATGAGAAATCTGGTCGATGCTCCTGATCAATGTTAGCGATAGGGATTCGAAACACTAGGCGAGACATATGGACACAAAGTTTAGAAAGTTTTATGATATTTTGGAAAAAATATATTTTAAGATATGTATAAATTAATGTTTTGAAATAGTATTTCTAAGAATGTTATATTCATTATTTTGGAAGAGATTGGTGTGATATGAAGAATTTTTTGAAAGGAGCAAAGTGTTTTGAAAAATGAAGAATTATTGTTTTGAAAAAAGTATGTAATTTAAAAAAATATATCTAAGCAATATTGTTAAGAGAAAAAACTGTTTGGAAGGAAAACAATACTTCGAAGAAAACATTTTGAGTTATCTTCAAAAACAATATTTTAAAGGGGTTATACTTAAAATTTTGAAAAGATTGCAACATTTTGGGAAACGGATAACAATTATTTTGAAAAGAATGTAGACGATAGTTTGAGAAACGATATAAAACATTTTGTTGAGGTATATACCTATATTTGTTAAATACAAGAAAATGATATTTTAAAACATATTCTGGAAGAGAAAATTATTATTACCTAATGATGTTTTGAAATCATCTCAAAAAATGTATTGCACTTATCGATAAAGTTTTCATTGAGATAACGTACAAATATAAAAATGTGATAAGTAAACTTATTAATTGGTGTATGTGCGAATAATATTAATAATAATCATTATAAAGGATATTGTACTCATTTTACAAACCTATGAAAGTTCCTCACTAACGTAACATGTAAAACGGCGTTGTGCATAGAAAAAAATGTTTTTGAATTAATATTATGTGTAGTATGTTTGTTTTGAAAATTTATTTAAAGCGAAGTTAGGAATGTGAAGTATTTTCAAATTATAAATATAAGAGTATGGAACCACTTTTTGCTTTATAGCATAATTTGTTAATAAAGATCGGATTTTTAAGATTTTGATTTTTCAAAGGAGAAGTTAAAGTTGATTACAATAAAATTCAAAAAATAGTTTGTGAGGTTTTAAATTTGATGTATTGTAGTAAATTAGTTATACATTTTGATCTTAAGATTAGATTTTATAAAAAAAATCTTTTGTTGGTAAGGCATTTGCATAAGTAACAACTTTATTATTTATCACCTTTAAAGATTTTGAAGTTTGCTAATGATAAAATCTATTTTGAAATTGAATCAAATTGCTATCCTAAAAATGTAAACTCCATATAGTAGTGCTGAATTGTTTTGATCATAACTTTCAAGTGGTCTACCCGATTTCGACGATATTGTCCATTTCGAAAAGCCTAGAACATAAACAACAACATTTTATGTTAAGTGTTCGACAAATTTTTTCGTTATATGAGCTAAAAATGTAGATTTAACAGGACGAGTTGCACTTAAGTAATGATTTCATATTTTACCATCCTTACGAAAAACACTATAACTCATGATGCACTTGACATATTGATGATCTTGAAGTTGTTTTGAAAATTTAACGCACTATGCCATGATTTCGGTTTTGGAATCGTAGTTTGATGTCGCATTATTGACTATTGGAAGTGGTCAAAACTTGGTCCAAACTAGAATTCTTTGTTGCTTTGATATTAAGTGAATACATACCTATTATATCTCATCATGCGAAGCTAATGTTTAGATTTGAGTTGAGATAGGTATATATGGAGCACATTGAACAAACTGGCAATATTTGCTTGCTTTGCTCGTTTTATAATAAGCTTACTTGCTTAAAATGCAAAATAAAGGTACGTTTTATGGTATATCGAGAAATATTGTGATATTATTTTGTTTCTCTGCATATTAGGATGCCTTGTGTTGGGATATATGTTGATTTTATAATTAAACATTGATTTTATTTTTTGGAATGCCCTCCATACAAAAGAGACTCTATCGAAATTTGCGAAAATCCGACAATTAGAATATTTTTACAAAAATATATCGAAAAATAAAAAGTCGCTAATTGAATATATTGAAATAATAGCATACGATAGGATGATTCGGAATATTACAGCCATATAGAGGATTGTTTATGTTTGGTTTAATAGAAGTACGTAGAATGCAAAAAAAAGTTATGGTATGAGCTGCGTATGACATTTCCTAACAAGAAATTGCGAGGATGCAATTTTCTTAAGGTGGAAAGTCTATGGCAACCATACTTTCTATGCCGTATAAATAGATAAATTTAATTAAAATAATAATATCCAAATTCAATTTTGGTCATTATTATTTTGAAAACAAATTCTTATTTATTTGAAGTTAGTTTAATAGAAGATTTAAGTTTTAATAACTAAATTAATAAAAAAAAATCAAATAATATATTGAAATTGAATAAATTGTTTCAATTGAATAAAAAAATATTTTTGAAAATGTAAATAACTTTTCTGTAATTAAAATAGTAGAAAATATACGGGTGTTGAAATGAGTGGAATTGGGTAATTATTGTAATATAAGTTGTAAAACAAAGTGTAAATTAATTTTAATCAAATTGAAATTTATTTATAAATAAATTAAAAGAGTTGTGAAAAGGAAAGGAATGAAATGAGGATTAAAACTTGTTTGAATTTGAATTGAAGGGCCAAAACTAAATTAAAATCCTATTTAAACCCTTTTCTCCATTTTTCTAGGATGCTCCTCATCGTATTCTTCACCCAATAATCAAACCCGACTACCATATCCCATTTTCAGCCAATTCTCTAAAATATTGCCCTAAATCATAATTCAGAAATCGCGATATATGTACATAAAAAAATTATTATCGCGCAAGGTTAGGTAGCGGCCGATGCTGAATCGCGACCTGGTGGAGGAGATTATCGACGATGTCGACAACAATGGAGAGGGGAAGTGTGGCATGTGACTGGGGACCAAAGCAACGATGTGATTCAAAAGAAATCGCGATCTGGAGTGAGGGTCACGATTAAGACATGGCGATGACTGACTACGTGGTGGAAGTTAGTGCAGTGTGGCCGTTTTAGGCATCAAGCAACAACACGATTATAGGCATCATTTGGAGTGGGTGGCTGTTGGTGTGCGCGTGAAGTTGATGGCTGAAGCTCTTTTGTCACGACCCAATTTTTCTATCAAGTTCGAACTGACACTTTACCACACTTGTCCAGTCCAATTTGAACAGAAAGTGGATAGTAAGAAAAGAAAGTAGAAAGAAGATAGAAACAAAATAGAACAACACAGAATCTAACAGCGGAAACAAATAGTCTATAATATAGAACAATTTTTACATAAAACAAAACTGTAACTTAACAAATACAGACGTCAATCAGAGTATACAACCTATTCGGCATAGAAAGTTATAACAATTCCTTACAATTTCTAATATACATAACTAAATGCAACAAAAAATAATCATCTACGACAATACGACTCTAGCCTTCCAACTCCTCTCCTGAAGCTCCAGTTGAACCTAGACATATGCTTGGTTTGACACGAGCAAATAGGAAAAACCACGCCCGAGCTAGTCTGGTAAAATTAGTGTGAGAATTTAAATCACAAGGAATTTCATTCGTTATAACTTTCAAAATCCTTTTAGAATCAATGGCATCCTGTAAGACCACGCAACACATAAACACAACGGGTTTTACTCTTACGGTAACCAAGACAATTTTATAGAAAATCTAATGATATTATAATAGTGTCTAGGTACATATACTTATTCAAATAGCTGAAATTATTACATTAATTAAATTCCAGCATACTAGGCTCTACAACCAAAACCGTAAAGGCACGTCTTGGAGAATGGATTATATACGAATGACTAGGCAATTGGGTACCACCTGCCACAGTACACGTCTAGAAACAATGTACCGAGGACCATGTTGGGATCCCCTGCAACACAAGATCGGATTATCCCTAACCTAGATAGATTGAATATGCTATCACCCTAGGTGTTCCCACCCTTTCTAAACTCCTTCCATGTATCGTAATAATAATATCGAGCGTCTAAAAGGGTGATAAACATATCCTAATTGGGCATGACCCACTTAGCCTTGCCGCATCTTCCCTGCTTTTCAGTCACTCCCGATTGATGAGGCTAGAGGCTACGATTACCTTTTAAGGAACTTCCACTTAGAATGCTTATTTTCCTCCAATGATGAAGTATTGATAGCATTCATCCATACAAGTCCGTTCTGGGTCCGAACGAAACCAAATGCACTATTCCTACTACATCCATTTTGGAATAAATCCTCAAGTTTAGTAGCAATTGGCCCTTGCACTTCAATGCTCTATCTTTGACTCTATGCTCTTTTTTTCCCTTCGAAAAACATACTCGTTGGGTCGAAGTGGTTTTTGGATAACTTATCTGATCCCGGTCTCTTTGAAACAACGTTCGATATTCCCGGTAACTCAACCCCGGTTCTTTAGGAAATACACCGATGAAAATAAGATCGGAGATCACCTCTAAACCATTAATGGTTGGATTTCCTTACCATCATCCTAGAGGAACGAAACGAGTTTATACGTACAGTATAGCACCTTGAATGGTAACTGTACCACATAACTCCCATGTTTCTTCTAGATATTCCCAAAGTTATATTTGGGTCTAGATTTGATAATCGGTTATTTCACTATCAGATATACAATTATCTAAACAAAGGTTTCATTTCCCATTGAAACATTAAGCCTTATTTAATTTAAATTTCGGTAAATTAAAATTATTAATCAAGCAGCATATGCTTATCTCACCGGATAAGTCTATTCACAAACCATTCATTTCCAAATATTTGAAACCCTTTAAAATAAATCTGGGAAAGCACCATTGCGGTATCAACCGTGGATTCACAGCTCAATGGTAACGTCTCTATTCCAAAGAAATCCATAACTTAACTGTAGACACTCTCAGCCTCCGATTACGCCATGAAAGTATACCATTTACTTTCTAAAAACTTTTTTTATAAAATTTCAAAATAATGTTTATAAAGCTTTAATATAGATTTTCCAAGTTCTAATTAAGTAAAATACTCTTTTATAAAAATATACTATATAATATATTATTTTAGAACATTATTAATATTTAATAAATTCATCATTGGAATAAATATACTTTAATACCAATTAATCCTTAGGTAATAATTTACTTTAGAAATCACTGTAAAATAACTTTTAATTAATCATTAATATACTTTAAACAATTTAGATAATTAATAACTCTAAGACAATAATTAATACTTTTAAAACAATTTTTAAGAATAATAAATTAATTACTTTAAATCATTAAAAAAAATTACTAATTAATTTTAAAATATCGTTCATAAATAATAATCATCTTCTAAATAATTTTGGTTCAAAGTCAACTTCCGAGTCAGATAAGTAGGCTTAATAATTCCAATGGTACTTAATCAAGTGACCATTCAATTTCATAACGGCCAAGAATAACAGATACAGATATTCACATCATTCATGCTTTTCAACAATTAATTCAACATCATATTGCCCAATATATTTATCAAGATAATAAATAGATGTGCGTACAAATATAATAGCAGATCAGGGTTTTCTGCTAATAAATGTCCACAAACAGATATATTCAGTAGTAATGGCAGAACGGTGATTTACTCTACCAATAGGGGTCCAATTAAAACAATTAGCGGAATTGTGTTTTGTTCCGCTAAATGATGTCAAACATCGTAATTAAATTAACTTACTGTTATTTTTATCTAGAAAATATCTTCAAAACATGGTCGTACAAAATTAACGTCGATTTTTGGTTTTAGACGGTATTTAAAATCTGTCTGTTCCACAATAGCGTAAAATTTCACTAGTTCAAATTCCACAACAGGTCGTACGACGATGTAGCGTTCGTCGAAACGAACCCATCACAATCAGCTTTGCATCGAATGGGTGTTGTAAGCATTTACTATGTCATTTTACAATTCACAAAATTATATATATATTTAGAAAAATAAAATTTAAAACTTTTCTTCCAATTAGTTTGGGCCAAAGCCCAATCTAGCCTAACCTAAAATCAAAGAAACTGCTTCCTTATTTCCCCCTTCTCTTCTCCTTCCTTCTTGCTTTCCCATTCCAATCTCCAGTTCAACAATCAAACCACGATCACAGTCCAACCCAAACTTCAATCGACCCGTGCCTCACCGATATAACCATTCGAATGCTGCTTGAGACCGACACCGACCTAGCTACGCATTCACCACCCTCCACAGCCCATCACACATCCACCTGAAACCACCTTTACACGCGTGATACGCGTGTACGTGCACCATCCTACCATGCCGTGGTTCAACCCATGAAGACCACTAACAAACTCATCTCTCCACCCTCATTACGATGAACCAACTCTTCCTTACTCCGGCCATCCCAAACCAAAGTCGACCCTTCCATCAAATCTTCGAATGCTTCAGGTCTGGGTCACGCCCCCCTCCACGCTTCCCCAGCCATCGATCGCATATACCACTTTTGCCAATGGAATCACCACCCCCTACTCAATCGCCAGGAAACTCACGACCCACCACGAAACTCCCCACTGCCCATGCCACGTCGACAACTGAGCACCACCAAATCATGTCCTTAAACCCTTAAAACCCATCGCCACACCCCAACCAAATCCTAATTCGAGATTCTGCCATGGTGAACACTTTTCCCTCAACACCACACCCATCCTTGGCCCAACCGCATCACCTCTCACCGAACGTGACACCGGAAAATAATTTTTAAATGAATATTGATCATCTAACAAATTCTCATTATCTAGGCTACTAAAAATGTTGAAACCTTCACTAAAAATCCTATTTTTCTATAACGATTACGATTATGTATGCGAGTCAATGTTTTAAAGATGTTGACATTGGCTAAAACCATGGTGGTTTACTGTAAATTCGCATTTTCTCACAAATCATAGCACGATGGAGCTTCAATAATTTTTAGTGTAATCTTGACTCAAAAACACATAATTCATGAGTTTATGCCTTTAACAAATTCGAACTAGATATGGAGATAGGCATTGTTAAAGGTTGGACATGCATAAATTTTTCACTGCTAAATTGAACAGAGCAATGTTAAATACTTCCAGGCTTTAAGTTTAATTTTCTCACCTCGAAACATTTCTTGAAATCCCTGCTTGATCTTAAGTCTTCAATATGAAACTCAAACCTTTTCTTTGTATTCGGTTTTGAATCTTGAAATGGATGCTTCTTCTTCATTTTACTATTTTGAGTTCTTTTACAGAGCTTTGTTTTTTTAGAATTTGCTTATAGGCTTTTTAATTTGAAGCTACATACATCTCTATACATATATACACGTTTATAATGATGTATACTTTCAGTCTCTTAGCTCAAGAGGGATTCGATCTTTTGCTGTACAGTTGTTTGGTGATAGATTGATTGGAATTTGGGGTGGCTTGAGTTGATATTATGTTGAGATAAAGAGAGGTTAAGTTGTATGTTTTGGTTTTTACCGTATTTGACCAAACAATGCTTATGTATTTAAATTTATGTTTTTACCCATTTTTCCCTGATTTACTTTTTACTAGGCAAAGGTTTTAAACTTGTCCAGATTTTTACTTGTTTACTTTTCTTTATTCTTCCATTGATCCCATACATGCTTTCATATACAATTTGAAAACCTTTTGTAAATTTTTTTTGAATAAAACAATTTTATGTCTCCTTCTTCATAGTTATATATACTTCTATATTTAAAATATATTACTCAAAGCACTAAAAATCTTGTTATTCCATTTTAAATTAAATAACATTTTGTCTTACATTTTCTTCTGATTATATTTAAAAAAGGGACAACTCCAAACAAATGAAAATTTGTGCTATTTCATTTTAAATGTATATAAATAACAGTTTGGTTACACATTATCTTATAAAAGATCCCTTATTTAAAAATTATTTTATAAATCTTCTCATTCCAATCATATATTTCCACATATATCTTTTCTTTCCATTTTCCAATATATATATAAACTTATTATTTTTAACAACTATATCTATTTAGTTCACACACACACACACACAGATATATATATATATATATATATATATATATATATATTACTTACCATTTCATATATTGTTTTTAACATACTATTTTTATTTAGTTTATAGCATACAATATTTGTTTGTTTATAAATACTATAATTTTTCTTTTTGAACTTATATATGTATGCATTCTGCTTAACTAATATGTATGTATATATATTTATATGAAAAATCAAATTTTCAACTCTTCCTATTTATAATACATTGTAATTTCCATAAACCATACCTTTTCTATTTATAATTTTTTTTATTTCATCTATACTTATTTGGAATGAATTTTTTCCCAATTTATATGTATATATATATATATATATTATCCTGAAAATATGTATATATATAAGAATTTCCAATTAAATCAATTCCCTATTTTATAGATAAAAATCTGGAAATTCAAATATTATTTTGGTTTAAAAGCTGTATATTATTATCAATTTTTATTTAATGGGGGTTTTTGTTTGATTAAAATACCATATTATTTAATATTCAAAACTCGAGACGTCAAAAATCCCGAGTTGTTACATTCCTTCCCCTTAAAAGAATTTCGTCCGCCAAATTTTCATAACTAGGCTTGTAAACAAAACTAACCAAATTTTAATTTACTAATGAATTAATAAACATCAATATCACACAAGTCAATATATATATATATTCCCAAATATCAGCTAGACCTAGTATTAACTAGAAACTTCCATAGTTACCGCCATCATATACACATACATATATAGTCATACCAAACATCTACTGAGATACTTTACTGGACTGCAATCCAACAAACATGACTTCAATAGGTTAATAATACATACTAATAGGATATACACTACCAAAAGACCACTCAACCAAAACCAACACTCACTACGGACTCCTCTATCTGAATCCTCCATTTCAGGTCCTTTCATTTCCATAGATTCAACATCGTTATCAGAAACCCATGCAAACACTGGGCTTAGTTCCCTTTGAAGGTTATCTCCATCTGCAACTGGCTCATTCTCAACCTCACCCATTTCCCAGATGACAGCATCATCATTTTCCAATTCGGGTTCTTCCTTTGCTTCAAATTTCTCTTCATCCTCAAATCCTCCTTGTCCTCGAATTCTTCCTCTTCCACGAATTCTTCCTCGAATTCCTCTTCTGCTTCTTCCTTGGGCTCCTCTTCTTGATGGGATGGCTGCTCGATAGTTTCCTTTTCCTCCTCTAACTTCTCCTCATATATCGATGGCTCATTAAGATCCTTCAGAATCCTTCTAACTAAGTCATGATAGCCATCTCTCCTAGCCTTCAAAACGCTCCTCCTTGGATGATACTACGGGTTCTCTATAATCAATTAACAAGAGACAAGAATGAGATCCTAAGGTTTCAAGAATTTATATATGCTAAAGAGTACATATATAGGTATAAACTTCAAATAATCTTTCCTTTTAAAATTGCTACCATTCAAAAAACTTTACTTAAGTAGTACCAAAATCGTTTTTCCTCAAATTTTGTTTTAAACAAATTTTCCGAAATCATCGGACTTTTTAATTCTCAAATATCCCTTTTATAAATCAATTATTATAAAATTAGCCTTTATCCATGAAAATTTTTCCTACAACATTTATATAAAAATATTCCAATTTCCTTAAATAAATTTTTACTAAAAATCCAAAGTTTCCAAAACTCCTACCTTATAGGGCTCAGATTACTATGGAAATACTCAAGCCAAAGGGACAGGTAGAGGAGGATACTCAAAATTAACCGCTATGACCACTCAAATCCTAGATGATAAAATACCATCATCACTTATCAAACAACAACTCAAAATACCGTATATTTTGAAATCATTGCCTTTAATATATAAAATATATCCTAAAATTATTTCATTTACCCACTTAAAACAATATTGTGTTTGTTGGCCTTGTTCAAGTCTTTAGAGATTCCTATCAATAATGTTAGCTACTCGTATTGACTAGAATCCATATGCCACTCAACAATTCAATTAAGACAATATAAAATATTTTATATCACTAACAAGTACGCGCTCTCATACACACACACACACACACACACACACACACACACACACACACACTCAGACTCGTTCTAGGGTACTATTGCCCTATTTCTAATGAGTAACCCCACCAAAGCCTAGGCATTCGCTCATCCTAAGCTCTAATACCATGATGTCATGACCCACTTTTACCATACAATTCGAACTGACACTTTACCACACTTGTCCAGTCTAATTTGAATAGACAAGCGGATAGTAAGAAAAGAAAGTAGAAAGAAGATAGAAAGAAAATAGAATAAAATAGAATCTCACAACGAAAATGAATAATATATAATACAGAACAAGTCTTTACATAAAAAAAACTGTAACTTAACAAATACAGACATCAACCAGAGTTTACAACCTATTCAGCATGGACAATTATAACAACATGTCCTTAAAATTGCTGATATACATAACTAAATGCAATGGAAAATAATCATCTATGAGAATGCGACTCTGGCCCTCCAACTCCTCTCATGAAGCTCCAATCTTCCAACTGAACCTGGAAATATGCTCGGTCTAACCCGAGCGTATAGGAGAAACCACGCCCGGGTCTGTCTAGTCAAACTAGCATAAGAATTTAAATCACAAGGAATTTCATTCACTATAACTTTCAAAATCCTTTTAGAATCAAAGGCATCCCGTAAGACCACGCCACACATAAACGCGATGGATTTTTCCCTTATGGTAACCAAAACACTTTTATAGAAATCCAGTGATATTATATAGTGTCTAGGTACGAAAAATTATTCAAATAGCTGAAATTGTTACATTAATTAAATTCCAGCATGCTTGGCTCTACAACCTGAATCGTAAAAGCACATATTGGAGAATAGATTCCATACGAATGACC
Source organism: Allium cepa (assembly GCA_030765085.1). Lineage (NCBI taxonomy): Eukaryota > Viridiplantae > Streptophyta > Magnoliopsida > Asparagales > Amaryllidaceae > Allium > Allium cepa. Next base: position 505,379,670 of record CM060941.1, on the reverse strand, counting down.
GGGCATTGAGGTACCACCTTTTATAGTACACGTCTAGAAACAGTGTATCGAGGACCATGCCAGGATCCCCTACAACACAAGACCAGACTATCCCTAACTTGGATAGACCGAATATGCTATCACCTCGGGTGTTCCCTCCCTTTCCGAGCTCCTTCCATGCATCGTAGTAATAATATCCAAGGGTATCCAAAAAGGTGATAAACATAACCTAATTGGGTGCGACCCACTTAGCCTTGCTGCATCTTTCCTGCTTTTCAGTCATTCCCGGTTGATAAGGCTAGAGGCTACGATTACCTTTTAAGGAACTTCCGCTTAGAATGCTCATTGTCCTCCAATGATGATGTACTGATAGCATTCATCCATACAAGTCCGTTCTAGGCCCGAATGGAATCGAAGGCACTATTCCTACTACATTCATTTTGGAATAAATCCTCAGGATTAGTAGCGGTCAGCCCATGCACTTCAATGCTCCATCTTCGACTATATGCTCTTGTTTTCCCTTTGAAAAATGTACTCGTGGGATTGAAGTGGTTTTCAGATAACTTATCTGATCCCGGTCTTTTCAAAACAACATTCGATATTCCTGGTAAACTCAACTCCAGTTCTTTGGGGAATACAATGACGAAAATAAGATCGGAGATCACCTCTTAATCGTTAGTGGACGGATTTACTTACCATTGTCCTAGAAGAATGAAATGAGTTTATACATACAGTTTAGCACCTCGAACGGTAACCGTACCACATGACTCCCGTGTTTCTTCTAGATATTCCCAAAGTAATATTTGGGTCTAGATTTGATAGTTGGTTATTTAACTATCAAATATACAATCATCTAAACAAAGGTTTAATTTTCGATTGAAACACTATACCTTATTTAATTTAAATTTCAATAAATTAAAATTACTTAATCAAACAGCATATGCTTATCTCACTGGATAAGTATATTCATAAACCATCCATTTCAAAATATTTGAAACCCTTTAAAATAAATTTAGGAAAGCAACTTTGTGATATCAACTATGGATTCACGGCTTAATGGTTACGTCTCTATCCCAGAGAAATCAATAACTTAACTGTAGGCACTCTCTACCTTCGATTACGCAATGAAAGTATACCATTTATTTTCCGAAAAATTTATTTAAGATTTTTCAAAATAATGTCTATAAAGCTTCAATACATGTTTTCCAAGTTCTAATAAAGTAAAATACTCTTTTCTAAAAGTTTACTATATGATATATTATTTTAGAACATTAGTAATATTTAATAAATTTATCTTTGGAATAAATATACATTAATACCAATTAATCCTTAAGAAATAATTTACTTTAGAAATCACTACAAAATAAATTTTAATTAATAATTAATATACTTTAAACAATTTAGATAGTTAATAACTCTAAAACAATAATTAATACTTTTTAAATCATTTCTAAGAATAATAAATTAATTACTTTAAATCATTATCAAAATAATTACTAATTAACTTTAAAATATCATTTATAAATAATAATCATCTTCTAAAGAACTTTGGTTCAAAGTCAACTTCTAAGTCAGAAAAGTAGGCCTAATAATTCCAATGGTACATACAAGTCACCATTCAATTTCATAACAGCCTAGAATAATAGATACAGATATTCACATCAATCATGCATTTTTGAATTCAACACCATATTGCCCAATATAATTATCAAGATAATAAATAGATATTTGTACAAATATAATAACAGATTAGGGTCTTATTTTTGCTAGTAAATGTCCACAAATAGATATATTCAGTAGTAATGGCAGAACGGTGATTTATTCTGCCAACAGGGGTCCAATTAAGTTTGTTTTGCCAATAGATGTCAAACAATCAAACCACGATCACAGTCCAACCCAATCTTCGATCGACTCATGCCTCGCCGATATCACCATTCAAATGCTAAGTGAGACCGACCCTGACCTAGCAACGCACGCACCACCCTCCATAGCCCATCACGCATCCATTTAAAACCACCTGTACATGCATAATACGCGTGTACGTGCGCCAGCCCACCACGCCGTGGTTCAACCCACGAAGACCACCGACAAACTCGCCTCTCCACCCTCATGACGATGAACCCGCTCTTCCTTATTCAGCTATCCTAAACCAAAGTTGATCCTTCCATCAAAGCTTCGAATGCTTTTAGGTTCGGTCATGCACTCCTCCACGCTTCCTCGGCCATCGATCGCCCATACCACTTATGCAAATGGAATCGCCACCCCTTACTATATCACCAGGCATATCAAGCCCACCACAAAATTCACTACTGCTTACACCACATTGACAAGCGTGCACCACCAAACCATGTCCTTAAACCCTAGAAACCCATCGCCACACCCAACTAAAGCCTAATTCGAGATTCCGCCATAGTGAACCCCTTTTCCTTGCCACCATGCCCCTCCTCGGCCCAACCGCATCACCTCTCGCCGACTAAGATGCCAGGAAATAATTTTTAACAAATATTGATCATCTAACAAATTCTCACCATCTAGGCTACTAAAATTTTTGAAACCTCACTAAAAATCATATCTTGCCATAATGATTATGATTACATAGATGAATCAATGTTTTAAAGATGTTGACATTGGCCAAAACCATGGCTGTTTACTGTAAATTCACATTTTCTCATAAACCATAGCATGATGGAGCTTCAAACAATTTTTTTTGTAATCTTGACTCAAAACAACATAATTCACTAGTTTCTGTCTTTAACAAATTCGAACTAGATTTGGAGATAGGCATTTTTAAAGGTTGGACATGTATGTATTTTTCACGGCTAAATAAAACAGAGCAATGTTAAATACTTCCAGGCTTTAAATTTAAATTTCTCACCTTAAACATTTCTTGAAATCTCCTGCTTGATCTTAAGTCTTCAATCTGAAACTCAAATCCTTGCTTTACATTTGGTTTTGAATCTTAAAATGGATGCTTCTTCTTCTTTTTACTGTTTTGAGTTTTTTTTACAGAGTTTTGTTTCTTTTTTGGAATTTTCTTGCAGGCTTTTTAATCTGAAGCTACATTCATCTTTACACATATATACATGTTTGTAATGATGTATACTTTCAGTCTCTTGGCTCAAGAGGGAATTGATCTTTTGTTGTACAGTTATTTGTGATAGATTGATTGGAATTTTGGGTGGCTTGAGTTGATATTATGTTGAGATGAAGAGAGGTTAAGATGTATGTTATGGTTTTTATTGTATTTGACCAAACAATGCTTTTGTGTTTAAATTTATGTTTTTACCCATTTTTCCCTGATTTACTTTTTACCAGGCAAAGGTTCTAAACTTGTCTAGATTTTTACTTGTTTACTTTTCTTTATACTTCCATTGATCCTATACATGCTTTCATATACAATTTGAAAACCATTTGTAAAGTGTTTTTGAATAAAATAATTTTAAGTCTCCTTCTTCATAATTATATCTAGTTTTATATTTAAAATATATTACTCAAAGCACTAAAAATCTTGCTATTCTATTTTAAATAAAATAACATTTTGTCCTACATTTTCTTCTTATTATATTTTAAAAAAATGGACAAATCCACACAAATGAAAATTTGTGCTATTTCATTTTAACTGTATACAAATAATAGTTGGGTTACACATTATCTTGTAAAAGATCCCTTATTTAAAAATGATTTTATAAATCTTCTCATTCCAACCATATATTTCCATATATATCTTTTCCTTCCATTTTCCAATATATATACACGTATTATTTCTAATAACTATATGTATTTAGTTCATATATGTATATATATATATATATATATATTACTTACCATTTCATATATTGTGTTTAACATACTATTTTTATTTAATTTATAGCATACAATATTTATTTGTTTATAAATACTATAATTTTCCCTTTTGAAACTTATATATATGCATTCTTCTTAACTAATATGTGAATAAACCATACCTTTTCTATTTATAATTTTTTTTTCTTATTTCATCCATACTTATTTGAAATGAATTTGTTTCCAATTTATATATATATATATATTGTTGTCCTGAATATATATGTGTGTATATATATAAGAATTTCCAATTAAATAAATTCTCTATTTTATAGAAAAAATATGGAAATTCAAATATTATTTTGGTTTAAAAACCGTATATTATTATCATTTGTTATTTAATGGGGATTTTTATTTCATTAAAATACTGTATTATTAAATATTAAAAATTAATATTCAAAACTCGAGACATCAAAACCCTAGGTCGTTATCTTGTGTCGATGGTAGTGGCTAACTAAATAGTTCGAGTGTTGATTCTATGAGTTATTAATGTAATTCACAACTTTGTTCTAGTCTCTATTTACTATAGTTTTCATTGATTGCTTGTTGTTGAATTTTTGGTTAATATGAATTTGATTGGATGAATGCATTGATTGTTAGTTGTCTATATAGATATACCCATTCCCTTGTTGTGGTGAAATATTGATGAATTATTGGTTATAAGATTGAATTGGGTAAAATAGAATTGCATATCTCTAATGGACTGTTGTTGTGATGAGATCACATTAATAATTGACTTGAAAGGAAATAAATGGACTGAAATGTGAAGCTTTGAAGAAATAAAATGTTTTGGATATAAATGGTGAATTTTTGGAATGATTTTTATTTTACATTGAAAAATATTATATATAATAGAAAATAGCATAAAGTTGTGATTTTTGGTATTTATTTAATTAATCAGATTGTGAATATATTTTTATTTGTCTACGATTATATAAGGATTTTATAGAAGTAATATAAAATTTATACTATAAGGTGATGCGTTTATATGTATAGGAATTTAATAAATTGTAAGTTTCATAAAATTATATATTTGGAATTTGTTAACAAATAAATAGAGTAAATTGATTTGAATGTCAAATATTGGAAGATTTTGTGTAAAAGAACAATTTTGTTTGATTAATTTTTTTTACTTTGTTTAGAAAGGGCTTTGATGTAAATAGTGGTTTTGAAACAATGATTTGTGGAATTTTATGTTATGCTTTTAGGAAATATATTAAAATTAAAATCCTTATTGGGAAAGCTGGATTATGTAAATTTGTTGTTTAAAGAAAACTGAGACTTCTTTGGTATTATTATTTTGAATTATTAAAGAAGAAATCTAAAAGTTATGAATTGTGTTTAAAAGGGAGATTAAGGGATTTAGAATTGAATGAAGTTTACTTTAAAGATTTCCCCACAATTAAAAACGATGCTTGGGAGATATTTATTTTCGAAACATAAAAGGATTATAGGAAAAGAATGAGAATTTTATAATTTTATTTTCTTTCAATTGAATATTGATATTGTAAATTATTTAGGAGGTTTTGAGAAAAAATATTTAAAATCCTCTTCCACATCAATGAATAATAACATTGTATGTTCTGATTGGTTTCTATTTCTATGCAACAAGAAATTAGAATAAATGGAGTAATAGTGCTACCTAATATGGGACTATCGGTGGTATTTCTCTGTTTATTCTTTGGACTTGTTATATAGAATAGTTGTGTGATGTTGAGTGCAATTTACGAGCATTGAGTAAACGTTGGGTAACACCAGATAGTATGGGATGCCTGAGATGATATTAGTTCAATTACTTTATGTAAGTAGATATCATTTTAACAGGGTCGAGTACATTGGGTATTATATTTTTGGTGGTGCGCACTGATAGTTTGCAGCCAGAGAACCATAGGTTGGTCAATATATTATGTGTAATCCTATGATACGTCGGGGAGAAAACTAGATTGGCTAGTATCCATCCTAGCGGCCTGATTGCGGTGTCGCTCCTCGATTTTGTGGTGCAACTATTGATGTATATGGTTAACAGCCATAGCTAAGAGCCATTGCCCCTATTCCACTTAATCCAGCGGCCTATTACCATTAAGGGCACTTGCATAACATAGTCTTGTTGTTGATGAATATTAGGTCATAACGACCGTCGAGGTAACTAAGAGTGTAGGAGTAGCACTGAGAATGTGTGAGGAAGGTTCCTAAATTAGGCTGAGAGCTGTTAGTCTCACATCTGGTAATTATTTATAAGATAGCATAAGATGCTATAGACACCTATTTCTTCATTTATATGAGATCATTAGATTTATGACTAAGAGCCGATCTGATCATTTGACAAGACCGATATTGGGATAGATATTTATGATGCTAAGAGAACATAGGACCAAGAGTCTTGATGATTATCCATGATACTGAGAGTCAAGTGGATTTGTAGGGGTCGGAGAAACCATATGATTATTTCATTAGTCGAGAGAAAGTCGATTGCTATAAGGTTGAAAGTTTGGATGATTATTATGTGATTATCGATCTTGGAATATTTATGAGACTGAGAGTCTATGTAGTTGTGTAAACGTGTATATATCAATTATATGACTACCGAGGATAGTTAGAAATGCTAAGAGCGTGGAGTTGGACCTGTACTTATTTTTACATGGTTATCTGAGAGACGACCTTGGCTACCAAGGGTAAGCCATATTTATACTTCATGTATGTTTGGTTTAGTTGATTCTTATATATTATATGTATATATATATATATATATCGTGTGGGACGGAACCTACGTATGTCTACCTTTCAATTATATGAGAGATAACTTTGGACGTTGTTGAGAGCATATCCTATACAATTTGTGATTTTTATACTTGATGATATTTGGATGCTTTGATTGTTTCACCCATTTAATATTATACACCTAGTATGTAATTTGACATGACTTTTATATGGGTGATTACTTTTCCTTAGTTCTATGATGTGATGCTATTATATATATGTGTGTGTGTGTGTACCAACAACCACATTCTAGATATAGTCTAACCCATATGTTTATTTATATAATACTCGGGTTAATTTTAGACATTTTAGGTTTAGGAACATATAACAAGTACATAGATGTTGGGCATAAATGTTGGATAGAATATGTGTATATTATCATGTATATTTGTAACTACATGTGTTTACGAGTCGTTGATATGTATATATATTGGATATGTTATGTATTTTTTGATGTTAGTAAGTATTTGATTATTTTGTGAACCCAACTGGACTCGTGTACATTTATTATCATACGTATCGCTACATGGATGACTCTGTGTTCTTTGTAATTTATTTCATAGAGTGTATTGTTCTATCCTGGAGGCACATGTGTTTATTGCTTTGCGTCGATATCGTGTACGTATATGGTGAGTTATGTATTAGATTTTAAGGTACATACCGGTGTTAGCCCAATGGAATATTCTCTTATGTACCCCATAAGCCTTATTCTCCGTATTATCTGATAATATTACCCAGTAGCACTCCGGGGTAGTATGATTATATAGGTGGGTTGTTACAGTTTAGTATCAGAGTAGGTTTAGGACAATACACAGTATAAGAGACATGAGTCCTGGCCATAGATGAGACTCAGACTCCCTGTCCCTGTGAATGTGTGGTAGATAATTGCTTATACCTAAGTGATAGTAGGAGTATGTTATGATTACCGAGGTAATCATCTATGGATGTATTTGTATTTTTCTTATAATATTATTTAGTCTACCCTTTTCTGATTGTAAGTCTCTGCATGAGGTGTAGAGAAATTGATGGAAGTTATGAAGGTAGAAGTAGCTTGTCCGGGCAACAGTGTTGGTATAGATGATGAATGTTAGACCTCTGTGTGGCTTAGAAGTAAAAATGGAATTGTTAGGTTAGGGAAACTATAAAAGACCTTAATTTGAATCTCATATTGAATGCTTCACAATTTCTAATTGTGATGGTGTGAGTTAAGTAAGAGGATCCTGCAGTGATCAGAGTTGCGCAGTGGAAACTGATCGATTATTTTCAGCTAGAGGCATTTGGTTGCTTGTTTAGAAATGTGCGTATTATTGTATTAATTCTTTTTTGATGTTATGGATGTCTAGGTTCTGATAAATTGCCTATTGTGAATGGTTGCTGAATAAAATGTATATATAAGTTTTGAAAATAAATGTTTCTATTCGAACAAGCATATAATTTACTAAATTAGTGATATCATTTTATAAAGTGGTAGAAAATCGTATTTTTGAGAGGTGTTTCAGATTATGCGAAAAAAAGTAATAGTTTGAGATAAATTAAACATTAATTTCATAGAATTAAAATTTTGGATGATATATTAGTATTGATTTTGGAAAAGATGGTTTGAATATAGATTAATATTTTAAAGCAAGTATATTTTGTGATTGGAACATTTTCGATTAAATGTACCTAGTTTTGTAAGATACTAGAAATGTTTTGGTTATGCAAACAATTGTTTTCATATGAAAATATTCAAATATAATTATAAAGAAATTTTAAAGCCGATTTTGTGTTAATTCGTCCGTTGAGTGATTTAAGAATTCTGGTCGGTGCGCCTGATGAACATTAACGATAGTGATTCTAGTATACTAGAATGGGACATATAGACACAAAGTTTTAGAAGTGTGATGATATTTTGGAAAAATTATTTTAAGCAATATGTAAATTAATGTTTATAAATTTTATTTTGAAGAATGTTATGTTCATTATTTTGGAAGAGATTGGTGTGATATGAAGAATGTTTTGAAATGAGCAAAGTGTTTTGGAAAATGAAGAAATATTGTTTTATAACTGAGGAGTTAAACGTAATTCAGGGAATGAATTATATCACTAGTGTATGGTGTTCACAAGTAATTAAATTCCCTTTATAATCTATACGATCTAGGAATTTATTTGTGTACTTTGATTTTGTATATAAAACTATTCAATCGACCCACTAAGGTGTAACAAACTCTAGTGTGTCAAACGATGCATTGAGTAAACATCCTCAATGATGAACCGTCAAGAAAATATGCTGAGCAAACAATCTTCCAATGCGAACTACAAGTATACTATCTCGATGGTCAATTTGTCCTGCAGAATATACCTTATAATTCCTAAGCCCATATTTCCCCAAAAGCATTGAGTAACCACCTCGTTAAAGTTCGTTATCCTATGCACAATACTCATGTATACATCACAATGTCTGAGCCCACTTCCTCTTAAAACATTGAGTAAGCTCCTTGTTAGTGCTCGATATCCAAAATTCAATGCACGTCATTGGGTACGCATAACAATGCTTAAGCCCACTTCCACCATCCATCCTAAGTTCCAACAATTATAGTGCTTAAATCATTTCCTAGGGTCTTTCGATTCGTACAATTCATTAGAATTCTCAATTGAAAATCATTAATTCAGATTAAAAGTCATATTTCCAATTTTAAATAGATATATAAAAGAAATCTCGTTATTTACTTACACTATAACACGACATAATAAATCCACTCACTTGAAAATGCTTCCCATTTTAAATTTGATTCGAATTAGTGCTTCTATTCCTTAGCCTAGGTTGTTGTTGTTGATTTAATTACCACTTAGTTTCAATTTGGATTCTCCACCCCTTGATTTGTTCAATCCTCTCTTTCTTTAATTTGATAAATTTTATTAGAAAATTGGTGTATAGGCTAAGAAGGTGGAGGAGAAAGAAGAAAAAAAGAATGTACAAAATTAAAGAGGCAGTCACTAGGGTTCGAATGAAGAGAAGTGAGGATAAGATCTATGTTTATAGTTGAATACTAGGATTATTAGACCAAATCCTGAAACCACTAATTACGGAAATGTCATTGGGTCCAGTTTCCGCTAATTCTGACCCATTTCATCAAATTCAACAAGATATATCTTTTTTCGACTGTAAACAACATTTCGAACCTAATGGGATATGTTCCAAAATCAAATTCCAATGTTTGTGAAAATTTACTAATTTTTCCTTTTATGTAAAATTATATTTTTACTCTTATTAATATTTTAATTTCTTATTAAAAATTTTCAGTTGCTACAGCTAATTTCAATATTTTAAAGTGATATGTTTATTTCCCATCAACCTTACTTCATACATATCCAACTACATCAATCTTCTTCTCGAAGAGAATTTGCGATCAATTGGTCATATCCTTTAGGGCAAATTTTCGCAGATTAAAGTTCTTCATTGTACTTGGAGTCCATTATAGGTATAGAGCATCATAACATATGGAAATATTTATACACTCGGTGGATTATCCCACTACAACAAAAAGACCCTTTAATGGCGTTTAAAAAACGCTATAAAAGGCTTTTATAGCGTTTTTATAAACGCTGTATATCAACATGTTGTTATAAATCAGGATCCTATTATTGCAATAGAAAAAACGCTATAAAAAACATATTTTTTATAGCGTTTTGAACATGCTATAGAAAGTCTTATTAATGACATTCCTAATACGCTATAAAAGGATTTTACAGCGTTTTTATAAACGCTGTAAATCAACATGTTGTAATAAATCAATGACCTATTATTGCAAACAGAAGAAACGCTATAAAAAACATGTTTTTTTATAGCACTTTAAACATGCTATAAAAAGTCTTATTAATGGCATTCTTAACAACGTTTTAAAAATCATTTTTGCAGTACGTACATATCCATTACCACATTATAATCTACAAATTTACATAAACACAAGGTACCATTCCACACAATCATATAGATCACATTAAACGAAAAATAACTAACCATTCAACATTCACATAGAACAATATATAATATATCGTAATATTTAATGAACATTACATTAGAAGTGCAAAAAATACAAGTGATAAAAAGATCGTACTACACATGACGATTAAATATGCAAAACAAAAAAGTTGTTACTTCAAAAGAACTTCTAATCACTAATATACAACAGCATGTTGCCATTTGTATGCACCATAGATGGGTAATTACCTATGAAAAAGAAATTCAACAATTAGCAATTATAACTATACATACATATATATGTGTGTGTGAGAATTAATTATATAAATTTAATTAACACTTGATTAATTTATATGAAAGTTGATTAACTCAGTTAATTTTTATAAAATTAAATTGATTTATATAAACTTTATTTAATTTTATAAAATTTAGTTTATTTATATAATCATATGGAAATGATATTAATAACATATGGAATTTCCTGAAATGGATGTAAATTTTATTGCTATTACTATTATTATATTATATTATTATTCTTCTAAATTTAGTTAATTTTTATAAACTTAATTAATTTTTGTAAAACTTAGTTAACTTAGTTAATTTGTATAAAACTTAAACAATTTTTATAACAATTTAACAAAGATTTTAAAATAGAGAACATGATTTTTATAAAACTAACTTTTATAAAACTTAATTAACTTAGTTAATTTATTATTATTATTACTATAATATTATTTTATTACTATTATTATATTATATTATTATTCTTCTTTTAAACTTAGTTAATTTTTATTAACTTGATTAATTTTTGTAAAGCTTTGTCAATTTTTATTACAATTTAACAAAGATTCCAAAATAAAGAACATGATTTTTATAAAACTAAATTAATTTTCATAAAATTTAGTTAATTTAACTAAAAAATTCAAATTTTGTTGATTGTTATAAAACTCAATCAACTTAGTTAATTTTTACATAACTTAGTTAAATTTGTATAAAACTTGATAACGTAGTTAACTTTTTATAAAAATTAGTTAATTTTAATAAAGTAAGTGAATTCTTTTAATTTTAGTTATTTTTTATATAACTTATCTTAGTTAAATTTTTATACTTAGTTAATTTTTATATTTATTTAAATTTTATTAATATTTATATATTAATTTAATTTTACAAAACTTAGTTAATTTTTAAAAAATTATTTAATTATTATAAAACTTGATTTAACTTAGTTAATTCTTATAAACTTTGTTCATTTTATAAACTTATCGGATTTTATGAAATTTCGACAGCACCTCATTTGCGCGGTTAGTACTTTTCCGCACACCTCAATTTAATATACATTTACATGATCAAAACAAGATCGAATTTATATCATATATAACAAAATATACTTCATAATAACGTACACATTCAAATGTATAAAAACATACCTTTTATTAGCAACTTTAGCTAGCAATCTTCCATATAGCAAAGGAATATTTTGTGTACCTATATAGCAAAGTAAAGTGAATTTACTATGCAATACGCTCTTTGAAAATTAATTATGATATAAATATAATAGCTGTATTATACACTCCATATTCCCGGCTCTATAATAAATCGATTGAAGATGTTTTTATGCAAACGTGTGTTTTTCTAGAAAGCGTAACACTTATAATATAATAACATATAACATACATGAGTATATTTGTAGAAACTGTAACATTCTTCCTTGAGTACACAGAGAGACCTGGAGAGGTTTCTAAGGTCCCATAACCTGCACATTGTGTCATGGTTTCCTATAGCTAGTGCGTGGCCTTCTCACGAAGCCATACTGATGAGGACAGGTAACCTAAATTCCCCTTTAGGCTACTTATAGTTTGAAATTTTTCAATGAAACACTAGTTGTCAATTCCATTGTATAATAGAATTAACAATGATACATGTTGTTAATATGTTCCAGATAGTGCATCAGTTAATAAGCAATCTGGGCTGCCACCGAGTAACAACGAGTTTTTCCTCTGCACTGACTGATGTTCCCTACCATGAATAAGAAATAACAAGGTGTTTAGTAAATGTGATGCAACTTGAAATATGTCAAGTTGTTAACCTGTGTCGATTGATGTACGGTGACAACTTACACTTACAGACCAAGAATATGACAGTTGATTCAATAAGGTGAAGCTATTGGCATCATATATCCTAACGCAATAAATAATTTTCAATTTTTTGGGAATTTTATCGACTCCTTACTTGTATAAATCACATGTATTCATATACATGGAGCAGGTACTGGGTATATGGAGCAGTGCATACATTTCATTTTTGATTGACTTCCATAAAACACTAAACTATAGATTTGCATTATCAGTAGAGATACAAGATGCAAAAGAGATCAAAACCATATGTAAACTATCATCTGCATTCAAACTATTAATGAGAAACTCATTATTATTGCAATGAGTCTGGATACAAAAGGTCTGCACAGAATACAGAAGTTAATACCATATGAGTAAAGCTACCATAAAACTTTCAGAACTAAATACCATAAAAGTTGATTATGTAGCACCATCAAACATTAAAACATGCTAAATGAAAAGTGTATTGAGGCAAAAATTGTGGGAGTTATTTGTATAAAGGAGTAGATGAAAACTGGAAACTGATAAATATGAAATTTACAATGTTCACTATCATATGAGTATAGGGATTTCTTGGTTTGATTTCAAAATTATGAACTACGTTCACTGGAACCTGAGAAAAGCTTTGGGCTGCGATAGTACTATTTGATTTCAAAATTATGAACTATGGGCTGCGGTAGTACCATCTTCTTAAATTGGTCTCTAAATAGCGGTTCTATCTTTCTTTTGCATGTGCCATAGTTCATAGACGTAGTTAAAAAAAAAAGTAAATCATTTCTGCATTTATGGCATTTAAATGGCTAAATTATCACTGTTTATAGTTGGAGTATTTATCATTGACATATGAAAAATTAGGACAAGGCGATGAATGGAATGTAACAATCCAGATCTTGTAGCTCAAGTCTTTATCATCAAAATTAAATGATCGATATGCCTTTATGATATCATATGCATCCCTCAACGGTTACTCGAATTCATTAGATGATACAGTAGACTTTCATATACAACAGTTTTGCACATTAATTAGTTATTATAGTAATAAACATTGTAGCCCTATTCTGTACTCAGCATTGATTGTTATTACATAGCAAAGAGGATATTATTAAACGGACAATAGCCTTATCACATAAATTAAATTGAATATGAATATGCTCAGAATTAATTTTTTTAATTTTTTATCTTGGGTGCAAGTCAAAATAACTCAGTGCTCCTGCATTATGTTTTTTGACCAAGTGCGGCTACACCGAGTTCAAAGAGTCGGTGCTCCTTCAACTCAGTGAAGCTATACTGAGTTTTTTTAATTCAGTGCCGCTACACTGAGTCAAAGATCAATGCCCCTACACCGAGTCGAAGATTTAGTGCAGCTGCAATAAGTTTTTTTGACTTAGTTCTCTTGCACTGAGTTTTAAAGTGCAACTGCACCTAGTCTAAAACTCAGTGCAGGAGCACTTAGTCTTCGACTCAATGCAACAGCACCATTGGTCGAATACTCAGTACAGCTGCACTATATTTTTTTGACTTAGTGCACTGCATTGAGTTGAAAACTAAATGCACTGCACTGAGTCAAAAACTCATGTATAACCAACCCAATCCATAAAGTGAGGTTTTAAGCATAATCCAAAGGCATTTGAAATAATTTTGTAAAAATATACAATTTTGAAATGTCTTTTAACTTCTTCAACCGTGTAAAAAAATAAAATTTTGAAAATAATATTGTAAAATACCATATTGATAATTTAACCTTTTATGCCTGTTTTATGATGTTGTGGAGTTCATATAAATGTTATAGAACTCAAACTTTACTCTTTAGTATAATAAAGACTTATATTCTCCTTAAGAAACATCTACTACCTGCAAAATTTACTACCGGCATCTAGTGTATTATTTACAGCCTGTAGAATAATCTCTTGACTCTATTCCTCTCGAGAAAAATTTACTCTATCCGTGAATGACTTTAGTTATTGCACTTAAATTATTGCTTACCTAGAAATAATATCATGTATAATACTTGTATGCAATTTTTTGTAACCTACGATGATAAATCCTTTCTTCTTTTATTAGGATATGTCACATTTATACACCATCAATTTTGCAGTACAGTTATATCTCCTGTTTAAGATACTTTCAAGCCCCTCCTCGGTAATTGATAGTTAATACCAGCCACTAGTCGTCTTTTTGTATCAAAGAATGATGTTAATGCATTCCTTTATCATGCTCATTTATAAAGATGCTTGTAATACGTTCACAGTTCTCCCAATGTACAACTCATCCTACGTTACAATTATAATTACTCAACATCCCTCAGAAAAATAACTGTACTTTAGTGTGTTTACAATATATATTAGTTTTGACAGTTTTTTATTTGAATTCGTTAAATCTCCATCATGGATATATACCGGGTCTGAAATCAAGCTCAATGAAAGACTAAGGTAAGCCTGTGACCAAAGTACATTAAGAGCCTTGGATTATACAAATTTAAATATATGCTGCCAGAATAGAAAATACCGATTTCTTGGTAATACTATGCATCCCTGATTTTACATATTAAAATTTAATGGGTGTTGCAATTACTTAAAAACACAACAATGCAAAGTTTTTTGTTAATAGTAAATTGAAAAGATCCTGTCGACAACTGCAAAGTCATTTGTAAATAGTTTCTGACTTGGTGTAATGCACTCGACTTAGTGCAAACTGCATTTGTTGGGTGGGTGTGTGAGTGAGGTGGTGTATTTGAATAATATATGTATACGCACATATGCTTAGACTAGTAATAGCACTGCCAACAACAACAAAAATTACCTGGCCTACTAATTTTTGACACTATGCTTACACAAGCTTTGTAACGTCCCGAAAATTTTCGACTTTCGAAAATTCAACATCGATACTCACTTTATCGACTGCCGAGAAATCGAAGGCCGGAAACCCGAAATGTTATGGTTTAGGAAAAGGAAAGAGGTAGAAGAAGAGAGAAAGGATAGAAAATAGAGAGAAAAGAAAATAAATAATAGAACGGAACAGAAGAAAACAACAGAACAATAACAGAATCTCACAATTCGCAGCGGAACAATATATAATAAATAAATGAATAATGTAACAACCCGATCGATTTTACATTTAAATATTTTGTTTAAATATTTTGTCGTTAATCGGATATTGGTCCGAAAAGCTACCTTTTGCAAACGGTCAAATTCGGACTCGAGACCACTTCCATTGAGTTCGAAATGCCGTTTACAAGTTTTTTAAGTATAAACATCGATAGGTTTGGAGTTAGCGAAATTTCACTAACTTTTCCCGCTTTGGACTTTGGGTTAGTTTAGCCTATTAAGCCCAAGTTCCAACCCCCTTCTCCTCACTCTTCATAAATTTCCTAACTAACTCAAGCTTGGGCATTAATGGTGAAAAGAATGGGAAATTAAAACTCCAAGCACAAATTCAATTGCAAATCCAACATTCAACTCCAAATTCAAGTAGAAGATATTGGATTCAAGCTTTGGATTGCTTCTCCTTGCTTTCAAGCTTCATCTTCATAAACTTTAGTGCAAAGGTGAGATTTTTATCTCACAAATCTAGTCTATAACTATATTGGACTATTGGGAATGATTCCCTATCACTTTTGCATGCACATTTGCATTTGGTTTGGATTGGATTGGCGAAAAACTCCAATTTTTAGCGTTTTGGTGAATTTTCTGCACTTAGGTCGTTCTGGCCATTTTCGTGTGTTTGGAGTTAGGTCGCTCGCGACCTAACCCTTAGGTCGTTGGTCGTTTCTGGCCTTAAATTCCCCCTGCAGCGTTAGGTCGTTAGCCTCGGAATTAGGTCGTTGAGCCTTAGGTCGTAGGTCGTATGGAACTTAGGTCGTAGGTCGTCCTGGCCATTTCTAACGTCTTCGGAGTTAGGTCGTATAGACCTTAGGTCGTAGGTCGTATGGACCTTAGGTCGTTAGGTCGTATGGCTTTAGGTCGCTAGGTCGTATGACCTTAGGTCGTTAGGTCGTTTGGCTTTTAGGCCGCTTCCACGCTAGGTCGTTCGACTCTTAGGTCGTAACACTTAGGTCGCTCGCCTCTTAGGTCGTAGGTCGTTCGAATGTTAGGTCGCTCGGCCCTTATCCCCTTAGGTCGCTAGGTCGCGACGTTTTAGGTCGCTAGGTCGCGACGTTTTAGATCGCTAGGTCGCGACGTTTTAGGTCGCTGCATCCTATGCCTCTATAGGTCGCTCGACCTCGTTTATGACCATAGGTCGCTCATCCCCTCTTCGTTAGGTCGCTCGGCCTTGCCTTCCATTTTTAGGTCGCTAGGTCGCGACGTTTTTGGTCGTTAGGTCGCGGCGTTTTAGGTCGCTTGACCTTGTTTTCCTTTAGGTCGCATGACCTTATAAACCGATAGGTCACATGACATTATAACCCTATAGGTCGTTGGACCTTATCCCGATAGGTCGCTTGACCCCTTGGACCCCTAGGTCGCAACCCTTAGGTCGCTCGACCCTATTCCCCTTAGGTCGTTAGACCTCATTTTGTCTTCACTAGGTCGTATCGTTTTGGTCGGGGCGCTGCCCCGCACCCCGCCGGGGGCGCTGCCCCCTGGACCCCCGCGACCTGACCGGGCAGGTCGAACCCCGTAAGCGGTGGCGTTGCCCCCGCACCCCCACCTGTGTGATAAGCAATTACATGGATGGTCGCTCCTCAACAGCCTTATTCTCCGCGCTAGTTGACAGCACTACTCCGTAGTGTTCTTGGCTAGCGTGGGTATAGAGGTGGGGCGTCACAGCTTGGTATCAGAGCCAAACTTCGGAACATTGTAGAATAATCTAACAAGGATCATGTCCTAAGTCTTTCTTAGGAGTTGTGCCTTAGGATTTAATTCGAGTCTTCGTACCGATTCATCCTATTTTCATTATGATTCCTTGTTTTATCTATCAAGATTGCTTGATATTCATTTTGTGAATAACCTTCTTCTTCTTCCTTCTTTCTTTCTTAAGGAAGAGAAATGGTTAGTTCTAGCAGTCCTAGCACTGGTCAATCCAGTAGCCCTTCTCTGGATGGCGCATTCATGTCTGCCCAACAACTTTTGGATCTTGTTAAGAATCAAGAGTTTATCTGTGCTTTGAGTAAGAACCCCGAAATTGTTCTACCTTTGAAACTTGAAGTTTCTTTCAATCAGCTTGTGGATGTTACTCTTCTTCATGGAGAGGTTGGTAAAGGAAGTGTTTATGATATTGGGACTTCCAAGAAGAGGCATATTAAGTTCAAGAGCCTCAATCCCAATAAGAGAGTGAAGCAAACTACTTTTGTAGCAAAGACTCCAATCCCTAATCGTGGAGGATGCTACAATTGTAATTCTAAGGACCACTATGCAAAGGAATGTCCTGAGCCACTCTTTTGTCGCTATTGCAAAGATGCCAGTCATCATATTTCTGTCTGCCCCATACTTTTAAGAAAGAAGAGGGTGGAACCAGAAACTTCAGTAGCCAAGTCTCCTACCTCTAGTCGTAAACGATGTTACAATTGTGGTTCCACAGACCATTATGTAATCAATTGCCCAGAACCTCTCTATTGCCGCTATTGTAAAGGCTCGGGCCATTACTTGTCTACATGTCCCAAGCGACCTAGCAAGAGAGAAGGAAAGCTAAATGCTTCTAACGAAACTTCTCTGGGTCAAGGTATTTCTTATTTAATCCTTGGTTTCATTTGTTTTCAATTATCCGATTCGAGTTCTTTTTGATATAGGTTCGTCTCATTATTTTTATATCAAAAGAACTTGATGATTTTCTTTCTTTTTATATTTTGGGCTTGATGACTTCTTTGAGGATTGCGAATCCAGATTAGTGGATCTGCAACACTCTACTTGCTTTTTATTGATATCTAAAATTATTTCATGTGATTTTTCTTTCCGAACCAATTTGCATGTTATGCATTGCTTTGGTTTCGGAATTGATTTGCGTGAAAGGATTGGCTTATTGCAAAGCCCATATCCAATTTTTCCGAAAGGACTATTCATTTTCGATATTTTCGATCTGTTAAGCAGATTCATATTTTTCCTTTGTGATTTCAATTTCAAATCGATGGCATCATTTTGCTCTTTTAGCTCACATGTTGAGTAAAGAGATATCTCTCTCATTCTTATCGGTTGAGAATTTTTCGGTATTTTTGAGTTTGTCTTAGGATTATCACCTAAGCAGCCTTTTTGGGTGGTGTTAAGGTCTTTCCAGTTTGACCTTGCCACCGAATTTCAATCGCTACGAGTTGCGGAAGTTAGCCTTCCACATACCGCATTCTGCACTCGTTATGATTTATATGAATGACATATTATGTCATTCAGTTTATCCAGTCTATTTCATCCATTTTATAAATCGAGTATTCTATGAATATCTCAAATAATTCCAATCTTATATTTATTAATTTTGAATGAGAATAGAAATTTAAAATTTTGCAAATCTTTTTAAGAAGATATTTTAAATTCCTATAAAAAAAAATTGTGTTGTATTGCCCATTTAGTGTTTTAAGAATTCTGGTCGATGCGCTTGATCAACGCTATCGATAGGAATTTCCTAAACGCTTTGATGAGACAGTCAGACACAATAAATTGACTTGTAAAAACGTAAATTCTTCTAGAAAGATTATTACATAAAGATAAATGTAATTTGGAAAGTTTTAACTTTTCAGGAAAGAAGATTATTTAAAAGATATTCTTTCTTTTCGATACTCTTATTCTTGTGATTCCCCAGGGGAACCAAGACTTTATCTTTTGTACCAATGCTAATCGTATTGGTTTGGATGTCGTTCTCTTGCATAAGATAACGTGCTATCACTTGTGCTTTTAAATCATTAAAAGCCGATTGAGACTAGGTATGCCACTCATGATCTAGTGCTTGCGGCTATTGTTTTCGCCCTTCGAATTAGGCGTCAATATCTATTGGGAGGGACTGAAATCTGATATTGCTAACTTTATTAAGTGTTGCATGACTCGCCAACTTGTCAAGTCCAAACATCAAAGGCCTGGTGGGTTATTGCAACCTTTAGAAATTCCAATTTGGAAGTGGGACCAAATTTCCTTGGATTTTTTTGATGACCTTCCCCGTTCTCGTTCGGGTCATGATAGCTCATGGGTTACAGTAGATAGACTTACTAAATCCACCCAATTTATTCATGTTCGGTCTAACCGAACCGTTCATCTTTGGGCCAAACTCTTTGTTAAAGGAGTTGTTAAATTCATGGAGTTCCTACTTCTATTGTTAGCTATCGGGATCCATTAATCACTAGTGGACTTTGGAAAAGTCTTCGAGATTTTATCACCGCTTATCACCCCAGTCCGATGGACAAACCGGGCGTGTGAATCAAACTCTTGAAGATCTCCTTCGAGCTTGTGTGCTTGATGTCGGTGGAAGTTGGGAAGGCCATGCCGATCTCCTTCTTGTTGGCTTGAGGCCGGTGAGAAGCTGGTTTTAGTTCCAGAATTTATTCATGTTTCACCTATGAAAGGTGTTGTACGTTTCAGTCGGCCATGAAAGTTAGCGCCTCAATATATTGGGCCATTTCCTATCACTGAACGTATTTGTTCCATGGCTTATCGCATTTCATTACCGGCTCAGTTTTCTGCCATGCATGATGTGTTTCACGTTTCTCAATTACGGAAATGCCTTCGAGATTCCGATTCTATTCTCGAGCCTGGTATTTTGGAAGAAATTGAAGTTTCGTTAAATTTAACTTATGAGCAGCAACCTATTCGAATTATTGCTTCGGAGGTCAAACGACTTCGAAATAAAGATGTTCCGCTTGTGTTGGTTCAATGGTCCTCAAATCCTAAGGATTGCACTTGGGAACCCATAGAATTCATCGAGCGAACACATCCGTACTTGCTTACTCCTGCTCTTTGTGGTGAACTTCCTATTTCAAATTTCTTTTGTGTTAATATGCTTTTATGGTTGTTACTTGTTATATCCATCTTATATATTGCGAGGACGCAATTTCTTTAAGGAGGGGAGTCTGTAACAACCCGCATATTTATCGATTTTACATTTAAATATTTTGTTTAAATATTTTGTCGTTAATTGGATATTGGTCCGAAAAGCTACTTTTTACAAACGGTCAAATTCGGACTCGAGACCACTTCCATTGAGTTTGAAATGCCGTTTACAAGTTTTTTAAGTATAAACATCGATAGGTTTGGAGTTAGCGAAATTTCACTAACTTTTCCCGCTTTGGTCTTTGGGTTAGTTTAGCCTATTAAGCCCAAGTTCCAACCCCCTTCTCCTCACTCTTCATAAATTTCCTAACTAACCCAATCTTGGTCATTAATGGTGAAAAGAATGGGAAATTAAAACTCCAAGCACAAATTCAATTGCAAATCCAACATTCAACTCCAAATTCAAGTAGAAGATATTGGATTCAAGCTTTGGATTGCTTCTCCTTGCTTTCAAGCTTCATCTTCATAAACTTTAGTGCAAAGCTGAGATTTTTATCGCACAAATCTAGTCTATAACTATATTGGACTGTTGGGAATGATTCCCTATCACTTTTGCATGCACATTTGCATTTGGTTTGGATTGGATTGGCGAAAAACTCCAATTTTTAGCGTTTTGGTGAATTTTCTACACTTAGGTCGTTCTGGCCATTTTCGTGTGTTCGGAGCTAGGTCGCTCGCGACCTAACCCTTAGGTCGTAGGTCGTTTCTGGCCTTAAATTCCCCCTGCAGCGTTAGGTCGTTAGCCTCGGAATTAGGTCGTTGAGCCTTAGGTCGTAGGTCGTATGGACCTTAGGTCGTAGGTCGTCCTGGCCATTTCTAACGTCTTCGGAGTTAGGTCGTATAGACCTTAGGTCGTAGGTCGTATGGACCTTAGGTCGTTAGGTCGTATGGCTTTAGGTCGCTAGGTCGTATGACCTTAGGTCCTTAGGTCGTTTGGCTTTTAGGCCGCTTCCACGCTAGGTCGTTCGACTCTTAGGTCGTAACACTTAGGCCGCTCTCCTCTTAGGTCGTAGGTCGTTCGAATGTTAGGTCGCTCGGCCCTTATCCCCTTAGGTCGCTAGGTCGTGACGTTTTAGGTCGCTAGGTCGCGACGTTTTAGGTCGCTAGGTCGCGACGTTTTAGGTCGCTGCATCCTATGCCTCTATAGGTCGCTCGACCTCGTTTATGACCATAGGTCGCTCATCCCCTCTTCGTTAGGTCGCTCGGCCTTGCCTTCCATTTTTAGGTCGCTAGGTCGCGACGTTTTTGGTCGTTAGGTCGCGATGTTTTAGGTCGCTTGACCTTGTTTTCCTTTAGGTCGCATGACCTTATAAACCGATAGGTCACTTGACATTATAACCCTATAGGTCGTTGGACCTTATCCCGATAGGTCGCTTGACCCCTTGGACCCCTAAGTCGCAACCCTTAGGTCGCTCGACCCTATTCCCCTTAGGTCGTTAGACCTCATTTTGTCTTCACTAGGTCGTATCGTTTTGGTCGGGGAGCTGCCCCGCACACCACCGGGGGCGCTGCCCCCTGGACCCCCGCGACCTGACCGGGCAGGTCGAACCCCGTAAGCGGTGGCGTTGCCCCCGCACCCCCATCTGTGTGATAAGCAATTACATGGATGGTCGCTCCTCAACAGCCTTATTCTCCGATCTAGTTGACAGCACTACTCCATAGTGTTCTTGGCTAGCGTGGGTATAGAGGTGGGGCGTCACAAATAATCTTTAAACAAAGAACTATATCAGTTATTACATTACATCACATTTCATTACATCATCAGTGTACAACACAAACAACAACGAAAAATGCAGCGGAAAAAAGAAATACTATATTCTAGTAATACGCCATGCCATCCAGCTTGCCTCCAGCAATTCCAGAATATCCAGAATATCCTGATAAACCTTAACTCTTGACTGCCCGTGTGGAAATTGGTGGGCACCCAGAGTTTAGGAAGGAAAACAATAAACTCCGAGTCAGTCATGTGACTGGTGTGAGAACTCAAAACAGTTTATTTATCTTTAAAATCAAAATAGAGGAATATTTTTAAAGTCAATACGCAATGCTTTTAAAAATGAGACTACCATAAGGCCTCCCGCACACACACACAATGCAAACGCAGAATCGGAGGAGATTTCTCCTTATGATAGTCAAAGATGCTTGATACGCAATAAAAAGAACATTTGATATTATTACTAGTGCATAGTGTAGAGAAAAATTCATTTCGAAAGTAGAATATAAATCTTAGCCAGCATAGACATTTCGAACTATGCCTACTATAGCTACCATCTAAACAGTGGTGACCACCATAAGTAAATGGCAGGTTCTACAACTAATACCGTACAAGGTTTCGTATTGGGAATTGGATTTCCAATGAATGATCAGGCCAAGAAACTTCCCATTGCCACATGAGAATGCCTCTGGAAGGACATCCCCGAGAACCAAACCGGATCTCTACAACACAAGGCCGGGTTACCCCTAACTGAGTAACAACTGACCGAATATGCCATCCCCCGGTCCTTTGGGACCTTTATCCGAGCGCTCGTAATCAATTCACACAATCATAAAGTGTTTTTAACATGAGTAAGTATCTGGGCTCCATACCATGATACCACCCTTTTCCAGAAGGAAATGCACATACCCTAAAGGGCACTACCCCTCATAACCTTGTTGCATCTTTCCTGTTTTGACCATTCCCGAGGTGTGAGGCTCGACGATGTCACGTCCACAAAAACATACTTTATACAAAAGCCATGCTTTGGGTCAACAAATGATCATAGAAATGATTACCAAGATAGACGATCAAATAAATGATCCTATCACAAATAATCAACACAATGATCATTTCACAGCAACACTCAGCATGTCACATTACCAAATTGGGAATATATCGCTGATAACCTTCAACTACATAACCTCTGAGCTCGTACGTCTCAGAGAAGGGTGTTAAGCTAAAAGAATAAATTCTCCGCCACCAACAGAAATATATTTGAAAGAAATCGGCTTTATATCTCAATTTGTAATGTCAGACATACAATCCATACAAGTCTGTTCCGGGCTCGAACAGAACCGAAGGCACTTACAAAGAAGTCCTTGCAATCCGGATATCCACAATCCTGATCGGATTTCCCATCACATATGGAGAACTCTATACCGGAGCAACTCGGTGCAGAGTCAATCGACAGGTTATCCTATCGCTCTCGCAAATACCGGGTCTTCAACACCGATCTTCAATGCTATCCATTACGTCGTATCTATTCGGAATGGGTAATCCGAATAACGAGCGCAATAATTTAAAAACAAGTGTAGCATTGAAATTCAACAAATCCCAACAAATACCTTTCAAAGGTAAATATTGATAGTCGGTTATTGAACTATCAATGGATATGCACACATCACCAGATTCCAAATAATTTTCCAAATTATTTATTTCCCAAAAATATCTTTACAAGATATATAAATTCAATACCTCAAAAATAAATCAATATTTATTTTTAAACAAAATTCTCCATTCTTTTATAAATTCCATAGTGAATTTTCATTCCAAAATATCCATGCATATACGATTTCAATTATTCATTTCAATTTATCCTTAAAATGATAAATTCTCTAATATTCACTTTATATTGGAAAACATTTCCATAATTATTTAATAAGAAATTCACAAATCTTTTTATTTTCAACTCTTGGAAAATATTCAATATACTTAAATCGAAATTAAGTATATATTTCATTCTTTAAGGTAAACATGCTCTTAAACATATTTATTTGGGTCAAAACGAATGTTGCGTAAAACATCGTTACGACAACCCAAAATCACTAGTATAGAGATTCGAAATTAAAATAGATATATAAATCCCAATACTATACAAAACATTTCCTTTCGGAAATCATTTACTATAACAACGGTGTTATAGTCCACCATTTCCTTCTATTTCTCGAAAGCATCTATTTCAACAATAAATGTTGAAATCTATGGTTTTGAATCTCAACACATTTAAAACATCGTTAGATCGTTTTAATTCTATTTAAAACATCACATTCAAAACAATTTCTTTAACATATTATTCACTATTCAAAAACGTGAATACACTACGTTAATCAATTTCATCCTTTCTATACATTTTATTTCAAAGGATTATTCACAGTCAAAAACGTGAATATAACTCCATTAATAGGTTTCAACAATTTACTTATCAAAATAAGTCGTTTGCGGATTTATAAAACAACGTTTATAAATTTCCATTTCTATTTATTTTACCACAACTTCCTTTATAAATTCCTTTATTAACCTATCTCAATGATATACTAAAAGTTCATATTATAAGTGAAATACTTATAATTTATTTGTTTGCAAAAATCGTTCCTTGGAACTTCATAATTATAAATCTTATAACTTATAAGATTCAATTATTTATCCAAAACCATTCTTTAATAACTTCACGAAATTTATAAATTTATTATTTATAAATTTCACTTATAACTTCACCATTTATAATTTTATAAATTCCATTCACTTATGCAATCCATTTTCACTTCATTCAAACACTTATAAAAACTCGTTTTATAATTCAAATATTTTCATTTATAAATTACCAATTTATAAATCTTTTTATATAAATCAATTTATATTATTCTTTTAAAACATCTTTAATCTCCTTTATAATTTCATCATTTTGATTCATAAAATAATTAAATTTTATAAATCCTATATTTTCAACTCTTTATAATAATTTCAAAAAAAATCCCGATTAAACTATTTTATAAAATCATTAGCCTCATATTTTCAAAAATCAACCTTTAACTATATTTCTCAAAAATCATAATTTTATAACATTAAAAACGTTTATTTATTTAAAATGGATAAATTCCCAAAAATATAGTATATTTTCAAAAATCACTTTAAAAATCATTTTAAAGTTCCAAATTTGGTCCAATGATGCTACATACCAAATAGTCAATCACAACAACAACGATATCATATATCGATATGATAATCGGCGAATATCAAAATATCCATAATCAAATAAATACTGTTGAGGAATCCAGTTGGATCCCTCCAACCTGTTTTCCTGCATCCACAAACATTAGCACAATACCAATTCCGCTCCAGTACGGAATTATCGCGGTATATGGGATTTAAAATATTATCCGCTTAATAGACGGCGCAATAGGGTCTCATCCGCTATACAATGAAGGAAATCAATAACTGCAATATATACATATGCCAATATATATATATATATTGCTATTATATATAATACCAATTTCACTGTTTATAAAATATTCGCGGTATATGTTCTTAATAAATAACATCCGCTTACTAACGGCGCATAATGTCTATTTTAACAATCAATAGATAACAATCATCATTCAAACATGCATTAAAATATTTTAAATCTAATTATTTAAAATAAAATCGAAACTAATTCGATTGAGTGAGAAGTTCTCACCTTGATTTCAATTTCGTTTTAGCGATTTATTTCGAATAAAATTAAACGGACGTTTTATTTTACCCGAAATTTTCACTAACGCCAAACGACTCCAATGCAACTCCAACGCGTAGTGATCGTCCATACGATTCCAACGCAACTGGTTTCGCGGGTTTTCGACCTCCTATGAAAAAGATATGCATTTTCAAAGTTTACACGAATTTATATTTACTAATTTCAGCATAATTTACTATATTAAACCCACACTTGATCACTGCCGTTAGATCCAAGAAAAACCCATCAGGGCCGCACGTCTCCCCCCCCCCCTTCATCATCTTCCTCTTTCACGTTCTACAGGCGAGACCGTAACCCATAGCTTTGAATTAGGGTTAGATTTCTCGACCACCACACCACGCTACAACACGATCAACAAGTGCCATCTGGAAGCCCCCAAGCTCCTCTACCCTCGCCCCCAGTAGCATCGAGATCGGTCGCCTCTGAAGCTTGAAAATCGAGGCCGAATGCATGGCCTTTGAGCCTAATTTCCCATCGATCCAAAGCACTAGAAAGAAAACCCACCGTTGGATGTATCAATCACACTGCCCTCTATAACTTTCATGTAGAAAGTTTTTCGAATTAATGAACGGATTTAAAGAAATTCGAGGGAGAAGGAAGGAGCATTTTCGGCCTTTAGAATATTGATGGCGGCTGAACAAATAAGAATTAGGGTTTTATAATTTTCTTATTTTTTGTGAATTTTAAGGCCTATTTATAGAAGTTTGAACGACACTATTCATCCGGGTTTTCAAAACTCCGATTCACGCGCCCAAACCAGCGTTTCTAGGGTTTACCCCGCGTTCCGGACACAATGGAACAGGTTTCGAAAGCTAATTCGGACATCTGTGCGAGATATCGCTATAAACGTTCAATTTGAATTAAACCGATTTAAACGATTTTCTAGGCGTTTTAATTTGTACCGGACAAACGGTAAATCCGATTGACACGAAATTTGAAACCTTACAATAATATCACACTACAGATCCGATGAAACTGGTTTCATCGAAATTCGACACTGTTTGAAAAATGGCTATTTTAACTCGTCAAATTAATATTAAAACAATTTCGATGCGTTTCGAGCTGCCACGATCAAACGATAACTTCGATTGCTACGAAAATTGAAATCCGGTAATAACTAACTATTACGGATCCGATGAAACTAGTTTCGTCCAATTCTGAGACTGTTCAAAAATTGACTATTTTCACTAGTCGATTTAATATTAAAATATTCAATTTTCACAAATTAACTTTTAATTCGATTATAAAAGTTATAAATTATCATTCTAACTCCAATATGATAAAATAAAATTTTACAAATCATTTTCAATCATATTTAACTCGATTTTCAATTATTTCCATAATTTAACATATTAAATTATCGATTTAATTTATCCAATTAAATCCAATTATTCGAATAAAATTTATTCGACTTATAAATTTCACTTATTAATATTTAAAATTAATTAAATATTCAAATTTTAATTAATTAAAATTCTGGGTCGTTACAAGCTCTTCAAAAGTCTATAATGCCATGAAGAGAATTTGCACCAAGGTGGTTTGCTCCTTCAACAGATGCATAAGTTGCTTCTCCTACAGTTATAAGTCTAGGAATAACTACATCTAGGCCATCCCCTTTATTGTCAATCACCTAAAAAAATACAAAAGAAAACGCAAAAACAAGATATCATATTATGTGTATTACCAGAACAAACCTACACAACTACAAATTTTGTATACACACAAAATTGCATCTAGGCCATCCTCCTTATTACCACATTTTGTATACACACATAAACTGTAGCTTACAAAATTTAGAAAATAAAACCTATTATCCAATTTTCTAAGTTTGGTCATATTTTGCAAAAGCCTGAATCATAAAAGACTAGTTTAATTTCAACTACTGATTTAGTTGGACAATTTGGATTTAGAAATGACTTCTATATCCCAAAAAATGATACAAAAACTCACTTGTTTATTTAAATTGATAAATTAGGTTTCACACTTTGCTCCACAATTCCAAAAAAAATAAAAAAACCCAATAACTTTTTCAGAAATCAATTATACACCAAAAATGTGACATGGAACTAGGCTCTTTACACTGTTTTTTTTATGGACCTTGTATGCTCATAACTATTTATCCTGAATTTTAAGATTGAACCTGGCTCCTTATACTGATTTTTCCTAGAATATTGACATGGAACCTGGCTCTTTATACTAATTTTCGTATAGACCTTTTATATTCATATCATATTAGTATATTTCTTTTATATATGACATGCTAATTATCATATGGACCATGTACATTCATATCATGTTAGTATATTTCATTAATATATTTTGTGCATCTAAATAAAAAATATGAAACTATCATCACTTATATTTGATCCATATTGTAACACTTGCTAACATCCATTTCCTTACTTCATCAAAATATAAGGTCAGTAAGACAAGAACTTATCAAAATATATACCCTTTGAGTGAGATTACTAAATCTGAACATTGGATATTAGATAGATAAAGCTATTAGAAAATTTTCTGAAACTAAAAGTAGACCATTAAGTATGAGAACAAGGATACAGCTCCCAATGATTGACTTGGTAAGGTTTTCTAAACGATTTTAATAAGCAAAGTTTCTGTGCTTTATACCGTAATGCAACATGCTCCACATTCCCACACTACTTGTGTCCTTAGCTTTGTATGTTCTAGTACTTGCAGGCTAACTTAGGTAATCAGATTATGTTCCAGTGCATGAAACTAAAATCAAATGTATATGAGCAATTACTCATTTGCAAGTTCTAATCTTGCATTGGGATCTTCTGTTAGAACTCCAGTGACTAGGTTCAATGTATTTTAATTGTGTCTGAAATATTTATTACAGAAGTTAAGATAACTTGTATATGATATCAAGTCACTATATTTTCACTTGCATAATTAGCTGGCAAGTTCATAGTCAAAAGCTATAATGTTATACGCTACATTGATGCTGAAAACTAGTAATACCTTTTCAAAATACAAAAGTTACTACTTTTAAGAAGATTCATTTAAGCATTAAGTTTTTCCAACCGTTTTCCATTAGTAACCTTTCATGGGAGTATCTTTCATCTACTGGCTAAGCACGAATATCACAAAAAAATTTAACCATTCCTCACCATAGCAAAATTTTAACTACAATAGTAATAGTGGAAACAAAAAGTTTAAAGCTACATTGGCAAAGCACGAATATCACAAAATAAGAAACAATAATCCATCTACTAATAACAAAAGTAATTTTCAGCTCAGAAAATCAATTATTCATAGGCGGAGCATAATCAAACATGGAAATATACATAAAAGTTGAAAAATATATACCTAAAAAACGATCAAAGTTCACGGCAGTTAAGGAGTCGAAGCACTACGTAGGGAAGTCGAGGGATCGTAGCAGCGGCGAGGCGAGGTTGAGGGATCATAGCAGCGGCGAGCAACAAATTTGAGGAATGATGAGCAGCGAAGTTGAGGTATGGTGAGATTAATTTAGGGATTTGGAAGTGAAGGGTGAAAATGGATGTTCGCTGTAGAGAATGAAATATGACAAGGAGAGTAAAAATATTGGCGCCGGTGTTTTCTTTTTAATTAATAGCATGTGAATGGGTTATAATTTTAGTATCAACAACTACTAAATAGCTAACGATAGCAAGTTATGCTACGGTGCAATCTTCTCGTGCTATCAATAAACAATTTTCTTGTAGTGTCCATAACCGAGGAGATTGTCAATACTCAAAATCCACTTTTCTTAACATTGGTAAGAACATCGTGGTTTTTTCACAATGTATAAGATTTCCTGTTAGAAATTCTAACAAGCTATGTTCTTAGACCTTGGTTAAAAAGATTTTATTTGTATAATCCTTCTCGATGTTTGAATATCATATCACATTTGAGTCCATCGTACTACTACTAGTTTCTCTAAAAAAGAATTTCTTTAGCATGAAGATGGTGTATCTTAAAAAAAACTATTACTCAATGCGATTGAATAGGCATTCAAAATGTTTTATGAAATGCGTATGGAATTACATAGATAATATTTACCCTTGAGTTAATGAAACTTGCATTTATAATGTAAGTTGAAAACCCATATATCATAAATTCTTTAAGATGAGGTTTCTTCCTGATCATAAACTATTTAAGATGAGGTTTTTAGCAGTTCATATCTGATATGGAATCCTAATCTCGGCTATAAATGAAACTAAATTCAACATACGTGTCTACTCTTAAGTACATATGCTTAAAGAAAGAGGTAGCTCAACTTCACTTATTATCAATCACACTTTGTCCAACAAAGTTCAAATACTCCTTACCAATACACAATTATGTAGCATAGGGTGAAGCAACTTTGACAGTGAATTGTTTTTCTCTTTTAGGTACTTTTTAAACTCTTATCTAAGAGGTCACCTATTCGATTACATTGAAATGTTTTAATACTTTTGCACATTATATTTTATACTTTGGTTTATATTATATGAAATCATCATAGTTATTTGACTTGTGTATTAAATAAACATGCTTATTCCAAATAAAATTCATTAGTGAATTTAAAAAAGCAAGTGGATATGCTTTCGGTATCATCAGATTTAACTAAAAGAAACTAGAATTTAGATAGCATTTGAAAAACGCTATAATAACTTTCTATAGTATTTCAAAGAATGCTATGTAATGACATGTTATAATAGATAAGGAAAATATAATAGCACCGACAAACGCTATGGAAAGTTGGCCTTTATACCTTTTTTAAATGCTACGAAGTTTTAGCGTTAGGAAAGAAATGAAACGCTACAAAACAGTTACTATAGAATTTATTAGCATGCCGTGATATGCCTTGCATAGAATATATTGTATAGCATTTCTATTTTTCTGTAACGCTTATTAAACACATCTGGGTTTCCTAGTTTACCAAGAATAACATTTAGTACTACCATCTAACAAAATTTCTTCATTGCATATTATTTAACAACATTTCACGTACATAGATAAAATAGCTTTGGATATGTATACAACCATAAAAATAAAACAAAGAAAAAAAATTAAAAATAAATAAACATCAAATATTTAATGTAACCATGTTTATAAATAGTATTTCATTCGATAATGTTTAAAGGAAACATAAAAGATTACCATTAGGTTCTTTAAGATAAAATATAATACTATTCTAATCAACACCATGATTGCGAAAGCTCTTGTCCCGTATGGAATATTAGCTTTGCCAATATCTTTTACACAACTTTCTTTTTTACTTACATTTAAACAAAGATTAAAAATAATTCTAGTATGGTATATAAAATATGGTGATATCAATTTGAAATTATAGTAGAATTCCTAATATTCAGATATGAATAACGTTTTTAATATATAACATTTAAAAATAATTAATAAGTTGTAAAAACACATGGTTATAAAATAACTATAAGACACTTGTATCACAGTTGGTATGGTAAGTCAATAGATGGTGCAATGTAAAAGATAAACCAAAATAGAAATAAAATTGGAATAGCAGTAATGACATTCACGGTTGGGTTATATGGAATAGGTTGGGAGCAAGAAGTGGTTAACGCCGACACATTAAGTATCAAGTCAAGCTACACATTTCCTTATGCAAATTAGGGCAACAGTTGAACCAACATTGGCACAACATCCTAATTCAAAGCGAAACAAGAGAGATCTAGTTAATCAACATGAAAACAGTAAATAGCATAGATATTTTTATAGTAGTTCGGCATATTATATATCCTACGTCAACTATAATCTTATTAGGATTGATTGTCACGAATACAAGAGCTTTGTTGTTTGATTTTCAATTTAGAATAGCCAAAGGAAGCTCTCAAATGACATGGTGTGTAGAGGACAAAAGATAAACAAAATCAAAACGAAAAGTCCTCTCATTGTTGCTCTAGGCTTTCTATTTTATAGGAGAATTGCCAATAGAGTCGTGAGATCATGGAGATTAGGTAAACATCTAAATCCATTAAAGTAGGGAGCAATCTGAGGTCATTCCATAGTGCAAATCATCTCGATACTTGCATGATCAAGTCGATACTGACATGATTGCCTTGTGCTATTTGTAGTCTTTCCTCCATTTTAGCTAGCAACTTCAGGTCCTCAATCCTCTAATGTGATTTTTCCATCAATTCTTTTTGGTACTAAGATAAACTAACTCATCTTGTACTTTCCTTTATCTGCATAGCCTGGAATTACTAACCTACTACTTCGAAGACAGACCACAAGGTAATTACTTAAACATTCATTTGGTCATAACATGAATACCCATTATCCTATATCGAACCAACTCGGTACCGACATGAATTCATATCAGTACCGACATCTTTTTCTATGTAGATTTGGACCTCAAACTCCTAGGGTTCCTTCCTATTACCATTCCAAGCTTAACCTCATGTTCTTAAAACATTTCATGGCTGTCTTAATGCATAGATCACTTGAAAGCTTCTTGGTTTAAATACTGGATAACACTTGCCTCCCAAATTATGATGCTGTTGAAAAGAAAGCATGATATCGATCAAGACAAATGGTAAATAATCGTTTGCATGAATCCATTAGTTATCTGACAATCACCTTAAAGCATTGTTTTTGTTCAAAGAGCATCCATTCAATCACTTCAAATAACTGGAGCACCACTTTTTGAACCAAGGTCCATATCTACATCACTTGGAAGATTATTCTATGCCTAGGTCAAGTGAGAATTCCTTCTCTTCTTCCTTGTTTTTTCTTATTTTATTGAATCGTGTCGCTACCAAATACTTCAGTTGGTACCAACATGGATGTTATTCGTCAGTTGTCAGTATAAGTGGTTTGGGCTTAGGATTTTTCACACTTACTTTCCACCTCTTGTTTTTCACTCAGCCACGAGTTCTTTTGCTTGGCGATTTCAGGTCTCAAACCTCCATCACTAATCACGATTTCAACACCAAGGTGCCTCCACCGCTACCTCAAGAGCAACCACCACCTCTAGCATCTCGACCACTATAGTCGTCTTATTAAATAGCTTCCCACAAGATCAATTCGTCCTCGGCTTATTAAGGTCTTTAATTTCCAGATCTTGGGCAATTCGAGGTGAGTTCCTGAGAGGTGGCGCTACCATGATTGCGATAAGTGCATAGTTGGAGTTCGACCATGGCTAAGGAGTGGCTAGGGTTTTGATTAGGATTAGCCATTATTTATACTTCTTGGCTATCGAAAAACTTAGGTGATTCTAGTGTATATCCTAGGTTTGACCTAAAGTTAGTACCATTAATATCCAAGTTTTTGACTACTTCACTCCCACTTATTGTTAGCTTCATGTTGCCAGCACTCTCGCTTTGAGTTTTCCATAATATGCCTTGATTTTTCTATAGTCTCAAGCCTTCACATACTCAAAGCATTTGGCAAGTATTTTTAAGGTTTAGTCGGTCATGAATCATAGTTTAAACTTCAATGAGACAGTTTCGAAGAATGAACGTGTTGAATGCACTCCGACGCCTGAATATATCATTCAAGTTAATGTTCCAAGTTACAGCACATTCCTATGTTGCTGAAAAAAGTGGCTCCACATCACTATGGATAATGGTTCCGTTATCTTTCACTCCATGATAATAGGTAAGATCCGACATGCAGTTCCATCATGTAATGGAGCTCGTTTTCCAGCATTAGAAGGGTTTCTACATAGAATATTGCACTCATCGAGTACTAAACACAAGACGATACTGTATAAACTAACACTTCACATTGCCCGGTCAATATTCAAAATCCGATTGGTCAAAACACGTTGACATCCATTAGATTATGCAAGTTAGTCACATGGGCTAGAATTAAATATACTTTTTATAGTAAAACATACCTGACTACATTCACTGTAAAGCGTTCAGTTTAGAATGAGTAGCCAACTACCTCGTTTCAAAGTTGGCACTGAACCCTCAACTCTTCCTGAAGCAGGCTCTTCTATTGCTTAGGCCTTTACTTCTACTCCAATTGGGGAAGACAGTCAATCACAGCCGACCTTCAGGGATAACTAGTTCCAATGGCACCCTTCCAGAATTAGCCTCCTCCACTAAGCAAACAACCTAGACTAAATGTTCTGGATGACACTATGAATCAAACTCCATTGATATTAACTATTAAATCACTATAGATAATTTGTGTTCGTCATATAATCCCAGACGTGACATTTTATTTCCAAGAATTGATCAACGGGTGCACCACTTTCCTTAGGGATACACCGCTAGTAATAAGTACATATGCCTTAGTGGAGTTGTCTTACCGTTCAATGGCTTCCTTCAATTCTTTCTACAGGAGGTCAGGCTAGCTCCAACTTAAGTGCATCCTAATGGATATGCCCTTCTCGACTCCTTATATGTTATGTTCATGATGCAGCTATGACGACCACCAACCTTCTTGGAGTTGAAACATCTCTTAAGTCTTAAGAAGAGAGCTGACTCATCCTACTTATTAATCAATGAAGGCTTGTGTCACTACAAACTATGTGCTTCATAACAAGCATTCTTACTTGAAGTACAAGTACTTTTTTCATCCGATGCCCCTTCGGCTTTAACCAGCTCAGGTTGCCAGGACAGAAGGCTCATTCTCTATCATTTTCCTACACTTTGATTTTATTCATCCGAGTATCTAGCTTCTTTTTAGTTACCATCACAGATCTTCCTAAACGAGATCCCAGAGATGGGAAATCCAACACCTTGGGACTATAAATAAAGTCAATACCCAACATTGCACCACCACCTATCACCTTATAAATGAGAGGTTCTGTCAGTATGGCCTACTACATCCTAAGTGCCTCGCCATTCCTCTCGAGTCTCCACCAAAAATGGCTAGAATGTAAACCCCTACCTCTATACCCATACTACAAAAGAGTATTGCTACATAATACTATCTGATAATATGGAGAATGAGGCAATATTAGGCTTACACACATGAATATTTCTATAGACTAACAATGGTACATACTCCAGAATCAAATAATCAACTCACCTGTATGTACATAGTATCGATACAAAGCAATAACCACGCGCGTCTCTAGGATAGTATAAAATAAATCACAAAGATTATAGAGTCATCAATGCAGCAATAACATACAATATAAAATATATACGAGTCCATATGGGTCTACAAAAATAGTCAAATTCCCACCATCATCAAATATATACATAACATATCTAACATATATACATCTCATCAACACATGAGCACATGTAACTACAATATACAAAATGATATACAAGTACTTTGTCCTCCACTTATGCCCAACATCCACAAATTGGTCAGCTTGTCCCTAAACCAGAGCTGTCTCCGACTGACCCAAGTGTTATATAAATAGCACAAGTGTCATACTATTTCTAGAATGTAGATTCCAGCGTACAATAACAACTGGCATGGTGCAACAACTATATCTAACAAACATTTGTGAACATCTCAAGTATATCACGTATTTCATATCATGCATGAATTATCACACTTTAAAATAAACATTGCATCACATAGGTAAATAAGATATACATATATCCAACCATATTACCATAACACCCATCAATTAGACTGCAATATAGCGGGTGAATCGACCAGATATCCCATTATCAACAAACATACCCGTAACACAATAAGGAATCACTATCAACAAGCACAGAATCAATTGATATGCTATAAGTATGGTATCGTAGGTCTATATATCTCAAGTCATATAATCCAATTAGGAGCCTCACATCACCAAGTACGCTCCGGTGAGTTATGAGGTCATCGCCTCTTAATAGATGTCCAAAATGGGTATCTAAGTAATATAGTATCAATAATCTCACATATTCCATATGGGAGCTACAAAGCACACAACATGCTCTAAGATACAACACATAACACTTATAGCACACCCACAGTCACAATTACTCATGGTCATTTTCACACCATGTCCACCTATACACTATGGTCATGAGTCTACTACCCAATAGTAACAGACTACTTGGTTAGTATGGCATCGGTGCATATCATCACATAATCTAAATATTAGAACACATCATGTATATATTTAATAAGGTGATGCCACGGATTTAGGGTGTGAACCCACGATCGGCCAACTAAAATGGACCCTAGTCTATCTGGGTAAACATCACATAGCACAAATTGACACACAAGCAATCCTTCCTCTCGACATAACCCAAAAATAAGAGTGTCCCACACCTAAGAAAGTAACCAAACATATATCAATGTTGATGTCCCATATCAATGCTCGTAGACTACAATCCTTACCCATAATAATATCATATACCATGATTTAAAAGAGTAATCAGAATAATGTCACCAAATGTTTTATACAAGACGGTGCATCGAATGTCCTATACCAAACGTCGTTACCAATTCGTTTACTTATTACTTATAATCTTGAATCTCCACACAATATTATTCTATATAGCAAGTCCAAAGAATAACCTTGGAAACATTATCAAAAGTCCCAAACCAGATAGTGCTATAACTCTGTTTATTCTAATTCCTCATTATACAGAAATATAAATCATTTTTTATTCAATTGATTCAAAAGAGGTTTTAAAATACACTTTTTCCAAAATCTGCTATACAATTCCATATATTAGTATTCGATTGAAAGAAAAATCAAATTATAAAATTCTCGTTAATTCATTAAAAATCCATTTATAGCTTCATAAATAAATATTCCCAAACCTCTTATTAATTATGAGGAAGTCGATAAATAAACTCCTTTTAAAATAATTCATACTATTTAAAGTGCTACTCTAATAATTGAAAATAATTATATTAAAAAATAAGTTTACAATTCAATATTTCCTTTAAAAAACAAATTTAATTAATTCTACTTTCCCAATAAGGATTTTCAATTAAAAATAATCTCTCAAAGCCATAATATAACATTCCATAATCAATCAAAATAAATTCCGAAAATAATTCAATAATCAATCACAATAATATATTACTTCCAAAAATTCACTTAAAATTATTATTTTGAGAGAAATGTGTGATCCTCCAAAGTAAAGTGGATCAAACATATGAATATATATGTATCACTAAAAATAAAGGAGCTGCCAACATGTTTGGTAGGCAACAAATCATAAATATAACAACGAAAATGTCGAAAATAACAAGTCTAGTACACAAGGTAACTTTTCAAATAAGCTCCGACAATGCCACCACCCATTACACTTTAGTATTGAATTCAGGTAAGGCCATCGCTCGATAGTGAAGTGTTAGAATTAGCCAAAATAAGCCACTGTGCATCCAGATGCACAAGTGAGAATAACAAGCAGCTCTGCTAGTGAATGAACTCCACACAGCTAGCATAGACGATCTAGATCCAAAACATGAAATCTCTCTTAACAAACAATATAATAAACAACGACCCTGCACCCTTGTAAATAGCAACCCTGCAAACAACAATGATGCAACATCCTCAGCCTAAACCTGTGCCTGTAGAGAAAAACTATACAAACAATGTAAGAATGATATATATATATATATGTATATGTATATGTATGTATGTATGTATATAAATAATATAAATATATATTCATTAATTAAAAATAAAATTAATAATACCAAAAATTGTACTATAAGGTAGCAACTAACATACAATTTATACTAGACTACTAATAAAGTCAATCACATTAAGCAACCCCAAAATAATTTCTATGTTATAAGACAGTGATCATGAGATCAAAAAGCATATATGTATATTTAAAATATGTAATTTTATAATTATATATTTAGAAAGACAAAAGTACATAAGGATAATCTGCAAAATCATTGTTCAAAATCAAATAAATGCTGATGCAATAGTTATTACTATTAAAAATATTGTTTTTTATTTAAATAAATTAATGTTTTCTCTAACCATATTAAGATATATTTTAAAATGATTATTTTTAGCCAATTTATATTTTGGATTATAGATCCAATTAAAACAAAAACAATGCGATTGTCATTACCATTTTATTTATATGACCATTATTATTATTAAACAATCTCTAGTTTCTCTCAAACCAAATAAACTAACAAAATCTATATCCCCTATTAAATTTAAATCTTAAATTATTCCAGTAAAAAGCATAATCATAAACTTTAGTTGTTACATTAAAGTTAAAAAATTTAAGAGCGTTATTAAGAATGTAATTAGTATCTTTACATTCATAATGTATATGATTAATATTTTCCAAATACAAGTTATAGAATGTACATTTATTATCAACTGGCAAATTCTTTCTTTTTAAAAGTTCTATAGTATTTAACTTCCCATATATGATCAACCACATCCACATATGTAACCAAGTTTTTGATGGTGTATTTGATTTCCAAATAAGATTAAAAGTGTTATTAGTAACGCCCGAGTAATTAAGAAATTTGTATAATGAATTAGAAGTGAATTTCTTTCTTTTATCCCAATCCCAATTAATAATATCATTTTCATTGTCAATATCATATACATTCAATCTTGCACATAATAAGGCAAATTGTCTAAGAGTTATGCCTCCTAAAATTCTATTAAAACTAAAGTTCCAAGGGAGATCATTATTCGAAGAAAAAACATCTTCAATTAAAGCATTTTTAAAGTTATAATTTCAAAAAGTTCTTTAAATTCAATCCTAAGAGGGATGACAGATATCCTGCGATCATGCCAAAAGGTTGTATTATTACCAAATATACAATCGTGTTAATACCAAGGTTAAAAATATCACGACACTTTGAAATTGATTTCCATAAATTAGACAAGTTACTATTAATGTTAGGCGTATTTTGATATAAATTGTAACTACCATTATAATAACTTTTAGACACAAATTCTTTCCAAACAGAATTGTCATTTATATCCTTAAATTCCGATAACCACTTTCCTAATAATGACATATTCATGTTACTAAATTAATAACACCCAGTCCTTCCTTCATTTTGATTTACCAACGGTGTCCCAATTAATTGAACATTTTAGACTACAGTTTGGATTATCACCACTCCATAAAAAATCCCTTCTTATTTTATCAATTTTATCGATCATCCATTCTGAAAAAGGTGCCTAAATATCCAATATATCAGAA
Organism: Allium cepa; assembly: GCA_030765085.1. Classification (NCBI taxonomy): domain Eukaryota; kingdom Viridiplantae; phylum Streptophyta; class Magnoliopsida; order Asparagales; family Amaryllidaceae; genus Allium; species Allium cepa. Next base: position 505,340,508 of record CM060941.1, on the reverse strand, counting down.
GTGTAGACAAAACTGAATTTATAAGAATTAATCTACCCGCTCTCAATAAAAACCTACCATTCCATTTGGAAATTCTATTTTTAATCTTATCGATTATAATTAACCAATCTTCATGTTTAATTTTGGTTGGTCTAATAAAAAAGCCTAAATAATCAATAGGGAAATTCAGGATAGAACAATTTAACGTACTAGCTACTAAACCCTCAACTTATCGATATCGTTTAAAACTAAAACCGAGCTTTTATCAAAGTTAATTTTAAGACCTCATAGTAATTCAAAACTGTGTAAAATAAATTTAAGGGCAATGACATGCTTAGTTAAATGTGAAGTAAATAACATGGTGTCATCTACAAATCGAAGAATTGAAAATCCATTACGTGAAATATTGTTCCTAGCATTCCCTAAAGTTCCATTTCCTATGGCATTTTTAATTATCCTAGTGCAAACATCGGTAGTTAGGTTAAACAAAAGAGGTGATAACGGATCACTCTGTCTAAGACTCCGTTTACATTGTATTTTATTCCCTAGGACACCATTAACCATTATATTAGAATTACAAGTTTTAGTAATGATATAATCCAGCCAATCCATCTAAAACTAAAATCTCTAGCCATTAACATATCTCTAAGAAAATCCCACTCAATTGAATCAAAAGCTTTTGCAAAATCAAGTTTTAAAACCGTACATGTAATATCATTCTTACAACAGTGATTAATAAATTCTTAGACTACTACAACACCATCAGTAATGTTTCTACCCTTAATAGAAGCTATCTGTGAACAATCAATTAAATTATTCATTTTCATACTGAGCCTATTTGCTTTAACTTTAGAAATAATTTCAAGTGAATAATTAATTAAATAAATTGGTCTAAAATCTTTCAAACTATTAGCACCAACTTTTTTATGTAATAGAATGACATTTGCAAAGTTAAATCTTCCTAGTTGTTAATGTCCGTTAAAATCATTAAACATATTAATTAAGTGAAAATTTAATACATTTCGAATTTGTTTATAAAATAAAATTGGAAAATCATCAGGACCTGGAGCTTTATAACTAGGCATATCATTTATGGCCTTCAAAATCTCCTCTTTCGAAAAAAGACTCAATATAATTGAGATCAATTCTAGAATCAGTGGGATATAGTTCATTCCACCTAGCTTTAATTCTATGTTTATTCTTACTACCAAAAATATCCTTTAATAATTAGTAAAGACCTTATTCAAATCTCTTTAATCAACTAACTCAACATTATTAACGAAAATAGAATTAATGGTATTTAATTGCTTTCTACCATTTGCCATTTTATGAAGAATTTTTGTATTATTATCTCCTTCATTGATCCATTGAATTCTAGATCTCTATTTCCCTTAACCTCTTGTTTTTCTAAAACTGAGTTAAGTTCTTCTTTTAAGTTATTAAATATATTACTTTCTGCCAAATTAAGGCGTCCTGGTTCTTCTATCTTGTTAATTTTAAAGATTTCATCAAGTAAATTCTCTTTTTAATTTTAACACCACCAAATACATTCTTGTTCCAAATCTTTAGAAAATTCATAAGGCTTCTAAGCTTCAAAACTAATTTTTTTTTTCTAAATTCCCAATATGTTTAATATTATAAAAATACATAGAATTCCATTTATTATTAATTAAGTTAGAAAAGTTGGATTCTAATAGCCACATTTTTCGAATTTAAAAGTTTTTCTAACGATTCTATGATCATCACAAGTAAGAATAATGCACAATGCCATGAATTTCTAGTGGTTCACTTTGCCAATTGGCTGCAGTGTTGACCGTATGATCAACATTGCCTTGACATTGACTTTAGCTGTCTACTGATGCTCGATGGATGTAATCATCACATCAAATATCTAAAAACCGGAATATATCTTTATTATTTTCAAAATAATTCTTTATCTCACTATAATAGTACTCGCATGCTTATGCACCTATATACATATGTATTACTCAAGTCAAAACAATTTCTAATACTTCAAAAAGTACAACTGTTATAACATATTACTCACGAAATAATCGTCTGATAATAATTTTTCTCTTATCAAAATATATTTTCAAAATATGACTCAAAATGTTTTCTTTAAAAAAAAATTCTTATCAAAAAAATTTCCTAAAAAATATTACTTCTTACAAACAATAATTTTTCATTCCCAAAACATTTTGCTTGTTTCAAAATACTCTCCTTATCCCCTCAATTCCCTTCAAAATAATTACTATAATTTTATTCAAAATTTTCAAACATTGGTTTTTAATATAACCCAAAATATATTACTGCTCTTTAAAATAAAACATCACACTTCAAAACCTTGTGTCCATTAGTCTCGTCCTAGTGTTTAGGAATCCATATAGATAATGTTGATCATGCGCATTGACTAGAATTCTTAAAACATTCAATGGACAAATTAACACGATATTAATTTCTAAATTTTCTTTAAATATTTACTTCTACATATACTTTAAACAAATAAGTTTTTTTTTCAACGTATTCAATTACATATAATTTTACACTACTAAAATATTTTCAATCACTTTATAAAATGATATCACTATTTACTAAATTATATGCTTATTTGAATTAACATATTTATTTTCATTACTCGTATATACATTCAATTCAATAAACATTAACAACAATAAAACCATCCATAATATCAAACAAGCATTATATAACAATACATACATTTCCCAACAAACAAAAAAGGCCTGCCATAAATAACTGTCAATCAGTTTCCACGACATAGCTCTAATCACTATTAGATCTTCTTACTCAACTATCATCATCACAATTAGGAATTGTCAAGTATTCAATACGAGATTCGAATAGGGTCTTTTACATCTTCCTTAGCTGAACAACTCTATTCATATTCAGGCCACCTAGAGCTCATCATCATCAATGCCGACGCTACTCGTCGGGCTAACTACATCTACCTTCACAACCACCAATAGCTACTCTATATCCCATAAAGAAACATACACTCAGAAAATGGTAGAAGAAATATATATTGTATAACAAGAAAATACAAATACATCCCCAGTTGAAAACCCTAGTAATCATCGTATACTCTAATGTCACTTATGTATAAATAGTAATCGACCCAACGCCCATGGGGATAGGGACTCTAAGTCACATCAAAGGCCAAGACTCGTGTCTCTTATAGTCTGTATTGTAATAAACCATTAAACCTTGCTCTGATACCAACAATAACACCCCACCTCCATACCTATACTGCCAAAGAGTATTACTAGGTAATACCATCTGATAATACGAAGAATGAGGCGATATTGGGCTTACACACGTGAATATTCCCTTGGACTAATAATGATAGGTATTTCATAATCGAATAAATAATTGATGTATACATATATAATATTGGCACAAAGCAATAAACATGTGCGTCTTAGGGTAGCACAATACACAATATTAAATAAATCACAAAGATCACAAAGTCAACAAGAAAATGGTAACATATACTATAAAATATAGATGAGTCCAAGTGGGTCTGCAAAAATAGTCAAATGCCCGCCATCATCAAAAATATATATAACATATCCAATACATATACATCTCATTAATACATAAGCACATGTAACTACAATATACAAAATGATATGCAAATACTCTGTCCTCCATCTATGCCCAACGTCCTCAAACCGATCAACCCGTCCCTAAACCTGAAATATCTTGGACTGACCTGATATTACATAAATAACACATAGGTCAGATGATGTATAGAATGTAGATGTTAGTGTAAGATAACAACTGCAAGGTGGTACAAATATATCTAACAAATATGTGTGAACTTCTTAAGTATATCACATATATCATACCATGCACAAATTATCACCCTTCAAAATAAACATCACATAGGTAAATAAGACATCCATATATCGAACTATCCAACCATAGCATCTATCAATAAAACCACAACATAACGGGTGAATCGACCAAACATTCCATCAGCAACCAACATACCTGTAACACGAAAGGAATCACTATCAACAAGCATATATAGAATCAAGTGATGTGTAATATGTATGTTATCATATGTCTAAATATCTCAAGTCACATAATCCAACTAGGAGCCTCACGGCACCCAATACGCTCTAGTGGGTTAAGAGGTCCTCGCCTCCGTATAGATGTCCAAAAGGGGTATCTAAGTAATATAGTATCATATAATCTCACCTATTCAGGATGGGAGCTATATAGCACACAACATGATCCCGGGGACAGCACACGACACACCTACAGTCTTAGTTACTCTTGGTCATCATGACACTACGTACATCTATACGCTATTGTCACAAGCTACTTCCCAATGGTAACAGACTACTTGGCTAGTGAGGCATCGGGCCATACCATCACATAACCTGTATTAGCACAGAGAATATATATATAAGCTATGCTATGGATCTAGGTTGTGAGCCCGTGATCAGCCAACTAGGATGGAAATCGTCTATCTGGGTAAACAGTAAACATCACAAATTAGCACACAACCAACCCTTCCTGTGATGACCCGGAATTTTAGGCAATATCAATTTAATAATCTGGATTAAAATTAAATTGATAAGATTGGAATTAATTTAGTAATCCAATTAAAATAAATATTTAATTGATAAATTTTATCTTTTAAAATCTAATAATTGTTTTCCATTTATAATGTATATAGAATATGTATATACTGTAAATAGATAAGCCTTGTTTTAAATTTAATAAATAAATAAATCTTGTTTTCTAAATGTAAATATCTTTGGTAAAATTGGGAATTATGATTTTATATAAAGTTAAACTTTTAAAAGCTATTGAATAAATAATATATGGTTTTAAATTGTTAAGAAAAAAATTTAATTTGTTTAAATTGATTTTGAGTTTAAATTTAAATAAAATTTACAATAAGTTTTTTTTACTTAAAAAAAAAAATTGAAACAACACAAAACAAATTTTTTCTATATTTTTTTTTAAAGGAACAAGACAAAACTAAACTAAAGACAATTTAACTAAATAAGTTAAAACAAAGCAATAGGAAAAGAAAATAAAAATAAAATAATAATTCACTCAAGCTTTAAAAACATCCAACCCGGCCCAAGTAAAAACAAATCCAAACTCTCCTGATATTAACACAAATCATCATTTCCAAATCAATTCCCGTAACAATTGCAAAATCATGAATTTCAAAACCGCATGTCGTCAACCAATTCCCCAATTTCCACAAACTTGTTTGTGTTAATCGATTCAAGGCGATTGAGCAAGCGCAGGTCTTTTGTGCAGGAGGCTAACGATTTCAAGTGGTGGTGGATGCGATTAGGGGTTGGGTGGTTCGAGTTCTAGTGGCTGTGGTTGGCTTGAAGTGGTAAGGGATTTCGATGTTGGACTGTTGATCGACTTGGGTGGAGGCGATTGCGTGAAGTGGCGAAGACGAGTGCAGAGGTGAGGTTGGCGGAGATGACAGGAAGAGTGTTGTGGTGGTGGTTCTGTGCAGAGGTTGGGTATGGTTAATTTGACAGCAGATTTGTGTGGTGGTGAGGGAAGGAGTTGAAATTTGTGAATTCAGAGTGAGCAGTGATGATATTGGGCAGTGGGATTGAATTGGGGACGAGGCTGTTTCGTTTTGGTTGCGGTAATTGGTTGAGGTCGAGGACCGCTTGCCTGTAGTGGGTGCTTGGTTGTTGATGTATTTGAAGGTCGTAGTTGAATGACAATGAAATGTGGTTGATTCGGTTTGATGAATGATGGTTTCTTGCTATGTGGTGGAGGAAGAAGGCAGCTAGCTGCAGTGAAGTCTTATGGGTTGAGGATGGTGATCAGTGGATGATGCTGGTTGATTATATGCACAGATATGGCTCAGTTTAATGGTGAATTGAGTTGAGTGAAGTGTGCAGCAGCTTGTGAAGGAAGTGATGTTGAAAACTTGGTCGAAATGAATGCTTGTGCACTGTGTTGAAGTGGTGGTTCAGTTGTAATAGCGTCAGATGCAATAGTGGGAGTATTTGTGACAAATTTCTGGATGATGAGATGAATTGCAAGGCAAGTATTTGTGATGTTTGTGCTATGTAGGAGTGGCTGCAGTTTCAAGTGAATGGTGGAGGGAAGTGTAGTGGTAAGTGGGTTGTTTGAGTAGTGGTAAGTGTAGTGGTGAATTGCAGGAGGTGGAATGTTGGTGAGTGAAGAAGTAAGTTATGGTATAAATGGGAAGTGTAGTGGTTGGGCACTGTTGCATTGTGGGGAGGTGTTGTAGGATATGGTAGTTGAAATGGGTTTGAGTATGGTCAATGTAGATGCACTGTGATGGTGGTGATGAAGTGGGAGATTGTTCTGGTTGTCTGGTGATGTTATTTTTGATGGAAATTGTAGTTTGATCAGAGGGAAGGCTAGTTTGAATGGTTGTGGTGTTGAAGCTTGGATGAAGGAGTGGGGTTAGAAGGTCATGTGAATGTAAACAGATGAGATGAGAATGTTTGACAGTCTGATGGTTATGGTTAGAAGTCAGGTTGTGACTGGTTTGGATGGAAGGAGGCAGTTGATTGTATGTATGTTTGCAGAGGAGATTAGTAGTGATGTGAAGATGGGTGGTTTGAATGGAGATGTGTTGTGGACTGCATTGTAACAGAGAGGAGAGACTGCAGTTTTGTAACAGAGAGGGATTGTAGACACAGAAGCCACAGTGTTTGACAATGTAAATGTAGAAAAAGAAAATGAAATTGTAAGAAAAACTTGTAAAATGAAAGTTGTAAATGCAAAATGAAGTGAATTTTTTTTTTCTAGAAATGAAGTTGTGTCAGTTTTTTTTTTTTAAATATGCATATGCAAATGAAAATGCAAAACAAACAAGAACACTAACAAATGTACACAACACTCAAACAAACACACAAATTTGTTTTTTTTTTTGAGAAAACACAACACAAAACAAACACACTAAAATCAAACACAAATAATTCGAAGAATAGAAAAATAAAATCAAAACAATTCCCCGGCAACGGCGCCAAAAACTTGTTCGTCAACAAAATTTCTATTGATTTAGAAATTTGCCGAAAAATTTGAAATTGAAATATAACCGCAAGCGCACGGCGTACACTTGAAGTACGTGGCGAATACGGGTCGATCCGCAGGGAATTGATGATTTAAAAAAAAATCTATTCAATCAAATTATACCAAAGTCGAAGAGGATTTGTTAACTAGAAATAAAATGAGGCTAACACTAGAAAATGCGATTCAAAAATTATTAGACTAAAGAACAATTTAGAGGCAAATCCACTCTCAAATTTTTGTAAATCAACAAACACATAATTTATGATCTCTAACTTTGATATTAAGTGAAATAATCATTGCATTTATCATAAGTATGGTTTGTTTATGTTATTAGTTAACATAACTCAAACCATCAAACTATAATACAACAATTATACCACTTACAATTCTCATGAAAAAGAAGCCAAAGCAAAAACTATTTTAAGTATGATCTATTTACTATTGTAACTAGTAACACAGATCATCAAATTTCATTTTTACTTTCATTTCATAATCAAAAATTAATTAGCGAATGTTGATGTAAATTGTGTTTATGTTGAGTAAGAATAGCTCATTTGCATAAGCAATATAAGCTATCAATTCCACTTGTATAAACTTACATCAAAATTCACATTCATGAAGCATAAACAAAGAGATCATAAATCATAAAAAATGTTGAAATTACATAAAGTTAGAGAGCTTCATCACCCCTAAATTGAAGGGGTTTAGCTGCTCATTTGTGGCATTGAAGCATCACAAGTAAGTTTCAACATTAAAGAAAAGAAAATAGAAAATAAGCAAAGAAAGCAAAAGAGATTAGCTACTAACTACTTGCATAAATGTAAATCTAAGCTATGAACATAAAGAGAAAGAGAGCATATAAATAAACATTAACAATAAAACAAAGAAAAACATGTAGAAAAGAGAGAAGAAAGAGGCTTGGAAGCCATTTTTATTTCATAGAACATTGAGCTTACACTTTGATTTCTTAATTTCCTAAGTAAAATGAAAGAGTAGATGATGATCTTCATGTACATAAGAGGGCTATTTATACATGTATAAAACCCTAATTCTCTTTTTAGGGAGCTTCCCAAAATACCCTTGAGGTGGTGTAGCCTCCAAGTAATCATTAACATTCACTAATCCCCCACTTAATATGTACATGAAGCTTTAAGTCCTTTTAGCATGTGCTTAGCTTCTAATTGGAAGTTAGGCAAGTGGGTGGGGTCCTCCATGATCTTGAACTTGAATTATTTCCTCTTCATTCCTTTGTATTTCCTTGTGCATGCATGTATCTTCATATAAGCCTCTTCCATATGCATCCAAATTCCTATAAAAATAATCAAAAAATGTCCAAGTAAAAATTCTTACATTGACACATGCATAAAAATGACCGTTTTGCCCCTGAATGATGATGAAAATATGATGGTTTGGAAATAATTGAATTTTGGTTTTAAACATGTTAAAATGCCCAAATATGATGATTATTTTAAAAAAAGAGATAAAATATGGATGTAAATATATGCACAATTACGTGCACATCAGTTTTATTTTGATTTCTTTTTTAAATATAGTGTGATAAAATAAGTAATTTATTAATAAAGAAACAATTTCTTTTATAAATTATTTAAAGTTATCAAATTTGTTATTTTCAATATTAATAATGTAATGTTTTTAACAAATGGATTTTAATAAAAAAAAATAGTTTGTTGTTTCAAATTGAATTTTAGAATTCGATTTGAATTTGAATTTAAAGCTTTGAAATTTAAATTATAAATATTTTAAATTGTTTTGGATTTTAAAATATTTGTATAAACTTTTATTTATATATATATAATTTTTTCATTTCTTTTAAAATTATTTTTACATATATAAATACTTATTAACTAATTACTTAAACATCATCTTTTATTAACATTTATAATAAAAAGAAAATAAAACAAAAACAAGTGTTAATTCCTTAAGGCCCTGTAATAACATGTGTTAAGTGATTAACAACTAATACGACAAATGTTAAAATTGAAGACAAGTGGCATTTGTAATTTAGTTTTTCTTTTGTTTTGGTTTCTAAATAATTTCAGCCTATTTATTTACAAATCTTCTTCCCTTCCCTTTCTTTTTCTATTTTTCTAAATCTGAAGTCAAGGAGAAAATAAAACAAAATCCCCTCAAAACAAAAATCTGAAATCACTTTCAAACTAGAAATCATATCCTCTGAAAAATCATTTTCAAAATTGAATCAAAACATGCAAATCAAAATCAACCTGTCACCGTCTCAAAAATCTGAAGCCTGCATCATTTAACATCTGGGAATCAAAGCAGCTGCATGCATGTAGATCTTATTTAAAAAATCAAGTTTTAAGCTTCAGTAGCTCAAGTCTTCATCAAAGCAACTCAGTTCCTAAAAGCAAAGCAATTTTCCCATTTTTCAAAAGTTCAAAGGTTTTCAGGACTTTTCAAAATAAATCTGGAAACTCTGCTTTTCATTTCTTTTAGGTGAATATATATATTTGGTGAGATTTCTGCATATAAATACATGAATATGCGGATATGTGTATATGTTTAGTTCCTGTATCATCTCTGTTACCAGTCTTTCAAGCTAAAGACTAATTCAAAATCATTATCTCTTAATTTGATTCTTGTTAGTGTTTAAGTCTTAATCAAAGATTGTTTGTTTTATCATAAAATAAAGTTTAAAATTTTAATTAAGTTAAACAACTTTAAATTGCTCTGGGAAAAAAAACCAAATGAACATAAGTTTGGGTTTTGTTTAAAATCCAAACAACCTAATTTCTTGTTTCAGGTATATGAACTGAAACATTGTCCAAAACCATGATTTTTGGAAGAGAAATCATAATTTTAATTATGTTTTGAGTGTGTAAGTCTGGGTTGAACAAAAAAATGGAAAATTGGTGGTTTCTAGTGATCTATTTGATTTTGGAGGTCGGGCTTTCTTCTGGTGATGGATGGGTGATCGGTGAGTGGAGGAAAAATGGTAGAAGTGGAGGCAAATCACTGTGGAAGCAGTGGTGGTGGAATTTCTCCTGTAACCCTAGTTTTTGATAGGCTTAGTTAGTTGATTGGCACGACTTTTATGTTTGATCGAGTGTAGTGAGGTTTGGAGGGATGGAAGTATGGCCATTGACGAGTTTGTGGCCGGAGTCACTGCCATTCCGGTGGTTGGAAGGTCGGGGACGAGGCGATTTCAGGTTTTGATGAGGTGGTTCCTGGATTCTGTTATGTTGGTTCCAGGTTTGAAGTTGAGTACTCGAATTCAATTTCGAGTTTGAAGTGGTGATCTGTTAAGCGTGATCAGGTTCGAGGGCGATTGGCGACTTGAGGAGATCATCGTTGATGATCGGAGTTGAGCGGCGTCACCGTGCATGTGCACGGTGCACTACTTGCTTTCTGGTAATGTTGGTTGAGCAGAGTAGTTGTCTCGAGTTTTTCCTCGAGTAGTCCGATGATTTGCTTGAAGATTTTTGGTATTGGCTCGAAGTAACTGTAGGGTTAGCTCGGGTCAAGTTTGTGATACAGGTTTTCAAAACCTGACAATTTAAAATTTATATAATTGAATTTTATTTTATAAAGGAAAGATTTAAACAAAGTTTAGATCTAAGATTTTAAATCTGGATTAAAAAATAAATTTGAATCCTAGTTTTGAAATAAAATATCATTTTTAAAATTTAAATTGTTTAAACAACTGTAAAGTGTTTAAGTAGTTTGAATTTTAAACAAAAAAGTTTTAAAAATGGTAGTAGAGTTTTAAAAATCTAAAGATTAATCTGGATTAATATTTAAATATGTATTCAAATTTTGAAATGAAGGAAGTTTTTAAATTTAAAATGATTTAAACAATTTTGAATGTTCAAAGTGTAATTTAAATTGATTTGAATTTAAAATAAATTTCATTTTAAATTCTTTTAAACTTCTTTATTAAATTAGTATTTCTTAAACTTGTGAAATGAAAAGGTTTTAGAAATGTGACTTTAAACTTTGTTAAAGATAATTTGTATTCAATTTAAATCTTTAAATTTAAAATGAAATTTGAAAGTAAATTTAAAGCAAATTGTTTAAATGTTTGTTTAAGAAAGAAATGTTTTATTTTAAAGTTAAATAGAATTTAATGATTTAGATTCATTGAATTATTAAGTTAATTGAAATGGATAATTAATTTATTTAAATTAATTAATGTCTTGGATTAATTAAGTAATAAACGGTTTAAATTAATTAATTAATGATTAAGATTAAATTAATTAGGAATAATTAATTTGTAATTAAGGATTTTAATTAGATTTTAATTAAGAATTAAGAATTAATTAATAAAGTAATTTAGAATTAATTAAGTTACAGTTAACACTTAATTAATTTAATAATTAAAGGTTAATTAATAAATTTTCAAGATTAATTAGTTTATAATTAATATTGATTGATGAAGTTAATTACTTAAGAAAATAATTAAAGAATGGTTAATAGTTAATGAAGGTCATTAACTAAGGATTATTTAATAATTAATTAATATGATTAATTTTAATAATTAATTAGATTAATTAATTTATGATAATCATTTGTGAATTGTTTAAATATAATTACTTAATGGAAGTAATTAAGGGATTAATTACTTAATGTAATTAATGGAGTTTAATGTGATTGGTTTAAATTAATTAATTAAGTTTAATTAATTTTGATCACTGGATGATTTGATAATAATTACCTAATGTAATTAATGAAGTGTAGTTACTTAGTGAAGTAATTAACTGATAATTACTGGATTTAATTAATGAAGGATGATTTAAAATGGAAGTAATTTGAGTATAATTACTTCGAGTAATTAATCAAGGGATTGATTAAATATAATTTATTAAGGAGTAATTAATTTGATAAGTAATCAGGATAGTTAATTACAGAATGTGATTATTCAAAGGTGATTAATAATTATGGTTTAATTGAGATTAATTACTTAATGTAATAAATTTAAATAAGATAATTAATTAAATGTAATTAAGAATCATTAATTAATTTAATTAATGATGTAATTAAGGATTGATTAATTAAGATTAATTAATCAATAATAAGTGATTAAAGGTAATTAATTAACGTAATTAATTAAGGATTAATGTAATTAATTATAGTTAATTAATTAATGAAGCAATTAAAGGTTAATTATTGTTTTTGGTTAAGAGTAATTAATTTGTAAAATTAATTAAAGGATAATTACTAGAATGTAATTAAAGAATAATTAATCAAGGGTGATTAATTAAGGTGGATAATTAGAGAATAATTAATTAATTAATTTGTAATTAATTAATGGATATGTAAGCAAGATTTATATTAATGTAAGTAATTAATTTAAGTCGCTTTAAATTAATTAGAGATGAAAGCAATTAATTTAATTCATTTTAAATTAATTATAGATGGTGTGATTATAGATCATTGCTTATATATGAATGGATGATATTGGGTGCCTTGAATGGTTTGAAATCTCAGCTATGAGATAGGTAATGTTGTGTGATATGGATGCATTGGTTGCATTGTGATAATATGGATTATCTTTTGATAATGATAATATGGATTATCTGTTGTGATGATAATGTTGATTATCTATTGTGATTTGTGAATTATCTATCTGCGTGTATATAGATAATTGTATTGAATTGTTTTAAACTCTATAACAACTTGGCCTTAAAAGATACGCTTCGGATTTCGATGAGACCGGGATCGGGTTTCCAAATTTGGATATCTAAAAACCACATCGATCCAAATTAACGATAGGTCGTGAATCTCAAGTGAGGAGTGAAGACTTGAGGTGTAAGGACTATTCGTCGTTAAAACTCTGAGGGTGATTCCAATACGAGTTTAACGGGATAGTACTGTCAGATTCGAGATGAAGATTCAGAGTGCAAGGGTTATCGTCGTTAACTAAGGGTGATTCCAAAATGAGTGTAACGAGATAATGCCTTCGGTTTCATTCGAACCCGGAACGAACTTGTATGGATTGAATGCTTTCAGAACATCGTCAGGTGGACGATGAGCATTCTAAGATATATGTGTTCTATAAAGGTAATCGTAGCCTCAAGCCTCATCAACCGGGAGTAGCTAATACAGGGGAGGTGCAGCAAGGCTTAGTGGGTCGTGCCCAAGTAGGACGAGATCTTCCCCTGTCTAGAGGTCCCTTTTTATTCGGCTTAGTAGGCAGTTGGATATGCGCACCAACTGCGGGGTTGTCTTGTTCGGAACTGTTCAGTAAGGAATGGTTCCGGCCTTGTGTTGCAGGGGAGTTAGGGTAGCTCCTCGGTACGGTGATCTAGGCCACGTATTGTGACGGGCGGTACCCTAGTAGCCATGCCATTGTATGGAATCCAAAATCCAATAAGTGCCATCGGTTTTGATTATATTACCCACTTTTGTGGCTAGTAGCTGGAATTTAATGAGTGTAACAATTTCGGCTATTTCATATTTACTTGAAAACCCTAGACCTATTATAATATCATTAGCTTTCCTATCAAATGTTTTGGTTAGCATAAGGTAAAAACTTTTCCATGTTTATGTGTGGGAAGTCTTACGTGATACCTTTCATTTAAAAGGTTTTTTTTTAAAAAAAAAGTTAAGCAACCTTAACCTGTTACTCACACCAGACCCATCTCTGACCCAAAGTTTATCTTTTGTTTTCTTAAACTCTTGGGTACTCAAATTTTTACGAGTAGCCAAGGGATTCAGGTTAGCTTTGACGGATTGTGGAGGAGCAATGGAGCCGGAGGCTTTAGCGTGTAGATATATAGTGTTCCGCTATGTTTGATTTTCTCTGAGTTGTATTGAGTTGTAATAACTAGATAGGTGTTTATAACTGTCTCGTATGTAATGTGTAAGCTGTGTAACTCTGATATATGTTATGTATGATACTATGTAATATCTTATCTTATTAATATAATTTATTCGTTCCGCTGTTTAGATTCTGATGTGTTTTCTCTTCTTTCTTCTCTGTCTTTCCCTTTTCTACCCCTTTCTTTCTTATTAATGATGCGTCATTCTATAGAGATGAATGGTGGGTCGTTACAGTGGTATCAGAGTGCTAGGTTGAGTGAATACCTAGGATTTGGAGTGATTTCTTTCTTGAGAGAGCGTATTTGTAATTTTAAATATATTTATATATATTTATCTATTTCTACCTATCTGTTGGGTTACCTGTTCGGGTTTTCCAATATAAGTTATTAAGGTAGATGGGGTAGTGGTGTGTATAACGCGACTACCATTGGTTAGAGTTTGAATGTTTGAGGTTGGAAGTGTATTTGTCGAGACTGTAGACCTAATACCGTCTCGAGTAAGCTTTGCAGTGGTGTACGGATTTCATCGATCTCTGAAGGTAACCTGTTAAGGTTCGTAGTCCATCTTTGAAGTTGGATGAGTAGAGTTTGGATCTGTCGGTTTGGCAGAAGCAAGTGATGGTATCTTGATACCTCAGGAAGTAGTAGCTGCGTGATGAGATGCGGTGGCTATGGATTGTGTCCGAAGATGTTTCTTTGGAACAAGTTTAGGGTAGTGTGTCTGCTTTGGTGTTCTGGCTGGGTTCAGCAGGGTGTTTCTGTTTGGTTTGAGGTCCGAGTTTCTCGGAGAGCTTTGGATTAGGAAGTCTTTGGCTTTGGTGTCAGCAATGCAGCTCGGAGTGTTCTATGTTGACAGGAAGTTTTCTAGCTGAGTAGTTCTTCTGGAGGTGGAGTTTAGATGTAGCGAAGAGGATCCATTTCTTTGATGGATTGGCAAGACCAGCGTAAGCTATTTTGTTAGGTAAAGAGAGAACAGTTTTCTTTGAATTAGGTTGGATTTATCGCAAAAGTGACTTGCGATTGTTTGAGTGTCCTCTTGGGTTATCAGAGATTTTCTAGATGTCTTCAGGGAAGTCAGAGGTTTTTCTGCATCTGAAGACTGAGTTTTCTTATCGATTAGGATTCCAGGAGTGGAACCGGTGGTTCAGCTTAGTAGAAGGATGATTCCTAGAGTTAGAGGCTGGTGAAGCAACTCAGGTTTCGGAGGAATTTCTGAGTTTTCCTTATGGATCTGTTGAACCATATTTCTGGGATGTGCTGTCCAGTGTGTGCTCATGTTCTTCATCAGCATTCTCTTCTTCTTCGAATCAGAGTTGTGCAGCGGAAGAAGTTTGGGAGTGCTTTTGTTTTATCTTTTCCGGATAGGAGAGGTTTGTTTGCATCTGAAGGTTGTAAGTAGAGTTGGTGTTCTTGATCTTGGTTGGTCTTGGAGGATCATAGTGTTGGGTTGTTTTTGGTATAGTTTGTTTCGAGAGGCATCAGCAAGGGTTGAGCTGATCAGGAAGGATGTTGGTAGCCAGGATCATCCGAAGAATTTTGTGGATAAGAGACGAAAGAATTTGAATTCTGGAATCGGAGATTTGGTTTTGGTTATGTTTTCTCCGATCTAAGGGGGCTATATGTTTTGAGTAAGACTGGGAAGCTAGCTCTGAGGTGTTTTGGATCTTTCTGTGTTCTTGTGAGGAAAAGTGTTTGGTTTTCAGGATTGAATTGCCAGTGTGGATAACTGGGATTCGACGTGTTTCACGTATCTCTTAGGGAGTACGTGTATGGTCTATCTCTGGTTTTGGAACCAGCAGTTTAGGAGTTTGACATCCTGTTTAGTTTTGTAGATCTAGATGAGTAGGAGCTCTGTAGCTTCGTAGTTTTGATTGTTTGGATTCTGTAGAGCGAGTATTCTGGTATATATATTTGGGAAACTCGAGGAAACTCTATCCAGAAATTTTTCTGGATAGTTAGATTTGTTTGATTGGATGAATTGGTTGCTATGGTTGTTAGCATATGTTTGGTATATGTTTGTGTTTTAAAATTAAATCTTTAAGGAGATTATTAAATTACCTTTGTTTTAAATTTCGGGGACGAAATTCTTTTAAGGGGGGAGGAATGTGATGACCCAGAATTTTAGGCAATATCAATTTAATAATCTGAATTAAAATTAAATTGATAAGATTGGAATTAATTTAGTAATCCAATTAAAATAAATATTTAATTGATAGATTTTATCTTTTAAAATCTAATAATTGTTTTCTATTTATAATGTATATAGAATATGTATATATTGTAAATAGATAAGCCTTGTTTTAAATTTAATAAATAAATAAATCTTGTTTTCTAAATGTAAATATCTTTGGTAAAATTGGGAATTATGATTTTTTTTAAAAGTTAAACTTTAAAAGCTATTGAATAAATAATATATGGTTTAAAATTGTTAAGATAAAATTTAATTTGTTTAAATTGATTTTGAGTTTAAATTTAAATAGAATTTACAATAAGGTTTATTTTGATTTCCTTTTAAAATATAGTGTGATAAAATAAGTAATTTATTAATAAAGAAACAATTTCTTCTATAAATTATTTAAAGTTATCAAATTTGTTATTTTCAATATTAATAATGTAATGTTTTTAACAAATGGATTTTAATGAAAAAAATAGTTTGTTGTTTCAAATTGAATTTTAGAATTTGATTTGAATTTGAATTTAAAGCTTTGAAATTTAAAGTATAAATATTTTAAATTGTTTTGGATTTTAAAATATTTGTATAAACTTTTATTTATATATGCAATTGTTTCATTTCTTTTAAAATTATTTGTACATATATAAATACTTATTAACTAATTAATTAAACATCATCTTTTATTATAATTTACAATAAAAAGAAAATAAAACAAAAACAAGTGTTAATTCCTTAAGGCCTTGTAATAACATGTGTTAGGTGATTAACAACTAATATGACAAATGTTAAAATTGAAGACAAGAGGCATTTGTAATTTAATTTTTCTTTTGTTTTGATTTCTAAATAATTTCAGCCTATTTATTTACAAATCTTCTTCCCTTCCCTTTCTTTTTCTATTTTTCTAAATTTGAAGCCAAGGAGAAATTAAAAAAAATCCCCTCAAAACTAAAATCTGAAATCACATTCAAACTAGAAATCATATCCTCTGCAAAATCATTTTCAAAATTGAATCAAAACATGCAAATCAAAATCAACCTGTCACCATCTCAAAAATCTAAAGCCTGCATCATTTAAAATCTAGGAATCAAAGCAGCTGCATACATGTAGATCTTATTTAAAAAATCAAGTTTTAAGCTTCAGTAACTCAAGTCTTCATCAAGGCAACTCAGTTCCTAAAAGAAAAGCAATTTTCCTAGTTTTAAAAAGTTCAAAGGTTTTTAAGACTTTTCAAAATAAATCTGGAAACTCTGCTTTTCATTTCTTTCAGGTGGGTAACATCACACTTTTAAAAGCTTAATTGGATTTTGGTTGCATGTTAAGTTCAGGAATGTATAAGTGTTTGTGTGAATATATATATTTGGTGATATTTCTGCAAATATATACAAGAATGTATGGATATGTGTATATGCTGTTACCAGTCTTTCAAGCTAAAGACTAATTCAAAATCATTATCTCTTAATTTGATTCTTGTTAGTGTTTAAGTCTTAATCAAAGATTGTTTGTTTTATCATAAAATAAAGTTCAAAAATTTAATTAAGTTAAAACAACTTTAAATTGCTCTGGGAAAAAAACCAAATGAACATAAGTTTGGGTTTTGTTTAAAATCCACACCCTAATTTCTTGTTTTAGGTATATGAACTGAAACATTGTCCAAAATCATGATTTTTGGAAGAGAAATCATAATTTTTAATTATGTTTTGAGTATGTAAGTCTGGGTTGAACAAAAAATGGAAAATTGGTGGTTTCTGGTGATCTATTTGATTTTGGAGGTCGGGCTTTCTTCTGGTGATGGATGGGTGATCGATGAGTGGAGGAAAAATGGTAGAAGTGAAGGAAAATCACTGTGGAAGCAGTGGTGGTGGAATTTCTCCTGTAACCCTAGCTTTTGATAGGCTTAGCTAATTGATTGGCACGGCTTTTACGTCTGATCGAGTGCAGTGAGGTTTGGAGGGATGGAAGTATGGCCATTGACGAGTTTGTGGTCAGAGTCACTGCCATTCCGGTGGTTGGAAGGTCGGGGACGAGGCGATTTCAGGTTTTGACGAGGTAGTTCCCGGATTCTGTTATGTTGGTTCCAGGTTTGAAGTTGAGTACTCGAATTCAATTTCGAGTTTGAAGCGCTGATCTGTTGAGCGTGATCAGGTTCGAGGGCGATTGGCAACTTGAGGAGATCATCGTTGATGATTGGAGTTGAGCGGCGTCACCGTGCATGTGCATGGTGCACTGCTTGCTTTCTGGTAATGTTGGTTGAGCAGAGTAGTTGTCACGAGTTTTTCCTTTGGTAGTTTGACGATTTGCTCGAAGATTTTTGGTATTGGCTCGAAGTAACTGTAGGGTTAGCTCGGGTCAAGTTTGTGATACAGGTTTTCAAAACCTGACAATTTAAAATTTATATAATTGAATTTTAATTTATAAAGGAAAGATTTAAACAAAGTTTAGATCTAAGATTTTAAATCTGGTTTTAAAAATAAATTTGAATCCTAGTTTTGAAATAAAATATAATTTTTAAAATTTAAATTGTTTAGACAACCTTAAAGTGTTTAAGTAGTTTAAATTTAAAAAAAAGTTTTAAAAATGAAAGTAGAGTTTTAAAAATCTAAAGATTAATCTAGATTCATATTTAAATATGTATTCAAATTTTGAAATGAAGGAAGTTTTTAAATTTAAAATGATTTAAACAATTTTGAATGTTTAAAGTGTAATATAAATTGATTTGAATTTAAAATGAATTTCATTTTAAATTCTTTTGAACTTCTTTATTAAATGAGTATTTCTTTAACTTGTGAAATGAAAAGGTTTTAGAAATGTGTCTTTAAACTTTGTTAAAGATAATTTGTGTTCAATTTAAATCTTTAAATTTAAAATGAAATTTGAAAGTAAATTTAAAGCAAATTGTTGAGATGTTTGTTTAAGAAAGAAATTTTTATTTTAAAGTTAAATAGAATTTAATGATTTGGATTCATTGAATTATTAAGTTAATTGAATTGGGTAATTAATTAATTTAAATTAATTAATGTCTTGGATTAATTAAGTAAGTAATTAAAGGTTTAAATTAATTAATTAATGATTGATACTAAATTAATTAGGAATAATTAATTTGTAATTAAGGATTTTAATTAGATTTTAATTAATAATTAAGAATTAATTAATCAAGTAATTTAGAATTAATTAAGTTACAATTAACACTTAATTAATTTAATAATTAAAGGTTAATTAATAAATTTTCAAGATTAACTAGTTTATAATTAGTATTGATTGATGAAGTTAATTACTTAAGAAAATAATTAAAGAATGGTTAATAGTTAATGAAGGTCATTAACTAAGGATTATTTAATAATTAATTAATATGATTAATTTTAATAATTAATTAGATTAATTAATTTATGATGATCATTTGTGAATTGTTTAAGTATAATTACTTAATGGAAGTAATTAAGGGATTAATTACTTAATGTAATTAATGGAGTTTAATGTGATTAGTTTAAATTAATTAATTAAGTTTAATTAATTTTAATCACTGGATGATTTGATAATAATTACCTAATGAAGTGTAGTTACTTAGTGAAGTAATTAACTGATACTTACTGGATGTAATTAATGAAGGATGATTTAAAATGGAAGTAATTTGAGTATAATTACTTGGAGTAATTAATCAAGGGATTGATTAAATATAATTTATTAAGGAGTAATTAATTTGATAAGTAATTAGGATAGTTAATTACAGAATGTGATTATTCAAAGGTGAATAATAATTATGGTTTAATTGAGATTAATTACTTAATGTAATAAATTTAAATAAGATAATTAATTAAATGTAATTAAGAATCATTAATTAATTAATTTAATTAATGATGTAATTAAGGATTGATTAATTAAGATTAATTAATCAATAATAAGTGATTAAAGGTAATTAATTAACGTAATTAATTAAGGATTAATGTAATTAATTATAGTTAATTAATTAATGAAGCAATTAAAGGTTAATTATTGTTTTTGGTTAAGAGTAATTAATTTGTAAAATTAATTAAAGGATAATTACTAGAATGTAATTAAAGAATAATTAATCAAGGGTGATTAATTAAGGTGGATAATTAGAGAATAATTAATTGATTAATTTGTAATTAATTAATGGATATGTAAGCAAGATTTATATTGATGTAAGTAATTAATTTTATTCACTTTAAATTAATTAGAGATGAAAGCAATTAATTTAATTCATTTTAAATTATAGATGGTGTGATTATAGATCATTGCTTATATATGAATGGATGATATTGGGTGCCTTGAATGGTTTGAAATCTCAACTATGAGATAAGTAATGTTGTGTGATATGGATGCATTGGTTCTATTGTGATAATATGGATTATCTTTTGATAATGATAATATGGATTATCTATTGTGATGATAATGTTGATTA
Source organism: Allium cepa (assembly GCA_030765085.1). Classification (NCBI taxonomy): domain Eukaryota; kingdom Viridiplantae; phylum Streptophyta; class Magnoliopsida; order Asparagales; family Amaryllidaceae; genus Allium; species Allium cepa. The sequence goes on along the minus strand of CM060941.1, from coordinate 505,320,077 downwards.
TCTATTGTGATTTGTGAATTATCTATCAGCGTGTATATAGATAATTGTATTGAATTGTTTTAAACTCTATAACAACTTGGCCTTAAAAGATACGCTTTGGATTTTGATGAGACCGGGATCGGGTTTCCAGATTTGGATATCCGAAAACCACATCGATCCAAATTAATTATAGGTCGTGAATCTCAAGTGAGAAGTGAAGACTCGAGGTGTAAGGACTATTCGTCGTTAAAACTCTAAGAGTGATTCCAATACGAATTTAACGGGATAGTACTGTCAGATTCGAGATGAAGATTCAGAGTGCAAGGGTTATCGTCGTTAACTCTGAGGGTGATTCCAAAATGAGTGTAACGAGATAATGCCTTCAGTTTCGTTCGAACCAGGAACGAACTTGTACAAGTGGCATTTGTAATTTAGTTTTTCTTTTGTTTTAATTTCTAAATAATTTCAGCCTATTTATTTACAAATCTTCTTCCCTTCTCTTTCTTTTTCTATTTTTCTAAATCTGAAGTCAAGGAGAAAATAAAACAAAATCCCCTCAAACTAAAATCTGAAATCACTTTCAAACTATAAATCATATCCTCTGAAATATCATTTTCAAAATTGAATCAAAACATGCAAATCAAAATCAACCTGTCACCATCTCAAAAATCTGAAGCCTGCATCATTTAACATCTGGGAATCAAAGCAGCTGCATGCATGTAGATCTTATTTAAAAAATCAAGTTTTAAGCTTTAGTAACTCAAGTCTTCATCAAAGCAACTCAGTTCCTAAAAGCAAAGCAATTTTCCCATTTTTCAAAAGTTCAAAGGTTTTCAGGACTTTTCAAAATAAATCTGGAAACTCTGCTTTTCATTTCTTTTAGGTGAATATATATATTTGGTGAGATTTCTGCATATAAATACATGAATATGCGGATATGTGTATATGTTTAGTTCCTGTATCATCTCTGTTACCAGTCTTTCAAGCTAAAGACTAATTCAAAATCATTATCTCTTAATTTGATTCTTGTTAGTGTTTAAGTCTTAATCAAAGATTGTTTGTTTTCTCATAAAATAAAGTTTAAAAATTTGATTAAGTTAAACAACTTTAAATTGCTCTGGGAAAAAGAACCAAATGAACATAAGTTTGGGTTTTGTTTAAAATCCAAACACCCTAATTTCTTGTTTCAGGTATATGAACTGAAACATTGTCCAAAACCATGATTTTTGGAAGAGAAATCATAATTTTAATTATGTTTTGAGTGTGTAAGTCTGGGTTGAACAAAAAAATGGAAAATTGGTGGTTTCTAGTGATCTATTTGATTTTGGAGGTCGGGCTTTCTTCTGGTGATGGATGGGTGATCGGTGAGTGGAGGAAAAATGGTAGAAGTGGAGGCAAATCACTGTGGAAGCAGTGGTGGTGGAATTTCTCCCGTAACCCTAGTTTTTGATAGGCTTAGTTAGTTGATTGGCACGGCTTTTATGTTTGATCGAGTGCAGTGAGGTTTGGAGGGATGGAAGTATGGCCATTGACGAGTTTGTGGCCGGAGTCACTGCCATTCCGGTGGTTGGAAGGTCGGGGACGAGGCGATTTCAGGTTTTGATGAGGTGGTTCCTGGATTCTGTTATGTTGGTTCCAGGTTTGAAGTTGAGTACTCGAATTCAATTTCGAGTTTGAAGTGGTGATCTGTTAAGCGTGATCAGGTTCGAGGGCGATTGGCGACTTGAGGAGATCATCGTTGATGATCGGAGTTGAGCGGCGTCACCGTGCATGTGCATGGTGCACTGCTTGCTTTCTGGTAATGTTGGTTGAGCAGAGTAGTTGTCTCGAGTTTTTCCTTGAGTAGTCCGATGATTTGCTCGAAGATTTTTGGTATTGGCTCGAAGTAACTGTAGGGTTAGCTCGGGTCAAGTTTGTGATACAGGTTTTCAAAACCTAACAATTTAAAATTTATATAATTGAATTTTAATTTATAAAGGAAAGATTTAAACAAAGTTTAGATCTAAGATTTTAAATCTGGATTCAAAAATAAATTTGAATTCTAGTTTTGAAATAAAATATAATTTTTAAAATCTAAATTGTTTAAACAACTGTAAAGTGTTTAAGTAGTTTGAATTTTAAACAAAAAAGTTTTAAAAATGGTAGTAGAGTTTTAAAAATCTAAAGATTAATCTGGATTCATATTTAAATATGTATTCAAATTTTGAAATGAAGGAAGTTTTTAAATTTAAAATGATTTAAACAATTTTGAATGTTCAAAGTGTAATTTAAATTGATTTGAATTTAAAATGAATTTCATTTTAAATTCTTTTAAACTTCTTTATTAAATTAGTATTTCTTAAACTTGTGAAATGAATTTTTTTTAGAAATGTGACTTTAAACTTTGTTAAAGATAATTTGTATTCAATTTAAATCTTTAAATTTAAAATGAAATTTGAATGTAAATTTAAAGCAAATTGTTTAAATGTTTGTTTAAGAAAGAAATGTTTTATTTTAAAGTTAAATAGAATTTAATGATTTGGATTCATTGAATTATTAAGTTAATTGAAATGGATAATTAATTTATTTAAATTAATTAATGTCTTGGATTAATTAAGTAAGTAATTAACGGTTTAAATTAATTAATTAATGATTAAGATTAAATTAATTAGGAATAATTAATTTGTAATTAAGGATTTTAATTAGATTTTAATTAAGAATTAAGAATTAATTAATAAAGTAATTTATAATTAATTAAGTTACAGTTAACACTTAATTAATTTAATAATTAAAGGTTAATTAATAAATTTTCAAGATTAATTAGTTTATAATTAATATTGATTGATGAAGTTAATTACTTAAGAAAATAATTAAAGAATGGTTAATAGTTAATGTCATTAACTAAGGATTATTTAATAATTAATTAATATGATTAATTTTAATAATTAATTAGATTAATTAATTTATGATAATCATTTGTGAATTGTTTAAATATAATTACTTAATGGAAGTAATTAAGGGATTAATTACTTAATGTAATTAATGGAGTTTAATGTGATTGGTTTAAATTAATTAATTAAGTTTAATTAATTTTGATCACTGGATGATTTGATAATAATTACCTAATGTAATTAATGAAGTGTAGTTACTTAGTGAAGTAATTAACTGATAATTACTGGATGTAATTAATGAAGGATGATTTAAAATGGAAGTAATTTGAGTATAATCACTTGGAGTAATTAACCAAGGGATTAACTAAAGATAATTAATTAAGGAGTAATTAATTTGATAAGTAATTAAGGATAGTTAATTACAGAATGTGATTATTCAAAGGTGATTAATAATTATGGTTTAATTGAGATTAATTACTTAATGTAATTAATTTAAATAAGATAATTAATTAAATGTAATTAAGAATCATTAATTAACTAATTTAATTAATGATGTAATTAAGGATTGATTAATTAAGATTAAAGGCAATTAATTAATGTAATTAATTGAGGATTAGTGTAATTAATTATAGTTAATTAATTAATGAAGTTATTAAAGGTTAATTACTTTTTTTGGTTAAGAGTAATTAATTTGTAAAATTAATTAAAGGATAATGACTAGAATGTAATTAAAGAATAATTAATCAAGGGTGATTAATTAAGGTGGATAATTAGAGAATAATTAATTGATTAATTTGTAATTAATTAATGGATATGTAAGCAAGATTTATATTGATGTAAGTAATTAATTTTATTCACTTTAAATTAATTAGAGATGAAAGCAATTAATTTAATTCATTTTAAATTAATTATAGATTGTGTGATTATAGATCATTGCTTATATATGAATGGATGATATTGGGTGCCTTGAATGGTTTGAAATCTCAACTATGAGATAAGTAATGTTGTGTGATGTGGATGCATTGGTTCCATTGTGATAATATGGATTATCTTTTGATAATGATAATATGGATTATCTATTGTGATGATAATGTTGATTATCTATTGTGATTTGTGAATTATATATCAGCGTGTATATAGATAATTGTATTGAATTGTTTTAAACTCTTTAACAACTTGGCCTTAAAAGATACGCTTTGGATTTCGATGAGACCGAGATCGGGTTTCCAGATTTGGATATCCGAAAACCACATCGATCCAAATTAACGATAGGTCGTGAATCTCAAGTGAGGAGTGAAGACTCGAGGTGTAAGGACTATTCGTCGTTAAAACTCTAAGAGTGATTCCAATACGAATTTAACGGGATAGTACTGTCAGATTCGAGATGAAGATTTAGAGTGCAAGGGTTATCGTCGTTAACTCTGAGGGTGATTCCAAAATGAGTGTAACGAGATAATGCCTTCAGTTTCGTTCGAACTAGGAACGAACTTGTATGGATTGAATGCTTTCAGAACATCGTCAGGTGGACGATGAGCTTTCTAAGATAGATGTGTTCTATAAAGGTAATCGTAGCCTCAAGCCTCATCAACCGGGAATGGCTAAAATAGAGGAGGTGCAGCAAGGCTAATTGTGCCATGCCCAAGTAGGACGAGATTTTCCCCTGTCTAGAGGTCTCTTTTTATTCGGCTTAGTGGGCAGTTGGATATGCGCACCAACTACGGGGTTGTTTTGTTTGGAACTGTTCAGTAAGGAATGGTTCCGTCCTTGTGTTGCAGGGGAGTTAAGGTGGCTCCTCGGTACGGTGATCTAGGCCACATACTGTGATGGGCGGTAACCCAGTAGCCCTGCCATTGTATGGAATCCAAAATCCAATAAGTGCCATCGGTTTTGATTGTATTACCCACTTTTGTGGCTAGTAGCTGGAATTTAATGAATGTAACAATTTCGGCTATTTCATATTTACTTGAAAACCCTAGACCTATTATAATATCACTGGATTTCCTATCAAATATATTGGTTAGCATGAGGTAAAAACTTTTCCATGTTTATGTGTGGGAAGTCTTACGTGATACCTTTCTTTTCAAAGGTTTTTTTAAAAAAAAGTTAAGCAACCTTAACCTGTTACTCACACCAGACCCATGTCTGACCTGGAGTTTACCTTCTGTTTTCATAAACTCTTGGGTACTCAAATTTTTACGAATAGCCCAGAGATTCAAGTTAGCTTTGACGAATTATGGAGGAGCAATGGAACAGGAGGCTTCGGCGTGTAGATATATAGTGTTCCGCTGTGTTTGATTTTCTTTGAGTTGTATTGAGTTGTAATAACTAGACAGGTGTTTATAACTGTCTCGTATGTAATGTGTAATCTGTGTAACTCTGATGTATGTTGTATATGATACTAAGTAATATCTTATGTTATTAATATAATTTATTCGTTCCGCTGTTTAGATTCTGATGTGTTTTCTCTTCTTTCTTCTCTATCTTTCTCTTTTCTATCCCTTTCTTTCTTATTAATGATGCGTCATTCCGTGGAGATGAATGGCGGGTCGTTGCACTTTCTCTAGACATTACCCAAAAATAAGAGTGTCCCTCACTTACAGAAAGTAATCAAATAAATATCAACATAAGCATCCTACACCACCTGGCGTTACTAGCTCATTAACTCAATGCTCGTAAACTACACTCCTGACCCACAATAATATCGTATATTATGAGTTTAAAGAGGAATTAGAATAGTGTGACCAAATGTCCTATACCAGACAGTGTCACCAAATGTCACATACAAGACGAAGTTACCAATCCATTTACTCAAATTTCTCATAATATTGAATCTAGGCATAATGTTATTCAGTATTATAAGTCCAAAGAATAATCAGAGAAATATTATCGAAAGTCCCATACTATATGGTACTATAACTTCATTTATTCTAGATCCTCATTACACAAAATATATCTTTATCCAATTGATTATGAAAGGTTCTAAAGTTCACTTTTCCTAAAATCTACTTTATAATTTCAAATATCAATATTCAATTGAAAAAAGTCAAATTATAAAATTCACATTCTTTCCTTAAAACCATTTATAGCTACATAAATTAATATTTGCAAACCTCTTGTTTAATTATAAGGAAATTGATAAATTAAACTCCATTTAATTCAAAATATCGTAAAACTCCTTCTAAAATAATTCATATGTTTTAAAGTTCTCCTCTAATAATTGAAATAATTGTATTAGTAAATAAATTCTATACTTCATGATATCCTTTAAACAACGAATTTACTTAATTCTACTTTTCCAATTAGGATTTTCAATTAAAAATAATCTCTCAAAGCCACAATATAAAATTCAATAACCAACCAAGATAAATTCCCAAGATAATTCAATAATCAAACACAATAATATATTACTTCCAAAAATTCACTTAACAATATATAACAAATCCCATACATGTTAATTTCCATTTAATAAATAAACTACATTTAACTTACGTTTACTTTAACATATTATTTTATAAACTTCCAATCTATTAAATCCAAATAGAATTAACTCATCACTTTAAAATACAAATTTTGAATATCATTTCATAAATACCCTTTTAAATATATTTATGATCAATTATGAATGAATAAAAATAATAATACTCAAAAATTCACTTATTTAATAAAATCCTGGAATTTTTCCTCTATCAAATAATTTCTATTCACACAAATCCTCAAAATTATACCACCTTTCTTTATTTCTTTCCAAAATCATTCAACTCTAAAATTTTCCATTAATTAAAATATCCTCAATATTAAATAAAGAAATCATTTTGAATATCACTATTTATTTTAAAATAATTTATTTATTTCAAATCTTCACCTTTTTATTTATTTTTTCCATTTTCGATCAATCTCAAATGTCATGTTTGACTAATGCCATCACCAAATCAACCAATACTACACTCAACATACCCTAATCAAAGTATAGTACACCAATTCAACCACTAAAAACCAACAACAATAATCTCATTCAATAACACTAATATAGCAATTCTAGCAAAATGAATCCATATTAAACCAAATTCATCAAAGCAACAACCAATTAAAAGCATGTAAATTGAACATATAGATCATATTTGTTAGTAAACAAAATTTAATCACCTCACTTAGCCTCCAAATTAAGCAACTAAACAACTAAGCCTGTAATTTCTTCAAGTTTTCGATTCAATCCAAATTTCATTTATTGCCCTTCATCTTAATGTCAAACGTTAGTAGGAATAGAAGAAAATGTCAAGCGCGACATAACCACCTTGTCGCCATCAACCATTGAAGCGCTTGGAGCAAGCTCTACCTTCGCCTTTACTGTAGCTCCAACGTCGGCCACATTCCTCCCTCCAGATTGCGAAGCTCCCCTTGCATGCGGTCGCACCTCCATCAATCGCCAACCATACCAGGACTATCGTTGGCGACCATGCACAACCATACGACTAACCGCATCAGCAACCACGAATGTGTCACCTCCCCTTGCTAGCATCGAACTCGATTTCGTGAAGCTTCTTATATTTTTTCGTTCATTCTTTTTTTATCATGATTTTGAATTGAATGATTATGGCAGAAAATCAACTAAGGGGGTTTGGGTTTGGGATTAAGGGAAAGATTTGGAGGATTCTAGAATGGAGAGAAGAAAATGGATTTAAACGGGCTTGGTCGTTGTTGATTTTGGGCAGGGTCTAATTAATTTACTTTACCCATTTATTTACTCTTTCATTTTATTTTAACAACTCTTTGAGTTTATTTGTAAATAAATTCCAATTTGATTTAAATTAGTTTTCTTTTCATTATGTTGAATATACTTTGATAACCATCCAATTTAATTCAATTCGTTGCTCACCTATTAATTTTCCACTATCGTATTCACATACAATATTTACACTTATAAAAATTATTTAGTATTCAATTAAAATAGATTATTTAATTTCAATATATATTTGAAAAGAGTTTATGAATTTAATTCAATTTATTAAAACAAACTCTTTTATTAAATAGACTTCAAATAATTAAGAAATTATTTTCAAAATAATAATTATCAAAAATTCAATTTTTTTATTTTAATTAAATTTATTCAATTTATATGGTGTAATAGAGCATTGATGAAAGCTAAGATAGAGCGATGGAAGAGAACATCATTAAGAAAACATGAGGAGAGAGAGGAAGAGAGAAGAGGAGTGGGTTGAGTGGAAGAAGGGAAAGAAGGACTATAAGAAAAAGGAAACGAAGAAGAAGACGTAGGCGAGGAGAAAAATGACGACAAGGAAGATTTTGATCAAAATGAAGACAAGTCATATGGGGATTTGGACATCCCATCAACGTATTCTCAAACCTTCCAGCATGCTTTTGGTCTACTTCAACACCAGTTGCCGAGGTAACTTATCATACAGGATATTTAGAAAACACTTTTGGCTCGGTAAGGGATTTGGACATAATGATCGATGATATTCTCAAAGGAACATTAGAAAATACCCTTTGGGTTTCAACTTCCTATCCGGGGGATTTCTTGATGAGAGAGATGAACCCCGTCTTTGAAATCCTCCAAGCAAGGTTAAAGCACTTTGCGCAATATCAGCACTTCACACAATTCTAAGCTCATGAAAATTCATATCTTACATTCGTCCTTACTTTATTATTTTTATATCGAGACACCTTTTTTTTCTTTGTTTCAGGTACAATGGACAGAGACCACCTCCATTATCTTTGCGCAAGCATCAATGAGCATCCGGGACCCACCCCAGAACCTTATTCGCACAGCTCTACTTCGCATCGATAAACCAAGGAAGAAAGATTAAAAAGGAATGAGAATGAATACCTCAAGGACAAAGATAGAAAGAAACATGAGGCTAAGAAGAAAGAATATTATGGCCAAGGGAGTAAGCCTGGTAATTCTCGTAACCATCATGGCCCTACTTTTGGCATTTCCTAACCACCCACTCAGCCTATCCTCACTCTTAAAAACTTCTGATGACCCAACCTCTAGTCACTATTGTATCAACTTCTCAAAGATCCAATGAAGTTTCGAATCATGCCGCTCCACCTCGATCCCCTTCTGGCTCATCCATAGCCATGACAACTGGAATGTAGGCTGCCTTCCTTAGCCTTTACCTGATAGGGGTGAAGTTCAACCATAATGTCACATGGATATCCCTCATGAGGAGGCCAACTATAGAGTTTGAGGGATTATCAAAATTGTCAACCAGCTTTATGAGTGGAAGAAACTAGCTTTTTCCCTCTCTGAGGTAAATATAGTTAAATAACAGACATTCAGTAAGTTAAATCAGAGAGGAAGACCCATGATAGAACATTAGCAGGCTACAAAATCACAATGGCCGAACCCAAAGCAAAGAGATGAGGCATAGAAATCGACCAAAAACTCTAAATAATTAATTGATGACATGTTTAAGACACATATTCAAGGCTTTATAGTTGTAAATGATCAACTTAAAAGGCCCATCGAGAAAGTGGCGAGCTAACATCTTAAGTCAAGACTAATGAAAAGGCGCTTCAAGCCAAAGAGTAGGCACTTCAGGCCAAGGATGTAGAGCTACAAACACTACATGCCAAAGTTGAGAGATTCAAGGTCGGTCTGAAGGCTGAGGAAAAAGCAAAAATAAAAGCTCAGGTTGACCTCGCTTGGGCTATAACTGAAATCAACAAACTCAAAGACCAAGCGGCGAAGGAGATGGAAGTAATGAACGCCACCCACAAGCAATTTTTCACCAATGTCATCGCAGATAAGAATCTGAAATGCTTAGGAAACTGTTAACTTGTCACCTTAGTAGATGTTTGTGAAGAAATCATGCATCGTGCGGTGGCATTTGGTCAAAGCCTAATAGAAGATCAGTTGGATGCCATGTCTTGGGATGCAGATGACATCATACCCTTGGATGAAGATAAGTCAATGTGGGTTGAACATGACGTAGCTATAGGAGGAGCGCCTGTTGAGGTTTTTTCCGATCCTATTGCGATAGACCAAGCAGAATCATCAACTTCTCATTTTAAAGAGCTTGCAACAGATGTTACTCTTATTGTGATGGCCACTTTTGAGGTCACCCACATAGAAATTTCTATCACCTCTGCCATGACTACAGAAGAACCTTACATTTCTATCCCTCTCTCTCTATCCAAACTATCATCCACTAAAGAAGTTAAAATTTCCAAGTCTTCCATCCGAGGAGCTTCACTTAGCAAAGGTACTTCTCTCATCCACCTTATATTCGAGAAGCTTTAATTCTAGTCCGAGCTCGTCACTAGCCTTTACACACCATCTGCGAATTTACAGGTCATACGTCACTTCCTCCTATGGTACCAACAACTCAGCGCCTGATTCCTAGCACTATCTCCACTATGTCAACCTCTGTAACCATATAGCCAATCGTCCCAACTCCTCCTTCGAGCTCTGGCGCCAGTCTCGATCCATAGAAAATATGGTCATTGGAAGTATTAGAGGATAAAAAACAATCTTTTGAGGAAGACATTATAATTACTAGTGCGAAAGACCTAGATGACTGATAAAGTTAGGGCATGCCTTATGGGGCGATTATATATTTTGTTACATATATCTAACTTGACCTAATCTTGTTTAAAATAAAAGGCGTTTTCTTTCTATTGTGCACTTGATATAATTTGTTATATTAGTTAATTAATCTAGTTAAAAGTATATTTAATAGAAAATCCATAAATGATAAGTTTTGTGATAGTAGTTACAAAGTGTCTAACCGTGAGTAATTTATCATAATGAAATTAAATATATTGTTTAAAAAATTTCTAGTCAAGATGTATCGAAACTGAATATTGAAGCATCCATTGTGACTAGATTATGTAATGATTACCAAAAGTTAGGTAGTGTATTACTCATTACTACCGGGGACACCAAGGGGTTATGTACTGATGGTTATTTGATAACTATGGAATGACTCACTTGATAATATTCTATTGGTTAATATAACTAAGGTGAAACAGAAAATATTGATGTGACAAACTTACACAATCCTCTTGACTTGAGAATACTATTGATTTTCATTGTGAAGCTCCACTTTGATTATAGTTAAATCATGGCATGACATCCATCAAACAACTATAGGTGAGTCGAGTGAAAGCATTGGAAGTGACACACCATTCAATAGAGGATTCATCTCCTCGGTTATATGAGGTTAGTATCACGATCAATTAAAGTCAACTCAATGTCGAACTCTATGGCCAGAGCATTTCGATTAACAATAATTTTTGTACCGAACCAAGGACTTTGTGTTGGGATTGTAGAGTTTAATATGGACAATATTGGAATTTTGACCATCACCAAATTCCATAAGTCCAAAGTTATAACGAAGAGAAGTTAAGTAAATAATAGTCGTTAGCAAGTAACGCTTAACAAAGTAAAACTGGAGTTTACCAAAACCAAGTGATAAATTTGGCCATAATGTCACACCATCGGCTAAGTGACGTATGAACATTAATATTTGAATGGTTCGATATTAATCAATGACCAAATTTACACCTAAAAAGTCACAACCGAAACGTTGACTACTGCTTTGACCAAACGATTTTATTAGTTTATAATTGTTATAAATTAATTAATATTTATGAAATATAAATTATAAGATATTACTTGATATGTTAGACAATATTAATTAATATGTTTATAATAGTTATAAATATATTAATTGATGTATGGTATCAACGCATTTAAATTAGATCCAAATGCGATAAATATTGTATGGTTTAAAATGGGTTTGAAGCCCATATGAGGCATAGGAATTTCAGTGATATGATCTTAAAAGGGGCGGCCATGACATGGCATTGGGATTGGGTTTTGATATTTTAAAAGGGAAAGAATTTGTAAGAGAAAAGAGGGGATCTTGATCCTACTTTATCTCTCTACCATCTCCTTTATAAACGCATCTTAACCCTCATTCTATTTTCACTTTTTGAAGCCACCGCCATCTCTATTGCTGGCAAAAATTCCTCCTCTCCTCCCTCCATTTCCAAGCTCAAATCAAATAAAAATAAACATTATTCGATAGTCGGTGATCTGCAATTCGGGAGATAACACTTTTAGAATTGAAATTTGATTAAGGAATTATTTCAACACATCAAGTTTTGGTCCCTTAGCATTGGTGAAAGTTAATTATCTAATCTATGATTGTATACTAATATTCTATTATTTATACATTATACGATGTTTAAATCGATAGGTGACGAATATAGCATATCGGTATATCATCACATTTAGGATAGCTGCTTGCTTATATGCTTATGTAATTAAAAAAATCGTATACATACCTATTACTCGTGAACAAAGTAAAAAAAATTAATTTATTTTAACATATTATTTAATTAATATAAGCTTTATAATTAAATATTAAATATTATGTTATACAAAGTATGTTTTAAAACTATATATAAATAGTTTATATCTAAAATGATTTTTGAAATAATAATAATTATATATATAAATATTATTTAAATCAAATTATTTAAATAAATCTATACAATAAAAAAATGTATCATATAAAATACAATTTAAATTTATAAAATCAATTTTGTACCTGATAGCTTTCGACACTAAAAAAATTATTTTTTTGTAAATTAAATATTAATATAAATGCCAAAATTAATAAATTAAATTAATATTGATTTTAATTTACAAAATATGTTTTGAAATATTCAACAGCTAAAATATTATCTAGATTTTTTATAAATATTAAAACAAAAAATTATAATTTCAAAGAAATTTTATATTTAATATTATCAAATTTGTCGATCGAAAATTTAATTTGACTTGTATTAAAAAGAACAATTTTGTTAAGCATTATTAGCTAAGTGTATACGTATATGTACATGTATACACATTTATAAATTTTTATTTTTGTTTTGATAACAAAATAAATAGATAGATTTTACAATATATTTCAAATGATTTTACATATGCATATACATAATTATATATATAATTATAAACTCCATATATATTTATATATAAATTTGTAACATTTTATATATATAACGTGATAACCTGCACCTTTCGATACACCAATACAAAGTCCAGGATGACTTTTGAACTCGCGTCGTTGCTAAGAAATAGGAGCTATTAGGTATTTATAACATTATAGAGAATAAGAATAAACATATATGATCTTAAAACATAGTGGAAGGAACAACATAGATATATAGAAAATAATCAAATCAGAAAATATCTATAAACACAGCCTCAGAAAAACCATATGTACTTAAATACAGAGTACATAGAAATACAACCCATAGTTTGATAAAATACTAAATGCCGATATGATAGATTGTTACATGGAGAGTAAATAAAAGACAAGCAACTCCTGTGATGAGCTCACCACATCATAAAATCAGGCCAATCACCACTGCTCTTTCCTCTTGTAGTAGGGAAAAGAAAGGAAAATGGTGGGTCAGATAAAAGTCTGGTGAATGAGTACATGTTTAATATACGGTGATCAAGTGCAATTGAGATCAATTCCACTCTATGTGACCTAGGATGCTCTACAAGTGTCTGTGTATTCCTAGGATCCTTCACTTAAGGGTTTTTATTTAATAGAAGCCTACACTAACTACCAGTGCAGGCTCCTATATGGATCGAACCTCTATAACTAACGATCGACCATCGCTACCAAAGATACTCAACATAGGGTCATCCTATAATTTTCTCGTATGGGATTACATATTACACTACGACTATGCGTAACTATCTTGCATGGATTTCCGTACTATTTACACATAAGAATAAGTTTCCCACAAATATGACACACGCACCGTAACTATGCATTAAAGGGAACCTGCAATGCTGATTCCTCGGTGTGTATCAGCATTTGCATCCATGTTCATCTCTCAATGGTAGTTTACGCCTCTTGTTGCCCGCATCGAGATCCATTAACAACATAATATCATGTCGCATCAGCATCCATGCATACCAAGGAATTCCCATTGTGTCAGGCCCATACACTTCGTCGGGCATCAATCGGTATTCCACATCCATCGTAGATCCTGCTATGAGTGCCATTTGCAATAGAATCGCCCCCAATTGAATAGTCGACCCCTCATTGGTAAAAAGCATTTACCCAACGCCACATTGTTCTAGCATTGTCTCATAGAAAATTAGCTTCCTACTATATCTAACATCCACATATTGTATGTATATATAACTTTAAAAACTACTAATATTTTTATTTTCAACCTGGACCAGGCCGAGGTTTACATTATGCATCTAGTTTGTTTACTGATCGAATGTTATACCTAACCAGTTGACTGTTTGCTATTGACCATCCGGATTGAACGCTCGACTAGTCATTGTGTAAAATTAGGGTTTTGGCATATGGTTTATTCATTTTGAACTTGTTATTTATTTCATACGTTTTATGATTTCAACAGTAAACCTTACCCTTATAGTTTTTAGGTCTTACAATTCTCATGGATCTAAAGTGATATTTGTCTCTTTTCAAAATCAGTTTAAACTAGGTTAACATTAATATAATCAAGTTATCTATTAATAGGTTAGGGAAGTTTCTATTTAATTAGAATAAATTTAACCTAGAATAACATATGTTCTCTTAACCAATTTTTACCAATCTAATTTGTGAAATCAACTTAGATTTAAACAATATAGTTCTTAGATTTAACTATAATATCCTAAATCAAATAGTGTAAATTAAAGTAAACTATATATAATAAGCTTACTAAAACGTTCCCACTCACCTTAGGTCCAACCTTGCTCCTAACTTCGCGTGGAAATCTACCCTTGCTTGCTTTCCCTTCCTAGATCTGACATTCTTGAATTCCCCTATTTATTTTTATTTTATTATTGGAGAATTTATAAGTGGAGAGGAAAGAATTTGATAGAGTTTCAATACACTGATGAATTTCTAATGAATTAGGGTTTAGGTTAGCACTGTATTTATATGGGTTTTTGTTAATATATAGTGTTGAGTTTCTCTAGTAGAATAATTTCTTTCATCTCGAAAGCTCACATTTACTTTGCCCCCAGGTAAAATCTTTATTCAATCATGCTCATCCATTCGTTGCTCCATATCTATGATCTTTAACATCAACTGATCAACCTCTTATAGGGACTAATTGATAGGTGGACCCTAGGGATCGACCACTTCTGTTGTTTTATTTAGGAAAGTTTAATCTTTTAATTTATTTCGTCTCTAAATTTTAGAACATACGTAACTTCTCCATACTAACTCCGATTATAATGTTTTTTATATGAAAATTGTCTAAAAAATCGCTGCGAACGCAATGGTGCAAGTTATGTAGATTTGGATGTTTTTGAAAATTCTTCTTTTTCCCTTGTTTTATTAATTTAATTCTTTTATTGAATTTTCTACTTAAATTTTCAAGGTGTTACATTCTCCCCCTTAAAAGGATTTTGTCCTTGAAATCTCAATGGATGGAAAAATGTAACTCGTACATGCCATAATCAATGGCGACAACCATCTATTCATCTATGGGCACTTATCGTCCTTAGTAAATTTCTAATGTAGCATATGTATATGTAAGCGTGAAATGCATGTGAACCTATTCTAATGGAAAGAGTAACCAGTCTCTTGATCTAGTCGACCTTCTATCATGCTAGTGCTCATGCAATATGTCCAAAACGTATGCAATGTCCTAAGTAAATATACTTACAATTCTACATGTATGCGCAACCATTTAATCAATATACAACATTCATATGCCTAATACTCAATAATATAAAGAAAATAAACAAGAGATGGTGTGAGTGTGTGCTATCTAGAGTGTATATTCCTAATTGTGTCAAAGAAACAAATCCAAATAATACATCCACCAGCATACATCATCTATAACATATCCAAATGATATGCTTACAACCGTTCCTACCATCCAATGGTCTCTACCTAAAGAGGTATACCAAGATAATTCCTAATGCATAAGTAATCTATACTTACCAAATTTAAATCAAAATCATGATAGAGAAGTGCTATGGATAGGTAGCTCTGAATTCCGCTCATGCTCCTATATACTATCCGCCGTATCGTCTCCCCATTAGACATTAACAAATTTGATTTCTTTGGTTTGGAGTTGCTTTGCACCATACTCAAGAATACAAGTGGGTGCATGGTGAACAAGTGATTCCCACTCTACTTCTACCTCCTCTAGGTGGCTCAGCTCGACTGCTATAGCTGAATCTTGCAAGCACTTTTGCAAATGCAACACATGAACAACATCATGTACTCCCATCAACTTCTCAAGAAGCTCTACTTTATATGCCCACTTTCCTGTCCTACCTATAATCGAGAAAGGTCCTACAAGCCTCGCTGCTAGCTTCACCAAACTACCAAATCTCATAACATGCCTAACGGTGAGACCTTCACAAACATAATGTCGCCCACTATGAACTCTAATTTCGTGTGCCTCCCATCAGCATAAGATTTCTGCCAATCATGCATGGTTTTCGTTCTTCTATAGATAAAGTACACTTTCTTCGATGTCGCCCTTACCAAGTCCTGTCCAAGAATAATCCTTTCCATTGTTTCCTACGAACACGACGTTGATCTATTGGGTTTTCCATATAACACCTCGAATGGTGTCATCACAGTGCTCGCATGATAGTTGTCATTATAGATAAACTCCACCAACAGCAAGTAATCCTCCCAAGAGCCTCCAAAATCCAAGATACACATTAGAAGCATGTCCTCGAAAACTGATTCACTCATTCCATTTGTCCATCCGTCCGCAGGTGATAGGAGGTACTTAAGCTTAACTTGATGCCCAAAGCCTCTTGTTGGCTCCTCCAAAACTCACTGATCAACAGATCTCAGTCGCTAACAATGCTAGTAGGAACTACATGTAACCTAATGACCTCTCTCACATATAGAGTTTCCAAAGACGCCCTAAATGCTTCCACTCTAATAACGAAGGACTTAATACTGCATGTCGTCTACTCAATGTGTCGACCACCATATTGCCCTTACCTAGCATGTATGAGATACCGAATTGTACAATACCAAAAATTCCAATTACCTCTGCTGCCTTAAGTTCAAGCCCTTTTAAGAGAATAAATACTTTAAATACTTGCAATATATATACAGCTCAAACCGGTCTCCTAAAAGATAATGCCTCAATAACTTAAGCGCAAAGACAATGGCTGCTAACCCAAGACTATGGGTAGGGTAGTTTCTCTCATGGGTCTTCAACTGTCAACTAGCATAGCCCACCACTCTTCATTCTTTCCTCAAGACCACTCCCGACCCTATATCACAAGAATCGATATAAACTGTAAATGCATTCATACTATCGTGCAATACCAAAACAGGTACACTAGTCAACACCTCCTTCAATTTAATAAAATCATCCTTACAATTCGTATCCCATGAGAAAACTAAATTCATCATGGTGAGATGGGTCAAACGAAAAGAGATCTTCGTAAATTCCTTAATGAACTTCCGATAATAGCCCATCAAACTACGGAAACTCTTCACTTCAGTAGCATTCTTCGACATAGGCCAATCCTGATTGCTTAATGGGATCGACCGCCAGCCCATTTTCTGAGGCAACGTACCCCAAAAAGCGTACTTCCTTTCACCAAAACTGGCACTTTGAAAACTTCACCTTCAATTTTTGGTCATGGAGTATATTGAGCATTTCTTATAAATACAGCACGTGCTCCTCTTTAAATAGATCAAAATATCATCCATAAATATCACAACGAACTTTTTAAGCAACCCTCTGAAAACTTAGCTCATTCGATCACAAAATAGGTGGATGCATTGGTTAGTCAAAAGGGCATGAATAATCGCTCTTAAAGTCTATCGGGGGTAAAAATGCAGCCTTTTGGATACTATCATTGGCTACATAGAACAGGTGGAGTCCGGTAACCAAATCAAGCTGTAAGAACACCTTTTCCCCAGCCAACTATCAAAGAGATCGTCTATATGGGGAAATGGTTACTAATTCATCTTTGTCAGTTTATTTAGCTCCTTATAGTCTATGCAAAGCCTCACCGAACCATTCTCCTTAGTGGAAAAGACAACTAGTGCTACTCTGAAATGATGCTCCTAATGAAGTCCCTCCACCACTGCTCATTCACCTGCCTATTCAACTCGTGTCTCACCTTTGAAGCTATATGTCTCAATGGTACGGCAACGAATCTAGAATTCTCGATAGGGTAAATTCGAAACTCGATCTCTCGTTATGGTAGGAGACTGGTAACCTTGGAAATGACAGAGTTCTCTAACTATGGTCATTGAATCTAGCTTGTCATGTGATGGGTCTAATAATATAGGTAGCTCAACATAATTGATCATCGGGGATCGCAATAAACCTCCAAGATACATCCAATGAACATACTCAACCTAACAACCTACCAAGCACGATCTAGGATAGCTCTATATATAGTCATCCAGTCCATGTCCAATATCAACCCAAACATAGAAAATCCTAAGACAAAAGCAACACAATCGAACTTGACCCCCAAAATGGATAATTTCAGTCCCTTACATACTATTAATAAATATGCTGATCCTCTTATAGGGTTTGACAAAACTACAGGGTCCATATCTATGCTAGTGTCTAAGTGTAACTCATCCATAAGTCTAATAGAAATGACAGAGTGTGATGTCCCCGTGTCAAGTAAAGTGCAAATGGATAAAACAGATAAAGTCAAAACACCTTCAATCACAACCTTCTTTCCCTTATCAGCAACTGGCTACGTACTAGAGCAAGGTACCATGTCCAACGTATAAGCTAGGACGACCTAAGTAGAGGTCTTCTGAGGTGCTGGACACTCTTGCTTCATGTGCTCGAACTGACTCGATTGTAATACTTGATCTTCAAACTAACTGTCATGCGCTCCTTCTCATCAGGCTAATCAGTTGTTGCCTTATCCTTCTACAGTTGGGAAAAGAAAGGAAAATGGTAGGTCAGACAAAAGTCTGGTGAATCGATACAAGTTTAATATATGGTGATCTAGTGCGATTGATTCTAATTCTACTCTATGTAACCTAGGATGCTCTAAAAGTGTCCGTGTATTCCTAAGGTCCTTCACTTAAGGAGTTTTATTTAATACACACCTACACTAACCACTAATATCGGCTAATACAGGGATTGAAACTCTATAACTAATGATTGTCCATCGCTACTAAAGCTACTCAATATAGGGTCATCCTACAAATTTCCAATATGGGGATAAATCTCATATTACGACTACACTTAACTATCTTGCATAGGTTTCCCAACTATTTCCATATGGGAATAAATTTCCATCAACTATGACTACATGTACCCCAAGTACATATTGAGGGAGGAATCTATAATGTCGACTCATCGATGTGCCTTATCGTTTGCATCCGTGTTCGCCTCTCAATTGTAGTTACGCCTCTAATTGCACATGCTTGGATCCATCAACAACACAATATCACGTCGCATCAGTATCCGTGCATACCGCGGAACTCCCATTGTGTCGGAACTACACATTTTATCGAATATCGATTAGTGTTGTACATCCACCGTATAACCTCCTATGAGCGCCATTTGCGATAAAATCTATAACGCCCTGCTATTTTGACATTAGTTATTTAATTAGATCGTTAGTTAATTAGGCTCTAAAAATAGAATTTGTAAAAATGATGGAAATTGACTATGAAACTTCCACCGTTACCTTCATGACGAAATTTTGAGTAACTTTCGTATTTGAAGTTTTGCTATCGGAGTCCAAATAAAGAAATTACGGACGAAAAACGAATTCAAAATGAAAATAATTAAATAAGAAGAAACTAATGTTTATATATAAATTGGCCAGGCCCATAGGCTGACCTATCATTGGTGACGATTGGCCCCTAGCGGTCTACTGGTCACCCAAGGGCGGGCGACCGGTGGTGACCTGGCGGCTCCAATAAACCAAGGCCACAATGGCGTGGATTTAATATATTTCGATCTAATGGTTCTGGTTGATTCTGGCGCCTATAAATTCTAGCCTAATTCTCCCTTCTTTTCTCGTATTTGTGGAGATAGTAGCGAAGGTTTTCCATTTCTTCTTCTCCGCTTTCTTTCTAAATTATAAAGATAAGATATTTATACATATATTCATACAAATTAGAGAGGAGTAGAAATCTAACAAAAAAAAGAGAAGAGAATCAACATATGCATATTTGAGGTAATTTATATATTTGTATCTAATTATCTCACAATCCCAAGTCTCTTCTCAGATCTATAATTCTATTATATTATATAGCCTTTTATACATATCTCTTGGATTAAAAGGGATTTGGAGATGAATCAAAGGTTTTACTTCAGATTTGAAGATTTGGATCACTTTTAAAAGGTGAGTGCGAGAATTTATAGATGTTATAATACGAAAATTATCCCATTACTGTTTATTTGATTTTTATGCCTATGATATAATTGTATATGAGTTGTAAGCAACGAATTGAATATGATCTAAATATAACAAATATCGCTTGTATATTCTTGTTTATGAATAGATTTAGCATTGTGTACAACCTGATCTAGAAATTAGTTCTAAAATTATGAATTTAGAATATTAATTTGAATGAAATTTATTCCAGATCTAAGATGGGTTGCATAATAATGTTATAAATTTGGATTATTACCCTAATCATGTTAGAATATAAAATTTTCAATATTTGGAATTGTTGGAATTTAAATCCGTTTAATATTTGTAAATTAATTTGATTTCTTTCCCTTTTGAAAAGATACAATTTTTGATCTAACAAGAAATAGATATAAATAGAAAGAGAAAGACACATGTAAAGTATGAATTCATTGTAGTTTATACTGTCTATTTTAGTAATAACAGAAAATGATTATACCTCGTAATTTCAAATGATGTAATCTTTTATATTTTATAGTTAAATATTTGTTTGGACTAATTTATGGAAAATATAGCGGATAATCTTTCTAGATATGATTCCAACAATTTAACATGGAAAAGTATATTCTAATAAAGGTATGTAACAAGAACATATTTGATAAAAGTGAACATTTTTATGTAATCAATATGCTTATAATATTTAAATCAAAAGCTAATAACAACGTTTGTATGTAATATTCGCGTTTAGGATAATTAACTAATGAGAAAAGAATTAAAAGGTTGTAACTCCAATAAATGATAATAAATATGGAAGTTGCAATAAATTGATATGGTAAATGGATTAATGGAACTGATAAAAATGGAATAGATATAAAAGTTTACTAATTTGAAATAAATAATCATACATAAATGTCTTAGAAAATGCCTGTTAGGATTTTATGGACAAATTGACATTTATAAGCATCGAACGGGGATTTATAAGTGGACAAATATTTAAGGTAAATCTTATTTCCTTAAATAAAAAAGTGAATTAGTAAGCTAAGTACAATGTCTACCTAAGATAATATAAATAAAGACGTAGAATGGTTAATTGGACTTAGTGGGTTGGCGATGCGAGGTCAGTAGAGTCACTCGACGGAAGACTGCTCTTCACTTTGAGGCTACCAGCTGTCGGGTGTACTCACTACTGATGTGAGTTATCACTAATCATAGGACTCTTGACGATGTGAGAGATTGGGCTTGCTTTCTTAATTGGAAAGTATTAAATGGTCCAAAATTTATAATTAGGAGCGGTGAGAGATATCTCTATATAGGTTCGCTTCTAGTTTGAAGTCTTAACTTGCTGAAAGGTCTGCCTCTCTCCTAAATGAAAGTATTAAGTAACATAGTGAAATTCCAAGTAAAAAAGTAAGGATGTTTCTAAAAAGGGATTACTTCGATGTTGATGTCTTAAGTGGCTAAAGGGTCTGCCTCCATACTAAAAGAAGTAACCTGATGAGGTGCCATATTTATAATTAAAGAGTGAGAGTGGATATCTCGGGAAGGGTTTGCTTCAGGTTGGGGTCTTAAGTGATAATAAAGTCCTTCTCTTTATTATAAAATAAGTATTAAGTAGCCCAATGAGATTTCCAATTAATGATAGCTAGATATACTATTGAGGAGCACGCTTCTAGAAGTAGGTCTTAAATGATGGGGTCTGCTTATTTTCTACTGGGAAGTATTAAGTGGCTTGGGTATAGTCTCTTACATTGCTAAGGTCGTAATAATAATAGTACCATTTAGGAGCATGCCTTGTAGATAGGTCTTAAATGAGTGGTCTGCCTTAGTTAAGATCTTAAATGACCAAAGTCTACCTATTTTCTTATAAAAGGTATTAAGTGGCTTAGATACTGCTATTACATGACTACAATTTTATCAGCAATGGATGCGGTAATAGTTGGACATTGAATTGTCAGAAGCCTTAAATAGTGGTTAGAGGTCTTGTAACGAGGATCCACCAATCATTGACAACATTGATAGTAAACAACCTTGGGAATAGGTCGAAAATGACGAGGTCTATCTCAATTAAGATCATAAATGACAAAGTCTACCTATTTTTCTTTTAAAAGTATTATAGAAGCCAGCTTCATATTTAGAAGTACTAAGTGGCTAATGGGTTTGGAAGTATTAGGTGGCTAACATGGCTTCATTTGCATTTCACATGTTGGGAAGGAGTAAGTAAGTAATCGTGTGTGCAGTGCAAGGTTAAATTAGAATTGCTAACCTTGATGGACATAAAAATTAAATAAGAACTATCGGTATATGTTTATGTTATGGATAATTTATATTTTTCCAGTTAACAAAATGTTATTCTGACCCCTTCGCCATTACAACCCACATGATAGAATTTAGAGGAACATGTCGTTGGAGCTGGATGTGCCTTGTTGTCGGAGAGTCTTCTTTTCTGTCATGCTAGATGTTGATTTGACAATCTGCTATCCAAGGAACAACATTAATTTCATGGCAGTAGTCATAATCTGTATTCTTATCCTATTATTGTTTCCACTATGAGTTTACATTTATATTAATATTTGATAATTCTCATGCTTATTTTTAAGTATCGAATCCAACGATCTATTCTCTGATGGACTTGGGTTTCGATATTTGTCGAAATTTAGACCCATTAAGGTATGCGTTGTCACATTTGGTATCGGAGCCTAAGTTAGTAGATCAGAGGGATTAGGATAAATTGAGAGAACGTATTCGTACTTTCCTATCTAGTAATATTATATTTTCTCACTAGACTCAAAGAATTCTGAATATAGAAGTAGTTGTAGCTCCACTCCGAAGGAATGGACAAAGCAACTATGGGTCGAACATATCTTAGAGTTAAGATTTTCATGCTGACTTCGAGATACCCAATAGAGTGCGGGCGATGCGTAAAGCGCAGTTGATGAAGAGCTTGAGTATGACATATGGTTGAATTCCAAAGACTGGACGTGTTCGACTTGACGATCGAGATTCTAGCTATCTTATTATGTTGGATTTTGAGTTCCATCCTTAGACATGCAATTATTCCAAAAGGATGGGAATTTAGATTCTGTATATCTCAATTGTCCAAAAGAAAGTCTTTACTAGGGTGCATTCATTGATTACCTCTTTAATGGCAAATTAGATTTGTATTTGAATAATATTTGTCAACTCCTAAGTCTAAAACCTGTGAGAGATCTTTTAAAAAAAAATATTGTATGGAAATGCCTTAAATTTTTGAAAAAGGGGTTTACAAAGATTTCTTTTTCCAAAGACTTATTTTGGAAATTTTATTTTAGGAATGTTTTGAAATTTAAATTTTCAAAGAAACGCGTATACCACTAAATTGGACGTGTTAATAAATTTTTAGTTTATAAAAGATTAGTTCTTTAAATCTTTAAATATTTATATGTACATATCAGTAAAGGCTTAATATTGATTTTTGGCAAGAAAATTGTGTTTCAATTTGGGAAATTTGTATTTTAAAAAAGTTTTTAGAAACCCTAAAATATTTATATATATAAATTTTACTTTTAGGGTAAGTTTCTATTATTTAGAAATAAGTATGTAGGAGCATATATGTAGTTCAGTGATTTTTCGGTTTATAAAATCGAGAGTTTTTATATTTTATCTCTTTAAGGTACCGAAAAAAGAAATGACATCAACTTTATTGGGGTATGTTGTTTTAAATGTTTTCAAATCCTCCAACTATTGGACGAAATATTTCCATACGAAGTAGGCAGGAAATAGTAGTCGGAATATTTTAGGTTTTTGGAAGGGTTGTTGGTCGCAACAGTTTTGCTGAGGCTATTGCGATCATACAAAGGAAGGGTCTACACTATAAGGTGGATATCGTCTTGTGTTTTTCCAAATGGGTTAAGTTGAACATGGTGTGAAGAATGGTTATAAGAATATTGATTAATTTAACCAGCATGGGTCTAGTTTCAGGCCGTGTCCAAACATGGGCTAGCGGTCGAACACTAGGTAGATTCGGCCGAACCCAGAATTGGAACGTGACTATAAATTGCGTCCAAACCTTCAACTACTGCACCCCCTCGCTCTCTTCCTCCTCTTTAATTTTTTTTAAGCCAAACTCAATTTCGCCTCCCCCTTCCTCTGCTTAATCAAAACCTCTCTCCTCCATTCCTCCACCAACCGATACCAAAATCCTTGCACATCGGATCTTGCCCGTCCACTACTCCAGATCTAAACCCTTTTCTCCCTTTTCAAACCGCCTCTCAGCCTGTGGCAGCGCCATGTACCGTGACTCTTCCTCTTGTCATCACGGCATCATTCCACAAGAAGCCGCTTGGCTTGATCGGAGTGAGCGAAAGATTGCCACCTATCTCGAAATGGAGGACATTGGTTTCCTTTACAGGCGACCAATGAAGTTCGATCGCCGCTCTTCGGCGTACAGAGCATTTCGTCATGGCAGGACTTGCACCGATCCTCCACTTGAAGACTTATGAGCATGAATACTACCCATGGTGCATCCGTCTTTTCGATGCATGGATGGCATAGAATTTCGATGATGGCGATGGCTACAATGAGTCTGAGGTGAAGGAAGCTTGGATTAAGATGTCAGATGATGATCTCGCTGGAATTTTGGAGATATCTGTAGTAGAAGCAGATCTAGATGACATAGAGATGACTGATCCTGATGTTCTATAGCGGATCTTTTTGGAAATGTCGGTGATTGGTGGGCCGAAAATTTGCGATTAGTGGCACATCTCTTCATGTTGATCATTCAGCACAACATCATTCCAAAGACGGGGAACCATGACCAGATCTACATAGTACCGTGGAAAGTCACCTATGCTATAATTGGTGGCATAGTCGTTAACTGGGCTCATGTCTTGATGCTCAATATGATCGATTAGAGAGTTGGTACAACGAGAACTCACATTCCTTATTGCCACTTGGTCACCCAACTGTTTAGGTATTACGGGGTAAATTTGAGTGGAGAGCCAGGAGTGAGTAAGGTCCCACCCGTCATTGACTGGACTACCATTAAGAGGACGAGCATTCCTTTACGGCCTGCCACACCACCCGTACCACCTAGAGCCATAGCACCAGCAGCAGGGGATAGCGTAGGACATCGAGGGATACATGAATCTTCAGCTTGCTGCTATCCATGAGGTTCAGGTAAAGCTCCAAGAGATTAGGACAGAGCAGTGGCGGCAAGGGCATGAGATTGGATGTAGAGCCGCCATGCTACGGCCATTCCATGGTCATGGCAATGGCTCGAGATCCAGTTGCGGAGCGAGGCCTTCTCATAGTTCTTAGGTAGTGTTTTATTTAGGATTGTTGTATCTTTTTATTTCCAGCATTTGTTCTTTTCTTTTGGTTGGTTGGGTTGTAAAACTGTTAGTTGTCACTAATAAAAGGCGCGTACAATATTATGAGATTCTATTCATTTTCTATGTTGTTGTTTCTGGATATGCGAACTGCTTCTATATATATGCATAGTAGAGAAACAATATAAATATGGGAATCTCATAAAGATATTAACTAATAGTAAATGCAATATAACACTGGAAGTTTAGAATAGTTGGAAATTTTAGCGAAGAACGTGGTAAAGTTGTTACGATAGCACGGGTCACTGCTCGTGTTGCTTAAAAGCTAAGGTAGCTTTTGGTTTAAAAATGAATTTTGTGTTTTCGGTTTTCGATATGTATGTTAAATATGAGAAGAATGTAGGGATGACGGAGAGGATGAAAGAAAAATGGATGAGAGGACGAAGAGGATAGAGGGATGATAGAAGAATGGATTGTTTCACATGCTTGTGTTATTTTCCAAAATACGGGAAATAAAGTAAGTGTTATTTTCTATTTTTATGTTAACTTCATTTTCTAACTGACCGTTTTCGGCAATACACATGCATCGTGTGCCTTTTTGTATGGACGAAAACCCAAAACTAAAAATAACAAACCAAACACTACCTAAATTTTTTGAATAATAGATACATTGAATTTTTTAAATAAAACATCAAATTTTTGGGTAGTGATCAGTTGTAGAATTTTGAAATTTTGTTGATGTGCTCAGCGCATAACTTACTTCCGACTATGCTCAAAGTGGGGCTTAATTTAACAAAAAAATTTTGACAAGGAAATTATTTTGAAAAAAAATTTCCCCTTGATTTGAAAAGTTATCGTTTTTATAAAAAAAAATTGTGTTTCAGTTATTTGGGCTCTTAAATTATTTTCGGAGTTTTTGTTCAAAATTTTATGTCAAGGGAAAATGTGCATCTAAATATTATGGGAATTTATTTTCCAAATAATGTACAAATTTAAAATGTGAGAAATATTTTGATAAAACATTGATTTTGAAGGCCACATGTTAGGCGTAAAAAGGCAAACAGAATTAGAATTTACAAATTTAGCACTGCATTAGGGTCGACAATGCGATAAATGCAAGCAATAAAAAGGAAAAAGTTGTTTTAGCACTAGAATTTCTATTTCCATACCTTGTCGACCACGCGCGCAAGTCTATGTTTAGACTTATTCCATTTTAGAGCTTGGAAATAAGCCTTCTTATGTGCTTTGTACATGGAAAATTTAGAGTGAATGGAAGCAAAGAAATTTCCACTATACTATGGGATTGGGAAGATTATAGTGTGGTAAGAATGTTGAATTCTCCACCTCAATTCCTTTTTCGATGTAGGAGTAAAGTTTAGGAGGCGATTTTTCGACTCATTAGATTATCATATGATAGGAAGTGGATGCAAAATTGGTTGCTTCGTAATTCTATTTGTAGGAGTACAGGGTTTTGGTTGGATAGATTTTTCAAAACGCTGCATGCATGTAGAACTAGCTGTATATATTAGGTTGT
Source organism: Allium cepa (assembly GCA_030765085.1). Taxonomy (NCBI): domain Eukaryota; kingdom Viridiplantae; phylum Streptophyta; class Magnoliopsida; order Asparagales; family Amaryllidaceae; genus Allium; species Allium cepa. Next base: position 505,293,038 of record CM060941.1, on the reverse strand, counting down.
TTGCATCATGTTTTCTAATGAAATGCATTCATATCGGAGGATCTGATTTAGATTTATCATGCCAAGGAAGGGTTTACATGGTAAGATGGATATCGTCGTGTGGAATGCAGAATTTTTTCGGATGTGTTAAGTTGAATATTATGTATGGAACGGTCATAAGAATATTAATTAATTTAACTGGCATTATTTGTTCCACAGCCCGTGCTCAAATCTGGGCTAGCGGTCGACCGTAGCTGTCAACCACTGGGTAGATTCGAGCTGAACCTGAATCTGGAACGTGACTATAAGTTGCGTCCAAACCATCAGTCACCACACCCCGTCGCTCTCTTCATCCTCTTCAATGTTTTTAGCCAATCCCATTTTCGCCTCCCTTTTCCTCCACTTAACCAAAGCCTCTCTCTTCTATTCCTCCACCAACCAACGCCAAAATCCTTATGTGTAAGTTCTTTCCCCACCACTACTCTGGATCTAAACCCTTTTCTCCCTTTTCCAACCGCCTCTCAGCCTATGGCACCGCTATGTACCATGACTCTTCCTCTCGCCATCCCGGCCTCACTTTACAAGAAGTCGCATGGCTTTACTGGAGCGAGCAGAAGATCGCCACCTATCTTGGAACGGAGGACTTTGATTTCCTTCACGGAAAACCAGTGAAGTTAAGAGATTTCGCCGCTCCTATTCTTGAGGAGCATTTCGTCGTGGTGGGACTTGCACCTATCCTCTGCTTCAAGACTTATGAGCATGAATAATACCCGTCCTTCATCCATCTTTTCGATGCACATATGGCATAGAATTTTGATGATGGAAATAGCTACATTGAGTTTGAGGTGAAGGGAGCTCGGGTTAAGATGTCAGATGATGATCACACTGGAATTTTGGAGGTGTCTACTGTAGAAGCAGGTTTAGATGGCATAGAGATGACTGATCTTGAGATTCTACAGCAGATCTTTTTCGGAGGTCTCGGTGATTGGAGGATCGACAATTTATGATTGGTGGCTCATCCCGTCATGCAGATCATTCAGCACAACATCATTCGAAAGACAGGTAACCTTAACCAGATCTATATCTTAGTGCGAAAAGTCACCTATGCTATAATTGGTGGGATAGCCGTTAATTGGGCTCGTGTCTTGGTGCTCTATATGATCGATCAGAGAGTTGGTACCTCGAGAAATCACGTTTCATATTGCCACTTGCTCACTCAAGTGTTTTTAGGTATCATGGGGTAAATTTGAGTGGAGAGCCAGGTGTGAGTAAGGTCCCACCCCCCATTGACCGAACAACCATTAAGAGGATGAGCATTACTTAACGGCCTGCCGCACCACCCGTACCACCACTAGAGTCGTAGTACCAGTAGCAGGGGATAGCTAGGAAGTTAAGGGATACATGAATTATGAGCTTACTGCTATCCGTATGGATCAGGCAGAGATTCGAGAGATTAGGACGGAACAGCAGCAGCAAGGGCATGAGATTGGGCGCATAGCCGCCATGCTACGACCATTCCACGATCGCAGCAATGGATCGAGCTCCAGCCGTGGAGCGACACCTTCTCATAGTTCTTAGGCGGTGTTTTCTTTAGGATTCTTGTATCTTTTATTTCCAACATTTATTCTTTTCTTATGGGTTGTTGAGATGTAAAACTGTTAGTTGTCTTTTATAAAAGGCACGTATGCTATTACGAGTTTCTATTCACTTTCTATGTTATTGTTTCTGGATGTGCGAACTGCTTCTATATATATGCATAGTAGAGAAACAATATATATGGGAATCTCAGAATGATAATTGACTAATAGTAAATGCAATATAACACTGGAAGTTTAGAATAGTTGGAAATTTTAGCGAAGAACATGATAAAGTTTTTTCGATAGCATAGGTCATTGCTCATGTACCTTAAAAACTAAAATTTTTGAATAATAAAAGTGTTGACATTTTTAAATATAATGTCAAATTTTTGGGTAGAGGTTATGTAATTTGATTTACACGTTTAGTGCATAATCAACTTCCAACTATGCTGAAAGTGCAGCTTAATTTATCAAAAATTTTGGGAAGCAAAATGTTTTGAAATTTTTTTCCCCTTTATTTGAGAAGTTCCCTTTAAAAAAAAATGTGCTTAAGTTATTTGGGCTCTTAAATTATTTTTAGAGTTTTTATTCAAAGTTTAATCTTAAGGGAAAATGTGTATCTAAATATTTTGGTCTTTTATTTTCCAAATGACGTACAAATTTGAAAAGTGAGAAAGATTTTTGTAAAAACTTTGATTTTGAAGGCCACTTTTTGGCTTAGGAAGGAAAATAGAGTTAGAATTTGCACACTTAGCACTGCATTAGTGTTGACAATACGATAAATGTAAGCAATAATAAGGAAAAAGTTGGTTTAGCTTTAGAATTTCAATTTCCATACCCTGTCGATGATGTGCGTAAATCTATTTTTAGACTTAATTCCGTTTTAGAGCTAGGATACAAGCCTTCTTATGGATTTGTACGTTGAAAATTTGGACTGAATTCGGAGTAGTAAAGAAATTTTCTCTGTACTACGGGATTATGAAGATTATTATGTGGTAAGGATGTTAAATTCTCCACCTCTATTCCTTTTTTCGGCGTAGAAGTAAAGTTTATGAAGTGACTTTTCGATGCGTTAGATTAGTGGATGATAGGAAGTGGATACAAATTGGTTGCTTCATCCTTCTATTTGTAGGAGTATAGTGGTTTTGGTTTAAAGATTTTTCACAAAGCTACATATATATAGAACTACCGGTATATATGTAGGTTGTTTGCATCATGTTTTCAAATGAAATGCATTCATATCAGAGGATCTGATTTAGAATTATTCGGCATATACATTTTCTATGTCTTAATACAGTTATACACTATGCACTTATGCACGTTTGGTTGTAAAATTGGTTGTACAATCATTGGTTGTGTAGTTTAAGGAAATTAGGAGCCAAACAATGTCTTAGTTATTGGTGAAATTTCAAGGACGAAATTCTTTTTAAAGGGGAGAATGTAACACCTCATAGTTTGGCATTAGTTATTTAATTAGTTAGTTATTAGACTAACTAGGCTTCGAAAATAAAATTTGTACAAACGATGGAATTTGACTAAAAACTTGTACTATTGCGTTCATGGTGAAATTCTAAGCAACTTTCATATTTGGAGTTTTGTGATTGGAGTTAAACGAACAAGTTATGAATGAAATACGAATTCGGAATGAAAATAATTAAATAAGAAGAAATTAACATTTTTATATTAATTGTTCAGGCCCACAGGCCGATCCATCAGTGGGGACAGTTGACCCCTAGCGGTCGAGTAGTCACCCAAGGGCGGTCAACCATTGGCGATGTGGCGGCTAGTCCAATAAACCAAGGCCACAACGGCCTGGATTTGATATATTTTGATCTAACGGTTTTGTTTGTTTCTAGCTCCTATATATTCAGGACTAGCCCTCCATTCTCTTCTCATATTTTTATGGAGGCAGTAGCGAAGCTCTGTCATTTCTACTTCTCCACTTTATATGGTCGCAACAGTTTCGCTGAGGCTATTACAATCATACCAAGGAAGGATCTATACGATAAGGTGGATATCATCGTGTGGAATGTAGAATTTTTTTGGATGGGTTAAGTTGAAGATGGTATGTGGAACGATCGTAAGAATATTAATTAATTTAGCTAGCATTATTGGGTTCGGGTTCATCCCGTGCCCAAATCAGGGCTAGCGGTCGACCACTAGGTAGATTCGGACCGAACTCGAACTTGGAACATGATTATAAGCCACGTCCAAACCTTCAGCCAGTGCACACCCTTCGCTTTCTTCCTCCTCTTCAATTTTTCTTGCCAAACCCATTTTCTCCTCCCCATTCCTCCGCTTAACCAAAGCCTCTCTCCTCCGTTTCTCCACCAACCTGTGCCAAAATACTAGCTTGTCAGATCTTTCCCTATCACTACTCTGGATCTGAACCCTTTTCTTCCTTTTCCAACTGCCTCTCAGACCATGGCACTGCTACGTACCGCGACTCTTCCTCTCGTCATCCCGGCCTCACTCTACAAGAAGCCACTTGGATTGATTGGAGCGAACGAAAGATTGCCACCTATCTCAGAACAGAGGACTCCGATTTCCTTCACGGGCGACCATTGAAGTTTAGAGACTTCATCACTCTTGTGCTTGAAGAGTATTTCGTCGTGGCAGGACTTGCGCTGATCCTTCGCTTCGAGACTTATGAGCCTGAATATTACCCGCATTGCATTAGTCTTTTCGATGCACAGATCGCATCAAATTTCGATGATGGCAATAGCTACGTTGAGACTGAGGTGAAGGAAGCTTGGATTAAGATGTCAGTTGATGATATCACCAGAATTTTGGAGATATCTGCCGTAGAAGCAGATTTAGATAACATAGAGATGATTGATCCTGAGATTATACAGTGGATCTTTTTTGAAAATGTCAGTGATTGGAAGACCGACAATTTACGATTGGTGACCCATCTCATCGTGCTGATCATTCAGCACAACATCATTCTGAAGACTGGGAACCTTGACCAGATCTAAACCTTAGTGCGGAAAGTTACATATGCTATAATTGGCGGTGTAGCCGTCAATTGGGCTCGCGTCTTGATGCTCCATATGATCGATCAGAGAGTTGGTACCCCGAGAACTCATGTTCCATATTCCCACTTGCTCACTCGAGTATTTAGGTATTACAGGGTAAATTTGAGTGGAGAGCTAGGAGTGAGTAAGGTCCCACCCACCATTAACCGGACTACCATTAAGAGGATAAGCATTCCTTTACGGCATGTCGCACCATCTATATCATCATTAGAGCCACAACACCAACAGCAGGGGATAGCATAGGATGTCGAGGGATACATGAATCCTAAGCTTGCTGCTATCCGTAATGTTCGGGCAAAGCTCCAAGAGATTATGACGGAGCAGCAGCGACAAGGGCATGAGACTAGGTGCATAGCCACCATGCTACGACCATTCCATGGTCGTAGCAATGGCTCGAGCTCCAGCCGTGGAGCGAGACCTTCTCATAGTTCTTAGGCGGTGTTTCATTTAGCGTTGTTGTATCTTTTTATTTTCAACATTTATTCTTTTCTTTTGGGTTGTAAAACTATTAGTTGTCGCTTATAAAAGGCACCTACGATATTATGAGTTTCTATTCATTTTCTATGTTATTATTTCTAGATATGTGAACTGCTTATATATATATGCATAGTAGAGAAACAATATAAATATGAGAATCTCATAATGATAATTAGCTAATAGTAAATGCAATATAACACTGGAAGTTTAGAATAGTTTGAAATTTTGGCAAAGAACATGATAAAGTTGTTTCGGTGGCATGGGTCACTTCTCATGTTCCTTAAAAGATAAATTTTTTGAATTATAGATATGTTGACATTTTTAAATAAACAACAAATTTTTGGGTAGAGGTTTGTTGTAGAATTTTGAAATTTGGTTTATGCGTCTAGCGCATAACCGACTTCCGACTGTGCTGAAAGTGTGGCTTAATTTATCAAATTTTTTGAGAAGGAAAATGTTTTGAAATTTTTCCCCTTGATTTGAAAAGTTCTCTTTTTAAAAAAAAATCGTGTTTCAGTATTTGGGCTCTTAAATTTTTTTAGAAGTTTTTGTTCGAAATTTTATTTCATGGGAAAACGTGCATCTAAATATTTTTGGATTTTATTTTTCAAATGACGTACAAATTTGAAATGTGAGAAAGATTTTGTAAAAACTTTGATTTTGAAGACCACATGTTAGGAGTAGGAAGGCAAATAGAGTTATAGTTTGCAAATTTAGCGCTACATTAGGGTCGATGATGCGATAAATGCAAGCAATAATAACGAAAAAGTTGTTTTAGCTTTAGAATTTCTATTTCCATACCTTGTCGACGACGCACACAATTCTATTTTTAAACTTAATTCTGTTTTAAAGCTTGGAAATAAGCTTTCTTATGTGCTTTTTACATGGAAAATTCGGAGTGAATCCAGGGCAGCAATGAAATTTCAACCGTACTAGGGGATTTCGAAGGTTGTAGTGTGGTATGAACGTTAAATTCTCCACCTCGATACCTTTTTTGCCCTAGGAGTAAAATTTAGGACGCAATTTTTCGATGCGTTAGATTATTGGATGTTAGGAAGTGGATGCAAAATTGGTTGCTTCATACTTCTATTTGTATGAGTACAAAGGTTTTGGTTGAAAAGATTTTTCAAAAGCTGCATACATGTAGAACTGCCGGTATATATGTAGGTTGTTCGCATCATGTTTTCAAATGAAATGCATTTATATCGAAGGATCCAATTTAGAATTATTCTGCATACACATTTTCTGTATGGTGATACAGTTATACACTACGCATTTATGCACCTTTGGCTGCCAAATTGGTTGTACAATAATTGGTTCTGTGGTTTAAGGTAATTAGGAGCCAAAACATGACTTAGTTATTGGTGAAATTTCAAGGACGAAATTATTTCTAAGGGATAAGAATGTACCACCTCGTAATTTGACATTATTTATTTAATTAGTTAACTAATTAAGCTTTGAAAATAAATTTGCGCAAATGATGGAATTTGAGCAAAAAAACTTATACCATTGCGTTCGTTGCCAAATACTAAGCAACTTTCATATTTGGAGTTTTGTGGTCGGAGTTAAACGAAGAAGTTACAGACAAAATACGAATTCGGAACGAAAATAATTAAATAAGAAGAAATTAACATTTTTATATTAATTGTTCGGGCCCACAGGCCGACCTATAATTGGGGACTGTTAACCCCCAGCGGCCGACCAGTCATCAAGGGCGGTCGACCGGTGGCGACCTGACGACTCCAATAAACCTAGGCCGCAACGGCAGGAATTTTATATATTTCGATCTAACGATTCCGCTTAATTCTAGCGCCTATAAATTCAGGAATAACCCTCTATTCTCTTCTCATATTTTTGTGAAGGCAGTAGCAAAGCTCTGTTGTTTCTACTTCTCCACTTTCTTTCTAAATTATAAAGATAAGATATTTGTGTCTATATTCATACATATCGGAGAAGAGTAGAAATCTAATAAAAAGGAGAAGAGAATCAACCATATGCGTATTTGAGGCAATTTACATATTTTTGTATCTATTTTCTCTTCAATCCCATATATCTACTCGATATATAATTCTGATTATGTATATGCCCCTATATACATATCTCTTGGATTAAAAAGGATTTGGAGATGGATCAAAAGTTCTATATCAGATTTGAAGGTTTAGACCATTTTTGAAAGATGAGTGGAAATTTTGTAGATTGTTATAATATGAAAATTATCCCATTAGTATTTATTTGATTTTTATGCCTAATTGGATAATTGTATATGAGATATAGGCAACGAATCAAATATGATCTGAATATATTAAATATCGCCTACATTTTCTTGTTGAATTGATTTAGCATTGTATGCAACCTTATCCGGAAATCTATCCCAAAAGTATGAATTTAGAATATTGATTTGAATGAAATTTATTCTAGATCTGAAATGGGTTGTATAATAATGTTATAAATTTGGATTATTACCCTAATCTTGTTAGAATATAAAATTTTCTATATTTGGAATTATTGGAATTTAGATCCATTTAATATTTGTAAATTAATTTGATTTCTTTCCCTTTTAGAAAGATAAAACATTTAATCTAACAAGAAATAGATATAAATAGAAAGAGATATGTAAAGTATGAATTCATTGTAGTTTACATGTCTATTAAGTAATAAAAAGAAATGATTATTCCTTGTAATTTTAAACGATGTAAGCTTTTATGTTTTAAAGTTAAAACTTTTGTTTTGGACTTGTTTACGGAAATTATAGCAGGTAATCTTTCTAGATATGATTCCAACAATTTAACAGGGGAAAATATATTCTAATAAAGGTATATAACTAGAATATATTTGATAAAAGTAAATATTTATACGTAATCACTACGCTTATAATAATTTAATAAAAAGCTAATAACAACACTTGCACGTAATATTCGTGGTTAGAATAATTAACTAACGAGAAAAGAATTTAAAAGGTTGTAACTCCAATAAATGATAATAAATATGGGAATTACAATAAATTGATAGGGCAAATGGATTAATGGGACTGATAAAAATGAAATAGATATAAAAGGTTACTAATTTGAAATTAGTAATCATACATAAATGTCTTAGGAAATGTCCATTTGGATTTTATGACCAAATTGACATATATGATCATTAAACGAGGATTTTTGGGTAGATAAATATTTAAGGTAAATCTTATTGCCTTAAGTAAAAAAAAAGAGTTAGTAAGCTATGTCCAATGTCAACCTAAGATAATATAAATAAAGACTTAGGATGATTAATTAGACTTAGTGGGTTGGTGATGCATGGTTAGTAGGGTCACTTGAAGGAAGACTGCCCTTAACTTTGAGGCAACTAGCAGTCGGGTGTACTTACTACTGATACGAGATATCATTAATCCTAGGACCCATGATAACGTGAGAGATTGAGCTTGCTTTCTTAATTGTAAAGTATTAAATGGTCCAAAATTTGAAATTAGGAGCGGTGAGAGATATCTTCATAGGGATTTGCTTATGATTTGAGGTCTTAAATGGATGAAGGGCCCGCCTCTCTCATAAATAGAAGTATTAAGTAATCTAGTGAGATTCCAAATAAATAAATAAGGATGTCTCTAAAAAGGGTTTACTTTAGTGTTGAGGTCTTAAGTGGCTGAAGGATCTGCATCCCAATTGAAAGAAGTAACCTAATGAGATGTCATATTTATAATTAAAGAGTGAGAGTGGATATCTCAGAAAGGGTTCGCTTAAGGTTTGAGGTCTTAAATGACTATAAAGTCCTCCTCTTTCCTATAAAAGAAGTACTAAGTAGCCCAATGAGATTTCCAAGCAATGACAGCTAGATGGTACCATCGAGGAGCATGCTTTTGAAAGTAGGTCTTAAATGACGGGGTCTGCCTATTTTCCAATAAGAAGTATTAAGTAGCTTGGGTACAAGTCTCTTACATTGCTAAATCCATGATAATAATAGCACCATTTAGGAGCATGCTTTAGTAATAGGTCATAAATAATGGAGTCTGCCTTAGTTAAAGTCTTAAATGACCAAGTCTGCCTATTTTCTAATAAAATGTATTAAGTGGCTTAGGTACTATTTATTATATGACTATGATTTTATTGGCAATAGATGCGTCAATAGATTGAATGATAGAAATCTTAGATAGTGGTTAAAGGTCTTGTAGCTAGGATCCACCGACCATTGAAAACATTGATAGGAAACCACCTTAGGAATAGGTCTTAAATGACGGGATCTACCTCAGTTAAGGTCATAAATGGCAGAATCTGCCTATTTGTCTTTTAAAAGTATTATAGAACCATACTTCATATTTAGAAGTGCTAAGTGGCTAATAGATTTGGACGTATTGGGTTTTTGATATGGCTTCATCTGTATTTCGTATCTTGGGAAGGGATAAGTAAGTAATCGTGTGTGAAATGCAAGGTTTGATTAGAATTGCTAACCTTGATGGACATAACAATTAAATTGAAACCTATTGGTATAAATTTATGTTGTGAACAGTTTAAATTTTTTCAATCACCAGAACATTGTTCTAACCCCTCCTTATTACAACCCAAAGAATAGAATTTAACGGAACAGGTCACTGAAGCTGGATTTGCCTTGCTGTTGGAGATTCTTCTTTTCTCTCATGCTCGATGCTGATGTGACAATCTGTTTTCCAAGGAATACAATTAGTTCTAAAGTAGTAGTCATACTCGGTATTCTTCTCTTATTATTGTTTTCGCTATGAGTATAGATTTCTATCAATCCCTAATAATGCTCATGCTTATTTGCTGGTACCAAATCCAACGATCTATGATCTGATGGACTTGGGTTTCGATATTTATCGAAATTTAGGCCCATTAAGATGTAAGTTGTTACAAAATCGCCCCCAGTTGAATAATCGACCCCCATTCGGTAAAACACATTTACCCAACCCCATAACCTCCTAGCATCGACTTATAGCAGACTAGCTTCCATATTATCTCTATTATCCACATATGTAGATAATATAACTTATATACTACTAATATTTTTATTTTTAACTAGGCCTTAGGCCGAGGTTCATATTACACATCTGGGTCGCTTACCGCTCGGGTTGAAAGGTCGACTGGTCATTGTGTAAAATTAGGGTTTTTGCTTATAGTTTATTTAATTTTAATTTCTTCTTTGTTTCATACGTTCTATAATTTCAAAAGTAAACCTTACACTTACAGTTTTTAGATTTTACAATCCTCATGGATCTAAATTGATATTTGTCTTATTTCTAAATTAGTTTAATCCAGATTAACATCGATATAACACTTCATTACAGTCTAAGTATAATTCATGTACGTTGAGTTTGCTCAACAAATATGTGCATGTATTTTACCTCGTTTTAGTCAATATATTAGTAGCATACACATAGCCTCTCTAGTTTAAGTTTGGTCAACAAAATTATGCTAATAATTTATTAATATATAAATAGTAGAGGATAATTATATCTATTAGAGATTTATAATCTATAATATATACATTTATTTCAGTGACATCAATTTATGGAATAATGTATTTATTTTGAAATACCTTCGTGATTCAAGGGTCGGACACATCTGAAATCACGGTATACATATAATATGTATGTACTCACTCCTTAAATCTAAGCTAGGTTTCTTACAGTTCCACTTATATTATACATTCATATTATACAAGTTCAATTTATTTATAACTATTTATCATTTAGTTAACTTGTATAATATTGTTATATAATTATTAATCAAATTATGTTTTATCAATTTAAATTTATTAATTCAATTAACAAATTAATTAAACTACTTTTAATTTTTTTTTATTCATCCTAAATAATTTAGGATGAGTATTAATTATAACATTTATAGTTTATGTACATATATCAATATATATATATATTATTTATTTATTAATATTTAATTGATTTATTTATTTAATAAATGTATTATTTTATAAAGACAATTTTAGTTAAATACCTTTAATAAATTTAGTTTTTTAATAATTTATATTAAACAGTTTTAAGATAAATATATATATTAAACTACAACATTTATAGTTATGTACATATATATACGTATATTTCAAAATATTCATTTATATTAATTACTTAATTATTTTTTAATCTAATTAATTTAATATTAAATGATTTCAAAAAAATATTAAATGATTTTAAAAATAAAATTGAAAAATATCTTCTTAAAATTAAAATATATTTTAAAACTTCAAACAAAATTTTGGAATATTAAATCGAAGCCCAAATCAATTTGGGCCTTTACAATTGAACTAACATTTTAGACTTGCTCTAACCATTGGGCCAGTTGGTAGCTAGGGAGTGGTGGGTACTTAATTATCCAACCCTAAGTCATGACACAACTATTTTTGGCACTCATTGGGTGTGTACGCTTTATTAGTTAGCATTAATACTAATCTAGACTACTTAGACCATTCGGGCCCTTATACCATTAATATAACCTAACTAGTTTATGGTGACCGAAATAGGTAGATTTTTAAATTTCCTATTAGGGGTCATATTGGACCTGTGAAGTCTTAATGGGTTTTATTAGACAATCTAATTGATTTTAAATATATTTTGTTTAGTTTTTCGATTTATTTAATTAATAAATGATTATATTGTTTAGGAGTACATCATTATATATTCATATGTGTATAACGTGCACATGCAACATAACAAATGTATACACGGTTAAGTTTATACATAAGCAAACATTGGAATTGATATCTACTATATATATACTTCACGCACTATGTGTGTCATTTGTCATCATTAAATATTATATGTCTATAAAATGTATATGAATATAATGTATACATTATTTGAAAACATTTTAGTGTATACAAAATATTATTCTGAAAATATTAAACATGAATATACTAATTTTATATTTGACTTTGAAGTTTAGAATGAATACTTAGTTTGACTTTTTAACTGAAATTAAAAATTTAAAATTAGATCTTAAATAAATATTTGGTTGACTAGGTAATTAAAATTCGAAATTAAAAACCAAATCTCAAATAAATATATATCTAGTTTGACTTAGTAAATAAAAGTCAAATAAAACCTAATTTTAAAACAAATGTCTATTTGACTTGGTAATTGAAATTCAATTTTAAAATCAAATTTTAGATCTAAATTCAAAATTGTTATATCTTAAGTTTGACTAAGTATTGCTTTATAAGATAAATATAAAATAAAGTATATATTTTTATACTAAAAATAATTTTTTAATTATTAAATTATATATATATATATATTAATTTTTGATCATTTAATAATAATTTTTTTTAAATTTAAATACATACATGTGAAATTAATTTCAACTCAAATAAAAATATAATTATTTTTCAATTATCAAAAGCATTTTTATTACATGTATACTAAGTATCATTGCGTGCATGTATTTATATCGAAATTAACCATTAATATATTATAAAATACTTAAATATATATTATAAGTATATTTCGTTTTTTAAATTGGCAAAGTAAAAGTAATTATTATATATTAATAAAAAAATATAGTTATTTTCTAATTTTAATATATATATTTATATTAATTAATAAATTAACAAGCATTGTTTTAAACTTAAAAAAATTATATTTTATACTAAATTTTTATTCATATTTATATTAAAATGTTATGCTTGAAAAATCTTTATATATACAATAATATTTAAACTTATATGTATTGTATTTATATTATGATTAGTATGTATAGTTAATCAATTATCGAATAATGAAACAATATATGAATAAAATTAGCATTGACGTACATTCAAGTTGTAACGACCCAGAATTTTATAGGTTTGATTTATGAATATTTAATTTATTTTAAATATTCAATTAATTGTTTTAATAGTTTGATAGCTCTTATAATTAATGACTAATGGTAGATAATTCATCTTTGAATTGTGCTTAATAAAATAGGTAGTTCGATGAAAAATATAAAATGTGACGAAAACTCATTTTTTGCATTTTTGAATTTTTATCGAATAACAGGTTGCAGGAAGTTGTTGAATTTGTATACATTTTAAACAACATTTAAATGTTAGATTAAGTGAAGAAAACATATTATTTTGAAATGTAAATCTAGATGAATAATATAATGTTGGGAATTATATATTTAAATTGGAAAATATGAAAAGATGGCTTGATGCCTTATGTGTGGAAGTGGAGAAAGGTACTTGAACCATGCTAATATCCACCATTTTCCATATGCTTGTGGGAATTATATATTTAAATTTGAAATTATGAAAAGATGGCTTGATGTCTTATATGTGGAAGTGGAGAAAGGTAACTGAACCATGCTAATATCCACCATTTTTCTATATGCTTGTGGGAAATATATATTTAAATATGAAAATATGAAAAGATGGCTTGATGCCTTATGTGTGAAAATGGAGAAAGGTAGTTGAACCATGCTAATATCCATCATTTTTTCATATGCTTGGTACGTAGGTGACATTTTGGTGTCTCTGAAAATGTCGTGAGAGTTGAAAATTCTGATTAAGGGCATTTTGTGTTTTTATATATCTTGCATATACTTGGTTTATATATCTTCAATTCATCTTGTGTTTATATATATATATATATACACACATCTTTCATTTTATATTTCATTATATTCTTCATCTTCTTAACTCTTTTTTTTTCCTTTTCCATCTTCTCTTCTTTTTTAAAGTTTGGAAAAATCGTAACTTTTTATCTCAAACGTTCTTACTTCACTCAAGATAAAAAATTTGAAGCATTTCAAAACTCATGTGGAAGGTGAGATCTCCATTCCTTTATTTGTTTTTTATAAAATAAATGTTGTGGAAATTTTACTTATATCTTTATTATGATTTCTTAAACAACTCTGTTTTTTTAAATTGGTTTAAATAATTTTCTAATGTATATTTGATTTGAAGTAGGAGAATGGATTTACTATAAAGGAAAGAGAACATACACCGTTCTCCATTTTGAAATGAACATCCTCCATTTTCATGCCCTAAAATCCATAACTTCCAAACCATTTAAAATTATCAATGGGCTACAACTGTTAAGTTGTATGTTTAGGTCTTTAGTTTTATTTAAAATAGTCGGAGGTTATTTCACCAAGTAGTGTGTACGATACAGGTTTAAAACAGTCAATGGTTGAAAGTGTTAGTTTTTCGTCGAGCGTATATTGACAAACAAAGTATATAGTCAAGTTCGTTTCTGGAAATCGTTAATTTTAAGCAATTCATGTGATTTTCAGAGGTGTGGTGGTGTCGTAGAGGATAGATGATTGGATTTAGGACAACTATTTAATTTCGGTAACCGGAGAGGATTTTGGTGGAGCGATCGGAGCTGGAGTATCCTTGGGTCAAGATGGTTGTGTGGTGGTGAGCACAAATGGCGCGGTGGTCTAAGTTGGTGTCCCAAGCTTGAGCTAGTGCTTTAGCAAGTTTTAGTTTTATGTTCGAAAATGGGATACATGGGCGATGATGGAGATTTCGAGTGTGACGTGGGTTGGGTCGGAGGTACGCTCGGATATGGAGGCTTTTCTGGCAGTGGTGGCGTAGTTCCAGGCAAGGCATAGCGGTGGGTCAAAGTGTCCAAGTAGGACATAGCTGGACACTTTGGAGCTTTAGGAGATGATTTGGATCCTCCAAGACGTACTACCATATTTTATCTTAACGTGTGTTTTTTCTGTATTTACTAGCAAATTGTGAGGACAAGCTGTTATAACTGTCCAGGCTGATGATAGGTTAGTTACTATGATTTTATGAATTTATATTAAAGTTAAGTTTTCTTTTTTATGATCAAATCGAATTCTATTGATTACTTTGCATGTTACGTTTTTTACTTTCATACTAAATCCTATGAACTTATCATAGACATACTACTTGTGTATCAAATACACATGCTTTATTTATATGATAATTCTTTGTGAATTTCATGAAGTATGTAGAATCAATTTGGTATTATCGGACCAATGATTACATACATCTAAATGTATCAATCCGAAGAATTCAACCACTCTTATGCCACTTTTTATATTAAATATTACTCGCCATGTTGTGAGATTCTACTGTGTCTTTCTTTCTTTTACCCCAACGATATGTCTTTCGAACACTTGGATGTTCAACACAATAATACCGAGGATGTATTATTGTCTACTTCTGAAGATCGAAGAGACGGGTTGTTACACAAGTGGTGATATATAAACATGATTATGCAATGTACATACGTACATACAAACATATACATATATAATATAAGAGTAAAAGACATACCTAATGAAATGTTGCCTATAATTCACACGTTGATCTAGTCAAGCTCCCTTGATCTATCAAATCTACACCCACTACTGCAAACAGATGACATGCCAACAAAGGATCTAAAAGTATTTAATTGAATGGATGTAAATGGAGTCGGAAAATGTAGGGTTATGGAGAGGGATACTCACGACGAAGATCAGAAGAAGAGGGAAGCAAAAAGTAGTAACTGAAAAGTAGGCTAAGATTTTAATTTATAGTGAAGCCTGGAGAAAATATCTACATATCTTTCTCTTACCATTTCAAATCCAAATCCACTACTTGCCACCCCTTATTGGTCAACCTAGGCAACGTTAAATATGGACCAAACCCCGCAAAACACATTTAGTAATTTATTTAATTGGAATCCAATTTAAATCCATATCGATACGTGCATATATAAATTTTAAATACACACCTAATAAATTACGAAAAAAACCCCAAATTTTTTAGAAGGCTCTCCATTTTACTAAACACACCCCATACAATAAATACAATCATTGGCAGCACTTCCTCTTAATCGTCATATCATAGACTGTACTTGTCGAATGTGGCCAAATTAAATATTTAACCGGTTTCATTAATAATTCCATATCAATAGCAATGAATTACTAAATAATTTCAAAACAATACCAATGATCAAATCATATATGAATGATCATGCCAACGAATTTATACATATGATCATACCCTAATGAATTTATATCATATATGAACCTAATGAAATCATAACATTGAACAAAAAATGAATCAGAACATTATATCATATCGACGGAGAGCTTGGTATGAGGTAGAGGGCAGCGCTTGTGGTGTAGCCGGCTTGAGATGGGGATGTAGTGGCATCCAACTTTGGGGAGGTGGTGCTTGGGGTAGCGACTTGGTGCTTGGGAAAGGCGATGCTTGAACTTGGTAGAGGGTGGCGATGGGAAAAAACAGGCTTGCAATCAGAGCGGAGGCGACGACTTCAAGGCAACGGCTTTAAGTGTAGCGACAGGGTGAGGAGTTGAATTTTTTTCATTTATTTTTTTCCATTTTTGATACATAGGATGGGCGATTTTAGGTAATGTAAATTTGGGAGTGACATGGTACACTATCACCAAATTATAGGCACCGACTAGACTCCGATAAACTTTCATAAGTAGTTACACATACAACTTACCAATGATGGGTTTATGGCTATAATATTGTGTCAGTGCAGCGTGGGTAACACCAAATAGGTATTTAATGCATTTTTTAGTAGTGAAATGAGGAGATATTTTAGGAAATATATCCATGATTGACGGCTATATCTCTATTGGATTAGAAAATAGACGAAAATTTTAAATTAAAAACTCACCGCAAGCGCACGGCGTACAATTCTAGTACGTGGCGAGTACGGATCGATCCGCAAGGAATTGTATTGATTTAAAATTTCTATTCAATCAAATTAAATAAATAATTGAAGTTGTGTTTAGCTAAAATTTTCTAGAAACTAAAATAAAATAAAAGTGGAAAACAATATGAGAGTAGAAGGCAGTTTAGAGGTAATTTCCTTCACATGATCACGTAAATCAACAAAATTAAATTATGATCTCTCTTTTGGTCAATTAGTGAATTTAGTTGATATGTTTATCATAAGTATGAAATATTTGTGCTATTAATTAGCCCAATATAAACCATCAAAGTTTAACATACCCACTTAACCACTTGCTAACTCTTATGAAAATGACAATGAACTTGAAAATAAAATCTATTCTAAGCATGATCTATTGACTATTGTTTATAAATATAGGCCATCAAATGTTGATTTTAATATTCACTTCATTACCATAATCATATGTAGATGAAGATGTAATTTGTATTTGTACTTGTTTAAGCAAAGCCTATTTAGTGTCAACAACATATGCTATCAAATTCAAAGCTAACAACAAAAAATTTACCCATTCAAACATTGTCATTAAGCATAAAAAGAGATCAAAATTAGCAAAATGTTTAGTCTACATTATTAAGAGAGCTTCATTACCTCTAAATTAAAAAGGTTTAGCCTCTCAAATTTGTTATCATTTCAACAAACGTAGCATTCAACATGAAACAAAAACAAGAAGAAAAAGAGAGCTAAATAAAATAAAAGCTAAGCTATTTGCATAAAATAAAACTAACAACTAACATGAAAGGAAAAGAGCATGTAAATAAAAAGAGCATGAATTAACATCGCATAAAAATAAATTACGTAAAAGAAGAAAATGGCTAGGTAGCCATGAAATAGAAGAAGAGAGTTTGTACTTATTTTTGTGCCTAAAACTAAACTAAGTAAAAAGGAGGCTAAGAGATTAATTACATGAAAATATGGGTTTTTATACCTTTTTTGTAATCCTAGTCATATTTTTGGGGACTATCTAAATTTCCCTTGAGGAAGTGTAGCCACGAAGTTATCATTAACATGAATTAATCCTCCATTAAATGCGCATGTAACTCTGATAGCCATTTAGCATATGCGTTAGCCCTTAATAGTGGATCATGGTAAGTGGGTAGGTAGGGTCCTCTGTGTTGCATGAGTTTGAGTTATATCCATCTTCATTCCTTTGTTTCCTCTAGTGCATGCATATTTTCCATGAAGCCTTCATCATATTTCCACTCAAATTCCTACAAATATCATTAAAATATCCAAGTAAATTTTCTAAAATTAATATATGCACAAAAATCAGCATTTTGCCCCTATATAAAGATGAATAAGTGATGATTTGAAAATAATTGAAACGTTGGTTTAAACATGTTAATTCCCTATATGCTTATTCATTTAATTAAAGTGGATTAAATATGGAAGATAAAATATGCACATTTATACGCACATCAAATACCGCCACACTTATCATTTTATTCATCTTTGAGTAAACTAAAACTAAGATAAATCTGTTTTCCTAGGAAACACGATTGCATTGAGCATATGCAACAAGCCTTTAAACTCTAGGTGTCCCTAGTAGGACGAGTGTTGTCTCGTGAGGGTTTTCAACGGATACTGCCCACAAAATCCAAATGCAAAGTGAAAAATTCCTAAATTCAAGATTTATTTACAAAGAGATGAATGTAAGTTTTTGAAAATATTTACAAATGAAGAATTTACTTTCAAATTGACATGAATAAGTTAAATATAAGTTTTGGTCATCATCATGAAATTTAGTCATTTTACTTATCAAAATTTCTATCAAAAATTAAGTTATCATAACAAATAGACTATATTTTGGCTAGTTATTTCGGTTGATCATATAGTGCAACTATAAAATAGACCCTTAGTTGATTATCAAAGTTTTTCAAAGTGGTATTTTCATTTCTTTTGAATCACAAGTCAAATCACATAAGTTAAAATAGTGCTTGGATTTCAATTGTTTACTCACTATTATTTGAAAATTTTATTGATATTAATAGTATTTACATATGCCTAACTCAGAAAACTGAAGCCAAATATATGACTCGTGCACTGGCTTTTGGGCTTACGTGAGAAGAGTATGAAGCATGGCGAGCTTACACACTTGCGTGTGTACACCTCACTCTAGGTGCTTATAAAATATATACATATATATATAAAAAAAATCTTTTGTTTGTTTTTTTGTTATATTTTTTTTTGTTTTTTGAGGAGAGAGTTTTACAAAATCATCTTAGCACCACTTAACTGAAAATAAAAAATGTTATATCTTTTTCTTTAAATCCACCACTTTTTTTTAAACACAAAATTTTCCATTATCACCCATGAACCTTCCTATATGCTAGTTAAACCATAGTTATTTGTAATCAAACTTAACTTTATTTTTGTTAACAAAAATAAATTTTCAAAAATTTCAATTTAATAACCAAAACCATATATTTATCCTATAGTGTTTCTTTAAAAGTAATTAAAAACAAAAATTGTTTTTGGGATTTTTTTAGTTTTGGAAAGAAAATGCAAAAAACAAACTATGAAAAAAAATGAAGATGAGACTTCCCCCACACTTGAATGTGACTGTGTCCCCATAATCAACCCAAGTAAAAGGAAAAAAATAAAATAAAAATAAAAATATGACTTATATTTACATGAAAATGAAAAGATTATTATTTACAAGACATCAAAAAGTATATCGTCAAAGAGTAAGCGATATAGTCTTCCAAAGACCAATTCATTTGTGTTGTCAAGTATGAGAGACATGGCTTAAGCATAAAAAATCAAATCATAAAAGATTTCAAAGTTGAATGTTGATTTGGAAAAACGAATGTCGTTTTATTAAAAATCCTATGAGTTTTTTTATTTTCGATGATTTTTTGGGGTAGATAGAACAATTGGTTGAAATTCAAGTTTATTTCCACCAAATTGAAATTCAAACTCATCATTGACAAATTCTATAAAATTATTGATTTCAAAATCAAAATGTTGATTTAAATCTTCCCCTTTGGAATTCAACAACTCATCTTCGAAAAGTCCAAAAAAAACTGTTCATTAAATTCATCTTCTTTTGTTGGATTATCACCAACTTCATTGCATATATCATGTTCAAAATCCAAAGTTATTGTATTCAATTTTTCGAAATTGGAAAAAGGAAGATCAAATTTTAAATTTGGTTCTACACTCTCAAAAGAATTGAAATCCAACTCAATTATCGCATTTTCAACAACTTCATTAAGATTATCGATTTCAATTTCAAAAATTGCTATTTGAAAACCATCAATTTTGGTAAAAGATGGGTTATTATTTGACTCGTCACATGTTTGGATTTGATTTTATTTCTCACGTTGTTTCACATATATTTCAAACAACAAATCTGAGTAATCTTTGTGATTTCAACCATTTGCTCAATAAAATACAATTTAAAATTATTAATTTGAGGATTTTCAATATGAAATTGTTGAGAACAAAAATTTCCACCATCATTGAAACAACTCACATTGCCAAAATCATTTATAAAATTATTTTTATTTTTATTTTGAATTTCATTTTGGAGTTCAAAATTAAATTGGCATGGGTTATAATCGAAATCATTTGAATTTTGAAGTAAATCCAAATTTTGAAAACTTTGACTTGACTTAATGCACAAATATGAATTATACAAATCATTTATCCTTTGATCATTTGTGTAGAGAGTTCAAGTAAAGACGAAATCGTTTCGATACTTTTTTCAAGATTTGAGAATTGGTCATTATTTTGAAAACTTGGTGCAAAATTTGAATTGTTTGTACAATAGCTGTCGTAAATATCCTTAAGAATTTGGAGTGAAACTATATAGATTATATTTATTTTCACAACCATTGTAAAATTCTGGCGAATAAGGAAATTCAGAAAATTTCAAAAGTTTTTTTTTTTTTTTGGAATTTTTTTAGATTTTTGTTTAAAGGAAAACTATTTACTAAAAGGAATTTATTTTTCAAAAGGGAAATTTGATTTTTTTTATACGTCTTTTTGTTAAATGATTTTATATTTTTTGGTTTTTTTTGTTTTTTCTATAAAAAAACTAAAAATCTTTTTTTTTTTTTTGATTTTGATTGAAAATTTTCTATCAAAAGATTTTAAACTAAGTTATGGCGAATGTACAGTTTTTTTTGTTTTCGATTTTGAACTTTTCTTTTAAATATGCATGAACTAATGCGACTAAATGAATGCAATGGTTTAATTACATATTTTCTGTCCTAAGTAGTTCCTAATCCAAAATTGTATAATCACACTTCGTTTTAATCCAATAAGTTAGTTCTTAGCCAGGTAACGGATAGGACTTATCAATGCGCCATGAATCACCATAGCAATGCAACCGAAGGTTTAAGTATCTTCGGAGAAACAATTAGTATAATATTTATGAATCACCGTAATTTATAACTAATTATTGCTCTGCCATAGTCTAGACACAAAGTAAATAATTTGTTTAAAGAATACAACTAGTCAATATACAATTACAGCCTAAGTGAGCTCGTCACTTCCTTAAAATGTCTAACTGTTATTATTAATCAAAATTCTAAGATGAAATGCAAAACTGAAATTAAACCTGTATTAACAATGCAACTATGACTGAATTTTGGTTTTGAAATTTTTGTTTGTTTAAAATTCAAGTAACCAACAATGCAAAGCAAATACAAATAAGGAGTGAGAGCACGAGCGTGCAGTAGCAATTTATTTTTTTAAACGGCGATTTTATTTTAATTTTTAGCAAGCTAACCAGAGCGGTTATTTTTAGCTAACAGCTCCTTTTTATTCTACTTTTGCAACCGAAAAGGGGTAGATAACGAATATACTTTTTTTTTAAAAGTAAGTGAAATATATATACACTAGATATATATATATATACACATGTATATATGTGTGTGTGTGTGTGTATTAATTACCAAAAGAAAACTTAAAAACACTTGATCTCAACCCAAAGTACAAAAAAACAAAAAAAAAATCTTTGCAAAAGAAATTCAATCTTTTATTAAACTTCACCCAAGCCTACAAAATAAAAGAAAAATAAAACGGCCCAAACCCGCTAGTCAAACACTAATGTCCCAACCTCGCTATATTGGGGCGTGGTCTATTGGGGGGTTAAAACAAATTAAACTGGCGACTTTCTCAAAAATGAACGTAAGAGAATTGCAAATTGGAATCGGCGATTATGGTGCTCGATTCAGGCTGTCATGAGTTGGTCGAGGTGAATTTGTGTTGTGGATCGATGAACTGGTTTTGCGAATCCACGTGTGGTCGGTTAATGTTGCAAATTGGCAAATCTGGATTGAAAAATGCAGTGGTAAGTAGGGTCACGTTTTAGGTATGGGTTGTTCGGTGGAGTTATAGAGGAGTTAGGAGGTTGATTTGGGTTTGAGGCGGTGTAGTGACTGTGGGAGAGTGACAACAGCAGAGGGATGTACTGGTGAAAGTGTGGTTAGCAGAGGAGATTGAAGATGATGAGGATCAGGAGATGGCAGTGATTGATCAGTGTTGGGAAGTTTGAAGGAGTGGGTGGAAATGGCAGATGAAGTCAGGATGCTATGAAGCAGTAAACAGTAGTTGCACTGAAACGTGCATAGAGATTTGGATGGTGCTCGGTGTTGATGTAAAGGTGAACCGATGGGTGGATGGGGTAGTTTGAAGGCTATGCTATTGTGAAAGATGAGGCAGTGAGGTAAGGCAGTTCAGAAATGTTTGTATTATGGCAAAAGCAAGGGGAATGTTTGAATGATGTTGCATTAGTGGTTCGATGCTTCAGTGGTGTTGACAGGTAGGTGGGGTATGTCGTGATGTAGACAGAGAAGAAAGGCAGTGAATGCTGATGTAGGGTAGTAATGGATGTTTGGTTATATGTAGAGGAGGGACTTGTTGTACCAGTGTATTCTTCTGGTGAAGTATTTGCAGAGGAAACAGAGACAGGTTGTATGTGTAGGGGATGAAAGTGGAAGTTGGAGGTGGTTGTGGCAAGGCAGATTGTGGGCGGTTGTATGTGGATGTGTTGTTGTTGGCAAATTTTGTGAGGAGGTATTTGAAGCCGGGGGTGGCAATTGCTTGTTCAACTGGGCATGTGCTGCTGTTGTGGGTCATGGAAGATTGTTGTTAATGGGGTATGTGTGTGGTAGTAGAGAAATGATGGAAAGTGTGATGAGCAGTGACGGTGGTGGGTAGTAGTTCTGGTATGGGGGCAATTGACTGTGATGATAGCAGGAGGAAGATGGATGGTGTATGTTTATAGAGGAGGAGCAGCTATTATGGAAATTTGACATTAATGGTATCGGAGCCTCTGCCTAACGGCATCATTGGCTAATCAGTTTTCTTGCTATTGATTGAACTCCATCAGAGAGATTTCATCATCTGGAGTTTTGCTCTTCAGATTAAGAATCATCATCAGAGATCTTTCCTGATAATCAAGAAACAGATTCTTGATTACATTCACATCAGTGAGTGCCGTGCCTGAAGATTCATCTGAATCTTGGCTGCATCTCAGTCATCATTGAGATCTAAATCATCGTTTCCAACACTGATCTTCACTTTTCACCTAGCTACACACTGAAATTCAGTGTAATACCCAATTTCAGTGTGTCTTGCCAAGGTTAGCGGCATCATCTTGCTAATTCAGTGCCCATCATGTCAGAAGCAGGAGACAATGAATCATCTGCCACTTCAGTTCTTGAAACCACCACCATATCTCTGATTAAACCCAAAAGCCATCTCAACAATATCCAACTTGATGAGAACAACTTCTTGCTCTGGAAATACCAAGTTGAAACTGCCATAAATGGCTATGGTCTTGAAGCATTCATCAAAGGAACAATTACAATTCCACATGTCATGACAAAAGACAGAGAAGGAAACATGATAAGCAATCAGGATTATGTGAAATACAAGAGGCAAGATAGTCTATTATCAGCATGGCTTTTATCATCAATCAGTGTCAATTTGTTGCATCAAATTGTTGGATGCAGTTCTTCTTTTGAAATCTGGAAAACTGTAGAGCAGATTTTTAATACTCAATCTGCTGCTCGTATTATGCATTACAAAAGAGAACTACAAAACTTAAGAAAGGAAAATATGTCAATAAGAGAGTACTTAACCAAGATTAAGTCACTCTGTGATCTACTTGAGACAGTAGGTCACAAGATCTCAGAAACTGAGCACATCTTAACCATAACGAATGGCCTTGGAGAGGAATATGAGTCAGTTATTGCTGTCATCTCTTCTAGAGAGACTCTACCCAATATGCAATTTGTTCACTCCTCTCTTCTTGCTCATGACGACAGAGTTGAACAGAGAAAGTCAAGTACATCAGATTATTCAGTTAACTATGCATCAAACTCAAGAAACAAGAATCAAGAAAAAACATAAACAAACAGAGGTGGTTTTAATCAGAGAGGAAGAGGAAGGAGTGGAAGATGGAACAACAGTAATAGGGTTAAATGTCAAATATGTGAAAAATTTGGCCATATTGCAAGCAAATGCTACTTCAGATACAATACAGATAGTAGTAATACAAATCAAAGTCAAGGTGTACAAAAAGGTTTTAATCCTAATGCAAATGTAGTTCAATTAAGAAACAACGCAAGAAGTCAAAATGGAGACACTCAATGTACTCAAATGAATCCAAAATCTCTTACCAGACCAGAAGATATTCACTGTGAGGAATGGTATCCAGATTCAGGGGCTACTAATCATCTAACTAACAACATTCAGAATTTGAATCTTGGCAGCAAGGAATACTCAGGTACACAATCTATTTTTATGGGTAATGGTGAAGCTGTAAGTATAACTCATGTTGGAAATGGCAGCATCAAAGGTAAAATACAACTTTACTTGAATAATTTGTTAACTGTTCCTCACATTAAGAAGAATTTGATTAGTGTATCACAATTTGCCCATGGCAACAATGTATACTTTGAGTTTCACCCAAAATTCTGTACTGTTAGAGACTTATCAAGTCAAGATATATTGTTACAGGGTAAACTGCAAAATGGGCTGTACAAATTCAGTTCTGGGAACACAAAGAAACTCACTCATAAAAGACCATGGTGCAACAATTTAGAAACTAATGTCACTAATAAAAGGAGTGTATTTGATGTATGGCATTGCAAATTGGGACATCCCAATGTCAAAACTGTAAAACATGTTCTGAAAAATAATAATATTTCTTTTGATAATATTACTGTTCCTTATGTATGTACAAGTTGTCAACTTGGCAAAAGTCACAAGCTACCTTTTGCAGAATCTACTACTATTTACAATAAACCACTTGAACTTATAGCCACAGATCTTTGGGGACCCACTCCAGTAAATTCAGACTATGGATTCAGGTACTATCTCATTTATTGATGCCTACTCTAGGTATACTTGGATATATTTTCTCAAGGCTAAATCAGAGGTATGTAAAGTAGTCATTCAATTTATCAGTCAAGCAGAAAAACAGTGTAACAGTGAGGTTAAAACCATTCAATCAGATGGAGGTAGTGAATTTAAACCTTTAAAAGAATATTTCCAGAATAGAGGAATTATACATACAGTTACTTGGCCACATACTTCTGAACAGAATGGTTTAGTGGAAAGAAAGCACAGACACATAGTTGAAACTGGACTAACACTGTTGGCTCAGGGGTCCTTACCAATGAAATTCTGGCCTGATGCATTTACTACATCAGTCTATTTAATTAACAAACTACCAACTAAGGTTCTCAATTGGAAAAGTCCAAATGAAGTACTATTTAATATAAAACCAGTTTATTCAGAACTAAGAACCTTTGGTTGTCTGTGTTTTCCAAGTCTTAGACCATATAACACTCACAAGTTGAGTCTCAGATCTGTTCCTTGCACATTCTTAGGATATGGTAGTAACCAGAAAGGATATAAATGTCTCAGTAAAGATGGCAAAGTATATATTTTGTCGTATTTAATGAAAACATTTTTCCTTTTGCAGATAAAACAATACAGACCACACAGAAAGTATACAACACAAAGGTATCAAACCACCAATACCTGAAATCACTGACTGGAACAGTGGGCAAGAAGGTGACAAGACATCAGGACCACAACACACTTTATCATCCATCAGACCAGGTCATAGTTCAACTGAGTATAGTGATCACTTCAACATCTCACCACAAAACTGTTCCAACTCTGAAGAAAGTTCAGAACATAATGAAAGAAATTCACCATGTTCAGAACACTTCAGTGTCAATGAGCAACCCAACATATCTGCAAAAACAGATCATCATATGATTACAAGAGCTAAAAGTGGCATTTTCAAACCCAAAGTATATACAACTTGTCTAAATCAAAAGGAACTTACTACTTATGAAGAAGCTATCAAGTATGATCACTGGAAATCAGCCATGGATGAAGAATATAAGGCCCTCACAAGAAACAAAACATGGAGCTTAGTTCATCCACCCAGTGACAAAAATATCATTGGAAGTAAATGGACGTACAAGGTGAAAAGAAATCCAAATGGTAGCATAGCAAGATACAAAGAAAGGCTTGTTGCAAAGGGATATACACAACAATTTGGTTTTGATTTTAATGAGACTTTTTCCCCTGTGGTGAAACCAACTACTATACGAATTATTCTATCCATAGCTCTACACAATCAATGGAATATTAAACAGTTAGATGTAAACAATGCCTTTTTGAATGGGGATCTACAGGAAGAAGTCTATATGCAACAACCAAAAGGATATATTCAAGGTAATAATGCAAACTTGGTATGCAAACTTCACAAGGCTATCTATGGACTCAAGCAGGCCCCAAGGGTTTGGCATGAAAAATTTCAGACAACTCTGATCACATTGGGCTACAAGCCAACCAAGTCAGACAACTCTTTGTATATAAAAACAAATAATGGACAAACTGTCTATCTACTGTATATGTAGATGACATATTAATTACAGGCAATGATAACAGTGAAATCAGCAAAACTATTCAGCAGTTGAATCAAACCTTCTCTATCAAAGAACTCGGTGATTTAAATTATTTTTTGGGCATAGAAGTTGTAAAGAAAAGCAACACAGAGCTACTTCTGAGCCAAAGTAAATACATCTCTTAGATTCTTGTCAGAGCAAAAATGAATCTAGCTAAGCCCTTACCTACCCCTATGACCAGTAATCTTCGCCTCTCAAAAGACAAAGGGGAACTTATTTCTAATTATCATCAATACAGAAGTATAGTAAGGGCTCTACAATATGTTACTATTACAAGGCCAGATATATGTTACAGCGTCAACAAAATCTGCCAATTTATGCGACAACCTAGGGACGAGCATTGGAAGGCAGTGAAAAGAGTACTGCGTTATCTTAGAGGAACAATTAATCATGGAATATCATTACACACATGCAGAGAATTAAATTTACATGCTTACGCTGATGCCGACTGGGCTACCGACCCAGACGACAGAAGATCCATCACTGGATTCTGCATTTATCTCGGTGACAACCCAATATCATGGTGCTCCAAGAAGCAGGCCACGGTCTCACGCTCCAGTACCGAAGCTGAGTACCGAGCAGTTGCTAGCACAACTGCAGAATTAATTTGGATCGAGCAGTTACTATTCGAAATTGGGCTAAAATCAGTAAAAAGACCAATAATCTGGTGTGATAACCTGAGTACCGTTGCTCTCTCCGCCAACCCAGTTCTTCATTCCCGAACCAAGCACATCGAGATTGATCTGCACTTCGTTCGAGAACAGATCAGTAAAGGAAAACTTGATGTTCGCCATATTCCCTCTGAATATCAACGTGCCGACATTCTAACAAATGCCCTCTCCACCAAAAACTTCTCAAGGCTCAAAATCAACTTAAAGGTGGTTGACTGGGACCCTAGTGACAAAACAAGAGAAACCCAGAAAGGAGTGGAGCAAGACAAGCCAGATCCGAGGAAATTATGAGATCCGGCTTACTTTCGCATATGAATTTTTTATGGCGGCGCAGAAGGAAGAGAAGGGCGAAAACCCTAGCTATTTTTGAGGGGGAATAATAATGAACACTTGCTGTTATACATACTTTATCTCATTTGTAAGCTTGAGGCCGGGTTTCACATTTGCTTCTACCCGGTCCATATTTTACTTTTGTGATCTTGGCCCATGTACATATATATAAATACGCTGCTACTGATTGTACAAAGTATGTTTAGCAAGTATAATAAAATAAAATCATTCTTCTTTTATAAATCTCTTTCATGTTTGAATGATGGCAGTTCTGGTATGTTTTATAGAGAAATTTGTGTTGGCTGTTGTTGAAGTGTGCTGGAGTAGGAGTTTTATTGTATGAAGTTGTATGAAGTGATGGCTACTTGTATGGTAGTTTTGGAGGTCTGAAGTGTTAGTATGGAAGGGTAGGAATTTTGTAATGGTATGCTGTGGGTTGTGGGGTGGTGGCACTGTGCAGTGATGTGGAATGGATATGCACAGAAGAGAAAAGGTAGTGAATGTTGAAGTTATAGCTGGAGGTTTGGTGAATGCGGCAGATGAAGTTATAGCTGGATGGTGAATGCAATAGAGTATGTCGCAGAGAATATGATAATGAAGATTGTTTGCAGTGTACTAGTGGGGTTTGAAAAAGCTGGTAAAATAGAGGTAAGCAGAAGCGTGTATCAGGTTGGATGTTATTTTGGTGAGCAGGGAGATGTATGTAATGAAGGTGGTTGGTGGAAGCATTGTTTCAGGCAGTGTTCGCAGGGGTTGTGTACGGAGGTTTGCTAGGTTGTTTGATGGGGGAAAAACAGCAGGGAGATGAGGTTGTGACAGTATGTATGTGTGCATAGTAGGATGTTTGCACAGTTCTTTGTACAGTGGTTGTAACCACCCCACCGCGATACCTATATTAGCAAAGAACATTACAAATAATGTCGTCTACTAATATGGAGAATACGACTCTTTAAGGATGATCGAATGTGAATATATATTTATACTAATATTGACATGTCATTTATATTTTTTTACTTAATATCTGAACTGAAATTTGACGTGTACAGTGTTAGACATACCGATTTCTCAAAATCAGAACAATATATTATGTAAACATCGGTCATAGATCACAGCGGAATAATAATCTCATATACATATACAAATTGTGAGTCTATAAAATAAAACGCTAAACTCACATAATAAACAAGTTTTCCATTCCCTAATCTCAACTATACATTTTATATATTAGGTCCAAATTCCTAAATGGGATAAACTAAAAGCCCAAATGCTTATCTTCTTGCTAACACAACCATTCAAAGGTCAACCTGTCCTGTAACTTGAAAAGCCTCAGCCTAACCCGAGCAAAATAACACCCGCGTCAGACTATCTTTAAATATCCAATATGGTGGGAAAAGATATAACACAAGAACACACAACATATATGTAAACACAAATGTCCATGAAATAATGGGTCAGGTGAATTAATTTAACTTAGAGTCGTCACAAGGCACATAGTTATACATTTAAGTCACAAACACATATTATCCGCTAAACATAAAATAACATAATTAACTTAACATCTATCACAAGACACAAGAATATTTATTTATTTCACTAGCACAAGACACCAGAATATATATTTACTTCACGAATACAAAATAGTCACAGTATCCATATATCCAAAACCCAAGAGATCCTAATCCAAACCGATCATAATGATCGTCCAAAACAATCATAATAATTGTACTCAAAACCCATGGCAAACAAACAAACAAACAAATTGGTACCACTCGAACCGATCTGATACCAATGATCGTACTCAGACCGGAAACACAAATCACAGAATGATCTCAAGGATACTCCATACCGACCAAGGTGATCGTAGAAACCATGACTCGATAAATCTACATTTATTTAATATTATTATATTACTTTGTTTGAAAAGAAATCCAGGAGTAACTTCTTAAGGATCTAGCGGCCATTTTCCGCACACCAAAAGAGAGTAAACTCTAAAGTGCCAAATACTATCACCTTTAGTAATCACTAGAATTTAACCAGTACGTCCCATACCATATGTTGAAATTCAAGTATTTACTAAAAAGCTATTAAATATCACTTGTTACGGATATCCCTAGAAAATCTGAATTACATTCTAAGGATCTAGCAACCACTTGTCGCACATAGAAGAAAATACGACTCTAAAGTGTTAAGTACTTTCCCAATTCGATTACAAGAATTTAACCCAAACATTCCATACTACCAGGTGAAATTCATATATTCGCTAATGAGTTAGTAAATTGCACTCAAACATTCTATTCAATGAGTTATACCATAATCAATAGAGTGTTATTCGAAAGCATTCAAACCAATCGACAACACTATATTGATTATTAGTACTTCCTAAATTATAGAATTAAGGTTCTAAAAATATTTATTTAATTTTTCATTTGTTAAAATTTTCCATTATTCCAAATTGTTCCGATTGTATTTATTTTGTGGACTAAGATTTTCCATTTTTCGAAACCATAACGATTAAATTTCCATAAAGTTGTATTATTCACGAATCATATTTTTTAAAACCATATATATATATTTAATTAATAACTTATTCTCTAAAACCCTATTTATTACTCTTAGAAATGTCCAAATTAGTATTCCTACACTAGTATAAAACAACTTTTGTTTATACTTCAAAACCATGTTTATAAATATCATAAAACAACTTTTGTTTATACTTCAAAACCATGTTTCTAAATCTCATAACATTTTATTTAATAAATTAAATTTATATTTCAAAAAAACATATTTCTAGATCTATAACTTTTATACCAGTAATGCTTAATATAAATATAAATATTTAATAAAACTATTTATAAAAGGGATTAGGCAAATTTATAAATTAAACAAGTTTAATATTTGTAACTTTAATAAACTCTCCTTACCAAATTATTGGTGTTTATAACTAAATATTTATCTATATATATGTATATATGTGTGTGTGTGTGTGTGTGTGTGTATACATATATATCTTTATTTAAGTCCAAAGCTTTGAATCAAATGAATTAAAATCCATAAACACATTAGAATGCATTATAACTAAGTATTAGATTATCACAAGATTTTAGTCAGGAGCTAACACTGTAGAGTTCTAACTCTTAACTATATACCAAATTAAACGTATAATATAAATTTATTATTGTAAATATATATTTATATATAACCAACTACCTAAATAATCACTCCAACATCTGGGAACAACATTACGAACACAATAACACTCAAATTTGTTCAAGCAATGGGTCGGAAATGCACCGGTCATTTCAACCGCTTCACCAATTACAACTCAGTCACAAGTTTCAGTTTTAAAAGGCAATTTCGACCCTTTAAATCACATAATTTTAGAAAACTTACAACATAAAAATTGTAGCACAAAGTTTAAGCTTTCCAAAACTTTAAATATTATCAAAATCTGATAAGAAATGAGAAAGTTATGCTTAAATTACTAACAACGTTTAGCATAAAAATTTGACAGGGCAGAGACTATTGCTCTGTTAAAACCCTCATTTTTGGCTAAAATATCTTCGAAATATGAGAAAGTAATTAATACAAAAGTTCTTCCTTAGAAAATTATCTTTCTGCTGAAAAAAATTTGAACACAATTGGATTAATCAATCAAAAGTTATGTCCATTTTACTCTCAGGTATTAACTTGGAAAAATTTTATATGCCTATGTTATAATATTAGTTTCAAACTCAATTTCAACCCATTAAACATCAAAATTTCGAATTATGATTAAAATAAAACTTGTACCTAATTGAAAGAGCTTTATACCACTAAAATATTAAGTCAATTTGGATTATTCTACCATATATTATCGTTGTTTTACTGCAGCGATTTTTTCCATCAAATTTTCAACAAACAATAACATAATAATCACACTAGTTTTCAACCAAATAGCAAACAGTTCAATCAATAATCATCCAAACAAATATGCACAGCGAACAAATATTTAGAAATAGGTATGTAAGTGAAATTAACTCACCTTTAATGAATCCTATAGCTTGCAAATCGTTGCCTAAGCTTTGCTACATCTTCAACTTCACCAAAATTGTTTAAAATCCCAAAAATAAAAACCAACCGGCAAACAATTCTAATTAAAATGAGACCAAAATTACACTTTTATGTTTTTAAAAGATAGAGAGAGGGTTTAAACTACTTACTTTTCATTATAGAACAAAAGTCCTTTGTTTTAATCTTGATTTGGGGTTGATTTTGATTCTAGGTTTAGAGAACAGAAGAGGTTTGGTTTTTTTTTCCAGAAGAATGAAGGAGAAAGATGTATACGTACATCTTATTTCTCTCCTACATGGGCCCAACAGGGTTTGGGTAAGTATCTAATAACAAGTGTTGCTGATTTCTTTACAAAGAAAGTGTTGCTAATTTTGTTTTATGACTAACACAACACTACGCTAACAATGTTACATAAAATCATAAATTAATTTCTCTATTTATCAAACTAATTAACAACTTAAAAAAAAATACATTTCACCAAAAATTCCCAATATTAACACTATACTCTAAACACCAAATTTAAATAATTAGTTTAATAATATTTCAAAGGTAATTTGAAATCTTATTTAATAAATGAAACTTATTTCTTAATTAAATCTAATTAATTATTCTCAATGCTAAATTTAATTTCACAAATCACAATCATAAATTTATTATCCATAATTAAAATTAATCAATTAGTTAATTTACAACAGGGTTGTTATAGACTTCCCCCCTTAAAGATATTGTGCCCCCGCAATTCCCTTAACGGAAGAAATCCATGATATAAGTTCCTCTTAAAATAATTATTTGTTAACTGGTTTCTAGTTTCATTTCCAAAATCACTCAATTAATATAACACCAAATTATAACACTAAACTCAAGTTTTTTAGTTATTCTACCGCCTTAAATTTACAAAAAAATTTGCCAGCTTCTCCTTTGTGCGGCTAGCATTTCAAAAATTTACAATATGAATATAATTACATAATATATATCTTATCTCAATAATGAGGCATCTCGTAAGGAAAAACATATAAATGCGATATGTAATTCGAGATACATATATTATATTTGAAATATCAGCGAGTCCGCTAATATCCTTAAGCAAACAATTTATTATCTTTTAAAGGATATCTATTTAAATTCGGATACCTGCACCTATCTCAAAAATTCATATTAGTATTTAATATCAAGTTCATTTCATATAGGAGATATCAAAAATTCAAGATTACACTTTTATTAGATCAACATCATAATATTCAATAATGAAACAAATCCGCATTTAAATTCCCAGATTTTAATAGTTACTTATGTCAAAATGTCACGTTCGATGTTTAGGAACCTCCATTGATAACATGGCGTCCCAAATATCAATCAAAATTCTTAAATAACGTCCAAATAAGTTAACACAATAGATAATCACAAGTTTAGATGCATTTGTTTTATCGCCACTAACATCCATGCATCCAATTTTAAATAAGTGCAACCAAACAATTAATTCATAGCAACCAATCAACCAATCGATCAAAACATATATAATCGCTTACAGTTGTTAGTCCTTCGGATGATGGTTTTGACGACAATAACCTCAGGGCTTGTTATAAAATATAAGTACTAACATTATAGTTTAGATATATATATGTATATGCAGGATTTAACCATGCAGGTGCCAAGAATGAAGACTGTACAGTATAGAGATTCAAGATTGAAGACTCATGAGTATCAAGATATCAAGATTTCAAGATTTCAAAGTACAAGATAAGTACTGAGTCTAGAATTATGTTAAAACTTCTTGAAAGCACTTACATTTTTATTCGAAATTTATTCGTGGAATGGAATTCACTTCGAGCCTGTTAAGGAGATGGAACCCTAGTGGGATGGAACCCACGATAATATCAAGTGGAAGATATATTGATCCTATTTTGATATCGACTAATTTTATGAAAATGCTTTTCAAAAATGTATCTCTTATTTTAAATATTTTTAAAACCTTCTTTTAAAAAAGACATCTCTCTTGTTTGAAATATTTTAGCCTCAAAATTATGTTTATCATTTTTAATATTTTGATTTCAAAATTGTCCTTGATTTTAATTATCTCTTGTCTTAAATATTTAGCTTTAAAATATTTATATATACTCAGATTTTTAAATCACTTTATAAATTAAGATTATATATTAAAAATTACTTTTATATGTTAAAACTATATTCCAATATATTTACAAAATTTAGAAATTGTTTTAACAAATTATAGAAACCAATTTTAATAAGAAAATCGAAGTCACCAATTTTTCCTAGAGCATGTCGACATCCTTCAACCCGCCATGTCGGCATGGTGCCCATTAAATTCAAAATTCAAATTTTCAAAAGATGTGTCTATTCGTTGTATCCTTTCACGAATAGATATGGCTGTTGATCTTCTATAAATACCAGTAGTTCAAAATGAAGTTTTAATCAGATTTCACTTGTTTTCTCTCCTCTTCATCTTCCTATTTTATTCTAAAGAATCCAAAACTGTATTCGGCCAAAATACCAAGTGAATCAAACTTGACTATCTCTTGTTTGATTCTCTGCCCCTCTCTTCATAAGATCTCAGTGCTATTCAGAGTTATATGATCTTTTCTAAATCAAACTGTTGAGTTAAAGATGCGGTTGAGACTTGAAATCAATTGGGTGTGATTGTATCTCCGGAAATCAATTAGGTGATCTTGTAGCCTGGTTAAATCAAAAGAGTTTGCACTGGACTCAAATACAGGAGGGTGTACCTCGTAACCTTGAAACTGAGGGTGCAACCTGGGAGATTATTTTGAAAAGAAATCCGTAAAATTGTGCAGGACTGTATGTAGGGTAACTCCGAACCAGTATAAAATCCTATTGTGTTCTTTTCTTTACTACTTTTATTAAGTATTTGCATCCGTGTATGATTCTGTGATTATATCTATGTCTGTGAATTGCATTTGTGGGTAATTAAATTACATAAGTTTCAAAAAGATTTAGAAAATCCGTAAAACACTATTCACCCTCCTCTAGTGTTATTCAAGCCTTAAGATCCGCAATCCGCATTTCTCATATTTGGTATCAGAGCAAGGTTTTCAAAGTTTTTATAATCTGAATTTTGAGAAGTTTTAGAAAAAATGGCTACCAACACTTGTTCTGTTAACACTATCACTAGTTCATTTATAGATGGTCAGTATACTGCCAGGTCACCACTTTTTAATGGTAGTAACTATGCATATTGGGCATGTACAATGAAAATATATTTACAGTCAATATTATTAGACACTTGGAATATCACACAAACTGAATATTCTGAACCCACAACTAGTTTTGCACAGTGGACTGCTGAGCAAAAGACTATTGCACAAAATAATTCCAAAGCCATGAATATTTTATTTTGTTCTCTTGATAGGAATGAATTTAATAGAGTATCTGTTTGTAAGTCTGCATATGATATCTAGAAAACTTTGCAAGTTACTCATGAAGGAACAAGCAAAGTCAAACAAACCAAAATATCCATACTCACAAATTAGTTTCAATTATTCAAAATGAATTCTAATGAGTCCATTTCAGACATGTATAGTAGATTTCAGGATATTGTGCATTCTCTAATATCAATAGGAAAAAGTTTTTTCGAAGAAGTTCTAATCAGAAAAATACTAAATTCTCTTACTCCGGAATGGGATCAGAAAACTCCTACAATCGAAGAAGCAAATAATATCAATACTTTAAAGATTGAAGAATTGATTGGAAATCTAATGTCTTTTGAAGTACAAATGCAAGGGAGAAAAGATAGCAAGACATTCGAAAAGAAGTCAATTGCGTTCAATGCATTAACAAATGGATCAGACTCGGGAAGTGATGATGATGAAGAAATAGCTTTCATGACAAGGAACTTTCGGAAGTTTCTGAAATACAGAAAGATGAACAACTTCAATAAGAATGATCACAGGAACTCTGGAAATCATAATGAAGTACCAAATCACGTCAGATGTTTCAACTGTGACGAACCAGGCCATCTCAAAAGAGATTGTCCGCATCCTGATAAGCAACAGTTTCCTGCACGCAATGATTATATAAAGAAAAGGAAAAGAGCATATACCACTACACTAGATGACTCAGACTCATCCTCAAGTGTTGATGATCAGAAGATGGAAAATTCAAATATGTGCTTTCCGGCTATTCATGATCCGTTGATCTTGAAGATACAAATCTAGACAAAGGTACACGTTTACAATATATGGATTGAAATTGTTTTGCTTAAAATTGTTTGATTGTTTGATTGTTTTTAAAATTATGTGTTGTTTGAATTTTAAATTTATTATTATTATTATTATTTAAATATTATAATATTTTTTATTAAAAGAATATTATTATATTTAATAATTACTTTAGAAAATATATAGACATTAAAAATAATATATATATATATTAAAGTATATAAGAATGATAGGTCGCATGAATTCTCTAACCCATGTACCTCTTGACCAGAGAACATGATTATTGAATATATATATATATATATATATATATATATATATATATATATAAAGTATATAAGAATGTACCTCTTGACCAGAGAACATGATTATTGAATATCTATTTATTTCCCTTATCCTATCATATCTTTTCACTTTCATTTCGAAATTAAAACTCTCTTTTACTCTTTCAAACTTTCTACTCTCTTCAAAAATGGCTTTTTCAAGCACTCCATACACAATGAGGCTGTCAAAAACCATTAAAGAGTATCTCTATAATGATCTGGAAGCAACCAAGACTTATATAAGCTATGCTAATTGCAGAAAAGTTCATACGAAAAAATTTGCTATCTTTAGCGATTTCTCTATATATGAACTCAATACTCTTCTTAAAGAGAACCATATTCTTAGTCTTTTTGATAATTCTGAAAATGATTTTGTTTGTTATCCAAATCTTATTAAAATGTTTTATGAGAATTTGAATCGCGGTTTTCATGAAGGAAATGAAAATGAAATTTTGAGTAGTGTTAAAGGCATTAAAATTGTTTTAAATTATAGAATTTTGGGCAACATTCTCAATTGCGAGAATTCAGGAATGGATCTTTCTGCTTTTAATATTGATGAACAAGATCGTGAGAGATTTCATCATATTTTTGAAGGACATGACAAATTTGAATTTAAAAATCGTAACTTTCGTCCGAAAGCACGTATTGTCAATCTTCTTTTGCAACATACTATTACTCCTAGATCGGAAAATTTCAATACCCGACTCTAAAAGTTTGTAATGCCCGTTTTTCCATTTTTGGTCATTATGACATTAATTGGGCGCAAGTGATTATAGATGAAATTCGTCCTAAAAATTTGAAAATGGGTGAGAATACTTTGCATCATGGAATCTATTTCACTCGGATTTTTAATTATTTTTACAAAAGGGAAGAATTTGTTTCAAGAAAAGTGTTTAATCATGCCAATATTTCTCTTATGAAAATTCCTTTCATATTTCAATAATATGAATCTCTTGCCGAAAAGGATGAAAGGTTGGCACATGAAGATATGAAGGAAGAAAATGAGGAAAAAGAATAAGAAAGGGAGGAAATGAAAATTGAAGAAGAAAATGAAGATACCTCCTTGGAAAGTATTGAATATCCTATCAGTACTAACAATCCTTCCAACAAAACATTCCTCAAAAATTAAAAGACCGTAGTGGAAAATCAACATATTCTCAAAAGATCCATTAGTAAGAAATTGAATAAAACGACCACTAATATGAACAAGTTCTTTGCTAAAGTTGGTCAGAAACTTGGCTTATCATCCTCCTCATCCTTTAGCACAATCTTAAAACTAAAATGTGATGTATTAGTTTATTTTGTATGAACTTGTTTTTCTCTTTTATCATGTTATGAAGTATCTCGTGTATTACTCATCTATCTATAAAAAATTTATCTATCTTATGTTTTTCCATGGCCTTACCGTGTCTCTGGAGTAAATGTTGGTATAATATATAAGTTTATATATATACATACATACTTATTTACAAAACAAAGAAGATACTTAGATTAACATACCCATGTCGACATACCCCAACCCCCTATGTCGACATATAACAGTCTGATTTGTTTTTTTTTAATTTTGTAATTAAAATAACTAACTCATGTCTATTCATTTTAAATGCATTTCTGCCTATTTGAACACCTATTTCTTCCAGAAATTTGTAATCTCTTCATTTTTACTTATCTCTATTTGCATCTTTTAATTACTTATCAAAAATGGTCTCCTCTTCTCAAACTCTAAGTGATAATCTTGAAGAAACTCTCAATTCATTCAAGAATATACTTACTTTGATTCTCCATAATCAAAGACACCTAGAACTAAGTCAAATACAGATGATAAAAGAACAAGAGAAGTATTTTGATGCCCTCCATTGGATGATTTCTGCCCTAAAAAAAGATGACCTCAATGTAAATCCTGAAGGAACTTTGATTCAAGGTAATGAAGATTGGAAAGATATTAAAAAGGATCCTATATTTGGAGAAGAATGATAGGTTGAAGTTCCTAGAGATATTTGATCTCCTTATGATTTGAATTGCTTGAATTGTTTGATTTGATTTGATTTTCTTTGATTAAAATTGATTTGGTTTGAATGATATGTATAACATTACACGAAACATAGTATATATTGGGTGTAAACTTTCATATTTATCATGTCTTTATTATTAACTCATGTTATTTTATATATACTCTATCATAATTTGTCATAGGTACTCCTGTATAAGACTAAGGGGGAGTTATATTAGTTTAAGATTAGTTTTTGTTGATGACAAAAGGGGAGAAATATAAAATAGAGTAGTTAGAGCAGTTAGGCTTAGATTAGGGGGGAGTTATTAGTTTTATGGAAAGTTATTGTGAAGAAGAAGTATATTTTATAAACATAGGTTGTCATCATCGAAAATGGAGAGATTGTTAGTCCATAAGATGATGGTTTTGATGATAACAACCTTAGGACATGTTATAAAATATAAATACTAACATTATAGTTTAGATATATATGTATATGCAGGATTTAACCATGCAGGTACCAAGAATGAAGACTGTACAGTACAGAGATTCAAGATTGAAGATATCAAGATTGAAGACTCGTGAGTATCAAGATATCAAGAGTTCAAGATTTCAAAGTACAAGATAAGTATTGAGTCTAGAATTATATTAAAACTTCTTGAAAGCACTTACATCTTTATTCGAAATTTATTCGTGGAATGGAATCCACTTCGATCCTGTTAAAGAGATGGAACCCTAGTGGGATGGAACCCACGACAATATCTAGTGGAACATATAGTGGTCCTATTTTGATATCCACTAACTTTATGAAAATGTTTTTCAAAAATATATCTCTTATTTTAAATGTTTTTAAAAACTTCTTTTCAAAAAGACATCTCTATTTTTTGAAATATTTTAGCCTTAAAATTATGTTTATCATTTTTAATATTTTGATTTCAAAATTGTCCTTGATTTTAAACTATCTCTTGTTTTAAATATTTAGCTTTAAAATATTTATATATACTCAGATTTTTAAATCACTTTATAAATTAATATTATATATTAAAAATTACTTTTATATGTTCAAACTATATTCAAATATATTTACAAAGTTTAGAATTGTTTTAACAAATTATAGAAACCAATTTTAATAAGAAAACCAAAATCACCAATTTTGCCTAGAGCATGTCGACATCCTTCAACCCCCTTGGCGAGATGGTGCCCGTTAAATTCAATATTCAAATTTTCAAAAGAAGTATTTATTCATTGTATCCCTTCATGAATATATATGGTTGTTGATCTTCTATAAATGCCAGTAGTTCTAAACGAATTTTTAATTAGATTTCACTTGTTTTCTCTCCTCTTCATCTTCCTCTTTTATTCTGAAGAATCCAAAACTATATTCTACCAAAATACCAAGTGAATCAAAATTGACTATCTCTTGTTTGATTCTCTGCTCCTCTCTTCATATGATCTCAGTGCTATTCAGAGTTATAGGATCTTTTGTAAAATAAACTGTTGAGTGAAAGGTGCGGTTGAGCCTTGAAATCAATTGAGTGTGATCGTAGCCCTGGAAATCAATTAGGTGATCTTGTAGCCTAGTTAAATCAAGAGAGTTTGCCCTGGACTCGAATACAGGAGGGTGTACCTCATAGCCTTGAAACTTAGGGTGTAATTTGTGAGATTATTTTGTAAAGAAATCCATACAATTATGCGGGACTAGATGTAGGGTAACTCTGAACCAGTATATAATCTTAGTGTGTTCTTTCCTTTACTGCATTTGTTTAGTATTTGCATATGTGTATGATTCTTTGATTATATCTATGTATGTGAATTGCATTTATTGGTAATTAAATCGCGTAAGTTTCAAAAGATTTAGAAAATCCATAAAACACTATTCACCCCCTCTAGTGTTATTCCAGCCTTAAGATCCATAATCCGCATTTCTCACAACAGTGAAACAATTCAATGTCTGAAATTCCACTGCGCAACTCTGATTAATTCTAGACCATTTAACTCTTAAACTTGTTTACTTAATTTTCTCTAATTGTTTTATATAAAAGTAAAATTGTATACTTTAAAATTAATTCATTTCAGTTTAATTCCAAAAATTTCTAAACTCTAAAAGATTTTACTTACTAATTTCCTAAAGTTTTAATGCGACAAAATCCAATTTATCAATTTAAATTTTTTAAATTAATTATGCCCAAAATGATTAACCAAATAATCATTTTATATTCCTATCGCTAGTTAGATAATTAATACAACTACCTACCACACACCCCAGGGGACAGAGCTCTAAGACATCTAGGTCTCGGATCCGTAATATTATATGCAATAATGTTATGACACGGCTTTGATACCAACTGCAACAACCCCGCCGCGATACCCATATTAGCAAATAATATTACAAATAATGTCGTCTGCTAAAATGGAGAATATGGTTTTTTAAGGGTGATCGAATGTGAATATATCTTTACTAACATTGGCACGTCATTTATACCTTTTTACTTAATATCTGAACTGAAATTTGACATGTACAATATTAATACAAAGTAATAGCCACACCGATTTCTCAAAATCAAAAAAATATATCATATAGGCATAAGTCACAGATCACAGCGGAATAATAATCTCATATACATATGCAAATTGCGTGTCTATAAAATAAAACACTAAACTCGCATAATATACGAGTTTTACAATTCTATAATCTCAATTATACATTTTATATATAAGGTCCAAATTCCTAAATGGGATAAACTAAAAGCCCAAATGTTTATCTCCTTGCTAGCATAACCTTTTAAAGGTCAACCTGTCCTGAAACCTGAAAAGTCTCTGCCTGACCCGAGAAAAACAACACCCGATTCAGACTATCTCTAAATATCCAATAGGGTGAGAACAAGATATAACACAAGAAAAAACAACATATAAGTAAAAACAAATGTCCATGAAATAATGGGTCAGGGGAATTAATTTAACTTAGTGTCATCATAAGGCACATAGTTATACATTTAAGTCACAAACACATATTATTCACTAAACACAGAATAACAGAATTAACTTAACATCTATCATAAAACACAAGAACATATATTTATTTAACTAACACCAAACACCAGAATATATATTTATTTCACGAATACAAGATAGTCACAGAATCCAAATATCCAAAATCCAAGAGATCCTAGTCCAAACTTATCATAATGATCGTCCAAAACAATCGCAATGATTGTACTAAAAACGCGTGGAAAACAAACAAAAAATTGGTATCACTCGAACTGATCCGATACCAAGGATCGTACTCAAACCGGGAACACAAATCATATAATGATCTCAAGGATAGTCCATACCGATCAAGGTGATCGTAGAAACCATGACTCGATAAATCTATATTTCTTTGATATTATTATATTATTATTTTCGAAAAAAAATCCAAGAGTAACTTCTTAAGGATCTAGCAGCCATTTGCTGCATACCAAAAGAGAGTAAACTCTAAAGTGCCAAATACTATCACCTTCAGTAATCACTAGAATTTAACCAGTACGTCCCATACCATATGGTGGAATTCAAGTGTTTACTAAAAGCTAGTAAGTATCACTTATTACGGATACCATTGGAAAACCGGAATTACATTTTCTTAAGGATCTAGCAACCACTTGCCGCGCACCAGAAGAGAATACAACTCTAAAGTGTTAATTACTTTATTCGATCACAAGAATCTAACCAAGCATCCCATACTACCCGATGGAATTCATGTATTCGCTAATGAATTAGTAAATTCCACCCAAACGTTTTATTTAGTGAGTTATACCATAATCAATAAAGCGTTATTCGAAAGCATTTAAACCAATCGACAACACTATATCGATTATTAATACTTCTTAAATTATAGAATTAAGGTTCTCAAAACATTTACTTAATTTGTCACTTATTAAAATTTTCCATTATTCCAAATTTTTCCAATTGTATTTATTTTGTGAACTAAGATTTTCCATTTTTTGAAACCATAATGATCTTAAATTTCCATAGAATTGTATTATTCACGAATCTTATTTTTAAAACCATATATTTACATATAATCACTTATTCTCTAAAACCCTGTTTATTACTCTTAGAAATGTCCAAATTTGTGTTCCTGCACCAGTATAAAATAACTTATGTTTGTACTTCAAAACCATGTTTCTAAATCTCATAACATTTTATTTAAGAAATTAAATTTATATTTCAAAAAACATATTTTTAGATCCATAACTATTTATACCAATAATACTTAATATAAATATAAACATTTGATTAAACTCTTTATAAAAGAGATTAGGCCAATTTATAAAACAAGTTTAATATTTATAACTTTAATAAACTCTCCATACCAAATTATTGGTATTTATAACTAAATATTATCTATATAAATAAACGGATATGTTTCTATTTAAGTCCAAAGCTTTGAATCAAATGATTCAAAATCCATAAACACGTTAGAATTCATATAACTAAATATTAGATTATCACAAGATTTTATTTATGAGCTAATACCATATAGTTCTAACTCTTAACTATATACCAAATCAAACTTATAATATAAATTTATTATTGTAAATATATATTTTATATAACCAACTACCAAAATAAATACTCCAACATCTGGGAGCAACATTACAAACACAATAACACTCAAACGGGTTCAAGCAATGGGTTGGGAATGCACCGACCATTTCAACCGCTTCACCAATTACAACTCAGTCACAAGTTTCAGTTTTAAAATGCAATTTCGACCCTTTAAATCACATAATTTTTTACAAAATAAACTTTGTAGCACAAAGTTTAAGCTTTCCAGAACTTTAAATATTATCAAAATCCGATAAGAAATGAGAAAGTTATGCTTAAATTACTAACAATATTTAGCACAGAAATTTGATAGGGCCGAGACTATTACTCTGTTAAAAACCCATTTTTGGCTAAAAATATTTGCAATATGAGAAAGTACTTAACATAAAAGTTCTTCCTTAAGAAACTATATTTCTACTGAAGTAAGATTGAACCCGATTGGATTTATCAATCAAAAGTTATTTCCATTTTACTCTCATGTATTAACTCGGAATTTTTTTATATGCCTATGTTATAACATTAGTTTCAAACTCAATTTCAGCCCATCAAACAGCAAAATTTCAAAATATGAGAAAGTAATTAAAATAAAAGTTCTTCCTTAGGAAATTATCTTTCTACTGAAAAAAGATTATACACAATTGGATTTATCATTTAAAAGTTATGTCCATTTTACTCTCAGGTATTAACTCGGAATTTTTTTATATGCCTGTGTTATAACATTAGTTTCAAACTCAATTTCAACCCATTAAATAGCAAAATTTTGAATTATGATTAAGAGACAACTTGTAACCAATTGAAAGAACTTTATACCATAAAAATATTGAGTCAATTTGGATTATTCTACCATATAATATCGCTATTTTACTGTAGCGATTTTTCCATCAAATTTTCAGCAAACAATAACATTATAATCACACAAGTTTTCAACCAAATAGCAAATGATTCAATCAATAATCATTCAAAAAATTATGCAAAGCAAAAAAAGATTTAGAAATAGGTATGTGAGTGATTAACTCGCCTTTAGTGCATCCTATAGCTTGCAAATCGTTGCCTAGACTTTGCTACACCTTCAACTTCACCAAGATTATTTAAAATCCCAAAAAAAAAAAACCAACCAGCAAACAATTATAATTAAAATGAGGTCAAAATTATACTTTTATGTTTTTAAAAGATAGAGAGAGGGTTTAAACTACTTATTTTTCATT
Organism: Allium cepa; assembly: GCA_030765085.1. Lineage (NCBI taxonomy): Eukaryota > Viridiplantae > Streptophyta > Magnoliopsida > Asparagales > Amaryllidaceae > Allium > Allium cepa. The sequence continues at coordinate 505,248,982 of CM060941.1, read as the reverse complement.
ATGGAACAAAAGCCCTTTGTTTCGATCTTGATTTGGGTTGATTTTGATTTTAGGTTTAGAGAACAAAAGAGGTTTGTTTTTTTCAGATGTTTGAATAGAAGAATGAAGGAGAAAGATAAATACTACACCTTATTTCTCTCCAACATGGGCCCAATAGGTTTTGGGTAAGTATCAATAGCAAGTATTGCTAATTTCTTTACAAAGAAAGTGTTGCTAATTTTGTTTTATGACTAACACAACACCACTACTATAACAATGTTACATAAAATCATAAATTAATTTCTCTATTTATCAAACCAATTAACAACTTAAAAAAATACATTTCACCAAAAATTCCCAATATTAACACTTTACTTCAAACACCAAATTTAAACAATTAGTTCAATAATAATTCAAAAGTAAATTGAAATCTTATCTAATAAATGAAACTCATTTTTTAACTAAATCTAATTAATTATTCTCGACGCTAAATTTAATTTCGAAAACCACAATCATAAATTTATTATCCATAATTAAAATTAATCAATTGGTTAATTGACAACAGGGTTGTTACAGTGGTGGTAGTGAAGATATTTGTATTGATGTTTATTAGAGTTTGTTTGTATTGATGTGCAGTTGTGGTTTGATGCATAGAGGATGTGGTATGTACGCAGCTTGTGATGTGGTTGGGTAATGGAGCAATTGTAAATGTTGGTGGTTGTAAGTTGACAGTCTGCATTGAAGTGTTGTCTGACGTAGGGGGTTGTGACTGAGAGTAACAGTCAGTGGTGGAAGTATGGTCGTGGAGGTGCAGAGATGATGAAAAGGTTTGTAAATGAAGAGATGGTAAGGAGGGTGACAAAAGAAGGGGATGGAAGAGGGATTATTGCTAGAGAAGGCTGGTGACTGTACAGAGTGCGCCGTGTATATTTTTTTGGAAATGTAAACAGAAAAGAAAGAAAGAAAAAGAAAAGGAAAAATATAAATGTAAAAATGTAGATGCAAAATGCAAATGCAAATGTAAATTGATAAAATATTTTTTCTTTTAGAAATTGTTTATGTTTTTTTTATATATAGAAAAGCAAATGCAAAGGAAATAGAACAACAAGCACAGAAACAAAATGCAAGCACAAATCACACAACAAACACTTAACGCAATTTTCTTTTAAAATGCAAATAAACACACAAAATAAAATCAAACAAAAATAATTCAAAGAATAGAAATTAAAATCAAACTAATTCCCCTTCAACGGCGCCAAAAACTTGTTTGACGGCTAAATCTCTATCAGATTAGAAAATAGCCAAACTAAAAATTAATCGCAAGCATATAGCGTATAATTCTAGTATGTAGTGTGTACGGACCGATCCGTAGGGAATTATATTGATTTTAAAATTTCTATTCAATCAAATTAAACTAAAAATTGAAGTTGTGTTTAGTTAAAAATTTCTAAAAACTAGCAAAAAATAAAAGTGGATAAAAATATGCGAAAAGAAGGCAATTTAGAGGTAATTTCCTTCTCATGATCACATAAATCAAAAAAATAAAATTATGACATCTCTTTCGGTCATTAGTGAATTTAGTTGATATGTTTATCATAAATATGGAATATTTGTGCTACTAATTAGCTCAATATAAACCATCAAACTTTAACATATCCACTAAACCACTTGCAAACTCTCATGAAAATGAAATGAACTTGAAAATAAAATCTATTCTAAGCATGACCTATTAATTATTGATTAGAAATATAGACCATTAAATTTTGATTTTAATGTTCACTTCATTACCATAATTATATGTGGATGAAGAGGTAATTTGTCCTTGTGTTTATTTAAGCATAACCTATTTGGTCTCAACAATATAGGCTATCAAATTCAAAGCTAAAACAACCAAAATTTTACCCATTAAAACATTATCAATAAGCACAAAAAGAGATCAAATTAGCAAAATGTTGAATCTACATGATTGAGAGAGTTTCATTACCCCTAAATTGAAAGGGTTTAGCCTCTCATATTTGTTATCATTTCAACAAACGTGGCGTTCAATATGAAACAAAAACAAGAAGAAAATGAGAGCTAAATAAAATAAAAGCTAAGCTACCTGCATAAAAGAAAACTAACTACTAACATGAAAAGAAAAGAGCATGTAAATAAAAAGAGCATGAATTAACATTGCATAAAAATAAATTACATAAAAGAAGAAAATGGCTAAGTAGCCATGAAATAGAAGAAGAGTGTTTATATTTATGTTTGAGCCTAAAAATAATCTAACTAAATAGGAGGCTAAGAGATTAATTACATGAACATATAAGATATTTATACATGTTTTGAAACCCTAATCATATTTTTGGGGACTACCCAAATTTTCCTTGAGGAAGTGTGACCACCAAATTATTATTAGCATGAATTAATCCTCCATTAAGTGTGCATGGAACTTTAATGGCCATTTAGCATATGCATTAGCTCTTAATAGGGGATCATGGTAAGTGAGTAGTGGGGTCCTCCATGTTGCATGAGTTTGAATTATTTCCATCTTCATTCTTTTGTTCCTCTTGTGCATGCATATTTTCCATAAATCCTTCATCATATTTCCATTCAAATTCCTACAAATAACATTAAAATATTCAAGTAATTTTTTTTAAAATTAATATATGCACAAAAATGACTATTGTGCCCCTATAAGAAGATGAATAGATGATGATTTGAAAATAATTGAAATATTGGTTTAAACATGTTAAAATACCCTATGTGCTCATTTGTTTAATTAAATTAGGTTAAATATTGAAGTAAAAATATACACATTTACGTGCACATCAATCTATCCATACTCTTCAAGATAAACCAAGTATCCTCCTCATTATTTCTTACCATTTCTTTTCTCTTGCCCTTCTCCCTTCGTAACCAAACCTTTCTACTCTTCTCTCCCGGACAGATAGACTTTCTTTATGGTGTGTTCACATGAGCCTTGCACACTTAAGTAGGCCAAACACCAATTCTAATATAAGACTCTCAAATTGACGTGTGACCAATAAGCATGATTTAATAGGTAAATCTTTTCAAGAGTTTCATCATAAACTCCAAATCATATCTATATGTTTACAGCTATACACACCTAGTTTTATATACATATAAAAATTTATTTTATTATTTTAAATTAAATATGTATGTGCGCGTTTAATAAAGAAACCTTTAACGGGTCACAACCTAAATAAATTCATTTAATGCTATTTTTATTTTTAAATAACTTATACATATGTATATGTATTAAATAAAGTAGATATATGTATACATGCACACACACATACACACATATGTATGTATGTGTGTGTGTGTGTATATGTATGCATACATGTTAATTACTTCATTTATATATTTCCAACCCGTTATATTAAAAAATAGTTTTTATGTGGATATGTTTATGTATATTCAAATTTAATCATAATAAATATTATATATATACATATTTGCTTATTAAATTATTTATCGTTAATTAAACATATATTAATATATCATATTTATAACTTCAGTGAAATATTTCTAGCATAAAATTATTTATATAAGTTAAATTTTAAATTTTGTATTTTATTCGATATAATAATCACTTAACACAATAAAAAATATTTGAACAAAAGATATTATATTTATAAATATAAGAAAACACACATACATGCACATATACATATACATACATACATACATACATATATATATATATATATATTTATGTATGTATGTATGTATGTTTATTTGACTTGATAAGAATATTTTTAAATATTTTGTATTGATAAAAGTGTATATATATATATATATAATTTTAGTTAGATACATTATATATACATAATGTTTTAAATATAAACTATTTAACGCGCACACACACATATGGCTAAAAATATTATAGATAATGCACACACACATATGTATATGTGTGTGTGTGTTTGTGTATGTGTGTGTGTCTATATATAACACACTATATAAACTATATACACTTATTTTAGTACATATAAACATATGTGTGTGTGTTTCCAAAGCAAGCTGGATTTTATACTAGCAAGTCCACTTTTATAAAAATTGAGAAAGGTGCGACACCTGGTGCCCTAACAACCACAAAATCACACTACAAAACATAAGAAACATGTGACTAGATGGAAATAATACAATAAAAATTGGCTATAATGAAAAAAGATCAGCTAAGTTGTACCCAATATTGTCATTCAAGTCTTCAAAGTCAGAAAGCTTTGTCTTGGAAGAGGAAACTGGCAAAATGGGAATATTTTTGTCACAATGGGATCACCATAAATTTTTGTTGCATCAAGAGAGGAAGAAGCATAGGCAAGAGAAGGTGCAGAAGCAATAAAGGTATCTAGCCTTGATAGGGCATTAGGATCAAGAGAGCTGCACGAGGAGGAAAAGGTGTAATCGCAGTGAGGAAGGAAAATGCGGGATTGCGCACTTAAATTTCCATTGGAGAGTGGTTGGATTATACATAAGAGCTTTAGCAATGGGAGAGACAACCTCACTTTCCGAGTGACGATGACTATAGAGCTGATTGATATTTAATGTCAATATTACCAACTCTTTTCTCAGAAAGGTCAAGAAAAGGTAGCGAGGTAGCAGCCTAAGGAGGGGAATCTCCATAAGACCCCTTGCATATTAAGTCCTATCTCTTCACTCTGCATTCTCATCAAAAAAATTAGCTCTCTAATATGACAAGCCAATCCTTCTAAACCTTCCAAGGACTAAAGAGACGAAGGAATGCTCAAAAGTTTAGCCTAATCAGGAATCGATTAGGCATGTTCTCTAGCAAAATTGACAGATGGACCCAGTTTAGCAATGATACAAAATTTCCCATTAATTACACTAAAGTCTACCTCTAATATCATATGCCTTTCATCCGAGCATGAAAAATCAAAGAAATACATATCTTTAGCAAATCACTTTCAAAGCCCACTCAATATTTCATTCATTCCTTAGATAATTTCTAACTATTGAATATTTGTGGTCATTATCTAGGAAAAAACTAGCAAAAATCTCCTTACAAAAGGAAACATCCGCATCAACAACAACCTATGGAGGCAAAAGCAAATCATCGCAATTCTCAACAAAATCAAAATGTTTAAAAACATACCTCCTCGCATTGCAGGGTTTTGTCGAGAAAAGTGATTTCCATAAGGTTAGCTTATGTGTTGAGTATTGTTTAGCAGAGGGTGCAAAATGTGAAATCGTCTTTGGGGGAAAAGTTATGGGGAGAGGCACAACAAAATATCCAATATTCGTGAAACATCAGAAAAATCGCAAGGTGGAGAATTAGGGACATGAACTACCATATAAGGGTTTTCAGCACCTATAATTAGCTTAGGCTTGCAAGCATCAAAAACATATTGTTGCACAGCGAGAATGGAAAAAGTCTATGGAGTGGAAGAAGACGATGCAATTGAGCTATTGGTGATAGAGTTAGGGGTATGTCCTAGGTTCTATAATCTTTTATAAATTAATTCTCTGCAATCAATTCTCATTTGTGGTATTTTTTGTTATATATTTGTTATAATGTGTTGTAAATAATTAAAATATAATATATAGAAAATTCATATATGTTGTGTTTGTGATAGTAATTAAAAATAGTTAAAATCATGAGTATTGTATCACAATATAATAAACACATCATTTTTGATGTCTCGTCAAGGTGCATTGAGATTGGATATCGATATATCCGTTGAGACTAGAGTACGTGACACTCTCCAAATATTGGACAGTGTATTAGTCATAACTACTAGGGGTAGCTAGGAGTTATGTACTGATAGTTATCGGATAACTATTGAACGACTCACTTGATAGTTTTCTGTTGGTTAATATAACTAAGGTCAAACAGAAAATATCGATATGATTAATTTACATAGTTCTCTTAACTTGGAAATGTTTTCGATCTTCAGTATGAAATCTCCACTCGATTGGGCCGAGTGGAAGTATTGAAAATGAAACACTATTCAAAAGAGAATTCGTCTCCTTAGTTATATGGGATTAGTATCACGGTTGACTCAAGTGAACTCAAAGTCAAAGTATCTGGTCAGGGTAATTCGGTTAACAATAATTGTTATAATTGAACCAAGGAGTTTATGTTTGGATTATAGTGTTGAATATGGATGGTAATGGAATTTGGCGATTACCAATTACCATAAGTCCAAAGTGATGTAGTTTTGACGAAGAGAATTGGTGTAAATACAAGTCATAACCGGGTAACGCTTAGCAAAATAAAATTGGACTTACCGAAACCAAGTAAGTGATAAATTTGACCAAAATGTCATAGTACCCTATAAGTGACGTGTGAACGTTAACATTCGAATAGTTTGATATTAATCGCTGACCAAATTTACACCTAACCGGTCACACAGCTGAAACGATAAATACTTCTTTGAACGAATGATTTAATTAATTTGTAATTGTTATAAATTACTTACATTAGTATTTGTGCAATATTAGTATAAAAAATTATTTTTATTTGATAAAAAAATTGTTAAATGTATTTATGACAATCATAAATATACTAATCGATATACGATATTGATAAGCATTTAAATTAGATTTAAATACAAAATATTTTTTCAGGCTATGAATGGGTTTAAAACCCATAAAGGGGATAGTTTGTTTGGCTCTAATAAGGGTTGTAGGCAGCCATATGATGGTGCTAGAGTGGTTTCGAGATGGAGGGCTAAGATATAAGAGAATTGGTAAGAGATGATGTTGTATCTTGATCTTTATGTATATCTAAATTCACCTCTATGTAAGCATCTCTACCCATACTTGTTTTAAGACATTGGGGCCTCCATAATCCTCTACAATCGTCTGAGCTCTCCCTCTCCATCTAGTATGACCCAGATTTTATGACCAGCCAAAATCACCGAAAACCTATCAGTTCTAAAACTACGAATAAAAACTACCAACTTAATACATAATATTTGACAAATATTCAACATTGTTAAATATATGATAAAAATTTCAATTGTACAAGTTATCAGAGTAATCAATTTAATCTACTAGTGTGCTTTAATACAAACCTAAAATCAAATACCACATATAATTGTAAATCTACCTCTACGCAAATCTGATGAGAAACATCAATATCCTTACACGCAAACTCAATAAACAATGTAAATATGGAATAAAGTAGTAAGCAGGAAAGATACAACAAGATAAATAGAAACCAATTAACAGAAAAATATTATGTTATTACTGGAGTTGCATCATTGTCACTTGTGACTGCCTACGTACCCTTATCTATTTGGGTACCTAATTAAATAACAAGATCAAACAAACGTAGTTCTTCTTTGGAAAATAGGACTCATGGAGCATATGATGCAATAGACAATATGCAATTTTCAAAACTACCCATTTAGGCTTAATCTTCAAAATTATATTTTCAAAATCTAATTAACTTTATTATTTCAAAAATAATTCTTTTCGAAAATAATCTCTTCGAACCAAACTCTCGGTTTTAATTTCAAATTCTATGAAATAATAATACAATATACATCTTTTGTATCAAACTATCCATTACTTCGGGATCTTAAACAAACCACTTTTGAAATATTTATTTTGAAATCCCAAAATATTACTGTAAAAGAATCTCAAAATATATGTAACCTAATCGGGAGGTTTCTCTCAATAACAAGGCAACCGGGTCGCAGCCTTCATACAGTCGATAAATAAGTACAACCCTCTATCTAAGAGCCGGCTATACTAAAACATATGCCACTTTTTAGTTATGGGTTACCCGAACCATCGGTATCATAACAAATCATTTTATATCCCAAAGAAACAAATCATTTCGCACTAATATTCGAAAATACTTTCAAATCCTAGTGTTATCTTTACAAATTTCAAAACCGTTTTAAATATTGGGTTTTCTATCCTCGAAATTCTCTTCTTTATAAAATACTTTTTTAAAACCACTCTTTATATAAACCACTTTTATACAAAATCACTTCAAAGTATTTATTCTCAAAAATCTCTTTTTTTTTAAAGGAAAACATTTCATGGAATTTCCACTTGGAAACCAATTTCAAAAACAATACATTAAATTGAAGTGAACCAAATATTACCGCTAAACACCTTATAGTCAAATAGTGAATTAAATCACAAGGTGTTAGCCTATAATTATTTTCTACCCAGCCCGTGTAGATGGATAATTAATTACTCATAAAACTGGTTGAGAAAAATCAAGAATCAATGAGTAATAATCAGTGCTCATAAACTGGCCGAGCGCAATCCAACCAACCAAACAATCAACCAACAACAATAATAAATAGCAACACATTACTTATTAAATAATTAACAGTCAATATCAAACAGATCAATTATCAAAAAATAATAAATCTACACAGTTTATAATAATAGAAAGAGGATTTGTCCTGCAAATAAAATGTCACAAATATTTTATCAGCATTTTATACTTCTCTAAACGTGTCAATAAACTACACTAGTGTGCTTTATTTGTTGGTATGAACCTGACGTCAAAGATCGCCGGTTAAACGGAATCTGTATGGATGAGATAAACCATTTTAAAGTTAACACTTTTTAATTTCTAAATCCAAAACAACTAAATTAATTCATTAAATTTTACCCAACCTTACACATGCAAAAGCTCAACAACCCAACACTTTTTAGAGTTTAAACTTATTAAACTACTTAAACTAATTTAAACTTACTAAATGAATTAACTAATAACTTTAACTAAAACAAAATTAAAATTAAATAATATTCTTGCTCAACATGAGTAAGCCCAAGCCCATTTACCATAAACCAAACCCTTGCACAAAACTGTTGTAGCCCATCTTCCTATTTGAGCAAACTGACTAACTAAAATTAATTAAACTAATTATTTAACTAAATTCTCATAACCCAACATTCACGTGCAAGCATGCTTAGCTAACAGCTCACGCATGCACTGTACTCAACCCGCATGCAACCATGATAACCCAAATCCAACCTTTTATTAACAAATTACAATAACTAGTCTATTAAAATTCGTAACCCAAACCCAAACAAAGCCACGGCCCTACTTCGCAAATCTACACCCATCATCTTTAACCCATACCACCTGCACATTTCGCCATGAATGTCCATTCCATCCCACTTCATTCTCCTACTTGCTTACAACCTCCTCCTTCCTTTTCCCCATAACCCGCAACACAACCATACATACTTGCACATAAATCACACACCCACTTACATACCCACCTAAGCATTCACTCAAAAAAGAAAGTAATAGCAACACACATATTTTTCCCAAAAGAAAAACATGCGTATGTTCATTTTCATGAAAATGGAAATGTAAAAAAAAAAAATGAGTCCATCTTCGGGTTACTGTGTTGTTGTTTTGTAGAGAGAAAGGTGAAAATGTATATGTTTCCATCCCCTTGTCCATGCGTGAGTGTCCCCCTTCCGCTGTAAATGTGTTCATACACACACAATTTGATAAATAGCTAAAAAAAAGTAGACAAGTGCATGTGGAAGGAGCAAGTGAAATGGAAACAAGGTAGACAAAATTTTGTCTGTGATGTGTTGTTTAATTTAGATAAAAAGTTCGTGTTACCCCACTTTCAACATCTCATTCGCGTATGAGCCGCGAATGACGAAAATAAAAACACAATCGCGCATAACAATATAAGACGATCATAAAACAACAATAAAATCGATAAGTTAACTTATTATGCGAATTGTCAAAAGTACAGACGTTTACCGCAAAAACATCAAACAAAAATTTAATTATTTTTCAAATTAAAAATTATGAAAAATTCTATAAATTAAATTCAAAATACGTCATTAAAAACCATATCTTAATTTGAAATATAGATTTTATTATAATTTCAATTCAAATCCGAGTATTTAGACAATTAAATATTCAATTCAAAAATACGGGTCATTACATTCTTCATTTCTTAAAAGAATTTCGTCTCCGAAGTTGCAAGGATGAAAAATTATAACTAAAACCAAACAATTAATAAAAGTTGTGCACACCAAAAATCATACCATCCATAACCACGGTTGGAGGTACGGTGTCATATCCTATCCATTTTTGTTTATCAAATTAAGGTAGTTACAATTTAAAATTCCTGGATTGATTTACTAACTCTAGTTGAATTTTACTTAGGCACCTACTGGTACCACTGTGACGACCCAGATTTTCGGACCAGTCAAAATCGCCAAAAACCCATCCGTTCTGAAACTACGAATGAAAACTACCAACTTAATACATAATATTTGATAAATATTCAACACTATTAAATGTATAGGATATAATTTCAATCGTACAACTTACCAGAATAATTAATTTAATCTACTAGTATGCTTTAATGCAAACCCAAAGTCAAATACTACAAATAACTGTAAATCTACCGCTATGCAACTTTGATGAGAAACAACAATATCCTTATCTGCGAACTCAACAAACAATGCAAATGCTGAATAAAATAGTAAGCAAGAAAGATACAACAACACAAGACAAACAATACAAACATATAATTTTTTTATTTAATATACTTTATAAATTATTTAACTATATTTATATATTTATAGTTGTGTATATAATGTTAATGGTTTATACGTATGGTTATATATATATATATATTTATATTTATACAAAATTATTTAAATAAAATATAGTTTATTTACACACACATATATTTTTAATAATATACATATAAGAAAAGTATACAAACATAATTTGATAATATATTTGTATATTGGATGAGCTAACGTGTCCGTTGCGATGTAAATCCAAACATTTATATAGAGACATGTTATACCTTACACGGATTGATATTTTACACATACGCACGCACACAGATATATATATATATATATATATATATATATATATATATATATATGTATGTATGTATGTATGTATGTATGTATGTATGTATATGCATATATATGTGTATATATATGTATGTATGATACATACATACATACATACATACATACATACATACATACATATATATATATATAACATAACATAAATTAGATAATACTATATCATTTTATAAATTTAATAAAATAAATATTTTATTTAAAAGAAATTTAGAAATGTTCTAAATAAATTAGACTTCATAGGCCCAATAAAGAACCAAAATGGTAATAAAATTTGAAATTCACTCATCACTTCCATTGTAGGCTGACACGGTTCTAACATTGGTATCAAAGCTCCATAACCTATGCATTCTAAACTAGCCATGTTAGAGTTAACTGTTAAGCTCATAGGCCAGATAGTATAACGTCTAGAAAGGTAGTGTCTAAGATTGGTGTGACGACCCACATTCCGAAAGGATCAAATCAATAATAATCCACACATGTCCAATCCAAACAATCTGGAACATAGGTAATCATTGGGGTTAATTTAGAAAAATAAAAACAGAAGAAAGAAAACAAACAAAAAATCTCGCAATAGAGCGATAAAATATTTAATCAAATAAACAGTTCATGAAGCTGTTTATACGATACATTTGGTTATAATCTATACAACATATATCAGAGCTATATATACATCAGGAATGAATAGAGTAATGCAGTAGACAATATGATGTAGAAGTAATAATAGTAATAGTATACCAAATCTTCATCTTCGTCCTCCAGAGTAAATCTTCGATAAGCTGAAAAACTCAGGACTGGCCCGAGCGTGATGAGAAGACAAAATATTCGAGTCAGGACTAAAATATTATTATGTAAGTCAAATCGATATCGCATATAACATGAGTGTAATAGCGTTAGAGATGTTTATGGAATTTCACATCTCCTATCTAGTGTATAAAGTGTGCGCAATAACTCAAGAGATGTTGCGGGATTTTTCAACTCTTAAAGATCCATCAAAATATTTATATGTAGTAGTATACACTACATATATAATGTCTAATCGATAAAATAAATATTTTTCTTAGCGTTAAGGCTTTACATTAATCCCCCTTAACGTGTTTTTAAGCATTGTCGTACAATTTTCATATAAAACACCAGTTAAATGGTCGATGGATAGGGACGCGCCACGATACAACAATACTAAACCAAAATCGTATGTGTCTCATACATGGATAAAAGTATGACAAGGCATGTTAGGTAATGCCCAAAGTAGGATACTACCGGTTTACCCTTCACGACTGGTGGTAACGCATCATAGCTATGATCGTCCACCATATCCAACACTCTCATAATTCGGAGGGTGTGCACCAATCAATCACAATGTAAATGATGGTAATACGAAGAAGTGCATCCGCTAAAGGTAGCTAGCCCACTTCACCGGTACGGCTCCTGTTTTAGTCATTTCAAATTGGCACAAGTGCTAGGCTAATCCATCATCGTTCTCTTTCTTCAAACCATCAAATGACGCCAAATCCAACCACTTCATTCTAGAGTCTCATCCGCGTACATAGTTGTTGGAGTGGTTCCGATATCGACAGAGCCTATGCCCATATCCGACTCCGGTCTCTTTAACAAGCAAACGTCGTTTTACACACCGGTTTGTACTTTTACATTTCGAAAACCGTTCATACTTGATATCAAAATATCATATTCATTTCAAGCAAAATGCATTTCGAAATCATCATATTTACTCAAATATACCATTTCACTTCGAAAGTCATTTTCGTCTTAGTATCTCGATTTCAATTCCAAAATTGTTTCAAATTTCAATTTGCATTATAACTTTATTTAACTCAATTCGTATTTAAATCCATGATTTAAAAATAACATTCCACGCTTAGCCAGATTAAATTTTTGAAAAATATTTTGAATAGTATTAAAATAGTTTAAATAATTAAAATAGTTAAAAACGGTTTAAATGGTTAAAATAGTTTAAATGGTTAAAATAATTTAAATGGTTAAAATAGTTAAAATATTTTAAATGGCTAAAATAGTTTAATATAGAATAGTTTAAGTGTTAAAATGGTTTATATAATAAAAAAATTTGGAAAATCAAAATAATTTGTATATTTAAAGAATATAGATTTTAAAAAAATTATACTATAATTTATCTGAAAATAGTTTCAAAGTCAAACCAATTCAATTCCAACTTCCTAATTCAAATCAATTCCAATTTCCATTCAATCAATTCAATTTCGATTTCAACTCAAATCAATTTCAACTTCGGTTCCTAATAATTCAATTTCGATTTCAGCTCTAATTAATTTCAATTCAACTCTAATTTGAAACCATTTCAATTCAATTCTTAATTTTAAACCATTTCGGTTTACATTAATTCCAAGTTCAATTCCTAAAATATCGATTTAAAACACTTAATCAAATTTACCTTCAATATTTAATTTAAAATCCAAATTTTAAATATAATTCAATTCCGAGCTCAGTTTCAAAATATCATTTTATCACTTTTGTTTAGCAGTATTCAAAGATCGAATAAAAATCCAATCTTTTAAAAACAAATCAATTTATGAAATTCAATCATGTTTCGATTATAACATCAAATCTCAACTTTGATTATTTAAACAATTTCGATTACCAAATTTAAATTTCAAAATTCAGGGCTCAAGTTCGAAAATAATTTGATTTCTATAAATTGATTTTTTATTTCTTTTAAATCAAAACCATTTATATAATTTCAAATCAAATTTTTTTGAATCGTTCAATTTAACCAATCCGGTGTCCGTACATAATTTTCTATCATATGGCCAAGTGATCGGTTATTTCAATTTAATTCAGAGATAGAATATATCATTTTAACCCAAATCATGGTGTCATAGATATATATCATTTCAATCTATTTCTTAATTTATTCGAAATAATTCAATTTACAGTTTATATATTGTAAATGATAAACAGGGTGATAATAGGATATATCAGAATAAATAAACATCCAAATCATCCAAAATATCAACCAATAGCATCCATCGCAATCAATCATCCAAAAAGTCAATATAATTCAAAACAATTTCATTGTTATTAATATCTGGTGTTTTACTGGCTATTCAATTCCAACATCAAATTTAACTCTCAATTCTAATTCTTAACAGTTAATTCAAATGACCATATAGAGGGTAATTTATCAAACAACAATTAATAAATTTCGTACCACTTTATAATTTCACATTTAACTAGTATAAAAATATTCTAGTATGTTGTGGGCGTTATAAACACTCACTTTGAGGTTTCAATTTTGAGTCAAATCGAACGATGTTCGATTTAGACTAAAATTTTAACTAGCTCCAAACAAATCCAAATTAGTTCTAGGGCGTAGTGGTCCTCGACATGTTTTCATCACCGCTTGTTTCGTCCAATTCCGACCTCGTACGTAGGAGTTGTACAATTTTTAACTCATCGCTAAATATAAATTAAATAAATCACTAACTTAACCTTTTTTTTCTAAACCCATACTAATATCACTAAAGCCCGGCCCACCATGACCTTCTTCCCTAAACTCCACTCTCACACCTACACACATGAAGAACCCACGGCCTCGACTTGCACGTGCACGTGTAAGAACTATCAGAGCTACCATTGACTATCACGAGCTCACCAGCACACCGCCCTCCTTCCTCTCATCTCGGCTGAACCAAAATTCATATGTCAGCATCACCGAGGCTAAATGTGACACTAGATCCTCCCCCTTCGTATATGACATCGCAACTCCAAACCATGACCGAGATTCACTATATCGAGGCCCTAGGTGCGGTTTTCGAAGATAATTCCAAATCCAATCTATATTTGGTGAATCGATGAGTCAATTTCCTATAAACTGTAACCCTAGGTTTTTTGTCAAACATTGTAAAACTTTCATGTCCCTAAAACATTAGCCGCACCATATAAATTTGATATCAGATTGAAGAGAACGATGAAATAGGAATTTAGGAATTTGTTTCATGATTTTTAAGTGTGTATATCGTGAGAAAATATTTTTTGAAGTTTGATTTTTATTTTTCTTCTAACTGATGCTCGACCGTGCTTTTTTTATAAAAGGAAAAAAAAAATGCCTTATGTGTTTGAATGGGTCAAACGTACAGCGAAAAGATATAATAACAGCTGAAAGGAAGTTTGACTAATTAATATACTAATTTAATTTCAAAATGTCTCATTTACGTAACTTAAAATCTCGAACCCCTATCGAGGTGTCCCGCTAGGCTTTATAATGTTTTACCCCTATTCCAAACGCAATGAAAAAGGATTTGAGTCCTAATTCAATCGTAGAAGATAGCTTTTTGGACTCAATTATTATATTGAACTTTTGATATAAATTCAACCCGTTCATATCTTGTAAGACCAAACGATAAATCCAAACACTATGAAAATTTAAAATTCGATAATAATACACTATTACTAATCCAATGGAACCGGTTTCGTCGAATTCTGAGATCGTGCCCCGAATCGGTATTTTTATATGTCAATTAAAATGTAATATTTTAAATTTCTAATTATTCACTTTTAAATTCAATTTTAAATGTTAATAATCTTCATCGTTATTTGAATAAAATTTACATCAACTTTCGATATCATTTTTAATCATATGAAACTCAGAATTCAGTTATTTAAATAATTGCAATATTAAATTTAAACAATTTTGATTATTCAATAAATCGCTATCTTTTGAAATATAAGTTAATGAACTTATAAGATTTAACTTTTCAAAATGAATTCAAATTATAGAACAACTATTAGATTTTTCAGTCATTCAATTCCGGTTATTCAATTTCACTATTGATTTTAAATATGGTCAGTACATAGAATTTATTTTAATACTCATTATTATAGAATCTTCAAAATTAAATATTTCAAAATTTTATTCAAGTTCGTATCCAATAACATACATTCAGAATCATTACATTTTTATTTTTAACCATTTTTATTTAATAATTACATTAAATTTAATAATTTAAAATAGCTAAAAAAATGAGTTGTTACAATTGGATTTGGGCAATCAAGTACTCTTCCCAACCTAGCTACCAACCTAGTTCGAACAAATATGTGAGCCCAAAGGTTGCCCCTAATAGAAAAGGCCTAATTTCAGTTTGACCTTGGGCTAATTTTGAAAATTGTTTGAATATTTAAAAATATAAGATTTTAAGTTTAATATTTAAATTTGGAATAAAATATATATGCATATTATAAAAGTAATAATATAATAAGGTTTTTCAATAATATATATTAGTTTTGGAATTTTAAAAAATTATTAAAAAGATTAATAAAATAAATAAATTAAATAAGTTATCTAATTAATAAATGTATACACATATTATATATTATAATATATGTTATGTTGTTTTAAAATATTCAAAATAACATAAGTATGCATGTACTTATAAGAAATAAATTTGAAATTAAAATTATTTAATTAAATAAATTATAAGGTTAACTAATTAAATAATATACACGTGTATATGATATATGTGTTATACCATAGAGGTTATATCCTGTGTAGTTAATATCGGATAATATCACTAATATATCACCGATGTATCTAATATCGCCCACAAGCCGATATTTAAAAAAAATATTATAACGACCTAGTATTTTGAACCATTCGTTTCCGCACATGTCAGGCTTGAATTGCTCAAAACAACAGATTGTTAATTTTTATTTAGCAAAACTCAACATATAACGTAAATAAATCAATCACAGACACAGAGTAATATAACAATAAGCAACGGAAAAGATAAATAGTAGTTCATGAAGTTACCATATAAACAACAGTGTTTTAATAAAAATACCATAGAATATCTCAAATACAATGTAGTCTCGAATATAGACAGATGAAAAGTCTGAACAAAACAACTGGATAACTGAAAGCTGAATAGATATAGATGGTTCTCCAAGTGAAGCTCCAACTCCAAGGGTGAGTTTCAAATGCTGTGTCACTCAGTCTGACCTGAGCGTAAAGAAAAACACAAAACACTCGAGTCAGTATTAACATTCTTATATATTAATAAATTCAACTCAAGTGAAATGTCAAATGAAATACAAGTAACTTAAAGGATGTTTGGGATTTACATCCTTTAAGGATCCGTGGAACTATCTACTATGTAGTATATACACTATTATAATATGTTTGTAGCAAAGTAAACTATTAAATTAGCGTTAAGGCATTATCCATATCTCCCTTAACATATTTTATATATTCTCGTAGTCTATACAATGTCGTATGCTCCTCCGTAAACTAGAGGTTTACCCAAAGGACACCATATGGAATAAAACAAACTCGTAGAAGGCGCAATAGGGCATGCGATAAGGCATTCAAGGCAATGCCAGGGTAGATATACTGTTTGTGGATCTGTACTGGTGGTAACGCATAGCAGCTACTACCGCCCACCTCGTGACACCCTCCTAAATCAAAGGTGCACCCATTCATATCGCAAAGTAATAGAATGGTATCGAACAAGTGTGCCCGATAGAAGGAATAACCTCACTTGTCCCGTCGTGGCCCCTATTTTAGCCGCATCAAGTTGACTCACGGGAGTCAGGGCTACGTAAATACCATATAGAATCGTCACCAAACCATCCTACTTCATTCTGGAATCTCCACTACGTACATAATTGATAAAGTGGTTTTTGGTATTGACACAGAGTATGACAATATCCGATTTCGGTCTCTTTAACAACCAAACGTTTATTTCACACCGTGGTCCTTTAATTTCAAATAGTTTATACTTCATATCAAAATATCATATTCTTTTCAAAACCATATCAAATTCGATATCATTATTCACTTTAAATAATATTCATTTTCAAAATAACATTTTCAAAGATTGAAACACTTTCGAAATCATAACAATTTTGAAATCATAACACTTTTGAAATCATAACACTTTGAAATATAACACTTTGAAATCATAGCACTTCTATAATCATAACAGTTTCCACCCAAGCAGTTTAGATGTTGAAAATAGTACATATATTAAAATAGTTATAAATTAAATAGTTTTTATATATATTAAAAAATACTTTATAAGATAAAAATAGTTTCCTCTAATTTCACAAATCGGTTCAAATAATCTTAAATTACAAAAATTCAATTCAAATCAATTCCAGTTTAACCATCTCAATTTAAAGTTCAAAAATTCAAGTTTAAATATTCAAACATTTACAATATAAATTTCGTTTAAATTTCAACATTTTAACTTTAATTTTTACTCAAATTGGAAAATATTCCCTTAACTATTTTAATAACAATTTATTTAAATCCCAATTTATATATTTAATTCAACATTAAATATTCAATCTCCATTTTATTTAAAATTGAGAATATTTATTTAATCACTTTTTATCAAATCATGTTATAAATCATATTTTTCCCAAGACCTTAAAATCAATAAATTCAAATAAATTCTTATTTAAATTCAATTTTTAACCAATTTAAACTCCAAGTCAACATTAGTTTATCTTCCTAACCTTTATTATTAAAGTTATAAAATCTATTTTTAAAATATTAATATAAATTTAAGTAAATACTTAAACATACTATATACTAAATTAAATTAATTTTTTATTTAATAAAATCATATTATTAAATATAAATTTTATATTAAATATTATTTTTATATATTTTAAAATGGTAGAATTATAAGTAAAATCTTAAAAATTATATTTTCAAAACTAACTTATAAATTTAAAATTTCCAAAATGTATAAATTTAAAAATCTAAAATTTAGACACATATAAAAATAACATTTAATATATTATATTCTAAAAATCAATATTTAATCAAAACCATATATTTACTTTCAAAACGTTGCAAATCATTTTCAAAATATAGACCAGCGGTGTCCGTATATAACTCTCTATCCTGTGGTCAAGTGATACAAATATTTACCATTTCAATCCACAATTTAAATATCTATGGGTATATATCACTTCAACCTTAATCCTAAAATTTAAAATTAATGAAAATCACCTGGGTTTATCATTTCAAACCATAACGATTTTCCCCTATTCTACAAAATCCTTCGGGTATGTATCATTTCAACCCATAAGGAATTCTAATAAGCAGGGAACTTGTAGAGTGGCAACAAATATGATAAAATTTAACATATTAATAACAGGTATATATCATCAGTGATAAATTAAATCAAATATATACAACATGATATGGTGTCATATATCACAGGTGAACAACTTACAGATAATGGCATATTATATTTAACTATAATTTTTTTTGACAATTCAAATTTAGCGGCATATTTCAATTGTCGTTTCAAGTGAAATCAAATTTACCAACTATAAGAATGTTAATCGTGAGTGATCACTCATCTTTCGAGGCTAGAAAAATCATAAGATGACACAGACATGCACGTGGATAAGCAACAAATCAAAGTAACCAACTGCTGTGATCAATTCTAGATAGCGGCGAACCAAAAGAAAAGCACAATGAACACGAATTCGATGAACAAAGCAGGCATGACTGACTAAAATTGATGAAACAAAATATAATTTAAGATTTTTATAACGTATCATATATATGGAATTATTACAAAATTGATAACATAAATTCAAATAGATATTTAACGTATTGTTTATATATAAAATTGTTACGAACTCTAATTTAAAATAATAGTATAAATTTAAATAAATACCATTCTTTCCAAAGGCAATATATATACTCCTTTATACGCATTATATAAAAACAAGATAACTTATATATATATATATATATATAGCTCAAATTATTATTTAACATATTGTATACATACTTTAAACAAAATAGTATTGCATACATACTAGTAAAACTTATATATTATAACAAACAAATCCTAAAATCATATATAACTTATATATATAATAGACAGGTCATATATAAACTTATACCTTATAAAACAAACAACTTCATACTTACAACTATAAACAGGCATACTATAACTTATATAACTAACATATTTTATAATTTATATAAACTAACATTCATACACTAACATATTACAACTAACAAATTATAAAATTAACGTATTATATATATACCCATTATATTATAAAATCAATACAAACTACTTTATTACAGTATATAAATAAACCCAAACAAAGCATGTATAAAATAACTAATATATACGAACAACTTGCATATATAAACAACAAGTATTGAATAAACTCATATATATATATATATATATATAGACGAATTATTTACAACCCTTGTGTATGTACAAAAAAAAATCTACAGATTGTATGTAACTTGTATGGACTCATTTCTTATTTTATATAAAAGAAAGAAACAGCAGCCTCAACTTTATAATGAAATATGTGTATGTATAACCTGTATGAAATAAAAAATTAAAATATCAAGTATAAATTACATATAGCAAAACATGCTAACCAAGCAAAATGGAAACAAGGGCTGGAATGGATGATTTGGTTGCAGGCTTTATATTAGACATACATATATATACTAGCTTGAATATAAACTTGACTATATACCTTAGCTTCGTATAAAGAGGAGAAGGCTAGAGAATGTCTCGGTTGGAGGAAGGCAAAAAAGGTGGTTGTGAGCAAAGTCGATGCTGAGGTTGTATTGCAAGTGCGGGGCAAGGTGGGGTAGAGGCGGCATGGGCTACAAGGTGAAGGGAAAGGAGGGGTCTCGACGGTGGAGGAGTAAACATAGGTGGATGGCTCGGGTTTGTGTGTAGTGAAGTGGTGGCTGAGTTGTTCGCCTGCACGTGGATACTGGATGGCGGAGGGAGGTTGGATCTGACAGTGGGTGGGAGGTGGCTTTTGAATCAAGGCTGTTATGGGTGAGGAGCTGTACACGGCGATGGGCGGCTTTGGTGTTCGGGTCGCTGTAGGAGAAGGTGAGGGTGGCGGAGAAAGAATGGTCGAGCGTGATATGAGAGGTTGCATGGTAACGACGAAAGTGAATGGGTATGGAGACTTATGGAGACGAGGGTGAAGGAGAAGAATAGTGGGTTCTCATAAGAAATGCAAATATATATATATATATATATATTCCTATCAAAAGAATAAACAGGTTAAAAGTGAACGAACCAAGAAAATAGAACAAAACGGTGGGATAAATAAGAGTTAAAAGCTGTTTATAAGGGATATAAAAAGACAGATGATTATTGGTACCACGGTGGATATATGAAGGGACACAAAAAACCAAAAGGTTCAAATGCAAAACCGATATGATAAATTATTTTGCCGAATTCGTCGTTTACCGGACAACGAAATGCACAGATGACTATAATACGAATATCAACACGATGAGGCGATCAAACTGTACACAGATATCATTGATATGACCATCCTATCAAAAGTTGAAATTTCGCTGCTAAACTGCTGCAAGTTCGTCGAAAATAAGATAAATGGGGCTAGAGAAGTTCAAATTTAGCGAAACGAAATATGACATCTCACTCAGAAAATGGTTTACATATTTATTATATGGAACATTCAAATTTCAATAATATTTTATTTTCATCTAATTTCAACTGATTTGAATTGAAATTGAAATTACAAAACAAAACTAACTTCCATATTTTTTGATGAAAATCTAACGTTTACTACGTTGAGATCGACACATCACAAATATCAAATTTCCATTATTAAATCTAATTGTTAAATTTTCAAAAAAATTCAGTTAATTACGTTATAAAACCGTTAAAATTTATGGGCCGTTACAAACATCACTTAAAATATCGTTGCCCATTTATCGTCTGATATTTGCCGATTTATCGCTTTGATATTTAGTGTAAAATACTCAATATGCTTTTAAGAATGTCATTTATTATTATATGTGTTTGTAAAAATATGTTTATAAATAATTATCTTCACATTCTCAATATTTTTTTTCTATATATATTGAACGACAATTTGTAGACCATATTAGAAATCCCGATGAACTAATTATTTAGTTTTAACCATATAGTTTTAGGCTTCATCGTTGGTCTTTTAATAAATAAAACTCTACTTATTCCATTTTTTTATATATATATTATTTTCCTTAAATAATTATCACTAAAGACAAGATCGTGAGAAAGCCACTTCTCTTTTTAGTTATTTTTTGTTCACCGTTTTCAATTGATAAGTTGGCTAATGAAAATTCATTTTTAAGTTATTATCAAGCACCCAGAACTAAAGTTGAAGAGTAGTAAAATTATATATTTGACATATCGATAAGGAACAAACTAAAGTAGTAATTGGTAATAAATCAACATATCTTATTCGATAAATTAAGCGAAAATGAAGATGACGAAACTATCAATATGGAAAATTTGGGAATGTAACATGGATGATTAAATGACTGAAAATATAATGAATACAATATAAAAACGAAGAAAATAATAAAGATGTATATTATATGAATTTCTCGGTTTTTACGAGCCTGTATTATTATTTATATTAAATAAAATATCTCAGTAAATAGATTATATTCTATTAACTATATGAAATCAATCTTTGATAGTAATTTAGAATTATTTATCCAAATATTTTGATAATTAACAGCTATATAACATTTTAACATAGTATAAATTTTTTATAACATGTTCTATTCATGTACGATATTTTATTAATATTATTCGATATTATCATGATATTTTAAAATATCTCATATCGATACTTGACTGATACGTACTCGATATCGACATTGACTACTTAAATTATAGTAGGTAATAAATATTAAATATAAATGTTATATTAAGTTAATATAAAATTAATTAAAATGTTAATTAATTAAATAAGATTTAATTAATATAATATTATGCATAAGACTATTATATAAGTATTATAAAATATAAAAATTATGTAATAATAAAACTTATATAATATGAATGTATAAACTAAAGGTGGATCATTAAAGAAACCCAAATAGATTTGAGGAATAAATACATACGTAAGTGTATGTATATGTGATTTTCGATGTGCCCGACACTTGAATAACGAGAGTAATTCATAAGAATTATATAATTCCATAAGTTGATAACACTCAATAATATATATATATATATATATATATATATATATATTAAAGATTATGAATCTTCAATATAATGTTATCCTCTACCATATATATATATTAATAAATTATTTACATATTCCTTAGTTGTTGAGAAAACTCAAGCTAGGGATGTTGTGGTATTATTAATATATTGAATAGAAAATGTAGATAACTATATGTATTTATTGAGCAAAATAAAGGCACATATGCTATACTTAGGCCGTCATGATATGATTGGTATGAGTGGATAATTTCGTTTTGATTTTTTGAGCAAACTCAAAGTTGAAGTGAACTTAGGATCATTAGTACCTTAAATGTTGGTTTTAATACGACAATATATAAAATATAGATACTAATGTTTTATCAAGATATATATAGTCTATAGTATAGGATATTAGACAGGTGTTGATTAAGAAGATTGTACAATATTAAGAGTAAATTTAAGATGTTGATACAAAGTTTCAAGAGTTCAAGAATGAAGACTCATGAGTATTGAAGAGTTTAAAATTTCAAGATATTTCAGATAAGGTATAAAGTCATAGAACTTATGTTAAAACGTTGATAGCACTTTCCTGATTTCTCTCACCTACTTTAGTTTTGTTATAAATTGATTTTCAAAATTCTGTTTTTAAAATATTATTTTCAAAATATTTCTCAAAATAATTTTCAGTCTTTTACTTATAAAGATACCATTTTAGTGTTTTTAAGTTTATATATATATATACTGAATTTTTATCTATATTTTAAAAACTATATCGATTTGTATATATATTATTGAATATTCGTATTGAATCTTTCAAAATTATTTTACGAAGTTTTATTAAGTTATATTTTGATTAAAATGAGAATAAACTATATTTAAATGATTCTACAAAGTATTAAATTATTTTATAAAGTAACGGATTTTCAAAATAATATTTTTAAAGCATTTTTCAAAATACAAAGGGGTATGTCACCATATCCTATCCATGTACATCGACATAGTGGCCTTAAAAATTTAAAATTCAAATTTGAATGGAAGTGTCTTTTTATCGTTTCTCTTCGCAAATGGACATAACCGTTATTTCCCTATATATACCAGATTTGCAAACGAATTTTTATTAGCTACCCTCTTATACTTCTCTCCTCTTTTCAATCTCGTAATTTCTAAATCAATTTTTAGTGAAATTCTGCCGAAATGCAACTAGAATGAAATTCGATCATTACTAGTTTGATTCTCTTTCATCTACTTGCTGATTTCTCTCATCTCACCCATTCAAACCAAGATCAAAAAGCTGTTGAAGAGTTATAGGATCAATTGCAATCAAAATCAAAGATCTAAATCTATAAACTCTATCAAACCATACTCTTATACTTTGTGGTGTGCTTGGCGTCCCTGAAATCCAAGTAGTCGTGTTTGTGGCCTGTAAAATCAATTGGATGTGCTTAGTAGCCCGTAAATCTAATGGATGTGCTTATAGCTCAAAAATCAAGCGACTCTACCTAGAAGTCTGGATTCTGGAGGGTGTGTCTTGTAGGCTTGAAATCGAGATTGTATTTACATTTACTAGTTGAAAAGAAATCCGCCCAAGGAATTATGCAGGACTGGATGTAGGGTAAATCCAAACCAGTATCCTGGTGTGTTCTTTCTATTTTTACTTTTACAGCATTTACTTTTATCTGTACTTTGATTTTATGATTGTTTCTGCGATTGTTAATTGCATCATTCCAAGTGAATTCTCAAAGAATTTGAAAAATATTTATATAATCCATTAAACACTATTCACCCCTCTATAATGTTAATTTAGCCTTAAGATCCCTATTCCGCCGACTCACATTTGGTATCAGAGCATTGGTTTTCAAAGTATTCATCATTTGATTTTTGAAAAAGTTTAAATGGCTACCAACACTGGTAATAGTACTATTAGTAACACTGTTAATACACTTGTTAATAACTCATTTGTCAAAGAATAATCTACTGCTAGACCTCCACTTTTTAGTGGTTGTAATTACACATATTGGGTCATGTAGAATGAAATTTTTTTTACAGTCAATTGGTTTAGACACTTGGAATATCACATAAAATGAGTACCCTAAACCCGAGACTAATTTTGCACAGTGGACTACTGATCAAAAAGCTATTGCACAAAGTAACTCTAGATGAATATATTATTATTTTACTACATAGAAATGAATTTAATAGAGTATCTGTATGTAAATGTGCATTTAAAATTTTGAGAACTTTGCAAGTTACACATGAAGGGACAAGTAAAGTCAAATAGACCAAAATTTCCATGTTAACAAACCAGTTTCAATTATCTAAAACGAGTCCAAATGTGTCCATATCTAATGTATACTAGATTCCAAGAGATGGTACACTCACTTATTGTACTGGGTAAAAATTTTTCTAAAGAGGATCAAGTTAGAAAAATCCTCAATTCACTTATTCCTAAATGTGATAAAAAGACTCTTGCAATCGAAGAGGCTAACGATACTAGCACTCTAAAAATTAAAGAGTTAATTAGAAATTTACTGTCTTTTGACGCTCAAATGCTGGGCAGGAGAGAAATTAAAGCAATAGAGAAGAAATCTATAGCTTCTAATGAAATGATGGATAATCTGGATTCAGACAGCCACGATGATAAATAAATTTCTTTCATGACAAGGAATTTTAACAAATTTCTAAAATATAGGAAGATGAACAATTTCAAAAGAATTGAAAACAAAATCTAGGAAGCGGAAGTGGAAATGGCATACTACGATGATCTTGGCCATTTAAAACGAAACTGTCCACATCGTGATAAACTGAAAACTACACCAAACACTGATTCATCCAAAAAAGGAAGAAGAGCCTATATTGCAACATTTGATGATTCAGAGACATCCTCAAGTGATAATTAATTAGATATAAAAATTGCTAATATGTGCTTCACAGCAATACATAGTATAGAAGAAAATGGTAAAATGGATTAGAAAAAGGTACGCCTTTAATATATCAATTTTTTTTAATTTCTGGAATGAAATTTTCTTTTCTTTTGGTTGTTTTACTAGTTGTTATCAATATCCTATAGATTAATAATAATATTGGTTGAATATTATGTGATTATATTTTAATTATAAATATTTTATATATTTTAATAATAAAATAATAATATAATATATATGTTAAATTATTTTAAAATTATTTTTTTGAAAATAGAATGATTATAAATAGATTTGTATAATAAATTAGGATATAGTTAAACAAAAATTATTTTCGAAAATTTTGACCTATATGCCGACATATCCCACGAGCATATGTCGACATATGTAGACAGATTTCAAATTTCAATTTCAAATTCAAAATTTGAATTTCCCTCCACCTTTTCACCAATTCCTATATTATGAAAAGTTTTCTTTTGACCAGAGATCATGTCCTTTGGTTCTCTATTTACTTACTCTATCTCCATCCATTCATTTCTCGCTTTTATTTTCAAATTCAAAAATCATAAACTCTCTTGTCTCTTCAAACTATTCTTTGGTGACATTCTCAAGCAATACTAAGGCAATCATGAGGCTTTCTAAGAAAGTAAAATAATATCTTTTTAATGGTCAAGAAGCCATTCAAGCCTATATTGAGTATTTATCCTTCAAAAAAGCCTTTCCTGAAAGATTTGCTATTTTTGAAGATTTTTCTACTTATGCTCTTTTCTATCTTTGTTTACAAAATGAAATTCTTTGTTTAATCGATGCTTCTCAAAATAATTTAGTTTATTATCCAAAATTAGTAAAGATTTCTTACGAATATTTTAAAGGAAAATTTTATGATGGTAGAGAAGGAGAAGTTTGGAGTAAAGTCAAAGGGACACAAATTATTTTAAATTGTGAACTTTTGGGTCGCATTCTTGGATGCAAATCTAGTGGAATGAAACTTTCATCTTTTCAAATTTATTTCCAAAATCATGAAGTAATTCATGATATTTTCAAAGTGATGATAATTTTGAATTTAAAAACAAAAAATTGTGTCCAAAAGTAAGAATTTCAAGCCCTCTTTTGCAATAAAGTATCACTCCTATAACAGATAATTATAATAACCCGACTCAAAAAGATTTCAAAGCCCTTTTCGCAATTTATGGTCAACACGATTTAAATTGGTCTCAAGTCATTTTGGATGAACTTTTCCTAAGAATCTTTCTAAAAATGAAAACACACTATTTCATGATGTGTATATTACTTGTGTTTTCAATTATTTAAAGTTGACTTTAAAGGAGAGGAAACAATTCCTAAAGAAATATTTGATAAGGCCAACATTTCACTTATGCATATTTGACCCTTTTTCGAGCCTTAAGAAACACTTGCGAAAAAGGAACAAAGGTTGGCTTGAGAAGAAGAGCATGAAATAAGAGAAGAGGAGGAAGAGGAAGGAGAGAAAATGGAAGTTGAGGAGGAGGAAAAGGAAGAGGAGGAGGATACTTCTTTCGAATGTATCAATATGCCACCAAATCCATCCAACAAAGACCTTCTCAAAATCAAGAAAAGATCATCCATAACCAAAGGAAGCTTAAGAAATCATTTTCAAAAATGATTTTCTTCAATTTCCAACAAAATGGATAAAAGATCATCTCCAGGCTTGGTGGTTCTTCATGATCTTCATCCGTATCTTTCTCATTGTTTGTTTAAAATCCTTATATTTGGATTTTCTAGTTTTAATTTACGTTGAATCTCATTTATCTTTCTTTTATTTCTTGTACTCATCATTATTATCAATGAAAATTTTATTTCTTACTGTTATATCTTATCAACTATCTCTGGAAAGTCAAACAAATATAATAGTATATGCTAAATATAATAGAAAAGTAAATAAAGTGGTTTTGAAAATTATAGTGCATATGTCGACATATGCCAAGCACGTATGTCGATATATAACGGCAAGCTTTAAAAAAATGGAAACTAGAAAATAATAACTACCGAACACCAATTCATTTCATACGACTTCTTAGCCCTTGTATATACATATTCACTCCAGAAAATCATTATTTTGAGTTTCTATCTTCACTCCTTTTTATTCCTGGACTCTAATAAAAATCAATGGCTTCTTATATCTAAAAACTAATCAAAAACCTCGAACAAATTCTTGAATAATTCAAGAACATTCTTACTTTGATTGTAAGAAAGCAAAGACACTTAGAATTGAGTCAAATGTAGACGATCAAGGAGCAAGAAAGGCATTACAATGCAATTCAGTGAATGATTTTTGCCTTGAACAAAGAAGAACCAACAATCAATCAAGAGTATACCATCAATAAAGATGATAAAGACTGGGATGCTAACAAAGCGGATCCAATCTTTTACGCTGATGGATGTGTTGAAATTCCTCGAAATATCTAGTTTAAATAGGTTTGATTGTATATAAATAATAATACTTGATCTGGTTTGGATTTGATTGGTTTGGTTTTTGTGGATTTGTTCGAATATTATACGACATTAACTTAGTTAGATTAGATGAAAATTTGGATTGATTATGATTAATTCATGATTATCTAATTATACATATCACTTATTGTTTTTATATAATCTTTATCATCATAATTATATATAATTTATATACATATTGATTAGCATTTTATTTGGAGGCATTAGAATTAGAGAAAGAGATAGTGTTAGAGTTATAGTTTTAGTTAGTTATTTTTGTTCATGACAAAAGGGGAGAAATATATAAAATCTAGGCATAGATTAAGGAGGAGCTTTGTAACTCGGGTAGAGTTATAATATATTTTATATACAGAGTTCTCATAATAAAAAGGGGAGATTGTTAGTACCTTAGGTATTGGTTTTGATGACAACAACTATAGGACATTACATAAAATATAGATACCAATGTTTTGTCAAGAAATATAGTGCAGGATATTAGACAAGTGTTGATTAAGAAGGTTGTATAGTATCAAGAGCAAATTCAAGATGCTGATATAAAGTTTTAAGAGTTCAAGAATGAAGACTCATGAGTATTGAAGAGTTCAAGATTTCAAGATATTCCAGATAAGTTATAGAGTCATAGATTCATGTTAATACCTTAACCGTACTTTCCTGATATTTCTCGCCTTCTCTAATTTGTTTTAAATTATTCTTCTTTTAAAATAATCTTTTCAAAATATTTCCCAAAATTATTTTCAGTCTCTTACTTATAAAGATATCATTTTTGTGTTTATAAGTTTTTTTATATATATATGTATGTATATGTGTATGTATATTGAATTTTTGTTTATATTTTAATAAGTTATAATTGTATTGATATATATATATATATATATATATTATTGAATATTCTTATTAAATCTTTCAAAGTTATTTTATAATGTTTTATTAAGTTATATTTTGATTAAAATGAGTATAAACTATATTTAAATGATTCTACAAAGTATTAAATTATTTTACAAAGCAACAGATTTTCAAAATAATATTTTTAAAGTGATTTTCAAATAAGAAGGGATATATCGACATATCCAATATATGTATGTCGACATAGTGGCCATAAAATTCAAAATTCAAAATTCAAAATTCAAATTTGAATGGAAATGTCTTTTCATCGTATCTCTTCGCGAATGAACATGACCGTTGTTTCCCTATATACCAGGCTTCCAAACAAATTTTTATTAACTACTTTCTTATTCTTCTCTTCTCTTTTCATTCTCTTGATTTCTAAAACAATTTTTACCAGAACTCTGCCGAAATTCAACCAGAATCAAATGCATTACAAGTTTGATTCTCTTTCATCCACTCTCTGATTTTTCTCATCTCTCTCACTCCAACCAAGATTAAATTGCTATTCAAGAGTTATAAGATCAATTGTAATCAAGATCGAAGATCTGAGTTTGTAAATTCTATCAAATCATGATCTTACACTTTGTGGTATGCTTGGTATCCCTGAAGTCCAAGTAGGTGTGATTGTAGCTTGTATAATAAATTGGGTGTGCTTAGTAATCCATAAATCTAGTGGGTATGCTTGTAGCCCAAAAATCAAGTGACTATATCTAGAGGTCGGGATTCTAGAGGGTGTGTTTCATTGCTTTGAAATTGAAATTGTATTTGCATTTACTAGTTGAAAAGAAATCCGTACAAGGAATTATGCAGAATTGGATGTTGGGTAACTCTGAACCAGTATAAATTCTGGTGTGTTCTTTTCTTTTTACTTCTACTGCATTTACTTTTATCCGTACTTTGATTATGGATTGTTTCTGTGATTGTTAATTACATCATTCCAAGTAAATCTTAAAGAATTTGAAAAATATTCATATAATCCACTAAACAATAATCACCACCCCTCTACTGTTAATTTAGCTTAACATCCCTATTCCACTATCTCATTAGGACATGGTAAAAAAGGGTTAGGAGTTGTATATGATACAACCGATAAGAAGTTGTCCATCGTCCATGAAGCTATGACTTGTTGAGCAGACTCAATGTCAAAATTCCAAGACGAACAAGTACAAGCATGTACTAGTGAAGTCGAAAGACTTCTATGTTTCAATTTAGGATTTGTCGAAATATAAAGGACTAGTGGAAGCATATTAGTAAAATGAAACATAAAGTTTAACCTTATTAACATTATAAGAACATCTACTATGATATGTCCTAATAATCTATCACTTAAACTTGCAGAAAATAACAACTTCAAAACCGTTTTCTAAAAATGACAAGTTTACCAGTCCAAACTATGCCGACTGACTAAGAGAAAATAAAATAGCATTAACTTACGAGCTCCCATGGTTGACTAATACCTACAAACCCAAAGAACAATTCATTGATGATGCAGACCCCAAAGTAAGATTTGCTTATGAAAAATGGGTGCCTATCCATGAGATATTTGATAGACTCAAGGCCCTGTTTGGTGAACAGTCACATTCCCCAAGGTATGAGCTTATGTAGAAGCTATTCAATA
This sequence comes from Allium cepa, assembly GCA_030765085.1. Taxonomy (NCBI): domain Eukaryota; kingdom Viridiplantae; phylum Streptophyta; class Magnoliopsida; order Asparagales; family Amaryllidaceae; genus Allium; species Allium cepa. Next base: position 505,218,200 of record CM060941.1, on the reverse strand, counting down.
CCAAAATGGTCAAATTATAGAAAGTAGATGATTACATGCTAATGATGAAGGGCTATATTGATAGGCTTTTATAGTTGGACGTATAGAACAGCAATGAATTGCAAGTTGATTTGATCCTTAGTTCTCTTACTCCTCGGAATGAACTGTCCATACTGAATTATAATATGAACTAATTAAATACGAATCTTATGGATCTTCTCAATATGTTAACGTTGGCCGAGTTTACGTCTAAGGATCAAGGGGCTGTGCTTGTGTTAAGGTTAGTGCATCATATTTGAAGAGTTTGAAGAAGCAGAAAATAGAAGGTGAGAATTGCAAGAAAAGTAAGAAGACAATGACCAAGGTGAATGTCACCACTGCCCTAAGAAAGGTTAGTAGAAAAGGAATTGTCCTGACTACTTAAAGATTATTGGAGAAAAGAAGCAGAATGGTTTTGCAGCCTCATCGGATACATTTATGTTTCAAAATTGTTTTGTAACAATAAAATGTCATAGGTCTTAGATACTAGATCTGGAAATCATATTTGTAATTCGTCACAAGAGCTTAGGAACTAGCACCGCGTGTCAAAAGGAGAGATAAGGCTCCAAGTTGCTGGTAGATCCATAGTAGATGCAATGGTGGTAGGAGATTATTATTTATATTTTCCCACTGGAGTAGTATTAATATTAAATAATTGCTATTTTTTAAAAGACTTCATTTGTGGGATTATTTCTATTTTTAGATTGTCTGAGATTGGATATATGTTTCATTATGCGAATAGTGTTATGAACATCAGTTTGGATGGAAATAAAGTCTGCGTTGGTATTCTTGAAAATGGCATTTATGCGATTAATACTAATAATGTGTGTACTGTGAATAATTCTTCTAACCATATGAATGATAGTTACTTTGGTATTATATGCTAGGTCATATTAGTGAGAATTGACTACACAAACTGAAAACCGAAGCTTTTCTCCCATCACTTAATTTTCAATCATTTGACATGTGTAAGTCATGTCTAAAAGGTAAATGACCAAGCACTCTTTCAGTGGGGGCAATGAAAGAGTTGATGAACTTTTAGGGTTAGTAAATAGTGATGTAGGTGGCCCATTACCTATAATTACCAAAGATAATAGATCTTACTTGTTAGCTTCACAGATGATTTCTCGAGACTAGGATATGTGTATCTTATGAAGAAAAAATCTGGTTTCTGTGAGAAATTTGTTGAAGGTAAAATTGTAGTAAAAAACCAAATAGGCCGTAAGATTAACATTCTGCAATTAGATCGAGGAGGTGAATATGTTGGATTGGATTTCCAACGTTACTTAAAAGATAATGGGATTATATCTCAGATTACTCCATGGTATACTTTGTAACATAACATTGTGTCGGAGCGAAGGAACCAAACCTTATTAGATATGGTTCTATCCTTGATGGTTAACGCTAAGTTTCCTCTGTCCTATTAGAGATATGCACTACGAACCGTGACGTTTATGTTGAATTTATGACCTACTAATCTATGCCCAAAACACCATATGAGATGTTGTATGGTAAGAAACCCCAACATAAATATTTGAAGGCATGGGGTTGTCCGACATACGTTAAGAACGTTGATCCAGGAAAACTAAAGGCAAGATCGGTACTATGTAAATTTATAGGATATCCTTAGAATTCAAAAGGATAGATATTCTACAACACCAAGGAACAAAAGATTATAGTTTCGCAACGCGCTATTTTTTCAAAAAAGGAATTTTTGTCAAAGGAAATTAAAAGAGAAGTTGTAGACTTGGATGAGATCTAAAAAATTAACATTGAATCCGAACTGGTGGGTGAAAAAGTTCAACTATATATGAAAACACGCAACCTAGTAGGGTCTAGTAGGAAATCTCACGCACTAGAGAGATATTATGGTTTTCTCATGGATGGTGAGAATGAGGACTATGTTGAGATGATGACACTCCTCCGTCTTTCCAACAAGCACTGATGAGTAAAGATTGCACTCTGGCTTTGAGCAATGAAATCCGTGATGGATTCATTGTACGAAAATAAAGTTTGTACTTTGTCGGACATACCTGAAGGATAACCGATTGAATGTGAATGGATTTTTAAGAAAAAGATTAAATGCAGATGGGAAAATAGAGGCTTAGAAGGCAAGGCGAGTTGCGAAAGGATTTCATCAAGTTCAAGGTGTTGATTATGGCGGGACCTTTTCACACATAGCCATGCTTAAGTCCATTCGGATTATGCTGGCCATTGCTGCATTCTATAACTACGAAATATGAAAATGGATGTAAAATGACTAATGGTGAATTAGAACAATCATTTATATGCTGCAGCCCATGGGTTTTGTAGTTAGTGGGAGTGAGGGCAAGGCTTACAAGTTGTTGAAATCCATTTATGGACTTAACAAGCTTTAAGGAGTTGGAATAAGTGTTTTGATAAAGTAATCAAACAATTTGATTTTTATTAGAACATAGAGGATGAATGTGTATAAAGAAAGGAACATGACAACATTATCATATTCCTATTACCCTATGTTGATGATCTATTACTGATTGGCAATGACACTTCATTGTTGAAATCAATGAAATCTTAGCTTTTCGAAAACTTCTTCGTGATGGATTTTGGAGAATCAACCTATATGCTTGATCTTAAAATCTATAAAGATGGATCTAAAAGGCTGTTGGGATTTTCCCAATCGCTGCATATATATACCATACTGAAGAGGTTTGGTATGGAGAATTACAAGCGTGAAAACATTCTAATGCAGTCTGAAATCATATCTTCAACGAAGTATTCCCCTCATACCGATGAGGAGAAAGAGCATATAAAGAGGATCCTCTATGCTTAAGCCATAACGTCCATAATATATGCTATGCTACGTACTAGATAGGATGTAGCATATGCATTAGGATGCGTATGCCAATACCAGTCTAATCCTAGAGAAAAACATTGGATGACCGTTAAATGTGCGATGAAGAATTTAAGAGATATTTAGGACTTATTCCTTATATGCAGAAATGAAGACCTCTTTATGAAGGGGCATATATATTCAAACTTTCAAAGTGATATAGATGATAGTAAATTAGTATCATGTTATGTCTTTGTGCTTAACAGTGGAGCTGTTAGTTGGAAAAGTTAAAAGTAGGAAACAATAGCCGATTCCATGATGGAGGCCAAGTATATTGCCCTAAATAAAGTAGGTAAAGAGGCAGTCGGGATGCCTAAGTTTTTAAATGAGCTTGGAGTGACTCCTGGCACCAAGAATCTATGGCATTGTTCTATTATAATAGTGAGGCGATGCAGATTGCAAAGAAGCCCGGAGAATGCAAGAAGCCACAGCATATTCGTTGGAAGTTCCACTTGATTAAACAATTCCTTGAGAATAAAGAGGTTACGATACAAAGGGTATATACCAAGGACAACATAGCAAATACATTCACCAAGGGTCTAATTCGGTCGGGTCTCAAGAAGCTGATTGAAGAAATGGGATTGAGATTCCATAATTGGCCATAAATGCAAGTGGGAGATTAATAGAGTTAGGGGTATGTCCAAGGGTAAATTTTCAATTTATTGTAAATCGGTTGATTCTGTAATCAATTCTCATTCGTAATAAAGGTATTGTTCTTTCTATTATATAGTTGTTATGTTGTGTTAAACAATTAAATATTTAATTAAAACATACATAATAGAAAATCCACAAATGGCGTATTTGTAATCGAAATTACAAATAGTTGTAATCATGAGTATTATATCACAACATAATAAATACATCATTTTAAATGTTCCTTGTCAAGATGCATCAAGACTAGATATTGATGTATACATTGAGGCTAGAGTATATTACGCTCTCCAAATGTTAGGCAGCGTGTTACTCATAATTGCTCTGAGCACCTTGGAGATACATACTGATAGTTATTAGATAACTATAGAATGACTCACTAAATGGTTTTTTGTTGGTTAATATAACTAAGGTCAAATAAAAAATACTGATGTAATTGATTTACATAGTTCTCTCGACTTGAGACTAATATTGATCTTCAATATGAAAGCTGCACTTTGATTATAGTCATATCAGGGCATGACGTCCATCGAGTGACTATAATTGGGTCGAGTGGAAGTATTAGAAGAGAAACACTATTCAAGAGAGAATTCAACTCCTTGGTTATATGGGGTTAGTATCACGGTCAACTCAAGTCAACCCAAAATCAAAATCTCTAGCCAGAGTAGTTCAATTAATAATAATTGTTATTATTGAATCAAGGACTCTATGTTTGGACTATAGAGTTGAATATGGATGATACTGAAATTTTAAACATTACCAAATTATATAAGTTTAAAGTGGTATAGTTTTAATGAACAAAAATCACAACCGAGTAATGCTTAACAAAGTAAAATTGGATCTCAATGAAACTAAGTAAGCGATAAATTTGGCCAAAGAGTCACACTACATGCTAAGTGACTTGTGAATGTTAATATTCGAATAGTTTGTTATTAATCGCTGACCAAATTTACACCTATCGAGTCACGCAACCAAAATGATGAATACTTCTTTGACCAAATGATTTAAATTTGTAAGTGTTACAAATTAATTAATATTTGTTAAATATTAGCTATAAATTTGATTTTAGTTTGATAAAAATATATTATGAAATGTATTTATAATATTCATAAATGTATTAATCGGTATATGATACCGATAAGCGTTTAAATTGATTTAATGCAAAATATTTGTTTAGGCTATAAATGGGTTTAAAGCCCATAAAGGGCGTTGGTTTGTTCGGCTCTAATAGAGGTTATAGACGACCATATGATGGTACGAAAGAGGTTTTGAGATGGAGGGCGAAGATAGAAGAGAATTGGTAAGAGATGATGTAGGATATTGGTCTTGAAATAAATCTAAATTCTCCGTTATATAAGCATCCGTACCCACACTTGTTTGAAGAATTTTGGAGCTTCCACATTCCCTCTACTACTGGACAAACTCTCCCCCTTCATCTCTCTAGTTTTCTAAGTTTAAATCAAATCAAATCAAGTACTATTCGATAGCTAGTGGTCAATGGTTTAGGAACTAGCACTCTTCTGGATTGGAAATCAGTTCAAGGATCAAGTCTCTACGTTTCAAGGTGTACTTACAGGCTTTGGCAATAAGGTATATTCCTAAAATGTTTATATATATAATGTTTATTTCATATATAATATTGCTAGTAGGAGACGATTCCAACGTATGAATATATTATCAGAATTTGGATGGTTGTATATATATGTTTCATGTTAAAAATGTTTCATGTATGTACATCTATATGCAACATGGATCAACATAAAAAACAACTTTTATTATTTTAAATAATTAATATATAATATTTATATATACGTACATAGTTTATAATTTAAATACTACATCATACTTATGTCAAATATGAAAATATAATTTTGTATAGAAGGTTTAATAGATGTAGTATATTCTGCATGAAAAAAATATTTTTGTATATTTGAATAATATTTAAATTAGTTAATCATGTGATAATTATATCAAAACTTATATGTATTATAAATTGGGGTTTATATTTTATAAGGTTTGATTCCCATCTGCCCCACTCCCATTTCAAGGCGTGGAGGTGGGTTCCCATAATACCCATAACATGGTTGCGGGCATCAAATCTCTGTGCTGGGCTGGCTGAAAACCCTTCTGCCTATGGTTGGACCAGGCTAGGGAGGAGCTCATCTCATCCCTTCGATTTCATCAGGGTTTTGCTTTGAGTTTTTTTTTAAAATATTTATATATAAGCCAAAAATTAATAAAATTGATTTTAAACTGTTTTAGTTTATAAAGTTATATAATAAATTTCCAAAATACGAAATTATCATGTATAATTTTATTGGAAATTTAAATTTAAAATTTAGTTTTGGAATATTATTTTTTATTAGTTTTCGTACGGTTGTTTACTAAATATATGATTAAAAATTAAAAAATACTGAGTTATGTGTAAGATTGGGTAATAATATATTTAATATAAATTATTTTGTGAATTTTATTTGTATTAATGATATTACGCATATATATAAGTATTTAATATATATGTGTATATATCAGTTAAAAATTATATTTATATATTTACTATTTTCGGCTTTACAAAAAAATTATTTAATATATTTTATAAATGATTTAAATATATTCATATGGTTATAAATATATGTATATAATGTTAATATTTTATACTTATGTTCATACACACACATTTAAAATTATTTAAATAAATTATAGTTATATATATATACATATTTGTAATATTATATATATAAGTAAAAATATATAAACATACATTTGGATAATATATTTATATATTGATGAGCTAATGTTTCTATTGCGATGTAAATCTCAACATTTATACATGGGGATGTTATACCTAGCACGAATTGATATGTTACACATGCACACAAACGTATATGTGTGTATAATATATATATAACATAAATTAAATAATACTATATCATTTTATAAATTTAAATAAAATAAAGAATTTATATAAAAGAAAATTTATAATTTTTTTAAATAAATTAGACTTCATAGGCCCAATAAAGATTCAAAATCGTAAAAATAATAATTGAAATTTACCTATTGCTTTCGTTGCAGGCTAGCCATGCTCCAACAATGAGGAGGCATAGAATCACACATACCAGATAATGCAGGAAATTCATCGGCATTCTTCAGTTCCATCGACAAGGGCTAGAGCTAACACATCATCAAACGTGAGTCCAGGGATGAGTGGCTACAAATACACCAAGCTACATCCCAACATGATATAACCTCATCGATTATGCTAACCAACTCAAAAAACTTAATTCCTACCGTGGAGTGATAGGAATATTATACTTTTCATAAACGAGAGTAAGAATAAGTTTAATTGCTCGACCATATCAGAAGCATAGCAATAATAGGTTAAGGTATATCAAACATGTCTCTTATTTGAAGCGAAGAAAGTTGAATTTGAATTTCACATTGCGTGAGGAATTTACTAGTTGAGTATATAATGGTTATGGAGCATTTTTATTTTTTGCTTGTACTTTTTTTAGTTAATTAATTTTTTATAGCTTTCTGTTGGATGAAATCAAACTCAAGAACTGAAGTTAGAATGCGAAGAACAATTTTATTGAAAGCAAAATACCGGCTACTTAAAATAGCTTTACATAAAGACTGATAAAGAAACAAACTACGTCCCACGTTGACTTAATCAAATCAGAGAATAATAATTCCTAAGGACTAGCATATTTATTTTAACGCAATAACAAACCATTTTATCGTTCTCTCCCCTAAACTCGACTGCCTAAGCAGCAAGTTTACTTTTGGTGCATCACAAACTCTTAACTTCTGTCTCAACTCTTGAAAAGTTCCCAACTTGAATGGTTTAGTATGTCTACTAATTTTTATTGTGTTCCACGATACTTCAGTTGCACAACTCCTTCATTCACCAGGTCATGCAAGAAATGAAAATGCATATGATATGCATGCTCCTATCATGCGCTATGGGGTTCTTTGACAACTTGATAGTCGAATTATTATCGTAGAAGACGGTAGGACTATCATTGCCTTTATAACCAAGCTTCTTTAGCACCCTTTCCATCCATATCACTTAGTAAGTGCATGCTGCAAAAACAGCAAACTCCACACTAGTTATGCTCAGTGTAGCTACCGATTGCTTTAGGGAACACCAAGCCACTACTGCTCCGCTCAAAATAAAAACATACCCGAACAAACTTTTTCTTTCTTCCGTAGAACAAGCGTAGTTACTACCAGTGAAACTAACTAACTCATTGTTTCCTCTCTCTTCTTGTAAGGAATACCGGCATTGGTTCCTTGAAGTATCGCAACACTCTCTTGGCTGCCACAAGAAGAAGTTCGGTTGGCTTTGAAACGTACCTATTAATAAAGCTTATCGAATACATTATGTTTGGCATTGTAGCCGTTAAATACATTAAACTTCTCATCAGCTGATTGTAGAATGAGTTATTCACTTTTATACCATTTTCATCTTTAATAATTTTGAACGCTGGAATGATTGATTTTTGGACAGAATTAGTCTGTTTCATACCAAACCTTCTTAAAACTTCCATTACATATTTCTTTTGACTAATGAATTTCCCTCCATCAAACCACTCTATTTAATACCAAAAAATACCTCATCTTACCCAAATCCGATATGTCAAACTCCTTCATCATAGAAATCTCAAACTCACATGTCATAACTTCATCATCTTCAGTAAAAATTAGGTCATCGACATACAAGCAAATGGCCATGGATTTACCTTTTTCTTGACTTTGGTAAAGAGTTTGTTTATTGTCATCCTTCTTGAAACCAATCTTCTTGAAGTATGACTCAACCTCATTAATGTAACATTCTGTAAAAATTAACTGGTAATTAATAAACAATTAATAATGCTCAAAAATAGAATTTGACCAAACATCAGAATTTGGCCATGGAAGTAGCACTATTGTATTCGTGATGATTTTCTGAGCAACTTTCGTACTTAGAATTTCACGATCAAAGCTCAAACGAAAGAGTTACTAGCGTCTGAAGTTTCCAAAGAAAAATTAATTTAAAATGAAAAAAGGAAACAAATAAAAAAATACGGGACCTCGCTAATCAACCCCTTTAACTGGGCCGACAGACCACTAGCGGTAGACCGCTTATAGGGGTGGTCGACTGGTCGAGGGGTGGCGGCTAGGGTTGAACTTTGGTCAAACGATTTGGATTTAATTATTTTAATCCGATGGACACAATTGATACTATTGCCTATAAGTACAGGCATAACCTCTCACTTCCCTTCACAATTTTTTTGATCAAAGCAGCGAAGCTCTTCCATTTTCCCTTCTCTACTATTTCTATTAATTATAAATAATACATATATAACCGAAGAAGAGAAGGAGCAAATTAATACCGTAGAAAAAAGTAATTTCTGCAACTAAAAATTTATATTCCCCTAACCCCAAATCTTTTCTCAAATATGTAATTCTAATAGTCTATATATACCTAGTTATACATATTCTTTTGGATAGGAAAGGAAAAGAAGTCCGGTAAAGGGATGAATTTGGATAAGGGAGATTGGAAATCTAGAAAGGGGAGTGAGAAATTATATGATTTATTTATAACATTGAAATTTATATCGTTGAATAATTTTATTTAATTATTATACCTTCATAAGATCTGTGGAGATGCAGGCTTAGTAAGATGAAATCTTGCCTAGATATTTTGTAAGTTAGGTAAGTAGAATAGGAATGATATTTACACCCTAGTTTGAAAATTTGGAATTCTGTCCCTAACTTTTGTTAGAGTTAAATGTTGATAAAGTTGTAAAGTTTATTCCAGATTTATAGTTGGGTGGTAAATATTGGTATCAGTTTAGATCGCTCTAATTTGACTTGGAATGTGAGTTTCCATGTTTTAATTTATTTGGAGAAAGGTGTAATTTAACTATATCTATTTCTTTACAATTTCCATAAATTAACCAATTTCAAAAAATATTTAAAAAGTGCGTCATTTGAATAATAAAGAATATCAAAAATGAAAGAGATGCGGAAAGTATGGATATACTTCTATGTACTGTCTATTTCAATAATAGAAAAGAGTTAACTCCTTGTAATTTCAAATGGACCATGTCACAACCTGTCTTCCACTATCTAGAAAGACACATCATGAATTAAGAAAGAAAGGGATAGAAAGAGAAAAGATAGAGAAGAAAGAAGAAACAACATAAGAATCTCAACAGCGGAACGAATAAATAATATTAATAACATAAGTATTACATAGTATACAACCATTATCAGAGTTACACAGATTATACATCACATACTAGACAGTTATAAACACCTGTCTAGTTATTACAACTCAATACAACTCAGAGAAAACACAGAGATACCAAACACAGCAGAACACTGAACATATTTACAACGCTGAAGCTTCCTGCTCCATTGCTCCTCCACAATTCGTCAAAGCTAACATGAATCCCTTGGCTACTCGTAAAAATTTGAGTACCCAAGAGTTTAAGAAAACGGAAGATAAACTCCGGGTCAGATATGGGTCTGGTGTAAGTAACAGGTTAAAGTTGCTTAACTTTGAAAAACCTTTTGAAAAGAATGGTATCACGTAAGACTTACCACACGTAAACATAGAAAAGTTTTTACCTTATGCTAACCAAAACATTTGATAGGAAATCCAGTGATATTATAATAGGTCTAGGGTTTTCAAGTAAATATGAAATAGCCGAAATGGTTACATGATTAAATTCCAGCTATTAGCCACAAAAGTGGGTAATACAATCAAAACCGTTGACACTTATTGGATTTTGGATTCCATACAATGGCAGGGCTACTGGGGTACCGCCCATTACAGTACAAGGCCTAGCTAACCGTACCGAGGATTACTCCCCTGCAACACAAGGCCGGAACCATCCCTTACTGGACAGTCCCGAACAAGACAACCCCGCAGTTGGCCGCGACCCAACTGCCCACACAGCCGAATAAAAGGGACCTCTGGACAGGGGAAAAACTCGTCCTACTTGGGCATGACTCACTTAGCCTTGCTGCACCTCCCTTGTTTTAGCCATTCCCGGTTGATGAGGCTTGAGGCTACGATTACCTTTAGAGAACACATTTCCTAGAATGCTCATCGGCGTTCATCCATACAAGTTCGTTCCGGGTTCGAACGAAACTGAAGGCATTATCTCGTTACACTCATTTTGGAATCACCCTCAGAGTTAATGACGATAATCCTTGCACTCTGAATCTTCGTCTTCACTTGAGATACATGACCTATCGTTAATTTGAATCGATGTGGTTTTCAGATATCCAAATATGAAAACCCGATCTCGGTTTCATCGAATTCAAAACGTGTCTTTTAAGGCCAAGCTATTTTAAGTCAAACAATTCAATTTAATTATCTATATACACACAGATAGATAACTCACATCATCACAATAGATAATCAACATTATCATCATAAATATATAATCCATATTATCATCACAAATAGATAATCTTTATTATCATCACCAGTAGATAATTCATATTATCATCACAATGCAACCAAAACATCCATACCACACAACATTATTTCTCATATCTGAGATTCAAACCATTCAAGGGAATCTATATCATCCATGTATAAACAAGGATTAATAATCACACCATTTATAATTAATTTAAATGAATTAAATTAATTATTCCATCACTAATTAATTTAAATTAAATTAAATTAATTACTTCGTTCTATAAATCCTGCTTATATAACCATTAATTAATTACAAATCAATCAATTAATTAACATCTAATTAATCCCCTTGATTAATCATCCTTGATTAATTATCCTTCAATTATATTCAAGTAATTATCCTTTAATTAATTTCACAAATTAATTATCCTTAACCAAAAACAGTAATTAACCTTTAATTACTTCATTAATTACATTAATTCTTAATTAATTACATTAATCCTTAATTAGTTACATTAATCCTTAATTAATTACATTAATTAATTACTTCATTAATCACTTATCATTGATTAATTAATCTTAATTAATCCTTAATTACATCATTAATTATATTAATTAATGATCCCTAATTACATTTAAATTAATTAACTACATTAACCTTAATTAAACCATAATTATTAATCACCTTCAGTAATTAACTACTCTTAATTACGTCATTGAGTAAATTAATTACTCTTAAATTAATTACATTTAATAATTAATTATATTTATTAATTATCCTTAATTAATTACATCACTTAATTATTTCAAATGACTAAATCAATCAATCAATTACACTAAGTAATTAATTTTTAATTACTTTTACTAAGTAATTATCCTTCATATTAATTAAACAAAACAATCAATCCTAAACTTTTCCATACTTCAATTAATTACCTCCAGTAAATTACTTATCTTAATTACTTCTCTAAGTAATTATTTTTCATTGATTATTTATCAACCCATCCAATGATTATTCTAAATTAATTAAACTTAATTAATTGACTTAAACTAATCAAATTAATTAATTAATTACAATGAGTTAATAATACCTTTAATTACTTTCATAAAGTAATCATACTTAACCAAATTCCATAAACGGTTATCTAGATTAATTAATCCAATTAATTATCAAAATTAATCACATTAATTAATTAATAAATAATCCCAAGTTAATGACCTTCATTAACTTATCAACAATTCTTTAATTACGTTTCTTAAGTAACTAACTCGGATTAAGCATTATTAGTTACAAATTTAATTAATCTTAATTACTTAACTTAACCTTAATTAATTTATTCAAACCCTTAATTAAATAAATAAATAAATAAATTATCTTATTTAAATCACCTTACTAATTTAATGAATCACAATTCATTAAATTCTTTGATTTACTTTAAAATAAAAACATTTCTTATTAATGAGCACATTATCATTAACAAAGTAATTTAAAACAATTTACTTTAAATTTGTTTCAAATTTCATTTTAAATTTTAGATTTAAAATGAAGTCAAACTTAACTTTAACAAAGTTTAAAACATTTTAAAAAAAAACCCTTTAAAACTTATGCTGAAGAATTTCTTATTTATAAAGAAGTTTAAAAGGAATTTAAACCCAAATTCATTTTAAAATACAAATCATATTTTAAATTACACCTTAAACATTCAAAGTTGTTTTAAAACAATTTAAATTTAAAAACTTCCTTTATTACAAACTATGATTCAAATTTGGATTTGAATCCAGATTTAAACTTAGGTTAAATCTCTACTTTTATTTTAAAGATTTACTTTTAATTTCAAACTATTTTAAACCCTTTTTTTTTAAGTTGTTTAAAACATTTTAATTTATAAAACTTCCTTTTATTAAAAACTCTTATACAGATTTAAATTTAATTCCATATTAAACTCAGATTTAAAACTCACATACATTTTAAACCTTCATTTTTAAATTCAAATTACTTAAACAATTTAAGGTTGTTAAAACAATTTAAATTTAAAAACTTCAATTTATTTTTGAACTGAGATTAAAATTAAAATTTAAACCAGACTTAAATTTAGGTTTAAAACTTGTTTAAACCTTTACATTTTTTTTAAAACTCAGTTTTATACTTTAAAAACAGATCAGGTTTTAAACCTGTAACCCAACATTCAACCCGAGCCACTAAATAAAATGCTTCGAGTCACATACCAAACATGGTTCGAGTCCAGCACTTGAATTACTCAAGAGTCACCCGAGACCAAACATTACTGCAACACCAAAAACTTCATCGGGCAAATCACTACACCGTGCATATGCACGGTGGCTCTGACCACCTCTGGTCACCACCTAGACTTCGAGCACGACGTTGATCATCCCTGAATCCCATCCCGATCATCAAAACCTCACAAGCATCACGAAATCAAAACCGAACACCCAAATCATAAACTGGAAGCAACAGGCAACCTCCTCAAAACCTGAAAAACTCCTCGTCCTTGCTCCTCCAGCCATCAGAGGCTTTGAAGCTCCGTCCAACCTTTCTTCAACACCTAAGCTACCATCTCCCTAAATATTGTAGCACTCGATCATCTAAAGCAACTATGCCGATCAAAACTGCTGCACTATCCAAAAACTAGGTTTACAAATTAAATCGAACAATCACCATCACCACGGTGATCTTCCACCACCTCCACCATTTTTCCTTAAATCACCGACCTCTCCTCTTCCTCCAGAAAGAATTACGACCCCTCAGTCTATTGGGTTCATCAGAATTTCATCAAATTCTAAATTCTGGTTAAACCAGAAATGCAATCAAATCTCTTTATTAAAAATAGTAATTTTAGTTTTAAAAATCGAATTTTAGTTTAAGTATTTGATTCATATTCCTGAATCAAAGAATCTTGATAATTTATTTTGACTTATTTTTAAGTTTGCTGATGTTTTTTTTATTTCCAGAGGAAATACAAATTAGTTTAACTTAACCAGATTTTTAAACTTAAAACTATGATACAACAAACATAATTTGTCCTATACTTATGTCTTAACATAGGTTGAATTAATAGCAAGTGAATTTTGATTTGTTCTTAACCCTGGAACAAGTACAACAGCATACACATACCACTATACATTCTTACAAAAACATGCACTTGTATATATTCACATAACAGAATTATTTCAGATAAAATCAAGCAACCAAATTCAACTTATAATTTTTTTTAAAGATGTTGTTGCTTACCTGAAACAAATGAGAACAGAGCTTTGAAAACCTTTGAACTTTCAAAAACTGATTTTCCCTTGAAAACATTGAGACTGGAATGCTTCTTTTTTTTTAAAACTTGAATGCCTTTGGAAACTTTAATGCTTGAATTACAACTGCAGTTGCATGCAGAGATGGCTTTGAAAGTTTTGATTAAAACGCAGGTTGAAGGAAGTGAACTACAGGTAGGCTTTTAGACAGATGGAAGAAAATGCATGTTTGCACAGATTTAAAAATGTAGGCTCGATCAGATTTGATTATGAGGATTTGCAAAATAATCATAGATTTTTGATCTAATCTTCAATTTGAAAGTGGATTAAAGCTTGCAATATGAAGATGTTTTCAGGCTTTTGATTGAGGAAGGGTTTGCATTGCATTTGAAAATCTGGTTTTGAACATGTAAAATGGTTACAGGAAAACAATACTGCAGATTTGTTTAGAAGGTGAGTTACAGGCTTGCATGTTTGAATTGGAAAGTGGATTACAGGGAAATGATCTTAAATTGAAAATGTTTAGATGGATTTCTGGGTTTTAGTGAGGGGTTTGAGAATTGAAAATCAAATTTGAACATGATTTTTTTTGTTTTTGTTTTTGAGAGTTTGGTTACTGATTTATTTCTAAATTTTGTTCAGCTGAAATTTTCTTAGCTTTTGAAAATGAAGATTAAAAAGAAAATGAGGGAATGAAATATGTTTTTATATAAGATAAAATGATTTATATAAAAATTAAAAAGAAAACTCAAAGATTAAAAGGACACTTGTACTAAATCTTTACATTTTTCAATTAGAGTAGATTATTAGTTTACATTTGTCTCATCAGTTACTTAAGATATTAACACATGCTATATACATATTTTACTAATTTTTATTTAATTTAAAAGTAAATAAAACCCTTTTCTTTATTTAGTAAATACTTATCTATTTATAAACTACTTTCATATGTAAATGTATATGTGCATTCTTTTTTTTAAAAGAAAATGAAATAAAACAAATTATATAAAAATGAAAGCTTATTCAAATAATATAAAAATGTTTATTCTTTCGAATCAAAATTAATAATCCAATTTAAAGCTAATTTATATCAACATATTTAATTTAAAAATAGCGATTCTATACATATTAAAATCTATTTATATTTATACACCTATTAATATTGTTTGAAAATAACACATTTACCAATTTAAATAATTTATAAAAGAAATTATAAATTACTTGTCACTTATCTTATCTAAATGAATTGATGTTTAAATATGTAAATTGTATTTTAAACTTCCATATATAATTTCAAATTATATTTATCAAGTTATATTCAAAAAGGAAATAAAATAAAAATTTGTTTATCTTATTTAAAATTTAAACTTATGCTTAAAATATATTTAAACAATTTAAAACATTTTCCTTAAGTATCTTAAAACCATATAGTTACTTATTAAATAGTTTTGAATAGTTATATATTAAATAAAATAATAATTTCCAAATTATCAGAATGAATATTAGAATTTAAAAACATGATTTTATTTGTTTATTAAACTTTAAATCAAAACTTATCTATTTACAATATATATATACATAAATATATATATACATAAATATATATATACACACATTATAAATAGAAAGCATTTTATTAGCTTTTAAAAAGTTTAAAATTCACCGATTAAATATCTATTTAATTGGATTATTAAATCAAGTCAAATTTTATTAACAAAATTTATCAAATCAATTTAATTTTAAATACAGATTATTAAATTGATATTGCCAAAATTTTCGGGATATCACATTCCTCCCCCCTTAAAAGAATTTCGTCCCCGAAATCTAAAAGCAAAGGTAATTTAATAACCCATCAAAGATTTTAAATTTTAAATCACAAGCATACATTAATCATATGCTAACAACCATAGCAACTACTTTATCCAATCAAACAAATTTAACTTGTTAGGAACTGAGTTGATGATGTTTTGATGACAACAACCTTATATAGTTATTATACTTCACTTTATAAAATATATACTAACATTTCCATATATATATATATATATGTATATAGGAAGTATATGCAGGTATCATCGAAGACTGATCAGTATAAAGACTCAAGCATCAAGATGAAGTTAGAGATTCAAGATTCAAGACTCTAGAGAATCAAGATTTCAAGATCTCAAGATAAGTGTCTAGTATTTTGTTAAAACTTCATAATAGTACTCTCATCTTTCTTCCAATTTTCTTTTGGGATGGAACCCAATTTCTATCGAAACCAGTGGCTTACAAACCCACGACAAGTAGCTTACAAGCCTACTACAAGTGGCTTACAAACCCACGAAAATCAAAATCATTTAAACTACTTTGTACAAGTTCTCGAGTCCTATGGAGGAGCTCTGTAGGAAGGTTCTTGCAATTTCAGTTTGAATAGATTTTTCAAAATGATTTTAAATCTGTTTTCAAAATGTTTTAGCTTTGAAAATCATGTTTTCAAAAATGTTTTCAAACTTTGTTTTAGCCTTAAAATATTCCTCTATTCTGATTTTAAAAACTTCTAATTTTAAAACATCAAAACTTATTCTGATTTTAAATATTACTTATATAATTGACGGTCTATATCAATTATATATATATATATATATTTAAAATAATGTTTTATATTCATTCTCTATCTCAAAATATTGTTTAAACACTTTACTTTGCTTCAGAGAAGTTTTAACTTGTTTTAAATTCAATTTTCTTTACAAAACAACATCTCTATAATTTTGAACTAAGGGATGTCGACATAAGGGGATACCCCATGTCGACATGGTGACAGTTGGATTTAAAATTCAATTTTCAAAAGAAGTGTCCATTCGTTCGAAAACCTTTCGCCAATGGTTATGGCTGTTGTGCATCTATATAAAGGCTTCCAAAACGAATTTTTTAATAACTACTTTCTTATTTTCTTCACTCTTTCTTCTCCACCGTTCCATATCCATAAAACTTCATATTTTCAAGATCGTGCCATCATTCTGCCAAATTCTCAATAGGAAATCATTTAGATACTCTCTTTATTTGATTCTCCATCATTCTACTAAAGATCAAAGTGCTATTCAGAGTTATAGGATTAATTTTTATTCAAAAAGTCCATAGAGTCTATCCATTCAAAAGGATTGTTATTAAGAAGTATTAGGGTGATCTTGTGTCCCGTAAATCAAGAGAGTTTACCCCAGACTCGGAGATAGGAGGGTTCCTCAAGGCCTTAGAAATTGAGGGTTGTAATTTGGATATTGGCTTATAAAAATCTGTACAAGGATATTGCCTTGGTGCAGGACTGGATGTAGGAGGATTCCGAACCAGTATAAAATCCGGTGTGTTCTTTCCTTTTACTTGCTTTACTTTACTATTTGCATTTGTTATATGTTCTATGATCATTCTGTGTTAGAATTCTGTTTAAATTTGTGTTGAAAGTTTTAATTTAGTCATATAGTTCAGATATTCTTTAAAACACTATTCACCCCCCCTCTAGTGTTATTTCCGCCTTAAGATCCTTAATCCACATCCCGAACAATTGGTATCAGAGCCTTGGTTTTCATTGTTTTCATAATCTGAAACTTGAAAAATATAAAAATGGCATTTTTGGAAAATTATGTTAAAACTGTTTTGAATCTATGCAGTTCATCAAAGTATCATAAGTCTGCATATAGTTATTTTGAAAAATCAAGTTATCTACCGAATTGGTGCGTTATGCAGGGACAAACATGTTATATGGCTTTTGACGAATCTACACCCAATGGACAAACTGTGCAAATTGAGAAAGATAAATGGATACTTGATAGTGGTTGTTCGAGGCACATGACTGGAAATCCCGAGATACTCAAGGACATTACTTATCAAGATGGTGTATTAGTCAATTTTGGTAACAACTCTAAAGGATATGTTACTTATTTCTGATGTTTTGTTAGTTAGGAACTTAAAACATAATCTGCTTAGTATAAGTCAACTTTGCGATAAAGGTTTTAAAATTAAATTTGGAAAAGATAAATGTCACGTTGAAGATGATAAGTCTAATATAATTTTTGAAGTTATTAGGAAGAAAAATATCTATATCTTTAGTATGAAAATTTCAAATGATAATCTATGTCTTTTGGCTAATACAAGTGACCCTTGCATTTGGCATAAAAGATTTGGCCATTTGAATTTCAAATTATTATCTAGAATATCAAAACTTGACTTAGTTAGAGGTCTACCCAAGTTAAACTTTAAAGTAGATAGTATTTGTGATGCTTGTCAATTAGGAAAACTTAAGAAAAGTTCATTTAAATTAAAAGATGCTATTTCTACCTCTAGTCCTCTAGAATTACTTCATTTAGATTTATTTGGTCCATCCCAAGTTCAATCAATTAACGATAGTAAATATGTTTTTGTTATAGTAGATGATTATTCAAGATATACTTGGACAATCTATTTAAAACATAAAAGTGATGCTTTTGAAATATTTAAAAACTTTTCTAAAAGAATTCAAAAACAACATTCTTTCAAAATTAAAATTATTCGAAGTGATCACGGTGGTGAATTTGAAAATGAAAATTTTGAGAATTTCTGTACTCAAAAGGGAATTACTCACAACTTTTCATTTCCAAGAACTCCACAACAAAACGGAGTAGTAGAATGTAAGAATAGAACGATTCAAGAGTGTGCTCGTACAATGCTTTCTGATAGTAATTTACCTAAACATTTTTGGGCTGAAGCAGTTGCTACAGCTTGTTATATATTAAATAGAATTTTAGTTAGACCATTAACAAATAAAACTCCATATGAATTACTTTATAATAAGGAACCTATAGTTGCTTATTTTAAAGTCTTTGGGAGTAAATGTTTTATACTTAATACAAAATATAATTTAGATAAATGTGAACCAAAAGCTGATAAAGGATTGTTTATTGGTTATTCTAATAGAAGCAAAGCATTTAGAGTTTTAATTTAAAAACTAGTACTATTGAAGAAACTATGCATGTATCTTTTGA
Source organism: Allium cepa (assembly GCA_030765085.1). Taxonomy (NCBI): domain Eukaryota; kingdom Viridiplantae; phylum Streptophyta; class Magnoliopsida; order Asparagales; family Amaryllidaceae; genus Allium; species Allium cepa. The sequence goes on along the minus strand of CM060941.1, from coordinate 505,198,981 downwards.
TGAAAATCTTAAAGATATTGTACAAATAGATGATGAAGAAGATTTTATAAATTTAAATCAATCTAATGAAACTATTAGTGAAATAAATCAACCTAATAAGAGATTTAAAATATCAAAAGATCATCCTATAGAAAATGTTTTAGGAAATATTGAATTTGTAGTAAGAACTAGAAATCAATTAAATAGTATGAGTAATGTAGCCTTTATATCAACAATTGAACCTAAAAATCCAAAGGAAGCATCGTCTGATGATTCATGGATTCTTGCTATGCAAGAAGAATTGAATCAATTTACCAGAAATGATGTATGGGAACTTGTTTCTAAACCTGAGGATAAAAGTATAATTGGAACTAAATGGGTTTTATAAAAATAAAATGAATGAACTCGGTGAGGTCGTAAGAAATAAAGCTTGTTTAGTCGCGCATGGTTATTGTCAAGAAGAAGGAATTGACTATGATGAAACCTTTGCCCCCGTAGCAAGATTAGAAGCTATAAGAATTCTACTTGCTTTCTCCAATTATAATAATTTCAAATTATATCAAATGGATGTTAAAAGTGCTTTTCTAAATGGTTTTGTAAAAGAAGATGTTTATGTTGAACAACCTCCACTTTTTGAAGATAATAAATTTCCAAATCATGTATACAAGATAAAGAAAGCTCTGTATGGTCTAAAGCAAGCTCCTAGAGCCTGGTATGAAAGACTAAGATCTTATTTACTTCAATCTGGTTTTGAAATTGGTAAAGTAGATACAACACTTTTTATTAAAAGAAATAATCGACATATTCAACTGGTTCAAATATATGTAGATGATATAATCTTTGGATCAACTAATAACATAATGAATAAAGAATTTTTAGATATAATGACTAAAGAATTTGAAATGAGTCACATGGGAGAATTAAGTTTCTTCTTAGGGCTACAAATTAAACAACTAGAAAATGGAATCTTCATAAGTCAAGAAAAATATGCTAAAGACTTAATCAATAAATTTGGTTTAAGCACCTCTAGTGGGAAACCAACTCCAATGTCAACAAATGTAGGTTTAAGTAAAGAAGATAAATCAAAAGAAATTGATCAAACTTTATATAGGGGAATGATTGGTTCGCTACTCTATATAACAGCGAGTCGTCCTGATATTATGCATAGTGTTTGTCTCTGTGCAAGATACCAATCACAACCTAAAGAAACTCACTTAAAAGCTGTTATAAAAATTTTAAGATATGTAAAATACACTTTAGATTATGGTTTATTTTATTCTAAAAATAATACTTTTGATTTAATATCATATTGTGATGCTGATTATGCTGGTTGTAAATCAGATCGAAAGAGTACAAGTGGAACTTGTCACTTTCTAGGACATTCACTGGTTTCCTGGTTCAACAAGAAACAAAATACTGTTTCATTATCAACAACTGAAGCAGAGTATATATCTGCTGCTCTGGCCTGTTCACAAGTCATATATATGCAACAAACTTTAAAAGATTTTGGAATTAACATAAGTAAATCACCAATATATTGTTATAATACTAGTGCAATAAATCTATCTAAAAATCCAACTCATCGTGCTAGAACTAAACATATTGATATAAGACATCATTTTCTTAGAGATAATATAACTAAAGAAATAATACCTCTAGATTATATAAATACTGAAAAACAAATTGCTGATATATTACTAAACCATTAACCGAACAGAATTTTACTAAATTTAGAAGAGAATTAGGTATTTGTTCAAAATCTAAAATCTAAAATAATATAATATAATAATCAATAAAAATTCAAAATAAAAATTACACTTTTTCTGAAGGACATGTCGACATGCCCCATCTCATGATGTCGACATACCCAACAAAAATTGAAAATTGAATTTCCCTCCAAAGTTAGTTATTTGGTTATTTATCTATTTATTTCGTTTTCTCTTCTCTTTCTTCACTATATTCTCTGTAAATAACTTCTGAAATAATAAAATAATGGCCTCCTCTTCTACTAATGAACCCAATTCACCCACATCTCCTCATTCTGGTCCATTTCAACGAACTACGCATGCTCGAATGATCAAATTGCAAGAGAAGATGAAAGATATCCTTCAATTGATGACTGAAATTCAAGTAAGTCAACTAAGGATGGCTAGAGAACAACAAAGGCAAGGGAATATTATTAGGAATGTACAAAAATTCCTTATGGATAACCGTACAAATCCTATTAATATTGAAGACTCTTCACAAGCCATGGAATCCGAGGAAGAAGAACCTATGGAAGAACCACAAGAAGACCAAGAGGAAGATCAACCATTACCTCAACCCGAAGTCCCTATGTATACGGACGAGAGCGTTATTTGCGTTGGTGAGATCCTTGTTGATACTAATGGAAACATAATTGAACAACGTGGAAACTTTTGTCTCCACTACCCCAATTGTTCGATTCATAAGTCTCATATAGTTAAGGATCGCCATTAAAGTGTATTTTCATTTTATTCTTTGTTTTAAATTGTTTTGTTTGTTCGTGTTTATGTATGTTCTTATATATGTTGTAATAACTAAAATGTGTTCAATTATACTCATTGTTTCATGCTTGTTCTATACATATTATTTGTTCATACTAATCATTCTTGAATTCTTAAGTAGTTAATAGTTTTTTTTTATGACAAAGGGGGAGAAAGTTATAAAAATACATGTGCTTGGTGTAAGGGGGAGTCATGGAATAAAGGGGAGTTGTAGTTTTAAGAAGAAGTCACGGAGTAAGGGGGAGTTATGGTATAGTAAGAATATTTTATAAATAAAGGTTGTCATCATCAAAAAGGAGGAGATTGTTAGGAACTGAGTTGATGATGTTTTGATGACAACAACCTTATATAGTTATTATACTTTACTTTATAAAATATATACTAACATTTCCATATATATATATATGTGTATGTATATAGGAAGTATATGCAGGTATCATCGAAGACTGATCAGTATAAAGACTCAAGCATCAAGATGAAGATTAGAGATTCAAGATTCAAGACTCTAGAGAATCAAGATTTCAAGATCTCAAGATAAGTGTCTAGTATTTTGTTAAAACTTCATAATAGCACTCTCATCTTTCTTTCAATTTTCTTTTGGGATGGAACCCAATTTATATCGAAACCAGTGGCTTACAAACTCACAACAAGTAGCTTACAAACCTACGACAAGTGGCTTACAAACCCACGAAAATCAAAATCATTTAAACTACTTTGTACAAGTTCTCGAGTCCTATGGAGGAGCTCTGTAGGAAGGTTCTTGCAATTTCAGTTTGAATAGATTTTTCAAAATGTTTTTAAATCTGTTTTCAAAATGTTTTAGCTTTCAAAATCATGTTTTCAAAAATGTTTTCAAACTTTGTTTAAGCCTTAAAATATTCCTCTATTCTGATTTTAAAAACTTCTAATTTTAAAACATCAAAACTTATTCTGATTTTAAATATTACTTATATAATTGACGGTCTATATCAATTATATATATATATAAAATAATGTTTTATATTCATTCTCTATCTCAAAATATTGTTTAAACACTTTACTTTGCTTCAGAGAAGTTTTAACTTGTTTTAAATTCAATTGTCTTTACAAAACAACATCTCTATAATTTTGAACTAAGGGATGTCGACATAAGGGGATACCCCATGTCGACATGGTGATAGTTGGATTCAAAATTCAATTTTCAAAAGAAGTGTCCATTCGTTCGATAACCTTTCGCCAATGGTTATGACTGTTGTGCATCTATATAAAGGCTTCCAAAACGAATTTTTTTAGTAACTACTTTCTTATTTTCTTCACTCTTTCTTCTCCACCATTCCATATCCATAAAACTTCATATTTTCAAGATCGTGCCATCATTCTGCCAAATTCTCAATAGGAAATCATTTAGATACTCTCTCTATTTGATTCTCCATCATTCTACTAAAGATCAAAGTGCTATTTAGAGTTATAGGATTAATTTGTATTCAAAAAGTCCATAGAGTCTATCCATTCAAAAGGATTATTATTAAGAAGTATTACGGTGATCTTGTGTCCCGTAAATCAAGAGAGTTTACCCCAGACTCGGAGATAGGAGGGTTCCTCAAGGCCTTAGAAATTGAGGGTTGTAATTTGGATGTTGGCTTATAAAAATCTGTACAAGGATATTGCCTTGGTGCAGGACTGGATGTAGGAGGATTCCGAACCAGTATAAAATCCGGTGTGTTCTTTCCTTTTACTTGCTTTACTTTACTATTTGCATTTGTTATATGTTCTGTGATCATTCTGTGTTAGAATTCTGTTTAGATTTGTGTTGAAAGTTTTAATTTAGTCATATAGTTCATATATTCTTTAAAACACTATTCACCCCCCTCTAGTGTTATTTCCGCCTTAAGATCCTTAATCCGCATCCCCAACATAACTACCCAGACAAAATTCTAGATAGAATTTCCTCGAGTTTCCCAAGTACATATATACTGGGATACTCGCTCTACAGAATCCAAACAATTAAAACTACAAAGCTATAGAGCTCCTACTCATCTAGATCTACAGAACTAAACATGATATCAGACTACACTCAAGTCCGACTCAACCACCAAACCTTCCTGAACAGCTGGTTCCACGACCTGAGATACACGTACTCCCTCAGAGATACGTGAAACACATTGAATCTCAGTTATCCTAAAATGGCAATTCAACCCAGAGGACCAAACACATATTCTCACAAGAACACAGAAAAGTTCCAAGATACCGCGGAGCTAGCTTCCCAGACCTACCCAATCTTATAGCTCCATTTATCGGAGAAAACTTATTCAAAACCAAATTTACGATTCCGGAATCCAAATTCCTTCATCTCTTATCCACAAAACTCTTCAGACGATCTTGGGCTGCCTACATCCTCCCTGATCAGCTCAACCCTTGCTGATTCCTCTAGAAACAAACTAGACCAAAAACAACCCATCAAAATGATCCTCTCAAGATCATCCAACAACCAAGAACACAACTCTACTCCACAAACAACAGAAGACTGAACTTACTTCTCCTATCCGAAAAAGACAAAACAAATGCACTCCCAAACTGCTTCCGCTGCACTACCCTGATCTGGAATAGAAGAAAAATGCTGATGATGAACACGAACACAATCTGGACAACACATCCTAGAAATATGATTCAACAGATCCATAAAAGAAAACTCAGAAGTTCCACCAATCCTGAGCTGCTTCACCAAACCCTATATCAAGGAACCGTTCTTCTACTAAGCTGAACTATCTTCATCACTCCTAGAATCCAGTCGATAAGAAAACTCAATCTCCAGATGTGGACAAACCACTGTCTTCCCGAAAGACATCCAGAAAAATCTTCAATAACTCAAAAGAACACTCAAACTATCGCAAGTCTCTTTTGCATTCAACCAAGCCTAATATCCAAAGAAAACTGTTCTCTCTTTACCAATCAGAACATCTTACGCTTATCTAACCAATCCATCAAAGAATGGATCCACTTTGCTGCTTCTGAACTTCACCTCAGAAAATTGCTGACCAGAAGACCTTCTTGCTGGCACATAGAAAACTTCGAGCTGCATTGCTGACATATATGCTCAAAGACTTCTTAACCCAAAGCTCATCGAGAAACTCGGACCTCAAAGCCAACCACCACATCCTGCTGAACCCAGCCAGAACACCGGAGCAGACACACTTCCTTAAACTCGCTTCAAAAGAAAACATCTTCAGAGACAATCCACAGTCACTGTATCTCATCACACAGCTACAATTATCCTGAGGTATCAAGATACCATCACACACTTCTGCCCAACCGACAGATCCAAACCTACTCATCTAATTTCAAAGATGACTCAGAACCTTAACCAGTTTCCGTCAAAGATCGATGAAATCCTTTCACCACAGCAAAGGTTACTCAAGACGGTATTGGGTCTACAGTCTCGACAGTTACACTTCCAATCTTAAACATTCAAACTCCAACCAATCATAGTAGTCATGTTACACACACCACTACCTTATCTACCTTTATAACCTATATTGAAAAACCCGAACAGATAACCCAACAAATAGGTAGAAATAAATAAACACATACATACATATATATATATATATATATATATATATATATATCAAAATTACAAATACGCTCTCTCAAGAAAGAAAACACTCCAAAGCCTAGGTATTTACTCAACCTAGCGCTCTGATACCAACTGTCACAACCCGTCTTCCACTATCCAGAAAGACGCATCATAAATTAAGAAAGAAAGGGATAGAAAGAGAAAAGATAGAGAAGAAAGAAGAAACAACATCATAATCTCAACAGCGGAACGAATAAATTATATTAATAACATAAGTATTACATAGTATACAACCATTGTCAGAGTTACACAGATTATACATCACATACTAGACAGTTATAAACACCTGTCTAGTTATTACAACTCAATACTGTTAGTCCGTGAGATGATGGTTTTGATGACATTAACCTTAGAATAGATTATAAAATATAAATACTAACATTATAAGTTTAGATATATATGTATATGCAGGATTTAACCATGCATGTACTAAGAATGAAGACGGTATAGTATAGAGATTCAAGATATCAAGATAAAATATCAAGATAAAATATCAAGATAGAAGACTCATAAGTATCGAGAATATCAAGAGTTCAAGATTTCAAGGATAAGTATTTTTATTATTAGGAATTTTTGTTAAAACTTGTAGAAAAGCTTTGGTATCTTAAAATCCAATTTATTCGTGGAATGGAATCCACTTCGAGCCCATTAAAGGGATGGAACCTTAAGTAGGATGGAACCTACGAAAAATCTAGTGGAACATTGTTTTGTATCCGCTAACTTTTATTCAAAATGATTTTTCAAAATTATATCCTATTTTCAAAACTTTTCTCTTAAAAGATTTAAAACCCTCGATCCTGATTTTAAATAATTTTAGCCTCAAAAACATCTTTATTTTCAAAGTCAAATTACTCCTGATTTTAAACTATCTTTTTAAATAATATATTTAACTTTTAAATATTTATACTTAGATTTAAATATAAAATTATAGTTAAAATATATATATATATATATATATATATATTATTCTTTATATTTACTTATGAATTTTAACTGTAGTCAAGTATATTTATAAAGTTTAAAATGGTTTTTATATAAGATAAAGGTTATTTTCAAAGAAAATCAAAAACACCAAAATATCCTTGCGATGTCGACATGCCTAGCATGACCATGTCAACATGGTGACAGTTTGATTCAAAAATTCAAATTTCAAAAGAAGTGTCTATTCGCCATAACTCTTCATGAATGGTCATGACTGTTGTTCTTCTATAAATAGGGGTCAGTTTCAACGAATTTTTAATCACTTTTTTCTGGTTTTCGCTCCTCTTCTTCTTCCTTATTTCTTAATACATATTCTTATCATTACTCTGCCGAAATCAACATTGAATCATACTAGATTACTTCTAGTTTGATTCTCTATAATTATCTCTACAAGATTCTCAGTGCTATTTAGAGTTATAAACTTCTTTGTAATCTATTAAGCGAGAAAAGGTGTGATTGTAGCCTTGGAAATCAATCAAAAAGGAAAAGGTGTGATTGTAGCCTTGGTAAATCAATTGGGTAAACTTGTGGACCGGAAATCAAGTATCTCTACCCAGAAGATCGAAATTCTGGAGGGTATACCTCGTAACCTTGAAACCGAGGGTGTAATTGTACGATTACTTTTGAAAGGAAATCCGTACTTGTGTTGCGGCACTAGATGTAGGGTAACTCCAAACGAATATAAAATCCGGTGTGTTCTTTCCTCTACTGCTTTTATTTTATTTCTGCATCTGTGATTGTTTCCGTGATCATATCTGTGTCTGTATATTGCATACTTTTGTGTCTAAATTAACATAAACTTAAAAAGATTTAGTAATTCTTTATTAACACTATTCACCCCCCTCTAGTATTAATCTTAGCCTTAAGATCTGTAATCCGCATTTCTCACAATTGGTATCAGAGCAAGGTTTTCAAAGTCTCATAATATGATTTTTGAAAAGTTTTTTTTTCTAAAATGGCTATATTCGTTAATACTAATTTAGAAGTATTCAAATCATCATTGTTTCATGAGTCTACATATAATCAATATTCAAATTCAAGTTATCTACCAAAATTGTTTGATGTGTAGGAATCATGCTTTATGGGTGTTCTGGAATCAACCCACAATGGACAAATTGTGCAGATCAGAAAGAACAAATGGATACTTGATAGAGGATGTTCTAGACACATGACTAGCAATCCAGATATACTGAATGATATAATATACAAAGACGGAGTATTGGTTAACTTTGGAGACAATTCAAAAGGATATGTGATTGGCATCGGCAAAGTCGGTAATTCTGAAACTCCTACTATCACTAATGTTTTGCTTGTTAAGAATCTGAAACATAATCTGCTAAGTATAAGCCAACTATGTGATAAAGGTTATAAAATTAAATTTGAAAAAGATAAATGTCACATTAAATATAACAATTCAACCATTATATTTGAGGGAGTCGGGAAAAAGAATATATATATTCTTAGTATGAAAGTTTCAAATGATAACCTGTGTCTGTTGGCAAATACAAGTGACCCTTGGATTTGGCAAAAGAGATTTGGGCATTTGAATTTCAAATTCCTATCTAGATTGTCAAAACATGATCTAGTAAGAGGTCTCCCTAAAATGAATTTTAAAGTAGATAGTTTATGTGATGCTTGTCAATTAGGAAAACTTAGAAAAAATTCTTTTAAGTTAAAAGATATGATTTCAACTTCAAAACCTCTTGAATTACTTCATCTTGATTTATTTGGTCCATCTCAAATTCTATCAATAAATCATAGTAAATATGTCTTTGTAATTGTAGATGATTATTCTAGATTTAGATGGACAATATTTTTGAAACATAAAAGCAATACTTTTGAATGTTTTAAGACATTCTCAAAAAGAATTCAAAATCAATTTTCTCTAAAAATTATAACTATTCAAAGTGATCACGGTGGTGAATTTGAAAATGAAAGGTTTGAGGAATTCTGCAATAAAAAGGGAATAACCCACAATTTTTCTTAGACGACCCGACTTTTTCTCCACAAAAAGTCGTATCAACCTTAAGAAAGAAAGGGATAGAAAAGAGAAAAGAAAGAAGAGAAAGAAGAAACAACACAAGAATCTCAACAGCGGAACGAATAAATTATATTAATAACATAAGTATTACAAAGTATACAACAAATATCAGAGTTACACATACAATACAACACATACTAGACAGTTATAAACACCTGTCTAGTTATTACAACTCAATCACAATACATAAGACACTCAGAGATACCAACACAGCGGAAAAAGTATATATCTATACGCAGAAGCCACATGCTCCATTTTCTCCTCCACAATTCGTCAAAGCTAACCTGAATCCTAACCTGTATTCCCTTGGCTACTCGTAAAAATTTGAGTACCCAAGAGTTAAAGAAAAACAGAAATAACTCCGGGTCAGACATGGGTCTGGTGTGAGTAACAGGTTAAAGTTGCTTAACTTTGAAAAACCTTTTGAAAAGAAAGGGTATCACGTAAGACTTCCCACACATAAACATGGAAATTTTTTTACCTTACGCTAACCAAAACATTTGATAGGAAATCTGATGATATTATAATAGTGTCTAGGGTTTTCAAGTAAATAAGAAATAGCCGAAATTGTTACATCTATTAAATTCCAGCTACTAGCTACAAAAGTGGGTAAAACAATCAAAACCGTTGGCACTTATTGGATTTTGGATTCCATACAATGGCTGGGCTACTAGGGTACCGCCCGTCACAATACGTGGCCTAGATCACCGTACCGAGGAGTATGCCCGCTCCCCTGCAACACAAAGCCGGACCCAATCCTTACTGAACAGTTCCGAACAAGACAACCCCGCAGTTGTGATCAGTAACTGCACCACTAAGCCAAAAATAAAGGGACCTCTAGACAGGGATAAATCTTGCTCTCAAGTGGGGGCTACCCACGAAGCTTTGCTGCACCTCCCTTGTTTTAGCCATTCCCGGTTGATGAGGCTTGAAGCTACGATTACCTTTATAGGACATATCACTTAGAATGCTCATCGTCCACCTGACGATGTTCTGAAAGCATTCAATCCATACATGTTCATTCCGGGTTCGAACGAAACCAAAGGCATTATCTCGTTACACTCATATTGGAATCACCCTCAGAGTTAACGACAATAACCCTTGCACTCTGAATCACCATCTCGAATCTATAAGTACTATTCCGTCAACTCATTACGGAATCACCCACAGAGTTATACTGACGTATAGCCCTTACATCTCGAGTCTTCACTCGCTCCACTTGGATTCACGACCTAACGTTTAATTGGAATCGATGTGGTTTTCGGATCCCAAATATGGAAACCCGATCCCGGTCTCATCGAAATCCAAAGCGTGTCTTTTAAGGCTAAGTTGTTTTAAGTTTAAAACAATTCAATTCATTATCTATATACACACAGATAGGTAATTTATAATCAACATTATCATTACCAATAGATAATTCATATCATAATCAGATAATCCATATTATCATCCAAAAGCAACCAATGCATCCATATCTCATACACTACTCATCTCATACTGAGATTACAAACCATACATGGCAATTAATACCAATCATCAAACATAAGCAATGATCTAATGATCACACTTCTATTATTAATTTAAAATGAATTAAATTAATTACTTAATCTCTAATTAATTTAAAATAAATTAAATGAATTATTTCATCATAAAAATTCTGCTTAACCTAACCATTAATTAATTACAAATCAATTTAAATAATCACCATCTCAATATTCATTCCAATTAATCATTACTGATTAATGATTCCCTAATTATAATAAGTAATTAGCCTTTAATATTAATTACACAAGTTAATTATACTTAATTCTTTACACATAATTAACTTGTAATTGCTTAATTAATAAATTAGCTAAAATTAATTACATTAATCATTTATTCATTATTAATTATACCTTAATTAATTAATTCCAAATTACATCATTAATTAATTAATTAATGATGTCTGATTTAATCAATCTCTCTATATAAATTAATTACATAAGTAATTAATCCTCAATTTAAACCATATATATTAATCACCCATGATTAATAATCATTCAGTAATTAACTACTTTAATTACTCATCCCATAATTTAATTACTCTTAATTAATTATTCGCATTAATCACCTGATTAATTTTCAAAGTAATTTAAATCAAAATTACTTCTAAAATAAATATCATTAATTTCATTCAGTGATTATTAATTAATTACTTCCTTAAGCAATTACAAATCCATAAATTACATAAAGTAATTATTCATCAATTCATAATTGTTTAAATTAATTTAACTTAATTAATCTAAACTAACCACATTAATCAAATTAATTACATCAAGTAATTAATTCATTAATTACTTTCATTAAGTAATTAATCTTAAATAATTGATTATTATTAATTAATTAATTTAATTAATTATTAAAAATTAATCACATTAATTAATTGTTAAATAATCTTAAGTTAATGACCTTCATTAACATTTCTTAATTACATAATTAAGAGTTAACTTAAATTAATCATTATTAATCATCAATTAATTAATATTTAATTACAATTTAATTAATCTCTAATTATTAATTAATTAAGTATTAATTAAAATCTAAATTATCTTTAATCACTTGATTAAATAAATCTTAATCATCAATTAAAATTTAATAAACCATCCTTAATTTTAGATTAACTAACCTTAATTAATTAACCTTAAGTCTTTAATTAATCAAATTTAAAAATTATTAATTACTTAATTAATCGTCCACATTATTAATTAATTAGATAATTAATTATTCATCTTATTTATCTTAATAATTTAATGAATCCAATCATTAAATTTTATTTATCTTTAGATAAACATCTCTTACTTAATTAAGCATTTAAAAACAAAATGTTTTTAAATTTACTTTAAATTCCATTTAACTTCATTTAAAATTTAAGATTCAAATTTATCTTAAACAATATTTTAAAACAATTCAAAACCTTTTTATCTTATATGTTAAAAGAAACATCTACTTTATCAATAAGTTTAAAAGAATTTAAATTACAATTCAATTTAAATTCAAATCAATTTAAAAATTACTTTCAAATTTCAAAATTGAAATACAACTTTTAAACTCATTCTAGATTTAACTTAACTCTTTAAAACTCTTCCTACAATCTACATCTTCAATTTAAATGCAAAACATTTAATCATTTTAAAGTAATTTAAATTTAAACCTTTATTTTAAAAACTATAGTTTAAATTTAATTCCAGATTTAAAAACCCAGAATTCAACTCATTTTAAATTTCTAATCTAAAATTTAAACTTTCAATTCAAATTCAAAACATACATATGCTTTTACACCAATAAGTTTTAAACCCAGATTTAAATTTTAAAAATTAAATATTTTCAAATCTCGGATTCAAATAAATTTGAAATCATATTCAATATCAGATTTTCAAAACTCATTTCAAATTCCTGTTTGCATTTAATACTTCCTTTTAATTTAAAGAAAACAGGTAACAGGTTTTCTGTTTTATTTGAATCCAAACCAGAATAAAAAAAAATTAGAATTATTTCAAAACCAAAATTTTAAACTAATTGAATTCATATTTAAATTTTGGTCTTAACTCGGTTCAGATTTTAGTTTACTTTTAAAAACTTTTATTACTACTTTTAATTTTTAAAACTGTAACAGGTTTCTGTTCTATATTGAAAAACCTGAAACAATATTAACTCGAGCCTCCCTATACTTACTTCGAGTCAGAAGCCATATTGCTTCGAGTCACCACTCCCATTACCCGAAACCATCCCGAGGTAAAAACCCTGTAACCCAAAAATCAACACAACCTGCACACACCTCCCTGTGCACCTATAAACCAACTCCGGCCACCTCTGACCATCATCAATGGCCATTCCCCATCGACTAGTAACCCCACATCCACCTTCAACCGTTAGATTCCCAAAATTCAATTCGAATTTGAATTCAGGTTTAAAACAAAAACCTGGAAACAACATTCCCCTTATCAAGCTCGACCTGTCAACGACGAGATCTCCCAACTTCGGCCACTATCTCCACTCAAACTTCGGCATCGACTCCATCAATACATCAGCTACCAACTCGCAAAACATGGTTGAACTCGATCAATTGTTGAAGCCGCAGCACCCAATTTTCTTAAACCCAGTAAAACTAGGGTTCCTAACTGTAATTCCCAAATGACAACATCAAAACCCAATTTCAACTCAATCCAATAATTTTCCCATAACCTATGATAGCTATACTATCTTCAGAATCAAATACAATGCCTCCAGACACTTGAGGCAGCAATAATGCTTCAAAGTATAAAATGCAAAGAATAGGGAACTGTATTTTGTATAAAGCATTTAAATTTGTAATTTTTCTTTTAAAAATCATGATTTAGTATGATGATTTGATTTATAACTCTGAATTCATAAATTTCTAAACTTGAAATTTCACTAATTTACTGATTGATCATCTGTTAGCAAACTCCAGAGATGATACATAGTTATTTTTAACTCAAGTAAAATTCCAATCTATAGTTTTATGATGAAATGAACATATCTTGTGTAAGCCTTAAATCTATACAAAGATTTAATCCAGAGGTAATTTTTTTTTTAAATTCGAAATAGCAGCTTGAAAATTTAAGGAACAGAATTATACAGAAAACAAACATGCACACATATATATTCATATATATAAACATTCACTGCAAATTTCATAACTATATTCATTTCAGATTAAAACATGCAATCAACCATTACCTGCTTTTAATTTTTTTTTAAAAAGAGTTACTCCCCTTAATTGTGCAGAGCCCGGAATTTTAACATGCAGAGCACAGTCCAGAATTTTGAAAACCCTTTTTGAAATCTTTTTGAACTTCTTTTGCGAACTTTTAAACTTGAATGTTGTAGATGTCTTTATCCATCTTTAAAATGCTATTGCTCATTGATTTACAACCTTATATGCATGCTGGCTACAGATTGAAGAATGCAGTGTGACATATTTCCAGATTTTTTTGAATAAGAGAATGCAGATTTAATGATGAACAGGTTTTTAGAAAAATGAATGTAGGCCTTTTTGTTTTCATATTGAAGAACAAAAATGCAGGTTTGTTTTGCAAATTTCTTAAGGTAGCTTGCTTTCATGGTTGCATGCAGGTAAGATATTTGATGAACAGATTGCTATGCATTTGATTTTGCATTTTGAGGAGTTTTTGTTTACTGATTTTTAATAGAATGAAGATTACTTTGGTGAGATGTTTGCAGTTGAAAAGTTTCTTTAGTTAAGAAATGAAAAATGAGAGAAAAGAATAGGAATGGAAGAGTGCAAGTTTATATAACTAGTTTATGATTTAACTAAAATTAAAGAAAAACAAAATTAAACAAGGACACATGGCTTGTATTGTTAACACTTGTTAATTTACTCACTTAAATACTCAACACATGTTAACTTAGGTTTTAATAAACTTACACATGTATCTTTAAGTAATTTGTTATTTAAATTAAGTGTTAATAAATGTTTAAACTTAGTAAATTAGTTTTAATAAATACTTAGTTATATATAGATAAATAATTTTTAAAGAATAAAACAAAGTATTATTATAAGTAAAAACAATATACAAATCAATTATTTGACAAAGATACTTTTGATCATTTAAATAGATTTATAGTAATTTAAATGAATACATGTTTTCTTATTTTAAATTGTATTTTAAATTTCATATTAAATTAACAAATCACATTTTATAAATCAATAATTTAAAAAGAATTAAAACAAACATTTTATAACTTATTTTAATATTCAAACTTAAATTAAAATGAATTTTAAACAAATAAAACATTTATCTTATATATTTAAAATCATTTAGTTATTTTATTAAATAGTTTTGAAAAACTTAAATCAAAAAATAAATCACAATTCCTAATTTCAAATTATTAAAATTATGCTCTACTAATTTAACAACTTATCTATTTAAAATATATATACAGAATATATATACATTATTAAATAGAAAATAAATTCATTAATTTATTAAAAATAAATTCACCAATTAAATATTTAAATAAAGAAGATTATCAAATCAAATCAAATTTATTAACAAAAATTATCAATTCAATTTAAATTTAAACACAGATTTTTAAATTTATATTGTCCAAAATTCCGGGATATTACAATCCTTCCCCCTTAGAAGAATTTCGTCCCCGAAATTTAAAACAAAGGTAATTTAATAATCTATTTACAGATTTTATTTTAAAACACAGCATATGTTAATCATATGCCAACAACCAATTCACACAGTCAGAACAAGTCTAATTATCCAAAAGAATTTTGGATAAAACTTTCACGAGTTTCCCCGGTATATATATATCGGGATACTCGCTCTATAAAATCCAATCAATCAATACTACTAAGCTATAGTACTCCTAACAATAATTCTATACAGAATATCAGACTACAAACGAGTCTGACTCAACAACCAATCCATCCTAAACTGCTGGTTCTACAACCAGAAATATCAAACACGTACTCCCTCAGAGATGCGTGAAACACTGACAATTCAACCCTAGAAAACCAAACACTGATCTTACCCAAAACACAGAAGAAACCAAAACACTTCGGAGCTAGCTTCCCAAACTTATAGCTCCCTGAATCAGAGAAAAACTTATCCAAAATCCAATCTTCGACTCCAGAATCCAAATTTCTCTGCCTCTTATCCATAAAAACTCTTCGGACTATCCTGGGCTACCAACATCCATCCTGATCAGCTCAACTCTTGCTGATTCCATTAGAAACAGACTGAATCAAAACAATCCCATGATCTCCTCAAGATCACTCAAAACCCAAGAACACACACCCTGCTTCTCAACAACAGAAGACAGAACAAACTTCTCCTTATCTAGAAAAGAAAAAAACAGAAACACCCCCAAACTGCTTCCGTTGCACAACTCTGATCCAAACAGAAGAAAATGCTGAAGAATACAAGCACAGACTAGACAACCCAGCACAGAAATATGGTTCCACATATCCATAAAGAAAACTCAAAAGTTTCTCCGAAACCTGAGCTACTTCACCAACTTCTATCTCAAAGAACCATCTATCAACTAACTGAACCACCAGTTCCATTCCTAGAAAGAAAACTCGATCTCCAGATGTGGACAAACTCTGACTTCCTGGAAGAAATCCGAACAATCTCCAACATTCCAAAAGAACATACTATCGTAAGTCACTTTTGTGATCAATTCAGCCTAAATCCAAAGAAACTGCTCTCTCTTAACCAAACAGAACAGCTTATGTTGGCCTATCCAACTTACCAGAGAAACGAATCCACACTGCTGCTTCTAATCTCCACTTCAGAAAAACTACTCAGCCAGAAGACTCCTTACCAACTCAGAACACTCTGCTAAACTTAGCTACATCACCGAGCTGACTCACTTCCTACTCTTGTTCCAAGAAACATCTTCGAAAATCCATAGTCACTGTATCTCATCATGCAGCTACAACTTCTTGAGAGATCAAAATATCATCACTCACTGGCTTCTGCCCTAGCCACAGATCCAAACTCAACTATGCACTTCAAAGATGAACTCCGAACCTTTAGAAGGTTTCCTTCAGAGACCGATGAAGTACTTACACCAAGCAAAACTTACTCGAGACGGTATTCGGTCTACAGTCTCGACAAATACACTTCCAACCTCATCCATTCAAACTCCAACCTATGGTAGTCGTGTTACACGCACTTCTACCTCATCTACCTTTATAACTTATATTGGAAAACCTGAACAGGTAACCCAACAAATAGGTAGAAATATATATATATATATATATATATATATATATATATATATATATCAAAAATACAAATACGCTCTCTCAAGATAGACACCACTACAGAGCCTAGGTATTCACTCAACCTAACGCTCTGATACCAGCTGAGACGACCCGACTTTTTCTCCACAAAAAGTCGTATCATCCTTAAGAAAGAAAGGGATAGAAAAGAGAAAAGAAAGAAGAGAAAGAAGAAACAACACAAGAATCTCAACAGCGGAACGAATAAATTATATTAATAACTATTACATAGTATATAACAAATATCAGAGTTACACATACAATACAACACATACTAGACAGTTATAGACACCTATCTAGTTATTACAACTCAATCACAATACATAAGACACTCAGAGATACCAACACAGTGGAAAAACTATATATCTATACGCAGAAGCCACCTGCTCCATTTTCTCCTCCACAATTCGTCAAAGCTAACCTGAATCCTAACCTGAATTCCCTTGACTACTCGTAAAAATTTGAGTACCCAAGAGTTAAAGAAAAACAGAAATAACTCCGGGTCAGACATGGGTCTGGTCTGAGTAACAGGTTAAAGTTGCTTAACTTTGAAAAACCTTTTGAAAAGAAAGGGTATCACGTAAGACTTCCTACACATAAACATGGAAAAAAATTTACCTTACGCTAACCAAAACATTTGATAGGAAATCTGATGATATTATAATAGTGTCTAGGGTTTTCAAGTAAATAAGAAATAGCCGAAATTGTTACATCTATTAAATTCTAGCTACTAGCCACAAAAGTGGGTAATACAATCAAAACCGTTGGCACTTATTGGATTTTGGATTCCATAGAATGGCTGGGCTACTGAGGTACTGCCCATCACAGTACGTGGCCTAGATCACCGTACCGAGGAGTACACCCGCTCCCCTGCAACACAAAGCCGGACCCATTCCTTACTAAACAGTTCTGAACAAGACAACCCTGCAGTTGTGATCAACAACCGCACCACTAAGCCGAAAATAAAGTGACCTTTAGACAGGGATAAATCTTGCTCTCAAGTGGGGGCTACCCACGAAGCTTTGCTGCACCTCCCCTGTTTTATCCATTCCCGGTTGATGAGGCTTGAGGCTACGGTTACCTTTATAGGACATATCACTTAGAATGCTCATCGTCCACCTGAACGATGTTCTGAAAGCATTCAATCCATACAAGTTCGTTCCGGGTTCGAACGAAACCGAAGGCATTATCTCGTTACACTCATATTGGAATCACCCTCAGAGTTAACGACAATAACCCTTGCACTCTGAATCACCATCTCGAATCTATAAGAACTATTCTGTCAACTCATTACGGAATCACCCACAGAGTTATACTAACGTATAGCCCTTACACCTCGAGTCTTCACTCGCTCCACTTGGACTCACGACCTAACATTTAATTTAAATCGATGTGGTTTTCGGATCCCAAATATGGAAACCCAATCCTGGTCTCATCGAAATCCAAAGCATGTCTTTTAAGGCCAAGTTGTTTTAAGTTTAAAACAATTCAATTCATTATCTATATACACACAGATAGATAATTTATAACACAACAGATAATCAACATTATCATTACCAACAGATAATTCATATCATAATCAGATAATCCATATTATCATCCAAAAGCAACCAATGCATCCATATCTCATACACTACTCATCTCATAACTGAGATTACAAACCATACATGGCAATTAATACCAATCATCAAACATAAGCAATGATCTAATGATCACACCTTCTATTATTAATTTAAAATGAATTAAATTAATTACTTAATCTCTAATTAATTTAAAATAAATTAAATTAATTACTTCATCATAAAAATTCTGCTTAACTTAACCATCAATTGATTACAAATCAATTTAAATAATCACCATCTCAATATTCATTCCAATTAATCTGTGATATCCTAGAAATTGGGCAATATAAATTTAATAATCCGTGTTAGAAATTAATTTGATTTGATAATTTTTGATAATAAAATTTGAATTGATTTAATAATCTTCTTCTAATAAAAATTTAAATTAGTAGATTTATGTTTTAAAGCTAATAAACTATTTTCTGTTTATATATATATATATATATATATATATATAATTGTATATCTTGTAAATGGATAAACTTAGATTTAAAACTTAGTAAATGAATCAATTTTTAATTTTTATTTATATTTGGTAAAATTGGAAATTTGATTTAAATTTAACATTTAATTGTTCTAAACAATTTAATAAATAATTATATAGGTTATATTAAAGGAAAATTTTATTTTTTTAAATTTATATTTAATTAACTTGAATATGAATTTAAAATTAGATTAACATTAGAAACTTAGTTGTATTTTCTTTTTAAATTATTGCTTGAATTTATATATAAGAATTTAAAATAAAATTTACATATGATCTTAATCTATTAAGTAATAGAAGTAATTTATGATATCTTTTATAAATCATTTTAAATATTGTTTAATTTGTTATTTTCAAATCATATTGAGAATAATTAGTTTTTTATGAACATAAATAAATTTTGTTAGAAATAGGATTTGTTATTTTAAAATTTAATAAGAGTTACACACACACACACATATATAACTTGATTTTTATTTTGAAGTTATAATTTAATTTGAATTTGACCTTGATATTTTGAAATTTAAAAGAAATAAATGTTTAAAATATTTGAATAAGCTTATAATCATAATTTGTTTGTTTCATTCCTTTTAATTAGAAAAAGGAGAAGAAATAAAATTCATTTATATATTACATAAGAAATAAAATAAGATTTAAAAGCTCTTATAAAATAAGTTAGAGTTTTATAAACAATTTAGAATTAAAATTTAAAATAAAAACACTTAAATGCATGTGTGAGTCTTTTAACATTTTAAAAAAAAGACATGCGATAAACACCTAAATTGACAAGTGTAAGGCATGGATTAAAATTGTGACAAGTGTTTAAAATTAGTAACAAGTGTCTTATTTATTTTCTTTTACTTCATCTAAGTCATTTTTCTTTTCTATTCTTTCTTTTTCAAACGTGAGAAAAACATCTTCAGCTTGAAATCTTAAAAAAAAAATCTTCTTCTCCTTAAAATCAAAACCATCTTAAACCATTTTCAAAATAACCTGCAACCCTTCAAATACATCAACCTGATCATCAATCTGCAATATTCAAAAGATTGCAAAGCTCACTTCCAAAAAATCTGCAAAAATCTGTTGTCCTCAAATTATTTCTGAAACAATATGATCCTCAAACCCAAAACTATCTTCAAAACTGCATGCATTTTCTTTTTGGAGGCCTGCATTTCATTTCTGGAAACATGCATGTGATTCAGAGTAAAAGCATTACTGTAAATCAAGTTTGAAGTATATATAAAAAAAAGCAAACTGCAGTTTTTAGAAGTACTGAAGCAAATTGTTGAATCTGGAAGCAAAAGCATAGCAGTAATATAAGACTAAAGTTTTAAAAAGGGCAAATCAAAGATGCAACTTGAAGTTTTTGAAATTGAAAACACAATTCAAGATCAGGCTTTTTAAAATCAGAGTGCTCTGCTCCTAAATCTGTGAGTAACCTCACTCTTTAATATAAATTAAGTATGAAATTAGTTGCTAGTTTTACTCTGAGATTATGCATGTTTATATTCTCTTTACAAGTTCATTTCTGGTATATATGTGAATATATGTTGTAGTGCATGTTGCAGAGTAATTTAGTTTTTGTAATTAAGTTCCAGATGCTAGAATTTCTTAAAAAAAAAATTCCATTCCATTGGATCTAATCTGTGTTAAGGACTAAGGATTAAATGTAATATAGTTGTTTAATATAAGTAAAGTTTAAATTTTATTTAATACAGGAAATTCTGTATTTTCACTGGAAACTTAATAATAACAGAACAAAATTGTATATAAGTAAGAATTTGATTATTCAAATTCATTGATTAAAGTTTATAAACCAATTACATTATCAAAAACTTGAATTTTAAAACTAAAATTAGAATTTTTAGTTTGGAATTGGTTGAGTATTTCTGGTTTAACCAGAAATCCTATTTTTAGTTGGAGCTGGGGATCTAGGAGGTCGGAGTGGCCAGTATGTTTTCTGGTGATGGATGGGTGAACGAAGATTCAAGGAAAATTATTGGAAGATGGAAGAATGCAGTGAGGCAGTGATGATTTAGTTTTGTAATGTTTAACCCTAGTTTGCTGTTGTTTAGGAAATTTGTTCCTCTCAACTTCTATGGTGAATCGAGTTCACTCAAAATGAGGTGATTAATGGTGGGTTGCTTGTCGAAGGTGATGGTGGAAGGTCAAGATTGCTGGTGGCCGGAATTTGGAGTTTGAGGCAAATTTCCAGTTCGACATTTTCTTACAGTTTTGAGCTCGAAGCTCGTTTTCGATTTAGGGATTTCTGCAGTTCTTGGATGGTCGGAATCATGTTGAAGGAAGGCCGTCGACTTGCTCGTGGGGTTGCGAGAGGCCAGAGGTGATGGCCGCGGCGGTGCAGGTGCACAGCGAATCTGGATATCAGCTGATTGTTTTTGGGGAAGATGGGTATCTTGAGTTTGGTCTCAGGTTGCATCGCGTTTTGCTCGAAGCATGTGGGGTATGAGACTCGAAGAAGATGAGTTATTGGCTCGGGTATTTTGTTGATGCAGATTTTGTTAAACCTGATAGTACCTTAAAAGATTTAATTGAATTCTAAGGGATTTGTTCTCGAGTTTACTCGAGTTTGTTTTGAATTTTTGCTCGGGTTAAGATAGGACGAGGGTCGAGTGAATTTTGTGATCACTCGAGTTGGGTTCCTATCGGGTTAGAAAACTACCTTGTTTTCAAATTTAAACTGAAGGTTAAGTTATTAATCAAAGATTTAAATTAAATTTTAAATCTAATTTAAATTATAGATTCAAGTTGAATTGAATCTTATGTTGGAAATGATCAAGTATTTAAATTCAAATTTGTTTATTGTTTAAAAATGTTTGTTTTTAAATAAATTTGAATTTAAATTTGGAAATTGAAATATAAAGTAATGTTTAAAAAAAGTTTAAATTTGATCCAAATTTGGATTTGAATCTTTGTTTCAAAATAAATTTAAGTTTTATATATATAATTGTTTGAAACAAATTTGAATAATAATATAAAGTTCAAATGGTTTTCAATTTGAAAGGAAATTTATTTTAACTTTTGTAAAATTTCTTTTATAATAGAAGTATTATTTATCATTTAAAGGTTTTAGATTGATTTTAAAAAAAAAAAACTTGTTAAAGCTAAATAATAATTTATATTCCATTTAATTATTAGGGTAATTAAATGAATAATTAATTTATTTAATAAATTAATAAAAGGATAATTAAGTGTTTAATCTTAAAGGTTTAAGATTAATTGTTCTTAGAATAATTAATTGTAATTTAAGAATAATTAATTAAATAAGATTAGTTTTCAATTAATGGTTAATAATTAATTAATCAAGTAATAATGGATTAATTAAGTTTTAATTAACACTTAATTATTTAATTAATTAAGGGTTAATTAGTGAGTTATTAATGATTAATTTGTAATTAATAATGATTAAAATAAGTTAATTATTTTAGAAAATAATTAATGAATTGTTTAATAGTTAATGAAGGTCATTAACTGAGGATTAATTAATTAATTAATTAATGTGATTAATTTTTAATAATTAATTGGATTAATTAATTTAAAGATAATCATTTGAGTAATTAAGGAAATTGATTATTTATTGTAATTAATTGAGGTTAATTTGAATAGATTAAGTTAATTAATTTAAAATAATCATTTGATTATTTGTGAAGTATAATTACTTAATGTAATTAAATAAAGAGAAGTTACTTATGGTAGTAGTTAATGTTAATTGCTGGATGTAATTAATTGAAGATGATTTGATAATTGAAGTAATTTAAGTATAATTACTTTGTGAATTCATCAAGGAATTAATTTGAGATAATTAATTATGGAGTAGTTAATTTGTTTGGTAAAGTATTTAAGGGTAGTTAATTACTGAATAGGGTTAATCAAGAGTGATTAACAATTATGGTCTAAATTAAGATTAATTACTTAATGTAATTAATTTAAATAAGGTAATTAATTGAAATGTAATTAGAGATCATTAATTAATATAATTAATGATGTAATTAAGATTGATTAATTAAGATTAGTTAATCAATAATAAGTGATTAAGGTAATTAATTAATATAATTAATTAAGGATTAATGTAATTAATTATAGTTAATTAATTTGTGAAGTAATTAAGGTTAATTACTGTATTTGGATTAAGTATAATTAATTTGTGAAATTAATTAAAGGATAATTACATAAATGTAATTAAGGAGTAATTAATCAAAGGTGATTAATTAAAGTGATTAATTGGAAGATGATTAATTAATTAATTTGTAATTAATTAATAGTTATGAAAGAAAGATTTATATTGATGAAGTAATTAATTTAATTCACTTTAAATTAATTTTAATGATGTAATTAATTTAATTCATTTTAAATTAATTATATTTGGAATGATAGATCATTGCTTATATGGATGGTTGATGTTGATTGCCTAAATGGATTGAATCTCAAATATGAGATAGATAATGTTGAATGATTTGGATGTATTGGTTGCATTGTGATGATGATATAGATTATCTTTGATTATGATATTATGGATTATCCGTGTGATGATGATATTGATTACCTATTGTGAATCTATGATTTATCTATCTGTGTATATAGATAATTGAATTGTTTTAAACTTTAAAACAACTTGGCCTTAAAAGACACGCTTTGGATTTCGATGAGACCCGGATCGTGTTTCCATATTTGGATATCCGAAAACCACATCGATCCAAATTAACGTTAGGTCGTGAATCCAAGTGGAGCGAGTGAAGACTCGAGGTGTAAGGGCAATACGTCAGTATAACTCTGTGGGTGATTCCGTAATGAGTTTGACGGAATAGTACTTATAGATTCGAGATGGAGATTCAGAGTGCAAGGGTTATCGTCATTAACTCTGAGGGTAAATCCAATACGAGTGTAACGAGATAATGCCTTCGGTTTCGTTCGAACCCGGAACGAACTTGTATGGATTGAATGCTTTCAGAACATTGTCAGGTGGACGATGAGCATTCTAAGAGATGTGTCCTATAAAGGTAATCGTAGCCTCAAGCCTCATCAACGGGGAATGGCTAAAACAGGGGAGGTGCAGCAAGGCTTCGTGGGTCGCACCCACTGGAGAGCAAGATTTACCCATGTCTAGAAGTCCCTTTATATTCGGCTGTGTAGGTGGTTGCTAGCTACAACCACGGGGTTGTCTTGTTCGGGACTGTCCAGTAAGGGATGGTTCCAGCCATGTATTGCAGGGGATCGGGAGTGGTCCTCGGTACGTTGATCTAGGCTACGTACTGTGATGGGCGGTACTCCAGTAGCCCTGCCATTGTATGGAATCCACAATCCAATAAGTGCCAACGATTTTGATTGTATTACCCACTTTTGTGGCTAGTAGTTGGAATTTAATAGATGTAACAATTTCGGCTATTTCATATTTACTTGAAAACCCTAGACCTATTATAATATCACTGGATTTCCTATCAAATGTTTTAGTCAGCGTAAGGTAAAAACTTTTCCATGTTTATGTATGGGAAGTCTTACGTGATACATTTTCTTTTCAAGGGTTTTTCAAATTTAAGCAACTTTAACCTGTTACTCACACCAGACCCATGTCTGACCCAGAGTTTATATTTTGTTTTTCATAAACTCTTGGGTACTCAAATTTTTACGAGTAGCCAAGGGATTCAGGTTAGCTTTGACGAATTGTGGAGGAGCAATGGAGCAGGAGGCTTCTGCATTGTAGATAATAGTTCCGCTGTGTGTTATCTGTGTCGTATCTCTTTGTTGTGATATATTGAGTTGTAAATACTAGACAGGTGTTCATAACTGTCTAGTATATGTGATATGTATGTTGTGTATCTCTGATTGGTATTGTATATTATGTAAATACTTATATTATTAATATAATTTATTCGTTCCACTGTTGAGATTCTGATGTTGTTTCTTCTTTCTTCTCTTTCTTTTCTCTTTTCTATCCCTTTCTTTCTTATTAATGATGCGTCATTCTGTGGAGACGGATGGCGGGTCATTACAGTGGTATTAGAGCTTTAGGTTGAGTGAATACCTAGGCTCTGTAGTGGTGTCTTTCATGAGAGAGAGCGTATTTGTATTTTTAATACATATATATATGTATATATATATTTCTACCTATTTGTTGGGTTACCCGTTCAGGTTTTCCAACGTAAGTTATAAAGGTAGAAGGGGTAGTAGTGTGTGTAACACGACTACCAATGGTTGGAGTTTGAGTGATAAAGTTGGGAGTGTATCTTTCGAGACTGTAGACCTAATACCGTCTCGAATAAGCTTTGTAGTGATGAAGGATTTCATTTATCTCTGAAGGTAACCTGTAAAGGTTCAGAGATCATCTCTGAGTTGGATGAGTAGAGTTTGGATCTGTCGGTTGGGCAGAAGGAAATGATGGTATCTCGATACCTGAGGAATGAGTAGTTGTGTAATGAGACACAGTGACTATAGATGTTTCCAAAGATTTTTCTTTGGAACAAGTTTTAGAAGTATGTTTGCTTCGATGTTGTGGCTGGGTTCAGCAGGATGTTTCTGTCTGGTTTGAGGCCCGAGTTTCTCGAAGAATTTTGGATTAGGAAGTCTTTGGCATCGGTATTAACAGTGCAGCTCGGAGTGTTCTATGCTGACAAGAAGGATTTCTTGTTAGCAGTTTTTCTGAAGGAGTTCAGAAGCAGCCGGGTAGATTCATTTCTTTGATGGGTTGGCTAGTTAAGCATAGACTGTTTTGATTGGTAATGAGAGAACAGTTTTCTTTGGATATTTGACGGGTTGATCACAAAAGTGACTTGCGATAGTTTGAGTGTTCTCTTGAGCTATGAGAAGTTTGTCCGCACCTGGAAGCTGAGATTTCTTATTGACTAGATTCCCGGAGTGCTACTGGTGGTTCAGTTAGTAGAAGGATCGGATGGGACATCTGAGTTTACTTTTATGGATTTGTTGAACCATGTTTCTGAGATGTATTATCCAGTTTGTGCTCGAGTTTTTCTTCTACTCCAGATCAGAGTTGTGCAGCGAAAGCAGATGGAAATGCTTTTGTTTTATCTTGTCCGAATAGGAGAAGTATGTTAGTCTTCTAATATTTGTGGAGTAGAGTTGGTGTTCTTGGTTTGGAAATTTATCTTGAGGAGAGCATTCTGTTGATAAGTTTTGGTGCTGTTTGTTTCTAGAGACATCAGCGAAGGTTGAGCTGATCAGAAGAATTGAAGGCAGCCCAGGATCATCAGAAGTGTTTTGTGGATAGGAGACAAAGGAATTTGGATTTCGGAGTCAGAGATTTGATCTTGAATAAGTTTACTCTGATCTAAAGAGCTATAAGATTGAGTAAGACTGGGTAAGTCAGCTCCGAAGTGTTTTGGATCTTTTCTGTGTTTTGTGAGGATTGGTGTTTGATTTTCAAGGTTGAATTTTCAGTTTGGATAACTGGAATTCGATGTGTTTTACGTATCTCTGAGGGAGTACGAGTATGGTTTATCTTTGGTTGTGGAACCAGCAGTTCAGAAGGATGTGATTGTTGACTCAGACCCGTCTGTAGTCTGATATATTGTTTTGTTGATAGATCTAGTTGGATAGGAGCTCTATAGCTTAATAGTATTGATTGTTTAGATTCTATAGAGCGAGTATCCCGATATTTACCGGGGAAACTCGTGAAAATTTTATCCAGAATTTTTCTGGATAATTAAATTTGTTTTGATTAGGTAAATTGGTTGCTATGGTTATTCACATATGTTTAATATATGCTTGTGTTTTAAAATTAAAATCTTAGGGTAGATTATTAAATTACCTTTGCTTTTAAATTTCGGGGACGAAATTCTTTTAAGGGGGGAGGAATGTGATATCTCAGAAATTGGGCAATATAAATTTAATAATCTGTGTTAAAAATTAATTTGATTTGATAATTTTTGATAATAAAATTTGAATTGATTTAATAATCTTCTTCTAATAAATATTTAAATTAGTAGATTTTATCTTTTAAAGCTAATAAACTGTTTTCTGTTTATATATATATATACACATATATATAATTGTATATCTTGTAAATGGATAAACTTTGATTTAAAACTTAGTAAATGAATCAATTTTTAATTTTTATTTATATTTGGTAAAATTGGAAATTTGATTTAAATTTAACATTTAATTGTTCTAAACAATTTAATAAATAATTATATAGGTTATATTAAAGGAAAATTTTATTTGTTTAAATTTATATTTAATTAACTTGAATATGAATTTAAAATTAGATTAACATTAAAAACTTAGTTGTATTTTCTTTTTAAATTATTGCTTGAATTTATATATAAGAATTTAAAATAAAATTTACATATGATCTTAATCTATTAAGTAATAGAAGTAATTTATGATATCTTTTATAAATCATTTTAAATATTGTTTAATTTGTTATTTTCAAATGATATTGAGAATAATTATTTTTTTACAAACATAAATAAATTTTGTTAGAAATAGGATTTGTTATTTTAAAATTTAATAAGAGTTATATACACACACATATATAACTTGATTTTTATTTTGAAGTTTATGATTTAATTTGAATTTGACCTTGATATTTTGAAATTTAAAAGAAATAAATGTTTAAAATATTTGAATAAGCTTATAATCATAATTTGTTTGTTTCATTTCTTTTAATTATAAAAAGGAGAAGAAATAAAATTCATTTATATATTACATAAGAAATAAAATAAGATTTAAAAGCTCTTATAAAATAAGTTAGAGTTTTATAAACAATTTAGAATTAAAATTTAAAATAAAAACACTTAAATGCATGTGTGAGTCTTTTAACATTTAAAAAAAAAAGACATGCGTTAAACACCTAAATTGACAAGTGTAAGGCATGGATTAAAATTGTGACAAATGTTTAAAATTAGTAACAAGTGTCTTATTTATTTTCTTTTACTTCATTTAAGTCATTTTTCTTTTCTATTCTTTCTTTTTCAAACTTGAGAAAAACATCTTCAGCTTGAAATCTGAAAAAAAATCTTCTTCTCCTTAAAATCAAAACCATCTTAAACCATTTTCAAAATAACCTGTAACCCTTCAAATACATCAACCTGATCATCAATCTGCAATATTCAAAAGATTGCAAAGCTCACTTCCAAAAAATCTACAAAAATCTGTTGTCCTCAAATTATTTCTGAAACAATATGATCCTCAAACCCAAAACTATCTTCAAAACTGCATGCATTTTCTTTCTGAAGGCCTGCATTTCATTTCTGGAAACATGCATGTGATTCAGAGTAAAAGCATTACTGCAAATCAAGTTTGAAGTATATATATAAAAAAAGCAAACTGCAATTTTTAGAAGTACTGAAGCAAATTGTTGAATCTGGAAGCAAAAGCATTGCAGTAATATAAGACTAAAGTTTTAAAAAGGGCAAATCAAAGATGCAACTTGAAGTTTTGGAAATTGAAAACACAATTCAAGATCAGGCTTTTCAAAATCAGAGTGCTCTGCTCCTAAATCTGTGAGTAACCTCACTCTTTAATATAAATTAAGTATGAAATTAGTTGCTAGTTTTACTCTGAGATTATGCATTTTTATATTCTCTTTACAAGTTCATTTCTGGTATATATGTGAATATATGTTGTAGTGCATGCTACAGAGTAATTTAGTTTTTGTACTTAAGTTCCAGATGCTAGAATTTCTTAAAAAAAAATTCCATTCCATTGGATCTAATCTGTGTTAAGGACTAAGGATTAAATGTAATATAGTTGTGTAATATAAGTAAAGTTTAAATTTTATTTAATACAGGAAATTTTGTATTTTCACTGGAAACTTGATAATAACAGAACAAAATTGTATATAAGTAAGAATTTGATTATTCAAATTCATTGATTAAAGTTTATAAACCAATTACATTATCAAAAACTTGAATTTTAAAACTAAACTTAGAATTTTTAGTATGGAATTGGTTGAGTATTTCTGGTTTAACCAGAAATCCTATTTTTAGTTGGAGCTGGGGATCTAGGAGGTCGGAGTGGCCAGTATCTTTTCTGGTGATGGATGGGTGAACGAAGATTCAAGGAAAATTATTGGAAGATGGAATAATGCAGTGAGGCAGTGATGATTTAGTTTTGTAATGTTTAACCCTAGTTTGCTGTTGTTTGGGAAATTTGTTCCTCTCAACTTCTATGGTGAATCGAGTTCACTCGAAATGAGGTGATTGATGGTGGGTTGCTTGTCGAAGGTGATGGTGGAAGGTCAAGATCGCTGGTGGCCGGAATTTGGAATTTGAGGCAAATTTCCAGTTCGACATTTTCTTACAGTTTTGAGCTCGATGCTCGTTTTCGATTTAGGGGTTTCTACAGTTCTTGGATGGTCGGAATCATGTTGGAGGAAGGCCGCCGACTTGCTCGTGGGGTTGCGAGAGGACGGAGGTGATGGCCGCGGCGTGCAGGTGCACAGCGAATCTGGGTATCAACTGATTGTTTTTGGGGAAGATGGGTTTCTTGAGTTTGGTCTTGGGTTGCATCGCGTTTTGCTTGAAGCATGTGGGGTATGAGACTCGAAGAAGATGAGTTATTGGCTCGGGTATTTTGTTGATGCAGGTTTTGTTAAACCTGATACTTCCCTAAGAGATTTAATTGAATTCTAAGGGATTTGTTCTCGAGTTTACTCGAGTTTGTTTTGAATTTTTGCTCGGGTTAAGATAGGATGAGGGTCGAGAGAATTTTGTGATCACTCGAGTTGGGTTCGTATCGGGTTAGAAAACTACCTTGTTTTCAAATTTAAACTGAAGGTTAAGTTATTAATCAAAGATTTAAATTAAATTTTAAATCTAATTTAAATTATGGATTCAAGTTGAATTGAATCTTATGTTGGAAATGATCAAGTATTTAAATTCAAATTTGTTTATTGTTTAAAAATGTTTGTTTTTAAATAAATTTGAATTTAAATTTTGAAATTGAAATATAAAGTAATGTTTAAAAAAAGTTTAAATTTGATCCAAATTTGGATTTGAATCTTTGTTTCAAAATAAATTTAAGTTTTATAAATATAAGTGTTTGAAACAAATTTGAATAATAATATAAAGTTTAAATGGTTTTCAATTTGAAAGGAAATTTATTTTAACTTTGGTAAAATTTCTTTTATAATAGAAGTATTATTTATCATTTAAAGGTTTTAAATTGATTTTTTTTTAAAAAAAACTTGTTAAAGCTAAATAATAATTTGTATTCCATTTAATTATTAGGGTAATTAAATGAATAATTAATTTATTTAATAAATTAATAAAAGGGTAATTAAGTGTTTAATCTTAAAGGTTTAAGGTTAATTATTCTTAGAATAATTAATTGTAATTTAAGAATAATTAATTAAATAAGATTAGTTTTTAATTAATGATTAATAATTAATTAATCAAGTAATAATGGATTAATTAAGTTTTTAATTAACACTTAATTATTTAATTAATTAAGGGTTAATTAGTGAGTTATGAATGGTTAATTAGTTTGTAATTAATAATGATTAAAATGAGTCAATTATTTTAGAAAATAATTAATGAATTGTTTAATAGTTAATGAAGGTCATTAACTGAGGATTAATTAATCAATCAATTAATGTGATTAAATTTTAATAATTAATTAGATTAATTAATTTAAAGATAATCATTTGAGTAATTAAGGAAATTAATTATTTATTGTAATTAATTGAGGTTAATTTGATTAGATTAAGTTAATTAATTCAGTTTAATTAATTTAAAATAATCATTTGATGATTTGTGAAGTATAATTACTTAATGTAATTAAATAAAGAGAAGTTACTTATGGTAGTAATTAATGTTAATTGCTGGATGTAATTAATTGAAGATGATTTGATAATTGAAGTAATTTAAGTATAATTACTTTGTGAATTCATCAAGGAATTAATTTGAGATAATTAATTATGGAGTAGTTAATTTGTTTGGTAAAGTATTTAAGGGTGGTTAATTACTGAATAGGGTTAATCAAGAGTGATTAACAATTATGGTCTAAATTAAGATTAATTACTTAATGTAATTAATTTTAAATAAGGTAATTAATTGAAATGTAATTAGAGATCATTAATTAATATAATTAATGATGTAATTAAAATTGATCAACTAAGATTAGTTAATCAATAATAAGTGATTAAGGTAATTAGTTAATATAATTAATTAAGGATTAATGTAATTAATTATAGTTAATTAATTTGTGAAGTAATTAAGGTTAATTACTATATTTGGATTAAGTATAATTAATTTGTGAAATTAATTAAAGGATAATTACATAAATGTAATTAAGGAGTAATTAATCAAAGGTGATTAATTAAAGTGATTAATTGGAAGATGATTAATTAATTAATTTGTAATTAATTAATAGTTATGAAAGAAAGATTTATATTGATGAAGTAATTAATTTAATTCACTTTAAATTAATTTTAATGATGTAATTAATTTAATTCATTTTAAATTAATTATATTTGGAATGATAGATCATTGCTTATATGGATGGTTGATGTTGATTGCCTAAATGGATTGAATCTCAAATATGAGATAGATAATGTTGAATGATTTGGATGTATTGGTTGCATTGTGATGATGATATAGATTATCTTTGATTATGATATTATGGATTATCCGTGTGATGATGATATTGATTACCTATTGTGAATCTATGATTTATCTATCTGTGTATATAGATAATTGAATTGTTTTAAACTTTAAAACAACTTGGCCTTATTAGACACGCTTTGGATTTCGATGAGACCGAGATCGGGATTCCATATTTAGTTATCCGAAAACCACATCGATCCAAATTAACGTTAGGTCGTGAATCCAAGTGGAGCGAGTGAAGACTCGAGGTGTAAGGGCTATACGTCAATATAACTCTGTGGGTGATTCCGTAATGAGTTTGATGGAATAGTACTTATAGATTCGAGATGGAGATTCAAAGTGCAAGGGTTATCGTCGTTAACTCTGAGGGTAATTCCAATACGAGTGTAACGAGATAATGCCTTCGGTTTCGTTCGAACCCGGAACGAACTTGTATGGATTGAATGCTTTCAGAACATCGTCAGGTGGACGATGAGCATTCTAAGAGATGTGTCCTATAAAGGTAATCGTAGCCTCAAGCTTCATCAACCGGGAATGGCTAAAACATGGGAGGTGCAGCAAGGCTTCGTGGGTCGCACCCACTGGAGAGCAAGATTTACCCCTGTCTAGAAGTCCCTTTATATTCGGCTTTGCGGGTGGTTGCTAGCTACAACCACAGGGTTGTCTTGTTCGGGACTGTCCAGTAGGGGATGGTTCCGGTCTTGTGTTGCAGGGGATCGGGAGTGGTCCTCGGTACGTTGATCTAGGCGACATACTGTGATGGGTGGTACCCCAGTAGCCCTGCCATTGTATGGAATCCACAATCCAATAAGTGCCGACGGTTTTGATTGTATTACCCACTTTTGTGGCTAGTAGCTGGAATTTAATAGATGTAACAATTTCGGCTATTTCATACTTACTTGAAAACCCTAGACCTATTATAATATCACTGGATTTCCTATCAAATGTTTTGGTTAGCGTAAGGTAAAAACTTTTCCATGTTTATGTGTGGGAAGTCTTACGTGATACCTTTTCTTTTCAAGGGTTTTTCAAATTTAAGCAGCTTTAACCTGTTACTCACACCAGACCCATGTCTGACCTAGAGTTTATATTTTATTTTTCATAAACTCTTGGGTACTCAAATTTTTACGAGTAGCCAAGGGATTCAGGTTAGCTTTGACGAATTGTGGAGGATCAATGGAGCAGGAGGCTTCTGCGTTGTAGATAATAGTTCCGCTGTGTGTTCTCTATGTTATATCTCTTTGTTGTGATATATTGAGTTGTAAATACTAGACAGGTGTTTATAACTATCTAGTATATGTGATATGTATGTTGTGTATCTCCGATTGGTATTGTATATTATGTAAATACTTATATTATTAATATAATTTATTCGTTCCGCTGTTGAGATTCTGATGTTGTTTCTTCTTTCTTCTCTTTCTTTTCTCTTTTCTATCCCTTTCTTTCTTATTAATGATGCGTCATTCTGTGGAGACGGATGGCGGGTCATTACATAATCATTACTGATTAATAATTCCCTAATTATAATAAGTAATTAGCCTTTAATATTAATTACACAAGTTAATTATACTTAATTCTTTACACATAATTAACTTGTAATTGCTTAATTAATAAATTTGCTAAAATTAATTACATTAATCATTTATTCATTAATTAATTAATTCCATATTACATCATTAATTAACTAATTAATGATGTCTGATTTAATCAATCTCTCTATATAAATTAATTACATAAGTAATTAATCCTTAATTTAAACCATATATATTAATCACCCATGATTAATAATCATTCAGTAATTAACTACTTTAATTACTCATCCCATAATTTAATTACTCTTAATTAATTATTCTCATAAATCACCTGATTAATTTTCAAAGTAATTTAAATCAAAATTACTTTCTAAAATAAATATCTTTAATTTCATTCAGTAATTATTAATTAATTACTTCCTTAAGTAATTACAAATCCATAAATTACATGAAGTAATTATTCATCAATCCATAATTGTTTAAATTAATTTAACTTAATTAATCTAAACTAACCACATTAATCAAATTAATTACATCAAGTAATTAATTCATTAATTACTTTCATTAAGTAATTAATCCTAAATAATTGATTATTATTAATTAATTAATTTAATTAATTATTAAAAATTAATCACATTAATAATTGTTAAATAATCTTAAGTTAGTGACCTTCATTAACATTTCTTAATTACATAATTAAGAGTTAACTTAAATTAATTATTATTAATCATCAATTAATTAATATTTAATTACAATTTAATTAATCTCTAATTATTAATTAATTAAGTGTTAATTAAAATCTAAATTATCTTTAATCACTTGATTAAATAAATCTTCATCATCAATTAAAATTTAATTAACCATCCTTAATTTTAGATTAATTAACCTTAATTAATTAACCTTAAGTCTTTAATTAATCAAATTTAAAAATTATTAATTACTTAATTTTTTTTGGCATAGCCAGCGGGGTTGACTGGACCCCTACCAGTTTTATTGAAACACAATAAAAGCGAAACTACAAGAGAGCAGAAAAGGAAAAAATAAAAAAAGGAAAAGAAAACAATTGAAGAAACAACAACAAACTTCAACCCCAAACATGGATCAACGAGTCAGGAAATTTAGTGTTGCAATTCTTCAATTGGCAGTGAGTGTTTCTCCTAACTTCTTGCCATATAACTTCATTCCTCCTTCTGATATTATCAAACACAGCTGAGTTCCTTTCCTTCCAAACCGCAGTGAGATATTTTTTCAAACACACAACCATAATTCTAGTCTCAAGCTTTCTCCACCTTGTTGCTTTGTATATGATATTCCATATTACAGCAGATCCCCCAGCATTTAAAAGACAACCAGTTGAGGAACTGAGACTAACCAACACAGATTGAAGCGCAGGGCATTCAAAAAAAATATGATCAGTTGTTTCTTCATGCATATCACAGAAAAGACATAAAGATGTGCATGCCATTCCAAAATTCTTTAACTTACTTCTAGTCAGAAGAGCATGATTTAAAACCTTCCACAGCATCAAGTTATCTGTAGGAGGAGAATCATCAGACCATATCACAGAGCACCATTTTGACGAAGGCAGAGTGTCATGCACAGATATCATTTTATATACATCTCTAATGGTATGTGGCCTCATGTCCCAAGTCACAGTTTGCATTTGATTATTGTTTCTGTAGTTGTTTTGAACCTCATCCCATAACTGCCTGATTGTTTGGTTACTATTGTTAGGCAATTGCAACAACCCATCGTGTACATAACTGTTAACTTTAGCATCAATTTGTATTCCAGACTGTTGAACATGTAAGAAAGCAGTAACTTTGGAAAGGATAATACCACTGCCTGGCCAGGGATCATGCCAGAAACTAACATCAGATTTAACATTGACATGATATTGAATCAAAGGCAGGTAGACATTTCTAAGTTTCAGAATGCTCCTGAAAATCCAACTGCAGCATTGTGGGATCTCCATGCACCAAAAGTACTTAGACTTAATGTAAAATTGCCACACCCATTTAGCCCAAACAGTGTTTCTTTTATTTATGAGGTCCTCAAAAAGGTAACTAATGGCTGCACTATTCCACTTTCTAACATTAATAACTCCCAGCCCACCCTGTTTGATTGGAGTTTCAAATTTAGTGAAAGAGCATGGTATCAACTTCCGGTTATGAATGCTATCGGTCCAGAAGTATCTGAGCAAAGCAGATCGAACCATGTGCAGCAGGTTGGAAGGAAGAAATATGCATCTAGCCCAGTAGACTAAAGATGCAAAAACCACTGACTTAATAAGAACTAGCCTACCACTTTGAGACAGTTGCCTATTGGTCCAAGCACCCATAGCAGAAGTGATCTTGTTATATAAAGGCACGCAGTCAGCATTAGTAATTCTTTTGGTAAGCAAGGGTAGCCCAAGATACCTCATGTCATTGTCCATTCTGGTGAACCCAGTGTGAAGATGAAGGGCATCAGCTTGGATATCACTGACACCAGCAAGTAACAGTGAAGATTTAGCTTTGTTTATTGTGAGACCAGTCATGCAGTAAAAAGTGTGAAGTGCATCAACAATTTCAGTCATAGAGGGAAAATCAGGTTTTGAAAAAATTAAGACATCATCAGCAAACATCAAAGATTGGATTTGGAGAGCAGAGCACTTGGGGTGATACCTGATTAGTTTCTGAGAGTATTTCTCTTTAAGCACTACAGTGAATACTTCCATGACTAACAAGAACAAGTAGGAAGAAATGGGATCTCCCTGGCGAATTCCTTTACTACTCTTGAAATACCCAACTGGTCTACCATTCAATACAATAGAGAAACTAGGGGTGGAGATGCACACATATATCCATGACACAAAAATTTTGGGAAAACCCATGACAGCCATGATCCTCACAATTGAAGACCAATGTATAGAATCATAGGCTTTAGTTATGTCAATTTTAAGTGTAGCAGCAGGTGACACATTACCTCTAGAATAACCATTAAGCAATTCTTGTGTCAGCAGAACATTGTCAAGTATATTTCTAGAAGGAATGAAGGCTGCCTGGTTCAAAGAGACAACAGTTGGCAAACACTAAGCATACGAGTGGCAAGTATTTTCGTGATACACTTGTATAAGACATTACAACATGATATTGGTCTGAATGATGTCACACAAGTTGGAGGGTAAACTTTAGGGATCAGGGCTATGTTAGTGCTATTAACTTCTCCAAGCAGTTTGCATTTTGAAAAGAAGTTGTGGATGGCTAGACAAAATTCATGACCAAGAACACCCCAAGTAGCAATGAAGAATGACACATTAAAACCATCAGGCCCTCCTGCAGATTGCTTGTTCATTGAAAATAATGTATTTTTTATTTCCTCATTGGTTATAGGCTTAATTAATTCAAGA
Source organism: Allium cepa (assembly GCA_030765085.1). Taxonomy (NCBI): domain Eukaryota; kingdom Viridiplantae; phylum Streptophyta; class Magnoliopsida; order Asparagales; family Amaryllidaceae; genus Allium; species Allium cepa. The sequence continues at coordinate 505,162,410 of CM060941.1, read as the reverse complement.
GCTGCTGTAGAAGAAATTCTAGGCAAGGCAAGTGAAGAGATTCGTTCAAGGTCAGGGGAGAAACCAGTTTCATTACCAAGCAAGGTGGTGAAGTAGACAATAAAAGCATGGTCAACAGTTTCAACAGTGTCACAAAAGATACCCTGCTCATCAATGATATTAAAAATGTTCTCAGTTGTGTGTTTGACCTTAATAGAATCATGGAAGAACTTGGTGTTCTTGTCACCATCAACTATCCACTTAGCATGCAATTGCTGCTTCTTCATGCTAGCTTCCAAGCTTAAGGCATTGTTCACATCAGAAAATAGTTTGCTTTCATCAGCTGCCGCTTGCTCATCAAGGGGATGCTCCATCATGTAATCTTGTTGCTTCTTCAGTTGTTCCTTTAAAGTTGTGGAAAGTAGGCTGCCAGCTCCAAAGGTTGCAAAGGCCCACTTTCTGATTTCCTGCTTCATTCTTCTCAACTTCCTGCAAAACTTATACATGGGGTTACCGTAGCAAGTAAAATCATTGCTAACTTGTGAAACTAATTCAGAAAAGTGGTCATGCTTGAGCCAAGCATCAAAAAATTTGAAACTTCTTTTTTCTTTTCTCAAATGGGGACCCAGGGTAAGTATTAGAGGAGAGTGGTCAGATAATAAGGGATGAGGGAGGTAGACAGTTAAGGTGGGCCAGAGGTGGAGAGCTTGGATGTTGCAGAAAACATGATCAATTGTCGTGAACGTACGTACACCACTACGACTTCTATTGTTCCATGAGTATTTAGCTCCAGACTTATTGACCAAGACTAACTCAGAATGTTCAATTGATAAGTTGAAATGAGCTATATCAGCTGGGGTTAGAGGGTTACCACCACATTTGTCAGAGAAGTTAAAACATGAGTTGAAATCACCAAGCACTAACCAAGGGTGTGATGACTGACGTAATGGTGGCAAGGAGTTAAAGAAATTGTTACGTGAAAGTACAGAGTTATCAGCATAGACGAAGGTGACATAAAAGGAAGTTTGTGAAGGAGTTTCAAAAACATGAAAATGGATGAACTTCCTAGTTGAAAGAATTGGGGATAGAGTAATCACTTTTGGATCATACAAGATAAGGATACGACCATATGTAGCAGCATCAAGGTTGTGGTGGAATTCCCAAGAAGGGTCAATGTAAGCAGCTGCTATGGATGTTAACATGAGGTTTAGTTTTGTTTCAAGCAAACCAAAAAGACAAATATTGTGAGCAGCAATGTAATTCTTTACTTGATCAAGTTTAATGTTGCTATGCGCTCCTCTGAGATTCCAAGCTGCTATTTTTTTAAACATAAAAAATTAAAGTTGGGGGGTGGATTTGTTTCTTCTCTGTGCAGACAGAGATCTTGTTTCCATTTGCCTGAGAGGAGAGGGATGATGTTTGGAGATAGGGACAATGGTTGGATTTGGATTTGGTTGCAGAAGGGTTTGGTTTGAAGGCCAACCAGGCAGGTCAATTGTGAAATTGTATGGTGAATGTTCAGATGGATGAGCAACTGAGTCATGCTTATGCCTTGTGAGAATTAGTTGTTTTATGTTTGCTTCAATAGTAGTGCACCAAGCAACATCTTGTTCAGCATAAGTATCTGCTTGTGCATGCATGCCAGATACAAAGTTATCTTTCTCACTGTTATTGCTTCTGGTATCAGTTTCTTCAACTTGTGTATGTTGCATATCAGAACCTAAATCAGGGGTTGTGTTGCTAGTAACAGTACTGTCATTCAAAAAAACTTTGGACTGGCAGTTTTCTCCATTAACTTCAGCACAAAAGTTAACTGGGTTGATATCACCATCCTCAACCTCATTAATATCACTTATATTTTGCTCAGTCTCTTCATCCTGTAGCACATTAAATTTGTTTTGGGTTTGAATATTACATACTTGGTCCACATCCCCTGATTCATTAATATCTTTCAATTTAGAATTGTTTCCTTCACCTCCATCAACTTCATTTATTTCCTCTGCCACTAAACTTGTGAAAGTTTTATTTTCCATCTCCTTACTTACATATAATTTTTTTCCTTTGTTCCTATTAATCTTTTGCCACACTTGCTTCACTGTAACTTGCTTGCCTGTGTTTTTTCCTTTATTATCATTGTGTTGCTTCACTTCTCCGCTCTTGTATTGTTCATTTTCTTCACATTTCTTAACGTTCTCATCAACAACTGACTTCTTGCAAGTGCTATCCAAATGCCCAAACTCTTTACAAAAGGTACATATTTCTGGCTTCCACAAATACTCAACTAATACTTCCTGTTCAGACCCATCTAGCAATTGAACAGTAAAACTTTCAGGCAGAACATGAATAGGAGTAACTTCAACTAAGCATTTGGCAAAAGTGATTCTTTCAAATTTTTCAGTCGAGGCATCCATGCATAGAAGTTTACCAATTCTAGCAGCCAACCAATTAATACCCAATGATGACCACGCGAACAAGGGGATGTTAGATAACTTTATCCAAACTGGAACTGATTTAATACTGCTACAACTATTGCCAACATTCTCGTCCCATGGTTTAACAATAAAAAGTTTATTCCTCATAACAACTGGATCTGCCTCAGAAATTCTATTTCTATCATCTGCATTAGAGAATTTAAAGAGGAACAGGAACCCATCTGACTTTACTGATATGGAACCACGAAGTTTCCAAGCTCTCTTGAGGTAATACAACACAGTCGAATACGGCAGAGGGGTATCAAGAAAAAACCCCACCAAGTATTCCTTCCACATCGTGTTACCTGCAATAACAACTTCATCAGGTGCGACTAAAGCATCACCATGAAACTTCAATTGAAAATCACGAGGTTCGTATTTCCCAGCATTGATAGGTTTGGCCTTGAACAGAGAATTCCAGGCAAGTTGTGGAAGAGGAAGAGGAAGAGGAAGCAGCGGCGAGGAAGGAAGATTATGAGAAAGGGAGGAAGAAGGGTTGGTGGTAGGAAGAGAATGTGCTTGGGTACTGACAAGAGGGATGGTTGAAGGAACGGGACGTGACAGGATAGGGACAACGGCTGAAGGTGGTACAAGTATGGGTGAAGAAGGACATTGCGGCAGTGGGGATGGTTGACTGATAGGGTTAGCGGGAAAGGGGGAAGGAAAAGGGAGGGTCCCCATTTTTGAAAAAAAAAACTCTAATTACTTAATTAATCATCCACATTATTAATTAATTAGATAATTAATTATTCATCTTATTTATCTTAATAATTTAATGAATCCAATCATTAAATTTTATTTATCTTTAGATAAACATCTCTTACTTAATTAAGCATTTAAAAACAAAATGTTTTTAAATTTACTTTAAATTCCATTTAACTTCATTTAAAATTTAAGATTCAAATTTATCTTAAATAAGATTTTAAAAAAATTCAAAATCTTTTTATCTTATATGTTAAAAGAAACATCTACTTTATCAATAAGTTTAAAAGAATTTAAATTACAATTCAATTTAAATTCAAATCAATTTAAAAATTACTTTTAAATTTCAAAATTGAAATACAACTTTTAAACTCATTCTAGATTTAACTTAACTCTTTAAAACTCTTCCTACAATCTACATCTTCAATTTAAATGCAAATCATTTAATCATTTTAAAGTAATTTAAATTTAAACCTTTATTTTAAAAACTATAGTTTAAATTTATTCCAGATTTAAAAACCCAGAATTCAACTCATTTTAAATTTCTAATCTAAAATTTAAACTTTCAATTCAAATTCAAAACATACATATGCTTTTACACCAATAAGTTTTAAACCCAGATTTAAATTTTAAAACTTAAATATTTTCAAATCTCAGATTCAAATAAATTTTGAAATCATATTCAATATCAGATTTTCAAAACTCATTTCAAATTCCTGTTTGCATTTAATACTTCCTTTTAATTTAAAGAAAACAGGTAACAGGTTTTCTGTTTTACTTGAATCCAAACCAGAATAAAAAAAATTCAGAATTATTTCAAAACCAAAATTTTAAACTAATTGAATTCATATTTAAATTTTGGTCTTAACTCAGTTCAGAATTTAGTTTACTTTTAAAAACTTTTATTACTACTTTTAATTTTTAAAACCGTAACAGGTTTCTGTTCCATATTGAAAAACCTGAAACAATATTAACTCGAGCCTCCCTATACTTACATCGAGTCAGAAGCCATATTGCTTCGAGTCACGACTCCCATTACCCGAGACCATCCCGAGGTAAAAACCCTGTAACCCAAAAATCAACACAGCCTGCACACATACCTTCCTGTGCACCTATAAACCAACTCCGGCCACCTCTGACCTTCATCAATGGCCATTCCCCATCGACCAATAACCCCACATCCACCTTCAAACGTCAGATTCCCAAAATTCAATTTGAATTTGAATTCAGGTTTAAAACAAAAACCTGGAAACAACATTCCCCTTATCAAGCTCGACCTGTCAACGGTGAGATCTCCCAACTCCGGTCACTATCTCCACTCAAACTTCGGCGTCGACTCCAAAAATACATCAGCTACCAACTCGCAAAACATGGTTAAATTCGATCAATTGTTGAAGCCGCAGCACCCAATTTTCTTAAACCCAGTAAAACTAGGGTTCCTAACTGTAATTCCCAAATTACAACATCAAAACCCAATTTCAACTCAATCCAATAATTTTCCCATAACCTATGATAGCTATACTATCTTCAGAATCAAATACAATGCCTCCAGACACTTGAGGCAGCAATAATGCTTCAAAGTATAAAATGCAAAGAATAGGGAACTGTATTTTGTATAAAGCATTAAAATTTTTAAATTTTCTTTTAAAAATCATGATTTAGTATGATGATTTGATTTATAACTCTGAATCCATAAATTTATAAACTTGAAATTTCACTAATTTACTGATTGATCATCTGTTAGCAAACTCCAGAGATGATACATAGTTATTTTTAACTCAGGTAAAATTCCAATCTATAGTTTTATGATGAAATGAACATATCTTGTGTAAGCCTTAAATCTATACCAAGATTTAATCCAGAGGTAAAGTTTTTTTTTTTAAATTCGAAATAGCAGCTTGAAAATTTAAGGAATAGAATTATACAGAAAACAAACATGCACACATATATATTCATATATATATAAACATTCACTGCAAATTTCATAACTATATTCATTTCAGATTAAAACATGCAATCAACCATTACCTTCTTTTAATTTTTTTAAAAAAAGAGTTACTCCCCTTAATTGTGCAGAGCCCGGAATTTTAACATGCAGAGCATAGTCCAGAATTTTGAAAACCCATTTTGAAATCTTTTTGAACTTCTTTTGCAAACTTTTAAACTTGAATGTTGTAGATGTCTTTATCCAGCTTTAAAATGCTATTGCTCATTGATTTACAACCTTACATGCATGCTGGCTATAGATTGAAGAATGAAGTGTGACAAATTTCCAGATTTTTTTGAAGAAGAGAATGCAGATTTAATGATGAACAGGTTTTTAGAAAAATGAATGTAGGCCTTTTTGTTTTCAGATTGAAGAACAAAAATGCAGGTTTGTTTTGCAAATTTCTTCAGGTAGCTTGCTTTCATGGTTGCATGCAGGTAAGATATTTGATGAACAGATTGCTATGCATTTGATTTTGCATTTTGAGGAGTTTTTGTTTACTGATTTTTAATAGAATGAAGATTACTTTGGTGAGATGTTTCCAGTTGAAAAGTTTCTTTAGTTAAGAAATGAAAAATGAGAGAAAAGAATAGGAATGGAAGAGTGCAGGTTTATATAACTAGTTTATGATTTAATTAAAATTAAAGAAAAACAAAATTAAACAATGACACATGGCTTGTATTGTTAACACTTGTTAATTTACTCACTTAAATACTCAACACATGTTAACTTAGGTTTTAATAAACTTACACATGTATCTTTAAGTAATTTGTTATTTAAATTAAGTGTTAATAAATGTTTAAACTTAGTAAATTAGTTTTAATAAATACTTAGTTATATATAGATAAATAATTTTTAAAGAATAAAACAAAGTATTATTATAAGTAAAAACAATATACAAATCAATTATTTGACAAAGATACTTTTAATCGTTTAAATAGATTTATAAAAGAGGTTATAACTTACTTGTAATTTAAATGAATACATGTTTTCTTATTTTAAACTGTATTTTAAATTTCATATTAAATTAACAAATCACATTTTATAAATCAATAATTTAAAAATAATTAAAACAAACATTTTATAACTTATTTTAATATTCAAACTTAAATTGAAATGAATTTTAAACAAATAAAATATTTATCTCATATATTTAAAATCATTTAGTTATTTTATCAAATATTTTTGAAAAGCTTAAATCCAAAAATAAATCACAATTCCTAATTTCAAATTATTAAAATTATGCTGTACTAATTTAATAACTTATCTATTTAAAATATATATACAAAATACATATACATTATTAAATAGAAAATAAATTCATTAATTTATTAAAAATTAATTCACCAATTAAATATTTAAATAAAGAAGATTATCAAATCAAATCAAATTTATTAACAAAAATTATCAATTCAATTTAAATTTAAACACAGATTATTAAATTTATATTGTCCAAAATTCCGGGATATTACATTTTCATTTCCAAGAACTCCACAACAAAACGGAGTAGTAGAACGTAAAATTTGGACGATTCAAGAGTGTGCGAGAACTATGCTTACAGATAGTAATTTACCAAAGAATCTTTGGGCAGAAGCAGTTGCTACCGCCTGTTATATTTTGAATAGAACTTTAATTAGACCTCTAACTGATAAGACATCTTATGAACTTCTTTATTCAAAGAAACCTAACGTATCTTATTTCAGAATTTTTGGAAGTAAATGCTTTATTTTAAATACAAAAGATAATTTAGATAAATTTGATCCTAAATCCACAAAGGTATCTTTATTGGATATTCTAATAGAAGTAAAGTGTACAGAGTGTTTAATTTAAAAATAACACCATTGAAGAAACAATGCATGTTTCGTTTGATGAAAATTTCAAAATTTTTGAAGATACAAATTATGAAGAGGATTTAATCACTAAAAATCAAGAATCTATTGAAACTAATAATGAAACTGATCATCCTAATAAAAGGACAAAACTTTTAAAAGATCACCCTATAGAAAATATACTGGGAGATATGCAATTTGTTGTTAAAACTAGAAATCAACTAAGTCAAATGAGTAATGTAGCTTTTATATCAACTATTGAACCCAAAAATCCAATAGAAGCATCAACTGATGATTCATGGATTTTGGCTATGCAAGAAGAATTAATTCACTTTACTAGAAATGACGTTTGGGAACTTGTTCCTAGACCAGAAAATAAAATTATAATTGGAACAAAATGGGTTTATAAAAATAAAACGAATGAACAAGAAGAGGTAGTTAGAAATAAAGCTCGTTTAGTCGCTCAAGGTTATTGTCAAGAGGAAGGAATAGATTTTGATGAAACCTTTGCTCCCGTAGCAAGATTAGAAGCCATTAGGATTCTACTTGCTTTCGCAAATCATAATAATTTCAAATTATTTCAAATGGATGTTAAAAGTGCCTTTTTAAATGGATTTGTAAAAGAAGAAGTATATGTCGAACAACCACCACTTTTGAAAATGATAAATTACCAAATCATGTTTACAAACTTAAAAAAGCACTATATGGTCTAAAACAAGCTCCTAGAGCCTGGTATGATTGACTAAGATCTTAATCATTGCAATCTAATTTTGAAATTAGTAAAGTAGATAATACTCTTTTTATTAAAAGAAATAAAAATGATATTCAACTAGTACAAGTTTACGTAGATGATATCATTTTTGGTTCAACTAATTTGAAATGAATAAAGAATTTTCTGAAATAATGAAAAAAGAATTTGAGATGAGTCATATGGGTGAATTAAATTTCTTTTTAGGATTACAAATAAAACAATTAGATAATGGTATCTTTATTAGTCAAGAAAAATATGCTAAAGACCTAATTAGTAAATTTGGTTTGACCACTGCGAGTGGAAAACCCACTCCCATGGCAACCAATGATATCTTAGTAAAGAAGATCTCTCGAAAGATGTGGATCAAATATTATATAGAGGAATGATTGGCTCATTACTCTATATTATTGCTAGTAGACCTGATATCATGCATAGTGTCTGTCTCTGTGCCAGATATCAATCCCAACCTAAAGAGACTCGCTTAAAAGCCGTGAAACGAATCATAAGATATGTTAAACACACGTCTGATTATGGTTTATTCTACCCTAAAAATGATTCTTTTGACTTAATATCTTACTGTGATGCTGACTATGCTGGTTGTAAATCAGACGAAAAAGTACTAGTGGGACTTATCACTTTTTGGGGCGTTCTCTGATTTCTTGTCTTAGTAAAAAGCAAAACACAATTTCTTTATCAACAACTGAAGCAGAGTATATTTCTGCTGCTTTGGCTTGTTCTCAAGTAAATATATGCAACAAATCTTAGAAGATTTTGGTTTAAATTTCTCAAAATCTCCAATTTATTGTGACAATACGAGTGCGACAAATTTATCCAAAAATACTACTCAACATGCTCGAACTGAACATATTGAGATCAGACATCATTTTCTCAGAGATAATATAAGTAAGGAAGTAGTTACTCTCGATTATATCAATTTTGAGAATCAAATTGCTGATATCTTAACAAAACCCTTAAATGAATCAACATTTACTAAATTAAGAAGAGAATTAGGTATTTGTTCTATAACTGAAATATAAAATATAAATAACAAGTATAATTAACAATTGGTATCAAAATAAATCAAAGAGTTAAATTTTAAAAAGACCATGTCGACATCCCCTAGGTATACATGTCGACATATAACGTTTTTGATTTTTTAAAAATTTTCCCACCAAACTTCAAAAATTTAGCTATATATTCTTCTCAATTTCGACTTTTAATTCATTCTCTCTGTTTTCTCTTCATTCTCTCTTCTGAAATAAATAAAATCATGGCTTCATCCTCAAAATCAAACATAAAATCAACTTTCTCATTTCCCTTTCCTACTTCTGGTCCATTCCAATGCACTACTCTCGCTCGTGTGACTAAAATGGAGGAATCTATGAAGGATGTTCTTCAGATGTTGACTGAAATTCAAGTAACTCAACTTCGTATGGCAAAGGAACAGGAAAGGCAAGGCAAGATTCTTAGGAATTTGCAAAAATTCCTAATGGACAACCAGGCCAACCCTATCTTGATCGATGAAGACTCTTCACCCAATCAAGAACAAGAGGCCAGCGACGAAGAAGAAGTAGAAGAACCCATGGAAGAAGCACAAGAGGAGGAGTATGACCAAGTAGTGTGTGTTGGAGAAGTGTGTTTCGAAAAAAATGGGAATCTCGTCAAACAACGTGGAAATTTCTGTTTCCACTATCCAAACTGTTCGATTCATAGATCTCCTATGTTCAGAAACACACATTAGTTTCTTCTCTTTCCTTCCATTATTGTTTGTGTTTTTATGTTTTCCAAACGCAAATGTAAATACAACCATATACGTATAAATAACTCATGTTCTTATATGTGTTTTTTTAAAAGTATTATTGTGAATTCTTAGTTAGGATAGTTAATAGTTTAGGACTATGTTTTAGTATTAGACTTAAGTGTTGATTATTTATGATAACACTATCATTATAATCACATGTCATAGAGTAATAGTTTTAGGGGGAGTTATATAGTTTGGAGTTATCTAGTTTAGATAAAGTTTTTGTTGATGACAAAGGAGGAGAAATACAAAATAGGATAGTTAGGTATAGATTAAGGGGGAGTTGCTAGTTTTAGGGAGAGTTATTAGGATAGAAATAATATTTTATAAACAAAGGTTGCCATCACTAAAAAGAGGGAGATTGTTAGTCCGTGAGATGATGGTTTTGATGACAACAACCTTAGAATAGATTATAAAATATAAATACTAACATTATAAGTTTAGATATATATGTATATGCAGGATTTAACCATGCAGGTACTAAGAATGAAGACCGTACAGTATAGATATTCAAGATATCAAGATAAAATATCAAGATAGAAGACTCATGAGTATCGAGACTATCAAGAGTTCAAGATTTCAAGGATAAGTATTTTTATTATTATTAGGAATTTTTGTTAAAACTCGTAGAAATGCACTGGCATCTTAAAATCCAATTTATTCGTGGAACGGAATCCACTTCGAGTCCATTAAAGGAATGGAACCTTAAGTAGGATGGAACCTACGAAAAATCTAGTGGAACATTGTTTTGCATCCGCTAACTTTTATTTAAAATGATTTTTCAAAATTATATCCTGTTTTCAAAATATTTTCAAAACTTTTCTTTTAAGAGATTCAAAAACCTCGATCCTGATTTTAAATAATTTTAGCCTAAAAAACATCTTTATTTTCAAAGTCAAATTACTCCTGATTTTAAACTATCTTTTAAAAAAAATTAACTTTTAAATATTTATACTTAGATTTAAATATAAAATTATAGTTAAAATCTATATATATTATTCTTTATATTTACTTATGAATTTTAACTATAGTCAAGTATATTTATAAAGTTTAAAATAGTTTTTATATAAGATAAAGGTTATTTTCAAAGAAAAACAAAAACACCAAAAAATCCTTTGGGATGTCGACATGCCTAGCATGACCATGTCGATATGGTGACAGTTTTATTCAAAAATTCAAATTTCAAAAGAAGTGTCTATTCGCCATAACTCTTCATGAATGGTCATGGCTGTTGTTCTTCTATAAATAAGGGTCAGTTTCAACGAATTTTTAATCACTTTTTTCTGGTTTTCGCTCCTCCTCTTCTTCCTCATTTCTTAATACATATTCTTAAATTTACTCTGCCGAAATCAACATTGAATCATACTCGATTACTTCTAGTTTGATTCTCTATCACTATCTCTACAAGATTCTCAGTGCTATTCAGAGTTATAGACTTCTTTGTAATCTATTAAGCGAGAAAAGGTGTGATTGTAGCCTTGGAAATCAATCAAAAGGGAAAAGGTGTGATTATAGCCTTGGTAAATCAATTGGGTAAACTTGTGGCCCGGAAATCATTTATCTCTACCTAGAGGATCGAAATTCTGGAGGGTGTACCTCGTAGCCTTGAAACCGAGGGTGTAATTGTACGATTGCTTTTGAAAGGAAATCCGTACTTGTGTTGCGGGACTGGTGTAGGGTAACTTCGAACCAGTATAAAATCCGGTGTGTTCTTTCCTTTACTGCTTTTATTTTATTTCTGCATATGTGATTGTTTCTGTGATCATATCTGTGTCTGTATATTGCATACTTTTGTGTCTAAATTAACATAAACTCAAAAAGATTTAGTAATTCTTTATTAACACTATTCACCCCCTCTCTAGTGTTAATCTTAGCCTTAAGATCCATAATCCGCATTTCTCATAAATACAACTCAGAGAAAACACAAAGATACCAAACACAGCGGAACACTAAACATATTTACAACGCTGAAGCCTCCTGCTCCATTGCTCTTCCACAATTCGTCAAAGCTAACCTGAATCCCTTGGCTACTCGTAAAAATTTGAGTACCAAAGAGTTTAAGAAAAAAGAAGACAAACTCCGAGTCAGACATAGGTCTGGTGTGAGTAACAGGTTAAAGTTGCTTAATTTTTAAAAACCTTTTGAAAAGAAAGGTATCACGTATGACTTCCCACACATAAACATGGAAAAAAATTTACCTTACGCTTACCAAAACATTTGATAGGAAATCCAGTGATATTATAATAGGTCTAGGGTTTTCAAGTAAATATGAAATAGCCGAAATTGTCACATGATTAAATTCCAGCTACTAGCCACAAAAGTGGGTAATACAATCAAAACCGTTGGCACTTATTGGATTTTGGATTCCATACAATGGTAGGGGTATCGTCCGTCACAGTATAGGGTCTAGATCACCGTACCGAGGATTACTCCTAATCCCCTGCAACACAAGGCCGAAACCATCCCTTATTGGGACAGTCCCGAACAAGACAACCCCGTAGTTGGCCGCGACCCAGCTGCTCACATAGCCGAATAAAAAGGGACCTCTAGACAGGGGAAAATCTCGTCCTACTTGGGCATGACCCATTTATCATTGCTGCACCTCCCCTGCTTTAGCCATTCCCGGTTTATGAGGCTTGAGGCTACGATTACCTTTAGAGAACACATTTCTTAGAATGCTCATCGTCCGCCTGGCGATGTTCTGAAAGCGTTCAATCCATACAAGTTCGTTCCGGGTTCGAACGAAACCAAAGGCATTATCTCATTACACTCATTTTGGAATCACCCTCAGAGTTAATAACGATAATCCTTGCACTCTAAATCTTCGTCTTCACTTGAGATTCACAACCTATCGTTAATTTGGATCGTTGTGGTTTTCGGATATCCAAATATGGAAATCCGATCCCGGTATCATCGAATCCAAAACGTGTCTTTTAAGGCCAAGTTGTTTTACGTCTAAAACAATTCAATTTAATTATCTATATACACACAGATAGATAACTCACATCATCACAATAGATAATCTACATTATCATCATAAACAGATAATCCATATTATCATCACAAATAGATAATCTATATTACCATCACCAGTAGATAATTCATATTATCATCACAATGCAACCAAAGCATCCATATCACACAACATTATTTCTTATATCTGAGATTCAAACCATTCAAGGGAATCGATATCATCCATATATAAACAAGGATTAATAATCACACCATTTATAATTAATTTAAATGAATTAAATTAATTATTCCATCACTAATTAATTTAAAGTAAATTAAATTAATTACTTCATTCTATAAATCCTGCTTATATAACCATTAATTAATTACAAATCAATCAATTAATTAACCTCTAATTAATCCCCTTGATTAATCATCCTTGATTAATTATCCTTTAATTACATTCAAGTAATTATCCTTTAATTAATTTCACAAATTAATTATCCTTAACCAAAAACAGTAATTAACCTTTAATTACTTCATTAATTAATTAATTATAATTAATTACATTAATCCTTAATTAAGTACATTAATTAATTACTTCATTAATCACTTATCATTGATTAATTAATCTTAATTAATCCTTAATTACATCATTAATTATATTAATTAATGATCCGTAATTACATTTAAATTAATTAACTACATTAACCGTAATTAAACCATAATTATTAATCACTTTCGATTAATCACCTCCAGTAATTAACTACTCTTAATTACGTCATTGAGTAAATTAGTTACTCTTAAATTAATTACATTTAATAATTAATTATATTTATTAATCATCCTTGATTAATCTCATTAGTAATTAATCATCCTTAATTAATTACATCACTTAATTATTTTTCAAACGACTAAATCAATCAATTAATTACACTGAGTAATTAATTTTTTTTACCTTTACTAAGTAATTATCCTTCATATTAATTACACAAAACAATTAATCCCAAAACTTTTCCTTACTTCAATTAATTACCTCCAGTAAATTACTTATCTTAATTACTTCTCTAAGTAATTATTTTTCATTGATTATTTATCAACCCATCCAATGATTATTCTAAATTAATTAAACTTAATTAATTAACTTAAACTAATCAAATTAATTAATTAATTACAATGAGTTATTAATACCTTTAATTACTTTCATAAAGTAATCATACTTAACCAAATTCCATAAATGGATATCTAGATTAATTAATCCAATTAATTATCAAAATTAATCACATTAATTAATTAATAAATAATCCCAAGTTAATGACCTTCATTTACTTATCAACAATTCTTTAATTACCTTTCTTAAGTAACTAACTCAATTAATCATTATTAATTACAAATTTAATTAATCTTAATTACTTAATTTAACCTTAATTAATTTATTCAAACCCTTAATTAATTAAATAAATAAATTATCTTATTTAAATTACCTTACTATTTCAATGAATCACAATTCATTAAATTCTTTGATTTACTTTAAAATAAAAACATTTCTTATTAATGAGCACATTATCATTAACAAAGTAATTTAAAACAATTTACTTTAAATTTGTTTCAAATTTCATTTTAAATTTTAGATTTAAAATGAAGTCAAACTTAGCTTTAACAAAGTTTAAAACATTTAAAAAAACCCTTTAAAACTTATGCTAAAGAATTTCTTATTTATAAAGAAGTTTAAAAGGAATTTAAACCCAAATTCATTTTAAAATACAAATCATATTTTAAATTACACCTTAAACATTCAAAGTTGTTTTAAAATAATTTAAATTTAAAAACTTCCTTTATTACAAACTATGATTCAAATTTGGATTTGAATTCAGATTTAAACTTAGGTTAAATCTCTACTTTTATTTTAAAGCTTTACTTTTAATTTCAAACTATTTTAAACCCTTTTTTTGAAGTTGTTTAAAACATTTTAATTTATAAAACTTCCTTTTATTTCAAAACCCTTATACAGATTTAAATTTAATTCCATATTAAACTCAGATTTAAAACTCACATACATTTTAAACCTTCATTTTTAAATTCAAATTACTTAAACAATTTAAGGTTGTTAAAACAATTTAAATTTAAAAACTTCATTTTATTTTTGAACGGAGATTCAAATTAAAACTTAAATCAGACTTAAGTTTAGGTTTAAAACTTGTTTAAACCTTTACATTTTTTTTAAAACTCAGTTTTATACTTTAAAAACATATCAGGTTTTAAACCTGTAACCCAACATTCAACCCGAGCCACTAAATAAAATGCTTCGAGTCACATACCAAACATGGTTCGAGTCCAGCACTTGAATTACTCAAGAGTCACTCGAGACCAAACATTACTGCAACACCAAAAACTTCATCAGGCAAATCACTACACTGTGCATATTCACGGTGGCTCTGACCACCTCTGGTCACCACCTAGACTTCGAGCACGACGATGATCATCCCTGAATCCCATCCCGATCATCAAAACCTCACAAGCATCACGAAATCAAAATCGAACACCCAAATCATAAACTGGAAGCAACAGGCAACCTCCTCAAAACCTGAAAAACTCCTCGTCCTTGCTCCTCCGGCCATCGGAGTCTTTGAAGCTCCGTCCAACCTTTCTTGAACACCTAAGCTACCATCTCCCTAAATATTGTAGCACTCGATCATCTAAAGCAACCATGCCGATCAAAAATGCTGCACTATCCAAAAACTAGGTTTACAAATTAAATCGAACAATCACCATCACCACGGCGATCTTCCACCACCTCCACCATTTTTTCCTTAAATCACTGACCACTTCTCTTCCTCCAGAAAGAATAACGACCCCTCAGTCTATTGGGTTCATCAGAATTTCATCAAATTCTAAATTCTGGTTAAACCAGAAATGCAATCAAATCTCTTTATTAAAAATAGTAATTTTAGTTTTAAAAATCGAATTTTAGTTTAAGTATTTGATTCATATTCCTGAATCAAAGAATCATGACAATTTATTTTGACTTATTTTTAAGTTTGCTGATTTTTTTTTTATTTCCAGAGGAAATACAAATTAGTTTAACTTAACCAGATTTTTAAACTTAAAACTATGATACAACAAACATAATTTGTCCAATACTTAAGTCTTGACATAGGTTGAATTAATAGCAATTGAATTTTGATTTGTTCTTGACCCTAGAACAAGTACAACAGCATACACATACCACTATACATTCTTACAGAAACATGCACTTGTATATATTCACATAACAGAATTATTTCAGATAAAATCAAGAAACCAAATTCAACTTATAATTTTTTTAAAGATGTTGTTGCTCACCTGAAACAAATGAGAACAGAGCTTTGAAAACCTTTGAACTTTCAAAAACTGATTTGCCCTTGAAAACTTTGAGACTGGAATGCTTCTTTGTTTTAAAACTTGAATGCCATTGAAAACTTTAGTGCTTGAATTACAACTGCTGTTGCATGCAAAGATGGCTTTGAAAGTTTTGATTAAAACTCAGGTTGAAGGAAGTGAACTACAGGTAGGCTTTTAGACAGATGGAAGAAAATGCATGTTTGCACAGATTTAAAAATGCAGGCTTGATCAGATTTGATTTTGAGGATTTGCAAAATAATCACCGATTTTTGATCTAATCTTCAATTTGAAAGTGGATTAAAGCTTGCATTATGAAGATTTTTTCAGGCTTTTGATTGATTAAGGGTTTGCATTGCATTTGAAAATCTGGTTTTGAACATGTAAAATGGTTACAGGAAAACAATACTGCAGATTTTTTTGAAGGTGAGTTACAGGCTTGCATGTTTGAATTGGAAAGTGGATTACAGGGAAATGATCTTAAATTGAAAATGGTTAGATGGATTTCTAGGTTTTAGTGAGGATTTTAAGAATTGAAAATCAAATTTGAACATGATTTTTTTTTTGAGAGTTTGGTTACCGATTTATTTTCAAATTTGGTTCAGCTGAAATTTTCTTAGCTTTTGAAAATGAAGATTAAAAAGAAAATGAGGGAATGAAGTATGTGTTTACATAAGATAAAATGATTTATTTAAAAATTAAAAAGAAAAATCAAAGATTAAAAGGACATTTGTACTAAATCTTTACATTAGTCAATTAGAGTAGATTATTAGTTTACATTTGTCTCATTAGTTACTTAAGATATTAACACTTGTTATATACATATTTTACTAATTTTTATTTAATTTAAAAGTAAATAAAACCCTTTTCTTTTCTTTATTTATTAAATACTTATCTATTTATAAACTACTTTCATATGTAAATGTATATGTGCATTCTTTTTTTAAAAGAAAATGAAATACAAAAAATTATATAAAAATGAAAGCTTGTCTAAATAATTTAGAAATGTTTATTCTTTTGAATTCAAAATTAATTCAAATTCAAATCCAATCATGAATTTAAAAATCCAATTTAAAGCTAATTTATATCAACATATTTAATTTAAAAATAGCAATTCTATACATATTAAAATCTATTTATATTTATACAACTATTAATATTGTTTGAAAATAACACATTTACCAATTTAAATAATTTATAAAGAAATTATAAATTACTTATCACTTATCTTATTTAAATGAATTAATTTTTAAATATGTAAATTGTATTTTAAACTTCCATATATAATTTCAAATTATATTTATCACGTTATATTCAAAAAGGAAGTAAAATAAACCTTTGTTTATCTTATTTAAAATTTAAACTTATGCTTAAAATATATTTAAACAATTTAAAACATTTTCCTTAAGTATCTTAAAACCATATAGTTACTTATTAAATAGTTTTGAATAGTTATATATTAAATAAAATAATAATTTTCAAATTATCAGAATGAATATTAGAATTTAAAAACATGATTTTATTTGTTTATTAAACTTCAAATCAAAACTTATCTATTTACAATACACACACACACATTATGAATAGAAAGCATTTTATTAGCTTTTAAAAAGTTTAAAATTCACCAATTAAATATCTATTTAATTGGATTATTAAATCAAGTCAAATTTTATTAACAAAATATATCAAATCTGTATTTAATTTTAAATACAGATTATTAAATTGATATTGCCAAAATTTTCGGGATATCACAGACCAAAAGTCCCATTTTTGGGTAATTTATGGGAAATTGTAACGGTAATCCTTTTTGGAAAGGATAACTCTAATAAAGTAAGACGTAGAAATTAATATTCTGAAATTCTTAAGCATAGGAATCGATGTGTTAGGAATAGGAAAATATATATATGCATATGTATGTGTGTATGTATACGTATAATCGTGCCTACTGATTAATATATATATATATATATATATATATATATAGCATAATATACGTTGATATTCATATTAGTTATAATTAAGACATCTAGTTATATATAGTGTAGTAAATTATAGGATTAGCAGGTATGGATGAAAAAGAGACAATTATTCCAAAAATTAATAAGATAATAAATGTGCAGTTAATAGGAAGTTATAGAAATTAAAAGAGGACATAAATGTGCTTAATGGGACTAGCTAAAGGATTTAATGTGGCATTTATGGAACTGGATTACAATAGTAAATAGTTGTCATTAGAGATTGTCTAATTTTGATATTAATGACCGTTTATTACGAATAATTAACATTTATTAGATATAAGAAGAAAACAAGGAATATAAGGAATAAGCATACAAAGTAGAAATAATTTTGCAGCGAACATCTAAGTGTTAATATTAAATACATGTAGAATGCAATATAATTTTCATATTAGGAAATTACATAACCTCAAGTATAAGTTTATAACGATCCTATCCCAACACTTAGGCTTATGATGATTGGTTTGGTTTAGTGGGTTAGGATGCGTGGTCAGTAGAGTTACATAGCAGAAGTCTGCCCTTTACCTAGAGGCTATCTGCAGCTGTGTATACTTATTGCTGATGTGGGACATCTTTAATTGTAGGACATGTTGGGAAGGGGTATGCGTTTGCATATGGTGTGCAGAAAATATACCAAGGGATCGTCACGGTTTTGAAGTATTAAATGGCTCAGTACCTTGAGTGATGTCAAAGGGTTTACTTCTGGTTGAGGTATTAAATAGCCATTAGGTTTGCCTCCTCCTTTTATATAAGTCATAAATAACCTACGACGGTATCTAATAAGGAAATGGAGTCCACTTCATTCCTAAAAAGAGGTATTAAGTAACTAGAATGAGATTTTTTTCTTGACTTACATTAGGTTAATCTAAACGAGATTTCGGCTATAGGAGGTCGACGGGCTATGTTAGTGTTGTTGTTGGACCGGTATTTAGTAATAGGGTTGGTGTTTGAATCAAAATTGGTACAAACACCCAAAAAAGTAAGTAGTAGAGACTAAATGAAGAAAGTAAATGAAAGATAAAGGAAAACCGACAGAAAACAAGTACATACAAATTTATAGTGGTTCGGTAATCTTAGCCTATGTCTACTTGAATGATTTTATTGTTTTTGCACTAATTTTTTTGACTAAGGGATTGGAATAGATCCTTGAACATAAGAGAGTAAGAGTGTAATGGTAGTGTCAATATCCTTAGAATGAACCATGCATTCTATATTTACAGGGGTAGACGACAAAATATCTCGGTGATATTTCTCCCATAGAATCTTCTCATAAATACGAAATCCTTTGAAAAATCTCAGCCCAAGATCCCCTACGGTTGGGGATCGATACTGATCCCTATAGGGCCAATCGGTACCGACCATATATATGGAGAAAGGGGTCGGTGATTCTTCATGGTGGTTCTTATTGATATTGGCTTCGAGTTTTCAATGTTGTTTTGCATAGTTGCCTAGGTGCTTTTAATCTAAGTGATGGATCTACAGAAGGTTGAATTGCTGCTTTAGACTGTATATAGAGATTGCCAATATGACACACAGAAATTCTAGAACAACACTTGTGTCGACCTCTATGTAGATAAACAAGAGTGCAGTAGAAGTACGGCTACTATAGATGTACACTCATGGATCGGTACTGATCAACTATGTACGGTGAAGCACTTAGTGAATTCTAGCATGTTGTTCCTTAGTTCGTTCGACCGTCATTTCATGATTTTGTATGTACTTGGTTTATGGATCCTTAGATTATCTCATTAGGTTTCTTGCCTTGATAATCGTCCAGTTTAACATGTCCAGTCAGTCTGAATATAGCAGTTTTAAATATGACGTGCTTTGACTCAAGACAAGTTAGAATCGTTGCGAAGGATTCCATTCTGTGTTTTGAATGGTTGCTATCCCTCCTCTGAATTGTTCTTGTGAAAATTCATGTCGATAGTGATTCATCATGATGCTCCATCGGCATTTGACGTTACAAATACCAAAGTATAGTCTCTTGATAACTGTTCACGCTTGGTTCCATTGAGCTAGCTAATTGATTTGGTAGATTTCGATCATTCGAACTGATTTCTTTTTCCAAAATTCCCAGGTTTTATATCCAGTTGTTTGGGAAATCGAAAGTTAAAGGTGCACATATGCTCACACATTCATGTATACACTGTTTCCATTGGCTTCTAAGCACGTTCATTTGCCTATATGTCATTGCCAATTTACATTGAATTATAGTCATAAGTCCATCGTCATTCTTTTTTTTTACTTGGGTAGGACTTAGTATCGATCCTTATAGGAAGGGAAACTAGTACCGGTCCCATACTTGTGTGCATTTCTGATTTAGACCTAAATATGTTAGGCCACATATGGGTATATAACTATTTGTCTCCACTCTTTCTCTTCACTTACCTTTATTTTCTTGCATACTGAACCCTATCTACATTTGACCACCATTAAAAACTCGAGCTCAAAGTATCCAATTGATCCATCCAACCCCTCAAATTTGACATTAGCTTGGTTATTTGAACTCCAATCCATACAGGATGAGTCATGTTTCAACATACAGGTAGGTACTGGATATAGGGTGTTGGCGAAGATGAGATTGGCATTGATTTGGGGGTTACTTCATGTTGATGGTTGGTTCTGGGATCGATGGTGTAGATGAAGTTTAAGAAATTGCATATAGAGGGAGTAACCTAGGTATGTAATCCGAGATATGTACCTTATATATTATTAGAAAACATATATGACTAATATTAGCATGAAAGCGAGCTCCAAATGCGAAGCAAGTGCCATCCGCACCTACTAAACACTTGACAATAATAAGAAACATGTATATATGAAAATAATATCAATATACAACACATACCAACACAACAACTATACATGCCACTATTGCAAATGCAACACAAAGAAACAAATCCAACCATCAAACAACTATCATCCAACTAACATCCAACAAATCAATATCTATCTAATCAATCCAAAACCAAATCAATATACATTCATTTTTCATTAATATTCATTGAATTGATTTTCAATTTAATCGCATTTGGTTTATTAATATTGGATTTTTTTTACTAACATTCATTCATTCATATTCAATTAGTTTACGTTCACTAATTTACATTCTAGTTCATTTCCAATTCAATCAAATTCAATTCTATTTAGATTCACTTAACTTTCAATTTGATTTTAATTATTTTACTTTCAATTTCATTAGTTCAATTTCATATGAATTTCTACACAATCAATTAACATTCATCTAACGACCAATGTAAAACCAACATAACCAAATTTATTTACTTTACTTTAAACATTCATTTTTACTTCATTTCCATTCAATTTGGCTCAACACTTAATTCCAATTGGTTTAATATCTAATTGACTTTCATTCAATTATTTCAATTCCCAATTTCATTAGCTTTATAATGAATTTACACTTACATCCATTATTATAAATCAATTTATTTACATTTGATTGATTAACATTCAATCCATATTTCATTATTTCAATTGCTAATTAGTTCTACCACTAAAGTTGAATTTTTTTATAACTCAGGTTCACATTCATTTAATTCACTTTATTAATTTACTTCGATACGAAAAGCAAATTGATTCAACATTACTTAAGTGAAATTTCATTTCACTCTCACTTGCATTTACTTCCACTATACAACTTAAGATCATCTCTAATTTAATTCAAATTCTATTTCATTTAACTTTTACTTAAGTTAAATTCATATCACTATTCAAATTCAGATTTTGTTTTACTTAACAAAATTGTTTAACTATTTTAACAATTGGTTTTACTTACCTTTTCTCACTTTATATGTTATACAACTCATTTAAACTTCCAAATTCATATAACATAATCACTTACCATGTAAGTTTAATTTCAATTCCAACAACTCATCTAATCTGGTTTAAATTATTTAACTTTACTTTAGTTAAATTTCTAATCATATATTTTATTATGCTACTCAAATTTCTTTACTTTACCAATTTAAATTTTTGTTATTTCACATTATAAGTCCAAAACTCATTTTACTTATATTCATCAATTTCAACTTGGATTTTAAATCAAATTTGTGTATCAAAATAAACTTCAATTTTCAAATTTACTATTGGTAGCAAATCCATCACATAGAAACTCGAAAATGATACCGATGATGCTGCAGTCATCATCCTTATTATTTCCTAGTAACAATAGTGAATTCAGTGCTTTATATTCTCTTTTTAAAAAAACTCTTTTATTTGTGAATCACATTTATAAATCTTTACTTATATAATTCCACTATTTCACTTTACTTATATAAGATTTGTTCCAAATTCTTTTATCTTACTTAGATTTATAACAATATAACCTCTTTAATTTTGA
This sequence comes from Allium cepa, assembly GCA_030765085.1. Lineage (NCBI taxonomy): Eukaryota > Viridiplantae > Streptophyta > Magnoliopsida > Asparagales > Amaryllidaceae > Allium > Allium cepa. The sequence continues at coordinate 505,140,182 of CM060941.1, read as the reverse complement.
AAATAACTTTCAAAATAAAAGGGATTCTAATTTTCAAATAATTGTTTTAAATTCATTTTTATTTATAACTCATATTTATAAATATATTCATATAGTTTCGCTTCTTATGTATAAGATTATTTCACAATTGTAAATCATATTAATTATAATTCCATACTTTATAATTCATTTGTTGATTCAATTTAATCATTTAAAATTGTTATTTTTATTTAGATTATTCAAACAGCTTTATTAACTTATATATATATTTACATTTTCAAACAACCAAACAATTCATCTATATACACTCTAATAATTCTTGAAAAATTGTTTCTTTATAGTTAAAATATAATCGAGGTAAAATTATTTCATTTACCCTATTTAAAATGATACTATGTCGACTTGCCTCGTTTAAGTGTTTAGAAACCTCTATCGATAATACGGCATCTTATATACCGACCAGAATTCACAAAAAGCTCAACGGATAAGTAAACAAAATATAAAACACTTTATAATCACTAACAAACATGTGCACATATATATATAATACACTCAAACTCAATCTAGGGTGCTACTGTCCCTATCTATACTGAGAACACATCAAAGCTTAGGAATATACAAAATCTAAGCTCTTACCAATGTGATGACCCGTAAATCCGTACCCTCTGAATTAACAATAAACCACACATGTCCGACCTAAAAAGCACAGATCGACGAAAAGTTAGGAGAAAGAAAAGAAGAGAGAAGAAGAGAAGAGAAGAAAGAGAGAAGATAGAACCAAACAGAACAATACAGAATCTCACATCGTAGTGAAAAATAATATCATGTTAATGATCTTTACAAACACAAACTGTATATACATACATCAATCAGAGTACAACATTCAAATAATAATTATCAGCTTGGCCAGTTATAATAACCTGTCCTTACAATTGCTGATAATATAAAAAATTAAGCAACAATGCAGCAGATAATCAAACAAAATCGATACACGTATATGGAATAGAGATCTCCAGCTCTCCTACTGAAGCTCCAAAAGCACCAAAAATGAACCTATAAATGTACTCGGTCTGACCTGAGCATTGAAAGGGAAGAACTCCCGGTTCAGTCTGGTAAACCAGCGTGAGAAACACACTCAACTAAATTTATTAATTTACCAAACTTTTCCTTTATCAAAACAAAAGTATCTCATAAGACAAGTCCACACATAAACACAAACATGTTTTACCTTACGATAACTAAAACATATCATATCAAATCATCTGATATTATACTAGTGTCTAGTATACAAATGATATTAATCATAGCCGAAATTATTGCATTGATTAAATTCCAATGTTTAGCCCAGCTGGGTAATACAATCAAAATGGCAGGTACGTAGTAGAGTTTGGATTTCCATACAAATGACCAGGTGAAGGGACTACCTTCCGAATGGGTATACCTATAGATGGACGTCCTAAGGCACATAGCATCTGCCCTCTACCAACATAAGACCGGCCCACCTCTATAACTATATGGTACCGAATATGTCATCTTCTGGTCATTAACGGCCTTTACCGAGGGCCCTCGAAGCATGCAAACCACAATAATCAGATTCACGATTTCATAGCATGTAAAGATATATTTAGAAGAGGATGATCATACTCTAATGGGAGCGACACACTTAGCCTTGCCGCATCTAACCCTGTTTTGTTCATTTCCGGTTGATGAGGCCTGAGGTAACGATTACCTTTCTCAAATCACAATCACATCACTTTGAATGCTACACGGCTATTTCCTTTGACTACTAATTTTCTTCTACAAAAAATACAGCCCTTAAGCTCATATGTCTCAAGGAGGGTGTTAAGCTTAGAGAAGTTGCCTTCTTCGCCACCACTGATGTACGTTTGTAAAAACCAATGTACATAATCTATAGAAATGCAATGTCAGACAAACATCCATACAAGTTGTTCAAGAATAGGACAAACCGAACATACTTTCCTACCACATCCTGTCGGAAAATCCCTAAGATTAGTAGCGAATAGTCCTCCCATTGGATATTTCATAATTAAGAGACCACTTCTACTAGATGTATATTAGGATTTTAACCCCAAACGATCAACAAGCAGTCCCCCACTATGAAAATCTGGAATATCAATATCATCACAAGCGACCTACACAATAGTCGCATATATGTTGTTCTGAAGTGGTTTTCGGATAAATCTGATTCCTGTCGCGTCTCCAACTTTCAACTTGCTATCCTTTGGCCAAGAAGGAAGCTCGATAGATTAGAGTAATACTCCGCACCATACGAATCATCATCCTCAACACAAATGATAATCAAGCCTACATAGATGGCTACTTACTAAGTGTACGACTAAATAGTTCCTACATCAAGTCGAGGAACTAAAAATTGGCCAAGTTTGATAGTCGGTTATTTAACTATCAAAACAAACAAACAAATATTCAACACCATAACAATCACTGGGCCCTTTTAATTAATCTTTTATTAACTAAATCACTAGCTAAATATCCACTTCAAATTATCTTTAAAAAGGTATAATCTCAAACCATTTCAACATTGGAAAACATTTACATATACTTATTGAATAATAATTAATTCACAGTTCTATTTATTTTCAACATTTAGAAACTATTACATATACTTAAATCACGATTAAGTATATATTTTATTCTTTGAGGAAAAAATTATTTTAAACGTCCTTCATTTGAGTCAAAACGAATGTTGCGTAAAACATCGTTACGGTAACCCAAAATCACTAGTATAGGGATTTGAAAATTAGATAGATATATAAATCCCAATACTATACAAAAACATTTCCTTTCTAAAATCATCTACTATAACAACAGTGTGATAGTCCATCATTTCCTTATTTCTCGAAACGTCTATTTCAACAATTAATGTTGAAATCTATGTATTCAATACTTAACACGTTTTAAAATATCTTTAAATTATTTAACTTCATTTAAAAGATCACTTTTTCAAACCATTCATTTAATTTTACTTAAACTATTATGCACTACCTAAAATCGTGAATATAATTGTTTTATCCAAATTCAATACTTCTACACATTTATTTTAAAGGGTAATCTACTGTCCAAAATCGTGGATGAAATTCCTTTAATAAACTTCTATATTTAACTTATCAAATTCAATTGATTTCGGATTTATAAAATAATGTTTATAAATCACATTTATACATTATAAAAACTTCAACTTATAAAATCACTTCATTGACAAATTCCATTTATATCTCTTTTACATGCCAAATCCAAATTATAAGTTAATTACTTATAAATCTCTTATTTACAAATTTATTCTTTTTATAACATCATCAATTATAAATCTTATTCACTTATAAGATTCATTTATACTTCTTTTTAATATTTACAAAACTTCTTTACAATTTCATCACTTTTGATTTATAAAAAAATCAATTTTATAAATCTTATATATATAAACCATTTATAATAAATTCAAAAATCCCAATTTAAATAAACTTATTCTTTTAATAATTTACAAATCATTATTAAAAATTATATAACTCCAAAAATAGGCCCAATGCTACAACATCACCGAATACATCAATTACAGCATCCAAATCATCATATATCACATGATAACAGCATATATCACAATATCTGTAAATAAACCAACACTGGTGAGGAATCCAGTTGGATCCCTCCAACCTATCACTACAAAGAATATACATATTAGAAAATATGTACAATGTCCTCTTCGAGTTAAACGTGCGTACAAAGGGCCATTCCACTCATACACGAAAACGTATAGGGTCATCTACTCCAATAGGCAGGAATATATCCAAATACCAATAAATATATCGTATATCATCCAAACAATCATCAATCATCATAAATAATATTTATTTCTCGCTTATATAAAAATATCAGTGAGGCAGAAAGAGTGAGTTGTACTCACAATGGTTCCAATAGCAGTTCTAGTGTTTTATTCCTAATAAAATTAAAAATTAATTTTACCCAAAATTCTCACTAGCTCCAATCAACTCCAAACGAGCTCTTAAATGTAGTGCTCGTCAATATGAACCCAACACAATTCGTCCCGTCAAAAACGAAACTCATATTCAAAGTTATCACGTTTTAAAGATTATATAAATTATTATGAAATTAATTCACAATTTAATTAAATTTTCAAACCTAAATCAATCGGGTCGTTCATTTCCTATAAGCTAGATTGTAGCCGCAAACTTCTTCTTCCCTCAATGTACAAGCTTGCGTGAAGAAAAACCCAACGAACCCCCTATTTTCGTTGAATTTTCACAGCCACTACGACATGCTATAGGATGATCGAGCTCCACCACTTCGAAGCACGTCACTGACTCTACCCTCGACTTGAATATGTGCGAACCTCGTTGTCTATCCTCTTCGAAAAAACTACACGACATGTGGGCCTTTGCATCGATATTTACGTCGATCCGTAGCTCAAAACCCCATCATTGATGTATGGATTCGAAGGTGTTGGTACGCTCTATCATTTTGTAGTTGAACATTTTGGCTAGTTGTTGATGGATTGAGAGAAATTAAGGGGGAAAGAGAATGAATTTCTGGCCATTGGAATGAGAAGTGGAGGCTAGGGTTTCTAGCCCTAGGGTTTTTGCAAAAAGGAAAAACTAAGGTCCTAGGCTAGGGTTTCTAGCCCTAGGGTTTGTGCAAAATGGAAAAAGCGAGGTCCTTTTATAGAAAATTCTCACGACACTATTCACCCGAAAAATTTTCAAACTCCAAACGAAGCGTGTCGCCTGACGTTTATAATGTTTTACCCCTATTTCGAATACAGTGGAATATATATCGAGAGCTAATTCGATAGTATTTGGAAGATAAGTTTTCGAATCGAATTATTTAATTTAAAATTCACTTAAACAGATTTCTTCGCGTTTTAGCTTCCCCCGGACAAGCCGTAAATCCCGATCGACATGAAATTTGAAATTCTACAATAATATAACACTAAGGATTCAATAAGAATTGTTTCGTCGAAATCCGAGACTGTATGAAAAATGACTATTTTCACCCATCAATTAAATATTAAAATATTCAATTTGTACAAATCGACATTTAATTCAATTTTCAAAGTTATATATCATCATTCTAATTCAAATAGAATTTAATATAACTTTATAAATCATTTTAAATCATATTAAATTCAATTTTCAGTTATTAATGCAATTTCAAATATCAAATTAACAATTTGATTATCCAATTAAATCACTATATTCGAAATAAAATCTATTCAGCAAATAAAATTAACTTGGGAATATTTAAAATTAATTAAATATCTGAATTTCAAATGACCGAAATTCTGGGTCGTTACATAACTGGCATTAACTAATAAAAGTAATAAACTTGAGACCGCTCTTACTTTTGAAAAGAAGTGAGAAATTTATATTGTATAACATCACTTTTCTTACCCTCTTAAACATGTGGCATGCCTTGACTTGATATTTAAATGGTTGTTTGGCTTTTGTGTTGAATTAAAGTATGTTTGTAGCGAGAATAGACAATATACGTGCACTTTGATACCCCTTAACTTTTACTTGTGCAAATGGAAGATTTAAGATCTTAACTGGGATTATTTGATTTGGTTGTTCTTTGCACATATTTTTATGTATTGGAAAGTAAAGAATTGGTTTGGAAATTTGTAGGAATTGTGAACCAAAGTTTTGAAAGTTAGAAGCAAAAAGTTAACAATGAATGCACTTTGAAAGTGCCTTATGTTCGACGATTGTCAAAGTTAATATTGAGAGACGGCCTAGGAGCTTCTTTGCAATTTTAATAATTATTATATATGTACTTGTTACTAAAAAAAATTAGAGTTTAAAAGGTTTTGGAACTAGTTGAACTAAGTGGCTAAATTTGGTGTAAAATGTGGTTATAAATACACTTTGAAAGTATAGCTTATTTTCGGGAATTTTTCCAAATAAATTGAAAAATATCCTTGGAGGTCTCTTTCCATGGTTTTTAAGTAGCCTAAGAGTAGTACTTATTGTAATAATTTCAAGTTTTAATCATTTTTTTAAGCGGTTAAAACTGGTCAAAAAGATTGTGCTTTTCAATGTCATTCTTTGGCAAGGGCTTTTAACAGCATTTATAAATGTTATAATAAGTCACTTATGGTTTTAAGTGTTCAAAAATGATATGTAAACTTGGTGTTTTTCCTAATCTTTTAAAAGTTGTTTTCCAACATTATTTGAAAGATTTTAAAGTTGGTATGAAATTTAAATATGTTTTTAATATTTATTTATGAATTTTAGAAGTAAAGGGGTTTTAAATTATAAAACATGTTTTTACTTTATTTTCACCAAATTATAAATAAGTATATGTATGTGTGTGTGTGTGTTTTTTTTACATATTTAAAGCAATTTTAGTATATTTGGAATTTTGGAAAAGAGGTTTAGCACTTTGTAAAAAGAATATAAAGGTGTTATTTGATTATAACACTTACGTTAAATGGATGACTTTTTAAAATTGAAAAAAAGGTATATTACCTTGTTTAATAAGTGAAGATGTACTTAGAGCTTTAAACAAATGTTTAAAGTTAAAGCTTTAAACAAATGTTTAAATTAATGGTAAATATAAAATTGAATTCAGATTTATAGTAATAATGTTTGGGCAACATTTATTTTAACCCACTTAGCTATACTCTTAAAAAGTAATGAGATCTTCAAAAGAGAGTTTTAAAGATAATGATAAAGTGAAATGGTTTTAGGTTTGTAGTAAATAATGTTTCAGTGACGCTTGTTTTTAAACCCTTGGATAATATATTAAATGAGTTCGGAAAATACTTAGATCTTTACTAGTGGAATTTTAAAGAGAATAACAAGCATGAAATGAGTTTTGGGTTGTTGTTATATTGTGTTAATAACATTCGACTTTAACCCATTTTGATTATACTTATGACTGTAAATAGATCCTTGAAAAGAATGTTTTAAAGATAATCATAAGTGAAATGATTTAGGGTTTGTAGTGACATTGTTTGAGTAATATTTGTCTTAAGCTCTTTGAAATTGATTTGTGAATATACTTATACAGTTGAGATAAATATATGAATACATTTAGAGCATTGAGCATGTAGGAATGAATATGGATATTTTAATTAAATAGTGAAGTTTTAATTAATCAAATGGAGTTTCATTTATAAAGAAGTTTATCAAGTAAAAAAGAGTTTTAGTACTAAAAGAGGTTTTTAATTAATAAAGGAAGATTAATTAAAAAAGGGATTAGAAGTAGTTTATATGGCTTGATCATACTCATGTGATTCGATTGTGCTTTGTGTGTTATTTGTTTATGGATAGTATACGAGACTTATTTTCCCATATATGATTGTTCTTATTGATATTAAATTGACCAAAATATAACTCTAGAAATATCTAGAAGAAGCACGAGAATTATATAGTACTGTTATCTACGGTGATACTGCACCGTACGTATAAACTTGTTTGCTCTTCTAGGATAAATGGTAAGGAAATCCATCTGTATTTAGACGATTAGAAGGTGACCTTCACACTTATGTATTATCTATTTATTTCCCATAGAATCAGGTTTGATTCTATCGAAAGTCCATCGATTGGTTTTGGAGCGCTCGGTAAGCGTGGGAGCATACTTATATGAGACGACTTGAAACCGTAGCACTCTAAAACTATATACATGTTCTATGCATTGGATGTGGTTCATGATTGGTTCGAGATGTTGGAATCTATATGGAAATTCGAGATCTATATGAAATGCTCGAACATATAGTTGTTAATGATCCATTCAGGATGCGAGGATTCATGTAACAACCTGAAAGTTAACTCATAATAATTAGTTTGTTAATTAATGAATAATAAAATAACTTTGTGAAATTATGAGAATTGAGCCATGGGAGTTGCACTATTATATCCTTGGTAATTTTTTGGTCAAATTCTATATATAGACGTCAGACCGAGCTAATCTGATCAAGTTATGAATTAAAAAAAATAACGAAGAAAGAAAAAAATATGGGCTAGGTCAATTGGCCGGTCGACCTAGGCACCAGAGCGGTCGACCGCCCGGTCGACCCGCCTCACCTTTTGAACGAATGAAAGTTTGTTCGTATGAACGTTGTATGCATCATTTGCATTCTTTTAACCGTTCTTGCATCCAATGGCTCCTATTCAGCGTATGATGTGGTTGCATCCTGTTCAATCCTCAAATCCAACGGCTTGAGATCCACTTCTACACCTATAAATAAAACCCTAGGCCTAACACTTTTTCTTATTCTAGAATTTTTTCCGCTTGGGTTCACCTTTTCAAGAAGGAACCTAAAAGGAATAATTTTACAAGGAGAGAATCATTTAATATAAATATTTTAATACCCTCAAGTGGATCCGGGAAGACCAAAAGTGAAGAGCTTTGGACCACACGTGAGTGATTGTAATTATTTTAGATTTCCTTAGTAATTTAAAATAATAGGGTTTCCAATAGTTGTAGTCTTTACTATGATTTTCGGAATAACCCTTTTTAGTAATTTATTTACAATTTTTAGAATTATTTTCAATCTATTTTTGTAGCTATTTTTTCAGTTAATATTAGTTTAATTCTGTTAATTATAGCTTTACCTTTCTTTTACACTTTAGTTATAGTATTTTAATTTATTTATGCATTATTTACATCTTTTTCCTACACTTTGGATTTTCATCTATTTTTAATTTTCTTTTATTTCTCATTCTTCTTCGCGTATGGATTAGAATAGATTAAATGTGAATATGGATTAAAATTACAAGAATACTGAAATAACGGAAGATAAGATATAAATTGTAAAGGCTGTAATAAAAATGGTATTAAGACAGAAATTGAGCCTAACCGTCATATTAATATTAGAATTTGACTAATCAAAGATAATTGGCCTAGTTATAACTTAGAATTATAACAAAAAAGAGTATAAGATTAAATAAGCTTATTTTTACACTTAGACCTTGGGTTAAGTAATAAACTTGATTATAACGTAGGTCATAATAAGAAAAAGAATAGAATGAAGCTTATATTAAGACTTAGGATAAATTAATAAGCATAGATAGCAAGAACAAAAGTAAAGGCATATTTAAAAATTTATCTAAGTTAATAAGCAAGAATTAAAGTAGGACCTGTAAAAAATAGTGTTTTCTACGGACATGGTTTTTCACATAATCGTGAAGTGAGACGAGGAGCACGCTTATGATAATAATGGTAGTAATTGGTCAATAAATAGAAGTCCAAATCATGGGGATTTGGGCAAGGGACGCAACTAGATATTTTTTGGATGATGGGCCAGTACCAACAGCATTTTCCCTATTTTCTATGGACATGGTGATCTCACATTGGCCTGAAGTGGGATAAAGGGTATGCTTATGCTAGAGCTTGAGGTAATAAGAAAACCCAATAGGTTGAACAATAGGTAACACGAGCATGGTGGCGGTTATGCATGTGACTTCCATTCGGGTGCTTAGTAATCATTATGGGTTCCAAGCGCTTAGTACGTGTACCTTTCGTAGGCACCATTGCCTTCTGTGTAGGGAGCTATATAAATCTAGTCAACAGTTGGCACTTTGCGTGTCATTCATAGACACCATTTCTGTGTAGGGTGCTATGTAGCATCTAGTCCATAGTAAGTTCTATGGAATAGCAGGCCGGTCAAAGGGTAGAATTAGGATTTCAGCCTAATTATAGGATAAGGAATTCAGCCTAATCAAAGCATCTTTTAAAGACACGTGCAAATAATCAAAGTTAATTAATTTAGTTAATTCGTATTTATTTCCATCTTATTCCTTCTTCATCTTTCCTTTGTTCCCTTTTTATGTACTAGAACTGTTGTAAGGTCTATTACGTTTACTTTGCTTAAAGATTTTAATAATTACTATCATTCACTAGACTTTTAGTCTGATCCACTCCTCTATTTTTTCCTTTTTCTCATAGACAATCAGGGGCAAGGAAGGTAGATTGCAGCTTCTTGGAGACTTGTTAGAGATTCTATCATGTATTTCTTTCCTTCAGTTTCAGTTTTTAGTTCTTTTGTTGAGCTGGTATTTTGAGAGGGATGTATTGCACCCTGATATTATTTGAGACTTTGGTTTTTGATTTCATGAGACTTGTATTGGTATTTTGTCATATGTGTATTTCATGGCTTATTTTCATCATCTTATATTATGGAATTTGGTATTTAGCAAAATACTATAATTGTCTCCGCTGTGTTACTACTACTACTATTTTATTTTTGTCTTGTTAATCTTAGTCTTTGATAATTTTAGTTATACCTATAACACATCATGCCCTTTTAGTGTGTCCTTTTGGGTATGCTAAGGGATGTAGGGTGTTTCAATCCATGTGTGATTATGAGATCTGTTGAGATATGGGAATCCATGTGCGACTTCGAGATCTATTAAGGAATCCATGTGTGATTCCGAGATCTGTTGAAATATGGGAATCCATGTGTGGTTCCGAGATCTATTTGAGTTGGAGCTCATGTGGAAGATCTATTCGAGTTATGACTCATGTGCTGGAATGCTGAACGTGACTTCACCACCGGTAATGACCGAAACCAGAGAAAGTAAAGATAACCTATGGGGTTTAGCTAACTTAAAGGGTGCAGGCACTCCCTTCTAATGATACTTACGGATATGCAAGCAGGAGCGTTGTGATCCGATGCTACGTGTTCAGGCATGGGCCATCTATGTTTTTCTATGGTATATTTTATTTAGAGATATACGATGCTCAAAAGGATATCTCTCATTCTTGTGTATGGGGACCATTGGCGAAATAATGAGTGATCTCCGTGGAATCCTACACAATTAGCGAACGTGTTTTAGAGGTTGTGATTGTACACCTATTCTTATTGTTATGTACACTCACATGTAGCATAGCTACGTGATTATTTATATTTCACACCTTAGACATTATTATATTATCACTGGAGTTTATAACAAAAATGGTTTAGTTACTGTAAGGTGAAAATCCATCTATGTTTATTTGTGGCATGGTCTTACGAGATACTTATTTTGAGGAGTTTTAAAAATATAGCAATCCATAAGATTTGAGTCTCTCACACTGGTTTACCAGACTGATCCGGGTAATTTTTTTATAATGCTCGGATCGACTCGAGTATATTTCCAGATTTAGCTATGGTTCATTGGAATTCTTAGAGAGGAGCTAGATGATTTCCTATCTTATTTTATTTCTGCTGCATTACTGGTTTTGTGTCTATCAGCATTTGTGACGACATGCAGTTATAGCTGTCCATGCTGATGATATGTTAGTTTACTCTGATTGATATATGTATATCAAGGTTTTCTTTTTGGTAAACACCTTTTGAGATATTATATATTATCATTCTGCATATGAGATTTTGATATTGTGTTCTCCCTTCTTATTTTGTTTTGTTTTCTTTTCTTTTACCCTAGTGTTCTATTTTTTCGGCACTTCGGTGCTCAGCACATTAATGTCGTGGATTTATTACTGTCAACATTCGGGAGTCGAAAAGGCCGATGTTGCAGCCAATATATTAGTTGTTTGCATCATATTTTCAAATTGTTTTTAAAAGAATGCATTTACATAGGAGATGCCAATTTATAATCAATCTGCATGCATGTCTTATACATTGTGATACACCATGAACTTGTACACTTTTTATTGCAAAATTAGTTGTACACTAATTGGTTGGATTGTTTAGAATAGTTGTGCGCTATGTTACATGATCCGTCCCTTGAGGAATTTCTAGGTCGAAATTATTTTAGTGGATAGAATGCAACACCCTATAAAAAGTAATAGTAATTAATAAACAATTAATAAGGCTCAAAAATAGAATTTGAGAAAACTTCATATGTTGGCCATGAAACTTGCCCCACTGTGTTTGTGGCGATTTTCTAAGCAACTTTCATATTTGAAGTTTCACGATCGTAGCTCAAATGAAAAGTTGTCACCATTTGAAGTTTCCAAAGTAGAAATAATTTAGAAACGAGAAAATGAATAAATAATATAAATGCGGGACCACACCAGCCGACCCCCTTACGTGAGTCAATCGACCGCTTATAGGGGTGGTCCATTGGTCAGAGGTGGTAGCTAGGTTTGAACCTTGGTTGAACGGCCTGGACTTTATTATTTAATATAATGGATACGATTGATTCTAGCATCTACAAATACAGGCCTAACCCCTCACTTTTCTTCTCAGATTTTCTGATCAATATAGCAAAACTCTGCAATTTTCCCTTCTCCGCTATTTCTATTAATTATAAATTATTATATATATATATGATTGGAGAAGGCAAAATATAAAAGAGAAGAAGAGAAGAAGCGAATCAATACAGTAGAAAAAAGGTGATTCTATAATCATAAATCTATATTCCTCTTATCCCAAATCTCTTCTCAAATCTATAATTCTAATATTATGTATATACGTTGTTATACATATTATTTTGGATTGGAAAGAAAAAGAAGTTAAGTAAAGGGATGAATTCGCATTTAGGAAATATGGAAAGCCAGTAGGTGAGTGGCAAATTATATGATTTATTTATAACATTGAAATTTGTATTATTGAATTTTATTTAATTATTATGCCTACATAAGATTTGTGGTATTGTAGGCTTCGAAAGATGAAATCTTTCCTACATATTATTTAATTATGTAATTGGAATATGAACGGTATTTGCACCTTACTTTAGAAACTTGGAAATCAATCCCTAACTATTTTTTCCAAGGCTAGCCGACTTTGGAGTGGGTCGTCCACTTTATTAAAAAAATTTAAACAAAATGGAACAACCAAGGTAGCGTCATAATCTACAGATTCGGTAGAATTTAAATATTTCCTGTCCCAAGAGGCATCCTCCAAAAAAACACTATTGTCATCACCATCTTCATCTACAGTAGAAAGCTCAAGTTCGCCTCCGACTATGATTAACTAACAATTCTCACCATCAGTACCTACATAGATGTGGAAATAATCACATAATATTGCATTCCCTAACTTTTGTTTAAGTTGAATGTTGGTAAAGTCCTAAAGTTTATTCTAGATTTATAATTGGATTGAAAAATATCAGTATTAGTTTAGATTGTTCTAATTTGGCTTGAATGTGAATTTCTATGATTTAATCTATTGGGAGTGGGTATAATCAAATTGTATTTATTTCAACGTAATTATCATAAATTATCCAGTTTCAAAAATATGTATAAAAATGAATCATTTGAATTAACAAGGAACATACCAAAAGAGAAAGAGGTAGGTAATATGGATATTCAGCTCCATAGTTTTCATTGTATATTTCAATAATAGAAAAGAGATAATTTCATATAATTTCAAACGAAGGAAAAGTCTCATTTTTGGATAATTTATGGAGAGTTATAACAGTAATCCTTTTTGTAAAGGATAGCTCTAATAAATTAAAATCTGGAAATCAATGTTCTGAAATTACTAAGCATAGAAATTGATGTGTTAGGAAAAGGAATGGATATGTGTGTGTGTGTGTATACGTATAATCATGCATACCGATACACACATACACATACATACAACGTAATATATGTTGATATTTGTATTTGTTATAATTAGGATGTCTATTATTAAATAGTGTAGTAAATTATAGGATTAGGAGAGGTAGATGTAAAAGCAATAGTAACTCCATATATTAATAGGGTAATAAATATGCAGTTAATAGGGAGTTACATGAATTAAATGGGGATATAAACGTGTTTAATGGGGCTGGATAAGGGATGTAATACAACATTTATGGGGACACGAAATAGGCATAATAGGATTGAATTGGAATGAGTAAATAAATGTCCTTAGAGATTGTCCAATTTTGATATTAATGACCATTTGTTATGGACAATTGATATTTATTAGATATAAGATGAAAATGAGGAATATAGGGAACAAGCATATAAAATAGGAATAATTATGCCGTGAACAAGTATTAATATTATTAAATGCACATAGAAGAAAATATAGTTTTCATATTACGAAATTATATAGCCATAATTATACATATAGAACTAGCATGAATTAGTAGGTCTAGCCCAATGTTTAGACTTAAGATTATTGGTTTGGTTTAGTGGATTGGGATGTGAGGTCATTAGAGTTACACAACAGAAGTCTGCCCTTCACCTAGTTGCTATTACGAGTTATGCATACTTACTACCGATGTGGGACATCCCTAACATTAGGACCCATAGAGAAGAGGTATATGTTTGCATATAGGTGCGGGAAAAATATACCAAAGGGTCGTCTCAGATTTGAATTATTAAATAGCTCAGTACTTTTAGGGATGTCAAGGTGTTTGCTTCTGGGTTAATATATTAAATGGTCATTGGGTCTACCTCCTCCCTATATAGAGGTTTTAAATAACCTACGATGATACCTAATGGGGAAATTAGGTATGCTTCATTTCTAACAAGAGATATTAAGTAACTAAAATGGAAATTTTCCTTGACTTGTATTAGGTTAGTCTAAACGGGATTTTTGCTATGGGTGGTCGATGAGCTATAGTAGTGCTGTTGTTGGACTGGTTTTTAGTAGTAGGCTGGCATATAGGCTTTGATGTTAGGAAAGACTCGATTTATTCCCCGATGGATTTTGCTTTCTACTAGTGTAGAATCCGTATGTGATACGCAAAAAACTCTTAAGTTCTATATAATTTTTTGTTATTTGTTTTATGGAGGTGGGTTATTTAACCTTTAGATAAGTCTTTAAGACGCGTTAGTTGTATGACAAATTATATTATAAAGCCGTATTTAGGGGTCATCGATCTTTGTAGTTAGGACAGATTGACTAGCGTTTATGTTGTAGATGGCCCACTTTGGGGTTGAGGTATTAAATGGCCATGGGTCTACTTCCTCCTTATTCAAGAAGCATTAAGCGGCTGGGGTTTTGGATAGTACAACGTTTAGATATGTATGTATTCCTATATATAGTTATACCTCGGAGGATCTTAAGCATATCGTATGCCCACATAGGATTGAACAAATAGTTGTAAAATAATAGACATAGCACTTAAATGGAAACCAATTGATATAAATTAGTGTTATGGATAAAAAAAGGAATTTTCTAGTCACTAGAACGTTGTTCTGACCCTCTTCTTATTATAACCTACATGATAGATTTGGAGGGAAAAGCTATTGATGTAAGATGGGAACTGCAGCTAGTGCAGTCTTCTCATCCATACTCGATGCTGATATGGCAACTAGATATCCGAGGAAATTGTATTGATTCCAAGGTAGTAGACTTAGTCAATATATATATGTTCTATTATATTTTTCCATTTTCTGTGAGTTTATATTGATTGCACTCTAATATACTCATGTTTATTATAGGTTATTAAAATTAATAATCTATGCCCTAATGGACTAGGGTTTCGATTTAGTCGAAATTCGGGTCCGTTAAGGTGCGGGTTGCTGTAGTTAAACCATGCTCTTGGTGCCTACTTGATTCCGTACAAAGCTTTGTTGAGTTTGTACACTTTATGCTTCTTATTCTTTGTCTCATAACTCATGGCTATTCAACCTAGATGTCTTCAACTAGGTCACCATAAAGAAAAGCTGAATTTACATAAATTTGATAAACATTCCAACTTCTTTGTGTTGCAAGAGCGAGAATCATACACATCATTCCTATGCAAGCTACGAGAGCATATATTTCATTATAATCAACTCCTTGTGCCTGTTTGTTACCCTGTGCAACCAAATAGGCTTTATGGTTCTCCACTTTCATCGAGTTCGTTTAATTTTTTTCTATACAACTATTTAACTCCATTTCTTTTAGATTCCTTGGCAAGTTAGTTAGAAACCATGTCCCGTTCTTTTTGATTGAGTTCATCTTCGAATCCATAGCTTGCCTCTATTTCTCTCTTTTACCGCTTCATCGTGTCATGTTGAATCATAGCTAGAAAAGAGTGCTAAATGAGCTTGCATATCTTCATCAGAAAGGCCTTCACTAAAGAAGCAATCTCCCATCCACACTAGTGCTCTTTTGCTTCGGACCTGGTTTGCAATTGAAGGTTCAAGAATATCCTGATTTCTCGAGCTTGGCATAGTTTCTTCACTCCCTTCATCACCACTCTCTTCGCTACTATGTTCTTCAACTTCGCTTTTTTCATTGAATTGTTCTTCATCATCCCATTCTAAATCCAATGTTCTTCATAGCTCATGTCCTAACTCCAATTTTTATTCTCAAGCTTTGTTCTTTGGGCATTAGGAACATAAGCTTGTGCTAGACTACCGAATATTCTAAAATGTTCAATCAAAACCTTCATCCCACTCCATGCTTCCTTAGGTGACATTTCCTTGATTGATGAAGTTAGACATATGTTCAGAACTTAGAACATCAAGTTCATGACTTTGAGTTAGAAGGTATTTGGGATATCTTTTTCAATCATTAAACTCCTTATCATATCCACCATGGTTCTATTCTTCCTCTCTACCACATCATTTTATTACGTTGTGTAAGCGGTGGTTCGATGCATTTTAATCCAATTCTTTTTGTAATAATCATTGAAATTGCTTGATGTAAACTCAACTCCATGATCTGTTCTTAAGCATTTAATAGATACACAACTCTTAAAGGATTTGAATGATGCAAAAGCATCTTCCTTATTACCAAGAAAGTATACCCAAGCCTTCCTACTAAAATCATTAATGAAACAAATTATGTACCTTTTGTTATTATTGGAAATAGGAGAATTAGGTCCGCAAATATCAGCATGAATTAGCTCTAGCTACTCTGATGCTCCCCACTTGCTTCTCTTGGGAATAACTACCTAATTTTGCTTCCCCTTTAAGAAAATGGTACATATAGTTTTGATCTAAAAGAAATTTGACAAACCTTTCACCATGCCGTTATTTTGCAGAGTCTTTCAAACCTTCATAGCTGAGGTTGCCATATCGACGATGGCATAAGTAAGCTAGGTCTTGTGTGGTTGAATGAAGACACTTTTCCTTCATCTCCTTGTTTATTGGTTGCATTTTGGATGGTAGTACAAACATCCTGTTGGTTTTCATGTTGGTTTGAACAATCAAACCACTTTAAGGATGATATATTCTATATTGATTTGATTAAATTAGAGTGGAATACCCTTTCTCTATAGTTAGCTAATGCCAAGAAGGTGATCCCTTAATTCTGGCACATAAAACACATCTGTTACACAGGGTTGACACCTTACAAACATAGCATCACACTTCCTTATCCAAGAAAACTCATGCTTTTATGATTGCCAAGTTTAACTATTTGTTTGAACCCTTATCCAGTTCACAAAATAGAGTCGCATCACCACAAGTGGCTGCTACAACTTAAGTCGAGGGACCAATTTGTCATCTCATTTTAGTCCATGTGATTCAACATAGGCCATAGGTGCCATCTCCTCCATCTATCCAGTTCGTCTTAGTTTGTCTATTTATTCCAAGTCGAACATTTATATAATAGTGTTCAAATTGATGACATTTGTAGCATTCGATAGTTGCTTTGCTATAGAATTGACGACCCTTACCTCTAGGTCTTCCTACTTTTAAAGCAGCCTTCCACATCCTCTTCCACTATAACCTTCGCATGTATCACATTGAGTGCTTGTACTTCACTACTATCCCGATCGAACTTCTACTCACATATAATAAAAAAAATTCGAAGCTCATTAATTGATAAAGAGCCGGTATCCTTGGATTCCTCAGTCGAGACAACAACATAGTTGAACTTCTTTGCCGGAGTTTATGGATTTTCCTTATAATAGCTATGTCTCTCATTTGATTACCATTGCTTCTCATCTTGTTGGAAATCATCATGACCCATGCAAAGTAACTGATGATGGTTTCCCCTAATTTCATCTCCAAAACTCCAAAGTCCACCTCAAACCTTGGATACTAGATCACTTAACCTAGAGTTGCCTTCGAGTTTTCTTTTCATTGAATCCCAGATCAGTTTCAAGGTACGCTTCTCCAAGATCTATCCTAGAATAACTCTATCAATTGACTGATATGGATAATTCCTTACCTTAAGGTTATTAACCTAGCAATAGCTGATAGAGTTAGGGGTATGCCCCAGGGGCAATTATGGAGTTTTTTACATATATATAACTCGATAACCATCTCATTTGAAATAAAGATGTTTTTCTTTCAATTATATACTTGATATAATGTGTTATATATTAATTAATTTAATTAATGGTATATGTAATAGAAAAATACATAAATAGTTTATTTTGTGAATAGTTACAAAATGTTGTAATCGCGAGTAATTTAAATTGTGGCACGACCTCCATCAAATGACAATAGTTGGGACAAGTGGAAGCATCGGAAGTGAACTGTTCAAGAAGTGATCCATCTCTTCGGTTATATAAGGTTAGTATTAGGTTAACCAAAGTTAACTCATAGTCAAAATCTCTTACCAAAGTATTTCGATTAATAATAATAATTATTATTAAACCAAGGATTTTGTGTTTGGATTATAAAGTTGAACATGGACGATATTGGAATTATGACCATTACCGAATTCCATAAGTCCAAAGTTATATAGTTTGGACGAAGAGAATTGGTGTAAATAATTATCACTAAAAGGTACCACTTAAGTGTTTTTGGAATTTGATTTTGCTGAAAAGACCAATAAGCAATGAATTCAGCCAAACTGACATACCACTAGCTAAGGCAACATGTGAACATTGATATTTAAACCGTTCAATGTTGACCGCTGAATGTATCCACACATATGAGTCACACATCCATATTTGTGATTTCTCTAAAAATCGCATAATTTAATTAATTTGTAAAATGTTATAAATTGATTATATTAATTTATATTTATGAAATATTAATTGTTGGTGATCTATTTGATGTTTTGAATGTTGTTGGTAATTATTTAAATTCATATATATAACTTATATTTGCATATATAGCTATGCTATATCTGTATAATTTTAAACAAGGTTTAAATAATAAAATAATTACATAAAAGTTTTTTCTTTTATTTTGAAAATTTGCACATTAAGAATGTGTTTGCACCAACCATATACTAGTGAAAGGAGGAATTAATTAATTGAATTGGTTGAAATTTAAAAAGGAATCAAAGACGGAAGTTTTGACAAGAGAATAGGAAAGGTTCCTTTAATTCTATTAAAAACAAAATCTCCTTATTTTGATTTTTTTTAATAGTATGTAACTTTTTCTTTGTCTTCTCTATAATTCATTCATGGCTGGAATTTCTTCCAAAAAAGGGAACATTAAAAGAAATTCAAAACAACATCAAATTAAATTAAAGAAAGGTAGTTCATCCTTCTGTTGCAAGGTGAGATGCTGATTTATTTGAAATCTAAGAAAAAGTCACAAATCAAGGTATGATGAAGGGTAAGGTTTATGTGTAAGTTTATAATTCATTTATGATGTTTGAAATAATTTTTCTTTTACATTTATATAAATTGTAGCCACATATTAAAAACAATTTTAAAATTATTTTTGTATTATAATTTACCGTGATTCTATTTGTGTAAGGTTTTGAATGTTGAAGATTTAACTGGATCTGAATAATTAATTGTTATGAAATTGATTTTTTGAATCCTTTTATAAAGCGTGTTAATTTTACTAACCAAATAAAATATGTTTTATTTCATTTTAGATCAGAAACAAATCCTCTTTTGTTATCCTATTTTATGTCGTTGTATATCTTCTTTGTTTTAGTAAATTACTCTTATTGTTGCACTTATTCCTTTTTAACCATGGATTAAATTTTAATAGATTGAATTAACAAAATTATGCGTATATACAACACATTTGTGTGTCTGTGCGTGTATATATATAAATTAATCATGTCTTCTTCATACCTTGAAATTTTAAACCTACATTAAGCTAAATTTCAATTGGTTGATTTGTTTCCAATTAATTCAGTTTCATATTTCAAAATTAATTTTGTTTCACTACATATATGTTTATACCCAAATATAAACTTATGTTTCTGGTCTAGTTATACTATTAGGGTCAATAAATTAATTAAGTTTGAAATCTAATATGGTAATAAATTAATTGTCTAATTGGTGATTGAAAAAGGGTAAAACGGAATTACACTTATTTTCACTTGGATTTGATTTGATTAGATTTGATTTCAACATAAATTACTTTTCCATCTTCGCTCTTCTAATTTACTCTTACATTAGTTCTCTTTATGTGAATTATTTCTATACCTTATGTATATATATAATGTAAAATATAAGTGGCAACAAAGATTACATATGTGTATGTATATGTCTAAACTATTTATATATGGTACCAACAATATATGTATACAAACCATATATATAAATTGTTGTATACTCAATTATATATATACACTTAGGTGTTTATATTCCCGATATGCATGCATGAATGTAAAATGTATATGTAAGTACACACACACAATAGATATAAATTCATATACCTTTATGTACATACATATATACGTACATATATATAGACACACATGTTTATATTAGTTCATTTATGTTATCATATATTTGAATGTATGGTAATGCTTTCCTAATAAAATATTTAATTGAAATGTTAACATTTTTATTGACAAATTATCAATCCAATTAGAGGAGAGAAATGAAGCATTTCTCTTTCTCCAATTAATGTCGTTTACTCCCTTAATTAATTACACAAGTATTAGAGAAAGAAACAAAAGGTTTCCTTCTTAAATTAATTTTATTCAGTTACTGCTACATACACAGTTGTGTTTGATACACTTATTCATTAATCTAACACTGAAACAAAACTTTATTTACAAATTAATTAAAAGAAAGATTTTATTTAAAAAAAGTTTAGATAAGATCTAAATGAATTTAGATTTCATTGGCCCAACAAAGGTCCAATAAAGCTTTTTTTTTTGAAAATTTACCATTTAACTCCACTTGAACTGGCCTAGTTCCTACAATGGTATCTGTTGATGAATTGCTTCGTCAACCCCAAAAGTGCAAAGATGAGAACCTTGGTAAATAATGGAAACTGAAGAGCCTAAACTTAACCTCAAAGAGTGTTGGCATAAGGAAACACTTAGTTGACTTTAGGCGGAAGAGGAGTGAATGAACGAGCTTAGGTCGATAGGGATATTGTATGCAAGGCCAAGTGAAATTATGTATGCTTGAAATAAATTCGTATTGGACAACCATATGAGCACATGAGAAATCAACAGTACGAATACTTTTGGAATTCAAAGTATTCTTTGATTAGCGAATCATATGTGCTTTGGAATGCAAAAGTAAGTCATAATTCAAGAAATCTTGTTTTGTTCGATATAATGTTGAATATACAAAATCCAATAGTCTAATAGTTCAAGTGTTACAATCGGTTATAAATACCCAAATCCATTTTGGGTTACAAAGTTTAAAATGTAAGAAGAGAGATAAGAATGATACTCCCTCTCCATTACGCCCCTAGGTCCATATATATAGGGGAGAAACTATGGCATGGCGCATTGCTTCAGCGTGCTTGGTCTAGGTAGCTTCAATGCTGCATGATGTTAACTTTTCTTAACAACATCCTTTGACATCCTTGGTGTAGAGAAGGGCTTCAGCATCATTTCATAAGTGAAGGTGCGCAGCATCAATGACTCTTGGTATTGATGGCCTATGTTGTGATGATCGGCACTCTCCATTGGTTGATAGCAGAATTGGATTAAAGTAGTGTTTAGCATGGCACGATAGTGCTCTAAGGTGGCATTAATAGGGAGTGGCATGGATTGGTATACCATTAGCCTTGATAACTTCTGTGGATACCGTTGGATTTCGACATCAACATACGTTGTGCCCTCTAAGTACGGATGAAAGATGCCATCAAAAAGACACTATACTGGTAATTGGTGGCATTACTTATAAACGGATTTGATAAATGATGGTGTTGATAAGCATTGATATTCTTGAGTGGCGATATGTGCGATGATTGACCTCAACAACAAATAGCGGTAACAATGAGTGATATTGATACAAAGCGGCATTACTTTGGAGGGTGACATTGGTAAAATATGACAGTAATGAGATGCGATGTAGGTTTTATAGACATTCATTAATAGTTCACTGTATTGGTTGCAGTCGATATCATTAATTCTTTAGTGGGATGTGACATTTGTTCCATGCAGTATTGATAACACTTGATATCATTCGAAAGACAACATTAAAGAGCGGTAGTATTGGAATAGAAGCGGCATCAAAGAGAGGCGACATCGTTACTTTACATCTTTGGTTGCAGGTTGTATCAGTGATGGGAGACGTTCATCTTATTTTCGTAAGTGAAAGGCGGCATTGGTAAGTTGCAACGTTAATGAGATGTAATATACATGGGAGGCTGCATCAAAGAGAAGTGGTATCGGAAACATGTGTTATTGATCATATGTGGTATTGAACAATACTGATAAAGCACATCATTACTTCCATCTTAAAAGGTGGCGTCATATTCATGTCTTAATCTATATATCTTAGAGGTTAATGAGGTGATAACATCTGCCCCTAGTGTAGAGGTGTCATTGACTTTTTAAGTCAATAATGTTGATATCAAGTTTACCGCTTATTAGTATTCCATGCAAATTTAGCCATCCATTCAAATTGAATCAACGGTGTCCATTTACCTTCTTTCCATTCTATAAATAGACGAGCTTCTCTTTCATTCCTCTTTTACATGCAATTGAGAACTCAAGAGAGAAATCAAATTTTCAAAAGAAACCAAAAACTTCCAGCTCTCGATTGTTCGATTTCATTATTCAGGTATGATATGTAATTTTGATTGTTTTATTTAATTCGAATTAAGGAATTTCAATGAAACTGCTTTTAGGGCTTTATTGACTCTGGATTGATATTTAGGGTTTAATAGGATAGTTTTGACGTTAATATTCAAATTATCAATGTATTCGACTGTCATTTGTTTTTATAGGTCAGAATAATACTAAATCTTTATGTTGTCTGAATGAAATTTGAGGTTTTGGTGACAAGAACCTAAGTGTTGTTTATTTAATGATTAAAAGATATATTATGAGACCTAATATCCAATAAGGATTCAATATACGCTGACCTAATATTTCACGACGTCATCATGATATTAAACATTAACTCACCTTCCCTATGTTATGTCATAACCAATGTTTTTACAGTATTAATATGATATTCGACATTAATAAAACTTTTGTTGACTCATCTCCCATTAGCTAATGTTTTCAGTACAAATTTTTTATGAAAATGAAGTGCGACAACCCATTTAGAGGTTACTATTATTAAAGTGCCTACATCGATTGGATGCGGCATCACTTAACTATAAACGACGTCGTCGTCATTCTTTAGCCACTTCTAATATTATAAATTAAGCTTCATTTGATATGATTGCTTACGAAGTTGTCGGTTCAACATACTACAAGCTGTTTAACTAATTAGTACATATCAACTTATGTCATCGTTATTCACTAATGTTGACAACCTCATAACTCAACATTAGTCATAGTTGTAGTGCTTTCTAGTGCTTTACAATAGCTATGTGACATTTAACGTTGATATATCTTCGATATGGACTTATTGATGTCTTGTATCCATTCTTATTAAATTTTATATGGTTTTTCCATGGAGTTCTTTTATTAAAGTAAGATTTTAAGCCTTTTAGTAAACTTGACATGTGCTACTCAAGGGTTATTAACTTATGACTATCACATACTATAAGTATCTTGGTACCCTCATTTAGACATTAGGTA
The DNA here is from genome assembly GCA_030765085.1 of Allium cepa. NCBI lineage: Eukaryota > Viridiplantae > Streptophyta > Magnoliopsida > Asparagales > Amaryllidaceae > Allium > Allium cepa. The sequence continues at coordinate 505,116,514 of CM060941.1, read as the reverse complement.
AGTCATTTATATAATAATTTTTAACTTTATCATGTAATTATTCTTCTATATAATATGAACATTATCATTTGTTAAATTTTGGAATATATCACTTGTTAGATATATGGAAAGCTTAAAGCCAAGCAAGATGTCCGTTAAAAAAACTAGTATAAGCCCTAAGACCTCGCTCTCCATTGGTAAGGAGGGAGAAACTTTTGAATCCATTATACATCACAACCCAAGCCGAGGTGGATTCTATTCTGGAACAATTTAGGATTACAGGAATTACAGCCATTCCTGCTGGTCCTACAGACAATATTTTCAATCCACCAAAAGGGTTTTTGTCATTACTCCAATACATATTTGGCACACAGGTTACCTTCCTTTTCTCAGCTTTCTTATGAGATACCTCGACCATCTGGATATTGCACCAATCCAGTTCTCACCAAATTCTTACATATATCTAACTTACTTGGAAGTCTCGGCTTAGGAGGCAGGACTCGCTTTCCTTAATGCTGAAATTATTCATTCAATAACCTGTCCTGCTAAGATGGGTGAACAACAAAATCATCAACTATACCAGATCCATCTCCACCCAAAAAGTATGATTTCCAAGAGTGCTAACAAGATAAGAGAATGGGAAAAGCAATTTTTTTCATTAAGTCTTCTCTAACAACAGAGGAACATTCTCCCCTCTCAGTAAGATTCTTGTCTCTTACTACCCCTATTTGTCAGTATTCTTTATTAATAAATATTATCTTTCAGATTCTGTTCCTAAACAGTTAATTTTTTCTGATCAGGAGATTGTACAGTCATCCACCCGAGTGTCAGATACTATGGAGAACAGGCTCACGTTGTTACTCCAACAAAACTCCTCCAATAGTCCATTATTTTGGATCATCTTAAAATTTTAGGAGAATCTCCAATGGTCAAATATAATGCACGAAGGAAACGATCGTTAGTCATGAGCAAATAAAAATCCTTTACTTCTAATTCTCCAATTCAGCCCGAGATGCTTCGTAAGATATTATTGCATTTCAAATGGAACCTTTTATAGCATCCTCTTATAAGATCTTCTTTCTAATTCAGGCTCATCTACTCTAGCCACCACTTCTAAAAAGAAGGACTAAGCAAGTGACGCTCCCTAAGAAAATGAGAGTAAAGGTAGCACTTCTTCCTTGTACCAAGCTCCTGAGTCTCAATCTTTTAAGAATGTCATCGCTAGATCATTCAAATCCGTAAAAAGGAAAATAAGCGATGGTTCCGTTGTTGCCACAACTCCTAGCAAGAAGCTTAAAGTTATAGGCACGCATACCTCTATTATTATGGATGAAGAACCATTTGTGGATACTGGCTAAAGTCCTGGGGTCTTAAAACTCAACACTCTTGGGGGAAAGCCCAACATCTGAATGAAGCAGAGCAGTCTCGGGATCCACTTCTTTGTATCACTTTTCTAGGTTCCTTTGGGGATCTAAATCATCTTTGTGAGGAGGTTGGACTGTGTATCTTTTCAGAAGATCCGCTTCCTTCCAAGTCTCAATCTCCAATCCTTGTTGGTGGTTTTGATAAGCATCTCCAGTTGGTCATCCAATCTCCTTACTTTGCTACTCTTAAGCCACCGCAACCCTCATCTTATTCTCAAGATCACCATTCTGCTATTCTTAAGAAGTGGTATGTCTATTCCCTATTTTAACTATTTTAGGCTTCTAACCTTTTATATAATATTTTGATTCATACCTTATTTTCATTTCAGGTGGCTAAGCATATATTTCTTCTGCAAGAAGATGCTGCATGGCCTTCTAGTGAAGTGTCAAAACTTAAGGAGCAAGTTTATTAGCTCAACAATCATATAATTGACATCTCTATTATAAGAGATGTAGCAGAAAAAGAAAAACTAGCTACCTTGCTTAGGGATGCGGAAACTTCACTTAATAAAGAGAGATGCACTAGATAGATTTCAGATGATAATGTGAAAGCTTTAGAAATAGTGCTTGAGGAGGCCAACCTGAAGGAGGCCAAGCTTATAGAAGAGAATGAATTTCTTAAGAAAAAGTTGTGAAAGAAAAGAACTCTTTTGAACAAATCAACTGGCATAATCAACGATGTAAAGTAGAAGGTATCTAATTTCTATGGCACGACTCTTGATAATATTATTGAGAGTTCCTACGAAAAAGCACTTTTTATGGCTAATGCCGATAATATTCCCAAATTCCAAGATTTGGACTTCCCTTATCTTCCTCAAACTTAGAATGAGAAGTTTACGAAGAAATTTAAAGCGATGCTGAATAAAACTCAGGCACCTGGAGAGGGACCTTCTAAGGATGAGGAAGAGATTGATGTCAAGAAATTGCTTACCTTTGATGACCCTACAGTGGATGAAGAAAAAAATTTAATAATGAGGAGGAGGGTGATGATGAAAGTAAAGTTAATGATGTCCACAGTGATGGTGATGATATAATAGTGATAATGACAATACTGGTGAATGTGAGAAGGGCTTCCCTGGACCGTTAGATAATAAAGGCAGATCAAGAGTTGCTAGTCTGGACTCAGTAGTCCATGATACAGTGGTTGCCAATATCCTTGATCCTTCAAGGAAGGATTCTCCATAGAAGGACAATGTTCCTTAAAGTCACAAATTTAAAGGAAATGAGCAGACCCCCATCTCACATTCCCCTTTCTCTGGTATGAATTACCCTACTTAGTCATTTTAATGACTAAATAGCCCTTAGTTAATATGTTGATTATTTTAGTTAAGGAGAAAACCAAAATCATTATGATGTTATGATTGAAAAGAAACATATGCAAATAGATCGACTGAATAGAGAATTGGATAGACAACTGAAAGAGTACAATAAGTTGTCCGTGAAATACAAGAATCTCATAGCTAGTGGATCAAAATTAATATTTTAAGGCATGTTTCACAATGGATGAAGAAGGCATGCCTTCATCGGGAGACTTTAGCAGAGAATGTAGAGCTAATGACCCTCTTTTAGATGTTGATTGACGATAGGAGCACATTTGGAAGAATTTCTCTACAAGGTTTACTTTAGGGTATATTCATTGATTTTTCCTATTTAGACGACAACTGCGGGTGTTTGCTTAGGCGCTTTCATCGTAGATACTTAAATGAACACGAGTCTGATCCTCTTCTCGGGGCATGTTGGAATCTCCCAAGAGTTGCCTCTATTCCTCTTTCTTCTCATTATCTTACCCTCGAAAAACTCAAATACAACAGGAAGAGATTTACTTCTAAGTTACAAGGAATAGATATTGTTCGAACCCAAATGATTATATGATTTAATATATGGCTTATGTAGTTTATAGTTTTATCTATTTCCTTGCTCTTAGTTTATTCTCCATGTACTATACAGATTAGGGATCTCCAAATAGCCCTATTCCCATGAAATTTTTGAAAAAATTTGTCAAGCAAAGAGAGATTTTAAGGAGAAGTCCCTAATCCTTATAACTTCTCAGTTAGCAAAACATTGCTTTCTTAGAGATTTATAATAAATTTACATGCGATCTCCTCAATTTTTGACTTTTTAGGCAATGAATAGACAAATTTCATAGTGAAGCGTGGACTTATCATGCCAACTTTCTATATGGTCATACCATCCCTTGGGTTGGGAAGTGAGACTATCGTCGATTCCCTCCAATTAATACCTCGGAAGGAACTAAAACTTCCTTTGTCTCCACTTTTACCATATTTTTGGGTCATTTGAAAAGGGTAAAGCTACAATTTCAAAATTTTAAGAGTTAACTAAATGTTAAAAAATAGCATTGTGATGTAATTCAAATTTATCCATCGTCTATAAACCTTCGTTATTACAAATAAAAGAACTTATTTTTTATACACTAATTTATGTTTTACTTTTTATTAATAGGAAACCAATTTAGTGCACACATCTGATCCTTTAGATGTTTTCTCATGAGTGATTGAAATTAAAGATAGACCACTAACTGATATTGAAAAGAGGCGGCCTTCACAAGACGCTTCAGCTTTATGATTTTCAAATAGTGCGAAGGCACAAGAGTGACGTAGGAAATACTTCCAACTGAAACTGACCTTTAAAGGTCTAAAGGAATGAATCTCTTGCTTAAAATAAGAGATTAAAAAGAAGGTTAAACGAATCCAAAAGTTGAAAGAACGGATAGACTCGGCTTTGAATTCAAGGCCTTCAGTTGAGATTGACGCAGAAATAACTACATTACAGTAAAGAATGAATGACCTCGAAGTGTAGTTATTGAAGAGTCAAGTATCTTGCCAATCCCTAGAATTCATCATTAGTGAAGGCAATTCTAGTCTTACTACTCCTACTCCTAGAAGGACAATAAGATCTCAATCTTTTGTTAATCAAGAATTCCTACTTTATTGAATCGACCTCCAGGTCTAGTTGAGGATGTGATCTCTAAATGGTGCAGACAAGTTAAATTCAAATGCATGAAAATTTTCAGCAATAAGTAATATGACAAAATTATCTCAATGTCTTAATGAATACGGAAGCAAAGTTGAAAAGTATGAGCATGAGAAATATATTCTTAAACAGGAGACTGAAGAGTTAAATGACATGGTTTAAACTTCAAGAGAAGCCAAGACTCTCCAGCATGCTTTGAAAACTCAAATTGATTCAGTTAATGATGAAAATATTATTTGAACGAAGGAAAAAAAATTCAAAGAACTTTTGGATGTGACCCTTCACCACATCACTGATCCTTTAATTGCTAAGGATTTGAATAAGAAAGCATAGAATCTCGAGCTTTAACAATGATTATGCTTTAAAAAGATTCTTGTTTTGTCTGATTTTTGCACCTGTAACTTTGTATATACTATATTAGATTGTAAATGAGTTTGTATTTGACTGAATGTAACCTTAGATGTAAGGAATGTAGCCTTGAATCAAATATTCTTTCTTATCTGAAATTGCTTGACGATTAATATCTTGCTTTTTCATATTTTGAGCTTTCAACGAACATTCTGCTCGCTAAGAAAATTAAGAGCCTTGCTAATTGAGCTTTTAGAACTTTATATAAGAAGTTTTCTTTCCATTAATAAATATCCAGCAACTTGTTTAGTAATGGAGAATCCCATTAAATGAATTCAAATCAAGATTGAGAGCCAACATAGCAAAGCCCCATCGTCAGAAAATCCTTCTGATAACAATTTGAATAGAAGCCCCTAGAACCATTCAGATTATAGAGCAAATAGAAGACTAGAAAGCCCATTTGGAAAATAATAAAGAAGACTAGAAAACCCATGTATTAATAATAGAAAATTAGAAAACCCATATGGCAATAGTAATGAAAGACCAAAACACCTGTTTGGTAATAGCAATAGAAGACCAGAACACCTGTTTGGCAATAATTCTTGCTTTTGGGCTAACTGACTTATGACGGTTCGTATTTTGGTGGATCTTCCACTAGAATATTGCTTCTGTTTTGGGGGCTCACTCTGATAGGTCTGCCTCTAGAAGACGACCTTAATCCTTCCTTCGGATTGAATTAAATTTTATTGATCATCCTCTATAAGACTGTTTTTAATCCATTCTTTTGGATAGGGTGCGGTTGACTCAATTGCTTTTGGCCAGCACTGTAGATGAGGTTCTCGAATTGGATCGAACCATTATCACCGTCCTAGTTAATGATTTAGGTTTGTTGTCCGGTGCGTTTGGCTAGCTTTATTTTAGTTGATAATAGATTTTTTTCGACCTTCCTCTAAGAGGCACTTAGTAAGGCCATGGAGACGGTACTAGTGGCATGTCCGGCGCTTTGGGCAGGCCAAAGGCTTACCTGTTCTCTCTCTAAGAGATGCTTCAGTGAGGCCTTTGATGATGGCACTGAAGGCTGGTTTGCCGATTTAGACTGGCCAAAGGCTTACCTATCATCCCTCTAGGAGGCCCTCTAACTTGGCCGCTTAGGCAGGGGTTGAAGACTTGCAGATGCTCTGGTTAGGCTTTTTAAGACAGAACCAAGGGCTTACTCTGACCTCCCTCTAAGAAGTGCTTTGACCAGGCCATCTTGGCACCGAGGACAAAGGCCTTAGCCCCTTACTACCATCTTAGGCAGTGGTTTAGGCTTTCCATTATTTAGTAGAGTTTCACTCCTTAACCATGTAGATACACTTATTTTGTTAAGAAACTCTTTCTTTATTATTGACTTATTCAATATCTTTGTACAAATTCGTTCAGCTTTCCTTGCCTTAAAAGATTGTCGATTATTCCCTCTAAGCTTCGGAAAGTGATTGGTGTCATGGCCATTAGAGCAATGGTAATGACAATATAACTATCAGAGATTCCTTCCATTCATTGGTCGTATTATGAATGCTAATAGTTGATCTTGTCTTTAGTCGGGAAGTAGATATTCACGTGAGAGGAGGTAGGGGGGCAATTTTTTGAAAACCGTGATCTTTTGAAAGTTAATCCTTCTGAAATCCTTTTGGCTCTCTTATGCATAGTGAGCTCTTTAGCTTCTCAAATAATCTTTCCATTTAAAGAGTTTTGAGTTTCACTTGGTTCTTGTGGGTGGTTAAGGGCATTTTCCCACCTTCTAGTGAGTCAATCAAAGTCTTCTAATATTTCTCTTTCGAAAATGGTCCCTTTGGCTTTGAGTTGAATCTCTTTCCTCATTTTCAAGAAGATTTTATCCTTTTTGTATTTCTTACTCAAGGTGTAGATCGGTATTGGTCCCATATGAAAAGGACTCAAATTCTATTTTTTTGGATTGTATGGAGCCTTTTTTTTTCTTTTTTATTTACCATGACTTGTAATGCTATGAGCCTTTATACTTATTCTTTATGAAGCCAGGGATCGTTAGTGATTTGTTAAGTTGGTCTAGTTATTTGAGGCATGGAGTATCCTTTTTCTGTGATTTTAACAAGATTAATTGAAATGACCAAGCAAAATTTATTTAGTGATTAATTGGTGTTATGAATCAAATGTTGGTTAGCTTGGAATAAGATTTGGTAGGGGAAAGTCCTTTTAGCCCTAATAAGCAGGTTAGGGTAGTTCCACTTAGGGTTTTAACGGAGATGAAAGTTCAAGCCCTTCTTCTAGCATTAAAATGTTAACGAATTTCTTCATCAATCCTAAAAGTGCAATGATGAGAACCTTGGCAAATAATGGAAATTGGAGAGCCTAAATTTAATATCAAGTAGTGTTGGCACAAGGTGGCACTTGGTTGAGTTTAGGCTTAAGAGGAGTGAATGAACGAGCTTAAGTTCATAGGGTTATCAAATATAAGGCCAAGTGAAATCACGTATGCTTGAAGTAAATTCATATTAGACAATCATATAAGCACAAGAGAAATCAAGAATATGAGCACTTTTGGGATTCAAGTAATCTTTGTTTTGTAAATTATATATACTTTGTACTGTGAAAGTAACTCATACATCAAGAAATCTTGCTTTTATTCGATGTAATGTCGAAGGTACAAAGTCCTACGTCCAATAGTTAAATTGTTACAATCAACTATAGATGCCCGGATCAATTTAGGGTTATAAAGTTAAAAATATAAGGAGATAGAAAATAATGATCCGCCCCCTCTCCATTGCGCCTTTAGGTCCATAGTTATAGAGGAGAAAATGCGGCATGGTGCATGGCTTCGATGTGCTTGGTCTCAGCAGCTTCAGCGCTGCACGATGTTAACTTTGCTTGACAGCATCTTTTACATCCCTAGGTGTAGGGCAAGCCTCTGGCGTCATCTCATGTGTAAAGGCAAGTGGCAACAATAACTCTCAACGTTGATGGCTTCTGTTGTGATGATCGGTTCTCTCCATTGGTTGATAGCAGTATCAGATTGAAGTGGCGTTTTGCACGGCGCAATAGTGATTTAGGGTGGCATTAATAGGGAGTAGCATGGATCGGTATAACATTGGCCTTGATAATTTCTATGGATACTGATGGCTTTCGACGTCAACATGTGCATGTCCTTTAAGTACCAATTAAACACGTTAGCAATAAGACACGACATTGGTCGTCGATGGCATTGCTTATGAATGGCATTGATAAATGAAGGCATTGTAAGAATTGACATTCATGAGTTGTGATATGGGTAATGATTAGCCTCAACAATAAACAATATTAACAATAAGTGATGTTGACAGAATGCAGCATCACTTTGGAGGGTAACTCTATTAAAATGCGACATCAATGAGATGCGACGTAGATTGTGTCAACATCCATTGATGGCTCATTGTATTGGTTGTAGTCGATATCATTACTTCTTTGGAGGGATGCGGCGTTGGTTCCTTGCGGTATTAATAACATTTAGTATCATTCGAAAGACAACATTAAAGAGCGGTAGTATTGGAAAGAAGCAGCATCAAAGAGAGGCAACAACATTACTTTACAGCTTTGGTTGTAGGTAATATCAGTGATGAGCGACGCTTTTCTTATTTTCATAAGTAAAAGGTGGCATTGATGAGTTGCAATGTGTCAATGAAAAAATTCGTCAACGGCCTAAAAGTAAATAAAAATTGGGTTAATCAAAGAATAACTGCTTCATGGATTGTTGAATTGTCAAAGTTATAGGCCATCATGTGTATGGATCAATGTTCATTGTAATCTTTGTTTAATCTTCAAAGCCGGAGTTATATATGGTTGACATCAATGTGCAAGTCCAATGTGTAAGTCTAAATATGTAATGCAAGATAACAGTCGAAGTTAGGTTGTAGTTTGTTAACATATAAATTTGCTAACCCCAAAAGTATGTGAAGAATAAGACAACTTCAAAGTGAGTCCTTGTCGAAGCTAACCAAAGTCATCAAATCGAAGTATACATCCATATTGGCTTTAAGTTTGGTCATCGTCCTAAAGATCTCGAAGTAGTATGAAGGTCGATGTTCGGGTGAATATGCACAGTAGAAGTCAAAACACAATTCAAGGAAATTCAATATGTTTTGTAAGTCATTAGTCTAAGTCAATCAATATACAATGTCAAATGAATATGCAAGTCACTAATCCAAGTTGAGGTTATGTCCTATTTAATTTCTCAAATTCGTATGTGTAAATTGTTCAAGTGCTACAATAGGCAAAATCCCCAATTCAATTTAGGGTTTATAGAGTTTAAAAGGTAATAAATGAGAAGAGAGAAAAACGGTAGTTTCCACAAAGCCTCTAGGTCCATATTTATAGGGTTCATCAAGTGGCAGGCTTCAGCATCCATTAGCTTCGGCATTAGCAGCATCATCAAACATTGAGGTTGATACTTTATCGGCATTGACATTAGCAGCATTGTCAAATATCACAGTTCATACTTTATTAGCTTTGACAACCCTTTTGGATGCATCAATGACTATATCTAATGTCTATCGGTGAAGACAACTCCATATCTTGAGATCTTCCTGATTGATAGTTGGTGACATCGTCCAATTTTGAAGAAGGATGTGAACACAGAATAGCGGCGGCACTGGTTTTCCTAGATGTTGATATTCATTAGCTGATGAAATGCAGCATCGTTGACCTTGATTGGATATAGCTTTATTTAACGTTGCTTCAATAATAATGATCTCATCGTCACTGAATGTTGTTATAAATGAACATCTTTGTATGGTATGGAAATGAAGTCAACGACTTTAGTTACTTTTGGAGGAAATAACTAACTAGCGGCGATGTAAATGAATAGCGGCATTCTTCTTATGTTGATGAAGTGCGCTAAATGAGAGACAAAGTGCAGCATTGAGTAGTGCTACTTTATATTCCTTTGATGTCGATGACCCTTGATGCCATTATAGAGCAGTGTGCTCGAAGTGCTTGTGAAGTGTGGTGCCACTTTTATGACTAACTTCAAGGTTGTTGACAGCAAGTTTGCTTCAATATATGAATAGCAACGTCAATAAGATCAACATCAATGAAGTGCCCATAGGCTATATTGACATTCATTGATGGCTTATGATGCTTGGGTGATGATGTCGACTACATAGATGATGTGCGACATAAAAGAATACCAATAACAGTTAAGGAGCGGTGTTGTTTCTTCAACATGATCTTATGGTCTTTAATGTTGATGAGGACTTTGGCGTCGACATTCATCATCAATGCAACTTATTGTCTAAAGCTTTACACTTTAACTCAAGCCCTTAGTCTCATTATTGATTTCTTGGTTTATGTCCTTTGAAAATTATAGGGACAACATTTTCCCCACTCCTTGTATAAAAAAAGCTTTTTACTCTTTAGGGTAAAAACATGAATTTTCCTTGCTTTGTGTAGCCTTTGAAATCCATTCAATCTAGTGGTGTTCTTCTTTCTACTGCAATTTAAATTTGAATAAAGGTTGATTTCAAATTATCGAGATCAGTTAAAACCTTTGATTTCAAACATCCGTGTTAATACTAATACACGGTTTAATACTAACATAACTTTGTTTAAAGTGTAACTAATATGGGATTTGGTATCAATTTGTTCACTCGATTTTGTTGAAGTAGCATTACATTTTGAATGCTCTATGTTAATTATTATTAAAGTATTCTATTTTATACATGGACCTATTTTCTTATTATAGATTTAGCATTGTTTTGTTTTTCTAGTCAACAGAAAAGTTTAGGTTTTTCTTACGAACTCCGTGTTAGTTATTTGATAGTCGTTTACTTGTTGTAAAAGTTATTTTGGACTTTAAACTTTTTTCTATTAGATATCTTGTAAATTTTCCTATATGCTCTAAATAGTGGGTATTCAATTTTGGAATAATAGTACCTGATAATTAGAGGAAAGGCTAAGCAAGAAACTCTTCAAGAGGACTAGTATGAGCTCCAAAGTTTTTCTTCTCGAGCTAATCCTTCTTTAGTTGCTGGAGATTGGCTTTCAATTTTGAGTTGCTTGTAAAATCTTATATCAGACTCTTTTATTGTCTAACTTTTGATTTTTTTATTCTTATGGTAACTTCTATCTCAAAACCTGAAATATGATTTTTTGATATGCTAGTGATTTAAGAAAATTAAAAGTTCGTTTGATAAAAAATTAGAAAGAAATCAGGCGCTAATTTTGAAGAAATAAGTTAGAAAACCCTCTAGAAATCTCGTTATCATCTGATAATAAGAAATTCAAATCCCCGCTGATAATAGGAAGACCAAAAAACCATCTGGTAATAAGAGACCATGAATCCTCATAAAAGAGTGGAAATCTAAAACTAGCAATGACAAAAGACTAGAAATCCATGTCAGACACTAATAGAAGACTAGAAATCCATATCTAACAATAATAGAAGACTAGAAATCCATATCTAGCAATAATAAAAGACCAAAACCCATATCTAGCAATAATATAAGACCAAAAATCTCTATTTAGCAATAATAGAAGACTAAAAGCCCTTGTCGGAAAATAAAAGAAGACCAGAAATCCATATCTGCCAATAATAGAAGACCAATAATCCTTGTTTAGAAATAATAGAAGAACAAATACGCATGTCGGGCAATAATAGAAGACTAAAATCCCCAGTCTAGTAATATGAAAACTTGAATTTCGCAAGAAAACCAGAAATTTAATAGGAAATCCAAGAATTATCAAGAAAGGAAACCCGGAATTCAATCATTAAGAAATCGAAAATTCAATCAAAATAAACTCAACCAAAAACTTGTCATTATTTTATCTGATAATGAGAAATTCATAAACTCATCAGAAAATCGTCTAGTAATATTAATACGAGCAACCTTAAGCAATAAATCTACAACTTCATTTGACACTAATTTCGTAGCCTTATTTAGAATGCTATATCGGAAACTTTTACCGTAGACTAGTGTTTCGAATAGCAACAGAAACCCTCATTGTTTAAAAAAGGCCTCTTGTTAAGGGATAGGTAATTGTTAAGGTGTTTGTTATTGATTATTGTTATTACTACTCATATACTGGAGCCAAGTAGTTCTGTTCAATCAGTCATCCGTTCAGCAAGTAGTTCCGTTTGACTATCCAGCCGTTCAACGGTAGTTTTGTTCAGCCGTTCAGTATTTCAGTCATTCAACCATTCAGCAGGTAGTTCTGTTCAGTTGTTTGGCCATCCAACAGGTAGTTCCGTTCGACTATTTGATTGTTCAATGGCCCAATTAGTTTATTTATACTTATTGTAAATAGACCTTGCTTTAAAGGTTTCCTTATTTCAAGGTCTTGACTAGATCTACTAGAGATTTGTTTAATCTATTTCCTAAAATGAACCTATCCTCCTTTTTCTCGCAAAGATTTTCTCCTTGATTAATTCCCTTTGCCTCTTCATTGGCCTTCGGATTCCTTCATATCTTCTGTTCTTTGCTCTCTTATGCTTTGTCTTTGTTTTAGATTTTGGACATCTTTGGCTTTCTCTTTTTACCTATTTTGAGCTTTGCCTCCTCATTGAGTATCGGACTTCCTCGTTCTTTTATTTTCTTGGGCCTCTTGTTAGGTCTTGCCTTTTCTTTGAGCTACAGACATCTTTGTCCATTTAATTATTTGTGTCCCTTCTTAGGCCATGCTTTTGATTTGAGCAGTGGACATCTTTGTCGTTTTACTTGATCGTGCCCCTTCATGGGCCTTGCCTTTGATTTGGGCTATGGACATCTTTTCCTTTAATTTGTTTGGGCCCTTTCTTGGGCCTTGTCACTGCTTCGAGCTGTGGACATCTTCGTCCTTTTATTTTTTGGAAAGCGCTTTGGGAATTCATCATAGGCTTTGGTGGGTACTGGACCCTCCTCCTTCTAGGAGAAGCTTCGTACTGGACAATGGCGGATTTTTGGTGCTCCATAATCAATATTGGAGGCTTTTTGGTCCTTCTGAGTGGACATCGAAGGCTTTTTGGTGCTCCGGAGTGGGCATTGGAGGCTTTAAATAAGTTTACTTTTTGAAAATTTGTTTATGAAAATCATTTTAAGCTAATTACAATATTTATGAAAACCTTATGAACATCAACTTTTCTACCATGTAACGTCTTTCTAGAAGAGAGAATTTTCTGTTAAAGGACTTCTTTAACAAATTGAGGAATTATTTTCCAAATTTTTTTAGATACTGGAACTCTCCGATAATAGGTTTTTATATCATTCTCATAATAAAACATGAATCTCAAATGATACTAAGTGGTCTTAATTCATGAACCAATAGTCCTTTAATTGAGAATAGGCTCTTCTGATTAGAGTTTTTACTTATGAATCTTTGTAGTTCTAGAAACTTTTCTTGAGAAAGTGTTTATAAGTATTTCTTTGCTAAAAATTTCAGAAAGCTTTGAAAATGTTTTTGTCCAGTCATGCTAAACCAAAATTCTTTTTTGTTCATTTACTAATGCTAAGTAATATCTTTGAAGATCCTATAAATCTTTCTTGAAATATTTGCTTTCCCTGCTTCGTCGGGTAACTAAAAATGATCCTTATTGGTAATAAAATAAATTTTTGAAAATAAATTTGATGCATTTACTTCTACCTTTATAATTGTAACTCCTGAAGTTTTACTTAGCAAAATGGAATATTTTGTTTGTGAGTCTGAAAAGTCATGATCATGAACTATTAGACTCTTACAAACAAGAGCATGCCTTTTTCTAAGAACCCCTTCTTTCGGAAAGATTTTGGATATTTACCTTTCTTTAGAAACTGGACTATGATGGAAGATTGATGGTAATGCATTGAATCAAGTTTTGAGCTAGACAGCCATTTCACCCTGGATATTTGATTTATCTTCCTTTGAAAGGAGCCTAGAGATTGGTTATGCCTTGATAGAGATACTCAGATTCTTCCATATGAAGTAGGTTAGTTTTGTTTTAACCTATAAAGACATTCAAGTTTCATGTTAGTACATGACTAATTTCAAGTACAAATCAAATATAAATTTTTTTATGTAAAGATAATCTGATGTGCGCATTGCCACAAAACTTCATTGCTTGACTAGAATTTGAATTTTGAGTTGCAAAGTTGCTTTTCTTCTTAGGTTTCAGGTGCATGGACCACTCTCTTTTAAGCAGGAAATCTTCTAAGTTTTCTTAATGAATTCTTTTAGGAACCCTAATTTGACCATATTTTGAATTATTCTTTCCAATATGTGACATTTGTCAGCCTTATGCATGTTTACCTTACGTTAATTGCAATAATCTTTTCCTTTATTCGGTTCAGGATGGCTCGATGTATTGTAGGAGTTGGAGAAATTTTCATCACCTTTTATCATGGTGAAAGTGCAGGAAAGGGGTTGGTTTGAAGCTACATAATTGGATTCAAAAATCTCCCTTTGAATCCTTCTTCTGCTCTTATTCCCTTTTGGCCTTTTACTATAATGTTTGAAGTCGAAGCTTCCTCTTTTTAGTTTTGTGGAGATTTTGTCATAGCATGGTTCACCTCGTTTATTTCAATAAACTTTTCGGACTAGAAATAAAAATGTCGTAGATCCTTGCATCAATGAATATAAATTTTCACAAGAAGGAGTTTGCTTGATTGAACCTTAACGAACTGCCATCAGCTTCTCTATCAATCACATCTTCTTCTTTTAGTGATTATGTATTAATCATGTATTCACTAAGCAATTCTTCTGGCCTTTGCTTAATGTTGGCTAATGTGCTGGAATCCATGGTTAGGTCTTTGTATATGTAAAACTGCCCATGAATTCATGAGAAAATTATTCCCAAGAACAAATTATCTTTCCTTGGTAATTCGTATGCCATTTGATGACTGCTCCATGAATAGTTAGTAGAAAGAGCTTGCAACGAATTTCACTTAAAGCATAATACAAATTCATTTGGTTTTTGAAAACTACAATGTGATTATCTAGATTTGTAATAGCATCATACTTTAGTGGAGGAATCTTATGTGAGATGGAATTTTAACATCAAATATTTTCTCTGATAAAGGAGTTCTTCGAAAGTGATTATCTTGTCTTAGATTAAGGATTTATTTCTCCTTAAGCATGACCTTTTTTATTAGGTTGGTTTCACTACTGTAGTAGTCTCTATCACATTTTTTGATCGAGCTGTCCAATTGTTCAAGGGCCTCTCTTGCCTACTATTATCCTGCTTTTTTGTCAAAGCCAGGATATCAACAAATTGATGGCTATCAGGATCGAAGATCGATCAAAAACCAAGCTATGATCGATACCGACAAAGTTGGAACGAGCTCCAATCGAGGTGAGATCGATAAGTGATGATACACAAGGCTTGATGAGACTACACTTCGAATTTAAGGTCAATCAGAGTTCATATGAACAAGTCATGGATGGATGAATATTCATAAAAATGGATTCATATCGATATACTGTGGCATTTGGTGTAGATCAATCGATGTTCGTATTGATACATCTCGTATCGATACATTTTGTATCGATCAGTTAACACCAGGATGGATAACGCGGTTTGCATTTTGTTTCGGATCGATCACGGTTCCTATCGATCCAACTCTACGAAAACATATACTTCACCAGAGCACATCAAACCAATGCAAAGACAAGGATGTTGGATGGATACGAAAGCAGCAAGCACTTAGGAGTTACTTTGTGTCGATCGTGTTTGTGTCGATCGATATGAAGGAACAGGTCAAAGAATGGAGCGCATCGCGTAGATCACAGCGCAAGACTCGAATGGACATGCAAACGATGGAGTGTTGCTGATGGGTACGAAACACTTCATGGATACGAAATGATGGATACAAGGCGATGAATATGAAAGTCTCAGCCTACACTTGTAAGCTCGAGCTTGGATCAATCATATCTCAGAATCTACAACTCCAAATGCAATGAGATTTTCACAGCAAGTGGCACAACACATAGGGAACATCCATGATCGATCGTAGCTCAATTGGAGCAATTTATGATTGATCGGAACTCACTATGGATCGATCAAGGATCGATCCCAAGTGACTCCAGATCGATCATGTGGGCCCATCTGGACTTGAGAAAGAGTATTCCGAGATTCAAGGCAGATATTTCCTGCTCCGCACCTATAAATAGCACCACCATTGCAACTAAAAGGGATCTTCTTCTCTTTTGGCTAGACTCTGCCATTTTTGGTTAGCGGCATTCAAAGGATTGTAACTGTAATCATAGTACAAAGGAAATAAAAGGATCAATTCAAAGTGGATATAGGACGGAGACACCCGAACCACTATAAATTTCTTATGTTCTTTACTTTCTTGCTCATTTTACATTTGCTATTTCTTCACTTTTACTCTCTACGGTATCTGTGTTTGGATATTGAGACTTTGTGTGTAAACATTGGTGCTTTCACTACTTTTTGGGTTTGTGACCATTTTTGGCACAAACACTTAGCTTTCTTGATTTTTGTTTTGTTAACTTATCATAATCCTTCTGTTTTCATTTGTTTGCAACCATAGAGAGTATGCTCTAGTTCCTCGTCTTGGATTTTATTTGAAAATTGCGTTTCATCTCCTTCTTCCATAAGCTTCATCATTTTAACTGATTCTTGAGATGGAGCTTCATCAGAAGCTCTAGCATAACTACTAATTGTTAAATTATATCCTAAATTTTCATCTCCTTATTTGCAAGTCTTGTTAAAGTTGAAGGCTGCTCAACTTCCATACTTTCAAAATTGAAGCTTGGAATGTTATTACAGTTCCTAGACCTTACCATTTTCTTCTTAAAACAAAAGTACCATATGCAATAAGTTTGTAGAGAGAGTTATAAGGAATCAAAGGTTCATGCCCTCCTTCTAGAGCTAAAAGGTTAATGAATAAATTCGTTAACACTCCAAAAGTGAATAAAAGATGGTTTAATCAAAGAGTAACTTCTTTGAAGATGCTTAAAGTCTTCGAAGTTATTGGCTATGATAAGCATGATTCAATGTTCATTGTAATTCTTTGTTCAATCGTCAAAGCCAAAGTTATACACGGTTGACATAAATGTTCAAGTCCAATATGTAACTCCAAATATGTTAACTAGGTCAAGGTCGAAGTCAGGTTGTAGTCTGTTAACAAATAAATTTGCTAACCCCAAAAGCATGTGAAGAATAGGATAACTTGAAAGTGAGGCCTTATCGAGGGTAATCAAAGGCATCAAATCGAAGTATACATCTGTGTTGGCTTTGAGTTTAATTATCGGCATCCTAAAGACCTTGAAATCAAATCACAAGTTCAAGGAAATTCAATATGCTATACAAGTCACCTGTCCAAGTCCATCAATATACAATATCATACGAATATGCAAATTATAGTGCAAATCAAGTCGTAAAGGCTATGTGCTTGTTAATTTTCCAAATCCACAAGTACAATTGTTCAAGTGCTATAACATGCAAAGTCCCTAATTCAATTTAGGGTTTACAAAGTTTAAGAGGTAAGAAATGAGAAGAGAGAAACTCGACCTTTTCCACGAAAACCCTAGGTCCATATTTATAGAGTTTGGCAAGTGGCAGGCTTCACATCCATTAACTTTAACATTAGCAATATCGTCAAACATAGAGGTTGATACTTTATCGCCTTTGACATTAGAAGCGTTGTCCAACATCGAGGTTGATACTTAATTGGCTTCTATAACCCTTTTGGATACATCAATGACTATAGCTGATGTTTGTCGGCAACGACAACCCCATGTCTTGAGAACTTCCTAATTGATGGTTAGCAGCATCATCTGATAGTGAAGAAGGATATGAACACAGAACAGTGGCGACACCAATGACCCTCGATGTTGATATTCAATAGCTGATGAAATGCAGCATCATTGACATTGATCAGATTTAGCTTTATTTAACGTTTCTTCAAGAATCATGAGTCTCATCATCATTGAATGTTGTCATGAATGAATATCTTCATATGATATTACATAGAAGTCGATGACATTGGTGAATTTTGATAAAAAATAGTTGAGTGACGGCGATGTAGATGAGTAGCGGCATCCTACCAATGTTGATGAAGCGTGCTAAATGACAGACAAAGTGCAGTGTTGAGTACAATGAAAAGCAGTGCATTATATTCCTTTGGTGTTGACGACCCTTAGCGTCGTCGTAGAGAAATGTTTTCAAAGTACTTCTGAAGTGCGATGCCACTTTTATTGACTAACTTCAAGGTTGTTGGCAATGAGTTTGCTTCAGTATATGAATAACAACATCAATGAGATTTAGCATCAATTAAGTGCGCCATAAGCTATGTTAACGTTCATTTGTGGCTTATGACGCTTGGGTGACGACGTCCACATCACATATAATGTGTGACAAAGAAGAACACCGACAATAGTCAAGGAACGGCGTTGTTTCTTCAACATGATCTTATGGTCTTCGACGTTGATGAGGACTTTAATGTCGACATTCATCATCCAAGGTAAGGGGTATGCCCAGGGGCAATTATGTAATTTGTTTTCATATATCTAACACAATAATCAATCTTGTTCGAAGTAAAAGGTTTTTTTTCTTTCTGTTATATACTTTGTATAATGTGTTATATGTTAGTTAATTTAATTAAAGGTATACTTAATAGAAAATCCATAAATGGTATGTTTTGTGATAATAGATACAAAGTGTTGTAACCATGAGTAATTTATCACACTGAAAATAAATACATCATTTTAAATATTTATACTCAAGATATATTGAAACCCGATATTGATATATCCATTAAGACTAGAGTACGTAACGCTATTTAAATGTTGGGCAATGTATTGCTCATGGTTGTTGGGTGCACCAAAGGGGTTACAAACTGATAGTTATTGGATAACTATGGAATGACTCACTTGATGCTTTTCTATGGTTAACATAACTAAGGTCAAACAGAACATCGATATGACTAATTTACACAGTTATCTGGATGTGAGAATATCATCGATCTTCAATGTGGAAGCTTCGCTTTAATTATAGTTAAATCGTGGCATGATGTCCATCGAATGACTAGTTAGATTGAGCGGAAGCATTGGATGTGAACACTATTCAAGAGAGGATTAGTCACCTCAGTTATATCAGATCTGGACCATGGTCAACTGAAGTCAACTCAAAGTCATATTATTTGGTCTGAGCATTATAGTTAATCATTATTGTTATTATTGAATCAAGAACTTTATGCCAGGACTATAAAGTTGAATATGGCTGATATTTGAATTATGACCATTACAAAATTCCATAAGGCCAAAGTGATATAGTTTTGATAAAGAGAATTGTTGTAAATAATTGTTACTAAAAGGTATCGCTTAAATATCCATGAAATTTGATTTTACCGAAAAGACTATAAGCGATGAATTCAGCCAAACTATTATATCACTAGCTAAGGTAATGTGTGAACATTGATATTTGGATTGTTTAATATTAATCGTCGATTGAATTCACACCTACGTGTCGGACAAGCGCATTTATTATTTCTTCGGGAACCATACGATTTAATTAATTTATAAAATGTTGTAAGTTTATTAAATTAATTAATATTTATGAAATATTAATTATTGTTAATCTATTTAATGTTTTGAATATTGTTAGTAATTATTTAAATGCATATATAAAAATTATATTTGCATATACCGATACGTGACATTAATATAATTATAAACAAGATTTAAATAATAAAATAATTACATAATAATTACATAAAATATTTTTCTTTCCTTTACTTAGAGAATTTTCCCATTACAAATGTGCTTGGACCAGCCATATAATGGAGAAGGAAATTAATTAATTGAATTGATTGAAATTTAAAAGGAGTCAATGAAGGTAGTTTTGATAAGAGAATGTAAAAGGTTATTTTAATTCTATTAAAAAAGTCTCCTCATTTTGATTTTTTTAGCAGAATGTAACTTTTTTCCTTTTCTCTATCATTCATTCATGGCTAAACTTTTTCCAAAAAAGGGAACATTAAATTTAAACCAACATCAAATTTAATTAAAGAAATCATCCTTGTATAGTAAGGTGGGATTTTAAATTATTTGGAATCTAAGGAGAAGTCACAAATCACGATGTGATGAAGGGCATGGTTTATTGGGTATGTTTATAATTCACTCATGATGTTTAAAATAATTTTTTACATATATGTAAATTGTAGCCACTTATTAAAATCAATTTTAAAATTATTCAATATATTATGATAGACAGTGAATTCTTTTCTTGTATGGTTATGAATGTTGGTGATTTAATTGGATCTAAAATAATTAATTGTTGTGGAATTGATTTGTTGAAAATTTTATAATCGGTTAATTATTAACCAAATAATTTATGTTTTATTTCATTTGAGATTTGAAACAATCTTCTTTTATTATTCTATTGTACGTTATTGTACGTCTTCTTTATTTTAATAAATTACTTTTATTGTCACACTAATTCCTATTTAATCATGGATCAAAATTTAATAGATTGCATTATAAAATTATGTGTATATACATCACATGTGTGTGCCATAGCATGTATTTATGTAAATTAATCAAGTCTTCTTGATAACTTAAAATTGTAATTTGTAAACCTATATTAAACTAAATTTCAATTGGTTGATTTGTTTCTAATTAATTTAGTTTCATGTTTCAAAATTAAATTTTAGTTCACTACATATATGTTTATACTTAAATACTAGTCAAACTCATGCTATGCACATAGGATTCATCACATAATATATTTTATAATGTATTTTAGGATTTTTTATTATATGAAAGCGAAAGCGTATGCTTTTGAATTATAATTTCTCATTGCTTTTTATTCAACATTATTAGCAAACTTTTGTTGACATATCTACTTAGGTAATCTTAAATGTAAAAAATATAACTAATACTTTTGGACCACGGTGACTTACTGAACAAGTATTAGCATCACGTGTTTGTTATTATTAACTTGGTAGGGATTACATTACTATGGTCGACTATTGATTTTCAATTCTAAATGATATAAGTTTAATATGGGTTTATCAAGTGTTTACCACATAAATTTTAATATGTACGTTGATTGCTATAATAATAGCTTTATAAACATACAATATAGAAAATATGCTCTAAGTGAAGTAACGTTCCAAATTTGGTTCATTCAATTAAATTCCAAAATTTGCATTACTATACTTTTTAAAAATTGAATACCCAGCTAGTAGTACAAAGCTGCATTTCTCTATTTTTTTACATAGATATATAAACAAAATTAGAAATAATATCATAATAACTAGGAAATACCATATTTTCTAACTCATATAAAAGAATAAGACATGAAAATAACACATAATATTTCATTAAAGAATGAAACTAGATCAAATGATGCAAGAAAACACAATCAACAACAAACTATTAAAAATAAATTATTGTAGATACTTATATTACAATATATAACAAAGTATTATATAAAATAGGAACTTACATATACACAAAGCTAAAAGGAAATTAAGATTGTTGCATAGAAAAATAATTATTTTATAAATGCTAAAAATCAATAAAGTTAAGTTGTTTTACTATAAAATAAAACTCATAGAAACTATTTTTACATAGTGATAAATTATTCATTTTTCCACAAAAATAATAAATAAAACTTGGATTTTTATTATGTGCATTAAAACCTTTGTTAATTTTCCTAGGCGTCTTATAGTAATATATTGAATACAAATACCTATCATATCTCTCCTCCTTCATCAAACCAGTGTCACTTAATGCCCGACTTGACATTTAAAGAATAGTTTCATTTAATTTTGACATTTTATTCAATAATTTGTCACTTTCTCCTTATCATTTTTCGTGGTTGCAAACATTGACTATAAATTTTCATCGAAGATTCAATCAAAAATTGACATGAACTCTTTCTACAGTATTAATTCAAATATTATACTAATGCAATACAATTCAATCGCACATCAAATTATCAACTTGATATGTTATTTGTAACAAAATCAGATTGTTATTCATGTCAAGCAAAATATATATAATCATGTTCCATAATATATTTAATATATAATGTTGCCTTTCAATCATAAAGAAAAATGTAAATATAATACTGCTTTTAAAACCAAAAAAATAAATTAGCTTGCTGTAATATCAACAGCCAAATAAACTAAAAATGTAAACATGTTAGGTAAATCATGCACATTGTTAATGCCAAAAATGGATCATTACCCAAGAATAGGTTGCAGGGAACCTATGAGACCTAGATCTAGCAGATAATAGTCACATAAAAGAAAATAAACAACGATAAAAATGAGAGGTACAAGATTTTATAGTGGTTCAACAATCTTTTGCATATGTCCACTTTATATCTTTATTTCTTATAGATTTGATTAAGATTACAAAGGGGTTTGAGAGAGAATAAGTCACGAGTACAGGGGTTAGATTGATTCTAAGTCCTAGATTGCCTAAATTGGTTGCCTTGGTAACTATTGTGTAGAGGAAGGAGATGAAGAAGAGATAGAGCTTCCGCGTAGTGATGGTGAAAACCCGATCCAGTTTTGGTTCCTCTATGGTTTGTATTTAGAGAGATAGTAGTCATATTGGCCAAAAGGAGAGTTGACGTAGAGTTCAGATGAAGGCCCGAAAGTGTATGCAAAATTGCACATGCTACCAAGTCGACATGACATGTGGGTACCGACCTCTCATGTTAGTGCCGACATGTGTAGTTAATTTCAATTGCCTTGAGCACTTTTTTGTTCCCCTTCCTACTCTATTTTGAGGCGTCCCATGTTGTTTCCATAGGTAGTTGGTTGATATTGGTGATAGCTCCTTTATCACTTGGTTTGTTCTGCTGTTCTAGACGCTAACTCTTCAACTCTTGTGACTGGGTGCTTGAAACATTTAGAAACCTCTTGAGCAAGCATAGAAGAGGTAGAGAATGACTTCTACAATGTTTGAGTGGAAAACATCGAGCCAGGAGAAGTACCACTGACATAAGAGGCCAATATCGACTTCTACAGTAGGCTACATTTTGGTTGAGTTTTCTTTGAGACGTTTCTACACTTGATCTAAGTGTACTTCTAGGATTTCAAGTTGTTTCGTATTTGTCTTGACGTTCTAAATCCATTGATTTTCGCTTGGTTAAAAACCTAGTTAACACTTGCACCCTACAGTATGCTTTCGTTGAAAACAAAGTGTGCTCTGGATCGAGACAAGTTTTGGATTACCATCTTACGAATTCTAGTTGATTGCTTGAGTACCATCTCAAATCGTTACTTTTATTTGGCTTTGATTAATTGGTTTTTGTTAACTATATGCTTTAGATTGAACTGAAATTCTTCTTCTTAACATTCACTGCACCAAATAGCCTATTTTGTAACACTTTTCCGCTTTTAATTTGTAACGGTAATAACTGTTATAAATTTCTAACAGATATAACCGTTACAAACGTTTGTCACGGTTATTATCGTTATAAAATCTGTTAATTTTGTAAATAGTTAAAAGTAAGATGGATAGGATTGTAATTTTATTTCCTTATTACTTATTCAGTTTCTCATGGACAACAATTCATTGATCATTTTATTTCCTCTTCCTAACTAGGTTACCAAGCCACCATTTCTATAATTTAAGATCCTTCTCACTTTAGATCTTTCACATTTTATCTATCTATCTAAAATTAAGATCAAAATCAAATTCTAAAACCCAAATCAAGCTCTAAAATCAATCGGTCAATGCTACGAAAAGGCAAGCCCAGTCGTGGCGATGATTCTGCAGGCGCAACCGCCACAACCACCGTTCCGACAACTCCTTCGGCTGCCTCATCATCATGGCCAAGCCCTTATCCTCACGGTGTAGCTCCTTCCCCTTCTCCGGGGAGATCAAAGACTCCAAGTCGGCTTTTTGGACGGACGTTTCCTCCTCCGTCCCCAGCTAAGAACATCAAAGCGACGTTGGCAAGAAGGCACGACACTAAAAAGCCTAAAGAAGGGACGATTTTGGAGGATGGAGAGAATAATGTTGCTGGAAATGGAGATGGAGAAGTTACAAACTTGGAGAAGAGGTTTGGATATGGGAAGAATTTTGGAGCTAAGTATGAGGTAACTAAAGAAGTTAGGACATTTTGGTCATACTTGCGAAAAGGTCAAGAAAAAGAAAATGAAAGGACAGGTTGTGGCTGTTAAAATCATTTCTAAAGCTAAGGTAAGATGATATGTCCAAACTTGATTCTAATATGGAATATTAGTCTGTCTTAAGCATGAAATTATTAGTATTTAATGTTTTTTAACTTGTTATGGTATGTTTTTGATCGTAAGATTTAGCTAGGATGATTGAATTAAAGATACAATGAACTAATGGAAATTTACAGCGACATTTTTGGAACACATGTTCAAAATTATTTTGTTCAAGTAGACCATTGTTGTTTCGGCCACCACCTACGCCGTTCTGCCATCGCCAAGAACTCCTAAAACTCCTCATCTGAAGTTTGAAGAAATCGGTGCACCCCCAGGACATTCTCAAAGTATGTAGCACTAAATTAAAGATTTTTATTTTATATACTTAAACTCATATTAAATTTTTCTTCGTTTGTAACATCTACATAACTAATAGCTTAAAAGCATGCCATGATAGCATATAACTTGAATTCTGTTGTATTTTTCAGAAATCGCTAATTCAAGAATGCTAAAATTTCATAAATAATGCAAGTGAATAAGTAATATGAATCGTTCGGTATGTTGATAAGTTAGTTTGTATGTAGCATAAGTTTTTAAGGTACTCTTATTTTCTTCTTTTATTACATGTTGATGAGTTAGTTTGTCTGTAGCATAAATTTCTAAAGTACTCTAATTTTTTTCTTTTTTTTACTGCATATTGATGAGTTAGTTTGTTGTAGCATAAGTTTCTAAAGTGCTCTTATTATTTTCTCTTTTTTTATTGCAGCGAGGAGCTTATGAAGCTAAAGTTTAAAAGATCACCTATAAGTCTTTGATCTCTATAGCTCCATATAAACATGTTGTTGTTATTATTTCTTGATTAAATGAGAAACGCCTTTGACATTTCAGGGTATTGGAAAGAGGAGGGTTTTGTACATTATTGAGAGGTGTGAAGCACTACACCAAACAGTCCAAGTACTACTGCAGAATTTTGTTGCTAACCATCAACATCCACAATGAAGAATTAGAGGTTAATAATCCATGTGTGAGAATTTCCGCTTCTGGTAAGACCTTTACGTTTATGAAAGTTGTTTTTGACCAATGCATATAGGCAGTACTTCTATAGCATCACTTATTTATTTATGTTATGCTACAGTAGTTGTAAATTAAACATTTTTAGCTAACGAATTAAAATGAAAGTATATATTGATCACTCAACATATGGTTTAAGTTGCTCAAAATAATTTTTAGACCATTATTTGAGTTTTTTTCTAGTGCTTTAGCCAGATGAGCTGTTGTCTGTTGCTTCTTGCGGCAGTCACAGTGTTAGGTATTTTTTCAGTGCTTTAGCCAGATGATCGTCGACATCCTTGAAACGCTTATTTTAATTATTTCAATTTTTTTTAGTGCTATATTAGTGGAATCCCAATTAATTTTCTAAAATGATTTTTTACTCATACATTAGTGATGAACGATCGGTTGCAATTTGACATTCACTTATCGAAAGAATAAAATTTGGTATGGACCATTTTAGGTTTTACATACGGCAAATCTTTCATGTTAGAAACTTAATTTTATTCTAATGCATGTTCTTTGTATTGTTAACCTTTTGGAGATGTTTCGTCCTTTTAAAATACTTCCAGACTCATTTTTGGCTACCGTGTTTTATGGTAAAAGTAGTATGTTAGTGCTCCTTTTATTTGACGTTAGTATCTTGATTATTAAAATTTAAGCATAATGGGACCAAATTTAATTTAGTCTTAAGTCAGTATTTTGACTATGTGAAAATTTCTCTCCTATTTTTAATGCATACTCGTGTAAATTTATCGATTGTTTTGCTTCAAAATTAATGTTTTGTGTCCTAAGTAAATACCTAAAAAGGCATGAGACAGGCGAAGGTGAAATTTCCTTATCATTATATAAAATCATCAATAGGAGGGTGGTTACTTTTTAGAGGAAAAGGAAGAGAGAAAAAAGCATGAATTCTTCCCGCTCTTCCATGTCACAATTTTAATATTTATCAACATCTAAGCTACCAATGTGAAACAAGCAGTCTTAAGATCTCATTTTCACCAAATAAAGCTTTATGCATTATCCTTCTGTAGATTTTAGTTTATATTTATTACAATACTTAGCCGCGAAATAATATTTGGGTTCACTTAATTTGATCGCAGAATTGCAATTAAGCACTAACCTTTTGATTGGTCATTTGTTGAATTACATTAAAGGGTAATGGAATAATTTAAGGGTAAAAAATGCTCTTTTGATTAGTCATCTTTATATCTAATGAGTGTTTGTGCCAGCCTATGCATCTTTAAATTTGAGATAAGCATAAATAATTGCATCATCATTTCGAAGCTCTTGTAGATGCAGTTGTTTGCAATAACTACTTTAAATTATAAATTTCTTTGCAGTATTTGCAGTAACAAAACTTTATAGAAATATATAACATATGAATTTTGTTGGGAAGAATATAAATTTTTGATTTAATGGTGAGAACGATCAGATTTTTTAAATGAGAGATGTCAAGGATTTGTAGTGCATCAAGTTTGCTTACTTGGTAAGTGCCAAAATAATTTACTTTGTTGTTGCTTTTTGCAAATAAATTTGAAAATGAATAACTATTTTGTATTTTTTGTCGAAATGTCTAGCCCAACTTGATCTGACTAAAGTATAAAACATTCTTGTTTCAAATTATTTTTGGAAATTCTTAGATTGAAGAAGATTTTAACATCACACATAGATGTGCACACGTTATTCGCTGGTTGTCTGTTTGAATTCAAGGACAGATGTTAAATTTCTCTTAAACAACAAATCAGAGCAAACCCAAGTGTTTTTTCTACTGAAATTAGTCATATTTCCATCTAATATTCTATCTTGTAGGAATTTGTATTTTTTGTTTAATGCATTAGCAGATGAAGCTGGCGAGATTTGGTTCCTTGCACATAACAGTAGCAGGTATAATTCTCAAAATGGTATCATTTCATTTATTAAAGCATTATTCTGGATTTTAGCGTCTTTACCAAATTATGTATTAATAACTTAATATCAGCATTTATGTTGAAAACCAAAGATTTCAACGTTCACTATTTTTGGCTGTAACTCATCAATTTCATATTTGTAGTTTCAAGTACAGTTGTTTTGGTCAAACATCTATATATTCTTAGTTAGAACATTTTAATCTAAAAACTTGCGACCAAAACAACACATGCAACAAAAGCTTTTAGTGTTGTGAACTGCACTTTCCAGTAGATGAATCCTTAACTAAATGACCAAAAAACAAATCTATAACCATCCCCCATACAAAGCAGAAAATAACATATAGAAAATATATTTTCCCTGGTCAATACATGGTAGGGTGAACATGTAAATAAACAGTGGTCATGCATGAACTCGGAGTTACATAATGTTCTGTTTTGATACTGATTTTAAGAGATGCTAAAAGCCTAAAACCCAAACTTTAAAATCTTCATCATGCTTTTTTGTCATCTCAGAGTGTGTAACGTATATAATATACTATTCTGAACCAATCACTTTTAAACTCACATATGCTGAATGATTTTCACTGTTAAACTCACATATACTAAATGATTGTCACATACAAATATTAAATTGTTTGTTTTCCACCTTAAACTCTCATATAACTATCACTTTCTCCTCTCTTATATGCAAAGCGGATTTTTTATTCATAGATATGAATAAATACTCTTACCCAGAGATATACATAAATATATAAGTGCATAAATTCCCTTACATCTATATATGTGTATATATAAACATGCATCTCCTTACACTTTCAAATATTATAGTAAATGACTGTCACTTTTAAACTCACTTATAGTTAATGACTGTAGTGTTAATGGTAGCAATGGAAATAGAAGTTTTGAAGATTTTGAGAATGATCCCATTGCTGAAGTGTTTGGAAAGGAGAAAAGAAAAAACTATTGTCGTGCAATTAGCTCTACATCGACTATGAAGCAAGTGAAGCTTACACAAGCATCAAAAGCAATAGCTAATTTCAAGGAAGATGAAGATAGAAAATGGAAAGCAAAGATGGAGGACAATCAAAATAGACTAAGCGAAGAATTTAGATCGATGCATTCGACTATGATGGGTATGCAACAAAGTTTGTTACAATTTATGAATCAGTTTGGAGGGAATGCGACACCAAGAAATGAAGTTGCTTCCAACAGTCGGCATGATAGTCCTAGAGCTAGCTTGGGTGTTCAATCCAATGGTGCCGTTGGATCTTCCACAAGAGATAGGCAATCTGTAGTCTTATTTTCAGAAGAGTTGAAAGAGGTTGCTAAGGGCCATCTTAGGACACAGAAAATATGCCACCATAGAGAGGTGATGAATGGGGAAAGAGTTGTATAGGTGGAGAAAGTGTTTTATCCAGAAGAATCTATTTATGAAGCACCACAAAATGGTAATTACAAGCTATTTATTATAATTGATGGAGGTTTTGTTATTTGGCCTGAGTGTCATGTTTGTTGTTTTTAGGATCTAGAATTTATTTTGAAGTAATGTTAGAACTTGTAATATTTTGATTTCATACTCTTTAGTTATGTATGATGAACGTGTGAAATTTCGAATCTTCCTTTAATTTGTTGTCAAATATTTGTGCAATTTAAGTTGTATGTTTTGATGCGTAATTGCTTATTCTTATCGAAATTTTGTAATTTTTGATATGTATGTACCTACTGTATTATAATAGAAAATTCTATAGTATAAATGCTAGCAAAAATGCAGCTCTACATGGTTCGGTGGCTGTAACGAACATATTCGTCACTAAAGACGAAATTTATAATGAGCATAGTCGTTACTATTGATGAAATTTGTAACGAACAAGTGCGTTACTAATGATGAAATTTGTAACGGACAAGGTCATGATAATTTAGAATGACAACCCCTTCTTCTACCATAAAAGGGGAAACTAAGTAACAGAAAATACTCGTTACAAACCAACGAAACTAATAACAAATTTTTTAGTTACAAAAATTTAGATTTCTAACGACAAAGTCCGTTGGTAAGTGATATATCTAATAACGGGTAGAGGCCATTATAAATATTTGTAACGACATACCTCACGCCATTACCGCTCACGACTATATCCGTTATAAATTTCATTTGTAACGACTATATTCGTTACAAATACACTTTTTTGGTGTAGTGATTGGTGATGTAATTTGCATGTTAGGACTCACATGTAGCTTTAAGTTATTGAATAAATTTGCCGCAACGACTTTAAACAAGATTGGTGGAGAAAAAACCTATAGGTACTGTCTACAGGTCGGTGTCGACTTGTGGACTTGAGAAAATTTTTGAGTTATTTCCTATGAGTTAACAGCTGTTAACTCTCTCTCTTCATGTTCCCCTCTTTTGCTGTTATCTCTGCTACCTAGTTTACTTCAGCCCAAATACTCCACTGTCGAGTTACCATCAACCTTTCACCTCCAGCGCTGCCAACATGCTTCCATGCCAACACCACCTATCACCGCCTCTACTAACCATTTGCCATCGTCGAGAGCCGCAACCACCTACAGGTCCATGCCTCGAGTTCATGGACCCGACAACCTTCAAACCCTTGGACCCAATTTGCAATTTGATTCGATTTTAAGGTAGGTGATAGCGGATTTTGAAGTGAAGATAGTAGAGGGAAGGATCTTGACTTGGTTGGTTTCAAATGTGATGGAAGACAATTGGACTCTAACATGTTCAATTATTGACGAAAGCTAGATTTTCCCTAGTTGAACATGTATGCTTTCGGATAGAAACTTGATTTTTCGGTTTTGATTATCTCCTTCATGAAATAGGGTAAGTCCTGATCAATGAACATACTACGATGCAACGATTTGTTTTGCTTTTGGGTTTTTTGGTTGACTTTATGGCATTGCCTTTCCATTCCTGCAATTTCGATGATCCTGAAAAGAAAGACTTTCTACATCGCTCTGGACAACGGATCCGTTATCGATTCTCAATCGATAATGGTTAAGTCCAAAAGAGATAATCTTTAGATATGACGCGACTTGTTTTCCGAGCAAAAGTGGGCTATCTACATGGGATGGCCCATTCGTGGTATCAAGGACACTGGACTCACTTTGCATAGATAACACACTATACTTGCACCGATCAACAGACATAATCCGAATGATCAACACACATCGGCTTCCTTTGAATTTCGAGTGTTGATCGCATGGTTATTTTTATTCTAAGTTAAATTTACTTAATTGTGTTGAAATCTAAGTTCTCCTATTCAGAATGACTCATCAAACATCTCGCCTTGGATCATCTATACCTTCAGAAGTTGCATCCACTACTGCTCCAGTTTCACCATTTGTTCCGATCAAAACCGACCGAAGTACAACCTTCGAGTTTGAGGGATAGATAGTATCGATCGATCATGTTCTCCATCCAATACCTCCAAGGTTGATTATAGATGATCCATGGTAATGGGTGCCTTCTGTTTTGACCACTAATTAGAACATTTGCTTGCAACATGGCATTCCTGAAGAACACGTTCGTTTGCTTGCAAGATATGAATTCGCTCATCGCTCCTCACCTGGCTTCACACCTATAGTCACTAAATGTGCCTTAGTGGTGTTTTCCTACCTTATAATCCTTTCTTAATGGGTTTTCTAGGAAAAATTGGGCTCATGCCATTTCAGGTTCACTCGAATGGATATCCCTTGTTAAGTTCATTTTATATCCTATTATGCAAAGAATTGGCCGCCCTCCACGATTCAGCAAGCTCACATACCCAACAACCATTCCTACTTCAGAAACAAATATTTTTCGTACGTTGTCCAGAAGGTTTCAATCGCTTCTAGTTAAGAGGAAGTAAGTTTCTTTTCATCTGTCTTTCCTACATTGGAATCTCAAAGTTTCTAACTTAACATATGTCCCCATAGGTATTCTGAAATGGGTCAAGAAGCCAAGCATGAGAGAATGCTTGAGGACTTAAAGATTGTTAGATTGAGCCAATGTACCGTCAATTTCCTTTTGACAAACGAAAATTAAAAGAGTATGGACTGCTCCAACCGGGAAGAATAGCCGACATGGAATCTTCAACACGGAGCAGTTCTAAATCATGCCACTATTCCACTACCCTCCCTCATAGCTTTGATGAGGGTCCTTAAGAGGAAGAGGAAGAAAGTGGATCAAATGATAAATATGAAGAGGGGCTTATTGATAAAGAGGTTGATGAGCATACGAGGGACGATGAGGAAGAAGCTGTCGGGATAGGGGCTGATGAGCCCGGGGTAGATGATGCCCAAAGCGATGAGGGTGATGGTGCTTGAATTCCCACAATCCCTGAGGAGAACGTGGGATTTGTGAGGATATTAGGAAAAGAGCAGGTCATTGGTAAAGAGGAGTATGAGGCAAATGATGATGATGATAGTGATTATAGCGAGGAGGGGGAGAAGTCATTTGGTGAATCCCCTACAACGAATTATGATCTTTATATCCTAACTTTTACGGAACTGCTAAATACCGAGGAATTGAGTCTCGAGCTTTGCATTTCTTCTCAAAAAGAATTAACCCCTGCAAATACCTCAATCAATTGGAGGTCAAGTTGCTGAAATCCCTGTTGGAGATACACTGCGTTTCAATTTTCCAAAAGAAGTCTCTATTCTCTTAAATGAATTTGGGGATTACTTGATTAGTGAAATGATAGGTAAGATTGCCTCTCATATTTGTTAATGCTTGAGATGATGGTTTTGATGACAACAACCTTAGAATAATATTATAAAATATAAATACTAGTTTAGATATATATGTATATGCAGGATTTAACCATGCAGGTATCAAGAATGAAGACTGTACAGTATAGAGATTCAAGATATCAAGATTGAAGACTCATGAGTCTCAAGAATATCACGAATATCAAGAGTTCAAGATTTCAAGTAATTTAATTAGGAATTTTGATAAAACTCATAGAAAAGCACCGGCATCTTAAAATCCAATTTATTCGTGGAATGGAATCCACTTCGAGCCCATTAAAGGGATGGAACCCTAAGTAGGATGGAACCTACGAAAAATCTGGTGGAACATTGTTTTTTATCCACTAACTTTTATTTAAAATGTTTTACAAAATTATATCTTGTTTTCAAAATGCTTTCGAAACTTCCTTTTAAAAGAATCAAAAACATCTATCCTGATTTTAAATACTTTTAGCCTCAAAATAATCTTTAATTTCAAAATCAAATTATCCTTGGTGTTAAACTATCTTTTAAATAAAAATATATTTAATTTTTTAATATTTATACTTAGATTTAAATATAAAATTATAGTAAAATTTTGTTTATACCAAAATATTATTCTCTATGTTTACTTATGTATTTTAACTATAATTAAGTATATTTATAAAGTTTAAAATGGTTTTAACTATAAGTTAGAAGTTATTTTCAAAAAAAAAAATCACCAAAATTTCCTTTGGCATGTCGGCATACCCAAGATACCCATATCGACGTAGTGGCAGTTGATTTCAATATTTAAATTTCAAAAGAAGTGTCTATTCGTCATAACCTTTCATGAATAGACATGGCTGTTGTTCTTCTATAAATAGGGGCTGTTTTCAACGAATTTCTAATCATATTTTTCTGGTTTTCACTCCTCTTTTTCTTCCACATTTCTTTATACACATTCTTACCATTACTCTGCTGAAATCACCATTGAATCTAACTAGATCATTTCTGGTTTGATTCTCTATCACTATGTCAACAAGATCCTCAGTGCTATTTAGAGTTATAGACTTCTTTATAATCAATTTAGCAAGAAAGGGTTTGATTATAGCCTTGGAAATCAATCAAGTGAGAAAAGGTATGATTGTAGCCCTAGAAATCAATTGGGTGAACTTATTGCCTGTGAAATCAAGTATCTCTACCCAGAGGATTGTGAATCTGGAGAGGTGCACCTCGTGGCCTTAAAATCAAGGGTGTAATTGTAAAAATTGCTTTTGAAAGGAAATCCGTACTTGTGTGCGGGACTGGATGTAGGTTAACTCCGAACTAGTATAAAATTCGGTATGTTCTTTCCTTTACTGCTTTTTCTTTATTTCTGCATCTGTGTTTGTTTCTGTGATCATATCTATGTCTGAATATTGCATATATTTGTGTTCTAATTAACATAAATTCAAAAAGATTTAGTAATTCCTTAAAAAACTTTTCAACCCCCTCTAGTGTTTATCCTGGCCTTAAGATCCGTAATCCGTATTTCTCACATTTGGTATCAGAGCAAGGATTTCAAAGTTTCATAATCTGATTTTTGAAAAAGTTTTTAAAATGGCAATGTTTGTTAATACTAGTTTAGAAATATTCAGATCATCATTGTCTCATGAGTCTGCATATAATCAATATTCAAATACAAGTTGCCTACTAAGATTGATTGATGTGCAGGAAACATGCTTTATGGGAGTTGAGGAATCAATCCACAACGGAAAATTTGTGCAGATCAAAAAGAATAAATGGATACTTAATAGTGGATGTTCTAGACACATGATTGGCAATCTAGATATGTTGAATGATATAATATACAAAGACAGAGGACTGGTTAACTTTAGAGACAATTAAAAAGGATATATGTTTGGCATCGGCAAAGTCGATAACTCTGAAACTCCTATTATTTCTAATGTTTTGCTAGTTAAGATCTGAAACATAATCTGCTAAGTATAAGCCAACTCTGCGATGAAGGATATAAAATTAAATTTTAAAAAGATAAGTGTCACATTGAAGATAATAATTCAACCATAATATTTGAGGGAATTTGGAAAAAGAATATTTATATTCTTAGTATGGATGTTTCAAATGATAACCAGTGTCTTTTGGCAAATACAAGTGACCCTTGGATTTGGCTTAAGAAATTTAGGAATTTGAATTTCAAACTCTTATCTAGACTAACAAAACATGACCTAGTAAGAGGTCTCCCTAAAATGAATTTTATAGTAGATAGTCTATGTGATGCATGTCAATTAGGAAAACTAAGAAAAAGTTATTTTAAACTAAAAGATATGATTTCAACCTCAAAACCACTTGAATTACTTCACCTTGATTTATTTGGTCCATCTCAAATTCTGTCAATAAATCATAGTAAATATGATTTTTGTAATTGTAGATGATTATTCTAGATTTACATGGACAATATTTTTGAAACATAAAAGTGATACTTTTGAATGTTTTAGGAACTTTACAAAAAGGATTCAAAATCAATTTTCTCTAAAAAATTATAACCATCCGTAGTGATCATGATGGTGAATTTGAAAATGATAAGTTTGAGGAATTTTGCAATAAAAAGGGAATAACTCACAATTTTTCATTTCCAAGAACTCCACAACAAAACGGAGTAGTAGAACGTAAAAATAGGACGATTCAAGAGTGTGCGAGAACTATGCTTTTTGAGAATAAATTACGAAAGTATTTTTGGGCAGAAGCAGTTGCTACCGCCTGTTATATTTTAAATAGAATTTTATTAGACCTTTAACTGATAATACATCTTATGAACTTCTTCACTCAAAGAAACCTAAGGTATCTTATTTTAGAATTTTTGGAAGTAAATGTTTTATTTTAAATACAAAAGATAACTTAGATAAATTTGATCCTAAATCCGACAAAGGTATCTTTATCGGATATTCTAATAGAAGTAAAGCATACAGAGTGTTTAATTTAAAAACTAACACCATCAAAGAAACAATGCATGCTTCAATTGATGAAAATCTCAAAAGTTTTGAAGATTCAAATGATGAAGAGGATCTAATCACTCAAAATTAAGAGTCAACTGAAACTAATAATGAAATTAATCATCCTAATAAAAGGATTAAACTTTTAGATCACCCTATTAAAAGTGTACTTGGAGATATGCCATCTGTTGTTAAAACTAGAAATCAACTAAGTCAAATGAGCAATGTAGCTTTTATATCAACTATTGAACCCAAAAATCCAAAAGAAGCATCAACTGATGATTTATGGATTTTGGCTATGCAAGAAGAATTAAATCAATTCACTAGAAATGATGTTTAGGAACTTGTTGATAGACCTAAAAATAAAACTATAATTGGAACTAAATGGGATTATAAAAATATAATGAATAAACAAGGAGAGGTTGTTAGAAATAAAGCCCGGTTAGTCGCTCAAGGTTATTGTCAAGAAGAAGGGATAGATTTTGATGAAATCTTTGCTCCCGTAGCAAGATTAGAAGCCATTAGGATTCTACTTGCTTTTGCAAATCATAATAATTTCAAATTAGTTCAAATGGATGTTAAAAGTGCCATTTTAAATGGATTTGTAAAAGAGGAAGTATATGTTGAACAACCACCACTTTTTGAACATGAAAAATTACCAAATCATGTTTACAAACTTAAGAAAGCTCTATATGGTCTAAAACAAGCTTCTAGAGCCTGGTATGATAGACTAAGATCTTACTTATTACAATTAAAATTTGAAATTGGGAAAGTGGATAATACTCTTTTTATTAAAAGAAATAGAAATGATATTCAACTAGTACAAGTTTATGTAGATGATATCATTTTCGGATAAACTAATTTTGAAATGAATAAAGAATTTTCTGATATAATGACAAAAGAGTTTGAGATGAGTCATATGGGTGAATTAAATTTCTTTTTAGGATTACAAATAAAACAATTAGATAATGGTATCTTTATTAGTCAAGAAAAATATGCTAAAGACCTAGTTAGTAAATTTGGTTTGACTACTACAAGTGGAAAACTCACTCTCATGGCAACCATTGAGTACCTTAGTAAAGAAGATCTCTCGAAAGATGTAGATCCAAAATTATATAGAGGAATGATTGGATCACTACTCTATATCACTGCTAGTAGACCTGATATCATGTAAAGTGTTTGTCTCTGTGCAAGATATCAATCCCAACCTAAAGAGACCCACTTAAAAGCCGTAAAACGTATCATAAGATATGTTAAACACACCTCTGATTATGGCTTATTTTACCCTAAAAATGATTCTTTTGACTTAATATCTTGTTGTGATGCTGATTATGCTGGTTGTAAATCAGACCGAAAAAATACAAGTGGAACTTGTCACTTTTTGGGGCATTCTCTAATTTCCTGGTTTAGTAAAAATAAAAATACGGTTTCTTTATCAATAACTGAAGCATAGTATATTTCTGCTGCTTTGGCTTGTTCTCAAGTAATATATATGCAACAAACCTTAAAAGATTATGGTTTAATATCTCAAAATCACCAATTTATTGTGATAATACTAGTGCAATAAATTTACCCAAAAATACTACTTAACATGCTCAAACTAAACATATTGATATAAGACATAAATTTCTCAGAGATAATATAAATAAGGAAGTAATTACTCTCGATTATATTAATTCCAAGAATCAAATTGCTGATATATTAACAAAACCCTTAAATGAATCTATATTTACTAAATTAAGAATAAAATTAGGTATTTGTTCAATAACTGAAATGTAAAAATATAAATAACAAAGTATAATTAAGAATTAAATCAAAATAAATCAAATAGTAAAAATTTCAAGAACAATGTCGACATCCCCTCTTTACCCATGTCGACATCCCCTCTCTACCCATGTCGACATACAGCGATTTTTTTATTTTTGAAATTTTTCCCACCAAAATTCAAATAATTGGTTGTATATTCTTCATATTTTTGAAATTTTGATCATTCTCTCTGTTCTAACTTTTGAAATAAATTAAACCATGGCCTCCTCTTCCAAATCAAACAAAAATTCAACCTTTTCGTTCCCTTCTCCTACTTCTGGTCCGTTTCAACGAACAATGCTCACACGAGTGACGAAAATGGAGGACTCTTTGAAGGATGCAATACAACTAATCACTGAAGTTCAAGTGGTGCAACTTAGAATGGAAAAAGAACAAGAAAGGCAAGGCAAAATCCTTAGAAGTTTGCAAAAATTTCTAATGAACAATCATGCTAATCCGATCTTGATTGACGAAGATTCTTCAGTAGATCAAGTGTAAGAGGACAGTGAGGAAGAAGAAGAAGAAGAAGCAGCCTTCATGGAAGAAGAGCACGCTGAAGAAGACGAAAAAATCATTTGTGTTGGCGAATTGTGCTTTGATAAAAATGGAAATCTTGTCGAACAACGTGGAAATTTCTGTTTCCACTATCTAAATTGTTCGTTTCATAGATCTCCCGTTTTCAAGGACACTCATTAGTTTCTTTTCTCTTTTTCCTATTGTTGCATGTTCTTTCTTACGTTCTCTACGAAAATATAAATATAACTATATAATTAATAAATAATTTGCGTTCTTATATGTATTCTATTAAAAGTATTATTATATGGATACTTAGTTAGGATAGTTAGTAGTTTAGGACTAAGTTTTAAGTTTTAGAGATAAGTGTTGATTATTTACGATAACACTGTCATTATAATCACATGTCATAGAGTATTAGATTAAGGGGGAGTTATATAGTTTGGCATTACATAGTTTGGAGTTTTATAGTTTTATGGTTTTAGGGTGATTTTTGTTGATGACAAAGGGGGAGAAATATAAAATAGGATGGTTAAGCATAGATTAATGGGAAGTTATTAGTTTTAGGGGGAGTTATTAGGATAGAAGTAATACTTTATAAACAAAGGTTGTCATCATCAAAAAGAGGGAGATTGTTAGTCCTTGAGATGATGGTTTTGATGACAACGATCTTAGAATAAGATTATAAAATATAAATACTAACATTATAGTTTAGATATATATGTATATGCAGGATTTAACCATGTAGGTATCAAGAATGAAGACTGTACAGTATAGAGATTCAAGATATCAAGATTGAAGACACATGAGTATCAAGAATATCAAGAATATCAAGAGTTCAAGATTTCAAGTAATTTAATTAGGAATTTTGTTAAAAATCTTAGAATAGCGCTGGCATCTCAAAATCCAATTTATTCGTGGAATGGAATCCACTTCGAGCCCGTTAAAGGGATGGAACTCTAAGTAGGATGGAACCTACGAAAAATCTAGTGGAACATTGTTTTGTATCCACTAACTTTTATTCAAAATGGCTTACAAAATTATATCTTGTTTTCAATATGTTTTCAAAACCTTCCTTTTAAAGAATCAAAAATATCTATC
This sequence comes from Allium cepa, assembly GCA_030765085.1. NCBI lineage: Eukaryota > Viridiplantae > Streptophyta > Magnoliopsida > Asparagales > Amaryllidaceae > Allium > Allium cepa. The sequence continues at coordinate 505,078,598 of CM060941.1, read as the reverse complement.
CTGATTTTAAATACTTTTAGCCTCAAAATAATCTTTAATTTCAAAATTAAATTATCCTTGGTTTTAAATTATATTTTAAATAAAAATATATTTAATTTTTTAATATTTATACTTAGATTTAAACATAAAATTATAGTAAAATATTATATATACCAAAATATTATTCTTTATATTTACTTATGTATTTTAACAATAATTAAGTACATTTATAAAGTTTAAAATGGTATTAATATAAGTTAGAAGTTATTTTCAAAGAAAAACAAATCACCAAAATTTGCTTTGACACTTATGTTTTGAAAACTGTTCTGTAGGCAGAGCACAAATTTCCTGAAATGCTTTAGACAAAACTTGAATTTGCTTTTAAATTTGCATGCATGTTTTTTTAAAACATGGACTTGCTGTTGCTTGATTTATCTTGCATGCAGACAACACTTGATTCCCAGATTCAAAAAAAAATGCAGAGCCCATTATATCTTCTTTCAAATGGAATTGCAGAGGAAAGGAAATTTCAGGTTTGATTTCCAAGTTGCAGGCTTGATTCCAGATCTTAAAAGAATGCAGAGGCTTCCAATTTGCTTTGAATGAATTTTTCAGTGCAGGCTTTGATTTTGAAAAAGAAATAAAAGATATTGATTTGATCACAGTTTTGATTTGTGTCAGCTGAGAATTTTCTTGACTTAGAAAAAAAAATGAACATTAGAAAAATGAGAGTGAAGGAAAACATGTTTTATATAAGTGTATAAATGATTTATTTAAAAATAAAAAGAAAATCAAAATAAAAGACACTTGTTAAAATCTTCAACACTTGTCAAATTAAGTAGTCCAATTGTTTACACTTGTCTTATTAATTGATTAAAATGTTAACGTTTGATTTATACTTTAATTTAAAGATAAATAAAAATCCTCTTTTCTTTATTAAATACATATATAGTAGTTTCATTAATAAATGTATATATATTTCTTTTTTAATGAAATAAAACAATTTATATAAAAGTGAAAACTTATTTACAAGATTCATATAGGTTTATTCATTTGAATTTCAAAATGAATCCAAATTCAAATGTTATTTACATTTAAAATCCAATTTTAAAACTAATTTATATTAACATATTTAATTTGACAATAATAAATTTGTCTTTTAAAACATATCTACATTTATACATTTATTATTACTAGAAAATAACATATTTATAAATTTTAAAACATTTATAAAAGAAATCATAAATTACATATCTTATTTATCTTAATTATATACATTAATGTTTAATGTTTAAGTGGTATTTTAAATTCCTAAATAATTCCAAATTACAATTATTAGGCTATATTTTAAACAAATAAAATAAACTTTTATTTATCTTATTAAAATTTAAACTATATTTAAAATACAATTATACAATTTAAAATACTTACTTTAAGTAATTTAAACAATTAGTTATTTATTAAATAAAATAAAAGTCTTCAAATTATCAAATGAATATTAGAATTTTAAAAAAACCATATTTTATTTGTTCATTTATCTTCAAATCAAACTTATCCATTCACAATATATATATAAATATATATACATACATTATAAATAGGAAAACAATCATTAGCTTTTAAAAGATAAATTTCATCAGTTACACATTTATTTAATTGGATTATTAAATCAAGTAAATTTTTATTAAAATTTTATCAAATCAATTTAATTTTAAATACAGATTATTAAATTGATATTGCTAAAATTTCCGGGATATCACATTCCTTCCCCCTTAAAAGAATTTCGTCCCCGAAATTTAAAAGCAAAGATAATTTAATAATCTTATTTAAGATATTAAATTTTAAATCACAAGCATACATCAATCATATGTTAACAACCATAGCAACCAATTAATATATTCAAACAAATTAATTATCCAGATAAAATTCTGGATGAATTCCCACGAGTTTCTCCAAGTATATATATATACCGGGATACTCGCCCTACAAAATACAAACAATCTAAACTACGAAGCTACAGAGCCTCTACTCATCTAGATCTACAGAACTAGACAAGATATCAGACTACAAACGAGTCTGACTCAACCACTTCTTCTTGAACAGCTGGTTCCACAACCAGAGATAACTCACACACGTACTCCCTTAGAGATACGTGAAACTCATAAATCCGATTATCCAAACTGGCAATTCAACTCTTGAAAACCAAACACCAATCCAACCAAAATACAGAAGAGATCCAAAACAAATCTCTGACTCAGGAATCCAATTTCCTTCGTCTCTTATCTATAAATCTCTTCGGATGATCCTGGGCTGCCAATATCCAAACTGATAAGCTCAACTCTTGCTGATTCCTCTAAAAACAATCTAGACCAAAAACAACCCAACACAACGATCTTCTCAAGATCAACCAAGACTAAGATCACCAACTCTACTCTTCAAATCTCAAAAGAACAAACTCACTTCTTCTATCTAGAAAAGATAAAACAGAAACACTCCCAAACTGCTTCCGCTGCACAACTCTGAACTGGCACATAAGACACCGCTGATGAAGAATATGAGCACAAACTGGACATCATTTCCCAGAAATATGGCTCAACATATCCAAGAAAACTCAGAAGTTCTACCAATCCTGAGCTGCCTCACCAAACCTATCTCGAGAAATCCTCCTCCTACTAGCTGACCCACCGGTAGCACTCCTGGAATTCGGTCGATAAGAAAACTCGATCTCTAGATGTGGAAAAATCCTCTGACTTCTCAGAAGACAACCAAAAATTCTTCAATACCTCAAAAGAAAACTGAAACTATCGCAAGTCACTTTTGCGATCAATAAAGACCAATTCCCAAAGAAAACTGTTCTCTCTTTACCAAGCAGAACAACTTACTCTTAATTAGCCAATCCAATAAACTATTGGGTCCACTCTGCTACTTCTGAACTCCATCTATAGAAACTACTCAGCCAGTCAACTCCTGCCAACACAGACACTCCGAGTTGCACTGTTGACACCAATGCCAAAACTTCCTTATCTGAAGTTCTTCGAGAAACTCGGACCTCAAAGCCATACACAAACAACCAGCTGAACTCAGCCACATCACCAAAACAGACATACCTCCTAAATCTTGTTCCAAAGAAAACATCTTCGGAAATATCCATAGTCACTTCATCTCATCACGCAGCTATTACTTCCTGAGGTACCAAAATACCATCACATACTTCTGCCAAACCGACAGATCCAAACTCAACTCATCCATTTTCAAAGATAAACTCTGAACCTTTACAGGTTTCCTTCAGAGATCGATGAAATCTCTACACTCTGCACAGCTCACTCGAGACGGTATTAGGTCTACAGTCTCGAAAAATACACTTCCAACTTCAAACATTCAAACTCCAACCAATGGTAGTAATCGTGTTACACACACCACTACCTTATCTACCTTTATAACTTATATTGGAAAAACCTGAACAGGTAACCCAACAGATAGGTAGAAATAATAAATACATATAGATATATATCAAAACTACAAATACGCTCTCTCAAGATAGACACCACTCCAGAGCCTAGGTATTCACTCAACCTAATGCTCTAATACCCCTTGTGACGACCCAACTTCCTATCTCCAGGAAATCACATCGCTAATAAGAAAGGGATAGAGAATAGAAAGAAAGAGAAGAAGAAGAAACAACACATCAGAATCTAAACAGCGGAACGAATAAATTATATAATTAACATAAAATATTTACATAGTTACAATCACTAGCAGAGTACACAGATAATACAACACATACTAGACAGTTATAAACACCTGTCTAGTTATTACAACTCAAATCAGTACCAGAGACAACTCAGAGAAAACACACAGCGGAAAACTATATATATCTACACGCAGAAGCCTCCTGCTCCATTTGCTCCTCCATTATTCGTCAAAGCTAACCTGAATCCTAACCTGAATCCCTTGGCTACTCGTAAAAATTCAATTACCCAAGAGTTTATGGAAAACAAAAATAAACTCCGGGTCAGACATGGGTCTGGTGTGAGTAACAGGTTATAGTTGCTTAACTTTGAAAAACCTTTAAAAGAAAGGTATCACGTAAGACTTCCCACACATAAACATGGAAAAGTTTTTACCTTACGCTAACCAAAACATTTGATAGGAAATCCGATGATATTATAATAGTTTCTAGGGTTTTCAAATAAATATGAAATAGCCGAAATTGTTACATTATTAAATTCCAGCTACTAGCCACAAAAGTGGGTAATACAATCAAAACCGTTGGCACTTATTGGATTTTGGATTCCATACAATGGCAGGGCTACTGGGGTACCGTCCGTCACAGTATGTGGCCTAGATCACCGTACCGAGGAGTACTCCCACTCCCCTGCAACACAAGGCCGGACCCATTCCTTACTGAACAGTTCCGAACAAGACAACCCCAGCAGTTGTCGCGATTCAACCGCCCACACAATCGAATATAAAGGGACATCTAGACAGGGATCAATCTTGCTCTCCAGTGGGAGCTACCCACGAAGCCTTGCTGCACCTCCCCTGTTTTAGCCATTCCCGGTTGATGAGGCTTGAGGCTACGATTACCTTTATAGGACATCAAATCTTAGAATGCTCATCGTACACCTGACGATGTGTTGAAAGCATTCAATCCATACAAGTTCGTTCCGGGTTCGAACGAAACCAAAGGCACTATCTCGTTGGACTCATTATTGGAATCACCCTCAGAGTCAACGACCATAGCCTTTACACTTTGATTCACCATCTCGAATCTATAAGCACTATTCCGTCAAACTCATTACGGAATCACCCACAGAGTTATACTGACTTATAGCCCTTACACCTCGAGTCTTCACTTGCTCCACTTGGATTAACGACCTAACGTTTAATTGGAATCGATGTGGTTTTCGGATTCCAAATATGGAAACCCGATCCCGGTCTCATCGAAAATAAGGCGTGTCTTTTAGGTACAAGTTGTTTTAGGTTTAAAACAATTAAATCTAATTATCCATTTACACACAGATAGATAATTCATATCATCATAATAGATAATCAATATTATCATAAACAGGTAATCATCACAAATTGATAATCTATATTATCATCATCCATAGATAACTCATATCATCCTCACAATGCAACCAATGCATCCATAACACACAACACTATTTATCTCATGTCTGAGATTCAAACCATTCAGGGCAAACCATATCATCCATTTATAAGCAAAGATCTATAATCACACCATCTATAATTAATTTAAAATGAATTAAATTAATTACTTTTATCTCTAATTAATTTAAAGTGAATTAAATTAATTACTTGTCTTTAATTAATTTAAAATGAATTAAATTAATTACTTTACCATTTAAAACTTGCTTAGTTAACCCTCAATTGATTACCAATCAATTAAATAATTATCCTCAAATTAAACACCTTAATTAATCACCCTTGATTAATTATCCCTTAATTACATTCAAGTAATTATAATTAATTAATTTTCCAAATTAATTATCCTTAACCAAATTCAGTAATTAACCTTTAATTACTTCATTAATTACTTAATTACATTAATTAATTACTTCCTTAATCACTTATCATTGATTAATTAATCCAAAATAATTAATCCTTAATTACATCATTAATCATATTAATTAATGATCCTTAATTAAATTTAAATTAGTTACTTATTTAAATTAATTACATTAAATAATTAACCTTAATTGAACCATAATTATTAATCATACTTGATTAATTACATTTAGTAATCAATTATCCTTAAGTACTTCCTTAATTACTTCTAAATTAATTATATTTAATAATTAATTATATTTATTAATCATCCTTGATTAATCTTATTAGTAATTAATTACTCTTACTTAATTATTTTCAAAAGACTTAATCAACTCATGATTAAATTAATTACACTAAGTAATTAATTATTAATTACTTCACAAAGATATTACCTTTAATTACACAAAATAATTAATTCAAAAACTCTTCCATACTTCAATAATTACCCCCAGTAATTTACTTATCTTAATTATTTCTCTAAGTAATTATACTTCATTGATTACTTATCAACTCATACAATGATTATTCTAAATTAATTAAACTTAATTAATTTAAACTAATCAAATTAATAAATTAATTACAATAAGTAATTAATAACTTTAATTATTCCCATAAAGTAATCATACTTAATTAAGTTTCATAATTGATTATTTAAAATAATTAATTAAACTAATTATCAAATTAATTACATTAATTAATTAATAAATAATCACAAGTTAATGACCTTCATTAACTTATTAACAAATTCTTAATTACCTTTCTTAAGTAATTGACTTAAATTAATTACTAATTTAATTACTAATTTAATTAACCTTAATTAATTTCAAATCTTTAATTAATTAAACAAATTAATTAATTAAATTACTTAAATTACCCTACTAATTTAATGAAACAAAAATCATTAAATTTTTAATTTACTTTAAAATAAAACATTTCTTATTCATGATTACTTAATCATTAATAAAGTAACTTAAAACAATTTAACTCAAAAAATTTCCAAATTATATTTTAAATTTAAAAATTTAAAATGAAATCAAACTTAACTTTAACAAAGTTTTAAACATTTTAAAATCTTTTAAACTTTATACTGAAGATTTTCTTATTTTATAAAGAAGTTATAAGAAATTTAAATCCCAAATTCATTTCAAAATACAAATCATAATTAAATATGTTTCAACAACCAAATTTTGTTTAAACATTTAAATTTTCCTTAAAACCTCCTTAATTTCAAACCATTGTTTCAAATTGGAATTTGATTTCAGTTTTAAACTCTTGTTTGAATCTCTACTTAAATTTAAAGCTTTATCCTAAATTAAAATATTTAAACTCTTTGAAGTTATTTAAACATTTTGTTTCAAAGTTTAAATTTAAATTTCAAACCTGGATTCAAATCTCATTTAAAATTCATACCTTAAATTTTGATTTAAATTCTGTTTACAAAATCCTGCATTAGATTTTAAAACAAATCTTTAAATTAAAACTACAGGTTTTCAAAAACCTGTAATTTCAGAAAGCAACCCGAGTTCCCCCTTTATCTACTTCGAGTAAAAACATCTGCTGCTTCGAGTTAATAACTCGAACTACTCGAGTATCGACCCGAGTCAAAAACACAGCAAAACCCAACATCACCTGACACCTCCTCTTCACCGTGCATATGCACGGTGGCTGTAGCCACCTCCGGCCACCACCCAGATCAACAAGCAAACGTCGACCATCCCTTCATCACCTTGCTAACATCAAATCCACTCAACCCATTCGAAAACGAAATCGAGGTCCCCCAATTCAAACCTGGCAACAACAGGCAACTCCACCCCCAAAACCTGTCAAATCATTCTCCCTATCACCTCCGGCTATAAGAAGCTTAGCATCGCCGCCAATCACCTCTTCTACACCTAAGCAGCCATTACCCCGAAGATCTTAACACTCAGTCACCTGAAACTCCCACACAAATGAAATTACTTGCAGTACCTAAAAACTAGGTTTACAGACTTCATCCACTTCCCATCTCCTCCACCGAGACCTATTCATCCTTCTGACATTTTTGCCACATCCCCTGATCATTGCTCTTCCTCCACCAAGAACCCAAACCTTCTGATCAACTTGATCATCAAAGATTTACTCAAACCCATTATCAGTTCAAATAAGAACTGCAGTCTCAACTTCTAACTAAACACTATGATTATAGTTTTAAAAATCATTATCTTGTTTATGTTTCCAGATTATAACATTGTATTTATAATTTTTAATGTTTGAGTTTCATCTTTATTTAACATACTCTGAAGTTTAAAATTTTCAGAGACATTACCCAATTTGAATTTTTAAATAAATTTCTAAGCTAATCTATGGTTTAATCACCACAGTTGCTTCAAGATTTTATCCTTAACAAAATTTAAACAAGAACAAGAGGATTTTATTTTTATTTATATGTATAAGAATCTGGAACTAGAATCATAAGAGCACAGTCACATACATTCAAACTTTTGTATGCATATGTTCAGCAATACATTTAAAATCATATGCACAGGCAAACAAATCAACATGCAATCTAAATAGCATACACAAACATACCTATTTAAAGCAACAGTTTATATTTAAATTTTCAAAAAGAGTTACTCACTTATGTTTTGAAAACTGTTCTGTAGGCAGAGCACAAATTTCCTGAAATGCTTTAGACAAAACTTGAATTGCTTTGCTTTTAAATTTGCATGCATGTTTTTTTGAAACATGGACTTGATGTTGCTTGATTTATCTTGCATGCAGACAACACTTGATTCCCAGATTAAAAAAAAATGCAGAGCCCATTATATCTTCTTTTAAATGGAATTGCAGAGGAAAGGAAATTTCAGGTTTGATTTCCAGGTTGCAGGCTTGATTCTAGATCTTAAAAGAATGCAGAGGCTTCCAATTTGCTTTGAATGAATTTTTCAGTGCAGGCTTTGATTTTGAAAAGGAAATAAAAGATATTGATTTGATTACAGTTTTGATTTGTGTCAGCTGAGAATTTTCTTGACTTAGAAAAAAAAATGAACATTAGAAAAATGAGAGTGAAGGAAAACATGTTTTATATAAGTGTATAAATGATTTATTTAAAAAGAAAAAGAAAATCAAAATAAAAGACACTTGTTAAAATCTTCAACACTTGTCAAATTAAGTAGTTTAATTGTTTACACTTGTCTTATTAATTGATTAAAATGTTAACATTTGTTTTATACTTTAATTTAAAGATAAATAAAAATCCACTTTTCTTTATTAAATACATATATAGCAGTTTCATTAATAAATGTATATATATTTCTTTTTAATGAAGTAAAATAATTTATATAAAAGTGAAAACTTATTTACAAGATTCATATAGGTTTATTCATTTGAATTTCAAAATGAATCCAAATTCAAATGTTATTTACATTTAAAATCCAATTTTAAAACTAATTTATATTAACATATTTAATTTGACAATAATAAATTTGTCTTTTAAAACATATCTACATTTATACATTTATTATTACTAGAAAATAACATATTCATAAATTTTAAAACATTTATAAAAGAAATCATAAATTACATATCTTATTTATCTTAATTATATACATTAATGTTTAATGTTTAAATGGTATTTTAAATTTCTAAATAATTCCAAATTACAATTATTAGGCTATATTTTAAACAAATAAAATAAACTTTTATTTATCTTATTAAAATTTAAACTATATTTAAAATAAAATTATACAGTTTAAAATAATTACTTTAAGTATTTTAAACAATAAGTTATTTATTAAATAAAATAAAAATCTTCATATTATCAAATGAATATTAGAATTTAAAAAAAAACCATATTTTATTTGTTCATTTATCTTCAAATCAAACTTATCCATTCACAATATATATATAAATATATATACATACATTATAAATAGGAAAACAATCATTAGCTTTTAAAAGATAAATTTCATCAATTACACATTTATTTAATTGGATTATTAAATCAAGTAAATTTTTCTTAAAATTTTATCAAATCAATTTAGTTTTAAATATAGATTATTAAATTGATATTGCTAAAATTTCCGGGATATCACATTCCTTCCCCCTTAAAAGAATTTCGTCCCCGAAATTTAAAAGCAAAGATAATTTAATAATCTCATTTAAGATATTAAATTTTAAATCACAAGCATACATCAATCATATGTTGACAACCATAGCAACCAATTAATCTATTCAAACAAATTAATTATCCAGATAAAATTCTGGATGAATTCCCACGACTTTCTCCAAGTATGTATGTGTGTGTGTGTGTGTGTATATATATATATATACATATACCGGGATACTCGCCCTATAAAATACAAACAATCTAAACTACGAAGCTACAGAGCCTTTACTCATCTAGATCTACAGAACTAGACAAGATATCGGACTACAAACGAGTCTGACTCAACCACTTCTTCTTGAACAGCGGGTTCCACAACCAGAGATAACTCACACACGTACTCCCTTAGAGATACGTGAAACTCATAAATCCAATTATCCAAACTGGCAGTTCAACTCTTGAAAACCAAACGCCAATCCAACCAAAACACAGAAGAGATCCAAAACAAATCTCTGACTCAGGAATCCAATTTCCTTCGTCTCTTATCTATAAATCTCTTCAGATGATCCTGGGCTGCCAATATCCAAGCTGATAAGCTCAACTCTTGCTGATTCCTCTAAAAACAATCTAGACCAAGAACAGCCCAACACAACGATCTTCTCAAGATCAACCAAGACTAAGATCACCAACTCTACTCTTCAAATCTCAAAATAACAAACTCACTTCTTCTATCCAGAAAAGATAAAACGGAAACACTCCCAAACTGCTTCCGCTGCACAACTCTGAACTGGCACATAAGACACCGCTGATGAAGAATATGAGCACAAACTGGACATCATTTCCTAGAAATATGGCTCAACATATCCAAGAAAACTCAGAAGTTCTACCAATCCTGAGCTGCCTCACCAAACCTATCTCGAGAAATCCTCCTTCTACTAGCTGACCCACCGGTAGCACTCCTGGAATCCGGTCGATAAGAAAACTCGATCTCTAAATGTGGAAAATCCTCTGACTTCTCAGAAGACAACCAAAAATTCTTCAATACCTCAAAAGAAAACTCAAACTATCGCAAGTCACTTTTGCGATCAATAGAGACCAATTCCCAAAGAAAACTGTTCTCTCTTTACCAAGCAGAACAGCTTACTCTTAATTAGCCAATCCAATAAAGTATTGGGTCCACTCTACTACTTCTGAACTCCTTCTACAGAAACTACTCAGCCAGTCAACTCCTGCCAACACAGACACTCCGAGTTGCACTGTTGACACCAATGCCAAAACTTCCTTATTTGAAGTTCTTCGAGAAACTCGGACCTCAAAGCCATACACAAACAACCAGCTGAACTCAGCCACATCACCAAAACAGACATACCTCCTAAATCTTGTTCCAAAGAAAACATATTCGGAAATATCCATAGTCACTTCATCTCATCACGCAGCTATTACTTCCTGAGGTATCAAAATACCATCACATACTTCTGCCAAACCGACAGATCCAAACTCAACTCATCCATCTTCAAAGATAAACTCTGAACCTTTACAGGTTTCCTTCAGAGATCGATGAAATCTCTACACTCTGCACAGCTCACTCGAGACGGTATTAGGTCTACAGTCTCGACAAATACACTTCCAACTTCAAACATTCAAACTCCAACCAATGGTAGTAATCGTGTTACACACACCACTACCTTATCTACCTTTATAACTTATATTGGAAAAACCTGAACAGGTAACCCGACAGATAGGTAGAAATAATAAATACATATAGATATATATCAAAACTACAAATACGCTCTCTCAAGATAGACACCACTCCAGAGCCTAGGTATTCACTCAACCTAATGCTCTGATATCACTTGTGACGACCCAACTTCCTATCTCCAGGAAATCGCATCGCTAATAAGAAAGAAAGGGATATAGAATAGAAAGAAAGAGAAGAAGAAGAAACAACACATCAGAATCTAAACAGCGGAACGAATAAATTATATAATTAACATAAATATTTACATAGTTACAATCACTATCAGAGTACATAGATAATACAACACATACTAGACAGTTATAAACACCTGTCTAGTTATTACAACTCAAATCAGTACTAGAGACAACTCAGAGAAAACACACGGCGGAAAACTATATATATCTACACGCAGAAGCCTCCTGCTCCATTTGCTCCTCCATTATTCGTCAAAGCTAACCTGAATCCCTTGGCTACTCGTAAAAATTTGAGTACCCAAGAGTTTATGAAAGACAAAAATAAACTCCGGGTCAGACATGGGTCTGGTGTGAGTAACAGGTTAAAGTTGCTTAACTTTGAAAAACCTTTAAAAGAAAGGTATCACGTAAGACTTCCCACACATAAACATGGAAAAGTTTTTACCTTACGCTAACCAAAACATTTGATAGGAAATCCGATGATATTATAATAGTGTCGTGGGTTTTCAAATAAATATGAAATAGCCGAAATTGTTATGTTATTAAATTCCAGCTACTAGCCACAAAAGTGGGTAATACAATCAAAACCGTTGGCACCTATTGGATTTTGGATTCCATACAATGGCAGGGCTACTGGGGTACCGCCCGTCACAGTACGTGGCCTAGATCACCGTACCGAGGAGTAATCCCACTCTCCTGCAACACAAGGCCGGACCCATTCCTTACTGAACAGTTCCGAACAAGACAACCCCGGCAGTTGTCGCGATTCAACCGCCCACACAGCCGAATATAAAGGGACTTCTAGACAGGGATCAATCTTGCTCTCCAGTGGGAGCTACCCACGAAGCCTTGCTGCACCTCCCCTGTTTTAGCCATTCCCGATTGATGAGGCTTGAGGCTATGATTACCATTATAGGACATCAAATCTTAGAATGCTCATCGTCCGCCTGACGATGTGCTGAAAGCATTCAATCCATACAAGTTCGTTCCGGGTTCGAACGAAACCAAAGGCACTATCTCGTTGCACTCATTATTGGAATCACCCTCAGAGTCAACGACCATAGCCCTTGCACTTTGATTCACCATCTTGAATCTATAAGCACTATTCCGTCAAACTCATTACGGAATCACCCACAGAGTTATACTGACGTATAGCCCTTACAACTCGAGTCTTCACTTGCTCCACTTGGATTAACGACCTAACGTTTAATTGGAATCGATGTGGTTTTCGGATTCCAAATATGGAAACCCGATCCCGGTCTCATCGAAAACCAAGGCGTGTCTTTTAGGTCCAAGTTGTTTTAGGTTTAAAACAATTAAATCTAATTATCCATTTACACACAGATAGATGATTCATATCATCATAATAGATAATCAATATTATCATAAACAGGTAACCATCACAAATTGATAATCTATATTATCATCATCCATAGATAACTCATATCATCCTTACAATGCAACCAATGCATCCATAACACACAACACTATTTATCTCATGTCTGAGATTCAAACCATTTAGGGCAAACCATATCATCCATTTATAAGCAAAGATCTATAATCACACCATCTATAATTAATTTAAAATGAATTAAATTAATTACTTCTATCTCTAATTAATTTAAAGTGAATTAAATTAATTACTTGTCTTTAATTAATTTAAAATGAATTAAATTAATTGCTTTACCATTTAAAACTTGCTTAGTTAACCCTTAATTGATTACTAGTCAATTAAATAATTGTACTCAAATTAAACACCTTAATTAATCACCCTTGATTAATTATCCGTTAATTACATTCAAGTAATTATAATTAATTAATTTTCCAAATTAATTATCCTTAACCAAATTCAGTAATTAACCTTTAATTACTTCATTAATTACTTAATTACATTAATTAATTACTTCCTTAATCACTTATCATTGATTAATTAATCCAAAATAATTAATCCTTAATTACATCATTAATCATATTAATTAATGATCCTTAATTAAATTTAAATTAATTACTTATTTAAATTAATTACATTAAATAATTAACCTTAATTGAACCACAATTATTAATCATACTTGATTAATTACAAATTAATCCTTAATTACATCATTAATCATATTAATTAATGATCCTTAATTAAATTTAAATTAATTACTTATTTAAATTAATTACATTAAATAATTAACCTTAATTGAACCACAATTATTAATCATACTTGATTAATTACATTTAGTAATCAATTATCCTTAAGTACTTCCTTAATTACTTCTAAATTAATTATATTTAATAATTAATTATATTTATTAATCATCCTTGATTAATCTTATTAGTAATTAATTACTCTTACTTAATTATTTTCAAAAGACCTAATCAACTCATGCTTAAATTAATTACACTAAGTAATTAATTATTAATTACTTCACAAAGAGATTACCTTTAATTACACAAAATAATTAATTCAAAAACTCTTCCATACTTCAATAATTACCCCCAGTAATTTACTTATCTTAATTATTTCTCTAAGTAATTATACTTCATTGATTACTTATCAACTCATACAATGATTATTCTAAATTAATTAAACTTAATTAATTAATTTAAACTAATCATATTAATAAATTAATTACAATGAGTAATTAATAACTTTAATTATTCCCATAAAGTAATCATACTTAATTAAGTTTCATAATTGATTATTTAAAATAATTAATTAAACAAATTATCAAATTAATTACATTAATTAATTAATTAATAATCACAAGTTAATGACCTTCATTAACTTATTAACAAATTCTTAATTACCTTTCTTAAGTAATTGACTTAAATTAATTACTAATTTAATTACAAATTTAATTAACCTTAATTAATTTCAAATCTTTAATTAATTAACCAAATTAATTAATTAAATTACTTAAATTACCCTACTAATTTAATGAAACAAAAATCATTAAATTTTTAATTTACTTTAAAGTAAAACATTTCTTATTCATGATTACTTAATCATTATTAACGTAACTTAAAACAATTTAACTCAAAAAATTTCCAAATTATATTTTAAATTTAAAAATTTAAAATGAAATCAAACTTAACTTTAACAAAGTTTTAAACATTTTAAAATCTTTTAAACTTTATACTAAAGATTTTCTTATTTTATAAAGAAGTTATAAGAAATTTAAATCCCAAATTCATTTCAAAATACAAATCATATTTAAATATGTTTCAACAACCAAATTTTGTTTAAACATTTAAATTTGCCTTAAAACCTCCTTAATTTCAAACCATTGTTTCAAATTGGAATTTGATTTCAGTTTTAAACTCATGTTTGAATCTCTACTTAAATTTAAAGCTTTATCCTAAATTAAAAAATTTAAACTCTTTGAAGTTGTTTAAACATTTTGTTTCAAAGTTTAAATTTAAATTTCAAACCTGGATTCAAATCTCATTTAAAATTCATACCTTAAATTTTGATTTAAATTCTGTTTACAAAATCCTGCATTAGATTTTAAAACAAATCTTTAAATTAAAACTACAGGTTTTCAAAAACCTGTAATTTCAGAAAGCAACCCGAGTTCCCCCTTTATCTACTTCGAGTAAAAACATTTGCTGCTTCGAGTTAATAACTCGAACTACTCGAGTATCGACCCGAGTCAAAAACACAGCAAAACCCAACATCACCTGACACCTCCTCTTCACCGTGCATATGCACGGTGGCTGTAGCCACCTCCGGCCACCACCCAGATCAACAAGCAAACGTCGACCATCCCTTCGTCACCTTGCTAACATCAAATCCACTCAATCCATTCGAAAACCAAATCAAGCTCCCCCAATTCAAACCTGGCAACAACAGGCAACTCCACCCCCAAAACCTGTCAAATCATTCTCCCTATCACCTCCGACTATAGGAAGCTTAGCATCGCCGCCAATCACCTCTTCTACACCCAAGTAGCCATCACCCCGAAGATCTTAACACTCGGTCACCTGAAACTCCCACACAAATGAAATTACTTGCAGTACCTAAAAACTAGGTTTACAGACTTCATCCACTTCCCATCTCCTCCACCGAGACCTGTTCATCCTTCTGACATTATTGCCACATCCCCTGATCACTGCTCTTCCTCCACCAAGAACCCCAAACCTTCTGATCAACTTGATCATCAAAGATTTACTCAAACCCATTATCAGTTCAAATAAGAACTGCAGTCTCAACTTCTAACTAAACACTATGATTATAGTTTTAAAAATCATTATCTTGTTTATGTTTCCAGATTATAACATTGTATTTATAATTTTTAATGTTTGAGTTTCATCTTTATTTAACATGCTCTGAAGTTTAAAATTTTCAGAGACATTACCCAATTTGATTTTTTACTTAAATAAATTTCTAAGCTAATCTATGGTTTAATCATCATAGTTGCTTCAAGATTTAATCCTTAACAAAATTTAAACAAGAACAAGAGGATTTTATTTTTATTTATATGTATAAGAATATGGAACTAGAATCATAAGAGCACAGTCACATACATTCAAACTTTTGTATGCATATGTTCAGCAATACATTTAAAATCATATGCACAGGCAAACAAATCAACATGCAATCTAAATAGCATACACAAACATACCTATTTAAAGCAACAGTTTATATTTAAATTTTCAAAAAGAGTTACTCACTTATGTTTTGAAAACTGTTCTGTAGGCAGAGCACAAATTTCCTGAAATGCTTTAGACAAAACTTGAATTGCTTTGCTTTTAAATTTGCATGCATGTTTTTTTGAAACATGGACTTGCTGTTGCTTGATTTATCTTGCATACAGACAACACTTGATTCCCAGATTCAAAAAAAAATGGAGAGCCCATTATATCTTCTTTTAAATGGAATTGCAGAGGAAAGGAAATTTCAGGTTTGATTTCCAGGTTGCAGGCTTGATTCCAGATCTTAAAAGAATGTAGAGGCTTCCAATTTGCTTTGAATGAATTTTTCAGTGCAGGCTTTGATTTTGAAAAAGAAATAAAAGATATTGATTTGATTACAGTTTTGATTTGTGTCAGCTGAGAATTTTCTTGACTTAGGAAAAAAATGAACATTAGAAAAATGAGAGTGAAGGAAAACATGTTTTATATAAGTGTATAAATGATTTATTTAAAAATAAAAGACACTTGTTAAAATCTTCAACACTTGTCAAATTAAGTAGTTTAATTGTTTACACTTGTCTTATTAATTGATTAAAATGTTAACATTTGTTTTATACTTTAATTTAAAGATAAATAAAAATCCTCTTTTCTTTATTAAATACATATATAGCAGTTTCATTAATAAATGTATATATATTTCTTTTTTATTGAAATAAAACAATTTATATAAAAGTGAAAACTTATTTACAAGATTCATATAGGTTTATTCATTTGAATTTCAAAATGAATCCAAATTCAAATGTTATTTACATTTAAAATCCAATTTTAAAACTAATTCATATTAACATATTTAATTTGACAATAATAAATTTGTCTTTTAAAACATATCTACATTTATACATTTATTATTACTAGAAAATAACATATTTATAAATTTTAAAACATTTATAAAAGAAATCATAAATTACATATCTTATTTATCTTAATTATATACATTAATGTTTAATGTTTAAATGGTATTTTAAATTTCTAAATAATTCCAAATTACAATTATTAGGCTATATTTTAAACAAATAAAATAAACTTTTATTTATCTTATTAAAATTTAAACTATATTTAAAATACAATTATACAATTTAAAATAATTACTTTAAGTATTTTAAACAATTAGTTATTTATTAAATAAAATAAAAATCTTCAAATTATCAAATGAATATTAAAATTTTAAAAAAACCATATTTTATTTGTTCATTTATCTTCAAATCAAACTTATCCATTCACAATATATATATATATATGTATATATATATATACATACATTATAAATAGGAAAATAATCATTAGCTTTTAAAAGATAAATTTCATCAATTACACATTTATTTAATTGGATTATTAAATCAAGTAAATTTTTATTAAAATTTTATCAAATCAATTTAATTTTAAATACAGATTATTAAATTGATATTGCTAAAATTTCCGGGATATCACAACATGGGACCTTGCTTTCCATTTCTCCTCCCCGCATCGACGCTCAAACTTCCGTAATGCAGGTAATTCCATGATCTTAGGCCATAACTATTGCAGCTGCTCCTGCTTCTTTTAATCGGCGCAAGAAGTTCACACTTCCATCAAGTCTGTCCGAACTTCAAGTTGCTTTCCCGCATCTGTCCTTGCATGGGGTTAAATTTGATAAGAACATAAAGCCTACCAATAGAGAAACTTCCCTCAGTCCACGAGGATTTGGAGGCTGGGCTTGAGAGGAAAACTCTCGTATGAATCCTCTTTGATGTTAACCGTATTAACTATCAGGAGATTCCTTCGTTCAAGGCAGAAAGTGATGCTTATGACAGAGTAATTAAGCATTGCAACAATGAGATAGCTCGGTTGAAGAACGAGAGAGGCATAACTTTGAAGGGAAAAGCTGGTATTGATAAGCTTCTAACTGAGGTAAACCAGGCTCACGATAGAGCACATCTCGTGATCATTGACAAGCTCAAGGAAGCTCATAGGGAGTTCGACAAACTGAAAGAGAAAGTCACTGAGGGAGAGCAGGCTATCAAGGCCCGAGACCAGACTATTGTTAAACAAGCTGCCACCATTGCTGAGCAGGACATCGAACTCACTCGACTTCACGAGGAGCATACAAGACTGACCAAGGAGAAATAACATATCACATCTAATAAACTCAGAGTTCTCGGACCTTCAAGAAGAGCATGATGAAGCAATGAGCCAGATGGATGTCGGCATGTTGCATCTCTATAGTTGCAAATTTTATGAACAAGGGCAGTTTGAAGTAGCTTGGTATGACGACTCGCAAATCCGTACCCTTTGAATCGACAATAATCCACACATATACGACCCAAAAAGCACAAATTGACGGAAAGTCAAGAGAAAGGAAAGAAGAGAGAAGAAGAGAAGAGAAGAAAGAGAAAAGGTAGAACCAAATAGAAATACAGAATCTCACATCGCAGTGGAAAATATATAATATCATATCAATGATCTTTACAAAAGAGAAACTGTATATATATATATACACATCAATCAGAGTTCAATAATCAATCAATAGTTATCAGCCTGAACAGTTATAATAACATGCCCTTACAAATGCCGATAATTTAAACAACTAAGCACAGCGGGTAATCAATAATCAAACAAATACACGTATACGAAATGAAGATCTCTAGCTCTCCTGCTGAAGCTCCAAAGGCACTAAATCTAAACCTGTAAATATATTTGGTCTGACCCGAGCATTGAAAGGGAAGAACGCTCGGATCAGTCTGGTAAACCAGCGTGAGAAACACACTCAACTGAATTTATTAAATTACCAAAACTTTTCCTTTGTTAAAACAAAAGTATCTCGTAAGACAAGTCCACACATAAACACGGACATGTTTTTACCTTACGATAACTAAAACATATCATATCAAATCTCATGTTATATTATAGTAGTGTCTACTATATACAAATAATACTAATCATAGCCGAAATTGTTACATTGATTAAATTCCAGCATATAGCCCAATTGGGTAATACAATCAAAATGGCAGGTACATAGTGGAGTTTGGATTTCCACACAAAATACCAGGTGAAGGGACTACCTTCCTGCAGTACATCTCTAGAAGAATATACCGAGAAACCATCATAAAGTTTCTCTACCAACACAAGACCAGCCCACCTCTATATCTAGATGGTACCAAATATGTCATCCTCTGGTCGTTACCGACCTTAACCGAGGGCCCTCTAGCATACAAACCACAATAATCAGATACATGACGTCATAGCATGCAAAGATATATCTAGAAGATGATGATCATATCCTACTTGGCAATGACCCACTTAGCCATACTGCATCTAAGCTTGTTTTGGTCATTTCCGGTTGATGAGGCTAGAGGTAACGATTATCTTTCACAAAGAACAATCACATCACTTAGAATGCCACAAGGCCATTTCCGTTAACTACTAATTTCCTTCCACAAAAATACAACCCTTAAGCTCATACGTCTCAAGGAGGGTGTTAAGCTAAGAGAAGTTGCCTTCTCCGCCACCACTGATGTACGTTTATAAAAACCAATGTACGCAATATATAGAAATGCAATGTCAGATAGCATCCATACAAATTGTCCAGAAATAGGACAAACCGTAGGTACTTTCCTACCACATCCTGTCGGGAAATCCCTAGGATTAGTAGCAAATAGTCCTCACATTGGATATTTCATAAATGAAGAGACCACTGCTACTGGATGTATATTGGGATTTTAACCCCAAACGATCAACAAGTAGTCCTCCACTATGAAAATCCGGAATATCGATATCATTACAAGCAACCTGCATAATCGTCGCATATACGTTGGTCCGAAGTGGTTTTCAGATAAATCTGATCCCGGTCTCTTCGCACCAACAACGCAAAAGCGTTTCTCAATCTCACACAGCAACTAAGTCTCATAGACTTATCACGTCTCCAGCTTTCAACTTGCTATCCTTCGAGCCAAGAAGGAAGCTCGGTAGATTGGAGTAATACTCCGCACTATACGAAACAACATCCTCAACACAAACGATAATCAAGCCTACACAAAAGGCTACGTACTAAGTGTACGATTAAATAGTTCCTACATCAAGTGGAGAAACTAAAATTTGGACAAGTTTGATAGTCGGTTATTTAACTATCAAAACAAACAAACAAATATTCAGCACCATAACAAACACTATGCCCTTTTATTAATCTTTTATTTATTAAACTATTTGCCAAATATTCACTTTAGATTATCTTTAAAAAGATCTAATGTCAAACCATTTAAACTTTGGAAAACATTTCCATATACTTATTTAATAATAAGTAATTCATAATTCTATTTATTTTCAACACTTGGAAAATATATCATATACTTAAAACACGATTAAGTATATATTTTATTCCATAAGGAAAACGTACTCTTTAAACACATTTATTTTGGTCAAAACGAATGTTGCGTAAAACATCGTTACGACAACCCAAAATCACTAGCATAGGGAATCAAAAATAAGATAGATATATAAATCCCAATACTATACAAAATATTTCCTTCCGAAAGTCATTTACTATAACAACAGTGTAAAAGTCCATCTTTTCCTTATTTCTCGAAAACGTCTATTTCAACAATGAATGTTGAAATCTATGGTTTCGATCCTTAACACATTTTAAAACATCTTTTAATCATTTTATTCCCTTTAATAATATTCAATTTCCAAAAATATCCATTTTATTTAATATATTATTCACTGTCCAAAATCGTGAATATAAATTCATTTAATCCAATTCAATGTTCCTACACATTTATTAAAGGATAATCCACTGTCCAAAATCATGAATATAGTCCCTTTAAATAAACTTTTATGTTTAACTTATCAAATTCAATTGATTTTGGATTTATAAAAGAATGTTTATAAATTCCATTTATATTTTGTAAAATCTTCAATATACAAAATTCCTTTACTAACCAATTCCATTTATAACTCAATTATATACCAAAAAGCCAAATTATAAGTTAATAACTTATAATTCATTTATTTTACAAAATCATTCATTTTATAACTTCACAACTTCATAAATGTATAAATATTACTTACTTATAAGATTCATTTATACTACATTTTAACGCTTATAAAACTCGTTTTATAATTCCATTATTTCGATTTATAAAAATTCAATTTATATAAATCTTATATATAAACCTTTTATGATAATTCTCAAATTATACTATTTCAAAAAATAGTTAACTTCATGTTTCAAAAATCCCATTTCAATTATATTTCCTAAAACATCATAATTTTTATTACATAAAAATTATAACATTTATTTATTTAAAATAAATCCACTTACTTAACAATTCAAAATTATATGTTTTCAAATTGCTTGAAAATCCTTTTTAAATTGAAATCGTCACTTTAATATTTTTAAAATTCCAAAATAGGCCCAATGCTGCAACAGCACTAAACAACATCCAAACATCATATATCATATGATAACAGAATATATATCACAATATCTGTAAATAAAACAATACTGTTGAGGAATCCAGTTGGATCCCTCCAACCTGTCACCTGCAACAAATATACATATGAGAATATGTGTACAATGTCCGCTTCGAGGCAGACGCGCGTACAAAGGGTCATCCGCTCATACACGGGAACGTATGGGGTCTCGTCTGCTCCAATAGGCAGGATATATCCAAATACCAATCAATATATCATATATCATCCAAACAATCACTAATCATCATATAATAAATTATTTCTCACTTATAAAAATATCAGTGAGTCAGAAAGAGTGAGTTGTACTCACATTGCATCCAATAGCAGTTTTAGTGTTTTATTCCAAATAAAATTATACGAGCATTTAATTTTACCCAAAATTCACACTAGCTCCAATCAACTTCAAACCAGCTCCATAGCGTAGTGTTCGCGAATATGAACCCAACGCAATTCATTTCGTCAATTTTCGACCTCGTATGAACAAGTTACGACATTTAGAAGTTTGAACGAATTTATAATATAATAATTTCAACTTTTATTTTATTTTTAAAACCTTGCTCAATCACGGCCGTTTGTTTCAGATCTGCAGATCACAGCCCTTGCTTTTATCTTCTTCTTCCACGCAAAAAACTTCCCAGGTCATACGAACACATCGGTCGCCGTTACTTATCAAATTTTCGCACTACTTCCCATCACTTCTAGGTCGATCGAAGACCACCGTTTCGAAGCTCGTGCTCCATCTCTCCTTCGGCTATGACCACGTCGCACTTGGTTGTGCTATCATCATGAAAAATCCGTACGACGTGCCGACCTTTGCATCGAGATTCATGTCAATCAGTAGCTCAAAACCCCATCATCGCTGTATGGATTTAAAGCCCTCACATAGATCTACAATATTGTAGTTGAAAGTATTTGCTAATTGTTTATGGATTTAGAGAGATCGAGGGAAGAAAATTGGATATTTTCGGCCATTGAAATGTTTGCTGGCGGCTAGGGTTAGAAAACCTAATGGTTGCAAATGTGAAAAATTAATGTCCTTTTATAGAAAATTTACGTGCACTATTCATCCCAAAAAATTTCCGAACTCCAAACGAAGCGTGCTGCATGGCGTTTATAATGTTTTACCCCAATTCCGAACGCAATGGAATTTATATCGGGAGCCAGTTCGATCGTGTTTAAAAGATAGGTTTTCAAATCTACTATTTATATTTAAAATTCACTTAAACAGATTTCTACGCGTTTTAGCTTGCCCCGGACAAACCGTAAATCTGATTGACACGAAATTTGAAATCTTGTAATAATTTGAAATTACGGATCCAATGAAACTGGTTTCATCGAAATCCGAGACTTTTGGAAAAATGGCTATTTTTACTCGTCAATTAAATATTAAAATATTCAATTTCTGCAAATTAACTTTTAATTCGATTTTAAAAGTCCTGTAACATCATTCTAATTCAATTAGGATTTAATTCAACTTTATAAATCATTTTCATTCACATTAAATTCAATTTTCCAATTATTTGTACAATTTCAAATATTAAATTAACAATTTAGTTATTTAATTAAATCCAGATATTCGAAATATAAGTTATTCGACTTATAAAATTAACTTGTGAATATTTAAAATCAATTAAATGTATGAATTTCAAATGACAGAAATTCTGGTCAATGCATTCTCCCCTGCTTAAAAGAATTTCGTCCTCGAAATTACCAAGTACGAAAAAGTCACAAAATCCATTAACTTTTCAAAACAATTTGTTCAAACTAAATATCAAATTCATTTAAACCTTTTAACTTTTTCCCAAAATCCATTAGTTAAACTCTTACAAAAACTTTTCTAAGTTTTAAAGTCTACTTAGTTATGTTTTCAAAACCAACAAATATCGTTTAACTTTATAACTGAATATCAAAATTTTAGTTAGCACAAATTTTTCCAATTTTTCCAAAAAAAATCTAACGCCTTAAATTTTCAAAAAATTTCGCCAGCGTCTCCTTTGGGCGGTTCGATCCGAAAAAATAACAATATATATATATATATATATATATATATATATATATATCACAAATATACATCTCATCTACGTGGATGAGGCATCCCGAAGGGAAAAAAGTGTAAAAGTACGATATGTAATCCGAGATATGTACCTTATATATTATTAGCGAGCATATACGGCTAATATAGAGCAAAAGCGAGCTCCAAAAGTGAAGCAAGCGCCATCCGCACCTACTAAACACTCAATAAACTAATGAGAAACATGTATATGTGAAAGTAATATCAATATACAACATATACCAACAACTATATATGCCAATATAGCAAATGCCATCAATAAGCAACAAATCCAACCATCAAACAACTTTTACCCAACCAACATCCAACAAATCGATATATATCCAACAATCTATAACCAAATCAATATACATTCACTTCTCATTAATTTACTGAATTGATATTCAATTTAATCATATTTGATTCTTTAACATTGGATTTTACTAATATTCATTCATTCAATTTCAATTAGTTTACATTCACTAATTCACATTTAAGTTAGTCCACTTTCAATTTAAATCAAATCAATTCTATTTAAATTCACTTAACTTCTTATTTGAATTCAATTATTTAGCTTTTAGTTTCATTAATTCAACTTCATATGGATTTCTATACAATCAACTAGCATCCATCTAACAAACAATGTATATCCAACATAACCAGATTAATTTACTTACATTCATTCAATTATTCAATTTCATTAGCTTTTAATGAATTAACACCTACAACCACTATTCCATATCAATTCATTTACATTCAATGATTAATATTCAATTAATATTTCATTATTTCAATTGTCATTTCAATCTGCAAATAAAGTTGAATTTCTTTATATAACTCAAATTCACATTCATCACTTTACTTTATTAATTCACATTATTAATTTACTTCGATACCAAAATCAACTTTGTTCAACATTACTTAAGTTATCTTTCATTTCAATTTCATTTACATTTACTATACAACTTAAGTTCATCTCTAGAGTCATTTTATTTAACTTAAGTCAAAATCATATCACCATTCAAATTCAAATTTTATTTTGCTTAACAAAATTGTTTAACCATTTTAATATTTGGTTTTGCTTACATTTTCTCATTTTATAAGTTATACAACTTATTTATTATTTAACTTTTAAATTATTTAACCTTCCTTTAGTTAAATTTCAAATCATATATTTATTATGCTAACTCAAATTTACTTCAACTTTACCAAAGCTAAAATTTTATTATCCCATATATTATAAGTCAAAAACTTATTTTACTTATATTTATCAATTTTAACTTAGATTTTAAATCAAATTTGTTTATCAAAACAAAAATTCAATTTCAATTTACTATGTGTAGCAAATCCATCACATAGAAACTCGAAAATGATACTGATGATGTTGTAGTCATCACCCTTATTATTTCCCAGCAACAGTAGTGAATTCAGTGCTTTTTATATTCTTTTAAAAATTCTTTCTATTTATGAATCACATTTATAAATCTTTTACTTATATAATTTCACTTATTTTCTATTTATAATAATATAACCTCTTTAACTTTGAAAAACAACTTTCAAAATCAACGGGATTCAAATTTCAAAAATTCTTAGTTAAATCCATTTTCATTTACAACTCACATTGTTTCATTTCTTATATATAAGATTATTTCACAATTGTATATCATATTAATTATAATCTTATACTTTATAATTCATTTGCTTATATAATTTATTCTTTTACAATTGTCGCTTTTATTTAGATTATTCAAACATCTTTTATTAACTTTTATATATTTACATTTTCAAACAACCAAACAATCAATTCAATTTATATACACTTTAATAATTCTGAAAAATTGTTCCTTCATATATAAAATATAATCGAGGTAAAATTATTTTATTTACCCAATTTAAAATAATACTATGTCGACTTGCCTCGTTCAAGTGTTTGGAAATCCTTATCGATAATATGGCGTCCCACATACCGACCAGAATTCACAAACAACTCAACAGATAAGAAAACACAAAATAAAACATTTTATATTCACTAACAAATACGCGCTTATATATATAATACACTCAAACTCAATCTAGGGTGTTACTGTCCCTATCTATAATGAGTACACATCAAAGCTTAGGAATATACAAAATCTAAGCTCTGATACCAAATGTAACGACCCACAAATCTGTACCCTTTGAATCGACAATAATCCACACATGTACGACCCAAAAAGCACAAACTGACGGAAAGTCAAGAGAAAGGAAAGAAGAGAGAAGAAGAGAAGAGAAGAATGAGAGAAGATAGAACCAAACAGAACAATACAGAATCTCACATCGCAGCAGAAAATATATAATATCATATCAATGATCTTTACAAAACAGAAACTGTATACATACACACATCAATCAAAGTTCAACAATCAATCAATAGTTATCAGCTTGAACAGTTATAATAACCTGTCCTTACAAATGCCGATAATTTAAACAACTAAGCACAGCGGATAATTAATAATCAAAACAGATATGCATTTACGAAATGAAGATCTCCAGCTCTCCTGCTGAAGCTCCAAAGGCACCAAATCTAAACCTGTAAATATACTCGGCCTGACCCGAGCATTGAAAGGGAAGAACGCCCGGATCAGTCTGGTAAACCAGCGTGAGAAAGACACTCAACTGAATTTATTAAATTACCGAAACTTTTCCTTTATCAAAACAAAAGTATCTCGTGAGACAAGTCCACACATAAACACGGACATGTTTTTACCTTACGATAACTAAAACATATCATATCAAATCTCATGTTATATTATAGTAGTGTCTACGATATACAAATAATACCAATCATAGCCGAAATTGTTACATTGATTAGATTCCATCATATAGTCCAATTGGGTAATAAAATCAAAATGGCAGGTACGTAGTGGAGTTTGGATTTCCATACAAATGACCAGGTGAAGGGACTACCTTTCGGTAGTACATCTCTAGAAGAATGTGCCAAGAAACCATCACAAAGTTTCTCTACCAACACAAGACCAGCCCACCTCTATAACTAGATGGTACCGAACATGTCATCCTCCGGTCGTTACCGACCTTTACCGAGGTCCCTTTAGCATACAAACCACAATAATCAGATACACGGCGTCATAGCGTGCAAAGATATATCTAGAAGAGGATGATCATATCCTACTTGGGAATGACCCACTTACTCTTGCTGTATCTAACCCTGTTTTGGTCATTTCCGGTTGATGAGGCTAGAGATAACGATTACCTTTCATAAC
Organism: Allium cepa; assembly: GCA_030765085.1. Lineage (NCBI taxonomy): Eukaryota > Viridiplantae > Streptophyta > Magnoliopsida > Asparagales > Amaryllidaceae > Allium > Allium cepa. The sequence continues at coordinate 505,051,588 of CM060941.1, read as the reverse complement.
GCACAATCACATCACTTAGAATGCCACACGGCATTTCCGTTGACTACTAATTGACTTCCACAAAAATACAACCCTTAAGCTCATACGTCTCAAGGAGGGTGCTAAGCTAAGAGAAGTTGCCTTCTCCGCCACCACTGGTGTATGTTTGTAAAAACCAATGTACGTAATCTATAGAAATGCAATGTCAGACAAACATCCATACAAGTTGTCTAGGAACAAGATAAACCGAAGGTACTTTCCTACCACATCCTGTCGGGAAATCCCTAGGATTAGCAGCGAATAGTCCTCGCATTGGATATTTCATAAATGAAGAGATCACTACTACTGGATGTATATTGGGATTTTAACCCCAAACGATCAACAAGCAGTCCTCCACTATGAAAATCCAGAATATCAATATCATCACAAGCAACCTGCACAATCGTCGCATATACGTTGGTTCGTAGTGGTTTCCAGATAAATTTGATCCCGGTCTCTTCGCACCAACAACGCAAAAGCGTTTCTCAACCTCACACAGCAACTAAGTCTCATAGACTTATCACGTCTCCAACTTTCAACTTGCTATCCTTCGGGTCAAGAAGGAAGCTCGATAGATTGGAGTAATACTCTGCACTATACGAAATAACATCCTCAACACAAACGATAATCAAGCCTACATAGAAGGCTACGTACTAAGTGTACGACTAAATAGTTCCCACATCAAGTGGAGAAACTAAAATTTGGACAAGTCTGATAGTCGGTTATTTAACTATCAAAACAAACAAATATTCAGCACCATAACAAACACTAGGCCCTTTTATTAATCTTTTATTTATTAAACTATTTGCCAAATATTCACTTTAGATTATCTTTAAAAAGATCTAATCACAAACCATTTAAACTTTGGAAAACATTTCCATATACTTATTTAATAATAAGTAATTCATAATTCTATTTATTTTCAACACTTGGAAAATATTTCATATACTTAAAACACGATTAAGTATATATTTTTTTCTCTAAGGAAAACGTTCTCTTTAAACACATTTATTTGGGTCAAAACGAACGTTGCGTAAAACATCGTTACGACAAACAAAAATCACTAGTATATGGATTCGAAAATAAGATAGATATATAAATCCCAATAATATACAAAATATTTCCTTTCGAAAATCATCTACTATAACAATAGTGTTATAGTCCATCATTTTCTTATTTCTCGAAAACGTCTACTTCAACAATGAATGTTGAAATCTATGGTTTCGATCCTGAACACATTTTAAAACATCGTTTAATCATTTTATTCCATTTAATAATATTCACTTTCCAAAAATATCTGTTTTATTTAATATATTATTCACTGTCCAAAATCGTGAATATAAATTCATTTAATCCAATTCAATGTTTCTACACGTTTATTAAAGGATAATCCACTGTCCAAAATCGTGAATATAGTCCCTTTAAATAAACTTCTACAATTAACTTATCAAATTCAATTGATTTAGGATTTATAAAATAATATTTATAAATTCCATTTATATTTTGTAAAAACTTCATTATACAAAATTCCTTTACTAACCAATTCCATTTATAACTCAATTATATACCAAAAAGCCAAATTATAAGTTAATAATTTATAGTTCATTTATTTTACAAAATCATTCATTTTATAACTTCACAACTTCATAAATGTATAAATCTTACTTACTTATAAGATTCATTTATACTACATTTTAACACTTATAAAACTCGTTTTATAATTCCATTATTTTGATTTATAAAAATTCAATTTATATAAATCTTATATATAAACCTTTTATGATAATTCAAAAATCTCAAATTATACAATTTCACAAAATAGTTAACTTCATGTTTCAAAAATCCCATTTCAATTATATTTCCCAAAACATCATAATTTTTATAACATAAAAATTATAACATAAAAATTATAGCATTTATTTATTTAAAATAAATCCATTTACTTAACAATTCAAAATTGTATATTTTCAAATCTCTTGAAAATCCCTTTTAAATTGAAATCATCACTTTAATATTTTTAAAATTCCAAAATAGGCCCAATGCTGCAACAGCACCAAATACATAAATCACAACATCCAAACATTATATATCATATGATAACAGAATATATATCACAATATCTGCAAATAAAACAATACTGTTGAGGAATCCAGTTGGATCTCTCCAACCTGTCACCTGCAACAAATATACATACGAGAATATGTGTACAATGTCCGCTTCGAGGTAGACGCACGTACAAAGCGTCATCTGCTCATACACGGGAACGTATGGGGTCTCATCTACTCCAATAGGCAGGTATATATCCAAATACCAATCAATATATCATATATCATTCAAACAATCACCAATCATCATATAATAAATTATTTCTTACTTATATAAAAATATCAGTGAGTCAGAAAGATTGAGTTGTACTCACATTGCGTCCAATAGCTGTTTCAGTGTTTTATTCCGAATAAAATTAAACGAGCGTTTAATTTTACCCAAAATTCATACTAGCTCCAATCAACTCCAAACCAGCTCCATCGCATAGTGTTCGCGAATACGAACCGAACGCAATCCGTTTCATCAATTTTCGACCTCGTATGAACAAGTTAAACCATTTAGAAGTTTGAACGAATTTATAATATATTAATTTCAACTTTTATTTTATTTTTAAAACCTTGCTCAATCACGGCCATTTGTTTCAGATCTACAGATCACAGACCTTGCCTTTATCTTCTTCTTCCACGCGAAAAACTTCCGAGGTCATACGAACCCATTGGCCGCCGTTACTTATCAAATTTTCACACCACTTCCCATCACTTCTAGGTCGATCGAAGACCGCCGTTTCGAAGCTCGTGCTCCATCTCACCTTCGGCTATGACCATGTCACACTTGGTTGTGCCATCATCACGAAAAGCGCGCATGACATTCCGACCTTTGCATCGAGATTCACGTCAATCAGTAGCTCAAAACCCCATCATCGTCGTATGGATTTAAAGCCCTCACATAGATCTACAATATTGTAGTTGAAAGTATTTGGTAGTTGTTTATGGATTTAGAGAGGTCGAGGGAAGAAAATTGGATATTTTCGGCGATTGAGATGTTTACTGGCGGCTAGGGTTAGAAACCCTAATGGTTTGTAAATGTGAAAAATTAATGTCCTTTTATAGAAAATTAACGCGCACTATTCATCCAAAAATTTTCCGAACTCCAAGCGAAGCGTGCCGCCTGGCGTTTATAATGTTTTATCCCTATTTCGAATGTAATGGAATATATATCGGGAGCCAATTCGATCGTATTTGAAAGATAGGTTTTCAAATCAACTATTTAAATTTAAAATTCACTCAAACAGATTTCTACGCGTTTTAGCTTGCCCTGGACAGACCGTAAATCCGATTGACACGAAATTTGAAATTTTATAATAATTTGACATTACCGATCCAATGAAACTAGTTTCGTCGAAATTCGAGACTATTTGAAAAATGGCTATTTTTACTCGTCAATTAAATATTAAAATATTCAATTTCCGCAAATTAACTTTTGATTCAATTTAAAATTCCTGTAACATCATTCTAATTCAACTAGGACTTAATTCAACTTTATAAATCATTTTCATTCGCATTAAATTCAACTTCCAATTATTTCTACAATTTCAAATATTAAACTAGCAATTTAATTATTTTATTAAATCCAGGTATTCGAAATATAAGTTATTCGACTTATAAAATTAACTTGTGAATGTTTAAAATCAATTAAATATATGAATTTCAAATGATAGAAATTCTGGGTCGTTACACTTGGAAACGACTATCCCCAGACTCACGCTATAGTTTGGGAAGAAGTATTGGTTAGATTAGAGAAATCTGGGGATATGCAATCTAAAGAAGTGTTAATGTCGACTTATCTCAATTTTGAGGACATATGCTTCGTAGCAGCTGGTAGGGAGATTTTACGAGAAGGGAGGAGTTAGGACACCACTGATGCTGTGCTAAAGCTCTTGCTAATCCAAGCTCTATGGGTCAGGGTGAAATATCTGCTCCTAAATCCCAAGGGCAAGCAACAACCATTCGTGCATCTATAGTTGTCAGCTCTAAACCTTCGCTCACACATCTATCTTTCGAAGCTCTATATGAGCCATACTTTCTTCTACTTGTCAAGAAACCCACTAAAATGAGGACTAGAGTAGGGGATTTTGAAGTTCAAGTTCATGAACAAACTCCAGTTAAAGTATTTTCGTCATTTCTCTAGTACCCCAAGAGCTTCGTTCACTACGGAATCCTTTACTAAACTATACAACCATGTTCCCCAGCTTGTAAGTCAGCTATCTCTCCTGCATCCTCCTCCAGCTACATAGGGCACGAGAGCCTCTGCTATCTTTACCGCTTCCACTGCTATCTCTGTAGTGGCTTCGGTATAATTTCTACGTCAATCTCTAGGCCTGGACCGATTCTGAGACAATAGCGGCACCATAAAACCTATAGGACATCTCCATGTAATTAGAAGAAGAAGTGGAAGTAATCGGTGAGTCGGACACGACTGACAAGGAGATGATGGTACGGAGAATTAAGAAGGAAAACAAGGGAATGCGGGTGAAGAAGGAGGAGGAGGAAGAAAGCGCAAGACTCCGACTACAATCAAGTTTTAGAGGTCAAAGGATGGAGACGCCGATATAAGAGGGCCTGAGAAGTCTGGCCCTGTCATGGGAGGAGAGTCTGTATCCATGGAGGGTGTCATTTCCCTTGGAAAGGGAAGCAAAAGGAAGAAGATTCTAATTCGTTCGGGCAAGGATGGTAAAGGTGGCTATGGTGGAAAGAAATAATGATGTGACCGAGTTCAAGTGGAGGGAGCATTAATGGTTTTAGTGTGTTTATTGAGTCGATCGAGTCTGTAAAACTACAGAGTTTGTACTTTCTGATTTGTTTAGGTTTATGTTGCATGATGTCTGAAACTGGCCGGTGTTATGCAGGAATGGCCCCCGTTGTTTGTTAAGTCTGTACATAAAGTGATATTAGTACCGAAAGATTATCATTTCTAGTGTAATCTTTCCTATATACTTTTCCTGCATTCGATGTACTATGCTTGTTTACAAATAACTTTCTGTGTATATAATACGATTGCATGTTTTGTAATTTTCTATATCATATACTTCTGCGTCCATGTTATATCTTTACTTATTCACAACTCTATGCATGTAAATTCCTACAGTTATTTAGCATATTGAATTACTTAGCTCTGTTATGACTTGCCAAAATACTCCGTTCGGCATAACAGAACTGTAGTGTATCTCGGTCTAGCCTATCCCGATCATGGGTTAGTGTATGTATTCCCCCAACTCCACAGGGATGGTTACTATAAAATCGGGGTTCAAGCAATTGGATAGAGATCGGTTGTTCTGGAAAACTCTTTCAATTGCCCCCTGTCCAGGTCGCGCAATAGGCTCCTATCTCCAAGTACCCATTGCTCTGATGCTCGACCATGCAATTCATACCATGACTATGACCGGTTTCTTGCAAGTTCAGTGTTGTGATGTTTTTTGCGTATGGATTTCTGTCTCCGGAAACTTTCGAATGGCTCAAGTATTTGGACTTTCCTCCAGTGTTGCAGTCAATCCGATGATTTGGACTTTCATGATATTAATGGGGCAATGTTGAATAGTCCTGTGATAGGAAACTTTCCTGGAATCGTAGGAGCAATGTAAGTACTTAGGAATTTTGGATCACCCTCGGTTTTATCGAGGGAACATTGATTACTAGAGAACAATAGGATTTCCCAGTGTTATCAGGGCAGCACTAATACTTAGGAAATTCCAAATCAAATTTCCTATTGATCCGACGGTTTGAGGGTCTATATTCCCTATCCTGAGATTGGGAAGTATTTTCTCGATCGTGTGGGATGTGTGTTGCTTGCAAGAACATGGTCCTATTAGTTCCAGAAGCGACGTGCGGTTTACTGATACTGCACGAGGGATTTTACATACTTGAACATGGTTCCATGGTCCAAGAAGCGGCATGCGGTTTATTGCTTGCGCACAAGGTGTACTGCGCACTTTAATGCGATTCCATTGGTTCAAGCAGTGATGTGCGACTTATTAGTGGTAGACAATGGGTATTGCATACTTGAACATAGTTCTATCGGTTCAAGCAATGACGTAGGGCTTATTGGTGGCGAATAGGGAGTATTGGGTACTTGAACACAGGTCCATCGGTTCAAGCTATGATGTGTGGCTTACTGGTGGCACACAAGAAGTCTTGCGTACTTAAACATGGTTCCATCGGTTCAAGCAGCGACGTGTAGCTAATTGGTGGCACACAAGGAATGATCATTTAGTTCCCATTTATGAGAGTCCTCTTCTATTCAAATATGGCGTTGTAAGCTCTCTAAATCATAATCCATTTTTGCATGTTTCAATTTTTTTTTCTTATAGTAATTTGAAGAATAAGTGAGTTTGGAAATATTACTCTTACTATAAATGATTAGGGAAAATCAATTTTAGCACCTTAAAGTTTATTTATTATATATCATATATCACTAAGTTGTCCAACAATGGAATTATTATCATTCATTTTGAAATCCATAAAATTACATACCAGGAATTCTTGTTGATTGCCTCCAATATAAGATATTTATTGCTAGTGCAGTCTAAAATGCTTTGCTTATTTCCACACTTTGATGTGCATTGTAGGCAGAAGTTGATAGTGCATTTAGGAAGTTTTTGTTACACGAAAGTCGTCCTCTTTACACTTTACACGTTTCATCATGAGCGCCTTATTATCCGTTGTAGTTTCCTCATGTATTACCTCCAAGCCATCTTCTAGAATGTAGAACAATTTGATGGCGATCAAAAAAAATTTCATGGCTCTTGCTACCAAGTAAAATTATCTCCATCAAATCGCTCCAATCGAGTAAGATGTTGATTCATAACTTGTGGGGCATCGATGTTAGTCAAACCTTCCATAGTAGAATGTATTGTTTTAAAATCATTGGATACCTTCAGTAGTCCGAGCATGGTAATAAAGCGATTGTTATACTTCTGACTTCAGAGATCTATATAATAGATTCTTTCAAACAATAATTCAATATACTAGATACAAACAGGTTGCCGAATTATTGACTTTCAAGATTTAATAAAACTAATAACATGGTTCTTAGATTAATAGTTTGCACGACTTTGATTCGACCAAGAAGACTCTAAAAATGGAAGACGATGACGCAATTCAATGGAGAAAAGAAGTGTTAAAGGAGTAGAATTTTCTGGTATCAAAAATGATTTTGGACTTGTCTATTTATAAGCAGTGAAAATGTGCCTTCAACAGTCATGTGCATTCGTTGTAAGATCCATATCCATTCATTCCAACGGCCATAACTGTTCACACTAACGACTATATTCCAACAACCACAAATGTTTATTCCAATGACCATAATATTTAGTTTTAAAAATATGTTTGCTGAATTTCCCCCCAAACCCTTTTTTTGAAAATATTCAACACGTAGAATAAGTATCTTAATCCTTCATAATTGTTATTATTTGATTTTATGTCAGTTCCCTCATTTCTAGCTACAATGTAGGATGCAATCTATTTGTTTTTTCCTTCATGTAAAGCTACTTTAAATAATAGTTGTTTTGCTTTTAGTAAAGTTATTCTTTGCGTTCTTTTTTCAGTTCTTGAGTTTGGTTGTATCTGACATTCTGGAATCAAAGCCTCCATTAATTTAAAGACGCTTTGGGTGACTTAGACAGGAGTAAAAAAATAAGCATAGAGAAGGAATTTTTGTAACCTAGCACTCTATGCTTCTACAGTTACTATGATCACTGGAGCATGTTGATAGAAAATATCTTACGATTGAAAGGACTTTGGAGTCTTACTAAGAATGATTCTAAAGAACTAAGGCACGAACCGTGTTAACTAATGTGCAACAGACACATCTGGATATTATTGGAAATTGGACAGCTCATAGTGGAGTTAAAGGGTAAATTTCAAAAAAAAAATCCTTTATTGGATATTTGTTGGGCCTATGAAATCCAAATTCATTTAGATTTTATCCAAAATTTTCATTTAAATAAAATCTTTCTTTTATTTAATTTGTAAATAAAGTTTTGTTTTGATGTTATATTTACAAATAAGAGTATCAGATACACATGTGTATGTGGTAGTTATTGAATGAAATTAAGTTAAGAAGGAAACCTTTTGTTTCCTTCTCTAATATTTGTGCAATTAATTAAGGAAATAAACAATATTAATTATGGAGAGAGAAAGAAAGTAACTTTTCATTTCTCTCTCTCACTGATTGGATTGATAATTCATTAACATAAAAATGTTAACATTCAATTAAATTTTTTTATTAGGAATGCATAAAAATACATTCAGATATATGACAACATAAATGAACTAATATAAACATGTGTATAAATATGTATATGTACGTCTAGATATTGGGATTTATATCTATTGTGTGTGTCTACACACACAAGCATTTACATATATATGTTACATTCTTGCATACATATCGAAAATATAAACATCTAAGTATGTGTGTGTCTATACATACATACATATATATATATATATATATATATATATATATATCCGTGTGTGTGTATGTGTGTGTGTGTTTGGGTACACTACAATATATAAGGTTTGTATACACATATTGACAGTACCACATATATATAGTTTATATACACACATACACACACACACATACATATATGTAACCTTTTTTGCCACTTATATTTTACATTTACATATGTAAAAGGTATGAAAATAATACACGTAAGGAGAATTAATGTAAATGTAAATTAGAAGAGTGAAGATGGAAAAGCAATTTATGTTGCAAAAAATCTAACCAAATCTAAGTGAAAAGGAGAAATAATCAAGTATAATTTTGCATTACTCTTTTTTCAATCATCAATTAGATAATTAATTTAATATCATACGAGATTTCAAACCTAATTTACTTATTTATCCTAGTGATATAATTAGATCTCAAACATAAGTTTAATTATACTATACTATTAAAATTGAGTTCCTTCATGAGCTCTTTCATTGCTTCATATTTATTCACTTCCCATTCCTTTGTTTTTATATAAAAAATGGATTCTTTTTTATTTTATCTGTTTATTATATAAAAAGAGAATATTGAATTCTTTATATTCTCATCTCTCATTTACCCTCACTCAAAACACTTTTTTCTCATCAATTTATGAGAAAAAATTCATTTATCTCCACAAAATTAATGTACTCATTTAAAGTTGAATTTTTTCCATCATGAGATAATCATTTATCTAATACGTAATATTTCGTCGTTTAAGTTTCACATCTACCCACTTCTGTTAATCTTTATTCTTAAATAATCCAAGTGATGGTTCTCTTCCTCTTTTTCACGCGTTCAACGTAAGAAAAAAACATATTATTTCTTTTTATTTCACGTCTTCGCTTTCTTTTTCCTCCTCTAACAACTTTTTCTTCCACATCTCCAATTTCTAAAATATAGAATTCAGTTCTTTTCTTCACCTGTGTATTCTCCTGAATTATTTTTGAACCTATTTAAGTTTTACAAGAATTAATTTTCTGCTTGATGCATTTACATTCCACATTTTAATGGAAAATTATTTAAAAGCCTCTAATAACCTAGCTTAGTGCATCGATGAACTCCGACTAAAGAGTCCTTTACTCTATTACTTATTTTTCTCTTAATCTGATTTTAAATTTGTTGTTTTTGTAGTAAACTTCTAACATCAGTCTCTGATTCAAATCTTGTGTCTATATTCTATACCTCTTATATTTTTTCGAGCAGAATGCTTATAAATTTAGTTTTCTTCATTTGTTTTGCAGGAGTTTAGTGGATTTATGCATAAGCATCTTAGAATTTTCAGTTATTTTTTTAAAAATGTTATAGGTAAGTCGAACTATTTTTTAGTCCTCAATTTTTCAGTTCATTTTTATTTTTTTGTTGAAGATTATGAATCGTGTCGCTTTCACTTATTCTATAGCATATATAGATAAAAAACCATAAGTTTTGTATAATTGGATATGGAAAAGTTGGTTTTTTTCATTCTTAAATATAAGTATATGAGAAAAATCAAGTCGAGGACCTCTAGCTCAGGTGGCAAGAGGCATGATGCTTTAGGCTATGGTTCTAAAGGTCATGGGTTCGAGCCCTTAAACGTCAAAATGAGTAATCGGCTTAGATAAAGACTTCTCTTATTCTCAAAAAAAAGTTGAGAAAAAAATTATATCTAAAGTAAAGAAATAAAAAATTAATTTGTAATAAAAGAGTGAAGGGAAAAATGTAAATGCACAAGAAACATTTTTGTTCTATATTCTATAGGTTACTATTGTGAAAAGTTTAAATTTAAATACATATATTGCAAACTAATTTTTTTCAATTCTTTTTGTTGTCTTAGTCACCTCAACTTATATTTATAAATTTGGGTATTATCCTTCTCAACCAATCCACACTTTACATATTTTTCTATTATGTTGTTTAATATACTATGAAATATTCATAAAATACCCACAATCATAGTTTCCACCAAATTCTTTGTGATTCTATGAAGCAGTGAGGTAACTATTAGCGATTTTTATGAATTTTTTAATGTTATAATCTTATGAATTTTTGTGCACATGGAAATATTTATTGATAATTATGTATTGAGATATAAATATTTATAATGATTACAAGCCAACTGTTTTTGAATAGGTTGTATAATATGGAATATTATTTTCAGTAAATATTAAAATGAATTGTTTACTTTTGATTTTGATCCATTCGAATTCAAAGTAACAAAAAATTAGCTATATATTAATTCTATTTAATTGCAATTAAATTAATGAGAAAAATAGTTACATAGTAGTTATCCTTAATACTAATTAGTCAGTTAATTCCTTCAAATTATTTCCATAAGTAAACCGTGAATTTAATATGTTTTATGTGTATTCACAAATAGGTTCTTTATAATTGGACGTTTAAGTGGTAGTACATAGTTGCATCATAAGTATCGAGTAGTATATAACATACTACAAATCAACATATGTCCAGTGGTTCGAATCACATGCTACGCAGGATTTGAGCATGTGACATTATAGGCTATAGCCAGAGGGTCTAACCATTGGGAAAATGGTGCTGGACATTTTAGGACGAAACATTATTTTGCTTTGAATTATGTTAATTTTTGTACAATTTCAGTTATAATATCTGCATTTATACTTGAAGTAAAAGGAAAAAATTATTGGTTATTCTAAAAATTAGACTTCATATGGTTTATGTTGTACTTATATTTCTCATGTTATGATAGGCTATAAGTGTTAAAAGAACATGAAAATTTCTGCTACGGTAATATCTCTTTATAGATAATTATTGTTAAAGATTACGAATTTGGTTTCTTTCACTTATTCAATTGAAAAGTATTATGTTTATTAACATTTAGATACCAAAAAACTTAAAGTTGTTCTATATAATTAAATCGAGGTAAAATTAGTTTTTCCATTCTCAAAATAAATATATAAGAAAAATCAAATAGGGAGGAAAAATTTATACCTAAAGTAAAAGTAAATATAAAATTAATTTGTAATAATATATTCAAGGGAAAAAATATAGATGTAGAAAAAAATAATTTTGTTTTACCTTCGGTAGGCAACATTTAAATTTAGTGAAATTTTTAGTTTTAAATACGTATACTGCAAATTCAATATTTTAAATTCATATTGTAATCTTAGTCACTTAGATTTATATTTTGTGACTTTAGGTATTATCGTTCTTAACCAATCTACACTTTATATATTTTTCTATCGCGTTGTTTAATATATTATGAAATATTCATAAAAAACTCACATTCATGATTTCCACCAAAATCTTGGTGTCATTATGAAACAATGAGGTAATTATCGATCATTTTTTATGTAATATTGTTTATGTTGCAATAATTTTTATGCAGATGGAAATGGTCGAGGATAACTATACATTGGAGATGAAGTAGTTATAGCGATTATACATAAACTATTTTTAAATAGGTATAATAATATCGAATTTAAAAAAAATTAGTTACTTTTAATTTTTATTTTCTTGAATTTAAAATAACTAAAGAATCAATTACAATTAATTTTTTTTATTGCAATTGAATTAATAGAAAAATAATTACATACTTATTCTCTTTAATGCCAATCAATTATATAATTAAAATACAATGAATTAATTCCTTCTAATAATTTCTATAAGTAATTCCTTAAAATTAATATATTATAAATATATATATATATCCTCCATAAGTAGCTTTTTTTGAAATCGCGTACTAAGATGTTAGTAATTTCTATACATTTGAGGTGAAGTTATTTATAATGATTATAATTGAACTATTTTTAAATGGGTAGGATAATATCAAATATTATTACCATGCAATTTCAAAACAAATATATTCTATGACTAGCGGTTTAAATCATGAACTACGTAGGATTTGAATATGTAGCCTTATGGACAAAAATAAAAGTGCATATCCACTATGACAATGGTGTTGGACATTTTATAATGATACATTATTCCAATTGAATAATGTTAATTTTTGTACTGTTCCAATTATACTTTTTGCATATATATATATATATATATATATATTTGAATTAAAGGCAAGATTATTTAGCTGTTTCAAAAATTAGATCGACGAGGTTTGTGTTCAACATATATTTCTCATATTACGTTGTGATGTGTGTATTAAAGAACATGACATTTTATGCTACAACAATATTTTTCTTATTCAATTTGTATTGAGTAATGTCAAAGTTATGATCAACTCTTTATTTTGCATGTTTCTTCTTACAACATTCTTATACCCATCTACAACACTCATGCACAATCAAAATTTTACTACAATATTAGTTTTTTATTTCTTTTTAGTTCCACGTGTCTAAATTTACCTTTATTAAATCATATTGTGTTGTTCTTATTCATGTTATTTGCAAATTTTCTAACAAACTAGGAGTGCGTTCAACCGTTGGATTCACTATAGGTGGCAGATACATAGTTCGCAAGTCAATTTCTTTTGGAAGCTAAAATTCTATAAAATGATTCATTAACTTTAATTATATAGTAGATGTAAAAGTTAGTAGATCAAGTGGAGAAACTATTAGTTCTCATTTATTCTTTCGACCAAAAAACGATGTAAGATTCAGTTTTATTTTTCGCTTTTAGTTTTAACCTAAATGCTTGGCTCTAAAAAATAGATTATTTTAATAAATGCACTAAGGTATATGCATTATGTTGGTTAATTTTAAAATTTAATAACACGTTTGTTATTTAGTTTAGTTGTTAATATTTTAAATGAGCATGTAATATTTTCTGTTCTTTAGAATTTAGATATTTTATTATAATTGAATGAAAATGGCCATTAGTGATGAATTCATTAATTGAGCATCAAAGAGAACTAATTTAATCATTGATATTTTAATTGGTTCTCATATTAATAGTTTGAATCTAAAAAAGAGAAATAAGTTTGAAAATAAAAAATAATAATTCTCCATTTGGTTTAAATTTGAATATATAAAATAGAACATATATTTATCATAGTTACTTCAACTTTACGTTTCATGTATCAATAAAGATGTATTTATATATTTCGTATACAATTTTATATTTATTTGTAACAATAAATATTTCCATTTTTATATTTATTTCTATGTAAAAAAATTCTATTCGATCTAATCGTCTATAAATTGAAATGAGTTTTATATAATTTATTTCCTTATTTTTATTATAATGGTGTAGATTGAGTTTATTACAACATCTATAAACTTTAAATGTATATTTGCTTCAAAAGTGAAAAAGTCAACCAAGCATAAATTATTTGTGCTTCGATTTTAAATATAAATATACCTTTTTAATGTTTTAATTTTCAAAAATTGTTACTTTCAACTCTAGTCAATTTCTTAAACTATAGAAAACTAAAATTATTAATAATATATATATATATATATAATTATTATATAATCTATGTAATTTTCTTAATTTAAAACTTTACCTTTTTTTGGGTTTAGTTGATTATTGATATTATCAGCGATTTTAGTCTAAGCTTCAAATCTGATGTATATTTTCATATTTTTTCATCATTAAATATATCTAAATTCCCAAACTAATGGAAAATAATTCATTTAGCATGCATTAAAGAAAGCCGACTCAAAAATTAATGTGTAGTAAATTCTCTAACTTAATTTGGAACCAAATGTATCATAAATTTGTAATGCAAATTATTTTAAATTAGTTTGGATTAATAAATATCTTTATCATACTTTACTTTTACTCTTAACTTCATACGAAACTAAATATGAACTTAATCCATTTGTTATCTATTTATATAATTATATATTGGAATAATGTGGGAACGTGATATTTTTTAACACTTTAATGATCAACATTTTTATTAACTGTTTGCAAATTAAAAAAAAGTTCATGCCATGATACTTCTTTTTTTAAATGCACGAATGTCAAAATGATGATATTTTGTACTAAAACTACTTTTAAACTATCAATAATCAAGCTTATTATAAAATTTTAATTTTTATAAATTTATTAGATAATATGTGTTAACTAGGTTTTTTTTAAGTAAACGGAAATCAATATGAGTTAGAATGTCAAGAAAGACGAAGACGAAACAGCCTGAAATCCTGGAAGCATACTTAGATAAGGGATATAAACATTTCAAAGAAAACTCAACCAAAATGGAGCCAACTATAGAAGTCGATCCCGGCCTCTTATGTCGATGGTGATTTCTCCTGGCTCTCTATTTTCGCTCAGACTTTGTAAAAGTCATTTTGTACCTCTTCTATGCTTGCTTAAGAGATTTCCAAGGCTTTCAAACAGCAAATCACAAGAGTTGAGAGTTGGTAGCTAAAATAACAGAACAAATTAGGTGACGAAGGAACTATCACCAATATCAACCTACTACCCAGTGAAACAACATGTGACACCTAAAAATAGAGTAGGAAGGGGAACACAAAAGCGCTCAAGGTAATTGGAATTAACTACACCTGTCGGCACTTAAATGTCGACATGTCATGTCGACCCGGTAGCACGTGCAACTTTTCCTACACCTTTGGGCCTTCATTTAGACTCTATGCTAACTCTCCTTCTGGCCTAATATGACTACTACTCTTATAAATACAAACCATAGAGCAACCAAAACAGGATTAGGTTTCGATCATCACTACGCGGAAGCTCTATCTCTTCATCATCTACTTCCTCTACGCAGTAGTCACCAAGACAGCTACTTTAGGAAATTCTAGGACTTAGAATCAGTCTAACCCCTATACTTGTGACTTATTCTCTCCCAAACCCCTTTGTAATCTCAATCAAATCTATAAGAAACAAAGCTATAAAGTGGACATAAGCGAAAGATTGCCAAACCACTATAAAATCTTATGTCTCTCTTTCTTATTGTTGTTTATTTCCTGTACTATTGCTATTATTTGCTAGATCCAGGTCTCATAGGTTCCCTGCAACCTATTCTTTAGTGTTGATCCACTTTGGACATTAAAATTTTGGAGCTTTCATTGAGAGAATCTGAATCTTGGCTTAGATCTAGCTTGCTAGTTTGGATTGGAAGAGATGCAATGGTTAGATTTAGGGAATTTTCTTTAAAGATTTATAAGCTTGTTGTTGGAGATCAATGACACATAGAAAACAGAAATCTACTTTTTGTTAGGTCCATGGGAGCAACAGTTGGTGGGATTGAGGCAAACCCTCAACAAATTGAAGTGAACAATGCTAACAATCATCAAACAGAGGTTAATACTGGAAATCTAGCACCAGGTTCCTCCACTCAATGGGATGTAGTGACTAAATGGGATTTTAACCAGATCGTTAACGAACTTAACCAAAAATGGCCGGTAGCCAAAAGTCTATCATGGATAAGATCGATGCTTTGCTAGCACTACATCCATCAGGTGATCCGAAAGTTAGACAAGAAGCTGGGGGTGCTATGGAGTAAGAGAATTCCTTTGTTTTTGGCTTGAACAGTAGGAACTATAAACAAAAGCGAAATGAGGTAGTTAAAGGAGCTGCATGAATCATAATAGAAGGAAACGGAAATGCTTCTCCCACTGGAAAATAGCCTATTGCAAACCTAAATCTTGGGGTGAACACTCGTCAAGTGAACAACACAATGCTTTTTTCCGACTATGAAGACGATTTGCGATGATGGTGATGGATTAGAACCAAACGTTGATGTAAATAAGAAAAATGCCGAAAATGAAGTTCTGTAACGATCTTGATTTTTAATTAAATTTAAATTGATAATTAAAATAAATTTTTGAATAAAAATTGGGATTAATTTGAATTTTTCAATTTAAATAGGATATTTATTTATTTGGACCTTGATTTTTAAAAATTTAATTGGGGTCTTGAATTTTTATATTTAAAATCTTATAAATAAAAAATAACATCCTAAAATTTGTCAATATAAATTAATAATATATTTTAAACCTTTGAAATTTAATTTGAGAATATAATTGGAAAAAAAATCTCAAACACTTATCTGTTCTTTGTTCTCTGTCAAAATTTTCAGGTGAAATCTATCTATAAACTTGAATCTGGATTGTGCTTTGTTCTATGATGATGATGCTTTGCATGATTATGTATAAAAGAGTAGTATCTATGTTTATATGGTTGTGTTCAGAGGTGGTTAGAGTAAGTTTGTTCATCATGTTCTTGTTACAAGATTTGCAAATGTAAACCAAAAATTCATCTTCCTCTTCCTCTGATTTCATACAGAGTTTGGTCTCCAAACATTAAATGTTTGTTTAGGCCTAAAGTTAATATTAAAAATTGATTCAAGTAGAAATATTCGGTAAACATCCAAGAATTGTAAAATAACAGTTAAAGTTTTTCAAAACATAAAAATCAACGATTATAATTTTGAGTTTGGGCTTTATAATTTGATTTGTATGTGTAAATGAGGAATTTTGGAATGAAGATTATGATTTATAAGTTTGGGAATGTTGGGAAAATCTTAGTTGAACAGAGATTGCTTTTACGTAAATTGCCGTCGATCGGCGTAATTATGGCCGACGAAATCAAGCTTGGAGGAGGATCGTACATAGTTGGTCACCAGAAAAATAACAGTCGCATTTATAAATGATCAGGGAGGTGGTACGGCATGATTCTAGGGTTTAAGAACCCAGTTTAATCGATCTGTTCATCGCGCTCATGTTGCAATAAGTTTGATAAGATAATTAATTCGATCAGGGTGGCGCTATTTAAACGATCACGGAGGTAGAAATATCGCGATTCACTCCGATCGATCGGATTGCTCGTGTTGCAATGAGTCGAACGACGAAATCTGTGAATATCAAAGTCCGAAAAGGGATTGATCGGAGTGCATCATGACTGGGGGAAAATAGAGTGTCGAGGGAGGCGCAGCTCTGGTGAGGTCAGCAAGGGGAGCCGGTGGTCCAAGGCGATGGTGAGGGGGTTATTTCGATTGGAGTGCTTCCATTCTTTTTGGTCGTGATAACTCAATTTGATTTCCTGATGAGTTCACCGGAACTGGGGGTTTGGGGGAGATGGCGTGATGATTATCGACTTGTAGGTGGCTTCGGCATAGATCGAAGATGGCTAGAACGTCGTGCATCGTGCACGCGTAGGTGTGCATATATGGATGTTGAGTTGTTGGGGAAAGATGAAGAAGAATACTCGGAGTCGAACTCGAAAAAGCATAATGTTGACTCGAAGCAGTTGAACGTTGCAAAGGTCTCGAAGGCGTGCTCGGGAATGTTTGGTCTAAGCTCGAGTTTTCTTTCGAGTCTTTTCACTAGGTGATGGGTCTTGATTTTCTTCAGTTGGGCTTCGGGCTGTTCCTCGTGATAATTAGAAATTGGATCCAGGCTTGTATTTTTGGGTTTCAAAGAACTTTATAGCCTAAGTTCCAAGATTTTAAAGATTTAAATTGAAAGGTGAGAATATTTTCAAGATTGTTTTGGTATTTAATAATCACATATTTGTTAATTTAGTAAGTAAATTTAACAAGTGTTTTCAAGAAAATATACTCCTGAGCAAATATGTTAAATTTACTTAATAAATTAACAAATATGTGATTATTAAATACCAAAACAATCTTGAAAATATTCTCAGCTTTCAATTTAAATCTTTAAAATCTTGGAACTTAGGTTATAAAGTTCTTTGAAACCCAAAAATACAAGCCTGGACCCAATTTCTAATTATCACGAGGAACAGCCCGAAGCCCAACTGAAGAAAATCAAGACCCATCACCTAGTGAAAAGACTTGACAGAAAACTCGAGCTTGGACCAAACATTCCCGAGAACGCCTTCGATTCTTCGCGCTCGAACTCGAGAAAGATGCTTCTTCCTTAAATCAATGTTATTCCCTGATACACCGGCCTTACACGTGCACGTGCACCGGAGATCGACGCCGCTCCGGTCATCACTGAGGATACCCACGAGTCGACGATCACTTCCCCGACCCCTTTGACCTCCCAGTTCGTCGAAACTAACAGCGAATTAGAATCGAGCTAAAGCAACCCATATTCTGGAATGAACTCTGGTCACAAAAACGACCTGCTGACGCCACTTCCGGTCCTCATCCTCCTCGCCATTATCCCTAAAGACGCGCAAGCCTTCCACGCACATCCTCCCCCAGGTTCGATCAACCCAATCTCCTCGACGACGCCGCACGATTCAAATCTTTCGACATCGTTTCGAACTAGGCTAAAACCATAAATCGACATTGCCTGATCTCCACGGTGAACTAAAATTCGAACGAACATTTTTCTGATAATCACCCATACACTAGCCTTCTCCACCATCGATCGCAACCTCCCACTCGTCGTCGTTGGATGGGATTTGACGAAAATGCTAGTTTTAGTAAATTCAAGATAACTCGCCAAATCCTTACTTAAAAATCTTGAAATAATGATCAATAGTCATTGATTTGTGATTCGAGTCTAATTGTGTGACCAAAAATGAAAATTTAAATACTTGAATTTTCTGATTATTTGAATCATTACTGTCTTTGATCAATTTTGAAATGATCATTCAACACAAACACTCGTAATTATTTTTAAACTACATATTACTCCATCACTATCCTTTTTTGTTTAGAAAACATCTCATAAAAATGTTAATTTGGGGAGGTGTAGATTAAATTATGTTGTTCTTAGGTTGAGAATGAAATAAACAGAGATGCCTGTATGCATAAAAACTTAAAAATATAAACACCCAGACTCATTCACATGCAAAAAACTTTTCACTGGCAAATCAATTCCCAGATTCACAAGCAACAACCAGATAAACAGAAAGATTTAGTTTTAGGGGTTTGCTCACCTTGAAGTTACAGCAGAGACAAAGAGCAGAGTTCAGAATGAAGGCAGAGAAGAATTTTGAGCCTGTACATTTTTTTCTTTAATTTTTTGTTTAGCCTGCCCTGAAGCTTTGAATCTGGACTTGTAATTAAAAATCTTTGCTTATTCACTCTTGTATTTGTTCACTTGATTCATCAATAACAACAAATTTTAAATCTACTTACATTTTGCATTTCTTATGCACAGAGATATATGGTCTGTAGTTGCAACCAGAGCTTGATTTTTATTTTCTTTGAACTGGATTTTTTTTTCCTGCAACTGATTAAATTTATTGATTAGATTGTTATTTTACTACTGATTTACAACTCAAATTCAGCTTTTTTATAAAAAAAAAAAAAAAGAAATTTCACTTACCTTAGATTGTTTTCCAGAAATTTTGCACTGTCAAAACTGCAGCTCTGTTTCCCCTTTTTTTTATCAATCTGCATTTTTGAATTTGTGTTAATGCTGCCATAAATTCATTAAACTATAAGATAGAAAAATTCGCCTGAGAGTAACCTAAAGCTTGATGTTGAAGAAGATTTCTCAGATTTTTTTTTCCAACTTTGTTTTAGCTTTTGAAAACAGAAAACAAATTTGCCTTGAACTTAATTCTTCCGGCAACTTAGATTGATACTATTGCTTAGATCCTTGCTTTGTTTTGAACTTGCATGCTTTGGTTTGGTTGCTTTCTTTGATTTGTAACTTTGGTTTCAGGTTGAAAATGGTTTTGATTTACTTTTTTTTTTGAAATGAATTGAGCAGGGGTTGTCTATGAGCTGGTAAATGAAGTGGCCAGATTTTTTTCCTTTCCATTGGGTGTTGGAGTTGGTGATACCCAAATCTCTTTTTTACTGTTTTTTCCAGATTTGCTGAAATAATATATGATTGCATATGGGGAAGTGAAGAGTTTTTTTTGTAATTTTTTATTTAATTATTTTATTTAATTAATTGCATTGAAGGCTATTTGTAAGAAATCATCATGATATTCCCATGTAATTGTTTACTTCTTTACTCTACCTCCTTATGTATGTTTATCACTTGAAGTTTTCAAAGACAAAAGAATTTTTATTTCTAAAATAATTTTTTTTATCATATTTACTTTATAAATGAATGTACCTTTTATTTCATTAGCATATATATATATATATATATATATATATATACACAATATAAAAATTGCTTTAACCAAAAATTTACACTATATAAATTACACCTTAATAATTTTAAATGCCACTTATTTTAAAACATTTATTTTAAATTTAATTTCAAATTCCAATTCACTTGAATAAAAATTCATTTATATCTATTACTTCTACTTATACCAATTTAAAGAAAGAAATGATTTTAAAAACTAATTTTATTAATAAGTGGATTTTTTTCTTTTCAAAAGAAGGTATGTATTATATATATATATATGTATAATTTGAATTCAAATGATTTTTTCTTTTAAAATATTTATTATTTCAAGATTTTCAGACCTAAAAGAAATTGGAATTTATTTATATATAGTTATCACTTATTTTATTTGTTTGAGTTTTCTCAATTTTTTTTCAACTTAAATTTCAAACGTTTAAAATATATTACTAATTTATATTGACAAATCTTAGGATGTTATTTTTTATTTATAAGATTTTAAATATACAAATTCAAGACCCCAATTAAGTTTTTAAAAATGAAGGTCCAAATAAATAAATATCCTATTTAAATTGAAAAATTCAAATTAATCTCAATTTTATTCAAAAATTTATTTTAATTATCAATTTAAATTTAATTAAAAATTGGGATCGTTATAGAATCTGTAATTATCTACTCTTAATTGCTTAATTGCTTTCACTAAGTAATTATTATTTTTCTTTAATCATTCATTAATTACTTGATTAATTAACTTGAATTATTAGTTAATTTTTTTAATTACTTTAATTACCTTCATTAAGTAATTTACCTTTAAGTTAATTACCATTTAATTAATCCTTAATTAATCATCATAAGTGATTATCCTAAATCACTTTTATTAATTAATAAATAGCCTTGAGTAATTATCGTTTAATCCCTTGATTACTTAATCTTTAATCATTAATTAATTACTTTTAATTAAGTAATTATCTTTAATCGTTTAACCATTAATTACTTAAGATCTTTAAAAGATAAACATTTTATCTTTAAAATTTAAATCATATACTTTTAAGTTTTAAAAAAAACATTTACTTTAACAAAATTTGGTTAAACCAGTTATAACTTCTTAAATCAACTCCTTTAAAACATTATCACTAAATCTAATTGAAGTTTAAAACTTGCTTTTCTAAAACTATTTAGAACAGTCTGGCTTCGGGTCCAACTCGATTCCTACTCTAATCATGACCCGAGTAAAACTACTTTTCATTTCAAAACTAAGTTTTGGTTAAAGTTTAAAACCTGGAAAACATACTAACCACTCGCGTACTATTTCGAAGATGAACCCAAGCCAAACCTTCAATTATTGTAATTTTAAATTTCATAACATCGGAGTGAATCATGATATTTCTACCTCCCTGAATCACAAAAGGTAAAAATATCCAAAACCCACGGGTCCCAGGATCGAAACCTCGCTCTGATACCAAATGAAACGCCCCTGACTCGGCTTTCGAAAATCGGCACCGAATATGACACTCGTATTCAAATGTCGTAAATCCAAACATCGAATCTGGTTCGTCGAAGCTTATAACACATTAAGTACAACACAGCGGAAAAAATGAATAGTAAATATACAACATTGATACAATATCTGATACAATATGATACAACAGATGATACAATGAATATACATCAGAGATATGGTACAAGACAATAGCAGCGGAAAAGAAAAGAGAACACCAGCAGCAGAACAAAATCTCCAATATGGTCTTCAAGAAAGAACTCCAGCACCGGTAGATCTCCATCTCTAAGGCATCAATCCAGAAATAGCTCAAACTCCCAATAACGATGCACAAAGATAAGCAAGTGTAGTCCTGAACCAATGACTGACCTTGCTTATCTAGGTGAAACGTGATGGGGGGTTCTTGCTTTTTGTTAGGTGGCAAGCAGGAGACTCTTACTCCCACACGTCCTCTTTAAGGGGTTGGTTAGCCGGTTAGGAGTGACAGTCGAAAGGCTGGCCGTAAAAGCAAGCCTGGGGTACCAGTGAAAGCCACAGCGGGGCTGGGATGGTTGAAAAGCCTACCAGTCGAGATTGGCCGCTGTCAGACGGTCGAAGACCCGAGACTGTTTCAAGTTCAGACATCCTCAGTAAGACCAACCGTGTGCCAATGTAACCCTGTAGGAGTGGTACTCTCGAAGAATGGAGAACCTAGGCTTTAGTTGGCAAACCAAGAGCGGTTGTGTGTTAAACACTCGGCATAGTCCCTGACGGTTGATCTGTAGGCCACCATGCTAGTGAGGAGTACATTATCGATATGGTCAAACGATTGTTGGAGGAGAGTGGGGGCAGATAGAATGAAGACTGAGGTTTTGCACAAAGCCGAACTATATTCACTGAAAACGTTCTAAGAGAAGAATACCCTAAGAAGTTCACTACGCTGATTATTCCATCGCATAATTGAACGTAAGGACCCTACATAGCACTTGTACAAATATGAGTGGAATATGGATGGAGCTGAGGCGACGGATGTTGACCGCTGCAGATGTTTCTCTATCTTCTTAGAAGGAGTTACTTCTATGTGGTTCATTAGACTTGCATCAAGGTATATTTCCACTTTCAAAGAATTAGCAAATTAGTTCTTAGAGCAGTCTAGACTCCATACTGCATGAGCAAAAGACGTGATATTTTTATCTGGCTTCTTCCACGGACCCAAAAAATCAATGAAATCTTTCATGACTCGGGCAACATTGCAATTACTGAGATAAGCAATCCAAAGGACGAAATGATTTTCTGGCCTAGGTATGAGCCGCTCACCCAAATATACATTTCAATAGATGAATTAAAATGAAACAACAGGCTACCATGGAGGAATTTCCCCAAAAAGTAAATTGGTTTCTAAGATCAAAAGAGGCAAGTATAGTCAAAGGCAAAACTAATGGCATGCAACCAAAAAAAATGGTTTAGAGCAATGTCATGGTCAAGCATGATGGAAGTAGTTCTGGAGCTACGATGGGAAACACAAGAAATAATTCAAATCAAAAGAAGAGGAATCAAAACTCTAGTAGGTGCAACGGGAATGGGAAATGTTTAAGGAATCTCATACTTGAGGATTATACATCATTGAACAATAGCTTGAAAATATCTACCTTGCCACTCAAGGAACTGAAAGGTACAACAAACTAGCCAAGAAGGAAGCGTATGAACGACAAAATAAAT
Source organism: Allium cepa (assembly GCA_030765085.1). Lineage (NCBI taxonomy): Eukaryota > Viridiplantae > Streptophyta > Magnoliopsida > Asparagales > Amaryllidaceae > Allium > Allium cepa. The sequence continues at coordinate 505,027,912 of CM060941.1, read as the reverse complement.
CGAGGAATTTTGTCACTTTCATGAGACTTACAAGCATAACATAAATGAATGTCAACATCTGAAGGAATTAATTAAGGAACTGATAAGGTACAACAAGTTTCAATAGTACGTGAAGAAATCATAGAATTCCAACGGACCTGCTAGACCCTAAGTTCTGAGCAATCAAGGATATCAATTCGAACTAGCGGAGAAGGGCCACATCGGACTGATCGAATACTCGTCATAAGTACCATCATTGGAGGACCTCACCAACACAGAAGAGTTGGGCGAGCTAGAGTGATATGTCGGCTCTTTGAAGCATGCTCCTAAAGAAACTTTTTATGCCATTGAAGATGAAGTCTCGATCAAGCAAAAAAAGTTGACAACTGATGACAACCTATTTCAAAACCGGGATACTAAAGGTATAGAGGCCCCAACTCTCGACCCAATGGCTGCAACGGTTGGAATCAGGCTGACATTTATGCGTAGAATGTTGGTTGACAGTGAAAGTTCGGATAACATCCTTTTTTGACAAATGTTCGATCAGATGAAGATCATCATGAAGTATATGACCGCTTGTAGGATGAAGATTCAGGGATTTACAGGTGAACCAAAACAGCCAATCAGGATTATTGACTTGCTTGTAGAACATGGAGAACGAGAATGAAGGGTGGTTCTTATTCAGACCTTCATGATAATTGATGAATTCCTAGCTTACAATGATTTCTTGGGATGACCGGCCCTTGCTAATTTTAGAATAGCTTTGGCTCCATGGTGCCTTACAATGAAGTTCCTAATGGAAGTGGGGTTGGACTACTAAGAGGAGAGCAAAGTGCAGCAAGAGAATGCTACGTTGCCTAATTGTATGAGGCCAAATGACGTGAGAAGAGGAAGAATGTGGGGAAGACTCTCCACATTTCTGACGCGCAAGCATAGAAATTACAGAATGATCCCTAACACGGGGTCCATAGTTTCTTTGACAAGACTATAGACCTTAGGAAGAAGAGTGCAGGGGACAAACAGGCAGCACTGACAGAGTTTATGGTTGTTATCCCTGTAGACATGGATGACCCAATTCGGGTCTTGAAGATAAGTTCTCAGCTTGGAGTCAATATGTATTTGCAACCAAATTGGCCACAAACACCAAAGAAAAAATTTAAGCAGTGAAATAAATGAAGAAATTAAATGAAAACAGAGCGGAATCGCAAATTATCTAAAAAAACACAGCAGAAAGAAAAAACAACAAGATTTATAGTGGTTTGACATTGATTGCCTACATCCACTTTGAATATTCTCTTTATTGCTTCTTAATTCACTTAATTACAATTAAAAATAGCAAGAAATAGTAAGAGATCAAAAAGGATGGAGGTAGTTAGTTACAATAATGGCGGAGTTTCACTGACAGTGCAAGAGTCCCTAGAATGGCCCTGTGTGCCTGTACTTATAGGAGAAGGCGGCCTCCAATCTGACTGAAACTTCGACAATAGGGCCTCCTCCACCATATAGGCCCACTATAGGGAGGGCTAGGCCCAACTCTCAATTGATAGGGATCAGTAATGATCCCTCCATGTGTCGAGTTCGGGCTAGCGATCCCTACGGTGGCTCCCTTATGGTCTATAATGACGGTGCTTCAAATATCATAGCGCTTGGACTTGTGGAGCTTTAGTTCTTGTAGTGCTTTGGTTCGAATCCAAATCTGATCAAGAGAGCACCAATCCCTCCTCCTGTCTCGATACTCTTCTCCACTTCTTTTCTGTTGATTCGGCTTGTTTTGAACATAATTGAACCTTATCAGAACTCTCATCGAACTGCTTTATTGCGATGTTGCTTTGTACCGCTTCACCGTTCGGCCCCGTAGCATTGCTCTTTCTAGACAACCTGGCCTCTTCCTTCCTCATAAACTAGGCCGCCTTGAGTAGAAACATTCCAGCATGGCCGCCGGTTTTCCAACTAGCCAGCTGCCGAACTCGGATTCTAGGTCAACCCCTTTGTCATAGCTATAAGTATTGTGTGGTCATTAGGGTTACTAACTTTAGTGGCAGCAACCTGAAATCTCTACAACTAGTCATTCAGTGATTCCTCGAGAGGTTGGATTGCACTGGACAACGACATCACATCTTTGGGGCAAGTAGCATGAATCGAAAACTGCTCCACAAATCTTGTTGCCAGTTCGTCAAATCTTGAGATTGATCGTGGGGTTAATCTTGTGAACCATATCGTGGCGATCCCATAAAGAGTTATGGGGAAGAATCTACATTTGATGTCATCATTTTCACTTGCTGAGTCCATCAACCATTCATACCTCATGATGTGATGTCTGGGGTCAGTTTTCCCCTCATAAGCAGGCTTCGTAGGCATGTTAAACCTTCTAGGATACTCCACATGCAAAATACTATCGGTAAATGGAGTGTGGCTCCTAAAGACTCCCCAGTCATCGTTTATTAAGCCCTAGTTCTCTCTTACTAGCTGTCTGACCATTGTGGATAAATCCGGTGTCTGGATAGATGGCGCCAAGTGGTGGTCGTGCTCCACCATGCGTGAATGTTCTGGTCGGTGTCTCATTTCGCGCCTCCTTGCCCTATCATCCTCCTGATGTGCACTTTGAGCATTCACTTCATTACCATTTCGGTGAGATATTTGGTCAGCATCCAAAAAAACCCCAGCGTCTAAGTTCCCAGATCCAACTCGAGGATGACCCCCCAATTACAGTGGAGAAGCAGCCACCCAAGTTTAGGGATCGATACCGATCTTTAGTGAGGGATCAGCACCGACCCGTCTTAGCAGACCATATTGGTCTGCCAAGCGTTGCTATGATGTCCCTGCTCGTGCTGCTTCAACTCTGCAACACCTTCGCTTATGACGTTCGTCTAATGAAGTAGAGCTATCTGACGCCGAGTAAGAAGCAAAATCCCTTCTGGTGCTTTAGCACTGCTGTTGAGCAATTTGGTTCCTCAATTTGGCATTAGTCTAGATTTGCTTGTTTAGCTGCCTACGACTTTCCATTGGCACTCTCATCAAGTCATTGAATTCATCTCTAGTTATGCAATCAGCGGGGTTCTGGACTGCAGCAGGCTCCATATTCACATTACCAAGTTGGTTCTTGGACCCCCCTTGTTGGACATTGACAGTTTCATTGGCATCAACAATCTGGGAAGTAGATCTATTGCGCCTTAACATTCTGGAGTTCTTTTCTTAGATCTTGATAAATTTGAATAGCATCTGCAAGCTTCTGAAGATGAACCTGAATCTCCTTCGGGGGATTTCCTCGATCTTGTAGCAACAAAGGTGATCCTAACACCCTGAGTTCAACTCTCAGTGAAAGAACCAAAATGTTTGTAATCAAATTGGTCACAAACACCCAAAAAAAGATTTAAGTAGTAAAATAAATGAAGAAATTAAATGAAAATAGAGGAGAATCACAAAATATCAAAGAAAACACAGTAGAAAGCAAAAACAACAACATTTATAGTGGTTCGGCAATGATTGCCTATGTCCATTTTGAATATTCTCTTCATTGCTTCTTATTTCACTTGATTACAATTATAAACAGTAAGAAATAGCAAGAGATTAGAAAATTACGAAGGAAGTTAGTTGCAATAAGGGCGGAGTTTCACTGATAATGTAAGAGTCCTTAGAATGGCCTCATGCCTGTATTTATAGACGAAGGCAGCCTCCAATCTGATTGAAACTTTGGCAACAGGGCCTCCTTCACCATATGGGCCCACCATAGGAAGGGCTAGGCCCAACTCTCAATTGATAGGGATCAGTATTGATTCCTCCATGTGTCGAGTTAAGGCTAGCGATCACTATGATAACTCCCTTATAGTCTATAATGATGGTGCTTCAAATATCATAGTGCTTGGACTTGTGGAGCTTTAGTTCTTTAGTGCTTTGGTTCGAATCCCAATCTGGTCTAGAAAGCGTTGATCCCTCTCGGTCCTTGACGTATGCCGATCCGTCCCCCACTAGCTAGCCATGCCGATCCATACTAGATAAACCATATAATGTCGATCCATAATCCACTAGTCATACCATGCCGATCCATTCCCTTCGAAGACACTATGCCCATCCTTATCTTACGAGCCTTACTATGCCGACCCATGTCTCACGAGTATGCCATGCCGATCCCACTCTCATGAGTGCATCATGCTGATCCCTCTAGCTTTACAACTAATACAGATCCTCTATATTTCCATTCAAACTAACCATCTTGCCAAGTAACCATGCCTACCACCAATCATCTTAAGCGTATGCCAGTCAATTCTCTATCTTATCTAATTTAACCAATGACCATGTTGATCCCTTTTCCAACCAAACTAATCTCCGTAGTTCTGATATCCCGTGTTGTCTATCTATTAACCCTATTCACCCTAGGCTTGATACAACTATCCGAAGATTATATCATAGTCATGTGGTTGCTGTCTCATGAACATCCTTTTCATCAATAGTAGAGTCTAGCCTATGCGATCAGTCAAATATAGCTGGGTCATGGCACCGGGTGACAAGATGCAAAGCGAATTGATAAAATTTCTTTGTGCCAATCTGGATGTGTTTGCTTGGATGCCTTCCGTTATGTGTGGGATATCATCAAAGATATCATGTCATGCACTTAATAACGACCCAGAATTCACACCAGCAAGGCAGAAGAGATGCAGTCTAGGTCCGGAGCGATCCACTACATTGAAAAAAGAAGTGGATAAGCGGTTGGCCAATGGCTTTATCCATGACGTAATATATCCTGAATAGGTGTCAAACCATGTACTAGACAAGAAATTGAATGGAAAGTGGTGAACTTGTACTGACTACTCAGACTTGAATAAAGCTTGCCTGAAGGATAGATTTCCGCTGCCTAGAATCGACTAGCTAGTTGATAGAACCGTGGGACATGAGTTACTCTCGTTCATGGATACCTACTCAGGATACAATCAGATTATGATGCATGAGCCTGATCAAGAGAACACCAACTTCATTACCGACTTGGCACTGTACAGTTATCGCATAATGTTGTTTAGCTTAAAGATTGTTGGTGATACTTACCAAAGATTAGTGAACACGATGTTTAAGAATTAGGTTGGATGGACGATGGAGGTATATGTGGATGACATGCTTGTGAAATTGTGAGTATCTAGAAACTATTTGGACAATCTCTCGGAGATGTTTGAAATCCTTCAGAAGTATGGAATGAAATCGAACCCCTTGAAGTGCTCATTCGATGTTTCGTCAAGAAAGTTTTTAAGATTTATAGTAAACTCTAGGGGTATTGAGGCTAATCTAGAATAGAATGCTACATTATGGAATGTCAGAGGCCCATTGACAAAAATGAAGTTGCAAAGTTTGAATGGGAAGATAGCCGCATTGAGCCACTTCATATCCAAAACGACGGATAAGTGCATACCATTCTTTGATGCACTGAAGAATGGTAAGAAGAGCTATAAATGAAATCAAGACCGATAGATAGCAATTGAGGAATTACTTTGACACGTGGATACATCGCCAGTCTTATCTAAACTAGAAGATTGGGAAGATCTACTCATCTACTTAGCATGTCATTCCATGCATAAGGGCAGCACTTATGCATTAAGAGTCTAGGATTCAACACCCATATACTACATCAGCAAATGGTTCACTGGGTCTGAAGGGCTAACTAAAGTTAGAAAGAAGATTATTACTTGTTGATAGCATCAAGGAAGCTACGGCCATATTTTCAAGCTCATCCAATTAAGGTATTGACAGATCAACCCTTGAAGCAAGTAATTTACTAAACTGAGACCTCGAGACGATTTCTGAGGTGAAATATTGAGTTAAGCTAGTATGACGTGACTTATCGCCCTCGGAGAGCGTTTAATGGACAAGTGTTGGCAGACTTCATAGTCGAGTTCACAATTCGGGATGATGAGGAGGAGTACATAGTGGTTGTAACATCATAATGGAAATTGTTTGTCGATGGTGCATCAAACAAATTCTGCTCAAGGGCGGGAGTTATGCTTGAAACTCCCAAAGGATGGTCGATATATTATGCTTTAAGGTTAGAATTCCCTGCTACTAACAACGAGGCAGAGTACGAGGCGTTAATAGCGGGGCTGAAGATTGCGAAGGGGCTTAGAATTAAAGCTCCCTATATATACAGTGACTCTCAGTTAACCATCTATCAAGCAAAATCAGATTACTAGGCTAAAGGTGTGAACATCACCCCTTACCTATTGAAAGCATGGGAATTTCTCAAAGATACGGAACACTACACGACAACTCATATTCCAAGGGGAAAAAATGTGAAGGTCGATCATTTGGCTAAAATGGCCAATTCCTGAAACGCACAGTTAGTAGGATTGATTCCAATGGAAGTATTGTAGGCTGCCAACATAGATCGAATGGATGTCGATTGGATTCAGGAACATAGAAGAGGAATCATGGATAACGCCGATCAAGGACTACCTACTCAAAGGAACACTCCCAAGCGACCGGAATCAATGAAAGAAGCTCCTTCGAAAGGCACCACAATTCTAATGCAGGATGGAAAATTGGACTAGAGAGGTTCCTCCACTCCCTTAGTCAAGTGTGTGACCAAAAATGAAGCCAGGAAAATCCTCATGGAAATTCAAGATGGCGGTTGCAGTGACCACAACAGGGGGCAAACATTGGCAAAAAAGGATCTCCGCTATGGATACTTTTGGCCAACAATAAATTAAGATGCGGCAAACTATTTTAAGCGATGCGATCGATGCCGGAGATATGCAAAGATTTTGCGAACCCCATCTACAGAACTTACACAAAGTCATTCCATAGCCGTTTTCAATTTGGGGGATTAATCTAACCAGCGTGTTACCAATAGCAAAAGGAGGAGAAAAAAAGGCCATCGTTTCAATTGATTGCTTTACAAAATGGGTTGAAGTGGAACCATTTGCCACGATTACTACTAAAAAGGTAATTAACTTTGTAACTAAAAATATTATTTGCAAGTTTGGAGTACCACATAAAATCATCACGGATAATGGAACTCGGTTCGAGAGTGTTGAATTCAAAGACTTCTGCAAGCATTACCGGGTCGAGAAGAGTTTTTCCATGGTAGCAAAACCGCAGGCAAACCGGCAAGCGGAGGCAGCGAGCAAAATCATCAAATCCACCATAAAGAAGCGGTTGAAAAAGCTAAAGGAAATTAGATTAATGAGCTTTCGCTTGCACATATGGGCTTACAAGACAACACACAAATCTGCAACTAGGCACTCTCCCTTCGCTTTAGCTTATCATTCAAAAGTTATGATACCAGCAGAACTGGAAGTCTGCTCTCATCGTAAAAGGCATTTCAGCCAAAGAGAAAATGATCAACTAGTGCTCGAATCACTTGACCAGATCGACAAGAAGAGAGTGGAAGCTGAGATTAGAACTGCTGCTGACACTTCAACACCAAGGTTCAAAACCGTATCTTCAAAGAATGAGATCTCATCCTAAAACGAACTTCCCAAGTATGGGAGAATTGGCCCAAATTAGGAAGGACCCTACGTGATAAGCCACAAACTTGGAGATGGAACATTCAACGATGGTCGATGGAATTCAGATTCCCCGTTCTTAGTGACTCACTGCGGCACTACTATATTTAATACTTATAAATGTAATTTCTATTTTCGCAAATTAGCCATCCAGAGACATTGGGGGCATTGTAAATAGGAAAGACTTGCCATTCCTTCTATTAATATTATATCTCGCTTCTTGAACCGATGGAATCGCGTTCTTATATGCAAACTGCCGAGTCGACAGGGAAAATTGACTCTAACAGCTGGATCGACGGGGAAAATCGATCCACACCTTTTGGAACTGGCGTTGCTTTGGCAACGTTAGGAAGCACATCTTTCGTAAATCGAGCTTCAAAGGCAAATAATGTTAAAATATCAAATTCGTTAAAGCCTAAGAATGAGACATAGTTTAAGAAAATAGTCATCCCAAGAAAGATAAAAGGAAAGAAGCTTGTATTTTTTGTAACAAGCCTAGTCACTAAGCTTGTGGTTGTCGTTTATGAAAGAAACGACTAAAGGTGAATGTGATCGGGGACTCATTTGTGGTCATAGTGCAAGAAGAAAACTACATTGGTGGCATAGAAAATAATTAATGATTTGATGCTATAGCAACCATTAACATATGCAAAGACCATAGTCTCTACAAGAAACATGAATAATTTAGTGGAGAAGACAATGAAGTTACTAAGATAAATGTTAATCGTAGCAAAGTAAATGGAAAAGGCGCTATAGAACTCTATTTACTTTGGGAAAGCTCCTTACTTAGGCAGTTTGTTTCATGTACCTGATATATGTAAGAATCGGGTCTTTGGATACCTACTAAATAAAAGAGGACTCAAGATAGTGTATGAGTCCGATAAGTTTGTGTCACCCAAGAACGACAGGCTCATTGGATAGGGATACTCTTGTAGTGGCATGATAAAGTTGAATTTAATAAAAAATAATTTTGCTTATATTGTTTATTCTTTTGATTTATGGCATGCTAGATTAGAACATGTTAATTATGGTTCACTTAAAAGTACGAATAAGTTAGGATTAATTTTTGATTGCAATTTTGACTCTATCTCTAAATGTGAAGTTTGTATTTAAGCAAAAATACGTAGGAAACCTTTTAAATATATAGAAAAGAAAACTAACTTGCTTGAAGTAGTATATATGATGCTGATGATTCAAAGGGTCATACAAGTTATAATGGTGATAAATATTACGCCGCATTTATTGTTGACTATTCTAGATAAAACCAAAGATGAAAGTTTGATAAATTTAAAATGTAGAAGGTTAATGTGGAAATGCAATTAGGCCTTAAAATTAAAATGTTGCATTTCAATAGTGGTGGTAAATATTTTTCAAATGATTTCACATTATTTTGTAAATAACATGGTTTAAAACACCAATGCATTTCTCCCTATACACCTAAATAAAATGTCAGATATTGGTAAAAATGGTAAATGCTACGCTAATTAGTTTTATTGTACCATATACTTTATGGGATGATGCTATAATATCTGCTTATATTTTAAATCGAGTTCCTTTGAAAAAGAAGAATATTTTTACCTTGCGAATTTCGATTTAAAAGAAAACCTAATTTACTAATACTCAAAGTTTGGGATTGTTTGGCTTTTGTTAGAAAACTAGATCCTAAAAGACTAAAGTCGGAAAATAAACCATACAAGTGTGCTTTTATTGATTATTCATCTCATAGCATAACCTACATATTTATAATAATTGGCATCTTTGAAGTAATAGAATCTATGGACGTAGAACTTCTCGAAAAAATAATATCTAAAAATCAAATTGTTGAGGACCCATTCTTATAATTTAATCCAAAACATATGGAAACTAATAAACGTAAGGAAAGTAAAAGAGGGAGAACAGAAAAGGAATATGGTCCTGATTCTATTACATAAATAGTAGAAGGAAGTAAGGATGAAATCCTTACCATAGCTATATACGAAATGAATATGGATGATGACCCTAAAACTTATTCTCAAGCAATGAGTTCCAAAGATGCTATTTTCTGTAAAGAAGCTATCAATGATGAAATGAATTCAATTTTGGCAAACTAAATCTTTGATCAAACAAATTTACCTCCTAGTGCTAAACAAATGGGATGTAGATGGATATTCAAGGAAAAGTTGAATACAGATAGATCCATTGATAAGTTTAAAGCCAAGGAGTGATACATATGCTCATGTTGCTCGCATCTCTTTAATTAGTTGTTTGATCGCACTTGCATCCATTCATAAAATGGTAACTCATCAAATGGATGTGAAAACTTCTTTTCTAAATGTAAATTTAGAAGAAGAAGAAGAAGAAGAAGAAGAATATATATGAAACAACTAGAAGGTTTCATAAATCCAGGCCAAGAAAAGAAAACTAGTAAAATCTCTTTACGGTTTGAAACAAGCACACATGTAATGATATAAGAAGTTTGATAAAGCAGCATTGTCAAATGGCATCATTTTTAATCATGTTTATAAATGTATTTATAAAAAATCTGTAACACCTCAGATTTTCAGTAATATTATTTAGGATATTTAATTAGGTAAATAAATAAAATAATGTGTCAATTAAAAGATTCAGATTTGAATTATAAATTAAGGGTTCGCTGTGCCATTTAAACTATGAATTAAAAGAAGGGTTTAAAATGAAATATAGAAGAGGTAAAATAGGAAAGAGGCCATTACTATATCTATATCCCTTAGCCATGTATAATCCTACACATACATTTTCATTTGTTCAAAACATTAAAAGCTAAGGCCAACCGCCATTAACAAGAGAAAGAGAAAGAAAGAGAAAGGGGAAGCATAACCAACATTAAATTCATTCAAATCTCAAACCTTTAATCTCTAAAGCTAAGGTGAACAATGTTTACATCTCTCATTTGTTTTTTTTTTGGTTTTAAGGAGAAATCCGAAATGTTTTGCAATGTTTTGCTATGTTTTTTGAATAGTGGAATGATTATATATACTTGTTGATGATTTATGCATATTCATATTGATTTTATGATATGTTGTAAGGTAAAAACTCTATTAAATGGCATCTAAGTGCCTTGTGAATTTTTATGTAGACCAAAAATAATATTTTGAAGATGGGTTTTAATTTACAAAATTTTCTAAATTTTTGTGGATTTCATATGAATTTTCTAGTAAATAAAATGTTATTTTGGGTTATAAATTATTTACGGTCAAATAATACAAGATTTGGGTCTGAAATTTGCATATGTTTGAAAACATATTAAAAAAATTTGGAATTTTTGTAGATTTTTCCTAAGTGTTTTGATGGACATATAAAATTATTCATGGTATGAGACTTAAATGTTTTATATATTTATAAAAGAAGAAGGGGCTCTCTGTAAATAATTCATATTTGTTATTTTTGGAAATTGGCAGTACTTTTGAAAAAGTACAACAGTAACTAATCAGATTTAGACAAATAAGGCAGGTTAGGTACAAAAGACATAATTTAAAAGAACAAACAAACACGTTTCACATTGTTTCGATGCTTTCAGCACTAGGTTTCGCCACTTTACCTTCACCTCCTACACAGTCGAAACCAATGCACATGGTATTAGGGAACCGGTACGCAGTGAATTGGATGTAGGTGAAAGGTAGTGGGTTGAAACCAGGGGTTTCGAAGGGGTTGAGGCTTTACTTTATTTGTAAATATAAATGCGCCTGCTTGCATTCGACTTAGTTAGCTTTCGACCAGGTTAAATGGATTTGAAGGAAATGGTTTCGATTAGGTTGCATCTTGGTTTTTAAAACAACTGCTTTCAACTAAGTTGAAACATTTTGCTGTCGCCTTTTTACCTTTCGACCCAGAGTGTTTTGAAGGGGTTACTTGTTTTTCTAAAATTTAGTCACTTCTCTACTGCTTTGGAAGGGATGGTTTTGACGCCATCACTCCTTTACTTAGGAATGCTTTTGAAAGAGTCGGTTTTGAATGGTTTCGAAAGGCGCTTTTCCACTAATTTTAAATTGAACCCAAGCGCTTTTGAAAGGTTTATGTTTACCAAGGTTTGATACTTTCTAAAGGTTTTAAAGGATGGTTTCGAAGGGTTGTTTCCCCAATGGTTTCGAAGGAGTCAAAAGGGATGGTTTTTTTGGTTGTTTCGAAAGGATCAAAAAGAGATGTTTTCCAAAGGTTTGAAGAGAAAGGTTTTTCCTACGTTTTTAAAAGGCAATGTTTAAAGGTTTAAGAAAAGATGTCTAATATTTTTAAAGCTTTCGAAAATAAGGTTTTCCAGTGATTTCGAAAGGGTTTTGAGAAAGGTTTCGAAAGGAAGGTTTTTGCCTTTCGGTCGAGATAAAAGAAAGGGTTTTACTTGGTTTAGAAAGAGGTACTTTCAATGGTTTCGAAAGGGATTCTTTCAATGGATTCGAAAGGGGGACTTTCAAAGATTAAAATTTTTTCATCATCTAGATTTTCGTAAAGTGTATATAAAGATGACAAGGTGATTTTGAGCAAAGCATGGAATATATATTTTCCTTGTTTGAGTTTGATTTAAAGATTTTATACCAAGTTGAAAATGTTTTCAATGTAAATTTTGGGAAGAGATCCCTAAGTAAAATGACTCAAATATTAGAATACCGGATGAGACTGGTATAGGGTCGCAACTTATACATTAGCTATTAGCCCCAGTTAATTAATTTTGTCCAAAATTCCAATGTACAGTACTTTGTCGTAGGTAAGACTAAAATTATGAATATGCATAGAAAGGAATATATGTTTGTATATAGATAGATTATTGGTGAGCCGAAAAACCATTAGGATCAGATGACCCTGAGAGATGACGAGTAAGGACAAACCGTTCAGAAGAGAAGTATTTAACACATAGTTAGGGACAGGTCATCCAGAGGAGGTGTGTCTAACATATGTTAGATAAATTTTGATAAATTATCTGGCAGGCCCGAGTCAGCCAAATGTTAGCGGTTAACCAAACAAAACTATATTGTTCGGACAAATAGTCCATTTCTTACTTGATATGTATGCTTACATAATGATGCTTTATAGATTTTAATCAGTTTTGGTTGTAGGAAAAGATTTTCAAAAGATATGTTTTAAAAGGATGTGAGTGAGGTGAAACTCGTTCCTCTAAGGAGCATGGTCTCACTTAACATAAAATAACAGAGATGGACAATATTATTCACGCCAGGCTTTATGTCTGACTCGAAGTTTTTGTTTTCCCCTTAAACTCTTGGGTGCTCAAAATTGATTTGAGTAGGCCGAGGGTTGAGCTTTTTAGGTTTTTTGCTTTGGTGAATAAAACTTCCAGAGACAAGCAGGTGACTGACAGATAGCTAATTAGGAGTACTAATTATTCTGTTTATTTCCGCTGAATATTAAGTCAGATATGACTATAGTGCTTTGATTAACCAAGTGGGGCATCATAATATGTCGCTCTTGGCGTATTATTATAAATTATATTCGATCATTTCCTGGGATAAGTTTTGGGATTATGTAACTTGGATATGAATTATTGTTTTAAGATATAATCAATAAAATTTATTTACGAAATCTGTGATTTTATTCATATTAAAGTGATTCTGATATTATGGATACTATCAGCATTTCCACATTTTATCACCAAAGGTTAATACTATGGATGACTATAGCATCTATAGCGCTTAGCTTTTGGCACCTAGATATGGGATGTTACAACTTGGTATTCGAGTATAGGTTTATGTAATACTTTACACTAAAAATGGTTTTTTAAAACATAATCCTCGGGAATTAGAGTAAGATCGGGGTATGTGATAATGCTATTGTAACGTATTTGTATTTCACAACACTAGAAAGGCAATTTCCTCACGGTTATAAGCGTGACAAAACTAATTTGTTACTGTTATAATCGTGAAAATAGGTACCGTGGGCAAATTCAGTCACACTTTTTCTCAGGTTATAACCGTGATAGAAATAGTAATTTCTCACGCTTTTAACTGTTATAATTTAGATATATCACACTTATAACCGTGACAGAACAGTATTTACTCACGGTTATACTCGTGATAAAATGGTTATTACTAACGCTTATAACCGTGGGAAATTTAGATAGTATCACACTTATAACCGTGACAGAACAATAGTTTCTAACATTTATAACCATTACCAAAAAGGAAACTCTAACACTTATAACCATGAAAAATGCAAATTATATCACAGTTATAACCATTACGAAAGGTTGTTTTTTAACACTTATAACTGTGATAACTAAAACAATATCAAACAAACTATATAGCACCAATATTTTATTACAGCTACAAACAATCTATACAAAAAATATATAGTATTAACATTAAGAAAACATACGATCAATAATTAGAACAACACCAAACATTTATGTTTCATACAAACACCACAAAGGATACTTCATACCGACACCACAAATTATAGCATACAAGCATAGTATATATATTTGAACCAAAACTAATACATCCCCGTCATGCCAAACTGAACAGCACCAACCTTTCTATGGTGAGGATTAGCAGCAGCAACCACCGTGGCAGCAGCAATACCGTGCCTAAAAGCAGGCGGTTTCCTTGACTGCAACGTGCTCACTTCTTCAGCTATTATTTGGTCAAGTTTACTCTTCTTACTCGCTTCAGAAATACCCGATGCTGCTGAAAGATGTTCAAAGAAAGGAAAACTACCACCACCTCTCATGTCGATTGCTATGTGATGTTGTTGTGATGGGTAGTCGATTTTTCTCTTTGATGACTCCAATTGGACCTCCATCTAGCCATATACGCGGCTGCTTTTGCTGAATTAATATGATGGACTAGGAATGGCTGGATACTGTTGCTGTGGTGGCATCAACATTGTACCAATGTTATTACCTCTTGTCGTACTTCTTGGATCATAGGGATCTTTCAGTCCTGTATTATTTTTGTTAAGTAAACATAACAAATGACTTCAGATATAGTAATTAATCATTTAAATGGTGTGGTAAATTAAATTAAATAAAAATAATATTGCACGCATTTATACCAATTAGGACCCTTTGAGGAGTAGCTTGAGATGATCATATCGTATCTCTGGCGTTTAATTACAGCTGAACTTCAGGATGAACTGCTTTAGCATGTACAATAGATCTACAAAGATATGCCCTGATAGATGTTAGTATAAATTTTGACAGTAACAAACCCTTTTTTTGTGATATCCCGGAAATTTTGACAATATAATCTGTATTAAAAATTAAATTGGTTTGATAATTTTTGTTAATAAAATATGAATTGATTTAAAAATCTTCTTTAATAAATATTTAATTGGTAGATTATATCTTTTAAAAACTAATAAATTGGTTTCTATTTATAATATAAATATATAATATTAGCTTTGTTTTAAATTTAATAAATAAAGCATATTTTGTAATTCTAATATTTTTGGTAATTTGGAAAAAAAAATTCATTTAATATAAAGCTTTCACAGTTATTAAATAAATAATCTGGGTTTAAATTTAATAAATGAATCTTGATTTCAAATTCTAATCTATATATTAATAATTTAGAAATTTTGATTTAATTTAATATTAAGTTTTTCAAAACTACTTAATAAATAAGTATATGATTTTAAATTGTTAAGAAAGATGTTTAAATGTTTAAAAGGATTTTGGCTTAAGTTTTAAATTTAAATGAAATAACAAAAAGGGTTGTTTTGTTTTCTTTATAAAATATACCTTAAAAAAATAAGTAATTTATTAATAAAGAAATAATTTCTTTTATAATTATTTTAATTTGATAATGAGTTATTTCTAAAAACAATATTAATAATGTATTGTTTTTACAAATAGATTTTGAATAAAAATAGAATTGTTATTTCAAATTGAATTTTAGAATTTGATTTGAATTTGAATATAAAGTTTTGAAATCCAAAGTATAGATTTTAAATTGTTTTGGATTTCTAAATATATGCATAAGTTTTTATTTATAAGTATAATTGGTTTTTATTTCTTTTAAAAAAATTCTATATATATAAAATACTAATTAACCAATTAATTAGGCATAACCTATATATTAACATTTAAATTAAATACTAATTACTTTATTAAGACATGTGTTGTTTTCCTAAGCTCCATATAACAAGTGTTAAGTGTTAAACATTCCAATGTGACAAATGTTGAAATAATTTACAAGTGGCCTCTTTAAATTTGTTTTTCTTTTATTTTATAAAATCAGAAAATTAGCCTATATAAGTATACATCTTTCATTCTTATTTATTTTTCTCATTTTCCAATCAAAGTAAACTTCAACTGTTTATTTCTCAAACCTGAAATCACTTCCTTGTAAACAAATCTTCAAAACCAAAATCAGTTTACAAACTCAAATTAAACTTCTCATATCAAATCTGAAGCAATCCTGTAAACAACTCTTCAAACAAAAAAAATCCAGAAATCATGTTCATATAAAATCAGTAAATTCTCTTCAATCAAATCCCTGTAACATTTGCAACCTGTTTTATTCTCAAACCAGAAACCACCACCCTGTAAATTACTTTCCAGAATCAAAGCAAAAGTATTCCAATTTTTTTTCAAAGCATTTTCTTTTCAATTTGGAAATTGGCTCTGCATGCAACCTGAAGACTAAAGCAATACAAATCCCTGTAACACATTTTCAAATCAGTAGCCTATACATTTCAAACAGACGCAAATTTGAAATCTATTCTAAAGTCTGGAAGCATGCAAGCAGTTTTTAAATCAAAGGGGAAATGCAGTTTTAAAGTATCAGAAGCATTTCAAATGGAAGCTCTGTCTTCTTCAAATTCAAGTGAGTAACAATTTCTTTTCTAAAAATTTAAGTTTATGAATTTTGGTTGCTTGATTAAAATCTAGAATAAGTATGCGTATATGCATTGTGCTATATATATTTATATGCACATATTGATGCTGTGCATGTTTGTTTATCAGAGATCTCTCTGTCTTTAATTTCTAGGGTCTAGTCTATTTCAAGATTCATTTTTCTATTGATCAAATTACTGATAGGATTTGGTATTTAAACAAAATTTGTTTGTTTATTAATAAAGTAAAGTTTAAAATTTATTTAAGTTAAAATAAGTTTGTCTTGGCTCTGGGAATCATGAACAACAGAAATACCTAAGCTAAGTCAAAATTCAAATTTAGTAATTCATGGATCCAGGATTATAAACAAAATCCATAAACAAAAATATGATTTTTAGATCAAGAATCATAGTTTATAATTTAGGGATGAATGTACAGTTCTTGTTTGAACTGAATATGAACTTCTAGGATTTTCTGGTGATCTATGTATCTGAAGGGGATGGGTTTCTTCCTGATGATGGAGGGGTGATCAGAGATGCTAGGAAAAATATTTGATGGTGATAAAAATCATCGGGAAGTACAACAGTGAGATTTCTTTTAGAACCCTAGTTTTAGTTAGGTTTAGGAATTCGATCACTACGGGCTCTACAGTGGATCAAGTGCTTCAAGCTTTTGGGTGATGGAAGTTTGGAAGTAGGCGATGGTTTGGCCGGAGTTCCAGCAATTCTGATGGTCGGGGATGTGCTGGCGAGGCAAATTTCTAGGTTGAAGCATTGACTCTGATGTTGGGTTCCAGGTTTAGTTTGAAACTCGAATTCAAATTCGAGTTGGGTTGGAGCTAATCTGATGATCGCATTGGGGTGATTGAGTGATTTTGTATGTGGAATGATCATCACTGATGATCGGAGATGACTGGCGGCAACGTGCATGTGCACGGTGCCCTGTTGTTTGATGAAGTTTGCCGTGGTGATGGTTTATACTCGAGTGAATCTCTGTTTGACTCGAAGTTGTTGGGTAGTTTGCTCGGGGAGATTGGGTTATGTACTCGAAGCATTGTGGGGGTGTCTCGGGTTTAACAGATGTTACAGGTTTTAACAAACCTGTAATGTTTGTTTAAAATTTAACCAAAAAAACTGAAGATTTTAAATGAAAGCTAGAGTTTAAACTAAGTTTTAAATTAAAGTTTGAAATTCTAGAATTCAAGTTTAGTTTTAAATCTCAGTTTTAAATAATAAAAAATAATAAAGTTTTAAACTTGAATTGTTATTTAAAAATGAAGTTTTAAAAATGTGAGTAAGTTTTAAAGTTAAGTTTAATTAAAGATTTAAATATGTATTTCAGTTTGAAATAAAAGAAGTTTTAAATTTGAAAGATTTAAACAACTTTGTATGTTAAAGTGTATATTTAAATTATTTGATTTAAAAATGAATTTGGATTAAACTCTTATAAATTTCTTTTATAAGACAAGCATTTCTTTACCATGTAATTTAAAGGTTTTTAAAATTGTTTAAAACTTTGTTTAAGTTAAATTATATTCATTTTAAAACTCATATTTGAAATGAAATTTTAAAGTCAGTTCAAAAGTAAATTGTTTTCCAATGTTTTGTTAAAGACAATTTAGTCATAATTAAGAAATGTTTTTATCTTAAAATTAAATTAAGATTTATTGATTTGAAATTAATTAAATTAACGAGGTAACTAAGGAATTATTAGTTAATTTAATTAATTAATGATTGGGGATTAATAAATAATTGATTAAGGATTAATCAATTTGTAATTAAAGAACATTAATTAGATTATTAATTAATGATTAAAGATTTATTAATTAAGCAATTAAGTTATAATCAAGGTTAATTAATCAAGAAATTAAGGATTAATTAAGTTACAGTTAACACTTAATTAATTAAATAATTAGAGATTAATTAATGGATTATTAGAGATAAATTAATTTGTAATTAACGATGGTTAATCTAAGTTAATTACTTAATGGAAGAAATTAAAGAATGATTAATGAAGGTCATTAACTAGGATTATTAAATAATTAATTAATGTGATTAATTTTTAATAATTAATTAGATTAATTAATTTAATGATAATCATTTGTGAATTGTTTAAGAATAATTACTTCATGGAAGTAATTAAGGAACTAATTACTTAATGTAATTAATTCAGTTTAATGTGATTGTTTAAATTGATTAATTAAATTTAATTAATTTTAAAAACACTGAATGTTTTGATGATAATTACTTAATGTAGCTAATGGAGAGTAATTACGTAATGAAGTAATTAATTCGTAATTACATGATGTAATTAATTGAAGATGATTTAAAAATGGAAGTAATTTGGATTAAATTACTTTGTAATTAATTAAGAAATTAATTAAGAAATTAATTAAGGAGAAATTAATTTATTTTAATAAAGTAATTAAGGTTAGTTAATTACTGAATGTGATTAATCAGGAGTGATTAATAATTGTGGTTTAATTAAGATTAATTACTTAATGTAATTAATTTAAAGAAGTAATTAAATTAAAATGTAATTAGGGATCATTAATTAATGTAATTAATGATGTAATTAAAGTTGATTAATTAAGATTAATTCATCAATGATAAGTGAATAAAAGTAATTAATTAATGTAATTAATTAAGAATTAATGTAATTGGTTATAGTTAATTAATTAATGAAGTAATTAAAGGTTAATTACTGTAAGGGTTAAGGATAATTAATTTGTGATATTTATTAAAGAACAATTACTTTAAGGATAATTAATCAAGGGTGATTAATTAAATATTAATTTTAATGATTAATTAATTGATTTGTAATTAATTAATGGAGAGATAAGCAAGATTTAAAATGATGAAGTAATTAATTTAATTCATTTTAAATTAATTAAAGATGAAGTAATTAATTTAATTCACTTTAAATTAATTAGAGATGGAAGTAATTAATTTAATTCATTTAAAAAATTAATTATATCGTGATTAAGTAAATCCTTGCTTATGTATGTATGGATGATATTGATTGCCTTGAATGGTTTGTGATCTCAGAAATGAGATAAGTAATGCGGTGTGATATGAATGTTTTGGTTGCATTGTGATGATAATATGGATTATCTATTGTGATGATAGCATGGATTATCTGTTTATAATGATAATATGGATTATCTGTTTATGATGATGATGTTGATTATCTGTTGTGATTTGTGAATTATCAATCTGTGTGTATATAGATACTGAATTGAATTGTTTTAAACTTAAAAAAAACTTGGCCTTAAAAGACATGTTTTGGATTTCGATGAGACCGGGATTGGGTTTCCAGATTTGGATGTCCGAAAACCACATCGATCCAAATTAACGATAGGTCATGCATCTCAAGTGAAGATGAAGATTCAGAGTGCAAGGGTTATCGTCATTAACTCTGAGGGTAATTCCAAAATGAGTGTAACGAGATAATGCCTTCGGTTTCGTTCGAACTCGGAACGAACTTGTATGGATTGAATGCTTTCAGAACATCGTCAGGTGGACAATGAGCATTCTAAGTGACGTGTTCTATAAAGGTAATCGTAGCCTCAAGCCTCATCAACCGGGAATGGCTAAAACAGGGAAGGTGCAGCAAGGCTAAGTGGGTCATGCCTAAGTAGGACGAGATTTTCCCCTGTCTAGAGGTCCCTTTTATTTCGGCTGTGTGGACAGTTGTGTGCTCCAACTGTCGGGGTTGTCTTGTTCGGAACTGTCCAGCAATGGATGGTTATGGCTTTGTGTTGCAGGGGATTGGAAGTAATCCTCGGTACGTTGATCTAGGTCACGTACTATGACAGGCGGTACCCCAGTATCCCTGCCATTGTATGGAATCCAATCTCCAATAAACGTCGTACGTATTAGTTGTGCCCAACTACATTGGAACGTGAGATGTAAGCATTCCAGCTATTTCTGTATTTTACTTGAAAACCCTAGACCTATTATAATATCACTGGATTTCCTATCAAATGTTTTGGTTAGCGTAAGGTAAAAACTTTTCCATGTTTATGTGTGGGAAGTCTTACATGATATCTTTCGTTTTCAAAAGTTTCAAAAAAATTAAGCAACCTTAACCTGTTACTCACACTAGACCCATGTTTGACCCGGAGTTTATCTTTTGTTTTCTTAAACTCTTGGGTCCTCAAATTTTTACGAGTAGCCAAGGATTCAGGTTAGCTTTGACGAACTGTGGAGGAGCAATGGAGCAGGTGGCTTCAACGTTATAGATATTTATAGTGTTCCGCTGTGTTGGTTTCTTTAAGTAGTTTCCTTGTATTATATTGAGTTGTATACTAGACAGGTGTTTATAACTGTCCAGTTAGATGATGTATAATCTGTGTAACTCTGATAATGGTTGTAAACTATGTAATATTTATGTGAATTATTATAATTTATTCGTTCCGCTGTTGAGATTCTGATGTTATTTCTTCTTTCTCTTCTTTCTTTTCTCTTTCCTATCCCTTTCTTTCTTCAAAATGATGCGATTTTCTGTGGTGAGAAAGTCGGGTCGTCTCATTTTTTCAGACCAACCAAAAAGAAGAAGGATTAACGGAATGTTTTTGCCAAAAGCATTCCTAGTTCCTATGTTTGGCAATTTATTCTCCAATCTCAATTTGAGTTTTATTACATTCTCATCCTCCTTATATCCATATTAGACGTTAATTTCAGTTGTACCTTTCCAGAATCTAGCATTTTAATTTCAGTTGTACCTTTCCAGAATCTAGTGCAAATCAGTATGTGTTTTTCATACATGAATATATACATGAATGTATATACGTAATTTAAAAAGAGTATATTATTTAAATCAACATTGAATTTTCAGAGATTTAGTGTGATTAAGTTATGTCAAACCTAGAAGAAGAAAAGGCATATCGGTTTGTGCTTTCCACGCATGCTTATTTTTTACGGAATCAATTTCATTTTCTCAAATAAAATCAGTATAACTTGCATTTTCCTATAAGCACAAATAACTTTGAGCTTTTCATAATGTATGTTTAAAAGCACAAATTGCTCTAGTTTGATTTTTGTTATAAAAATGGGTGCATATTGCCCTACCAATAAGTATTCGTAGGGTTACCAAATTCAAAGTAAGCTTAAAAGGTTATAATTTCCTAAAGTCGGAAAATACTTTAATAAAACCAGTATCATATTAGTTCAAGACTAAAATGTGAAGCTTACCGTACATATCTGTGCATAAATATTGCTTATGTTGGAAAATGCACCATCAAAGTAGTGAGACAACACTGAGATAATACAGTGGGACATAACCGAAGCTAGAAATTTGGGGTGAGACTGGAACTTTTTGCACAACTGGGAAAGAAGGAAAATACATTACCTGATCCTTATCCATATCATAAAACTATGCTGATGAAACTAAAGAAAAAACGATTACAGCAGATATCTGGACTGAAACTACTTCATCCAGGATGGAAGGCAGGTGTACATATAGAGAAATAACTGATCAGTTGTGGGCATAATAGAGCGTTGGACATGAGAACATGATCTGAATTAGTTGAAGCTGTAAACAGAAGTCTGGTCATTGATGCATGAACCTCAAATGAAGATCTATGAGCATGATTTGAATGGGTTGAAAAACATGAGTCTGAACATGGTTGCCTGAAAATGCAGTTAAGGAACATGTTTACCTGAAAATTCATGATTAATGAGTAATGTGTAGGGCAAATCACTTGTAAATCGCCCGAGCATTCAATGTATATTTGAGGTTCTTCTTCTATAGGTTTGGATTTCACGAGGCCCTTCACATCAACTACATGTAGAGACAAACATAACATCTACCATTTAATTTCTATTATCGATATATCTAGGAAGGTACAAATTTGTACGAATACATTTCGAAGATGTTATTGTTAACATCACATTGTCATTGGTGTAACCCTGTCTTTATTTTAATTCTATATTTGCGATCAAAATGCCATTTATTGTTGCTTTATTTTGTTAATCTTTTAATTATGTTCGTATACAAGCTTGCACTTTAAAAAGAGTACTACATTTAGTAATTTTTAAAATAAGCAACGAACTTCAGACAAAAAAAGACATATTTGAACAAGCATACAACTAAAACTAGTTTAAATCTATAATAAAGTAATCACAATTTTTCTTTCAATTTAAATGGTATTAAAAAACTGAATATAACAAGATGTTAACATTATTTAAGGTACAATCATGCATATGAACTCGCAGTGTAATCTCGTCTGTCGGGTTTAAATCAAGACGATCTCAAGCATGCACATTAAAATGACCAACTATATGCAAAGTCTTGGTAACAAATTAAAAAACAGAAATTTTTTTCTAGCTTACAGGATGTCGAGGGTCCGCAACCATTGGAAAAAGTCCTCTAGCAATTAGCGATTGTCTTGTCTGCCAATTTTTATTTTACAAACAAGGAGTCAATATAATGTTATTGTAAAAAAACATAAGTAGTACAGGTATTCACAAAAAAAAAGGAAGAAAAAAGTATTTACTTCAAAAGCTCCAGTGAAACTCCATCGTAGTTGATTTGTGTTGGTGATAGTTATGTCACCTGATTACCAATTCAAAAGTACTGCTTAGTAAGAATGATGCATTGTTATGATAATGTGATGTATTTTTTTTTTAAGAACATACATGTAATATAAACAATAAGGAAAGAATTGGTAAAAATATTGTACAAAATTCTGTAGTAAAACAGGCTGTTCTTCGAAAAGATCAAGTAGATGCTTTTTCACGGCATCCTTAATTTTTAGCAGCAGCATATGACGGAACTCCATACCATACTTTTGGATCAACAAAATGCATGTAATTTAATGAATACACACACACGATGATCCTCCACGTAACAAGCATTGAAGAACAACACAAGACACAGAACTAAAAAAGCTTAACCACATTGTTAAGCGCGAAGTAAATGATAGTTACTTACCCAGCAATATGAGGAAAAACACAATCGAACCTCTCAGTAGTATTTTATATAATAAATTTGAGGCATTTTTCTTCATGGCACTATTGAATTCACTGCAATTCTCGTAAGTTTGGCCCTTAGCACTTGAGCTCTTTTGTACTTCTATCAAGAAAAGGCAGGTCTGCAGATGCAGGTCGAGTCCCTGAGGCAAAAAGTTCAGCGTTGCAACTGCAGTCACCCAAAAGATTTGGCCTGAATATCATGACATGCTGCAGCTTTTTTTTATAGTTTTGCTGCTCCCTTGAGCTTTATTAGTGAATATTTTTGTCTTAGTTACTAAGGTAGAGATTCTCTTATTCCATAATTTCCTGTTCCAGTGTGCCAAATGAATCTAAATCATTGATTAATCTCAAAACAGTTTATTTAAATGTTAAAATGTGAAAGATCAACGATTGGAAGTCAGGTGGCACAACAGGGACAACAGGTTATGGGTTCGAAGGATTTGTATGATTTGTACCTTAGTACAACTAAAACTAGGCAGTGTAAATATTCGCTAACAAAACTCAAGGGCACGACAATAAATTTAACTGGTAATCGTACTATAAAGGTTCCAGAATGTACTATTTTATGCGCTTCAAACAAATTGTTCAAAAATGGCAGTCTAATCTATATTTCATCAAGAGCGACTTATTTTGGAAAACTTCTAATTATTTGAGAAAAACAACCGACCTTTATGCCAAAGTACGGAGCAGTTGCACGTTCTAATAAGAAAATTGCTGGCTTTCCAAATGATGACGTCACTGGGTACAATTGCTTGTGATCAACATCAAGCTTTTATAATCCATAAAAATAACATCAAACTCAAGAAAAAAAATCATGTTTAAGACTTGTATATACATCCTTCTTATTATTATCATTATTATTAATAAGCAAATATGTTACTATAGTCTAACATATGCATTTGGACAATTTCTTGCTATTTTTGCATTTACATTTGAGAAAGATGAAAATAGATTACAGTTTGGCATGTACATTCTACAGTACCTCATTGCGAATACCTGGAATCAGGGTTCCTAAACTCTTAATAACACGAGCAACTGCTTCGGTTCTCTCATCTGGATTTCTAAGTGATGTGTGAAGCCTTACTTGTTTTGGCACAACGCTAAATACATCCTCAAGCTTCTTCAAATTTTCGGTAAACCTCTATGATTATTGGTATTGTTGTACACAAATAAACTATTACAATAAGGTACATATTGTACGGACAACTAAATAATATAGCAGAATTACCCATTATGTACGCATCCGACAATCTCGTCATCTACAACAAAGGGAACAAAGTCCGATCTAAATTGCTAATAAAAACGCAATATCAATAACCGGGTTTTAGGATAAATGGGTTTAGAAAGGAAACGTGCAGATCCACGATTGCAGTATTGGACTTTGTCGATGAACCCGTTAAGATTGGATGACTCTGCGGAACCGAAGGAAGCGGTTTGGATAATGTGATCCTAGTTTGTGGAGTTGAGGAAGCGGGGTTGTTTTGGAAAAAAGGATTTTGGCACGATAGAATTGAGGGATGAAGAGAAAGTAGAAGAGAAGATCAAGGACGATGAAAATGTGGCACATGACATCGAATGTTGAAAAAGGCAGATTCTAAATGCATAAGAAAAGGATACCTAAGACTCATAAGGAAACATACCAGATTGGAACAGATGAATAGATTCTATTTGGGGAAAAAATTGAATGAAGGAGGCAAAATAAGAAACAAACCCTAGATTCGTATAGAGAGAGAGAGAGAGAGAGAGGTTTGCTAATGTGTTAGAAACAACAGAACTAGGATGTAAAGAAAAATTACTAGCTTGCCCTCCTTACATCACCTTATTTACCAAAGTACCAAATATCCTAACGGTTATAAATCTGACAAAGGAAGGCAACGAAAATAACTGTTAGTAATTTGTAACGGTTATAATTGTTACAAATCCCAACAAAATAAGTGTTGCAAAATGATTGATTTGGTGTAGTGTTTGCTATATATAAGTATGCACTTTATCTCTAGTCTCCTATCATTGTTAGGTTATTTTTCTGCATCTCATGAGGTTGGAATACAGTTATGGATGGTAGAAGAGGAGGAGTTAACCTAGGAGGGGAGGGTACCGATGGAAATGCTAGACCTAATGTAAGGAGGACCCAAGGTCAGGCACCAGCATAGAATGTGGGTGCTAGAGTCCCACAAGCTGGAACGGAAGCTAGGTATCGGTTTTTTGTAAATATGATGCAAGTAGGTGGTTCTACTGAAGTAGTAGGAGGAGTTCAGGAAGCTTCGGTAGTCAATAATTATGCTGATTTGAGTAGACATTATGTTAGGCTTGGAGGAAAGCCAATTATTGGAATGGAAGATGTCATTGACGTGGAGAGTTGGTTGTTGCACTGTAAAAGAATCTTTGTAGACTTAGGGACCAATGAGAGCAGAAAATGAGGCTTGGCTCTAGACAGCTTCAGGGAGCAGCTTTGTTTTAGTGGAATAGTGCGACTATGGCAGTGGATGAGGAGACTATGACATGGGCAGAGTTCAAGAGGAGGTTCCAAGAGAGCTTCATGTTAGTGATGGCACAGTCTGTTTTGATTCAGAAGTTTGCCGAGCTAGAACAAGGGGAGATAAATATTCTGGATTATGCCAACAGGTTTGAAGAGTTGGCTGGATATGGTTACACCACAGTTGATACAGTGATGAAGAGGAATGAGAAGTTTATCAGAGGATTGAAGCCTAAGTTAGCTAGGGCTACTTTACCGCATATTGTAGATCCCTGTGATGTGGTTGTACAGATGGATTTGAGGCATGAGGAGATGGTTACATGTCAGGAGAAGAATAAGGTGAAAGAGGTCCAGGTTGGCCAGGGCCAGAAGAGGAATTTCTTCCATAAGAAGGGTGCTCAGAAGAGTAGAGCAGCCATGAAGGGGACGTCTGAGATTTTTTGTTTTAAGTGCGACAAGAATGGCCATTTTGCCAATGAGTGTCGTACTGGGAAACCGAAAGAAGTGATTGAGAAGAAGAACATTATGTGCTTCGACTGTGATCAGATAAGCCATTATAAGAATTAATGCAAGGAGCCCACTAAGGATGGAAATGGCAAGGTGTATGCTTTGAAGCCCGCTACTTCGAAGCCGACAGCTCAAGAGAAGGGGAAGGCAATTTTAGGAGGTACACTTTAGATTTATCGTATGTTGTTAGTATTTATTTGATACCGGTGCATCACATTTTTTATCTAGATGTTTGATAGATAAGCTTAATCCAAAACCCACATATGTAGTTACTTCCTTATGGGTTGTGAATCCAATAGGAGTGTGTGCAACTCTAGGGTTGAGAAGTGACCAGTTAGAGTTTGACTTGTGAGGTTATATTTTTGCTTACAGTTTGCATTTGTTTGATTTTGAGGGTTTCAAAATTATTCTTGGTATGGATTGGTTAAGTGAGTATGATGCTAGGATATCTTGCCAAGATAGGATAATATCGCTTAGACACCTTGATTGTGGTGATCAGATAGTTTATGTCGTAGAAGGTTTTAGTGGTGAGACGTATGCTTTGTTGGATGTTATGGAATTGGATGATGAGTCGAGTCGAGTTTTCGTGGTTAGAGAATTCGTAGATATTTTTGAGTCTGTAGTTGGATTGCCATCGAAACGAGTCATTGATTTTCAGATAGATTTGGTACCGAGAGCAAAACCAGTAAGTAGGCCGCCAAGCAGAATGACCCCTGCAGAGATGAGGGAGTTAAAGGTGCAATTGGTGGATTTGGAAGGCAAGAGTTTTATCAGGCCTAGTAGTTTGCCTTGGAGAACAGTTGTAGTATTTGCTAAGAAGTCGAACAGATCGTTAAGGCTATGTATCGATTATCAAAGTTGAATGAGAGGACAATAAAGAATTGATATCCATTGTTGAGGATTGATGACTTGTTCGACCAGTTGAGTGGAGCCAAGGTATTTTCTAAGTTAGACTTAGCGACATGTTTCCATCAGCTCAGAGTAGCAGAGAATATTATACCTTTGACGGCGCTTAGGACCATATATGGGTCGTACGAATGGTTAGTTATGCCATTCGGACTAACTAATGCGCCAGCATTCTTTGTGGACTTGATGAACCGAGTTTTTCGAGAGCACTTGGATAGGTTCTATTGGTATTCATAGATGATATCTCGAAATACTCTAACGATGAAAGAGAGCATGATGTTCATCTTAGAGTAGTGCTTGAGACGTTGAGGCAGCATCAGCGAAAGGCGAAGTCTTCGAAATGTCATTTCTGGAAGAAGGAAGTGAAGTTCCTTGATCATGTAGTCTCAGAGAAAGGGTTGTCCGTGGATCCGACTAAGATTGAAGCAGTAAATAGTTGGAAGAGACCGGAGACAGTGATGGAGATAAGGAGTTTCCTTGGGTTGGCTAGTTATTATCGAAGGTTTATAATTTTTTGCGGGTAGCAGCACCGATGACCAAGCTAACGAGAAAGGATGTGAATTTTGTATGGACCGATAAGTGTAAGGAAGCATTCTAGAGTTTGAAACATTTATTAACTCATGCACTTGTGTTGGTAGTTCCAAAAAGGAATCATGATTTGGTAGTTTATACAAATGTGTATGGAACAAGATTAGAAGTTGTGGTAATGTAGAGAGGCAAATAATTGGCTATGCTTCTAGAGAGCTTAGACCGCATGAGGTCAGATATTCGATGCATGATTTGGATATGGTTGCAGTGATATTTTGCGTTGAAGGTGTAGAGACATTACCTTTTGGGAGAGAGGTTTGAGTTATATGCATATCATAAATTGCTAAAGTATTTGTTCTCTCAAAAGGAGCCGAACATGAGACAGTAGAGGTGGTTAGAGTTTATTACCTCTTATGATTTTGTGATCGAGTACACACCGAGAAAGGCAACAAGGTTGCAGATGCACTTAATAAGAAACATTAGAATGCAATATTGGCAATGATTGCTGAGTGGAAAGATTTGAAAGCATTAGCAGATTGCAGAGTGTAGTGGAGATATGAGGTTGGGTCTAGTGGGGATACAGTTGTATTAACTTGTTTGGAGTTCGACCAGT
Source organism: Allium cepa (assembly GCA_030765085.1). Lineage (NCBI taxonomy): Eukaryota > Viridiplantae > Streptophyta > Magnoliopsida > Asparagales > Amaryllidaceae > Allium > Allium cepa. The sequence continues at coordinate 504,999,645 of CM060941.1, read as the reverse complement.
GATGATCGAAGGATTGCTTCTAAATAGGAGGAAGATCCGGCATCAGCTGAACGAATTAGGAAGTTAAGAGATGGAACTTAGAGCGATGATTTGAAAGATTTCAGCCTTGACCAGAATGGGTGGTTGAGAAAGAATGGAAGATTATGTGTTCCGAGTGTAGGAAACATAAGAAAAGAATTCTTGGAGGAATGCCATCGTTCGAAGTTCTCTATTCATCTAGGAGGAACTAAGATGTATCAGGATATGAAGAGGAGTTTCTTCTGGGAAGATATAAAGCGAGATATTGGCTTATGAGTAAAGCAGTGCTTGATTTGCCAACAGGCAAAGGCCAAACACCAGAAGCTAAGTGGATTGCTATAACCATTAGATATCCGGTATGGAAGTGGGATTATATTTCTATGGATTTTATTGACGGGTTGCCAAGGTCGAACAGAGGAAATGATGGTATATGGGTCATAGTGGACAGACTGACCAAGAGTGCCCATTTCATTCCAGTTAAGTTAACCAGAACGACATCTATTTTAGCGAAGTTATCTATGAAGACTATAGTTATACTACATGGAATTTCTAGTAATATAATAAGTGGTAGAGATTCCTTATTCACCAGCGAGTTTTGAAAGAGTCTACAGGAAGTTTTGGGAACCAAGCTCAAGATGAGTACCGCTTACTATCTGCGAACAGATAGGCAAACGGGGAGAGTGAACAAAATCTTGGGAGATTTGTTAAGAGCTTATGTTCTAGATTTCATGGGATCATGGGAGGACCATCTGAATTTAGTAGAGTTTTCGTATAATAACAATTATCAAACTAGTATTAAGATGGCACCATTCGAAGCTTTGTATGGAAGGCTATGCAAATCTCTCGTATGTTGGTTAGAGACCATGGATAGATTGGTTCTTGGTCCATATTTGGTTAGATAAGCTGCAAAAAGATTGAAGTCATTCGAGCTTGAAGAAGGAGGCTCGGTCTAGGCAGAAGAGTTACGGTAATAGAAGACGGAAAGATTTAGAGTTCTCGATTGGATATTAGGTTTTCTTTAAGGTGTCACCGATGAAGGGTGTGATCAAATTTCAAAAATCAGGAAAGTTAGCACTAATATTCGTTGGACCTTTTCCTATTATTTAGAGGATCGGGAAATTCAGATATAGAGTTGAGTTACCGAGTAGTTTAGCAGTAGTACACAATTTTTTCCATATTTCTCACCTTAGAAAATATGCTAGAGACTTGGAGACTACTATTGCACGACTATGCTAGATGACTTTGTGGTAGAACCGAATTTAACCATAGTGAGAAAGCCAATTCATATTGTTGTGAGAGATGAGAAGAGGCCTAGAACTAAGACGGTCAGATTAGTCAAGGCTAGTGGTGTGACGATGACATGGACTGTACTTGGGAAGTTGAGAGCAGGATTAGAGATGCTTATCCTGACTTGTTTTGTGGTATGTTTTACCTCTTTGATTGATGTGTTGCGTACCTTACCGTAATTTTGAGGACGAAATTCTTTATGGAGGGGAGTACGTAACACCCCAGATTTTTGTTAACATTATTTAGGATATAATTAGATAAATTAAATAAAATAATGTGTTGATTAAGATATTGAGATTTGAATTATAAAGTAAGGGATGGTCGTGCCATTTAAACTATGAATTAGAATAAAATAAGAATTTAAAACGAAATATAGGAGGGGTAAAATGGGAAAGAATCCATTCCTATATCCATATCCCTTAGCCATGTATACTCCTACATGTTCATTTTCATTTGTTCAAAGCTAAGGCCGACTACCATTAACAAGAGAAACAGAAAGAAAGAGAAAGGGGAAGCATAGTCAACATCAAATTCATTCAAATCTTATATTTTTAATCTCTAAAGCTAAGGTGAATAATGTTTACATCTCTCATTTGTTTTGTTTTCGGCTTTAAGGAGAAAACCGAAATGTTTTGCCATGTTTTTTGAATAATGGAATGATATATATACTTGTTGATGATTTATGCATATTCATATTGATTTTATGATATGTTTTAAGGTAAAAACCTTATTAAATGACATCTAAATGCCTTGCGAATTTTTATATAGACCAAAAATAATATTTTGAAGATGGATTTTAATTTTTAGAATTTTTGTGGATTTTATACGAATTTTCTAGTAAAGAAAATGTTATTTTAGGTTACAAATTATGTACGGTTAAATAGTAAAAGATTTAGATCTGAAATTTTTATAGGTTGGAAAACGTATTAAAAGAGATTTTTTGGAATTTTTATAGATTTTTCCTAAGAGTTTTAATGGATATATAAAATTATTTAAGGTATGGGACTTAAATGTTTTGTATATTTTTAAAAGGAGAAGGGCTCTTTGCAAATAATTCATATTTGTTATTACTAGAAATTGGCCGCACTTTTGAAAAAGGACAATGGTAACCAATCAGATTTACACAAACAAGACAGGTTAGGTGCAAAAGAAATAGTTTTAAAGGACAAATAAACATGTTTGACACTGTTTTGATGCTTTCAGCACCAAGTTCTGCCTCTTTACCTTCGCCTCCTACACAGTCGAAACCAATGCACATGGTATCAGGGAACTGATACGTAGTGAATTGGACGTAGGCGAAATGTAGTGGGTAAAAACTAGGGGTTCCGAAGGGGTTGAGGCTTTACTTTATTTTTAAATAAAAATGCGCATGCTTGCTTTCGACTAAGAAGTTATCGACGTAGTTAGCTGTCGAGCATGTAAACGGATTTAAAGGAAATGGTTTCGATTGGGTTGCACCTTTGTTTTTAAAACAATTACTTTCGACTAAGTCGAAACATTTCGTTGCCACCTTTTTACCTTTCGACCCAGAGGGTTTCGAAAGGGTTACCTGTTTTTCTAAACTTTGGCCACTTCTCCAATGCTTTCGAAGGGATGTTTTCGACACCATCACTTCTTTACTTCGGAATGCTTTCAAAAGGTAGGCTTTCGACTTAAATAATTTAATGACCTTTTTGCTCAATTGAACTATAACACAAAAGGTTTCGAAAGAGTCAGTTTTGAATGGTTTCGAAAGGCACTTTTCCACTAGTTCTAAATTGAACTCAAGTGCTTTCGAAAGGTTTATGTTTATCAAGGTTTGATACTTTCAAAAGGTTTTAAAGGATGGTTTCGAAGGGGTGTTTCCCCAATGGTTTTGAAGGAGTCGAAAGGGATTGTTTTTCTAGTTGTTTTGAAAGGATTAAAAGGAAAGGTTTTCCAAAGGTTTCAAAAGGTTTGAAAGGAAAGGTTTTTCTTGTGTTTTCGAAAGGAAATGTATAAAGGTTTTTAAAGAAAGATGTCTAAGGTTTTTAAAGCTTTCGAAAGGAAAGTTTTCCAATGATTTCGAAAGGGTTTTGAGAAAGGTTTCGGAAGTAGCCTTTCGGTCTAGATAAAAGAAAGGGTTTTACTTGGTTTAGAAAGAGGTACTTTCAATGGTTTCGAAAGGGATACTTTCAATGGATTCGAAAGGGGGACTTTCAAATATTTAAATGTTTTCATCAACTAGATTTGGGTAAAGTATATATAACATGGCAAGGTGATTCCGAGTAAAGCATAGAATATATATTTTCTTTGTTTAGGTTTGATTTAAAAATTTTAAATCAATTTGAAAATGTTTTTAAGGAAAATTTTGAAAAGAGATCCCTAAGTAAAATGACTCGGATATTAGAACACCGGATGAGATTGGTATAGGGTCGCGTCCTATACATTAGCTATTAGCCCTAGCTAATTTTGTGTAAAATTCCAGGGTGTAGGAATTTGTCATAGGTAAGACTAAAATTATGAATACACACAAAAAGGAATATATGTTTGTATACAGATAGGTTATTGGTGAACCCACAAAACCATTAGGATCAGGCGACCCTGGAAGATGCTAAGTTAAGTATAGACCGTTCAGAAGAGAAGTATTTAACAGATAGTTAAGGACATATCATCCGGAAGAGAAGTGTCTAACATATGTTAGATAAATTTTGATAAATTGTCTGGTAGGCCCGAGTCATCCAAAGGTTAGTAGTTAACCAAACAAAACTATATTATTGGGACAAAAAGTCCATTTGCTACCTGATATGTTTGCTTACATAATGATGCTTTACATATTTTAACCAATTTTGGTTGCAGGAAAATATTTGCAATAGATATGTTTTAAAAGGATGTTAGTGAGGGGAAACCCGTTCCGCTAAGCGGCGTGGTCTCACTTAACGTAAAATAACAGAAATGAAAAATATTATTCATACCAGACTTTATCTTTGACTCGAAGTTTTTGTTTTCCCCTTAAACTCTTGGGTGCTCAAAATTGATTTGAGCAGGCTGAGGGTTGAGGTTTTCAGGTTTTTGTGCTTTGGCGAATAAAGCTTCCGGAGATGAGCAGTGGCTGACAGATGACTAATTAGGAGTACAGATTATTTTGTTTATTTCTGTTGTGTATTAAGTTAGATATGACTATATTGCTTTGATCAACCAAGGGGGCATTGTTATATGTCGCTCTTGGCATATTATTATAAATTATATTTGTTCATTGCCTGGGATACTTTTGGGATTACGTAACTTGGATATGAATTATTATTTTAAGATATAATCAGTAAAAAAAAATTTCTAAAATCTATGATTTTATTCATATTCAAATGCTTCTGATATTATGCATACCATTAGCATTTCCATATTTTGTCATCAGAAGTTAATACTATGGATGACTTCAACATTTGTAGAGCTTAGCTTTTGGCCTCTAGATACGAGATGTTACAAAATCGGATAAAAACAGTTATATTATAATGTGTTTATATGTTGATGACATGCTAATATTTAACTTTGATGCATCTTGTGTGAAATAAAAAAAAAGGTTTATGTTCTCTAATTTTGGTATAAAAGATCCGAGAGAGATTGATGTGGTCTTAAAGATCAAAATCATAAGGAAAGAGGAAAGTTGGCAATAGCCCAATCTCACTACATCGAGAAATTCCTCAAGAAGTACGACCATTACAGTGGCAAACCAACTCCAACTCCTTTAGATCCTAGTATTAAACTAGTGAAGAATATTGGACGAGCTACTTATCAACTTGAATACTCCAGCATTATTGGAAGTCTTATTTTTGGCATTTTTTAATTTGGAGAACTATTTAGTTGTTCAAAAAACCAATTGGTTAATATGAATAGTATGTTAGACCTTCATCTATGGTTTCAGTGACAACAACTACGCAGTCACATATATTATATATCTTATCAAGATTATAGATATATACTACAAGAGATTGTCATCCTCAAAGATACCGAGGCTCGAAGTCAAATAGAGATTTATGGACCATACTATGATTAGTAAGATTATACTAGTGTATTAAGAGTCTTAAATAAACATTGTGAAGTCTCCTAGAGTATATATGCACACACGAAATCATATACACAAAATTGGCGCTGAAAAACATTTAAAATACGAAAATGCTAGCCATAAACGTCCATGAGAAGGCTCGGAAATTTCATTCCAAAAGCCACAAACGTCTGTGGTTTTTCCAAAGACATCTATCGTCTGGCAACTGTTATTTTCTGAATGGTTGCTTCCTTTTAGATTGAATAATCCAATCTATTCTTCAAAGATTATAGCCATTAAATCGAATAGAGTTTATCTAGTAGTAATAACTCTTCATTTGCATCTCTTTAGTCCTATAAATACTTCAAAGCTTGAGATTTACAAATGAATTATTCTCTTGATTTTTTTTGTTATTCTCTATTTACTTATTTGTGCATCTCTTGCTTACATATTCTCAAATGACCAAAATATCTTTTTGGTTAAACCACTTTCTACAACTCAAAATATTCACATTCACATACTCAAAGAAGATCGTAGAAAGAATTGTACTATTAGTCAAAATCTGTGTCATTTGAAACACAAGATTGTCAGAGAAATACTTTTGTATTAGCCTATTCCTCTGGCGAAGTGAGAGTTATTTGGTTAAAGTAAATACCGAAGAGGAGCTTCGGGGCTGGACGTAGGACGGAAGGTCTGAACCAGTATAAAATATCCGTGTGTGCTTGCTTTTATTATTTACCTCCTTTATATTCAGTTATTATTTCCTTCTTAGTGTAATTAGTAAAATACTCTCTCACACAGTAGTCTCTTAGTATTTATCCAGGATCTTGTTTATATATTTCTCAATGTAGGACTAATATTTTCAACATGTCCCCTTCATGTATGGCATATTTGAGCCAACTACGTAATCGCAGTGTTTGGGTGGCGCGGTACACGCATGGTGATTAAGCATATGCATATTAGTTGAATTAGTTGATGTCCTGGCTCTGATACCACTGTTAGCATTTTTTCATAGTTGAGAGAACTACTTAGGCATTCATAAACCAATTGATCCATGTGAATAATAGTCTCGTAGTATTTATCTATGATCTTATTTTGATATATTTTCTAATATGGGACTAATATTTTCAACACTTATATGTTATGTTTGCACTAAACCAAACATAGCATATGCTATAAGCGTATCATATCGATTTTCGAGTAATCCAAGTTATGACCATTGGAATGTTATTCCTTGAGTTCCAACTTGTTAGAAAGGAACTACAGACTATGGTTTATGTTATAAAGGATATCCTACTGTGTCAGAAGGATTTAATGATGCAACCTAGAACAATAAAGAATGTAAATCCAAGTCTACAAATGGATGGACCTTTACATAAGGAGGTGCTGCTATGTCTTGGAGTTCCAAGATGCAGAATTGTATTTCTGATTCAACAATGTTATCAAAATTAATTGCATTGGGGATGCATGTAAAGAAACTAAATGGCTTAGGAATCTTCTAATTGAAATTCCTCTATAGAAAAAAGCATCTTCTGCAATCATGATTAATTGTGATAATCAAACTACGATTTATAATGTTTCTAACAAAACATATAAAGGAAAGTCTAGACATGCAAGTCCTAAACATTAGATAACAAGACAATTACTCAAAAGAGAAGCAATCATAGTCGATTATATAGATACAAAGAAAAAATTAGCTGACCCGTTGACTAAGATTCTAGAAAAGGCAATGGTTTCTATAAAATCAAAAGAGATGGGACTAAGATCTGTGGATGAAGGTTGATCATCCTTAACAGAAACTCGACCTATGTTTTGAAAATGATAGACAAAGTTCAATGGGCACAACAAGTTAAGAGAATGATTATGGAACACACAAACAATTTCTCATAAATTAGTTTTAGATTTTGCATAAACTAGGATGGATGAAGGTTTCTTAATAAATCTAGATAACTAAAAAGGCGTATTGTGGAAATACCTTAAGAGGCTTATCTATACGAGTGTGGAAATCAAGTCATTTTCTAAGTAAAGTAAGATCGCTTTTTAAAATAGACTCATGAACATAGGATTTAAACACTTGACCACTAATATGAAAAACATACAGAACATTCTACTTACGAAAATCAATATGTGTAACTGTTCCGGTCCTATCATAGGGTACTTAGTTCAAGATTAGTTCAGCATAGACATGGTCGGCCATAGCCCAAACCCACTAAGGTCGTCGTCTAGGGCCTTCGATTCTCGAGGTGCCAAAATTACAAATTTTATTTATAATTGTATTTGGTTTATATATATATCACATCTCATCCTTTTAAATAACAAAACTACGTTTAGTGTGAATGCAAGATGATGTATTTTATATTCAAGCCATCAGAGTTCAAATCCAGTGTTGTATATTTATTTTGCTTGATTACAAAATTTCATTTTAATGCCTCATAATTTTTTTTAATATTTTACTTTCGATTTTTGGGCCTCATGCCCTAAGAAGCTAGGATCGGCCCTAACCATAGACCTCAATAGGATTTTGAAGGAGTTGCACTAAGTAAAGTTTCAAATCCAAAAGATACCTCTCATTTATATACTAGTTTCCTCAATGATTAAAATTTTTTTCATCTTTGAACTACATCGACATAATCCGGTAGTCACCTATGTGATACAGTCATTCTGTTTATTTCACTAACTTAAAATTATTTACCTTGAAAACAGAGGGAGAATGCTGAATATCTAAAAAAAGGGTTTTGGTGGAAAAACTTCAACCGGCGTATTTTTAAAACTAAAAATAATGGACGTTGAAATAAACAGTTATAGACATTGTAATTTGACAGTTGATGTGAACGACTATGACCGTTGGAATGAATGAATGTGACTGTTAAAGCAAACAAACATGACTGTTGATGGCAGTTTTTCACCGCCTATAAATTGGCAAGGTTGAAATCATTTTTGACGTTAGAGGATTTTTCTTTTTCTTCCCTTCTTTTCTTTGTTAAATTGCATAATGTCTCTAAATTTTAGAATGTTTTTGTTTAGATTCGTACAAATTTTGAATTTGATTACATTGTTAAGATGCTTCATTAAATTCTGAAAATCAACAATTCGATAACTTGTGTGTGTCCACCTGGTTGAATTAATGTCTTGAAGGATATACTGTACAAATCCTTGAAGTCAGAATTACATTAATCACTTCATTATCATGATCGAACCATTGAAGATATGATAGATGACACAATGACAAACCAAGTCTTTATCACTTTCATTTTTTTTTGAACTGGTACTTTATATACAACAAATCACTGGGACAACATATCCCACGTCAAATAAATGTTCGAAAACAGGTTTCGAACTTGTGACATTCTGCACCAAAACCGAATCAATTAACCATTTGGACAAAGGTGCTTGTCCTTTATCACTTTCATTACTGTGGAACTTTAGTTTTATTGCTTAATAATATAATAAGCTAAGGACCATTACATCGTGATTGCCCTGAAAAATAACTTACTAATTATAAAAACGAAAATACAACTTTTTATTTAAATTCAAACGAAAGCTTATTTCTTAAATAAGATTCTACTCCATTATTAAACACAGATATTAGTGAACACGGCTAATAATATGCTTTGGCTCTTCCAGTTGCCTTGTTTGCAAACTCATTTATTGCCAAACCTTCCTGTAATAAAATGAAATTGAGCAAACTGGTCGGCAATAAACTCAACAAAGACGCCTGAAGAAAATGGGGTAAGTATAAGGCACACATTCTTTGTCATGTCCCATCCAATCTACACTCCCTTTAACATAAGATTTTGTGGGTGCTATACTAGACGAAAACCACTCCTGTTTCCTCGATTCGTGTATCGTTTTTGTTCCCACAAGCATCGGAAACTGCAAACAAAAATATTAAGCATAGAAATGCCAATATTCTGAAATATCCCCGTAAAATATCTCCACCAGTCATCTAAATTAGTGAAAAATCAAAGAAAATTTACAAAAATTTACAAAGAGCATTCGGTTTGCAAAGCTATGGAAACTACAAGAAAATAAGGAGAAGAAAAAAAGGGTGATGTGATTAAGAAACCACGTTAAGTTGTGTTTGGTTCATAACTCAAAAAAAAAAAAAAAAAAAAAAAAAAAAAAAAAGCACATGTTATATTCAGATATATCTTTAGAATTTCAAAAGCAATATTCAAATTACGTGGATGCTAAGAAAGATGTTCTGATTATAAAGGTACGTGTACCTGAGACTGCACAACGGTTCCTTTGCTCTTGTATTCTACATGCAGGCATTTTGTGAGTTGAGCTACATATCTGCATGTGCAAACTTATATGCAATGTATCATTGTGTATATATACATGCATCTGATCTTCCAACAATATTTTGGTATTTTAACACATATGAATCCATACCATATAAAACGTTAACATTGATTATTTCTATAGAGCTGTAAACGCCTATTAATCAACTTGAATCGGAGTGTTATTGCTGAAACTGATATGAAAGTTACGGTGTTATCCTGCTCCTATTATCATGTGGGTTTTTACCTGTTTAAGTTGCTGTTATGTGCGTTTGTATATGGCTTGTTTGACACCATAGTATTCCATAATATAGACCATATCAGAAAATAATGTGTCGCCACAGCAGGCTGATTGTACAATACATGGAAATCTAAGTAGAAATTTCATTTGGTTGGTTAATAATATATATACTTAACAATTTACAGCGTTTGGATAAGTCACTTATAACTCTGAAAGAATTATAACAACAAAAAAAACATTAATCAACTGCAGAAACGTGTTGGCAATCCACTCTCCTTTTGGATGTCTACGTATATTTGTCATCAGCTTTTCACCCTGCAGATTTAAACAATTCAAATAATACAACCAAATAACTTAAGCTATTTTTGTAGTTTGGATGTCAATATACAGCATAGTTTTCATCAAAATACCAGAATGAAAAAAGAAAGAATGATGTAAGAGACACAAATCCAGGTTAAAATTATGGAATTCAGGAGAGTCTCCTATTTTTTTCTCCCACGGACGCAGATTTTGACAAAAATATTTTCGAATGCAGTAGAATTTTCCTCGAGCGAAACAGAGAGACAGTAATATGGACTGCCCGTACAACACATACTTAACACACATTTCATGGTAATAAAAAGGATCTATGTTTAGGAGGAATATACATTGACTTCATCATATTAATATATAGTCAAGGTTAATCAAAGGAATTATAATGTCATTAGAATTCAATTCTTTCAATTTTTATTTGACATCTCGATATATAAACCAGAAGAGCTATCATTTGTTGTCATGAATTAAATAAAGTTTGGTACTTACTCAGATTTTGATTCTGATTCCTCCTCCGGCACCAAGTTGAGGTCAGTGAGCTTTCCAAATGATTCTTTCGCCCCACCAAAGAAATCTTTTACTTTATCGAGAACGGTTTTGAGCTCTTCTTGTGGAGGAAGCTGAATTTTTTTTTTTTTACGAGTTATGAACTAACTAATCTAGGGTCCTGATTATCCTGCTAAAATATAGTTCTGCAACACTATTGTTATAGATTATGTGGAAAAACATATCATTTTAGAAGCATTTCCATGAAACTAGTTATAAAGTAGGGGAGGATGCAAAATATAATCTCAGTGACTGCATACTGTAAATGGGGAATTTAGTTAAAGTGGCAAAAACTTATACTTCGTATGATAATACAACAAAATATGTGACCATGCAAATAGTTAGGAAGTAGCCACTGAAAGATTATGGATCCTCCTGGCTCCGCAAATGTTAGGAGAATATTATTCATATTCGCCTAAAACATTTGGGATTTGCAAGTGTCATTATATTATAGTGCTAATAACACTTGAGATTATGCAAGAAGTATTCGGTTCACCAGGCTAGCATGTAGCACTATACAGTTGAAGTGCCTATCGGCTCTATAGCGGTGAAGGTGGAGGTGCAAAAAGTTATAGCAGAATAAAGCAAGAATATAACGAATAATAGCAGAGGAGCAAAAACAGTATTGGTGATAAAATCCAATGTCCAAAATGGATCTATGATTCGTCCACATAATTAGTGGAAGAAAAAGAAACATTATTTACTCATATATAACAAAATTCAACAACGGCTTCACTACAAGACACACAATGTATTCCAACGGGGACTTCCAACGGCCTCCAACGTCATTTACCAACGGCTTCCAACGTCCAGTGTTTTATCGTATATTTTATTAGTTAAAAATTGTAGGACGTTGGTAGACGTTGGAATATGGATGTTGACGGTCGTTGATAGACGTTGGAAAGTCGCGAGCAAAACTGAAACCCTTCTTCCTTTTCGTTTTATTCGGCTGAACCCATTTTATACCCCCAAATTCCCAAGCTAGCTCCAATTCCGCCCCCCAAGCTGCTCCGACAATCAACAGCTCCTCCGACGACTCCAAGCCTCTCTCTCGTCCTCTCTAACTCCCTAATCTCTCAAGAAAAGGTATAAACGCTAATTCCTATATTTAATTAAATTTGTTAAGTTAGTGTATTAAATGTTTGTATTGCCTTATTGTATGTATAATCTAGTTTATTGAGGCACAATTTATGTTATTAACTTATGTATTGCAAGATTATATATATTTAAGTTTGTGTTAACAATAGAATAATGTGCGTATACAATTAGTTTTAGGTTTGTTTGGAAACGTTAGTTGTTCGTGAGCATACAATTAGTTTATGTATTTTAGAAAATTTCGAAAACGATATTTTATATTCATGAAACCCTTAGAGTGTCTTTCGGCTCCGTTTGATAAGTATTGTATATGATCGTTATGTGGATATTCGTTTTTTAACAGAACGGACACCTATATTCATCGTATACAATATTTGTTGGATTTGTCATTGTATTGGACAAGTTACGAACACAATAACGTAATTAAATCTCGTAAAACATTTCATTTTAAATGTTTCATAGAATTTCGACAGCGCTTCCTTTATGTTCCATGTGTACACGCAAATATGTACTGTTCAACGAACTAAAGCGAAGTGCTGTCAAAATTTTGTTGAATCGTTTAAATTGAAATGATTTATGCGATTTAATTACGTTATTGTATTTGTAATGGAAGGTAGGATGACACATCGACAAAGTGTGAATGATCTATTAATATAAAATTCATAAATAATATTGTTTTAATAAAATGTCAATTTTTTAAATTTATATCGTACTTTTTAATTATATACGTAGGTAAGTGGACAATTATTTTACTGATCGAAGCTGGATGTACAAAAAAAGAAGGGTCGACAATGGAAGCTCAATAAGTGAACAGTTTAATAACGGTGTTCGCGTATTTATTGATTTCGCTTTAAGTAATAGCAGAAACGACGAAGAAATCCGTTGTCCATGTACTAAATGCAAAATGTTAAAGCATTTGATACCAGAAATGGTTAGAATTCATTTGCGTCAATACGGTTTCGCGACGAACTATTTGGTTTGGGATCGTCATGGAGAATCGTTAGCATCTAATCATGTACAAGCTGAGGAGGTAGTGTGTACTGAAATTGATACGACGAATCTCGTAGAACATATGGTTGAAGATGCTGCACGGTCAATGTTTCATGTTCCTCGGTTAATTGATGACGATGGCAATGCTGAAGAAGAACCAAATATTGGGGCAAAAAAAATATGATTTATTAGATGCCGCAAAAAAAACCCCTTCAGGAAGGCTGCACAAGCGGAATCCAATTTTCAGTAACTGCTGAATATATTGCGATGAAATCTAAATACAACTTCACAGAAGCTGGATTTACAGCTGTTGTACAAGCTGCGAAACGACATATGCCTCCCAATAATTTAATGTGCGAAAATCATTATGAAGTAAAAAAATGATGTCAGCTTTTGGTTTACCGTATCATAAAATAGATACATGTCTAAACGGTTACATGTTGTTTTGGAAAGATATCAACCTTAGAAATTGTAAACTATGTAATCAGGAAAGATACAAATCAAGAAAGAAAAAAAGGAAAAGAAGTCCCGTATAAACGTATGCATTATTTATCAATTACTCCTAAACTTCAAATGTTATATGCATCTTCTGTAACCGCGCAACATATGAGATGGCATAGTGTTAGAACACGGGAAGAAGGTACGTTAACACACCCATCTGATGGGGAAGCATGGAAGCATTTTGACCTCAAATATCCTGATTTTGCATCTGAAAGTCGTAATGTTCGACTTGGTTTATGTATGGATGGATTTTCACCATTTTCTCAGTTTGGTTCTAAATATTCGTCATGGCCTATAATTATCACACCTTATAATTTACCTCCATGGATGTGTATGAAAACTCCATATATGTTTCTCACAGTTGTCGTTCCTGGTCCTAATGATCTGACACAAGGAATTGATGTTTATTTACAACCTTTGATTGAAGAATTAAAAACACTGTAGTACGAAGGAGTAGAAACATACGATATTTCCATAAAAAAACTTTCGCATGTATGCTTCTTTGATGTGGACAATCAGCGATTTTCCTGCTTATGCAATGCTTTCAGGTTGGAGTACGGCTGGTCGTCTAGCTTGTCCGTACTGCATGGAAGATACACGAGCATTTTCTTTACCTCATGGAAAGAAAATTTCATGGTTTGACTGTCATCGATGTTTTCTCTTCATATTAATCATCCTTTTAGAAGAGATAAGAAAAACTTTACAGCTAATAGACATGAAACATTGAGACCACATACGGTTTGGTCAAGCGAAGATATTTATGAACTTGTAAAGGATTATCCAAAGATACATGAAGCCGGAGAACAAATTGAAATTCAAGGTAAATCATCGATTCATAACTGGTGCAAACAAAGCATATTTTGGGAGTTGCCTTATTGGAAAAATCTTCTGATTCGTCATAATATTGACGTGATGCATAATGAGAAAAATGTGTTTGATAATGTTTTTAATACAATTTTGAATGTCAAGGGGAAGACGAAAGATGATTTGAAATCTAGACGTGATATCGAAGTAATATGTAATCGTCCCGAGCTTCATATAAAGCTAAATGACACAAAAAAGCCAAAAGCTTGCTATGAGCTAGACAATAATCAAGTTAAAGTACTTTTAAAATGGGTGGAAGGACTAAGATTCTCGGATGGTATATCTTCTAATATTCGTAGATGTGTCGACTATAAGAACAATAAATTTAGCGGGATGAAAAGTCATGATTGTCATGTTATGATGGAAAATTTATTACCCGTCGTTTTTAAAGAACTGTTGCCCGTAAAAGTTTGGACTGTTGTAACAGAACTTGGTCTTTTTTATAAAGAGATTTGTTCTACTACATTAAAAGTTGATCGTCTACGTAAACTTGAGGAAGAAATCCTGACATTGCTCTGCAAAATGAAAAAAGTATTTCCTCCAGGTTTTTTCAATGTTATGTAACATTTACTTATTCATCTTCCATTAGAAGCACGTCTTCGGGGGCCCGTGCAATATGGATGGATGTATCCATTTGAAAGGTATTTAAATCATCTATAAAAAAAAGTGAGACAGAAAGCTCGAGTTGAAGGTTCGATTTGCAAATCATACATCGAAGAAGAAGCTTCGTTTTTTCTCTCATTATTTTAGTGACCATGTGAACATATCATTTGAAAGTGCTACGCGTAATGATGAAGGCATTGATCAAGATGATTGTCAAATGACCTTATCAATTTTTAAAAAACAAGGTCGGCCTGCTGGTGCTTGTGTGGAAGTATGGTTGGATGATAGAGATTATCATGTTGCACACACATATGTTCTCAACTGTGCCGAAGTTGCACCGTTTGTTAGGTAATTTACTTATATATATATCATCAACACGTGTGCATAACAAATATATGCACACACGTGTATCTTAATCATAATGCAACATTTGTTATATAATTGCAGTATTTACGAATCACAACATCCTAACGGCGATATCGGCAAAGAATTCGCTTCTTGGTTTTCTAAGTACGTTTTTGATACAACAAATTGTGTTGTAGACGAAGGATTGAAACATTTAGCTATGGGACCAAAAAGGAAAGTGAAGACCTATCCAATATTCTTTACCAATGGATATAAATTTAATACCAAGGAATACGGTGCCGAAAAATTAACTAACAATATTAGTGTATTTGTTAAAGGTAGTGATGATCCAAATGATCATATACATGATTTTTATGGCGTGCTAACCCAGGTTTTGCAATTGACGTATTTCACACGACCCGCAGAAGAAGTATTTTTGTTTAAATGCAACTGGTTCAGCAACGTTCAAGGTTCTGGAATCAACGTGCACCCAAAATATAATCGTATAGAAATAAAACATACTTCGCGTTATTACAAATACGATCCTTTTGTACTTGCCAAACAAGCTCTTCAAGTTTATTATGCTTCTTACTCATCTCTAAGAAGAGATAAAATAGATTGGTCGGCTGTTTTTAAAACAAAGGCAAGGTTTACATTTGATGAACGGAATATTCCAGAAGAACAAGCTTACCAAGCAGATATCGAGGAAAATAGAGGAATAATAATAACTGACGATCAAACAGATTTTGGACCTCTAAACGATGAATCAAATGCATTAATTGAAGCATTTGAGAGTACAGAGGAACAAAATATAGAGTGCAAAACAGAGTCTGAATCCGAAAATGACGAGTACTGATCAACTATCTACATTTTGAGAAGGTAAATTTATATTTTTTTAAACATTATCATGTTTTCATTAAAAATGAAATGGTATGTTAATATATGATATGTATCACATCTCGTTTTTATGTTATGTCATACTGTATGTTTTACATATAGTCATTTTATTTTCTGTTATAATGTTTGTTTGTAACATGTATTATATAGGTATGTCGTCACGTAGACGTACCGGTGGACATTCTGGGTCTTCCTCTTCCTCACAGAGAGAGCATGCTCGTCCGGACAGTGGTGATGGCGGTGGTCCATCACAGGAGCTACGACGTCCTGTGGTGTGGCTAAAGCCAAAGGCAGATCAAAGGTAAGTATTAAATTTCAAAATAAAATTTCATTTTCGTACAATCTATTCTGAAAATATATAGTAGTCATGAAATATTAATTGTTTTTTCTCTGTTTAAACACAGTGGTTTCTCTTTGGAGCCGACTCAAGTAGTTCTATCTATATCTCGACGGGCGTACATGGGTCGTACGACCGAATGTTGGCCTAAGTGGACATCGATTCCAGATAATGTTAAAGAGACTATTTGGCAGGATTTTTTGGTATGTCACTTTATATATTAGGAACATGATATATCAATTCATGTTTACATTATTTATAAAAGCTGTATAACTCTTATTTTGTCAAACGTGCAGGCGGAAGTGGACTTTCAGGATGCTGATATTTCAGTCGTATATCGTCACTGGTGCAGCAAAGTCGCAAAGAACTACCGGAAAACAGTAAACAGCTTAAAATAGCGGGAAAGAAGTCTCAGTGGATGAGCGCAGCTGTGTGGGATGATTTTGTGAAATGGTGGAGAAACGAGGAGTTTCAGGTAAATTTCACATGTTTAATTTACATTCTTCTACGCAAATACTAACTAGACATGTTAAACAATTTTTGTTTTTAAATTAAATTTACAGAGGCAGTCGAAGAGGAACTCAGCCAATAGGAGCACGAACCCTGTCACACATCGTGGTGGTTTCAAGTCATTTCAGCATCACAGAGAGGACTTGGTATATTTATTAATTACGATAATAATTTAAATATTTTAAGTTCTAAGTTGTAGATAATGTACCAATTTATATATATATAATATATGTGTATATGGACATATTTCAGGAGAGACAGCGTGGTGGTGCTTCTGTGAGTTACTGGGATGTTTTTGCGCATACTCATGCGTTGAGCCAGGTCGACGAAGAAGGCAACGTTTCATACTGCTGGGATCACGATGCCAAAACGCAGTCCGCATATGTAAGTAACATAATGACTTAACACTTATATAAGTTAATTAAAATAATGTTATCTAAATTCAACTTATTTTGCATAACAGCATAAGTTTCAGCAAGCATGGACTTCCATTCTCGAGGGCTCTGGGCACGACGAGTTGACCGTCGATGAGAATGACGTAATTTTTGAGTCTGTCATGGATCCAGCGGCACATGGCAGACGCTATGGTTTTGGAAATCAATCGGTAATAACTTTAACTTAAATTTTAAAATAATTATTCTGAACCAACTGTTGCACATTGTGATGGATTATAGTAAACACGAATTACAATTATTAAACACTGATGATTTAAATTTTATTTACAGGCTAAGACGGCTCAGATTGAGTATCAGAGGGCTCAAGATAAGAAGGAGATTGTACAGCTCAGAGCTCAGGTCGTCGCGCTCGAGGAACGCAATATCTGCACCGAAGCCAAGACGGAGGAGCTAAACAGGCGTCTTACGGAGTTTATGGAGCAATACGGCTGGTTTCCGTCTTCTGGTGGCTCTGGGGGAGAGTGATTTCAGGTATGATTTGATTTGTTTTGCTATGGACATGTATATTTGGAGAGAGTGAGGATTTGATACATTCTGATGTTTTGGATGTTGGTTTGGATGTGATTTTTGAGATGTTGACGTAGTAGTTTGGATATTGTTGGATGTTGATGTTTTGTTGGATGTTGATGTTGGATTGGACGTTTTGTTGGATGTTGATGTTGGATGGTTTATGTTGTTTATGTTGATTTGTATTGTGTATATTGATTAGTATATATGCTTATTACTTAAATTTACTATTATGATTGATTATATGTGAGATATGTTGTTCTATATGTGCTTGAAATTGAGCTTATATGAGATATACGATGTTGGAGGTAGCTGGAAGCATGCATTGTTGGTTCTGTAAAAAAAACACTCAGATTTCCAACGTCCTCCAACGGCTTAGTGGCACAATTATTCCAACGTCTTTCAACGTCCTCCATCGAATTTTCCAACGTCTTCAAACGTCTCTCCAACGTCCAATTTGATCAACATCTTCTTCCACGTGGACTACCTGAACGTTGGAAGACGTTGGTATAAACGCGTTGGTTCCGTTGGTGGACGTTGGACGCCGTTGAAATGTATACCAACGGCGTTTCCAACGTCTACCAATGGCTTTCCAACGGCCTCCAACGTCCGGCCGCCGTTGGAATACACTGTGTTTCTTGCTGTGCTTCATGCAGTTCAAAAGAGAACCAGTTAAATCAAACACTAGTATTAAAACTGCTAAACCGGATGCAAAAAAAATCCCGATTTAGCAGACTTGGCAGTAAATAGTTAGACTTTAATCAAATCCACTATTCAATGATGCTAAATTATAAAAGCATAGTGGTCAAAGAGCGTTAAGCACTTTGGCTGGGACTTATCGAGACTTTAGTGTACTCTATAACCGTACAATACCAGGTAATATGTTTGAGAGAGAAATCAACAAAGTACTGGAAAAAAAATCCACTGTGACAGGTAAAAGATGGTGCTTTTGATAACATTTATCTGATATTTTTGCAATTAGGACAAATAAAATTAATCGAATTCACTCCATCATTACAAACTAACTGCAACCTTAAAGTTAACCAATCAAGGAAGAAAGACACACAAAGTTCTCATTGATAAAAGTAATAAGAAATTGATAAAATACCTCTATAACATCAGTTGATGTGAGTGCTGCTCTTACATTGTTATTTTCCTGAATGAGTTAAAAGGAATTTTATGTGATGAACCTGGCTTCTTCTATTATAATGTAAAATTTATAAGTGAATCTCAACTAATTAAATATTTTAAGAAGCTCACAACAAGTTTGTAACCATATCTAAATGATGTAGCTGACCGCAACACCCGATATTGCCTGATAGCTGACTTCTGTATCTCCTTCTCATCCTGTTAGAAAAATTTGTAAAGTGATGCATTTACTTAGGTATCAGACATAAAAGAAAAGTAAGTCCAGTATATTATTTGTTTTAATAAGAAAGGTTAAAGCTAATGTGGAAGTTCAAAATATTTTATCAACACCAAATGACTATCATCGTGTATATCTGAAGTTCATCTTTAAAACAATATTTGATGTTCATGTCAAACATTGCACTGATGGCTATCAGCATTGAGTACTCGAAAATATTTTAACATATATTTATGTATGGGGGAGATGAGCATGGATGCTGCATTAAATTACCCTGTAAATAACAGCTGCAATATTCCTGGTAATTGTATCCTTGTAGATGTATTTTCCGAGAAAATTATCTTTTGCAGCAACCATGATTTTTGCAGTTGTTCCACCTGTGATCACACTAAGTGGATACCAAAGAGATACCTGAATAATCGGTACTAATTATCAGCAAGAAAATCATATACAAGTTTGGTCTTGAAGAAAGCAAAAAAGCTCTAAATGTAAATTACATGAAAAAATAACAAAAGAAACTTTGGAACGTACAAAAATCATTAAATGCTTATACTTACGCTGAAAGAGTTCTTTCTATGACCATATGGACATCAATTAGATAATATTACTAAGCTTGGAGTAACAGTGAAACATCATAAATAATCAGTGATGAAACTATATTTTTTGTTGCAGTGGGAAATTTTTTTTGAACAAATTATATTGCATTTAGGTTGTAGCATGATTTTTCTGTACTCAAACTTACATGTAAACAGAACTTCCTCATGCAATAAAATTTATGCTGGTAGAGAAATTAATTCTAAATCATACTTAGGGACAATGTGAGATATATTTGCATTGTCGTTAATTGTGTGCGTATATAGTGCAATTTTTATGTACAAAGTATTAATAAAACAAAACCATAATTAGGTGCAAAAATTAGTCATATATAACTAAATATTCATTACTTATTAATAAGACAAGGAATATAATTGTTATAAAAGTCTTAAAACCAATTTATATTTGCATTGTCTAGATTTTTATTGATTGTTTGTCACTTTCTAATATAGCATTGGCACCGACATAAATAATAAATACTCAAATATGTTGTACTCTGTAAATATTATTTGAACCAGATTCATCTGACTCTAATAATTAATACCAGGGTTTTCAAAATAGGATTCAAATCGTAAATCGTAAAGTTTGAACTTTGAATCAAAAAGGGTTTAAATTGTAAATCGTATATTCAAAAGAACCATATTTACGCACTTCGAAATTGATTTTGATGTTTAAACTTCTACATCTAAACCTAAAACTCAATTTTCTCTTGAGTTTCTTTTCTATTTTGTTTAGAAAACAGTAGAACTGAAATTTTGGAACCAAATATGTAGATAAAAGAACTGAATGATTTTTCTCAGTTGCAGTTTTAACTGAGTTTTAATCGAAATGTAAATAAATCATAAAGGAAGAGCTTGAATTTTATAAGAAATTCAAATCGTAGAATTTTAAGATTTTTGACAACAATGCTCAACACAATATAATACATTTTTAGAATGATACTAGTTATTGATTTTTCACGATCTTGAGGGCGGCCTCCCACCTTATCAAACACTGGTCCTGTCACTGTAAATAGCAATAATATGTAAATCTTTTGTGCATAGAATGATAGGCATATAGGCTCAGTGGTTAAGCTTCAAGTTCTCAGGGGAAAGACATAAAGTTCCAACAGTGATGACATTAGGGACTGGCATATGTTATCTTCTGGGTCATTCATCTTGTTTTATAATAGACATACACAACTGATATGTATATAAAAATGTCTCTCATGTGAGACAGTGATATGCCTCTAAATTGTTTATATAGAGACCTTAGGATTAAATCTCATTTGCATCAATTGACTATTTTTCAAAAAAGATATTGATACATCGATAATGTTAGGGTGTGCTTCCATGGGAGTTGAAAGAAGTATTCAAGCTGAGCATTTAAGCATAAATGGGAAAACTGAAGCGAGCGAAATGGTGTGCTCGGAACATTACATATGAATGCATCCATGTGGAGCAAAAAGTGAATGGGAGCAGAGATTATTTTTATTTTTATTTTTATTCAATGGTATTATAATTATTTACGTGATTAAATGTTAGTCAATAGAATTATGCTATAGAATTAAAAATAAATTAATACTAAAAACACAAATTTATTAACTACTTAAAACTACGGATGATTAAAATACAAAGATACATGACATCACAATGAAATAAGGAAATAAGGAAATAAAATTAGAAATATATTATCATTCTATGAATAGTTTTCTGTTTTTTATGTGCATCTTACGCCTCACTAGCGTATCGCAAGAAAATAACTTTATTTTCTTGTGACCAGAAGGTAGAACTTTTACGCGAACTAAATTAGCCATTTTTAAGCAATATAAGATTTTCTTTTAATAATTTTGTGAAAAAATGTCTGTTTTTGGATTGAAGAAGAAGGGGGTTCATGTAGAGGGACAAATTACACACACACCCCCCAATACGTAAGGCACATCCATTGGACGTTTACAAAAAATCGCAAGTAATATGTAGGCACTAAAATATTGCTGGCTCCAAATTCTTGTGGCGCTTTTTGCAGCTTCCAACAAAATTTGTTAAAATTTGAAGCAAATTCCAATGAAAAAAAGAGGAAATATCCATAGGAAGCAAATAGTTGGAAAAGGTCACCATGTAGGCTTGCTAATGCCAATACCTGGATCTCATGACGATCTTGTACTCTATTACGTGATATACGTGGTCATAATCCTATATAGTTAACACCTAACATGAGAGCTTAATTAAAAAAACAAATGAAACATTACAAAAAGAATTATGTTTAAATTTCTCTTAGATGATTACTTGGTGATCTAAGGACTGACCATATTAGTTAATTGTGTTATTTAGAATTATTAAAATGATGTACATGATGGTTTTTCTCGAAATCATTTATACCATTTATTTTCAAAGTTGTGTGAAATGTTTTATGTTGACAGAATAATATATTATCTACATGGAACATAGAAAACGATTTGATGGACACTAAGAATAAATACATACAAAGTATTTGCAACATAAAACAGTTACAGAGTACTTTTGTGTGAGCATTTGAATTGAAAACTAAGGATGTAAAAAGAATCATCCATAAAAAACATAACAAATCTATGGTTTTTCAAAGAAAAGATCATCAATCAGATTTCAACTATCCTAATAGAAATTATTAAATTACCGACAATTAATGTTCAATTAAAAATCAACCCAACACTATAAGTCAAATGTATTAACCTCAATAAAAATACTTGAGACGAATATAACACTACAATCATCAACCATAATTCAGTACACAAATGGTAATTCAGTAGTGAAGTTCATCATTTATAATTTTGTTTGCAACATTTAATAAGACTGTTTGTTAGTGAAACAGAGACTATCCAATGTTAATATAATTTTCCTGGAAATCATGAACATTCATAATTGCCACAAACATTAGAAAGAACTTTCTAGATTTGTGATGACGTCATCTATATGCAATGCACTTGAAAGTACAATGTAGCATGAATTTTACAAACAAAAGTACCATGGTAGTTATTTAGTAATGAATGCAAGTCTTGATTAGTTTTTTGAAATATGATTCAGTTTTAGTCCAGTTTGATTATAATTACTATAAGATCCAAGCATTGATATTTCAGTCTTCCGTGTATACAATTTCAATGAATCTAAAACATCGTGTGTTTTTTCTTACATTGGACGTCAACGTTATGATTTGGTCCGCTTAATGGAATTGGCCAAATTGCATCCTGGGCTCTGTCATGCTCCAATGCGATGCTATGACAAGCAAAAAAGGCTTCTGACAAGCCTTTAATATCTATGCAGTTAAAATGTTTAGCGGTTCCATAAAGGTGGAGGTGCACAAATCTATGACGAAGATAAAGCAAGATTTTAACGAAAATAACAAAGGTGAAAAAATATACAACGGACGTAAAATTCAATTTTCAAAATGAATTTATTATTTGTCTCGCATCATTGGTGTAGGAAGAATAAATATTTGTTACTCATATACAACAAAATCCAAAAATGTCTTAATCCATATTGTCCAAACTTGGGGACTAGAAATAGTCTTCTAACATATGTTCACCACCTAAGTCTTAAATTTAGGCATACACCATAACTTTATCGATTTATTTTAAAAGATAATTGGTTAAATTAATTTTTATATTAAAACAGATAAAGTAGGTGCTAAAATCCTCTAATTTAGTGGAATTAACGGTGAATAGAGTGGATTTAAGTCGATCTGTGATTCATTGGCACTAAATTGTTAAAGCATATAACGGTCGAAGAGCGCTGAGCGCTTTAACAGAGATTTAGCGAGTCTTTTAACTCCATAGCTTAATAGATAATATAAACAGTGACGTGGCTAGAATAAAATATTGACCCAGGATATCAAAAAATTTGGTATACTCAAACAGAAATTCACATAAACGTAAAGTAAAAAATGAAACGTTAACAAACAATTACGAAATTATGGATAAGTTGATCCACTGGAATAAAATTATGAAAACAAGTAATTTATTAAATTCATGTATTTAGCTTCAATTGCAATTAATATTAAAGTAAAAATTGTTAACAAGTACGATAGACGTTGAGCGAATTAAAGTTTTATGCATTGGATTATGATATACTAAATAGCGCACTGAAACAATTTCAAGAATAGAAAGAAAGTTTATAAAATTTGCAGAGAGATTCTATTTTTTTATTTTGATTTCTATTCTTCTTTGAGTTGTTTGATGGAAGGTGATAAATGGATGAGCCGAAGGGAGAATAGTCAGCTTATTAAAAGTATTAATAGTTAAATAAATAGTGTTGAGTTTGAATATTAGTGGTGGTACATATTTGAAAATGCTGACCCAGGCTACAGCTCAGGTACACTTCAATGTACATCCTGCCTATAACAAGCATAGAAATCAATTATATTGGTCATATTATAAGAGCAAAACCAATTATGGCTTGCTCAATTGCCAAAGAAGCCACCAAACAACAAATGCAGTTTGTATAGTTACCAAAGTAACTATACATCCAAAATTTTATTGCTGCACTGATCAATGTGACTGGATGTTAAAACAGCAAAGAAAATGTCGTTTTAAGTGATATGAGAATAGAATGGCAAATTGAACATGGATTTGCCGAATTTATGAGGAAGAATGGTGAAATAAAATGACAAAGAGAAATCGGTTTATTTCCCAGACATAAAACGGCTTTTGTCCTTGCCACTTTGTTTGCGCTAAAGCTTTAACATCGGCGGATTTTACTATATTTTTAATGGAGTTGTGGTTGGTTGTTTGCTTGTTGGAAGATAAGGTTGTTTAGTTTAGTTTTTTTAGGGGAAAAAAAAGAAGTGAACTAAACAAAGAGTCTAATGCGCAATGTCAAAAAAAGTTAGGACATGCCATTTTTCAGGGGGAGAAAAAAAATCAAAAATCACTTTATCATGATGTATTCGCGTAATCATGTGTATTCGAATAGCACAATTCAATGTTCATATAATATTTTCCTCCCAACTTCTATGTTATATACTCTTACGCATGCGATGATTAAGTTTCAATAAGTGAAAACTATAATCTTCCCTAAGTTATCATTTTCATGAACTATTTTGGCATTATCCTTGTGATGAAATTTTCCTATCAAGCATTCTATCAAACAACAAACTAGCATGACCAAAAGAACCACCATTCAGTGAATTACATTAGAAGTTCTGATGAATATAACGAACTTTGGATTGCCATCATCCTCCAATTTAGGCAACGCAGGAGGAGGTGGTCTCTGAAACTGCCTCTGCTGCATCCCTTTCTTTCCTTTTGCTTCAACCACCATTGACTCCTTCCTGCTCTTCTTCTTGTACGTGAAGTTGGTATCTTGACCTATAATCCCTGCTCTGCTACTGGAAATGAATGAAGAAGCTCTTAAAAAGCTGTGATTTTCATGGATTTTTGTGCAGTTTGTGAAGTGAGGTGAAGATATCGAGCTTATCGACATGCCCGCCTCCATTGTTTAGTGAATTTCTTTTTGAGATGTGGAGGAATATTGCAAGTGTTTTGGTGTTCTTATCCTATCCAATCATTATAGTGAAAGAAAATTATTATCTTGAAGGATGATTTTAATTTTAAACCTGTAAACATTAGCCGAATTGTGAGTACACGTGGCAAATTCACAACTCGAACAAAAGTAAAAGTTCAATATAAATCCTGACAGTGTCTCGGCAGAAGAGAAGTTGAAAGGTCTTTGGGAAGGAGTGTAGTGTAGCGAAGCGCTTTGGTCTGCAGACCAAAGAATCCCTGTGCACCGCAGTTCGGTTTGGTCGTCCAACTGATGAAAGAATGAGAACATTGACCTTCTGGTCTCCTTCGGTCTCCTGTTAGGGAGGGTTGACCGATACCATCGATTACATGGCAAGAATGTAAGGATAACATTAAGTCGGTGTGGCCTTTGTGTGCTACGATGACGATGACATAAAGCAAGATGGTAAAGCGAAGCAAATTTGAAAAGCTTGTCCCAATTCGTGCTCTTATCTGCTACTCAAAAACATGAAGTTGGAATTGCTATTAATTGCAAATACCTGTTCTCCATACCCCAAAGAAATATGAATCGACAAATTCTTATAGAGGACAATGCTAACATATGTCCAACGGACGCATATTAAGATTGTTCATTTACATAAATATCCTATGAGATTCACACATCAATTTCAATTCAAAATAACCAAGTTGAATTTTGACATTTAATCTTTGTATTTTTATCAAAATAATCATTGGTAACATGTATCAAACGGATAAAAACTGACACTGCCGTATTCTGAATAGATAAAGGCTAACATTATCGCATGTTGAATGATACTTTTCATATCAATATTAAATGTGGATGGTTTTAATAAAATGAAATTACATTTATACATTTTACAGAAAATAACTGAAATATTACATTTGTCAACAATATATATTATTGCAATAAAAAAATCAAAATGTTTGAATTTAAACAATGCTAACATGTGAATCCATCTAACTTGTAGCATAGTAATAGACTTTATATAAACATATAGCTTTATACTAATGTTCGTAAAGATGTGTGTGTATTATACATACAATATATGCATACATATGTTGGTTTACATATATACACATATTCAAAATTATAATATATTTATATCCGTACGTACGTCAATACGCACACATACATAGATACATATACACACACAAATATATATATATATATATATATATATAATTTTTTCGATCTTTATATCAATATAATATATTTATAGAATATAAAAGTGATATAATAATCAATTTTTTTTATCTATTATATGAAATCCATGAAAAAATCAAAATGGTTTATTCATTTTAAAATAGGAGAAATTATAATACTTTGTAAACTTAGTATATAGCAAAATTTTGAAAATTATAATGCATAATACTTGTTAGATTTTAAAACGAATACATACATATATATAGTATAAAAAAAATTGAACTTAAATTAATTTACAAAATCTATAAAATAAATTTTACTGTGTACATAGTTTCATAATGTATCACCACAAGAAACAATAGTCATTCCAACAATTATTTGCCGTCGGCGGCTGTTGGAAGCTGACGAAGATAGTCGACGAAATATTAGTCATCGGACAACTATTCTTTGACACATTTTTTGACGGCTCTATCGGCATTTTTCCGACTGCTATCAACGACATTTCGACGCCTTTCAACTCCCCGTCATGTACATGTGGAAGGTTATGCCTTTACTAATTGGCTATCGCAAGCCGCCGCAAGTCGTCGAAAAATTTGCTACCCAAAAGTCGTCGAAAGCCGTCGGTAATCTGGAGTTTTTTCTAATTATAGCAGCACTCCATCCCCAAACAACGTATATATAACAATATATAGCGCAATACAATTGCACACATATAAATCATATATATCAAAGTCCAAATCACACATATAGGAAAATATATCACACCAATAATAAAAAACATCAATATATATAATAAACCAACCTACAACTCACAAATATCTATCAGCATCTCAAAATATACCAAACAACACCTCAAACATACCTCACCCATTCGACAACAACTCAAAATGTATCATAAATATGAAATCACATCAGCCTTGCCCATCTCAGAGTGTATATAACTTTCAAACTACCTTGCAAAATAGTTAAACTACCTCACCCATCTCAAAGTACACACACACAGATATATAAATATATGTGTGTGTGTGTGTATGTATATATATATATACACACACACACATAATGTCTCAACATAAACAAAAAATTCATACCTGCTGATCTTCATCGCCTCTAGATCCCGCTGATAAGTCATGCTATTGCATATACGCAGCAATGGGCTCGTCCAGCATCTAATATATCTCTACAGAACAAAGCCTGGCTCGTTCCTCCAAGTTGGCAATCAGAGCTCTAAACTCCACAATCTTCGCTTTGTTTAGAGCTCTTTTATAGTTGTTTTATCTGTGTCTGGCTTGTAACATTGTTTACCAAAGTGTATGACTTTCATATAGTGTGATTAATAAAATCAATGTGTTATACGTTATTCATAAATATATTATACATAAACATTATCTCTTGGTTTTCAAAATCACAATGCCTATTCCACGTTGGTGGCTCCATGACAGCATCAAAAATCTAGGCCTCCTCTTCAACGGTCAACTCCTTCCGTCCTATTCCCTCGACCAGTTTCTTTCGCTCTTGCATGAATTTTTCAAGTGGTAAAAAATGAAATTACAATTTAAATTCACATTATATTATTTCATTAATTTATGACTTATAATTTAAAATGATTACTAATAACTTATAATTTAAAATATGTTTACCGTGCCTCTTGTGATTTCGTGTCAAGTTATGTGTATATTATTGAGTCATCTTTATTGACAAGCTCAATGGCGTGAGTAAGAGTAAACATGTCCATGTAGGAGATAGGCAGTCAGAAGCTGGCAAAAATAGCCATCGAAATATTAGTCGTCGAAAAGTTGGTCTTTGGCACACTTTTCGACGGCTCCATCGGCATTTTTCCTACGACTATCGACAACATTTCGATGGTTTTCGACGCCCTGTCGTTATAACATCCCATATCTTGAGGTCTGAAGCTAAATGCTACAGATGATGCAGTCATCCATAGTATTAACTTTCGATGACGAAATACGTAATGTTAATGGTATCCATAATATCAGAAGCACATGAATATGAAATAAAATTAACACAGATTCCAAAAGCAACTTTTCCTATCACATTTCAAACCCATATATTTCATGTTCGATTACATAAGCCCAAAACGATTCATGATTTTTAATCAAATATAATTACTACAAATTAAGTCAAGAGCGACATATGAAGATGCCCTCATGGATGATAAGGGTACTAGACAGACATATCAGTCATAATTACATCACAATGAAAATAATATTGAGTAACTCCTGCATAGCTAGCATTGTCTCCTGCACGTGTTCGGAAGTTTATTTGTCCAATCTACTAAACTTGAAAAGTCCTTAACCCTCAATCTACTCAAATCAAATTTTGAGCACCCGAAAGTTTAAGGAAAAAACATAAACTTCGAGTCATACATAAAGTGTTGTGTGAATAATACTACATCTCGATTTTACTGATATAAATGAGATCACGCCGCTTAGCGGAACAGATTTCCTTTCACTAATATCCCTTTAAAAGCATATCTTTTGCAAATTAAAATCCTGCAATCAAACTGATTAAATGACATTAGCAAATACATATATGCATAAAAATCAGGAATTCAATGGACTATATGTCCACGCCATAGTTTTATCTGGCTAACTATTAACCATTGGCTGACTCGGGCCTACTAGATATAATCAATTATCTAACTTCTATCAGGCACACTACTGGGCTATCTTCCCTTAACTATCTTCCTCTAGGATCAACTAATCATAATGCTCGTGCGGGCTTACCAATAACTTGTCTTTATTCTGTATATTCCCTTCCGTGTGTAACCTTATTTTTAGTCACATCCGTGACAAAGCCCTACACGCTGGAGTTTTTGGCTTGTATTAGTTAGGGGCTAGTAGTTAAAGTATAGGACGCGACTCTATACCAATCTCATCTGGTCTTCTAATATCTGAGTCATAGGGTTGACTACCCTATTCATATTTCTTATCATATACTTAGGGTTGACTACTCTATTCAACTTTTATTTCCTTGCAAATAACCTTTACAAATGATATACCTCTGAAATCACATCTTAATAAAACAAGGAAATCATATACTTTGCTTTACTCAAAACACTTATGTCATGATATATACCTTACACAAAAAAATGTTGATGAAATCTTATCGATGGGATTATCTACCCCGCCATAATAATTTAAAACCTCATTTTAACTTATAAATCTTTAGATTACAAGGCCAAAACAATACCTTCGAAATATTTACTTAAAACCTTAAACAATCCCTTTCGAATTCATTAAAAGTACCTCTTTCAAAACAAGTTAACTAATTTAACCTTGAAAACACTAGACTGAAAGGCCAAAACATACCTTTCAAATATATTGAAAATAGACCTTTCAAAATCATTATTTAAACCTTAGACATCCTCTTTCAAACTATTAAACTTATCTTTCGAAAGCATTTGAATTCCTTCACATAAAAAATACCTTTCGAATATATTGGGTTCAAGTAAAAGTTTGTGGAAACATTACTTTGAAACCATTAAATATCACTTCTTTCGAAACCTTTGGGTTTAACATAAAAATAACTATCGGATCATATATAGAAAACTGGTGTGAAAGCATTGCTTTTGAAAGTAGTAATCCCAAGTAAAAGAAATATGATAGTTTTGAAACCATATCTTTCGAAACCGTTACCTCCGAAATCATTTAAAAGTGGCTATAATACCCCTTTCGAAAGCATTAAGAAGGTGGCTTAAAGTTGAAAAGGCGAAAGCCCCCTTTCGGATATTGCTTTAAGGCTATAAAGAAAAGTGGTCTTAACTAGTTCGAAAGATAAGAATAAGGTAACAAGGGTATCGAATAGGTTCAAAGTGGCTATTCTTTCAAAAGATTCTTTTAAAAACAAAAGAAACAACTCATTCGAAAGCTCTTTTTTAAAATAAAGGCAAGTTGATTGGTCCAAAAGCTAACAGAGTTGGCTTCAACCCCTTCGAAAGCATCCTTTGTAAACAGAAGTAAGTGGTGGAGCTGAAAACTTTGAAGAATAACTTCTAGCCCTTCGAAAGCAAGATTTCGACGCTATCCCTTCCATCTTTCCCCAATGCACTACATATTAATTGCTTAATACCATGCGCATTGGTTTCGAATGGGTTCTTTAGCGAAGGCACAATGTCGAAAGCCAACCGATGGAAGGGGTGAAATAGTAAATCCAAGAAAAACTGATTTTTAGCCTTTAAAAGAAAGTTCTTCTCATCTAACTGGTTGCTATTTCTTTATCAAAAATCCTTTTCTAATAGCGTTGCCGAATTCAG
This sequence comes from Allium cepa, assembly GCA_030765085.1. Taxonomy (NCBI): domain Eukaryota; kingdom Viridiplantae; phylum Streptophyta; class Magnoliopsida; order Asparagales; family Amaryllidaceae; genus Allium; species Allium cepa. The sequence goes on along the minus strand of CM060941.1, from coordinate 504,968,983 downwards.
AACTTTCAATTAAAAACATTTTAACAATTAACCCCTTCTGCTTAATAAAACATATAAAGCGTTTAAGTTCCTTAACTTAAATAATTTTATAACCATAGTAAAATACTTAGGAAAATTTCTCAAAAATCACCATAATTCACTTTTAATATGTTTTCTAAACATACTCAAGTTTCAGACCTAAACCTATTATATATAATTGCTTTAAATAATTTAAACCCAATATTATATATTTTCTTTCATAGAAAATTAATAATAAATCCACAACAACTTAGAAAATTATGAAACTTGAAACCCACTTTTAAAATAAATGTTTTAACCATATCTCAAAAACGCAAGTCATTTAGATGTCATTTAATTGGTTTTTCCAATCAAAACTTATCGTAAAATCTATATGAAATAATGTAAACCATCAACAAACATATATACATATTTAAATAAATATAGCATGACATATTATTTGCAAAATAATTCGGCCATAATCATAATAATGGAATCATGTCAAAATGTGATGTAAATCATTATTCACCACACCTTGGTGTTAAGAAGGTTAAGATTTGCTCTTTGATTGATTTCTTCAAGCTTTCTACTTCAATCCTAGCTTTTCTTCTTTTGATTTTTCTTAATGGTGACCGGCTAAGCTCTTGAGGTTTTAGTTTTGTTTGAATGTTGAAATGATTGAGAAATGAAGAATAGAAGAGTTTAGGGTATAAGGACAAAGACTGTCCCTGTTTTTCCCTTATCATATTCCTCTTACATACTCATCTTTAATTCTCTTTTACTTATGTATTCATTATGGCACGGCCCCTTTATAAATTTACAAATCACATTCTCTTAACCTTCTATATTATTTCATTTGATTTATCTAATTAAATGTCCTAAATAATATTAGTCAAATTAGGGACACTATAGTCATGTACATGTGAAAGGTCGTGTCTTTACCAATTAGATGTAGAAGCCACCACAAGCCATCGAAAATTCGCTACACAAAAGCCATCAGAAATCTGGAGCTTTTTTTAATTACATCGGAATTTCATCCTTAAATAACACATATATAGCAGTATATATCGCAACACAATTTCACACATATAAATCATATATGTCAAAGCTCAAGTCATGTATATCACAAAATATAACACGTCAATAATAAGAAAACATTAATATATACAATAAACCAACCTCCAACATACCATAAATCACAAATATCCATCAATATCTCAAAATATATCAAACGTCACCTCAAATCAACCTAACCCATCCAACAATAACAAAATGTATCATAAATATCAAATCGCACCAACCTTACCTATCTCAAAGTATATATAAATCTCAAACTACCTTGCAAAGTAGTCGAACTATCTCACCTATCTCAAAGTGCATATATACAACTTCTCAACATAAACCCATAACAAACCATGCCTAGAGATCCTCATCGCCTCCGGATCCCGCTCATGAAGGAAATGTGTCATGCTGTTGCATCTGCATAGGAATGCACCCGTCCAGCATCTGGTATATCTCTGTAGAATGACGCTTGTCTAGTTTTTATAGGTCGGCTATACGAGCTCTCAATTCTACAATCTCTGTATTGTCCTAAGCTCTTTTGTAGCTGCTTTACATGTGTCTAGCCCGTAATATTGTTTATCAAAGTGTATGAGTTTCATATAGTGTGATTAATAAAATCAATTTTTTATAAAAATTTTATAAATATATTACACATAAATATTACCGTTTGGTTTCCAAAACCATAACGTCTATTCCTTGTTGGCGGCAACATGACAGCATCAAAAATCTAGTCCTTCTCTTCAATGATTAGCTCCTCCTGTCCTATTTCCTCGACCATTTTTTCTCGTTCTTTCATGAATTTATCCATTACATATAGTATAATTAAATTCATACTACATTATTTTAATTATTTATAAATTATAATTTAAAGTGATTCTTAATAATTTATATTTAAAATATGCTTAGCATAGCCTCTTGTGATTTCGTGCCATGCGACGTATGTTACTGAGCCAACTTTATTGACATGCCAAGTGGGAGTACGAGCAAACAAGTTCAAGTATGAGATGAACTGTCGAAAGCCAAAGGAAATAGCCACCGAAATATCAGTCGTCGAACAACCATTCTTCGACACACTTTTTGACGGCCGCTAGCATTTTTCGACGACTATCGACAACATTTCGACGGCATTTGATGTCCCATCATGTACATATGGAAGATCGCGCCTTTACCAATTAGCTGCCGCAAACCATTGGAAAATTCACTACTCGAAATCCATTGGAAATCTGGAGCTTTTTTTAATTACAGTAGCACCTCATCTCTAAAAAACACATATATAAGAATATATATCACAAGTAAATTTTACACATATAAATCATATATATTAAAGCCTAAATCACATAATCACAAAATAAATCACATTAATGATGAAAAACATCGACATATACAATAGACTAACATCAGACATCTAACAGTATACCATAAATCACAAACATTCGTCAATGTCTCAAAATATATCGAACATCACAGTAAATCAATCTCACCATCCAATAACAATTCAAATGTATCATAAATATCAAATCACATTAACCTCACCATCTCAAAGTATATATAACTCACGAACTACCTCGCAAAATAGTCAAACTACCCCCCCTTCTCAAAGTGCATATATGTACAATGTCTCAACATAAACAAAAAAAATCATACCTACTAATCCTCATCGCCTCCAGGTCGCACTGATGAAGGAAATGTTCCATGTTGTTACATGTATGTAGTAGCGCACTCATTCAGCTTCTAGTGCATCTCCATAGAACGATGCCTGTCTCATTTCTCCAAGTTGTCAATCCGAGATCTCAACACTGCAATCTCTGCATTGTCATGAGCTCTTTTATAGCTACTTTTTCTACGTCTAGCTTGTAACACTTTTTACCAAAGTGTATGAGTTTCATATAGTATGATTAATAAAATCAACGGGTTATACGTTATTCGCAAGAATACTATACATAAATAGTACCTCTTGGTTCCTGAAACCATAACACATATTACACGTCGGCGGCTCCATGACAGTGTCAAAATTTTGGTCCTTCCCTTCGGTGGTTAGCTTCTCCCATCCTATTACCTCGAGCAGTCCCTCTCGTTCTTGCATGAATTTATCTAGTGATTATAAATAGAACTACAATTAAAATTCATACTATATAATTCTAATTATTTATAACTTATAATTTAAAGTGATTATTAATAACTTACAATTTAAAATATGCTTACCATGGCTTCTTATAATTTTGTGTCATGCGATGTGTATGTTATTGAGTTATCTTTATGGACATGTTCAATGGTGTACGTACGAGTAAACATGTCCAAGTAGGAGACAGACCATTAGAAGGCAACAAAAATAGCCATCAAAATATTAGTCGTTGAATATCTATTCTTCGACACACTTTTCGATAGCTATGTCGGCTTTTTTCCGACGGCTCTCGATGATATTTTGACGGCTTTCGACGCACCGTCGTGTACACATGGAAGGGCATGCCTTTCCAATTAGCGGTCGCAAGCCGCTACAAACCATCGGAAAATTCTCTATCCGCCGTTAAAAATCTGGTGCTTTTTTTAGTTACAACAATACTTCATCCCCAAACAACATATATATAACATTACACATCGCAACTAAATTTCATACATATATATATCATATATATCAAATCCCAAATCAAATATATCATAAAATATATCACGTCAATAATAATAAAAGTCAATAAATATAATAAACCAACCTCAAACACCTAACAATTTACCACAAATAATAAAATCAACCTTCAACATCCCAAAATATATTAAACATCGCCTCAAACTAACCTCACCCATCCAATAACAAATAAAATGTATAATAAATATCAAATCACATCAACCTCACCCATCTCAAAATATATATAACTTTCAAAAACACCTTGCAAAATATCAAACTACATCAACCATATCAAAATGCATGTATATACAATGTCCAACATTAAAAAAAATCATACCTACCAATCCTCATCGCCTCCAAATTCCAATTGATGAAGGAAATGTGCCATGCTATTGCATATATGCAACAATGTGCTTGTCCAGCATTAGGTACATCTTCATAGAACAACACATGTCTCGTTCCTACAAGTCGGCAATTTGAGCTCTTAACTCTGCAATCTCTGCATTATCCTAAGCTTCTTTATAGTTGCTTTTCTTCAGTCTGGTCTGCGATAAATTTTACCAAAGTGTACGAATTTCATATAGTATGATTAAAAAAAATCAATGTGTTATACGTTATTCATAAATATATTATACATAAATATTATCACTTGGTTCCCAAAACCATAACGCATATTCCACGTTGGCGGCTCCATGATAGCGTCAAAAATCTGGTCCTCCTCTTCAGTGGTAAGTTTCTCCTGTCATGTTCTCTCAAGCAGTTTCTCTCATTCTTGCATGAATTTATCCTACGATTATAAATAGAGTTACAATTATAATTCATAATACATTATTTTAATTATTTGTAACTTATAATTTAAAGTGACTATTAATAACTTATAATCTAATATATGCTTACCATGACCCCTTCTGATTTCGTGTTATGTGATGTGTAGATTATTGAGATATCTTCATTTACATGCTCGATGGTGTAAATGCGAATGAACACATCCAAGTAGAAGATGTGCCATCAGAAGCTATCAGAAGTCGTTGAAAATAGCCGTCGAAATGTTAGTTGTCGAACAACTGTTATCCAACACACTTTTCTATGGCTCCATCGGCATTTTGCAGACGACTATCGATGATATTTGGATGGTTTTTGATGCCTTATCGTGTACACATGGAAGGCCACGTCTATACCAATTAGCTATCGCAAGCTACCATAAGCGTCGAAAAATTTGCTAACCAAAAGCTATCGGAATCATTAGAAATCTGGAGCTTTTTTTAATTACAACAGCACTTCATCCCCAAATAACACATATATAACAATATATATCACAGCACACTTTCGCACATATAAATCATATATATCAAAGTCCAAATTATATATAGCACATCAATAATAAAAAACACCAATATATACAATAAACCAGCCTCAAACATCAACCAATATACCACAAATCACAAAATCCATCAACATCTCAAAATATATCAAACATCACCATAAATCAATCTCACTTATCCAACAGCAACTCAAAATGTATCATAAATATCAAATCACATCAATCTCATCTATCCCAAAGTATGCATAACTCTTAAGCTACCTCGCAAAATAGTCAAACTACCTCACCCATCTCAAAGTGCGCACACACACATATATATAGTATCTCAACGTAAACAAATAAATCATTCCTACTGATCCTCATTGCCTCTGGATACTGTTGATGAAGGAAATGTGTCATGATGTTGCTATAACATCTCGGAATTTTATCGAAATTAAATAAGAGAATTTAATTAACAAATAAAATAAAGACTTAAAAGTAAAATTTTCATATCATCCAAATTTGGTGTGGGACTTGCACCATTGTGTCTGTAGCGATTTTCCAAACAATTTTTACGTATAACACTTTGTAATCCGAGTTAGTATAAGAAAGTTATGAATGTCAGAAAGATTAGATGAAAATTAAAATAAATGCATTAAAAATATATAGTTTGGGTCGACCCAAGAGGGTCTTAGGTCGGGTCGACCCAGGCTCTAAGGTGGTCGACCCGTGTAATGAAGATTTCAAGCGTTATTTGTTTCATTGAATAGGAGATTTACGACCCCAATGAATGCGTGTGAGCGAAGCAATGATTGATCAGGGGAGTTGATTACTGAGTTGATCTGATGGCCCATATTAGCTAATCACCTCTATAAATTAGATGTTAACCTAAACCCCAATCTCTAATTTCAGATGATCGTACTAGATTGTGCTGAAATTTCTATCGAAACCCTAATTTCTTCCCCAATTCTCAAATCATAATTAAACCCAAAATAAGTTAAATCAAGAGCGAGATTAAGAGGAGAGACAAGCAATTAGGAGATCTAGAGGAGTGTTATCATTTGGAGGCCACTTTTTCAGATCTAGAGCTAAGACTATAAGGTGAGTGGGCATGGATCTAATAATTTGATTATCTGAATTATATTTAAATCTATTTTAATTGATTAGATTGCTTAAAAACCCTAATTAATATAATAAATTGGAATTGAATTAGTAAATGTAAATTGCATAATTTACATTTGAATTCGATCTTGTAACTGTTAAACTGACATTTGTTATTTTGAATTGCAAACCCTTAAATTGATATAAATGTGGAAGGTAATTAAACCAGAATTAGTGTTAACTGTCAGAACTAATCGCACGAAGTAAATAAATGAAATTAATATACAAATTGCACGATAAATAAAAGAACGAAATCGACAATTTTAAAAGGATATGGTCGATCTTAGAAGAACACAGGTCGACCGATAGCTGTCAACCTATGGGGATCTCTGGTCGACCGTCGAATGTAAATTTTTATGAGTTGAACTTCGAACTTAGGCCCAATTAAGTGAATGAAAAGTTGATATTAATGAACTAGAGAATTAACTGTTTTGAGCCATGTTGTATGCGTAAGAGAATAGGGAAGTTAGTTCCTAGCTGGTAGTTTTGTGGATTTAGTTTGCGATGATTTTGTGATAGGTGATCTAAAAGTTTCGTAAACGGTAAGATGAATTGTTAAGTGGATGTCAAGGCTAGATATGGATAGCTATGAAGAGATGTGAACATTTATTTCATGTTTGGCTTAGAAGTACTGCGATCGGGTGAGCACAACACTGATGGAAACACTATATGAGGAGCCCAGTCCTAACGGAGGTATTACACGTGTTCTTGTGCAACATGGTACGAGTGGACATCAGCATTGGACAATAAGTGACAATAAGAAGACGATTGTTAAACAAGAAGTCCGGTCCTAATGGGGTTTCACATACAGTGGGCACCGTCGCTGGACAATAAGTGACTAAAGAAAACCGATCGTTAGATGGGGTCTTGTACTAACGGTGGTCACAGACGTTGAAACTAGAGCGGTACGATAATAGGCATTTTGCTACTATGATCAAGAGATGAAAATAAGTGCATATGATGAGTCACCTTATGAGTTTGCATTACGGTATTCTCCCTTTCTAAGCGTAGTGTGAGTAGAAAGGGAAGTAGATCTTAATTTGGTCAATCATTCATAGGAGGTTCGATTTGAAGATCGACCTAGTGTGTTAGACAAGTATCCATATGTATATGACCTTGAGATTGCATGGACACTGTTTATGCACTCTATATCACTTAGAGTAGATTTGGATTTAATCGCACTTAATCATCTTATTAATATTGTTCTCACTCACTAGACTTTTGTCCGACCCATTCCATTTTTTTCCTTTTTCCCTACCTCAGGTGGACAGGGCAATGGGTGACTGGACTATTCTTGCTTTTAGACAGTCGTGCTTAGCTTGAAGCTTAGATTACTACTCTTATCCTTTATTATGTATTACTTATTAGTACAGTTATCTCTATGTTTCGGTTTTTAAGAGATACTTTTATGATGTACTTTGATTTTGACTTATGTACTGAAATTTACAGAGACTACGATATGAAAAGATATTTTTGAGACTGCTTATATTTCTCAAAGATTTTATATATCTGTTATATTTCTTCCGTTGTGATACTTTTGGATTAAATAGTTTATTCTTCTTATTCTTCCGTTACGATGGTTTTCGGGCATGTCGAGAGGTGCGGGTTGTCACTGTTGCATATATGCAGCAATGCACTCGTCCAACATTTGGACGTCTCCACAAAACGAAGCCTGTCTCGTTCATCCAGGTCGGCATTCTGAACTCTCAACTTTGCAATCTCTCCATTGCCCTAGACTCTTTTATAGCTGCTTTACCTATGTCTGGCCTAGAACATTGTTTTAAAGTGTATAATTTTCATATAACGTGGTAAATAAAATCAATGTGTTCTACATTATTCATAAATTTATTATACACAAATATTACCTCTTGGTTCACAAAACCATAACGCCTATTCTTGATGTTGGCAGCTCCATGACAATGTCAAAAATCTAGTCGTCCTCTTTAATGGTCAGCTCCTACCGTCATGTTCCCTCGAGCAGTTTTACTCATTCTTACGTGGGTTTATTTGCCGTTTACAAATAGAATTATAATTAAATTTCATGCAACATTATTTTAATTATTAATAACTTACAATTTAAAGTGTTATTAATAAATTATAATTTAAAATATGCTACTCATGGTCTATTATGATTTTATATTATGCCACTGTATGTTTTTGAGTTATCTTTATTGATATGCTTAATGGCGTAAGTAAGCGTAAACACGTCAAAGTAGGAGATGGGCCGTCGGATGCCAACGGAAATATCCGTCGAAATTTTAGTCATCGAACAACTATTCTTCGACATACTTTTCCACGGATCTATCTGCATTTTTTCGACGGCTGTCGATGATATTTCAATGGTTTTTCGATTCCCCATCGCATACATATGAAAGGTCATCCCTTACCAATTAGCCGTCGCAAGCCACTCAAACCCATTAGAAAATTCACTACCCAAAAGCCGTCGGAAGCCTTCGAAAACCTAGAGCTTTTTTTAGTGACAACAACACTTCATCCCCAAACAACACATATATAACAATATATATCGCAACTCAATTTCATATATATAAATCATGTATATCAAAGCCCAAATCACATATATCACAAAGTATATCAAATCAATAATAAAGAACCATTAAAAGATACAATAAACAAACCTCAAACATCTAATGATATACCACAAATCACAAACATCCTCAATGTCTCAAAATATATTAAACATCGATTCAAATCAACCTCTCACATCCAACAATAACTTAAAAGTATCATAAATATCGAATCACATCAACCTTGCCCATTTCAAATTATATATAACTTTCAAATAATCTCACAAAATAGTCAAACTACCTCACCCGTCTCAAAATGCATATGCACACACACATACGATGTCTCAGCATAAATGAAAAAATCATACCTACTGATCCTCATCACCTCCAGATCTCGCTGATGAAGAAAATGTGGCATAACAGTGCATACATGCAACAATGCACTTGTCCAACATCTAGTACATCTCTGTAGAACGTTGCCTGTCTTGTTTCTCCAGGTCGGCAATCCGAGCTCTCAGCTCTGCATTCTCTGTATTGTCATGTGCAGTTTTATAGCCGTATCGCCTAGGTATAGCTTGTAACATTGTTTACTGAAGTGTAATGTTTCATATAGTGTGATTAATGAAATCAATATGTTATACGTTATCCATAAATTTATTATACATAAACATTATATCTTGGTACCCAAAACTATAATGCCTATTCCGCGTTGGTGGCTTTATAATAACATAAAAATCTGGTCCTCCTCTTCAGTGGTCAACTTCTACCATCTTGTTCCCTCGATCATTTTAACTCATTCTTACATAAATTTATCCTATAATCACAAATAAAATTACCATTAAAATTCATATAACATTATTTTAATTATTTATAACTGACATTTAAAGTGATTATTAATAACTTATAATTTAAAATATGCTTACCTTGACCTCTTGTGATTTTATGTCATGCCATGTGTATGTTATAGAGCCATATTCATTGTCATGCTCGATGATATGAATACAAGGTAACACATCTAAGCAGGAGATGGGCCATCAGATGCCACCGAAAGTCGATGTGAATAGCTGTCGAAATATTAGTGGTCGAACAATTGTTCATCGACATAATTTTCAACGATTCCATCGGCATTTTTTCGACGGCCGTCAACGATAGTTCAACGGGTTTTGACGCTCTGTCTTATGCACAAGGAAGGTCATGCTTTCACCAATTAGCCGTCACAAGCCTCGCAAGCCATCGAAAAATTCACAAATTGAAATTTGTTGGAAGCCATCGAAAATCTGGGACTTTTTTTAGTTACAACAGTACTTCATCCCCAAACAACACATATATAAAAATATATATTGCAGCTCAATTTCACACATATAAATTATATATATTAAAGCCCAAATAACATATATCATAAAATACATCACATCAATAATAAAAACATGAATGTATACAATAAACCAACCTCAAACATCTAACAATATACCACAAATTACTAATGTCCATCAACATCTCGAAATATACCAAACAATACCTCAAATCATTCTTACCCATCCAACAACAACTCAAAATGCATCATAAATATCAAATCACATCATTCTTACTTATCTTAATGTATATATAACTCTCAAACTACTACGCAAAATAGTCAAATTACTTTACTCATCTCAAAGTGTATATATAACGTCTCAAAATAAACAAAAAAATCATACCTATTGATCCTCAACCCCTTCATATCCCACCGATGAAGGAAATGTATCATGTCATTGCATATATATAGTAATGCACTCATCCAGCATCTGACACATCCCCATAGAATGTCACATGTCTCATTCCTTTTGGTCGACTCTAAACTCTTCAATCTTAAGCATTATCTTGTGCTCTTTTATAGGTGATTTGCCAACATCTAGCTTGTAACGTTGTTTGCCAAAGTGTATGAGTTTCATGTAGTGTGATTAACAAATTCAATGTGTTATACACTATTCATAAATTTATTATATATAAATATTACCTCTTGGTTCCCAAAACCACAATGCATATTCGGTGTTTATGGCTCCATGACAGCATCAAAAATATGTTCCTCCTCTTCAATGCTCGGCTCTTGCCATCATGTTCCGTTGAGAAGTTTCTCTCATTCTTTCATGAATTTATCCTAAAAGTATAAATAGCATTACAATTAAAATTCATATAACATTATTTTAATTATTTTTATATAACTTATAACTTAAAGTGATTATTAATAACTTATAATTTGAAAGATGCTTACCATGGCCTCTTGTAATTTTGTGTCATGCCATGGATATGTTATTGAGCCATCTTCATTGATATTCTTAATGACGTGAGTATGAGTAAGCATGTCATAGGAGATGGGCCATTAGAAGAGGACGAAAATAGTCGTTGAAATTTTATCTTTCGAGCAATTGTTCTTCGGCACACTTTTCGATGGCTTTTTTGGCATTTTTCCAACGGCTATCAAGGAGATTTTGATAGCTTTCAATGCCCCATCATGTACATATGAAATGTCATGCCTTTACCAATTAGCTATCGTAAGCCGTCGAAAAATTTGCTACTCGAAAGCCATCGGAAATCTAATGCATTTTTTCAATTACAACAGCACTTCATCCCCAAACCACACATATATAACAATAAATACTGCAACTCAATTTCACATGTATAAACCATATATATCAATGACCAAATCACATATATCACAAAATACATCACATCAATAATAAAAAATATCAATATATACAATAAACAAACCTCAAACACCAAAACAGTACACCACAAATCACAAACATTGTCAACTTCTCGAAATAAATAAAACATCACCTTAAATCAACCTCACCCATCTAACAACTCAAAATGTATCATAGATATCAGACCAAATCAGCCTTACCCATCTCAAAGTATATATATAACTCTAAAACTACATTGCAATATAGTCAAACTGCCTAGCCTATCTCAAAATGCATATATGTAACGTCCTATATTTTAACAGTTGGATATTTAAATAATTGATTTAAATATTTAATTGTAATTAAATGAAGGCCAAAAAATTTAATTTTTTGCATTCGTCCAGATCAAGACTTTTCCACTAAGTTCGTGTTGGCATTGCAAATTCAAACGAATATAAGGATAACTATATTTGCTGATTGGATGATCCGATGGCCAAAACAATTTTGAAATGAAATTAGCATCCCGATGTGCAATCTGAGAAGGTGATGAATTTATATCTTTGGATCAAAAAAATGAGGTGATGTATACAGACGAGCTTCATAGCGATCCGAAACGTCGTGTGACCGTAGGACTCGAAACGTACTACCGTTTATTTAAGAAATCTAAGTAAAGAATATTATAATATTATAAATCTCCCCAAATTAGGTCTCCCTCTCATTTTTAAATTGCCTAGTTATTGTTCCATTAAGAATTCCTTGGTCGCTCCCCCTTCCTATATTCAAAAATCAAAACCCATTGATTTAGACCATTATAAATCATAATGTCAGATTTGTTAAGATGGTATAGACGAGAGCTTCATGATGACCTTGGAAGAATTTTGATCGATGATGATTGGCGATGACGACCTCATCCATGGATGATCTATGGTCTGATATTGTAGGATCTTGGGGTGACATTAGGCAGATCAGAGATTATCATTTCATTTCCCTTAATGAGACGCACCTCCACCTGAAATTTAGGCACGATCGATCATCTATTACGAATCATGTTTAAAGGCCTGGGCATGCCTTGGTTACAAGTCATAATGTAGGTTAGAGTTTTAGAGTCCATGATCTTGGTATCGATCGATCCAGCATTCGAAGAGGAGATCGATAACATAGATGGCACTCCATTTCGTAGAGCTACGTATCACTCCAAATTACTCCTTGCATGAATGGGTTAATATGGTGTGCACATACGGGAAAGATGTAGAAGGAGGGATTAGCACTGACTAAGGTAATTAAGGATTAAATATTATAATTTAATTAATTGATAATCTCGATTCTTATATTGGCTATATCTTTTGCATATAAGGTCTATTTTGGATACGATTTCTTGCATTGCACTTGTGATAGAGAGATCTATATTTTGGCACTGGTTTAATCAGGTTTTATAAAGGTAAGTGATATTGTCTCTCACCATACTACGATTGGTTGTATACTATTAGATTGACGTTCTACAATGATTTTTGTTTTAAATGTTCCTATGCTTATACTCCTATTAGGTTTTTATAAAAGGAAATAAAATTATTTTAAAATAATTTATATCGAATATTGCATATTTTCCATTGACGTGTCATTTATAGAGAATTATTAGATTCGGGATATTTTTGGTATTGTTTCCCCTTTTGTTTATATGAATGTATATATATGTTGTATGTATGCTGTTTTGAATGTATATATAGATGTTAGCTGCATGGTTACTTGTTGGTTGTTTGTCTGTTTTGGTTGAAATTGCCGATTAGCGAAAATTGGGAATTAAAGAAATATCTTGTATGTTGAAGTTTCTTACAATAAAAAACCTATCAAATGAGACAAGATGTAGAGTAGTGTTAGGATATGTGCCAACTGATCTAAAGGTGAAAGACGAGACTTCGGACTTTCGGATGGATGCCGAACGTTTCCATTTGGCTTGTACTTATCCGTTTTGGTTAAGTACAAGACCAAAGTGGTTAGTGGTAAATATCTATCACTATTATTGATTGGCGATTTGGCCGAACTTTGGCTCGGACGTTGAGGAGATTTTATGGTGCATGATTTGGTGGTATATTCATGCGACCGACTTAGAGTCTTAATGTTATTGCTCTAAGGGAGCGATTTTAATGGTGAGGCGATGATGTAGCGCCTTGACATGAGAGTTGGCACTTCAAATTATGAACCGATGGTGCATGGAGTAGGTTTCGAGGTGGACAGTTCAGGACTCTGTAAATCATGTTGGATGTGTTGGCTCATTTGCATCATTGGAGGATGAAGATGTACAGCATGATGAAAAGCCTTGTATCTTCGGTTTATGACTCAAGGGGGTAGTAGGTACCAAAGATTAGACACTTCATATCTTTGGTTTATGACTTGAGTAAGAAGTAGGTACCAAAGAGGCTTTTAGGGGGATTCGTAGAGTGGAGGAACATGGTGGGTTCCAGATAGTAAAAATTGCATTGAGCTAGTAGGGATCAGATGGATATGCACGTGGTAAAGGATTTTTGTTGACTCGAAGAGTTTTCTGTTGCACTCGAAGCAAGGCTATTGTATAATGGGGATGCCCATGGATTGGTAGTGAGATCCATATCTACTGGACCCATGGCTTTTTGTCTAGTGTCCGGTTTTAGGTTGCGAGACATGTATCCAACTTTGGATTGCGAGATACGAGAGTATAACGAAGAACAAGTATTACCACTAGTCTCTGACTTGAGGGTCATATAAGTTACCATATATTAAGAGCACACTAGTTGACAGTTAGTGTTGTTTGATGGATGCTATGTTTGTTGTGGTTGCTTCACTGGACACATGTCACCCTGGGGATGTCACATAGGGTAGGTACTGTGTACAAAGATACCTTGACTCCCTAGACATATTACTTAGTTTGGAGTAGGTATTGTGGATGGAGATACGTAGGCACCTCGATAGTTTACTGGGAATGGAGTGCACTTTTATGATGTTGTAGAGTAGCATATTATTGATGTTATGTGCTGACTCTTTGGTTGTTGGAACAGGCCCGATATGATTTATATACCATCTTTTCCGTATGCTATATTGACTTTTAAAATATTTTGAGATTGTTTATCGCTCACACTAGATTGTTGTTTAACCTGAGGTTTTATGCTTTGCTTCTTATTGTATCTGTTACCTTTAAATGAATAGACTAGAGAGCGGGTATGGATGACTTATCTGCAAATGGAATAGCAGGAGGTGACGTTTACTCATACTTATATTTGAGTTGGTTACTGTGTATTCCATTGTGTGACACTGTGGATCCTTGACAGCGTTTGAATTGCTATTATTAGAGACAATGTATCGGTTGAGTTCATTTTCTAGTTGTATAAATTACGTTACTATGTTGTATAACTTTGTGGATCTTATACTCTGATTAGGCCACATTGTTATTACTGTCTTGAATGTTTTATATTTGTGATGACTATTATAGTTTATCTGATATAATGTGCGATATACGGTAGGTTATTTGGTTATTCGATGTTTCCATTTTCTTCTTTTCCATTCTCTTCTTTTCTATTTCCTCTTCGTTATTTCTTTTTTTCCTTTAACAACCATTCTACACCATAGCTGTAGGGAGGTTGTTACATTTGTTATTAGAGTATAGGTTATATGATTAACTTGAGTTGATACTACGATCCAGTAGAGATAGGGTATGAGTTATTGCCTTTGGCTGGACCTGGAGTGTGTATATATGCAAGGGAATTCGTATTCGTTATATGTTCTAGTTTTCAAAACTACATATTTGTATATATAGTATATAAGTTATGTTGTACAAATAAGCACTATTTGATGCAGTTTTCTTTATGAGAGACATACCATCGTTATTATAAAGTTGGAATGATCTTGCATGTGAGCAATATTGTTGTTGACTCTATCTTCAAAGTTGTCGATTGGGCAAAATCAAGGCCACTACCCCTGACTGATAGGATATGGTCTTTGAGATAGTGTGAATCATTTTTGGGAATGCCCAGGTTGCTTGGGATGAGTATGGTGCTTAAGTGCAAATGGTTAAAGTCGACTTTCCCGAGCTATATAGAGACTATAGATATCTAGGAAGCAGACCATTCCATGGAACAGAGTTGGCTATTGAAAATCAAGATTGGATGGTTACTTGCAAGAGGATCTTCGATGACTTGGAGTTATATGATCCAATGAGGTAGAAGTTAACCTCTAGATGACTCCAGGGGTGAACAATGAACTAGTGGAGTGCCTCTATAGCTTCGATTACCAAGGGTCAATTTACTTGGAATTAATTCGTAGTTCTCTTTGAAGAAGATTTATCTCGATTTTTTCAAACTAGGTGTTGGTTAAGGAGTTCACCATTTGAAGTAAGGCGATATGTCTATGTTGGAGTATGTGATCAAATTCGATGAGCTATCAAAGTACGGTCTATTTTCCATTGATTCCCTACATAGAAATAATAGAGAATTTAACAATTAAGTTGAGTGATCATCTTGGAAAGCAATAAATTAGTCATATTGATGAGGGCTTCAAGAATGAGTGAAGGTTTCATGATGAAAGAGTGTACACCCAGTGAAGAAGGGTAGTCTCGAACAAACTGAGTTAGGATAAACTGTGGAAGCATATGTATTGATTGTTATTTAAATTTTGTCGAGTAATCTATCGATTAAAGAGAAGAGAAATGGCATTACCGTTTGTGGTATGCTTTCCACTTATGGCATTTCTATATGTGTTTTTTTGACGTCATGGTTTCATATCCCTTCATATCTATATTTGATGGAGATATTGGGATTGAGACTAGAGATGGTTAACCAACCTTTGATTATGATGGACCTAGTTAGTGGCTCAGCCAGCCTATACATGGTTTTTCGAGACTTTTTTTTTATTGAGTCATGGATGTTTTTTTATCATTGGTTGTTTTGAGTTTGATTGGGCTCGATATTGCAGTTTGGGAATGGACAGTTGAAGGGGTACGAAATAGTGGTAGATTGCGAGAGCCTATTGGTGATTACTAGGGTTGTGGAAGAGCGAACAGTAGTGATTGGCTGTCTATGGAGAATAAGGTTATGGTTGGATTTCTATATTCGCTCGATATTCCACATGATGAGTTGTCATCTATGCTTGTAGCTAGAGAATATCTGGACATATTCAATGAGGTAACCGCATGTCACCATATAAGGATTGAGTTCTGTATCAAGCCGATAAGAGGAGCTCGACTGGTAGTTATGCCTTTAAGGCATATGATGTCTAAAGAGAAAAGGTAGTTAAAGGTGCGAGCAGATGACCTATTAAGATAATGGTTTATTCGTAGAAGCGTATTTGGCTAGGATGCACCTATATAGTTCGCCACTAGGGCAGATGGATCTTTAGGGTTGTTTATTAGTTGTGGTGAGCTAAAGGGATGACAAACAAGTATACATTCATGTTATTAGTAGCTTGTTCGATCAGCTCTATAGTGCAAGGTTGTTCTTTTAATTGGACTTTCTGATGGGGTTTTCACTAACTGAGAGTAATTTGAGAGAGAGTGCCAATTTTAACGTTTTGTTTGCTACTTTGGTTTTTAATTGGTTGGTTATACCTTTCGAGCTAACCAATGTATCGACATGCCTTATAGATCTCATGGAACGTGTTTCAAGAGGTCACTTGAGTGAGTTGCACTTGTGCTTATGGATGCTATTTTCATCTACTTATGGAAAAAGATGAGCATAAACACAATTGATGTTGAGAAGACACCAATTGTAGATGAGAGAGTTAGGTAGTATCACTTTTGGAGGAGGGAAGTGAGATGCTTGTGTCACGTTATTTCAAAGTAGGACATTGTTATAGGTCGTAGATTTATGGTAGTCTAGAATTTGAATAGACCCAAGGTAGAAGAATCATTGACCTATTTGATGAGAGCTTATCAAACTTTTGTTTGAGATGGGAGGTTGGACATGCGTTAATGAGTCTGATTGAGAGGTTGACAAGTGCATCGATGTTACTCATTTCGAGTGGGAATGAGAAGACAATAGTATACACATGATTACGGTACTTAATTGGTTATGATATTGATATTGGAAGGTGGGGTTGTCACATGTTAGTCGACAACCTAAAACGTATGAGAGGAAGTATCTAACTTTTGAGTTGGAGATAGATGCGATATATTTCACTTTAAGGTTTGGAGGTAGTGTTTATTTGAAGAGGAATTAGAGCTGTTAGTGGTACCACATCATTGGAGTATCTCTTCTTCGAGAGGGATCTTACCTTTGTTAGCAACGATGGTTAGAGTTCTTAGCCTCCTGTTGATTTGACATTTCCTATACGTCCATAAGGGAAATGTAGTTATTGATGCTTTGAGTGGAAGACATACCAATTTGTAAGCAATATTCCTAGAGTGGGCATTGCTCGAGCTTATCATTGGTTATGACTTCAGAACTCGATGAGATATGAGAAAAGGTGAAGGCTAGTTTGACCATCAAACCTACTTTGATTTAGTGGATTGGTACTAGCCAGAGGCGTTAGGTTACACTAGTGGAGATCATGGATAAATTTAGAGAGTAAGTAGTGTCTATAGGGATGATGTGGTGCAAACCCAACCGAGACTGTTGGTTTCCATGGGAATGAGAGATTGATTGCTCTTGAGTAGTGGGAACAGATATCTATAGGCTACATCAATGGATCATCGAGGATTTCAGATGGTATGACAGCATTTGGGTCATAGTCGATTGGTTGACGAAGAATGTTAGATTTGTATTCCTTAAGTCCAGGAGAACAACATGCGTATTTGTCTTCCATTGTGTGCCACGAGTATTGTAAGTGGCCGAAACCCCTTGTTTGATTGTGATTTTTGGGAGAACTTACAAGAGGCGTTTGGGAATTTGGCAGCAAATCTATTATATGATATTGAGACTAAATAAAGGACTTCGAGACCTCGTAGATCTATTTGCATCGGCGGATGTGATATGAACAGGCTGAGAGGAGGGAGGTGGAGTAGTAAAAGTTCAGCAAAGTAAAAGCAAAGGTGATTGTATATGGGAGATCGAGAAGAGCATGAGGACCGCTTTTATGAAGCTCTTCAAATGGTGAGATTTCATTCCTAATGTCGACTTTCATATTAGATATCATATTCCATGTTTTATACTGGATAGTTTAGTATTCTGCATGCTTAGATAGGCATTGATTTTACATTTTGATGATAGATCCTATGTATGCATGTTTGATGTTGAATTGTTAGCATTTGAGATGATAGCCTATGTTTGTATGGTTATTAGGCATGCAGGATAGTTGTGGATTGATATAGCATACTTATTTGAGATGATAGCTAAATAGGATCTAGTATGTTTAAATATATAATGTACATATATCTTTGTTGTATTGGGATTTTTTTCAAACCTAGCCACATAAGGAGGTGCTATCGAATCTTTCTGGAATCTGAAAGGCTTTTAATGGCATATGGATTAGGAGACATTCTCTTTGCTTTATGATTTTGAGGACGAAATCTTTTCAAGTAGGGGATAATATAATGACCCATATTTTTAACCGTCGGATATTTAAATAACTGATTTAGACATTTAACCATTAATTAAATGAAGACCCAAAAATATGATTTTTTTTCTTACTTTTGAATCAGGACTCAAGACCATTTCCATTGAATTCATATTGGCACTGCGACTTAATATGATTATAAGGATCACTATATTTGGAGATCGGATATTCCGATAGCGAAACGATCTCGAAATGCACGAAATTAGCATCCCGAGGCACAATCTAAGATGATGACGAAATTTGCACCGTTGGATTTAGAAAATTGGGGTGATGTGCGTAGATGTGTTTCATGGTAATCGGACACGTCTTGTGATTGTACGTGCTCAAAACGTATGACCATTTGTTTGAGAAACTAAATAAACAAAGAATATTATAAATATCTCTAAATTAGATCTTCCTTTTATTTTTCAATGGGTTGCTGTTCCATTAAGAATTCCATGGCTGCTCCTCCTTCCTGTACTCAAAAATCAAAATCCATTGATTAAGACCATTAAAAATCACGAGGTCAAATTTATTGAGATTATATGGACGAGAGTTTCTTGATGACCATGACAGAATTTTGATTGATGGTGATTGACAATGATGACCTCATCTATGGTCGATCTAGGGTTTGAGACCGTTGGATCTTGGGGCAATGATAAGCGGATTGGAAATTACCATTGTATTTCTCTGGATGAGATGCACTTCCACTTGAAATTCAGGCATGACTGATCATCTATTGAAAACAGTGTTCGAAAGCCTGGGTGTGCGTTAGTGTCCGGTCGTGATTTAGGTTAGAGTATTGGAGTCCATGATCTTGGTATCGATAGATCGAGCATTCGAAGAGGAGACTGGTGGTGTAGACGACACTCCATTTCATGGAGCGTAGCTCCATATCACTCAAAATTAGTGCACGCGTGAACGGTTTGAGATGGTATGCATGTACGGGCAAGATGAAAGAGAAGAGGGATTAGCAGTAATTAAGATAATTAAGGGTTAATTATTATTATTTAATTAATCGGTAATCTCGATTCTTATGTTGGCCATATCTTTTGCATACGAGGTTCATTTTAAATGCGGTTTCTAGCATTACGCTCGTGATGGAGAGATTTATGCTTTGGCACTGGTTTGGAAAGGTTTTATTGAGTTGGGTGATATTGTTTCTAATAATACTATAATTGGTTGTATAGAATTAGATTGATGTTCTAGAATGATTGGTTTTAATACGTATTTTCCTATACTTATACTCCTACTAGATTTTTATAAAAGAAAACAAAATTATTTTAAAATGATTTATATCGAATATCATATATTTTCCATCGACGTGCCATTTTTAGGCAGTTATTGATTTGGGCTATTTTTGAAATGATTTTCCCATTGGTTAGTATGGATGTATTATACATATTTTGTATATGCTATTTTAGGGGTATGTATGGATGTTGGTTGCATGGTTGCTTGTTTGGTTGTTCGGTTGTTTTTGATTGAAAATGCCAATTAGCGGTGATCGGGTGTTAGGGGAATATCTCACATGTCGGGGTTTCGTACACGCGAAAACCTAATGAATGAGAAAAGTTATAGAGTAGTGTTACGATACGTGCCGATTGATCCGAAGGTACAAGACAAGGCTTTGGACTTCACGATGGATGCCGACATTCTCGTTTAGTTTGAAATTATCTATTTTGGTTAGGTACAAGACAAAAGTGGTTGGTATTGACCACTACAGAATGGTCAATGTCCATCACTATTGTTGATTGACGATTTGGCTGATCTTTTGCTTGGACGTTGAGAAGATTTCGTTGTGCGCGAGTTGGTGGTTTATTCGTGCGATCGACTTAGAGTTTGATGTTATTGCTCTAGGGTGAGTGATTTCGATGACTAGGCGACGATGTAGTGCTTCTATATGAGAGTTGGTACTTGAAATCATGACTCGATGGTGTATGGAGTAGGTTTCGAGGTAGATGGTACAAGACTTTATAGATCGTGGTGGAGGTGTTGGCTCGTTCGTATCATTGGAGATGGCAATGTACATCATGATGAAAAGTCTTGTATCTTTGGTTTGTGACTCATAAGGGTAGTAGGTATCGAAGATTAGACACTCTGTATCTTTGGTTTGTTACTCGAGTAGGGAGTAGGTATCGAAGAGGCTCATGAGGAATCGTGGAGTGGAGGAATGTGGTGGGTTCCAGATAGTGGAAATTATATTGAGCTAGTTGGGATCAGATGGATATGCATGTGCTAAGGGATCGTTGACGACTCAAAGAGTTTTCTGTTGTACTCGAAGCAGGGGTATTTTATAGTAGGGATGCCATGGATTGGTTGTGAGGATTCATATACACTGGACTTGTGGCTTTGGGTCTTGTGTCCAGCTTTAGGCTGCAAGACACGTATTCAGGTTTGGGCTGCGAGATATAAGAGTACGATGGAGAACCGAGATTACCACTAGTCCACGGCTTATGGGTGGTGAGTTATCATATATCTAGAGCATACTGGTGATATTTAGTTTTGTTTGATGGATGCTATATTTGTTATGATTTCTTCGCTAGCCACTCTTAGCCTAGGAATGTCACATGAGGTACGTATTATGCATACGGATGCCTAGACACACTGGATAGTTTATTTAGTATGGAGTAGGTATTGTGGATGGAGATATCTAGGCACCCAGACAGTTTACTAAGTATAAAATATCCTTTATGATATTATAGAGTAGCATATTATCAATGTTATGTGTTGACTCTTTGGTTGCAGGAACATGTCTTATATGATTCATATACCCTCCGTTTCGTATGCTATGTCAATTTTTATAGTATTTCAAGATTTTTTATCACTAACACCGGACTGTTGTCTGATCCGAGGTTTATGCTTTTCTTTTTCTTAGCTCTGGTACTCTTAAATGAGTAGACTAGAGAGCAGGTCTGGATGGAATATGAGGTTCTGCAGATAGACTAGCAAGAGGTGATGTTTACTCATACTTATATTTGAGTTTGTTATTATACATTCTGTTGTGTGACACTGTGGAATTTGACAGAAGGTAATCGTAGCCTCAAGCCTCATCAACTGGGAATGGATAAAACAGGGGAGGTGCAGCAAGGCTAAGTGGGTCATGCCCAAGTAGGATGAGATTTTCCCCTGTCTAGAGGTCCCTTTTTATTCGGCTGTGTGGGCAGTTGGAATGCGCACCAACTGCGGGGTTGTCTTGTTGGGACTTTCCAGTAAGGGATGGTTCCGGCCTTCTTGTTTAACTTACTATGAGATAGTATATCAACTGAGTTTGTTTTCTAGTTGTACAAAATATGTTACTGTGTTATATAACACAATGGATCTTATTCTCTGACGATTGGTTCACATTGTTACTACTGTCTCGATTGTTTTATATTTGCGTTGACTATTTTATTTTATCTGATGCGATGTGAGATATTGAACAGATTATTTTGTTATTTGATGTTTCCTTTTTCTTCTTTTCTACTCTCTTCTCTTTTATTTGCTCTTCTTTATTTCTTTTCTTTCCTTTGAAAACCGTTCTGCACCATAGATGCAGGGTGGTCATTATAATATATACCATGTCTCAACATAAACAAAATGAAATCACGCTTGCCGACTCATCGCCTATAGATCTCTTTCATGAAGGAAATGTGCCATGATGTTTCACATATGCAGCAGTGCACCCATATAGCATCTGGTACATCTCTGTAGAATGATGCCTATCTCATTCCTCAAGGTTGGCGATCCAAGCTCTCAACTCTGCAATCTCTACATTGTCCTGAGCTATTTAATAGTTGTTTTGCATGCGTCTAGACTTTAACATTATCCATAAAAGTGTATGAGTTCCATATAGTATGGTTAATAAATCAGTGTGTCATACGTTGTTCATAAATATATTGTATATAAACATCATCGCTTGGTTTCCAAAACCAAAACTCTATTCCGCATTGGCGGCTCCATAACAACGTCAAAAATCTAGTCCACTTCAGCGATCGGCTCCTCCAGTCCTATCCACTCGAGCATTTTCTCTCGTTCTTGCATGAATATATTCTATTATTACAAATAGAATTATAATTATAATTCATACAATGTTATTTTAATTATTTTTAACTTATAATTTAAAGTGATTATTAATAACTTATAATTTAAAATATGCTTACCATGGCCTCTTGCGATTTCGTCTCATGCTATGTGTATGTTACCGAATCATCTTCATTGACATGCTTCATGGCGTGAATAGGACATGTCCAATAGGAGATGTGCCGTCGGAAGCAAATGGAAAGAGCGGTCGAAATATTATTTGTCGAACAACTGCTCTCCGACACACTTTTCGATGGCTTCATCGGCATTTTTTCGATAGCCATCGAAGACATTTCTGCGGCTTTCGATGCCCCATTGTATACACATGGAAGGTCGCGCCTTTACTAATTAGCTGCCGCAAGCGGCTACAAGCTGTCTCAAGATTCACCCATAAGTTGTTGGAAGCCGTCGAAAATCTAGTGCTTTTTTAATTATAGTAGCACTTCATTCCCGAACAATAAATATATCGTAATATATGTCACAGCTCAATTTCACATATATAAATCATATAAATTAAAGCCCAAATCACATATATCACAAAACATTTCACATCAATAATAATTAAATATAAATATATATAACCAACTTCAAACATCTAGCAATATACCACAAATCACAAACATCCATCAACATCTCAAAATATATCCAACATCACCTCAATCAACCTCACCCGTGCAATAAGAATGCAAGATGTATCATAAATATCAAATCAAATCAATCTCACCCATCTCAATGTATATACAACTCTCAAACTACCTTGCAAAATAGTCAAATATCTCACAATATACAATGTCTCAACATAAACCAAAAGATCATACCCGCTGATCCTCATCGCCTCCAGATCCCAACGATGAAGGAAATGTGCCATTCTATTTCATATACATAGCAATGCGCTCGTCCAACATCTGATACATCTCCATAGAACGATGCATGTCTTGTTCCTCCAAGTCGGCAATCTGAGCTCTTAAATTTGCAATCTCCATATTGTCCTGAACTCTTTTATAGCTGCTTTGCTTGCACCTAGCCTGTAACATTGTTTACCAAACCGTTTGAGTTTCATATAGTGTAATTAATAAAATCAATGTGTTATACATAATTCATAAATATATTATATGTAAATATTATCTCTTGGCTCATAGAACCTTAAAGCTTATTCCACATTGGCGGCTCTATCACTGCATCAAAAACCTGATCCTCCACTTTAGCGGTCTGCTCCTCCTGTCTCGTTCCTTTGAATAGTTTCTCTCATTCTTGTATGAATTTTTCCTTGGATTAGAAATAGAATTGCAACTAAAACTCATGCCACATTATTTTATTAAGTGGAAATTAGCTACCAAGTGCAATTAGTTTCTAGGACACGTAACTGAAATAATTACTTTTAAGGATAAAATGCAAAATAATTAGTTTCTAAGGCCTAAAAATCTATGAAATTATGTCCTTGAAAGTAATTGGAAGACTGACTTTGTCCTTAAAAGAAGTTATTCTTCTGACTTTGGCCTTGAAATTAATTTATGTGGATGTGTGTTCTAGAAACTAATTGGGCTGTAAAGTTTATCCTTATAGTGAAATGCCCCTTATTTTAATTATTTATAACTTATAATTTAAAGTGATTGTTAATAATTTATAATTTAAAATATGCTTATCATGGCCTCTTGTGATTTGTGTCATGCCATGTGTAGATTATTGAGCCATCTTCATTACCATGCTCAATGGTGGGAATGCGAGTAAACAAGTCCAAGTAGGAAATATGTCATCAAAAGATGATGGAAATAGCTATCGAAATATAAGTTGTCGAACAACTATTCTTCGACGCACTTTTCGATGACTCCATCGACATTTTTTTTGTGACCATCGACAAAATTTCAACGGTTGATGCCCTATCATGCACACATGGAAGGTCACTTTTTTACCAATTAGCTGTAGCAAGCCCCATAAGCCATCAAAAAAACTCCATACTCTAAAGCCATCGAAAATATGGTGCTTTTTTGAAATTACAGTCGCACTTCTTCCCCCAAACAACACATGTATAACAATATATATCAGAGCTCAATTTCACACATACAAATCATATATATCAAATTCCAAATCACATATATCATCACATAAATAAAAAAAATTAATACGTATAATAAACTAACATCAAACATCTAACAATATATGAAAATCACAAACATGATCAACATTTCAAAGTATATCAATCATCACCTCAAATCAACCTTACCCGTCAAACAACTCAAAATGTATCATAAATATCAAATCACATCAACCTCGCCCATTTTAAAGTATATATGACTCTTAAACTACCTCGCAAAATAGTCAAACAACCTCACCCATCCCAAAGTGCATATATATGTGTGTATGTATGTATGTATGTATGTATGTATAGACACACGATGTCTCAACATAAACACAAAAACCATACCTATTGATCCTTATTGCTTCCAGATCCAACCGACGAAGGAAATGTGTCATGCTGCTGCATATATGTAGTAATGCGCTCATCTAGCAAATGATACATCTCCACCGAAAGATGCTTATCTCATTCCTCCAGATCGGTAAGTGCACTCAACTCTTCAATCTCTAAAGTGTCCTAAGCTAATCTATAGTTGCTTCGCCTGTGTCTAGCCTGCAATATTTTTTACGAAAGTGTATAAGTTTCTTATAGCGTGATTAATAAATTAGTGTGTTATACGTTATTCATAAATATATTATACAAAAAATTACCTCCTAGGTCCCAAAACCTAACGCCTATTCCACGTTGGCAGCTCCATGACAATATCAAAAATCTGGTCCGCTCTTCAGCGGTGAACTCCTTCCATTATGTTCCCTCGAGCAGCTTCTCTCGTTCTTTCATGAATTTATCCTAAGATTACAAATAGAATTACAAATAAAATTCATAGTACACTATGTTAATTATTTATAACTTATAATTTAAAGTGATTATTAATACTTATAATTTAAAATATGTTTACCATGGCATTTTATGATTTTGTATCATGTCATGTGTATGTTATTGAGCCAACTTTATTAAGATACCCGATGGCATAAGTACAAGTAAACATGTTAAAGTAGGAGACCGACCATCGAAAGCTAGCGAAAATAGCCGTCCAAATATTAGTTGTCGAACAACTGTGCTTTGACATACTCTTTGATGGCTCCATCAGCAATTTTCTGACGGCTATCGACGTCATTTTGATGGCTTACGATGCCCCATTATGTACATGTGGAAGGTCACGCCTTTACGAATTAGCTATTGCAAGCCATCGAAAAATTTGCTACCCGGAAGCCATCCATAT
The DNA here is from genome assembly GCA_030765085.1 of Allium cepa. Classification (NCBI taxonomy): domain Eukaryota; kingdom Viridiplantae; phylum Streptophyta; class Magnoliopsida; order Asparagales; family Amaryllidaceae; genus Allium; species Allium cepa. Next base: position 504,942,806 of record CM060941.1, on the reverse strand, counting down.
TTGGAGCTTATTTTTAATTACAAAAGCACTTCAACCCAAAACAACGTATATATAACAATATATATCGCAGCTAAATTTCACACGTATAAATCATATATATATCAAAGCCTATATAAGATATATATCACAAAATATATCACATATATAATAAAAACATAAATGTTTACAACAAACTAACCTCAAACATCTAACAATATGCCACAAATCACAAACATCCATCAACATCTTAAAATATATCAAATATCACCTCAAATCAACCTCGCCCATCCAATAACAACTCAAAATGTATCATAAATATCAAATCACATCAACCTCACCTACCTTAAAGTATATATAACTCTCCAATTACCTCACAAAATAGTCAAGTCACCTCACTCGTCTCAAAGTGCTTATATATACCTGTGTCTAAACATAAACCAAAAATATCATACCTATCAATCCTTATCACCTTAAGATCCTATTGATAAAGGAAATGTGCCATCCTGTTGCATATGCGATGCAATGCACTCGTCAAATATCTGGTACTTCTCCATAGAACGATGCATTTTCTTTTCTTTAAGTCAGCAATCCAAGCTCTCAAATCTGTAGTATCCGCATTATCTTGAGCTCTTTTATAGTTGTTCTATCTATGTCTAGCCTATAACATTATTTACTAAAGTGTATGAGTTTTATATAGTGTGATTAAACAAAATCAATGTGTTATACGCTATTTATAAATATATTATACATAAACATTTCCTCTTGATTGCCAAACCCATAACACCTACTTCACGTTGGTGGCTCCATGATAGCGTCAATAATTGGGTCCCCCTCTACGACGATTAGCTCCTCATGTTTTTTTCCTCGAGCAGTTTCTCTTGTTCTTATACGAATTTATCCTACGATTACAAATAGAAATAAAATTAAAATTAAAACTATATTGTCTTAATTATTTATAACTTATAATTTAAAGCGATTATTAATAACTTATAATTTAAAATATGCTTACCATGGCCTCCTGTGATTTCATCAACTGTGTCACTGAACCATCTTCATTGACACACTCGATGGCGTGAGTACGAGTAAACATGTCCAGTTAGGAGATGGGCCATTGAAAGCTGATGAAAAATTCCATCCAAATATTATTCATCGAACAACTGTTCTTCGATATAGTTTTCGACAGCTCAATCGACATTTTTTCCAACAGCAATCGACGACATTTCAATGGCATTCGATGCCCTATCATGCACACGTGCATGGTCATGCCTTTACAAATTAACTATCGCAAGCCACTACAAGTTGTTGGAAATTTTGCTTCCTCGAAAGTCGTTGGAAACTATCGAAAGCAGTCGAAAATCAGGAGCCTTTTTTTAGTTACATCAGCACTTTATCTCCAAACCACACATATATAACAATATATATACATAGCTCAATTTTACACATATAAATCATATGTATCAAAGCACTAATCATATATATCATAGAATACATCACATCATAATACAAAACAACAATATATATTCAATAAACCAACCTTAAACATCTATCAATATACCACAAGTCATAAATAATCGTCAGTGTGTCAAAATTTATCAAATATCACCTCAAATCAACCGCACCCATACAATAATAACTCAAAATGTATCATAAATATCAAATCACATCAATCTCACCCATCTCAATTATATATAACTCTCAAACTACCTCACAAAATAATCAAAATACCTCGCCCATCTCAAAGTGCGTATATATACAATATCTCAACAAAAACTAAAAAAATCGCACCTACCGACCCTCATCGTCTTCAGATCCCGCTGATGAAGGAAATGTCCTATGTTATTGCATATAGATAGCAATGCGCTTGTCCAACGTCTGGCACGTCTTTGTAGAACGACGCCTGCCTCGTTCCTCTAGATCGGCAATCCGAGCTCTCGCTTATGCAATCTACACATTGTCCTGAGCTCTTTTATAGCTAGATTGTCTCCGTCAAGCTTGTGATATTGTTTACCAAAGTGTATGAGTTTCATATAGTGTGTTTAAACCAATGTGTTGTACATTATTCATAAATATATTATACATAAACATTACTTCTTGGTTCCCAAAACCATAATGTCTATTCCACGTTAGCAGCTCCATGACAGCGTTAAAAATCTATTCCTCATCTTCAATGGTACGCTCCTCTCGTCAGATTCCCTCGAGTAGTTTCACTCATTCTTGCATGAATTTATCAAGCGATTACAATAAAAATTACAAATAAAATTCATACTACATTATTTTAATTATTTATAATTTATAATTTATAATTTATAATTTAAAGTTATTATTAATAACTTACACTTTAAAATATGCTTATCATGGCCCCTTGTGATTTTATGCCATTCCATGTTCATGTTATTGAGTCATCTTCATTGACATGCTCGATGACGTGAGTATGAGTAAACACGTCCAAGTAGGAGACGGGCCATCGGAAGCCGACGAAAATAGCCATTATAATATTGTTCGTCGAACAAATGCTTTTCGAGAGAATTTTCGACCTCCAATGGCATTTTTCCAAACGCCGTCGATGACATTTCGATGGCTTTCAATGCCTGTTGTGTACAAATGGAATGTCATGCCTTTACCAATCAGATATTATAAGCTGCCACATGCAATCGAAAATTTTGGTACCCAGAATTCGTCGGAAGACGTTGAAAATCTGGAGCTTGTTTTTTTTAATTACAACAGTAGTTCGTCCCTAAATAACATGTACACAACAATATGTATTGTAGCTTAATTTCACACATTTGTATTATATAAGTCAAAGCCCAGATAACATATATATATCATAAATCACAAACAACCATCAACATCTCAAAATATAGCAAACATCACTTCTAATCAACTTCACCCATCTAATAACAACTAAAAATGTATCGTAAGTATCAAATCACATCAACCTCACCCATCTCAAACTATATATAACTCTCAAACTACCACACAAAATAGTAAAGCTACATCACCCATCTCAAAGTGCTTATATATACGATGTCTCAATGTTAACCAAAAAAATCGTACCCACTGATCCTGATTACCCCCAAATCCGTTGATGAAGGAAATGTGACAGGTTGTTGCATATATGAAGTAATGCACTCGTCCAGCATCTAGAACATCTCTATAGAACAACGCCTGTCATGTTCCTTCAAGTCGGCAATGCAAGCTCTCAATTCTGCAGTCTCCACATTATTTTGAGCTCTTTTATAGCTGCTTTGCCTTTGTCGAGCTTGTAGCATTGTTTACCATAGTGTGTGAGTTTCATATAGCGTGATTAATAAAATCAATATGTTATACTTTATTCATAAATAAATTATACATAGACATTACCTCTGCGTTCCCACAATCATAACGCCTATTCCGCGTTGATGGCTCTATAACAACATCAAAAATCTGTTCCTTCTCTTCAGCGGCCAGCTCCTCCTATCATGTTCCCTCGAGCAGTTTCTCTCGTTTTGGCACCAATTTATCCTATGATTACAAATAGAATTGCAATCAAAATTCATTCTACATTATTTTAATTACTTATAACTTATAATTTAAAGTTATTATTAATAAATTATAATTTAGAATATGCTTACAATGGCCTCTTTTGATTTCATGTCATGCCACGTGTATTACTGAGCCACTTATATTGACATGCTCGATAGTGTCAGTATGAGTAAATATGTCCAAGTAGGAGATGGGCTGTTGGAATCCGTTGGAAGCTTACGGAAATAGCCATCGAACAACTGTTCTCCGGCACATTTTTTGACGGCTCCTTTGCATTTTTCCATTAGCTATAGGTGATGTTTGATATCTTTCAATGCCTAGTCGTGTGCATGTGGAAGGTCATGCCTTTATCAATTAGCTATCGCAAGCCATCGTAAGCCGTCGGAAAATTCGTTACCTAAACAACACATATATAACAATGTACCGCAAATCGCAAATCACAATTGTCCGTCAACATCTCAAAATATCCAACAATGTACCACAAATCACAAATGTCCATCAACGTCTCAAAATATATCAAACATCACCTCAAATTAGCCTTATTACCCAAGAACAACTCAAAATGTATCTCACCCATCTCAAATTATGTATAACTACCAAGCTACCTTGCATAATAGTCAAACTACCTCACCCATGTCAAAGTGCATACATATATATGATGTCTCAACATAAACAAAAATAAATCATACATACCGATCCTCATTGCCTTCAGATCCTATAATTGAAGGAAATATGTCATGCTGTTGCATATACGCAGTAATGCACTCGTCTAACATCTAGTACATCTTTGTAGAACGTTGCTTGTTTCGTTCCTCCAGGTCGGCAAATCGAGCTCTCAACTCTAAAATCTCCACATTATCTTGAGCTCTTTTATAGCTGCTTCCCTACGTCTACCCTATAGCATTATTTACCAAAGTGTATGAGTTTCATATAATGTGTTTAATAAAATCAATGTGTTTTACATTATTCATAAATATATTATACATAAACAATATCTCTTGGTTCCTAAAACCATAATGCCTATTCTGCATTGGCGGATCCATGATAGCTCAAAAATCTATTACTCATCTTCAGTGGTCAGCTCCTCTCATCTGATCTCCTCGGTTAGTTTCACTCATTCTTGCATGAATGTATCAATTGATTACATATAAAATTACCAATAAAATTCATACTACATTATTTTACTTATTTGTAACTTATAATTTAAAGTTATTGTTAATAACTTACAATTTAAAATATTCTTACCATGGCCTCTTGTGATTTTGTGTCATTCCATGTGTATGTTATTGAGTCATCTTCATTGACATGCTCGATCAGTGTTAATCCGCCTTTAGTCAAGGCCATGAACAGGAGGATTCAACCCATTCACGATTATCGGGTTGGAATAAGATGGATTCGGTTTAAAAGAATGAAGTTCACTTGGATATGTCATTTGGTCAAGAAATGGGGGAGTTGCACGGCTCAGTCTGGAATATAAGCCTCGTTCGGCACACCTCCCCTCGACCGGCATACCTTCCCTCGATCGGCATACCTCCCCTCGATCGACACACCTTTCCTCGTTTGGCAGACCTCCCTTCGATTGGCACATCTCCCCTCGATCGGCATACCTCCCCTCATTTGGAGCACCTCCCCTCGATCGTCGGCACACCTCCCCTCGGTCGGCACACCTCCCTTCGTTCGACACGCTTCCCCTCATTCGGCACACCTCCCTTCGGTCGGCATACCTCCCTCGTTCGACACACCTCCCCTCAATCGGCACACCTCCCCTCAATCGGCATACCACCCCTCGTTCGACACACCAACTGCTCAAGGTCGATCGGCATAATGAAGTAAGGTTCGACTATGGCCTTGGTGGGCCCAAACTATTCAGGAGGCCCAACAACATGGTTTTGCATATAAATACAGCATGTGGATCTCCAAATGGGGGATCTTCTTCTCTCCGCTCTCTAACTTTCTATTTTCTAAGGCTAAAGGTTATTCTATCAGTTTGTAACTGTAATTGATTCAAACATCAATAAAAAGAAAACTTCTAGAGTGGACGTAGGCCGTAGTTAGCCGAACCACTATAAAATCTGTGTTCTTTACCACTTTCATTTTAATTTTGATTGTTCTTCATATTATTACTCTCTACATATATTCTATCTGTTATCTATGACCGTTAGTTGGTACTTTCATTTACATTTGGATGTTAGTGACTAATTTTGGCGCTAACAATTGGTGAGTATAAGTAAATATGTCCAAGCAGGAGACGGGCCGTCGAAAGTCGATGAAAATAGCCGGTGAAATATTAGTCGTCGAACAACTTTTCTTCGAGACAATTTTCGATGGCTCCATTGTCATTTTTTCTACCGTTGTCGATGAAATTTAGATGGCTATCAACACCCCTTTATGTACACATGGAATGTCACACCTTTGACAATTGGCTACCGCAAGCTGCCGCATACAATCAAAAAAATTGCTACCCAAAAGTCGTCGGTAGATGCCGGAAATCCGGAGCTTGTTTTTTTAATTACAGTAGCACTTCATCCCCAAATAACACGTATACAACAATATATATCACAACATAATTTGACACATTTATATCACATATGTCAAAGCCCAAATAACATACATCACAAAATACAACACACTAATAACATAAAAACATCAATATATATAATAACTAACCTCAATCATTAACAATATACCACAAATCACAAACATCCATCAAGATCTCAAAATACATCAAACATCACCTCTAATTAACTTCACTCATTCAATATTAACTCAAAATTTATCATAAGTATCAGGTTACATCAACCTCACCCATCACAAACTATAGACAACTCTTAAGCTACCTCACAAAATAGTAAATCTACATAACCCATCTCAAAGTGCATATATACAAAATGTCTCAACTTTAACAAAAAAACATACCTACCAATCCTCATCGCCCCCAAATCCCGCTGATGAAGGAAATGTGATAAGCTATTGCATATACAAAGAAATCCACTCATCCAAGATCTGATACATCTCCATATAACGAAACCTGTCATGTTCCTCCAAGTCGATATCCCAAGCTCTCAACTCCACAGTCTCCGCATTGTTTTGAGCTCTTTTATAGCTGTTTTGCTTTCGTTTAGCCTGTGAGGTTGTTTACCATAGTGTATGAGTTTCATATAGTATGACTTTATTAATCAATGTGTTATACATTATTCATAAATAAATTATTCATAAACATTACCTCTTGGTTTCCAAAATCATAACGGCCATTCCAAATTGGTGGCTTGGTGACAACATCAAAAATCTGTACCTCTTCTTCAGCGGTCAGCTCCTCCCGTCGTGTTCCCTTGAGCAGTTTCTCTCATTCTTGCACGAATTTATCTTGTGATTACAAATAGAATTACAATTAAAGTACATACTACATTATTTTAACTATTTATAACTTATAATTTAAAGTGATTATTAGTAAATTATAATTTAAAATATACTTATTATGACCTCTTGTGATTTCGTGTCATGCCATGTGTATTACCGAGCCATCTGTATTGACATCTCGATAGCGTGAATACGAGTAAACACGTCCAAGTAGGAGATGGGTCATTGGAAGCTGTCGAAAGTTTACGGAAATAGTCGTCGAGCAACCGTTCTTTGACACGCTTTTTAAGGGCTCTGTCGGCATTTTTCCAACAGCTATGGATGACATTCCGATAGCTTTTGATGCCTAGTCATGTACATGTGGAAGTTCTTGCCTTTATCAATTAGCTATCACAAGCCATCGTAAGAAAATTCATTACCCGAAGGCCGTGGAAAATCTTGAGCCTTTTTGTAATTATTGTAGCACTCCATCCCCAAACAACACAAATATAAAAATATACATTGCATCATAATGCTACATATAATATATCAAAGCCTAAATCACATATATCACAAAATACATCACACTAATAATAAAAAACATCGATGTACACAATAAACCAACCTTAAACATCTAAAAGTATACCATAAATCACAAATGTCCATCAACATCACAAAATATATCAAATTTCACCTCAAATCAACCTCATTACCCAACAACAACTCAAAAATGTATCATAAATATCAAATCACATCTACCTCACCCATCTCAAAGTATGTATAACTCTCAGGCTACCTCGCAAAATAGTCAAACTACTCCACCAGTCTCAAAATGCATATATATATATAATGTCTCAAAATAAAAAAAAAATTACACATACCGATCCTCATCACCTTTAGATCCTGCTATTGAAGGAAATGTGTCATGTTGTTGCATATACACAGAAATGCACTTATCCAACATCTGGTACATCTCCGTAGAACGATGCTTGTCTCATTCCTCCAAGTCGGCAATTCGAGCTCTCAACTCTAAAATCTCTGCAATGTCTTGAGCTCTTTTATAGCTGCTTTTCCTATGTCTACCCTATAACAATGTTTACTAAAGTATATGAGTTTCATAAAGTATGTTTAATAAAATCATGGTGTCATACATTATTCGTAAATGTATTATACATAAACATTACCTCTTGGTTCCCAAAACCATAACCTCTATTCTGCGTTGGCGGCTCCATAACAGTGTCATATATCTGTTCCTCATCTTCAGTGGTCATCTCCTCTCTTTTGATTCCCTTGAGTAGTTTCACTCATTCTTGCATGAAATTATCAAGTGATTACAAATAAAATTACCAGTTCTTATTACATTATTTTAATTATTTATAACTTATAATTTAAAGTTATTATTAATAACTTACAATTTAAAATATGCTTACCATGGCCTCTTGTGATTTTTAGTATTCCATGTGTATGTTATTGAGTCATCTTCATTGACATGCTTGACGGCATGAGTACGAGTAAATAGGTCCAAGTAGGAGACAGGCCGTTGGAAGCCGACAAAAATAGCAGTTGAAATATAAGTCGTTGAAAATTTATTCTTCAAAATAATTTTCAAAGGCTCCGTAGGCGTTTCCCAACCACCATCGATGACATTTTAATGGTTTTCAAGGCCCCATCATGTATATATGGAATGTCATGCCTTTACCTATTAGCTACCATAAGCCGCCACACGCAGTCGAAAAATTCGCTACCCAAAAGTGGTCGGAAGATATCAGAAATCTGGAGCTTGTTTTTTTAATTACAGCAGCACTTTGTCCCTAAATAATACGTGTTATCCCGCCTTTTGGCAAGGCCGTGATACCAAGGAACTGGTTGAAATCAAGGATCACTCTTCCTGGATATCAAGCCTACACAGGTTCGCTATGGATATCGATGAATTTTGTCCGAGTCCAGATTGAGCTACAATTGATAGGACATGATAAGCAAAGCCATGAAAGCCTGCATTCCAAATTTCAAGTCAATCCGAGTTCATACGCTCATGTTATGACCGATTCAATCTAGAGGAAACGGCCCAGCCTTCGTATCCATCACTATGGGTGATTTCATATCCATCAAAAGTGCGTTCGGTTCATACCAATCATGTTCACACTGATCAGTTAATAGAAGTTCGTATCGATCATGTTTGTAGTATTCGAATCCATCGAATTCGTATCGATGGACTTCGTATTCATTAGCAGGCGTCCAGCGACCTCGTATCCATCGAAGTGCCTCAGTTCGTATCGATCAAGTTCGTATCCATCGAGAAGCCTCAGTTCGACTCGATCTCATTCGAATCCATTGGCTCCTCCTTATTCGAATCCATCGACATCTCCCTACTTCGTATCCATTGGCAGATAGCCCACTTCGTATCCATCAACTAAGGCAATGGATACTGCTTCGCATCCATCATAGAAGCCTCTTTTCGTATCCATCAGGCAGCTGCTGTTCGTATCCATCAGGTTACTTTACTTTGTATCCATCAAAGGGCTATAATTCGCATCGATTGGCTTTGTATCCATTGAGAAGCTATGAAGTTCGTATCCATCAAAGGAAGACTTGTTCGTATCCATCGACCATAAGTAGTTTGTGTCCATCAATGACTGATGTTCGAACCCATGAGTGAAGCCTTCATTCGAATCCATAAGGTCAAAAAACCTGGGTGACATGTCATCCCTCGCTACGAACAAGGCGAGATATATGGAGTCGATGCGGTCAGCTCGGAGTAAAGAACGGATCGAGGTGAAGATTGCACTCCACGTCATCACGAAGGCGGGTGCCACTATCGATTCGAAGCAATCGATTCGAACAGATCGATTCGAACAAAGCAGCCTAGCGAAGAACATTATTTTGTATCGACTATTTCTCCCAATCCACTGATCCAAATGCAATGAAATTTTCACTGAAGATTGCACACGAGACAAGGAACGTTCACACCAAATTTCAGCTCGATTGGACATCATCTTGATCGATATGAAATGAATTTGTATCGATCACAGATCGACTCGAAACTTTCTGGAATTGGTCGTGTGAGCCCTCTCAAGTGCCAGAACGAATCTTTCGAAGTTTGAGCGAAGTCTCAGCCTCCTACGCCTATAAATAGAGCCCCAGAGCCTATAGAAAAGGGATCTTTGGATTCTCAAGCGCCGAGACTCTGCCGGATCGAGACCTCCATCATTTTACTACTGTTGATTTTGAATTTCCAGTTGTAATTTGCTTTTGATTGCTGTAACCACTTGTAATCATTGAAAGAAAATCAATATAACTGCTAAAAAAACTTCATAGTAGACGTAGGCACACGCCGAACCACTCTAAATTGCTTGTCTACGCATTTACTTTTCTGTTGATTGGAGTTTTTGTTAGATAATCCTCATTTTCAATTTATACTCTTCATTATTATCTCTTCAAAAACTTCCGAAGAGTGTTGTGACCAATTTTGGTGCAAATACTTTGGTACTTTCACCGAGAAAACCCAAATTTTCTCCTGCTCGTTGGATCTGTCGTCGATACCGGATTGAATAAATCTAAGAAAGAGATCCAGATCACTAATTCGAGTTCCTTCCCTTCTATTCAAATTTACATAAAGTCTAAGAAAGGAATTCAAACCTTCAAGATGGTTAGCACAAGGACCACCTCTAACGCTATCAATCAAGAAGACCCGGATAGACAGAATCCTACGCCACTACCTCCCTCTAACCAAGACGCTACCGGACACTCGGAACCATCAGGTCCGGTAACCAGACAAGAGTTTCAGCTGCTGCTTCAAGAGCTGACCCAAAGTCGGCAACAACTAACAGAACAGCTACGTGCTAACGCCGAACTGACCAATCAACTGAATCGTCAGAAGCGAAGGAGATCCAGAAGAGATCATGCTTCTCACTCCTCCAGCGAAAGTTCTTCCTCTTCCAATTATCATCATCAATCTCCGTGACCCCGCTAGATGGGAGTCACATACAAACCGCTGGATATCAACCTGCGATGATCGATGGACAACTGAGAGTTGGTCCATCAGCTAGTTTCCAAACCGGGCCCTCCTCCCGAGGGGGTGCCGTTCCTCATTACACCGCAGAATACCGTGCCACGAATGTCGCGGTTGAACCAGGAGTCCATGCCCAAAATCGGTCGAACCTGGACCACCGTCATCATGGACGTACTCCTGAACCGTACATCCCAGAGGACTATGAGCCAAGAAGGCAAGATGTGGACCGTCGACAACATCCGGTCCAATCCCATAATATTGAACACCGTCATACTCCGGCATGAGCCGTACAGAACATACAAATGCCGGATCTTCCGACCATGATACGTCAGATGATCCGTGAGAGCCAAGGTCTCATGAATGATGACCGGAGAATTTCTCAAAGTCATACTCCTTTTACAGATGATATACTCACTACAGAACCCCCTTGGCGATTTAGGATGCCAATTCTACCCATGTACGAGGGAAACTCCGACCCCAACCAACATATTCTGAAATATGAATGGTCGATGAACGCTGCCAGAGCTGACGATGCAGTGAAGTGTCGTAGTTTCCCCATCTCCCTGGGGGGTATCGCTACCATGTGGTTCACTCGAGTGCCACCATGATCTATTTCCTCATTCGACCAGTTGGCCACAAAATTTGTTGAGCAATTCCGCATGCACGTCGCAAGACCAAAAGATGTCAACACTCTGTCTAGCGTCACCCAAGCTCCTGGAGAGACGCTCAGACACTACCTAGAGAGATTCCATACTGCATGTGCCGAAATAAGCAATCCGAACGATAACTCCATCCTTATGGCGTTGACTAAGGGGATTGACCCTGATTCTGAGTTTGGCAATTGGTTGGCTGGAAAACCACCTGCATCATTGGACCGTTTCCATGCCAATGCGACTCAATTCCTAAGAAGGGAAGATGCGAAACAATTTAGGAAGCAGACTGATGCAGGGCCAAGCACGGAAGGAATCCAAAGCAATGTCGCGATCAAACAGTCCAGTGAGAGCTCCGGAAAAGTTCAGTTGAACGTTAAAAACAAACAAGCTCAACGGAGAGAGAGCGTGAATCAAAATAGAAAGCGAGATCAGAATCGTGGCCCACCGTGCAAGAATCCTATGTTTGACAGTTACACTCCTTTGAATACATTACTGGAGAACTTGTATTTACAAACCCGTAATACAATTCAATACAAAAAACCTGCTCCAAAACCGTCGTCAGAGAGGCAAATTCAAATGGGAAAATTTTGCAGGTTCCATGAAAGCTACGGGCACAATACGAACGAATGTCGTCACTTACAAGATCTCGTAGAAAAATTGATTAGAGAAAGGAAGCGGGAACAGTTTGTTCGGGCGCCGCGGCCTGGAGGAGCGGGACCATCAAATCAAAATAATGAACCCGATCGACCGAGACAGGAGGACTCTACCTATCCCGGCGGGAGATTAGTGATAAACACCGTCAGTGGCGGACCCACTTTGTCAGGAGCCTGGAACGACGAGGATCTTCGTCACTGTTACACATGACAGGCTTTATTCAGTCTATGAATACTTTGCAATTTTGCTTGCATTCTGAAATTTGAATTTGTAATAAGGCATTGACTTTTCCATGTTTTTTCCGTTCCAGCAATAAATTACTATCTCTTCAAGCTAGAGCTGTGATTCATCGAATGCGACATTCAATAATCACGACGCACAAATAGCTAAGTTCTATCTCACGATGGAATTTATTCAAATAGCGAGTGACTGTGATACGACCGACCACTCACTAAGTGAAACCTCGGCTCGGGGGCAAGCCATCACATCAAAGGCTAAACTGGACCGACACACGACAATCCTATAACTAACTCCAAATTCCCAGAGTGCGAATTGGAGTATAAACATCAACTCTAGGTTCCCAGAGTGCGAACCGGAGTATAAATCCTAACTCCACTTTCCCAGAATGCGAATTGGAGTATAAACATCAACTCTAGGTTCCCAGAGTGCGAACCGAAGTATAAACACTAACTCCACTTTCCCAAAGTGCGAATTGGCAACTCTAGGTTCCCAGATTGCAAACCGGAGTATAAACACTAACTCAAAATTTCCAAAATGCAAATTGGAGTATAAACATCAACTCTAGGTTCCCAGAGTGCGAACCAGAGTATAAACACTGACTCCAAACTCCCAGAGTGCGAGTTGGAGTATAAACATATAAATACGGTTCCGGAGAGGGTGGTCCCGTCCGCCTAACGACTTCGGCCGTATCCTAACCAAGTTTGAGGAGGATGTACCCGTCCATCTAACGACCTCGCTTGTTAACTCGGGGTGGATGTGATCCGACCATCCACGATCCCGATACCCAGAGTGTGAACGAATTCCTAAAAAGCTCAAACAGATGTGACTGACCATCTGTCGGCTAACTCCAAGTTCCCAGAGCGTGAATTGGAGTATAAACATCAATTCCAGGTTCTCGGAGCGTGAACCAAAACATCAATGCTAACTCCAAATTCCCAGAGCGTAAATTGGAGTATAAACATCAATTCCAGGTTCCCGGAGTGCGAACCGAAACATCAATACTAACTCCAAATTCCCAGAGCGTGAAGTGGAGTATAAACATCAATTCCAGGTTCTCGGAGTGCGAACCAAACTATAAATGTCGACTCCAAATTCCCAGAGTGTGAATTAGAGTACAAATACCAAGTTAAAGTTCCTGGAGTGCGAACTGTGTTACAAACATCGATAACTCTTGAATTCCCAGAGCGCGAACCAGATTATCGATCATAGATTATCCTAAGTCCCCGAAGTGTGGACATGTGCTCAAGATTTGCAAAAGATGCGATCGACCATCGAAATACAAATGCTGTTCCCGGAGCTGGGGGCAAAAGCTTAAGTGTTAATCACTAACCGAAGCAATACAATGTCCAAAATTCAACACATTCATCAATCACGACGTGTGATCAAGATTTTCAGACTTGGAAAATAAAACAGACTCAGCTTGAAGGTAGAAACGCCACAAGTACACTTGACTGAAAGCCAAATACTGCAAATACTTAAGCACAAAAGAAATGAGAGTTGAAGTAAAGAAACTAAATGTCATTTCAACTAACTGTATATGAAGATTCATGTACAAGTTACTCCAAAAAATTCCCACTAGCAGGGGGCCGAGCCTACATCTATACATAGCCCACGAAAGAAAAATAAAAGCGACTTCCTAACTACCAAAAATGCGCCAGAGGGGGATCGTCTACGTTTTCTTCTTCGGCTTTTTCTTCGACGCGGAACCACTGGAACCACTAACAGTCTTTCGCTCCGACCCCGTACCCTTTGGCGGATCTTCCTCTGATGAAGGCATGATATCGACGTCTTTCTATGAACTTGAACTTAAGGGAATATTGTCTTCTGGAGGAGTCGGAGGAGTCGGATCCACAATCGGGGGCGGAATGGGCAAGCTGGTGTCAACGGGCGTGCCCCAGAAGATACCACCGTAAGAGGAGTGGGGCCAACCGCCGTTGTAACACTCTCAAAATTACCACCATGAGCTGCCGCCTCCATCTCTGCGTTGATTTGAGCAAGGATCTCAGCTTCACGACCGTCACGAGCTTCATGATAGGCAGTGGTGGACTGTGACGAAGCAATGGAAGTAGGTGGGAACGCACCAAGAACGAATGGCATGTCCGCAGAAGGATCGCTGCTTTGACCTAAAAGCTCGTTCATCATCTGCTCGTCCAAAGACATTGAGCTCCCCTGTGCCGTCTCCGTCGGCGCGACCGTAGTCGTGATAACCACCTCAATAGTGATGGCCTCCTGCACTTGATGCGATTCTTGGCTTGCAGGAGGCGCTGTCGGTGTAACTTTGCTCACTGGACAAGAAAGAAAAGAAGTTGTCAGGACACACTTCAAGAACAAGCCCTTCACTTCAAATACACACAAGATTTGTACTGAGTACCTTCCTCAGTTCGGCTTGTGGCTGGCTGAACAGCTTCTGAAGGATGTTCCCTTATGGGGGATAAGCGTGGCTGCTCAGGGTCATAGCCCGGAACCGGCTGCGGCTCAATCGCTGGCGTCGGCTTGGATCCAGATGAAGTAATCATCCCAAACTTGTTGCTGGGTGTGCGACGCCAGAACCCTCACCAACTTCTAAGTGTTGGGTACCCAGTCTCTTCTAGCATGGGAGATCATAAGATCATGGAGAACCTTCTTCTCATCATCATTCAATATGCGGTTATCCAACTCGAACTCATCAAAAGCTTCACCCAGCTGTGCTGCCTTCTCTTCTTCAACTGACAAATTCCAGGCATTGAATAAGTGTGTCGGGTAGTCATCGAGCCACCCCAAGTTTCTGTGCCTCAGCACATTGACATTATAAGTGATGAGAAGCTCTTCAATCTCCGTCTCGAGCTTAATCTCTGACTGCTGTACTTTCTCATCAACTTCAGCCTCTGCTTCGCGGACCTTTTCCACGGCCGCGTTCCTCTCCCTCCAAAACTCCACCGCCTAATCACATGCCTCCTGTGCAGAAATATTGGCGGTGTCCCTCTCCTTCAAGATCTCCCAAACTTTGGCCTTGAGCTCATTTAGCTCCTTCAAGGCCGCATCCCGCTCGGCGGTTACAATAGTGTTTCGGTGGCCCATGTCCTCCACCGTAACATAATTCTCTTTCTTCATCCTGTCCATCGCCGCCTGTGCTTCATCAGCTTTCTTAAGGGCCTCCGTATCTGATTTTCGAGATGACCCGGCTTTAGTGTTCAGCACTTGTATAATACGGTCCTTTTGAGCTAGCTCGGCTTGTAGTTTCTCAATGGTAGCTGCTCGCTCAAAGGCTAATGATGATGCTTTCTCAGCCGCTTTAGCCCACGTCTTATACCGGGCATAAAAGTCATGTACATAGTCATGCACCATCTGCTCAGCTTCCGTCGGGATTCTTTTAAATGAAGAGGAAAAACGTAGTTATCGAAACAGATGTTCAGAAAATCCTTCTTTAATTGAGCAAGCTTGATCGCCCCTTCCCCTGAAATTTCCGTAGGGGCCTGTTCTGCAACTACGGAGGTTATTGCCTCCGTTCTAGGATGAAGGGGCTCAGACCTGGAAGAATGGAAGCCGATTTGTGCCGCGAAGATTCAGGGGGACGAGAAACATGAATGGGAGGTTGTACAGGAGTTCTGGGAGAAGGAGTGCGAGATCGAGATCGACGTCTGTAATCTCTATCTCTATCATATCTTTCTTGGCTGGAGTATCCAGAGTATCCACGGTCGCGATCTCTGTCCCCTTCCCTTCTATGCGACTTATAGTAAGTAGAAGATCTACGGGCCTGTCGAAAACTTCTCAACATTGAGCTTCAACCAGGCATGGTATCTGCAAGCAAAAGCATAAAACGAAGTTAGTAATCTCTCACAGTGAGCGCATTACACTCATAAATCGTGTAGTGCCGTGAAGTGTGAATGTATGTGCAACCCCCCGACCAACCGGATGTGTCAACTGCGCTAGTGGGCAGAGGCTCACTTAAAACTAAGGCTTCTGAGAGTTCGTCCAATCCGACATCCTGCTGCAAGGACACATCGTCCGGAATTGGAAGATCAGCAAGCCCTTCATAGAGATTCTCAGTTCTTGGGGGAGACATCTCCAAAATTTTAATTCCGAAGGCGGACCGGGACGTGATAACAGATTTCCATCTCCCCTTTTTAGATGGTTTGTCAACGGCTGCCTTGCCTTTTCTCCGCTCTTCGATATCTTGGGCTACATCCGCAGGTTCGCCCAACGGTTCCTCACCGGTGTGAGTTCTTTCGGAGTCAGCCTCCTCGATTATAACAACTTTAGGCTTTCTTCGTTTAACATGTTCTTTCGAGGCAGTCCTTAAGGCACCGTCGAGCATTATACTTTGTCTTCGCTCAATCAGCCCAAGAATCCTAAGATTCCTATCCGTCAACAGCAACTCGATATTCCTTTCTTCGCTTGAGATCTCTTGGAAGACTCGAACTATCTCCTTGAAATGTTCACCTTCGGGTCGCTGGATTATGGCTGAAAAGAAAAGGAGATGTGAGTTCGACTTCATCTACATCAATTTTATCAACTACCCGAGAAGATAGCAATACTCACGTCTAAATAGCCATCGCCTAGCAAATTCTGGGGGGCATCTAACATAAAACCACTCCATCTTGAAGTAGCTCAGTCTAGTCCAAGCCCCTGTGACCACCTGACAGTTCCTTACCACTTCCAGGAATGTGAAAGATGGACTATCAGTCCGACTCTTGAAGTTAAACAAGTATCTGATCTCAATCGGGAGTGGCAGTCGATAGAGATACTCCATAAATGCAATGAACAAGCTGTTGAGTGAGGCATATCCGTTCGGATGTAACTGAGTGGGGGCGATCCCCAGAAACGACAATACTTCTCTTATATACTGGTTAAACGGAGGGAGTGTCCCAACTGCGCATGCGTGGCGAATGAATGCGGTATATCCCTCCGGTGGATTGTGCGGTTTATCATTTGGTCTCGGCAATAATACGTCGTCCATCGACAAACCATGCCTTAAGCATATTCTTCCTAGCATGTCTTCCGAAATGTTGGACGAAACAGAGTCTGATTGGTTACTAATGAAGGATGCGTCAGGTAGCACGTCCGGAGCTGGACCGATAACTTCAATCTTAATCTCCGGTACTTCAAGCACGGGAGGGCCTGAACTCTGAGTTTCTTGCGACTGCAAGCTTGAAGTTTCCATAACTAGCCAACTCACGAGAAATCATCATTAAACAATGAAGAGCCCATGTGTTCCCCACGTGTAGAGTGTGTGTTGTGCAGTGCTGTGCGTTACTTAAAAAGATTTTGCAGAGTTAAAGAAAACTTTGCAAGCGACAAAGATAATCAGAGTCGAGTTGGGGTGACCGTCATCGCTGACCGTCATCACCAAAACGTCCAGAAGTTAGCGATCGGTCCCAGTTAAAATTACTCATTATGTTGTTAAACTATGGTTCCATCAACAAAGCTTTGAAAGGCAGTCAAATATGCAGTTCTGCAGTTAAGTCCAGATATACAGGAATAAAGCTCGTCGGAGTCAAGTGTTCACATATGCAAAAGATTCCCAAATTCATCGAACTTTGGCTTGGGATCGATCACCACAGTTCAAGTTAGTAAAGGGTCAGAAGCCTCCCTTTTGCATCGGTTGTGTTCGAAACGATACGCTTCGTATCGATCGAGTTCGAATCGATACATTTCGTATCGATCAGATTCGAATCGGTGCGCTTTACACTACATCGGATCGAAATGATACGTCTTGTATCGTTCAAGATCGAATCGATACCCCTCGTATCGATTAAGTGGCACCAACCTCGTATCGATTGCGAACCGGAGAACTTTGCATCGATCATATTCACAACCATCATTCCTCGACCTGAACAACATCGATGCGAACCCAACATCCAGTAATCGATACGAAAGCGCTAACTTCTTTTTCATCGGTACGAAGTGGAGGCTGAGCAACCCTCAATCGATTGTTAGAAATCCATAATTCCTTCTTCTCCGATCGATTCAAGCATAGCCATGGCCATTTACGACCGGGCTCCATCCCAGATCTGGTTTCACCTGTTTCCCGAAGGAATGATGGAAGAAGAAAAAATGGATCTGGAATAACTTCGTCACTTGGATTCGTAATTATTTACCTAAGTTAAAATTGGAGTGTGAAGACTAGAAAGATTGAATCGATTCGAAGGCTAGAGCAGTTCGTTCTTCCATTCTCTCTATCGATACGAAAGCGCAGGAAGTATAAGCAAGAGAGTAAAAGCAAAAGGTGAAAAAATGGCTAAGTCTAGAGTATTTATATGGAGCCTTAAGGGTGACTGGGTCGTTTCGCCTCCCAGCCAACGTGAGCGGTCACAAATGGCCAAATGATGGATCGATGCGAATGCTGCTTTCGAATCCATCGGACTTTGTCTTCATCGAGACGAAGTTACCATCGGACTTCATCGATTCGAAGTACACAACGAAGGCCGCACTAAAGGCAACGAACTCCATCGATTCAAAGTTTCTATTTTACAACCATCAACTCACAACAGTGCAGGTCCATTGATACGAGCATTGTTTTCATATCCAACAAACCCATCGATATGAACGACTATTTCATATCCATCAAAGGCCATTGATGCGAAGCAGGGTCAATCGCAGTTTGTGATCATTGATACGATGAACATTTCATGTCCATCAATTCGACTCGTATCGATATGAAAAACTGCGTATCAAATTTTACATCGATTCAGGAGAGGATCAATACAAGTGGGTAGTCCAAAACAACTGACAAACATTGTTACAACTCAAATTTCACATCGATTCAGGAGAGAATTGATACGAAATCCGATAACAAACTAAAGTGACAACAGCTCGTGAATACGCAACGTTAACGAGAGTCAAGTTAACATATATGCATATATGTCATACTATTATTCGATTTTCAAAATTCACAGGGATCGAATACTCATCTCATTACGACTACGGTAACAAATAGCTGATCACTATCACACAGCAGCCAATTACAGCAATATCGAGTACAACTTTCAATGAAAAATACAATGATTATTCAGAGAGAAACTGCAGCTTTTCAAAGCACGCCATGTTTCCACAAGATGTACTTTAGGGGGCAAATGTTATCCCGCATTTTGGCAAGGCCGTGATACCAAGGAACTGGTTAAAACCAAGGATCACTCTTCCTGGATATCAATCCTACACAGGTTCGCTATGGATATCGATGAATTTTGTCTGAGTCCAGATTGGGCTACAATTGATAAGACATGACAAGCAAAGCCATGAAAGCCTGCATTCCAAATTTCAAGTCAATCCGAGTTCATATGCTCATGTTATGATCGATTCAATCTAGAGGAAACAGCCCAGCCTTCGTATCCATCACTATGGGTGATTTCGTATCAATCAAAAGTGCGCTCGGTTCGTACCTATCATGTTCGCAACGATCAGTTAATAGCAGTTCTTATCGATCATGTTTGCAGCATTCGAATCCATCAAATTCGCATCGATGGACTTCGTATCCATCAGCAGGCGTCCAGCGACCTCATATCCATCGAAGTGCCTCAGTTCGTATCGATCAAGTTCGAATCCATCGGGAAGCCTCAGTTTGACTCGATCTCATTCGGATCCATCGGCTCCTCCTTATTCGAATCCATTGGCATCTCCCTACTTCTTATCCATCGGCAGATAGCCCACTTCGCATCCATCAACTAAGGCAATGGATACTACTTTGCATCCATCATAGAAGCCTCTCTTCGTATCCATCAGGCAGCTGCTGTTCATATCCATCAGGTCACCTTACTTCGTATCCATCAAAGGGCTCCAGTTCGCATCGATTAGCTTCGTATCCATTTAGAAGCTACGAAGTTCGTATCCATCAAAGGAAGACTTATTCGTATCCATTGACCATCAGTAGTTCGTGTCCATCAATGACTGCTATTCGAACCCATGAGTGAAGCCTTCATTCGAATCTATCAAGTCAACAAACCTGGGTGACGTGTCATCCCTCGCTACGAACAAGGTGAGATATATGAAGTCGATGCGGTCAACTCGGAGTAAAGAACGGATCGAGGCGAAGATTGCGCTCCACGTCATCACAAAGGCACGTGCCACCATCGATTCGAAGCAATCGATTCGAACAGATCGATTCGAACAAAGCAGCCTAGCGAAGAACCTCATTTTGTATCGACTATTTCTCCCAATCCACTGATCCAAATGCAATGAAATTTTCACTGGAGATTGCACACGAGACAAGGAATGTTCACACCAAATTTCAGCTCGATTGGACATCATCTTGATCGATACGAAATGAATTCGTATCGATCACAGATCGACTCGAAACATGTTAGCCTCCTACGCCTATAAATAGAGCCCCAGAGCCTACAGAAAAGGGATCTTTGGATCTTTGGATTCTCAAGCGCCGAAACTCTGCCGGATCGAGACCTCCATCATTTTACTACTGTTGATTTCGAATTTCCAGTTGTAACTTGCTGTTGATTGCTATAACCACTTGTAATCATTGAAAGAGAATCAATAAAACCGCAAAGAAACTTCATAGTGGACGTAGGCACACGCCGAACCACTCTAAATTGCTTGTCTACGCATTTACTTTTCTGTTGATTGGAGTTTTTATTAGATAATCCTCATTTTCAATTTATACTCTTCATTGTCTCTTCAAAAGCTTCCGAAGAGTGTTGTGACCAATTTTGGTGCAAACAATACGTATAAAACAATATATATCACAGCTCAATTTCACACATTTATGTCATGTATGTCAAAGCTAATATAACATATATCAAAAAATACACCACATTAATAACAAATAAACATATATATATATATATATATATATATATATATATATATAATAAATCAAACTCAATCATCAACAATATACCACAAATCACAAACATCCATCGAGATCTCAAAATGTATCAAACATAACCTCTAATTAACTTTGCCCATCCACTAAATCGTAAGTATCAAATCACATCAACCTCACCCATCTCAAACTATATATAACTCTCGAACTACCTGACAAAATAGTAAATTTATATCGCCCATCTCAAAGTGCTTATATATATATATACAATGTCTCAACGTTAACCAATTAAATCATAGCTTCTGATCCTCATCACCACCAAATTGCATTGAAGAAGGAAATGTGACAAGCTGTTGCATATACGAAGTAATGAACTCGACCAACATCTGGTACATCTCTATAAAACAACGCTTGTCATGTTCCTTCAAGTTGGCAATCCAAGCTCTCAACTCTACGTCTCCACATTGTTTTAAGCTCTTTTACAGCTGCATTGCCTTCGTTTAGCCTGTAACATTGTTTACTATAGCATATGAGATTCATATAGCATGATTGATAAAATCAATGTGTTATATGTTATTCTTAAATAAATTATACGTAAACATTACCTCTTGGTTCCCAAAATCATAAATCCTATTCCACTTTGGTGGCTCTATGACAACATCAAAAATCTTTTCCTTCTCTTCAGTAGTCAGCTCCTCCCATCCTGTTCCCTCTAACAGTTTCTCTTGCTCTTGCATGAATTTATCCTATGATTACAGATATAGTTACAATTAAAATTAAAATTCGTACTACGTTATTTTAATTATGTACAACTTATAATTTAAAGTGATTATTTATAAATTTTAATTTAAAATAGGCTTACAATGGCCTATTGTGATTTCTTGTCATGCCATGTGTATTACTAAGCCATCTGTATTAATATGCTCGATAGCGTGAGTATGAGTAAATATGTCCAAGTAGGATATGGGCCATTAAAAGCGATTAGAAGCTTACAGAAATAGCCGTCGAACAACTATTCTTCGACACACTTTTTGATGGCTCCGTCGACATTTTTCCAACAACTGTGGATGACATTTTGATAGTTTCAATGCCTAGTCGTATACATGTGCAAGCACTTGTGCAAGGCTTCAGACCAAATGAAAATTTGATTCAGTATAATTCGATTCTTAAACTAAGTTTAACTCAATGTTTAAATTGAGTTTAACTCTATTTTTAAACCGAGTTAAGTTCGGTTTAATAATTGAATTAAAAAACTCAGGTTTTAACCGAGTAAAACTCAGTTTTTAACTAGGTTTAACTTAATTAGTTTAAAAATCGAGTTAAAAAATTTGTTTTAACCAAGTTTACCTTGATTTTAGTTGAGTTTAAACTTATTTTTAACTAAATTCAAACTCAGTTAATAAGTTGAATTTAACTTAGTTTATAGGTTACTGTCCACTGGGATGGTAAGTGACATGTGCATGTAGAGCTGCAAGATTTAGAGTAGAAATCAATATTATTATTGATATAGTTAATGTTGCAATAAGGTGAAACTTTTCGATATTGATTGCTTGTTGGTTGTAAAAACTTAAAGATGATGCATTTGTTGGGTTTCTTATTATGGAAATTCCAACTCGGGACCACTCAAATCAAAATCCTAAAGCATCATGAAAAATGAGATCATTGTAAGAAGTGCAAAAAAACTAATCAATATCCCAATCGAAATATCAATCCAATCAAAAATCAATCACAATCACCCAAACAAGCAATAAAGAAACAAAGCAATAATTATAAAATAAACCATAAACTATTTAATATTGGTTCCACTAAAGTCTTGTTAGTGTACAACCACTTTGAGAGATAGCCTTTATTAATATCAATAAAAAGAGTACAACAAATTGAATACAATGATCAATATTCCAAAAGAATAAATTGCTAGAGAAGAGAATTGAAGAAAAAACTTGGTTCTGATAAACCCTATTTAATGGTGGATAAACCTTGATTGAAAACCCTTGGAATTCTCTTTGCTTTGAATCCTGATAATAGCTTATATAGTGAACCATCCTTCCTTGACAAATACCAATTTTCTCCATCAAACTCTACAAGAAAATACATAAATTCTAGGCCGAGAAAACAAAATTGCAGTGCGTCAGATATTTGTCACAACGTCTCAAACGACTCTCGCAACTTTCAGGTTGCAGTAAACCCACTGTCAAACGTCTAAGGATTGCTATCAAACGTTTGACACAACTTTTAGCTTGTGCATCTTCAAATCATGATAACATGAGCATCCGAGCTTCGATTTATGCACCATTTTATTGTTATCACGCTATTCTCGACCTCTTCAATTCACCATATAGGGTCGTCAAAATTCAACAATCCACCTCGATACTATATCCATCTCCATCATCAAGAACCGATAGTACCAAACTATCACCACTTCTGCTTTCAACCCAGATAAGTTTGAATGCTTTTTGAATGAGCTCCAATGCCGACGCCCATTACACTCCATCAACAAGCTCCAAAAAAGTACTACTTGCTAATCAGTGTTGAAAGCACCCAAACCCAAAACCGTCTCACCCAAAGACAAAAGTGCTAAGGAGTGTAAACTATTACACACCATGAAGATAGAATCACAATCTCTCACTGATCTTCATCATCCATAGTTAAGATCCTCCCTCAATCGTGCCATCCTATGGCACCTAGAACTTCAACAAGCAAATCGAGTTCGAGCAATCCTCGAACTTTCCAATCGACAATGCCTTAGTGAACATATCTGCCGCGTTATCCTTTGTGTGCGCTTTCTGAAGATATACTTGCTTATCAACATCCATGGCTACTAAAAGTGGCTCTCTCACTTCAATACGCTTAGTCCGTGAGCTAAATGTCAAATTCTCTGCCAAGTGAATAGCACTCTAGCTATCACACTGAACATCGATGCTATCGTGTTCAAATCCCATGTCACATAACAATCACCTCAAATAATGTGCCTCCTTTGCCGCCTCCACCGGAGCTACCTGTTAGGAATCAATTCTATGGTTTCGATGATAACAACTATACAATGGAAATCGAATATGCATATATATCTCTACTTACAGGTAGCTGTTAAAGTAACATCACCAAAGAGACAAGAACAAGACTCAAAAGAAGTATCAAGAGGCTACAAGTCGATAGAATCAGAAGAGCAATGACACAGACCCAAGGAAAACAACATGCACAAGTTCAGACGTCTAGGTGCACTAGCCAGACGTTTGTTGAATTCTTTGGTTCGCAAATTAGACAGAATCGAACGTCTGGTTAATGTACTCAGACGTTTGAAAACCAACCACATACAAAAAATATATAAGAGCCAGATGTCTAAAACATTTTTCAGATGTCTGATTTTGAACTCGACTATGAATATTCAAAGAACAACTGTCACAATTGAAAAGACACTTTCGCTCCTCTTCGCTGCAACTCTTCATCACCATCACGAGCGACCATACAACACTTGTTAATGGATACAACTACTCAAGGAATCTCCTTATCGCTATAAATAACATCAAGAATCAAAGAGAAGACTTCGCCTTACTTACTTATGCTCTTTACTCTTATTCTCTGATTTATACTTGATCTCTAGCAATCGAATACCTGTATTTTAATCTTCCATATATTCAGAACTCTTCAATCAATATTCTCTAGATATATAGATTGGAAGCATTTGTACTTAATAGTCAATATCCGTGTTATAGAACACACACTTGACAAGAACAAGCCTTTGTACCCAAGTCTGTTCCTCCGGACGAAGTGAGGGTGTTTGATAGTTGAATTCGAAGAGGAGCTTTGGGACTGGACTTAGGACGGGAGGTCCGAACCAGTATAATATCATGGTGTGATTATTTTCATTTACTTTGCTATTATCATCTATCAAGTTTATGTTAGATACATTATATAGTTAGTCACTTATACTTGCATATATATACACTACACGATCCACTCATATAGACCTTCATTTGGTATCAGAGCAAGGTTTGATCAAAGAACAGTAACACGTTTTTGAATCACTTTAATATGGCAAGTATTTTTCAAGAAGGACAATCCACATCACGACCCCCATTTTTTAATGGATCTAACAATGCATATTGGTCCATGCATATGAGAATTTTTATGGAAGCTAATGGTCTAGAAATTTGGTCAGCCACACAAGATAAATATAAAGCACCTACTACTGCTATGAACACATGGTCCGATGCACAAAAGACCTTAGCATCAAACAATGCTAAAGCTATGAATGTTTTATTTTGCTCTCTAGAAAAAAAGGAATTTTCACGTGTCATGTTATGCACTACTGCATTTGACATTTGGCGTACCCTACAAATTACACACGAAGGTGCAACAAAGGTCAAACAAACTAAAATTTCAATTTTGCAAAACCAATTTTCGTCATTTAAGATGAAGCAAAATGAAACTATTATTGACATGTATTCCAGATTTCTAACTATCCAACATGATCTTATGGCATTAGGAGTTAAGTTTACTGATTTTGATTTAGTTTCTCGAATACTCAACTCTTTAACATTAGATTGGGAAAGGAAGGTTTTATCTATTGAAGATACTAATGATCTCTCTACTCTCAAAGTTGAAGATTTGATAGGAAATTTAATGTCCTATGAAGCTAATTTGCAGGCACGAAAAGAACTAAATTCGGAGAAAAAGAACATAGCATTTCCAGCAACAAAGAATGATGACTCTGATTTAGATGAAGAAGAGATAGTCTTCATTGCGAAGAATTGTAACAGATTCAAGAAATTTTGAAAGAAGACCAAATTCCAAAAAGAAGGGAAGACCAACACAACAGACATATCTCAAATCAAGTGTTATGAATGTGATCAATACGGACATATGAAGAAGGATTGTCCAAAACTCAACAATGATAAAAAGAAGAACAAATTTGAAAAAATCAAAAAGAACAAGGCTTTCAAAGTAACATGGGATGACTCGGACTCTTCATCATCTGAAAGTGATAGCGATAGCGACGGAGAACAAGCTAATGTGTGTTTTATGGCACAAACTAATGAGGTATGTCCTGAACTTAGCTATGGCGAATTATTAGAACTTAGCATGGAATTAGATGATAAATTCAGACAAATTAAAAAATTGAACAAAGAATATATAGTTAAAATAAATAGATTGGAACTTGAAGTAGGAATGTTAAAAGATGAAAAAATTATCTTAGAAGAAGAACATGAATTATCTCAAGAAAAAATCAAAAATAATTTGATAGAAAGTGAGACTACTACTATTGATTTTGAAAACACTAAAATAGTGAAGGATAATTTGTTAAAAGAAAATGTTGACTTAAAAAATAATATTGAAATATTGAAAATATAGAATTAAAAGAAAAATTAGATAAATTTACAAATAATGTGTCAAAATTTAATAAAGGAAAACAAGATTTGGAAAATCTTATCAAAACTTCAAAACCATCAGGTAATAGAAATGAAATAGGATTTAAAAATTCTTCTAAACAAAAAGGAAATGATGCTAAAATTATTAGTTATATAAAAATTAAAAGTTTACCTAAGTCTAAAATGAATACCAAAAATATGAAAATTTGGATTCCTAAGACAAATAATAATTTGATTACACAACAGCATATTAATAATTTCTTAGAGAATGTAGTCTATAATAAAAAATTATATTTATAAAGGTACCAAACCATCATGGGTATGGCTACCTTCTCCTAACAATTAGGACCCTAACAAAATATATAGGTACCAATTAAAACATCTTTTATTTCGTAGGTACCAAAATAGAAAATAAGGAGAAATGAATACTAGATGGCGGATGCTCCAAGCATATGACTGAAAATTCAAAAATGTTATCAAATATAACATACATCGATGGTGGAATGGTAACCTTTGGAGATAATTCAAAATGATATGTCGTGTGCATCGGAGAAGTCATCAACCCTGGTATATCTAACTCTCCTATTATTACAAATGTTTTATTAGTAGAAAATCTAAAACACAACCTACTAAGTATTAGTCAATTATGCGATAATGGTTTTCAAATAAATTTTGAAAAAGATAGATGTAATATTTTAGATAATAAAAAAAACTTATTTTTGAAGGTGTTAGAAACAAAAATATTTATGTATTAAACATGAATATAAATAAAAATTCAAATTTATGTTTAACTGCCAAACATGATGATCCATGGTTATGGCATAAACGATTTTGTCATATCAATTTTAAGAATATTAACAAATTGGCCAAATATGAACTAGTTAGAGGTTTACCTAAAATAAATTACAAAGTAGAAAATTTATGCGATAATCGTGAAATTGGAAAACTAAAGAAAAGCTTTTTTAAATCTAAAAATAATATTTCTACAAAACAACCATTAGAATTATTATATTTAGATTTATTTGGTCCAACACAAATACCATCTATAAATTACAGCAAATATGTTTTTGTAATAGTCGATGATTTTTTAAGATATACATGGACCTTTTTTTTAAAACATAAAAGCGATACTTTTGGTATGTTTAAGATATTTGCTAAAAGAATTAAAACGCAAATGGATTTAAAAATTAAAAACATTCGAAGTGATCATGGAGGAGAATTCGAAAATGTTCTTTTTACTAATTTTTGTAATAAGAAAGGAATAACTCATAATTTCTCTTTTCCTCACACACCTCAACAGAATGGTGTTGTGGAAAGAAAAAATCGTACGTTACAAGAATGCACACAAAAATTACTAGATAGTAGTGGTCTACCGAAACAATTTTGGGCTGAAGCTATTGCCACAGCTTGTTATATATTGAATCGAGTAACAATACGTCCTATGACTAAACAAACTTGTTTTGAAATATATTTTGGTAAAAAACCTAAAGTATCATACTTTAAAAATTTTGGTTCAAAAAGTTTTATATTGAATACAAAAGATAACTTAGGTAAATTTGACCCGAAGGCCGATGAAGGTATCTTTCTTGGACATTCGGATCGTAGCGAAGCATATAGAATTTTTAATAAAAAAAATAATACTATTGAAGAAAGTTTACATGTTTCGTTTGGCGAAAATCTTTTTAATCATCATACTAATGATGAAGAAGAAATTATTCCACTAATAAATTCAACAAATTTTATTAATAGTGAAACAAATGTTCAAAATAACACTTTGGTATCATTCCCTAGAATTCTTAAGAGTCATCCGAAAGATAATATTATTGGAGATCTCAATTCTAGAGTAACTAGAAATCAACTTAATTAGATAAGCTATATATCATTTGTATCAAATTTTAAACCAAAAAATAATAAAGAAGCTTCAAATGATAATTTTTGGATAATAGCTATGTGAGAAGAATTAAATCAATTTGAACGTAATAATGTTTGGAAATTAGTACCGAGACCTGAAGATCAATCGGTTATACGAACAAAATGGGTATTTAAACACAAAGCAGATGAAAACGGAAATATTGTTGGAAATAAAGCACGTTTAGTTGCTCAAGGCTATAATCAAGAAGAAGGTATCGATTATGACGAAACCTTTGCCCTAGTAGCTAGATTAGAAGCCATTCGTACATTACTCGCCATTGCAACTCATCACAATTTTAAATTATTTCAAATGGATGTCAAAAGTGCTTTCTTAAACGGTTTGATCAAAGAAGATGTATATGTAGAACAACCTCCACTATTTGTTTACGAAAAATATCCGGATCATGTTTTTAAATTACACAAAGCACTATATGGATTAAAACAAGCCCCTCGTGCATGGTACAAATGTCTTAAAATCTTTTAATAACATCTGGTTTTCAAATAGGCAAAATAGATACAACTTTGTTTATTAAAAGAGAAAATAATGATATTTTAGTTGTACAATTTATGACGATATCATTTTTGGTTCAACCAACGAAAATATATGTAAACAATTTTCAAATATTATGACAAATGAATTTGACATGTCACATATGGAAGAATTAAATTTCATTTTAGGTTTACAAATAAAACAACTTGAAAATGGAATTTTTATTTATCAAGAAAAATATTGTAACGATCTATTACGTCGTTTTGAAATGGATAAAACTTCGAGTAAACCAACACCAATGAGTACCACTGTTCACTTAGAAAAAGATAATAACGGAAATGATTTTGATGAAAAATTATATCGTAGCATGATTGGTTCTTTACTTTATTTGACGGCTAGTCGGCCCGATATTATGATGAGTGTGTGTCTTTGTGCTCGATTTCAAGCAAAACCAAAAGAGTCTCATCTAAGGGTTGTTAAGCGTATTTTATGTTATCTATCTAGTACTAGAGATTATGGTTTGTTTTACCCTAAAGGATCATTGTTTGAACTAGTTTCATATAGCGATGAGGATTTCGGTGGATGTAGAACAGATCGTAAGAGTACTAGTGGAACTTGTCACTTTATCAGACAATCATTAGTTTTCTGGTTTAGCAAAAGGCAAAATTGTGTTTCTTTATCTACTTACGAAGTCGAATATATCTCCGTAGCTCTAGCGTGTGCACAAGTGATATACATGCAACAAACACTTACGGATTTCGACAAAATTATCAAAAAATCTCCAATATATTATGATAACACAAGTGCTATAAATTTATCAAAAAACCCTATTAATCACTCACAAACTAAGAATATATATATACAACATCATTTTTTACGAGACAATGTTGAAAAAGGAACTATTTCGTTAGAATACATAAATGTCGAAAATCAAGTAGTAGACATCTTTACGGAACCATTAAATGAACAAAATTTTATTAAACTCCGACGAAATTTAGGTATTTTCTCACTTCATGATCTTCTTCCTTAAAAATAATCAATGTTTCATTTTAGGCTATGATTAGTCATTTATTTTACTACCACAAATTATACTTAATAATTTCTGAACCTTTAATTTTTTAGAAAGATAGTTTGTCTATAAATATTTTTTTCAACTTATATATAAAGTTATACAGAAACTATATACACACAATTCATATCTTCCTCAAAGAAACAAAATATAGCCATGTCTTCTGAAGACTCTTATATATCCATCTCCACCTCAATATCTACGATGGATAGCTCGGCTGACGTGCCACAACGGCTTCCTACACCAACACCGAAGCAGGAACCAACATATAGATGGTCCTCATATCATATGAGTTTTCCTCCCGATAACAAGAAGACCAAAAGATCTCTATTTGTTTCTCCTAACAAAAGATCTCTGTTTGTTTCTCCTAACACAAAGGAGAAAATTAATGAAATTCATCATTATCAGAAACAACAGATAGACCTACAACGAGAACTATATTTTGAACAAAAAGTTACAGCGCGACGGCTAAGCTTTTTGGAGCAAGTAGCGATGAAGTTTTGTTCGTCACGAAAGAAAGATGTCCATGAACCGCTACCAAAACCTTGTAGTTCTTTGGATCCCTCGTCTTCGTATTGTACTCCTTCGGACCCTTCACCAAGACGATATTCTGGCTCCCCGAGAACCCACGAACATGGAAATATATGGTCTCCACTTAAACCATAGAGGGATAACGAGTCAGGAGATCGTAAAACTCCGTAACATTCTAAATAAATTATATTTATTAAATCTATGGTTATTTGTTATTTCACAACAATAAAATTTTGATTTGTTATAAAAATTCGAGAAATACGCAAAACCATCAAATTTTAGGCTATTTTTAGACAAACTACTTATTTCAGACGTCTAGCTATAGACTTCAGACGTCTGACACAATGATATAAGTCTAAATTTTAAGCACTATGCATATATCAGACGTCTGATAGACTCCCCAGACGTCTGAAAATTTGCTCTATCTACTCAAAAATATAAATCAGAGGATTTCAGATGTCTGATACCCGAAGCAGACGTCTGATTTAGTTCTCTGCCATAAAATTTTCCAAAAAATAACCTAATCCAGACGTCTGATTTGTACACCCAGGCGTCTGATTAAACTCTCTGCCTATCCGATTTTACAAATTCGATCCACCCAGACGTCTAACCCAAAAAGCGGGTGTCTGAATTTACCTGTCATACTCAGTTTAGGGAAAACCAGACGTCTGATTTTCAATCTAGACGTCTGGAATCCAACCGACCCTTTAAATTCGCCCAGATAACGTCATTTTTTCTTTTACCTCAAAATTGTTAAAACCTCCGATCCCTTCAGAGACGATTTTATCTCGAAAACGTCATCTTTAAGCAAATCAAATCATAATGCCTCCTCGAAATAAGAATCCCAAGATTTCTATACGAAAACAAGACCAACCGACCTCATCTTCAAATTCTCAGGTGTGCTCCGATGATCAGATCGAAAGGTGGATGAATATAGTGCCATATTCCATCAAAAGGTATGAAGATATCCAAAAGAAAAAACTCCACATAGGTCCATTCTATAATCTCCTTAAATTTCCTATGTATGATTTGGATGAACTATGTGAAAATGCCGGGTTGGAAACCTTAATTTCATTCACTTCTAATGACATCCAAATAGACCAATTAGCGATATTTCTACTCTATGCGAATTTAGATAGTACTTCAGTGTGGAACACTGAAGATGAAGATAACTGGCTCTGGTCTAGCGTGTATGGAAACACGATTAGATTAACTCCGGGCATAATAGGTAGAACCCTAGGATGCTCTGACACGGGGAAAGATTTATACAACGTTTTCGATATGCGCTTCAAGCCACAAAACAGTATTACTCATCAAATTTGGGAGGACGAAATGCCAAAATTTGCCTCCAAATATCTACGTCCAAAAGCTCGACTCCTAACTCGAATGATAAGCAATACAATTGTTCCACGTATGGGAAGTCACGAGCATATAACCGAATTGGAGCACAAAGCCCTATATGCTCTATTTAGTGGAACAAGGGTAAATTGGGACAAATTCATCCTCGACGAGCTCAAGCATTTTTGGACTCGATCAAGACCATCAATTATTTACCCAACTTATATTATGAGACTTCTTCGTGCACATAACATTCCATCCTACCTATCGACCTTCGAAGAAATCTCACCTAAATATGCTTCCACCAAATTCTTCTCTCTGATGCACCTACCTGAAATTCCCCCAGAATTCATATCCTTTGAAGATTGGACACAAAATCATCAATCAAGACGAGTTGAGCCTCCTCCTTAACCACACATTGAACCATCCCAAGAGGAGGAACAAAATCGAGAAGCAACTCCACCTCCTCCTGCACTATTTGATTATTCGGGACAAGATGAAATTATGGAGACTCGAACGGATACAAATCCAAATGAAAGTGTTCGAGATCTCACCATTCGAAACCAACATATACTATCTCAAAATCAAAAGCTTTTGGCTAAGCAAATTGACAACTTCAAAACATCATTTGCTACACGCCTAGCCACAGTTGAAGAATCCCTTTCAATTATCTTGTCGATTCTTAAAGAAGTACTACAATGGGTTCGCGGTCCAACGCCACCTTCTGAAGATTGGCCAACCCCAGTATTTTCTCCACCCACAAAACATTCCAAACTCTCTGAGGATGAACCTCTCAAGAAAGCTTTGACATCTCCTATAAAGGCTAGCACTTCTGAAAAAGAAGAACCAAAGAAAGATGATAAAAATAAAGCTTCTCCAAAGGAATCGTCGATTTTGGGAATCATAGATTTTTTTGGGATATCAACTTTTTGTACAAATGGAAAAATCTATGTATGTAATCAAATTTCGACTTATTAATGAAATTTTCTTTCTGTTTGACGATTGGCTTCAATTTTATAATTCTTTTTGATAATGACAAAGGGGGAGAAATACAAGTATAATCATAAAACATTGAAAATAAGCACATATTCAAAATGAGATTTATAATCTATATATAAGTACATTGAATAGTTGTCATCATCAAAAAGGGGGAGATTGTTAGGAAATCAATCCTACGGTTTCGATGATAACAACTATATAATGGAAATCGAATATGCATATATATCTCTATTTACATGTAACTGTTAAAGTAACATCACCAAAGAGACAAGAACAAGAATCAAAAGAATTATCAAGAGGAAACAAGTCGATAGAATCAGAAGAGCAATGACACAGACGCAAGGAAAGCAACATGCATAAGTTCAGACCTCTGGGTGCACTAGCCAGACGTCTGATTGAATTCTCTGGTTCATAAGTTAGACAGAATCAGACATCTAGTTAATGTACTCAGATGTCTGAAAAGCAACCATATACAAAAATATATATAAGAGCCAGACGTCTGAAACATTTTCCAGACGTCTAATTTTGAACTCGGCTATGAATATTTAAAGAACAACTGTCACAGTTGAAAAGACACTTTCGCTCCTCTTCGGTGCAACTCTTCATCACCATCAGGAGCGACCATATAATACTTGTTAATGGATACAACCACTCAAGGAATCTCTCTAATGCTATAAACAACATCAAGAATCAAAGAAAAGACTTCACCTTACTTACTTATGCTCTTTACTCTTATTCTCTGATTTATACCTGATCTCTAGCAACCGAATACCTGTATTTTAATCTTCCATATATTCAGAACTCTTCAATCAATATTCTCTAGATATATAGATGGGAAGCATTTGTACTTAATAGTCAATATCTGTGTTATAGAACACACACTTGAAAAGAACAAGCCTTTGTAACTAAGCCTATTCCTCCGGGCGAAGTGAGGGTGTTTGGTAGTTGAATTCCGAAGAGGAGCTTCGGGACTGGACGTAGGACGGGAGGTCCGAACCAGTATAAAATCCTGGTGTGATTATTTCCATTTACTTTTCTATTATCATCTATCAAGTTTATATTAGATACATTATATAGTTAGTCCATACTTGCATATATACACACTACACGATCCACTCATATAGACTTTCATTACCAACTCCACCTTTGTAGTGGGTAAAGCAACTACGGTTTAAATTTTCTTCATGTTTCCCTTCACCAAATTATACTTTAGTTTGCTTCCCCATGATATATTCCTTGCAAAACTCTAGCTTGTTGAAACTTTCTCCATCAATCATCTCCCTCTTTCGAAGAATATCCAAACTCCTCTTCGAAACATGACATAGCCTCAAATGTGACAACCTAGTCGCATCCAAGCCATGAGTATTATCAACATCGATGCTAATTTTGCCTTCAATAATCAGTCCTTGTAGAAAATAAACACCATGAGTCCTAGAACCCTTCATCACCACAAGCACACCATTCAATACCCACAAGATATCACTCTCAATAGTGTTCTTACAACCTATAGAATCCAGCTGCCCCAAAAAGATAAGAGACTTTCGAAGTCCTGGAATATAACGTACATTAGAAAGAGTACGAACCACTCTGTCAAACATCAGAATTTTTATGGAACCAATGCCCTTCAACTTACAAAGAGCACAACTTCCATAACAATTTAATTTCCCACTTTGTCGACATAAGAAGAAAAACAATTCTTATTTGGCATCATATGATAAGATGTCTACAAACCGAGCACCCATTCGCTACCCGAAACATTCTATGCTATCGCCGTCAAAACATCTTGGTCTCCCTCACCAACTCCACTCTCTACCGCTACGAATGAAGATGCTACTTCCTTTTTTTGCCTTTTCCTTTTTTGGACATTCGTTCTTCCAATGACCAGGTTTCTCAAATAAAGCACTTGCCATTTCTTTTCTTTGACTTTCCTCTCCAATCAGGCTTTCTTGATTTTGGAATTCCCTTAGTTCCCTTTCTTCTCAAATCTCTTCTTCTCTAAAAATAAATCGTGACCACTGCTAGCACCACTACTTCCATCACTCAACTCCTTCATTTAATCCTGCTACTCCTTGCTAAGAAGACTCGTTTTGACATCATTAAGAGTCAAAGTATTTTGGAAATAGATCAAACTATTTGGGAAATCCATATAACAGTCTTGCAACGAACATAACAATATCATCGCCTTTTGCTCTTCCTCAATCTTTAAATCTAACGCCTTCATCTTCATTAGAAAATGATCAAAGACATTCAAGAGTTCCTTTAGTGAAGTACCCTCCTTCGTCTTAAAGGTGAAGAACGTTCACAATAAGATTAAATGATTAGTTAGTGACTTCGTCATATACAACTCCTCCAACTTGTCCCAAATATCCTTGGCGGTAGTCTCATCACTAATTTCGAAGATTGCATTCTCTCCCATAGCAAGTTGAAGTTTAGTGAATGCCCACTCTTCCTTTTCCTCTCTCTCGACATTGAGATGTCCGAGGCTAACAAATGTGTATCAAACACTACCCAATATACTCGATTCCGCCTGAAAACCACTTTCATCTTTCATTGCCACTTTTTAAAATTATTATTGCCATTCCACTTGCCTATAACCAATTGTAATCCAAGAAGCCGCGTACGACTCACGTACATACGACGTTACAGCACCTGATTGACCATTAAGGGACTACCTGAAGTGTTATCTGATTTTGGCATTTCTACAACCACCTACCAATACTAAAGCTATGATACCAAATGTTATGAGAATTCCAACTCAAGACCACACAAATCAAAACCCATAGCACAGCAGAAAATAAGATCATAGTAAGAAGTGAAAAAAGCAACCAATAAATATCTCAATTCAAATCCCAATCCAATAAAAAACCAATCACAATCATCCAAACAAGCAATTGAGAAATGAAGCAATAACTATAAAATAAATAACGTACCGATTTATAGCGATTCCACTAATGTCTTGTTAGTGTACATCTACATTGAGAGATAGCATTTTTTAATACCAATGAGAAGAGTAGATGAGATTGATTACAGTGATCAATATTCAAATAGAATAAATTTAAGGAGAAGAGAATTGAAGAAAAAAAAATAGATTTTGATAAACCCCATTTAATGGTGGATAAACCTTGATTAAAAACCCTTGGAGTTTTTGGCTTTAAATCCTGAAAATAGATTATATAGTGAATCATCATTCCTGGACAAATATTCGATTTGCTCCTTGAAACTCTACAAGCAAATATATAAATTCATGGCCGAAAAATCAAAACTGCAACGTGTCAAACGTCTACTACGACCTCTTAGATGTCTGTCGCAATTTTACGCTGTAGTAAACCTACCGTCGGACGTCTAAGGATTCTTCTCAGACGTTTGACACAACTTTCAGCCCGTGCATCTTCAAATCGCGATAACTTGAGCATCCAAGCTTCGATTCGTTCGCCATTTTCACCATTATCAAGCTATTCACGACCTCTTCAATTCGCGACATAGTGCTGCCAAAATTCAACATTTCTCTTTATATTTATAGCATTATTATTCATAGCACTATAGAGGTTTATTTCCAAGCCATTAGGTAGATAGTTATTGGATGTAGTGTATATGTTATTTGTTGATGTTTACAGACATGAATATATTCAAAAATTAAAAATGAGTTTACTTGTCGGTGCAACTAGATGATGTTTCGTTGTTGTTGCGTAGTGACTAGATGAAGTCTTGATGACTAGATGATATTAACTGAATATTAAAAACAAATAAAAATGAGTTTGTTATTATTTCAACCAAATTAACTAAATTTTATGACATCATTTTTATTAAGAAGGAATTAGGGAAAATGACAAACTTTGAAAAAAAATTAGACTGAAGGATACCAAGTTTGGTTTTTAGACTGAAGGACAAATGCTAGTTATAATTAGCATTATATTCAACTTTTACACTATATAAAATGCTAGTTACATTTAACATTATATTCAAATTTTACACTATACAAAATGCTAGTTACATTTAGCATTATATTCAGTTTTACACTAGTTAGAACTAGCATTGTCCTTCAGCCTAAAAAACAAACTTGTTGCCTTTCAATCTAATTTTTTTCTTCTAAGTTTGTCCTCATACCAATTTTTCTGTTTTATTAAATGGTTTGGTAATCACAATACTTCATTGTGTAGATTTTTTAATTAAAAAAGTCCTAATCGCATTTTATAGATTTTTAATAGAAAAGTCCTAATCATAACCTAGTGTACTTTTTATTCAATATTGTTAGCCATTACAGAGATAATTTCAATATTGTTAGCCATTACCAAGATAATTTCAATATTGTTAATATGAATACTATCCACAATTTATTCAATATTGTAATCCTTAACTGAGACAATTTCAATGTATCGGTAGCTTTGTTTTCATTTGGTCGTTAGAAAAAGGATGCTTATCTTTAGGCTGCAATCATAATCGAGATTAACTAGAAGTATTTAGTTTTCAAATGTTCCACCTATGTGTATAACTGATCAAGTTTACGTGTATTTATTACTTGCTTTTTTCCTACATTTTGTTCTGCAGGCCATGTAATTGGAGGAAGAAAAGAATAAATTTCCACGATTTCATGATGTCTGTCTATAGCCAATTGCGGGTATCTTTTAGTCTTTTCCTCCCTAATTGTCTGTGTGCGTAAGATGAACTCTTGTATGACACGTATTCTTGTTAGTCTACTAGCAAGATATGCGAACATTGTATTCGTACATTTATTTAGTTAGACATGGTAATCGAGTGTAGATGCTTAAAGGGGTAACCGATCCATTTGACGTAGTTACATCAGAAATAACAGACAAGCCTATTCTTTTATATATCGATGGATTCATGATATGTTACAAAATTCAGGAGTTGGTTCATGTTTCTGTATGTTTGTTCTCCATTTTTTACATACCAGATGCCCACGATATTACACCTTTTGTACTTATGATATTTTATTTTATTTTATTTTATTTTATACCTAAATGACGTGGAAGATGCTTTGATAGTAAACTGACACTATAACAATAAAAACATATTACAACAATAATTTTATAACTGTCACAAAATGCCAGATGTAATAAAGGTCTTTTTTACTACTCTTATCTTCATAAAGTTGTAATTATTCATTTTCAACAACTCTTTTATTTTACTAGTTGTAATATATGTCTATTACAATCTTTTTTTAGTTGTAATAGATGCTTGTATTTAACAAATTTTATTTTCCATCAGTTGTAATAGATGTTTATTACAACCTTTCTTTTTTGCTAGCAGTAATAGATGCCTATTTTTAAAAGCTTATTTTTTACCAATTGTAAAAATATCTATTACAACCTTTTCCATTTTCCCGTTATAATAATTATAATTAAATAATAATAGTAAGTGACTAATAATTAAATAATTAATAATTAATAATAATTAATATTGAATAATAATAATTAAGAAGTAATATTTAATATTCAGTAATTAAGAAGTAATAATTAATAAAAATATAATTAATAAAAATACAGTTAGTGTTTGCGCCAAAATTGGTCACAAACCCCAAATATCATGAAAGCACCAGTGTATGAACACAGATGAGCAATATTCAAACACAAATCTCAGATCTAAGCAAACAATAAACAGCAATCCAGAAATAACAAACATAAACACGAGATTTATAGTGGTTCGGCTATCTCCGGCCTACGTCCACTTCAAAATTTTATCTTTTATTGATTATTCTTACTGGTTACAGATGATTACAGCGATTACAATGAAGTAATTTGAATACAACAACGATGGTAAGGTGTAGATTAGAATCCGACAGAGTCTGGACGTTCAATAGCCAAAAGATCCCATTTCTATAGGCTTCAGGGGGCTATTTATAGGTCTAGGAGGCTGATATCTCGCTCAAACTTCGGGAGACTCCTTTTGGCATGTGAGTGGGCCCACGCGACCGGTCCCACCAAGTTTCGACTCGATCTGTGATTGATGCGAATTGATTTCGTATCGATCAAGAAATTGTCCAATCGAGCTGAAACTCGGCATAGACATTCTTTGGCATGCATGCAAGCCACTGTGAAAATTTCATGGTATTTGGATTTGTTTTTTAGGAGATATGATCGATACGAGTTGTGAGTTTTTTAGGAGATATGATCGATACGAGTTGTTGATCGATACGAGTTGGATTTATTTTACTAGTTGTAATATATGTCTATTACAATCTTTTTTTAGTTGTAATAGATGCTTGTATTTAACAAATTTTATTTTCCATCAGTTGTAATAGATGTTTATTACAACCTTTCTTTTTTGCTAGCAGTAATAGATGCCTATTTTTAAAAGCTTATTTTTTACCAATTGTAAAAATATCTATTACAACCTTTTCCATTTTCCCGTTATAATAATTATAATTAAATAATAATAGTAAGTGACTAATAATTAAATAATTAATAATTAATAATAATTAATATTGAATAATAATAATTAAGAAGTAATATTTAATATTCAGTAATTAAGAAGTAATAATTAATAAAAATATAATTAATAAAAATATAGTTAGTGTTTGTGCCAAAATTGGTCACATACCCCAAATATCGTGAAAGCACCAGTGTATGAACACAGATCGGCAATATTCAAACACAAATCTCAGATCTAAGCAAACAACAAACAACAATCCAGAAATAACAAATAGAAACACGTGATTTATAGTGGTTCGGCTATCTCCGGCCTACGTCCACTTCGAAGTTTTATCTTTTATTGATTATTCTTGCTGATTACAGACGATTACAATGATTACAATGAAATAATTTGAATACAACAGCGATGGTAAGGTGTAGAATAGAATCCGGCAGAGTCCGGACGTTCAATAGCCAAAAGATCCCTTTTCTATAGGCTTAAAGGGAGCTATTTATAGGTGTACGAGGATGATATCGCGCTCAAACTTCGGGGGACTCCTTCTGGCATGTGAGTGGGCCCAAGCGACCGGTCCCACCAAGTTTGGACTCGATCTGTAATTGATGCGAATTGATTTCGTATCGATCAAGAAATTGTCCAATCGAGCCGAAACTTGGCAGAGACATTCTTTGGCATGCATGCAAGCTGCTGTGAAAATTTCAAGGTATTTGGATTTGTGGTTTAGGAGATATGATCGATACGAGTTGTGATTTTTTGGCAGGCCGTGCGGTTCGAATCGATTGATTCGCATCGATACCTTCGAATCGATCAGGGCACGTGAGAATGCGGTAATGTGTTGCGATGTTCCTGGATCGATCCACCTTATGCGTCGAGTTGACCGAGTTACCTGTATTCAATTTCGGAGTTTTATTCGCATCAATTACTGGTTCGCAACCATTCATTCCAGTCCTTCTTCGAATCGACTGTCGATCCATTATAGCCCTCGTTTGTATCGATGAATATTGGTGTATTTCGCATCTACCATCGACACGAAACCTCGCCTGAGCAAGATGGATACGAACAAGGACTTGTACATTATCGATTCGAACAACTACGATGTGAATGGACACGAACCAAACTCACATGTGATCGATGCGAATCGGTCCAGTCCCTGATTGATACGAAGCAATTCAGCCATGATGGATACGAACTGAATTAGTATGACGATGTGGCTTTGGAATCGATGCGAAGAACCTAACCCCATATAGAGTC
Organism: Allium cepa; assembly: GCA_030765085.1. NCBI lineage: Eukaryota > Viridiplantae > Streptophyta > Magnoliopsida > Asparagales > Amaryllidaceae > Allium > Allium cepa. The sequence goes on along the minus strand of CM060941.1, from coordinate 504,902,319 downwards.
GAACATCATCAATTCAAAATTGAGCTGTATGATGGATTCGAACTACATTTTCCCTAACTTGTATCGATCATATCTTAATCATATGAACTCCAGTTGACTTGAAATTTGAAACATAGCCTCCCCTAGTCCTGATCATCATTTCCAATCGATTCCGTCCTGATCGGACCTCGGCCAAATTTTAACGACATCGATTGCTACCCCGTTTCCAATCGGTCTCCAATCTTGATATCTGTTCTTCCTTTCTAATTTGTTGATATTCCAGCCTTGACCAAAAGGTGGGATAACATTTGCCCCCCAAAACATGACTTGTGATAAGATGGCGTGTTTTGAATAGTTCCGAATCCGATATCCGAAGTCCATAGCCATCTCATCAGAGTACATCATTCTCGATTGCTCCGAGTCGATGCCCAATTCCAAATCCAATAACCAAAGCCTTAGCCAATTCCATATCCACTTAAACTCGACAACCGAGTCCTAATCCATCCTTACCCAATAGCCAATAACCGAATCCAGGACCTCGCCGGGTCGATATCCAAATCCGTAACCTCTCCGGGTTCTTGCCAAGCGCAATCCACACTTGACGACCATAGTCCAGTGTCCCTGGACGTTGTACAATGTCATGGCTTAAGTCGTAAGCCGATTCCTCGTCTCTCCGGACCCTTGCTGAGCATAGTCCATACTCAGCGACCTGAAACAATAGTCGATAATATGGGGCCTAAGTCCTAGGTCGAATCCTGGTCACTCTGGACCCTTGTTGAGCATAGTCCATACTCAACGACCTGAATAAGCCAATTCGCCACATGCGGACGAAGAGACTTGCCCCTTGTCAGATATAATCCATACCTAACGACCATTTACCCAAAAACCAGATAAAAGTCCAATCAAAATCCAATTCGAAATCCAAATCAAATCAGAAAGTCAGAAATCCGAATCAACATCCAAAATAGAAAGTAATAATCTAAACGAGAATCCAAGCCAAAAAGCAAACAAAACCAGGAGTTCAAACCGAACTCCAAAACCAAACCAGTAGGACAAGTGTCTAATCCGAAAATAAAATACAGATTTCACAAACCTTGGTATCATGGTCTATCATCATTCAGAGCATGCCTAGGGGCTATCTTTGTCCCCATACATGTATAAATGACTTTGCCGTTTGCCTGTAGCTTGTTACTTATTTCATATTATCCCAATCAATTGATAACCAATCGACCATCATTCCTGTGCCTCACACCATCATGGTTTGAGGTAGACGACGGTTGCTTCTGCTCCACCGCTGCATTCCGTGCCCCAACATACTGTCTTAATTGTCCATTCCTCACATGCTCCTCAATTATGTCTTTTAAGTGCCTGCAGCTATTGGTATCATGCCCGTCCAAATAGTGGAAGAGACAGTGCCTTCCCGAGGCCCTCTCCCGTTCAGAAGGTTCTCTCCTAGCTGGCCTTCGGTAGGGAATGTGATTTCGGGTTTCCATGTATATCCGCTCCAGCGTCTCGTTTAATCCTGTGTATGTGGAAAACTTTGGATCCTTCCATCGCTTTCTAGCTTTTCTAGAATCATCATCCAACTTCCCTTTTCCTTTATCTTTATCTGAACCTCTACTGGATGGTCCTTCACCCTCAGTCGCATTCATTTCCTTTAACTTTAAGTCCATACATGCGTCTTCTTGCCGAAGGAACCTTTCAGCTTCGTGAAAGAATTCCCCGAGATCCAGTGGTGGATCTCGTATTAAATATACCTTGAAATTTGAATCCTCTCTGACTCCCGATACTACCGCCACCAAGACCATCGATGGATCCGGCCGATCCACTGAAGCAACAGCCGCATTGAACCGAGTTAGAAAAGCTCTAAGTTATTCATCTGTTCTTTGCTTTACCGATGTTAGCGTCATCACGTTCTTAGGCCTCTTAATATGAACCCAAAATTATCTCAAAAACCTATCCACCAAATCCGTCCATGTTCTGATAGATCCTTCCTCCAGTTTCTTAAACCACATCGCGGCTATATCCGTCAAATACAGAGGGAAACATCGGGCCATAACTTCCTCCGATGCCCCCCAGCACCTCCATGTGTCTAGTGTATCTCATTAGATGATCTGTTGGATCAGGCTTGCCATTGTATACTTCCACACTAGGTAGCTTGAAATCAGGTGGATTTCGAGCCATCCTGATTTCCCGTGTAAACGGACTCCTGTTCACTCCTTCCAAATCTCTATTGGTCAGGCCTCTATGCATAGTTCTCCTAATAATCTCAGCTAATCCAACATTGTCTGTCAAAGGTTTCCCCCATGCCCCCGAGGGAATTTCGGTACATACTCCTCATGCGGTTCACTAATGTTAGCGCTCGCTCTAGCCCGTTGAGCTCCATCCAAAGGCCTTCCAGTGTCATATCCTGCGGGCCTGCCCCCAAGCCTTTGTTGATTGCCCTCTGGTTCTGTATTCTGTCCTCCATTAGGTTCCGCGACCCTAGTTCCTTGTTCCACGTTAGCAGTCACTGTAGTCAGTCTAAGGTTTTGTGTTCCTACAGCTCTCATATGTTCAAAGAAAGTCTGTGTCATGTCCTGTTGACTTTTCAACAATCTCTCTTGTATTGAATTGGCCATAGCTTCCATTTCATCCTTGGTAATGTAGATCGAAGCATGTCCTTCCCCAGCTCCGGAGGATGCTTCTTGACTTCCTTCCGGTTGGCTTCTCTCAGCCCTCTGTCTTCTCCTTGTCTGTCGAGTCATTGTCCGTCTAAATCTTAATCCTTCAAGCTTTTAAATTTGAACTTCAAGTCTGGTGTAGCGGGTGCTAGTTGTTCCCAGTGAAAGCACCATAGTGTTTGTGCCAAAATTGGTCACATACCCTAAATATCGTGAAAGCACCAGTGTATGAACACAGATCAGCAATATTCAAACACAAATCTCAGATCTAAGCAAACAACAAACAACAATCCAGAAATAACAAATAGAAACACGTGATTTATAGTGGTTCGGCTATCTCCGGCCTACGTCCACTTCAAAGTTTTATCTTTTATTGATTATTCTTGCTGGTTACAGACGATTACAACGATTACAATGAAATAATTTGAATACAACAGCGATGGTAAGGTGTAGAATAGAATCCGGCAGAGTCTGGACGTTCAATAGCCAAAAGATCCCTTTTCTATAGGCTTAAAGGGAGCTATTTATAGGCGTACGAGGATGATATCGCGCTCAAACTTCGGGGGACTCCTTCTGGCATGTGAGTGGGCCCAAGCGACCGGTCCCACCAAGTTTGGACTCGATCTGTAATTGATGCGAATTGATTTCGTATCGATCAAGAAATTGTCCAATCGAGCCGAAACTTAGCAGAGACATTCTTTGGCATGCATGCAAGCTGCTGTGAAAATTTCAAGGTATTTGGATTTGTGGTTTAGGAGATATGATCGATACGAGTTGTGATTTTTTGGCAGGCCGTGCGGTTCGAATCGATTGATTCGCATCGATACCTTCGAATCGATCAGGGCACGTGAGCATGCGGTGACGTGTTGCGATGTTCCTAGATCGATCCACCTTATGCGCCAAGTTAACCGAGTTACCCGTATTCAATTCCAGAGTTTTATTGGCATCAATTACTGGTTCGCAACCATTCATTCCAGTCCTTCTTTGAATCGACTATCGATCCATCATAGCCCTCGTTCGTATCGATGAATATTGGTGTATTTCGCATCGATTGCCGTAGATACCATCGACACGAAACGAACTCGCCTGAGCAAGATGGATACGAACATGGACTTGTACGTTATCGATTCGAACAACTACGATGTGAATGGACATGAACCAAACTCACCTGTGATCGATGCGAATCGGTCTAGTCCCTGATCGATACGAAGTAATTCAACCATGATGGATACGAACTGAATTAGTATGACGTTGTGGCTTTCGAATCGATGCGAAGAACCTAACCCCATATGGAGTCGAACATCATCGATTCGAAATTGAGCTGTATGATGGATTCGAACTACATTTTCCCTAACTTGTATCGATCATATCTTAATCATATGAACTCCAATTGACCTGAAATTTGAAACATAGCCTCCCCTAATCTTGATCATCATTTCCAATCGATTCCGTACTGATCGGACCTCGGCCAAATTTTAACGACATCAATTACTACCCTGTTTCCAATCGGTTTCCAATCCTGATATCCGTTCTTCCTTGCCAATTTGTTGATATTCAGCCTTGACCAGAAGGTGAGATAACAGTTAATAATTAATATTGAATAATTAATAACTAATACTAAATACTTACTATTAAATAATTATAATTTATAAATAATAGTTAATATTTAATAATTAATTTTGATTATTTATAATTAATAAATAATAATTGCTATTAATAATTACATAATAAATAATAATTGCTATCAATAATTAATTAAGAAATAATAATTAATATTAATAATTATGAAGTAATAACTAGGAAGTAATATTTAGTAATTAGGAAGACCAATTAATAAAAGTATAATTAATAATTATTATTAAATAATAAATAATTGTTATTAAATAATTAAAAATCAAAATAATAATAATTAATATTTAATAATTAATATTGATTATTTATAATTAATTAACCAGGATTAGTAATTTATTCATAAGTAAAAATTAAAAACATTCAATCTTCTAAACTAACTTCTTAATTATACTGTTATATTTATTTAAAATAAATATAATAGTATAATTAAGAAATTAATTTAGAAGATTGAATGTTTTTAATTAATTAATATTGATTTTAATAATTAATAATTAATAATTAATAATTAAGACTAATATTTAATATTTGCTGTTTAAAAATTAATTTTTAATAATTAATTTTTAATAATTAAGGAATAATATTTATTATTAGTATTTAATATTTAATAGTTATAGTTGATAATTACATTTAATAGCTAAAAGTTAAAAGTTTTGAAATTTTCTGAATTAAGTTTTAAAATTTTGAAATCTTCATTAATTCAAAAACAAAAAAATAAAATTTTTAAATAAATTTAAAACTTTATAAAACATTCAAACTTTTAGAAAACTTGTTAGCTCTATCTTTTGCAAAACTTAGGATTAAACTTCTCTTTCTCTCAGAATAAATGAACTTCAAAGTCAGAGCAAATATTTAAATGACTTAACCGACGTCACCTATAATAACATAATTGATTTAACCGTCGAAGGTGGATAACCGGTCACTACAGGAAATTATGTTATGAACAATAACATAATTACATTTATCAGTTTTAATCAAACAAAAGCAACAAACTTTAAAGTTTGGAAAATAAGCGGTAGCAAAATTTTTTGGTGACTCACCAATTTATTTCACCAAATATGCTACAGTGACCGAAAGGAATTTTGTTATTTTCTACGGGCCAGCATGGCACCACACGTTCTTCCTTTCTCTCCCTACGTTATTTATTTCAAAATTTTCACTTCAACAAATTATTTTGCTGCACGTTCTCTTTCTATTCCATAGATCCTTTTCTTCTCCCTCTTTCAGAAATCCTTCTTCCATCACTATCTCCATAAATCATTTTTCACAAAATATGTACTTTGATGATCAATTCAACATGCTTGCAATTCCTCCTGACAGCAACGGTAATCATCTTTCATCAAATTCTGTTTCAATATTTTCATTATCATTCAAAATTATGATTGGATTCATTGCATTTATTTACTTTTTGCATTACCAATCTCAAGCATCCATTCGGAATGATGAAGGATCCAACACACATAAAGTGATAGCAACAACAATCAAAAAGTTTGTTTAATCAAATACAACAAACTTATTTTGCAAAGCAGATGCTCTGACCCCACTTATTACTTTACTATGTACAATATTCAATTTGTATTTCGGCACAAATACAATAATTTGCTTTTACACTTATCAATGGGTTTCTGTTCATGCACTGTTCATGCACTCAAATGTTGTTGTTTACACTATTTTAACCAAAATGAGTCAACTGAGATACTATGTACATGATTAGATAATGAAAACTAAAATGGATACAACATCAAATGCAAAATAATACCTACTCAAGACACATTGAATTACTGTCCAAAATTTTCATGTCTAATTTTTTTTTTCTCATGCATATTTTTGGAGTTGCCGTTATGATATTTTTATCATTTTGTCACTACTTGTATGATCATTTGCAGAATTGATCAATGACTCCTTAGATATAGGTAAAGAGGTATCAAACAACAAGACCGATGTTGTCGCCTCCCTTAGTTTAAATAACGAGGAATCAGAAAATTGTTTTGATGTTGGGACAGTAAATGATAAATCAGTTGTTTTGCGACAAAAGTTACAATACCCGAAGTTGGTATGAAATTTAATGCCGTTGAAGAAGTATTTTAATGTTTTAAAAACTATGCAAAGCATATGGGATTTCCAGCAAGAAAAAGGTCAAGTAAAAGGGACGAGGATGGACACTTAAGATATATAATATTTGCATGTGGTCGATGTGGGAAACCAGATTGTACAAGCGGAAATCCATTAACGCCCCAGCCAACTAACAAAATTGGTTGTAAAGTGAAACTCACTTCAAGTTTAGGAGAAGACGGAAAGTGGCATATCAACAAGTTGTTTCTTGATCACAACCATGACTTAAGTCCTACGAAATCTCGATTCTTTCGATGTTATCGAAAAATTGATGAACATGTAAAAAGACAACTTGAAATTTGCGATATTGCAGGAATTGGACCTAAAAAAAGTTTTAACGCATTAGTAGTCGAGGCCGGTGGACATGAGAACTTGTCATTCATAGAAAAAGATTATAGAAACTATCTTGATAAGGCAAGACAATTACGCCTTGGAGAAGGAGATGTTGTTGCCATTCAAAACTATTTCCTAAATATGCAGGCACAAAATTCAAATTTTTTCTTTAGCATGGACTTAGACAATGATGGCCGACTAAAAAATGTTTTTTGGGCAGATGAACGAAGTAGGAAGGCATATAAAGAATTTGGTGACGTTGTCACTTTTGATACCACGTATTTGACAAACAAGTATGATATGCCTTTTGCACCTTTTGTTGGAGTCAACCATCATGGACAATCGATATTACTAGGATGTGGGTTGCTTTCATGTGAAACAACGAAAACTTTTTTATGGCTTTTCAGAACGTGGCTTGCATGCATGTCTGATGTTGCTCCTAAAGGAATAATTATAGATCAAGACCGAGCTATGAAAAAGGCAATAGAGATTGCATTTCCTAATACTAGACATCGACTATGTCTATGGCATCTGATGAAGAAGTTGCCTGAAAAATTTGGAAGCCATGGTTTGTATGAATCAATTAAAAGTAATTTGCAAAATGTGGTATATGATTCACAGGACTCGAAGGAGTTTGAGAAAAGTTGGAAAATAATGTTAGATAAGTTTGACTTGCATGATAATATTTGGTTGAGTGAATTATATAAGGAAAGACATCACTGGGTACCGTGCTTTGTGACATCAAATTTTTGGGCAGGGATGTCCACCACTCAAAGAAGTGAAAGTATTAATGCTTTCTTTGACGGATATGTGAATGCTACAACCACTTTGAAGTAATTTGTAGAGCAATACAATCACGCATTGAAGGCCAAAATTGAGAAGGAGAGTCAAGCTGATTTCAAGTCATTTTCACAGAGTATTTGATGTGCAACAACGTACGATATAGAGAAGCAATTTCAAAGTGTTTATACACTTAAGAAGTTCAAGGAATTTCAAATAGAGTTAACCGCCAAGTTATATTGTGATATAACTGAAACTAGAGAGGGTTTCATTGGTACAGAGTTTGATATAAATGAAGATGTGGCTGTTGAAAATTATAGAAAATTGCTATCATTTACAGTTTTATTTAAGAAAGAAAATTGCGAAATTAGTTGTAGTTGTCGAAAGTTTGAGTTTAAAGGTATACTTTGCAGACATGCACTTCTTGTATTGACTAAGAATAATGTGACAACGATTCCGAATAGATATATTTTAGACAGATGGAGAAAAGATGTACTGAGATCTCATACGAGGATCCGACTCAATTATGATGGTGCACCGACAACATCTGCACAATTGCGATATAAAGAGATGTGTAATGAATTTTCTAAAGTGGCTGATTTTGTAGCAGATGATGAAGTTTCTTTTAGTCATGTGATGGAATGGATAGACAGTAAGAAGTCTGAATTTTTTCTACAGAAGCGCAATGCATCTTTACATGCAAAACTGGTTTAAACAAAGATGAATGTGGAAGGATAAGGGATTGTTCAAAGGTTCAAGATCCAATAAGAAATAAAACCAAAGGACGAACTCGAACAAATAGATTCAAGTCATCCTTGGAGAAAAAAATGAAGAGAACTAGCCAAATGACTTTGAAAAGTAAGGATACACAGGCAAGTCATTCTTTCTAACCTCAGATTCCAGTAGTATGTCTTTGTCATACTTTATCTTGTATGTATAAAGATAAATGATACCTTTATTCTAAGTATGGTTATATGGTAGTTGTGTTGACTATGAAATACACACCATAATGTCAGTACTACTTTTATGATGTTGTCATGCTTTGTAAATTTGATATGACTGAACTAAAAAAAATTACCATTTTGCAGCCCGATGTGAATGATAGACTGCTTGTTGTGCCAAAACCAAAAAAGAAAAAAATGCAGGATGTTAATACTTCAACTTTTGATAATGCGGAACACGATAGTAGAAATTTTGTACAACTACTTGAGGTACCTTCAAAATCAGAGGCTGCAGCTGAAAGTGCAGGTTCAATGGAACAAAACTTATATCTTCCACCTATATATCAAATGGTATACTCTTCTGTAGTAACTCAATGCTTTTGTACTCAATACTTGTTTACTATTACTTTGATTGTTAAAACAATTTTTTGTGTAGCATAGACAAAGATGAATCCAGCGTGGGGATATGGACAACACTTGAATTCACTATACAGTCAACATCATGTCATCATGGTATAAGAAATGTGATAACCGATACGTTGCAACTTCACTTGATGGTTGTTTCCTTATGTAGTTTGAATTTTCTTCAGGAGGCTTATCCTTCTTTTCGTAGTTCTTCATGTCCGATTGACGCATCTACTATTTCACCTCATCTGTCTTATGAAATGCAACAATCGTCTGCTAACTTGGTTCACTATTTACATCCCGGTCCAGGACATACTATTGTAAGTTATTTTATTATACACAGTTTAATTGACTATTCAATTTATTTTGCAATTTGATTTATAAAACTTAACTGCTCATACAGGGATACTATGAACCAAATGGACATGGATAAGAAGAAACTGTTGAAGCAAGCACCTTCCTTTTGTATCACTCTCATATTTCATTCATATATACATTTGGAGTTGATGCGGGGTTTTAAAATTTACCGTACATAAGAATTTGCTTTTGATCAACTCTTTTTCTACTTGTAATCTTATAAAAGTACTGTACTATGCAACTGATTCTTACTTTGATTTTGAAAGTCATCATTTGCTGTGATAATTATTTGGTTTTCACTTGTTATGTGATTCTCATTTGATTAGAATTTTGTGATACTTAGTTCAAAATATATTATGGTGTAAAATATAACTTTTGCATGGAAAAGTGCAAGTATCCATCTGCTGAATTGACAGAAAATACATGCATACATAAACTTTTGCTACAAACTATTGTCCTTTTGTGCACGATGTAGAGTTGTCAACCTGATGTGAGCACTGTGTTATTGTAGTAGACCGTACCTTATGCTTATTTTGTGCATTATAACTACTTATACATGCTGTAAAGCTGTGTAACTTGTGCCATTTATATTCCATGGTTGGACATTGAGATAATATGATAACGACCCATGATTCTCAAGTTACATTGCTGAAAATTTATGCTCTTTTTGGTCATTATTTACTTTAACATTAATGTTTTGTTTGCTTTGAATTTGGTTTTTAGTTTTTTAACTTCTGGAAATAAGTTTACTGAAAGATGATGTATATGCATCAGAAGTTAAAGGAACACATTAGACTATTGGGTACTTCATTAAACTGGTAAGGCTAGATATGACAGAAGACTTCAAGTGGATGATGAAGTTTTATGGAACATCATATCATAATTGGGTCACGCTGCTAAGTTTGAATGTGAAGTTTCTTTTAGTACCCAATCCACTTGACTGTTGAGGATAAAACTGTTGGGTGTTTGCATGAAAACTTCAAGGGAATTTAGCATTGGGGAGTACGAGTGGAGAGCAAGGTTGGATATTTGAATGAAAACTGTTGGGCATTTCGATTAACTGGTAGCTGAAAGATAAATGGAAGTGAAAATTTTGAAATAAATAATGTAGGGAGAGAAAGGAAGAACGTGTGGTGCCATGTTGGACCGTAGAAAATAACAAAATTCCTTTCGGTCATTGTAGCATAGTTGTTATTTCACTATGCCTGTTTTTTCTTTGATTAAAATTTTCCTCACTGCTTCCCCATTCTCTAAATCCCATCTATGCCCCCAATTTATTATAGGGTTTCACGAAATCCCTTTGTTTTTCACATGTTGCATCATTCAACAAAGTAGACAAGATTTAGATTCGCAACTCAGTAAAGGCAAGAGGAATAGCTTGCCGAGGCATAGTACATGATTGACGCGACTCCAGACATCGACGATGGTGGCGACTCGATTGCAATAATGACTAGCGGTGTCGCGGCGACTAGAATCAGACGCGACTCTAATTAAGCGTTCTACGGCTGCGAAGACTCCCAGACTTTGACCTATCAGACGACAACAGACAATAGGAAAATCCAGTGCACAGATCTTCGATTCTGACTTGTTGCTAGTTTGTTGAAAAGGATTAAAAGGTACTTAATATATGTTGCAATTTTCCCATTTTATTTGCATTTTCAAATGTTGATTTTTTTTTTTTTTCCCTCTCTCATTTTGAGAAAATTTTTGGTATATCACGTGTTGATTTGGTTTGATATAAGATAGGAAAATCAATAGTACAGTCACTTGGTACCTTATAAAAAAATATAAGCCTAGATTATAGATCATTGAATGTGATGATTTTTGTTTTTGTGCACAAGTTTTTTGTTGACAATCAAGCATGGATTTGGCACTGTGATATTTCAGCTATATAAGTAACTTTGACTCAAAATCTTTCATCCCATTGTATCCATTATCCCATTATTTGTTTGGTCATTTTGTTGATAAACCAATTTGTGTGTGTTGATGAGGTTGATGTTTGGACGGTGCTCATCTCTCTGCTTAAATTAAATTCATTATGTTCAGTTAGAGATGATTTTAAAACTATGTATTGCACCATAGCATTCATTTGTTTGCACTTTTTTCTATATATATTTTTTTATTTTTACCGACTAGGCTTCAATAATCTAATTCATAAACTATGTTATAAACTGTTTGCCAGACTGATATAAATATTAGAAAAAGACTATGATATCAGATTTCTACTTAAATATATTAATTTTTTTGGATTTTGGTGTGGAATGAATTTTTTTTTTTGAAAATAACACCTAAACAATTGAATGAAAAACCAAAATTATGTTGTCGGCATCTATCATAATGCACATCAATGGTGCATATATAGTCACGTATCTCTTTTTCTCAATATTTTGGTATCCGAATTTATTATTGTAGAGAGGCGCACTCATTCTAATCTAATGTCAACATAACTAATCTAATGTCAACATAACAATAATTTATATACAAGCTTGTCAGCAAATGTTATTTGCCAGCCTCCGAGCCAACTCTCATATAGATCTAAAACTACGACAAGTAAATTTTAGCATGTACTTAAGAAATATTTTTATTTACCAATGGACATATGTTAATCTAACCTGCTGCATCTGTCACCATCTGTGTCGTCATGTTATATTGAGTATATTCATCTGATTTGTCAACTGCTTGCACTATCATCACCATTCGTCCGTCCTCGTCATTATGTTAAGTATTTTTTATTTCATTACCATGTATTAGACGAATGTTTAATTTGACAGTATGTTTCATGAGCTTTTCTTTTTAGGAAGTGCTCATGAATCAATCAAAGCATAATTTGCAACTATTTTATGTACTGTTTGGTAACTTATTCTTTCAACTTAGTTCTTTTTTTCTTTTGTATTACTTAGTTCACTGCCACTAAGTAGCTTAAAAACACGAAGCGGTGCAAAACACCACATACTGTAAACTGTTTAACCAAAATGATTTATTGAGTACATATTTTCTATAAATATAAAACATAAATTGAGAAATAAGTCACAAATTTATTGACCAGGTATAGCTTATAGAAAGCAATCTCAAGAACAGAAATAAACACATTGATTGAAGTTTAATGCTATTCAAAATTTTGTTTACCTAAATTTTATATTGTAGTCTGAACACATTTGTCATGAAATATATGTGAGCTTTGTTCACAGAAACTTCCTTGGCTCGGATTTTAATATATTCCAGTTACATTATAATTGATGATTAGCCTTTGGTGTGAAATACCTGACATATACTGGAAATATTTTAATTGCCATCAACCCTTTTTCAAAGATTGCCTAACCTCTATAATATCCATATGATGCAGCAATATAAAGTAGCAGCTGGAGAGCCAAGTCGTCATCCATTCGCTATTGCAGATGTTGCCTACAGGTAAATGCTTTTAGTTGCAGCTATTACAATTGCATGATATGACCAATTTATTGATTATTGGATCTAAATGATATATAGCAAACAATTTATTAATAACTGAATTCTCATTTTGCATTTTATTACCAGGTTTGTACACATAGAATCTGTTGGAGTTACTCGTCCTGAGAGACCTGGACTCGATTAGAGCACACAACCTCCAACAATGCTGATATCTGTTATTCAAGTAACCAACGCATGCACTTGTTTGGGCATTACGGTTTAAAATTAAACTGTACCTACTTTATGGTATCAAAATATGTTCGTCTGTACAGGTAATTATAACTTGATCATTGGTGTTAAGAAGATCGGTATGCATGAGATTAAGAAAATTAATGTATTGTTTTGGTTTGCTTTGTTTGATATATTAATTTTTCAGATAATAATAATGTAATGTTTGAATTGCTTAATGTACTGTTATTTTTATTCTATAATTTATGCTTGTTCGTTGCTTGCTTTAGTTGCAAAATGTGTATAGAATTTTTTATTTTTTTATTTTGCATTTTTCATTTTACAGCTGTCAATAGCAGTTGTAAAAAAGACTTTTACAACTGTCAAAAACAGTTGTAAAAAAACTTTTTAAAACCGTCAAAAGCCAAAAGCAGTTGTAAATTTTTTTTCTACAAGCATCAAAAGTAGTTGTAAAAAATTCTTTTACAGCTGCCAATAGCATTTGTAAAAAAGAATCCATTTTTATTACAACTTCGGATTTAGGAATTTTTGGGTGTCCGTTGTAACGGAGGTATTACAATTGTTTTTAGCAGTTGTGAAATGATATTTTTTTTTTCGTAGTGCGGCTTATAGGGCATCTTTTCAGCAAAGGAGGGTTATGTAGACAACTTTGCCTTGAAAATATCTTGACATTGATATTATACATACCAAGATTATGTTCTACAATGTACAATTTAGTGTTTTAAGTTCTACTACCGTCCATTTCAATCGTACTCTAGATAATTTTTATGAAGGTGTTCTTTTCCTACCATTTATAGCCTCTCTAAAGGAGTTCACCACTCATGTTTGATTAGCTGTAAAATGCGTAATTTGAAAGGAAAAAAAAGGAAATAAAACTACTAAAAACGATCAAATTTAGACTTTTTTGCAAGGAATGAATGAACGCATCATTTGCCTACTGCGACTGCTAGTTTCAAGGATGTACGGATTTATTTATGGCGCACATCTTCTTATTATTGGATAATAACAAGAAGAAGTGTGCCTTTCATACTTGAGTTTCCTTCTTGCTAGCTGGCCCTTATGTCCTAACTTTTCATTTTGATAGACTCATGCAAAGTTTACGATACAACAAACAGTTTAATTCGGTACCCTAGTTTGCAAGAAAAACATGTTCCAAGCGCTGTTACTCTTGGTACAGAAGGTGCTTCTCACATGATTCCATGAACAATCCAGTTGCTCTGCAATTGTTTTATATAATGATATTCATTCATCTATAAAGAAGACAAATATGTAATGCTATTGTCGAAGTTAAGAGACAGATGTAGCTAAAGGTTATGTTTGAATGCAAACTACTTATCATTTTAGAAAGATGATACCGAATGTAGAGAAAGTTATATGGGTGGATGATGTTCTAGAACCAAAAGCACCAATTTACAATGGTCCTAAAAATGAAATGTACAAGCCATGTAAATTTTTAGATGGAGGTGGTTATATGATCGTAATTTAGTATTTGTAAACTTTAGCCATGAACTATGTCTAGCCTTTTATTATTTCAAACCGATATTAGCATGAGGTAACGTATGTATTGAATTTGGTAATTTATGTATTAAATGTCTTTTGTTAATTAATTAGCCTATTTTGTTACCATGAATATGAATGTTGTTTCTTGATATTGATTTGGCAATAATTCACAAATTTGAAATAATATTATTTCCAAATCCATATTAAACATAGCTATGCTACCAGCATGCATACCATATCAATTATCAATGATTATTAATATTAGAAAATAGAAATCACCAACATCTATTTAGATTGCTATTCTGTTATTGCTCACACTTTTATCACTGGTACCATGAATTTTGCAACTAGTATATTATAACAACCTGCCTTTTCGATCTTCAGAAGTCAATATTAATACATCCACAGTATTCATGTGCCGAACATCCAAGTGCCAGAAAGAGATATTATTGCGCTAAGAGAAAGAAAAGATAGCATAGAATCTCACAAACATGAAATATATAAAATTAAACAAGTCTTTACAAAAAAGAATTTAATATACAAACGGTCATCAGAGTAAAACTAACATATCATCTACCTTGGACACTAATAACAACCCATCCTTATAATTGTTAATAAATATAGACAAGAACAAACAACGAAAGATAAAGAAAATGTGGAAATACGTCTTGCAGGCATCTAGCTCGTCTCCTATAGCTCCAAGGGTCCAGCTAAATCTAGAAATATCCTCGGACTGACCCGAACATTATAAGAAGAATAACATTCGGATCAATCTGATAAAACCAGCATGAGAAACACAATCAACTAGATTACTTGATGTAATAAAAACTTTCAAAAATAAAGGTAACTCTAAGGCCACACCGCACATAAACTCAAGACCAATTTTTACCATATGATAACTAAACCATTTTTATTATAAAATCCAGTGATAGTATAATAGTGTCTAGGGTAAAATAAATAATAATCATAGCCAAAGTTGTTGCATTAATTAAATTCCATCATAAAAGGTATACAACTAAATCTGTAGGGGTTCGTATTGGATATTGGATTTCCATCAATGACCGGGATATTTGGGTACCCCCGCTATAATACACTCCAGAAAAATGTACCGATGGCTGAACATGAACCCCCACCAACACAGAGCCGACTGCCATTTTAATATGGCATATCGGATTACATCATTCCTCAGAACCAAGGTTCATAACAATGTGCACCAACCATGGTCCACTCTTCGCGAACATAGTAAATCCATAAATATCGATTCTACATTGAGAAATGACTGTTCCTAATGGCAGTGAACCACATAGCTGCTGCATATCTCGTGTTTTAGTCATTACCGCATTGTGAGGCTTGTGAGGTTAAAATTACCTTTTCCTCTCTTAGCAATTCTTACTTGGAATGCTAACACTGTCTTCTAGGTACCAACGAAATGCTAGCATTCATCCATACAAGTTGTTTAGGATAAGAACAAATCGAAGACACTACTTCTACTACATTCATTTTAGAATCACCCTTTGGATTAGTAGCGAGTAGCCCTTGCACTTCAAAGAATTTCGCCTTCAATTCCATCAACTTCAAGATGTTTTCACTTCACGCTTAAGACAAATGTTTGAAGTGGTTTTCGGATAACATATCCGATCCCGGTCTCTCCAAATCGACAATCGATAATTTCCGGTAAACTCAATTCTGGTTCTTTAGAAAATAAAAAAATAATACATAAGAGCAAGGATCACCCCCTAACTGTTTAAGAGGATGGATCTCCTTATCATTCGTCCTAGGAGAACAGAATGAGATTTATACACAGAATACAACATCATAGAAAATGATTGTGCCATATAACTCTCATGTTTCTCCTAGATATATCTAGAGTTATATTTTGGTAAAAATTTGATAGTCAGTCATTTAGCTATCAAATAAGAAACAATTAAATAGATTTATTCCATGTGGGATCTACTAAGTCTCTACTAATAAATCTTTTACCGTTTAAATCTCTTCAAAAAATTTGAATCAAAATACCTTCACAAAGGATATTTCCATAAACCCCTCATAATCTTTTCAATACTTGAAAAAAAATTCATATACTTATCTCAATGGTACAAGTATATCGACAAAAGATAAGGGAGATTTCCACTTTTCAAAATTCATATTTAAACGGGCCAAAAAAAATATCATTTAAAACTTCTTACTATAAACCAAACCATTATTCTTCGGTGTTTAGTATGGAAAGAATGTTTCCATACCACCATAATTAGGAAGGATTAATTATCAAAAATCAAATCACATTCCTTTTATAGACCCATTTTATATTTACAAATCATTCAATAAATCTCCAAATTTATTTATAAAACTTCTTTCATAAATCTTGGAAATGATTTATAAA
Organism: Allium cepa; assembly: GCA_030765085.1. Lineage (NCBI taxonomy): Eukaryota > Viridiplantae > Streptophyta > Magnoliopsida > Asparagales > Amaryllidaceae > Allium > Allium cepa. Next base: position 504,885,604 of record CM060941.1, on the reverse strand, counting down.
ATTCCTTTCCATTTATACAACTTTTTATATTTACAAACTATTTTATAAATCTCCCCTACAGCTATCACTTATAAAGCTCCTTTTTAGATAACATTTGTAAATCTCCTTTACGAAATAACATTTATGGATCTCCATTAACTAAGACCTTTTGTTAAGTAAAATTCCTTCTATAAACAATTTGTTATTTATAAACACCTTTATTAAATTAATTAATTTACTTAAAACACCCTTAGCAAAAATAATTAATGAACTTAACACATTACTACTTAAATCAATTAATTATCTTGAACAACATTAATAATATAATTAAATATGTTTTACAATATTGATAATATAATAAAATATTTTAAACAATATAAAATTCAAATTAAAACTTTTAAACGTCATTTAAAAATATAACTAAATAACTTAAACATCTTTTAATAATATAATTAAATAACTTAAACATATTTTAATATTATAATGAAATAACTTGCTTTTAAAACATTATTAACAAGATAATCAATTAACTTATTTTAAAACATCACTTGTAAACACTTAATCTCAAGTTGTTATGAATTTGAAGTTAAATTTAAATCCATAACCTTTCAAATTCGAAAAAGGCTTAATGACCATGCCGATACTTTATTAAGCTACCATTTATTAATTTCAATTTAACTTTTCAGTTCACATAACTAATATTTCAATAAGCTGGATGTAACTACCCATATTTTTAACGATCAGATATTTAAATAGTATATTTAAATATTTAACTGTTAATTAGATGAAGGCCCAAAAATGTGTTTTTTTGCGTACGACCGAATCAGGACTCGTGACCACATCCACTGAGTTTGGATTGATGTTGCGAATTAAAATAAATACAAGGATCGCTATATTTCAAGATCGGACAATCAGATTGCCAAAATGGTCTTGAAATGTGTGAAATTAGAATTTCGGGACTTAGTCTCGGATGGAGACGCGGTTAGTGCCTTTGGATGTGGAAAAATGAAGTGATGTATGTAGATGAGTTTAGTAGTAATCAGACGCGTCGTGTGATCGTACAGACTCTGAATGCATGACCATTTATTTTAGGATTTAAATAAATGGAATATAAATATGTTATATATATCCCCAAATTTTGATCTCCCTCCAAATATTCATTGTCCATTCACTGTTGCATTCCTAATGAGAAAAATCATGACATCTTCTTCTTAAAACATCTTCAACAACTAATATCTCAAGATCCGCTCCACTAAAATTCTCGAGATCAGATCTGTTGAGATTGTATGGACGAGAGCTTTGCGATGACTATGATGGAATTTTGATCGATGACGATTAGCGATGATGACCTCTTCTTGGATGATCTAGGGTTAGATCTAGACGAAGCTATGTCGACGATAAGAGAAACATAGATTGTCGTTGGATTTCTCTTTGCGGATAGCACTTACCTGCAAAATCTCGTTGGATCAGGTGGAGGAGAGCAAATCACATCCATAGCCTTAAACAGGGATTTGGCATCAGCTCGATCTTCATAGGAGCATGTGATTTTGATTTCGTGGATGCCTAGGCAGAGAGATCGCATAGAGAAGCGTTTTAGCGAAAACGGCTTGTGATTTCGTCGAGTATTGACCAAGATATCGAAGAGAGAAGAAAGAGGGAATGGATTCGATATGCACAAATGTGCATGACCTGGAAACGTGAATTGCAGAAGATGGATTAGTGCATAATTAAGGTAATTAGTGTTTGTAATTAGTGAATTTATTATTTACCTAATCTTGATTCTTATGTTGGCCATAACTTTTGCATTAAAGGTCTATTTTGGTTGCAGTTTGTGGCTTGTGCTCATGATGGCGAGATCTATATTTTGGTGCTAGTTTGGACTGATTTGGCTAAGGTAAGTTATATTGTCTCTCACTTTACTACGTTTGGTTGTTTAGTTTTATGATGTTGCTCGAGAATTATTTTTGGTTTTTAAAATGATATTATTATTATATAGCAAGTATATTTTTATAAAAGAATATATAATTATTTTAAAATGATTTATAAAGAATATCGTGCATTTTCCATCTTCGTGCCTTAGTTAGTGAATTAATATATTAGATCTATTGGTGCTGTTTTCCCACACTAATTGATGCAGATGGATTGTTTATGTTGTATGTATGTTGTTTTGGATGGATGTATGGTTGTTTGGATGTATGGATATTTGGATGTATGGATTATTTGTTTTTGGCTCTTTTGGTTGAAAACGATGATTAGAAGAGATTTGATTTTAGGTAGCATCTTGTATGTTGGAGTTCTGCATACGCAGAAATATAATAAACAAGATGAGCTGTAGAAGACGGTTTGGGATATGTGTAGATAGATTTAGGTTTCAGAGTGGATGTTGGACATTTTCGTTTGGTCTGTACTTAACCGAGGTAGATGGTATTGACCATAATAGAGTGATCAATGTCCATCACCGTTGTCGATTGGCGATTTGGCCGATCTGAGGCTTGGGCATTGATGAGATATCATGATGCACGATGTGATGATTTATTCGTTCGACTGGTTTAGTGGTTGGATGTTATTACCATACAATGAGTGATATTAATGGTACGACAGTCTTGTGGTGCTTCGACCTGGTGATTTAATAGTGAGGCATTGATGTGGTGCTTCAACCTAGTAGTCTGGTACTATGGATGGTGACTCGATTATATATGGAGTAGGCTCCGGGATGATAGTATCGGACTGTATGGATCATGCTAGACCTTGGCTTCGGATGGCATAATAATAGTGTTCTTCGATCAATAGCTCAGGTAGAGAGCTGGATCGAGGATGGCAAATGGGATTGGAGTGAGGTTGCGAGTAGTGGACTGGGTTAAGTGTTAGGGCTCGTGCCTAGAAAATGTAGTGAACCAGTAGGGTTCGAATCTGTATCGAGTGAGTAAGGCTCAATGAATGTGTTTGTGCCTAGGGATCGTTGATGACTTAGAGTGTTTTCTGTCCTGTTTAGAGAAGGAGTATTATATGCGAGTGATTCCTGATGGATGATAGTGATTGTCATGTACCCTGGACCGCCCTGAGGCTGTATAGTGTCCAGCGGGTATGAGAGTGTACTGGGTTGTGCAACATACTGGGTTGAAACAGACCTGTCTGTACGTGAGTACGACAAAGAACATGGATTTCTCTTAGTCCTTAACAGTCATAGAGGGTCATATGAGTCATCATATATTTGGCATACTAGGCGACAATTTGTATTGTTTGATGGATGCTATGTTTGTTATGATTGCTCACTAGTATCTGTCACCCTAAGGATGTCACATTAGGTAAGTATTATGGTAGAGATACCTAAATACCCTGACTTGACTTAATGTGGGGGTAGGTATGGATGGAGATACCTAAATATCTGAAGTTTACTTAGTATGGATTGAGGACTATAGGTGGAGATACCTAGGCACCCTGACAGATGCTAAGTATGGTATACCTTTTTACAATGTTATAGATTAGCATATTACTTATATTTATGTGCTGACTCTGTGGTTGTAGGGGCAGGTTAGGTATGGTTTATATATCCTCTGTTCTATGTATTATCGAGTTTTATAGTATTTTGAGATTTGATATTTCTGACACCACACTATTTTCAGTGCCAAGGTTTTATGCTTTGTTTCTTATAATCTCAGGGACTTTTAATGAGTAGATTAAGCGTAGGTGGATGATTATGGAGTTCTATAGGGAGGCTGACAGGAGGTGATAGTTATCTATACTTATATGTGCATTTATCATTATATTTCTGCTGTATGACATTGTGGTGCCTTGACAGTGTTGATTTACTATTATGAGATAGTTTATCAGTTGAGTTTACTTTCCCATTGTATAAACTCTATTATGGTTTTGTATAACTTTATGGATCTATATTCAGATGATTATTTCGCATTGTTATTACTGTCTCTATTGTTATGTACATATATTGATTACTATATTTATTCTGATGGGATGCGAAATATGAGACAGGTAATTTGGTTATTAGACGCTTCCTTTTTCTTCTTTTCCATTCTTTTCTCTTCTATTTCTTTATCTTATTTCTTTTTCTTTCCTTTGACTACCATTCTGCACCGCATGTGTAGGCCGATTGTTACATTTGGTATAAAAGCAAAGCCTATCCAATTAACCTTAGTTGATACCACGATTTGATAGAGATAGGATAGGAGTTATTGCCTTAGACTGGATCTAGAGAGTGTATATACACGAGAGAGTTCATATTTGTTATATGTTTTGGTTTTCAAAACTATGTAGTAGTATATATAGTATATGAGTTGGGTTCACACATGAGCACTATTGATGCAGTTTTCTTTGTGAGAGACAAATATTCCTTATTATAGAATATGAATGATCTACCATGGAAGAAAAACTGCTATGTATTCTATCTTTAGAGTTGAATATTGGGAAGGATCAGGGCCGCTATCCCTGATTGATAGGATACGTTTGTAGGGTTGGGGCGGATCATTTCTTGGATGCCCATTTTTTTCTGGTTGGTTATGGTGCTCAAGTGTAATTGGATATAGTCGACTTTGCTGAGCTATACATAGACCATGAGAGTCTAGTAGGCAGGCCATTCCTTGGAACGGAATCGGCTATTAGGAGGCAAGTTTGGTTGGTTGCTTGCTTGCAAAAGAATCTTCGATGACTTGGAGTTAGATGATGCATGAGGTTGAAGTTAGCCTTTGGATGACTCCAAGGATGCATGATGAAATAGTGGAGTGTTTTTGATGCTCTGATTCTCGCGGACCGATTTCCTTAGGAATAGTTCTTAGTTCGCTTTAAAGAAGATTTATCTTGATTTTTGTGAAGTCGGGGATGGTTAAAGAGTTCGTCGATTTGAAGTACGATGATATGTCGATGTTGGAGTATGTGGTCGGATTCGCTATGATATCGAGGTACTGTCTATTTTCGTTGATACTTTGTACAGAAAGGATTGAAGCTTATCATTGGGTATAGAGATCATCTTGGGGGTCGATTGATTCATCATATCGACGAGGGATTCGAGACGATGATTGAAAAGTACCTGGTATTGAAGAATTATCCCATACCAATTGTATAGGGATAGATCTGGTAGCATATGTATAGATTGTCATTTTAGTTTCGCTTATTGCTTCATCGACGAAAGAGAAGGGAAATGGCATCAACCTTTGAGATATCCTTTCCGCATATGGTGGTTCTATATTTGTTGTACTTGACGTCGAGGTTCCGTACTCCTTTATATCTAGATCTGATGGTTAGATATTGGGATAGAGAATCGAAATAATTACCAATCTTTGATTGTGATAGACTAGTTAGGGGCTCAGACAACCTATACGCGGTTTGTTGAGACCATGCCTTTTTGAGTCATGGTTTGTTTGTTAGGCATTGATTGTTAGGATCTTAGTTGGGTTGGTACTATAGTTTAAGTAGAGATTGGCTGAAGGGGATATAGATTAGTGGTGGGCTGAAGGAGGCCGTTGATGACGATCAGGGTTGTGGAGAAGCGAATGGTAGTGATTGGATACTAGTAGAGGAGCCTTATATATTCGCTTGATATTACACATGATAGGATGTCATCTACGCTTGTAGCCGGAGAATGTCTGCACATACTCAAGGAGGTGACTGCATTACCACCATACAGAGATAAAGTTTCGTAATGATCTAGTCAGAGGATTTGGACCAGTAGTTACACCTTTAAGGCATAGGGTGTCCAAAGAGCATAAGAGATTAAAGGGGCGAGTGGATATGTAACAACCATATTTTTTATGACATTATTTAGGATATTTAATTAACTACATAAAATAAAATAATGTGTTGATTAATTGATTGAGATTTGATTTAACTAAGGGTAGCCGTTCCTATTGGTATAATGAACTAAGGAGATAACATGAATAAAAGTGTTAGGAAATAATGAAGGGAAAAATGGGAAATATGATGAAATTATACCGTAAACCATTAGAAAACTAAATACATGTTCATTTTGTTCTCAAATAAAATATTTTAAACCGGCTACCAATTTCAATCTCAAGAGAAGATAAAGCTAGGATTTTAAAGAGAAGAAGTAGACCAACTTATTCAACATCGAATCTCACATCTTATAATCAAAAAGCGAAGGTGAATAATGATTACATCTCTTTTTTATATGCTTTTGTTTTTAGATGAATTTCAAATTTATCTTTCATGATTTGGCCATGTTTTAAAAGAGGAAAAATGTTTATATATACTTGTTGTGACGACCCGCCTTTTACGACGGATTAAGCTGACAATAAACCACACATATCGAACTTAAACCATTCAAATTGGACATATTATCAATTTGGGGTTTTAAAAATAGAATCAAAAACATAATCACACACAAAATAATACATAATCTCACAGCAGAAATAACCAATATACATAGCAGTTTATGAAGCTACTAAACTAAATACATCAGATTTTAGCTTTTAATTATACAATACCAGAGATACATAAGAGTGTACCAATACAAGCCAAAATGAAAATAGATAACTATTACTGGATAGAGTGGAGTCTTTGACAAAGTCTTCAGCTCCCAAAATAAGCATTGCTCACACACTGCAATACTCAGACTGACCCGAGCATAAAGTAAAACAATATACTCGAGTTAGGGCTAGAAGTTCTCATGTAAGTAGTCCTACCTAAGTGAAAATGTACAGGTAACTCAAGAGATGTTACGGTATTTTGCATCTCTTAAGGATCTGTCAAACTATTTATATATACAGTAGAATACGCTATATATGTAGTGTCTATTAGTAATATAAAATATAAAAATAGTGTTAAGGCTTTACATTGATACCCCTTAACACATTTTTAAGCTTTATCTTACAGTTTGCATATAAAACACCAACAAATCGTCGGTCAGCAAAGATGCACTGTGATACGACAACACTAAATCAAAATCGTAGTGGTCTCGTATAGTGATAAAAGTATGACAAGGCACGTGAAGCAATGCCTAAGGTAGGATACTGCCAGTTCGGGTCGTAAGGCCCGTGGTAACGTATCATAGCTATGACCGCCCACTATGTCCAACACTCCCATAATCAAAGGGTGATCAACAACAAAAACCGAAGTAAGGATATTCATACGAACAAGTGTGTCGGCTCAAGGTAGCTAGCCCGCTTGGCCCTGTCAAGCCATCCTGTTTTAGTCATTTCAAATTGACACAAGTGCTGGGGTCTATTCATCGTCGTTCTCTTTCTTCGAATCCAGCAACGTACGCCAAAACCAACCACTTCATTCTGGATCATCACTCCATGTACACAGTTATCGACAGAGAGTATGTCCATATCCGGTCCTAGCCTCTTTAATAACCAACTTCATTTTTCACACTGATTGGATATTTTATTAAATCAAAAAATCTCTTATTTTCAAATAACGTATTCTCATTTGACTTAATTAAATTCGGACTTAACATCAAAAGATTCAAATTTTAAACAAATACTTTACTTTTACAAATTGCCAAATTGCATTACGATTCAGATTTACAAAGTTAGTTAAGTCTTTAAATACAAAAGTTAAATATTCAATTTAATTAAACTTCAGGATTAATTTACTTACTTTTAATTTAACTTTAATTCAAAACAATTTACTTCAATCTTTATATTTTAATTCAATAAAATCAATTAAAATTCTCTTTTTAATTAAATTAAATATTTAATTAAAATTTAATTACATATATAATATTAACAAATTTCATTAAATTCAAACAATCAGCTTAACGAGTTTAAATATCATTAATCTTCAACATAACCATTTTAATTCAATTTCATAATTTTAAAATAGTTCAATTAATATTTCATTTTAAAATTTAAATTCACTTAAAGATTTCCAAAATTAAATATCAACTTTAATGTAAAATCTAAATTCTAGATTCACGTCAGATTTCCAAATTATTTCTTAATTTCAAATTTAAATATTAAATATCCAAATTAAATTTCAATTGACGGATCGGTCTTTATTATTTAAATTTCTGTCCTAGGCCAAGTGATCTAATTTAGGTATATATATCATTTCAACCCATATCCAAGTTTAAATTTCAATGTCCAAATTAATGCATACAACAACAATGTAAAAGTGACAGGGTATCAATAAATCAATCAACATCCAACATTCAAGATTTTCATAGTTAAATGGTTTCACATGCAATTGGGATCTCAATCGATCGTTTAAATTATTTCAACAAAGTCATATATCGCAGCGTCCAATCATTCATGATTTCCAATCCCAATATTGGTCATATTTATTAAGCAATTATTTATAAAAATTGTAGGATACTTCCAATATGAAAATCTAGTCGTGAGTTTAAAATCGCTCACCTTCGTGGATTTGGAAAATAATAGTGGCGGTATGGATCCAGATACGTGTACAAGTACTAGAGCGATGTTATGCCGACATATACGGGTTTAGGTACCCGCATTCGGATTCGTAATGCACGTCTTGGGTTTTGGGTAGGAATTCGGCCTAGGTAGAGTGGCAAGTGGCTTCGGGCAGAAGTGGTGTGCAACCGATGAGCGGGTGCTCGGGCATGGTTCGTGGCGATGTGCTGGATTGGGTAGGGCTGTTGGTGGCTCGGTGGAGTAGGGTGTAGTGAGGTTGGACTGGGGTGGTGTTCGGGCTGAAAGAGCTTCGGTAGGTTGGGACTGGGTAGGGTGAAGGTAGATTGAGCGGGGTTCGATGGAGGTGAGTGGGCTGGCTGGGGTTGGTGTAGTTGGTTGCGACCAAGGTGGTTGTGCGCGGAGTGGAGCGGCTTTGGCCAAGGGGAAGGCATGTGGGAGAATGCATGTAGAGGGGCTGAGGTGGCATCAATGCTGGGTGAAGTGGCTTCGGGCGAGGGGAGCTAGGCAGAGGATGGTGGCGGGGCAAGTCAATAGCGGTCGGAGGAAGTTCGGCCGGGTTCAGGTCAGGCCATGTGAGGTAGAGGGTAGGAGGCAGAGCAGGTTTAGTAGGGAGATGGAATGAGAAGGTAGGGTAAAGGAAGGAGGTTACGTTGGATTATATAAAGCTTGTATATAATTTTTCTCAACCAATTGCTAACAAAGTAGAGGAGAAGGAACAAATATATATATAGAAGGAAGATGCGCAACAGTAATTAAATGCAGCATTTAATTATTTTGGCTGCTCACGTAAGGGATGTCTGTGAAAATAATTTGGACTGCGAAAGGATTTGAGGCAATTATAATTCCATGGCATGGTCATGGACCATTATCTTGATCATCTAGCGTTTTTCAATGGAAGACAAAATACGAAGACAAATATACCATGGAGATCAGCGTTATGAGACCAATCCAACGATGTACTCAAATCCGTGTTACGACATTCGTAGCAAAATTTCATCTGTCGTCACTGTTAACGCTTCGAAATTGAATGATAACAGCAATTCTTGATAAACGGAGCTACAAAGGTCAAAATTGATGGAATGAACTTTCATGCTTCTACCAAAATTCTCTAGATCATTTCTATGTAAAAATATTCATACTTTAAAATTTGATAATTCGCACTAAAAAATGTGCTGACCGAGTTTTGAAAGAATTTTGATGCAAAACGAATTTCGTTGGTCTCTATTCAATGGACGCATTTCAAATATCCACTTTTCATTGTCAAATTTTTATTTTTAAACTAAATTTTATTTCAAAATTTTCGTTAAATTCTTATTTATATGTTGAAAAATCCAGGTCATTACAATCTCTCCCTCAAAAAAATTCATCCTCAAAAAGAGCGGAACAAGAAAACAAAAGGATAAACAGGAAGATAGAAATAGATTCGGGCAAGGACTACATACACGGTATTAGAAATTTAGGATTTGAAGCATGGATACTCTCTTCCGTTTCCCAAGTACAATCTCAATCATCCTCTCTCCACTGAACCTTGACGAGATTTACAACCTTCTTTCTAAGCTGCTTCGCGCTTCTGCCTACTATATGAAGCGTTTTCCTCTCAACAGTTAAATTGGGCTCAACATCCATTTCTTCGAATGAAGCAGGCTGGATAATCAAAGATGGATCGTGCACATATCTGTGGAGGTGTGAAACATGAAACATATTATGCACTCCCAATATCTTTTCTGGCAAGTCAACTCTATATGTCAAAAGTACCAATTCTTTCCAAGATGCATAAAGGACCAACAAATCTAGGAGCGGGCTTCTCTTTCCTTCCAAATCGGATTACATTCTTTAAAGGAATTTTTTTGAGAAATACTTGATCTCTAACTGCAAATTCCAAATCTCTTTTCCTTCTATCCGCATATTTCTTTTGCCGATCTTGGGCAGTTCTCATTTTCCTTCTGATTTCTTCAACTTTCTCAGAAGCTTCCAAAATAATTTCGGGACCAAGATCAACTCGATTTCCCAATTCAATCCAACAAGATGGAGATTTATATGGCCGTTCGTAAAGAGCTACGAATAGTACTATCTCAATACTCGCTTGATAGATATTATTATAGGTGAATTCAACAAGATGGAGATGTTCTTCCGACGGTCCTCCAAAGTCTAAAACATAGGCTCAAAGAAGATTTTCTAAAATTTGATTTACCGTTTCGGTTTGACCATCCGTTTGAGGATGATAAGTCATGCTCAGATTTAATTGAGTACCAAGAGTCTCTTGAAAGATTTCTAAAAATTGCTAGTGAAGATAGGGTCCCAATCGCATACAATGCTAGACGGAACACCATGAAAGTGAACAATCTCTTGCATATAAAACTTGGCAAAACTCAAGGTAGTTCGAGTTGCTATTAGCACCAAAATAGGTCACTAACACCCTTGAATAGAGTAGTGTGCAGAGATTAATGAAGAAAGTAAATTAAAACAGAGGAATAATGCAATTGAATACAAAAAGAATAACAAAAAAAGGAAAACATCGGATTTATAATGGTTCGACGTAATTGTCTATGTCCACTTTGAATATGATCTTTATTACTTTTCCAATTACTTGAGTAAAGGTACAATCCATAAAAAAACAACTTGAATGCAAGTTTAAACAAAAGAGAAGTGAGTACAGAAAATGGCAGAGTATTCCTGGAGTTCCTGGAAAAAGGTCCCTTTTAACTGTATCCCTGCCCCTCTATTTATAGACGAAGACAAGCTAGTCCCCCTATGTAAGCCCAAGACCAAGATAATTCGACCCACAGTAGGCAATTCGTGTTCACCGACCCATGTGTGTCGACCCCCTATGACCGAAGCAGTAGTCACCGAGCCACTCTAGCCGAACCATGAATTTCTCGTGCATGACTTGAAGCGAAATCTCCTATGACTCGGAGCAGCCAGGGATGTAACCAAAAGTGAAGAAAGGCTCACCGCATTGCCCTGTTGGTAATCTGCTAACTTCTTTAACCAAACGATGAATGGCCAATCCACCTTAGCCTTCTCTCCATGGACGAGCGATGAGAGCCTTGTCCTCGTAACCGAACGATGAATGGCTGATCCACCTTGACCGAACGACCTTAGCTTATCTATCTTGGTCGAACCACCATCTCTATACCCCAACATCGATCCACCTTCAAATCTTGTGCTTTACAAGCATGCTGACCCAGTGTCAAGTATACTGGACCACATGTATAGGCTGATCCAAGCTTAAGTTACACTGATCTCTTATACCTCTAATCCTATCTTATCTTGAGTCCCATCTAGGTTCAACCATAGGCTCTGCGACTATCGCCACGTAGCCGGGCCAAAGTGTCGGGTAACATTTGCCCCCTAAAACGTGCGTTATGAATCAACATGACGCGCTTTGAATCTACAATCAGTCCTTGCCTTCTGAAGTTACCTCATTCAGAATGATAATCACCTTCTTCTATTTTGTATAGTAGATGGGACGGCGTACGTACATCGAACCATGCGTTCGGTTTACCCGATGTCATTCGGCATGTTCACTCATTGAACCACCGACGTGTCTTGACCGATTCCACAGAGTAAGGCCCGTTCACCTTCCCCTCTCTATATATGAAAGCCCTACACCCCTGCCTTTTCTTCTCACTTCTATTTTTCCTTTACAAGCCCCTTTACTTTATTTTCCCCCAAGCTTTGCTTACCACTCAATCCTTCTTCCTCTTGAAGCCAAGCTGCCCACTTTGCTTACCACTCAATCCTTCTTCCTCTTGAATCCAAGCCGCCCACTTTGTAACTCCAATTGCCAGCGAACCCAAACAAATCTCGACCCGATAGGCCCAAATCTTGCATATAGGTACAAATTTCTCATTCAATTTATCTCCCTAAATTCAGAGTCTTATGGGATTCTAAATAAGAGTTAGTAGGAGTCGATGAAGAGAGGGACGAAGTGGAGACATAAGCGTGTCTTAGGATAGGAATTAGGTTCGGTCTTATTGGAACAAGGGTGTGGTATTGGAAGAAGTAGTTATAGCCCTAACTTCAAAGTCGACGATATGGAGAAGAAGAAAGCTTGGTGATTTATAGGAATTGGTTATAAGTTATAGGATCCTGCTAGTCATACGTTCGAGGTAGAGCGGTCGGTAGCTTATTGCAGTAGTGTTTAGCAACAGAATAGGTCAAAACACTTAAGAGGGAGTGGCTTGGCATTTGGTATGGTGAGGCCGCTTGGTGACTTAAAAGTGAGTGAGTCAGTATTCTATTGGGTAGTGGATCGGTTGTCTATATTTAAAAGGTCGTCCGGTGTAGACGGTTTCAGGAGTTAGGGATGGTGGCTCAATATATTTCGAGGAAAGACGTTTGGCGACCAGAGAGAGAGAGAGGAGAGTGGACGGTTAGGTCGTCCTATGAGGCAGTGGGTCAGCATTGGCAACTAAGACTATTCTAACTTGAATATAACATTCATTTGGATAACTTACCTCCACAACCAAACATAGCATAATGGACAATGACAAGTAGTAAAGCATATAAGTCCAAGGACCTAATTTGAACTAACTACTTTATAGTTTGGATAACCTTAAATGCAAATTTAACCCATCAAATGCAAATAGCAGCCTTCACGCTCTATGATGCAATTGTTTGATACCAAGACTACTACTGCCAGTCATATGATAAACTACCGAAGACGGTCAGCGATGATGGTCTCTGAAGATAATGGTATAAAAATTAGTCGTGCAACACCGGTCATTAGATCTTTAATTCCTTTACACCCACTCTTGAATGGTTGCACTAGTCTACACACCACATGGGGGAATATCTTGTTGTTGTATCTGATATTTATTATCTTTCAAGTATAGTTTAAACATGTATCTATCCACATTAATCGCTTGCTGAAGATGTCCAAAAAATCAAGCTTCTCTACTATTTTCGACAAGCTCTAGCCAAGTTCTCGGTAGGAGGCAGTGGGGACTCTTAACCCATCGCCAGCCTCTACACCTGGCATTCCGAAGGCATCTGTCGCAATTATAGGTCCAGCTCCAGATGTTATAGTTGGAGCTATTATTCTAGATAACCCCATTGATTCACAAGCCTCAAAAATTGGCGAAGCCACTTTTCGTCGATTGTGCTCAATCCATGGGATCCCCATTGATGACACATTGGTTCCATCGGGACAAGATCGGCCTTACCTGCCTCTAGCCGGATATACTGCATGCAACAAATTTATGTGCTGGGTTGGAAGTGTGCCACCTTTCAATTCATTCCTTCGTGAAGTGTTGCGGTATATTGCGACTGCTCCGGCATAGCTACACCATAATAGCCATGTGTTTATTCATGGTACCTGCGTCCTCTTTATGATCACATTATTCAGACCCCCTACCCCCAAGGATATCCGTTATATTTACCGCTTCAAGAAACGTTCAGATAGTCCATCCTTCATATTTCTCGAGCCACACTCCAAATGCTAAATCTTGGTGGGTGCGTGAAGTAATTTTTTCCAGTATAAACAAGAGTGGTTTTATGTACTCTACCCCCTGGGTTTTGCGAGAAGATGGCTGGAATGGAGTAAGTTTCATTTTAGACTAATATTTGTCTAAGGCTCGAAGTGCATCCTTTCTAAAAAAATTTCGACCCTTTTATGTATCCACCCACGACCTGAAGGCACTGGGTATTCTGAGGCCTTCAAGGCTATTCGAGCTATTCCCATGAGAGATCGGGACATTAAATCTGTTATTTCCAATGAATTACTGTCGAAGTTCGGATTACTGGAGGAGGGCCTTTGAACTAGCCTTCCAATTAGCACCACTACAACAAGATCTGCTATAGGAAATTGCAAAGAGCAAGCCGAATCTTCGGTGCCCCCTGTAGGTGGGGCCCTCGATACAACTAAGGAAGGTGAAATCAAAGAAATCGAGGTGCTTGAAGCGATCGATGATAAGTTCCGGCCAAGTGCCAGTGTCAGATGCACCTTCTTCGAAGAAGAAAAAGGGTCTAGCTTACAATCTGAAAAAGAAGACAGTCGACAGAACCTCAAAGGTTACGATAACTCCGATTGAGAAGAAATCATCTTCCCAGAATTTAGAAGGCTCATTAAAAGGCCTATCTGACTTGACCATCCCTGACGACGTACTACATTATGGTTTTGCTAACCTCGAGGCAATGTGACTTAATTCGCCCATTAGGAGTGATGAAGGTGCTCAGACTCATCATCGGGGAGAGAAAACTCCAAGGAGTAAAGTGAAAAATTCCGGTCCGTCGGGGTTGGGGGGAGAATACACTAGGACATACACAAACACATGCACTCCACTTTGAATTTCACCCATCGCGTGATTCCTACTAACTCGTTCTTATTTTGATTTCTGTACAGGTGATATGGGGCGTACACATGGCATTGACTGCCTTCATGTATCTTCCGTCTTTTATCATTCCAGTCAGGACTTTGGATCAGGGAGATGGCGAGACAGGGACGACAGTGGCGATTGAGATTATTATCCCAGGGATTCGTGTCTTCTAGAAGGAGAATTTATTACCATTCTTCATATCCAAGCGATCCTCTCCCTCACCCAGAGAATAGTAAGGAGAAGACCGCTCAGAAGGGATCTCATTCCGAAGTTCCTCATGACCAACATTCTGTCTCTTCGAGTACTAAGCAATCTCTTGAGCCTTATAAGAAATCTGTGGCTCCGACTAGGCATACTTCCCCAACCTCTGCACACGATCCATCGACAGCACAAAGACTAGCCGAGTTCAAGGCTCCATTCCCAAAGATATGCTTCGATGGATTGAAATTTCTCCCTGCGATTCATCCTATCTCCATACATGTCAAACAAAGTGCCATTGCCTGCAACAACGATGTTTATGTTCAACATGATGTGTTCATACACTTGGTGGAGAATGTTTCAGAGGTTTCCATGGAACGTCAACACGAAATTGATCGCCTGAAACTTGAAGCTATTCATAAAAAAAATATCATTAAAGCCCAGGACGAAGAGCTATCCTCATACAAATCTCAACTAAAGGCCTCCCAGAAAAATGCCAAGGAGACGGCCGAGGCAGTTAGTCACTTGGAGGCCACTCACAAGAAAGAAATCGATTAAGCAATCCAACATAGCTGTGCTCTAGCTTTAGAGAAAGGCTTTATCTAGAAAGAAAAAGATATTCTCGCTCGACCGATTAAAGAGCTGGAGGAGCTACTCCTTAAAGAGAAAGAAGAGAAAATTGCCGCATAGAAAAAGTCACAGCGATATTCCAATGAAGTTTTCGCAACATGACTTCTAAAGACGAAGGTCAACGAGGAACTTTCCGAGGTTGAAGCGCTAAAGGAGGAAGCTCACGAGGAGGGTAAGAAAGCAGCGCTCACAGAAGTCGGCTCTCATCTTGAGGTAGCTACTGAGGCCGACAGTGAAGAAATTAAGTGCTTGTTTGATCCGTTCATTGCCGAGTGCAATGCATGAGTTCTCATGCACCGTGACCTATCTTTTCTAGGCGATGGTTACCTCGAATCATTGGCAGAAGCGTGGGATACTTTGACAAAAATTAAAAGATTTAAGCTGGGCATCAAAGAGATTGACGAAGAAGCTCTTGTGAGGGAAGTGCTTCGAAGAAATGAGCCTTCATACTTATCCATGGCAAAATCCCTCTTTGAAAGAGACTCCTCGTCATCAAAGGATAAGGACAACATTGCTGGCCCATCCGACACTGAGTCTCCGGTTCCTCCTCTCGTTTAACCGGTCGGCAGCTCGTCATTTGGGCCTCTCGACCAACATGTTGGTTATGAACCGGAGAAGCCCAGGTTTGGTGTTCACGTTCTATTCTTTGTTCTGGAGGTCCCAAGATCGCTGAGAGTCAACTGGAATCCGGTATGTAGCTTTTCCTTCTAGAGTTTAAGAAACCATCGCTTTTGGCGAGCAACATATGTATTCTAACATTTGTCTTTTATGAATTCATGTAGGCCATTCTGATCCCAAACTGATAACAAGGGGCGATGTCGACGCAGGGCGTTAAGAGAAAGTAGCAGGGCACTTCACACTGGGGATACCCTTGGACCTAATGCCCAAGTTATCGGGGTGCTAGATGAGGATAAACTTGAGATTCCTTCGCCTGTAAATGAACACGACGAGGTCGAAATCATAGGCGCTTCCGAACATACTTCGAAATAGGCCCCTAAAGGTTATTCTCCTTGGTGGGACTACACCTTTGGAGGTCCCTCTTCCTTCTTGAATACCACCACGCTGGAAAGCAATAGGCCCAGGAGAAAACCCTCGGTCGAGGAGCCTCCGGAGAAGCCGAAGAAGGAGAAAAAGTCAAAGAGGTAGCTATCATCTAGTCATCCCTCGCTCAACTTAAATAAATCTAAATCATGCAATTGTTTCTTTATCTTTTTTATAGTCGTCGTGGATAGACTTTGGCTTCGGACTTCAAAGAAGTTATAATGGAACTTAATTTTTGATCATTAAATAAAATTTTGTTTCTTTGTATTCCCAGACTCTCATCGTTTAGCTTATCATCTAACTTGTAATTGAAATTCAGAGTCTTCTGGGTTATGTAAGCTCCCAGTCCGCTTTCACATGACTTGGAGATTTTTTATTATTTACACTATTGTCCATGCTCCGGGGACTTAGAAATTTCTGAATCGTTTATACTCTAGTCCGCACTCCGGGGACTCGGAGTACTCTAGTCTGCGCTTGGGGACTTATAGATTTTTTGAATCGTTTATACTCTAGTCCGCACTCTGGGGACTCAGATTACTCTAGTCCGCGCTCCGGGAACCTAGAGATTTTTTGAATCTCTTTACTCTAGTCCGTACTCCAGGGACTTAGAGTAATCTATTCCATGCTCCGAGGACTTAGAATTTTTTTTGAATCGTTTATACTCTAGTCCGCACTTCTGGGACTCAGAGTAATCTAGTCTGTGCTTCGGGGACTGAGATTTTTTGAATTGTTTATACTCTAGTCCGCGCTTCGAGGACTCAGAGTATTCTAGTCCACGCTCCAAGGACTTAAAGATTTTTGAATTATTTATACTCTAGTCCGCACTCTGGGGACTCAGAGTACTCTAGTCCATGCTCCGGGGACTTAGAGATTTATTTATTCATTTATACTCTAGCTCGCACTCCGAAGACTCAAAGTACTCTAGTCCGTGCTCCGGGCGCTTAGAGATTTTTGAATCATGTATGCTCTAGTCTGCACTCTAAGAATTTAGAGTACTCTAGTCCGCGCTCCAGGGACTTAGAGATTTTTTGAATCGTATATTGATCAACTTTTAATTTTTTGTGTGCGTTTATATGCCAGATAGATTAATGCAATTTAATTTTTCCATGGGATTATAACACACAGAACATCAATAGTTCATAGAAAAACAGCTTTAAGCCTTTATTGATTGTAAAACATAAGGACAACTGAATTGTCTTATTGCATGTCGAAAACAGAGAACAATAAAAGAAACACATATTGGAAAACAATTGCTACTAAAATGAAAAAGAAATAGACTAAGTGCAATAATGATGCAAATGCTCGTTATTCCATGCACGGGGGAGCATCATGCCATCAACTGTCGTTAGCTTGAAGGTTCCTTCTTCAAGCTTCCGTTCGATGACATATGGACCTTCCAATGGGGGGTTCATATGTGATGGGACTGGGAAAAAGTGCTTTAAACCAAGGTCACCCACATCAAAAGTTCTTGGTTGAACTTTTTCATTACAATATCGGGCTACTCGGTGTCGATATGCGGCTGCCCTTAAATCAACTTCTTCACGCTTCTCGTCGATAATGTCCAATGATTCCAGTAAAATATCTCCATTCGTCCTATGATCATAATGGATCACCCTGCGAGAGGGAACTTCAAGTTCCATGGCTATAACAGCTTCAGTGCCGTATGCCAAGTTTAATGGAGTGTAGCTAGTCACGGACTTGTGGGTGGTTCTATAGGCCTAGAGTGCTGTTGGAAGTTCATCCACCCACTTACCTCTGGCCTTCTCCAAATGATTTTTCAATATGGACTTCTAGCCTTCTCCAAACACTTTTTCAATATGGACTTGATTATCTTATTTACAGCTTCAACTTGTCCATTTGCTTTGGGATGAGGGATTGCTACAAACCTTTTCTCAATGAATTATTTTTGGCAGAACTCTTTGAACTCTCTACTTTCAAATTGAGTTCCTTTGTCGGTAATGATAATTCATGGGAGGCCAAAGCGGCATATAATGTTTCATACAACAAAATTAATGACCTTCTTGGTGGTCATCGTAGCCAAGGGCTCCGCTTTTGCCTACGTGGTGAAGTAATCGACTGCGACAATTGCGTATTTCGCACCACCTTTGGAGATTGGCAAGGAGCCGATTATATCGACCCCCCATATTGCAAATGGCCATGGACAAACCATTTGCGTGAGTTCTGTTGGTGGTGCTCTTGGGATTTTTACGTACTTTTGACATCTGTCGCACCTCCTTACATCGTCTGTGGCATCCCGATTTATGGTTGGCCAATAGTATTCATAATGGAGGATCTTTTTTGGCTAGTGTCTGCCCCTTAGTATGGTCGATGCATTCTCCCTCGTGAACTTTTTTCAAGACCTGCATTATTTCATCGTAGGCGATGCACCTAAGTAAGGGAACTAAGAATCCCTTTCGATACATTATTTCATCCTGCATTATATGCCGTGAGGCCTTGCGAACGACTTGTCATCTCTCATTTTTTCTCTCGGGCAAGGTTCCATGTAGCATGTATTCTTTGAATGGGGTCATCCACGACTCCCTTTCAGTTTCCATCCTTAACACAAAATCTACTTCCATTTCATTTATACTCGGGGAACGTAAGGTTTCAACGGGAAACAAGCCCATCTATTGTGCATCACCAGCACTTGTGAATTTTGCCAATGAGCTGGCTTCCCCATTTTGTTCATGCGGGATAGGCAAAATATCGTAATACTCAAGGTCTGCCAATAGTTCTTGAACTTGAGTGAGGTACGGGGGAAGCCTTTGCCCTTTGCTTGATAGTCTCCCCATACTTGGTACACCACCAATTGTGAATCACAAAAGATTTCAATCGATTTTGTTCCAAGTTTTTTGGTAAGTTTCATGCCTACAATCAACGCTTCATATTCAACCTCATTGTTCGTAGCGGGGAAACAAAGTTTCAAAGCATAACAAATCGAATGGTTCTTGGGAGTTACAAGAATAACACCAGACCTATAACAATGGTCGTTGAGTGCTCCATCTATATATAGCTTCCATCGAACAGCAGGAATTACATCACTACCACTTGGCTCATCTGATATCGTGAACTCCACAATGAAGTCTGCTAGCGCTTGCCCTTGGATTTCCATTCGTGGAAGGTAAGTGAGATCGAAATGACTCAGCTCAATGTTTCATTTGAGTAGCCATCCAAAGGATTCTGGTCGTTGAAGTACCTATCGCAGAGGTTAATCGGTATAAACACTGATCGGGTGTGCTTGAAAATACGGATGGAGCTTGCGTGATGTGATCACCAAGCAGTAGGCTAGCTTCTCAATTTTGGGATAATTTCTCTCTGCCCCCATTAAACGTTTACTAACATAGTACAATGACTTTTGGATTTGGTCCCCTTCGTGAATCAAGGCTATACTGATGGCATGCTGAGATATGGCCAAGTAAACATACAACGTCTCATGGTCTACAGGCTTTGACAACCGGGGGCCTCTCCAAGTGTCTCACCAAAGCTCGGAATGCATCCTCATAGTCCGGTGTCCATTAAAAATTTCTCTTTCCTTTCTTTATCACATCAAAGAAAGGAATACACTTGTCGGTCACTATGGATATGAATCGACTCAACGCGGCGACTTTTCCATTTAGGCTTTGTACTTGCTTTATAGTTCTGGGCGCTTGTATGTCTCAAATAGCCTGAACCTTTTTTGGGGTGGCTTCGATTCTCCGTGAATTGACAATAAAACCCAAAAACTTTCCCGATGCAACACCGAAGGAACATTTCAGTGGATTGATTTTCATTTCATAATACCTTAGTATATCAAACATCTCCGCTAAGTCTCGAATGTGGTCGTTTGACTGCCGTAACTTCATGAGCATATCATCCACATAGACTTCCATCATTCTACCAATATGGTCTTTAAACATCCAATTCACCAAACACTGATAAGTTGCCCCTGCATTCTTCAATCAGAAAGGCATAACTACATAATAGTACAGTCCAACGTCTGTGACGAAACTGGTGTGCTCTTGATCCGGAATGTGCATCGGGATCTGATTGTATCCTGAATACGCATCCATGAATGACAATAATTCATGTCCTGCTGTCGAGTCGACCAGCTAATCAACTCCGGGCAAAGGAAAACTATCCTTAGGGCATGCCTTGTTCAGGTCTGAGTAATCAACACAGGTCCTCCACTTCCTGTTTTCCTTCCTTACCTCCTTACCAGTACGGGATTAGATACCCATCTAGGATAGAGGACGTCGCGGATGAACCCATTGGCTTTAAGTTTATCCACTTCCCCTCTAAGAGCGACATACCTCTTCGGGTTCATGCCTCTCCTCTTTTGTTTCACATGCACATACTTTAGGTCAATGTTCAGCATATGACTTGCGATGGCAATAGAAATCCCACACATATCAGAGTGGGTCCAAGAAAAAATATCTAGATTCGCTGGAGGAAATCAGTAAGATCCGCAATCATCGAGGGCTTGAGTTGTAATCCAATCTTAAGCACCTACGACGTGTCATCATGGCTGACTGTAATGTCAATCGTTAGTTCAGCCGGTGCTGCCTTAGCCTCCTTAGGTTCTTCATCGTCATCTCTTGGATCTATGTCCCTATAGATCAGACCCTGTTGCCCAAGCTAAGGCTTGAGCATTACTTGTCAATTTTCTGCAACACGGATGCGGACAAAGTTGTCTGCACCCTTGCCTTTGTCTCTTCGTCAGGCCTCTCTCAGCTCAGCCACATAATATGCACGACCAGTCGCTTGATCGCCATGTACTGCACCAACTCCTCTGTCCATTGGAAATGTCAAAGTCAAACACCATGGGGCCAAAGCTGGCCTAAATTTCTCCAGATCCGGTCGACCCAAAAAAACATTATACGGGGAATCAACATCCAAAATAATGAACGATAGGATCTGTACCTTCCTGCATTCATCTTCTCCTAGTTCAACTGGAAATTCAACAAAACCCACTGCATTAGTAACCGCACCACTAAAGCCATAAATGCGGGCTTTAGATGGTTTTAGATCCTTCGTCTCCATGCCTTTCTGAAGATAATATTAACAAAAATCCCAAAATCAATTAATATCCTTCTTACAAGCGTCGGCCCAATCGTGGTTGAGAGGACCACCGGGTCAATGGTAGGCGCTTCCATCCGATCGGCATCCTTGCTCCTGAATATTATATCATCCGTCATCATTCGCTGCTGTTTCGCTGGAGTCCCATCTTCTGTGTTCAAGTAGCACTCGAAATCCGCATGAATTAGGGAACTAGCATAACGTTTCATTTCTTACCAACTCTTGTCCGCCAGATGAGGTCCACCAATTATCGTGTTTATGACCAGCCTTCCTCCGATCCGAGCGGGCTCATCGGGTCGAAGTAAAGCCTGCCCGCGATTGGGGTCAGATGTCCCATGTCCACCTTCCTACGAACTCTTAACAAATTGCTGCAATTTCTTTTGGCGAATCAGCGTTTCTATAGCATCATGGAGGTGTCAACATTCTTCGGTATTGTGCCCATAGGTCTCATGGAATCAACAATACTTCCCAGTCTAATTTTTTTCCTCAGTGGATTCCTTTGGGCGTGTATTTTGGTATTGGAATGTATTACAAATTGATAAATAAGTATTCTCTAGAGATGTGTTCAGAGGAGTGTATTTGCTATAGGTTGGGATTCTTGGTTTCCACTCTCCTACTTCCATTTTCTTTTGGAATTTACTCCTTCAGATCCTGTAGACTACTCTGGCTTATTTTGAACATTGACCTAGACCTTGGCAGAGTTTTCGCCAGATTGCTTTACCGCAATGTTGATTTGCACCACTTCCTTGCTAGGCCTGGGTGCCGCTTTGTCCACCTGGACTCTTCCCTTCTTATGAATTGATTCGCCTTTGAATAAAAGCATTCCAGGGTGGTCAGTGGTTTTTCTACCAGCCATTCACCAAAATCTGAGTCCGGATCTACTCCTCGCATCATGGCCATAAGAATAGCATAGTCATTCAGATTGCTAACTTCGGTAGCAGCAACGTGAAATCCTTGCAAATAATCCTTTAATGGCTCCCCCGAAGCTATATCACACGGGGTAGAGACATCACGTCCCTTGGGTGAGTATATGGATCCTAAACTACTCCATAAATTTCACCCTAACTCATTAAACATGGAGATCGATCGTGGGGGAAGTCTGGTGAACCACATGGTATTGATCTCGCACAAGGTTATTGGGAAGCATCTGCATTTAGTCGCATCATTGGCCCGTGCCGAATCCATCATCTACTCATATCTTATGCTATCGGGGATCAGTCTTCCCTTCACAAGCTAGAATAGTAGGCATACTGAATCTCCGGGGGTACTTAGCCAATGGATAGCATCTATGAATGGAGTATGGTTCTTAGATGCGTCCCATTCATCGTTGGACAAGCCTTGGTTCTCCTTAATCCGTTGTTTGACCATAGATGATAAATCCGGAGTTTGGATGGGAGGTGGCAAGCCGGAATCCATCCCGCATGGCCGTTTTGGCCGATGCCTCCTTAGTGGGCGATCTACCAAGTGCGCATCCACGGGACCCGCTTTGCTAGGACCCTGGCGGGGTAGTGGACAAGTTTGCACTTATGCTCCAGATCCTAAGTTTCCCACTCCAGTTTGAGTGCGATTTCCCAGGTGCAGGTGAGGGGCCATGGTTCCAAGTAGGGAACCTGGACCATTTCTTTTGGATTGCTCTGCTGCACTCGTTTGATCCTATGGCGTCTACGCCTGTGATGCTCACTTGACAAAGAGGAGTTGTCGAATGATGAGTAGGAAGCAAGGCTTCAGCCAATGTTATGATGCAGCTGCTGAGCGATCTTGGTCATGAGGTTAGCGTTTGCTTGAATCTGCTCGTTAAGATACTCCTACTTTCCATGAGCTCTCTTATCAGCTCATTGAACGCTGCCCCGGTAATAACTTCTGATTGGTTTAGGACGGTGGCGGTCCCCGCGGCTGGATTAGCTTGCTAATTACTGGGTCCCACTTGTAGGATGCTCGTGGTCTCATTGACATCTGCTTTGTGGAAGGCTGATCTGGTACGTGGTCTTTTCATCTGAGAGTTATCCGTCGAAACTCTAAATAGAATCTATGAACTCTTGAGAATGAACTCGGATCTCCTTCGGGGATTTCTTCAATCCAGTAGCGACAAAGTAGATCATAATAGCCTGAGTTTATTTCTTAGTGAAAGCACCAAAATGTTAGCACCAAAATTGGTCACTAACACTTTTGAATAAAGTTGTGTAGAGAGATTAATAAAGAAAGTAAACTAAAACAGAGGAATTACGCAATTGAATACAAAAATAACAACAAAAAAGGAAAACACAAGATTTATAGTGGTTCGGAGTAATTGCATATGCCATTTTGAATATGATCTTTATTTCTTTTCCAATTACTTCAGTACAGATACAATCTGTAAACAAACAACTTGAATGCAAGTTTAAACAGAAGAGAAGCAAGTACAAAAAAGGGCATAGTGTCCTTGGAGCTCCCGAAAAAAGGTCCCCTTCAACTGTACCCCTGCCCTTCTATTTATAGACGAAGACATGCTAGTCCCCCTGTACAGGCCCATGACCAAGATACTTCGGCCCACAGTAGGCAATTCGTGTTCACTGACCCATGTGTATCGACTCTCTATGACCGAACCAGTAGTCACCGAGCCACTCTGGTCGAACCATGAGTTCCTTATGCATGACTCGAAGCAAAATATC
Source organism: Allium cepa (assembly GCA_030765085.1). Taxonomy (NCBI): domain Eukaryota; kingdom Viridiplantae; phylum Streptophyta; class Magnoliopsida; order Asparagales; family Amaryllidaceae; genus Allium; species Allium cepa. The sequence continues at coordinate 504,861,382 of CM060941.1, read as the reverse complement.
CTATTATGACTCGGAGCAGCTAAGGATGTTACCCAAAGCGAAGAAAGGCTCACCGCATTGCCCTGTTGGTAATCTGCTAACTTCCTTGACCGAACGATGAATGGTCGATCCACCTTAGCCTTGTCTCCATGATCGAGCGATGAATGGCGGTTCCACCTTAGCCTTCTCTCTATGACCGAACGATGAATGGTCGATTCACCTTGACCGAACGACCTTGGCTTATCTATCTTGGCTAAACCACCATGTCTATACCCCAACACCGTTCCACCTTCAAATCTTGTGCTTTACAAGCATGCCGACCAGTATCAAGTATATCGAACCACATGTATAGGCTGATCCAAAATGAAGTTACACCAATCTCTTATACTTTTAATCCTCTCTTAGCTTGAGTTCCATCTCGGTTCAACCATAGGCTCTACGACTATCGCCATGTAGTCGGGCTAAAGTGCCGAGTAATGGTAAGCTTCACAGGAATAATGTGAGTAAACTTTGTCAATCTATCAACAATAACCCAGATGCTCTAATTACCTTTTCTGATCCTCGTTATTCCATCAATAAATACGTAGAAATCTGATCCCACTTCTAATTCAGAATCTCAAGAGGCTGCAATAATCCTGCCGTCTTCTAGTGATCGGCCTTAACTTGTTGGCAAGTGGCACACTTGTTAACGTGAATAGAAATATCGCACTTCATTCCACTCCACCAGTACCACTTTTTCATATTTTTATACATCTTTGTAACTCCGGGATGAATGAAAAGTCTGGATTGGTGATTTTCTCTAACACGTCTTGGCTCAAATTGTCAACATTTGGAGCACAAATTCGACTATTAATTCTTAGAATTCCATTTCTATCGATTTATGCACCCCATTCCCTTAGGCACCATCCTTCCTACCAAGAACATTTTCTCTTATTTGCCTAAGCATCGGGTCCTCATCCTGCTTAGCAGTTATGCAATCCATAAGAGCTGGAGAAGCAACAAGTTAATATAACATGGCTTTTCTCCTATTCAGAGCATCGGCCACAACATTAGCCTTTTCGAAAGTATAGTTGATGTCGAGGTCATAAGATGTTAAGAATTCGAGCCATTTAACTTGTCTTTGGTTCATATCCTTTTGGGTAAAGATATACTTCAGCGATTTGTGGTTCGTAAAGAGTTCAAATTTTGTTCCAAGAAGGTGATGCCTCCGTAACTTCAAAGCAAAGACAACAACGAGAAATTCTAGATCATGAGCTGCATAATTTGCCACCTGAGTCTTCAATTGATGACTAACATAGGTAATAATTTTACCATGCCACATCAAAACAACACCTAATCCCTCATGACAAGCATCTGTATAAACTGTTAACCCTTCACTTCCATCGGAACAGTGAGAATGGGGTTAGAGGTTAGCCTGTGCTTTAGTTCATCGAATGCTTCCTTATACTTCTTACTCCAAACAAACTTAACGTTCTTTCTAGTCAAAGATATGAGTGGTGAAGAAATTCGAGCAAAGTTCTCAATAAATCTCCTGTAATAACCAGCTAAGCGTAGGAAGCTGCGAACATCTGTAGGGGTTTTAGGAGTATCTTAATCATTGATTACGGCGATTTTGGCTAGATCAACCGAAATTCCATTCTTCAAAACTACGTGCCCAAGAAATCTAACCTCTTCTCGCCAGAAATGGCATTTAGAGAACTTAGCCTTCAGTTGATGACTTCTCAGAGTTTCAAGGACAAATTTAAGGTGTTCCTCATGCTCCTTCTTAGTATTAGAAAAGAATATAATATCATCAAGGAAAACTAGAATGAATTTGTTCAAAACCTCCCGGAATACTCTATTATGAGGTTAATAAAGTAAGACGTGGAATTAGTTAAACCGAAAGGTATAACTAACCATTTACAGAAACCGTCTTCTATTTGAAAAGTGGTTTTGGGAATGCTATCTTCAGTAATCCTGAGATGATGGAAACCGAAAGCAAGATCTAGCTAAGAAAATACCTTTTCTCCATGCAGCTGATCAAACATGTCATTGATACGAGGCATTGGATATCTGTTCTTGTGGATAAGCTTATTCAACTCTCTATAATCGATGCACATCCTTAGAGAACCATCAAATTTAGAAGCAAATACCATTACCGCAACCCATTTCGAATGTCTATGACGAATCAAACTTTTAGAGAAATGATCCTCGATTTGCACTTTTAATTCGATTTTCTCTTTTCGCGACATTCTTCTTAGAGAAAGTACGACTGGTCTAGCTTCAAGAATAAGATCAACGGGAAATTCAATTTTGCACTGAAGTGGTAAAGAAGTTACTTCTTCGAAAACATTGAGGAAGTATTGGATGATAGGAGTAATACTAAGATCACTCGGGCAAGAGTCAAGAGAAAAAACAAAGCTTATGGAAAAATCTAACGACATTTTACACTCCAATACCAAGGGATTTCCACCATCATCTACTAAAGAAATCATTCGAGATTTGTTGGCAATATGAGCATTAAATGTGGTCATCCAATCTATGCCTAACAGAATATCGAATCCTATAAAGCCAAGAACATAAAAGTCCCATGTCAAATGGTGTTTATCATTTTTGAAGAGTCTGAACCTTTTACAAATCATACCTAGGTTTGCAGGACCCCGAATAGGATTTGATACACATAAAGGTTGAGATTCAGGTTCGGGTTTCAGAATATGGTTAATTTTATCACATAAATCGGCGGATATAAAACTATGGGATGCTCAAATGTCAAAGAAATGGGATGCTCAAATGTCAAAGAAAACATTAACAGAAAAAGATAGTAAGGTATGGAAGGTACCTTAAAGGGTTGCGTTGGTGGTTTCATCCCTAGGAGTAGACGGAGAAACTATGAAGATACGTAATGGAGTTCCTTTCCTCTAGAAATCCCTCTTGAAGTGGCCTGGCTGTGGCAAAGATCTTGACGATCATCTAAACTGGTGGAACAGATGCTCTTACAGGAACAAGGCACTATTTTCATAGTGACCTTTTTGATCGGATTTGAAGTAAGTGATAGAAGAGATATCAATGGGCTTCCTTTGAGAATGTCCAATCTCGTTCACATTCTGCCAATTCTTCTTCTGCCTGTAGAAAGTTAGACTTTCTCTTCTTAGAATTGTTGGAAGCTACTGAAGGAGTTGTGGAGTGAACAACTGATGCTCCCTTCGAACCCGAGTTTTCATATCTAAGGGCCATATCCATAAGACTAGTGAAAGTGCCATGCACATATGCAATCAGAAGGTCATAATATTCTAGACGGGCGCTTGCTATAAACTTCTCATTCTGCTTGAGTGGAGTATCAATCGGACCTGGTCCAAACTTGGATAGCTCGTTAAATTTCCTTTCACGCTCTAAACATGACATGCTCCCTGCTTGAGATCCATAAAGTTATGATATAACTGAGATTTTCCAGCTTCAGGCATCCATTGGGTCATGAATACTTCCTTGAACTGCTCCCAAGTGATGTTTGCTTCCTCAATGCGGGTGGTAACAGATTCCCACCAATCTTTGGTAGCATCTTGCAACTGCCAAGCTTCCAATTGACGCTTCTAGGCATTAGAAATTTCAAGTTTGGTAAAGATTCTTTCCAAGCTCTTAAGCTATTGTTGAGCTTCAATAATGCCTTCGAACCTTGAGAATTTTGTACTACCAAGCTATGCGTACTCTTTGCAAAGCATAGTGAACTTAACTGGCAGAACAGGTGCTACTAGTGCAGCAGCATCTGGTACGGGGCCATTTCCTCTTCCCTGAGCTCGAGCTTTACTTATGTTGCTCATCCTGAAAATTCAAGGGTGTGTTTGGAACATGGAAAAGCACAGAACTCAAGGAAATCCAAAAAAAGCGAATTCTAACAAGGATGGGTTCAAATAGATAGAAATTTCGAAAATAGATTGGATTTTAAAACATCTTGTATTTTCAAAAGATGCCCTTTCAAGAATGATTCCACTCATTATAGGGCATCGTTAACCCTATTCCTAACAAGTTTACCCCTCAAGCTAAGGTATTTACTAAGCCAAAGCTTTGACACCAACTGTGAACGCCTTTTACGAACGGCTTAAGCTAACAATAAACCACAGATGTCCAACTTAAGCCATTCAAATTGGACCGAAGTATGTCCGCTCGGGGTAGCTAGCCCCTTGGCCTTGTCAAGCCGTCCTGTTTTAGTCATTTCGAATTAGCACAAGTGCCAGGGTCTATCCATCATCGTTTTATTTTTTCGAATCCAGCAACGTACGCCAAAACCAACCATTTCATTCTGGATTATCACTCCATGTACACAGTTATTAAAGTGGTTTCAGTATCGACAGAGAGTATGTCCTTATATTGTCTTGGCCTCTTTAATAACCAATGTCATTTTTTTACACCAATTGATATTTTATTAAGTCAAACTATCTCTTATTTTCGAATAATGTGTTCTCATTTGACTTAATTAAATTCGGATTTAAAATCAAAAGATTCAACTTTTAAACAAATTTTCTTCACCTTTACAAATTGCCAAATTGCATTACAATTCAGATTTATAAAGTTAGTTAAGTCTTTCAATACAAAAGTTAAATATTCAATTTAAATAAATTTCGGGACTAATTTACTTAATTATTTAACTTAATACTTTTAATGTAATTTTAATTCATAACAATTCAGTTCAATCTTCATATTTTAATTCAATAAAATCAATTAAAATGTCTTTTAAATTAAATTAAATATTTAGTTACATATCCAATATTAACAAATTTCATTAAATTTCAAATAATCAACTTAACGAGTTTAAATATCATTAATCTTCAACATAACCATATTTATTCAATTTCATAATTTTAAAATAGTTAAATTAGTATTTCATTTTAAAATCCAGATTCAATTAACAGTTTTTTGAAATTAAATATTAACTTTAACGTAAAATCTAAATTCCAAATTCACGTTAAATTTCCAATTTATTTCATAATTTCAAATTTAAATACTATATATCCAAAATAAATTTCAATTAACCAATCAGTGTTTATTATTTAAAATTTCTACTCCAGGCCAAGTGATTTAATTTGGGTATATATATCATTTCAACCCATATTTCGATTCGAAATTCAGTGTCCAAATCAATGCATACAACAACAATATAAAAGTGATAGGGTATCAATAAGTCAGTCAACATCCAACATTCAACTTTTTTCATAGTTAAATGGTTTCACATGCAATTAGGATCCCAATCAATCGTTTAAATTATTTCAGCAAAGTCATATATCGCAGCGTCGAATATTCATGATTTTCAGTCCTAATATCAATCATGTTTATTGACCAATTATTTATAAAAATCGCACGATACTTGCAATATGAAAATCTAGTTGCGAGTTTAAAATTTCTCACCTCCGTAGATTTGGAAAATGAGAGTGACAGTATGGATCCGGATATGTGTACACATACTAGAGCGAAGTTATGCCACCGTGTATGGGTTTAGGTACTCGGATTTGAATTCGTAATGCGGGTCATGGGTTTTAGGTAAGAATGCGGCTTATGAAGAGTGGGAAGTGGCTTCGGGTGGAGGTGGTGTGTGACTGGTGAGAGGGTGTTCGGTCGCGGGTGGTGGCGATGGGTTGGACTGGGTAGGTCTGCTAGTGGCTCCGTGGAGCAAGGTGTGGTGAAGATGGACTGGGGTGGTGTTCGGGTTGAAGGAGCTTCGGTAGGTCAGGACCGGCTAGGGTGAAGGTAGATGGAGCAGACTTCGATGGAGGGGTGTGGCCTGGCTAGGCTTGTTGAAGGATGCGGGCAGAGGGGCTGAGGTGGCTTCGGTGCTGGGTGAAGTGGCTTCGAACGAGGGGTGATGGGAAGAGGTTGGTGGCGGGGGAAGTCGGTGGCGGGCGGGGGAAGTTCGGCCGAGTGCAGGTCAGGCCGTGTGAGGTAGAGGGTAGGGTTGAAGCAGGTTCAGTAGTGAGGTGGGGAGATAAGGTAGGGTAAAGGAAGGAGGTTACGTTGGATTATATAAAGCTTGTATATATTTTTTTCTCAACTAATTGCTAACGGAGAAGAAGAGAAGGCACGTATATATAGAAGGAAGATGCAAGACAGAAATTAAATGCAACATTTAGTTATTTTGGCTGCTCACGCAAGGGATGTCTGCGAAAAGAATTTAGGCTGTGAAAGGATTTGAGGCAATTATGATTCCAAGGCACGGTCACGGACCATTCTCATGATCATCTAGCATTTTGCAATGGAAGTCATAATACGAAAACAAATATACCATGGAGATCAGCGCGTCGAGAAGAATGATGTACTCAAATCTGTGTTATGACGTTCGCAACACAATTTCATCCGTCGCCACTGTTTCCACAACGAAATTGATCGATAATGGAAATATCTTGATAAATGGAGCTACTAAGTTCGGAATTGGATGGAACGAGTCTTGACATTTTTATTAGAAAATTCTCTAGAACATTTATATGTAAAAATATTTTTACTTTAAATTTTGATAATTTGCACTAAAAAATGTGTTGACCGAGTTTCGAACAAATATTGACGCAAAATAAAATTCGTTGTTCTCATTTCAATGGACGCATTTCAAATATCTAGTTTTCATTGTCGAATTTTATTTTAAAAAATAAATTTTATTTCAAAATCTTCGTTAAATTCTTATTTAAAATGTTGAAAAATCCAGGTCTTTACACTTGTTGATGATTTATGCATATTTATAGTGGTTCTTGTGGTATGTTCGATGTGAAAAACCCATTTAGTGACGTCCAAATCCTTTGCAATTTTAGATATAGACCAAAAATATTATTTTAGAGATGGGTTTCAATTTTCATAATTTTTTAAATTAATGTGGATTTTATATAAATTTTCTAGTGAATAAAATGATTTATTGGGTTATAAATTATTTACGGCAAAATAAATAATTATTTGGGTCTGAAATTTTTATATGTTGGAAAACATACTAAAATAGATTTTTGGGGTTTTTCCAGATTTTTTCTAAGTGTTTTGATGAATATAAAAAAAAAATAAGGTATGAACTTGAATATTTTATAAATTTAATTAAGGAGAATTGGCATTTTGTAAAATAAAATCACTATGATTTTTGAAATTATTGGCATCATTTTTCTGAAAAGTATTTAGCAACAATGAAAATTTGACAAATAAAAGAAAATTAGTTGAAAAGTTTGCTCTTTTAAGTTAAAGACAAAGATAACCTGATTTTAGCATGTTCCACCACTTTCGGCACAAGGGGTTCTGACTCAGACCTTTCGCCACCAATCTTTTCGAAACTGAATTGTATGGTATTAAGCTACTTGATACATAGCGTTTTGCTACAAAGGTGAAGGAGTACTTGATCGAAACCTTAGGTTTCGAAGGGGTTGGAGTATGTTTGTTTTAAAACTAAGGTAGAGCCTGCTTTGCTTACGAAAGAGATAGGTTTCAACTCAGTTGCTTTTGAATGGGTCAAATATTCACAAAAGAATGGTTTTGACTTGGTTTCATTCTTTTGTTTTAAGTAAAGCTCTTAAAGGGGTCGAAACCCCTAGCTGTCGCCTCTTTACCTTTCGAAGGCAATGGTTTCGAAGCGCATACTTTGTTTTTAAACTAACCACTTCTCCAATGCTTTCGGAAGGGGTGTTTCGACACCATCACTTCCTCCTATTACTTGTGACCCTTAATGATTTTAAATAATATCCCAATGGTGTCGAAAGATAATGGTTTCGACTTAAATGGTTTCGAAACGTGTTTTTTCCACATGCTTTAAATTGAGTCCCAATTGCTTTCGAAGGGTTTAAGGTTTCAATACCTTCAAAGGGTTTTAAAGACGGTTTCAAAGGGGAGGTTCCCCAATTAAAGGATAGGTTTTTCCAATGGTTTTGAATAGTTTAAAGGAAAGATTTTCCTATGGTTTCAAAAGGAAATGTTTCAGGATTTTAAAAGGGACGTCTAAGATTTTTAGCTTTCCAAAGAGAAAGGAATTTCAATGGTATTGAAAGGTTTATAGGGATGATTTCGAAAAGAAGATTTGGCCTTTTGGCCTAAGAGAAAGAAAAGGGATTTACAATGCTTTCGAAAGGAGTACTTTAAATAGGATTGAAAGGGGTACTTTCAAATATTTAACGGCTTTTCATCAACAAAGATTTGAGTAAATTGTGTGTGTGTGTATAGCATGACAAAGTGATTTTGAGTCAAGCATAGAATATAAATGTTTTCCTTGTTTAAGTTTGATTTAAAAGGTACTAAATCAATTTCAGATGAAAAGATTTTCAATGAAAATCATGAGAGGTTATCCCTAAGTGAAAATGACTCAGATAATAGAATATTAGATGGGAATGTTATAGGGTCGTGCCCTATACATTAGCTATTGGCCCCAGCTAATTTAGTCCAAAATTCCAGTGTGTAGGGATTTATCACAGGTGAGACTAAAAATATGATTACACACAGAAGGTAATATATGATTGTATACAGATAGGTTATTGGTGAGCCCACAAAACAATTTGGATCAGGCGACCCCGGGAGATGTTAAGTTAGGGATAGATCAACCAGATGAAAAGAATTTAAAAGATAGTCCAGAAGAGGAATGTCTAACAGATGTTAGATTATTTTATTTTTGTTTGGTAGGCCCGAGTCAACCAAAAGTTAATAATAAGACAAATAAAACTATATTGTTCGGACAGATAGTCCATTTGTTATCTGATATATATGTTTATATAATGATGCTTTACGGTCTTAACCAGTTTTGGTTGCAAGATAAAGGTTTTCTAAAGATATGTCTTAAAAGGATATTAGCGAGGGTGAACCCACTCGAGTAAGCGGCGTGGTCTCACTTAATATCAACTGACCGAGATGTATAGTATTATTCACACCGGGCTTTATGTTTGACCAGAAGTTTTTGTTTTCTCCTTAAACTCTCGGGGCTCAAAATCGATTTGAGTAGGCTAAGCATTGAGGTTCTTTCAGGTTTTAGTAGGATGATGAATAAAGCTACCAGAGATGAGTATGAGGCTTACGGATAGCTATTTAGAGTTGCAGTTCTTTGTTCTTATTTATTTCCACTATGTATGTACTAAGTCAATTATGACTATATGCCTCTGATCATCCAATGGAGCATCTTCATATGCCGCTCTTGGCGTATTTTATAATAAGTATATTTTATCATTGCCTAGGAAACGTATTGGGATTATGTAATATGAATATGGAACATGTGTTTTGAAATGTAATGGAAAATTCTGTTTTGAAATCTGTGATTTGTTTCATATTCACGTGCTTCCGATATTATAGATACTATTAACATAGCCATATTTAGTCGGCGGTAGTTAATACTATAGATGACTGCAGCATCTGTAGCACTTAGCTTTAGGCCTCTAGATAGGGGATGTTACGGGATGACCTGTTTAGGTGATGGTTCATCCATGGGTATATATTTTGGATAGGATGCACCTATTGTGTTCATCGGTAGGACAGATGGCTCTTTGGTATTGTTGTTGATTGTTGTGGGCTGGCTGAGACAACGAACATGTTCGTTCTTCCATTTGTTGGTGACTTGTTCGATCAGATCTATAGCATGAGGATGTTCTCTTAGTTGGACCCTATGTTGAGGTTGCACCAACTGCGAGTAATTTGGGTGAGTGTGTCAATTATAATGTTTCACACACTACCTTGATTTTAGGTTGGTTATGCCATTTGGGCTAACCAATGTGTTGGCATATGTTGTGGATCTCATGGACCGTGATTAGAGTGGTCACTTGAGTAGGTTGTGCTTGTGTTCGTTGATGATGCTTTTGTTTACCCATGGACGAAAGAGGGGCACAAGACATGATTAGTGATGAGATTTTGACGGCATCATTCCTAAAGGAGGGGAGTGAGATGCTTGGGTCATGTTGTTTCAAAGTAGGATGTCATTGTAGATTCTTTAGTTATGGCAGTCCGAAATTGGGATAGCAGTCTCATTGACCTATTGCATAGGAGAGGGTCAGACTTTTATTTGAGACGTGAGGTGTAGACATGGGTTAGTGAGTCCGACCGAGAGGTTGAAGAGTATACTGATGGTACTCATTTCGAGCGAGAATGAAGAGAAGATAATACCACTTGCCTGTAGTACTTAACTAGTATGGTAGTGATGTCGAGAGGTAATATCCAACTTTTGGTTCGGAATTAGAGGCGATCGAGTTCGCTTTGGGGATATTGAGGCATTGTCTGTTAGGAAAGGAGTTCTAGCTATTAGTGACTCCACGTCATTGTAGTATCTCTTCTCTAAGAGGATCTCGATCTTCGCCTATAGCAATGGTTGGAGTTCTTAGCCTCCTATGGTTTTGACATTTCCTAGACGTTTGAAGGAAAATGTGGTGGTTGGTGTTCGAGTGGGAGATGTACTAGTTAAGGAACGATATTTCTAGAGTGAGTATTGCTCAAGCTTATCACTGGTTACGACTCCAGGACTCGATGAGCTTTGGCCTAGTGTGAAGGCTAGTTTGACCGTTAGGCCTACTTTGATTTAGCCAATTGGAACTAGTGAGAGGCATTAAACTAGACTAGTGGAGAACGTAGCTCAATTAAAAGAATGAGTAGTGTCTAGAGAGATGATGCGATGCAGACCCTACCAAGGCTGTTAGTTCCATATAGATTGTTTGTTCTCGAGTAGTGGGAACAAATATTTTGGGACTACATCGATGGATTGCTAATGACGAAGAATAGTGAAATAGCATTTGAGTCACAGTCGATTGGTTGACAAATGATGCTAGATTTGTATTCCTTAAGTCCATTAGTATGACATCCATTTTTGTTATGTTGTTTGAGGGGTGGTTGGTTTGATTCCGTTATGTGCCAAGAGCATTATAAGTAGCCGAGACCCATTGTTCGATAGTGGGTTTTGGGAGAACTTACAACAGGCATTTGGATGACACTAAATGGATAAGATGATATTGAGACTGAACCATAGACTTGGAGGCCTAATAAGCCTATTCGTGCCGGTATGTGTGATACGAATCAGATTAGGAGGAGGTCGAAGGGGTAGTAGGGTTCAGTGGAATGAAAGTGAAGACGATAGGATATAGTAGACTGTGGGGAGTGTGAGGACCATTAGTCCAAAGCTCTTTAGACGATGAGATTTTGTTTTTTCGTCATCTTTCATTATGGATATCATATTAGATGTCTATACTAGATGGTTTGGTATTCTGCATGCTAGGATATGCATGGAAATTATTTTGGATGTTAGATCTTATGTATGCATGTTTGATTTGGTTGTTAGCATTTGAGATGATAGTTTATGGTGTATGGTTGTTAGGCATGTAGGACAGTTATTATTTGGTATAGTATTCTTGTTTGATGATTGCTACAAATGATCTAGTATAGTTAAAGATATAAGTTGTGTATGTATATATATATCTTTATTGTAGTAGAGTTTTTCGGACTTAGTCGTCCAAAGAAAGTTCTGCCAAAATTTTCCCGAATCTGAAAAAAAAATTAGGGCCGACAAGTTTAGAGGCATTATCTTTGCTTTATGATTTCGGGAACGAAATTCTTTAAGGATGGGAGAATGTAACGACCCGTATTTTTAACGATCAGATATTTACATAGTTTATTTAAATATTTAATCATCAATTAAATGAAGGCACAACAATGTGATTTTTCACATATGATCGAATCAAAACTCGAGACCACTTCTGTAGAGTTTGGATTGATGTTGTGAACTAAAATGAGTATAAGGATCTCTATACTTCAAGATCAGATAATCCAATTGCCAAAACGGTCTTGAAATACGCAAAATTAGCATTCCTGGGTCCAGTATCAGATGAAGATGCAGTTAGTGCCATTGGATCCGGAAAAAACTAAGTTATGTATGCAGACGAGTTTCGTAGTGACCGTACGCATCATGTGGTTGTTTGGACTAGAAATGCATGACCATTTATTTGAAGATTTAAATAAATGGAATATAAAAATATTATATATATCCCCAAATTTGGATCTCCCTCCAAATCTTCATTGGCCATTCACTGTTGCATTCCCAATGAGATAAACCATGGCTTCCACTTCTTAAACCATCTTCAAAAATTAATATCTCAAGATACGCTCCACTAAAAATTGCTAGACAGGATCCATTGAGATCGTATGGACGAGAGCTTCGCGATGACCGTGATGGGGTTCTAATCAATGGAAATTAGCGACAATGACCTCTTCTTAGCCGATCAGGAGTTAGATCTAAGTGGAGCTACGATCGGCAATGGGCGAAACAAAGACCGCGTTGGATTTCTCTTTGCGAATAGCACTTGCCTGCAAAATCTCATTGGATTCGGTGGAGGGAAGCAAATCGCGTCATAGCATTGAACGGGGACATGGCATCAGGTCAATCTTTATGGAAGCATGCGATGTTGATTTCGTGGATGCTGAGGTAGGAGATTGTCAAGAGAAAAGTTTTGGTGAAAACAGCTTGCAATTTCATCGAGTATTGACCGAGATATCGAAGAGAGAAGAAAGAAGAATGGGTTTTATATGCACAAATGTGCAGGGCCTGGAAACCTGAATAAGAGAAGATAGATTAGCATCTTATTGAGGTAATTAGTATTTGTAAATAGTGAACTTATTATTTTAAAAATCTCTATTTTTATATTGGCCATAACTTCTACATACGTGGTCCGTTTTGGGTGAGGTTTCTTGTTTGCGCTCGTGATGGTGAGAACTACATTTTAGTGCTGGTTTGGAAGATTTGGATGAGGTGGGTGATATTGTCGCTCAGTTTACTATGAATGGTTGTTCAGTATTATATTTATGCTTAGGAATGATTTTTGATTTTTAAACGTAATGTTATTATTATTATATTATTATTATTATTGGGAGCGGCTATTTAGACACAAAATTAGAAACAAACCGGGGAAACAAAAAATCATGGCCGTCGGATATTTTTGTCCTTATGTGGGAGGTGGAAATCATGGGGCAATCAAATGGTGCAAATCCATTATGTCACCAATTGTGTCTACATTTTGTGTCTAAATAGACTCTTCCATTGTTATTATGCATCAACTATATTTTTAGAAAAGAATATATAATTATTTGAAAATGGTTTATAAAGTCGTGTATTTTCCATCATCGTGCCATAGTTAGTGAATTATTAGCTTAGATATATTATTGATGTTATTCTCCCACACTAATCGATCTGGATGGATTGTTTATGTTGTATGTATGTTGTTTTGGATCTATGTATGGTTGTTTGGATGTATGGATGTTTGGATGCATGTTTGATTGTTTGGCTTGTTTGTTATTTGGCTGTTTTGGTTGAAATACCGATTAGCGGTGATTTGATTTTAGGTAGCATCTTGTATGTTGAAGTTCCCCACACGTGGAAATCTAATGAACGAGATGAACTGTAGAAGAGGGTTAGAATACGAGCCGACGGATCTGGGTTTCAGAGTGGATGCTGGACGTTTCCTTTTGGTATGTACTTACCCTTCGATTAAATACAAGACCAAGGTGGATGGTATTAACCATAGTAGAGTGGTCAATGTCCTTCACCGTTGTCGATCAACAATTTGGCCGATATGTGACTTGGACGTTGATGAGATATCATGGTGTGCAATGTGATGGTTTGTTCATGAGATCGGTTTGGAGATTGGATGTTATTACCCTACAACGAGTGATATTAATGGTGGGGCAATGATGTGCTGCTTCGGCCTGGTGATTTTGATGGTGAGGCAGGGATGTGGTGCTTTGACCTGGTAGCCTAATACTGGGGATAGTGACTCGATGTTGTATGGAATAAACTCCGGGATGATAGTATCAGGACTGTATGGATCATGCTGGACCTTCGCTTCGAATGACATGATTGCAGGGTTCTTCGATCGAGAGCTCAGGAAGGGAGTAGAATCGAGGATGGTAGCTCGGGTTGGAATGAGGCTGCGAGTAATGGACTGGGTTAAGTGTTAGGCTCTTGCCCAAAAACTGTAGTGAACTGGTAGAGTTCGAATTCGTATCGAGTGAGTAAGGGTCGATAGATGTGTTTGGTCCTAGAGATCCTTAATGAGTCAGAGTGTTTTCCGTCCTATTCAAAGCATGGGTACTATATGTGGGTGATACCCGAGGACTGGTGGCAACGTTTGTGTATCCTGGCCTACCACGAGGGGATCTAGTTTCAAGCAGGTATGGAAGTGTACTGGGCCATGGTAGCAACCTGGGGTTGAAACAGACCTGTTTGTACGTGAGTACGACAAAGAATTGGGATTACCACTAGCGCTTGACAGTCGCTGAGGGTCATATGAGTAATCATATATATGACACATTGGGTGATGGTTAGTATTGTTTGATGGATGCTATGTTTGTTATGATCGCTCACGAGTCACATGTCACCCTAAGGATGTCACACTTGGTAAGTTTTGTTGAAGGGATAGTAAATACCCTGACTTGACATAGTGTAGAGTAAGTATGGATGGAGATACCAAGATACCTGAAGTTAACTTATTATGGAGTAAGGACTATAGGTGGAAGACACCTAGGCACCATAAAAGATACTAAGTATGGTATACCTTTTTTACGATGTTATAGAGTAGCATATTACTTATGTTTATTATCTAAACCGATAGTTGCAGGGACATATCGGGTATGGTTTATATATCCTCATTTCCATAAATTATCAAATTTTATAGTTTTGAGATTTGATATTGCTTACAACAGGCTGTTGTCTGACCCGAGTTTTATGTTTTGCTTCATATTATCTTAGGTACTCTTAAATGAGTAGAATTGAGCACAGGTGGATTATTATGGAGTTATATAGATGGATTAACAGGAGGTGACAGTTATCTATAGTTATATATGCATTTGTTATTACGTTTTCATTGTGTGACATTGTGGAGCCTTGTAACATTCCCCTACTCGGAGGCCCAAAACTAATGGCTATGGATGTTGCAGTCATCTATAGCTACTAATCCTCAATGACCAAATACGGCGGTGTTAGATTCATTGATACATAGAAACACATGAATATGAAAAAAAAATTAAAATATTAAACAAACTCACGTTCCATTTCAGAACTTTTCCAATTCAATAAATAATCCCACAATCGTCAACCACGTTCAGGATAAATATATTTACTACAACATACCCAAGAGCGACATATTAATATGCCCCCTTAGATGATCATAATATAAACAGGCAATATAGCAACTTTGCCATTATAAAAAACATAACGGAATCAAATAAAAGAGAACTCTAAATAGCTATCATGCCACCTGCATGTCTAAGGAAGCTTTATTTGTCTAATGAAGTACCTAAAACCTTCAACTCTCAAACTACTCAAAATCAATTGAGTACCTGAGACTTTAAGGAAAAAAAAATATAAACTTCGAGTCACACATAAATCCAATATGAATAATAATCTAACATCTCCAACCATTTAGATATCTAGTGAGACCCTTAGCGAAACGGGTTTTCCCCTTACTAATATCTTAAAACCGTTTATAAAACCATATACAGTGTTCCTGTATACACAATGGTTAAAACATAACCATTTCAAAATATTAGATGATATGCATTTAAGTTAAACCATTTTGGATTTCCAATCCATTGTTTAATTGACTTCCTTTCATATTTATAGTTTTTAGGGTCACAACTAACCTATTAATTTTCATGAGCTCACTAATAACCTGTATCTAATTTCTGGACTCTATGTCCAACATCATAGTTTTCATGGGTGCACTATGAACCTATTGGCCCCTACCAATTAACTTATCAATACCACTCCTGTAGGTTTAATTAATTTATGGGTTCCCTAGAACCTATTGGCGACTCCAATAACTTCTCTTTTATCCTATTTTCATGGGTTAACTAGGAACCTATTGAAAACTGTCAATAACTTAATCGGAATATAGTTTTCATAGGTGCACTACAAACAAATTGGGTCATGCCAACCACTCTTTATAACATAGTTTTCATAGGATCTCTATGAACCTATTGGTGACTCCAATAACTTCCTAATCATAGTTTTCATGGGTGCACTATGAACATGTCTCCCTGATAACTTCTATATTTAGACATCCTATATTCTGGTCTTCCTGCCTCCTGAATGCAATTCTACTCATTCAGGAGTGTAATCTATTTATATTCACTACTAGGTCAACATAGCTGGTTCTTCTGCCCTTTATCCTCCAAATGCAGGTATGGGTCTGTTATAATGTGAATATATTTATATTTAAAGAAGCAACAACGTAGCATAACAATACCACTTCTGTGGGTTTAATATAAAATATGGTTAATCCCTTTAACCAATTATTTAAATTAAGGGAAGCTTCTTCTTAAAACCATTTCAAAACTCCTTCACATAGCCATCGGTTTTCTTTTTAAAAATGAGATTAGGCTTCTTTTTTTGAGAAGCCAAAGCTTTCAAATCCTTCGAAACATTGCTTTCATCCTCACTGGATGACCTCCTTCGAAAGCATATAAATTAAATTCCAAAACATTAGGTCCCAGCCTTTCGAATACTTTAAAACCCTCTTTCGAAGCCTTTCGAATGTATTAAAGAATTAGCATTTAATTTTAGAAGCATATCTTTGAAACCAATTGAATATACCCCTTTCAAAAAGATTGAAAGTACCTATTTCGAAACCTTTAGAAGTATCCCTTCCAAAACCATTGAAAGATTGCCTTTCAAAAACATTGGGTTTATACTTGAAATATTATTTGGGTCAAGTGAATGCAAATAAAGTATCTCTTTCGAAATCATTCTTTAACATTTAAAAGCATTTGGGGAAATCTTGATGGCGTCGGCACCATCCTTTTGAAAGTATATGGTAAAATAGTTGAAGGTTGGCTATGAAACCCCTCTCAAAACCATTGTCTTCGAAACCCCTAACCCCTTTCAAAAGCTATGGGAAGTGGCTTACATTTTTAAAATAAAGGTTACCTTCAAAAGCAATGATATCTTCAATGCCTTCGAAAAACAAGGCCACAGAAGGGTTCTAACTTGGTCGAAACTACCCATTCTGAACACTTCAATTTTGAAAGCTAAGTAGCCCCTTCGAAAGCTATTACATTTAAGCTAAGGCGGCAGCTCTCTATCGAAAGCTAGTTAAAAGTCGCTTTTGAGCACATGGGTCTCGACTCCTTCAAACGCATATAAGGAAGTAGGCAATCGCTTTTCTTTAGAAAACAAAATCATAATAACGATCCCATCGGAAGCCTTGCTTCCGACACCCTACCTTCTGCGTTTTTCACCAATCCACTACATACCAACTAAGTGATTCCATGTGCACTGGTTTCGGCTTCATTGGTTTCGACTTAATAGGTGTCGACCGGGTTGATGGCGGAAGCTCTAGGTCGAAAGCTGCTTCTAAAGGAGGCGAAACATACTTTTCGGGAAAAAAGCTGTTTTTACCAAATAAAGTAATTTCTTTGTAACTAACTTGCCCACATATAAACACTTAATTGGCTGCCTTAAACTTTTCAAATTATTTTACAGATAATTGCAGTATTTTCTAAGACCTAAAATAAGGTTAACTTTTAACGAATAAGCCCTTCCCACTGATTAACAAATAAATCATTTAGGTCCTCCTTTCAAAATAATTTAATTTAATCTCTTAGCAAAAATCCCTGAAAATCATAGAATTTCATTTTTTATATGTTATCTAACATATATTAATTTCGGACTCAAATTCATCATAGAACAACTGAAAATAATTTCTAAACCCTAAAATATATACTTTCCATTGAAAATTCAAAATAAATTCTCCACGACTTGAAAAATTGTAAAAATTGAAACTCAACTCCAAAATAAAGTTTCTCATAACATATAAATTTTTCCATGGCATTATATAATCATATCATACATATTTACCCTCAAAACCGTGTTAATCAAATTCAAACAATCTTGTTAGAATTCTTCCATTCCATAAAATCAAGCATATCATCAAAAATCATTATATTAGATTGTCTTAAATCCGAAAATCAATGATCTTATATAAATAAAAATAGAGATATTTTGAGCATTATTTGTTAGGAAATCAAATCTACAGTTTCGACAATGGAAACTATATAATGGAAATCAAATATGCATATATATTTCTATATACATGTACTTGCTACAATAACATCACTGGAATGACAAGAACAAGGCTCAAAGAACACTACAAGAGACTACAAGTTGATAGGTACAAAGAAGCAATATAAAAGATGCACAAAACAGATATGCACAAGTTTCAGACGTCTGGACGCACAAGCCAGATGTTTGAAAAAGTCCTCTGGAACTACACAGAGACTAAACCAAACGTCTGGTAATAGTAGTCAGACGTCTGAAAATCTTACTATATACAAAAAATATATAGCATCGGATGTCTGATAAAAATACCAGACGTCTGATTTCAAATTTGGATTTTAAATTTAAAATTCAACTGCCACATTCGAATAGACATCTCCACTTCTCTTCGCTACAACTCTTCATCATCAACAGAAGCAACTGTAGTGCACTTGTTAATGGATGCAACTACTCAAGGAACCTCTCTACAACTATATATATCATCAAGAATCAAAAGAACAAATAACCTTACTTACGCATGCTCTCTAATTACGTACTCTATCAAATACTCTTGATCTATAACAATCTATACTTGTGTTTTTCTCTTCCAAATATTTAGTTCTTCATAGACAATACTCTCTAGATATATATTGGAAGCATTTGTACCAATTAGTCAATATCTGTGTTATAGAACACACATTTGACAAGAACAATTTATTTTAACCAAGCCTATTCCTTCGGGCGAAGCGAGGGTGTTTGATAGTCGAATTCCGAAGGGGAGCTTCGGGACTGGACGTAGGACGGAAGGTCCGAACTAGTATAAAATCTTGGTGTGCTTATTCTATATTTACGTAGATTAATATTGTTTTTGTTAAATTATATATTTTGTCACATATACTTGCATATATACTACGCGATCCACCCTGTAGACTTTCAATTGGTACCAAAGCAAGGTTTGACCAAAGTACTGTAACACATTTTTGAATCACTATAATATGACAAGTATTTTTCAAGAAGGCCAATCCACGGCATGACCCCCACTTTTTAATGGTTCTAACTACGCATATTGTTCAACACGTATGAGAATTTTTATGGACGCTAATGGATTAGAAATTTCGTCAGCCACTTAAAATAAATATGAAGCACCTGACACAGCTACGAACACATGGAATATGTACAAAATATAGCAGCTTCTAATAATGCCAAAGCTATGAATGTTTTATTGTGTTCATTAGATAAGAATGAATTTTTACGTGTTATGTTATGTAACACTGCATATGACATTTGGCGTACCTTACAAGTTACACACGAAGGAATAAACAAAGTTAAACAAACTAAGATTTCAATTTTAAAAAATCAATTTTCATCGTTTAAAATGAAATGAAATGAAATGAAATGAAATGAATCTATAATCGACATGTACTCAAGATTCCAAACCATTCAACACGATTTAATGGCACTTGGAGTCAAATTCACAAATTTTGGCTTAGTATCTAGAATACTCAATTCTTTAACTTAAGAGTATGGAAGAAAAATTTTAGTTATCGAAGAAGCTAATGACCTCTCAACACTCTTAGTTGAAGAATTGATAGGAAATTTAACGTCCTATGAAGTTAATTTGCAGGGATGAAAAGAACAGAATTCGAAAAAGTAGAATATAACATTCCCAGCAACAAATGAAGACTCCGACTTAGACGAAGAAGAAATTGTATTTAATGCCAAAAATTACAACAAATTCAAGAAGTTTAGGAGAATGACTAGATTTCAGAAAGGAGGAAAATCAAGCTCGACAAATCAAACATCAATCAAATGCTATGAATGTGACCAATTTGGACATATGAAGAAGATTGTCCCAAGCTCAACAATGATAAAAAGAAGAACAAATTTGAAAAATTCAAAAGAAGAAAGCTTTCAAAGTAACATGGGATGACTCAGATTCTTCATTATCATCAGACAGTGACATCGATAGTGACGAAGAATAAGCTAATGTATGCTTTATGGCACAAACTGATGAGGTATGTCCTGAACTGAGCTATCATGAATTATTAGAACGTAGTGTGGAATTAGATGATAAATTTAGACAAATTAAAAAATTGAATAAAGAATATATAGCCAAAATAATTAGATTAGAACTTGAAGTAGGAATGTTAAAAGATGAAAAAATTATTTTAGAAGAAGAACTAGAATTATCTTAAGAAAAAATTAGAAATAGTTTGGTTGAAAATGAGACTATGGCTATTGGTTTTGATAAAACTAAACTAAAAAAGGATAACTTGTTAAAAGAAAATGTCAACTTGAAGAGTAAAATAGAAACTTTGAAAATTGAAAATTTAGAATTAAAAGAAAAATTTAATAAAATTACAAATAATGTTTCAAAATTTAATAAAGGAAAACAAGATTTGAAAAATCTTATCAAAACTTCAAAACCATCTGGTAATAGAAATGGAATAGGATTTAAAAATATTCCTAAACAAAAAGAGAATAATGTTAAGAATATAGTTGTATTTATCTTGTATTTATCAAAAGACTAAAAGATCACCTAAGTCTAATACGAATACCAAAAGCATAAAAATTTGGATTCCTAAGACAAATAATAATTTGATCAGACAAAAACATATTAATAATTTTTTAGATAATGTAGTCTATAATAAAAATTATGCTCATAAATGTACCAAACCTTCGTGGTTATGACTACTTGCTCCTCCTAACATCTAGGACCCTAACAAAGTATATGGGTACCAATTAAATCATCTTTTATTTTGCAGGTAACCAAAATAAAAAATAAGACGAAATGGATACTTGATAGTGGATGCTTTAAGCATATGACCGAAAACTCAAAGATGTTATCAAATATAACATACATTGATGGTGGAACGGTAAATTTTGGAGATAACTCAAAAGGATACGTCGTTGGCATTGGAGAAGTCATCAACTCTGGTATTTCTAACTCTCCTATTATAACAAATGTTTTGTTAGTAGAAACTTTAAAACACAACCTACTTAGTATTAGTCAATTATGCGATAAAGATTTTCAAATCAATTTCAAAAAAGATAGATGTAATATTTTCGACAATAACAAACAACTTATCTTTGAAGGTTTTAGAAACAAAAATATTTATGTCTTAAATATGAATATAAATTCAAATTCAAATTTGCGTTTAATCGCCAAACATGACGATCCATGGTTGTGGAATAAACGATTTTGTCATATTAGTTTTAAATATATTAATAAATTAGCAAAATATAAGCTAGTTAGAGGATTAGCTAAAATAAATTACAAAGTAGAAAATTTATATAACGATTATCAAATTGGAAAACTAAAGCAAATCTCTTTTAAATCAAAAAATAATATTTCTACAAAACAACCATTAAAATTATTACATATAGATTTATTTGGTCCAGCTCAAGTACGATCTATAAATCACAACAAATATGTTTTCGTAATAGTTGATCATTTTTCAAGATATACGTGGACTTTATTTTTAAAACATAAAAGTGACACCTTTGGTATGTTTAAATTTTTTTCTAAAAGATTTAAAATTCAAGTGGATTTGAAAATTAAGAATATTCGAAGTGACCGTGGTGAAGAATTCGAAAATGATCTTTTTACTAATTTTTGTAATAAAAAAGGTATAAGTCATAATTTTTCTTTTCCCCGCACACCTCAACAAAATGGTGTAGTGGAAAGAAAAAATCTTACGTTACAAGAATGTGCACGAACACTATTAAATAGTAGCGGTCTACTAAAACATTTTTGGGCTGAAGCTATTACCATAGCTTGTAATGTTTTGAATCGAGTAACCATACGAGCTATGACTAAACAAACTTGTTTTGAAATATTTTTTGAAAGAAAACCTAAAGTATCATACTTTAAAACTTTCGGATCAAAATGTTTTATATTAAATACAAAAGATAATTTAGGAAAATTTGACCCGAAGGCCGATGAAGAAATCTTTGTTGGATATTCAGATCGTAGCAAGGCATATAGAATTTTTAATAAACGAAATAACATAATTGAAGAGAAGTTTACATGTTTCGTTTGATGAAAATTTTCTTAACCATCATACTAGTGACGATGAAGATATAATTCCAATAACAAATATAACAAATTCTTTCAATAATGAAATAAATGCACAAAATAATACTTTAGTATCATCTCTTAGAATTTTGAAAGATCATCTTAAAGATAACATCATTGGAGATCTTAACTCCAGAGCAACTAGAAATCAACTTAACCAAATAAGTCATATAGCATTTATGTCAAATTTTGTACCGAAAAATTATAAAGAAGCTTCAAACGATAACTTTTGGATAATAGATATGCAAGAAGAATTAAATCAATTTGCATGTAACAATGTTTGGAATTAGTACCAAGACCAGAAAATCAATCGGTTATAGAAACAAAATGGGTATTTAAAAAAAAAGCAGATGAAAACAGAAATATAGTCAGAAATAAAGCACGTCCAGTTGCTTAAGTTTATAATTAAGAAGAAGGTATCGACTATGACGAAACCTGTGCTCCAGTAGCAAGACTTGAGGCCATACGTACATTACTCGCTTTTGCAAATCATCACAATTTTAAATTATTTCAAATGGACGTCAAAAGTGCTTTTTAAAATGGTTTTATTAAAGAAAATGTATATGTTAAACAACCTCCATTGTTTGTTCATGAAAAATATCCCGACCATGTTTTTAAGTTACAAAAAGCCTTATATGGTTTAAAACAAGCCCCCCGTGCCTGGTACAAACGTCTTAAAAATCATTTAGTTACATCTGGTTTTCAAATAGGTAAAATCGGTACAACTTTATTTATTAAATGAGAAAATAACTACATTTTAGTTGTAAAAATTTACATAGATGACATTATTATTGGTTTAACTAATGAAAATCTTTGTAATCAATTTTCAAATATTATGAAAAATAAATTTGAAATATCTCACATGGGATAATTAAATTTCTTTTTAGATTTACAAATTAAACAACTTGAAAATGGTATCTTTATTCATCAAGAAAATATTGTAACGATCTATTACGTCATTTTAAAATGGATAAAACTTCTAGTAAACCAACACCGATGAGTATTAGTGTTCACTTGAAAAAAGGTGATAATGGAAAAGATTTTGATGAAAAATTATATCGTAGTATGATTGGCTCCTTGCTTTATTTGACGGCTAGTCGACTCGACATTATGATGAGTGTATGTCTTTGTGCCTGATTTCGAGCAAAACCAAAAGAATCTCATCAAAGAACTGTTAAACGTATCTTATGATAACTATCTGGTACTAGAGATTACAATTTGTTTTACCCTAAGGGATCATCATTTGAACTAGTTTCATATAGTGATGTGGATTTCGATGGATGTAAAATAGATCATAAGAGTACTAGCGGAACGTGTCACTTTATCGGACAGTCATTAGTTTCATGGTATAGCAAAAAGAAAAATTGCGTCTCCTTATCTAATTGCGAAGCCGAATATATTTTAGAAGCTCCAAGTGATATACATGCAACAAACATTAACGGATTTCGACAAAGTTATCAATAAATCACCAATATATTGCAATAACATAAGTGAATAAATCTATCAAAAACCCCTGTAAATCACTCGCGTACTAAACATATTATATACGACCTCATTATTTACGTGACAATGTAGAAAAATAAATTCTTACATTAGAATACGTAAATACCAAGAATCAAATAGCAGATATTTTCACAAAACCACTAAACGAACAAACATTTGTCAAACTACGACGCGATTTAGGAATATGCTCTCTTACCGATCTTTTAGACTAATACCAAATCTTTATTTATTCTATGTTTAGCTAAAAGTTTTTATCCACAAATTAAAATTGATAACTTCTTCACCTTAAATTTTTTAGGTGGTTGTTTTCTAAAATTACCTATAAATAATTTTTAAGTATCTTTACAAAACAAAAAGTATAGAATATATAGATTTCATATTTTTACAACAGAAAATATAGTCATGTCTTCTGAAAATTCCCATCTATCCTTCTCGACATCAACAACGGATAGCTCAGCGGATACACCTCACCTTCTTCCTACCCCTACACCAAATCAAGAACCGGCGTATATGTGGTCCTCCTACCACACGGAATTCACTCCTGATACAAAGAAGTCCAAACGATCTCTATTTGTTTCCCCTAACACCAAGGTGAAAATCGATGAAATACATCACTATTAAAAGCAACAAATAGAGTTACAACGGGAATTGTACTTTGAGCAAAAAGTCACGGCGCGACAACTAAGTTTTTTGGAGCAAGTAACGATTAAATTTTGTAATTCACGGAAGAAGGATGTACATGAACCACTTCTGATTCCTTGCAGTTCTTTGGAACACTCTACATCGTATCGTACACCTTTAGATCCTTCACCTAGGCGATTCTTTGGTTCCCCAAGAACCCACGAACGTGGAAATATATGGTCTCCACTCAAGCCATGGAGGGATGACAAGTGTGAAGATCGCAATGCTCCCTCGTCATCTAAATAAAGTTAATTATTCTCATTGTAGTTTTATCTACATATATTTGTATTATATCTTATAAACAATAATAGTATGTTCAAACTCTCAAAAAATAAGCATTACCCTTCAAAATTAGGCTATTTTTAGACAAATTAGTCATTTCAGACGTCTGAACATTGCCGTCAGACGTCCGACACTCTGATATCACACAATTTTTTCACCATCGTGCATATATCAGACGTATGAAAATCATCTCTGCTTCACAAAAATAGAAACCAACCGATTTCAGGCGTCTGAACTATTGACCAGACGTCTGAACAAAGTGTCTGCCTCCATAAGATAAAAACTAAGACATTTTTAGACGTTTGATATTACAACCAGACGTTTGAGAAAACTATCTGTCCTACAAAAATAAAATTTTGACCTATTCTAGACGTCTGATTCTAAAACAGATGTTTGATAATTCTCTCCGACTATCAAAAATTACAAATCGATCAAATCCAGACGTCTACCATAAATAATCAGACGTCTGATTCTGTTTACTACCTTCAAGCTAGATTAAATCGGACGTCTGAATTACATTTCAGACGTCTGAAATTCAATCGACGCTCTTATATTCCCAAATAACGTCGATTTTTTTATTTCTCTCACTCCATTTCAAATTTATTTCTACTGCAAAATCGATTTCTTACTTCTCAAAAATACTTTCTCTTTCAAACTTGATCAAATTCGATGTCTCCTAAAACAAAAAATCTTAAGATCTCTAAGCGAGAACATGACCAAGAAACTTCCTTAAATCCCCAAGTTTGCTCAGACGATCAAATTAAACGATGGATGAATCGTGTACCGCATTCACTCAAGAGATATGAGGGTATTCAAAAGAAGAAACTCCATACAGGTCCATTTGATAACTTGCTAAAGTTTCCAATGTATGATCAGATGAAATGTGTGAAAATGATGGTTTAGAAACTTTGATATCCTTTAATCCCAATAACATCCAAATTGATCAGTTGGCCATATTTCTTTTCTACGCTAATTTGGATAGCACAACAGTTTGGAACACTGACAACGTTGATAATTGGCTGTGGTCTAGTGTTTACGGCAACACAATTAGGCTTACTCTTAGGATCATAGGCCGAACTCTCGGATGTTCCGATACCGGAGAAGATTTATATAATATTCCGGATATGCGTCTAAAACCGAGAGATACTATAACACATCATATGTGGAAAGATAAAATGTCTAGATTCGCATCCAAATACCTATGACCTAAGGAAAGACTTCTTACTAGAATGATTATCAATACTATCATTTCTCACTTGGTAGTCATGAGCAAATCATGGAACTAGAGCATAAGGCCCTATATGCTATATTCAGTGGAACAAGGGTCAATTGGGAAAACTTTATAATTGACGAACTCAAACACTTTTGGACTCGATCATGCCCATCCATCATCTATCCTACATTATCAAGAGACTTCTACGAGTTCATAGCAACCCCTCATATTTATCCACTTTTGAAGAATTTCTTCGAAATATGCATCCACCAAATTTTTCTCTCTGGTGCACTTATCGAAAAATCCTCCAGATTTTATATCATTTGAAGAGTGGACGCAACGTTGTCAAGCCAGACAAGCTGGGCCTCCACTTTAAACACAACCTGAACAATCACAAGAGGTGGAGCAACATCACGGGACTACTCCTCTTCCTCCTCCTGCACCATTTGATTATACGTGCCAAGATGATATTTTGGAGATTCGCACAGAGACCAATCCAAATGAGAGTATTCATGATTTAACTCTCCAAAATCAGGATATTTTGTCTCGAAATCAAAAATTGTTGGCTAAGCGCATTGATAGTTTTGAAACATCTTTTGCATCTCGCCTAGCCACAGTTGAAACGTCACTTTTAACTACATTATCTATTCTAAAGGAGGTTCTTCAAATGGTTTGTGGTCCTACACCACCTTCAGAAGATTGTCCAACTCCAGTGCCTTCTCCTCCTCCTTCGAAACATTCCAAACTTTTTGATGAGGAGAACGAACCTCTCGGACAAAATTCGACATCTCCTAAAAAAAGCAAGTTCTTCCAAGGAAGAAGATAAGGAGATGATCAAGAAAAAGCTTCTCCAAAAAATCATCAGATTTCTTAGCATTCCATCTTTTGTATAAATATGATGAATGTAATCAATTAATGTGATTAATGAAATTTCCTTTTGGTGTGTTATTTCTTTATATATTTTTGACTGGTAAATACTTAATGGAATTGAAATAATGTCTACAATTACAAAGTTATGAATACTTTTTGATAATGCCAAAGGGGTAGAAATAATATAAATCACAATAAATGATGAGAAGCACATATTAAGGGGGAGATTCATAAAATTGTTTATAAGTACATTGTACAGTTGTCATCATCAAAAAGGGAAAGATTGGTTAAATAATATAAATCACAATAAACGATGGAAAGCACATATTCAAGGTGAGATTTATAAAATTATATATAATTACATTGTATAGTTGTCATCATCAAAAAGGGGGAGATTGTTAGGAAATCAAATCTATAGTTTTGATGACAACACCTATACAATGGAAATCAATATGCATATATATTTCTATATACAGGTACTTGCTAGAATAACATCACTAGAAAGACAAGAACAAGGCTCAAAAAACGCTACAAGAGACTACAAGTCGATAGGTACAAAGAAGCAACATAAAAGATGCACAAACAGACATGCACAAGTTTCAGACGTCTGGGTGCAAAAGCTAGATGTCTGGAAAAGTCCTTTGGAACTACAAATAGACTAAACCAGACGTCCTGTAGTAGCACTCAGACGTCTGAAAATCTATTATATACAAAAAATATATAGTATCAGACGTCTGAAAAAAATACCAGATGTCTAATTTCAAACTCGGATTTTAAATTTAAACTTCAACTGCCACATTCAAATAGACATCTCCGCCTCTCTTCGCTGCAACACTTCATCATCAACAGAAGCAACTGTAGAGCACTTGTTAATGGATGCAACTACCCAAGGAACCTCTCTACAACTATATATATCATCAAGAATCAAGATAACAAATAACTTTACTTACATACGCTCTCTAATTACATACTCTATCATATACTCTTGATCTATAGCAATCTATGCTTGTATTTTATTCTTCCAAATATTTAGTTCTTCATAGACAATACTCACTAGATATATATTGGAAGTATTTGTACCAATTAGTCAATATCTGTGTTATAGAACACACATTTGGCAAGAACAATTTATTGTAACCAAGCCTAATCCTCAGGGCAAGTGAGGTGTTTGATAGTCGAATTCCAAAGGGGAGCTTCGGGGTTGGGCATAGGATGGGAGGTTCGAACCAGTATAAAATTCTGGTGTGCTTATTCTAAACTTGCGTAGATTAATATTGTTTTAGTTGCATTATATACTTCGTCACATATACTTACATATATACAACACGATCCACCCTGTAGACTTTCATTATTCACCGCAGATTAGATAAGGAAATTGGAGATTTGTTGAGGTTGATCCCCCTAGCTTGATCCTAAGCTTAAAAACCTGAATTTCTCCTCTCTTGTCTTCCTCCTAATAACCGATTGTTTCTTTTCTTTTGTTTAAGTTTTAGCTTATAATGAAAATGAACGTGAATAGGATGCTAACTTATGTATAAGGGAGAGGTAATATGGGGCAACTATTTTATTTAATGCCCTTATATTAATTAATTAACATTTATCCATTTATAAGCCCATTCATTTTAGTAAGCATGGCCACTAATTGATTAGTAAATCTCAATCCACTTATCACTCTACACTATTCTATTTAATTTTTTCAATTAAATCTCCTTAATAATGTTATCAAAATTAGGGATACTACGGCTCCCCTCCTTAATGAATTTCATCCTTGAAATTTAGTAAGGATGAAATACTAAACATAGAAATCTAACATCCATACTAGCCTATCTGACGAGCAACTATCTGTATAAATCTAATATTGACATACCCTCACAGCAGATTAGGATAAGTATCCCTAACCCTATCTTCTGTCTCCCAAGTACCATCCTTCTCGTTGTCGCTCCGCTGAACTTTCACCAACCTGAGTGTCTTATTCCTCAGTCTTTTCTTATCTCTAGCTATAACTTAAACTGGTTGTCTAACAGAAGTCAAATTAAGCTCTACTATCAAGTCTTCTTACCCTGCCGATGGAATAGTAGTCTCTATATCATACACATACTTGCGAAGACGAGACACGTGAAATACATTATGGACATCTTCCATACTGCTCGGCATCTCTACTCTGCATGCGATCTTCCTAATCCTCTTTATAATTTGGAACAGTCCAACATATCTCGGTGCCAACTTCCCTGACTTTGCAAATCGTACCACACCCTTTATCTGCAACACCTTAATAAAAACTTTATCTCCAACTGAGACCTCTAGGTCTTTATGCCTCTTATCTGCGTAACTCCTTTTTCTAGACTAAGCTTCCTTCATCCTTTCTCGGATCAACTCAATCTTCTATGATGCCTCCCTAACCAAATCTGGACCTAAGACTAATCTATCTCCAGTTTCCAACCAAAATGCTAGTGATTTGCATGGTCTTCCATACAAAGCTTCAAAAGACGCCATTCCTATACTAGTCTGATAACTATTATTATTGAAAAACTCAATCAAATGTAGGTGGTCTTCCCAAGATCCACCAAATTCCAATACACAAGCTCTCAATAAATCTTGGAGCACCTTATTTACTCTCTCTATCTACACATCCATCCATGGATGATATGTTGTACTCATCTTGAGCTTGGTATCTAATACTTCCTGCAGACTTCTCAAAAATTCACTAGGCTATCGCTAACTATGCTAGTAGGAATCCCATGAAGTCTAACTATATTCCTCATAAACAACTTCGTCAAAACAGGTACCATCATGGTTGACTTAGCTAAAATGAAACGGGCACTCTTGGTCAGCCTATCCACTATAACCCATATGCTTTCATTTCCCCTATTCGACTTTGCCAACTCATCGATAAAATCCATGGATATTGAATCCCATGTCCAAATTGGATTCTCTCAAGGCTGAAGCAACCCACTTAGCTTCTGGTGTTCGCCTTTTCTTATTGACAGTTTGCACACTGCCTAACCTACAAGCCAACATCTCTCTTCATGCCTTTCCAAGTGAAGCTCCTGTTCTTATCCTAATACATCTTGGTCCCTCCAAGATGAATCGTAAACTTTGATAGATGACATTCTTCTAAAATTTCTCTTATCAAGTTCTCTATACTCGGAACACATAATCGTCCCTTCTTCCTCAACCATTCTTTCTGGTCTAGACTAGACTCTCTTAGATCATCGATCTATGATCCCACCTCAAGCCTTCTAATCCTCTTGGCCAATACTGGATCCTCTTTCTGTTTAGAAGCTATCCTTTCGATCAGCACCGATTGCACTACTAAACAAGCTAAAATTGTGGTACCATGACTAGAACCAGCAGTCGATCTCGACAGTACACTACAAGTAGTCAAAGCATCTAAGTCTTTCAATTCTGCTAATGTAGCTAACACCACATTCTAATGTTTCCTACTAAGAGCATCCACTGCCTTATTTTCTTTTCCAGGAGTATATTCTATACCAAAGTCATAAGCAGCCAAAAACTCTAGCCACCTTTGCTGTCGCATATTTAACTCATTTTGAGAGAATAAGTATCTTAAGGACTTATGATCAGTGTATAGCTAAAATCTTTCCCCTAAGAGATAATGTCTCCAAATCTTCAATGCAAAGATCACCGCTACCAGCTCCACATCATGAGTAGGATATTTACTTCATGAAGTCTGAGCTATCTAGAGGCGTAGGCAATGAATTTACCATTCTGCATAGCTCCCAATCTATTTCCACACGCATCAGTGTATACTACCAACCCTTGGTTTCCATCTGGAACAACTAACACTGATGCATTGGTCAACAAATGCACTGGTTAGATACTCCCTAGTAAACTTAGTCAAAAGTGATGCTATCCATGAGAAATCCTTAATAAATCTCTAGTAATAGGCTGCAAGTCCAAGAAAACTCCTGATCTCAGTTACCATCTCTGGTCTCTTTCAATTATTGACAGCTTCGATCTTAATAGAATCAGCTGCCAATCCATCCTCTGAAACCATGAGATCAAGGAACGTGACATCTTTCTTCCAAAAATGACACTTGGAAGACCTCGCCTTTAGCTGACGCTGCCTCAGCATCTGAAGAACTACTCTAAGATGATCCTCATGCTCCCTTCATCTTAAGAGTATACTAATATGTCATTAATAAATACCAATAAGAACCTGTCCAAGTGCTCTCGAAAAACTCGGTTCCTCAAATCCACGAAGAAAGCAGGTGCATTCGTCAACCTGAATGGCATCACTAACTACTCACACGAACCATATCTAGTCTGAAATGCTGTCAAAGGAATATTGTCCTCTGCCACTCTCAACTGATGGAAACCCATCGCCAAATTTAATTGGAAAAACACTTTGGCTCCACTTAACTGATAAAAAATATCACCTATTCTCGGCAAAGGATGCCTATTTTTGACCGTCCTTTCGTTCAACTTATGATAGTCGATGCACATCCTTAACGACCTGTCTGGCTTCTTCACGAAAACCGCGACCACTCCCCAAGGTGAACTGCTTAGCCTAATAGAATTTCTTCCATCTAGATCCACTCTAACTACTTCATCTTAGCCGATGTCATCTTGCTAGGTGGTCTACTGAAAGGTTCAACTCCAGGCACAAGATCTATTCAAAACTCAACAGCTCGTTTCGGCGGCAGCCTTATGACCGGCTCAAAGACATTGGCAAACTCTTGCTACATGAACTTGACTTAACTCTTCTTCCACTTCTGTGTCACTCAACAAAGCACAAACACTCTCATTGAGATCCTCCATGGAGAAAATAATTCGGTTATGACTATCTGAGTGTCTCAATGATATTTCCCTATCTTGGAAAAATATTCTAGCCTCATATTTACCCAACCAATCCATACCCAAAATGATCCCGAAATCTAAGAAATCATAAACATAGACACTGCATGTCAACTTATGATCTAACAAATCAAGTTCTAACTAGTCATATCTCATCCCTAGAGTTGCATACCCATATATTAGATTCGCAACCCTTAAGGAAGTGACAAGGTATGTGGGTACTATGCATGGCCTGTATACCAGAAACTATAATATAAATGAATGTAATGCACCGGTATCAAACAGTACCTTTACTGGAATACTCTAAATCAAAAGCGTACCTTCCATCACAGTTTTTCCCTTATCTACTACAGTAGGTTTTGAAGAAGATGGTGGTCCAATAGCAAAAACTTTTTCTCCGCCTGCCCTAGCTGGCTCTGGACATTGATTCTTATAATGACCAACCCAGTCGCAGTTAAAGCATTTCACCTTTTCTTCATATAGGCTTCTTCCCCTTGCTTGACCGACACTCATGGCATAATGACCATTCTTGTCACATTTGAAGCACACCAAATTAGCTTTAGCCTTCTTAGCTGCATCTCTCTTTTGGGCTCCCTTCTTCTTAAAGAATTTTCTCTTCTTTCCTTGAGGATTCTACGATTCAACTGGCTTCTCCCTAGCATAAACAACTAGCATCTCTTCATGGTGAATACCATTTCCACAATCAAATTACATGGATCTTGGAAAGGTGGCGGGGTTGTTCTAGCAAGCTCGGGCCTCAAACCTCGAATGAACCTTTCATTTCTTCTGATGCTAGTATCAATTGTGGCATATCTATAGCAGGACAGTTCAATAAACCTATTTGCATACTCAATAACAGGTATATCTCCCTGAACTAGATCCATGAATTTCCTCATCAATGTGGACTTCGCAACCTTAGATAAAAATCTCTGCTTAAACTTCTTCTGAAATCATCCCATGTCAATTCTTCCTTCGGAACTCCGGCGGTCACACTATCCCACCAGTGCAGTGCTGCCCCTTGCAGCTGTCCGGAGGCCAACCTCCTTTTCTGCTCATCATCCAAGCCTAGATCAACAAATAATTTCTCATAGTGCAATAGCCAATTTTCCACTTCTATAGCATCATCCATTCCAACAAATGGCTTTTCACGCAAACTGGTGCAGTCTCTGCTCAGCTTAGTACAATTATTCCCAACCGAAGTCATAGGATTAGCTCCTTCCACATTACCAAAAACTCCAGCAGCAGTACATGCTTGCATCAGATTAAGAAAGAACTGATACATCATTCGTGCATCAACTAGAGGATTTCCAGCACCCACATTGGCTTCAGCATTTTGGTTAGCATTAGCATGTTAACCTTGATTCGTCCTGGTATTAGGTCGAGCATTTCCGTTGGTTATGGTGCTTCCACCATCTAGATTTCCTCTTTCGTTTCCTGCTTCCATATCTTCTTTCTCACAAATCAGCATACGAGCCTTAGTAAGATACAGAAGAGTGGTCTAAGAGAGAGGGGAATACGTACTTACACACACACACACATATATCAAATACAAGTATGTTACTATAGCGTTAACCCAAACCTCGATCTTCTTTTCAAATTCATTGGATTATGTTTAATAATCTTTTAGGTTTAAGTTTCTTTTAAAGTTTCATAAACCTATGCTCTGATACCAACTTGTAACATCCCTCTACTTGGAGTCCCAAAACCAATGGCTACAGATGATGCATTCATCCATAGTTATTGATCTTCGACGACAAAATACGACGGTGTTAGATTCATTGATACATGGAAACATATGAATATGGAAAAAAAATTAAAACATCAAACATGATCACATTCCATTTCAAAACATTTATAATCGATTACATAATCCCACCATCGTAAACCACATTCAAAGAAAATATGTTTATTACAGCATACGCCAAGAGCGACATATGAAGATGCCCATTGGATAATCAGAGTATATATATACAATATAAAAACTTTGCCATTACAAACAACACAGCATAATCAAATAAAATGAAACTCTATATAGCTATCACGCCTCCTGCACATCTCTGTAAGCTTTATTCATCTAATGAGGTACCTGGAAACTTCAACCCTCAAACTACTCAAAATCAATTGAGTACCCGAGATTTTAAGGGGAAAACATAAACTTGGAGTCATACATAAAATCTGGTATGAATAATAATTTACCATCTTAAATCATTTAGATATCTAGTGAGACCACACCGCTTAGCGGAATGGTTTTCCTCTCACTAGTACCTTAAATTCTTTATAAAACCATATACTATGCACCTACATCAACAGTAGTTAAAACATAATCATTTCAAAATATTATGATAATGCAAACATGTTAAAATATACTGGATTTCCCATCCTCAGTCTAAATGACTCCATGTCATATTATAGTATCTAGGGTTTCTATTAACTTACTAGTTTTCATGGGTTCACTAATAACATTTTCATATTATATGGACTCCTTGTCCTATATCATAGTTTTCATGGCTGCACTATAAACCTATTGGCCCCTACCACTTAACTTAATTATTTCATGGGTTCCCCAGAACCTATTACTGACTCCAATAACTTTTCTCTTATCCTGGTTTTCATCGGTTGACTAGGAAATTATTGACAACTGTTAATAACTTTTCTTCTTATCCTAGTTTTCATAGGCTAACTAGGAACCTATTGACATCTGCCAATAACTTAATTCGAATATAGTTTTCATGGGATCACTATGAACCAATTGGCCCCTACCAACCACTCTTTATAACATAGTTTTCATGGGATCACTATGAACCTATTGGTAACTCTTATAACTTTGTAATCATAGTTTTCATGGGATCACTACGAACTTTCTCCTTGACAACTTCCATATTTAGACATCCTACATTCTGGTCTCACTAACCTCTTGAATGCAATTCTAGTCATTCAGGACTTTAATCAATATATATTCACTATTGGGTTAACCTAGTTAGTTCTTCTATCCTTTTATCCCCCAAAATGTAGTTATAGGTCCATTATAGCGTGTGAAGAAGCAACCATGATTACAAAACAATACCACTTACATGGGTTTAACTTCCTCGAAATACTTTTCATATAAAACATGGTTAATCCCTTTAACCTATAATTTTATCAAAGGAAAGTTTTTTCTAGAATTCATTTCAAAACTCCTCTAATTTAGCCATGGTTTTTCCTTTAGAAATAATTTTGGGTAACAAAACCTTTTGAAACCTTCGAACCCATGCTTTTGACTTTATTGGATACCCTCCTTCGAAAGCATATAGGTCTATCTTCACAACATTAGGCTCTTGCCTTTCAAACACTTTAAAAATTTCTTCCGAAACCTTTTGAACGTATTAAAGCATTAGTATATAATCATTTAGAAGTATAGCTTCGAAACTAATTGGAAGTACCCCTTTCAAAACGATTAAAAGCAACCCTTTCAAAATCATTGAAAGTCCCCCTTTCGAAACCATTGGGTCTATGCTTAAAATATTATTTGGGTCAAAGTGAATATAGATGAAAGTATCTCTTTCAAAACCATCCTTTATCATATAAAATGTTGGGGAAAATATGATGGCATCGACACCATCTCTTTCGAAATCTTCAAACCATTTAAATAAAACATTGAAGGATAACGTCTAAACCCCTTCTGAAGCCATTGCCTTCAAATCCCTTGGACCCTTTCGAAAGCCTGTAGGAAGTGACTTAAAACATCATTAAAAACAAACTCTCCTTTTCGAAAGCATCGATGAATTCAATGCCTTCGAAAGGC
Source organism: Allium cepa (assembly GCA_030765085.1). Lineage (NCBI taxonomy): Eukaryota > Viridiplantae > Streptophyta > Magnoliopsida > Asparagales > Amaryllidaceae > Allium > Allium cepa. The sequence goes on along the minus strand of CM060941.1, from coordinate 504,826,209 downwards.
TAAAGAATGGCAGCAGGGCTTCAACTAGGTCGGAACCCCTTCTTTGAAAAGCATTATTTCATAAGGAACTCATTCGAAAGCAAACATAATTTAATGGCAACCTCCTTTGAAAGCTTTAAAAACCTCTTCCGAAAATATATGCTTTGAATTCTTCGAAACCAGCAACCCCAACTTGCAAAAGATTAGCTAACAACTGATACACCATCCATGCATCTACTAGTGGATTTCCAACATCCGCATTGGCTTCAGCATTTTGGTTAGCATTAGCCTGTCGATCTTGATTCCTCCTGGTATTAGGTCGAGCATTTCCGTTGGTTGTGGTGTTTCCTCCACCTAGATTTCTTCTTCCATTTCCTGCTTCCATGTCTTCTTTCTCATAAATCTACATACAAGCCTTAGCAAGATGCAAAAGAACGTTTGAAGAGAGGGGGAATATGTACTTATACCTATATATCAAATACAAGTACGTTACAATCGCATTAACCCAAACCCCGATCATATATCTGATTCACTAAATTATGTTTTCAAAAATCTTTTAGGTTTAAATTTCTTAAGTTTACATAAACCTAGGCTCTGATACCAATTTGTAACATCCCTCTACTTGGAGGCCTAAAACTAATGGCTATGGATGCTGTAGTAATCCGTAGTTATTAATCCTCGGCGACCAGATGTGGCGGTGTTAGATTCATTGATTCGTAGAAACACATGAATATGGGAAAAAAAAAATTTAAACATCAAATAAGCTCAAATTCCATTTCAAAAATTTTCCAATTTATTATATAATCCCACAATCGTAAACTAGGTTTAGAAAAAATATTTTTTTACAACATACGCCAAGAGAGACATATGAAGTCACCCTTATGGATGATCAGAGTACATGCAGGCAATATAACAACTTCTCCATTATAGACAACACTAAGGGCAAACTTTATTCTATAGGAATGCAACTCGACCCAAAGTTGTGTTGTTGAAGTTGAGACCAATGTGCATCCTTTTTTTAACTGCGATTTTGTTTTTGGTTTGTGGGAAAGGCTGATGTTGAAATCGGGAAGGACTAACCTTTCTCGAATAAGCAATATTGAGTGGTGTTATATATATATATAGAGCGACAAGATAGAAGGATTATAGTGGAATGTTAATGTTTCTGATTCTCAAAAAATTTGTATCTCACATATGGAGGCAGAGAAATGATAGAATTTACAATGGGATAGTAAAGTCGAACTTGGAACTATGGGTTGGAATAACACAAGCGATAAGAAGTGGGATAAGTGAAGGATCTTTGTGCTTTGAAACTGATACAACAAATATTAGGCTATCTTAATTTGTTTTGAATTCCTTTGGTTTTTCCTCTTTGTTTTCCTCTTATTTCCCTCTTTTCTATCATAGCTAGTTACGGTATATTTTCACCTTTATTTTTATTGGCAATAAACTGGTAGGGGCCCAGTTAACCCCACTTAGCTTTGCTAAAAAAATTATTTAATAATTAATTACAGATAAATTATGGTTTAATTATTTATTTAAAGATTAACTATTATTTAAATATTTATATAAAGGATAATTATCATTTAATTATTTATTTAACAATTAATTAGGGTTCAATTAGTAATTAAAGTGTCTAATAATTTTTAAATAAAGAGTTCGAATGTTATTTAATTAAATAAAAGTTTTGAAGTTTTAAACCACTTTATTTCTTAAGATTGGTTTCGTTTAAAAATAAGTCTCTTTAAAAAGGAATGTTTAGAATCAAAGGGATTCCTTTGTCAACTACCCTTAACTTACCCCAATTGAATATGAAACCCAATGGCATCTGTTTAGTAGAATAAAACACTGTTCTACTAATTAAGTTATATTAATACATGTTTGGTAGATTAGACATAGTTCTACCATATTTCACTAAGTAGATTATGTTGACATCTATTATGCAGAATAGAAACCCATTCTACCATTATATTAACCTGGACATGTGTTTAGCAAAACAAATCCTCGCTTGCTATTATGGTAACTTAGACATTTACCTATATGCTGATTAGTTGATCCCTTTTACATGTCTACTTGTTATCTAATCACCTATGATATAAATTGAATAAGTTAAACTCAATTAAATAAACTATTATGTTCACTAAACCTCTTTCTGATTTTGTGAAGTCAAATAGTTGAATTTTATCCTTTTTGAAAATGGTTTAAAGTTTATTATCATTTAAAGTATGATATTTGAAGGATGATTAAGCAATAATTTTACTTAAAATATTTTAAGTTAATATAATACTTTTTAAATGATTGTTTAAATTCATTATTTTGCTAATGTGGTTTAAAGATAAATTTAATGAAGAATGTTTTTAAATGATAACTTGTTTATTCAAAGGTGTTTTGAATAATAGACTTTATCTAAGGAACTTTATCGATTTAAAATTTTGTTAAGAAGTTTTGTTTAAATAAGGGAAGTTTATAAAAAAAGTTTTATAAATTGAAAGTGATATGGAAATTTGAGAAGAAGTTTTATAAATGGTTCGGGATGTTTATAAAAGAAGTTTTATAAATGATTTTGGAGATTTATAAAGAGTTATGTATATGGTTTTGATATTTATAAAAGAGTTTTGTAAATAAACTTAGACATTTATAAAGGATAAATGGATTTGGAATTTATGTAAAGGAGATTTCATAAATGAAAGAGATTTATTAAAAAGATTTATTGACGAAAATTTATAGGAGAATTTAAGATTTGGATTTCCCTTGAATAGCCTTCTTAATCAAGGTGGTATGAAACATCAATTCCACACTTAACATGAAAGGAACAGTATTTGGGATTATTATTATATCTAATTTAAACAACATTTGTTTAATCCATTTGATATGATTTTGAAATAAGAAATCTTTCACAACGTTTTGTGAATGTACTTATGCCAATGAGAAAAGTATTGGAATATTTTGATAAATATTTTGAAAAGAGGTTTAAATAAATGAAAGATTTATTTTAAGGCTTAGTGGTTGCTATGGGTAATTAAATCTCTAGTCTGTTGCATGTTTGTTTATTTGAAAGTTAAATAACCTACTATCAAATCTGGACCAAAATATAACTCCAAAAATATCTAGGAGAAACACATGAGTTATAAGGGACAGTCATCTTTGATGATATTGTACTATGCGCATAAATCTTTTTCTGTTCTCCTAGGAAAAGTGATAGGGAAATCCATCCACTTAAACGGTTAGGAGGTGATCCCTGCTCCTATATATTGTCTGATTATTTCCAAAAGAATCGAGGCTGAGTTTACTGGAACTTTCGAATGTTGTTTCGAAGAGACCGGGATCGGATAAGTATAAATTATCCGAAAACTTCTTCGATTCAAGTCAAGAATTTTGTATTGAAGACATCTTGAAGATTACTGTAGACAGAGCGTCTGAAGTGCAAGGGCTAGTTACTACTAATCCTGAGGATGATTCCAAAACGGGTGTAGTGGAGGTAGTACCTTTGAATTCGTTCAGGCCCAAAACGAAGTTGTATGGATGAATGCTGGCATTGCATTTCTACCTATAGGGCAGCGTTAGCATTCCTAAATGGTTTTCTATATAAATGGTAATCATAGACTCAAGGCTCACAACTTGAAAATGGCTAAAATAGGGAATGCTTCAAGACTATGTAGGTCGCGTCCATTAGGTATTGTCATCACCTTTTCTAGATATATTACTCACAACTCGAATTTTCGACTTTTTGTCAGCTAAAAATTATCGAAAATGTGTAAAACATGTTGGCATAAATGCACATACACATCTATAAATAGGGTAGCATATGTTGGTAAATATATACATATATATACTTAGGTTAATATAATGTAGATGTGATTTATTGTGTAAGTTTAAAATAAAAAGTTATAAAATGAAAGATTTTTCAAACATACCTTATGAAATATGTCTAAACACAAAGTGTACATGGTACTAATGCATGTTGGCAATAAGTAAAAAGGTGGGTCTGGAATTTTGTGAATAATGAAGGGAGGGGGCAAACATGATGAGGTGGCATACATTTATCGAGGGTAGTGTACTTAGGGGTGCTATGGTAATTCATCTTATACATGTACATATTTTTTTTTGTTTTTCCTTCTTATTTTTCTCATTTACAATTCACATTGCAAAATTTCTTTCATTTAAGCTCTTAAAACCTTTAAATGGCTTCCATAGCCCTTCCAATGTTTGGAAACCTTAGCTTTATGCACTTCTATTTCACGAAAACTTGTTTCGAAGCCTCCTTCTGCCTTTCTACACTCCTCCTTACCAATACAAAATCTATATCCACCCTCAAGCACCATAGCGGATCCATTATGCAAAATGGGTGAATTGTTTTGGTCACTTAATACCTCAAAAATCCCATTTTTGTTAAAGTTAAGCAAAGATCTAGTGTTGGTTAAAAGTTAGGTGGTAGTTGCCTTGGTTTGGTTAGCTTTAGGTGAGAAAACTGACTCTTTTAAATTAAAGTTGCTAGTGTTAATTATGATGTATATTGTGATGTTAATTCATTGCTTAATTGGTTGGATATGATATTGTATGGATATATATGTGCTTGGCTATGTTGTGATTTAGATTTAAAATAGAAATTTAAGCTAAAGAAAGACCCGTAAGAGTTCAAAGTTAAAATCTTTATTATTGTATGTTGTGATGGCATGTATATATGTTGTGTTCATGCCCATGTGGTTTATGTAAAATGAAAAGTTAGTATGTTGGAGTTATTAGTTGCGACATCGAGATCCTTTGATTCAAAGGCTTATTTTCAAACTTTACATTATGGAAATATTTCATAAAAGTTTTGAAAACCTCACCTTTATTTTCCGAACTTTATTCAAAGTTTATAAAGTATGTTATTCATAAAGATAAAGTTTTGAAAATAATTTGGAATCAGTAAACAAGTTTTGAAATTTCAAGTCAGATAGCGATAGTCGCTATAAATGCAGTTCCTAAAAACAAACTTTTGTGAATTTAAAAGTGCTTCACTTAAGTATTTTTGAAAAGTGTTTCAAACATATTACAAGCATTAAAAGTAATTATTTATTTATTTAATGATTAAATTAATTGAATAAGGGTGGTTTATACTTAATTTAACTGTTAATTATGGTAATTAAAAGTATTAATTAATTAAGTTAATCATAATTATTTAAATAAATAAAAGGTTAATTATTTAATTAATTATTTAAATATTAATTAGTATTTAAATATTTAGTTAAGATTAATTATTAATTAGTTAGTTATTTATTAAAAGGGATTTAATTATTAATTACAAATTAAGTTAATATTTAATCAAGATTTAATTTGGATTTAATTATGGTTTAGTTATTTTAAAATAAAGGTTTAATTTATTATCTAAATTTTAATTAAAAACTATTGAAGTAATTAATTGAGATTGATTAATAATTAATTATTATTTATAGTTTAAATAATTATTTAATAATTAACTAAAGATAAATTATGGTTTAATTATTTATTTAAAGATAAAGTAGTATTTAATTATTTATAGAATGGATAATTATCATTTAATTAATTATTTAATAATTAATTACGGTTTAATTATTAATTAAAGGGTTTAATCATTTTTAAATAAAGAGTACGAATGTTATTTAAGTATTAAATAAATTTTTTAAAGTTTTAAACCACTTAATTTCTTAAGATCGGTTTCGTTTAAAAACAACTCTCTTTAAAAGGAATGTTTTAAATTCAAGGGATTTCTTTGTCAACTACTCTTAAGTAACCCTAATCGAATATGAAATCCAATGACACCTGTTTAGTAGGATAGAACACCGTTCTGCTAATTAAGTTATGTTGACATATGTTTGGTAGATTAGATCACAGTTCTATCATCATTCACCAAGTAGATTATTTTGACATTTATTACGTTGAATAGAACCCATTCTTCCATTATATTAACTTGGATACGTGTTCAGCAAAACAAATCCTAGCCTAATATTATGGTAACTTGGACATTTTCCTATATGCTGATTGGTTGTTATTGGTTGATCCCTTTTACATATCCACTTCTTATGTAAATACCCATGATGTAACTTGAATAAGTTAAACTCAATTGAATGAACCAGTATGGTCACTAAACTTCTTCCTGATTTGTGAAGTGATATATTTAAATTTTTTCCTTTTTGAAAATGATTTAAAGTTTATTATCATTTTAAATTCGATATTTGAAGGATAATTAAGCAATATTTTATTTGAAATATTTTAAGTTAATATAATACTTTTTAAGTGATTGTTTAAAATCATTATTTTATAATGTAGTTTAAAGATAAATTTAATAAAGAATGTTTTTGAATGATAACTTGTTTATTTAAAGGTGTTTTGAATAATTGACTTTATCAAAGGAAATTTATTATTTTAAAATTTGTTAAGAAATTTTGTTTAGTCGTATAGTAATAATCGCTATAAATGCAACTCGTGAAAACGAACTATTTTTGAATTTATAAGTGTTTCACTTAAGTATCTTTTGAAAAGTGTTTCAAACTTACTCTAAGTATTAAAAGTAATTATTTATTTCTTTGTTTATTTAATGATTAAACTAATTGAATAAAGTAATTTATACTTAATTTAATTATTAAATAAGGTGACTAAAAGTACTAATTATTAAGTTAATCATAATTATTTAAATAAGTAAAATGCTAATTATTTAATTTATTTTTAAAGATTAATTATTAATTACTTAATTATTTATTAAAAAAGGGGTTTAATTATTAATTACTAATTAAGTTAAGATTTAATTTGGACTTAATTATGATTTAATTATTTCAAAATAAAGGTAATTTATTATCTAAGTTTTAATTAAGGACTGTTTAATTAATTAATTGAGATTGATTAATATTTAATTATTAATTAAAGTAAATAAATAAATAATTAATTAATTAAAGATAAATTATGGTTTAATTATATATCTAAAGATTAATTATTTTTTAATTATTTATATAAAGGATAATTACATTTAATTAATTATTTAATAATTAATTATGTTTGATTATTAATTAAAGGGTTTAATCACTTTTAAATAAAAAGTATGAATGTTATTTAATTATTAAAAAGTTTTAAATTTTAAAACACTTTATTTCTTAAGGTCAATTTCGTTTAAAAACAACTCTCTTAGGGATTTCTTTGTCAACCACCCTTAGGTAACCCTAATCGAATATGAAACCTAATGATATCTATTTAGCAGGATAAAATACAGTTCTGCTAATTAAGTTATACTGACATATATATGGTAGATTAGATCAGAGTTCTATCATAGTTCACCAAGTAGATTATGCTGACATTTATTACGCAGAATAGAACCCATTATGCCATTATGTTAAATTGGACATGTGTTCAACAAAACAAATCCTTGCCTGCTATTATGGTAACTTGGACATTTGCCTACATGTTGATTGGTTGTTATTGGTTGATCCCTTTTACATATACACTTGTTATATAAATACCCATGTTATAACTTAAATAAGTTAAACTCAATTAAATGAACCATTGTGCTCATTAAACCTCTTTCTGATTTTATGAAGTCAAATATACAAATTTTGCCCTTTTTGAATGATTTAAAGTTTATTATCATTTTAAATATGATATTTGAAGGATGATTAAGCAATATTTTATTTAAATATTTTAAGTCAACATAATACTTTTTAAACGATTGTTTAAAATAGTTATTCTGCTAATGTGGTCTAAAAAGAAATTTAATAAAGAATGTTTTTGAATGATAACTTGTTTTTTAAAGGTGTTTTGAATAATTGACTTTAACAAGGAACTTTATTAATTTAAAATTTATTTAAGAAATTTTGTTTAGTCGTACAACGATAGTCGCTATAAATGCAACTTGTGAAAATAAACTCTTTTTGAATTTAGAAGTGTTTCACTTAAGTATCTTTTCAAAACTGTTTCAAACATACTCTAAGTATTAAAAGTAGTTATTGATTTGTTTGTTTATTTAATGATTAAATTAATTGAATAAAGGTGATTTGTACTTAATTTAATTGTTAAGTAAGGTAATTAAAAGTATTAATTAATTAAGTTAATCATAGTCATGTAAATAAATAAAAGGTTAATTATTTAATTAAATTTTAAAGATTAATTAATAATTAATTATTTATTTAAAAAAGGGTTTATTATTAATTACTAATTAAGTTAAGATTTAATTTGGACTTAATTAAGATTTAATTAGTTTAAAATAAAGGTTTAATTAATTATCTAAGTTTTAATTAAGGACTATTAAATTAATTAATTGAGGTTGATTAATATTTAATTATTATTTAAAGTTTAACTATTATTTAATTACTTATATAAAGGTTATTATCATTTAATTAATTATTTAATAATTAATTACGGTTTAATTATTAATGCAAGGGTTTAATCATTTTCAATAAAGAGTATGAATGTTATTTAATTAGTAAATAAAAGTTTTAAACCACTTTATTTCTTAAGATCGGTGTCGTCTAAAAACAACTCTCTTTAAAAAGGAATGTTTTAAATCCAAGGGATTTCTTTATCGACTACCCTTAAGTAAACATAATCGAATACGAAACTCAATGGCATCTGTTTAGCAGGATAAAACATTGTTATGCTACTTAAGGTATATTGACATATATTTGGTAGATTAGATCATCGTTCTATCATGGTTCACCAAGTACGTTATGTTGACATTTATTACGCGGAATAGAACCCATTCTGTCATTATGTTAACTTGGACATGCATTCAGCAAAACAAATCCTCGCCTGCTATTATGGTAACTTGGACATTTGCCTATATGTTGATTGGTTGTTATTGGTTGATTCGTTTTACATATCTGCTTGTTATGTAAATACCCATATTATAACTTGAACAAGTTAAACTTAATCAAATGAACCATTATGGTCACTAAATTTCTTTATGATTTTGTGAATTCAAATATTCAACTTATGTCCTTTTTGAAAATGATTTAAAGTTTATTATCATTTTAAAGATGATATTTGAAGGATGATTAAGCAATATTTTAAGTTAATATAATCCTTTTTAAATGATTGTTTAAATTATTATTTTGCTAATGTGGTTTAAAAATAAATTTAATAATGAATGTATTTAAATGATAACTTGTTTATTTAAAGATGTTTTGAAAAATTGAATTTATCAAAGGAACTTTATTGATTTAAAATTTATTTGAGAAATTTTATTTAAATAAGGAATGTTTATAAAAGAAGTTTATAAATTGAAAGAGATCTTGAAATTTGAGAAAAGGTTTTATAAATGATTTTGGATATTTATAAAAGTAGTTTTATAAATGATTTTGAAGATTTTTAAAGAGAAATATATATGATTTTGATATTTATAAAAGATTTTTGTAAATAAACTTAGAAATTTATAAAGGATCTATAAATGGATTTGGAAATTAAGTAAAGGAGATTTTATAAATGAAAGAGATTTATTAAAGAAAAATTATAAGGGAACTTAAGATTTGGATTTCCCTTAACTTATCTTCTTAATCAAGGAGTTATGGAACATCTATTCCACACTTAACACCGAAGGAATAGTAATTAGGGTTATTATTATCTCTAAATTAAACAACATTTGTTTAATCCTTTTGATATGATCTTTATATGAGAAATCTTTCATAAAGTTTTGTGAATATACTTATGCCAGTGAGATAAGTATATGAATATTTTGATAAATATTTTAGAAAGAGATAATGAAAGATTTATTTTGAGGCTTAGTGGTTGCCATGGTTAATAAAATCTCTGAATTGTTGCTTATTTATTTATTGAATAGTTAAAAACCGACTATCAAATCTAGACCAAACTATAACTCCGAAAATATCTAGGAGAAACACGTGAGTTATATGACGTCACTACTAGAACAAGTTAAAATGGGGACGGAGCCTGGAGTCAGCCGGAATCGGCTCCGTCTCCATCATGGAGTCGGCTGGGGACGACGAAAATTCTATTGAAGTTTTTGTCAGCTGGTGACGGCCTACAACGGCCTGAGTCGGCTAGCGTCGGCTATTTAATTATTTTCCCAATTGGTATTTTCGATGATATATGTTCGCGTAATTCGAAAAGTTGTCGTTGTTGAAAATCTAACTCGCATGACAATTCGATGCAACTTTTATTCGATCCGTTATACAAATTCGATAAGGGCTGTTATATGTAACATTTCAAAGAATTAAAATAATTTTTTAAACCGTCGGGTAATAAATTATGAATTTTTGAATGTATTTGGTATAATAAAATTATATAAAATAAAATATGCAGCGTAAATATAAAATCTTTGGATCTTTTGTCGATCTAAGGTAATTTTGGCATGTTTCTAGAATATGGTATAAAAATACACGAATCTGGGATGTCGATCTTGAATTTCAAATTCATCGCCGTTCGTGGACTTTCGGACAAAAAACCCTTCGTTCGAAGGCCGAACGACCTTTAAACGAGACCAAATTTGAATCAGTGATGATTTGTTGTGTTTTAATCGAATCCGTACGGTTGGATCGACAAAAAAACATCGTCTACAAAATTATCCAAGAAATATGTCATTTTCTAGGAGTTAGCTTTAACACTTATTATATAAGTGTTATATCTAACTCCTACAAAATGACATATTTCTTGGATAATTTTATTTTCGATGATTTTTTTGCGAATTCAACCGTACGCATTCGATTAAAACACTACAAATCATCATTGGTTCAAACTTGGTCTCGTTTGAAGGTCGTTCGGTCTTTGAACGAAGGGTTTTTTGTCCAAAAATCCAGGAACGGCCATAAATTTGAAATTCAAGATCGACACCACAGATTGGTTTATTTTTTAACCATATTCTGGAAACATGTCCAAAATACCTTAGATTGACATAAGTTTCAAAGAATTTATTTTTAAGCCACATATTTTATTTTATATAATTTTATTATACCAAATACATTTAAAAATTCATAATTGATTACCCAACGGTTTAAAAAATTATTTTAATTCTTGAAAATGTTACATATAACTACCTTTATCGAATTTGTATAACGGATCGACTAAAAGTTGCATCGATCGGTTGTGCGAGTTAGATTTTCAATGACGAAAATTTTCAAATTATATGAACATATATCATCCAAAATACCAATTGAACCTATCATGACCCGCCATTGGGTCAATAATAATAATAATAAATGTCAATTTTATTTTTTTCATATTATAGTAGTGTTTTTTATTTTTTTAAACGAAATAGGTGTAAAAAAGAATTTTAAAAAAATAATATATACGGGCCGACCCTAAACGACTCAAGCCGTCACTACTCAGGCCGATGCCAGCCGACGCCAGCCGACTCCATATTGAGTATACAGGTTTCAGCCAAGATCTTCTTCTTCACATTCTTTTCTTAATAAAAAAACGATTTGTTTTCTTCCCTATCACCGATTTCGGCCCTCTCCAACCTCACCCTCCGTCGTCGTCGCCGTAGAAGCCTAGAACTCGCTGGAACTCGCCGAAATCTCTCTTCTTCTTGAATTTGGTAATTTTATTAATCCTAATTCTGAATTAAATTATTTAATTAGGTTTAAACGTACATTATTATGATGATAATTGGGTGTAGGTATTGCTAATTTAGTGTATTGGGTTATTTTTAGTATGAAATCGTTAAATTTGAAAGTATGAATTGGGAATAACTGAGTGTAGGTATTTAGAATTTGAAAGTGTGAAAGTGTGAATTGACAATTGGAAATTTAAAAATAATTGAAAGTGTGAATTTGAATTTTATTCCCGATCGATCCCTTATATTTTATATTTGGATTGAGTGAGGACGACTTGGTCATCGAGTGTTGTTTGACTGGCCTGTGCGCCTTGAATTTGGATTGAACGAGGATGACTTGGTCATCGAGTGTTGTTTGACTGCCCTATGCACCATGTGTTTGGGTATTTATACTTGGAAATTCTTAGTAGCTGGTCCATTCGGGCTGTGTCGATATTATATGAAGGGTGTATCGCCTCGATACGCTACCGTTTATTCGGGCGCCTAGGTGAAGAAACTATTTGGATGTTCATTGCTTTATATGCAATAAACATCTTAATATAAATGATTTAGATGAAGTAATTTATAAATAAACCTTTTACTAATTTTAGTCTATCTCTAATTAATATAAACAATTTAAACGAAAATAAGACAGCAACAAAGCCTTTAGTCCCAAAAAGCTTTGGTAGATTAGAAAATACAATAACAATCACATAAAAATTCAAATGCAAAGTCTATATGCGTATAGGAATAGAAAAGAACTATCGAAATTTCTAATATATATATGTTTTTAAATTATAAAAAATGTTCAACTATCTCCTCGACCATACCTGGATGTATGAAAGTCGAACAGGAACGAAAGGTTCAACGAAAAAACACTTTAAGGATGGTGTACATGAATTTGTTAAATTCGCTAAAGCTAATAATGAAGAAGGCGGCACACAAATTTGTTGTCCGTGTCGTATTTGTCAACATTTTCATTATCGAAACCCGGATTTAGTTATTGTACATTATTGTAAATCCGGTTTTGTGCCAAACTATTATTTCTAGGATCGTCATGGAGAAAAAATCGGTGCATCTAATTCTATAGTGCCTGAGGCTGAGGATAATAACAATAATGTTACGACGAATCCAATAGTAGATATGGTGGAAGATGAGCATGGTCAATGTTCCCTACTGTTCAAGTTAATGATGTAAATGTCGAAAAAGAACCGACAGAGGGGGTGAAAAGAATATATGATTTAGTGGATTCTACAAAAAGACCGTTGTGGGAAGGTTGTAGTAGCGGAAAAGAATTGTCAGTTACCATCGAATACATTACTATGAAATCAAAATTCAATTTTACAGAAGCTGGATTTACAGCAATTGCACAAGCTGCAAAACGACATATGCCATCCAATAATCTGATGTGCGATAGTCATTATAAAGTGAAAAAACTAATGTCTGCTTTCGGTTTGCCCTACTAGAAGATAGATACATGTATAAAAGGTTGTATGTTGTATTGGAAAGATGACATTAATCTTAAGAAATGCAAAATATGTAATGAGGAAAGATATAAACTAAGAAAAAAAAGGAAAGGAAGTTCAATACAAGAGAATTCATTATTTACCCATCACTCCCAGACTTCAAAGGTTACATGCGTCGTCTGCGACAGCATCACATATGAGATGGCATAGTGTGAGAATGTAGGAAGAGGGAACTATGATACATCCATCGGGCGAAGAAGCATGAAAACATTTCGATAAGACTTATCCTGCATTTGCCGTAGAGAGTCATAATGTGAGACTTGGTTTATGTACAAATGGATTTTCACCATTCTCTCAATTTGATAGTAAATATTCGTCTTGGCCTATTATCATTACACCTTATAATTTACCTCTGTGGATGTGTATGAAAACTCCATATATGTTTCTTGCGATTTTCGTCCCTGGTCATGATGATCCGACACAAGGAATCGATGTTTATCTACATCCATTGATCGAAGAGTTGAAAACATTATGGTATGAAGGGGTGGATACATACGACGTGTCAAAAAAAGAATTTTCATATGTTTGAATCTTTGTTATGGACTATTGGTGATTTTTCGGCTTACGCACTGCTTTCAGGCTAGAGTACGGCTGGTCGTCTGGCTTGTCCTCACCGCATGGAAGATAAACGGGCATTTTCATTACCTCATGGAAGGAAAATTTCATGATTTGATTGTCATCGATGTTTTCTCCATATTAATCATACTTTTCGAAGAGATAAGAAAAATTTGTAGTAAATACAGCAGAGAACAGACAACGACCAATGACTTTATCAGCCGAAGAATTATATGAACTAGTTAAAGAATATCTGAAGATACATGAAACTGGAGTATAGACTGAAATTCCAGGTAAATCGAACTGACATAATTGGTGAAAACAAAGTATATTTTGAGAGTTACCTTATTGGAAGCATCTCTTACTATGACATAATATTAATGTGATGCATAACGAAAAAACATGTTTGATAATGTTTTTAATACAGTTTTGAATGTCAAGGGTAAAACTAAGGACGATCTCAATTCAAGACGTGATATAGAACAATATTCTGATCGTCTCGAATTTCATATAAACCCTAATGATAGTAAAAAACCCAAAGCATGCCATAAGCTAGAAGCAATCAAGTAAAACTTGCGTTGAAGTGGATTGAAGGGCTGAGATGTCCTGATGGGATTTCTTCAAATCTCCTTAGATGTATTGACTTAAAAAAACAATAAATTAAGTGGGGTGAAAAGTCACGATTGCCATGTCATGATGGAATATTTCTTACCCATCGTTTTCAAAGAACTATTGCCCGTAAAAGTATGGAGTGCTATAATAGAATTAAGTCTATTTTATAAAGAGTTTTGTTCGACCACGTTAAAAGTTAAGCGTAATCGTAAACTTGAAAATGACGTCCCTATACTGCTCTGCAAACTTGAGAAAATATTTCCTTCAGGATTATTTAATGTAATGGAGCATTTACCTGTTCATCTTCCATACGAAGCACTTCCTCAAGGTCCTATGCAATATAGATAGATGTATCCATTTGAGAGGTAATTTTAAATATTTGAAATAATAATTTAAATTTGAATTTGATGTAAGTAAATTTTAATCGAATAAATTTTGTAATGGGTACTTGAATCATCTCAAGAAAAAAGTTAGACAAAAAGCACGATTTGAAGGTTCGATTTGCAAATCATATATCGAAGAAGAAGCTTCATTCTTTTTCTCTCACTATTTCAGTGACCATGTGAACTTACCATTTGCAAGTGTTTTGCGTAATAATGAAGCCATTGAACAAGATTGTTCTGAACCAATGTTTTCTATTTTTAGACAGAATGGGCGAGCTGTTGAAAATGTGTGGAAATATGGTTAGACGATAGAGATTACCATATAGCACACACATACGTTCTTCTTAATTGTGATAAAGTTGCACCATTTATTAGGTAAATATTGAATGATAATTCTCGATAATATTACATATTTGCATTATTTACGAGTTACCCAATTTAAATTGATTTTGCACTTAATATACGTATACATATATTTGCAGTATTTATGAATCAGAACATCCACTTGGCGATCTCAGCAAAGAATTTGCTAGCTGGTTTAAAAAATACGTTTATAATCAAAGAAATTGTGTCGGTGATGAAGGATTGAAACTTCTTCCGATAGGACCAAAAAGAAATATCAACACTTATCCAATATTCTTCGTGAATGGATTTAAATTCAACGCCAAGGAATAGGGTGTTGAAAAAATGACTTACAACAGCGGTGCATTTTCAAAGGGACTGATGATCCAGATGAACATATAAAAGATTTTTACGGCGTCTTATCATAGGTTTTGGAATTGACATATTCTATCCAATCTTCAGAAAAAAGTATTTTTATTCGGATGTAGTTGGTTTGGCAATGTTCCGGGCTCTGGTATCAACATGCACAAAGACTATAAACTTATTGAAATAAAACATAACTCACGTTACTCAAAGTATGATCCTTTCGTGTTAGCCAAATAAGCATTACAGGTTTATTTTGCTCCGTATCTATCACTAAAACGAGATAAAGCAGACCGGTCGGCTGTTTTTAAAACAAAGGCAAGATTTACACTTGACGGAAATAATATTCCAAACGAAGCAGCTTATCAAGTAGATCTTGAGCCAAATAATGAATTAATATTAACTGATGATCATGCTGATATAGGGCCTTTGAACGATGAATAAAATATTCTAATAGAAGCATTTGAGGCTTTAGAGCGAAATGACGATATAGAGTGCGAGACCGAGTCAAAATCAGAAAACGACGAAGATTGATTACTAATTAGTGTTGATATAATGTATATAAGATGGAAATTTGAATCGTTTGTTGTATTATGTCAATTCTAAAACCTGTGTTAATGTAATGGAAATTTGTATCGTTTGTTGTATTATTCTTTTATTATTCTGATGTGAGCTATATGTATATGATTATTGATCAGGCATGTTTTCTAATTATGAAATGATATTTTTTTCATTATATGAAATGACACACACACACAAATATATATGTGTGTGTGTGTGTGTGCATATTTCTAGCAGATATTATGCCACACAGCAGGCGGTCCCAAGGTTCACGAGGCCCTTGGCGATGGTAGTAGTGGTACGGCCGATAATCCCCAGAGAGCATACTTAGTGCCGAAGGCCAATGAAGGGTAAGTATTTAATTTACTGCAACTTCATTATATTATTTAGTGCATGCTACTAGTATATTTATGATATATTAACCGACAATATCAAAATGTATTCAGGGTTTCGATTTACAGCTATCCTAGCCCATTCTTGTTGTGTCTCGCAACAGCTACCGTAGTAGGATGACGGACTTGTGTAAGCAGTGGGATGGAATCCCACTTTATATCAGAGATGCCATAAAGGCCGACGTCCAGGTAAATATAAAATTCTAATTAATTTGAGATTGTCATATTTGATCTTTGAAAATTAATATACAATTTATATAATTCATTTAAATTTCAACGTGCAGGCGTCCTTTATTGTGGATCCCGAAGATCTCGAGACGTTCAGGACGCACTGGGAGAGGAAGATGATAAAACACTATAGAGGTACACTCTCCAAGATGAAAGAGGCCGGTAAAAAGCCAAACTGGATGAGTGAAAATTTGTATGGACGGTTTGTGCAATATTGGGAAAGCAAAGACGTGAAGGTAAATTTTCTACTTTCATATATTTGTAATTATAATTAGTTTAAATATTTATATAATAGTTAAATTATACAGGCGGTAGCATCAAGGAACTCCGCAAACAGGCTTAACAATCCTGTAACACAACATGGTGGATCCAAGTCTTTTCAACAATATAAAGAAGAAATGGTAAGTATAAAAATTGTTATTTGTAATTTACTTATAAAATTGTTTAGATATTTATATGTATACATGTGTGTATATATACATTCTTTAATCCTATCTAATTTCAGATAAGGGAGAGAGGTGGTGTTGCACCGTCTCATTTGGACGCCTTCACCCGAACACACACTGTCGAACATGCAGATGAAGATGACGTGGTAACATATGAATGCTCAGTTGACGTCTTCTCATTTGGACACCAGCTGTCTCATTTGGATGTCTTCTCAAAATTATATTTCTAAACACAGGAGAGATGCGATCAGGAGATTGCTCTCATGCTTGTAGAGTCTGGCAGGGAGCAGTTGACCGTTGAGGAGACAGACATGATATTCACTCATATTACCGACCCACCAACCAAAAATAGATAGTATGGATATGGTAATCAAGCGGTAATATTTATTGAATTTAATTAATTCATCAACCAGTTTATAAATTTTATTGAATATTACGTATAAACTATAACTATGAATTTATCAATATACAGGCCGCGACGTAAGCCGCTTACAATAGACAACAGGCTGTAAAAACAATAGCGGCCCTGCAAGCACAAGTCGCAGAGTTGAATGATTAGAGGAAGACTGGATTGAAGCAGCAACTAGACGAGGCGATTGCTGCTTACGTGGTAGAGCACGGGACGAATATGCCGCCATCACAGGGATCTAGCGCTGCTGATGATTGGGGCGAGTGGTAGTATGTTTTTATATATGTTTTCTGATGAACTTTTAATGTCTTGTATA
This sequence comes from Allium cepa, assembly GCA_030765085.1. Lineage (NCBI taxonomy): Eukaryota > Viridiplantae > Streptophyta > Magnoliopsida > Asparagales > Amaryllidaceae > Allium > Allium cepa. The sequence continues at coordinate 504,808,603 of CM060941.1, read as the reverse complement.
TTTGATGAACTTTTGGTTGAATTTTGTAAATATTATGGATATTTGTGATGATGGACGTTTGGAGATGTATACTAATGTTTTGTGGTTCTTAGTTGGGCATATATGTGATGTATATTGTTATGTGGTGAAGTATATTTGAGGAATATGTATGATTGTGTGGATGGAAGGTAGAAATGGCTATTGGAAATGCAGAAAATTTTACCTAGATTGGTGTCGGCTGGAGTCGGCTCGGGTTGGCCTGTGGGTCATTTATTATTTTACACGTGGACTAAGTATAGCGTCGGCCGAAGTCGGCTAGCCGACTCTAGCTGATGCTAAATTAGGGGACGGATCCGTCCCCATTCATGTCACCATTTCACTTAGCGATGATCTATTTAGCATCGGCATATAGCGTCGGCTCGAATCGGCCGGAGTCGGCTCAAGTCGGCTATATGCCGACGCTATATAGCCTTCTCCTTGTAGTGCATAGCAATCTTCGATGATGTTGTACTATGCGTACAAATCTCATTTGTTCTCATAGGACAAATGATAGGAAGATCTGATCACTTAAACAGTTAGGGGGTGATTCTTGATCCTATGTATTGTCTGATTATTTCCAAAGGAACTGGGGTTGAGTTTACCGAAACTATTGAATGTTGTTTCGAAGAGACCATGATCGGATAAGCATTGATTATCCGAAAACCACTTTGATTCAACTCAAGCATTTTATACTGAAGAGATTTTGAAGATGATTGACGATAAAGCTTTTGAAGTGTAAGGGCTACTTGCTATTAATCATGAAGGTGATTTCTAGATGTGGTAGAGGTAGTGCCGTCGAATTCGCTTAGACTAGAATGCTTTTATGGATGAATACTGGCATTGTATTTCTGTCTAGAGGGCATTCTTAGCATTCCAAGATGGTTTGTTATGTAAAAGGTAATCGTAGTCTCAAGCCTCACAACCCAGGAATGGCTAAAATAGGGAATGCTTCAGGGTTATATGGGTCACACCCATTAGTGTATTGTCATAACCTTTTCTAGATATATACATTTATGAATTTGGTTGTGCATGAGATCTCGAGGAAAACGTTGCAAAAGCAACCGAGGTGAAGAAATATTCGAATTTATCGAGTATGGCCAGTCCTAATTCGTAGAGGGTCCATGTGAGACCCTCAGTATATTATCTAGAGATGTACTATACGAAAGGTAGTCCCTTACCTTGTCATTATATGATATCCATTTTGCAATAAGTGCCTTTCGGACTTAATTGTGTACCTATTATGCTAGAATTTAATTAATGTAACAATTCCAACTATGATTCAATATTTATTTTAAACCTAGATATTATTATAATATCAAAAAAATTCCTATGAAATGTTTTGGTTATCGTAAGATAAAAATCCTCCTCTGTGTGTGTGTGGTGTAACACCGCATCTCTACGCCCATACTATCTAAGAGTATTTCAGATTAATACTGTCAGATAACACGAAGAATGAGGCTATATGGGGTACACAAGTGAATATCTTCGAACTAACACTGATACGTACTAAAACATCAAATATAAAACTCATCAGTACATACACAGTGTCGGTACAAAACAATAAACACGTGTACCTTCAGGACAGAACAAAACATAATATATAGTACGACATAGAGAACACAAAGTCAGTCGCAACGATAACATATAATATAAACATATTAATGTCATACAATACAATTCATATGTCAATTATATATACACATATAATTAAACAATGTCAAACAAATATCATATAATAATCCCAATATAGAACTCCTTTAAGTCCAATGAAATACATGTTGGTCAAGTCGTCCTTATACCTGAAATGTCTCGGACTGAATAGAGTATTATTAATAACACATGGGTCAGACTATGTCCATTCAATGATATATAATAATAATGGAAGCACAATTTATAATCTCTGAATAATATATATATATATAACCATAAATAGTCATTAAGGTATCATACTACCTAAATAATTCAGATCCATATGAAATAGTCAATACCGATTTCAAAGATGTCATCACCCATAAAGAAATGTATCTTATTATACAATCATAGAATCAATACAAATTGGTGAATCATACATATATATCTAGAAATCATCATAAAATCCAAATTAATCAGTAATGAGACATCCTCAAGTGAAGTCGGACAGTAATAAAACAATGCCTACTATCTCTCTCAATCTCATATTATAAAATACCAAATCAAGAAAGATTTAAGCCAACTCATAACAATATCTAAATACAATCAATAATAAGTAGGCTGACTGTCTGTAAACATTAGGTCATCTACCTAAGAAAGATATATGGTTGATCATACTTTGAAAACAGTTTTAGGTATAATATCATCCATACATAATATAAGTCTATCTACTAACCACATACATACATATGCATCCACATATTCCGAAATTAAAGGAAGACTGACAGCATGTCTGCTTTCTCCAAGAGCCACACGTGGTCCGTATGACATGACTCTTGCAATCATCGGTTACCATTACATCTCCTCTCTCGGTATCTTGACATTGATCCATCATAGGCTTGTCAACGCTTAGCCTCTTCGGCCATATCTACCAACATGTGCCCCTATAGTAACTAACTGCCGGCCTATGCGACATAAGGGGCACCAAACTACCAATCTCATGATGCACATTGAATATAATATAATATAACAACGTTGACGCGGATCGAGGGCACGACTTCCTCGATCAGACCCTTAGGGTGGATACTGTCCAATCTGGTTCACTCCTGAAACATAAAGGGAATCAGACAAAGGTAGACAGACATATAATGTACACACGCTATGTGGCTAACAAGTAGGCTTCATACGTGGTCATCGCAGTGAATCACACATACCGCATATCCTCATATTGAGTGTCGTCCACGAGCAAAAGAATGACTAAATAAATAACACAACGGCACCCCATACCACCACGTGTTACTAGCCCATTTATTCAGAGCTCATACATCACACCCTTCCTTCTTTATTCTATATGATAAGTCTAAAGAATAACTGAAAAAGTGTTACCAAAAGTCTCATACCAAACGGTATCACTAAACCCGTCATTCAACTTTCTCATCACATAAAATAAAAATCAAATAAAAAGAATGACATCACTTACCATATTAGATCCATCAACCAAACCAATATCAACGGTGAATTTGTTCAACTTTTATTTATATTCTTGTTTGTATAATATCTAAAGATATACGGTTTAATTTGTTTAAAATGTAAGAACATATATCATTTAGGAATTTCAAAATCTTGAACGTGCATAAGATTATACATACTTTCACCTATAGGAAGTGACACCAAAAGAAATCACATTGAGATGCATTACAATCACAATTAAACAAATAGGATCGAAATCCAGCAATATAGAATCAAATTATATAGTAGCATAGGCATGAAAACAGAGATAGGCAAATACTCAACAACAATAAAGATCCCATGAAATACACGCATGCATGATTCACTCATATACACACTATTACACAATTGTATATACATGTTGGAATGTACGCACTCTTTCCAGAAGTGAAAACATATTAAATAAATCTCCATCACCTTTTAATTCCATATAATTAATAAGGTAATATAATAATAGTTGAAATAGCTAATAAGTTATTATAACAAGGCAAAAGGAAAAATGAATACAAGTATAATAAAAAGAAAGCATTTCATAGGATCAATTACATAATCATGTGTAAGAGATGGAATCAAGTTAAGCAAGCAGAAGGAATACAAGGAAATGATGCAACTGGTATGCCCATAAGTTTAGTCATGTAATTGAGTGATGCTAGCAAAGATATTACTCAAAGAATTCTACCTAAATCATATCAGTAATACCATGAATAAAAAGGCAAAGCAACAGATATTCATGCACAGTAATCTCTGGCTGACACCTACGCATGCAAAAGTAAACACATATACACATCATATATATGTATATATATTAATAAGCACGGAGACCCAAAACACTAAAATATACCCAGTTAAGAAACGCACTAAGTAAAAGTATCAATATTTGTTTATTTTAATCTATATAATAAAAAGATGAATATACATCTTAACTAAATTATGAGAATAATATAAAGACTTGTATTGGCTACATACCCGTAACACTGACACATACTTGTATAAAGGAATTAACTATAAAATCAAAGGGTAGGAAGAGCAGTAAACCAAAGAAATAAACATGGAGGAGGATAGCAATAAAAATATAGTTCAACATGAATGAACAAAACAAAGATGTGGGGGATGATGACACCCAAAATACTAAATATATATTGTACTTCTTTATAATTATGTGGTGTAAGCTGGGTACCTGAAGACACGTTATCACTCGCACAGATAACTCTATCCTACACAACGCACACAAAAGCTCATGAATACACACATAACAAACTTATATTATCACAACACACGCACGCATACTCGGAAACACTAAATATGCACAACCCAAAAACTCACACAGGGAAGAGTCTCATGCAGGGAAGAGAAATAAAGGCTAAAAATAAAAAAAATGAACGCGGGAAAATACACTGTGGTATAAATAACTCAAGCACTCAAAATATGTTTTCGAATGGTTTTGATTAGCATAGGTATTGTGAGAGAGTTCTCGCCTGCAACTTGCTCTCCTCTTCTATCAACCTTTAGCTACCCATACGCACACCACACAATAGTGCAGCGATAAACACCAATGCTCACAGATATTTATAAATGTACGTATTTTAATTTGATATATTTAGATAATTTATTCTATTTGATTATATTTTTATTTGCAAGCAGATGGAAATGGAAATTGGTTGCTTCCAGTCGAAGAAGTTAGGGCCCGTTTGTTTTCATTTTGTATTTTGAGTTTTGTGTTTTCATCTTGCATTGAGAAACATGAAGAAATAAGAGAAGAATATGTATAATTCTTAGCCGTTGCAACGACCAACGGACGACAAAGAAGTTGGATTGTTGCCCATTCTTTTCTTATCTCTCGAAACACGAAAAACAAAATAAACTTGTTTTTTGTTTTACATGTTAATTTCATTTTTCAAAATTGTTTGTTTTCCGACAATTCATACAACTGACGCGCTATTGTATAGACGAAAATACAAAACTAAAAACTATAAGCCAAACGGGGCCTTAGATTCTGAGATGAGGTAAGGATGCGTAAAAAATATCCTACTGATAAGAGAATTCTAGAAATAAAATTGAGTTTGGGTTATCTTGGGCTTTGGGCTTAAAACCTTGCTTATAAGGATATGTGTGTGTATATGGTTTCATGCTTAACCCAAATTCAGTTTACTCAATATGGATACAAGTTCATAAAATCATCCCAGTTATTATTTTATTTCGGTTTTATCAGTTTTATAAAATATTATTGTCCACGTTTTCATCTTATTTCAATTTACTCATTTTATTCTCCCAACCAGAATTCTTTTATTAGACAGTTACAAAACCGATATCAAACAAACCATCAAGTTACAATTTAATTAAATAGATTTATATTATTAACGTTACTTAATTATTACTTAATAACCGGGTTGTTACATGCGGCGTGGTCTTACGAGATACCTTTATTTGAAAGGGTTTTTATAACATTGAAATTCAACTGAGGTGTGTTTCTCACGCTTGTTTACCAGATTGATCCGACCGTTATTTTGCTTATTATGCTCGGGTCAGGCCGAGTATATTTTTCAAATTTAGCTGGATATATTGAAGCTTTCAGGAGACAAGCTGGATTCTCCAAGACAAATTTATGTATCTTATATTCTTTCGCTATTTAATGTTTCTTGACGTCTGTTTGTTCTATTTATCAAATTATAAAGACAGACTGTAATAATTGTCCAGCTAATAATATGTTAATGTACTCTGATGTTGTGTATAATAAAGATGATTTGTTTTTGTAAAGACTTGTTCATATTATATATTACTCATCACGTTTTGGGAGATTTTGTTCCGCCTTTTCTTTCTTTCATCTCAAACGACCTGTCTTTCGAACACTTAAATGATGGGCACATGGATATCGAGGATGTATTAAGTGTCGCCTTTTAAGTCTAAGAAAGAGAGATCCACGTTGGACCCACCAGTTTGCAGCTCAACCCACTCTCGACGATCGCCACCCGAGAACCCGCCCTTGCACGAAGCGATGTTGTGATTCCCAATTTAGATACATAACCCACCAAATTACTCATCCAGGCGCATCTCTCCCTGACAAACCCCCTGCACTCGACGCCTCTGCCTCATCCGGAACTCCTGAAATCCTCAACCCTAATTCGGCCATGAATACTCGACCTCCTCCGAAGACTAGTGCACACCCCAAAATGAATACCAAAATGAAGATCCAGGCTAGATGAATCCAAAGCTATAAATTTTAGATGAATATCTCTTAGATTTTGATATATAAAATTATCGACCATTGTACCTTTAGATTTACTGCTTTTGAATGTTAGAGGAAAGAGGAACAGTAAAACTTGTTGAAAATAAAATGAAGTGAGAATTTTAATTTAATTTTTATGAACAAAAAAATACACCACTTTTCACACTAGATAAACAAGGCTTCTCAAGTTAAAATATATCTACAGGTCAGCCAATATTCTTAATCCAACATCCCATCTCAATATTTGACCAAACACTTTTGAATTATTTTGGTTTTCAATTTAAATTGGTTTTGAAAAGAAATATTTGCGGTATCCCACTGCATAGTATTTCGTTTGCATACGGACCGCAAATAACCGAAATAAAAATACGATCGCACACAAATATGCGAAACGATCACCAAATAAAAGTAAAATACACCGGTTAGTGAATTCTGAAAAGTTTCGAAAATAACAACGCTTTCATAAAATGCATCAAACGAAAATTTAAATATTTTCCAAATTAAATATTATGAAAAAAATCATATAAATTAAATTAAAGTTACATCACCAAAAATCGGGTAATTTTTTTGAAACATGGATTTTATTATAATTATGTTATTCCGCTTTTTGGCAAAGCCGCGATACCAAAAGATCGATCGAAAACGGAGAACAGTTCGTCTCAGAGATTGGTCATACTTCATTTCGCTATGGATATCACTGAATTTTGTCCGAGTCCATATTGAACTACAATTGATAGGACATGACAAGGAAGAACGTAGAAGTCCGCATCTCAAATTTCATGTCAATCCGAGTTCATACGCTCAAGTTATGATCGATTCAATTTGAAGGGAGAAACTTAGATTTCGAACCCATCACCAAACACTGTTTCGAACCCATCAACTTCGTATCGATCACCCTCGAATCCATTGAAGTACCTCGGGTTCGACTCCATCAACTTCGAATCCATCGAAGGGTTCAAGTTCGTATCAATTGACTTCGCATCCATACAGAAGTTACAAAGCTCGTATCCATCAAAGAAACGCAAGTTCGTATCCAGCAAGCATCGGTCGTTCGAACCCATCAATGAAGCCTCGTTCGAACCCATCGATGAAGCCTTGTTCGAACCCATCTGTGAAGCCCTATTCGAATCCATCAATGAAGCTTCGTTCGAATCCACTGGGTCAACTGGCCATGGTGACGTGTCTTTCATCGGTTCGAATGCGCCGAGATATATGGAGTCGAAGTGGTCAACTCGGAGCAATACCCGGATCGAGGCGAAGTGTGCGCTCCACGTCAACACGAAGACACGTGCCACCATCGATTCGAAATCATCGATTCGACGGGATAGTTTCGAACCAAACAGCCACGCAATGAACCCCATCTCGAATCCATCATATCTCTCAATCTACTGATCCAAATGCCACGAAATTTTCACAGAAACTTGCATACATGTTGAAGAATGTCCACACCAAATTTCACCTCGATTGGATGAATTTCTGATCGATTCGAATGGAGTTCGAATCGATGCCAAAGTGGACCCAAACTTCCTGAGGCCGGGCGCGTGGGTCCCCTCACGTGCCAGAAGTGGTCTTCCGAGTTTTCAGCGAAATATCAGCATCCTACGACTATAAATAGATCCCCAGAGCCAACAGAAAAGGGATCTTTCGACTCTCAAGCACCCAGACCCTACCGGATCGAGATCTCCATCATCCTACATCATAATTTTGCTGTTGATTTCGAATTCCCAGTTGTAACTTGCTGTTGATCGCTGTAACAACTTGTAATAATTGAAAGAGAATCAATAAAACATCAAAAAACTTCACAGCGGACGTAGGCAACACGCCGAACCACTTTAAATCGCTTGTCTACGCATTTACTTTACTGCTGATTGGAGTTTTTGTTAGATAATATCTGTTTTGGATTTACATTCTTCATTGTTATCTCTTCAACGACTCCCGAAGAGTGTTGTGACTAATTTTGGTGAAAGCACTATGGTGCTTTCACTGAGAAATGAACTCAGGTTTTCTCCTGCTCTTTGGATCTGTCATCGATACCGGATTGAATAAATCTAAGAGAAGGATCCAGATCATCAAATCCAAGTTCCTTCCCTTCTATTCAGATTTGCATAAAGTCTAGGAAAGGAATTCAACTTTCAAGATGGTTAGTACAAGAACCACCTCTAACGCTATCAATCAAGAAGAACAGGATAAACAGAATCCTTCTCCACTACCTCCATCTAATCAAGATGCTACTGGACACTCGGAACCATCGGGTCCAATTACCCGACAGGAGTTGCAGTTACTACTCCAAGAGCTGACTCAGAGTCGGCAACAATTAACAGAACAGCTACGTGCCAACGCCGAGCTGATCAACAAGCTGGATCGCCAGAAGCGAAAGAGATCCAAGAGAGACCACGCGTCTCGCTATTCCGGCGAGAGTTCTTCATCATCTGATTATCACAATCGATCCCCACGACCCTGACTAGATGGGAGTCGCATGCCAGCTGCTGGAGATCAACCAACACTGACCGTTGGACAACTGAGAGTTGGTCCATCGTCCAGTTTCCAAATCGGACCCTCCTCCCGAGGAGGTGTCATCCCTCACCACACTACAAAATACCGCACTACTAATGTTGCGGCTGAACCAGGGGTCGACGTCCAAGATCAGTCGGACCTGGACCGTCGTCATAGCAGACGTACTCCTGAAGCACACGTCCCAGAGGACTATGAGCCAAGAAGGCAAGACTTGGACCGTCGACGACTTCCGGTTCAAAACCAAAGTATGGAACGTAATCATACTCCGACGCAAATGCCGGATCTTTCAACTATGATACGTCAGATGTGAGAGCCAGGGATTCACAAATGACGACTGGGGAGTTTCCCGAAGTCACACTCCTTTTACGGACGATATCCTTACTGCTGAATCTCCACGGCTATTCAGAATGCCAACTCTACCCATGTGCGAAGGAAACTCCGACCCCAACCAACATATTCTGAAATATGAGTGGTCAATGACCGCTGCCAGAGCTGACGATGCAGTGAAATGTCGTAGTTTCCCCATATCCATGGGGGGCATCGCTACCATGTGGTTCACTCGACTTCCACCTCGATCCAACTCTTCATTCGATCAGTTGGCCACAAAATTCGTTGAACAATTCCGCATGCACGTCGCAAGGACCAAAGATGTCAACACTCTTTCTAGCATCACTCAAGCTCCTGGGGAAACGCTCATACACTACTTAGAGAGATTCCATACTGCATGCGCGGAGATCAGCAATCCGAACGATAACTCCATCCTTATGGCGTTGACTAAGGGGATCGACCCCGACTCTGAGTTTGGCAACTGGTTAGCTGGAAAACCACCTGCATCGTTGGACCGTTTCCATGCCAAAGCGGCTCAATTCCTGAGATGGGAAGACTCGAAACAGTCTAGGAAGCAAACTAATGCAGGACCAAGCACGGAAGGGATCCAAAGCAATGTTGCAATCAAACAGTCCGGCGAGAGCTCCGGAAAAGTTCAGTTGAACGTTAAAAACAAACAAGCTCGACGAAGAGAGAGCGTGAATCAAACTAGGAAACGAGATCAAAATCATGGCCCGCAGCGCAAGAACCCAATGTTTGACAGTTACACTCCTCTGAATACATCACTGTAGGACTTGTACTTACAAACCTGTGATACAATTCAATATCAAAAACCTGCACCAAGACCGTCGTCAGAGAGACAAATCCAGACGGGAAAGTTTTGCAGGTTCCATGAAAGCCACGGGCACAATACGAACGAGTGTCGTCACTTACAGGATCTCGTTGAAAAACTGATCAGAGAAAGGAAGCTGGAACAGTTTGTGCGGACACCGCATCCCAGAGAAGCGGGCCCATCAAATCAGAACAGTTAACCCAATCGACCGAGACAGGAGGACTCGACTTGACCCCGCGGAAGATTGGTGATAAACGCCATCAGTGGCGGACCAACTTTCTCGGGAGCCTGGAACGACGAAGATCTTCGTCATTGTCACACATGACAGGCTCACTCAATCTATGAATACTTTGCAGTTTCTTTTACATTTTGAAATGTGAATTTGTAATAAGGCACTGACTTTGCCATATTTTCTTATTTCAGCAATAAAGTACTATCTCTTCAAGCTAAAGCTGTGATTCACCGAATGCAACGTTCAACAATCACGACACACGAAGAGCTAAATTCCATCAAACAATGGAATTTATTCAAATAGCGAGTGACTGTGATACGACCGACCACTCACTAAGTGAAACCCCAACTCGGGGGCAAGCCAACACATCAAAGGCTGAACTGGACCATCACACGATAGTCCTACCAATAACTCGTTCCCAGAGCGTGAACGGACTCCAACTTCCCAGAGCATGAATTGGAGTATAAACATTCAATAACTCGTTCCCAGAGCGTGAGCGGACTCCAACTTCCCAGAGCGTGAATTGGAGTATAAAAATTCAATAACTCGTTCCTAGAGCGTGAATGGACTCCAACTTCATAGAGCGTGAATTGGAGTATAAACATTCAATAACTCGTTCTCAGGGCGTGAACGGACTCCAACTTCCCAGAGCGTGAATTGAAGTATAAACATTTAATAACTCGTTCCCAGAGCGTGAACGGACTACAACTTCCCAGAGCGTGAATTGGAGTATAAACATTCAATAACTCGTTCCCAGAGCGTGAACGGACTCCAGCTTCCCAGAGCGTGAATTGGAGTATAAACATTCAATAACTCGTTCCCAGAGCGTGAACGGACTCCACCTTCCCAGAGCATGAATTGGAGTATAAACAATCAATAACTCGTTCCCGGAGCGTGAACGGACTCCAACTTCCCAAAGCGTGAATTGGAGTATAAACATTCAATAACTCGTTCCCAGAGCGTGAACGGACTCCAACTTCCCAAAGCGTGAATTGGAGTATAAACATTCAATAACTCGTTCCCAGAGCGTGAACGGACTCCAACTTCCCAGAGCGTGAATTGGAGTATAAACATTCAATAACTCATTCCCAAAGCGTGAACGGACTCCAACTTCCCAGAGCGTGAATTGGAGTATAAACATTCAATAACTCGTTCCCAGAGCGTGAACGGACTCTAGCTTCCCAGAGCGTGAATTGGAGTATAAACATTCAATAACTCGTTCCCAGAGCGTGAGCGGACTCCAACTTCCCAGAGCGTGAATTGAAGTAGAAACATTCAATAACTCGTTCCAGAGCGGGAACGGACTCTAACTTCCCAGAGCGTGAATTGGAGTACAAACATTCAACAACTCGTTCCCAGAGCGGGAACGGACTCCAACTTCCCAAAGCGTGAATTGGAGTACAAACATTCAACAACTCGTTCCCAGAGTGCGAACCGACTACAACTTCTCAGAGTGTGAATTGGAGTATAAACATCCAACAGCTCGTTCCCAGAGCACGAACGACCTCCAAATTCTCAGAGCATGAATTGGAATATAAATATGGATTACAGGTTCCCGGAGCACGAACCGAAGCATCCGTGCCAACTCCAACTTCTCAGAACGTGAATGGAGCATAAACATAGATTACGTGTTCCCGGAGTGCGAACCAAAGCACACATGCTACCTCCGAATTCCCAGAGTGCGAATTGAAGCACAAATACTACGTCAAAGTTCCTGGAGTGCGAACCGATATATCAATACTAACTCCGAGTTCCCGGAGCGTGAAACGGAGTATAAACATCAATTCCAGGTTCCTGTAATGCGAACCCTGTTACAGATATCGATAACTCTCAAATTCCCGGAGTGCGAACCGGATTATCGATCTCAAATTATCCTAAGTCCCCAGAACGTGGACATGTGCTAAAGATTTGCAATAAAATGCGATCAACCACCAAAATACAAATGTTGTTCCCCGAGACTGGGGGGAAAAAAAGCTAACTGTTAGTCACTAGCCAAAGTGATACAATGTACGGAGTTCAACTTATTCATCGATAACAGCATATGACCAAGATTTTCAGACTTAGCAAATAAAACGAACTCTACTTGACGGTAAAAGCGTCACAAGTACACCAGACTAATAGCTAAACACTGCAAGTACTTAAGCACAAATGAAATGAGAATTGAAACAAAGAAATTGAATTTTATTTCAACTAAATAGAGACAAGGACTTACATGCAAATAAGTTCTTCCAAAAAAGAATTCCTACTAGCAGGGGCCAAACCTGCGTCTATACACGACCTATTAACAAAAAAAACAAACACCAGTTCCTATCTACCAAAAAATCCGCTTAAACGGCCTATCTACTTCTTCCTTTTGAATCTCCTTATCAGCGGTTCGTCATCGAACTCGCTAGAAACAAAGATTCTTCGTTTGGAGTGCTTCCTCTCCGACGGCTGCTCTTCAGTTGGGGGCATAATGTCAATGTCCTCCTCAGAGCTCGAATCTACGTGAAGGCTTTCCACCGGAGGAGTAGGAGGAACTGGGTCTGCAACAGAAGACGGGGCGGACACCCGAGTACCGGCCACAGAGCCACTTGGCAATATCACATTTAGAGGTGCTAGACTATGCATTGTAGTCCTAACTCCAACACTGCCCTCACGCCCCGTAGCCTCTATTTCGGCGTTGATCTCAGCCAAGATTTCCTAGTCTCGAGCTGATTGGGCCTGGCTAGGGGCTGCTGTGGTCTGCGTTACAAAACTAGAGGCCGGCGGAAGATCACTGATGATAAATGGCAAGTCTGTAAAAGGGTCACCCTGTTGGCCAAGAAGCTCACTCACCATTTGTTCGTCGAGAGATAAGGACCTCCCCTGCGCCATCTCAGTAGACACTTCCGTCGTCACAACAGTCGTTTCGGTGGTGATGGCCTTTTGCCCTTGAATATACTCTTGAGCCGAAGATGCCGGAGTAGTTTCGGTTACTGAGCAAAGAAGAGGAGTTATAAGCAATCACTTCAAAACAAACGCTCTAATAGAAACACACTTGAGATATGTTCGAAGTACTTTACTCAGTTTGACTCGTTGACGGTTGGACGGCCTCAGAGACGTGCTCCCGAATAGGGGATAACCGCGGCTGTTCTGGGTCATAAGCAGGAACAGATTGCGAACCAACCACAGATACATGCTCTAACGAAGGTGGAGCAGTGATTTCAATAACAGTAGCGTGATGCTCAACACCTGATCCCTCTCTAACCTCCAGAGATCGGCCACTAATCATCTCCTTCTCATGAGCAATAATAGCGTCATGGAGGATCTTTTTCTCATCCTCTGTCAGCAACCATTTTTCGAGTTCAAATCGGTCGACCGATTCATCCGGATGCGCTTCCTCTTCCTCCTCAACCAATCGACCCCAAGCGCTATGGAGGTGTACCGGGTAATCCTGAAGCCAGGCCAAATTTCTGTGTCTCAACACATTCACATTGTAAGTGATGAGCATATCTTCAATATCTGCCTCCAGCCTGGCCTCCGCTTGTTGAACTTTCCCCTCAACCTCCATCTCGACCGCCTGGACCTTGGCTACTGCTGCATCCCGTTCAGTCCGAAGCATCACGGCTTGTTCGCACGCCTCCTGGGCTGCGTTGTTCGCATCATCCCTATCCTTGGCGATTTCGGCAAATTTGGACTTAAGCTCGTTTAGCTCCTTCAGGGCTACATCCTTCTCAGCAATGGCCAGGGTGTTTCGATGGCCCATATCCTCTACCATGGCATAATGATCACGTTTCATCCTATCCATCGTTGCCTGAGCTTCGTCGGCTTTTTTGATAGCCTCCATCTCATATTTTCGAGAAGATTCAGCTTCAGTGTTTAGCACCTCAATAATACGGCTCTTTTGAGCTAACTCAGCCTGCAACCTCTCGATGGTGGTCCCACGCTCAAAGGCCAATGCCGATGCTTTGTCAGCCGCTTTCGACCATGCTTTGTACTGGGCGTAAAAATCGTGCACGTAGCCATGTACCAACTGCTCAGCTTCCCTCGGGATCTTCTTTAAATGTGGAGGAAAGATATAGTTGTCGAAGCAGATGTTTGGAAAAAATTTCTTCAGCTGAGCAAGCTTGATTGCTCCTTCCCCTGAAATTTCCACGGGGGGCTGTTCTGTAACGGCGGCATTTATTGTTTCGCTCCTAGAATGGCGGGATTCATGCCTAGAAGATTGAAAAGCCGACATGTAGTGTGAAGATTCAGAGGGACGAGAGACATAAGCAGGAGGTTGTATGGGATCTTTGGGAGGAGGAGGAGTATGCGATCGAGATCGACGCTTATAGCCTCTATCTGTATCATATCTCTCTTGACCAGAATACCCAAAGCGTCCCTGGTCGTAATCTCTGTCCCCTTCTCATCTGCGTGAATCATGATATGAAGACTTGCGGGCATGTCGGAGACTCCCTAACATTGAACCTCGCCTAGACATAGTATCTGCAAAGCAGAATAAAGTAGAATTAATCACCTTTCAAAACAGGTAGTTTACAGTCAAAGGTTATGCGGTGTTGTGAAATATGTATGAATGTGCAACCCCCCGACCAACCAGATGTGTCTGCCACACCAGTGGGAAAAGACTCACTCAAAACTAAAGTTTCTGAAAGTTCTTCCAATCCGGCATCATGCTGCAGGGACGCATCGTCCGGAATTGGAATATCGGCGAGCCCTTCATAAAGATTTTCAGTTCTCGGAGGAGACATCTCCGAAATTCTAACTCCGGGAGCGGATCGGGCCTCCCCTTCCTAGTTGGCTTGACAATGGCGGCCTTGCCTTTTCTCTGCTCTGCGACATCCTAAACTACATCCGTAGGCTCGGTCAACGGCTCATCATCGGTATGGGTTCTTTCAGAATCGGCTTCCCCAGCTATAGTAACTTTAGGCTCCTTGTGTCTGACTCGTTTTTTCGAGACGGTCCTTAGTGCCCCGTCAAACTTTATGCTCTGCCCTCGTTCGATCAACCCGTAAGTCCGAAGATTCCTATCCGTCAGAAGCAACTCGATATCCCTATCTTCGCTCGGGACTCCCCGGAGTACTCGTACTATCTCCTTAAATTGTTCACCTTCAGGTCGCTGAATCGTCGCTGTAAAAAAAGAAAAAAAAACATAATTTTCACTTTGACTGCAATTGCCTTAGTAATTATTTGAGAACTCCGCTACACTCACGTCTGAATAACCATCGCCGAGCAAACCCCGGAGGACATCTGACATAAAACCATTCCGTCCTGTAATAACTCAACCTGGTCCAGGACCCAGTGACCACTTGGCAATTCCTCACTGCTTCCAGAAATTTGAAGGAAGGGTAATCACCTCGGGTTTTGAAATTGAATAGATATCTGATCTCGGTCGGGATCAGTGGTCTATGAAGTTACTCCATGAAGACGATGAATAAACTGTTCGTGGAAGCATATCCATTCGGGTGTAGTTGAGATGGAGCGATCCTCAAAAAAGAAGATACTTCCCTAATATACTCGTTGAATGAAGGAAGCGTCCCAGCCGCGCATGCGTGGCGATTAACTGCTGTATATCCCTCCGGCGGATTGTGTGGTCTATCATTCGGCCCCGGCAGTAACACATCATCCAGTGACAGGCCGTGCCTCAAGCATATTCTCCCCAACATATCTTCAAAAATATTGGATTGAACGAAATCCGATAGATTGGCAATAAAAGACGCATTGCGGAATTCGTCCGGGGCTTGACCGATGATCTCAGGTTCAATATCCGGAACCTCTAGTCTCGAAGTGACTGTACTTTGAATCTCCTGCTGCTGCGAACTTGAAGGTTCCATGACTAGCTAACTCATGAGAAACCATCGTTAGACGACAAAGAACCCGTGCGTTCCCCAGTGTAAAGTGTATGAATGAATGTTGTACAGTGCCATGCATTACTTGAATAAATGTCGCGGAGTTAAAGGAAATATGAAAACGACAATGCTACGGGGTCCAGTTATAATGACCGTCATCGCTGACCGTCATCACTAAACCATTTATATGATGGAAGTTGATTCGGAGAGAAGTTGTTATGGTTCCATCAACGAGCTTCAAAAGGTGGTCAAGTATGCAGTTTAATTATCAAGAACAAATATGCAAGAATGAAGCTCGTCGGAATTATGCATAGAAAATGTCAAACTTTGGTATCCATCATAGAGGCTTCGAACCGATCACAGGGAGCTCATTCGAACCCATCCTAACATCACTTCGAATCAATGCAGAAAGGCGCACTTCGAATCGATGCAGAAAGGCGCGCTTCGGATCGATGATCAGGTGTCGAGTTCGAATCGATCAATGAAGAATGACTTCGAATCGATCCTTGGTTGACTAGTTCGTACCGATCAGGAAACCCTCAACTTAACATCGATCACGTTCGAATCGATACCCTTCGCATCGATATAAAGTTGAGAATTTCGAACCGATAACCGATGGATTCGAATCCATCGATTCGAATGGACCCATCAAGATAGTCAATCGGTGCGAACTGCGTCACCCCCATAAGGTCATCCCAGGGATCGATACGAAATCCAAAAAAAAAAATGACGCCTCCATCACCGATTCGAACATGAGTCCCCAGATGGTTTCGAAGCTTCTCCAAATCAGATCTGGTTTTACCAATCACCAGAGTGGCCAATCGATGAAGAAAAGATAGGTCTGAAATAACTTTGTCGTTTGGATTCGAGGCTAATTACCTAATTTTTGTGATGGATTCGAGGAATTAAAGACTTGGATCTTGATTGATTCGGTGACGTGACACAGTGTTTTCTCTCTTAAGCTTCGAAACGATGCAGAATACAATAAACACAAGGCAAAAGTAAAAAGTAAAAAGTGAAAAATGGCAAACCCCCTGCTATTTATATGGAGCCTCGAAAGCAACCGAGACGTTTCGCATCCCAGTTAACCCAACCGGTCACAACCGGTCAATTATCAGATCGATTCGAAATCAGCTTTCGAATCCATGCACTTAAGGCTCATCGATGCGAAACACACAGCAGGGCATCGAGTTGCATCGATGCGAAACAAACAGTGGGCACATCGATTCGAAGCCCCTGTTCACATCATTAGATTCACAACTCCATCCACAACCTATCGATACAAACGACTATTTCGTATCCATCATCTCCTATCGATACGAACGACGATTTTGTATCCATCATTTCCTATCGATACGAACGACGATTTCGTATCCATCATTTCGTATCGATGCGAACTACTATTTCGTTTCCATCCTTTCTCATCGGTACGAATGAACGTTTCGTACTCGTCCAAGCCATCGGTTCGAATGTCGGTTTCGTACCCATCATAGCATAAGCGTACTCCATCCCTACGAATGTTGATCTCGAACCCATCGATGCTCATACCCATCGGTTCGAAATATTACATTCGCGCAACACAAATTCGATTCCTTTAACCTTCTATATCGGTTCAGGAAAGGATCGATACGAAGGGACTTTTAAAAACGACCATCAAGCGTTGTCTCAACTCAGACTTCCAAATCGGTTCAGGAGAGAATCAATACGAAATTCAATGGCAAGCAAAACTGACAACGACTCATGGACGCACGACGTTAACAAGGGTCAAACTGACATATGTGCATATATGTCGGGCTAACATTTGATTTTAAACATTTACAGGGATCGAATACTCACCTTGTTACGAATACAACAGCCAACGTCTAAGCGCTATTTAACAGCAATCAATCATATCAACACAAGGTTACAGCAATACAGAATACGAGTCTCAACAAAAAAGAGAGCAGTAATCGTTCAGAGAGAAATTGCAGCTATTCAAAGCACGTCATGTTCCCACAAGACGTACTTTGGGGGGCAAAATGTTATCCCGCTTTTTGGCAAAGCCGCGATACCAAAAGATCGATCGAAAATGGAGAACAGTTCGTCTCAGAGATTGGTCATACTTCGTTTCGCTATGGATGTCACTGAATTTTGTCCGAGTATAGATTGAGCTACAATTGATAGAACATGACAAGGAAGATCGTAGAAGTCCGCATTTCAAATTTCACGTCAATCCGAGTTCATACGCTCAAGTTATTATCGATTCAATTTGAAGGGAGAAACTTAGATTTCGAACCCATCACCAAACACTGTTTCGAACCGATCAACTTCGTATCGATCACCCTCGAATCCATTGAAGTACCTCGGGTTCGAATCCATCAACTTCGAATCAATCGAAGGGTTCAAGTTCGTATCAATTGACTTCGCATCCATACAGAAGTTACAAAGCTCGTATCCATTAGAGAAACGCAAGTTCGTATCCAGCAAGCATCGGTCGTTCGAACCCATCGATGAAGCCTCGTTCGAACCCATCGATGAAGCCTTGTTCGAACCCATCTGTGAAGCCCTATTCGAATCCATCAATGAAGCTTCGTTCGAATCCACTGGGTCAACTGGCCATGGTGACGTGTCATTCATCGGTTCGAATGCGCCGAGATATATGGAGCCGAAGTGGTCAACTCGGAGCAATACCCGGATCGAGGCGAAGTGTGCGCCCCACGTCAACACGAAGACATGTGCCACCATCGATTCGAAATCATCGATTCGAAGGGATGGTTTCGAACCAAACAGCCACGCAATGAACCCCATCTCGAATCCATCATATCTCTCAATTTACTGATCCAAACGCCACGAAATTTTCACAGAAACTTGCATACATGTTGAAAAATGTCCACACCAAATTTCACCCCGATTGGATGAATTTTCGATCGATTCGAATGGAGTTCGAATCGATGCCAAAGTGGGCCCAAACTTCCTGAGGCCGGGCGCGTGGGTCCCCTCACATGCCAGAAGTGGTCTCCCGAGTTTTCAGCGAAATATCAGCATCCTACGCCTATAAAGAGAGCCCCAGAGCCAACAGAAAAGGGATCTTTCGACTCTCAAGCACCCAGACCCTGCCGGATCGAGATCTCCATCATCCTACATCATAATTTTGCTGTTGATTTCGAATTCCCAGTTGTAACTTGTTGTTGATCGCTGTAACAACTTGTAATCATTGAAAGAGAATCAATAAAACATCAAAAAACTTCACAGTGGGCAACACGCCGAACCGCTTTAAATCGCTTGTCAACGCATTTACTTTACTGCTGATTGGAGTTTTTGTTAGATAATATCTGTTTTGGATTTACATTCTTCATTATTATCTCTTCAACGACTCCCGAAGAGTGTTGTGACTAATTTTGGTGCAAACACTTTGGTGCTTTCACTGAGAAATGAACTCAGGTTTTCTCCTGCTCTTTGGATCTGTCATCGATACCGGATTGAATAAATCTAAGAGAAGGATCCAGATCATCAAATCCAAGTTCCTTCCCTTCTATTCAGATTTGCATAAAATCTAGGAAAGGAATTCAACTTTCAAGATGGTTAGTACAAGAACCACCTCTAACGCTATCAATCAAGAAGAACAGGATAGACAGAATCCTGCTCCACTACCTCCATCTAATCAAGATGCTACTAGACACTCGGAACCATCGGCTCCGATTACCCGACAGGAGTTGCAGTTACTACTCCAAGAGCTGACTCAGAGTCGGCAACAATTAACAGAACAGCTACGTGCTAACGCCGAGCTGATCAATAAGCTGGATCGCCAGAAGCGAAAGAGATCCAAGAAAGACCACACGTCTCGCTCCTCCAGCGAGAGTTCTTCATCTTATGATTATCACAATCGATCTCCACGACCCCGACTAGATGGGAGTCACACGCCAGCTGCTGGAGATCAACCAACACTGACCGTTGGACAACTGAGAGTTGGTCCATCGGCCAGTTTCCAAACCGGACCCTCCTCCCGAGGAGGTACCATCACTCACCACACTACATAATACCGCACTACTAACGTTGCGGCTGAACCAGGGGTCGACGTCCAAGATCAGTCGGACCTGGACCGTCGTCATAGCGGATGTACTCCTGAACCATACGTCCCAGAGGACTATGAGCCAAGAAGGCAAGACTTGGACCGTCGACGACATCCGGTTCAAACCCAAAGTATGGAACGTAATCATACTCCGGCGCAAATGCCGGATCTTTCAACCATGATACGTCAGATGTGAGAGCTAGGGATTCACAAATGACGATTGGGGAGTTTCCTGAAGTCACACTCCTTTTACGGACGATATTCTTACTGCTGAACCTCCACGGCGATTCAGAATGCCAACTCTACCCATGTACGAAGGAAACTCCGACCCCAACAAACATATTCTGAAATATGAATGGTCAATGACCGCTGCCAGAGCTGACGATGCAGTGAAATGTCGTAGTTTCCCCATATCCTTGGGGGGCATCGCTACCATGTGGTTCACTCTACTGCCACCTCGATCCATCTCTTCGTTCAACCAGTTGGCCACAAAATTCATTGAACAATTCCGCATGCACGTCGCAAGGCCCAAAGATGTCAACACTCTTTCTAGCGTCACTCAAGCTCCTGGGGAAACGCTCATACACTACTTAGAGAGATTCCATACTGCATGCGCGGAGATCAGCAATCCGAACGATAACTCCATCCTTATGGCGTTGACTAAGGGGATCGACCCCGACTCTGAGTTTGGCAACTGGTTAGCTGGAAAACCACCTGCATCGTTGGACCGTTTCCATGCCAAAGCGGCTCAATTCCTGAGATGGGAAGACGCGAAACAGTCTAGGAAGCAAACTAATGCAGGACCTAGCACGGAAGGGATCCAAAGCAATGTTGCAATCAAACAGTCCGACGAGAGCTTCGGAAAAGTTCAGTTGAACGTCAAAAACAAACAAGCTTGGCGAAGAGAGAGCATGAATCAAACTAGGAAACGAGATCAAAATCATGGCCCGCAGCGCAAGAACCCAATGTTTGACAGTTACACTCCTCTGAATACATCACTGGAGGACTTGTACTTACAAACCTGTGATACAATTCAATATCAAAAACCTGCACCAAGACCGTCGTCAGACAGACATATCCATACGGGAAAGTTTTGCAGGTTCCATGAAAGCCACGGGCACAATACGAATGAGTGTCATCACTTACAGGATTTCGTTGAAAAACTGATCAAAGAAAGGAAGCTGGAACAGTTTATGCGGACACCGCAGCCCAGAGAAGCGGGCCCATCAAATCAGAACAGTGAACCCAATCGACCGAGAAAGGAGGACTCGACTTGTCCCCGCGGAAGATTGGTGATAAACGCCATCAGTGGCGGACCAACTTTCTCAGGAGCTTGGAATGACGAAGATCTTCGTCATTGTCACACATGACAGGCTCACTCAATCTATGAATACTTTGTAGTTTCTTTTACATTCTGAAATGTGAATTTGTAATAAGGCACTGACTTTGCCATATTTTCTTATTTCAGCAATAAAGTACTATCTCTTCAAGCTAAAGCTGTGATTCACCGAATGCAACGTTCAACAATCACAACACACGAAGAGCTAAATTCCATCAAACAATGGAATTTATTCAAATAGGGAGTAACTGTGATACGACCGGCCACTAACTAAGTGAAACCCCAGCTCGGGGGCAAGCCAACACATCAAAGGCTGTACTGGATCAACACACGACAGTCCTACCAATAACTCGTTCCCAGAGCGTGAACGGACTCCAACTTCCCAGAGCGTGAATTGGAGTATAAACATTCAATAACTCGTTCCCAGAGCGTGAGCGGACTCCAACTTCCCAGAGCGTGAATTGGAGTATAAACATTCAATAACTCGTTCCCAGAGCGTGAACGGACTCCAACTTCCCAGAGCGTGAATTGGAGTATAAACATTCAATAACTCGTTCCTAGAGCGTGAACGGACTCCAACTTCCCAGAGCGTGAATTGGAATATAAACATTCAATAACTTGTTCCCAGAGCGTGAACGGACTCCAACTTCCCAGAGCGTGAATTGGAGCATAAACATTAAATAACTCGTTCCCAGAGCGTGAACGGACTCCAACTTCCCACAGCGTGAATTGGAGTATAAACATTCAATAACTCGTTCCCAGAGCGTGAACAGACTCTAACTTCCCAGAGCGTGAATTGGAGTACAAACATTCAACAACTCGTTCCCGGAGTGCGAACGGACTCCAACTTCCCAGAGTGTGAATTGGAGTATAAACATCCAATAGCTCGTTCCCAGAGCGCGAACGACCTTCAAATTCTCAGAGCATGAAATGGAATATAAATATGGATTACAGGTTCCCGAAGTGCAAATCGAAGCATCCGTGCCAACTCCAACTTCTCAGAGTGTGAATGGAGCATAAACATAGATTACGAGTTCCCGGATTGCGAACCAAAGCACACATGCTACCTTCGAATTCCCAGAGTGCGAATTGAAGCACAAATACTACGTCAAAGTTCCCGGAGTGCAAACCGATATATCAATACTAACTCCGAGTTCCCGGAGCGTGAAACGGAGTATAAACATCAATTCCAGGTTCCTGTAATGCGAACCGTGTTATAGATATCGATAACTCTCAAATTCTCGGAGTGCGAACCGGATTATCGATCTCAAATTATCCTAAGTCCCCAGAATGTGGACATGTGCTAAACATTTGCAATAAAATGCGATCAACCACCAAAATACAAATGTTGTTCCCTGAGACCGGGGGGCAAAAAAGCTAAGTGTTAGTCACTAGCCAAAGTGATACAATGTCCGGAGTTCAACTTATTCATCGATAACAGCATATGACCAAGATTTTCAGACTTAGCAAATAAAGCGAACTCTACTTGACGGTAAAAACGTCACAAGTACACCGGACTAATAGCTAAACACTGCTAGTACTTAAGCACAAATGAAATGAGAATTGAAACAAAGAAATTGAATTTTATTTCAACTAAATAGAGACAACGACTTACATGCAAATAAGTTATTCCAAAAAAGAATTCCTACTAGCAGGGGCCAAACCTACGTCTATACACGGCCTATTAACAAAAAAAACAAACACCAGTTCCTATTTACCAAAAAATCCGCTTAAACGGCCTATCTACTTCTTCCTTTTGAATCTCCTTATCAGCGGTTCGTCATCCAACTCGCTAGAAACATAGATTCTTCGTTTGGAGCGCTTCCTCTCCGGCGGCTGCTCTTCGGCTGGGGCATAATGTCAATGTCCTCCTCAGAGCTCGAATCTACGTGAAGGCTCTCCACCGGAGGAGTAGGATGAACTGGGTCTGCAATAGAAGACGGGGCGGACACCCGAGTACCGGCCACAAAGCCACTTGGCAATATCACATTTAGAGGTGCTGGACTATGCATTGTAGTCCTAACTCCAGTATTGCCCTCACGTCCCGCAGCCTCTATTTCGGCGTTGATCTCAGCCAAGATTTCCTCGTCTCACGCTGATTGGGCCTGGCTGGGGGCAGCAGTGGTCTGCTTTACAAAACTAGAGGCCGGCGGAAGATCACTGATGATAAATGGAAAGTTTGTAAAAGGGTCACCCTGTTGGCCAAGCAGCTCACTCACCATTTGTTCGTCGAGAGATAAGGACCTCCCCTGCGCCATCTCAGTAGACACTTCCGTCGTCACAACAGTCGTTTCGGTGGTGATGGCCTTTTGCCCTTGAATAGACTCCTGAGCCGAAGATGCCGGAGTAGTTTCGGTTACTGAGCAAAGAAGAGAAGGAGTTATAAGCAATCACTTCAAAACAAACACTCTAATAGAAACACACTTGAGATATGTTCGAAGTACCTTCCTCGGTTTGACTCGTTGACGGTTGGACGGCCTCAGAGACGTGCTCTCGAATAGGGGATAACCGCGGCTGTTCTGGGTCATAAGCAGGAACAGATTGCGAACCAACCACAGATACAGGCTCTAACGAAGGTGGAGCGGTGATTTCAATAACAGTAGCGTGATGCTCAACACCTGATCCCTCTCCAACCTCCAGAGATCGGCCACCAATCATCTCCTTCTCATGAGCAATAATAGCGTCATGGAGGATCTTTTTCTCATCCTCTGTCAGCAACCGGTTTTCGAGTTCAAATCGGTCGACCGATTCATCCGGATGCGCTTCCTCTTCTTCCTCAACCAATCGACCCCAAGCGCTACGGAGGTGTACCGGGTAATCCTGAAGCCAGGCCAAATTTCTGTGTCTCAACACATTGGCATTGTAAGTGATGAGCAGATCTTCAATATCGGCCTCCATCCTGGCCTCCGCTTGTTGAACTTTCTCCTCAACCTCCATCTCGACTGCCTGGACCTTGGCTACTGCCGCATCCCGTTCAGTCCGAAGCATCACGGCTTGTTCGCACGCCTCCTGGGCTGCGTTGTTCGCATCATCCCTATCCTTGGCGATTTCAACAAATTTGGACTTAAGCTCGTTTATCTCCTTCAGGGCTGCGCCCCTCTCGGCAGTGGCCAGGGTGTTTCGATGGCCTATATCCTCTACCATGGCATAATGCTCACGTTTCATCCTATCCATCGTTGCCTGGGTTTCGTCGGCTTTTTTGATAGCCTCCATCTCAGATTTCCGAGAAGATTCAGCTTCAGTGTTTAGCACCTCAACAATATGGCTCTTTTGAGCTAAGTCAGCCTGCAACCTCTCGATGGTGATCCCACGCTCAAAGGCCAATGCCGACGCTTTGTCAGCCGCTTTCGACCACGCTTTGTACAGGGCGTAAAAATCGTGCACGTAGTCATGTACCAACTGCTCAGCTTCCTCCGGGATCTTCTTTAAATGTGGAGGAAAGATATAGTTGTCGAAGCAGATGTTTGGAAAATCTTTCTTTAGCTGAGCAAGCTTGATTTCTCCTTCCCCTGAAATTTCTACGGGGGGCTGTTCTGTAACGGCGGCAGTTATTGTTTCGCTCCTAGAATGGCGGGATTCATGCCTAGAAGATTGAGAACCCGACATGTAGTGTGAAGATTCGGAGGGACGAGAGACATGAGCAGGGGGAGGAGGAGTACGCGATCGAGATCAACGCTTATAGCCTCTATCTGTATCATATCTCTCTTGACCAGAATACCCAGAGCGTCCCTGGTCGTAATCTCTGTCCCCTTCTCGTCTGCGCGAATCATGATATGAAGACTTGCACGCATGTCGGAGACTCCCTAACATTGAACCTCGCCTAGACATAGTATCTGCAAAGCAGAATAAAGTAGAATTAATCACCTTTCAAAACAGGTAGTTTACAGTCAAAGGTTATGCAGTGTTGTGAAATATGTATGAATGTGCAACCCCCCGACCAACCGGATGTGTCTGCCACACCAATGGGAAAAGACTCGCTCAAAACTAAAGTTTCTGAAAGTTCTTCCAATCCAGCATCGTGCTGCAGGGACACATCGTCCGGAATTGGAATATCGGCGAGCCCTTCATAAAGATTTTCAGTTCTCGGAGGAGACATCTCCGAAATTCTAACTCCGGGAGCGGATCGGGCCGTGACAACCGATTTCCATCTCCCCTTCCTAGTTGGCTTGACAATGGCGGCCTTGCCTTTTCTCTGCTTCGCGACATCCTGAACTACATCCGTAGGCTCGGTCAACGGCTCATCATCGGTATGGGTTCTTTCAGAATCGGCTTCCTCAGCTATAATAATTTTAGGCTCCTTGTGCCTGACTCATTTTTTCGAGACGGTCCTTAGTGCCCCGTCAAACTTTATGCTCTGCCCTCGTTCGATCAACCCATAAGTCCAGAGATTCCTATCCGTCAAAAGCAACTCGATATCCCTATCTTCGCTCGGGACTCGCCGGAGTAGTCGTACTATCTCCTTAAATTGTTCACCTTCAGGTCGCTGAAACGTCGCTGTAAAAAAGAAAAAAAAACATAAGTTTCACTTTGACTGCAATTGCCTTAGTAATTATTTGAGAACTCAGCTACACTCACGTCTAAATAACCATCGCCGGAGAAACCCCGGAGGACATCTGACATAGAACCATTCCGTCCTGTAATAACTCAACCTGGTCCAGGACCCAGTGACCACTTGGCAATTCCTCACTGCTTCCAGAAATGTGAAGGAAGGGTAATCACCTCGGGTTTTGAAATTGAATAGATATCTGATCTCGGTCGGGATCGGTGGTCTATGAAGGTACTCCATGAAGACGATGAATAAACTGTTCACGGAAGCATATCCGTTCGGGTGTAGTTGAGATGGAGCGATCCTCAAAAAAGACAATACTTCCTTAATATACTCGTTGAACGGAGGAAGCGTCCCGGCCGCGCACGCGTGGCGATTAAGTGCTGTATGTCCCTCTGGCGGATTGTGTGGTCTATCATTCGGCCGCGACAGTAACATATCATCCAGTGACAGGCCGTGCCTCAAGCATATTCTCCCCAACTTACCTTCAGAAATATTGGATTGAATGGAATCCGATGGATTGGCAATAAAAGATGCATTGGGGAATTCGTTCGGGGCTGGACCGATGATCTCAGGTTCAATATTCGGAACCTCTAGTCTCGAAGTGACTATACTTTGAATCTCTTGCTGCTGCGAACTTGAAGGTTCCATGACTAGCTAACTCATGAGAAACCATCGTTAGATGACAAAGGACCCATGCGTTCCCCAGTGTAAAGTGTATGAATGAATGTTGTACAGTGCCATGCATTACTTGAATAAATGTCGCAGAGTTAAAAGAAATATGCAAACGACAAAGCTACGGGGTCCAGTTATAATGACTGTCATCGCTGACCGTTATCACTAAACCGTTTATATGATGGAAGTTGATTCGGATAGAAGTTGTTATGGTTCCATCAACGAGCTTCAAAAGGTGGTCAAGTATGCAGTTTAATTATCAAGACCAAATATGCAAGAATGAAGCTCGTCGGAATTATGCTTAGAAAATGTCAAACTTTGGTATCCATCATAGAGGGTTCGAACCGATCACAGGGAGCCCATTCGAACCCATCCTAACATCACTTCGAATCAATGCAGAAAGGCGCACTTCGAATCGATGCAGAAAGGCGCGCTTCGGATCGATGATCAGGTGTCGAGTTCGGATCGATCAATGAAGAATGACTTCGAATCGATCCTTGGTTGACTAGTTCGTACCGATCAGGAAACCCTCAACTTAACATTGATCACGCTCGAATCGATACCCTTCGCATCGATATAAAGTTGAGAACTTCGAACCGATAGCCGATGGATTCGAATCCGTCGATTCGAATGGACCCATCAAGATAGTCAATCGGTGCGAACTGCGTCACCCCCATAAGGTCATCCCAGGGATCGTTACGAAATCCAGAAGAAAAAACGACGCCTCTATCACCGATTCGAACACGAGTCCCCAGATGGTTTCGAAGCTTCCCCAAATCAGATCTGGTTTTACCAATCACCAGAGTGGCCAATCGATGAAGAAAAGATAGGTCTGAAATAACTTTGTCGTTTGGATTCAAGGCTAATTACCTAATTTGAGTGATGGATTCGAGGAATTAAAGACTTGGATCTTGATTGATTCGGTGACGTGACATAGTGTTTTCTCTCTGAAGCTTCGAAACGACGCAGAATACAATAAACACAAGGCAAAACTAAAAAGTAAAAAGTGAAAAATGGCAAACCCCCTGCTATTTATATGGAGCCTCGAAAGCAACCGAGACGTTTCGCATCCCAGTTAACCCAACCGGTCACAACCAGTCAATTATCAGATCGATTCGAAATCAGCTTTCGAATCCATGCGCTTAAGGCCCATCGATGCGAAACACACAGCAGGGCATCGAGTTGCATCGATGTGAAACAAACAGTGGGCACATCGATTCGAAGCCCCTATTCACATCAACAGATTAACAACTCCATCCACAACCTATCGATACGAACGACTATTTCGTATCCATCATCTCCTATCGATACGAACGACGATTTTGTATCCATCATTTCCTATCGATACGAACGACGATTTCGTATCCATCATTTCGTATCGATGCGAACTACTATTTCGTATCCATCCTTTCTCATCGGTACGAATGAACGTTTCGTACTCGTCCAAGCCATCGGTTCGAATGTCGGTTTCATACCCATCATAGCATAAGCGTACTCCATCCCTACGAATGTTGATCTCGAACCCATCGATGCTCATACCCATCGGTTCAAAATATTACATTCGCGCAACACAAATTCGATTCCTTTAACCTTTTATATCGGTTCAGGAGAGGATCGATACGAAGGGACTTTTCAAAACAACCATCAAGCGTTGTCTCAACTCAAACTTCCAAATCGGTTCAGGAGAGAATCGATACAAAATTCAATGGCAAGCAAAACTGACAACGACTCGTGGACGCACGACGTTAACAAGGGTCAAACTGACATATGTGCATATATGTCGGGCTAACATTTGATTTTAAATATTTACAGGGATCGAATACTCATCTTGTTACGAATACAACAGCCAACAGCTAAGCGCTATTATACAACAATCAATCATATCAACACAAGGTTACAGCAATACAGAATACGAGTCTCAACAAAAAAGAGAGCAGTAATCGTTTAGAGAGAAATTGCAGCTATTCAAAGCACGTCATGTTCCCATAAGACGTACTTTGGGGGGCAAAAATGTTATCCCGCTTTTTGGAAAAGCCGTGATACCAAAAGATCGATCGAAAACGGAGAACAGTTCGTCTCAGAGATTGGTCATACTTCATTTCGCTATGGATATCACTGAATTTTGTCCGAGTCCATATTGAGCTACAATTGATAGGACATGACAAGGAAGAACATATTAGTCCGCATCTCAAATTTCATGTCAATCCGAGTTCATACGCTCAAGTTATGATCGATTCAATTTGAAGGGAGAAACTTAGATTTCGAACCCATCACCAAACACTGTTTCGAACCGATCAACTTCGTATCGATCACCCTCGAATCCATTGAAGTACCTCGGGTTCGACTCCATGAACTTCGAATCCATCGAAGGGTTCAAGTTCGTATCAATTGACTTCGCATCCATACAGAAGTTACAAAGCTCGTATCCATCAGAGAAACGCAAGTTCGTATCCAGCAAGCATCGATGGTTCGAACCCATCGATGAAGCCTTGTTCGAACCCATCGATGAAGCCTTGTTCGAACCTATCTATGAAGCCCTACTCGAATCCATCAATGAAGCTTCGTTCGAATCCACTGGGTCAACTGGCCATGGTGACGTGTCTTTCATCGGTTCGAATGCGCCGAGATATATGGAGTCGAAGTGGTCAACTCGGAGCAACGCCCGGATCGAGGCGAAGTGTGCGCTCCACGTCAACACGAAGACACGTGCCATCATCGATTCGAAACCATTGATTCGAAGGGATAGTTTCAAACCAAACAGCCACGCAATGAACCCCATCTCGAATCCATCATATCTCTCAATCTACTGATCCAAATGCCACGAAATTTTCATAGAAACTTGCATACATGTTGAAGAATGTCCACACCAAATTTCACCTCGATTGGATGAATTTCTGATCGATTCGAATGGAGTTCGAATCGATGCCAAAGTGAGCCCAAACTTCCTGAGGCCGGGCGCGTGGGTCCCCTCACGTGCCAGAAGTGGTCTCCCGAGTTTTCAGCGAAATATTAGCATCCTACGCCTATAAATAGAGCCCCAGAGCCAACAGAAAAGGGATCTTTCGACTCTCAAGCACCCAGACCCTGCCGGATCGAGATCTCCATCATCCTACATCATAATTTTGCTGTTGATTTCGAATTCCCAGTTGTAACTTGTTGTTGATCGCTATAACAACTTGTAATCATTGAAAGAGAATCTATAAAACATCAAAAATCTTCACAGTGGACGTAGGCAACACACCGAACCACTTTAAATCGCTTGTCTACGCATTTACTTTACTGCTGATTGGAGTTTTTGTTAGATAATACCTGTTTTGGATTTACATTCTTCATTGTTATCTCTTCAACGACTCCCGAAGAGTGTTGTGACTAATTTTGGTGCAAACACTTTGGTGCTTTCACTGAGAATGAACTCAGGTTTTCTCCTGCTCTTTGGATCTGTCATCGATACCGGATTGAATAAATCTAAGAGAAGGATCCAGATCATCAAATCCAAGTATCTTCCCTTCTATTCAGATTTGCATAAAGTCTAGGAAAGGAATTCAACTTTCAAGATGGTTAGTACAAGAACCACCTCTAACGCTATCAATCAAGAAGAACAGGAAAGACAGAATCCTGCTCCACTACCTCCATCTAATCAAGATGCTATTGGACATTCGGAACCATCGGGTTCGATTACCCGATAGGAGTTGCAGTTACTACACTAAGAGCTGACTCAGAGTCGGCAACAATTAACAGAACAGCTACGTGCTAACGCCGAGCTGATCAACAAGCTGGATCGCTAGAAGCGAAAGAGATCCAAGAGAGACCACGCGTCTCGCTCCTCCAGCGAGAGTTCTTCATCTTCTGATTATCACAATCGATCTCCACGACCCCGACTAGATGGGAGTCGCATGCCAGCTGCTGGAGATCAACCAACACTGACCGTTGGACAACTGAGAGTTGGTCCATCGGCCTGTTTCCAAACCGGACCCTCCTCCCGAGGAGGTGCCATCCCTCACCACACTACAGAATACCGCACTACTGACGTTGCGGCTGAACCAGGGGTCGATGTCCAAGATCAGTCGAACCTGGACCGTCGTCATAGCGGACGTACTCCTGAACCATACGTCCCAGAGGACTATGAGCCAAAAATGCAAGACTTGGACCGTCGACGACATCCGGTTCAAACCCAAAGCATGGAACGTAATCATACTCCGGCGCAAATGCCGGATCTTTCAATTATGCTACGTCAGATGTGAGAGCCAGGGATTCACAAATGACGATTGGGGAGTTTCCCGAAGTCACACTCCTTTTACGGACGATATCCTTACTGCTGAACCTCCACGGTGATTCAGAATGCCAACTCTACCCATGTACGAAGGAAACTCCGACCCCAACAAACATATTCTGAAATATGAATGGTCAATGACCGCTACCAGAGCTGACGATGCAGTGAAATGTCGTAGTTTCCCCATATTCTTAGGGGGCGTCGCTACCATGTGGTTCACTCGACTGCCACCTCGATCCATCTCTTCATTCGACCAGTTGGCCACAAAATTCGTTGAACAACTCCGCATGCACGTCGCAAGGCCCAAAGATGTCAACACTCTTTCTAGCGTCACTCAAGCTCCTGGGGAGACGCTCATACACTACTTAGAGAGATTCCATACTGCATGCGTGGAGATCAGCAATCCGAATGATAACTCCATCCTTATGGCATTGACTAAGGGGATCGACCCCGACTCTGAGTTTGGCAACAGGTTAGCTGGAAAACCACCTGCATCGTTGGACCGTTTTCATGCCAAAGCGGCTCAATTCCTGAGATGGGAAGACGCGAAACAGTTTAGGAAGCAAACTAATGCAGGACCAAGCACGGAAGGGATCCAAAGCAATGTTGCAATCAAACAGTACGGCGAGAGCTCCGGAAAAGTTCAGTTGAACGTTAAAAACAAACAAGCTCGGCGAAGAGAGAGCGTGAATCAAACCAGGAAACGAGATCAAAATCATGGCCCGCAGCACAAGAACCCAATGTTTGACAGTTACACTCCTCTGAATACATCACTGGAGGACTTGTACTTACAAACCTGTGATACAATTCAATATCAAAAACCTGCACCAAGACCGTCGTCAGAGAGACAAATCCAGACGGGAAAGTTTTGCTGGTTCCATGAAAGCCACGGGCACAATACGAACGAGTGTCGTCACTTACAGGATCTCGTTGAAAAACTGATCAGAGAAAGGAAGCTGGAATAGTTTGTGCAGACACCGCAGCCCAGAGAAGCGGGCCCATCAAATCAGAACAGTGAACCCAATCGACCGAGACAGGAGGACTCGACTTGTCCCCGCAGAAGATTGGTGATAAACGCCATCAGTGGCGGACCAACTTTCTCAGGAGCCTGGAACGACGAAGATCTTCGTCATTGTCACACATGACAGGCTCACTTAATTAGTGAATACTTTGCAGTTTCTTTTACATTCTGAAATGTGAATTTGTAATAAGGCACTGACGTTGCCATATTTTCTTATTTCAGCAATAAAGTACTATCTCTTCAAGCTAAAGCTGTGATTCACCGAATGCAACGTTCAACAATCACGACACATGAAGAGCTAAACTCCATCAAACAATGGAATTTATTCAAATAGTGAGTGACTGTGATACGACCGGCCACTCACTAAGTGAAACCCCAGCTCGGGGGTAAGCCAACACATCAAAGGCTGAACTGGACCAACACACGACAGTCCTACCAATAACTCGTTCCCAGAGCGTGAACGGACTCCAACTTCCCAGAGCGTGAATTGGAGTATAAACATTCAATAACTCGTTCCCAGAGCGTGAGCGGACTCCAACTTCCCAGAGCATGAATTAGAGTATAAACATTCAATAACTCGTTCCCAGGGCGTGAACGGACTCCAACTTCCCAGAGCGTGAATTGGAGTATAAACATTCAATAACTCGTTCCCAGAGCGTGAATGGACTCCAACTTCCCAGAGCGTGAATTAGAGTATAAACATTCAATAACTAGTTCCCAGAGCGTGAACGGACTCCAACTTCCCAGAGCGTGAATTAGAGTATAAACATTCAATAACTAGTTCCCAGAGCGTGAACGGACTCCAACTTCCCAGAGCGTGAATTGGAGTACAAACATTCAAAAACTCGTTCCCGGAGTGCGAACGGACTCCAACTTCCCAGAGTGTGAATTGGAGTATAAACATCCAACAGCTCATTCCTAGAGTGCGAACGACCTCCAAATTCTCAGAGCATGAATTGGAATATAAATATGGATTACAGGTTCCCGGAGCGTGAACCGAAGCATCCGTGCCAACTCTAACTTCTCAGAGCGTGAATGGAGCGTAAACATAGATTACGAGTTCCCGGAGTGCGAACCAAAGCACACATGCTACCTCCGAATTCCCAGAGTGCGAATTGAAGCACAAATACTACGTCGAAGTTCCCGGAGTGCGAACCGATATATCAATACTAACTCCGAGTTCCCTGAGCGTGAAATGGAGTATAAACATCAATTCCAGGTTCTCGTAATGCGAACCGTGTTACAGATATCGATAACTCTCAAATTCCCGGAGTGCGAACCAGATTATCGATCTCAAATTATCCTAAGTCCCCAGAACGTGGACATGTGCTAAAGATTTGCAATAAAATGCGATCAACAACCAAAATACAAATGTTGTTCCCCGAGACTGGGGGGCAAAAAAGCTAAGTGTTAGTCACTAGCCAAAGTGATACAATGTCCGGAGTTCAACTTATTCATCGATAACAGCATATGACCAAGATTTTCAGACTTGGGAAATAAAACGAACTCTACTTGACGGTAAAAAAGTCACAAGTACACCGGACTAATAGCTAAACACTGCAAGTACTTAAGCACAAATGAAATGAGAATTGAAACAAAGAAATTGAATTTTATTTTAACTAAATAGAGACAAGGACTTACATGAAAATAAGTTCTTCCAAAAAAGAATTCCTACTAGCAGGGGCCAAACCTGCGTCTATACACGACCTATTAACAAAAAAACAAACACCAGTTCCTATCTACCAAAAATCCGCTTAAACGGCCTATCTACTTCTTCCTTTTGAATCTCCTTATCAACGGTTCGTCGTCGAACTCGCTAGAAACAGAGATTCTTCGTTTGGAGCGCTTCCTCTCCGGCAGCTGCTCTTCGGCTGGGGACATAATGTCAATGTCCTCCTCAGAGCTTGAATCTACGTGAAGGCTTTCCACCGGAGGAGTAGGAGGAACTGGGTCTGCAACAGAAGACGGGGCAGACACCCAAGTACCGGCCACAGAGCCACTTGGCAATATCACATTTAGAGGTGTTGGACTATGCATTGTGGTCCTAACTCCAGCACTGCCCTCACGCCCCGCAGCCTCTATTTCGACGTTGATCTCAGCCAAGATTTCCTCGTCTCGAGCTGATTGGGCCTGGCTGGGGGCAGCTGTGGTCTGCTTTACAAAACTAGAGGCCGACGGAAGATCACTGATGATCACAAACTAAACTACATCCGTAGGCTCGGTCAACGGCTCATCATCGGTATGGGTTCTTTCAAAATCGGCTTCCTCAGCTTTAATAACTTTAGGCTCCTTGTGCCTGACTCGTTTTTTCGAGACGGTCCTAATGCCCCGTCAAAC
This sequence comes from Allium cepa, assembly GCA_030765085.1. Classification (NCBI taxonomy): domain Eukaryota; kingdom Viridiplantae; phylum Streptophyta; class Magnoliopsida; order Asparagales; family Amaryllidaceae; genus Allium; species Allium cepa. Next base: position 504,774,273 of record CM060941.1, on the reverse strand, counting down.
TTTATGCTCTGCCCTCGTTCGGTCAACCCGTAAGTCCGGAGATTCCTATCCGCCAGAAGCAACTAGATATCCCTATCTTCGCTCGGGTCTCCCCAGAGTACTCGTACTATCTCCTTAAATTGTTCACCTTCAGGTCGCTGAATCGTCGCTGTAAAAAAGAAAAAAAAAACATAAGTTTCACTTTGACTGCAATTGCCTTAGTAATTATTTGAGAACTCAGCTACACTCACGTCTGAATAACCATCGCCGGGCAAACCCCGGAAGACATCTGACATAGAACTATTCCGTCCTGTAATAACTCAACCTGGTCCAGGACCCAGTGACCACTTGGCAATTCCTTACTGCTTCCAGAAATGTGAAGGAAGGGTAATCACCTCGGGTTTTGAAATTGAATAAATATCCGATCTTGGTCGGGATCGGTGGTCTATGAAGGTACTCCATGAAGACGATGAATAAACTGTTCACGGAAGCATATCCGTTCGGGTGTAGTTGAGATGGAGCGATCCTCAAAAAAGACAATACTTATATACCCGTTGAACGGAGGAAGCGTCCCGGCCGCGCACGCGTGGCGATTAAATGCTGTATATCCCTCCGGCGGATTGTGTGGTCTATCAATCGGCCCCGGCAGTAACACATCATCCAGTGATAGGCCGTGCCTCAAGCATATTCTCCCCAACATATCTTCAGAAATATTGGATTGAACGGAATCCGATGGATTGGAAATAAAAGACGCATTGGGGAATTCGTTCGGGGCTGGACCGATGATCTCAGGTTCAATATCCGGAACCTCTAGTCTCGAAGTGACTGCACTTTGAATCTCCTGCTGCTGCGAACTTGAAGGTTCCATGACTAGCTAACTCATGAGAAACCATCGTTAGACGACAAAGGACCCAGGCATTCCCCGGTGTAAAGTGTATGAATGAATGTTGTATAGTGCCATGCATTACTTGAATAAATGTCGCAGAGTTAAAGGAAATACGCAAACGACAAAGCTACGGGGTCCAGTTATAATGACCGTCATCGCTGACCGTCATCACTAAACCGTTTATATGATGGAATTTGATTCGGATAGAAGTTGTTATGGTTCCATCAACGAGCTTTAAAAGTTGGTCAAGTATGCAGTTTAATTATCAAGAACAAATATGCAAGAATGAAGCTCGTCGGAATTATGCTTAGAAAATGTCAAACTTTGGTATCCATCATAGAGGGTTCGAACCGATCATAGGGAGCTCATTCGAACCCATCCTAATATCACTTCGAATCAATGCAGAAAGGCGCACTTCGAATCGATGCAGAAAGGCGCGCTGCGGATCGATGATCAGGTGTCGAGTTCGAATCGATCAATGAAGAATGACTTCGAATCGATCCTTCGTTGACTAGTTCATACCGATCAGGAAACCCTCAACTTAACATCGATCACGTTCGAATCGATACCCTTCGCATCGATATAAAGTTGAGAACTTCGAACGGATAGCCGATGGATTCGAATCCATCGATTCGAATGGACCCATCAAGATAGTCAATCGGTGCAAACTGCGTCATCCCTATAAGGTCATCCCAGGGATCGATACGAAATCCAAAAAAAAACGACGCCTCCATCACCGATTCGAACACGAGTCCCCAGATGGTTTCGAAGCTTCCCCAAATCAGATCTGGTTTTACCAATCACCAGAGTGGCCAATCGATGAAGAAAAGATAGGTCTGAAATAACTTTGTCACTTGGATTCGAGGCTAATTACATAATTTGAGTGATGGATTCGAGGAATTAAAGACTTGGATTTTGATTGATTCGGTGACGGGACACAGTGTTTTCTCTCTGAAGCTTCGAAACGATGCAGAATACAATAAACACAAGGCAAAAGTAAAAAGTAAAAAGTGAAAAATGGCAAACCCCCTGCTATTTATATGGAGCCTCGACAGCAACCGAGACGTTTCGCATCCCATTTAACCCAACTGATCACAACCGGTCAATTATCAGATCGATTCGAAATCAGCTTACGAATCCATGCGCTTAAGGCCCATCGATGCGAAACACACAGCAGGGCATCGAGTTGCATCGATACGAAACAAACAGTGGGCACATCAATTCGAAGCCCCTGTTCACATCAACAGATTCACAACTCCATCCACAACCTATCGATACAAACGACTATTTCGTATCCATCGTCTCCTATAGATACGAACCACGATTTCGTATCCATCACTTCCTATCGATACGAACGACGATTTCGTATCCATCATTTCCTGTCGATGCGAACTACTATTTCGTATCCATCCTTTCTCATCGGTACGAATGAACGTTTCGTACTCGTCCAAGCCATCGGTTCGAATGTCGGTTTCGTACCCATCATAGCATAAGCGTACTCCATCCCTACGAATGTTGATCTCGAACCCATCGATGCTCATACCCATCGGTTCGAAATATTACATTCGCGCAACACAAATTCGATTCCTTTAACCTTCTATATCGGTTCAGGAAAGGATCGATATGAAGGGACTTTTCAAAACAACCATCAAGCGTTGTCTCGACTCAGACTTCCAAATCGGTTCAGGAGAGAATCGATACGAAATTCAATGGCAAGCAAAACTGACAACGACTCATGGACGCACGACGTTAACAAGGGTCAAACCGACATATATGCATATATGTTGGGCTAACATTTGATTTTAAACATTTACAGGGATCGAATACTCACCTTGTTACGAATACAACAGCCAACGGCTAAGCGCTATTTAACAGCAATCAATCATATCAACACAAGGTTACAGCAATACAGAATACGAGTCTCAATAAAAAAGAGAGCAGTAATCGTTCAGAGAGAAATTGCAGCTATTCAAAGCACGTCATGTTCCCACAAGACGTACTTTGGGGGGCAAAATGTTATCCCGCTTTTTGGCAAAGCCGCGATACCAAAAGATCGATCGAAAACGGAGAACAGTTCGTCTCAAAGATTGGTCATACTTCGTTTCGCTATGGATATCACTGAATTTTGTCCGAGTCCATATTGAGCTACAATTGATAGGACATGACAAGGAAGAACGTAGAAGTCCGCATCTCAAATTTCATGTCAATCCGAGTTCATACGGTCAAGTTATGATCGATTCAATTTGAAGGGAGAAACCTAGATTTCGAACCCATCACCAAACACTGTTTCAAACCGATCAACTTCGTATCGATCACCCTCGAATCCATTGAAGTACCTCGGGTTCGACTCCATCAACTTCGAATCCATCGAAGGGTTCAAGTTCGTAACAATTGACTTCGCATCCATACAGAAGTTACAAAGCTCATATCCATCAGAGAAACGCAAGTTCGTATCCAGCAAGCATCGGTCGTTCGAACCCATCGATGAAGCCTCGTTCGAACCCATCGATGAAGCCTTGTTCGAACCCATCTGTGAAGCCCTATTCGAATCCATCAATGAAGCTTCGTTCGAATCCACTGGGTCAACTGGCCATGGTGACGTGTCTTTCATCGGTTCGAATGCGCCGAGATATATGGAGTCGAAGTGGTCAACTCGAAGCAATACCCGGATCGAGGCGAAGTGTGCACTCCACGTCAACACGAAGACACGTGCCACCATCGATTCGAAACCATCGATTCGAAGGGATGGTTTCGAACCAAACAGCCACGCAATGAACCTCATCTCGAATCCATCATATCTCTCAATCTACTGATCCAAATGCCACGAAATTTTCACAGAAACTTGCATACATGTTGAAGAATGTCCACACCAAATTTCACCTCGATTGGATGAATTTCTGATCGATTCGAATGGAGTTCGAATCGATGCCAAAGTGGGCCCAAACTTCCTGAGGTCGGGCGCGTGGGTCCCCTCACGTGCCAGAAGTAGTCTTTCGAGTTTTCAGCGAAATATCAGCATCCTACGCCTATAAATAGAGCCCCAGAGCCAACAGAAAAGGGATCTTTCGACTCTCAAGCATCCAAACCCTACCAGATCGAGATCTCCATCATCCTACATCATAATTTTGCTGTTGATTTCGAATTCCAAGTTGTAACTTGTTGTTGATCGCTGTAACAACTTGTAATCATTGAAAGAGAATCAATAAAACATCAAAAAACTTCACAGTGGACGTAGGCAACACGCCGAACCACTTTAAATCGCTTGTCTACGCATTTACTTTACTGCTGATTGGAGTTTTTGTTAGATAATATCTGTTTTGAATTTACATTCTTCATTGTCATCTTCAACGACTCCCGAAGAGTGCTGTGACTAATTTTGGTGCAAACAAATTAAATTTAAATCTGAATATTTAACATTCAGATTCAAAGACTCCAAAATACACATCGTCATATGGTTCCCCTTAAAAGAATTTCGTCCCTAAAATTCATTTGTTATCAAACCCAAAATGAAATAATCCCACACAAAAACTTTATATTTTCCTAAGGCCATATGATGTATATAGATCATCAGTATGCAATATCTGATTCGATCATTACTCAAATACATAAAATAAATATTTCTGAATAGTATCGCTCACCCGATTTTCCTATTTCGGACATCGATCGGGCTCCTTGATCAGGAACCTCCATTCTACTCGCATAGCCATATACTATGATGTTCCCTACCAAAACCCTCACCAAGTGTTCGCCATTAAGAATCGAGGGATAAATCCTTATTGGGGTTGATGTGAGACACCTTAAAGTTGTGTACTCGAATCTCAGGTTGAGAACAGTTATGCAAACAAAATTATCTATGTACAACTTACGTATTTATCCTTATTTTTTTTACTTATACCATTTTTTTACTTTCAAATTCTATATATTAAAATATTTCATAAAACTTAAGTTATCCAGTGTTATCCCGTCTTTTGGCAAGGCCGTGATATCATCGACTTCGCTAGGAACGAATGGTCAACAACCTTAGAAATCAATTACGTACAATATTATAAACGATGACCGAGCAAATTTGGACCAGGACCCAATCGAGATGCAATCAGCATGGAATAATAGGCATGGCTCCGTAAGGCTACATTTCAAATTTCAAGTCAATCAGAATTCGTACACTCGAGTTATGGACAAATGAAGAATTTATATGGATCGATCTAAAACAATCCATAAAATATCATAAATCGACTAAGATCGATCAATATTTCAAAATCTACAAAGCCAATGCACTTGACACTTTCAAAGTATCAATATATTGAAGAGTAGAGCCCACAAAAATAACCGTAGGTCATAAAGTTGCAATTATAGTTTGGCCGATCGTTGTTAGCCGATTGTTTTTACCAAGCCATAAAAACGATCAGCATATTTCTATGCATGATCCATAGTTTCACGAAAAATGTGATAACTCAAAAACGTTACGTCAGCATTGAACGAAAGTTGAAGAGCGAGTACCTTGCATCATGAAGATCTTACATTATCGATCACACATCAAGTGGAGGCAAAAATAATGATCAGCTAAACTTTGGCCGATCGTTCCAAAAAGTCAAGTTAGGGCCACCGATCGTTATGGTGGGTCCCTACGGATCTAAAGACTCTTTTTGAAAAATTTCAGCCCAATCCATGCACGTCTTCTTCTATAAATATAGCGGTTTTTCTCCATAAAGAGGGAGGGGCTTTCTATGCTGAGGCGTGACTACTTATTCTCCGCTTCTGTACTAATGGATCCTAGAGTATCCTAACATTCTTGTAATGATAATCAAGTGGAAGATCAATAAAAATATAAAGTGAACGTAGGCCGAGATTGCCGAACCACTATAGAAATCTATGTGTTCCATTATGATTTCTGCTCTATTTTAATTTCATTCTTCAATTAATCTCTACTAGATTCTATTGGGTGTTGATGTCCATTTTTGGCATCAAGATTTTGGTGTTTTCACCGAGAATTGAATTCTCAGCTTGATTGGATCTCATCTTCTACTTGAGGATTTTCATGTTCGCGAAATAGATCCAATTTTCGATCGACAAGTTTCTTATTCTACTCAGATTTGAAAGGGACCAACAAGGAAACTATTAGCCATGGCAAGAGAAACCAAGTCTACTTCCCTTGCAGAAGAAGGAAATCATCATAACAGTGATCGGTTAGTCATATGTTTGATGAATGTGCATATATTTTGAAGTTTTGAAGCCTATGTGAACGATCGGGCATTGGCCATGCCCCATGCGTACTCAATGAATGATTGTTTCTTACAAATCCATACGTTGCATCATCATGTACGATCGTCCCATATGATCGTTCTCATTGGTCATTCCATCAACGTGAATTTGGCCGATCATTTTTTCTGTAGGATCGTTCCATTCCAATCGTTTCTATATGATCGTTCTTGTACGATCGTCCCACAACTATGAGGATTTACACTAATAGTTTCTATATGATCGTTCCAGTTAACCTCTTCATTAATCATTCCAGTTGTCATCTTCACTGATTGTTCCAGTTGCCATCTTTACCAATCATTCCAAGTAGCATCTTAAACGATCGTTCTAGTTACCATCTTCACTGATTGTTCCAGTTGCCATCTTCACCGATCATTCCAATCAACATCTTAACCAATCGTTCCAGTTACCATCTTCATCGATCGTCCCAGTTGCCATCTCCACCGATCATTTAAGTTGCCATCTTCACCGATCATTCCAAGATCGCTAACACCGACCATTTAATGTTAACATTTCCACCGATCATTCAATCTACAACCGATCATCCCAACGCTTTGGCATTCCAACCGATCGTTTTCAACCAATTGTTGTTTTAGTTGATCGTTTTTCAAAAAAAACTTTTCAGGTATGATCCAAATTATAAGAAAAAGGATTGCACCCGAACCTTGCCGCAGCGCAGTTTCCCCGCATTCTACATTTGAAACTCAACTCAAAGATGGTGCATTCTATCCACTTCCCTTACATCCTGTGACTGACCGAGGCATAGAGGATCAAGTGGCAGCTTCTAAATTAACCAACAAATAGTCAAGCAACTACTACTCAAATGATACTGCTAAAGATTAGAGAACATAGGTGGAGTGATTATTAGCAAACCGAAGAAACTATGGCCCAAAGCCAAACTAGGGTAAAACCAAGATTTTCTCCAAGCATATGCTAAGATGACTCCAAGAATCGTTCTTCACTGACCCAGCACTTCAAATTCCGGGACTCCAAGTAAACCAGTCGCTGAGTCCAAGTAAATAGCATATTTTCACAGGCCCAACTCCATGTAACTTACCAGTAATATGTCAATACCGATCCATCTTACTTTGTTCATATCTCTGGCATGCATACATCATTCACAAGCATAATAAGTAGCTGTAATTTAAACACGAACTGGATTGATGACGACTGAGGCATCTCCCTCAGTCGAAGCCTGCTCATTGAAGCCGTTCATCGTGTAGAATATCTAAGGAGATTGTACTAATCATATCGGTTTACTCGGGGAAAACCGACTATGGACTACAGCTCACGAAATTCGAGTGGCATATCAATTCCGCCAGAGCGATATGTGCCATTGAATCCGGATGCTTTCTTATATTCCTCGAAGGTGTATCGATCATGAGGTTTATGCCATTATTGCCCAAATACATCTCCTTATTCAATCAACCGGATTAGAAGTTTGTCGAGCAGTTCAGAATGTATGCAGCTCAAACCAAGGATGTAATGTCATTATCCAATTTATTCTAGATGCTAGGTGAGCCACTCAAAGAATTACTTTAGAGATTTAATGTCATCGTCATCGCTAAAGTGAGCAATCCCAACGAGGATATCAAACTAATGGCATTGATAAGGGGAATCAATCCTAAGTTGGATTTCATTGATTGGTTAGCTGGAGAGCCTCCTTCAATCTTGGATCACTTCTATTACAAAGAAAACCAGTGCTTACACAAGGAGGAGGAAAGACATATTGAATAGAAGAACAATGCAAGTCCGTTGGCTAAAGGAAGTCAAAGCGAGGGTAGAATTGAGGCCTTAGATGAGAACTCAGATTCAAGGAGACGATCCTAAATCCCAAAATTCGACTCATATATACTCCTTTGAACGACTCAATCTATAACATATACTTGAAGACTCATGACTCAGAGCAATATTGAAATCTAACCTTGAGAGAGTCCACCAAAGCCTAGAGGAAATTCAAGGAATGTTGTATATTCCAAGATACACACGGTCCTTACTCTGGCGATTGCAAAACCTTTGAGATGTGATCGAAAATCTGAATTGGAAAGGAAAGTTACGACAATATGCACAAGCCCCACAGAATAGCAGGCATGGAACACCCAACCTCTATCAATGAAAAATTTTGATTATTAATTGGACCATCCACGGTCGACTTCCAGTTGAGAAGTGCTTGAACAAAGTGGAGTAGCGAGCATACGACATTGCTTCACTTATCAGTGAGATTTATTCCGATCTTCTTTGTATTATTTCTATTTCAATATCAATTGTGTTGTGAACTACAACCAACTTGAACTAAACTATTTCCAAAACAATGCAGGTGCTAAGTTAGGCACCAATCAATCTCCACGGACCATGATAAGACCTTTGGAGTTTCATCTAGATAAGTGTGATTCAACTGCTCACCAGCTACCATATGCCCCTGACTTAGGGTAAAGGACTCAAAATGAAAAGGCCGGACAAGGTTAGGATCCAAAAAAAGTGGACACGACTGATCATCTGCTCATCAACTTCCACGCCTGAATAGGAGACCAAAGAAAGGTTACGAGTGGATGCAACCCAACCATCCACTCCCTGGTTAATATTTTATGTTTGCCAAGATACTTATGCATCTCCCAAAGCTCAACATGACCGAGGTCGAACTAAAGTAGACGCGATTTGACTGTCCACACATTAACTCCTACTCTGAACACAAAGTTCATTTCGGAAGCTCGACTTAAAGTAGGCATGACTGAATACCTACTCATTAATCAGCACCTGCAACATGTGGACATGACTACAGCTTGAGGTGGATGTGACCTAACCATCCTACCCAAACACGGATGTGATCCGACAATCCATCGCCTACTCCCTTCCTTGGCTTGATAAGAGGAGCTACAACCACCAAACAGATACGAATCGATCGACTCACTTGCCAAGTTATGTTCTTTATACTAGGGGTAGAATTCCATTTCATAAATGAACGTGATTTGATTGTTTATTCGATAATTCTTATCCCAACTTGGCAGATGGGGTATAAATTAAAAATGGGTGTGATTAACCATCCATTGACTAACTATTGTCCCAGAGTGTGGACCAGAGTATAAACATAAATCAGGCGTGAATCGACCGTCCACAATATAACTCTAAGTTCCCAAAATGCAGACTAGAGAATGAACATAAAGGGTGTGAACCGACTGCTCATGAGATAACTCTAAGTCCCCGAAGCATGGACTGGAGTATAAACATAAATGCAGGTGTAAATCGACCGCCCACAAGATAACTCTAATTAGCCATAGCATGGACTGGAGTATAAACGTCAAACGGGTGTGACTGATCACCCATCAACTAACTCTGGTCCCCAGAGCATGGACATCAAATGGGTGTGACTGACCACCCATCGACCAACTCTGGTCCAAGAGCGCGAACTCGAGTATAAACATCAAATGGGTGTGACTGACCACACATCGACCAACTTTAGTCCCCAAAGTGTGGACTGGAGTATAAATATCAAACAGGTGTGACTAACGACCCAACAAGCAACTCTGGTCCCTAGAGCATGGACTAGAGTATAAACATCAAATGGGTGTGACTGACCACCCATTCAACAACTCTAGTTCTAGAGTGCGAAATGAGGTATAAACACAAGTTGGGGGCGATTCGACCGCCCATCAACTGAATATTATCCCCAAAGTGTGGATACAAGCATGAATGAATATATGAGTGGAGTTTGATCGTTCTCTATTCCACAAACTCTAGCCTAAAACCTAGGGGAGGTGTATAAACTCACCACTAATGGAACTTGACCATCCACGAACTAACTCCATTAACCCAAGATAGAGGCCAGGAGTACAAATCACTAAAAGCTAAATACGATAACTCACTATAGCTCAGGCTTAGTGTTCTTTATGACTTATGGCAATGACTGCATGGAGGCCTTAATACAAAACTAATCAGAACGATGTTCGAAGTTACATGAGGTTGAAAATATTGTTCCGCTGGGTCGACAGTCAATATCGATCCACACCATACAAACAGATGTGACCTGGATGTCCTTTGAAAAAAATGATTACTGAGTGCGGATAAGAGAATAAACCACAAAGATTTTATCATTGGTTCTCCAGGACCCTCCTTCGATCCATCAAAAGGAGTATGAAAATGGATGAGCATGACGCAACTGTACCTAAGATAACTCTACCCCTAGGTTTGATTAGAGAATATGAATCAAAGTAGACATGGTTGACCGTCCAGTACCCAACTCATGCCCTAAATATAACGGAGCATCGAAGTATTCCCCCTGGATGGAAAAACTAGAATACAATCTAGGATAAGCAAGACTCAGCCTTCCGTCAACTAACTTGATCCCGTAATTCAATGGGAAAGAGTGTAAATCTAAAGTGGACATGGCTTGCCTTACTACTTATCGATGTATGCACCAGACTTGGGGGCATAAGCGAGAAACAAGATGAATGTGAACCGACCATTCTTCGATCAACTCTATGTCTTTGGAGCTTCGATGGGAGTATAAACATAACTAGGATGAGACTCGTCCATCCATGTAGTACATTTATCAACCCGAGACTAGGAGTGGAAGTGTGATCATCCAAAGACTGATTGCGATAGGTCAATACCGTGACTCATACTTAGGGTTTATGATGACTCGAGGCTCCAACTGAAAGGATGCCTAGAGATAGAATTTTCAAATCGATTCCTAAGCTCATGGGCAACTAACTATCATTCCAAATAGAACAATGAGCAATAGGTCCCGAGTTCATTGAATGGTAAGCACGTTACTAGAATACACAAGCAGTATCAAACTCAAAGTAAGAGCCAGCTATCCAACTGCATGCAACTCGAGGCTGACCACTACTTGACATTTGCTTCAACATGCTTCTAATCTTGATCTTTTTCTATTTGCATATAAATGCTCAAAGCACTTAGAGCCCTTCACTATCAGACTCAATAACTCATGATAGAACTCTTGGATTCGACCAGCGTAACCATCATCAATGAACCTCCCAACCAGATTTCATGTCGGTTTTTAGGAAAAATAGTTACGTTTGAACTCAAGGAATCAAGGTTGCACCCGCTGCACTAACAATCGACATTACCATTAGCCATGGCGACCCATCACAGGTACTGAAGATCGAATCATAGCTCAATGCAACAATGATAAATTAGCTGGCTTTCTCTAAATGAATCTTGTTGTGTTCGCTTGGACCAATTTTGACATGCATGTGATCTCACCAATTATTGGGAGTCATGCATTGAATATCGACCCGAGGCATGTCCCGGTGAGATAAAAGCTACGCATCATGGATTTAGAGAGATCTGCTGCACTTAAAGTGGAAGTGGTAAACTAAAAAACTATAGGTTTACCCGTAACACCCTCTGCCTGAAGTGGAAACTGGTAGACATACATCGACTACTCTTACCTGAACAAGGCATGCCCGAAAGATAACTTTCTACTTTCGAGGATCGACCAACAGGTAGAATGAACCACTGGATATTAAATATTTTCATTCATAGATGTGTATTACGGATGCAATCAGATCATGATGCACGTCCTCGACCCAGAGCACATCAACTTTAGTACCGATCTAGGGTTATATTATTACGTTTGTGATGCCATTTGAACTAAATAATGCCAAGGCTACTTGCTAGAGACTGGTCAACAGGATGTTCAAAGATTAGATTAGGCGATCGATAGAAGTATATGTGGACGATATGCACGTGAAGTCCCAATGATCAAATGACCACATCGATGACTTGGCGGAGATGTTCAGTTTTATCTAAAGATATAGAATGAAACTCAGTCCCTTGATATGCTCTGTCGGCGTTGCATTAGGAAAGTTCTTGGGTTTAATGTTCAACTCTTGTAGGATCGAATCTAACCGTAAGAAGATTCTAGCAATCAAGACGTCTAGGTACCGAAGACAGTCAAGAAGGTATAGAGTCTAGATGGGAAGGTCATCGCCCTAAGTTGATTCATCTTCAGGGCCATCGACAAGTGCACTCTCTTCTTTAACTTAATCGAGAGATAGAAAAAGAATTTTGAATGGGCACGGTATTGTAAAGATGCATTCCAAGCTTTGGTAAACCACTTAAAGAGACCTCCCACCTTGTAAAAATCAGTGGATCGTAAAGATGTATACATCAATTTAGCCATGTTGGTACACGCCATAAGCGCCGCAATGCTATACGAAGAGAACCGGATCCAAAGATCAGTATATTATGTAACCAAGTGATTGATAAGTACTAAGAGAAAACTAACCAAAGCTATAAAAGCTCATGTAATGCATGTTGATTTCATCATGAAAGCTCCACTAGTACTTTCAGGCTCACCCCATTAACGTCTATGCCGACCAGCCATTACAACAGTCATACAATGAGATGTCTGGAAGACTATTCAAATGGAATATCGAACTAAGCCAATTCGACATCACTTGTCTCTTTTAGGGAGCTGTCCAGGGATAAACTATAGTGGATTTCATATCTGAATTCACTACGCCAAACGAATCTCCAGAGAGAGTAGTGGAGAACCGACCAACCAATGGAAAATGTACATAAATGTAGCATCCAACGACCAATGATCTTGCACCAGAGTCATGTTTTTCCTAAAGAATGATCGATTTGCTATGCCCTGAAACTCGACTTCCCTGTAACAAATAACAAAGACGAATATGAAGCTCTAATTACTGGGCTCAAGCTTTCCAGAAAACTAGGAGTGAAAACTTTACAATTTTTTTGTGGTTCCTGGTTACTGGTATGCCAAGTTAGGGAGGATTATTAGGCTAGGGGGCACCAACTTGCTCCTTGTCTTGGTTAGTACAAAGAGCTGCTGGTCGACTTCAAGTATTACCCTTTACACACATCCTCAAAGAATAAAATAAAAAGGCCAAGTCGCTGGCCAAGCTGGCCAATTCTGGGGATGCACGGCAATAGACTTGTCCTGGTTAAAGTACTTAACATTCCAAGCATTGATAGATGGAGATTGACAAGATCTTGGAAACAAAGCTAGAAAAGGAGTCATGGATGACTCCTATCAAAGACTATCTATAATGGGGAATTCTTCTTAAATGGAGGAATTAAAAACGACAGATCTTCCATAAAGCTTCATGCTACATCTTCTAAGAAGCAGTCATGTATAGAAAAGGTTTCTCCATTCCCCGCTTTGGTGTATCACCCATGAAGAAATAAAACAAGTCTTAAGAGATGTCCATGAAGGGGAATGCAACAATCACACCTAAGGGCAAACCCTGATAAAGGAAATACCCCGCTATTGGTATTACTTGTCGATTGTCAATCGAGATGCAGCATATCACACTGGACAATGTGATAAGTGTTAGATGTTTGCAGAAATTCCAAGAGCCCCGTTGACAAAAATTACTCAAATGGTCAACCTATGGCCGTTTGTCACTTGGGGTATTGACATTGTCGGTTTCTTACCAATAACGAATTATGCCATCGTAATAGTGGATTGCTTCAACAAATGGGATGAAGTTGAACCTTTGTCCATGATCATGTCAACAATCAACTTCATTGTCCAAAACATCATTTGTTGTTTTGTCCTTCCATAAACCATTAAAACCGATAATGGAATCCAATTCGATAGCACTAAATTTAAAGACTTCTACCGTCAACATCATATTGAAAAGAGATTTGCGGTAGTTTCTCGCCCTCAAGCAAGTGGATAGGTTGAAGCTGTGAACAAAATCGTAAAGTCCAGTCTGAAGAAACGTTTGGAAAAGGCTAGAGGTAAATGAGTGGATGAACTCCTAAAAGCATTATGGGCTTATAGAACAACTCACGAGTCCATGACTGGCCATACTCCATTCACTCTTGCTTACGGCTCTGCGGTCGTCATCCCTATAGGACTTGAAGTCCTCTCTCATCGAGTGGCTTACTAGCCTCGTAGAACCAGACACAGATAGAAACTGATTGGATACATACCTGAATTTATACTGTTGGAAATTGAGCAACTGTCATGACGAATAAGGAAACTGCAACCTTCAACAAGAAAACAACCTGAAAGAAGGATAGCAACTATTTGATGAACCAGATGGTTTTCTTTCAAGACAATTCAAGCTTACGACGATTTAAAGCACGTTGTGTATGATACAAGATGTACTTTGGAGGGTAAATGCTACTTGCCTTTTTGGCAAGGTCATGATTTCATCGACTTAGATAGGAACGAATGGTCTACAAGCTTAGGAACCAATTACGTATAGTATTATAGACGATGACCGGGAAGATTTGAATCGGTACCTAATCGAGGTGCATTCAGCATGGAGTAACTGACATGGCCCTGCAAGGTTCCATTTCAAATTTCAAGTCAAGAAAATTTCGTACGCTCAAGTTATGGACAAACGAAGAATTTATATTGATTGATGTAAAACGATCCATAAAATAGCACAAATCGATGAAGATCGATCAATATCTCAAAATTTACAAAGCCAATGCACTTGAAACTTTCAGAGCGTCAATATATTGAAGAGTAGAGCCCACAAAAATGGTCGCAAATGTAACATTCCTAATTTTGATAACATTATTCAGAAAATTTGATTAGACAAATAAAATAAAATAATGATGATAAAGGGATTGAGATTTGAATAAATTACATAATGAGTCATGCTTAATAATGAAATTTTAATGGGCTTTAAATTGGTATATATGATATTTAATTTACACATGGGCATAGTGGTAATTAGCCATTCCATTATACATGACTATACACATCTTATTCTTTCCCACTCATGTTCCATTTTTCATTATTCACAAACACAAATCGAAACTAAATAAAGTCGGCCATTAACAAGGAGGAAAATGAGAAATTTCAATCTAAAGCTAAGGATCAAAGCTAGGAAGGATTAATTAAGAATAAATCTCAAATTCCTTGTCAAATCTAAAGCTGAACCTATAAGTAGATCACCTAGCAGGATGACACCAACTGAGATGAAGGAACTGAAGGTGCAGCTAGTGGATCTAGAAGGAAGGAGTTTTATTAGACCAAGCAGTTTGCGTTGGAGAGCGGTCGTGGTGTTCGTAAAGAAACCGGATGGGTCATTAAGGATGTGCATTGACTATCGCAAGTTAAACGAAAGGACAATTGAGTATAGGTATCTTTTGCCAAGAATAGATGATCTCTTTGATCAATTGAGTGGTGTCGGAGTGTTTTTCCAGTTGGATTTGGCATCAGGTTTCCATCAATTAAGAGTGGCAGAGGACAGTATTCCTTCGATAGCATTTCGGATTAGATATTATTCATATAAGTGGTTGATGAAGCTATTTTAATTGACTGTGCACCTGCTTTCTTCGTAGATTTGATGAACCGAATTTTCCGAGAGTAATTGGATAGGTTTTTACTAGTGTTTATAAATGACATTCTAGTATGCTCTAAGGATGAGTTAGAGCATGAAGTTCATCTTAGGGTGGTGCTTGAGACGTTGAGGCAGAATCAGCTAACAGCTAAGTGTACCAAGTGTCATTTTTGGAAGAAAGAGGCTAAGTTTCTTGGTCGCATGGTTTCATCGAAAGTATTATCAGTCGATCCAAATAAGGTCGAAGCTATAAATAATTAGAAGAGACCGGAGATGGTGACTGAGATCAAGATTTTTCTTGGACTTACTGAGTACTACCGGAGATTCATTAAGGATTTCTCATGGATAGCAGCACTCTTAACTACGCTAACCAGGAAGGAAGTGAAGTTTGTTTGGTCTAACAAATGTGAGGAAGCATTCCTTAAGTTAAAGCATTTGTTGACCAATGCACGGTGTTAGTAGTTCTAGACGGAAACTAAGGATTGGTGATGTATACTGATGCATGTGGAACTGGATTAGGAGCGGTGTTGATGCAGAATGGTAAAGTCATTGCCTACGCATCTAGGCAACTTAGACCCCATGAAGTTAGATATCCTACTCATGGTTTAGCGTTGGCAATTGTGATCTTCGCATTGAATATTTGGAGACATTATCTCTTAGGGGAGAGATTTGAGTTGTATACTGATCATATGTCTTTACAGTATTTATTCTCTCAGAAGGAGTTGAATATGAGGCAGCAGAGATGGCTAGAGTATTTGGCTGCTTATGATTTAGGTATAGAGTATATGCCAGGAAAAGGTAATAAGGTAGCAGATGCTCTTAGCAGAAACCATCAGAACATGGTGTTATCTATGTTGGCGGAGTGGAAGGATTTAGATGCCTTGGTTAGTTGCGATGTGCAGTTAAGATCGACTGCTGGATCTAGTCAGAGTTCAGCCAGGTTGTCTTGTTTAGAAGTTCGACTAGTATTGATTCAAAAAAATTGCTTCCAAGTAGAAGGAGGATCCAGTGTTGGCCAAGAGAATTAGAAGGCTTGAGGTTTGAACTGAGATCGATGATCTAAAAGATTTTATCCTTGACCATAGAGGATGGTTGAGGAAGAAGGGACGGTTGTGTGTTCCGAATTTGGAGGATTTGAGGAAAGAAGTTCATAGAGAATGTCATCAGTCCAAATTTACGATTCATCTTGGAGGGATCAAGATGTATTAGGATATGAAAATGAGTATCTATTGGGAAGGAGTGAAGTGGGATGTTGGCTTGTGGGTTAGGCAATGTGCAAACTATCAACAAGTGAATGCTGAACATCAAAAACCAAGTGGGTTGCTTCAGCTTTTATAGATTCCAATTTCGAAAAGAGATTCGATATTAATGGATTTTATAGGCAAGTTACCAAGGTCAAGTAGAGGTAATGAAAGTATATGGTTATAGTGGACAGATTGACCAACCGTGCCCATTTCATTTCAATTAAGTCAACCAGAATGACACCTGTTTTAGCTAAGTTGTTCTTGAAAAACATAATTAGACTACATGGAGTTCCTAGTACTATAGTCAGTGATAGAGATGTTGTGTTTACTAGTGAATTCTAGAAGAGTCTACAGGAATTGATGGGTGCCAAGCTTAATATGAGTACTGCATATCACTCTCAGATACATATGTAGACAAAGAGAGTCGACAAAGTACTTGATGATCCACTGAGAGCTTGTGTATTAGACTTTGGTGGATCTTGGGAGGATCATCTACATTTGGTTGAGTTTTACTATAATAATAGTTATCAGACAAGTATAGGAATGGCGCCGTTTGAATCTTTATATGGATGACCATGTAAATCACCAGTATGTTGGTTGGAGACTGGAGACAGATTAGTCTTTGGTGCAGATTTGGTTAGAGTGGCGTCAGAGGAGATTGATTTAATCTGAGGAAGGATGAAGGAAGCTCAGTTAAGACAGATGAGTTACGTAGATAAGGGGCGTAAGGACCTAGAATTCTCCGTTGGAGAGAAGGTTTTCATTAAGATATCACCTATGAAGGGTGTGGTGCGATTTGGAAAGTCAGGGAAGTTGTCCCTAAGATATGTAGGTCCATTCCAGATCATAGAGAGGATGGAAAGCTCGCATACAGAATAGAGTCTCCAAGCAATTTAGATTTAGCACGTGTCCATAATGTATTTCATGTGTCTCATCTTTGTAAGTATATGCACGATCCAGAGATTTCTATTCCTCCGATAGGGTTGGAAGACGTGGTAGTAGAGCCTAATTTGACTAATGTTAGAAAACATGTTCAAGTTATAGCTAGGGATGAGAAAAGATTAAGGAACAAGTCAGTCAGGATGGTGAAAGTTCAGTGGAGCAACAACGAGAAGGACTGTACTTGGGAGACATAGGACATGATTAGAGATATTTATCCTGATCTGCTTTGAGGGTATGTCTATATTAGATTTATATAGATAGTTGCTAGTCAGTTAGACTAGTATCGTTGTTAGGGCTTGTTACAGATGATTGCTATGTTTAGTACTTAGTCCTTATTGAATTTCAAGGACGCAATTTTTTGAGAGGAGCATGTAACATCCCTAATATTTGATGATATTATTTAAGAAATTTAATTAGATAAATTAAATGCAATAATGATGTTAAACAGATTGAGATTTGAATAAATTATATAATGGGTCGTGCTTAATAATAAAAATTTAATGGGCTTCAAATTGGTTTATAAGATAATTAATTTACACATGGGCATAGTGGTAATTAGCCATTTCATTATATACGGTTATACATATCTTATGCTTGCACATTCACGTTCCATTTTTCATTATTCACAAACGCAAATAAAAACTGAATAGAGCCGGCCATTAACAAGGAGGAAAAAGGAGAAATTTCAATTTAAATCTAGGGATCAAAGCTAGGAAGGATTAATCCACAACAAATCTTAAATTCCTTATCAAATCTAAGGTGAATATTAATTCATTCTATCTCGTTTTGGTTTTATAGTCCTATGATTTTTGATTTGAGTATTTATTTTGTTTCTAAGATGTATTAGACGATGATGTGCTTAATTTATGAATTGCTTTGTATATGAAATTTGTACTATTTTAGGGACAAAACCATGGGTTATGGATTTTAAAATGCCATAGAATATGTTAATTAAAACATGATTTTGGAGATGGGTTTTAATTTTTAGAATTTTCCAAGTTATTGGAATTTTATTATGAATTTTTGACATAAAATATGATATAATTGGGTTTAAAATCTATTTCAAGTATAAATTGGGTCTGAAATTTTATTATGTTTGATTACATGAAGAAATGGAATTCCCATGATTGTTGGAGATTTTTTCCAATTAATTTAGTAGGGAAAATAAATTATTTTAAAGAAGGGACTTTTTTGCAAAATGTAACATTTGATATATGGAAGGGCTTAAACGTCACATTTTTATGGTTTAGATCTGGTATAAATGTAGCGTTTTTAATTCTGAAGTATTTGAAAAGTTTTATGACAGCCAATCAATGGTTTACAAATAGGCAAAGTTGTTATAAAGCAATTGCCAAAAGAAGCAACATTTCAGCCTTTAATTGAGATAAAGGTGTTTTGCCTCAATTTATAGCCCCTTTCAACCCCAATGATTCCACCCCATCCGAGTCGAAACCTACTTAGTTGAAACCCACATAGCCGAAACTAATACACAAGGTATCATCTAGTGGTTCACAGTGGATTGGAAGGAAGGTGGAAGCCTTGGTGTCGAAAGGTAAGCTTCTGATGGGGTCGAAACCTAGCTTGGATTTCAAAAGTTAAAATCTTGCCTTATTTTATTTAAAACTTTCGACATGGTTAAAACATATGCTGTCGTAAGGGTTTTATAAATAGGTTTCGAAGAAGGTCGCCATATTATGTTAAAGCATCAACTTTCGAAGGGGTGCCTTTTTCCTATAAATAAGAGCTTTCGAAAGGGTTGGTTCCGACCTAGTCGAAACCTAGCCGCTATTTTCCTTTCGAAGTACTGAAGTCATCGGTGCTTTCGTAATGTTATCTTTGCTTTTACCTAGGTTAGGCCTCTTCCTAATTGCTATCGAAAGGGCTTGAGGGTTCCGAAGGTGATGGAGTTGAAAGGGGGTTTCGACTCTGTTCTTCGAAGTTCTAATTTTTAAAGGTCTTTGCTTTCGACATGATGGTTCCAACACCATCAACTTTTCCCCAAATTAATTTTTCATTAGTTTTGAAGGAAATACTTTAGTATATAACCATTTTGACCCAAACGATGTTTTTTAAGAGTAAACTCAATGCTTTCGAAAGGGTACTTTATTTGTTTTGAAGCTATGTTTTAATAAAAACTTTCTTGATACCATCGAAAGGCATCATTGGTTTTGAAAGGAATGTACTTAGAGTTTTGAAAAGAGGTTTTCTATGCTTTCGAATTAGGTCATCCAGTGCTTTCGAAAGTGATGTTTTAACGTTTCAAAACAAATATCCCATTCTCATTTTTAAGGAAAAACCATGGCATAGATGAATATAGTGGATCCTTGCACGTCTTCTCCTATAAATATAGTGGATATTCTCATAAAGAGGGTGGTGGCTTTCTCTATCGAGGTGCGTCAATTTTTATTCTTCACTTTTGTACTAATGGATCCTAGCCGATCCAAACATTCTTGTAATAATAATCAAGTTGAAGATCAATAAAAATATGAAGTGGACATAGGCCAAGATTGCCGAACCACTAAAAAAATCTGTGTATTCCTTTATGATTTCTACTTTGTTTTAATTTCATTCTTTAATTAATCTCTACTAGATTCTATTGGGTGTTGATGCCCATTTTTGGTGTCAACATTCAACATTTTCCAACTCGAGTTCATATTCATTTAATATTCCTTTAAACCTAAGAACATATACCCGATATCAATTTGCTTTACTCAACCAGGTTGTTCGACAAATTTAAAACCTATTTTAACTTACTCTCTACTCAAATTTATAAACTACAAAGACATATTTCCTTATATTCTCACAAAGCAATTAGTTTCAATTTTTGAATCAATTTGGATGTTTTCGAATGTTCAAAATCGTCGGAAATTTCATTTCATTTTAATGAATGAAAACTACCAAACAATTTATTATAACAAGATGCACAACCACCCTACCATAATGCATAAGATACATGAGTCCATATAATACATAACTAAAAACTAAGGTATTAAACGCTCGGGTTTTATTCCAAATCACTTTGAAATAAAAATATTTATATTTATAACTTTAAAATATACATTCACATCTCGCTATGTAACTAAAAATTTGTTTTACCAAATAATTTAAAACAAAACTACCTTGGTAGCAATCCATCACTTAAAAACTCGAAAACGAACACCGATGATGTTGTAGTAATCATCGGAATTATTTTCCAGCGACCGAAGTGAGTTTAGTGTTCCTATATCATTTAAAATCTCTTTAAATAATTATATTCATAAATGCTATCAAATAATATTATTATTATCTTCTCAAACTTTGAAAATCAAAATTTCAAAAGCATCAGGATTTAAGTTATCAAATTCTCAGTTCAAATCCATTTTTATTTGTAAACTATTTTTTTAAATCATACTTATATAATTTCACTTTCTTCTATAAAAAATATTATATATCCTTGTTTATTATAATAAACAACTCTTATTAAGATAAAATTTTAACCCAACATTAACTCCAAATGCCTTATAATTAAACCGTGAAATTGAATTCATAAGGTGTTCATTTTGTTATTCCCACAATTTCTATCTACCCAATCCATGTTTAAAAAGGAAAAACTATTCATAAACGGACCGAGCACAACCAATCAAACAATAAATAATAATAATCATGTATTATCATTTCCTACCAAACAAACATTCTCTAAATATCCATATTAATTTTTAAAAATTATCCTTTTATATATAAAATATAATTTTAGGTAAAAGTATTTCATTTACCAATTTTAAAACAATACAGTGTTGGTTCACCTTGTTCAAGTGTTTAAAAACCCCTATCAACAACATTGATCAAGCATACCAATCAGAATTCATAAGCCATTCAATAAACCAATCAACACAATATAAAAACTTTATAGCACTGTTTATGCCAAATTTGATCACAAACACCCAAGAATAGTTTAATGTAGAGAAGTAAGTGAAGAAAGTAAATTAAAACTAAGAAATAGATTAAGATAACAACAAATAAAAAGCAATAACAAGAAACATAGAGATATATAGTGGTTTGGCATTGTATGTCTACATCCACTTTGAAGATTAACTTTATTGATCAATTATGAATCTGATGACAATAGTTGAGAATAGAGAAACTTGATTACAATGAAGTTTGAAGTAACCAGCCGTGTGAAGATCCTGGAAATGAACCATGATGCCTGTATTTATTGGGAGAGATGATTAGATATTTTTCTACGACTTCGGTAGAAGGATCTCTAGGTCCATATGGTCCCAACATAACAATCGGTGGACTCAACTTGACAAACAGGAACGATCGGCTAAACTTTCACCTGTCTTTTTTATTGCGTCCAATTCGAGTGCGATCATTTTTGAAGGGTCCCATCTACCTCTTAACGTTGCTCCTAAAATATTGAATCATTCAGACTTGTAACTTGGGAGACTTGGATCAATCTTTGCTATACTTAGATCATGCATTAGAATATGTCAATCGTTTTTATGGCTTGGCAAAAACGATCAACCAACCTCTAATTTTGACCTTATGACCCACGACCGTTTTTATAGGATTAAATCTTCATTTTGTTGATGCTCTAGAAGTTTCAAATAAATTGGCCTTGTGGATCCTGAGATATTGATCGTTCTCTGATGATTTGAGCCATTTTATGGATCATTCTCAATCAACCCATGAAAATCTTTGCTTCGTCCATAACTCGAACATACAAAGTTCGATCAATCCAAATTTGAAACATAACTTCATGGGGCTAGGCCAGTCACTTTATGCTGATTGCACCTCGATTGGGACCCATTCTGAATTTGCTCGACCATCGTCTATAATGTTGTATGTAATCGATTCTTAAGGCTGATGACCATCCATTCCTAGCCAAGTTGATGATATCACGGCCTTGCCAAAAGACCAAATAACATTTTCCTCCTAAAGTACATCTTGTATCAAGCATGACGTGCTTTGAATCGTTGTAAGTTAAAATCGTCTAAAATAAACCCATCTGGTTCATCGAATAGTCATTATCCTTTTATTGAGCTATTTTCTTGTCCAATGTCGTATTTTCCTTATTCTCGTAATGATTAGTCAATTTCCAATAACATAAACATGGGATCATAACTTGTTAGTGATCATCTTGTTTTGAGTCTGGCAATTTCTAAGCTTTAGCGACTTAGCTTTAGTTTTTCTCTGGTCGACTCTAGGTGATTATTCAATTTTTTTTCAATTTCAGAAAATTGTATTTTGAATACCTGACTCCCGATCATGATTACTCACGAGTCGTTGTCAATTTTTAAGGAAAAAACTTTCTATAAACAATTTCCACCGGTCATCATTTTTTCATGCATGTTCTCTTCTTCTTTTTTATTTACTATTTTTTTATATCCATAATCCTCTATTTCATAGAAATTAAATTTCAAATCGTTCATGATTATGAAACCATCGGTATATGCTAGGTTATCGAACCATTGGTGCATGATATGCTATGGAATGATCTGGCATATGATTTGGATATAGAATGATCGGCATAGAGCCTGTAGGTGGATCGATAGGCATAAAGCTTGGACGTGGATCGATCGGCAAATGGCTTTGAGATGGAACGATCGACATAATTTTTGGGACTGGTGATGATCAACATACACCTTTCCTTTATAAGCATCGATACTTAGTTATTTCTTTTCTTCCTTTGACTTATTTCGTATCATTCCATTACGAAGCAAAGAAAAACAAGTCTCCTTTTTTCTTCTTGTCGATCCAAACAGCGATCCGTCATGTCAAAAAAATCATCGCCCTTTATTGGATTTTTCTTCGAATCAATTTCAAATATTCCTCCTTTGCCAGATCTTAAACTTAGGTAGAACGAATCTTAAACTTGCTTTATATTCGAGGATGAGGCTTTTTACTTCATTAGCATTGCGATAATCGATTCGTCGATTAACGCTTCTACCGTTTTCCAATTCTTACGATCATATGCAGAGAAAATTATGTGACTTGTCTTGATGAGGGATGATCGAATTGTAACCTTAGCCGATCATTTTTTGAGGAAGATGGTGTAGTGGAAATGAAGAAGTCGTATGATCGATCCATTATGATCGTTCTTGGACAATCGGTGAAGCCATGGGACATTGGAGCTTGAAGATTGCCTATAAACAATCAGTGATGCTTTAGAGTTGGAGGCCCTTGAGGTGGACAGGGAGAAGTAGGATGATCAGCATTGAAGGCATGTAGAAAACAATTGATGTTGAAGGCCCACAAGAAAGATCGGTGGAAATGGCTACTACGAACGATTGGATGACACTGTCTAGGAAAATGATTGACCATGTTTGCATTCACAAATGATCGGCCTTATTTGGAAATGAACTTTTTTTTCTCAAAAAACTGGAACTTAAATAAGTAAACTTGAACTAAATGATGAGCTTTGGCCTTGCATACTTGAATAGGTATTAGGACTTGCATATGGCTTGCATACAATTTGAACTGCATATTTGGTAACAAATGACCTTAGAACTATGACATGAACCAATGCCTTTGACTATTATCTTATAGCTCATCAGTAACTTAATAAAATCCAAATTTTTATTGGCTGACGATCAATTGCGAAACTCAAGCTGTGACATTTCCCGACGACACGAAAAAACAGTTGTGATGGTCAGAAATGACGGTTTCTCTATTCGACCCTTGAAGTTTCGTCGTCTTTTTTGTCTTCAGTTTTGTACAACTTATTGTTGTACTATATAGCACTTTACCGCACCACATTAGCACTCATTACATTGGGGGTTATAGGTTACTTTATCTGACCATGATTTTTACTAAGTTTAATAGTAATAGGCTCGAGATAATTTAAGCGCCTTGTAGCTATTCCAGTTGGATCATCTTCCTAATGGGACAACTCTGATGTAGAATCTAGTTTGGAAACTGAATCCGATAGTTCGCCATCTAGTCATCATTTGGAACATCGAAAAAATCTAGGCCACCAATTTGATCTTTCTGATGCCATTCCCATCCTTCCACTAGTGATTATTGATCCTGCTCCCGATACTCTAGTGGACTGGTCATTCTGGAGAACCCTTCTAATTCAGTTGCTTCTAAAACTAAGGAAGATGCCCTCCAATGAATATGTGTAAGGCATGAAATTCCTTTTGGCAATGTGTTGGTTCCATTGAGGGATGATAGGGCTCACAGACCCACAGAAGGGTATACGACGTTCAATAAGTTTATGTGCTGGGCCGAATGCATCTTACCATTTAATCTGTACATTCGGGAGATTCTTCATTATTTAAGGATAGCTTCAGCGTAGCTCCACCCAAATGGCCATGCTCTTCTTAATTGTTATTATATGCAATTTACTAACTTCCTACGCTGTCCCCAAACCATTAAATATATTCGATTTATTTTCACTTTCAAGCAACGGATAGGGAGTCTCTCGTTTATATTTCTTGAATCGACGAAGAGGTGCCAGATTTAGACTGGCATGTGGAACTAGTTAAGTGCCTTTAAAAGTGAATGGTTTTTCGTTCGTTGCCCGCCTGGTTTCGCTCAACAGTGGCTAGAAAGACGTAAGTGTTACCACCTATTTTCATGTTAGCACAAAAAGACGATATCTAGGTCATATTCTTGACTGTGTTACTCCTTTACATGTGTCATCATCCGGCCTGGTGGCAACATTTATGAAGAAGCCGACGTAATTCTGAAGAAATCTCCACCTGAGAACAGGAACATTGAATATTTTCTTATGGATGAACGTCTCGTTACTTTTTGTTTGATAGAAGAGGGCCTCAACATAGGGCTAACTAAAGTTTCTCAAATGGCAGGGATAAGATCATGGGTTGTAATCAATCAACGGGATAATCGAGCCGATCTCGTGGTGCCCCCAATTATGAGTGCTCAAAAATTCACTTATATTGATGCCGGAGGACACAAAGGAAATGTTCCCGGCCACAATGGCAACAAACCTGGTCTCGGGGTTGATGCCGGATCCTCACATGCCTCACAACTCTCTATTCCTGGTAGGAGAAAATATTCATACATGTATTTCCAAGAAGTCGTTTCTCTGATCAATCCAAGTCGTCAATGGCTCCTAAAGTTGTTCAAGATGAATCTTCTTCCCAACCATCAGAGTGTTCAAGTTTACCACTTGAATCTTTGTCTGGTATACCAATTCTGCATGATCTTGATGCTTTTCATTTTACTAATGTGAACATCGTGCGGTCATAATCTTTCATCGGAATTAGCACTGAGATTCCTACTTCTAAAGGAGAAGTTACACTAAATGAGCAAGGCTCATGCACCTGGTTTGTCAAGGGGTTACATAAGGACACTTGCACACACTTGCACCCCTCAACATTGCATTATACTTGATGTTATGCTCTCTAACGCTTATAGTTGACTGATTTCTATTTTCTTTGCCGAAATGATGTTGAGGAAGAGGAACACGTTTGATTCCCTCTGGGATATACACCACCAATCATCAGGTTCAAGCTCTGGATCTTACCATGGTAGTTGAGAGTACTACGATTCTAGGTACCACCCTAGACGGGACTAAGGTCATCAAGATAGAGGTGACAGGGATAATCCACCCCAAGATAGACATTGATCGAGATCTCCTCTTTCAAGGTGTCCTTATAAGCCAGCTGATCGTAGGGAATTGCCTATCGAACCCTCTCATGCACCTCCTACCACTCTAATACCTCAACAGCCGTTGGTTCAATCTCATTCTCAATGGCCAAGCGATCGTCGTCGTCATAGTGAACATGCTGCCATCCATAGGCCCGACAAAGAGAGTACTGAAGTCAAAGCCGCTGCTGAAGATTCTACGATTAATCCAACTACTCATATGGCATAGCTCGGCAAAGAATTTCTGAACTTATGAAGGGTTCTATTTTCCTACCAAGCTAAACAGAGTTCCATACCATGTTCAAAAGATGACTATTAATTGTGTCACCGCCATCCATATGTAGTATCGTGAATGGATGAAGACAGTAGAGGAAATATCGAAAGTCTCCTTCGAGCGTGCGGCAGAGATTGAAAAGATAAACCGCCAAGAAGATCAGGATAAAAGAATCATTGACACTTTGGCAAATGAGCTAGAAGCCTCTAGGACCTCCTTAGAAGAAGCCAAAGGAAAAGCTAACGCTGCTGTGAAATCCATGGAAGAGATGAAATCCAGCCATTTTGATATGGTTCAAGTGTTGCATCATCGGAATCAAGAGATAGCGCTTAAGCGGGATATAGCTCAGAATAATGAATCCACGGCCTTAGAAGAGATAGCAGATCTCAAAGGCCAAGCTTGAGTATGCAAATAAAGAGAAAGATGATGCCCAAAAGATTGCTCAAGTTGCTTGCGATGAGCTGATAAATGTCAGATTTAAGAGAGACACGACTGTCGAAAGGGCCAAAAACGTTGATGCACTTATTCAACATGAAGCGAAAGAGACCGAGGACAAAGTCGAGAAGGACATAATGAATGAGCTTGACATGCTTCTCATTCTTTACAATACTAACATTCTCAAGCATAAGAATTTGACATGGCTTGATGAAGCTTATCCCTACCAGCTCTGGCATGCTTGGGAACTTCTTGTTGTAGAAGAGAAGAAACTTATTAATTCGGAGGAAATCAACATGTCCAAACTAGAAAATGAAATGCTATTGGGCGATGAACCCAAAACATTACGCGATATCCAGCCCTTACTCCCGAAAGAGACGGCTGTTGCTTCTTCACATGAAGTGTATGAAAGATTTGGGTCGGCGTAACCCGATATTACAACTAAATTTCCCCCGACACCCTAGGTCATCCCTAGCTCCGTAGCAGGCTCTTCAACCATTCTCGATATGATCCAGATAAGCCACAACTTTCCCTGATTCCTAAGCGCAGTTCCGAGGATGTTTCGGCTCAACCTGGGAGCCATACCAAGGAAGGTATTCCGTCGACATTTCTTGTCTTTCATTAAACTAGGATGTTATAGTTGATATTTCTATTCTTTTGACTTTTTTTCTCAACTTTAAATCCATTAGGCATCAGTCCTTTCCTCTCACAAGATTCTCAATTGGAGTCACAAACTGCCACGACAGAATCCATTAAAATAACAACTTCGACCAATGCTTAAGGTGCTTAGGAAGAGGCCTTTATTATTGATGATCAATTCATGGAGGCAATATTCAAGGAAGGGAGTGACCCACACCATGAAATTCCCTTTGATGAAGATGTTTTGATCATAGGTTCTTCGACCCAACTAGTGAGCTCAGCATGAAAGAGCATGTTAAGAGGGAAGAACTATTGAAAAAGAAGGTGAAAAAAGCCTAATGATTCGGGCTCCGATGAACCGATTCCTATCCCACTCCAGATGATCCCTCTTGGTAGGACAATTCCCCAGGATGGTATCCCACCTGCTTCTAGTGCTAAGAGCACCTCCATATGTCCTGCTTCCAAAGATGATACCACCTCGATTCATACAACTGAGGATACTTCTTCCAAGAGAAGCCAAGGTGGAAAAGGGTCGAAGAGAGGGTCAAGTGGTAGTTCAGAAGGAGCAACTCCAAAGAAGCAAAGGAAAGATATAAAATCCAATAAATAATCTCTGGATTGGGGTGATTTGTAAATATCTTAGATGATTGCTTTTCCTTTTCGTTGGTCATGTTTTTTAGGCAGGACTCTCCGCTTGTGTTTTGCATTTTGGATAAACTTATATAATATAAAGCAAGTTTAGTGTACATAAGAATTGTTCTATTCTTTTACTCACTTGTTCAAATGTTCGAGCTATCACGTTTTTCATTTTATGTACTTATGATTCGTTGCTCGTCGGATCGAATGTCGATTTGATTCATCCATTCCAAGGCATTCCTGAGGTCATGGGCTCGAGTCGTATCAAACACTAGGTTTGAGATTTATCATTACGCTTGTCGAACTCAGTGGTCTAGGTTATTATATTCTTGTCTCCAGTCTCTGATTAACTGAGTTAAGTGGCTAATGGTCGAACTCCATCCTCAACGGGTTACATCCCTATTATCATTATCACTCCAAAGTTTGTGGAATAGTAAGTGGTCGAACTACACTCATCTATTTGTTTATACTCATATCTACACTTTAGGGACTTAGAATTATTTCATGGGTGATCTATTCACACCTGATTTATATTTACACTCCAATCTGCACTCTGGGGACATAGAGTTATTTCATGAGTGCTCGATTCATACCCGATTTATGTTTATATTCCAATCCGCACTCTAGGGTCTTAGAGTTATCTCGCGGGTGATCAATTCGCACCTGATTTATGTATATACTCCAATCTGCACTCTGGGGACTTAGAGTTATTTTGCAGGTGGTCGATTCGCACCCATCTTATGTTTACACTCCAGTCCACACTTTAGGGACTTAGAGTTGTTTTGAAGGTGGTCGATTCACACCTGATTTAAGTTTATACTCCAATCCACACTATGGGGACTTAGATTTATTTCAAAGGGCGGTCGGAATGCACTTGTCTAAATTGATTGAGTTGCCACCAAGGTTTGGGGTTTGATGTAGCGATTTATCGGTCATGTCACGATCACGGTCACTATCACTTTATCTTAATCCCATAGCTTGGCTGGATTTACTTGATCATCGTATGGTCGACCGTATTTATTCCTCACCGTGCATCCTGTCAGTTGAACTATGAATGAGGGTTGTCAAATGAGCAAGTTGACCAAGCTTATCTTATTTAGTCCCATTGGGAATTAACGTGATTGATTAATTTCAAACTCTGGAAGCCTGTACACAATCAACATTAATTAGTTTTTCTATGTAATTAACATATAATGCCACAACAAACATAAATGTAAAGAAAATCAAACTTTATTCATTAAACGGAAAGGGAAAAACAAATTGTCTTGTTGCACGTCTGGAAAATTAAACGCTAAAGCGAAATTCTAAAACCAAATACAACTGAACAGAAATAATCTAAGTGAAATAGCGTCGTAGATGCTTGCTATTTTATGCCCTTTTAAATTTGATGCCATCGACAATCGCTAGCATGAAAGTTCCTTCTCGAAGCCTCTATTCAATGATATATGGTCCTTCCCAGGTTGGATTCATGTGCGCTAGGGTAGGAAAAACCCATTTCAAGGTGAGATTGCCAATTTTGAAGGTTCTAGGTCAAACTTTAGTGTTGAAATACCGGGCTACTTGATGACGATGTGCAGCTACTCTCAGATCGGCTTCCTCGAGCTTCTCATCTTTGAAGTCAAGAGATTCCAAGAGGAGAACTTTATTTGTTTTGGGATCGTAGTAAATCACTCGATGAGAAGGTATTTCAAGCTTGATAGGAATAACAGCTTCGGAACCGTAAGAATGGATGAATGGAGTATGGCCAGTCATGGACTTGTGGGTAGTCTTATAAGTCCACGATGATGTTGGAAGTTCATCCACCCACCTGTCTCTAGCCTTCTCCGAATGCTTCTTCAGAATGGATTTATAATCTTATTTACACCTTCAACCTGTCCGTTTGTCTGAGGGTGAGCGACCGCTTCAAACCTCTTTTCAATACGATATCTTCAAAAAAGTCTTTGAATTCAACACTGTCAAATTGAGTCCCACCATCTGTTACAATAGTTCGCGGAAGACCGAAGCAACATATGTTGTTTCGGACATTAAAGTTGATTACTTTCTTGGTTGTGATTGTGGCCAAAGGTTCTACTTTGGCCCATTTGGTGAAGTAATCAACTGCTATGATAGCATACTTTGTGCCACATTTAGAGATTGGTAAGGAACTGATATTGTCTATAATCCACATGGCGAACGACCATGGGCTGACAATTCGCATGATATCTGTTGGTGGAGCTCTATGGACTTTTCATATCTGGCATTTATCACATTGTCTCACACAATCAGTGGCATCTCTATTTACGGTCTGCCAATAATACCCATAACGAAGTATTTTCTTTTCTAGAGTTTCTCCCAGTGTGATTGTCACATTCCCCTTCATGAACTTCTCTTAGAGCACATTTTATCTCAGCATGAGCGACATACAAGAGTAGAGGGACAGAGAATCTTTCATGTACATAATTCCTTATTACATAATATACAGTGAAGCTTTACAGATGACTTATCACTTTTCATTTCTTTTATCTGGTAGAATTCCATGTAGTAAATAGTCTTTGATTGGAGTCATCCACGATTCCTTTTCAGGCTCCACTTCTAGCATCTGGTCGATTCCTACCATGTTAATACTTAGGGTATTTATTACTTTGACCAGAACCAAGCCCATTTGCCATGCATCTCCAGTGCTAGTAAACTTTACCAATGAATCAGCCTCTCCGTTTCGATCTTATGGGATATGGAAAATGTCATAGCTCTCAAATTCTATCAACAACTCCTGGACTTGGGTAAGGTATGGGGCAAACTATTGTCCCTTAGCTTGATAATCTACCCTAACTTGATGTACACCCAACTGCAAATCGTAAAATATTTGGAGAAATTTTATTCCTAGTTCTCTAGCAAGTTTAAGTCCAACAATCAGAGCTTTATTAAGCTTCTATGTTTGTCATGGGAAAATCAAGCTTTAGTGCATAAAAGAATGACCAATTTTTAAGAGTTACAAGCATGATCCCAGCTTCGAAACAACGATCGTTAGATGCTCCAACGGTATACAATTTCCACCGTACGGTAGGGATTTGCAATCTTTCGAAGAATCATCCTTCACAGTACACTCTGCTATAGAGTTTGCCAATGCTAACCCTGGATAACTCTTCGAGGGAGATAAGTAATGTCGAATTGACTGAGTTCAATATTTCACTTGAGTAACCTTCCAGACATTTCAGGTCACTATAGGACCTGTCATAACAGTTGGTCAATGTAAACATTGATCGGATGTGCCCGAAAGTACGGATGGAGCTTTCATGATGCAATTAGTAAGCAGTATGCCAATTTATCTATCTTTGGATAGTTCCTTTTCAGCTCCCTTTAATCATTTGCTGACATAATACACCGGTCTCTGGATTTGATTCTCCTCACGAAGTAATGCGGTGCTTATAGCATGTGCCTATACAGCTAAATATATGTGTAACTCCTCATGATCCACTGGCTTTAACAAGATAAGGGGTCTCTCCAAATGATTCACCAAAGGTTGAAATAGGTCTTTACAATCCTACATCCATTCAAAGCTTCTTTTCCCTTTCCCATCTAATCGAAGAAAGGAATGCATTTGTCGGTAGCTCTGGAGATGTATCGGCTTAAGGCAGCAACTTTCCCATTCCGACTATGTACTCGTTTAATATTTCTTAGTGCTTGGATATCAGGGATAGCCTGAATCTTCTTAGGATTTGTTTCTATCCCACGAGAATTGATAATAAAGCCCAAGAATTTCCTTGATGCAACACAAAAAAACACTTCAATGGATTTATTTTCATCTTCTAATATCGAAGGATGTCAAACGTTTCAGCCAAGTCCCTACTGTGCTCGCTTGATCATCATGATTCCATGAGCATATTATCCACAATACACTGTCATTGTCCTTCCGATCTGATCTTTCAACATCCTATTAACTAAGCGTCGATAAGTTACACGCACATTCTTTAATCCAAAAGGCATTACTACATAGCAATACAATCCAACATCAGTAATGAAGATGGAGTGCTCTTGATCGAGAATGTGTATCAGAATTTGGTTATATCCCAAATATGTCTCCATGAAAGATAGCAATTCGTGTCCCGCATGTTCTGCACTTCCCATTCGCTTTCTTCACAAGCACTTGATTATATACCCATTGAAGGTAGAGGGTGTCATGAATAAACCTATTGTCTTTTAGTCCGTCCAGCTCCTCTTTGAGAGCGGTAGATCGCTCCAGATCCGTACCACGCCTTTTTTGCTTTGTCGAAACATACCTCGGGTCGATATTCAATGCATGGCTCATAATGGTAGGCGAGATTCCACACATGTCAAAGTGCGTCCAAGTGAGCACATCTAGATTTGCTCTTAGAAAACTAGCAAGTTCCTTCATCATCGAGGGGCTGAGCAGTGATCCAACCTTTAGAAATAGTGATGCATAATCATGGCTGACTGTAATATCGATTGTTAGCTAGACCGGTGCAGCCTTGGTCTCTTTGGGTTCATCTTCATCATCTCTTGGATCTATATCTCTGTAGCATCGACTATGGCATCCGAGCCAAGGCTCAGGCACTAGTTGTCAATCTTCAATGGCTTGGATGCGGGCAGACTTTCCTACTCCCTTACCTTTCTCCTTATGCTGAACTTCCCTCAAGTTAGCGACTTAACAAGTACGTCCAGTCGTCTGATCACTATGAACAACTCCTACATCATTATCTATCAGAAATTTCAAAGTCAAACACCATGGAGCAAGTGCTATCCAAAATTTAGCTAGGGCCGATCGACCTAGAAAAAAATTGTATGGAGAGTCAACATTCTAAACAATAAACGACAAGGTCCGCACTCTCCTTCGTTTCTTCCAACTCAGCAGCTAATTCCATATAACCAACAGCTTCGGTTGCAACACCACTAAAACCGTATATACGAGCTTTAGATAGTTTTAAAACTTTGGCTTCCATCGTCATTTAATCATAAGCTTTTATGAAGATTATATTTACCGAACTTCCATAATCAATCAAAATCCTTCTCACCAAAGCAGAACCAATCATGGATGAAACGACCATTGGGTCGATCGTCGGAGCCTCCACCTTATCTGCATCTCTATTCCTAATGGCAATATCATCTATCATCGTATGTTGCAGTTTTGCCGAAGGTCCATCTTTCTATTCGAACAACATTCAAAATCCATATGCCTAATCGCGCTAGCATAGCACTCCCTCCCTTGCCAACTCTTATCTGTCGGGTGCGGTCCCCCGACCATCGTGTTTATCACAAGCCCTCCACCAGTGCTCACAGGCTCCCCATCCCAACGTGGATCTTGTCCTCGGTTGGGATCAGAAGTCCCCTACCCACCATCCTACGGGACTTTTAGAAACTGTTATAACTTCTTTTCTCGAATCATTTTTCCTATAACATCCTAGAGATTCCTGCATTCATTTGTATTGTACCCATAACACTCGTGAAATCAATAATATTTACTAGTCTGCTTCTGCTTTCTTATTGATTCTTTCTGAGGTGACTTCCTATACTGCATGGTATTCTAAGTAGAAAGATAGATATTCTCGAATGAAGTATTCAACGGCATGTAATTATCACACAATGGAATCCAAGGCTTCAACTTTCCAAAATCCCTCTTTTGTTCTCGGTTCCTATCTCCACCACTCTTTTTGCTGATTCTGTTTATTTTGAACATTCACTTGGACTTCTCCAGAACTATCATCAAACTGTTTTATTGCAATGTTCCTCTATACTCCTTCTCCACTCGGTCTCACAACACTCTTTTTTCTTGAGGACCAAGCTTCTTCGTTCCTCAAATATTGTGCCACCTTTGCGTAAAAGCACTCCAACGTTGTGGGTGGCTTACTATGTAACCAATCACCAAATTCAAATTCTGGATCAATCCCTCTCGTCATGGCCATGAGCATTGCATGATCATTCGAATTACTGACCTCCGTAACAGCTGTTTGAAATTTCTTCAAATAATCTTTCAACGACTCCCCTGGAGACTAGATCATGCTGTATAGGGACATCACGTCTTTAGGACAAGTCGTAGCATCTGGAATTTCCCTATAAACTTGATTGCCAAATCTTTGAATCTAGAAATTGATCACGGAGGTAGTCTCATGAACCACATCGTCGCTATTCCAAAGAGAGCTATGGGAAATCATCGGCACTTGATCGAATCATCGGCTCATGCAGAATCCATCAGCCATTCGCATCTCACAATTTGCTGTCTGGGATCGATTTTGCCCCCATAGGTAGGCATCGATGTCATGTAAAAAAATCTCCTTGGGTATTCCACATGTAGAACATTATTATTGAACAAGGTATGGCTTCTCAAGATTCCCCAGTCATCATTAGCCAAGCCTCAATTTTCCCTCACCAACTGCCTGACCATTGCCGATAAGTCCGACATTTGGATGGTTGGTGTCAAGCGATGGTCGTGTTCCACCTAACATGAATGGCCAGGTAGATGTTTGTGGGTCGTTTAACGCCTTCTTGGATCACCACCTTCTCGATGCATGTTTTTACATTCATTTCACCATCATTCTGGGGAAGAACCCAATCAGCATTCAATCGGCCTCCATTATCCAAACTAACAGTTGCAGCTCCAGTTTGAGTCCCAGCGTTCACATGAAAGTTTCCTTCTCTAGCAGAGGGATCAGCACAAAACATTCCTGGCAGACCATGATGGTCGACCTGTCGACGTCCTGAAGTTTCTACATGATGTATGTCAATTCTATGGTACCTATGTCTATGATATTCATCCGATGAACTAGAGCTTTTCGATGCCAAGTAAGGTTGGGATCCCTCCTAGCTTTACCCCATCGCTACCGATTGATTTGGTTCATGAAATCGATACTGGTATGAATTTGTTGATTTAGCTGTCGACAGCTCTTCGTTAGCTCTCTCATTAAATTATGAAATTCAGCTCTTGTAATAGAATTAGTGGGATTCTGAATTTCAACCTATTTAGCATTCAAATTTTTTTATTGATTGCTTGGGTCTCCTTGCTGAATGCTAGCAGTCTCATTTCTTTCCACATTCTAAGGTGTAGATCTAGTATATCTGACCATTCTCAATCTCCTTGCTTAGATTTTTGCAAATCTGAGTAGTACAAGCAACTTTTTGAAGACAATTACGGATCTTGTTTGGGGGATTTATCTAATCCAGTAGCAACAAAGGGATCCTAGCAAGCTGAGAATCAGGTTTCCCAGTGAAAGTGCCAAAATATTTGCACCAAATTCAGTCATAGAAACCCAAGGATAGATTTATATAGAGAAGTAAGCGAGGAAAGTAAAATTAAAACTAATGAATAGGTTATGCTAACAACAAAAAAGCAATAATCGAAAACGTGGAGATTTATAATGGTTCCGCATTGTATGCCTACGTCTACTTTAAAGATTAACTTTATTGATCACTTATGAATTTGATTACAATAGTTAAGAATAGAGAAACTTGATTACAATGAAGTCTAAAGTAACCAGCAGCATAAAGATCCTAAAAATGAACCACAATGCCTGTATTTATAGGGAGAGATGATGATATATTTCGTTACGACTTCGGTAGAAGGTTCTCTAGGTCCATTAGAGCTCACCATAACAATCTGTGCAATCAACTTAATAAACAGGAACGATCGGCTAAACTTTCACCGATTGTTTTTCTTGCATCTAATTTGAGTGCGATCATTTTTGGGAGGTCCCGTATGCCTCTTGACATTGCTCCTAAAATATGGAATCATCCTGACTTATAACTTGGGAGATATGGATCAATCTTTGTTGTACTTGGATCATCCACTGAAATATGACGATCGGCCAACAACAATCGGCCATCCTCTAATTTCAATTTTATGACTATGATCATTTTTTAGGCTTAAATCTTCATTTTGTTGGTGCTTTAGAAGTTTCAAATGAATTTGCCTTGTAGATCTTGAGATATTGACCATTCTCCGATGATTTCAGCTTTTTATGGAACGTTCTCGATCAATCCTTGCAAATCTTTGCTTCGTCCGTAACTCGAACATGCAAACTCCGACCAAGTCCAAATTAGAAACATAACTTCAAGGGGCTATGCCAGTCACTTCATGCTGATTGCACCTCGATTGGGACTCGGTTCGAATTTTCCCGGCCATCGTCTATAGTGTTGTATGTAATCAATTCTTAAGGCTGATGACCATCCGTTTCGAGCTAAGTTGATGATATCATGCTCTTGCCAAAAGGTGGGATAGCAAGCACTAAAAAATATGCACTTGTGTATATATATATACACTCAAATCCATTATAGGGTGTCACTTACCCTGTCTCTAATGAGTTTACCCCACCAAAGCCAAGATTCTCGCTTAACCTTTAGCTCTAATATCAGATAATTGGGGTAGAAGAAAGAAAAGATAGAATAGAATCTCACAAACATGACGAGTAATATATAATACTAAATAAGTCTTTACAACAATATAAAAAGAGATATGTACATACCGTCATTAGAGCAAAACTAACCTATCATTAGCCCTGGACAGTTATAATAATATGTCCTTACCTTTGTTGATAAATACAGATAAGAACAAATAGCGAAAGATAAAGAAAATAGGGGAACACGTCTTTGGGAATTCTAGCTCGTCTCTTGCAGCTCCAAGAGTCCAGCTAAATCTAGAAATATGCTTGGGCTGACTCAAGAATTATAAGTAAGATAATGCTTGGATCTGTTTGATAAAAATAGCGTGAGAAACACAATCAACTGGACTACTTAATATAATAAAAAAAACTTCCAAAAATAAAGGTATCTCATAAGACCATGCCGTACATAAACACGACATGTTTTTCCTTATGATAACTATAACATTTTTATTATAATATTTAGTGATATTATAATAATTTCTAGGGTAAAATAAATACTAATCATAGCCAAAATTGTTGCATTAATTAAATTCCAGCTAATAGATATATAACTAAATCTGTAGGGGCTCATATCGGAGATTGGATTGTCATCAATAACTGTGCTACTAGGGTACTGCTAGCCACTCTTGGAAAATGTACCAAGGGCCACACATGGACCCCTACCAATATAGAGTCGGCTGCCCCTTTAACATGGCACACCCGATTACATCATTCCTCAGGAACTAGGCTCAAAACAATGTGCAAAACCATGACCCCTCTCTTTGCACAGATACCAAATCCATAAATGTCGATTCTAAATCAAGGAATGGTTGCTCCTAATGGTAGCGAACCACATATCTCTGCTGCCTATCCCCTTTTTTAGTCATTATACCTCATGAGACTTCTGAGGTCATGATTACCTTTTCCTCTCTTAGCAATTCCCACATGGAATGATTTCCAGGCACTAATGCAATGCTCGCTTTCGTCCATACAAATTGTTCAGGATCAAAACAAACTGAAGGCACTACTTCTAATACATTCATTTTGGAATCAACCTCAGAATTAGTAGCAAGTAGCCCTTTAACTTCAAAGAAATATATCTCTGATTCCATCATCTTAAAGATATTTTCAATTCGATGCTTGAGATGGTCCGAAGTGGCTTTCATATAACATATTTTATCCCGGTCACTCCATACCAATAATCTATAATTTCTGGTAAACTCAACTCCAATTCTTTTCAAAATAAATAGACAATACATAAGAGTGGGTATCACCCTCTAACCGTTTAAGAGGATGGATCTCCTTATCATTCATCCTAGGAGAACAAAATGAGATTCATATGCACAATACAACATCATTGAAGATGACCGTGCTATATAACCTCCGTGTTTCTGCTACATATTTCCAGAGTTATATTTTGGTTATGATTTGCTAGTCGATCATTTGGCTATCAAATAACAAGCAATCAAACAGATTTATTCCATGTAGAGGAATAAATGAAGAATAATAAATGTAAGCAAAGAGAATATTGTAGTAAATTAATAAGAAAAAAGCAAATAACAGAGACACAACAATTTATAATGGTTCGGCGTTATTTGCCTACGTCCATTTTGAAGCTTTATTAATCACTTTGTAAACTTAGTACAATGGGGATCGAATGAAAATCCTTAGTTACAAAATAGTACAAAGCAACAAGCAGCGTAAAGATCCCCAAAATGAACAATCAAGCATGTATTTGTAGAGGAAGAAGGTGAAATATCTCCCTGAAAATTTGGCAGAAGCATCTCCAAAACCATGTGGGCCCACAAGAGGGATTGCATAGCCCAAATCCCAAGAAATAGGGATCAGGGCCGATCCTTATTTTGGAGGATTTAGGGGTGTGATACCTAAGGAGCTTCTCCATGTTGTATTATGCTTAGCCTCCAAGTTTCATGTCAATTAGACTTGTAAATGTTGAGTTATTGATCAATTATTGCTGCAAAATGTGTTGCTACCTGATTCTGACCAACCCCTCTAGAGGGAAGAGGACTAATCCCTCGTCCTTGCTCCTTTTGAGGTATGATCTCGAGGTTGGACTCCCCAGGGTCACCACATCTTGTTCCTAAAGTTTCATATGCATTGGACTTTTGGATCTCGAGATATTGATTATTTTTCATTGAGTTGCACTAGTTTGGCTAAAGTAGACTGACCTCTATGGTTAAGAGGGATTATAGCCGATCCCTTTCCTAGATTAAACCATATTCCATACTCTAAACATTCTGTATTGCATATCTCTCAATTTTGTTTGATCACGGCTATATATTACCATTTGTACTTGATTTCTGGACCCCACAATCATCGCTCTGGGCTTACTAGCCTTGATTACGGTCGAATTTAACTTGTCTAATCGGTTCGGATATAACTGGGTCAAAATGCCAGATAACACTTGCTCCTAAAAGTAAATCTTGTGCTGAAACATAATGTGCTTTGAATCGAAACAAGTTAGAGTCATCGAAAAGAAATTCATCCAGTTTTTTGAATAGTCGCTATCCTTCCATCAAATTATTTTCTTAAAGTGTCGTATCTCTCTTTGATCGTCATGGTGCTTGATCGATTTTAAATAGTACAAATTCAGGATTATATTTCGTCAGTTGCTATCTCTATCCGGTTTTATGGGGCTAGTGAGCTCTGGCTAACTGATTTAGTCTCGACCTTGAAGACTTCAAGTTTGAATTCAATTTCTGTCGATTTCAAAAATTGAATTTTTAGAATACATATGTGCACGTTCGGGTATACATACTTGTCATTGAGTCCCAGATGCTTTTGCATGCTCATGGGTTGTCGTCAATTTTCGTTGTATTAGATGCAATTCCATTGCATTAATGTATTTATTTTACATATTTTTAATATACATGCTTGCATGCACATAGGGGTCATACCCAATCGCTTTGCTCTTTTTTTCATGTTTATAGGGATTAGAATTCCCTAGACCGATGCCTTTTTTCCTCTCTTCTCTCTCGCTTTTTTATAAGGATCAGATTGGATCCTTCTTGGGTAGGGATCATACCTGATCCCTTCGAATCAGTGGGGACTTAACATTTCAGCTTCAAGGAGAAGCTTAAGCAAGCGAATCCCGCTAGTCTCGTATATAAATTACATTCCCTCTCCATCCTTCAATTTACTTCATTTCTTTCTCTTTTCTAGTTCATTCGAGCTCACCTTTGAAACCCCCCCTTCCAATTTGAACTCCAGTCCCTTCCCTTCAAATCAATTACCACCTTCATCCTTATACCCGCCATTCTCTCTTGCTCTAAACCACTAATCCATCTTCGATTTGAATCGAAATCCAACATCTCCCTTCAAGCAACTCATACTTTGTACATTTAGGTAGGTTTTCTTGCATTTAACTTTCGGTCGTGATGAGTTGATGGATTTTGTTTACGCTAATTAACATGAGCATGAGTCAAGTTTGGAGAAGATGAGATGGACGGTTGCGATGCCGAGTTGTAGTAGTAGGGGAGAAGGAAAGGAATGAAGCTTGAAGGAAGTAGAGGGATCAGTTGTGTGTTGTGCGTGGTGCATGGAGGGATCGGTCATGATGGAGTATGGAGGGACCGGTTGTGATGGAGTATGGAGGAGAGGGATTGGTATTTTGCATTTCCTGAGGGATCGGAGTAAATATTTGAGGACAACATGAAAACAGCCGAGTAATGGGATCGGTGAAGAGGCATGTCATAGGGATCAGTTATTGGAGTTTGAGAAGGGATCGGTGATCGGATGCTCAGCTAAGGGACCAGTTGTATTGGTTTAGGCATAGGGATCGACAATAAATAGAAATCGACCATGTTGGTTATGAGGGATCAATTATTCGCTTTAGGAGAGGGATCGACTATAGGGACTTAGCTGATTTTAAGCCTTTGAATTGAGCTTGAACACTTCAGCAAACCAATCCATATTAACTTGCATGAACAATCAAAACCAATTCAGTCTTAACAAACTTGAACATATGACTATAATGGATAAAAGATGCTGCATGTCCACCTTTGAACTTGAAATTGAATGAAAAAATTTCTAGGACTTAGAATATGAATTAAAACTTAACATATGGACTTCAATAAGAACTTCACACTTCAATATGCTGATGACCAACCCCAAAGCTAACATAACTTATCAATCTAAACAACAGTTAAAACGGCCAACAATGACGATCATTTTGGTTGGAATCCAAAGTCTTGTTGCTTAATTTTGATTTTGATTCGAAACTGTTTATTTCTGCACTGCACAACACTGCATCATATTACATACACTAGTTTACGTTCAGCAGGGGTGGATAGGTAAAAAAATTTATCTCGATTATCTACTGAGCTTAATTGATATGGGCTCCAAAAGTTCAAGGCATTTAGCCACAATGTCTTCTAGTCATCCTTCAGAGTGCAGAATTCAGGTGCCGAGTCGATTTTTGTAACTGTATCCTGTAAACTTTCACCTGAACATTAAACCAAGCAACTAGAGATTTTCGGTCCATTGGTTGACCTTTTCTTTAATGTTCCCATCCTTCCGATGGAAGAGATAAATCCAGCCCCTGACACTATAGAGGGTGCTGTAATTCTGGATAACCCATGGATTCCCAAGCTTCCAGAATTGGTGCGGCTACTCTCTGTAGGCTATGCTCTAAACATGGGATCCAGGTTGGAGATGTTCTAGTCCCTTCAGTGAATGACAGTGCTCGTTTGCCCTCGAAGGAGTATATGACATGTAACAAATTTATGTACTGGGCCTGGTTTATGCCGCCTTTTAATTTTTTATCTGAGAGATGCAAAATTATCTTGGAATAGCTCCGACTCAGCTGCATCTGAATAACTATGCATTTCTTTATTGCATTTTTTGTTATTTATGGATGTTTTATTCCGTCCGCCATCTCCTGAAGATATCAGGTTCATCTACAATTTCAAACAACGGACGAGAAGCCTTTCTTAAACTTTCCTTGAGCCTTCGTCGAACTGTCAAATCCTAACTGGTGCTTGCAACAAGCTTAGTGTCTTTAAACATGAATTGTTTTACGTTCGTTGTCCGCCTGGCTTTATGAGGCGATGGTTGGAAGGACATAAGTGTTGCCTTCACTTTATTCTAAAATTATTAAGCCCAAGCCGTATGAAATTTTACAAGTGTCCATCCATGACCTGAAGGTGATAATATTCAATAGCTATTTCTGCAATCCACGCCATCCCGGATTAGGACAGGCAGATCCCTTGCAATCGACGAGTGATTATCTCTTTTTGAGCTATTGGAAGAATGTCGCAGCGTCGATCTTCTACGTAGCATCGTATAACCAAGAAATTTTGCAAAATAAGAAGGCGGCACTGATATCCCTAATGCGCCTCTAGTCAAGGAGGCTTAGGACGATGCCGAAGAAGGTGAAATTAGGGAGATGAAGCCAATAAGTTTGGCGATGATGATGTAGGTTTGGGCTTGTAGTCGAATCATCATAAGGCACGAAATCTGAAGTGCCAACAAGAAAAGGAAAAAAGCTAGCATAAAAACTCTATAGGAGAAAAGATGCTAGAGAGCATGAGTTTCATCATCACCACCGTTGAAGAAGAGTTTTCCTCTCAGCCTTTATAAAGTTTGATGGAAGGATTCTCAAGTCTCCAGATTCCTGACAATATCATGACCTTTGACTTTCCCAACATTAGTGCTGGGGGGCTTAATTCTCCCACCAAGGCTGGTGATAACATTCCTCCCACTAGCAAAGGTTAAAACGCTCCTATGAGCGAGGCTATAATTACTAGTTTCTTGGGGGACACTAGGACACTCATAATCGTTCGCATTTCACTGAGCGATTTTTGTCTATCTTTTATTTGATGGTTACTTACATGCTCTTGTTTGGTTTGCAAGTGCTATGTCTCATTTCTGTGCCTTTGATCGCTTAAGGGGATCTTCGACACAGTATGGATCCAATCGCAGTCCCGACTTCGGTAGGCATCGAGAAAGGGATGATAGCTGGGAAATAAGTCATCGTTCAAGGGAGTCTTTGTCCTCTAAATATAAGCCCAAATCTTAATCATGTCATCAGGAATTTTAGCCCAATCTTCCTATACATAGTGGCGATCATACCTCTTCTTATGTTCCCGAAATTGCTATGCCACCTCAGCAACATTCAGGTTCATCTGGTTCTTGACAGCCTCATGATTGTTGGTCGAGCAAACATCCTATTGTTACTTCTGATCCAGCTTTAGCTGCTACAGCTCCTAAGGCCTCTATGGTAGAAAGATTGGCCGAACTTAAGGACAATTTCTCAAAAATCTACTTTGATGAGCTAAAGTTTCTTCCTTCAACCCATACAATTGCAGGGAGTGCAAAAGCGAGTTCACTTGCATATGTCAATGATGTTTTTGTGCAGCATGAAGCATTCCAACATTTAGTCAAGAAAATCTCCAAGGTGTCTATTAAAAGGAAACATGAAATCGATCACCTCAAGCTGGAGGCGATCCATGATAAAGACATAATCAAACACCAGGATGATGAGATCACGAAGTTAACCTTGAAGCTAGCTGCGGTAGATAAGAGTGCTAAAGAAACATCCGAGGCGATTAGTCATTTGGAAATGATTCATAAAAGGAGCTAGACATTGCCCTTAATCACAGCGGTGTGCATGCTCTGAAGAAGGACACGCTGCAAAAAGAGAAAAACACTCTAGCCCGCCCGTTGAGGATCATGAAGAGTTTCTTAAAAAAGAGGAAGAAAAACTTAAGGCTCAAGAGGAGTCTTAAAAGTATTGTGAAGAGGCCGTCGAGGTTCGGGAGCTGAAGATTAAATTTGATGAGTAGCTCGCTCAAATTGAAGTTCTCAAGGAAGAGGTAAAGGGAAGCTGGCCGTAATGAAGTTAGAGAGAAAATTGTGGCCCAGTTGGAGGATGCTAAAGAGGCTGGCCGAAATAAGTTTAAGGACATGTTCAACCCTTTGATCGTTTAATACAATGCGAAGGTCCTAATCCATTATGGCTTTAATTTCTTTGGAGAGGGCGACTCAAATCACTTGCCGAGGCTTGGGAATATATCATTGAAATAAGGAGAAAGTCCTTGGCAAAGCTGATTTGGATTAGGAGAACCTGGTGTTGGAGATCCTATATGGGAATGAACCTTTAGATCTTGCTGCTGCAAGGCTCCGATACTTCGATATTTTGGAACCCTTCGGCAAAGGGAAAAAACATAGCTAAAGCTTCAGAGTTTGATCCCATATGTCCTCCTTCACTTCAAATAACGGAGCATCAGTTTCACTAGCCCCGAGACAAGATCCATGCTATATCTGAATAGACCCGGTTATAAATAGAAGGTGCTGACCCCCATTCAAGAGAGGAACACTCTAGTAATTTGGTATCCTGCTCTACTCTCCATTGTTCGAGAGGTTTCGATCCTTATGCCCAATAGTTATGGGCTTATTTTCTTATTCCCGCGGATCTACAGGTCTTTTGTTTCCCATCAAACTCCAAGAATATTGCCATGGAGCAACAACTAATATTTACTGAAATTCCAGCGGCTACCGACAATCCAAGGCCCAATGGTCAAGTTATTGGAAAAGGCCGACGATCAGCTGTTCCAAATGAATTTGGTGATCTTTTGATCACAGGTGCCTCCAAACACACTTATGAGCTTAGCCTGAAGGAACGCATCGAGAGAGAGGAGTCATTGAAGAAAAAAGCTAAAG
Source organism: Allium cepa (assembly GCA_030765085.1). NCBI lineage: Eukaryota > Viridiplantae > Streptophyta > Magnoliopsida > Asparagales > Amaryllidaceae > Allium > Allium cepa. The sequence continues at coordinate 504,730,060 of CM060941.1, read as the reverse complement.
CTGAACCCATTGAGGTGGACATCGATGATCCAAATCTCATTCTACTGCAAGTCAGTCCACTCAGTGGGTCTGTTCTTGGAGAACTCCCTCCAACCTCTGAAAGCTCTCCTGCGATGGATAGTAAAAGATCGAAGAGAAGGACAGGCGAAGGCCCGGGTAAGTACGACCATTACTTTCTGTTGAACTCTTACATGAACTTGCTTAAGTAGTCGAGCTACTATTTTTCCATTTAATGTACATGTAATTCGTTGCTCATTAATTCAGATAATTGTCCGTTGATTTTTACTCAAGGTCTCCATGTCCTCGTGGTCTCAAGTTGTACTAAACACTAGGCTCGAGCTCTAGTGTTATACCATTAGATTCAGCGGTTTAAGTGATTATACTCCAGCCCCCAGTCTCAGTTTAGCATAGTACGATAATGGATGGTCGAACTCCATACTTAGCGAATTTTTACTCCTCCTGTCGATTTCAGTCAAATTTTATGGGATAGTGAGTGGTTGAACCAAACTCATCTATTTGTTTACTCATATTCGCACTCGAGGGATACGAGTTAGTTGGAAAGCGATTGAATTGCACCCAATTTGTGATTATACTTCAGTCCACACTATGGGGACTTAGAGTCATTTCAAAAAATAGATAAACCGTACTTTACCTAATTAATTGATTTTCCCCCAAGTCCAGGGTTTGACTTAGTGAGTGACTAGACATATCATGATTGCTTTTGATTCGTGTATTCCCCATTGCTTGTTGGGATTAATTTGTTTATTGGATGGTCAAGTCACACCATCTCTTGTTAGGTATTCGTCCATTAGATTATGAGCAAGAATCATCGAATGAACAACCGAATCACATTCATTTTGTTTAGTTCAATCGTGGACTTATATAATCGGCTAGTTTCAAACTCTAGGAACCTGGTCGGACATATCAACTTGGTTGATCAGGTATCATAACTATTATGTAATACTAAAGCAATCACAAATATGAAGGAAATTTCAAACTTTGTTTTCCAAATGGAAAGAAATGACATAATTTGTCTTACTACATATCTGGGAAATCAAATGCAAAAGCAGATTCAAAAACTAAATACAACTAAATGAAAAAGAATAAATTAAGTAAAATAGCGTCATAAATACTCGCTATTCCATGCCTTTAGGAGTGTGACGCCATCAACAGTCACTAGCTTGAAAGTTCCCTCTCCAAGCCTCTGTTCAATGACATAGGGTCCTTCCCCAGTAGGATTTATGTGTGATGGGCAGGATAAACCTAATTCAAGATGAGATCAATTATTTCAAAGGTTCTAGGTTGGACTTTAGTGTTGTAGTATCAGGCGAATCAGTGTCGATGTGGAGCAGCCCTCAAATTAGTTTCTTCGCGCTTCTCATCTACAAAATCTAGAGATTCTAAGAGGAGATCTCTATTCATTCTAAGAACGTAGTAGGTCACTTGATGAGAAGGGACTTCGAGTTCAACAGAAATGACAGATTTGAAGCCATAAGCAAGGGCGAATGTAGTATGGTCAGCCGTGGACTTTTGGGCAGTTCTGTAAGCCTATAGTGTTGTTGGTAGTTCATCCACCCACTTTCCTCTAACCTTTTCCAAATGCTTCTTCAGAATGGACTTTACGATTTTGTTCAGACCTTCAACTTATCTGTTTTCTTGACGGTGAGCAACTGCTGCAAATCTCTTTTTAATATGATGGCGATAGTAGAAGTTTTTGAATTCAAAGCTGTCGAATTGGGTTCCATTATTAGTTACAATGGTTCATAAAAGGACAAAACAACATATTTCAGACAATGAAGTTGATTACTTTATTTGTCATGATTGTGGATAAGAGTTCCGCTTTGGCCCATTTGGTGAAATAATCAACTGCTATATGGCATAATTCGAACTGCTTTAGAGATTGGTAAGGAACCAATAACATATATGCCCCATGTGGCTAACGTCCGTGGACCGACAATTTGCGTAATTTCCGTCGGTGGAACTCTCGAAACTTTTGCATACATCTGGCACTTTTCGCATCACTTAGCATAATCAACAAAATCTCAGTTGATAGTCGGCCAGTAATACCCATGTCGAAGTATTTTCTTGGCTAGGGTTTGCCCCCCAGTGTGATCGCCACATTCTCCTTCATGAACATCCTTTAAGATTAGTTTTATTTCATCACGAACAATACATCGAAGCATAGGAATGGAAAAAGCCTTTCTACACATGAATCCTTCCTAAATGATATATCATGAAGCTTTATGAATGATTACTCGTGTTTTATTCCTACACTCAGGAAGGACTGCCTATAGAAAATATTATTGTTGAATATGCGATTATATGATTTTTGTTTGATGATAATAAACATATATATATTCGTGTAAATGTATTTGTTAATGTACTATTTTATTTTTCATAGATTAAATAAATATTTGCTGAATAGAAAATAAATAACATAGAATTTGAATTTAAACAGAATTTTTATTCAAACAAATATTTATTACAATCTTTGAATAGTACAAAGTTCAAGCTCTCACTATATATTCAATTTCAATTACAATACAAATTTGATTACATTACAATTTCACATTTACAATTGGCCTCACTACATATCACTCACACTCGTACTTATCTTCAACTTTATTCCAAATTGAATCCAGCATCTGAGCAATCTGTAAAAATAAATATTGACGCAGCAAAATTAAAAAGGAAATATTTTTGCAGTATAAAACAAAATTTTAATTTTGAAGATAATATTTGCCTCAATTATTTGGGTTGTTCATCATCATTTAATTTTCAATTCATCATACACGAACAGCTTGTGACATACACAGTATATCACTGTATATGCCACAAGGTCGTGCACATCGATATATACACTTGATAAATTTACAGGGACAGGTGAGCACAGGTCAAACCCAAATTATCGGATTCAACTCAAGTGCAATAAAATAATGTCACAACTTTCAGCACAAGGTCAAATCCGAGCTATAAGCTGGATTCAACACAGGTGCAAGTTCATGAAAATGGTCAAGACAACTAAAACAAGCCTCGACCAAAAATCCAAGTGTATAAAACCAGGCAGCAAGCATACATGCAACTTGAACTTCTCACTGAATACATGAAACCAACACAGTCCAACTAAAAATGCAAAGGTCAAGTCATTGCTATCATGACTCAACTCAACTGCAAGATCAAACCAACATACCAGCAACCAAAACATACTTGAACAAAGATCAAGCTACAACATGGCAAGAATGCAACTGATCAGAGGTGGGAACTTGGAGAATCAGACCAAACAATGCACCGGCTATAAACAAACATACATGAACACATATATAGGCAGTGAACATGTGAAAAACAGACTAAAGGTGCAAACCAGAATAGCATATAAAGGAATAGCAACAATGCACAAAGGACACAGGTCTGAAACTCCAAGGCAAGCAAAACTCAAACCCGAGGCAACAATGGCTTACAAACATTGAAGGATGTGAATGCAAGCAATACAACTCAAAGCAACAACACAATGCAAACTAGAAAGGAAAACCAGACTACATCATATATACAGATTACACTCGAGTACACTGACTCGAAGCAATGCTTAGTGCACAGCATACATATGAACCAAGTTCATACGTACAACAAACAAAAGCTAACAACATTCAGATGTCCAAATTTTTACAAGTATATACGAGTATATATAGTACAGTATTGTCATGCAATATATGCTACAGAATGATCAAACTCACAGCAACATGACAATGCAGACTCGAGTACACAATGAAGACTACAAGTACAAGTCCAATTACAAAAAAGAACAAGGCACAGTGCAGAAGCAAATGTCACTGAGAAGCAGTGCAAACAAATATACAAAGTAACAATATCAAGTCGAAGTCAAGTGATAACAAACAAATCAAATTCAAAGTAGCAGTCAAGGCCGATACATAAAATCATATGACCGAAGTCCAATGAAGCCGTGGTGGCCACGAAACCAAACAGTGCCCTGATAACCAAGCAATCAAGGAATCGAACCAAGTCACAGTTCAAAACCGCATGAATTGAAAAAGCCAGAGAAATCATCAACATCCAAACAAAATCGAATGGTCGAAGCTAAAATGTTGAAAAAATCAAAAGAACGCAAATCTAGGGATTCAAATCCTATATAAACCATAACATCATCGGCAACGAAAATCATCGATTTCAAGCATTCAATCAGAAAGTAAAAAGAGCAAAAAATTACATACCATCTCGAACTCGATCAAATTCGAAGCAGTCGAACCAAAAAAAGGAAACCATCGATTGACGAAAAAGGAACGCCGAATCAATTATTCAATCGAGCATTTAAAGATGCTTCTTCGAATTACACGAAAACCCTAAATCAGGAAGAGGAACGAATAACAGAGAGCCGTCGTTATCACAAAGGAACGGACCGAAGGAAAACAAAGAGAAAAGATATTTGGGTCGTCCTTTATTTAAAATTATAATAAGGCTCATTAGGGTTTAGTTTTAAATTTTAATTGTATTAAATTTGTATTTCAATTTTAAACCGTTGTAAATTCTAGTCGTGTGACTAGGGGACAAACTACGTGGCGTAGTTTGAGAATTCGCAATTCAATGGATGAGTTGTGGAAGGGTTTTGAGCGTAGAGTTAGGTTAGTCAGTAGCGGGTGTCATGAGTTTACGTGTGTAAGCGTGTGACTACTTAATTTCTAGTAGAAACCTTGGGGGCAGCACGTAGGCACGGTTTTGCCGAAGCTGGGTAAATTCTGTGTCATTCTATTTCTGCATTTATTATTCTGCTATTATCTGTACTGCTATTATTCTGTGATCTGTGTTGAAATTATTTTTTAAGCTTCCGCAATTAATTTTTATAATTAATACCATTAGCTTATTCACCCCTCCTCTAGGGTGAAATCGATCCTACAAGTGGTATCGGAGCGAGGTGCAAAAGCCGTTTTTGTTTTAAAAATTTGATTTTACAAAAACCAATTTTTGTTTTAAAAAGTTGAATTTTTAAAATGGCTTCTTTTAATACTGCTTTTGCGGAGGGTCAATCCATTGTTAGACCACCAATGTTCAATGGTGAATATGCTTACTGGAAAAATAGATTGGAAATTTTTCTGAAAACCATTGACGCTTGGAATATTATTGAGACAGGTTATAGAGCACCAACTATAACTGTAGATAATCAGGAAATATATAAAACAAAGGAACAATGGGCAGAGCTAGAAAATAAATTACAAAATACTAATGCTAAAGCTATGAATTCTATTATCTGTTCATTGGATCAATTTGAATTTAATCGTGTCTCACATTGTCTAACTGCGCAGGAAATATAACACACACTAGAAGTGACTCACGAAGGAACATCTCAAGTCAAAGAATCTCGCCTTGCCATGCTAAGCAGCGAATACGAGAACTTCACAATGGCTAAGGAAGAAAATGTCAAAGCGATGTATGAACGACTTTCCAATATCGTATACAAATCAAAAGCTCTCGGAAAATCATACACAGAGTTGGAGATAGTTTGAAAAATCCTCAGAGTCCTTCCACGAAGATTTGAAGCAAAAGTGACTGCCATTCAAGAATCGAAAGATTTAAAACAAATGAAAGTTGAAGAACTCATCGGAAATCTCACCACTTATGAGCTAGAAATGAAATTCAAGGAAGAGCGTGAAGGAGGAGATACTCGAAAGAAATCAATAGCTCTTAAAGGAACAACCAAAAGTGATGATGATGATGATGATGATGATGATGATGGAGCAGCATAATTGGAGTTGTTAATAAAGAAATTCAAAAGGTGGAATTACAAATATGGAAATCCAGCTCGAATTCAGAAATTGAAAAGCGGAATAGGAAAAGCACTAGACTACTTAGAAGAATAGAAGATCATTTGTCATAAATGCAACCAACCCGGACACATCAAGCCCAATTGTCCTCGAAATCGACGCGACTTTGAAAAGAAATCAAAAGGGAGAAGTTTTGCAGCCATATGGAATACAAGTGATGAAGATAAGCAAAGTACTAGCAGTGAGAGTGAGAAAGCAGATATGTGCCTTCAAGGAAATATAACTGATAGCGACGATGACGAGCCAAGCGAGGTATCAAAACTCACTCACTCAGAATTACTTATATATTTCCACGAAGTAAATGGCTGTTTTGAACGACTTAGGGAGAAGTATGCCAAACTTGAATCACAAAAAGACACTTTGATAGAATTAAATGAACAACTTGACCAATTAGTTAAAACCTATCAAAGTAGGATCCCTAAGTGTGATAAGTGTCCAACATTTGAAGAAGAAATCAAAAAATTAGAAATTAATATAAAATCACTTGAAAATGAAATTCTAATTTTGAAAGAAAGTGAAAATACTAGGAGAGAGAATTCTATTAAAACGTGCACACAATTGATAAATGAAAATAAATCTCTCAAAACACAAGTCCAACAACTATCAACGACTTTAGATAAATTTTCAAAAAGTGAAAAATCATTGAATATGCTATTAAGGAAAGCAAACTGTTAATACAGATAGACAAGGACTTGGATATAATCAATCTAAAAATATTGAAAGCAATATTAATTAAGTTAATTCTATGTGCACAATTTGTAGAAAATATGGACACAATCACAATTATTGTTGGTATAGACCCAAACATGTGAAAACTATACCGATTTGGGTTCGAAAAGGCACAAATATAAAATCTCTCAAAGTTAAACAAATTTGGATGCCGAAGGGAACATATATAAATAGTTTTGGGTCTCCACAAAATTATTTTTCAATATATTCTGCCACTAACAATCATGGACCTATAAAAACAAATAGGTCACAAAAATCTTTCATCGTGTAGATGTGGTGGCAGGCTAAGGAACAACAACAGTGTTCTCTGGATTTTAGCTGTTCCATAAACACAACGGGCGACAAAGCAAAGTTCCTTAGCCTAGTATAAAGGTGACAGAATCAAAATGGACAACAACAAAAAATATCATAAAGGTAAAACATGTAATGGTATATTTATTTGAACAATATATTAAATGTGATAATCTGCACCGTAAACTAAGTAAAATCAGCCAATAATGAGATGATGATTTTGATTCTGACTTATACAAAATTGTTGGCCCATTATATTCTTATGCCAAAAACACTATAAAAATCTCTAGATTCTTTGAATTACTTCATATATATAGTTTGGATTAAAAATAATGTTTTGTTGGATGATAATACATTTGGTTATAATATGGCTAACTCTATATTCATGCTTTTTGATTATTTACACGGTTTCAATTCAAATTCAAGAGAATGTCATTTAAAAAGCTGTTAAAATTGATTTTGAATTTTTTTTGCACATTTCATGGTCTGGTCTATCAAATTCAATTAGTGATAATTTTGAGTGAAAGAGAAATTCAGATGCAGATTATACTGGTAATCTAGTTGATAGAAAACTTGCTGGTTGAACATGATTTTTATTGAGACATTTAGTAACTGCATCGTTTTTCAAAGAAAATATCTGCATATTTTTCATTTCAAATAATTTTCAAATAGCAGAAATTTTTCTTATAAAACCCCTTCTAGAAAATCATTTTTGACCTTGTTTTCAGATTGGTCATTTTTAGAAAAACTGATTCTATAATTATTTTTGAATTTGATTTTAAATAATTACATTGACTAATCTGACTCCCTAATGATTATTGAAAAGATGAATCGTGATTGAAAAGCGATGAGTACTAATATTAATCATACATTATAACTCGAGACGGTATAATTAGTAAATTTATTTAGAAATTTAAACAAGAGTTACAAAACTTTTTGTTGGTAAAAATTCCATGACCATCTCTATTTCTATCATATTTCTAACGACCATCACTCATCAAAATTCTATATAGTTCGTCGATATGTGGTACTTTAAACAGGAATCATTCGTTTTTCATTTTATATTTCTTTTAAAAAAAATAATAAATAAATAAATAAATAAATACCAAAGTATTCACTCTCATTTAAAAGTCCTCACGGTTATGCATAGGTGAATTACTTGGAATTTGTTATGTGCTTCCACGCTCATTTAAAAGTCCTCATGGTTATGTATGTATGGAACGCATATCAAAAATTGATTTTTAAAATAAACAAGTTGATTATAATCCCATTTAAAAGTCCTCACGGTTATGCGTGATTAGAAGATACTTGAATTCATTTTTTTTTAAAAATAAAATTGGAATACTGCTAATCTCATTTAAAAGTCCTAACGGTTATGCATGGTTAGTAGATATTCAAATTCCTGATATAAATATACCACAAACAGACACGACTGTATGGTTTTATGTGATGACATCATTCCCATCTTCTAAAAGTGGAATATGCGCATAACAAAGTATTTATGATTTTTGTTTGATTTTTTATTGAAATTTAATATTTATATTCAATTGAGTTTTAATGTTGAATTAATATCGATTACTTTATCTCTATTTTCTCTAACACTATTACTCTTTTGCTGATAACAAAAGGGGGAGAGAAAAGTTAAGATTTTGTCAAATAAAATCAAGCAAAGATCAAATATTTTCCATTTGCATCCAGGCTCATTTGCATATTTTAATTATATGCATATATGTGGGGGGAGCTTTGTGTAGAGAGGAAGCCTTTAAATAGGGGGAGCAATCAGAGCATATCAATGATCAAATACATTTAACACATTCAAAATATTAAATATATGTTTGTTATCATCAAAAGGGGGAGATTGTTGAATATGCGATTATATGATTTTTGTTTGATGATAATAAACATATATATATTCATGTAAATGTATTTGTTAATGTACTATTTTATTTTTCATAGATTAAATAAATATTTGATGAATAAAAAATAAATAACACAGAATTTGAATTCAAACAGAATTTTTATTCAAACAAATATTTATTACAATCTTTGAATAGTATAAAGTTCAAGCTCTCACTATATATTCAATTTCAATTACAATACAAATTTGATTACATCATAATTTCACATTTACAGTTGACCTCACTACATATCACTCACATTCGTATTTATCTTCAACTTTATTCCAAATTGAATCCAGCATCTGAGCAGTCTGCAAAAATAAATATTGGCGCGGTAAAATTGAAAAGAAAATATTTCTGCAGTATAAAACAAAATGTGAATTTTAAAGATAATATTTGCCTCAATTATTTGGGTTATTCGTCATCATTTAATTTTTAATTCATCATACACGAACAGCTTGTGACATACACAGTATATCACTGTATATGCCACAAGGCCGTGCACACCGATATATACGCTTGATAAATTCACAGGGACAGGTGAGCACAGGTCAAACCCAAATTATCGGATTGAACTCAAGTGCAATAAAATAATGTCACAACTTTCAGCACAAGGTCAAATCCGAGCTATAAGCTGGATTCAACACAGATGCAAGTTCATGAAAATGGTCAAGACAACTAAAACAAGCCTCGACCAAAAATCCAAGTGTACAAAACCAGGCAGCAAGCATACATGCAACTTGAACTTCGCACTGAATACATGAAACCAACACAGTCCAACTAAAAATGCAAAGGTCAAGTCACTGCTATCATGACTCAACTCAACTGCAAGATCAAACCAACATACTAGCAACCAAAACATACTTGAACAAAGATCAAGCTACAACATGGTAAGAATGCAACTGATCAGAGGTGGGAACTTGAAGCATCAGACCAAACAATGCACCGGCTATAAACAAACATACATGAACACATATATAGGCAGTGAACATGTGAAAATCAGACTAAAGGTACAAACCAGAATAGCATATAAAGGAATAGCAACAATGCACAAAGGACACGGGTCTGAAACTCCATGACAAGCAAAACTCAAACCCGAGGCAACAATGGCTTACAAAGGAAACCCAAATGTGCAAGTTTAAAACATTGAAGGATGTGAATGCAAGCAAAACAACTCGAAGCAACAACACAATGCAAACCAAAAAGGAAAACCAGACTACATCATATATACAGATCACACTCGAGTGCACTAACTCGAAGCAATGCTTAGTGCACAGCATACATATGAACCAAGTTCATATGTACAACAAACACAAAGCTAACAACATTCAGATGTCCAAATTTTTACAAGTACATACGAGTATATACAGTACAGTATTGTCATGCAATATATGCTACAGGATGATCAAACTCACAACAACATGACAATGCAGACTCAAGTACATAATGAAGACTCGACTACAAGTCCAGTTACAACAAAGAACAAGGCACAGTGCAGAAGCAAATGTCACTGAGAAGCAATGCAAACAAATATACAAAGTAACAATATCAAGTCGAAGTCAAGTGATAACAAACAAATCAAATTCAAAGTAGCAGTCAAGGCCGATACACAAAATCATATGACCAAAGTCAAATGAAGCCGTGGTGGCCACGAAACTAAACAGTGCCATGATAACCAAGCAATCAAGGAATCGAACCAAGTCATAGTTCAAAACCGCGTGAATTGAAAAAGTCAAAGAAATCATCAACATCCAAACGAAATCGAATGGCCGAAGCTAAAATGCTGAAAAAATCAGACGAACGCAAATCTAGGGATTCAAATCCTATATAAACCACAACATCATCGGCAACGAAAATCATCGAGTTCAAGCATTCAATCAGAAAGTAAAAAGAGCAAAAAATTACATACCATCTCGAACTCGATCAAATTCGAAGCAGTCGAAGCAAAAAGGAAAACCATCGATTGACAGAAAAGGAACACCGAATCAATTATTCAATCGAGCATTCAAAGACGCTTCTTCGAATTACACGAAAACCATAAATCAGGAAGAGTAACGAATAACAGAGAGCCGCCATTATCACAAAGGAACGGGCCGAAGGAAAATAAAGAGAAAAGATATTTGGGTCGGCCTTTAGTTTAGCTTTTGGATTTAAAATTATAATAAGGCTAATTAGGGTTTAATTTTAAATTTTAATTGTTTTAAATTTGTATTTCAATTTTAAACCATTGTAAATTCTAGTCGTGTGACTAGGGGACAAACTACATGACGTAGTTTGAGAATTTGCAACTCAATGGCTGAGTTGTGGCAGGGTTTTGAGCGTAGAGTTAGGTTAGTCAGTAGCGGGTGTCGTGAGTTTACGTGTGTAAGCGTGTGACTACTTAATTTCTAGTAGAAACCTTGGGGGCAACACGTAGGCAGGGTTTTGCCAAAGTTGGGTAAACTCTGTGTCGTTCTATTTCTGCATTTATTATTCTGCTATTATCTGTGCTGCTATTATTCTGTGATCTGTGTTGAAATTATTTTATAAGATTTTGCAATTAATTTTTATAATTAATACCATCACCCTATTCACCCTCCTCTAGGGTGAAATCGATCCTACAAATATTCCTTAATCAGGGTCCTCCACGACTCCTTCTCTGGCTCCATCTCTAGTACCCAGTCGATTTCCATCTGTTTATACTCGGAGCATCTAGTATATTGACTGGAACCAAGCACATTTGTTGTGCATCCCCATGATAGCAAACTTTGACAATGAGTTGGGCTCTTTGTTTTGGTCCTAGGAATGTGATGTCATATTACTCAAAGTCACTCAATAGATCTTGAAGTCGGATAAGGTATAGAGTGAGTCATTATCCTTTAGCCTGGTAATCTCCCCTAACATGACATACCATTACTGAGAATTGCAAAAGATTTCAAGATATTTTATCCCCAATTCCCTAGCAAGTTTGAGTTCAGCAATCAGAGCTTCGTACTCAGCTTCATTGTTCGTTGTAGGGAAGTCAAGCTTCAAAGCGTAGAAAATTGATCAATCTTTTGGAGTTACTAGCACGATTTCGAACCCAGAACAACAATCATTGGATGCTCCATCCGTACACATTTTCCACCGAATGGTAGCGCCTTCACCGCACTCTGGGAGATCGTCCCGTGAAGTGAATTCTGCCATAAAATCTACCAGTGCTTATCCTGGATGGCTCTTCTAGGGAGATAATTAATATCAAATTGGCTTACTTCGATGTTCCACCAAAGTAATCTTCCATACATCTCAGGTCACTGTAGGACCTGTTGTAATGGCTGATCGGTGTGAACATTAATAGGATGAGCCTGAAAATAAGGGCAGAGCTTTTGTGAAGCAGACAACAAGTAGTATGCCAATTTCTATATTTCTGGATAGTTCCTTTTAACTCCTATAAATTACTTGCTAATATAATAGAATAGTCTTTAGGTTCAGTTCTCTTAGCGAAGCAGTGCGGCACTTATAGTGTGCACGGATACGGCCATGTAGATGTACAAATCTTCATGTTCCACCGGCTTTGACAAGATAGAAGGCCCTTATAAGTAGTCCGCCAAAGTTTGGAATCCGTCTTCACAATCCTATGTCCATTTAAGGTTTCTTTTCCCTCTCTAATCTAGTGGAAGAAAGGAATGCATTTATTGGTGGCTCTGGAAATAAATCGAATTAGGGCGGCAATCTTCCCGTTTAGGCTATATACTTATTTGATGGTCTTTGGTGCCTGGATGTTGCGAATTGCTTGAATCTTCTCGGGAATAGCTTCGATACCGCAAGCATTGATGTTGAAACCCAAGAAATTTCCTGATGCGATGCCAAAATAACATTTCAGAGGGTTGATCTTCATTCCATAATATCAAAGGATATCGAATGTTTCTGCTAAATTTCTAATGTGGTCGCTTGATCGTCATGTCTTTTATGAGCATATCATCTATGTATACCTCCATTGTCTTTCCAATCTGATCTTTAAACATTCGGTTGACTAGGCGTTGATAGGTCGCTCCAGCATTCTCCAATCCAAATGGCATTAGCACATAGCAATATAATCCAACGTTGGTAATAAAGCTGGTGTGCTCCTGGTTAGGAATGTGCATCGGGATTTGATTATATCCGGAGTATGCATCCATGAAAGATAGCAACTCCCGACCTAGGTAGAGTGCACTAGCTAGTCAATTTTCGAAAGGGGAAAACTGTCTCTCGGGCATGCTTCGTTGAAATCCAAATGGTCAACACATGTCCACCACTTTCCATTCGCTTTTCTTACAAGTACAGGATTAGATATCCATTTAGGGCATAGGGCATCATGAATAAACCCATTTTTTAGCCTATCCATCTCCTCTTTAAGGGTGATAGTTCTATTCGGATCCATGCCATGCCTTTTCTATTTCACGGTACATGCCTCGAGTCGATATTTAATGCATGGCTCGCAATGGCAGGTGAGATCCTACATATGTCAAAGTGAGCTCAAGCAAACATGTCAAGATTCGCTCGGAGAAAACCAGCAAGTTCTTTCATCATCATGAGGCTGAGCTATAATCCTATCTTTAGGACATGTGATAGGTCATCATGGCTGACCGTGATGTCAACCGTCAACTCATCCGGTATAGCCTTGGTTTCTTTAGGCTCCTCCTCATGATCCCTTGGATTTATGACTTTATAGAATCGAATGTGGCACCCAAGCCAAGGCTTGGGTGTTGGTTGTCAGTCTTCAGTGGCTTAGATGCGGAGAAACTTGTCCACACCTTACCTTTCTCCTTCCGTTGAGCATTCCTCAATTCAGCCATATAGTAGGCATGTCCAGTTGCCTGATCACTATGCACAACTCCAACACCATTATCAATTGGGAACTTCAAAGTCAAACACCATAAGGCAAGGGTTGTTTGGAATTCGGAAAAGCCGGTCAGCTCAGAAAAGCATTATATAGAGAGTCAACATCCAAGAAAACAAATGGCCACATCTGCACTCTCCTATGGTCACCTTCTCCCAATTCCATAGGCAATTCGACATAACTAATAACTTCGGTCGCAGAACCGTTACAGCATTAAATACAAGCTTTAGATGGTTTCAAGTCCTTGGCTTCCATCCTCATTTAATCGTAAGCTTTTATGAAACTTTGTTATTCATGGAAATACCACAGTCCACCAAGATTCTCCTCACTATGGCAGGGCCAATCATGGCCAAAATGACCATCGGGTCAATCGTCGGTGCCTCCACCTTATCTACATCTTTACTTCTTAATTCAATGTCGTCTACCATTTTATGTGCTGTTTTGCCAGAGCCTCATCTTCTATACTTGAACAACACTCAAAATTCACATGCTTGATTACACTAGCATAGTGCTCCATCTCGTGCTAGTTATTATCAGCTGGATGTGGTCCTCCGATTACTGTATTGATCACCAATCTTCCACTAGTCCATGCAAGCTCCTCGACCCTATGCGGCACTTATCCTCGGTTGGGGTTGGATGTCCCTTGCCTGCATCATTCAGGGTTTTAACAAATTACTGTAGTTTTCTTTCCTGAATTTGTTTCTCGATATCATTTTGGAGATGCCTATGTTCATTCATGTTATGACCATAACATTCATGGAACCAATAGTATTTTCTAGTCTACCTTTTCTTCTCCGTCGATTCTTTCAAAGGTGGCTTTCTATATTACATGGTGTTCCATGTAGACAAATATATGTTCTCTAGGGATGTATTCACTGGTGTGCAGATATCATACATTGGAATCTTTGACTATCCTCTTCTAGAATATCTCTTTCGCTCACGGTTCCAATTAATGTCTTTCTTTTGCTAATTCGGTTTATATTGGACATTTACTCGAACTTATTTAGAACATTCCCTGGATTGTTTCACTGCAATGTTACTCTGCACTCTTTCTCTCTCTCCACTTGCTCTCACAATTCTTCTTCCTAAAGCATCTAGCTTCCTCTTTCCTCAAGTATTGTGCTACTTTTACATAGAAATGCTTCAACGTTGCGAGTGGTTTTCCAACCGACCAATCGCCAAAGTCAGATTCTAGGTCAATTGCTTTTGTTACCGCCATCAATATTGAATGGTCATTCGGATTACTAACTTCTGTGATGGCTGTATAATATCTCTCCAAATAATCTTTCAGCAACTCTCCATGAGCCTAGATCACACTTGATAAGGACATTACATCTTTGGGGCGAGTTGCATGCATACGGAACTGCTCCACTAATTTTTTTGCCAAATCGTCAAATTTGGAGATTGACCATGGGGGTAATCTCATAAAGCACATCGTTGATATGCCAGGGAGATTAACAGAATAACAACCCCATTTTATGACATCATCATCTCGTATATAGTCCATCACCCATTCATATCTCATGGTGTGTTTCATGGGGTCTCTTTTTCCCTCGTAGGCAGGCATCGACGGCATGCTAAACCGTCTTGGATAATCTATGTATAGGATATTTTCAGTGAATGAGGCATGGCTTCTCGGGATCCCCTAATCGTCATTGGTCAAATCATGGCTCTCCCTTACTAGTTTTCTAATCATAGGTGACAAATCATACTTTTTGATTGTTGGAGCCAAGCGGTAGTCGTGCTCCACCTCACGTGAATGGTCCAGTCGGTGTCTACGGGCCACTCCATGCTTTCTTGGCTCAACATTCTCTTGATGCATATCACATGCGCACACTTAATCGTCATTTCTAGGAGGCAACTGGCCAGCATCCACCTGAACTCTAGCATCTGAGTCAATCATGGCGAATATTAGCTTGTGCTCCAACATGAAAAGACAAACTTCCTCCTCTGGAGGAGGGATCGGGCCCGATCCAGCCCAACAACCTTGATTGGTTTTCCTATTGATGTCCAGAAGCATGTGAATGATATTCGTCAGTTCTATGACATTTGCATCAGTGATAATATTCTGATGAAGTAGAGCTTTCCGACGTAGAATAGGGAGTTGGCTTCATTCTAGTTTTCCTATGTTGTTGATCTCTGAGTTGATTTATTAAATTGATATTGGTTTGAATCTGCTGGTTCAACTGTCGGAGGCTATCCACCAGCCCTCTCGTTAGATTCTAGAAATCTACCCTTGTGATGGAATCAGCTGGATTCTAGACATTAGTTGGATTGGTAGCATTAACATCTACTAGTAGATTGCTCTAGTCTACTTGCTGGATGCTAGCGTTCTCGTTTCCTCTTGCGTATTGAGAGGTAGATCTGGTGTTCCTAACCATTATTGATAGTCTTCTTTCGACTTTTGCAAATATTAATAGAAAGAATACTTCTTAAAGATAATTTTGGATCTCTTCCTAGGATTTATGCAATCCAGTAGCAGTAAAGGGACCCAAATAGAGTTAAGAATCTCCTTTTCGGTGAAAACACCAAAATGTTTCCAACAAAAACTGGCACAAACACCCAGTAGAGATTTTGTAGAGGAATAAATAAAGAATAATAAATGTAAACAAAGAGAATATAGTAGTAAAGTAATAAGAAATAAGAAAATAACATAGTCACACTAATTTATAGTGGTTTGGCATTGTTTGCCTGTGTTCACTTTGAAGAGATAGCTTTATCAATCACTTTGTAAACTGATTGTAATAGGGATCATACGAAAATCCTTAGTTACAAAAGAGTTCAAAGCAACAAGCAGCATAAAGATCCCTAAAATGAACAATCAATCATGTATTTGTAGAGGAAGACGATGAAATATCCCCTTGGAAATTCGACAGAAGGATCTCCAAAACTACATGGGCCCATAGAAGGGATTGCATGGCCCAAATCCCAAGAAGGGATCGAAGTCGATTCCTATTTTGGAGGGTTTTGGGATGCGATCCCGGAGAACCTCTACCTTTGCCAAAAACCCATAACTCGAGTATGTTGTGTTGTTTGTCCATCGATTATGCTATAACCTGACCTCATAATCATGTTTGTTATCCTTAATCGATTGTCCATCCATTTGTCTAAACCAAGTCCGTGACAATCCAGCTTCGATCACTGTGTAGTCTATTAGGTTAAATCTGCATGTATGCTGCCTTGCCAAAAGACGGGTAACACTTTACCCCCCCCCCCCCCCCCAAAACGTCCCTTGTGATAAGAAGGCTTGTTTTGTAGCGCCATTAGTCTGATGTTCGGAGCCTGTCGTTGACCTGTGACGAGGTCGATGATCTTTCATGATTATGAATAGCGATCGTTCGGGATCATGTGCCGTTCGAGACGATATGTGACCATTTGAGATCGGGTTCCTTTCTAGGTGAGATGTGACTATTCGAGGTTAGTTGTCATTCGAGGCAGGATGTGACTGTTCAAGGTCGAGTGCCGTTCGAAGAAAATTGTGATCATTCGAGGTCAGTTTCCGCTCGAGGTGAATTGTGACCATTCGAGGTCTGTTGCTGTTCGAGGCAAATTATGACCATTCAAGATCGGTTCTTAGAATCATAAATATCAGGTTTTACATTCAAATGAGTCTTATAATTGAATGTTTAACTAACCAAATCAAGTCCAGATATAAAGAAAAGAAACAAAAGCAAAACTAAAACAACAAAGTGCAATCAACTCCACTGTAGCGGTTTATAGTCATCTCAGAGCATGCCTGAGGACGTTCGTGATCCCATACATGTGTAATTGACTTAACTGTTTTATTGTGGAGTTTATTACTTATTTTTCATCATCCCTATCGGTTGATGATAAGCTGATGCCTTGATCGAGGACCATCTTCATTTGATGCAGATGGCGGTTGCTCCTGTTCCACCACCGCTGCTCGCTTTTTCACGTACTGTAGCATCATGCCATTTTAGATATGTCCATCGATTTCATCCCTCAAATGCCTACAATCTTTTGTACTATAGCTACCTAGCTCGTGGAATAGGTAGTATCTGTATGGTTTCCTTTCATTATTGGTTGCCTCTCTCCTGGTTGGACTTGGGTAGAGAACATGTCCCATAGTATCTTAATAAATTCGTTCTAAAGTCTTACTCAACTCCGTATTAGAGGTGAATCTTGCTTCCCTTCGTGGTTTTCTCGACTCATCAAAGCCATTATCTTCTTTTCGCTTCCCTTTGTCCTTGTTTGAATCTTTACAATGTGGATCCCCACCTTTGACCGCATAAACATCAACTTCCTCTCCTTCCTCTCTTCCAGCCTTCGTGTCTTCCTATCGCAGAAACCTTTCTGCCTCATGTAAAAATCTCTTAAATCCATAATTGGATCCCTTGTCAATGAATTCTTGAATTATATGCTATCAGCTATGCCAGATACAGCTGCCATCAAAACCATGGACGGATATGGGTGATCCACCAATGCTGCCACTGCATTAAATCGCGTTAAAAATTCCTCAAAGACTCTCCGGTCTTCTGTTTCAGTGCCATCAAACTCATCACATTTTTGGGTCTCGAGATGTGAACTCCTAAACTGCCTCATAAACCTTTCAATCAATTCGGTCCATGTTACAATAGAGTCGCTTTCCAGTTGCCTGAACCACAGTGTTGCTATATCTATTAAATACAAGGAGAAACACTGGGCCATGACCTCCTCCGATGTCCTCGGTACTTCCATGTGCCTCATATACCTTATTAGATGAATAGCAGGATCCATCCTTCAATCACATGTCTCTAGTGTTGGTAGCTTAAATTCAGGTGGATTCCTAACCTGCCCAATTATAAGAGCAATGGGCTCCTGTTCACATTCTCCAAATCTTTATTCACCAACCCTCCTCTCATGGCCTGCCTGACCATTTCTGCCAATCTGTCGTTGTCACCAAGCGGTAGTCTTTGTTCATTGCCTCCGAATTTCCCCCTGAGTTCTCGAGGGAATCCTAAAATATGCTCTCCTGGATGAGCATTCATTTCTCTATCAACGTCAAGTTGCGCAGCACCGCCTGGTATCCTGCCTGAAATTGAGCCAACATGATCGGGGGGTGCCCCTAGTTCAAAGGCTGTTCTCGATGGCCCCACTCTATTCCGTATCCTGGTTTCTCCGTTCCCTTGACTTTGGTTCTGGCCTCTGCTGCTATTGCTCTGGCTTCACGATCTGCATTTTCAGCATTCTCTGTAGCTCCTTTTTCTTGATTTTGCACTCTAGTTTGTCAACCTGTAGGACTAGGGTTCTGCATCATTTCCTCCTAGATTTTTAGCATCCCTTCCTGCATGGAATCCATCATCATCTCATCACTGGTAATGAAAACCGAGGTCCGATTAGCTCCTGAGGAAGCCTCCTGACTTCCTTCATGATGGCTCCTCCCCGTTCTTTGTCTCCTTATTGATTGCTTAGCCATTGCTTTCCAGATTCGAGTTTCTATGCCTTCAAATTCATAATCCTAGCTTTAGAACTCCGAAGTGCTAGCTTTCCTAGTGAAAGCACCAAAAAGTTTGTGCTAAAATTGGTCATAAACACTCGATCACGGATGAAAGCACCAATTCACAGCTGCAAATCACGTATATGATATATGTAGAGGATATAAATATAAAGAACAAAAAAAATTAAAAAGAAATTAGTAAAAAGGCAAGATTTATAGTGGTTTGGCATTGTAGCCTACGTCCACTTTGAAGAGTTTGCTGTTTATTGATGATTCTCAACTGATTTACATAGTATAATCAATAGCACTCAATTTATAATGGAGTTTCAGTATAATAACAATGTAGAACAGCCAAAAGTCCTTTTTCAATAGAAGTAGGGATGCTATTTATAGGAGTAGATCTAGAAATATCTCCCTCAAAGCTTGGAATACCTATTGTCACATGTGGATGGGCCCACCAGATTGATCAGGATTTTTTTGGGGCCGATCCTGATCGATCCAAGCACATTTCGTATAGATAAAATTTGGCTCCTTTTGAGCTGCAATCGATCGTGGTGGTCCTTCAGATAATAAGAAAGCTTCTGTGAAAATTTGGAGGTATTTGGACTTGTAGTTTTTGAGTTAGGATCGGCCCAAGGTTGATTTTGTAGGTAGGTTGATGGCTGTGTATCAATGTCTTCGTTTTGATGCTCCTATATATCGATGACGTGGAGCGAAAGTTTGGGAGATCCGCATTTTATGCCAAGTGATCGTTTCCTTTTGTTTGAAATATTCCTTCATATCCACCGGTTGCCAAGCTCTTTGTATCGATGACTGCCTCCTTCCTTCGAATCGTTGCTTCTCATTGTAAGAAATGCGGAATACGGATCTTAAGGCTAAGATTAACACTAGTGGGGGGTGAATAGTGTTTAAAGGAATTACAAAATCTTTTTGAGTTTTTGTTAATTTGAACACAACTGTATGCAATATCCAGACATAGATATGACCACACAATCAAATACAGATGCAGAAATAAAGTAAAAGAAATAAAGGAAAGAACACATTGGATTTTATACTGTTTCGGAGTTACCCTACATCCAGTCCCGCACACAAGTACAGATTTCCTTTCAAAAGAAATTTTTACAATTACTCCCTCAATTTCAAGGCCACGAGGTACACCTCTCCAGATTCACAATCCTCTGGGTAGAGATACTCGATTTCATGGGCAACAAGTTCACCCAATTGATTTCCAGGGCTACAATCATATATTTTCTCACTTGATTGATTTCCAAGGCTACAACGCAACTTTTCTCGCTAAATTGATTACAAAGAAGTCTATAACTCTGAATAGCACTGAGGATCTTGTTGAGATAGTGATAGAGAATCAAACCAGAAATGATCTAGTTAGATTCAATGCTGATTTCGGCAAAGTAATGGTAAGAATGTGTATAAAGAAATGTGGAAGAAGAAGGGAGTGAAAACCAAAAAAATATGATTAGAAATTCGTTGAAGACAGCCCATATTTATAGAAGAACAACAACCATGTCCGTTCATGAAAGGATATGAAGAATAGACACTTCTTTTGAAATTTAAATTTTGAAACCAACTGCCACTATGTCGACATGGGTATCTTGAGTATATCGACATTCCAAAGGAAATTTTGGTGTTTTTTTCTTTGAAAATAATTCTATCTTATATTAAAACTATTCTAAACTTTTATAAATATACTCAACTATAGTTAAAATACATAAATAAATATAGAGAATAATATTTTGGTATATACAAAATTTTATTATAATTTTATATTTAAATCTAAATATAAATATTAAAAGTTAAATATATTATTATTAAAAGATAGTTTAAAACTAAGGATAATTTGATTTTGAAATTAAAGATTATTTTGAGGCTAAAAATATTTAAAATCCGGATTGATGTCTTTGATTTAAAAGGGAGGTTTTGAAAACATTTTGAAAACAAGATATAATTTTGTAAAAACATTTTGAATAAAAGTTAGTGGATACAAAACAATGTTCCACTAGATTTTTCGTAGGTTCCAACCTACTTAGGGTTCCATCCCTTTAACAGGTTCGAAGTGGATTCCATTCCATGAATAAATTGGAGTTTAAGATGCCAGTGCTTTTCTAGGAGTTTTAACAAAATTCCTAATTAAATTACTTATTCTTGAAATCTTGAACTCTTGATAATCTTGATATTCTTGATACCCATGAGTCTTCAATCTTGATATCTTGAATATCTATACTGTACAATCTTCATTCTTGGTACCTGCATGGTTAAATCCTGCATATACATATATTTCTAAACTATAATGTTAGTATTTATATTTTAAAATCTTATTCTAAGGTTGTTGTCATCAAAACCATCATCTCAAGGACTAACGATCTCCCCCTTTTTGATGATGACAACCTTTATTTATAAAATATTACTCTATCCTAATAACTCCCCTAAAACTAATAACTCCCCTAAAACTAATAACTCCCCCTTAATCTGTGCCTATCTATCCTATTTTATACTTCTCCCCCTTTGTCGTCAACAAAAAAACTAACTCTATACTATATAACTCCAAACTATATAACTCCCCCTTAATATAATACTCTATGACATGTGATTATAATGATAGTGTTATCATAAATAATCAACACTTAACTTTAAAACTTAAAACTTAGTCCTAAACTACTGACTATCCTAACTAATTATCCATATAATAATACTTTTAATAGAACACATATAAGAACACAAATTATTTATTAATTATATATTTATATTTACTTTTTCGTAGAAAACGTAAGAAATAACATACAACAATAGGAAAAGGAGAATAGAAACTAATGAGTGTCTTTGAAAATGGGAGACCTATGAACCGAACAAGTTGGATAGTGGAAACAGAAATTTCCACGTTGTTCAACAAGATTTCCATTTTTGTCAAAGCACACTTCTCCAACACAAACGACTTTGTCACCTTCTTCAGCATGGTCTTCTTCCATGAGGGCTTCTTATTCTTCTTCCTCGTTGTCCTCTTGCACTTGATCTCCTAAAGAATCTTCATCAATCAAGATCAGATTAGCATGATTGTCCATTAGAAATTTTTACAAATTTCTAAGGATTTTGCCTTGCCTTTCTTGTTCTTTGGTCATTCTAAGTTGCACCACTTGAATTTCAGTCATTAATTCCTTCCGAGAATCCTCCATTTTCGTCACTCGTGCGAGCGTTGTTCGTTGAAACGGTCCAAAAGTAGAAGAAGGGAACGAAAAGGTTGAATTTTTGTTTGATTTGGAAGAGGAGGCCATGGTTTAATTTATTTCAGAAGTTAGAACAGAGAAAGAACAGAGAGAATGATCAAATTTCGAAAATAAGAAGAATATATAACCAATTATTTGAATTTTGGTGGGAAAAATTTCAAAAATAAAAAAATCGTTTTTTGTCGACATGGGTAGAGGGGGGATGTCAACATGGTCCTTGAAATTTTTACTATTTGATTTATTTTGATTTAATTTTTAATTATACTTTATTATTTATATTTTTACATTTCAGTTATTGAACAAATACCTAATTCTCTTCTTAATTTAGTAAATATAGATTCATTAAGGGTTTTATTAATATACTAGCAATTTGATTCTCGGAATTAATATAATGGAGAGTAATTATTTACTTATTTATATTATCTCTGAGAAAATGATGTCTTATATCAATATGTTTTGTTCGAGCATGTTGAGTAGTATTTTTGGATAAATTTATCGCACTAGTATTATAACAATAAATTGGTGATTTTGAGATATTTAAACCATAAGCTTTTAAAGTTTGTTGCATATATATTATTTGAGAACAAGCCAAAGCAGCAGAAATATATTCCGCTTCAGTTGTTGATAAAGAAATTGTGTTTTGCTTTTTACTAAACCAGGAAATCAGAGAATGCCCCAAAAAGTGACAAGTTCCACTTGTACTTTTTCGGTCTGATTTACAACCAGCATCACAGTAAGATATTAAGTCAAAAGAATCATTTTTAGAGTAAAATAAGCCATAATCAGAGGTGTGTTTAACATATCTTATGATATGTTTTACGGCTTTTAGATGGGTCTCTTTAGGTTGGGATTGATATCTTGCACAGAGATAAACACTACGCATGATATCAGGCCTACTAGCAGTGATATAGATTTGTGATCCAATCATTCCTCTATATAATTTTTGATCCACATCTTCCGAGAGATCTTCTTTACTAAGGTGCTCATTGGTTGCCATGGGAGTGGGTTTTCCACTTGCAATAGTCAAACCAAATTTACTAATTAGGTCTTTAGCATATTTTTCTTGACTAATAAAGATACCATTATCTATTTGTTTTATTTGTAATCCTAAAAAGAAATTTAATTCACCCATATGACTCATCTCAAACTCTTTTGTCATTATTTCAGAAAATTCTTTATTCATTTCAAAATTAGTTGATCCGAAAATGATATCATCTACATAAACTTGTACTAGTTGAATATCATTTTTATTTCTTTTAATAAAAAGAGTATTATCTACTTTACCAATTTCAAAATTTGATTGTAATAAGTAAGATCTTAGTCTATCATACCAGGCTCTAGGAGCTTATTTTAGACCATATAGAGCTTTCTTAAGTTTGTAAACATGATTTGGTAATTTTTCATTTTCAAAAAGTGGTGGTTGTTCAACATATACTTCCTCTTTTACAAATCCATTTAAAAATGCACTTTTAACATCTATTTGAAATTATTATGATTTGCGAAAGCAAGTAGAATCCTAATGGATTCTAATCTTGCTACGGGAGTAAAGGTTTCATCAAAATCTATTCCTTCTTCTTGACATTAACCTTGAGCGACTAACTGGGCTTTATTTCTAACAACCTCTCCTTGTTCATTCATTTTATTTTTATAAACCCATTTAGTTCCAATTATAGTTTTATTTTCAGGTCTAGGAACAAGCTCCCAAACATCATTTCTAGTGAATTGACTTAATTCTTCTTGCATAGTCAAAATCCATGAATCATTAGTTGATGCTTCTTTTGGATTTTTGGGTTCAATAGTTGATATAAAAGCTACATTGCTCATTTGACTTAGTTTATTTCTAGTTTTAACAACAAATTGCATATCTTCAAGTATATTTTCAATAGGATGATTTTTTTAAAGTTTAATCCTTTTATTAGGATGATTAATTTCATTATTAGTTTCAGCTGACTCTTGATTTTGAGTGATTAAATCCTCTTCATCATTTGAATCTTCAAAAAATTTGAGATTTTCATCGAATGAAACATGCATTGTTTCTTCGATGGTGTTAGTTTTTAAATTAAACACTATGTATGCTTTACTTCTATTAGAATATCCGATAAAGATACCTTTGTCGGATTTAGGATCAAATTTATCTAAGTAATCTTTTGTATTTAAAATAAAACATTTACTTCCTAAAATTCTAAAATAAGATACCTTAGGTTTCTTTGAGTGAAGAAGTTCATAAGATGTCTAATCAGTTAAAGGTCTAATTAAAATTCTTTTTAAAATATAACAGGCGGTAGCAACTGCTTCTGCCCAAAAATACTTTGGTAATTTACTATCTGAAAGCATAGTTCTCGCACGCTCTTGAATCGTCCTATTTTTACGTTCTACTATTCCGTTTTGTTGTGCAGTTCTTGGAAATGAAAAACTGTGAGTTATTCCCTTTTTATTGCAGAATTCCCTAAACTTTTCATTTTCAAATTCACCACCGTGATCACTACGGATGATTATAATTTTTAGAGAAAGTTGATTTTGAATCCTTTTTGTAAAGTTCTTAAAACATTCAAAAGTATCACTTTTATCTTTCAAAAATATTGTCCATGTAAATCTAGAATAATCATCTATAATTACAAAAACATATTTACTATGATTTATTGACAGAATTTGAGGTGGACCAAATAAATCAAGATGAAGTAATTCAAGAGCTTTTGATGTTGAAATCATATCTTTTAATTTAAAGTAACTTTTTCTAAGTTTTCCTAATTGACATGCGTCACATAGACTATCTACTTTAAAATTCATTTAGGGAGACCTCTTACTGGATCATGTTTTGACAGTCTAGATAAGAGTTTGAAATTCAAATGCCCAAATCTCTTATGCCAAATCCAAGGGTCACTTGTATTTGCCAAAAGACACTGGTTATCATTTGAAACTTTCATACTAAGAATATAAATATTCTTTTTCCTAATCCCTTAAATATTATGGTTGAATTATTATCTTCAATGTGACACTTATCTTTTTCAAATTTAATTTTATATCCTTTATCGTAGAGTTGACTTATACTTAGCAGATTATGTTTCAGATTCTTAACTAGCAAAACATTAGTAATAATAGGAGTTTCAGAGTTACCGACTTTGTTGACGCCAATCGCATATCCTTTTGAATTGTCTCCAAAGTTAACCGGTCCTCCGTCTTTGTATATTATATCATTTAGCATATCTGTATTATCAGTCATGTGTCTAGAGCATCCACTATCAAGTATCCATTTATTCTTTTTGATCTGCACAATTTGTCCGTTGTGGATTGATTCCTCAACCCCCATAAAGCATGTTTCCTGCACATCAAACAATCTTAGTAGACAACTTGCATTTGAATATTGATTATATGCAGACCTATGAGATAATGATGATCTGAATATTTCTAAACTAGTATTAACAAACATAGCCATCTAAAACTTTTTCAAAAATCAGATTATGAAACTTTGAAAACCTTGCTCTGATACCAAATGTGAGAAATGCGGAAATAAGGGGGGTGAATGGTGTTTAAAGGAATTACAAAATCTTTTTGAGTTTTTGTTAATTTGAACACAATTGTATGCAATATTCAGACACAGATATAACAACAGAATCAAACACAGATGCAGAAATAAAGTAAAAGCAATAAAGGGAACACACCGGATTTTATACTGGTTTGGAGTTACCCTACATCCAGTCCCGCACACAAGTATGGATTTCCTTTCAAAAGCAATTTTTACAATTACACGCTCGATTTCAAGGCCACGAGGTACACCTCTCCAGATTCACAATCCTCTGGGTAGAGATACTTGATTTCATGGGAAACAAGTTCACTTAATTGATTTCTAGGGCTACGATCACACCTTTTCTCACTTGATTGATTTCCAAGGCTACAATCACACCTTTTCTCGCTAAATTGATTGCAAAGAAGTCTATAACTCTGAATACCACTAAAGTTTTTTTTGAGGTAGTGATAGATAATCAAACCAGAAATGATCTAGTTAGATTCAATGTTGATTTCGGCAAAGTGTGGTAAGAATGTGTATAAAGAAATGTGGAAGAAGAAGAGGAGTGAAAACCAGAAAAATATGATCAGAAATTCATTGAAGACAGGTCCTATTTATAGAAGAACAACAGCCATGTCCATTCATGAAAGGATATGACGAATAGACACTTCTTTTGAAATTCAAATTTTGAAACCAACTGCCACTATGTCGACATGGGTATCTTGAGTATGTCGACATGCCAAAGGAAATTTTGGTGTTTTGTTTTTTCTTTGAAATTAACTTTTATCTTATATTAAAACTATTCTAAACTTTTATAAATATACTTAACTATAGTTAAAGTACATAAATAAATATAGAGAATAATATTTTGGTATATATAAAATTTTACTATAATTTATATTTAAATCTAAATATAAATATTTAGCAAAGGCTAGCGAGGTTAACAGGACCCCTACCTGTTCTATTGCAAGAAAAATAAAAGGAAAAAGAAGCTCAGAACAAAACTCCAAGCCACAAAAGATAACACACAATGAAGAACAGAAGTTAACAACACAAGCACACATGAAAAAAACAAAAAAGAACAGAAAAGTGGAGATACCAAAGCAACCACCAATGCACACCTATCTCCAAATCAGACTAAGTGAAAGAGGAAAATAGGGATGCCTCAAAAGAGCAGCATGAATATCCTTCTTCAAAACAGCCCAAAGACTATCACCAGCTCTTATGTTCTTATCAAAAATTATTGCATTACGTTCAGTCCATAGCACTTTGAAATATTTCTTTATGCAAAGAGTAATTAGTCAGGATTTCTGAGTTCTCCACCTAGTTGCTTTGTATATAATACCCAAATCAATAGTAGTGGAGGTAGCCAAAGTCCTGCAACCCACCACCATCATCATTCTTCTCCACATGAAGAGGTTTTCAGCACAAACAAAGAAAATATGCTCAATAGTTTCAGGCATTTCAGAGCAGAAACTACACAAGCTCCCGTGATTCAAGCCTATATTCAGCACGACAGTTCTTATTAACAATGCATTATGAACCACTTTCCATAACATTAAGTTCTCCTTAGGACTGGAATCATCATTCAATATTATCCTCTACCACCTACAATTTGGCACACTACTCAACCCTATAAGCAAAGTATAGGCATGAGAGACCGAATGGAGGCTGCCATTTCATATTATCCTCTGCCACCTACAATCTAAATATAAATATTAGAAGTTAAATATATTGTTATTAAAAGATAGTTTAAAACTAAGGATAATTTGATTTTGAAATTAAAGATTATTTTGAGGTAAAAGTATTTAAAATCCGGATAGATGCTTTTGATTCTTTCAAAAGGAAGGTTTTGAAAACATTTTGAAAACAAGATATAATTTTGTAAAAACATTTTGAATAAAAGTTAGTGGATACAAAACAATGTTCCACTAGATTTTTCATAGGTTTCATCCTACTTAGGGTTCCATCCCTTTAACAGGCTCGAAGTGGATTCTATTCCACGAATAAATTGGATTTTAAGATGTCGGTGTTTTTCTAGGAGTTTTAACAAAATTTATAATTAAATTACTTATTCTTGAAATCTTGAACTCTTGATATTCTTGATACTCATGAGTCTTCAATCTTGATATATTGAATCTCTATACTGTACAGTCTTCATTCTTGGTACCTGCATGGTTAAATCCTGCATATACATATATTTCTAAACTAATGTTAGTATTTATATTTTATAATCTTATTCTAAGGTTGTTGTCATCAAAGCCATCATCTCAAGGACTAACACTCATATGGTTTCGTATCGATGCCAAAGTCTTCCCTTCGTATCAATACCTGGCTCATTTCTTCGTATCGATCAAGTGAGTGGTCGATATGAAGCATGCCGCTATTTCTTGATGGATACAAACCGAAAGGTCTTGATGGATGGATATGAATTGATGTTTGTGGGTCGATGGATACGAAATGGATGGGGATGGATACAAAGTGGTAGATGAGGTTTTATGGATACGAAATTGAGGGGTTCTACATGGATCTTGATCGATTCATGACTCTAACCCGAAGTAGCCCGTCCAGTGACTCAAAGTGAATGTTGAGATGACCTGAAGCAAGACAATGCTGATCCAAGGCGGTCCAATGCCATCCCCTTCAAAGAATTCCCTACCGTGACCCGAAGCAAACACCTCTTTAACTCGAAGCTATCCTCCTGAAAACCCAAAGTAAACCCATTGTGATCTCGAAGCAGCTCTACCATTGCTAAAAACCCATACTTGAGTATTTTGTGTTGTTTGTCCATCGATTATGTTATATCATGTGTAACAACCCGGGATTGCAATTACCGAATAATAAATTAAAATTATGATTTTAATTTAAATGGAGCTAAAAAAATGGATATTCTACCAAATGGAGGCCATTAATTAGGTTTTTAGGAGGTGTTTAGGGTTTGAGGAAATTATAAAGAGGAGGATTAGGGTTTAGGGTGGGTTTAAGATAATATATAGAGGTGGGTAATGGGTTTGGTTTCACTAATTGACCCGATAAGAGAAGTGGCATCCTAATGTTCACTAAAACTATTTAATGCTTCATTAGCCAACTAAAACCCACCATTATAAAACCACCCTTTTTTTCAAATAACTTTATTTTAAAGAAATTAGCCTATCCAAAAAAATCCTTTTTTTTGAACTGGTACTTTATATACAACAAATCATTGGGATAACATATCCCATGTCAAACAAACGTTCGAAAGCAAGTTTCGAACTTGTGACATCCTGCACCAAAGCCGAATCAATTAACCACTTGAACAAAGGTGCTTGTCATCCTTGCGCAGGGGCCATGCTAATCTTCTTTGTATCGTTCCAATTTTATCGGATGTCCCACCAGGATAAGTACGCTCGAGTGATATGTGTTTTACTATGTTGTATTGTCTTTTGGGATATGTTTCCTTTGCCTTTGGCGATATATCTTTGCTTTGGCATTGATTTATGGTTAGATTCCATAATATGTGTTATCGCTTATGGGCAACTATTTATAGCTTTTGTTACGCCGATGATATGAGACATTATTGTTTACTCAACACTTGAGTGTTGATTATCTCTTTGGAGAGTTTATTATTGGTTGATGATTATGTGATCGTCTATCATATTATGTGGTTTATATCGCTCTTCTCTATGGAGAAGTACCTTATCCTCTATGTTACCGCATTATTATATCTCAGTTTATCTAACTGATTATTTAGCTAGCCTAACCCTAGTGTTTTATGCTCGGGTCAGACCGAGTTGTTTCAGATTAGGTCTCTGGACTTAGCTTGCTCTGTGCTTCCGCTCAGGACTTATCTGCTATGCTGTTAGATATCTTTCTTATTGTCCGCTCTATGCTACTTTGTTATTCAGACTTATCTGTACATATTTTTGACTCACATGTGTGAGAAGAGGCTTGTACCCACTTATGATATATTTGGTTCTGTATTGACTATGTATTGTTCTGAGACTCTGTTTCTGTTATGTTATTCTGTTATGTGATGATTTTATCATTTAGTTATTATGTTTGTTCTGATAGATCTTTAGCCATTGTAATTTCGTTATAAATATTTATTGGATATGTCGAACCACTTGAGAAAAAAAAATAGATACCACATTTCGATGTATTCAGTAGATAATTATAGCTTGATTACACATGGTCGCTTCCATTATACTCCATTCTCCGCTTTAGCAGATGGTATTACCCTAATACTCTTTGCTAGAGTGGGTCTAGGAGTGGTTTTTTTTAGCTCCATTTAAATTAAAATCATAATTTTAATTTATTATTCGGTAATTGCAATCCGGGTTGTTACATCATGACCTCGTAATCATGTTTGTTATCCATGATCGATTGTCCATCCATTTGTCTGAACCAAGTCCATGACAATACAGCTTCGATCATTGTGCAGTCGACTGGGTTAAATCCACCTGTATGCTGCCTTGCCAAAAGGCGGGTTAATAAACATCCTTTAAAAATATAATTAAATAACTTAAACATCTTTTAATAATATAATT
Source organism: Allium cepa (assembly GCA_030765085.1). Classification (NCBI taxonomy): domain Eukaryota; kingdom Viridiplantae; phylum Streptophyta; class Magnoliopsida; order Asparagales; family Amaryllidaceae; genus Allium; species Allium cepa. The sequence goes on along the minus strand of CM060941.1, from coordinate 504,699,770 downwards.
AAATAACTTAGATATCTTTTAATAATATAATTCAGTAACTTGCTTTTAAAACATTGTTAATAAGATAACTTATTAACTAATTTTAAAACATTGCTTATAAACACTTAATCTCAAATTGTTAAGAATTTGAAGTTAAACTTAAATCCATAACCTTTCAAATTCGAAAAAAGCTTTGCGACTACAATGGTACTTTACCAAGCTATCATTTATTTCAATTTAACTTTTCAGTTCATATAACTTGTATTTACATAAGGTGGTAAATAATCAATTAGCAATCACTAACTAATCCATCACTTATTCAATATTAATTAATCCACATATTAATTAACTGACATATGAACAAAAATCCAGGCTAACATAATAGTAGAATGGAGATTTATTCTACTAAACATATATCATCAAAAATATCTCAATCTAATTATAGTATAATAGTGTTTTATTCTGCTAAATAGATGTTCAAATATTCTATTTAACTAAATTTAATAGATCGGTGTTTTATTTGGCTAATTAGATGTCACTAGTAAGGTATAACTACTTTAACGACATTATTATATTAAATAACATAATTAAATTCAGTCCCTTTATTTTATCAACATTTTTAATATCACCAATGCTAACAACAAGCCATACTACAATGTTGTGCTCGAAAATACGAGTCCAAGCCAAAAATCCGCAGGTAAACCGTGTTCCATATGAGAGAGTTATCATAGAAGTTAACTAACACAATTTAGTTCTTCATCAAATAATTTTAAAAAAAAAAAAAAAAATCTCTTCACCCAAATTGGATCGGCCCAGCCCATCTAACACAACCAAAACCGAACCCAAATGAACAGCAGTCCCACCTTCTTCCTCCTTTTCAAATCGCAAGCTCTAGTAACCCATTTCCGTTCACGCCGTGCATATGAACTATCCGTTCCCTCATCGAATCGATGAAAGAATAGCGCCACTGATTTCCTCTCCGCCCAAGCTTCGCCTAGTACCTACCCGTTTACAACTCGACCCACTCCTGAAAATTGGACCCACCCGCCCTTGCACAGAGCCATCTCGCATTTCCCAATTTGAAATCGCAACCCACAAAATTCCTCCTCCAGGCACGCCTCTCCCCGACAAAAACCCTGCACTCGATGCCTCCACCTCTCGTCACCCGAATGTCCTAAAACCTCCAACCCTAATTCGGCCATGAACACTCGACCTCCTCCAAACACTAGCGCACACTAGAATTCATAACAAAATTAAGATCCATGCTATACGAATTCAAAGCTATAAGTTCTATAAATTTAAGATGAATAATCTCTTAAATTTTGATTTATGAAATAATTGGCCATTTTACCTTCAGGATTACTGCATTTGAAAATTTACAGGGAAGAGGAAGAGTAAAACTTGCTGAAAATGAAATGAAGTGTGAGTTTTATTTTGGTTTTTATAAACAAACAAATACACCGATTTACGCACTAGATAACAAGGTTTCTCAAGTTAAACCAAATTTACACGTAAGCCAATATTCTCAATCCAATATGCCATCTTAGTCACCAAGCACTTTTGAATTTTTTTGATTTTTGATTTAAAATATTTTTGAAAAGAAATATTTACGGTACCCCCGCTACACTGTATTTCATTTGCGTACAAACCACGAACGATCAAAATGAAAATATGATTGCGCACAAAAAGGCGACACGATCACCAAACAAAAATAAAATACACTGGCTAGTATATTCTGAAAAGTTTCAAAAATAACAACGTTTGCCATAAAATAGGTCAAATGAAAATTTAAATATTTTTAAGCTAAAAGTTATGGATAATCCTATAAATTAAATTAAAGATACATCACCATAATCCCGAATATTTAAATAAATTATATTCAGATTCGAAGACTTAAAAATACGGGTCATTACATATACAAGTTAAAAAAGGGATATTGCTGACACTTATTTCGATTAGAAGATATAATTCTGTAACAGGTATAAGTGTTGCAAATGTGATATTTCTAGTGCATATAACCATTGAGAAAAAATATTTTCCAATGCTTATAACTGTTGGTAGATAGGATTCAATAACAGATATAAGTGTTACAAATAAATGTCCACTCCCTTATAGCAATATTTATAAATGTTGCTAAAATTACATACAACGATTATACTCATTGAAAATTCTCTATTTGGTTAGTAAAAAAACCTCATGTCTGTCTTCAACATGGTCTAAGCAAAACTCCTACCTTTGGCGCTTATCTATAATCTAAATCCCAATAAAGTCAATCTACTCAAACGAGTATCCGTGAATTCATAAGAAAAAACAGTAAACACATAGGTCAATAAAAAGTCTATTATGAATAATATCGTTTCCCATTAAAACTCCTTTTCTACTGGGACTACGTCGCTAAAGCACAAAACGAGTTTTTCATATACTAGCCTTCGTTAGACAATCAATATAAGACTATCACAAGTCATACGTCACAACAAAATATATGTTAACTCAAGCATACATTACATGTCTCGATAAAACTACACCCGAAATAATCGTGGGTTTAGGGTCTGAAATAACACAATATCTAACCAGCGATCATATTCAGGTTTCAACAGCTCTACTTCTGAAGGTACCACTAGTTTCATCCCTTGTATATCTTTACCACCAGATACAACCCTAAACAAATTCAGATAATTTTTTTTTAGCTACATACCACAAGGTACATTCTCTCACGACATCAATATTTTGTTCATTTGTTTTATGTTGCAAAGTAAATTCCCAAGCATTAACCTTGGAGAGATGAGCAACTAGTTAACGAAACCCTAGCAGCCGCCTCTTCTTCTCCATGGAGACTCAGATTTCGCCGTCGCTCTCCCCCTTTTTGCTCTCGTTTTCAATCGGATTCTATCACCGTTTGTCGATTTCCCATGTCCCCCACCGCTTCTCCCCCTCCTCCATTAGTTTCTGCATCTGGTATGTCGCCTTCTTCCTTAGATCAACCCCCCCCCCCCCCCCCGGATTTGCGCCATGTGATACAGCCTCGGATCCGCTCTCTGTCGATGATGGTTTCACTCCTGTTATATCTCGAAAATAAACCTAACTCTTCTAACCGTTTGGACAAAGAAGTGAATCTGACTAATCATAATTCCCCCCTCTCACGTAATGGTGGTCGGTCCCCTAATCACAATGCTAACCCTCTTCCTAATGATTCTGATTCCCACTGCACTAATCAATTCAATTCTAAGCAAAACCCCCCTATATGGAACTTCGCATCCCAAAAGAGTAAAGCGTGGAACGAAATTGTCAAAGGTAATAATATTCCCCTCCCTGTTCCACTGAAATTTTATCAGCCTCGAGAAGTTAACTCTATAAAATACGCTAAAATGCCCACTGAAGTTATCCTGGACGCTAGAAAACAATGGAATAATGCCACTGTAGTTTACGTAGTAGGCCCTAAACCATACTATCCGCATTTCAAAGATTATATCATCAGAGTTTGGAAACCAGTCGAGGAATTTTCGATCTTCTCTATGGAAAATGGTTTTTATGTGATAAAGTTCAACAGAGAGCAAGACTATCTTAATGTGTTGGAAGGAGGACCATGCTATTATAATAAGAAACTGTTGATGATGAAGAGGTGGCATCCTGGAATGCAACTTAATAAAGAATTACTACACTCTATTCCAATTTGGATCCGCCTCCCCAATCTGCCACTTGACTATTGGACAGAAGAAGGGATTAGTCGTATTGCTTCTGTGCTCGGAACTCCTATCCAACTTGACAAAGTTACGGAAGGAATCATTAAGATTGCATTTGCTAGAGTTCTTATTGAAATTGACAATAATTTTAACTACCCTAGTAAACTACCTATTTTAAATGAGAGAGATGAAATTACTTGGCAAGATGTAGTTTATGAATGGAAGCCTGTCGCGTGCTCCAATTGTTCGAGTTTTGGTCACACAAATATTCAATGTCAATTCAATAAAGTATGGGTACCAAAAAAGAATCATACCACTGAATTGGGAAATTCTGAAATGATTATAGATCACATGGAAACCATTCCAAATGATAGTGACAATAACGAAGACATTAACGGACAGTTAACTGGATTGGAAAACATGAATCAAAAACAGCAATTGGCTGACAATGCAACAGACCAAAACAGACAAAACAATCCAAAGTTAAATTTAGACAATCCAAATTCTAATCAAATCACGTTTACAGTTCTTTCAAACAAGGACTACATGACCAACGTTTCTACCGAAGATCATCACATGTCTGATGAATTGGACATCTCGTCTAAAGATAAGAACGCAGATGATATTCCTCCTACCAATCAGCGGAATGGTTGCTATAACTCGGATTCGTCATGCATAGCTAGATCAAAACCAACTCGCAAAATGAGACCAGAGGAGACTCCTTTTGAATTCAAAGCTACTTCGAACTCTGATGTTGTAGAGAACCCTGCATGGTCAAATCTAGTTATACAGCTAAAAAATAAAGGGAAAAAAACTAAAAAAGCCAAGACAACGGGGAAGCTACTCCTCTAGAAGAAAGTAGCGCTCCTACTAATGTTTGTTAATAGAGTTCCTAATCTGGAACATAAGGGGGATGAATGCCCCCTGCAAACAACTAGAAATCTTAAATATCATTAATTCGAATAAGTTTTCCTTTATAGGAATTCTGGAAAATAAACTTTCTCTAAATGCTATTGATCGGTTCATGGACAAAATGGATAATAAGTGGAAAATGTCTCATAACATTTATGATCAGAAAAGTCGTATTTTTATTCTTTGGGATTCTTTGGTTTGGACTAATATCATTCTTCACACCACAGAGCAACACATAACCAGTATCATGCATAATGTTAATGATATTAGTGTTGTGTGCACCATTGTATATGCTCATAATGAAGAAGATAATCGCAATGCTTTATGGGAAGATATCATTTCGCTATCTAATATAGTTAATCTACCGTGGATTGTGGCAGGTGACTTCAACTCTATTCTTCATCACAATGAACGAATGAATAACGGTAGTTTTAATTCTAATGCAGATCCCAATTTTATGGACTGTATCAATTTATCAAAGTTGATTGAACCTGACTTTACTGGCAATTTTTTTACTTGGCGAGGAGGTAATTCTTTCTCTATTCATAGTAAGATAGACAGAGTTTTTGTTAATTCTCTATGGGTAGACAAATTTGATAATTTTGGAATTAATTTTGGCAATCACTCGCTGAGCGATCATACCCCTATCTCAGTTATGCTACAAACTCAGAATTTTAGAAAGAGGAAAATACCGTTTAAATATAAGAACTCTTGGCATACATACACTGATTATAACTCTATCATCACTGAAGCGATGGATATTAATCTTCCTGGCAGCCCTTTGTATAAGCTGATCTGCAAGATGAAACAGGTGAAAAGCAATCTGAAGAATTGGTTAAGTACAAAACCTAATATGCAACTAATGATTAATAATCTGAAAGATCATAAAAACAACATATATAATCAATTAGTTAGCAATCCACTGGATGTCAATCTCCTTCATATCTATACTAATGGTTATGATGCATTGCATGAAATGATGAGAAGAATTGCCATTGATAATGAGCAAAAAATGAAAATCAATTGGCTACTCAAAGGGGACAGACCTACACAATTTTTTTACAATAAAATTTCAGTGTCCAAATCATCTCGAAGAAACAAATTGTCTATTAATAGTCAAGGAATATGGAATCAGCATGAGAAAATTTAGCCCATGAAGCTGTTACTTATTTCTCTGATCTATTTCAATTACCACAAGCCTCAAATCAATTTCCTATCATTACCTGCAAGAAAGTACTGTCAGAAAATGCGAAAACTAATCCGTGTAAATCTTTTTCGATGGATGAAATTAAAGAGGAAAATTTTCAGATTAATGATAATAGCTCCCCTGGACCAGATGGATTTAATTCTAAATTTTATAAAATCCACTGGGACAGCATCAAAATTAATATTTGGGAAGCTATGAATGGTATTCTTCAATCTGGAAAAATCATTAAAGAAATTAACCATACTTTCATCTGCCTTATCCCAAAAATTCCAGAAGCTAAGAATATTGCTGATTTCCAACCTATATCTCTTTGTAATGTCACATACAAAATCCTAGCCAATTTGCTATGCAACAGAATGGAAGCATTTATGAATTATTTAATCTCAATTAATCAGAATGCTTTCATTCCAAATAGAGCCATTTCTGAAAATTCACTTCTTGCCTATGAAATGGTCGGAAGCTTTAATAGGAAAAACTCCAGCAATTTTTGTTTGAAAATTGATTTACACAAGGCTTATGACAAGATCAATAGAGAATTTATCCATCATATGCTGATATCCATGGGGTTTCCTATCACCTTTGCTAATATCATATATGAATGTATATCTACCCCCTCTTTTTCTATTTTAATTGATGGATCCCCACATGGTTTCATTTATAGCACAAGAGGAATAAGACAAGGGGACCCTCTCTCCCCTTACTTATTCGCTATAGTAATGGAATTCCCCACTCTAAATTTGGACATAGCTTTTATTAAAGGAAATATCAGCCCTATATATCAAGTTGAGCCGTTGATTACTCACCTTCTTTATGCTGATGATATTTTAATTATGGCCAAAGCAACCATTCTAAATGCAGAAACTATTCATCATATTCTCCAAGATATGACAAAATTTTCAGGCCTTGAATTAAACACTGACAAATCTAAAATCTTCTTCAGTAAATGTGCCAAGTTTAAACAGGAGATAGCAGATCTCATTAAATTCAAAATTGATAATCTGCCTATCATTTATCTAGGGATTCCTCTTTCTAACAATTCTTTGAAGTCTAGAGATTTTGGATGGCTTATTGACAAAATTAACAAAAAGTTTAATCATTGGCAAACCAGATTACTCAACATAGGTGGTAGAGCTGAACTTATCAAAACTGTTATCCAACCATTGCTGATTTTCTGGCTTCAAGTCTCCCGATTCCCTGCATCAATTATTCAAAGGATAAATTCAGCTTGCTCAAACTTTTTGTGGAAATCCAAGTCACATAATATGAAATGGAATGATGTATGCAAAACCAAGAATGAAGGTGGATTGGGTATCAGAAAAATAGAGGACTTAAATATAGCTGCTGTAACTAAGTTATTATGGAACTACATTAATGGAAATTCTTTATGGGCAAAATGGATGCATAATAGATACTGCAAAAAGAATAACCTCTGGACTATCAGCATAGATAACAATGCTTCTCACACTTGGAAAACCATTCTACGTGCTAGACAATGGTGTAAAGGATACGTAGACAGGAAAATAGTGGATGGTGTTAACACTGACATTTGGTTTGACCCGTGGTTACAAGGCTATTCTCTAATTGACACTTATGGTTGGAACTGCATGAGAACTCTCAATGGTTGTCATAAACAAGTTTCGCAGCTCATTTCGAATGATAACTGGAAACAAAATCTTAATTTCATACCCATGCAAACACATAATGCTGTAAGGAAAACTCCCATTCATCATCACATGAATCAGGACTATTGGTGGTGGCTTCCTAGCAAACAAGGACAATTCTCTTTGAAATCAGCATGGAATACTTTTAGAAACAAAAATGTCGAACTTGACTGGACCAAATTTATCTGGGAAAAAGGCTGTGCACCTAAAATGTCTATATGCTCCCTTCTTGCCATTAAAAATAAATTGAATACCAAAGACAGAATTAGCAAATGGTCTCTAAATATAAATCAAAAATGTGTTCTATGTGACAACCATAATGAGGACAGAGACCATCTCTTCTTTCAATGCACATATTCGAAGCGTATTCTAATGGATATTCTTCCCAAGCTTAATATAACAGGTTTTTCTAATTTCGAACTCAGTTCTATACTGATTGCTTTCAAAACAGCTCAGGAACAACTGAAATCTTCCAATGCTAATATTTTTAGTATCATTTTCACTAATATATTATGGAACATTTGGTGAAAACGGAATAACCGTGTTTTTAATGGAATCGAACAACCATTTGAACTAAGAATCAAGCATATCCTACATGATAGCAAACACCTTATTCAACAAAAGGTTCAATTTGGTGAATTAAATTCAGAAGAAAGACTTATCTTGGTGAATCTCAACATGATGTCGGGATTTCTCGTCCAATTTCGTCCCCCTTGATCTACTGCAGATTGATGCGTGGCGAGAGCTTGTAAAAGTCGCTCCTTTCATTATAAATGATTTCGTCAGATGTTTCATCCGTCATGGCGAATTTGACTTCGAACTGTGAATTTGGGGATTAGGTTTCCTCTCTCCTCCTTGATGGGTAGCATCAGTAGTAATGTTGTTTTGTTGACCTGTCTTTTGATTTTCTTTTAGTAGTGTTGTAGTTTTAGAGAATTTTTGTTTCTGGTTCCAGCTGCTCGTACGGATAGTTTTCAGAGTGTTCTCGTCTGTGCTGTTTCTCCTCCATCTGTTTGACAGCTTGGACCAGTAATTGAATTGTTGTATTGTTAATATATGGAATTGATATGTACTCTTTTCCTTACAAGGTACCCATATAGGTTAGGGGGGTTGTAAGCTTTTAATGAGGCATATCAAGGAAATATATGTTATTTTGTTTTCTATATAAAGTACCTTTTTTCAAAAAAAAAAAAACCTTGGAATGTCGAAACCTACCCTTTAAAGTAGGCACATTAAAGTGTGCATCCACCTCAGCTCTAATATCCGTTGCGAACACGCATCATAGAGTTGGTTCGTTAACTTTTAAATAACTTTAACTTTCAATACTTCACCTAGTTGTTCATTTATTAGGTATCGACTTTAGCTATTTGTTTGGTATCGTCGGGCTCTCAGCCTACCTATGGCTATCTAAACCTTCAGAACTACTTTTGTAATGAAATCATGCTTTAGAAAATTTGAAGTACTACTTTTGACCAACTTACACCTTGGGTTTGGTATTAGCTTTCCTTCGAAAGCTAATAGGTTTCGGTATTGATTTTCTTCGAAAGTCAAAAGGGTCATGGTAAACAAATCACTGCCTTTGGATTTTTTATTAGGGAAGCCTTACATCACGTTGGGAACACATTTATCAATCTCCCGCTACGATGCCTTTGGGTCTAGAACCCTCATTGAACCCCTTTTTCTTTGCATTTGATTAGTTTATTTACTTATGAACTATTTCTTAGTCTTTCTCAGTTTATTAAAGTTTTAAGATTTATACCCTTGGTGTAACCCATTTGGTACATGTAATAGAGCATGCATAGTTGTTCACACCTGTAATCCGTACTTGCTTGGAGAAGTCTTTCCATGTGTTGCCTTCTTATTCGTTCCGCCTTACTCTTTTTCAGTTGGCTACAATACTATTACTTACTTTACAGTACAAATTTTGAATTTGGTCCTTTATCCATTTATTAAATATTCTATTTCTATAAAATTACCTTTCGGTATTAACATATAGGTTACAGTTATTATATTTTCAACTTTGGAAATAGTTATTTCAATAACGAATTTACCCATAAAAATTTATTCATTGCTAGAAAATTCACAAATATATTTCTATGCTTGTTTATATCAAAATCCTTATATTTAAGCCATTTTCTCTCATTTATTTCATATGCATTTCGCTTAAAAATACCTAACTAATTATTTTAGTGTTGTAAAATTCTCAAAATTAAAACCCATCTCTAGATATATAATTAGAGCGTTATATTAAATTTTTTATAGCCACATTCCCAGTAAAGCTATTTTATCCAAAATCACTTATTAAATCATTTTCTACCATTTATAAACATGTAATATTTATGAACTCTATCATATAAATCATAGTTGAGATCAATCATGTATGAAAATAGAATTTAGGAGTGATTTTACTCTCCTAAATCTTTGATTAGCTTTAGATCTTTAAGTCTTCCTTAGCCTTTTAATCTTCTTCTTCCTCTTTTCCAAGAATGGTGGTTGGCTATGGTTAGAGGAGTTTTGTTTTGTTTTTTCAAAATGAAGATAGACTGAATGAATGGAGAGAAGAATATGTCAAAGGGTATATATTGATCTTTTTGGGTTTAAGAAATCCTTCCTTGCATCATTTTTATCAATTTATTTCCCTTAGTATAAAACTTTCCTTCCTTGCCCAATTCTTATTAATTTATTACCATTAATACAAAATCTTCATTCAAATATTTAAACTTATTCATTTATACATATATGGTCGAATTTAATAAATTTATTCCCATTACTCATGGTACGTTTAATTAACCATATTTAAGTATCACATATGTAGTTAATTTAACTTTCCTTAAGTGATTCATTCGAAATAATTCCCTTAGTTATCATTTATTGTTAATTCACTTATTTATTATTAGTTTAATTCCATTTCTTGGCACTCCAGATAAGCATTCCCCGAATATGATTGGAATATATATTTATTTGTACACTGTATCACATTGATTTTATTAAATGTATGTATAATCTTAAATAAAAATAAATATAAATAAATCAAATAGATTAAATTGGTTTTATTTTAAACTATAATTAAATAAAATATATTGAATAAAATATCAAAATTGAAATTAAAATAAAATAAAATAAAATCCAAACATAAAACTTACCTTCATTGAAAATACATTAAATATGATATAATGTTAAACAAAACTAAGATCCAGTGTAATATTGATAAAAGGAACTTCTGTGAAATTTTCCCCTTTTTTCCTTTTATAAATGCTTTAATACTTAAATCATTTAAATGTTACTGAGTTTACGTTTAAGAGTCTCATAACCATAACTATCAATGTGTGCCTAACATTAAATTAAATGAAATAACTAATAAATATTATAAATTATTATCGTGAAATTAACATGACTGTGAAACTATTGTAATAATTATTTTATTAACATTATTAGAAGGTCGAAAATTTAATTAATAAAATATATAATTTTTTATGTACATCTTTAATTATTAGTACAAGCCAAAAGTAGTATTTATTAAATTATAAATATTATATGATGCCAAAATTATTAATATTGGTCAATAATTAAAGGGCTGATCATATTGATAATAGTTAAATATTGGATTATTTAGTTGAGTTGATGGACCTACTTAATAAATGAATTTAACATGTTTAGAAATATTAGGAAGATATTCTATAGCATTTGATGCTATAAATAAACCCACAAAGCCTCTTGTAACAATTCTCCATCCTAAGACGCAAATCAACATCTAATACCATCCACTAGTATTGGTATTCTAATACTTAAACATCTGAATGCAAGATCGTTGGAGTAAAATTAAAACTACAAAACTTTGAACAACAAATTCGTGCTCACATCATCACGGTGGAATATAATATAACATAATCAAAACAAATAGTACATATTGCTCCTTGTAAAATAGATTCCTCAGAGTTGCAACATTAACTGCAAAAATGCTACCCTCGGATATGGACCATTATAACAACATATCCTCACAATGCTAATACACATATATCTACTAATGTAGTGGAAAAAATAAATAGTGGATATATCTAAAGCCTCCTACTCGTCACAAATCAGCTCTAGAATATCAAACCTAATTTTGTACTCTCAACCTACTCAAATGAGTATCTAAGAGTTTAAAGAAAAAGATAGTGAAACTCAATAATATGCCCATACATATCAAACTATATTGTGAGACTATGCTGCTAAAGCATGAAATAGGTTTCCCTTTTCATAATTACCTAACCATCTAATGTTAAGTAAATAAGTTTAACCAAAGGTGTATGTATTTCTTAATATACGTGTAATAAAACTATAATATTCCCATACACATCATGGTTAATTTAGGTAATATAACTTGATAGGTGACTAGGCTTTGTAATATATGTGTGTGTAACTATGTGTGCATGTGTGTGTGTGTGTATATGTATATGTATATGCATATGCATATGTATATTTGTATGTATATGTATATGTATATGTATATGTATATGTATATGTATATGTATATGTATATGTATATGTATATGTATATGTATATGTATATGTATATGTATATGTATATGTATATGCATATGTATATGTAAATGTATATGTATATGTATATGTATATGTATGTGTATATGTATGAAGAAAGTTCAGTAGCACCCCTTTAGTCCTTTAATTTATGTCATAAGTTTTATTTTAAATATTAGTTGCTTATCTATCTTCCAAATCATAATATTATCTAACCAAAGACTTATGGTGAGTAAGAAGGGTGCTACAGAAGTGGGGTTCCATTGAACCTTCATGTGTGTATGTGTGTGTATAATTTTAATATAGAAAGGATGGACTATCCCTAAACAAAGTATCCCCCCAGAATAGACACAATTAAGAGTCGTACAACTATATATCTCTAGACTGGATATGTAATAATCTACATACTAGAGTATCGAGAATTTAATTAGGAATTTATTTAATTAAAAATTAATTTTATTTAATTAAAATTAATATTAGTAAATTAGTAGAAGGTGAAATATTTAACTTTTGCAGATGTTGGAATTAAGAACCATGGATAGTCCCACCTAGTCTGGATCGCCGTTGAAATAAGTATAAGTCTCGATATATGTGGAGTTGAGAATTTTGAGTGGTGAAAAGTGTTATATGGAAAAGTGGAAAATGATGCTTACCTAATTTTAGGATTTATATTAACTTTCCCCCCCCCCCTCTCTCCCCCCTTTCTCTCTCTCTTCATTCATTTTTCATTTACCGTTCATCTCCAAACTCAATGAGAACTCATTCTCACCTAAGGTATAACTCTAAATCCATCTTTATAATCCATAATAAAATTCCTAAAATCAAACTAAAATCACCATAATTCTAACTAGAGCAAAAATGGAAAACCTAATTCAGGTTAAAGCTTGATTTAAAGAGGAGAGCTTCATCCAATTTTTCAAGCGAGCCAAAAGTTGGGTTTACTTTGATTTTCTTATTTCCTCTTATTAGCAAGCTGGGTAGGAATGTTATTATAATTCTTATGGAATTTATTTCTATTGAATTATAAGATTTGTTGAATGAAGATGGAATTGGTTAGGATGTTCCATGTAGCTTCATTGGATTTGGACGAGCATATTAAACAAGATTATACACTAAAATAATCAATTTGGAGATTTATGGTAGTGATTTAATAAATTAGTAAGAATCTAGGGCTCAAATTATTGACTACATGAAGAAATAAATTAATGTAAAATTGTAAAATTATGAATTAGTAAACAAATGATTTGATAAAACTTATTTGGGAATTTTATAACATGATTGTAGAAGCTATAAATTTTGAATGAAAAGGCTTAGAATTGAGAAATAAATATAAATTAAATGGATGATAGATAAATTATTTGGAAGGAGTGGGCTAATTACTTAAGTAGTGTATTATTTGATAATCGCATGATAGGAATTGTTTTTGGTTGTTTGATATTTTTTAATTACTTATTCGTTGATTGTTCTAACAAATAACATGATTTTATACTTAATAAATGTAATAATTGGGTAAAAGTCAGTAATTACACATATATAGAATGCTTTTAAAGGTTAGAATAAAAATATAAAGAGTTTATAGAGAAAATAAATATTCTGTAGAAACTTAAGAAATGAACTTGAAATTATATATGTATAACTGTGTTGCGTGTATGTTGCATTTTTGTGCATCTGGAATGAGGCGGGAGATATAGTAAAGTGTAGTTGAGTATCGGAAGTGACAATTTTGATTTGGTGACTAATCAAATACTTTAAGAAATCGAACCGGATGTTAGAGCAAATGACACCAAACTTCGACCATGTAACGAGGGCAACAAGGCGGGGGAGTAGGTGGCTCGTCGGATGAGGCAGGGCGAAGATGGCACACTAACCGGCGTCAGAGTATGCTCTGAACTTGGCTTCATTACCCAATTCGTGCATGCACCAATGTACCAGTGATGCTAACTGATCCACCGGTATGTGCCTAAACTTGGCAATGATGCATAGATCCGAAGCATTTTGCTTTTGACCAAAACTCTTTGTTACCTGAACGGCTTCAGAATGCTTAACCATAATGTTGAGGTGCCTGAGCATGGTTTCCCAATGACGAGATGATCATGTAATATTGTATTTGTTCAGAATACACATATGTGATATGTGATGTCATACAACTTCGGTTGTCCTTTGTGAGTCCCGATAGTATATTATACGGGACACGCCTGTTGTTCTCTTTTATAGAGATGTAACGTGAATTTTTTAAGAAATCCATAATGACTAAGAAGGGGGAGATGATGACGATCATCTATGAGTGAATCACATATCACTTATGCTCACTGTGGGTACAGTGAGGTCTATGTAGGTTTCAAATAAACAGAGTAGGTCAGATATCACCTATGTTCACTAAATGATATGGTGAATGAGTTCGATCACAAAGGACGTTGCTCGAGGTCTATGGTATACTAAGGCAATGACTTTATTTATTTTAGACCCTCGATGAGAATCATTGGACCATAATGGATATCCATCATGGACTCTACTCATCAATTATGATGAGTATCATCCACTCATTAATTATGATGAGTATCAATTTATACACATACTGTTAGACATATATTCTTATATTATGAATGATATGTGTATACTATTGGTCGGTATTGTTATTATGTGTTTTAGGATAGAACTATAGTCCCCTAAATTGTATAATGGACTGCCTCCATTGTGGTATACTATTGCATAACAGTCACATTCTTTTAGTTGTGCTAACTCGTTGACTGTAGGGGAAGAACAGATTTAGGTATATCATTAGTAATATACCCTTATCTTTACTATAGTCACTTATGTATATCTAGATTTTGTATATAGTATTTTGAAATTATTTTCCCCTCACACCAGGCTTTAAGTCTGACCCGCGTTTTATTTCTATTAATTTTATGACAAATCTAGGTATTCAATTAAGTAGGCTAAGAGATAGGTGGCTTTTGAGGGATAGCTCAGGATCACATTATTTTGGATTGGTGTAGGGTGATAATATTTTTTATACACGTAGATGTATATTTTGTAGTACATTGAAGAATTGTATTTAATTGTGTGAGACAGTACTATCAAATGTTATACTTGGTACTCCATATGTATGGAGTTAATGTATTCTGACCATTTCCATATCTATTGGTTGCTTTCGTATTGGTATGTCTCATATATGTACATCTTGTTCTGGTTATGTATTTTAATATATTATATATTATCATTCTATGTCAGATATTTTCATTACCTCATAACTAAATTAATTTAGATTGATAATAAAACTTCAAATTATCCTGTTTAGCTTGTCTTTGTGGAATTTGAGTTTGGTCACTATCGTTCGATGGAGAAAAGTTTAGGGTTTCCATAGAGGTGGTTGATACATTTGGTATCGGAGCCTAGGTTCTATACTTAGGACCAAGCTAACCAGTTGAGGTTATATGTAAGAAAACGTGAAAAACATAATTGTATTTTGTTATTAAGGTAATGATGCATACATTTTAAACTTTCTGCACTTCACTTTATTCCTATTGCAAGTTTCTAAAGTATCTCGATTCAAATTAAGCATTATGAGCAGACGAGGTACACGGGAAGTAACAGCTAGGAGGGCAGCTATATCTGATTGGCTCAAAGAGCTCTTAGCAACCGCGAGGGATGCTCCAACACCTACGGTTGGTGTAGGAGGTGCATCCCCTGAGGCACTAGTATCATCAGATCTGCCCACTTTGGATTTTCCTAAGTTATGTAAGGATTTTCTTAGCCTTGGTGGGAGGCTTTATTTAGGAACTAGGACATTTATAGAGACTCGGACTTAGATACAACCGTAGGGAGGGCCTTCACCAACCTAGGCTTGGATGATATTATTATGAGGAGGGTTGCCTTCTAGCATCGTTTGGAAGAGGCCTTAGCTTGGTGGGACATGTTGTAGGGCAAGTATATGAGCAGACTATGACTTGGGCTAATTTCAAGCATCGTTTTGACACTCGGTTTATTTCTATAGCTGAGAGAGGCGTATAATTGGAGTGTGTCATTCATTTACAACATGAGGACATGATTGATAAAAAGTATTTCACCCAGTTTATATTTTGGCTAAGTGTGGAGCTAATTTGATTAATACTCTGATGAAGAAGGCGAAGAAGTTTACTAAAGGGATTAGTCTACCACCTAGAGATTTGGATCTTACTCATATCTCGATGGAGGCCACTTATCAAAGTCTCATGGAGATGGCTCTTTTGCACGAGAGTATGCAAGAAGCCCTGCAAATGGTAGCGAAAGCAAGTGATAAGAAAAAGCTCTTTTCTAAAAAGAAAGGCTCAATTGGGAAGTCAAATCCGAATGGGCCAAGGAAGAAAGGAGCATTTTTCGGCTGTGTGGTTTGAGAGGTAATGATTCTCAGATCTTAGACATGTCAATAATTATATGATTCATTTAAATATTAAATAATTGCTATTTTGAAGGTCATATGGAGAGAAACTGCAAAATAGACATGGCGTAGAAGAAGTGCTAAAGTTGTCAATAGTTTGGTCCTATTAGGTGGAAGTGTCCGTTGACTACTCAAGGTGGACAAGTAGTGAAGGCTTATGCCATTGCAGCCATTTTAACTACAAATATGCTTACAGCACAGTAGAAGGGAACATGTGCCATATTGGAAGGTAGGATTTTTATTCATTACTTTCATATATAGGTTCTTTTCTATTTCGGGACTTCGCATACTTCTATTTCCAATTCCTTGGTTGATAAATTGCATATAGAGCTGGATATTATATACAAGCCTTTGGGTGGTATTAAATCCTACTAGGCGATCGACATCTCATTTTATGATTTGTAGGGGTATTCTATTTACATATCGGGGTCTTTGATTTTTTTATATACTTTTATACTTAGTTTTTTTATATGATTTAATATTTTTATGGATTGGATGTCAAGAAGAAGTTATGCTTGATTATGGTGGGAGAGTGGTTCACATGATGGATAGTAAAGGAAATTGGCTTGACATATTATGCGAGTCCGAGATCACTCTGTCATTAGCTACTTGTATTCACTAGAAATTTCTCATAAGGAGTTAGCCACTGTTCTTATTGTTAGTTGATTCGCTGATGTCTTTGGTTTGGTTAATAGTTTTCCCCCACACTGCGAGATAGAGTTTCTATTAACTTAATGAGGGATGTCAGGGCCTTTATGTTACCTATTAGGCCTACGATCTTAAGGCTTAGGTTGTTGATTTATTGCAAAGATGTGTTATTCGCTAGAGTATTTCTGAGTAGGGAGCTCCCGTGGTCTTTGCTACTAAGGTCGATGGATCTTTGATGCTATGTGTTGATTGTAGAGAGCCGAACATGCTGATTAAGAAGAACAAGCACATATTCCATGTATCGATAATTTGTTTGATCGGCTTGGAGGATCATAGATATTTTCATAGCTGGATCTAGCTACAGGCTTCCATAATCTTAGGGTTGCTTCCAATAGTATAGAGAAGACAACATTCATGACTTTGGATGGATCATCCGAATAGTTGTTATGCCTGTGGGATAACCAATGCACCTACTTATTCCATTGATCTCATAAGATATGTTTTTAGAATCATCTAGATAAATTTTTAGTGGTGTTTATGGATGACATTCTTGTTTATTCTTGTGATTAGGAGGAGCACAAATAACATCTTGAGCTTGTTTTGGAGGCTTTGAGATAGCTTCATTTGAGGGCTAAGTTTACGAAGTCCCATTTTTGGCGGAAGGAGATTAATATTTTAGGTCATATCATGTTAGGACAAGGAATCATAATACATCCAATTAAGGTGGTGCAATTCATGATTGGAAGGTACCTAGGATGGTTATGAAGATCTGTAGCTTCCTTGGATCAAACGGGTATTATCGGAAGTTCACTCAAGACTTTTCAAAGATAGTCACACCATTGACATGCTTAACTAGTAAGGGGAAACCCTTTGTTTAGGACTATAGGTGTGAGCATGCTTTTTTTGAGTTGAACAAGTTGATTACCTCTATGCCCATTCTTATCATTCCTTAGAGTCTAGACCATTCATAATTTATTCAAATGCATATGGTTCTGGACTTGGAGCAGTCTTGATGTGGGAAGATAGAGTTGTAGCTTATGCTAGAAAACAACTTAAACCAAATTATAGGAATTATATAACCCATGACTTAGAGCTTGTAGCGGTTGTTTTTGCATTGAAGATTTAGATGCTTTATCTTTTGAGCATGAGATTTGAGCTATACACAAACCATAAGTCATTAAGTATCTCTTTTCCTTAGAAGAATCTTTACCTTAGATAACAACATTTATTAGAGTTTCTTCCTTGTTATTCCTTTGACATATCATTCAACTAGGGTAAGGATAAAATTATTGCGGATGCGCTTAGTGGAAGGCGTATCGCATTAGACTCTTTATTTGATTTTCGACCTCATTCTGATATTATACCTGGGTCATTGGTGACCCTGGAGGTATGCAATATACTAATACTTTGTCATTAGCTTATATAAAAAGTTGCTAAATCTCTATAATTTTTCCATACACAGTTGAGATCTACTCTTATTAAACGTATCAGTTCTTGTCAGAGACTGATACAAGGTTCGTAGGGATTTTCATCAGCTTAAGAGTGGAGCCATAACACTCCGTAAAATAAACAGCAATTAAACAAAAAAAATTAATAAATAATTTATAAAGCCCAAAAATGGAGTTTGAGAAAATTTCAAATTTTGGTCATGAAATTTACACTATTGTGTTCGTGGTAATTTTCTTAGCGACTTTCATATATAAAGTTTTGCGATTGGAGTTCAAACAAAGAAGTTATCGATGTTTGAAGGTTTCGGGTCAAAAATAATTTAAAATAGAAATAAGAAAATAAATATCAATAAATAATGTAAACATATCATTAAGAAGGAAATGAATAATGCAGGTCCATCGGTTAATAGCTGTCGGTCGATCACTCCTATCGACTTGTCGATCAATTGATCAGGCCTAATGGCTATTTAAACCTAGGCTTAACGGCTTGAATTTCATAAATTTTAATCTCATGTATTGAGTTGATTCGAGTGCCTATAATATAGGCCATTCCCATCACTTCTCTTTCCATATTTTATGAACTGAGCAGCGGAGCACTGTTATTTCTCCTTCTCCACTGAAATTATAAATGAATATTACACACACACAGAGACACACGCACACATACATACACACACACACACACACATATATATATATATATTGGAGAAGGACAGAAAACAAAAGAGAAGAAGAGAAGGAGCAAATCAATTCTACAAAAGAGGTAAGCTTAAAAATTATAGATTTAAACTCTGCTTAACTCAAATCTCCTCTCAGATCTGTAATTCTAATGACACACACACACACACACACACACACACACACATATTTTTGGTTGAAAAAGAAATGGAGTTAAGTAAGAAGAATGAATTTAGACCTTGAGATTTAAAAGCCATATAAATATTATTTAACATTGATGAAATAATCTGTAAACACTCTAAATCTAGAGGTTAGGGAGAATAATCCCTAAAACCTATAAAACATAATAGAATTATGTAGTTATTTCTAGATTTTTTTATTTGGATTAAATGGTTATAATTGATAACCATCCATTGGAGATGCTTTATTTTGATCTGGGATTTTAATTTCTATGTTTTAATTCATTGAATTATAGAATATACAATTTAGATATATTGATTGCTATGTGTATTTCCATAAACTGTCCAACTTCGTAGTTATATATGAAAAAATGTGACATTTGGAACAAAAAAGAATATTCATATACCTAAAGAAAAGTGATGTACAAAGTAGAGATGTTTTTCCATGGTTTGCACTATATATTTCAATAAAAATAAAAGGGGATCATTCCTTGTAATTGCAAACATAGCACGATCGCACTTTTGGTAGTTTATGGAAAATTGCAATGGTAACATTTCCATTTTGGAAAATATATGGTTCTAATGCATTAAAATGTAGAAATAATATTTTGTGGAAGTTACACATAAGTGCGTATCCAAAAATCTAAAAGATAAAAAGTTATAAATAAAATATAAATAATTCTGTTTACCAATTAGATGTGTATATTTAAAGTTAAGTATAGGTTTAAGAAATAAACAAACAAACGTCAATTACATTATAAATACATATAGGTGTGGTAACGTGCAATTACTTGTATGTTATATATTACTTATAAATAAATCGCTAAATACGAATAAGTAATAAATAAAGGAGAAAGGGGAAGTTATTATAATCAAAACAATATGAGTAGTAAATTATTTTATGAATTTAATTACGGATATTAATTATGATTTTATAAAGGAAATTGAATAGGCATGGTAAATTAATACTAAATCGTACAAATAAATGCCATTAACACTATTTTACTTTGAATATAATATCGTAATCTATAAAAGGCATTTATTAGAGGTAAAAGAAGCAACAAATGACATTTAATAACATGAATTAAATAAGAGGTTAAAGATAGTAAGCATAAAAAATAAAAGGGAAGTTCATAGAAAGTAAATGAAGGAATGCTACTAAACGAACTTATAATGCATAATAATTTCCACAATAAAATTATATAGACTCAATAATACGTTTGTGACGAGTGTGAATTAT
The DNA here is from genome assembly GCA_030765085.1 of Allium cepa. Classification (NCBI taxonomy): domain Eukaryota; kingdom Viridiplantae; phylum Streptophyta; class Magnoliopsida; order Asparagales; family Amaryllidaceae; genus Allium; species Allium cepa. The sequence continues at coordinate 504,679,200 of CM060941.1, read as the reverse complement.
TGGGCTAGCCTAATATTTAGGTTAATTATAAATGATTTGATTTAGTGCAGGTTGGGATGCGAGGTCGGTAGGGTTACACAATGGAATTAAGTCCTCTGTAAGGTGCTACTAGCAATTGTGTATACATACTATTGATATGAGACATCTCCAACTATAGGACCTACGGATGGGATATACGTTCATGTATAGGTTTGGGAAAATATACCAAGGGGTTAGCCTAAGATTTTATGTAGTAAAAGGTCAAGTACCTTTAGGTGGTCAAGGGTTTACATTGGGGAGGTGGTAATAAATGGCTATTAGGTATGCCTCTGCACCATTTAAGAAGTCTTAGTTAACCGACGACGGTGCCTAATTAGAAAGGGAGGATCTGCTACAATTCCAAAACCAGAGGTATTAAGTAATAGGTAGTGGGCATTTTTCTTGATTTGCATTAGGTAAATCTAAATGGGATTCTCGAGTGGTGGTACACTACGTGTACATTATTTGATAGACTGAGATTTAGGGCTGCATAGGTCGAGGCCAAACTAGTCCCACGCGGTCATTATTAAAGACTTGGGTTAAGCTTATGTGAATTACACTTCCTACTAGTATAGAGTTCGTATGGTATATGCAATGATCTTAAAGTTGGTTGGTTGTCTGTTTGTAGGTTGGCTAGTTAACACTAAGATAAGTCTTTGAGATGTGGTAGTAATATAGCTAGTTAAAATTATAGAGCTATTTCTAGGAGTCATCGGTCTTCGGGAAAGTTGACTATCAATTACATTGCGAATGTGATTTTTTTTGGAAGTATAGTAATGGACCTATATGTATATATGTATATAGATACTTATACCGTAGAATAATTTATGTATATAGATACTTATACCTTGGATTATGTTGGACATATCATATGCATATATTGAAATAAATCGCTGATATGAATAGTAGACATGACACCAAAATGGAAATCAATAGCATAAACTAGTATTATGGATGAAGTATGTAATTTATCAGTCACCGAAACATTGTTTTGACTCCATCCTCATTACAGCCCACATGATAGATTTAAAGGAACATGATACTGCTGCAAGACTGGAATGGTAGATGGATAGGTTTTCTCATTCATGCTTAGCGCTGACATGGCAGCTAGGTATTCAAGGAATGTGACTGGTTCCAAGGTAGTAAACTTAGTAATTATATATATGTTTTGTTATATTTTACTATTTCTCTATGAGTTCATATAGATAGCTCTCTAATATATGTTTATTATAGGTTACCAACAACTATGATCCCTACCCTAATGGATTTGGGTCTTTGATTTCATCGAAAAATTGAGACATTAAGGTGTAGATTGTTACAAGAGCAAAGTCTAGTGATCTAGACCGGTATTATATTGACCAAAATGGTTGGCTTTGATATGACGATTGATTGTGTGTTACCGATATGGATGGACTTATTGATGAGGTTCTTGGTGAGTGTCACTACTCTAGGATGACATTCATCCCAGTGGAGACAAGATGTACAGAGATATTCAGCGTTCACTCTGCTGGAAGAGGATGAAGTGCCATGTTTTTGAGTTTGTTACAAAGTGCTTGACTAGCCAGAGTGTCAAGGCAGAATTAAAGAAGCAAAGTGGATTATTGCTTCCATTAAAGGTCTCTATATGGAAGTTGAAAAGATTTCCATGGATTTAATTGATGGTTTGCTTCGAAATGGGTAAGGAAGAGCGTTTGGGTTATAGTTGGCCGATTGATGAAGGTCGCTCATTTCATTGCTACTTGTACCTTGAGGATAGCTTTATCTTTAGCTACTTTACATGTAAGGGATGTCGTTAGATACCACAACATTCTGACGAGCATCGTTAATGATCAGGACCTTCTATTCACTAGTCATTTTTGATAAAGTTTGCATAGATTCTTTTGGCACAGAGTTGGGCTTGAGTACTGCATATCATTCGTAGACAGACGGCTAAACTGAGAGGGTAAATCACGTGTTTAAGGATTTTTAACAGCGTACATTCTTGACTTTGTGGGTTCGTGGAAGGACCATTTAAAATTGGTGGAGTTCGCTTATAGGCATGACACCTTATGAGGCTTTGTATGGCCGACTACACAAGTCGTCATCGTGTTGGTTGGAGACAACTGATAGACTGATACTTGGTCCTGATATAATCCATGAGACTATAAAGAATGTTTATTTGATTAGGAAAAGGATGAAGGTGGCCTAGGACTTTCAGAAGAGTGATGCTGATACGAGGCGATCAGACATAGTGTTTTCTATTAGGGACATGGTCTTCATGAAAGTTTTTCCTTTGAAGCATTTCATGAGATTTGGAAGTTCAAGGTAGCTTTCATCAAGATTTATTAGACCTTTTCCCATTACTGCAAGGATTGTACTTAAGCTTATTAGGTTTATCTTCCGAAGAAGATTTGGAGGGTGCATAATGTGTTTCGTGTTTTGCATCTACGAAATTATATGCATGATTTAGGAGTTATCATTGTGCGAAGCTAGTTGGTAGAGGTAAATGCTGAGTCGGATGATGCTAGGCCACGTAGACCTATAAGCATAGTCGATAGGGAGACAAGGAAGCTTAGGAATATGGTGGTCGACGTAATTCATGTTCAGTGGGGAAATAATCATAGTGATAGGATGTGGGAGATAGAGAAAAGGATGCGAGCTTCTCATCCCTAACTTTTCATTAGTAGGCCTACATTTACTTTGCTAGGAATTGCTTGTTGTTCTCTTTGTTATTTTGTTTCTACATATTTAGTTGATTGTTTGCTAGGAAATGATTGTTAGTCCGTGAGATGGTGGTTTTGATGACAACAACCTTAGAATGAATTATAAAATATAAATACTGACATTATAAGTTTAGATATAAATGTATATGCAGGATTTAACCATGCAGGTACCAAGAATGAAGACTGTACAGTATAGAGATTCAATATATCGAGATAGAAGACTCATGAGTATCAAGATTACCAAGAGTTCAAGATTTCAAGCATAAGTATTTTTATTAGGAATTTTTGTTAAAACTCGTAGAAAAGCACTGGCGTCTTAAAATCCAATTTATTCGTGGAATGGAATCCACTTCGAGCCTGTTAAAGGGATGGAACCCTAAGTAGGATGGAACCTACGAAAATCTAGTGGAACATTGTTTTGTATCCACTAATTTTAATTCAAATGATTTTACAAAATTATCTTGTTTTCAAAATGATTTCAAAACTTTCTTTTTAAAAACATCAAAACCCTCTATCCTGATTTTAAATAATTTTAGCCTCAAAATTATCTTTAATTTCAAAGTCAAATTACTCCTGATTTTAAACTATCTTTTTAAATTATATATTCAACTTTTATACTTAGATTTAAATATAAAATTATATTTAAAATCTATATATATTATTCTCTATATTTACTTATGAATTTTAACTATAGTCAAGTATATTTGTAAAGTTTAAAATAGTTTTAATATAAGATAAAGGTTATTTTCAAAGAAAATCAAATCACCAAAAATTGCTTTGGGATGTCGACATGCCTAGGGTAACCATGTCGACATGGTGTCAGTTGAATTCAAAATTTAAATTTCAAAGAAGTGTCTATTCGCCATAACTCTTCATGAATGGACATGGATGTTGTTATTCTATAGATAGGGGTTGGTTTCAACGAATTTTACATCAGATTTTCTGGTCTTTCACTCCTCTTCTTCTTCCACATTTCTTAATACATATTCTTACCATCACTCTGCCAAAATCAACATTGAATCAAACTCGATTACTTCTAGCTTGATTCTCTATCACTATCTCTACAAGGTTCTCAGTGCTATTCAAAGTTATAGACTTCTTTGTAATCTATTAAGCGAGAAAAGGTGTGATTGTAGCCTTGGAAATCAATCAAGCGAGAAATGATGTGATTGTAGCCTTGGTAAATCAATTGGGTAAACTTGTGGCATGGAAATCAAGTATCTCTACCCAGAGGATAGAAATTCTGGAGGGTGTACCTCGTAGCCTTGGAACCAAGGGTGTAATTGTACAATTTCTTTTGAAAGGAAATCCGTACTTGTGTTGCGGGACTGGATGTAGGGTAACTCTGAACCAGTATAAAATCCGGTGTGTTCTTTCCTTTACTGCTTTTATTTTATTTCTGCATCTGTGCTTGTTTCTGTGATCATATCTGTGTCTGTATATTGCATACATGGGTGTCTAAATTAACATAAACTCAAAAAGATTTAGTAATTCTTTATTGACACTAGTCGCCCCCCTCTAGTGTTAATCCTAGTCTTAAGATCCGTAATCCACATTTCTCACAATGATGTGTATTTAATTATGCGTTGTCTTGTTTTCTAAAGATTTTTTAGATAAAACTCATGAAGATTAGAGATCGTTTCTTTGTACTTTGAGATTTCAAGACATGATCCTTTTTAAGGGAAGGAGAGTGTAATAACTTGCATATTTTTAGTACCAAGAATTTGTTTCGGAATTTTATTAAATTAAAATTGTGAAATTGCTGATAAAATGAAATATTCGAATTTTGCAGATGTGGAAATTAGGCCCCACCTATAGTTCAATTGATTCTGGAACGGCATCAAGAATTGAAGTGAGCATAAGCCTGGATATGTTTCGAGTTGAGAATTTCAAGCAGTGAATAGTGTTTGGAGGAAAAGAGGGAAATGACACTCAGCTAATTTTGGGCTTTACATTGACTTTCCCTGCTCTCTCTCTCTCTCTCTCTCTCTCTCTTCATTCACTGTTCATTTATCCTTCATTTCCAACTTACTCAAAACTCATTGTCACCTAAAGCCTAACCCTAAATCCATCTCCACAAACCACAATAAAATTCCTAAAATCAAATTAAAGTCACTATAATTCTAATTAGAGCAAGGAAGGAAAACCTAATTCAATTTGAAGCTTGAATAAAAGAGGACTGCATCACCCAATTTTCCAAAAGAAGCAAAAGATGAATTTTCTTTGATTTTATTATTTCCTCTTCTTAGTTAGGTGAGTGGGAATGCTCTTATAATAATTATGGAATTCATTTCTATTTATTTGAATTATGTGATTTTAAATGAAGATGGAATTGGTTAGGTTGTTTCATATAGCCTTTTGGATTTTATGAGCATACTAAATTTGATTATCCACAAAAAGAATCAATTTGAAGATTTATGATGGCTATTTAAGAAAGTTAGTAAGAATCTAGGGCTTAAAATATTAATTAAACGAAGAAATAAATTAATGTAAAGTTATGAAATGATGAATAAGTGAGTATATGATTTTATAAATTTATTTGGGAATTTTATAACATGATTTGTGAAAGCTATAAATTTTGAATGAAAAGGCTTGAATTTAAGAATTTAACTATAAGTTAAATCGATGATAAATAAATTAGTTAGAACTGGTAGATTGATTGCTTAAGTAGTGTAGTATTTGATTATCGAATGGTAGGAATTGTTGTTGGTTGTTTAATGTTTTTAAATTTCTTTTTTTTATTGTTGTATGTGATGTATATAGTGAATAACATGATTTTGTACTTAATAAATGTAATAAGGAGGTAAAAGTGAGCAATTGCACATATATAGAATGTTCCTAAAGGTTAGAATCAAAATATAAATAGTTTATAGAGAAAATCTAATAATTTGAAGAAATGTAAGAAATGAACTTGAATTTTGTATATATAAGTGTGTATGCATGTATGGTGCATTTGAATGCATTTGGCAAGAGGCATGGTGATGTAGTAAAGTGTCATTAAGTACTGGAAATGCACGAATGCGATTTGGTGACTAATCGAACCAGATAATAGAGCACATGACATCAAACTTCGACCATGTAACGAGGCAACATTGCGGGAGGAGTAGGCGGCTCGTTGGAGTAGGAAGTGCAAAGATGACACAAAAACTGGCATTGAAGTGTGCACTGACCCAGTTTGTGCATGCATCGATGGACCGACGGTATTGACCAGTCCACCGGTCAGCAATTGCCCATTGGCAATGATGCCCAAATCCAGAGCATTTTGCTTCAGATAGAAATCCCATTTTTCTCGATCAACTTCAGGAATTCTTGATGATGACGTTGAGGTGCCTTAGTATGGTGTCTTAGCAAAGCAATAATGATGTAATATCGTGTTCATTTGTAATACGCATATGTGTTACATGATGCTATATGACTTCGGAGTTCCTTTGTGGCTCCCAATGACTATTATATTAGACACTCCCATTATTCTCTTTTGTAGGATGTAACTTGAATCTGATAAGAAACTCACGATGACTAGGATGGGGGAGATGATGACCATCTATGAGCAGATCACATATCACTTATTCTTAATGTAGGGTACGGTGAGGTCCATTTTGGTTTCAAGTAAACAAAGTAGGTCGGATATCACCTATACTCACCAAGGGGTACGGTGAGGCCTACATGAGTTTGATCACTGAATATGTGGCTTGTGGTTTATGGTACGCTAAGATGCCAACTCTATTTATTTCAGACCCTCAATGAAAATCATTGAAACACGATGGATTTCCACCATGAACTCCACCCATAAATGATGATGAGTACCAACTTATACACACATTGTCAGATGTGTATCCTTATGTCATGAACGATAGGTGTATATCATTGGTTGGTATTGTTATTCTATATTTTAGGATAGAACTATAGCATGATATCTATATTTCCCCTACATTGTATAATAGACTACCTCCATTATGGCGTACTATCGTGTGATAGTCACATTCTATTAGTTGTGCAGACTCGTTAATTCCGGGGGGAGAACCTATTAGGGTATATCATTAGTAATATACCCTTATCTTTACTATAGTCACTTTTGTATATCCAAAATTTATACATAGTATCTTATGATTATTTTCCCCTCACACCAGGCTTTAAGTCTGACCCATGTTTTATCTCTATTTCTTTTAAGAAAACTCTCAAATATCCCATTGAATAGGTTGAGAGACGACAGCTTTTGGAGGATAGCTCAAGATTGCATTATTCTGGATCAGAGTATGTGATCATATTTTTTTATACACGTAGATGTATATTTTGTAGAAAATAATAGACATGTATTTATTTGTGTAAGGCATTTATTATCAGATGTTATATTCGGTACACCATATGTATAGAGCCGATGTATTTTTACTATTGCTATTTCTATTGGTTGCTTCCGCATTGCTATGTCTCATATATGTATATCATGTTCTATTTTTGTATCTTTGTATAATACATATTGTCATTTCATGTGAGATACTATCATTGCACTATAATCAAGTTAACTTAGACCAATAATGAAACTTTAAATTAACCCTGTGTAACCTGTTTTTGTGGAACTTGAGTTCGGTCACCGTCATTAGTGGAGAATATTTTAAGGTTTCCATAGGTGGGTTGTTAAAAGATATATCAAATACATCTCCAGACTATATATCCGAATGATGTCGATCAACATAATCAAATGAGGGAAATCATCTTGTTGATTTGGTAATGACAATTAACAAATCTAAATCCTTCGACCAACCTATCTCTAGGGTTGTGATCCACTGCTCTAACTTTCCATTATCCCCTTTATTGTCCTCTATGGCTGCTCCTTGCTCGCATAATGATGTCGTATGTTGTGAATTTTTTTTTGTAGTGTGAAGGTTATTGGTATGCTTGAAATGAAAGGTTTTGAGGTTGATATTTTAGTTCCAGATGTTATACCTGCTACGTGCCTACCCTCTTAAGTTGCCCGATGTAATGTTTTAATTAGGCTTGTTTCGCCATTCTCTAATTCAACACTGCCTGCTCATATTGTTGTCCCCTTAGTTGTGAGAGAAAAGTTGTTCAGAGTGGTAATGTCTTCGGCTACTTCTCCCACTACTCAAAGCAAAAGGTCATTGCTATTCACTTCACTACCGTGAAACGTGAGTGTGCACACATGATGTGCACGTAAATGTGCACATTTTTATCGCCATATTTAATCTATTTAAATTAAATAAATGATCATATTGGGTATTTTAACTTGTTTTAACCAAAATTCACATTAATTCCAAATTGTCACACATTCATCTTCATACAAGGGTGAAATGGTCATTTTTGTGCATTTATTAAATTGTGAAAATTTATTTAGAATTTTCTATGTTTTTTGTAGGAAATTTGGTGACTTTCACAAGTGGTTTCATGAAGATATGCATGCACAAAATTAATACAAAGGAATGCAGATGGAAATAATTCAAAGTGAAGATCATGGAGGACCCCACCTACCCACCTACCTTAATGTACAAATTAAAGGCTAAAGCACATGCTTATGTATTTAATGGCTTCATGTACATTTAAGTGGGGATTAAAACATGCTAATGATAACTTGGCCTCCACACTTTTTCATGGGCATTTTGGGCATTCCCCAAAAATAGGAATTAGGGTTTTAAACTTGTATATATACCCCTTATGTTTCATGTATCTTAATCTCTTCTCTTAGTCTCTCTTAGGCCTCCTTCTCTTCATTAGTTTAGAGAAAATAAAAGAAAGCTCTCTTTCTCTTTTCATGGCTACTTAGCCATTTTTCTTCATGTATTTTTCTTTTTTTTATGCAATGTTATTTAGTGTTTCCTTTTAATTACATGTTCATTTTCTTTTCTTGTTTTTTTTCTTTCATGTTCTAGTATAGATCTCTTTTATTTTATGCAAGTAGAATAATTTTTCTTTTCATTTTTCTCTCTTTCTCTCTTCTTGTTTAATGTTGTTTTCTACATTTGTTCATATGATAACAAATATGAGAGCTTAATCCCTTCAATTTAGGGGTAATGAAGCTCTCTAGTATGTAGATCCAACATTTTGATGTTTATGCTCTCTTTTTGTGCTTAATGAGAATGATTGAAGTGGTTTAATGATGTTGTTTAGCTTTGAATTTGATAGTCTATGTTGTTCATAACAAATAGGCTATACTTAAACAAACAAAACACAAATTGCCTCTTCATTTACATATGATTATGGCAAGGAAGTGATTGTTGAAATTAAAATTTGATGGCTTATATTTCTAATTAATAGTTAATAGGCCATGCTTAAAATAGATTTTGCTTTCAACTTTGTTGTCATATTTTATGAAATTTAAAAGTGTATTAGTGGTTGTGTTATAGTTTGATGGTTTATATTGAGCTAATTAATAACACAAATATATCATACTTATGATAAGCACATCAACTAATTCACTAATGACTAGAAAAGAGAGATCATAACTTCAAATTGTTGATTTATGTGATCTAGAGAGTGGAAATTGCCTCTAAATTGTCTTAACACTAAAAGCTGACGAGGTAGGCTTATCTATTTGTGAGAGTCAAGAATGATGTTTGAGTAGGGGTATGAACAATAGAGCACTAACCTATCGGCATCCCACATTATTGAGGAACAGTTAAGTCGAAGAATGTTGGAAACGTGTTTATTGTGTTAATTTCTTACTTGTTTGTGGAAATCATTAATACCATACTTAACACTAAAAGCCGACGAGGTAGAGACTTATTTATTTGTGAGATTCGAGAATAGTGTAGGCAAGGCATTGATGCAACCAGTGCCTACCTTACCTAGCTTCACTCTTGGATGAGAAATGGTTAAGTTGAAAAGTTGGAAATGAGTTACAAATATTTATTTGCATAAGCAATTGTTTTTTACTAGGTGGTCGATTAGTCGACTATTGAGCTTGACCTAATATTAACTTAGGAAGTATTGAAAGGCTTTGCGATTTCATACCAATGAGAACCCCTAGGGAAGAACATTGGTCTGAACCATCTTTGACATTTTTACTTTTGTGAAAACCCGAATTAAATTAACCAAAAATTCATTGATTGGTTTTGGTGCGTCCGGTAAGTGGGAAAAGTATACTAATATGGGATGACTTGAATCCATAACCACTTTAAAACCATATACATGATGCATGTACTAGAAGCGGTTATGAAGCAAAATATTATAGAGTTGAACTATCTATCTTAAGGTTAAGTCCAAGGGAGAGGTTAGCATTAAGATTTCAATAAGTTCTATTATGTGAGACCGTTTATCTTGAGGAGTATTTCAAAGGAGTGGACAGCGTTAGCATTCATCGAAGGAATTATGTGGGAATCTATATGGAGGTTCGAGATCTGTTTGAGATACTCGAATCCATATGGCGATTCATGATATGTTCGAGATGATGGAATCCATTTGGCTATTCATGTTCTGTTTGAGTGATGAAGACTCGTGTGAGAGATGTCGAAAAAATGACAGAACTAAAGGAGGGACATAGCCAGGGGCTTAACTAACCACATAAGTATATCGACTCCAAATTTAGATATGCTTATCGATTGTTGAGTGGGAATTGATATGACTCAGATCACACGTCGAGGGTGACCCAGTTATGTTTATCTTAGAGTATATCCTATCTAGAGATATACGATGCTCGAAAGGTAGTTTCTAATCCTTGTCACGGTGATCGAATGCTGCCAAACCGAAGAGATCTCTAGGGAAAAATCCATATACGAACGCACCTTAGTAATATTGATTATATGCCAATTATTATTGTATCTATGCACAATAGCTATTTTAAGGAATATATTCTACACCTTATAAATTATCTATCATTCTGATATATTCACTCATCGGATTGTTGGTTTCATTTGAGGGAAACCCGTTACAGGAATCGGTATGGTCTTAATGATTACCGTTACTTGTTACATATTTCTTTACTTTTCTCACACTGGTTTACTAGATTGGTCCGAGTGTTATTTTCTTATAATGCTTAGGTCAGCCTAGTGTATATTTCCAGATTTAGCTTTGGATGCTTTGGGGCTTATGGAGATGAGTTGGATGTTTACCTACCAAAGTATTCTTATTTCCACTGCATTACTGACAGTATATATCAGCATTGTGAGGACATGCAGTTATAACTGTCTAGACTGGTGATAGTACGTAGGTTTTGTAACTCTGAAATTTCTTCAATCAGAGTAATCCTTTGTACTATTTTTTATTATTATATATTATCGTTCTGTTGCGAGATTCTGATACCGTGTTCTCTCTTTCTTGTTCATTTCTTTTTTTATTTACCCTAACTTTCTATCTTTCCAGCACTGGGGTCTTCAACGCACGAATACCGTGGATGCATTAGTGTTGATTTCAAGATTTGAAAAGTCGAATCATTACAAATTGAGTACATTTTCAAATATATATGTGTGTGTATAATGCATAAATTGTATACATCAAAATGGGGTCATTCTCATACACATCATCGGTAATATCAGAAGATAATGAAATCACACGATGCATTTACTCTCCATTTGTTCCAACCCTCATTATTGAGTTCCTTTGAAGTAAGAAAAAACCATTAATCTAAAATTCGAAACCTTTAAACCTTATCTTACATATAAGTAGAGGATTAGAATTTATCTTGTAATGATTTTGTTGCAAAGTTTAAGTTACTTCTACGATGTTTGCATTAAAACTTTTAGGATCAAAAATTACTCTCTTAAGTGTAATTTTTCATAAAGGTGGAGTCAATGGAAATATATTAAGGTTAATGATATTTTTAATGAATAGAAAATGAAAGAAAGTAAAGAAACCAAAAGTGATTATTTAGTATAAGCTTGATTAAGAAGATGAAATGGTACTATATGATTTTGATTTAAATGAAAAAAATGCATAGAAAGAAAAATGAATTGCATGTTTAAAAATATAAAGGGAAAATTGTCATTCCATGGTAAAGACCGCTAGAAGAAGAGGAATTATAATTATTACCAAAAATAATGACAATGGATTGGTATTTATTTTATAAGAAATAATGAAGAATTGATTTCATTAAGATATTAATATTCCAGTTTGTCCTGCTTTATTTCTACTATATCTTTTCTAGAAGAAAAATAAAGATGAAAGAAAGAGTGAAACAATCGGCAGGAATACTAAAAAGATAAGATTAGAATGAAAATAAGAAAAGAAAGATCAACATGAAATTTCTCCCTCGGTTGAAAAACGAATTCATGACTCTTAAATTATCTTTATATTAACTTCTTTTGAAAACATAATGGATTTTTTAACATCAATAACTTAGATTTTCTTTTCTTAAATTTCAAATAAAAATAAATAAGGTCATCTAGGTTTTAATTCATATACTTTGTATTATTATATGAATTTGTTCAATGTTAGTCTTCCATATTTGGTAGTTATAAATGAAAGTTAAAGCTTATGGGAAAATATGAGGAACACACGTTAAATACTACATATTGGAAAAATGACATCAATGGTTGAATTTATACATATTTTAAAATAGAGTGAATTAAGGAAAAACTTAAAATAAAAATTATTAATTACAACCAAATAAATATGTTAATTTCTTGATCATTACATTCTGGTATTATTATGTATTACTTTTTATGCTATAACTTACTTAAAATGAATGAAATTCAAAGATAAAGCATGCATAATCATTTTTTTTCAACATGGTCCTTAAATCATGTTCATTGATACCATTGAGATACCAAAGGCCATTAGAATCCTTCCACATTCAACCATAACCATTGAGATGTCTAGTGCATAAGAAAAGAGTATTATCATCTCCACTTCAGTTACATTCTATACCCACAAATACAAATTTTTGAGATCATAAGGGCTATGCCAGTTATGAAGATCTCTTAAAATCTTAATGATAGTTTCACTTCACCATCGAAGTACTCATTCCATCCCTTTCATCACAACCTAATACGTTTATCTATTTACTGAACTAGCTAACACAGGTGGTGTTGAAAATTTTCAAATTCGATTATATCTATTTTCTTTGTTTTCCATCAAAAATTTAGAATCAGTATGAAAGCCACACAACAAGAAATGAAGTTGCATGTGCACACATATAGAGTTTGGGTTAGTTTTATCCTTTCTTTCTAAAATAATGTGTTTGCAACAAGTTAAACAAGCACCCACTTTCAATATTTTATAACTCATAATTGATTCATAACAGCCAGTCGTGCAAAAAAATTAAACAAAACCTATAATCTTGCAATCTCAACTATTAATAATGAAATTTCAATCAATAGAATTTCCACCATGTCTTTTTGAAACTGAAATCGTAGATAGCACCCCTTTCAAACTACTCATCTACGGAATATCATTATTAATCCTGCTTAGGGAGAACTAGGAAGAAGAACAAACTTTAGAAAATTATTTGCTAAAGGACATCGAGTTTTATTTTTAATATGAAGGAAAAATGATAGTTATAGTTAGCGTTATGTTCAATTTTACACTATACAGAATGCTAGTTATAACTAGCATTATATTCACTTGTACACTATATGAAATGCTAGTAATAATTAGCATTGTTATTTCATCTAAAAAACATGTTGTCTTTCAGCCTAATTTTTTTTTCAAAGTTTGTCATTGTGCCTGTTTTCCTGTTTATAGCATGCATCATTATCCCCTTCGTGACCAACCATCAACATTGTTGGGACTTTTCTAGTATATACTCTATTAATTTGTTTGGGAGCAAAAAATAGATCAGTTTACCGTGGTTGAAAATATAAGAGAATGAAAAATTATTATATAAGATGTAATTGGAATATGCTAAATCAAATTTGAATTTTTATGCGTATCCAAGATATTTCATATGTATTTAATTATTATAGCTTAACATATAGTTTAAACTCTTAGTACAATAAGTTCTTTCATTATATTATGAAGTTTAATATTTGTAGCATCTTCTAACATCTTTTTTGGTATAGGTTTCTTATAAAGTCTAGCGGATCAAGTGCGGCACATGAATTAGGACAAACACAATTCGATTCACAAATTCGAAATGAGATTCATCATAAAAAACCTTTTAGACAAACCAAATCAATAATATGGCACCATACGACAAATATTGTTAAAAAGAAAGATTGTGGGGAAATGAAGATGATCTAAGTGTGCAAATATATTACAAAATGAAGTGCCTAGCCGAATTAAAGCAGGGGACAACTGGTTTATGGTATCATCTTTTCTGTCATATCCAAAATCTCTTATATATAAGAAAAATAATTTAGACAAGAGTCAACGCCAATATAGGTTGGGTGGATCTTTGTTTCCACATTCTTTTAATCAAAAAATTATATGTTGGCATTGGCTAAATTCATTATTAAAAATGAGATATCGTTTAGGATGGTCAAAGCCGAAAGGTTTAGAAAATTAATTGCTGAACTTCAACAAAGATTTGTAGTACCTCGTAGAAAGAAATATGTTTTGGCTATTTGGGATTTATTTATAATAAAAAAGGCTAAATTAAAAAGTGTGATAGGACATCAAAGGTTGTTATCACCATAGATACATGGACTTTAGTTCAAAATATTAATTACATGATAATTACTGCATATTTTATGGATAGTAATTGGAAATTGCATAAAAGAATAATAGATTTTACAAAAATAAATAGTCATAAAGTGATGAAATTGGAAGAATATTAGAGAATTGTTTGAATGAATGGGAAATAGATTAAAATTTTTACCATCCCCATTGATAAAGCTAGTGCTAAGTATACTGCAATTGGTTATATAAAAAGAAGATTATATTATTCTAATTCTTAGTCACTTAATAGGAAATATTTACATTTGATATGTATTTGTCATGTCTTAAATTTAATAGTTAAAGACGGACTAAAGTATTATTGTGAAGCCCTTGAAAGGATTAAAAATTTAGTTAAGTACATTCATTAATCTCCTTCGATGTTAGACAAATTTAGATATTACTCCAACTTGATGGAAAAGGATAATATCGCTATTATTCAATTTGATTGTCATACAAGATGGAATGCAACAATTAAAATGCTTAATATGCTTACAAGTTTAGAAAAGTGTTTGAGAGGACGTGTAAAGAAGAAGAATCAATTAAATCTTACTTTAATGAGATGATTAAAGATAAGAAGAAAATTTTGGTGAAAAGAAAGGGACCTCCATAGAAGCAATTGAATAAGCAATTGAAACTTAGTGCTAGTAAGAATGTTACTTCATTGTTAATCTTTGATGAGGTTATATTGATTCAAGAATCAATTGAATAAGCTATAATAATGTTTGTGATTTTAATTTGCAAAACATAGCAAAATTAATGAAGGTTAAGTTCGACAAATATTGGGGTAGTGTCGAAGTAATTAACATAGTCATTTTTATAGCACATATTTTGGATTCAAGACACAAATTTCAATCATTGAAGATCAGTTTTCTTGATATAAGTTGGAACAACCATTGAATAAATGAGTTTGTCAATGTTATAAAACATGTTTTAAATGATCTATATGATGAATAAGGGAGGAGCATGAATATACCCAATATTATCAGTCTAATGTTTTTGTAAGAATTAAAAATATCAATAAACAAATTGATGATGTTAATACCTCAATTATTGATTTTGATGATAACAACCTTAGTATTAATAGTACATTCATATAAAATATGGATATTAATTTTTTTATCAAGTTATATAAAATATAGTACAAGATATTATACATGTATAAATTCAAAGATTATACGGAATAGAGACTCAAGAAATGGACATGAAGACTCATGAGTTTAAAGATTAAGATATGAAGATATCAAGACTATGGTATAGTATATAGAGTCATATAATATTTTGAAGTCCCTGGTAGTAGTCATTGATCTCTACTTCTTATTTTTTTATTCTTCATTTTTTTTAAAAAGTATATTTTTAAATATATTTAAAAATATTTTATAAAAGTTTTTTAAAGTTTAAAATGTTCATAAAATATGTTTAAATTATTTTACAAAGTATCATAATATTTTACCAAGTACAAGATTTTCAAAACATTTAAAATAAATAGGTTGTCAAAATACACTAGCCTATGTCGACATATAAGCTGATGATATATCAACATACATGCCACTAATTTGAAATTAAAATTTTGAAATGAAGTGTCCATTAGTCATAAATCTTTTTGAATGGACATGTCTGTTTATTCTCTATATATAGGGGGTTTTGAACGAATTTTTTAATAATTACTTTCTTATTATCTTCTCTCCTCTTACTCTGGCAAAATTTCTAATGAAAGTTTATTCCAATCTTCTCAAATTCAAAGAAAAATTAATTCAATCTTTATTGTATTGATTCTCTACTATTTACTCCCTGATTTCAATCATCTCTCTCTCAATTAAACATCAAAGTGTTATCCAAGAGGCTATAGGATCAATCGTAACCAAAGGTCATGAAATTTTCTTTGGAAAAAGCATCAAACTCTAGCTGTATTTGTGTGAATGTGAATGTGATTGTAGCCCGTTCAAATCAATTGGTTGTGCTTGGTATCCCAAAAATCCAAGTGGGTGTGCTTATGTCCCATCTAAATCAAGTGAATGTACCCATAGCTTGGAAAATCTAAAGGGTGTGTCTCGTAGCCTTGAAATCAAGATTGTATTGGGTTTTCCTTCTACCCGTTTAAGGATTGGCGATTGAAAAGAAATAGGTACAAGCAATTGTATGAGACTGGATGTAGAGTATCTCCATACCAGTATGAAAATCTCTGGCGTGATCTCTTAATTCTCTAATTTTTACTTTACTGCATTTATACTTATTCATTTTTGCACCTATGATTGTTCATTTTGTATTGGTTAACAATAATCTTGAAAGATTTTAAAAGGATTCATAAAATTAAGAAAATACTATTGACCCCCCCTCTAGAATTTAATTAGCTTTAAGATCCATAACTCCGCAACCCATACTTAATATCAAAGCACTGGGTTTTTAGAAACTCATAATTTGATTTTTAAAAAGTTTAAATGGCTAGTAATATTTCTAACAATTTTGCAAAAAAAGAATTTTGTAAAACTAATATTTTTTTAGAAACTAATCGTTTTGAAAAGTCACTTGATTTCCCATAAAGGTATGATTTTGAATTGCAAGTTTGTTATATGGCTAATGATGAACAGACACTTGAAACCAAATATCACAAATCAAAAGGGATAAATGGGTGCTAGATAGTGGATGTTCAACACACAACTGGAAATCTTGAGATCTTTAAAGATATAGTTTATAAAGATGGTGGATCGGTAAACATTGAAGACCACTCAAAAGAATATGTGATTGGCATCGACAATGTCGGTAACTCTAAAACTCCAACTATTTCTAATGTTTTTCTAGTTAGAAATCTAAAACATAATCTGCATAGTATTAGTAAATTGTGTGATAAGGGTTTTAAAGTTAAGTTGGAGAAATATAATTGCCATACCGAAGATAATGAGTCAAACATTATTTTGATGGCATTAGGAAACGTAACATCTATATTTTAAGTATGAAGGTGTCCAGCAACAACTTATATTTTTTGGATGAATCTAATGACTCTTAGATTTGGCACAAAAGATTTGGTCATTTAAATTTTAAACACCTTTCCAAAAGTTTCTAAATATGAACTTGTTAGGGGGTCTTCTTAAATGAGTTTTAATGTCAATAATTTATCTAATAATTGTCAATTAGGAAAGCTTATAAAAATTCCTTTAAATCTAATAATATGATTTCTGCTTTTCATCCTCTTAAACTTCTTTACTTGGATCTTTTCAAAACTTTGCAAATACAATCAATAAATCATAGCAGATATGTCTTTATAACTGTAGATGATTTCTCTAGATTTACATGGACAATTTTCCTAAAATTTAAAAGTGATTGAAATATTTGAAATTTTTACTAATTGAATTCAAAATCAAATGTCAACTAAAATTAAAATGATTAGGAGCGATCATGGAGGTGAATTCGAAAATGATAGTTTAAAATAATTAATAATAAAAGAATAACCCATATTTATCTTTTCCAAGCACACCGCAATAAAATGGAGTAGTAGAACGTAAAAATAGAACTATACAATAATGTGCTAAAACAATGTTAAATGATAGTAAATTACCTAAAAAAATTAAGCCGAATCAGCTGCTACGGCATGATATATTTTATATCGAATTTTAATAAGACCTTTGACTAAAAGAACTCCATATGAATTATTTTATAATAAAAAACATAAAGTATCTTATTTTTGAGTTTTTGGTAATAAATGTTTTATATTAAATACAAAGGATAATTTAGATAAATTTGATGCTAAATCAGATAAATGTATTTTTATTGGTTATTCAAATAGAAGTAAGCTCATAGAGTTTTTAACATCGAAACTAACACTATTGAAGAAACATTACATGTTTCATTGATGAAAATTTTGAAATCAGTAACATTAGTTTTTATGAGAAAGGAAATGTTGATAAAACTAATAAAATTACTAATAATTAAATTACTAATGATGAAGATAATAATAATTTTGAAAATTTACATCCAAATAAAAGAACAAAATATTTGAAAGATCACCCTATAGAAAATATTCTAGGAAATATAGAATGTGGTGTAAAAACAGGAAATCAATTAAATAAAATGTGTGATGTTGCTTTTATCTCAACTATTAAACCTAAAAATCAAAAAGAACATTCTTTTAATTTAATTTCATATAGTAATGCTGACTATGCTGGATACAAATCAGATCGAAAAAGTACAAGTGGAACTTGTCACTTTTTAGGACACTATCTGATTTCCTCGTTTAGCAAAAAGCAAAATTCTATATTTTTGTCCATAACAGAAGCAATACATATTTCAACCGCAACAACTTGTTCATGGCTTATTTATATGAAACAAATGTTAAAAGATTTTAGTTTAAATTTTACTATATCACTAGTATACTGTGATAATACTAATGAATAAACCTATATAGCATGCTAGAACCAAACACATAGATATAAGACATTATTTTCTAAGAGATAATGTAATATAAGAGTAATTTCACTTGAATTTATTAATAATGAAAATCAAACAGTCGGCATTTTAATAACATCATTAACTCAAAAATCTTTTATTAAACTAAGAAGAGAGTTAGGAATATGCTCTTTCTCTGAAATATAAAAATAATATAATAAAAATAGTAACTTTTAAAGAAAAATGAAATATTAAAATAACATTACGCATGTCAACATACATTCTGCCTATATGTCAACATATACTGATAATTTAAGAAAACAATTTCCTTTCTAAATTCAAAATACACTTATATAACCACCAAACTTTGAAATTAAACTCACTTTTCTATCTTTCTTCTTCTCTAGTTTCCGAATAAAAATAAAACCATGGCCTCCCTAAGTCCAAAAGTCCAAGAGAAGAAAATGCTCTATTTTCCTTTCTAACTCCCACTCAAGACCCTCTCCAGAACATTACCATGGCTAAAGTAATGAATATTGAGGATGTTATGAAGCATGTACTACATATGCCTTTAGAAATGGAGGTTGTTCAACTATACCTCTTAAAGAACAAGAAAAACAAGGGCAAATTCTGCGAAATCTGCAGAAATACCTATTGGATAATCCAACAAATCCAACAATAATCAAAGGGAATACTCCTAACCTTGTTCTTCACGATCGGATGAATAATGAGGAAGAGGAAGAAGATGAAGAAACGAAAGAGGAAGAAGACGATAATAAAGTAAAATGCGTAGGCAAAGTGTACTTCGATCAAGGTGGAAATCTCATCGAACAAAAAGGAACTTCTGTCTACATTACCTTTTTGTCCCATCAACAAATCCCTCATAATCAAAAGAAAGCCATAGACTTAATTATAGTACATAGTGTTAAAAACTGAGATGTTGGTTTTGATGATAACAACCTTTTTACTTATCTTATTATAAAATATATACTAACACTGTTGTCTAGATAGATATGAATATGCAGGAGATATATATATATATATATATATATATATATATATGCAGGTATTGATTACTGAAGACTGATCGGTATAAAGACTCAAGACTCAAGATTCAGAATATAGATATCAAGACTGAAGATTCTAGAGTATCAATATCAAGATCTCAAGATATGTGTCTAGTCTTTGTTAAAACTTCCTAATAGCACGAAAATCTTCATTTTGAATTTCATTTGGGATGGAACCCATTTCTACGTTCTTAGTGGCTTACAAACCCACGACAAGTTGCTTAAAAACCTACAACAAGTGTCTTACAAACCCACGAACATCCTGGTTTTGTACAAGCTCTCGAGTCCTGATGTAATGATATATTCTATAGGAAGAAGCTTGCAAAACTATTTCAAAATGATTTTTCAAAATAATTTTCAAAACCGCTTTTCAAAATGTTTTAGCCTTAAAATTATCTTTTCAAATGATTTTCAAAAAGATGTTTTAGACTTAAAATATTCTTTGTTTTTTGTTTTTAAATAAACTCTTGTTTCAAACTTCGTTTGTTTTTAAAACTATATTTTGATTTTTAAATATTTTTTATAATATATATATATACACACACTTGAGATTTAAAACCAAATTTATATACATCTAAATTTTTTTTTCTACTCTTCTTTATTTTAAAACGTAGGAAAATTAGTTTATTTTACTCCAGAATCATTTTATCTTGTTTTCCTTTCAATACCACTTTCAAAAAAAATACATAGTTTTTTAACTACGATGTCGACATCATGGGATACCCCATGTCGACATGGTGATCGTTGAATTCAAAAGTTTTAAATTTTCAAAAGAAGTGTATATTCGTTTAAATCTCTTCACGAATGGTTATGACCATTGGTATTCTATAAATAGCCTTCACAAAAGAATTTTTTAACTAACTATTTTCTTCACTCCTTCTTCTCTACAAATCCACATTCTAAAATTTTCATATTTTTAAGATCGTGTAGAAATTCTGCCAAATTCCCAAGTGGATCAAATTGGAATCTCATTCTTCTTTGATTCTCTGCCCTCTCTCGAAGATCAAAATGCTATTCAGAGTTATATGATCAATTTGTAATCAAAAGTTTATCGAGTCTCTCTATAAGGTGTGGTTCTGCCAGGAAATCAATTGGATTGTAGCGACCCGCCTTTCTATCACCAGAAAGATGCATCACTATTTAAGAAAGAAAGGGATAGAAGAAGAAAAGAAAGAGAAGAAAGAACAACAACACATCAGAATCTCACAGCGGAACGAATGAAATATAATATATAACATATATATAGTATCATATACATCAGAGTACACAACTATACATCTCAATTTAGACAGTTATAATATTTCTGTCTAATTTAAAATACAAGAACATCCATACAGAATAACATCACAGCGGAAACTCTATCTATATATCTACACACTAAAGCCTCCTGCTCCAAAGATCCTCCAGAATTCATCAAGGATAACCTGAATCCCTGGACTACTCACACATAATATGAGTACACAAGAGTTTAATAAAACAGAAAATAAACACTTGGGTCAGACAGGGGTCTGGTGTGAGTAAATGGTTTAAAATTGCTTTAACTTTATAAAATCCTTTGAAAAGAAAGGTATCACGTAAGACTTGCCACACATAAACATGGAAAAGTATTTACCTTACGCTAACCAAAACATTTGATAGGAAATCCAGTGATATTATAATAGTGTCTAGGGTTTTCAAGTAGATATAAAATAGACGAAATTGTTACATTCATTAAATTCCAGCTACTAGCCACAAAAGTGGGTAATACAATCAAAACCGTAGGGTCTCGTAGGAAGAATGGCTTTCCATCAATGGCAGGGCTACTGGGGTACCGCCCGTCACAGTACGTGGCCTAGATCACCGTACTGAGGATTACTCCCAATCCCCTGCAACACAAGGCCGGGACCACTCCTTAATGAATATTCCCGAACAAGACAACCCCGCAGTTGGCTGCAGATTCAACTGCCCACACAGGAAATAAAAGGGACATCTAGGCAGGGGTAAATCTCGTCCTACTTGGGCATGACCCACTTAACCTTGCTGCACCTCCCCTGTTTTATCAATTCTCGGTTGATGAGGCTTGAGGCTGCGATTACCTTTATAGGACACGTCTATCTTAGAATGCTCATCGTCCACCTGACAATGTTCTTAAAGCATTCAAACCATACAAGTCCTTTCCGGGTTCGAACGGAACCGAAGGCACTATCTCGTTACACTCATTTTGGAATCACCCTCAGAGTTAACGACAATAGCTCTTGCACTCTGAATCTTCATCTCGAATCTGAAAGTACTATCTTTGTTAAACTCATTTTGGAATCACCCTCGGAGTTATAACGATATATAGTTCTTACACTTCGAGTCTTCACTTCACTTCACTTAGATTTACGACCTAACGTTAATTTGGATCGATGTGGTTTTCGGATATAAAACCCGATCCCGGTATCATCGAATCCAAAACGACATTTTAATGTCCAAGTTATACTTAAGGGTTTAAACAGTAGATAATCAGAATATCACTTACATAAATGAACGATTCGTAACACATAGATAGATAATTCACTATTATCAAATTCATCCATATAGATCACAAAGCAGCATATATTTCACATCTCAGATATATCACATTCAAAACATTACATATCAACTAATGACATACAATATCATCCAATATCATTAACCCATCCAATGATATTTATCATCCAATCATTAATCATCCATAAACAAATTTGGACCACTCTTTATAATTTAATTAATTCTTAATTAAATTAATCCCTTACTTAATCACTTGGATTATCATCAATCCAACTTACTTATTCATTAATTAATTCCAAATTAATTAACTAAACATCACTTAATTTTCCACTTTAATTAATCTCCATTGATTAATTATTACTTAATTACTTAAGTAATTACTCCTTAATTACAATTTTAATTAATCATCTTGATTAATTACTTCTTAATTATACCATGTAATTATCTCTTAATTACCCTTTTAAATTAATCATCCTTGATTAATTATTCTTTAATTACCCTGATAATTATTTATTAATTATCCTTTTTAATTAATCACACCTGATTAATCACTTTTTAATTAATCACACTTGATTAATTACTTTTTAATTACATTTAGTAATCAAAACTTATTTACGAATTAATTATCCTTTAATTATTAATTAACAATTAATTATTTAATTAATAATCACTTCCATTAATCAAATCCTTTCTAATTAATTATCTACCAAGTAATTAATCACTTTATTAATTGCTCTTAATTCTTAATTAATTATTCTTTAATTAATTAATTTAAAACTTTAATTAATTATATTAATTAATTCTTTAATTAATAACATAAGTGATTAACCCTTAATCACTCCTACTTAATTATTTTCATAAAGTGATTAACCTCTAATTACTTTCTTAAATAATTACTCTCTGCTTAATTACCTCCAGTAATTAATAACTTAATTACTTGACCAAGTATTTAACCAAATTAAATAATAAGTGATTATCTTTAATCACTTACTAATTAATTATTTAGTCAATTATTTAACTAATTATTTAAGTTTAAATTAAATAAAAATAAAATAACCAAATACATTACTTATAAATCCCAATTCAAAAATGGTGTCTTCAGCAGCTGGTGATCTTGGAGGGGAGGATGTAGAGGATGGGGGCTGGACGACAGTGTTGGATAGGAGGAAAAGGTTGGTGACTGGATCAGGGAAGCAGAAGGCTGATCCACGTTTTTCTCGTACGATGAACAGGTCATTTCGGCAATTCTCAGATGGATCTAGAGCTGAGTTTGTTAGATCTCGTGATCAGGCAGTCAAATCTAATGAACTTAGAGTGCTGGCTGTTAATCCAAAAGCTACTCTAAAAGTTGGTGTGATCTGGTCAAAGAAAAAAAACAAGATGATACTTTGCAATTCTATAACCCTGCAATCGTCAATGACAGAAAAACTGCAGTTATTGGAGAGGAGGAACTATTATATGCAGAGAAAATGTGGTCTAATTCGATTCTGATCTATCTGGTGGGGAAAAGACCTTATTATATGTTCTTCAAAGCATATATCAAAAGAACGTGGCTTCCTAAAGGTAAATTTGAAGTTTTTGCTAGAGATAATGGTTTCTATTTGGTTCAATTTGAATTAGAAGAAGATTGTATCAGAATTCTTGAAGGAGGTCCATGGTTGATGGATGGGAAGCTCATTATCATGAAGAAGTGGAATAGCTCTATAAAATATGAAAAAGATCTGCTATTACCTTTACCCATTTGGGTGAGGTTCCCTAATCTTAATTTTGCATATTGGAATCAAATTTCTTTATGTAAAATTGCTCGCACAATCGGAAGACCCATAGCAATGGATGAACATACAAAAAACAGAAGCAGAATATCCTTTGCTAGAATACTTATTGAGGTAGATGCGTCATTCAAATTTGAAAGTCAAGTACAAATTAAATTACCTGGAGGGGATTTTGTTATGCAAAATGTTGAATATGAATTTATCCCTCCAATTTGTCATAATTGCGTATGTTTTGGTCATATGAATAAAGAGTGTCCTATATCATTTTCGCAACAATGGAAAACAAAAGCTACAAACAGTAATAATGATACTACTAGCATGGGAATTAATATAGAGGATAACACAAATCAGCAAACTCTGACAGTCATTTCAGAAGGAGCAAAAGTTAACAACACAGAAGTTATCACACTTGATGGGTCAAATGTCCAAAATAATGCAACAGTTGATAAAGATCAGAATATAAGCTTTTTAAATAAGGAAAAAGATATTTCTCCATCAGATATGTATGTTGTGAATCTTGAAACAGATCAGAGATCGTCAAAGGAGCCAGCTATTACAATTGTGGCCTCGCCATTAACTGATCCAGTAGACTGTGCAGTACCTGTCACACATATCAGAATGGCTGCCACAATTGCAAAGGGATCCTCTTCTCAAATTTCTGATATGAATCAATTTCAAAGCACTGAAGAAGGACCACCTATGAGTAATAATACTCTGGATCCAAATGTTCTGACGTCATCAACTAAAGTCTCAGCCAGTTCATCATCATCAGAGAAAAATTGCATCAGGGAGTATCATAATAAATCTGTTGTAAACAATCTAAATACTCAACTTTCTAATCCAACAACTGAAGTGCTTTATTCTTTTCAGGTGCATAAAGACATGATAGACTCAAATGTGGATGAATCTTCTCTATCTCAATCATGTACCAACCACACATACCCGTCACCTGACGAGCCACCCAACAGCATGCCTAAAAACCTCACATCTATCAATCCTGAATACATAAAGGCAATTGCAGATATGAAAGGCAAAAATATTCAAGACAGGAAAAAAACAAAGTGATTCTAGAAAGTGTGACTCCCACTGTTAGAACCAGGAGTCAAGCAAACCCATCCAAATAATGTCAGTCTTGTGTTAGAATGTGCGGGGACTTAATAAAGCAGCACATGTGTTGGAGGTAAAAAATTTAGTGTCTTCTCACAAACCATCCATTTTTTGTTTACTTGAAAATAAACTGAGAAGCAATAAGCTACAACTTTATATAGAATCTTGGGGAAACAAATGGACATGCATAAGTAATATAGAGGTTTATCACAAGTGCAGAATACTGATTATGATCAATTCAGACATTTGGAGCAGTTATGTCATTTCTATGAGTAAACAACACATTACTTGTATGTTAAATAACAATGCAGGTACTCAATGCATTTTAACTGTCATTTATGCACTTAATCTTGAATCTGAAAGGAAAAGTTTATGGAAACAACTGATAAAAGAAGTTAATACTTTCATCACTCCGTGTTGTATTATAGGAGATTTCAACTGTGTAAGGTATTTAAAGGAGAAAAGAGGAGGAAATAATTTGTCAATCAAAAACATTCAGGAGCTTAATAATTTTGTTAACTCTTCAGGAGTTACAGAAATTGGTATTTATGGGGTAAAATTTTCATGGAGATCAGGGCCTACCAAGAATATTGCTACAAAGATTGACAGACTTTTTTGCAATTTGGAATGGATGAACATATTTAGAAAATCTCATGCAAAATATTTAGACCTATCAACAGGTGATCATGTACCTATTATGTTTTTCCTCAATTGCATTCAAACATATGAAGGTCCAAAACCTTTTAAATTCATGAATCACTGGATTATGTGTGAGGGGTATAAGGAAGCAGTTGAAAAGTATTTTGTATTCCCTGAAGGAAATCAGTTATTCAATATAATCCACATGCAGAAAAATATCAAAAAGGAAATTAAAAGATGGTGCAATGGGAAAAATGATTTACAAACACAAGTTTTAAAATACAAACATGAGGTCAATATTGCTCTTCAGACATTAGAATCTGATCATAATTCCTGCAATGCACAAAAGTTGCATGATGCTCAAGGAAATCTGGCTAAAAGTATGGAGTTACTAGCTATTGATAACAAACAAAAATCAAAATGCCAATGGATCAAGTGGGATGATAGCTGTTCCAAATTTTTTTATGCAAAACAAACAAATAGAAGATTTGTAAACAGCTATCATAACATAGTAAAAGAAAATGGAGAAGTTTTCAAGACTCCAAAGGAAATGGAGGAAGAGGCTGTCAAGTATTTTGTTAACATATACAACAAAGGCAACATGATGACTCAGTTTCCTAACATCATTCCAAAAAAGAAACTAAATGAATGGGGAAAAACATATCTTAATACTGCATTTGATGAAATAAATTTGAAAAGAGCTATTTTCAGTGTGCATAATGATACTGCTCCAGGATATGATGGTTTTAATACCAAATTCTACAAAAACCATTGGAATGAATTTAAAAAACCTCTTTTAAAAGCTATGCAGACCTCTTTTGACAATGGCAGAATTGTAAGAGAAATAAACCATACCATTATTTCCTTAATTCCCAAAGTAAAAACCCCTGAATCTGTAGCAGATTTCAGACCTATAGCCTGTTGTTCCATGTTGTACAAGATCCTAGCCAAATTGTTATATGATAGATTGAAGTGTGTACTTGGAGAACTAATATCAGATAATCAAACAGCATATTTACCAGACAGACAGATAAAAGATGGAATTATAATTGCACATGAACACATCAGAAATTTCAACAAACATGGGAGCAACAAAATGTGCATAAAAGTGGATCTTAAGAAAGCATATGATTCAGTTAACAGACATTTCATTCTACACATGATGAGAAGTATGGACTTTCTAGTTAAATGGGTGAACATTATTCAAGAAATGATAAATACTCCTAGTTTTTCACTATCTATTGAAGGATATCATAGGGGATATTTTTATGGCACAAATGGTTTGAGGCAAGGAGATCCCCTATCCCCTTATCTTTTTACTTTATGCATGGAATATTTCACTTTATTAATGGATGCTAAAGCCAGTAAAGGAAAAGTGGAATCAGTTATCAAGAACAATTCCAACATAACACATCTAATTTATGCTGATGATCTGTTAATTTTCATAAATGCCACTGAAACTGGAGCTAAAGCTGTTAAGAATTGTTTCAAGAAATTAAAGAGAGTTACTGGCTTAGAAATGAATAACCTCAAAACCCAAGTATTTTTCAACAAGTATTGCACCAACAAGGAGCAAGTGCTCAGCATTTTGAATATTAAAGAAGGAGAATTACCTGTCAGATATCTTGGGTTACCCCTATCTGTGACATACATTAAACACTCAAATTGTAAACATCTGATTGACAAAGTGTTACAAAGGATGCAAGGTTGGGAGTGCAAATTTCTTACAGTTCCAGGAAGAATAGAATTGGTTAAAGCTGTAGTTTATCCTATGGTCAGTTTTTGGATGCAGTGTTTCATGCTTCCTAGCTTAACTATTCGCAAAATCAATCAACTATGCAAAAAAATTATCTGGAAAGGAAAAAAAAGTAGTGTTCCATGGGAAACAGTTACAAGTGTTAAATCTGAAGGTGGAATGGGGTTGAAAAAACTGTCTGACATAAACACTACTTACTGCATCAAAAGAATTTGGGAGACCCTTAACAATTCAACATATAGTGCTAAGTGGTTGAATGCAAAATATGCTAATAATGAGACTCTGTGGGAGTCTAATTTTAGTAATAACTATTCATGCACTTGGGAAAAAATGATATATCACAGGAAAATTGCACGGAAGCTGATTGATAGAAGAATTGTAGATGGAAAATCTACAAGCCTATGGTTTATGCCATGGATTAATGGTTCAACTTTATTGGAAAAGCTAGGGCATGAAACTCTATCATATTCAAGAGGACATAAACATAAGGTAGAGCAAATTTTATCGGGAAATAAATGGAAGCCTGAAAATATCTCTTATCTTGGCAACATAAGTGAGGAAATAAAGCTAGTACCCATTCATTATGACAATACAGAAGACTATTGGATTTGCAGTAGCAGTAAAAATGGTCTATTTAATTTCCAGGATATATGGAATGATCTTAGAATCAAGTTACAAGAAAACAATGACTACAAAATCATATGGAACAACATCTCAATCCCAAAAATGAATATATGTTTATACAGAGCTATGTTCAATTTCCTACCTACTAAAGACAAACTAAAAATGCAAAGAGTGACTGAAGATGATGTTTGTGTTCTGTGCAAAAGAGAAGTGGAAGCTTGTAAGCATTTATTTTTTAAGTGTTCATTTTCGAAGCATGTGTGGTACTGGATCAGAAGCATGATGGGAGATCCTATAACACAAAGAAACCTACATATTTCTCTATCAGATGCTATCGCATACATCAACTAGAACTTCATAGCTAAGAATATTAAGAAAGACATCATAATAGCTGCGTTAAGTTCATCCATATGGTTCATTTGGAAATGCAGAAACTCCATCATTTTTAACAATGAAAAGACAGACAGATTCACGATTTGCAATATCATAAAATCCAGCGTTCGTGACCTTATTATAAATAGATCCAGATTTCTCAAACATAGCATAAACAATCTTGAAGAAATTACTGTAAGATGGGAAATTATACCTCTGCGACCAGACAACAACATTACCTCAACCCCAAACCCTAAATCCCCAAACATAGCAACATCCTCGCGGTACATGATTGATAGAGAAGATGATGAAGCTGAGAGTTCTAGATCGTCTAGATGCACTGATAGTATTAACGCGAATGTTGAAGGAGAAGAAGGCTTGCCAGGAAGAGTTCACGGCCGCCATGATTAGATATGGTTGCTAAGTCTTTGTAGTGTGTTTAGGGCATTGCTTGCGGATATGTTCTATTATCTAACCCGTTTTATTGCTTGTATATAGTGAATGTAATGATTCACCATTATCAATAAAGAGTTTGACATTTATTCAAAAAAAAAAAGTTTAAATTAAATAATTCCTTAACTTCTTATATTAAAAAGATTCTTAATTCAGAAAATCATTATCTTAATTAGATTATTTATATTAACGAATAACTCTTTAATTACAAATAATAATTGAATTATCTTAATTATCTTCATATATTTGTTTATCTTTAATTAACCAAACTCGTAATTATTCAAGATAATCTTTTTTATAATTGATTACCAAATCTTAATAATTAATCTTTATATAAAATAAAATATTTTAGAAATCAATTAAAACAATTTAAACATTCAAAACAAACTTTTAAATCTTTAAAACTTTACAAAATTATTTAATAAAATTCAATACAAACCTTATTTTTGAAAACCCACTAATTTTATTTAAAACTTTTATATTTATATATAAACTTATTTAAAACTTAACTTTGAAACAAATTAGTTTTATAACTAAAAACTTGTTTTACTTTTTGTTTAAAACTTGAATCATTTATAAAATCAATTTTCCTTGTTTAAATTTTTTTTGTAAAACACTTGCTGTTAATCCTTAAGCCTTAAACTACTAAGACCCTATACTGCTTCGAGCAAAACTTCTAAATGCTCGAATGAAAACCCGAGTTTCCGCACCCCCTTCTCCTGCTTCGAGTAAAACTCGAATATGCCTAAAAGAAACCCGAGCGAAACAGCTACCCTCCCAAACTCTTCTTCTCCCGACACATTTTTGCACGCTTGCATCATGCATCGTCACTCCGTCCATCATCGATCATTGCCATAGCTTCGACAAGTCACTCTCGATCACGACAACAATACGCGAAACCCAGAAATCGATTCGATCGAGAATCAAAAATCGACTCCTAACCCAAACTGCCTGAACCACATACAATCAGAAAATTGATCGCCGCCGACGATCCAACACTCGAGACACCACGCCATCCTCTCCGTAGCTACGTCACGACCTCCAGCACCTCCAGAACGTCATGCGATCAACTCTGGTTGCTTCTCGTTGCCGCAAAAGCCAAATGAACTTCGACGACATTCACAAGGCGTTAAACCCTACCCCATCGATTCTCGGCCATCTCGATCAAAAATAAATTCCCAAAACATCCATGATCATCGTCACCCCCTCTACCTTCAAGCTCAACATCGACGTCGAATTCGCCGTCGATCATCGTAAATTGGTCAATTTGTCCAAATAGACAACTCGAGAATTCACACCAATTACCAAACTAAAAATTATGATACATACCTCAAAAATAATGATTTCTTATTTGTAATTCAATTATGAAATCAAAACTTAAAATTGTAATAATAAATATTTGACCCAATTTTATTTTTATTGTAAATTCAAAAAATTTGAGCCAATTATTCATTTTAAATACCTATAATTATTTTTAGATGAAATTTTACATGATTTCAAACAACTTTTATTTACAAATCATAAGCCAATTCGAATTCAACATTGAGTTATTGAATTTATTATGAAGATTGAACCTGTTAATATCACACAGAGCATATGTTTTAACTACATAGGCATCAAATATTCATAATTCAAACATGCATCCAATTCAATTCAAGTATTTCAGATAACATCATGATATTCATTCACAAGAACAAGATAAAATCCAGGATTTAAAA
The DNA here is from genome assembly GCA_030765085.1 of Allium cepa. Lineage (NCBI taxonomy): Eukaryota > Viridiplantae > Streptophyta > Magnoliopsida > Asparagales > Amaryllidaceae > Allium > Allium cepa. The sequence goes on along the minus strand of CM060941.1, from coordinate 504,648,540 downwards.
CTGTTTTTAAAATTCGTTTACTCGCCTTATTTAGCAAAGAACAGAGAGCAGATGTTAGTTTTCTAGGCTCTTGAATTTTATTAGCTCTTGAATTTTCTTTTGCGTGATGAATTTAATCTGCTACTAAATTTTCTGAATTTTTTGTTGAATAATCTCCTTGCCTAATTGTATTTGAAAATCTTTCCTTGATGTTGAATTTTCCTGCTTATCTTCTTCTTGTTCCTTGATTCTAGATTTTATTTCTTTCATATTTTCATATTTTCCAGTTTTTACTTCTTTTGATTTGTATTCATTTTGGTTGAAAAGAAGAAAGATTTTTAGCTGAAGATTAAAAGTAAATTTTTTCTTCATATTTTACAATTTTAATTTTAATTTACATTATCAAAGAGAAATGCCATTTGTCCCCTTTATGTTTTAATTAGCTTACACGTAAGCTTATATATTTACGAATGTCTCTAACCCAAATTAATATACTTACAAGTGTTATTACTATTTATAATTTTTTTAACTTATTTAAGCCTTGTATGTATAAGTATGTAATATGTATATGTGTGTAATGTATTTTAATGCTTTATTATTGATTTACAAGTGTTACTTTTATTTTATAATTTATTTAAGTTATGTATATGTAATCATGTAATATTTACATGATTATAATGTGTATTTATCTTATATAAATAAGCTTTAGATTTTAGTAAATATACATGTGAATTCATGTAAACATTTATAAATTACTTATGCCTTTGATCCAATTAAATGTATTATATGTTTATAAACTTAAGAAATTTATCTTAACTATATATATAAAATTTCTAAACCAAATTTATCTTATATTAAAATTTTAAAATGAAAAAATATTAAAAACAATTGAACTTTTATATTTAAATCTTATTTAAAACTCAAGTTTAAAATATATGTATCTATATTAAATAAGAAATTATCTTTGTTATTAAAAATTTAAATCTCAAATATCACTTTTAAAAGTATTAAGTCAAAGTAAAATTTCCAAATTACAAATTATATATAATTTAAATTTTGAAAACACTTTATTAAGTTCAAAACAATAAAAAATCATTTCTAATATATATACAGATATATATATTTCAAATGGAAAATATTTTAACATTAGTCTTGATAATCACTATATTGAATTTCAAAACACAATTTCAAATAACAATATGTGTATATATATATATATATTACAATTTGAATACATAGCTTTTATTACATTAGAGACTTCCTATTTACAATACATATCAATATATATATATATATATATATATTATAAATAGAAAACATTTTGATTAGCTTTTGAAAGATAAATCTTACCAATTTGAAATTGCTAGAATAAATATTTCCAAATTAAAATATTATTAGTTTTCAAAAGAATTAAACTTGCCAATTTTATGTTGTCAGGAAAAATGTTGATAGATATTGTCAAATTAAATATTATTATCTTTTTAAAAGAATTTTAACTTGTCAATTTATGTTATAAAATTATAAAATCAATTTAATTATTAAGAAAGATTATTAAATTGATATTGTTCAAAATTTCGAGTCGTCACATTCCTCCCCCCTAAAAGAATTTCATCCCCGAAATTTAAAAGCAAAGATAGTTTAATAACCCGGCAAAAGTTTTAACTTCAACAGCTATCATACAAATCAATCGTACACTATCAATCATAGCAACCATAGCGACCAATTAAACAAACAATTTTAATTATCCAGACAAAATTCTGGATAGAACTTTATAATATTATCAAGAGTTTCCAGGCACCTATTCTGGAATACTCACTCTACAGAATCTTAAGTAACTATACTACTATAACCCGAAACACCCCTCATCTGGATCTACAAATCTGAACAAGATATCAGACTAAACTCAAGACCAGCTCAACTGCCATATCCTTCTGAACTGCTGATTCTATCACTCATGATGAATCATACACGTATTCCTCAGAGATACGTGAAATACAATGAATTCCAACTATCCGAATTGGCAATTCAATCCTGTAGATCAAAATCTAATCTCTAGAGAACACAGGAAAATCTCAAAATACTTCCGGAGCTAGCTCTCCAGTTTACCCTATCTTATATCTCCTTTGGTCGGATAAAACTAAAACAATATCCAAATTCCAACTTCACATTCCAAATCTCCTCAATTCTTAACTACATACTCTTCTGATCCCCCTGAGTCACCTTCATCTTTCCTGATCAGCTTAACCCTTGTTGATTGCTTCATGAAACAAACTGGACCAAAATCAAACCAATTTCCAGATCATACCCAACAAAATGATTCTCTCAAAAAAATTTCGAAATTCAAAACACAACTCTGTTCCAGAAGTATTAGTGGACTTCAAACCTACATCTCTTATCTGGAATAGCCAAACCGTTGCACTTGACAACCATTCCTTTAAATCCTGAAAATTCCTTTATACTTGAATTTCCTGTAGAAATCCCTTACTGCAACACCCGGTTGCTCCCATTCTAGAATAACTGCTATCTCGCTTCCGCTGCACAACTCTGATCTAGAGCAGATGAGAATGCTATCGAAGAACTTGAGCATAAACTTTCTCCATACACTGTTAATTAGATCCTTAAAAATCTTAGTAACCCATTCCACTTGGTCAAAACATTTAGCAGAATCTTAATTAGAAAACTAGATGTGATCAATCCCTCTCCAAATAAATCTGAGCTGCTTCACCAAACTCTATTCGCTCTAAGAGTCATCCCTCTACATGGTTGAACCATCGGTACTTCCCCTAGAATCCAAGTCGGTAAGAAACTCAATCTCCAATGCGGGTAGACCTCTGATTTCCTCAAAAACCTCTGGATAATCTCTGTCTACTTTAATAGCTTTTACCTCCACATGAGGTTCCTCAAATATCATACAAAAGAATACTTAAAGATTTTCCAAACTAATCGCAAGTCACTTTTGCGATCCTACTCAGTGCAGATTCCAAATAACTATCATCACAAACTAGAATAGCTTTCCTAATCGAGATCAATCTTTCCAGAATGGCTTATTTATCAGAAAAACTGATAGATCACTTCCAACAAATACCCTGCTCTGCTGAGCCTCCTGAAAAAAAGGATAAGCCTTCACATCTGCCTGGTCTGTTGATAGTAGAATCCCAAAGTTTTCTGATCCATCGAGGAAATGGGTCCACGCTGCTGCTTCCAAACTTCACTTCAATGATACTGCTAAGCCAAAATATCATCCTTAACCAAAAGCTTCTTGAAACACAAAACTATCACCCAATTCCACTAAAAGATCCTTGAGACGGGTAGACATCTTCTCCAGAAACTCGGCTCCAAACCAAACACCAACCACTTGTTCTTCTTAAAGGAAACAATGAGACCATGTCTGAAATGAGGTAACTCATCGACCTTAGTCTCATACTTCAATATAGATAAGACTCCCTTACTTGAGATCCATAAGATTCCTAAATATCCAAATCTTCCTTGCAGTAGGCATCACTGTTCCTCCAACACCATATTAATCTTCCTCCAAAAGAACATCTTCAAAACCATCAATAGATACCGCATCTCGCCACACAGCTATTCCTTCCAGAAGTCACCAAGATACCATCACCTGCTTCTGCTCAGCTGACAGATTCAACTCTTAAAAATTCCCGCTCACTCGAGAGCAAATCAACCTCACACTTCAAGAATATACTCTAATCCTTGAAAAGACTTTTTCTGGGATCAATGAAATCCTTTCACCAATCTGCAAAGCTTATTCGAGACGGTATTAAGTCTACAATCTTGACAGATACACCTCCAACCACAACATATGAGCCTCTTCCATTAGTGATAGTCGTGTTACTTACACTCCTACCTTATCTACCTTTATAACCTATGTTGGAAAATCCGAATAGATAACTCAACAGATTAGGTAGATATATAAATACATACATACATACATACATACACACATATATATATATATATATATATATATATATTACAAGTATGCTCTCTCAAGAAAAAAGTCACTCCAAAGGCTAGGTATTCACTCAACCTAGCGCTCTGATACCAACTATAGCGACCCGCCTTTCTATCACCAGAAAGACGCATCACTATTTAAGAAAGAAAGGGATGGAAGAAGAAAAGAAAGAGAAGAAAGAACAACAACATATCGGAATCTCACAGCGGAACGAATGAAATATAATATATAACATATATATAGTATCATATACATCGGAGTACACAACTATACATCTCAATTTAGACAGTTATAACATTTCTGTCTAATTTACAATACAAGAACATCCATACAGAATAACATCACAGCGGAAATTCTAACTATATATCTACACACTGAAGCCTCCTGCTCCAGAGATCCTCCAGAATTCGTCAAGGATAACCTGAATCCCTCGACTACTCATACATAATATGAGTACCCAAGAGTTTAATAAAACAGAAAATAAACACTTGGGTCAGACAGAGGTCCGGTGTGAGTAAACGGTTTAAAATTGCTTAACTTTAGAAAATCCTTTGAAAAGAAAGGTATCCCATAAGACTTCCTACACATAAACATGGAAAAGTTTTTACCTTACGCTAACCAAAACATTTGATAGGAAATCCAGTGATATTATAATAGTGTCTAGGGTTTTCAAGAAAATATAAAATAGCCGAAATTGTTACATTCATTAAATTCCAGCTACTAGCCACAAAAGTGGGTAATACGATCAAAACCGTAGGGTCTCGTAGGAAGAATGAGTTTTCATCAATGGCAGGGCTACTAGGGTACCGTCCGTCACAGTACGTGGCCTAGATCACCGTACCGAGGATTACTCCCAATCCCCTGCAACACAAGGCCGGGACCACTCCTTACTGAATAGTCCCGAACAAGACAACCCCGTAGTTGGCTGCAGATCCAACTGCCCACGCAGCCAAAATAAAAGGGACATCTAGATAGGGGTTAATCTTGTCCTACTTGGGCATGACCCACTTAACCTTGCTGCACCTCCCCTGTTTTAGCCATTCCCTCTTAATGAGGCTTGAGGCTGCGATTAACTTTATAGGACGCATCTATCTTAGAATGCTCATCGTCCATCTGACGATGTTCTGAAAGCATTCAAACCATACAAGTCCGTTTCGGGTTCGAATGGAACCGAAGGCACTATCTCATTACACTCATTTTGGAATCACCCTCAGAGTTAGACAATAGCCCTTGCACTCTGAATCTTCATCTCGAATCTGAAAGTACTATCTTCGTTAAACTCATTCTGGAATCACCCTCGGAGTTATAACGATATATAGTTCTTACAGTTTGAGTCTTCACTTCACTTCACTTGGATTTACGACCTAACGTTAATTTGGATCGATGTGGTTTTCGGATATAAAACCCGATCCCGGTCTCATCGAATCCAAAACGCCAGTTTAATGTCCAAGTTATACTTAAGGGTTTAAACAGTAGATATTCAGAATATCACTTACATAAATGAATGATTCATAACACACAGATAGATAATTCACCATTATCAAATTTATCCATACAGATCACAAAGCAGCATATATATCACATCTCAGATATATCACATTCAAAACATTACATATCAAGTAATGACATACAATATCATCCAATATCATTAACTCATCCAATGATATTTATCACCCAGTCATTAATCATCCATAAACAAGTTCAGACCACTCTTTATAATTTAATTAATTATTAATTAAATTAATCCCTTACTTAATCACTTGGATTATCATCAATCCGACTTACTTATTCATTAATTAATTACAAATTAATTAACTAAACATCACTTAATTTTCCACATTAATCAATCTCCATTGATTAATTATTACTCAATTACTTAAGTAATTACTCCTTAATTACAATTTTAATTAATCATCTTGATTAATTACTTATTAATTATACCATGTAATTATCTCTTAATTACCCTTTTAAATTAATCATCATTGATTAATTATTCTTTAATTACCCTGATAATTATTTATTAATTATCCTTTTTAATTAACCACACCTGATTAACCACTTTTTAATTAATCACACTTGATTGATTACTTTTTAATTACATTTAGTAATCAAAACTTAATTATAGATTAATTATCCTTTAATTATTAATTAACGATTAATTATTTAATTAATAATCACTTCCATTAATCAAATCCTTTCTAATTAATTATCTAACAAGTAATTAATCACTTTATTAATTGCTCTTAATTCTTAATCAATTATTCTTTACTTAATTAATTTAAACCTTTAATTAATTATATTAATTAATTCTTTAATTAATAACACAAGTGATTGACCCTTAACCACTCCTACTTAATTATTTTTATAAAGTAATTGACCTGTAATTACTTTGTTAAATGATTACTCTCTACTTAATTGCCTCTAGTAATTAATCACTTAATTACTTCACCAAGTATTTAACCAAATTAAATCATAAGTGTTTATCTTTATTTACTTACTAATTATTTAGTGAATTATTTAACTAATCATTTAAGTTTAAATTAAATAATTCCTTTACTTCTTATATTAAAAAGATTCTTAATTCAGAAAATCATTATCTTAATTAGATTATTTATATTAACGAATAACTCCTTAATTACTAATAATAATTGAGTTATCTTAATTATCTTCGTATATTTGTTTATCTTTAATTAACCAAACTCTTAATTATTCAAGATAAATCTTTATTATAATTGATTACTAAATCTTAATCATTAATCTTTATTTAAAATAAAATATTTTAGAAATCAATTAAAACAATTTAAACATTCAAAATAAACTTTTAAATCTTTAAAACTTTACAAAATTATTTAATAAAATTCAATACAAACCTCATTTTTGAAAACCCACTTATTTTATTTAAAACTTTTATATTTCAATATATATAAACTTATTTAAAACTTAACTTTGAAACAAATTAGTTTTATAAGTAAAAACTTGTTTTACTTTTTTTTTAAAACTTGAATAATTTACAAAATCAATTTTCTTTGTTTTAATTTTTTTTAAACATTTGCTGTTAAATCCTTAAGCCTTCAACTACTAAGACTTTATACTGCTTCGAGCAGAACTTCTAAATTCTCGAATGAAAACCCAAGTTTCCCCACCCCCTTCTCCCGCTTCGAGTAAAACTCAAATATGCCTGAAAGAAACCCGAGCGAAACAGCTACCCTCTCAAACTCTTCTTCTCCTGATACATTTTTGCACGCGTGCATCATGCACCGTCACTCCGTCCATCATCGATCACTGTCGTGGCTTCGACAAGTCACTCTCGACCACGACAACAATACGCGAAACCTAGTAACCATGATTCGATCGAGAATCAAAAATCGACTCCTAACCCAAAATGCTTGAACCACATACAATCGGAAAATTGATTGCCGCCGACGATCCAACATTCGAGACACCACGCCATCCTCTCCGTGGCTACGTCACGACCTCCAGCACCTCTAGAACGTCATGCGATCAACTCCGGTTGCTTCTTGTTGTCGCGAAACCCAAATGAACTTCGACGACATTCACATGGTGTTAAAGCCTACCCCAACGATTTTCGGCCATCTCGATCAACAATAAATTCCCAAAGCATTTTTCCCATGATCATCGTCACCCCCTCTACCTTCAAGCTCTACCTCGACGTCGTATTCGCCGTCGATCGTCGTAAATTGGTCAATTTGTCCAAAATATACAACCCGAGATCACACCTATTACCAAACTAAAAATTATGATACATACCTCAAAAATCATGATTTCCTATTTCTAATTCAATTATGAAATCAAAACTTAAAATTGAAATATAAATATTTGACCCAATTTTAATTTTACTGTAAATTCAAAAATTTTGAGCCAATTATTCATTTTAAATACCTATAATTATTTTTAGATGAAATGTTACATGATTTCAAACAACTTTTATTTACAAATCATAAGCCAATTCGAATTCAACATTGAGTTATTGAATTTATTATGAAGATTGAACCTGTTAATATCACACAGAGCATATGTTTTAACTACACAGACATCAAATATTCATAATTTAGACATGCATCCAATTTGATTCAAGTATTTCAGATAACATCATGATATTCACTCAAAAGAACAAGATAAAATACAGGATTTAAAACTATTTTTAAAATTCGTTTACTCACCATATTTAGCAAAGAACAGAGAGTAGATGTTAGTTTTCCAGGCTTTTAAATTTTATTAGCTCTTGAATTTCTTTTGTATGATGAATTTAATCTGCTGTTGAATTTCCTGAATTGGTTGTTGAATAATCTCCTTGCCTGATTGTATTTGAGAATCTTGCCTTGATGTTGAATTTTCCTGCTTATCTTCTACTTGTTCCTTGATTCCAGATTTTATTTCTTTCTTCTTATTTTCAGATTTTTCCAGTTTTTACTTCTTTTGATTTGTATTCATTTTGGTTGAAAAGAAGAAAGATTTTTATCTGAAGATTAAAAGTAAATTTCTTCTTCATATGTTACAATTTTAATTTTAATTTACATTATCAAAGAGAAATGCAATTTGTCCCCTTTATGTTTTAATTAGCTTACACCTAAGCTTATATGTTTACAAATGTCTCTAACCCAAATTAATATACTTACAAGTGCTATTACTATTCATATTTTTTTTTAAACTTATTTAAGCCTTGTATGTATAAGTATGTAATATGTATATGTATGTAATGTATTTTAATGCTTTATTATTGATTTACAAGTGTTACTTTTCTTTTTATAATTTGTTTAAGTTATGTATATGTAATCATATAATATTTACATGATTATAATGTATATTTATCTTATATAAATAAGCTTTAGATTTTAGTAAATATACATGTGAATTCATGTAAACATTTATAAATTACTTATGCCTTTGATCCAATTAAATGTATTATATGTTTATAAGCTTAAGAAATTTATCTTAACTCTATACATAAAATTTCTAAACCAAATTTATCTTATATTAAACTTTTAAAATGAAAGAATATTAAAAATAATTGAAATTTTAAATTTAAATTTTATTTAAAACTCAAGTTTAATATATATATATATATATATATTAAGTAAGAAATTATCTTTGTTGCTAAAAATTTAAATCTCAAATATCACTTTTAAAAGTATTAAGTCAAAGTAAAACTTCCAAATTACAAATTATATATAATTTAAAGTTTGAAAACACTTTATTAAGTTCAAAACAATAAAAAAATTCATTTCTAATATATATACATACATACATATATATACATACATACATACATATATATACATACATACATACATATATATATATATTTCAAATGGAAATATTTTAACATTAGTTTTGATAATCACTATATTGAATTTTAAAACACAATATACATACATATATATATATATATATATATGTATATGTATGTATGTATGTATGTATATGAATTACAATTTGAATACATAGCTTTTATTACATTAGAGACTTCCTATTTACAATATATATCAATATATATATATATATATATATTATAAACAGAAAGCATTTTGATTAGCTTTTGAAAGATAAATATTACCAATTTTAAATTGCTAGGATAAATATTTCCAAATTAAAATATTATTAGTTTTCAAAAGAATTAAACTTTCCAATTTTATGTTGTTAGGAAAAATGTTAATAGATATTGTCAAGTTAAATATTATTAGCTTTTTAAAAGAATTTTAATTTGTCAATTTATGATATAAAATTATCAAATCAATTTAATTATTAACAAAGATTATTAAATTGATATTGCTTAAAATTGCGGGTCGTCACATGGATGATCTTGTGTCCCGTGAATCAAGAGAGCTTGTCCCGGACTCGTGAGACAGGAGGGTACCTCAAGTCCTTTAGAAATTAAGGATTGTAATCTCGACATTGGTATAATAAAAATCAGTATGAGGCGGTTGCCTTGGCACAGGACTGGATGTAGGGTAACTCCGAACCAGTATAAAATTTGGTGTGTTCTTTTCTTTCACTACTTTTTATTTACTTTCTGCATCTGTGTTTGATCTTGTGATTGTTTTGTGATTAATTTTTGCATTTGTTTGTATGATAAGTTTAAATCAGTCCATATAAGTATTAGAATCCATTAAACACTATTCAGCCCCCCTCTAGTGTTAAATTAGCCTTAAGATCCTTAATCCACACCCTCTTTCAATTGGTATCGGAGCATTGGTTTTCATAGTTTTCATAATATGAAACTCGAAAATTATATTTTAATGGCTATCAACAGTGGTAATGTCAACTCTGGCACTAGTTCTGTTAACATTAACACAAGTTCATTTATAGAAGGTCAGTCTAATGTCAGACCATCATTTTTCAATGGCAGTAATTATGCATATTAGGCTTGTAGAATGAAAATTTATTTACAATCAGTAGGATTAGACACTTGGAATATCACACAAACTGAGTATATTGAACCAACTACCGATTTTGCCTAATGGACTATTGAGCAAAAGGGTGTTGCATAAAATAACTTAAGGCCATTAATATATTATCTTGTTCATCAGATAGGATTAAGTTTAATAGTGTGTCTGTTTGTAAGTCTGCATTTGAAATCAGGAAAACTTTGCAAGTTACTCATGGTGGAACAAGCAATGTTAAACATACTAAAATTTCCATATTAACTAATCAGTTTCAATTGTCTAAAATGCACGCAAATGAGTCCATTTCCGACATGTACTGTCGATTTCAAGATATTGTTCATTCACTAATTGCACTAGGAAAAAGCTTTTTGGAGGAAGGCCAAGTTAGAAAAATTTTAAATTCACTCACTCCAGAATGGAATCAAAATACACTTGCAATGGAAGAACCAAATGATATTAGTCTGAAATTAGAAGAATTGACTGGGAATCTAATGTCTTATGAAGTTCAACCGCAAGGAAGAAGAGAAAACAAAGCTACAGAAAAGAAGTCATTAGCATTCAATGCAACAACTGAAGATTCATAACCAAACAGTGATGAGGAGATTGCTTTCATGACAAGAAACTTTTGGAAACTCCTAACATATAGAAAAATGAATAATTACAAAAGAAAAGATCAAAGAAATTCCAGAAATAATACGGAGAATGTCAACAATGATAGATGCTACAATTACAATAAAGTCGGGCATCATAGAAAAGATTGTTCGTATCCAGATAAACAGTTGTTCCCTCCAAACAATGATTCGTCAAGGAAAACAAAGAAAGCATACACATCAATTCTTGATGACTTAGACTTATCATCCAGCGACGATGAAAAGAAGACGGATAATTCAAATCTGTGTTTCGCTGCTATTCATGAATCAGACGACGATGGAAGTATGAATCTGAAAATAGGTACGCATTTACATTATTTTTAATTTTTCTTGTTCGAATGGATGCTGTTTGTTTGCTTGAATTTTTTTTTAAATTCCTTGAATTTTAAATTCAAATGTATACCTTACAGTTTGAATTTTAAATTCAAAAATAATATTATTTTAATAATATTTTAAATATTAAATTATTAATATTTAAGTATTATTATATTTAATGTTATCACAGGAATTATATAAGTAGAATATAGGATATAATATATACATTTATTAGAAATTAGGAATAGAAACTTGTCCTTTGATTCAATAGGCACATGTCGACATGCCCCTCAAAATTTGATTTCAAAATTTGAATTCAAACTTTTGAATTTCCCTCCACCTTTTCACCAATTTCTATGCTCTGGAAATATGCCTCTTGACCAGAGAACATGTCTATAGAATCTCTATTTAATTTACTCTCCTTATCATAACTTTTCACTTTCATTTCAAATTTATCTTCATTATCTTCTACTCCTCTCAAATTTCTTTAATGGCCTCTTCAAGCACTCCTAACACCATTAGGCTTCCAAAAGCTGTCAAAACTTTCTTTTTAATAACCCAAAAGCTATCAAAGCTTGCATCAACTATGTAAACTTTGGTAAAATTCATACGGGAAATTTTTGAACATTTTCCCTCTTATGAACAATGTTCTATTCTCAGTGTAGTAGATAACAAACAAAATGATTTTGTATGTTATCCATATCTTGTTAAGATGTTTTATGCGAATTTGAATCATGGTTTTTATGATAGGCAAGATGGACAAATTTGGAGTAGTGTTAAAGGAACACAAATAGTTTTGGATTGTGAAATTTTAGGAAATATTTTGGAATGTAAGTATACCGGAATGAATCTCTCGGAATTTCAAATAAACGAAAATGATCGAGAGATATTTCATCATATCTTTGAAGGGACGACAATTTTGAGTTCAAAAATCGTTATTTTCGTCCAAAAGCAAGAATTGTTAACCTTCTTATTCAACACACTCTTATACCAAGATCGGGAAACTACAACAACCCGACTTTAAAGGTTTGCAAAGCTCTTTTTGCAATTGTTGGAAATTTGATATCAATTGGGCTCAAGTTATTTTTGATCAGCTAAGGCTCATGAATTTTACTATGGGTGAAAGTACATTATATCATGGAATTTATCTTACTCGGATTTTTAATTACTTTCGAGTTGATTTCAAAAGGGAAAAATTCATAACTAGAAAAGTGTTCAACCATGGAAACATTTCCCTTATGCAAATTCCATTAGTGTTTCAACCATATGAAACACTTGCTGAAAAGGAAGAATGGCTTGCTTATGAAGAAATGGAGGAAATGGAGGAAGAATAAGAAGAAGAAGAAGAAGAAGAAGAAGAGGAAGAGAAAGGAATGGAAATTGAAGAGGAAGGAATGGAAATTAAAGAGGAGGAAGAGGAAGATCAAGAAACTTCCTTAGAGAGTATTGAATATCCTACTAATTCCACTAATCCATCTAATAAGACCATTCTCAATAATCAAAGAATTATAGTGGAAAATCAAAAGACACTTAAAAGACCAATGAGCAAGAAAATGGATAAGATTTCCACTAAAATCGACAAGTTATTTGGGAAAATTAGTAGAAAGTTTGGACTATCATCTTCTTCATCTTTATCTAACTAGTTTTAGTTCAGTTATCTTGTTTACTTCAAGTTCTATCCATGTATTTTTCTTCAATTTTTAGTTAATATTATGTTATTTTATGTAATGTTGACTAGAATCATTAATGAAATCCTTTATTTCCTGTTATTCAACTTCACTTGTCTTTGTAATTGCTTGTTTTTATATTATACAAATTTTAATTACATAGATTTGTTCATAATATTCAAAACAAAGAAAATTGTCACTTTAGGTAGAGGCATGTCGACATCTACCATCCCCCTATGTCGACATACAAAGCCGTAGAAAGTAGTTGCACTTTCAAATTTTAATTTCATGTAACTAACTTGTGTCTATTCATTCTAATCGACTTTCTACCCCTATTTATACCTGGTTCTTCTAGAATAAATTAGTAAACTTCATTTCTAATCACTCAATTTCGTATCTCTTCCTATTTCTTGAATTATGGCTTTTTCGATTAAGAATCTAAGTGATAAGCTTGAAGAAACTCTCACTTCCTTTAAGAATATTCTTACATTCATACTTCATAATCAGCGCCACTTAGAATTGAGTCAAATACAGATGATCAAGGAGCATTAGAGACATTTCAATGCTCTTCGTTGGATGATCTCAGCCCTTAACAAGGACGATCTCAAAGGAAATCCACCAGTCACTCTCGACAAAGATAAAGAAGAATGGCCATCAAAGTAGACCCTATCTTTGGAGAAGATAGATGGGTGGAAGTACCAAGGAATGTCTAGTCATTCTGTATGTTATTTGACTTGATTGGTGTGTTTTGAACTTAATTGACTTGGCTTATATAACAACATTTGGTGTGGTTTGTATACATGATTGGATTGAATAATTACTGTAAATATGTTTAGATGATGATTGATTACATTTAGGATCACATTCATGATCACATTTCTCATTTATGACAACATTTCATACTTATGATTACACTTAGCACTTATTACACTTATATATGGATTACTCTATTATATTATGGTTGATTATCTTAAAATCAAGTTTAGGGGACCTATTAGTAAGAAGTTTTTGCTGATGACAAAGGGGGAGAAATTATAAAACAGCAGTTGTCTTGGAGTAAGGGGGAGTTATGATTGGAGTAAGGGGGAGTCATGATTGGAGTAAGGGGGAGTCATGAAGTAAGGGGGATTTATGATAGGAGTTATGGTATGGCAAGTATATTTTATAAATACAGGTTGTCATCATCAAAAAGGGAGAGATTGTTAGAAACTGAGATGTTGGTTCTGATGACAACAACCTTTTAACTTATCTTATTTTAAAATATATACTAACACTGTTGTCCAGATAGATATGAATATGTAGGATATATATATATATATATATATATATATATATATATATATATGCAGGTATTGATTATTGAAGACTGACTGGTATAAAGACTCAAGACTCAAGATTCAGAATGGAGATATCAAGACTGATGACTCTAGAGTATCAAGATCAAGGTTTCAATATATGTGTCTAGTCTTTGTTAAAACTTCGTAATAGCATGGAAATCTTCATTCTGCATTTCATTTGGAATGGAACCCATTTCTACCTTCTTAGTGGCTTACAAACCCATGACAAGTAGCTTATAAACCTACGAAAAGTGGCTTACAAACCCACGAACAACCTGGTTTTGTACAAGTTCTCGAGTCCTGATGTGATGCGATATTTTGCAGGAAGAAGCTTGCAAAACTACTTCAAAATGGTTTTCAAAACCGCTTTTCAAAATGTTTTAGCCTGAAAAATTATCTTTCCAAATGATTTTAAAAAAATGTTTTAGCCCTAAAATATTCTTTGTTTTTGTTTTTAAATAAACTCTTGTTTAAACTTCGTTTGTTTTTAAAACTATCTTCTGATTTTTAAATATTTTTATAATATATATATATATATGCTTGAGATTTAAAATCAAATTTATATGTACATTCTAACAAATATTTTTTCTACTCTTCTTAATTTTAAAACATAGGAAAATTAGTTTATTTTACTACAGAATCATTTTATCTCGTTTTCCTTTCAATACCATTTTCAAAAAGGAATTTTACATAGTTTTTGAACCGAGGATGTCGACATCATGGGATACCCCATGTCGACACGGTGGTCGTTGAATCAAAAGTTTCAAATTTTCAAAAGAAGTGTTTATTCGTTTAAATCTCCTCACGAATGGTTATGACCATTGGTACTCTATAAATACCCTTCGCAAACGAATTTTTTAACTAACTATTTTCTTATTTTCTTCACTCCTTCTCCACAAATCCATATTCTAAAATTTCATATTTTTAAGATCGTACGAAATTTGGCCAAATTCTCAAGTGGATCAAATTAGAATCTCATTCTTGTTTGATTCTCTGCTCTCTCTCAAAGATCAAAGTGCTATTCAGAGTTATAGGATCAATTTGTAATCAAAAGTTTATCGAGTCTCTCTATAAGGTGTGGTTGTGCCTGGAAATCAATTGGGTGATCTTGTGTCCCGTAAATCAAGAGAGTTTACCCCGGACTCGTGAGACAAGAGGGTACCTCAAGGCCTTTAGAAATTGAGGATTGTAATCTCGACATTGGTATAATAAAAATCTGTATGAGGTGGTTGCCTTGGTATAGGACTGGATGTAGGGTAACTCTGAATCAGTATAAAATCTGGTGTATTCTTTCCTTTTGCTGCTTTTTATTTACTTTTTGCATCTGTGTTTGATCCTGTGGTTGTTTTGTGATTAAGTTCTGCATTTGTTTGTATCATAAGTTTAAATTAGTCCATATAAGTGTTAGAATCCATTTAACATTATTCACCCCCCCCCCTCTAGTGTTAAATTAGCCTTAAGATCCTTAATCTGCACCCTCTTTCACATAATAGTTAGGTTTGTTAGGATGAAACTTGTCTTTGTGTGCATTCTAGGTTTTAGGACTTGCATGTTTTAGTTTGCATTGATTTAGATTTGGATTAATGTATATGTATACACATAGAATTTGTTTATGTATACTTTGATATTACATTAATAAATTTTACTTTAACATATACTATCATGTTTAACATAGAGTAGTATCATTTATCATGTACTCATCATATAAGTCATATATACATATCATTCTTAACATAGATTATTGATTTTGAATCATATGCCATCATATGTATTAGTTAGTGGTAGTTTTTTTTGTTTTTCACCCTTCTTTTGATGACAAAGGGGGAGAAAAATATAAAATATACATATACACATATTTAAGGAGAGTTATATCATATTATATATATATATATATATATATATATACACACGTAAGACAGTAATGGTTGTCATCATCAAAAGGGAGAGACTGTTAATACCTCGGTTATTAATTTTAATGATAACAACCTTAGTTACAATAATACATTCACATAAATATAAAATATGGATACTAATGTTTTTGTCAAGTTATGTAGAATAAAATGCAGGATATTATACACGTATTAATTCAAAGACTATACAGTATAGAGACTCAAGTAATGAACATGAAGACTCATGAATATAAAGATTAAGATATGAAGATCTCAAGACTATGGTATAGTATATAGAGTTATAGAATATTGTTATAGTTCGTGGTAGCAATATTTTATCTCTATCTTCTAATTTTCTTATTATTTATTTTAAAATAAACTATATTTTTATATATATTTAAAAATATTTTATAAAAGTTTTTTAAAGTTTAAAATGTTTATAAACTATATTAACTTATTTTACAAAGTATCAAAGTATTTATAAAGCATAAGGTTTTCAAAACATTTTAAAATAAACGAGTTTTCAAAATACATTAATCCTATGTCGACATATAGGCAGGCGATATGCCGACATACATGCCGTTAATTTTAAATTCAAAATTTGAAATAAAGTGTCTATTTGTCGTAATTCTTCACGAGTGGACATGTCTACTTATTTTCTATATGTAGAGGGTTTCAACGAATTTTTTAACAGCTACTTTCTTATTATCTTCTCTCATTTTACTCCGTTAAAATTTCTAGTGAAAATTTATTCAAATCTTCTTAAATTCAAACCAGAATAAAGTCAATCTTCGTTGCTCTACTATTTACTCTTTCATTTCAATCATCTCTCTCAGTCAAAGGTCAAAGTGTTATTTAATAGATCAATCGTAATCAAAGGTTAAGAAATTGTCTTTGGAAAAACCATCAAACTCTAGCTTTATTTGCGTGGATGTGATTATAGTCTGTTCAAATCAATTGGGTGTGTCTGATGTCCCAAAAATCCATGTGGATGTGTTTGTGTCCCATCCAAATTAGGTGAGTGTAAATAGAACTCAAAAAATATGAAGGGTCCACCTCATAGCCTTGAAATCGAGATTGTATGGGCTTTGCCTCCTGCTCTTTTAAAGATTGGAGTTTCAAAAGAAATCAATATAAGCAATTATACGGGACTGGATGTAAAGCAACTCCAAATCAGTATAAAAATCTCTGGTGTGATATCTCTAATTCTATATTTTTATTTTACTGCATTTATACTTATCTGTGTTTGTATATATGATCATTCATTCTGTGTTGATTAATAACAATCTTGAAAGAATTTTAAAAAGATTCATAAAAATATAGAAATATTATTCACCCCTCTTTATTGTTCAATTAGCCTCAATATTCATAATGTCACAACCTACATATGAAAATCTTAGAAGTAAAATGTTAAAAGACTTCAACAAACAAGAAGAGAAAATAAATTACTTGATATAATTAACAAGGTTGATCGATATTTAAATGATTCATTAAAAAACGTTATAAGCAGAGTGTAACATCCCCCACTTGGAGACCACAAACTAATGGCGACAGATGCTGCAGTCATCCATGGTTATTATTCTTGATGACCAGATGCGGTAATGTTAGATACGTTTGTATAACATAAACACATGGATGCGAATTTTTTTAAAAACCTTTCAACAAATTTCTCATTCCATTTCAATCATATTTCAAATTCATTAAATAATCCCAAATTCGAGAACCACGTTCAGTAAAATATAATTATTACAAAATATGCCAAGAGCGACATATGAAGATCCCTCTTTGGATGGTCAGAGTCTGTACATAGGCATAAAAAACTTTTACTTTACACCAAAACACAGTGGAATCAAATAAAAGAGCTCTTATTAGCTAGCTTGTCTCCTGCAGATCTCCAGAAGCTTATTCGTTTAAAGGAGAACCTGAAAACTTAACTCTCAATCTACCCAAAATTAATTGGGTACTCGAGAGTTTAAAGGGAAAATATAAACTTCGAGTCAGCAAAAATGACTGGTATAAATAATAAACTATCATATCTAACCATTTAGATGTCTAGTGAGATCGTGCCGCTTAACGGAACGGGTTTTCCCATCACTAGTATCTTGCTTAAAATTTATAATAACCATATACTGTGCTCCTACATCCTAAATGATTAAAAACGTAGCAATTTAAAATATCATGATGATATGCAACCATGCAAAATGTCCAGGATTTCCCATCCCTATTCATTTAACTATCTGTCTCGGTTATAGTCTCTGAGGTCACTATTAACCCATTAGTTTTCATATGCTGACTAATAACCTGTCTAAATTCTTATAGACAATCTATCCGGTTTCATAGATTTCATGGGATCACTAAGAACCTATTGCCCCTACCAATAACTTCACCCATTTGTTTCATGGGCTCTCCCTGAACCTATTGGTATCTCTAATAACTTCCTTCATATCATAGTTTTCATGGGTTTACTATGAACCTATTGATCTCTGTCAATAATTTATTTGGATATAGTTTTCAAGGGATCACTACGAACCAATTGGCTTCTGCCAATAACTCTTTCCGAACATAGTTTTCATGGATTTATTGTGAACCTGTTTAAACTAACTAATTCTTTATCATTCTTTGGGCATCCTATTTTTTGGTCTACCTGACCTTCTTGATGCAATTCTGCTCATAAAGGAGTTAATCTCAATTTATATTCACTACCGGGTCAACTTAGCTGGTTATTTGTCCCTACTCTCCAAAATACAGTTATGAGTTTAACTATAAAGTGAATATATTTATAGAAGAAGCACACATAATAACTGATCATAACATACAAAACATGGTTAGTACCTTTAACCCATTATTTTTATCAAAGAAAACTTCTTCCAAAAACTCCAAAATTGCAAGCCATTTCAAAGTTCTTTTATATTGCCAAGGGTTTTCCTTTAAAAATGAGACGGGGTCCTTTTTTTGAAAACTAAGGCTTTTGAAACCTTAGACCTTTACTTTCGAAATCATTAAAATATATATATCGTTCGAAAGCATTCAAATCTTCTTTTCAAAATACTTAAACATATGCCTTTCGAAACACTTTAAAACATCTCTTTCGAAAGCATCAAAATATTCTTTTTGAAACTGTCAAAACATTTCTTTTGAAAGTATTAAAACATATCTTTCCAACTTATAGAAGCATACCTTCGAAACTATTTGAAAGTACCTCTTTCAAAACCATTGGATTTAAAATATAACTTTTGAGTCAAAGTAAACATAAGCGAAAGTAACCCTTTCGAAACCATTAACTATCAAGTAAAAGTGTTTGGGGAAAATAGATGGCTTCGAAACCACCCTTTCAAAACCGTCAATCTTTTAAGTAATACAATTGGAAGGATAGCTTTGAAACACCTTTCAAAGCCATTGCCTTCAAAACTTTTAGTTTAAATGGCTATTGGAGCCCTTTCGAAAGCATTGGGAAGCGGCCTGTTATATTTATAAAACAAAACCTAGCCTTTCTACCTTATCGAAAACTTTCAATCTATTCGAAAGGTATGAAGACGACAACAAGGTTTTGACTTGGTCAAAAACTACCCTTTCGAAAGCTTCTCCTTAAAATATAACATATGGCAACTCATTCTAAAGCTACCCTTTAAAAAAAGGCGGAAACCCCTTCGAAAGCTATATAAAAGTAATTCAACCCTTTCGAAAGCATCCATTAAAAGCAAGGCAAGCGGCGTCTCTTCTGAAACAAAACAAAGTCCTTCGAAAGCTATTTAAAATGGACTCGACCCTTTCAAAAGCATGTTTTTGACTCTATACCTTCCTCCTTTCTCCAATCCACCACATTCCAAAGCATTGATAACATAGGTATTGGTTTCGACTTGGTTGGATGTGGAGGTGTGGGGTCGAAAGGTAGAAAATGAAAGTAGCGAAGCAGTAAATCTGTGCAAAACTGTTTTGTTGCCTTTTTAATTAAATGCTTTCCAACTAACTTGCATATTTGTAAAAATATAATTGGTTGCTATAAACTTTACCAAATTTTTTTCTAAAAGACTGTTGAATTCATCTAGGATTTATTAAAAATAATTAACAAAGAATCTCTTCCATTTAACAAAACAAGTAAGGCATTTAAGTCTTCCAACTTAATTAATTTAATTTCCATAGTAAATCACTTAGGAAAAATCCTCAAAAATCATCATCGGTCATATTAAAATTTGAGATCCAAAATCCTTTATATAATTTTCGAGATAAATTTTTAAACCCAATTATTTATTTTTTCCTTCAAAAATTCGTAATAAATTATCCATAGCTTGGATAATTATGAAAATTTAAACCCATCTCCAAAATAATATTTTACATAACATATTAAATCCTTATGACATTCGAAACCAAATAAATACGACTTTAGCTTGAAAATCAAATAAAACACTTGTCAAACATGCTTGTTTGAATCAAATGAATCATGTAATCTAAGCATATCATCATTAAAATCATCATAAAGGTTTTTAACTTAAAACCCAAAATAAAATGCTCTTTAAAAATGGAGATGAGATGGTTTTGATTATTATTAACCTTGCTTTGGATAAGGAACATAAGATTTGATCTTGCTTAGTCCTCCTTTGCTTGAATCCTAAATTTAGTAAATTCTCGATCTCCTTTTTCCCTAGGCGGTAGCCGGCTTCGAGCTCCTTTTTTTATGTTTTCGAATTACGAACGTATGGGATGAAAATGGGATTAAGGGTTTAGGGGTTAAGGGATTACGGTAGGAAGCTTTTCTTATAATGCCTTTGCCTTATTTTCTTATTAGTTAACTGATAACTGATAAAACCATTTCCATAAACCAATTCTTATAATCTTTATTTAGTTAAGCATGGCCTCTATTTAAATTTAAAATCTCAATCCTCTTATCACTCTAATCTTTATATTATTCTATTTAATTTATCTAATTAAATCTCCTGAATAATGTTATTTAAAATTAGGGGTGTTATTGGCTCTCCTTCTTAAAGAATTTCGTCCTTGAAATTCAGTATGGACTAAATACTAAGCATAGTAATCATCTGTAACAATTTCTAACTACCATAAAATCCTACTTGACTAGCAACAGTCTATATCAATTAAATATAGAACATGCCCTCACAACAGATCAGGGTAAGTATCTATAATCATGTCTTTTGTCTCCCAAGTACAGTCCTTCTCGATGTCGCTCAACCGAACTTTCACCAACCTAACTGTCTTGTTTCTTAACATTTTCTCATCTCTCGCTAAACCAGAACTACTTGTCTAACAAAAGTCAAATTCAGTTCTACTATCAAATTTTCCAACCCTGTCGGAGGAATAGTAGTCTCTGGATCATGCACATTCTTATGAAGATGAGACACATGAAACACATTATGGCACCTACCACACTACTTGGCAACTCTACTCTGTATGTGAGCTTTTTGATCCTCTCTATAACTAGGAATGGACTAACATATCTCGGTGCCAGTTTTCTTGACTTTATGAATCGTATCACACCCTTCATCGGTGATACTTTAAGGAAAACTCTATTGCCAACATCGAATTCTAGGCCTTTACGCCTCTTATCTACATAACTCTTCTGTCTGAACTGAGCTTTTTTCATCCTTTCTCAAATCAAATCAATCTTCTATGTCACCTCTCTAACCAGATCTGGACCCAACACTAATCTATCTCCAGTCTCCAACCAACATGTCAGTGATTTGCATGGTCTTCCATGCAAAGCTTCAAAAGGCGTCATTCCTATACTAATCTGATAACAGTTATTATAGGAAAGCTCAACCAAGTGTAGATGATCTTTCTAAGATCCACCAAAGTCCAATACACAAGCTCTTAACAATTCCTCGAGTACTCTATTGACTCTCTCTATCTTCACATCCGTCTAAGTGTACGTATTATTCATCTTGAGCTTAATATCTCGTATAATCTTCCAAAATTCACTACAAAAGAAAGCTTCTCTGCAGTGACCACACTACTAGGAATTCCATGCAGTCTAACTATGTTCTTTATGAACTTAGCTAAAACAGGTGTCGTACTTAACTGGAGTGAAACGTTCATTCTTCGTCAACCTATCCACTATGACCCATATATTTTCATTTCCTCTATTTGACCTTGGCAATCCATCTGTAAAATCCATGGATATCGAATCTCATTTCCGAACTGGTATCTCCAAAGGTTGAAGCAATCCACTCGACTTCTGATGTTCGGCCTTCACTTGTTGATAGTTCGCACACTGCCTAACCCACAAGCCAATATCCTTCTTCACACCTTCCCAGTAGAACTCCTCTTCATATCTTGATACATTTTGATTCCTCCAGGATGAATCGCAAATTTGGACTGATGACATTCTCTCAAAACTTCTTTTCTTAAGTCCTCAACATTTGGAACACACAACCATCCCTTCTTTCTCAACCATCCCTTTTAATCAAGACTAAAATCCTTTAGATCATCGACTTTCGACCCAGCCTCAAGCCTTCTAATCTTCTTGGCTAATAATGGATTCTTTTTATGTTTAGAAGTAATGCTTTCGATCAACACTGATCAAACTTCCAAACTGGACAACATGGCGGTTCTCTGACTAGAACTAGCAGTTGATCTTAGTTGCACACTACAAGTAGACAAAGCTTTTAAATCTTTCCATTCTGTCAACACGGCTAACATCACGTTCTGATGTTTTCTGCTTAGAGCTTCCACTACCTTATTTTCTTTTCTAGGTGTATACTCTATACCAAAAAACTCCGACAAACTCTTTTTTCTCATATTCAACTACTTCTGAGAGAATGAATATCTTAAGGACTTATGATCTGTGTATAACTCAAATCTCTTCCCTTAGTGATAATGTCTCCATATCTTCAATGCGAAGATCACCGTAGCTAACTCCAAATCATGATTATGATATCTTACTTCATGCGGTCTAAGCTTTCGTGAAGCATAGGCAACGACTTTACCTTTCTGCATCAACACAGCTCTTAATCCAGTTCCACATGCATCGGTATACACCACCAACCCTTTATTTCCATCCGAAACCACTAACACAGGCGGTTGGTCAACATATGCTTTAGCTTAAGGAATGCTTCCTCACATTTGTCAGACCAAATAAACTTTACGTCCTTCCTAGTTAACTTAGTCAAAGGCGCTGTTATCCATGAAAAATCCTTAATGAATCTCTGATAATAGCCGGCAAGTCCAAGAAAACTTCTAATCTCAATCATCGTCTTTGGTCTCTTCCAGTTATTAACAGCTTCGATCTTATATGGATCGACTGACAAACTCTTCTCCAAAACCACTTGATCAAGAACTTAACCTCTTTCTTCCAGAAATGATACTTAGAAAACTTTGATTTTAGCTAATGCTGCCTTAGCATCTCAAGCAATACTCTAAGATGATCTTCATGCTCTCTTTCATCCTTAGAGTACATAAACATATCGTCTATAAATACCAATACGAACCTATCCAAGTACTCTTAGAAAACTCGGTTCATCAAATCCATGAAGAAAGCTGGTGCATTCGTTAACCCAAATGGCATTACCAACCAGTCGTACGAACCATACCTAGTCTGAAATGTTGTCAACAGAATATTGTCCTCTGCCACTCGTAACTGATGGAAACCCGTCACTATATTCAATTAGGAAAATATTCTAGCTCCACACAACTGATCAAATAGATTATTGATTCTTAGTAAAGGATACTTATTCTTGATCGTCTTCTCTTTCAACTTACGATAGTTGATGCACAACCTCAACGATCCATCCAATTTCTTCATGAACATCACGTCCGCACCTCAAGGTAAACTGCTTGGTCTAATAAAATTTCTCCCTTCTATACCCACTAGCTGCACCTTCAATTCCTTCATCTCAGTCTCTATCATCGAGCTAGGTGGTCTATTACAGGTTCTGCTCCTGACACAAGATCTATCTGAAACTCAGCGGTTCATTTCGATGGTAATCCCATAACTAACTCAAAAACATCTGCAAATTCTCTTACTACCTGAACCTGACTTAATATCTTCTTCTATTTTCATAGCACTTAACATAGTACAAGCACTTCGGTCAAAATCCTCCATTGAGAATAGAATTCAGTTATGACTATCAGAGTGTCTCATTGATATTTTCCTATCCTAGCCTCGTATTTACCCAACCAATCCATACCCAAAACAATTTCAAAGTCTACGAAATCGAAAACATGCAAACTATATGCAAAATTATGACCTAACAAATCAAGTTCTAACTAGTCACATCTCATTTCCAGAATTGCATACCCTGCTATCGAATTCACAGCCCTTAAGGAATTAACAAGTATATGGGTTCTAAACATAACATATCAACCAAACACTAAGATATAAATGAATATGAAGCACCGGTATCAAATAGTACCTAACTGATTCACTTCGAATAAAAATCATACCTTCCATTGCAGTCTTTCCTTTCTTAGCAGCAATTTGTCTGGTAGACGATGGTCCAATATCAAAGACTTTTCCCCTGTCCGCCCTGACTAGTTCTAAACACTAATTCTTATAATGCCTAACCTAGTCATAGTTAAAGCACTTCATGCCCTTTTTGTCTATGGCCTTTTCCCTTTTCCAGTTCGGCATTCATGAGCATGATGACCCTTCTTATCACACTTGAAGCAAACCAGATTAGTCTTCGCTTTCTTGGCAGCTTCTCCCTTCTGGGTTCCTTTCTTCTTAAAGAACTTCTTCTTCTTACCTTGTGAACCCAAGGTTTCAACCTGCTTTTCCTTCCCATAAATAGCAAGATATCCTCATGTCGGATTACCATTACAGCAGAAACATTATAAGGATCACAAAGATGTGACAAAGTCTCACAAGCGATCTCGGGTTTCAATCCTTGAATAAACATCTCATTCCTCTTGATGACGGTGTCAATGGTAGCATGTCCATATCTCGATAACTCATCAAAATTCATAGCATACTTAATCACCGACATCTCGCCTTACACCGAGTCCATGAACTTCCTCAACAATGCTGACTTGGCAACTTCAAACAAAAACCTCTCCTTGAATCTCCTCTGAAATTTCACCTAAGTCAATTCCTCCTCGGGAACACCAGCAGTGACACTATTCCACCAATGAAGCGCCGCTTCCTGCAACTGCCTAGAGGCTAATCTTCTCTTTTTCTAATCATTTAATCCTCAGTCAGTGAAGATTTTTTCACAATGCAAAAGCCAATTCTCAACTTTTATAGCATCCTCCATCCCAAAAATGGCTTCCCACCAAGACTGGTATAATCTCTACTCAACTTAGCATAGTTGTTACCAATCGGGACCATGGGATTAACACCTCCAACATTCCTGGCTACTCCAGCCACTGTTCCATCTTGCATTAGACTAACAAAGAACCACTACATCATCCCCATATCTATTGGTGGATTTACAGCACCTACGTTGGCATCCGCATTTTGATTAGCATTTGTCTGTCGACCCTAGTTTCTTCTGTTGGGTCAAGCATTTCCATTTGTTGTGGTGCTTCCTCCACCAATATTTCCTCTTCTATTTCCAGCTTCCATATCTTTCTTTCTCGTAAATCTACATACGAGTCTTAAGGTATAGAACAACGGTCTAAGAGAGAGGGGAATATGTACTTACATATATCAAATACAAGTATGTTACAGCGTTAACCCAAACCCCGATCTTTTTTATGATTCGTTAGATTATGTTTTGATAAATCCTTTTACTTTAATTTTTTTTTAAGTTTTCATAAACCTATGCTCTGATACCAACTTGTAACGTCCTCCACTTAGAGGCCCAAAACTAGGATGACGCATTCATCCACGGTTATTAATTCTTGGTGATCAAATGCGGTAATGTTAGACAGATTGATATAACAGAAACACGTAGATATGAAATTTTTTAAAAACCATTAAACAACATTCTCATTACATTTCAATCATATTTCAAATTCATTAATAACCCCAAATTTGAGAATGATGTTCAAAAAATATAATTATTACAGAATATGCCAAGAGCGACATATGAAGATGCCCTCTGGATGATTAGAGTCTATACAAAAGTAATTAAACAAATTTTCCTTTAAATTAAAACACAGCGCAATCAAATAAAAAGAGATCCTATTAGCTAGCTTGAATCCTGCACGTCTCGGGAAGCTTATTCGTTTAAAAGAGAACCTGAAAACCTCAACTCTTAATCTACCCAAAATCAGTTAAGCACCCGAGAGTTTAAGGGGAAAACATAAACTTCGAGTCAAACAAAAAGCCTAGTATGAATAATAACCTATCATCTCGAACCATTTAGACGTCTAGTGAGATCATGCCGCTTAACAGAACGGGTTTTCCTCTCATTAGTATCTTGCCCAAAAATTTATAATAACCATATATTGTGCTCCTGCATCCACAATGGTTAAAAACGTAGCAATTTAAAATATCATGATGATATGCAACTATGCAAAATATCCTGGATTTCCCATCTCCATTCATTTGAATATCTATCTCAGTTATAGTTCCTTGGGTCACTATTAAACTACTGGTTTCAATTAGTTGACTAATAACCTGTCTAAACTCTTATGGACTATCTTTCCAATATCATAGTTTTCATGGAATCGCTAAGAACCGATTGGCCTCTGTGTAACAACCCGAGATTTTCAACCTCGAAAATCGACACTAATACGTCCATTGTATAGAGTGCCGAACAATCGAGTGCCAGAAATCCTAGACTGTTAGGATTAAGAAGAAAAGGAGGAAGAAAAAGAAACATAAACAACAACACAGAATCCCACAATCGCAGCGGAACAAAATATAATATACAAATAGCAGCAATTGCACAATAAAAGTTGTAATTGTCAATATACATACAAGATCAGAACATAACAAATCTGGACAGTTATAATATCTCGCCCTCAACTACTGACTAAACAGGTTCTAATACACAGCGGTAATCAATACGTCTCTGCCATCCGGCTCGCTTGCTGAGCTTCCAGTGTCTAAACCTGAAAATCTGCAATACTCGGTCTGATCGGAGCATTACAATAAAGTAACACCAGAGTCGGGCTGGAAACCAGCGTGAGTAAACCCATAAGATGAAATACTTGAGTTATAAAACTTCTTTGAAACCAGGGTAACTCGTATATCACTACGAGTTTTTATCTTGCTAATAGCCAAAAACTTTATTACACAATTCTATTGATATTATAATAGTGTTTGGGTACCATTACTTTTTTTTCAAAATAATCCAGCTTAATTTGTTTATTCAATTCCAGCTTATTGGGTTCTAAAATCGAATCCGTGAAGAATTATAGTGCTTATTAAATCGAAGTGGTTCCGAATACGCTGGTATCCGACTCCGGTCTCTCTGAATCCAACAATAAATTTTTAAAGGGAAATTTTTTTAAAATAAATAATTTATTATTTAGGTTGTCACTATTTAAATAAGGGAATTTTATAGATTTTATTTTTAAAAAAGGGTAACATTACCTTAATCCAACCATTTTAATTCGAAAACGAACATCCCATGGGATTAAGCAGAGATATAGATCGATAACCCAATTAACGATCTATAAATTGATATCCAAACGCTTACTCGTGGTTTTAAATTCACTTGATTAACCGTATTCATTTATATTTAAACCCAAATTAATTACAGACAAAACAGTTTATTAGATAAAAATTATTATAAAATACTATTCATTTATTCTTAAGTTTAAATCCAATAATAACGATTTATTTCCATATATTAGACTCTTTAAATAAAACATGGTTTCGCTTGAATTGAAAGGAATTATAAATTGTTTTATCTTATATAGTCCATTCCTTCTTCTTTTCTTTTCCCTTTATTTTTCCAATCCTTTTATTTTTCTTCTCCTTTCTTTTCTTTTATTTCTTATTCCCTTTTACTTCCGGCCCACCCTCTCTTTTCCAGCCCAACTTCTCTTTTCCATCCTCCCTTACTTTCTTCCTTTCCTTCCAGTTCTTACTCTCTTCTTCATTCCCCTGTGCACCAGAAGTGTGCACATGCACGATCGGCTCCGGTCGAATTCTTCGTCGTCGACACCATCCCAAACCCCACTCGACCGACTCGCCACACTCCTCTACCAGAAACTTGAAAACTCAATCTCGATCGTAAAACGAACACCCAACCCCTAACCTGAACAAAGATGACATACTTCAACCTCCTTGCGGCGACACCTCGTCCCCTTGATCACCACTGAACTCGACCCAGCGCTACGCCACAACTTCCTCCAACTTTCCCCTAGGCACGCAACACCATTTTACCCTCCCGCCACCGCCATTCATCTCGAACCCAAAACCGAATCTATCCACCTTGAACCCTAGTTCGACCACGACCCGCCGCCATAAGCCACTAAAAATCATTCCATTATTATTCCTATGTTCCCCACCTCCACAGCCACCTTCTGACCCATCGCCGGCCTACGACATCGACTGCCCTACCGTAAATTGATCAATACCCAATTTCCGTTCAACTTTCCCTTCCTCCCTCTACACTAGACTAAAATTAACCACACTAACTTTAAAATTCAAGAATTCCAACAACGATCAAGATCATATAAACCACGCATTTAATTTCAACACTCGAATTCTTTGTCATTTAAACTTATTTATAGTGAAATAAGTTTTTTTCTTCCTCTAGGCTAAATATTAACAGGTGAACAGATTTTTGGAAAAGTCTCCAAATAAAACAACCAACTTTTCTATTTTAATCGTAACCTAACATGAACCAGGTTATGAGGTAGTGATTTTCAAAGATTGATAGGCTATTTGATTTTTGCAAAGGAACAGAGCATTATGCCTGTTCCTTTGAGTTTTTCTCAGGTCCACATAACTATATTCATATACTTGTTTACTAACATAGGAATACCTAATTATTACGAAGGTTCAATTTAATTTCAAGATCCATATTTGCACACAAGAATCATAGCATTAAGAGTTTATATCTACTCACCGTCTTTGGCAAAAGAAAAACTGATGTACTGCATATCTCTTTATGATTCACCTTCCTGACTTGATTACCTCTTCTTCTTTTTTTTGCCTTCATTTTCAACAAACAGGTCATAGCTTATGCAAAAATAGAGGAAGGAAGTGTTTTAAGCAAACAATCCATGTGGCAGCAGATTTCTGTAGGGTGAGATCTTTTCTTTTTGAAAAGTTTTGATTTGTTATCTCATACACTTGACTTGATTTTGATTTGTTCTGACCTGATACAATATGCTTAGCATTTAATGTTTCCATGATGATGTTTCTTGCATATATACATTTATATGTATGCTAGTTAGATTATATGTATATATATACTTTATATATATTTTTAACATCACAAGCTTTGAATATCTCTTTCCAACAATTTTATCATTCCATATCCCACATATATATACACATACTTATGTATATATTTTTATTATTATATATGTATACATATCTATATATATTCACATTTATTCTTTCCTATATTTTATTTTATCTAGGCATCTCTATACATACATAGTCACATATACATTTACTTATGTATAGTTTGTCATTATACATCTATATATATATATATATATATATATATATTCCTACTTTTACGGATTTTCATATATATATATATATATATATATATATGTATGTATGTATGTATATGTATATATTATTTCATATGGCATGCTTTAATATATTTGTGTATTTCTATATACTTATGTATATATCATCAACATCATAAAGTTTTGTATGTATTTATTTTTTACACAATTGTATTCTACCTTGAATTTTAAATGGTAGAGTTATATATATATATATACATATAATTTGTATTTCTATAAGATTCATCGTATCTAGAGTTTTTATAATTCAATATCCAATATAGTTTTTAAAGCAATTTATATATATTTATGTCCATAATTATCAGAATTTTATTTGTTCGACTAATAAAATCAACGTTTCAATGATTTAAAATCAGTTAATTACCTAATTACAAATGTTAGAAACCCGTGTCGTCATGTTCCTCCCCCCTTTAGAACTTTTCGTCCTCAAAAAGGAACGTAGCAAGAGTTTTAATTATAATGTTTATTATCAGTTAAATTATTCTTTAAACATTTTTAACTCTTTTATTCTTTTATTTCAAAATTTCAAAATTTTAAAACACTTTATAAATTACATAATATTACCAAAATAGATTATATATAAAAATATTTTTATAACTCGATGTTTCAACAAGTCCATCCTAATTCTCATAGAAATTCGGTCATACGTTGATCAGGCGTAAGACTGAAAATCTATAAAAAATTAGTAAACCCTTTTTCAACACCCAGTGAAAATACTTGAAAAACAACTTTTTATGAAAATATAGAAAACATTTTTGTGAGTATGCTCTGGAAATCATCCCCCCACCATGGTCATAGTTAGCCCGATGATTACGTTGCCATCTCGGCGAAATCATAGAAAACTGTAGGCATCCGCACCCCTCGATTACACCATGGAACCATCACAGATCGCACCTACACCCAGGGTTATGTTGTCATCACAGAAAAACCATGTAACTGTAGGTATCAGCGCCTTCGAATTTCACTACCAAATGAAACTTCACCATATAGATCATAGACTACATCAGTCGAGTCCCAACGTAGCCTGTAGGCACTCATTGCCACACGACTTCCGCTATGTCCTTGTAGATCGCAATCTATGATGTTACGTCGCTCTCCTAGAAAAATCAAACGTACACTTTAGGCAATAACCGCCCGTCGCCTTAAGCTATGGAAACGTAGTAGATCGTAGTTACACCGAGTTACACTTTTGTCACAGCAAAACCCCAATGTCTCTGTAGGCATCAGCGCCTTCAACTTTCGTTATCCCAACCACAATCCACAGAAACTACAGTTTAGTCCAGACATCCTTTGGGATAAAAATTTAGAACCCCCTAAGGCTCAAGGCAGAACCACTCAGTTGATCCCCTACTATAAGTTTCAACTCTAAATGAAAGCGCCTTTTTCCTCATAGCATTCTCAAAACATTTTATACTATACACGTATAGTATCTTTCAAATCATACTCTTTTATATGAATCACATATAAATCCCATTTACACAAAATCGATAATTCTCAAACTTGGCTTTTCAAATTCCCAAAATTGATTTTTCCCAAAATCAAAAGCCTTTCAAAATCAGTGGGTCCTAAAATTCTTTTTCCCCAGTTCCATCCTCATAAAATTATTCACACACACACACACACACACACACACACACACATATAAGTTTATTCCTTTAACTTGAAAAATCTTCTCATACTTATATAAATTCCGTTATTGTACTTCAAATATTTTTTCAAATATTTTTTTCAAAAATCTTTTCCTCTAGTTATAGATTCAACAAGAGGAGTTTATCATAAATAACATACATATATAATTTTATTCATGCCAAAACAACATGCAAGTTCGATTTCCTTTATAAAGTTATTTTCCTCACTACTTACTCTTTATAAAGTGAGTCTCATTTATAGTGATATCCAACTTCCACTCTTATTCATCATATATTTTTCAAAATATAATTTTCCATTTCAAAAATCATTTTTACTTCAATATCTGGTTTCGCTTTCACTTCACAATTGCTTTAATTTCCATTTGGGCTATTACTTCATTCTTATCTCAATTTGTTTTTAAATATAAATAGTTTGCACTCTGAACCAGTTTGAATTTATAAAAAAGCTTGAAAAGTTTAAAATAGTTAAGTAGTTGTAAAATAGTTACTAGTGGTAAAATAGCTATAAATTGTTAAGTTGTTGTAAATAGTTAAATAGTCGTAGAATAGTTAGATAGTTGCAAAATAGTTGTAAAATAATAATTAGTTGTAAAATAGTTGTAAAATAGTAATTAGTTAATACAAGATAGTTGGAGTTTTTTTTAAAGAAAGATTTACATAGAAATAGCTTGGAAAATAAAAATAGTCTAAATATTTAAGGAAATAGATTCAAAACAGTTTATATTAAAATAATTTGTTTGAATATAGTTTCAGAGTCAAACTGGCTCAATTTCCCGATTTCCACTTCAATCATTTTCAATTTCCCTTCCCATTTAAATTGATTCAATTCTAATTCAATTTGAATTAACTTCGATTCCATTCTAATTCAAGTCAATCCCCATTTGAATTTAGACTTATTCAGCTTCGATTAAAAATCCAATTAATTCAATTCGATTCCACCTTTGAATTAATTCCAATTCCATTTTCAAATTTTAAATCATCTAAATTTATACAAATTCGAGTTAATTTTCAAATGTTGATTTAATCCCTTAAATCAAATTAACCTTTACTTTTATCTTAACAACCTAAGTCTTTAAACAACTTAATTCTGAGTCCAAATTTCTAACATTCATTTAAATTACCTTTACTTGACTTATTTCAAGGTTCAAGTAAGAGTTCAAATCTTTTTAAACAATTTAATCTTCGAAATCTAATTTATAACTTAGTTGTAACTTTTAAACCAATTCTTAATAATTTCAGTTTGCATATTCATTTTTTTAACATTTAAATCTTAAGTTCAAAGTGATTTCATTTTCATAAGTTCAATCTTTATCTCCAAAAATCAAAATCATTTAAATAGTTTCAAATTAAAGTTTTATTTCCATTTAATTTCAGCAATGGATGTATATCATTTCAACCCACTTCTTAATTCATTCAAAATAATTCATTCATAGTTTCATAGATTATTAATAACAACAAGATCATAGGAGGATATGTCAAAGTAAATAAGCATCCAAATTATCTAAGCACCAATCAATAGCATCCATCACATATTTCCAAAACTCAACCCGTTTTGAGATCACACATAACTCCCTTTCAATTTAAACCATTTAACTTCCCTAAGTTAAATTTCAATTTATAATCCATTCAACTTTACTCAATATGAATTCTCCATTTCAAATTTTTTAATATTCTTATCAATATCATTTCCCACTTCTAAGTCAAATCTTATGGCACTTTGGGATTACATTTCATTCTCAAAGAGATTTTAGATTTCAACACTTAGTATTTATTTCAAACCAACTCTGATATTATGTATATCCACACACACACACGCACACATACACACACACACACACACACACACACACACACACACACATATATATATATATATTATTTGCATACCAAGTCATATTTTCAATTTTAAACCATTCTTGATTTTTAATTCAAAACAAAATTCCTTTAAAATTTTCAAAACAACTTCTTATTTTAAAACAAGATTCCTATAATCAAAATATCTAAATGGTATTATTTATTATATCTTTTAACACTTTGAAACAAATCCAAAAATTTTCTGGACTCAAATTTTAAAACTTCACAATTTAAATCTATTTCAATTTATAAGTTTTTACTTCCTAAAACATTTCACTTTGCTCTTTCATTGTTTATTCCGAAAATAAACATCCCTTACTAAGATACAGTCACAAATGTTAATCATCATATTTTGATATCAACACACTATATGTTACATAATAATTGAACATTACAATCATGGTAACTTATTTCAAATACTTGAAAGTTTCTTTTGAATTGTTTTTGGGATTTAAATTCAGGTTTGAATCGATTTTAACTTAACTTATTTGCAAACTTATTCTTACCAAAATTATATTTGGTTATATATATATATATATATATATATATATATATATATATATATATATTACGATTTAAATTTTATAATCTAATTTAATTTCAATAATCAACCAATTATCTTAATATGCCTTAATAATTAGAAAATTATTGCTTTAAATATCATAATATAAGCTTATATAAAAATCGTTTTTAAAACCGTTCTTAAAATCATTATATAAGAAAATAACAAGTACGCCCTCATATAGTACTTTCAACTCACACAAGGGTACGACTGACCCTATCTCTAATGAGTAATCCCCACCAGAGCCAAGATTCTAGCTTAACCTTCAGCTCAGATACCAAATGTAACGATCCGAGATTTTCGACCTTGAAAATCGACACTAATACGTCCACTGCATAGAGTGCCGAACAATCGAGTGTCGGAAATCTCAGACTGTTAGGGTTAAGAAGAAAAAGAGGAAGAAAAAGAAACAGAAACAACAGCACAGAATGTCATAATCGCAGCGGAACAAAATATAATATACAAATAGTAGCAACTACACAAGAAAAGCTGTAACTGTCAATATACATATAAGATCAGAGTACAATAAATCTGGACAGTTATAATATCCCGTCCTCAACTACTGACTAAATAGATTCTAATACATAGCGGAATAATCAATACGTCTCTGCCATCCGGCTCGCTTCCTGAGCTCCCGGCATCTAAACCTGAAAATCTAAAATACTCGGTCTTACCCGACCATTACAATAAAGTAACACCCGAGTCAGGTTGGAAACCAGTGTGAATAAACCCATAAGATGAAATACTTGAGTTATAAAACTTCTTTGAAACCAGGGTAACTGTATATCACTACGAGTTTTTATCTTGCTAAGAGCCAAAAACTTTATTACACAATTCTATTGATATTATAATAGTGTTCGGGTACCATTACTTTTTTTTTCAAAATAATCCAGCTTACTTTATTTATTCAATTCTAGCTTATTGGGTTCTAAAATCAAATCCATGAAGATTTATAGTGCTTATTAAATCGAAGTGGTTCCGGATACGCTGGTATCCGATTCCAGTCTCTCCGAATTCAACAATAAATTTTAAAAGGGTAAATTGTTTAAATAAACAATTTAATATTTGGGGTGTCACTATTTAAATATGGGAATGTTATAGATTTTTTTTTAAAAAGGGTAACATTACCTTAATCCAACCATTTTAATTTGGAAATGAATATCCCATGGGATTAAGCAAAGATATAGATCGATAACCCAATTAACGATCTATAAGTCGATATCCAAACGCTTACTCATGATTTTAAATTCAATCGGTTAACCGTATTCATTTATATTTAAACCCAAATTAATTACAGATAAAACAATTTATTAAATAACAATTATTATAAAATACTATTCATTTAAGTTTAATTCAATAATAACGATTTATTTCCATATATTAGACTCTTTAAATAAAATATGGTTTCACTTAAATTAAAAGGAATTATAAATTGTTTTATGCATACTTATATAATCCATTCCTTCTTCTTTTCTTTTTTCCTTTATTTTCCCCTTCCTTTTATTTTTCTTCTCCTTTATTTTCTTTTATTTCTTATTCCCTTTTACTTCCGGCCCACCCTCTCTTTTCCGGCCCCCTTCTCTCATCCTCCCTTGCTTTCTTCCTTTCTTTTCTAGTTCTTACTCTCTTCTTCATTCCCCTGTGCACCAGAAGTGTGCACATGCATGATCGGCTCCGGTCTAATTCTTCGTCGTCGACCACCATCCCAAACCCTACTCGACCGACTCGTCACACTCCTCCACCAGGAACTTGAAAACTCAGTCTCGATTGTGAAAAGAACACCCAAACCCCAACCTGAACGAAGACAACATACTTCAACCTCCTTGCGGCGACACCTCGTCCCCTTGATCACCACCGAACTTGACCCAGAGCTACGCCACAACTTCCTCCATCTTTTCCCCCAGGCGCGCAACAACCTTTTTCCCTCTCGCCACTGCCATTCATCTCGAACCCAAGACCGGAATTATCCACCTTGAACCCTAGTTCGACCACGACCCGCCGCCATAAGCCACTAAAAATCATTCCATTATTATTCCTATGTTCCCCACCTCCACAGCCACCTTCTGACCCATCGCCGGCCTACGACATCGACTGCCCTACCGTAAATTGATCAATACCCAATTTCCGTTCAACTTTCCCTTCCTCCCTCTACACTAGACTAAAATTAACCACACTAACTTTAAAGTTCAAGAATTCCAACAATGATCAAGATCATATAAACCACGCATTTAATTTCAACACTCGAATTCTTTGTCATTTAAACTTATTTATAATGAAACAAGTTTTTTTCTTCCTCTAGGCTAAATATTAACAGGTGAACAGATTTTTGGAAAAGTCTACAAATAAAACAACCAACTTTTCTATCTGAATCGTAACCTAACATGAACCAGGTTATGAGGTAGTGATTTTCAAAGATTGATAGGCTATTTGATTTTTGCAAAGGAACAGAGCGTTATGCCTGTTCCTATGAGTTTTTCTCAGGTCCACATAACTATATTCATATACTTGTTTACTAACATAGGAATACCTAATTATTAGGAAGGTTTAATTTAATTTCAAGATCCATAGTTGCACACAAGAATCACAGCATTAAGAGTTTATATCTACTCACCGTCTTTGGCAAAGGAAAAACTGATGTACTGCATATCTCTTTATGCTTCACCTTCCCGACTTGATTACCTCTTCTATTTTTTTTGCCTTCATTTTCAACAAACAGGTCATAGCTTATGCAAAAATAGTGGAAATATTTTAAGCAAACAATCCATGTGGCAGCAGATTTTTGTAGGCTGAGATATTTTCTTTTTGAAAAGTTTTTATTTTTTATCTCATACACTTGGCTTGATTTTGATTTGTTTTGACCTGATACAATATTTGTATGCTTAGCATTTAATGTTTCCATGATGATGTTTCTTGCGTATATACATTTATATGTATGCTAGTTAGATTATATGTATAAGTATACTTTTTATATATATTTTTAACATCACAAGCTTTGAATATCTCTTTCCTACACTTTTATCATTCCATATCCCACATATATATATACACATACTCATGTATATATTTTTATTATTATATATGTATACATATCTATATATGTTCACATTTATTCTTTCCTATATTTTATTTTATGTAGGCATCTCTATACATACATAATCACTTAAACATTTACTTATGTATAGTTTGTTATTATACATTTACATACATACATACAAACATACATACATACATACATACATATATATATATATATATATATATATATTTCCACTTATACGAATGTTCATATATATATATATATATATATATATATATATATATTAATTATTTTGTATGGCATGCTTTAATATATTTGCATATTTATATATACTTATGTATATATTATCAACATCATAAAGTTTTGTATGTATTTATTTTTACACAATTGTATTCTACCTTGAATTTTAAATGGCAGAGTTATATGTATATACATTTAATTTGTATTTCTATAAGATTCATCGTATCCAGAGTTTTTATATCCAATATAGTTTTTAAACCGATATATATATATATATATATATATATATATATATATATATCCATATTTTTTTAATTATCAGAATTTATTTGTTCGACTAATAAAATCAATGTTTCAATGATTTAAAATCAGTTAATTACCCAATTACGAATGTCAGAAACCCGGGTCGTCACACTCTGCCAATAACTTCATCCAATTATTTCATGGATTCTTCCTGAAGCTATTGGCATCTCCAATAACTTCTTTCGTATCATAGTTTTCATGGGTTGACTATGAACCTATTGATCTCTATCAATAACTTATCCATATATAGTTTTTATGGGATCAATGCGTACCTATTGACCTCTGCCAATAACTCTTTATAAACATAGTTTTCATGGGTTTGCTATGAACCTGTCTAAACTGAAAACTTCTTGATCAGTCTTTGACATCCTATGTTCTGGACTATCTGACCTCCTTGATGCATCTCTGCTCATAAAGGAGTTAATCTCAATTTATATTCACTATTGGGTCAACGTAGCTGGTTATTTGCCCTTACTCCCCAAAATATAGTTATGAGTTTATTATAAAGTGAACATGTTTATAGAAGAAGCACACATAATAACTGATCATAACATACAAAACATGGTTAATACCTTTAACCCGATATTTTTTTCAAGGAAAGATTCTTTCAAAAACTCCAAAATTGCAAGCTATTTCAAAGTTATTTTATATTACCATGGGTTTTCCTTTAAAAATGAGACGGGGTCCTTTGTTTTGAAAATAAGGCTTTCGAAACCTTAGACCTTTACTTTCGAAACCATTAGAATATATATTTTTCGAAAGCATTCAAATCTTCTTTTCAAAACACTTAATCATATGTCTTTCAAAACACTTTAAAATATCTCGTTCGAAAGCATCAAAATCTTCTTTTCGAAACCGTCAAAACATTCCTTTCGAAAGTATTAAAACATATCTTTCCAACTTATAGAAGCATAACTTCAAAACCATTTGAAAGTAGCTCTTTCAAAACCATTGGGTTTAACTATAAATATAACTTTTGGATCAAAGTAAACATAATGAAAGTAACCCTTTCGAAACCATTAACCTTCAAGTAAAAGAATTTGGGGAAAACAGATGCTTCGGAACTATCCTTTGAAAAGCTTTAATCTTTTAAGTAAAACAATTGGAAGATAGCTTCGAAACACCTTTCGAAGCCATTGCCTTCAAAACCTCTAGTTTAAATGGCTATTGGAGATCTTTTGAAAGCATTGGAAAGCGGCTTGTTATATTTATAAAACAAAAGATTGTCTTTCTAACTTATTGAAAACTTTCAACTTATTCGAAAGGTATGAAGACGGCAACAAGATTTCGACTTGGTCCAAAAACTTCCCTTTCGAAAGCTTCTCTTTAAAACATAATATAAGGCAGCTTATTCGAAAGCTACCATTTAAACAAAAAGGTGGAAACCCCTTCGAAAGCTATATAAAAGTAATTCGACCCTTTTGAAAGCATTCATTAAAAGCAAGACAAACAGCATCTCTTTTGAAACAAAACAAAGACCTACGAAGGCTATTTAAAATGGACTCAACCCTTTCAAAAGCATGGTTTTGACTCTATACCTTCCGTCTTTCTCCAATCTAAAATATATCAAAGCATTGATACCATGTGTATTGGTTTCGATTTGGTTGGGGGCGGAGGTGTGGGGTCGAAATGTAGCATATGGAAGTGGCGAAGCAGTGAATCTGAGCAAAGCTGTTTTGTCGCATTTTTAAGTAAATGTTTTTCAACTAACTTGCCTATTTGTAAAAATATAATTAGTTGCCATAAACTTTACCAAAATCTTTTCTAAAAGACCGTCGAATTCATCAAGGATTGATTAAAAATAATTAACAAAGAAGCCCTTCCCATTAACAAAACAATTATGACATTTAAGTCCTCCAATTTAATTAATTTAATTTCCATAGTAAATCATTTTAAAAAATCTTCAAAAATCGTCATAATTCACTTTTAATATGTTATCTAACATATAAAATTTTCAGACCCAAAATTCTTTATGTAATTACCGAAATAAATTTTTTAAACCCATTTATTTATTTATTTCTTCAAAAATTCATAATAAATTATCCATAGCTTGGATAATTATGAAAATTTAAACTCATCTCCAAAATAATGTTTTACATAACATATTAAATCCTCATGACATTCGAAACTCAATAAATACTATTTTAGCTTGAAAATCAAATAAAACATTTATCAAACATACTTGTTTAAATCAAACGTATCATGTAATCTAAGCATATCAACGTTAAAATCATCATAAAGGTTTTAAACTTAAAACCCGAAATCAAATGCTTTTTAAAAACAAAGATGAGATGGTTTTAATTATTATCCACTTTTGAATAAGAAACAATATAAGATTTGATCTTATTTAGTCCTCCTTTGCTTGAATCATAAGCTTTAGTAAAAAATTTCTCTCTCTTTCCCTTAGGTTGTGGCCGGCTTTGAGCTTCCTTTTTCTTATGTTTTTGAATTACGAACGTATGGAATGAAAATGGAAATAAGGGGTTAGGGGTTAAGAGATTATGGTGAATGGTTTTTCCCATAATACCCTTGCCTTATTTTCTTATTAGTTAATTTATAAAACCATTTACATAAACTCATTCTTTTAATTTTTATTTAATTAAGCACGGCCTCTATTTAATTTCAAATCTCAATCCCCTTATCACTCTAATTTTTACATTATTTTATTTTATTTATCTAATTATATCTTCTAAATAATGTTATTTAAAATTAGTTGTGTTACATAGAGATTTCAATTTGTTAGACTGATCGAAAGACAACCGAATAAAATATCCAACTAGCAATTCCTAGTTCAACTGTTGCTAGCAAATGCGCATTTAGTCTTGATTGAAGAGTCATAAATCATTTTAGGGCTTCATTGGCTTCTAAAATGGTTGAAGCATTAGTATGTCTTACCGATTGATTGAAAGAAGAAAAATTTTATTTTCATCAAATGCAATCTGAAGAGGACGTCGAATTATTTATGGAATGGTATGTGAAGGTAAATAATTATTTTACATAATTACATTTACTTTGTTTCTTCGTTTTAAATCATCTTGTATTACATAACTGTTTTTCTACAAAATTACTTCCAATCTCTTATTTAATTTAGAATCGATAAAATTCAAAGCTTTTAACAAATATTATGTACATGCTATGCCATTGATTAGCTATTTTGTTTCAAACTGCAACTGTAGATGTTACAAGATTTTTTTTCCTTTTGTTATCTACTTCTTAGACCCAATAGACTACTATGTTATAGATGGTAGATGTATCAGAATTTCAAAGTATAGCTAGTTGAATGATAAACGACTGATTTGCCGGTTCACTAGATTGTTAGACTGAAACTGCAGTTGTAGATATTTATCAAACTGCAACTGTAAATATCAATAGATTGTCTAGGTCCTTATAGACGCACAGATTTGCTGATTTGCTGGTCGGCTGGTTGAAGTCCTTATCCCTCAAACTGCAACTGTAAACATCACTATATTGTTAGACTGAACCTATCAACATATTATTGACACAGTTTTGTTAATAGAGTATCAGAATTCCAAAGTGAACTTGTTGACCTTATTTTGTCACACCTAGAGCAATATTATTGACATTGCTTTATTACATCTAGGGTAAATGAAGAGATCTTATTATTTACAATTGTATGCCAAGAAAAATAAAAAGGGAAAAAAATATAAAGTGTGCACAGATTTATATCTTAATGTGATTGGATGGCTTGATTTATGTAGCATTTACCTATACGTAAACAATTTCTTAAGTTTTGCGTATGTACTTCCGCTTTATCATGAGTAAGCATCATCACACAACAAAATGAAGCAGAATGAAGACAACTCTTGGCAAGAATATATGAAGTGGAATGTAGCTGTCATTTTTGGATCTTTGATGTAGTTGCTTTCTTACTTGTTACTTTTAAGATTGCATTGTGCAGTTTTTCATGGTTCAATTCTGTTTTGTATTTTGCTATGGTTATATTGTGTTTTCATTTGGTATAAACTTGATTTATGATCCTAGTATTTTGTTGAGATCATATGGTGTTTTTTTATTATAATTATAGTGTTTGATTTGATTTTGCGTGTAGCATCATTGTTATTATGATTCTACATTTCATTTTCTGTTCATTAGGATCACAATGTTAAGATCATATTTGTATCATGTTAACATTCAATAACATTGTTTTACATTGCACTTTCTGTTCAATTATGATTTTAATGCAAATTTTGACAGTACAGAAGCAAATCAGAACCATTGTTTCCGTTCTATTTATGAGTTTGATTCGAATTTTGACAGTACATCGCATTTTCTTGATAGCCAAGTCATAATCGTGCATGAACAAATAGCTGCTTCGACTCCAACAGGTAGAGGCAGTTTGCATCGGTCATCAATTTTATTGCACTTTCTGTTCTTAACAGAGTTTGTTGCAAATTCTGCGTTCAAAAAAACTTCGGCAAAAAATGTAATTCCATGTTTTCTTCTCAACAGGTACTAAATACGAAACATCCAATATCATTAGATAGAAAGAAGCAAAAAATGTCTCCATTGGTACGAAAATTTTCCATTCACATCTAATCCAATCAATTTAGAACCCCCACAATCAACGACACAGTTCGAAATGAAGTTGTATGTGACAAAGGTTTTTCACTTGCAACACATAACAAAAACATTATTGTAATAAAATTATTTTCCCGCATTAAATATTTCTTAAATAAAAAATACTTTATTTATGGGACGCACAAGGATACTTGCATTTATACTAGTATTAAGATGATTATTGGAGATGCCCAAACCATAAGATTTTGATTATATACAAATCATGGTCCAACTCAGAGATCTTATGATCACTTTTAGATCATAAATTCCAACAATTCAGATGCTTTAATTTGACACGAG
The DNA here is from genome assembly GCA_030765085.1 of Allium cepa. NCBI lineage: Eukaryota > Viridiplantae > Streptophyta > Magnoliopsida > Asparagales > Amaryllidaceae > Allium > Allium cepa. The sequence continues at coordinate 504,606,249 of CM060941.1, read as the reverse complement.
CATGAAACCCAGCACCATACAATTATTTGATTTCTAAAATGTAATTGATGAAATGGACACTGTTAATTGATTAGCATATAATACATCCAAGGTTAATCAACAGATTGATTCAGCAATCATCTGCACTTCTTCCAGCAAACTGATTGTCATCATAGTAATGTAGTTGTTTGGAGCTTCATCTCATTGAAAACCTGTACATAAATTCTCCAACATATTGGCATGTACCAACAAAAGAGTGCATACAATTACTTGGAACCTTTTCTTTTAATGCAAAAAAATAAAGAACCAGAGGAGAAATTGGACAAACTGAGATCTTACTGTATGAAATATCTACAATTTAAGCCATTTGGGTTTTGTTGTCTTTTTTGTAGCAGGCTTAGCTTCAGGAGGAGCAGCAGAAGACTCCCCACTAGTTTTTCCGGTTTCTGAACTGACTGGACTTGTTTGTTCATCCTTAAAATCCAGACCATTTAAGGAAAGGATATCTTCTCGAAGGTAGGGACCTTGTATCACAGCATCATCTAAATTCAAAGCTGTAATAAAAAATTAACGGCATAAACAAATAAAATAAATTTGTCATTATATTATAGGATAATCAAATATTGATCAATATTACACTAGATGGAGTCAAACCAATTCTTAGTCAGTTCAGCAATAACAATAACGCATTGAAAAAATTAAAAATTAAAAAGCATTGTGTTTTTGGCTAACCTTTTTCTTTATCATACGAGAAGTAAACAATTGCACCAGGAACATACCCAGCAGTGTAGAAATCTAAAGACGTGTCTTTTACTCTCTCCTTCGGAGGTGTCGTATCTGTGAAGCATAATATTAGTGTTCTTATAATACTGTTAAAACCCTTTTCGAATGTAAGAGTGTTACTATGCTAAGTATTAATATAATATTGACCATACATAGCTATTTGAGAAAAAATTGGTAGCTAAACATAAGCCACTATAGGCTGTGACCCGAAGTAGCTGAGCCATGATATCATTCAATATTAATACATTTCATGGAAAAATTAGTCAATGGTTGCCATTTTATGTGAAGAGTTTAACACTAACATCATAATTATCCACAATTGCACAAGTATTGCTGCATGGCACTCAAAGTTATACTAACATCCCTTTCCAGTAACTAAGAAATAGGTTTTATATCAGACTCCAAACAGGAAAACTTGAAACATAATAAATAACGATGTCGCTAACCCAAAAAAACAAAAAAAAAACAAACAAAAAAAACAACCTCAAGTAGTTTGTTAGGTAAACTTATATGCTCAATGTTGAGAATGGTATTTCAACAAGTTATATACTTCGCCTACTCTGAATGTCATAATCAATACTAAGCTAAATAAACAAAATAGAAATATTTTTCTATGCTCTAATTAAGGGGGAAAATATATTCAACTTCAGCCTTTGGATATTGACAGGTGTCCATATATATAACTACTTGCGTATTTAGCACTACACTCCATTACTTTTGCTATATTTACAAATCATTTCCTAAATCGTCGATAGTTATGCACACTTAGCATGATTTAAAAGTTAAAGCAGGGAATTTTGTATTTCAGCTAGAGCATCAAAAAACTCTCTAAAGACAACTCACTGTTATTGATATAAGAAGCCTGTTAAAGAACTTGTCTTGATGATAAGACATAACATGGCAACACTTACATAGGTAAAATGGCAAGTCTGGTCGAGCAAGTACTTTCATAAGAAGTTCCGTTAAGGTTTGAATTGTCTCCGATGGTGTAAACTTTATTTGAAGAATGTAACTATCAGGGAAGAGAACCCTAATCACAGCCTGCATAATGCATGATATTATTACATGTAACTTGATAATAGAAACGAATGAACTTCATAATATCCCTATATGCAATATATGGACACATTGTTATATTTATTTATACACTAATATCTGAATCGATTAACATCGCTCATTCTTTTCTTATTGACTATTATAACGCAAAGAAATATATCAGTGGGTTTCAATTATGATCGTATGAAGTATTGTTTTGACAGTTAAAAACTGAAAGAGCACAAAAGGATGTACCTTTGTTATTCTTGCCCTACGAGCAGCTAACTCGGCCTCCCTTATTTTGCGTGTCTTCAAAACTTTGGATTGAGCTGGTAGTCATCAAATATTTATGAAATAGGAGTAACAAAACTTTAAGCTTGGACTTATATCGGATTAACAAAATATGTGTGTAGCAAATGAAGCTGTATTTTTATTTCATTACTTGTCATTTATGGAGAAATTAATACAATAGAATAATTGTTTACCTCCCATTTTGTCAGACATTATACGATAATAATCCTCAGGGGTGAATTCGTAAAAATCATCTGGTTCTTCTGCAAAACTCATGCCCAGTTAATTTATGCATATTCGACACAAAAATTTACAAATACTAACTTTCTACAAAATTATTCATACCATTGGATGATGATGGTATATCATTAGCTGTTATAGAAGAGGCTGAATTTGTGAAAACGCGGATTTCATGACCAATTTCTTGTGCCACGGCTGTAAGCTTGGCCTAAATGTATGGAACAAATAGCCATGAATGAAATTCTCATTTACTAGAAGGGCTTAAGAAAGCAAATAAAATTGTTGACCATCAGCATCTAACCAACAAGAACAAGTTCACTGAAAATTTACATGGTTATCAATATGTGCTGCACTCTAGGGTGATCTCTGATATCGATTTAACCTTCAAAATAGGACAAGGCCCAAGTATAAAACAAAGATTCTTTGAACACACTTTTTCTTCAAATATATATTATCAGTATGGCTGTGTCCATTATTTGGTAGTAAATGTAGCATATTCTGCTTCACATTAGAAATGTTATTCAGAAATACTATCAGAGGTGAAGAATAGGTTTGAATGATACTGCACAAATAATCTATACGGGAAATATATTGGCCATACTGGATAATCATGTAAGCAATAAAAAGTGCTAAGATTTTGAATCACTTTTACTTTACTGAATTCATGCAGCAAGTTTCTAATCATAATTACATTAATGACGCATAATTTCCACGCACCCAATTCATCTGAACCTGATTTAAATAAATTCCTGCTCCATTAAGCCTCTAAAATAATAAATCCATGATAGTGATTTTGATGAACGTGCTTTCAACTCAACTGTCTGGCTAATAATTATTCCTAATTTTTTTGACTACCATTGAAAGAAACACATGCAAACAAGACTAGATTGTAACATGACCGAATTGGAAAAATATGTAAACAATAAAAAGGTGCTGGAAATCCAAGTTCCATTCAGTTATATATAACGTATGTAATCAAGATTAGAATCATCAGACAGAAAAGGTGCATAACCTAGCTATGACGCTAAAGTCCTTTCTGGAGTTTGATACCTTTAATATTCACTCTTTATTGCAATAACTGAAACTTAGCACATACGAATAAATAAACTGATAGGTCCCAAAACTTTTTTAAAACAAATTACTCTAAAACCTAAACCTTATTTAAAATATTTTACTCTAAAACCTAAACCTTGTTTAAAACAAATTACTCTAAAACCTTTGAGGAGTCCTTGAGAAATTTACAAATTCCAACACGGTGCTTATGAACAATTTACATCTGAAATCCGACCGCTTATGCCTATAACTAGCATTATCAGATAGGTTCAATTTGACCCAAAATTCTAGTATCGGATTCCCTAGATAATGTACTGTCTAAATCTGAACAATATGAAATCCAAGTTCAAATAAATCCATTTCGGACATTACAATATGACCTGTTTTCACTCAGCATGTATCTAACATGTGGTTCAAGTCAACTAATTTGTCCATAAACTACATTGGTGTGGATGGTCTTGTGATATTTTTTACGATATGAATAAAATGTGCTGCTTCCAATACCTTCATATGTAACACAGCTCGATTGTATATATTGTTAACAGTGAAAAAACATTGTTACGGTTGACAATACCAAAATAGATAAGAGGCACTATGAAGTGAGGACAAAACTAACAAAATTTTGTTGTTGGATATGGTCAACCTTACAAATTAGGTGAAACTCGTATTGATGATCTTTGGACCAAAATACACTTGTGCATTATTAAAGAAACATGTTTTCTATTTTAAATCAAACGTCTATATTCAAAATCTACCGCCAATTACTCGATGCATTTTCCTTCTTGAAACCCGGTTTTATTTCTTATTGAAATTACAGCAATTTATCTTCAGTTACTCGCTGTTTGACCATTTTACAATTTGACAGGGACTACACAAATTAATGGAGAGTTTAGTGTTAAAGTTGATTTTACCGTATTAGGTTAAACATCATAAGGGTAGAAAGTAAGACAATAAGAGGAGAAAAGTGCAAATTTATGAAATAGGTTAGTAACAAATATTTTGCGAGAGAAAAGCAAGCGGAACATTTATAAATGCATGATATTGATACTCTGTGAAGAAGTCTTATTTTTCTCATGTTAGGAATTCAATTTAGTTCCAAGGATCGTAATTGATGAATAAATTGTTGGATATGAAAATGATTTAAGCTTGAGATCTTTGATTCAAAAGAGACAACTGAAGAACATTTTAACCATGATACATCTAAAATGAGACCTTTCATGCTGATTTTCAAAGAATCAATATATGAGAGTGCTTATCAACTTTGGTTGGAGTTAAAAATTAAAAACCAAAACGTCTTGTATCCATATCTTTTTGATGTAATAATACTGTAAAAAAACAGTAATTTAATCACCTAAAGTAAATTATTTTATATACATGCGATTATGCACATATCAAATTAGATGGATAATCATCTAATTAACAACATCCCCTAGCTAATCATCCAAGTAGTGTAATACGTTGTCAAAAATTATTTAGTGTTTAAAAATCATGTGGTGTTAAAGGAATCACTAAATTCTCTTCTTATTACCATGAAAAATTAAAATAAAAACTAATAAAAATTTATGTTAACTTATACCACTTTATAATTGATCCCTCGGTTACTAAAAACCAATGGAATTGTATCACACCCTATAATAATAAAATGCAGATCATGCTCTCTCATTCACTGCATTACTTGAACCCTAAATTTATATCATCATCCACAATGTAAACTATGACACAACATTGTCTAGATGATACCATCGAGCAAATAAATAACCCATGGTGATTTACCACAGTTCACCGTTTGAGTACCTTTCTACTCAATATTGACTATATCAATGCAAACGGTGGTTAAATGCCACATAATAAAGGAATAAAAGAAAGCACTATGCCGTACGACTATTTGTATTACCATACAGCGGAGAGTACATATTTTATCTAATTTCCTTCGGTGATAATGTACCATCCGAGTGTGGATGAGGACATTGTGCAGTTAAGTTGCACGTGCATGATAATCGTAGTCGGTTATTCGTTGCCGATCGAATCTTTTTCAACAAAATTATTATTTACATGAGATCGGGTTTGCTGAGAGTGGCGTTGCTATAATGAAGCTCTACTCCATTAAGAGAGGCTACTGTATTTTATCATGATCATAGATAAGAAATCGGGTTACGAGTGTAATTTCGGATTTAGGGTTTTGGTAGCCCATCAATTGTTGGATGGTATTGACAGAAGTAAACTTGTATAACATATGGCCTTTTTTTAAATGGTTTAAAGTCGAGGAAAATTGGGTGTCTTTGGCACCACTCTAAAAATTAAATTTATATACATGATCTTCTAACAAGACGTGCCATAAAGTTGTTAGCTAGAGAACCAATTTTTATAAGAAGACAAATGGATAAGAGAAAATTTAGAAATAACAATAAAACAAATAAAGAGACCCATAGGTTTGTTATTCACATAAAACAACATTTTCTTCCCTCCCAGTATACTCCATCACTTCTTCCAAATTCCTTTATCCTCTCTATGATTCAAATTGCTACATTTTCACACAAAATTAAATTTGTTCTACATCTCATCAGAAACTTCCACTTCCTAGGCAAATCCCATACAAATCCTCCGCTTTCTGGCCAAATTCACCACCGACATCTACTGAGAGTCGCTCCTGCCACCAACTCCCCGCTCTCTTACTCTCCAAACCACTTGCTTGCTCCTCTACCAAACCCTAATTTTATTAGTTCAAAAATTCCAATTCCCCTCTCAAATTGAAAATGGTGAAATTTTATTTTTGTGTGAACCCTATCAAGGACAAAAAATTGAGGAGATTGAGTAGGAAAATGAGACACATTGAGATGGCGAATGAGATTATTATGGTCAGTCGTTAACAAATTTTAAACTAAATCTCCGGTTAACCTCTTCCTTATTTGCTGTTGAAATCTCCGGTTTCTAATAATCTATTCAAACCAAAATTCGAAACAATTTGTCGTGCTATCAATGATACAGTTAAGAAATCATTTTTTTTTTTTTACTAGAATTGCTCCAATTTTGGTAAAATGCCTTCCGATTTTCGGCGGTACTATCATACGCAACTGTATGAATACTTTCCCCTCAAAATATTATGATATTTCTCAATCCGAAACCCAAATGGTAAATTTAGGGTTGGATGTTAATTGAAACTAATAGAAACAGGAAAACGATAAATGCTAGCAGAACATAAAAAATCATTAAACCTTGGCTTCTGCTGCATCCATGGATAACAAGAGCTGCTTTTCTACAGAGGTGCGTGGGATAATCCTTTTTCCTGGGTTTCGCATATGAGCGCTTCTGTATGCAGCGAAGACAAAGGGGCGGGTTTAGGATAGAAGTCCCCGCAGACCCGCACCACGTTTACCCGAAAAGACCTATGCCGGCGAAAGAGGTAGACCTGCGACCCGATTTAGGTGTAAATTCGGGTGACAGTGCTACTCTGGCCGAAAAGGAAATTTTTTTCGATTTGTCTGTTTTACAAACTTATTTCGCAAACAGACGTAGCGTTGTTTGGGCCAACTGAAGTGAGTTGACCCTAAAGAACTGACGTAATCTCAAATTAGTTTTTTTCGTTGAACTTATAACTGACCGTTATTCAAATTGCGCCAACGCCAAAAAATAAAAATATATGGATAGTGTTATAATATATGTATATTATGAAGTGAATATGCTTGTACATTGTTTTGTTTAGTCCCACATCGTGGGATAAGTTCAATACTTACCTCTGAAGCCCTTGTATAAGGTAGGCCATGTAATGTAAATGGATATCTATTCTCTGAATGAATAAAATGTCTCCACTCTTTTCCTCTAATGGCTTCTGCTCTTATTTATTTATAACATATTCTTATTTGTTTATAACACGTTATCAGCACGATGTTTTATTCTTAAGATTTTCTTTATGTATTTGAGATCTATTTCTTTTCTCTTGGGATCTAATTTTATTTCATAGATCAAATTTCGTTTTGTAAACATTTGTTTTGATCTCATTTCTTTTTCCTGGATCTCATTTTGTATATCTTATAATGTTGATCTAATTATGTGAATCTAATATTATTTATTTGTATAGATCTAACTTTGTAGACTTCATTTTTCAGATCTCATTTGTAGAATTATTAAATTGATTTTATTTTTAGATGTTATTATGTTGATCTCAATATGATCTAATTTTTCTGATCTAATTCTATTATAGATCTAATTTTATAGATCTATAACATTTTATATTTTATATACTGTTGCTTTTCTTTTCGATCCACAGCCCTAATATGGTATAATGATTGATTTTAGATCTCATTGATCTTTCATTATTTTTAGTTGATATTCTTTGTAATGAAGGATTTTATATAAAAAAAAATCTACCAAATTAATGCTGATTATCAAATATCTACATGAAATGGTTTTGATATTTGTAGCGTGTATAATTATATGTATTATTGCTGATTTAATAATACAAAGAGGTTTGAGTTGCAGAAGAAGCAAGCAGATTAATTTCCAATGACTCCAGTAATGGATATCGAATCGATGGTACTTATATTTTTGACTTGTTCCATTTTTCATTCGTCGATGTATAAAACACGTTTCCCTTTAATGGAAACACGCACTTTTGCTCTTGCTATGAGATTTCCGGTTTCATTCACGCATTGAGTAAAACAAAGTTCCGTGATGTTCATATTTTCATTTAGAAATAATTTAGAATTTATATGATTATATCTGGTTTTTTTTTAATTAACCATATTCAGATTGTCTAGTGATTTAACCTAAAAAAGAACATCTTTACCTATGGAACTCCCTGAAGGAGCGTTATGACCACCAAAATATGGTCACACTTTTAAACACTAGACATGAGTGGTTGAACTTGAAGTTTTAAGTCTTTAAATCTACTAGGAAATACAATTCCTCTATATTAAAATTACTTCTAAACTAAAATTATGTGAAAGGATTGTCTAGTGATGCTAACCTGAAGTTAGATCATTTCTTCGACGATGAAGGAAACTTCGTTAATGATGAAAATCTAAGTACGGTAATAAATGATATGGTCGAATTGATCAATAATAGCAGCCTGAAGTCTGCTATGTGGATTTTATTTTATTTCAGTTCAGTAAATCAGTTTAAAGTTGGTAAAACCCAAGTTTTGATAATCTTTGGGTGTGTTTGCCAAACTATATATTTGAAGAAGTACATTTTAATATTCTCCAGAAGAGATAATCCATATGACATACTCTTGAAGAGATGTTTTATGATTTTTATATTTCAAAATCCAAACATCCTAGAAGAGATGTTGTAGAATTATGTCAATTATGTAGAAAAAGATATTGATTATTGATGACATCCCAAAAACAATGCATATAAAGTATCTTTAGAAGTGATATGTACCACTCTAGAAGCGGTGTTTATGAAATATCCCCAGAAGTGATATTATATCATCGTATAGCACTATAAAAGAATTGCCTATAAAATATTGTCAAATGTGATAATAAATTATCCAAAATTCAATCGTCTATTGTCATGGACCCGTAGCTCCATTAGACAAATAGTGATATGTAACCTTTTACTTTTCAGAACTTACGATGAATCAAATATTATATGCATAACTATTCTTGAAGAAATATCTTTAGATATGCTCCTGAAGAGATAATCTATATGTCATATCATAATTTTCACTAAAGCTATATAAATACGGTCTTGAACAAATCGGTATTTGCAACCATTATAATTTCTTATTTTTATAACATTTCAAGGGTTCAGAAGATACTCTTATTTATGTTGTAAATGTATCTATTTTACTGAACTCTCTAGAGGAGATGTTTATATATAATTATAATTATATATATATATATATATATAGAAGAGAAAGTTCACTCCAGAAGTGGTGATACTAATATATCTCTAGAAGAGATTTATAAATTTGAAAATGATAACATATCTCTAGAAGAGGTCTATTCATATATTTGGTAATTTTATTAAACCAAATAAGTGTACATAAATTTGATTATAAAGGATCCTAATTTAGCTTAGATTAGATCCTAAAAGTTTGAGAGCTAAGAGGAAATCTGTATCTGTAACATTCCAAGTATCTAGAAGATACTATTATTATTTTTGCTGTAATTTTTTTTTACAGAACTCTCAATAGAGATGTGTAGAAATGTCTATATGCAATTAAAAATTACTCCTTGATAGGTAATCATAATTAGTGTTCAAAACTGATATTTGAGATATAATTGAGGAATAAAACTTAACAACTTGAAGTTGTGTGTATATTTTGTTCGAACCAGAAGTTCGATATGGTTTCAAACCAAATGTTTTGAACATTATCATGCGGTTTTGACAGGTGTGCATTGACATTGATTTATAAATAGAAATTAATAGTTTTGATCCTTGTAATAGTTTGTTCCAAAAATCACTAATTCAAATGAGAAAGAATATGAAAATTTTACAATATACATGTGATATGTGGACGCACGTATACATCCATATATGTAAATATTTAGCTAACAACCTGAAGTTTGTTATAAGCTATTATTTAGTGATTATGCATAGATATTATTTAGTGATTTAAAATTCAATCAACATAAATGCTGAATGACCTGAAGTCATGTATGTATTCAAATGATCTACACAATAAGTAAATTCCTCCAATAGCTTAGATCAATGAATGAGAACAAACTCTAATAATCAATATCAATTGAATGCATCTTATCAATGAATAAAAGAATTATCCTCCTATTATTAATATGTATGGTGTATTTGCTAGTAGCAATATCATAATGGATCAAAATGAGAATCCAAAGATGATTATTATTTAATGTGACAATGTTTGTCAACATTGAGGGGGAGGATAAAGGGATACAAGCTCATTTTGATCATCAATGTTAAATATTTGTTAAAATATACAATGATGCAAAATATTAAGTAACTTGAATAAATTGTCAGTAATATCCCTAGTAGACTTTCTCCAATATAGATTTGAATCCCTGAAGGATCAAAATTTGTAAACCACATTTGAAATATGGTTCAAAAGTCAGTTCAAAATATTTTTGGAGTAAGTAATAAAGATGCCAAATAAAGGAGGTGAGTGTTCTTGAAGAAACACTTAAGGATGCTCTGAAAGAGATCCATGACATGATTCTTAAATAACCCTAGAAGTGGGGTAGGTACCTAAAACATGATAATTAAAGAGATCTCAATACATCATGTCTAGAACTGACAAGAAATAATCATCGATGATAAATTTATAAATAATAAAGCGCTTATATTTATAAATAGATTAAGAATCTTAAATTAGGGGAAAACATGACTGGCCATCATGAATCCTTTAATAGTAGAGAAATATGGACATGTAGTCCGCAAAGTACCGAAAGTACTTGAAATGCTTAATATACCCTGAAGGTATAAATGTGGTTTAAAATCATATTAAATAATGAAAGTATACAAATTCCTGAAGAATATAAATAACTTTCATTGTTATAAAGAATGCAAAGAACAAGGAGAGTAAACTTCAACCTACTTTTAAGTATTGTTGTAATGAAAATCTTGATATAATTCATGATGAGTAGATTACTTCCTATTTTTAAGTATCGTTGTAATGAAACTCTTAATATCCATTGAAGTGATAGTTGCGATATGCAAATACTTATTAAAGTATACAAATTTCTGAAGAATATATATAACTTTTGTAGTTATAAAGAATGAAAAAGACATGAAGTGTAGATTACAAATTTCTTCTAAGTATTGTTGCAATGAAAATCTTGATACATGAAGATGAGTAGATTACTTCCTGCTTTCTAGTAATGTTGTAATGAAATTTTTAATATTCATGAAAGATGTATAGTTGCAATGCGCTAAACTAATTTGAAGCAAAAAAATAAATAAATAAATAATGAAAGCACATGAAGTGTGTTTCATAAAAGTAGCATACAAATGCATAAAATGCAAACCATATTTGGAAGAAACAATCTTAGAAAATTTGATTGTATCGAAGGAAACTATTAATAAATTGTATTATTAATGAGATTCATATTTATAGATCCAGAAGTATCTATAACCAATTTGAGTTATCGAAAGACGAATATGAATTCAGAGGAAAATTTTAAATCAGGGAGAGCATTCATAAGTATTTTATAATGCACTCTTTTTCCTTAACTAAGATTTTTCCCACTGGGTTTTTATTAGTAAGGTTTTAATGAGGCATTATCTTGATCCAGAAGTATCAACTCCCTGTAACATTTGAAATAAGCTATAATGTACTCTTTTTCCTTATTTAAGATTTTTCCCACTGGGTTTTCCTTATTAAGGTTTTAATGAGGCATTATCTTGATCTAGAAGAATCAAACGTCTTTTCAAGAAATAACATCCAAATATGTTATTTAAGTTAAATTATATTTTTATCCTTGATTAAGGTTTTTCCCATCAGGTTTTCCTTTGTAAGGTTTTTACTGAAGTGTTAAATTGATCCAGAAGTATCAAACTCTATCTGATGCAGTAAATTATTGAAATATGACATACTATATTGTACTCTTTTTCCTTCACTAAGATTTTTCCCATAGGGTTTTACTTAGTAAGGTTTTAATGAGGCATTAGTTTGATCCAGAAGTATCAAGCTTTATTTAAAGAAATAAGAAAATAAAATATGTCATTGTACTCTTTTTCCTTCACTAAGATTTTTCCCATTGGGTTTTTCTTAGTAAGGTTTTAATGAGGCATTATTTTGATCCTGAAGTATCAAACTCTTATAAGAAATATCATTTTTAGTATGATATTTATGATTTCACAAGTTGCACTCTTTTCCTCGTTCAAGGTTTTTTCCCACTGGGTTTTTCTAATAGAGGTTTTTAATGAGGCAAATCTATATCGATTGAATCGATAAATGCAAGCGAGATAATAATGAGGGGGAGCAATCATCATACATGTTTCGAAACGGAAATTTCCAAATTATCTGAGCATTCAAGATTTTGAAGACGCATATTCAAGGGGGAGTGTTATAATATATGTATATTATGAAGTGAATATGCTTGTACATTGTTTTGTTTAGTCCCACATCGTGGGATAAGTTCAGTCCTTACCTCTGAAGCCCTTACATAAAGTAGGCCATGTAATGTAAATAGATATCTATTCTCTGAATGAATAAAATGTCTCCACTCTTTTCCTCTAATGGCTTCTGCTCTTGTTTATTTATAACATATTCTTATTTGTTTATAACAGGTAGCATTTGAAATTACGTCAGTTGGTGTAATTTCAAATGTCATATCTGCGTATACCCCCTCACTCTTCTTCTCACTTTTTCAACTCTCCTCCAAACATCATAAAGTGAAACTCACTCCCCATTTTTTCCAACATTTAAAAATTTATCGATATTTCATCTAAAAACAATTGTTTTTTTATCTACTTCAAGAATAACAACATCTTCTTCATTTGGATCATTAAAGTTATGACTTTGCAAACCCTAGTTTTTTTTGGATTTGTATATTTCACTTCATAATGATAATTCCATTATCAAACTAGAATGACTCATAATTTTATTGCAACTATATGCTATTATGATAACAAGTTGGTTATTGATGATCAAATGTGTGAAAAATATAACGGTGGATCTTACTAACTGGTAAAAGTTCATAAAGGATCTAACTTCGAGCAAGTAAAAACGTCGGTTTACAAAGCAACCAAGATCAAATCGGAAGAGTTTGATATTGATTTAATTTGCAATTGGTCAACTGATTCTTAATCTAAAACAATTAAAATTGTAGACGACGACGACGTTGAGTTAATGTTCTCCGTCGTCTCTAAATCCATAGAGTTGTTTGTCGTGAAAAACAGAAAATTGTTGGTAGAACAACCTGTAGCTACATCCGTAGCGGCACCTGTAACCATCTAGCCATTGCAACCAATTACATCTCCTATTTACAGCAATCCTCCTATAAACATACCGCAATACGGACATCAACAAATGTTGTTCGGTTATCCTCCTTTTATGAATTTTCAAAAAAATCTACAATTTAGCTATCCTATCTGACGCAAGATATTATTGCACGCATGAGTCAAAGGTAACTCCTACTTGCTACTCTTCCTAAACGACATATTATTCATCGTGTTAAATTTGATATCAACTATTATTGTCATGTTTAGTTATATTCCGCATTATCATCCGATGCAAAATAGTGCAGGACCATTTACTACTCATAGGTCTTGTCTAATGCAGCCCATACCCTCCAAATTATACCATATGAGCCAAAAGTAAGTCAAGTTTGACAATGATAATGATTTGTGTTGCATATATAACTATATTTAAAATGTCATATTTTCGTATTGTAGCTTTCTGGCACAAGATACGGATGCACAATCGAACATGCAACCAAATGTATCCGATGACGATATGGATATAAATGAACATGTAGATGGACAATTAAATGATGTTCCTGCTCTTGATAGCACGACTGTTGTATTCATACCATAGAACGATACAATGTGGTTCGACAACATGCAAGTAAACAATGATCCACTCAACTATGATTTTGGAGGCAAAGACAATGCTAGTGCTGATAGCGATGAACCTAAAATGTAGATATCGTTGGATGATGACTTTTGTAATGTGAAAATGTTGGCTAGATCCGTCGTCACAACCTGCAATTCAACAAAGAACTATTCTCATCGTCTTGTTCAGAATGGTTTCAAAGTTGGTATGGCAATCAAGACCTAAGCAAAATTTCTACAACAACTTTGTGAATTGTCATTTTACATGCAGTTTCTTTTAAGCCAATCAGGTCTAACAAAGAAAAATACACTATCGTTTGCAATGTCAATGCAAAATTGTCAATGGAGAATTCATACTATAGATTCTAAAAAATCACAATCTAGACGGTGGTTTGTTAAAAAATATCCAAGCGATCATACTTGCGTTAACCCAACAGTTAACTCCAATCACAAGCAAGCGACATCTAATTTTTGGTTTTCAAAGATCATGTCTTTTATGAAATCAAATTTGAACATGACAGCTGGAACTGTGCAGGTATTAATGGAGGAACAATTATTTTTTAAGATCGGTTATATGAAAGCATGGAGAGCATTAAGCAAGGCAATAGAACAAATATACAGTGATTGGGTAGAGTCATATTCAAACCTATGACTATATTTTACTGAAATTACTAGAACGAATCCCGGTAATGTTGGACATGTAATAACCGATGAGTTTGGTGTCTTCGATCGTGCTTTTTGGGCCTTTGGGCCTTGTATCGAGGGATTTGTGCATTGTCGACCTTTGCTTTATATCGATGGAACACATTTATATGGCAAATACAAAGGTACATTATCTGTTGCGACTGCAGTTGATGCGAATGATCAACTTTATCCTTTGGCTTATGCGCTTGTTAAGACTGAATCATGTGATAGTTGGAGTTGATTTTTTGCTTGCATGGATCGGTTTATTCTTAGTGTTGATAATCGATGTATTACTTCATTTTCAATTGAATGAAAGGAATACAGACCGCATTGGAGAGCAAATGGAGATCACCACATAAGCATAAATTTTGTGTTAGACATTTGAAAGCAAACTTTCAAGCTGTCAGCTTTAGAGACAAATGTTTGGCCAGTTTATTTGTAGCGGTATGTGCTTCGGAGGAGGTTGAGAATCTGAAAATTCAAGAGGAGATTAAGACCACCAATATTAGAGCTCACAATTGGATTAAGAGAAGTATGGCGGGGAAGGAGGAGAACTGGGCATTGTGTAAGGATGATGGTGGACGATTTCATGTAATGACAACAAATGCGTCTAAAAGCTTTAATTGTATACTCAGATGTGCAAGATCACTGCCTGTTAAACTATGGTTGCTCATACCTTCTTTCGAACCGTGGATTATTTCTGTCAACGAAGAGAGTTTTCTCAGACTTTGATATGTCAGTTAACTCAAAGTGGGAAGCAAAGACAGCTAAAAGAGCCAGTGAAGCAAGACATTGTAGAATAGTCAGCTTTAGCCAACCGAATAGTAAGTATTTCACTACTTTGGTGATGAGTTCAAAGTTACAATTGATGGTAACACTTATTCTTATACATGTAACATCCCTTTGCTACAACAGCTTCCTTGCGCGCATGTTATGGTTGCTTGTTCTTCAGATGCTAATGGTGCAAACATATATCATCGTGACTTTGCCTCGCTTTGGTACTCGGTTCGGAATTACTTGGCCGCTTATACACCAGAATTTCATCCCCTTCATGATAAACGTTGTTGGAGTATACAGTAAGATCCTTTGGTTCTACCACCAACTGCTCGTAGAGCACTCGGAAGGCCAAGGTCTACACGAACTAAAGAGACAATGGATGAGATGCAGTCTCCACAGGCAAATAGGTGCAATAGGTGTGGAGTTCTCGGCCATAAGAGGAGTTGTTGTACATCAACAACTTAGTTTTTAATTTTATTTTTAGTAACTCTCTATTTGTTTGTGTTTTTGTAAAAGAACTGTTGTACTTCAGCATATGTTGTTATTGATATTGTTCATTTTTGTGTTTGTGTTGTAAGGACACCAAACTATCAATCAATAATATACATTAACATTAATTACTCATACAACATAATCTACGATACAACACAATAACACAACAACGTACGATAACATACAATACAACTTACAATACAACACAACCTACGATAGCATACAATACAACTTACGATACAATGTACAACCAAACACCATACATTACCCATTAGGATATCTTGGAAGTCTTGACTTTAGGTCTGCATGTTTTTCTTTTAATCGATAATTCTCCTTTTTCAAGTGTGAATTTTTTCCCCTGCATCTCAAGTGCGTACTCCTGCCCTCTACGACACATTGGAGGATCAATCCACTCGGTATAACCATAATAACTAAATGATCCAGGTAGTTATCTACTCAACGTATATCGTGCACAAACATAGAACCTACGACCTGTGTTGAGTTCATTTTTCCAAAAATCACTTCGCATCTGTTATTACAGTGATAAATTTATGTTGGAGGCCTCTCCAATAGCAAGTGCTTTACCTCGATTTGTCCATCTACCACCATGTATTACAACGAAA
Organism: Allium cepa; assembly: GCA_030765085.1. Taxonomy (NCBI): domain Eukaryota; kingdom Viridiplantae; phylum Streptophyta; class Magnoliopsida; order Asparagales; family Amaryllidaceae; genus Allium; species Allium cepa. The sequence continues at coordinate 504,589,822 of CM060941.1, read as the reverse complement.
TGTGTTTGCTTCTCGCCAGGTACACAATTAGGTTGTTCAAAAACCTCTCTCGCTTCCTTACGAACTTACCCGGCCTTTGATGATTGATTTCACCATCCGCTATGTTTGTATTGGATTCAAACGCATCCATGCATGTCTTTAGCGTCTCTCGTCGTCAATTTTTCATTGGTCCATTTCTAGTAGTGGTTAATAAAAAATTGGTTTTAAGAAATGCAAAGAAAGCGAAAGGCAATGAAAATCAATTAAAGTGAAAATTGGTTTAAATGTAGAATATTACCTTTGATTATCTAGCAAATCCACAAAAAAAATCACAATTTTGATAAAGGATGACGTAGAATTGTGGAAAGGAATGTAATTAGGGTTTTGGGGTTTTTTGTGTTGAGTTTGATAAAGTAAGAAATGAGAGGAGAGAGAGGGGAGGGATTCAGTTTTGAAACCTATAAGTCACACCTGGAACTCTGTTTGAAAATACGCCAACTGGCGGTATTTGAAATTGCGCTAGTTAGCACAATTTCAAATAGCGCCCTAGGTATGGCTTACAGGTTCCAAATCAGAAACCTATCAAATATAATACAACATATACCATCCGCCAAAAAAACTGCTAATGGTCAAACACCGACATTCTAACATTAAACATCACATAAATAATCCTACGATCACATAAACATTACACAAATAATCCAATGATCAAAATCATACAATGTCAAAATATTTAACCAACACCACAAATCAAAATATTCAACAAACACTACAAATCAAACTAAAAACTAAACATCCAACTAACACTATACCACAACAACACATTACTACAACCTCTTCACCGATAGAGGATTTTTTTGACTTCCTCTATGCTAACTAAACATCGTCCGGTGAAGACTCCTCGCTTTCTTGGTTGGACCCCTACAGCTGTGAAGGCCTATGTTCCAATTGCATAGGTTGAGAAGATGAAGGACCTTTTTCCTTACACTTCCGGCTTTTACTTGGTATACTTGTGTCATAGGAGGAGGAATCAATTCAAGAGGTGCTTCAGTGAGTGCAAGAGAAGGAGGAGGAGGAGATGGTGGAGGAGGAGGCGGTGCAGGTCTAGCTAGCTTGTTCTTTCCTATAATAGATTGTAATGTACGCTCCACACTAAAGCATTTGTCCTTCGTACGCTCTTGCACTTCTCCCGATAACTCATCAATCAACTTTATAGCACTATAAATGTCATCCACCTGCCAAATAGCAGCAATTAACGTGTATACAAACTAAATATGACTACTTCCCTCTCAGGTTAAATAATAGCGATCAACAAATACCACATTCCTCTCAAATGAAGCTCTTGGAGTATACGCATGTAATGACCCTACTTTTGATTAACATTATTTATAACATTTAATTGGATAAATTAAATGAAATAATGTAGATAGTTAAGGGATTTGTATTTGTTAATTAAGAAGGAGCCGTGCCTTAATGAATGTGTTAGTAAAAGAGAATTAAAAACAAGTAAGTATGAGAAATATGGTAAGGTTAAAATGCGAATAGTCTTTGTTCCTATACCCTAAACCTTTATATTCTTCATTCCTCGTTCATTTAACTTTCATAAAAAAAACCCTAAAGAACTCGGCCGACCACCATTAAGAGGATTCAAGGAGAAGAAAATCTAGGATTCAAGTGTAGAAAGCTTAAGCAAATCAATCTAAAGGCAAATCTCAACCTTCTTAACACAAAGTCAAGGTGAATACTTAGTTTACATCTCTATTTTTTATGAATGTTGGGTTTAAAGATAAAGTTGTTTTCTTTCGCAAGTATATGTTATATTATAGTGATTAAATGATTATATGTTTAAGTTGATGATTTATAAAGATTTAATAAGAATTTTGTAATATGTTTAGATTAGGAAACCTATCATATGGCATCCAAATAAATTGCGTTTTTTGAAAGTGCGGTGTGTATACAATTATATGTGCTAATATAGTATACACGGATCGTATAATATGGATTACAATACAAATGCAGAAATAGATGATAATAGCATTGTAAATAAAAAATAGAAAAATCACACCAGAGATTTTTATACTGGTTCGGAGCACCGTCCTACGTCCAGTCCCAGACTACTATCTGGATTTTCACTAATTACAACCTCGCTTCACCCGGAGGAACAGGTTTACAATTACCCGAACAGCCGAACGGGATTTCACGCCTCTACAACACTGAGGACTTCAACACTTGCCTCTTACAATACTGAGGACTTCAACAAAAACAATTACAATTGTTGTTGACAACTTGTGTTCTTGTAAACACGGATTTGTCACTTGTAGTACACTCTTCCTATAATCTTATCCTCAAATTGTGAATGATGTTTGTGAAGATTATGGAATTTATATTGCTTATTGAATCAAAATATATGAGATAGTGTCAATGATTCAATAAGGAATGAAAGTAGTTTAGAGCTTTTTGAATGCAAGTGAATTCAAAGAATAGATAGAAAGCATATATAATCTTAATAAAACTTATTTTTTAATCAATGATATTGATGTGTATTTATAGAGAGAAAATAGTTATAACCCTTGGTGAAAAGTTGCAGTCAAAAGTTATGATCATTGATGAAGAAGAAGAGACGCAACCATTGAAGAAAGATGTGTCTTTTGGAAGAAGTTGCTCTCTGTTTAAAAACGGTCGACAGGTCAAAAACTAACCGGTAGACAGGTTTTTAAAAATATAGTCGTTATGTGCATGTGTGCACGTTTATTGTGCACATTCAACAGGAACGGTCGACCGTTCATTTTTGGACCGGTCGACCGGTCTCTGTTAAGTTGCACAATAAAGTGCACAACCTATATAAATGTGTATATATATATATTATATTTTGTGCATGATTATTTGAGGATAGATTTTGACAATTTTATTACTATTATAACATCAAATAATCAACCTATAATCTAGAGTACCATATGTAGGTCTTGATTTGTCGATCGCTTTAATATTGTTGTCAGCAATCAAAATCTTCATAGAAGCTGTGACTCAACATTCTCCCCCTTTTTGATTGATGACAATATAAAAACTCAAGTATAGGATCTCCCCCTGAATATGTGATTTCCTGCAGACAATTATTAGCACCTTTCTCCCCCTTTGTCATCGACAAAAAGGAGTAAACAATAGAAAATATAAACCAAAGAGAACAATGCATACATTCAAACACAGGATGTTTTGATGAAGTACAATGCAAGTCATAGTCTACTACGAATAAAAAGATGGACACTATTTAGTACAAGTGCCATATATGTTTTTAAAGAAATGAAAAGAAAAAACAAACTAACTTCATTCCGACTGAATCTCTTCCTCATCATCATCATCATCATCATCATCGTCGTCATCGTCATCGTCATCATCATCGTCATTGTCCCCACGACCTTGTCCGCTTGTACCACCGGATTCCTCGGATGTCGACCAAGTAAAAGTTGGAGGAGCCGGACGTTTTCCGGGGTCTTGATGTTGGGTCGAGACGGATGTGCTACATGATATAGCATCCCATATAGCGCCGAAGAATGACTTTACCTTATTGAATCGTCTATCAATTTTCGAATCCATTCGTTTTAGTCTTGATTCAAGTAAAAATTGATTCCGAGCGATGGTTTCAAGAGATTCTCTTGTAGATGATTTAGATTTCAATAATCTAACATCTTCAGAACGACGACGAGATGGTGGAGCTTGTTGTTCTTGAGTATCGCGTTGTTGCCATTGTTCGAATGGCATAATATGAACATATGGAGGAGGAAGCTTCATCCGTTTGATAGTAGTGGAGTCAATACACTTTGGTGTAGAATATGCCGAATCCGGGGGTGTGACTCCACATGCAAGCAACATACGCATAATATACTCGTTATAGAAGAAATGTGGACGAGTAGAGTTATTTACCTTAAGAATTTCATCGAAAATCATGTGAACCCAATTTATTTCGATATCATCGTAGATAGCATAAAGAGCCTTGAAATTCTCTTTGTAAACGGCATCATAGTTTCCTAATCGAGGAAATAGAGAGTGCATTAGGACATGGTGTAACAACCTTGCAGTCGGTCGTAGCCCAATCGATTTGGTGCCGTTACTATCATCTTCTATAAATTTATGACTCGTACTATTCCGGGTGAAAACTTCACAAAATGTCGATGAAAACTCTTCACCCCTATTCGGTATTCCCAAAATAGAAGCAATTCTATCATAAGTGAGATAGATTCGTTTGCCACATACTACTGACCAAATAACTCCATTTGGATTTTCCGGAGTAAATTCCTCTAAATTCATATTCGCATAAAATAGCTTAATCATCAAATGATTAATTTGTACGCTATTTACAGAAAAATCAATAAGAGGAGAGATACGAGATCTATTTGCTAATCTTTGAATACCGTATGCAGTGAAATCGTCGAATTTGATGAATGAGCCTGGATGGAATTTGTAATTTGTCATTTGATTCCATCTAGTTACTGCAACCGGAGATTCTAACCATTTTCTAGCAGAGAGAGTAAGAGAAGAAGTTTCTGATGTTGCTCTTTTCTTTGATTTTTTCTGAGGAGGAGCCATTGAAGAGAATTTGAAAGTTTGTGAAGCTTGAGAATATGAACTAGGGTTTGGAAATGGGAAAATTTTCAGTGGAGAGTAGAAAGTAAAGAGGGTTGGTGGCAAAAATATATACGTGAAGTATATAAAAAAAATAATAACTGCCGACCGGTCGACCGCCTGCGTATTGCCGGTCGACCGTTTTCAACCAGAGAGCAAAACGGTCGACCGGTCATATTTCAGGCTGTCGACCGGTTTGGCTCTGTGTGCAAAAATGCAGAATTTGGCAAAAATTTTGAAAACGAGTCGAATGAATATATTATATATTATGTTATTATTGCAATAATATACTGTATTACAAGAATTATATATGAAAGCAAAATAATATACATTATGGAATTCTAATGAGAAGGTGAGTTGTTATTAGAATTCTTGTCGTTTTCAATGCGTTTAGCCCACGGACTCCACTTATATCGAGCTCCTTCATTCTCGTTATAGTTTTTATCCCAAGAGTTTGGAGTTGTTGAAGTCGATGGTCTTGACGGCATTGGTTCATGAACATCGTGTTTGTTTGAACCGCAGAAGAATGAAGCCATTCGTTCTAAAGCGGATAAACGAGTTGAAGTACGTTGTTGTTCATGGTATAGTAGGTTTTGACCATAATGTAGTTGTCGTTGAAGATCAATTTGATGCTTTTGGTAGTGATGAATTTCATCGATTTGCGCCTTCGTGCGCGGAGAGCAGAATAGTGCTTTCTTTGCACGCTTGGATGTTGGAGTATGGCCATGTGTGCGAAAACAATGGTGAGGGCATTCCGGCCTTTGTTTCGGTGTAATCGGAGAATATTGTTCCTCCGACTCCGAGCTAGTGATAGAAATATGAGATTCCTCTGCGCATTTGTCGCAAATGTGTGCCATGGTAGCTTGTTTAAGGTGATTTATAATTTTCAGCAAGAAGGTGAATGAATGAAAGTGTATTTTTCAAACGTTTATATAGAAAAAAAGTTTGCCAATGAACTTGAGGATAGGATTTGTTAGAGATAATTAGCCGTAAACAAAAACAATGATAGAAAAAAAAGTTATAAAAATAGGTATAGTTTGTTATAGGCTGAAATTTAAGAATTATTTGAAAAAAATATATAGCCTAAGTTTGAAGGTTACTTATTCTATTCTAGATCTTTCCGAGATACTAAGCCAAGCTCTCTTCGTAGTTTAATAAAACTAGATTCAAGTAATGGTTTAGTGAAAATATCGGCTATTTGATTGTCAGTGTGAACATATTCAAGATGTATATTACCTTTTTCAATATTATCTCTAAGGAAATGATGACGGATATCAATATGTTTGGTTCTAGAATGATTTACTGGATTTTTAGAGAGATTTATTGCACTCGTGTTATCACAGTATATAATAGAATTTGATAAATGTATATCGAAATCTTGAAGTGTTTGTTGCATATATAGTACTTGAGTACAAGCGAGAGCCGCTGATATATATTCAGCTTCACATGTTGATAGTGAAACACAATTCTGTTTCTTACTAAACCAAGAGACAAGTGATTTTCCAATAAAATGGCACGTACCACTTGTACTTTTTCTATCCGTCCGTGAGCCACCAAAATCAGCATCACTATATGATACTAATTCAAATGGACATTCTTTTGGATAGAAAAGACCAAAATCTTTGGTATTATTTAGATAACGAATTATACGTTTCACTGCTCGTAAATGTGATTCCTTTGGATCGGCTTGAAAACGAGCACATAAACAAACACTCATTAATATATCTGGACGACTAGCTGTAAGATAAAGAAGAGAACCAATCATGCTTCGATATAATTTCTGGTCAACATTCTTACCACTTTCATCTTTTTCAAGATGTGTAGTTGTACTCATAGGAGTTGGTTTACCAGATGTATTTTGTAATCTGAAGCGTTTGATAAGATTTTCACAGTATTTTTCTTGATTGATAAAAATACCGTTTGAAAGTTGTTTGATTTGAAGTCCAAGAAAATAAGATAGTTCTCCCATATGAGACATTTCGAATTCTTTGGTCATAATACTTGCAAATTCCTTGCAGAGTTTATCGTTTGTTGAACCAAAGATGATATCGTCTACATATATTTGGATAACCAGAATATCATTTCGAGAATGTTTAATAAACAAAGTTTGATCGACTTTGCCTATTTCAAACCCTGAATTAATAAGATAGCTACGTAAACGTTCATACCAAGCACGAGGTGCTTGTTTTAAACCATACAGAGCTTTCTTAAGTTTGAACACATGGTCAGGATATTTTTCATGTACGAATAAAGGTGGTTGTTCGACATAGACATTCTCTTTGATAAATCCATTGAGAAAAGCACTTTTGACATCCATCTGATAAAGTTTGAAATTATGATAACAAGCAAAAGATAATAGAATTCTAATAGCTTCTAGTCGAGCAACTGGTGCAAAAGTTTCTTCATAATCGATACCTTCTTCCTGATTGTATCCTTGTGCTACTAATCTTGCTTTATTTTTGGTGATATATCCTTGTTCGTCAGCCTTATTTTTATAGACCCATTTAGTACCAATTACTGACTGATCAGTTGGTCTCGGAACAAGTTCCCAAACGTCATTGCGCTCAAACTGATTTAGTTCTTCCTGCATGGCAATGATCCAGTAATCATCTGTAGCAGCTTCTTTTGAATTCTTGGGTTCGATATTTGAGAGAAAAGCGACATGACCCATTTGATTGAGTTGACTCCTTGTTCTGACATGTGATGTTATTTCACCTATTATATTTTGGGCCGGATGGTCTCTTAATATTCTTGGTGGTGATTGTAATTCACATATTTGAGGAGTATTCTCAATAATTACTTCTGAGTCAGAATCAGTATTTGAGATGATTGGATTATTAATGACTATTGATTCGTCATCATCTGATATTGTGTGAGGATGCTGATAGATTTCATCAAAAGATACATGAAGTGATTCTTCAATAGTTTTGGTTCGTTTATTAAATATTCGATAGGCCTTACTTCGTTCCGAATAACCGACAAATATTCCTTCATCGGCTTTTGGATCGAATTTTCCAAGCTGGTCTTTCGTATTTAAAATAAAGCACTTAGAACCAAAAACTTTGAAGTATGAGATTTTGGGCTTTCTTTTGTTAAACAATTCATAAGGAGTATTTTTGGTAAGAGGTCTTATGGACACACGATTTAGAACATAACAGGCAGTTGCAACAGCTTCTGCCCAGAAGTGTTTTGGTAAGGTGGTTCCATTTAATAATGTTCTTGCACATTCTTGTAAAGTTCGGTTCTTTCGTTCTACTACTCCGTTCTGTTGTGGAGTTCTGGGAAACGAAAAATTATGATATATACCTTTCTTTGTACAAAAATGTTCAAATTCATTATTTTCAAACTCTCCGCCATGATCACTTCTTATATTTTTAACTTTAATCCCTTTTGATTTTTGAATTCTTTTGACGAAAGATTTGAAATGATCGAAAGTATCACTTTTATTTTTTAGGAAAATTGTCCATGTATAACGAGAGAAATCATCAACAATTACAAGCACATATTGACTGTGATTTATTGATTGAACTCTAGTAGGTCCAAATAAATCCATGTGCAGTAACTCAAGCGGTTGTAATGTTGATATGACTTTCTTGGATTTAAATGATGATTTGGTCAATTTTCCTAATTGACATGCATCACAAATGTTGTTAACTTTAAAACTCATTTTGGGTAGTCCTCTAACTAGATTGTTTTTTGGCTAGCTTGTCAATAGTTCTGAAGTTTATATGACAGAAACGTTTGTGCCATAGCCATGGATCATTGTCATTAGCCATAAGACACATATCTGAATTATGATTAATATTCATATTTAGAATATATATATTTCTGTCTCTATAACCTTCAAAAACCAAATTATGGTCTTTATCTAAAATACTACACTTATTATTTGAAAAGGAAATTATAAAACCCTTGTCACATAACTGACTAATACTAAGTAAATTGTGTTTTAAATTTCTAACTAGCATGACATTAGTAATAAGAGGTAAGTTAGATGTACCACAATTGCTCACATCGCCTTTGCCGATGATATAACCTTTTGAATTGTCTCCAAAAGTGACTGAGCCACCATCTGAGTATTTAATATTTGTTAGTAAGCTCTTGTCTCCCGTCATATGCTTTGAGCAACCACTGTCCAATATCCACTTTCCTCTTTTCTTCAGTGGGACCTGCAAACATAGAATTAAGTTCATGGTACCCACTTTTTATAGGGTCCTAAGAGTTAGGTCTTAGGAGTCCAAACCCATTTGGGTCCGGTATCCCCTTTATATATATAATTGTTATTAAAATGTACATTATTCATGAATTGCTGAATGTATTTGTTCCTAATCAAGTTATTATTTGTTTTAGGAACCCATATTTTGATAGTCTTGACATTTCTCTTTTGAAATTTCACAACTGGTTTTGGTTTGAAATATAATAAACTAAGATTTTTCTTAGCTTCAGTTTTTTGTACTTTCTTCTTCCTTTTATTTCTAAGATGTTTGTTATATCCCAAACCTTGTTTATCTGAAATAGATTGTGAACTTTTAATGATTTTAGTCAAATTTTCTCGACCTTTGTTAAAGTTAGAAACATTTTGAGTAATGTCATCAAATTTTGTTTGTAAACTAGCTTTTTCTAGGTCTAGAATTTTGACTTTTGCTTTAAGTTCATGATTTTCAGTAGTGAGAGCGTTATTTTTCTCTTTTTGAGCTTCTATTTCTTGACTCAAAAGAAATATTTGAGAGTCAACATTAGATGATGATTCTTGAATATTTTCAAGTTCTTCTTCTAATATTTTCTTCTCATCTTTTAACAAATCTCGTTCAAACTCTGCTTTACTTAAATCTGCTTTGACTACTTTTAATTGACGTTTTAAGTCTTTATATTTGACTATCAATTCAGCATTAATATCAAGTAATTCATCAAATGTAGGAATTTGTACCTCATCTTTTGTTGCCATAAAACAAACATTAGCTTGTTCATTCTCCGAATCACTCTCACTTTCTGATGAAGATGACTCTGAATCATCCCATGTTACTGAGAAGGCTCGTTTCTTTGATTTGTCCTTCTTATATTTGAATTTGTCATTTTCTGACTTTTTCTTTTGTTCTGGACAATCCTTCTGCATGTGTCCCTTTTTATGGCAGTTGAAACATTCTATAGCAGATGAAGATGGTTTATTTGATCCAGGTTTCCTTTTATTGTAGCGACTGGCTTTTCGATATTTTAGGAATTTTTTGAAACCTTTAGCAATGAACGCCAAATCTTCATCTTCAGAATCTGATTCATTTTCATCTTTCTCAACATGAAATGCTACATTTTTCTTTTCTTCTTTCTGTTCTTTTCTAGCCTGCAAATTTGCTTCATAGGACATTAAATTTCCTATCAATTCATCTGGCTTCATGACGGAAAGATCATTAGCTTCTTCAATTGCTAATACTTTTCCTTCCCATTCATTAGTCAGAGAATGTAGGACTGTTGAAACAACATCAAAATCAGAATACTTTTGTCCTAACCCAATAAGTGCATGGTGAATAGTTTGAAACCGTGAATACATTTCATTGATTGTCTCATTTGGTTTCATTTTGAAATTTTGAAATTGACTTTTCAGCATGGCTATTTTGGCTTGTTTAACCTTGTTAGTACCTTCATGAGTGATTTTTAGCGTTTGCCAAATTTGATATGCAGTAGTGCAGATACTAACACGGTTATATTCATTTTGGTCTAATGCACAGAACAACATATTTATTGCTCTAGCATTTACGGCTGCTGCCGTTTTCTCAGCCACAGTCCATTCTGAATAATCAGTTGTTGGATTCACTATTTCTCTTTGAGTAGCATTCCAAGCATCATAGCTACTTGATTGCATAAAGAATGACATACGTGTTGCCCAATAACTATAGTTAAGACCATTGAAAAATGGAGGTCTTTGTGTCGATTGCCCTTCTGTGTAAGTGGTGTTTTGAGTGCTAGTACTTGCGTTATTTGCCATATTACAAGAATATATCAAATAACTGTGTTACGGTTATATGATGACCGTGCTCCGATACCAAATGAAAGTGCGGTGTGTATACAATTATATGTGCTAATATAGTATACACGGATCGTATAATATGGATTACAATACAAATGCAGAAATAGATGATAATAGCATTGTAAATAAAAAATAGAAAAATCACACCAGAGATTTTTATACTGGTTCGGAGCACCGTCCTACGTCCAGTCCCAGACTACTATCTGGATTTTCACTAATTACAACCTCGCTTCACCCGGAGGAACATGTTTACAATTACCCGAACAGCCGAACGGGATTTCACGCCTCTACAACACTGAGGACTTCAACACTTGCCTCTTACAATACTGAGGACTTCAACAAAAACAATTACAATTGTTGTTGACAACTTGTGTTCTTGTAAACACGGATTTGTCACTTGTAGTACACTCTTCCTATAATCTTATCCTCAAATTGTGAATGATGTTTGTGAAGATTATGGAATTTATATTGCTTATTGAATCAAAATATATGAGATAGTGTCAATGATTCAATAAGGAATGAAAGTAGTTTAGAGCTTTTTGAATGCAAGTGAATTCAAAGAATAGATAGAAAGCATATATAATCTTAATAAAACTTATTTTTTAATCAATGATATTGATGTGTATTTATAGAGAGAAAATAGTTATAACCCTTGGTGAAAAGTTGCAGTCAAAAGTTATGATCATTGATGAAGAAGAAGAGACGCAACCATTGAAGAAAGATGTGTCTTTTGGAAGAAGTTGCTCTCTGTTTAAAAACGGTCGACAGGTCAAAAACTAACCGGTAGACAGGTTTTTAAAAATATAGTCGTTATGTGCATGTGTGCACGTTTATTGTGCACATTCAACAGGAACGGTCGACCGTTCATTTTTGGACCGGTCGACCGGTCTCTGTTAAGTTGCACAATAAAGTGCACAACCTATATAAATGTGTATATATATATATTATATTTGTGCATGATTATTTGAGGATAGATTTTGACAATTTTATTACTATTATAACATCAAATAATCAACCTATAATCTAGAGTACCATATGTAGGTCTTGATTTGTCGATCGCTTTAATATTGTTGTCAGCAATCAAAATCTTCATAGAAGCTGTGACTCAACATTTTTGACATATGGTAAAAAAATATCATTTTACAAGTGGGTTTTAAATTTCAGAATTTTTCAAATGAATATGGATTTATTACAAATTTTCTATGAGAGAAAATAGTTAAATTTGGGTTTAAATTATTTAAGGCAATTAAATAATACTTTCGGATCTTAAATTTACATATGTTAGAAAACATATTTAATGTGAATTATTGTAATTTTTGAGGATTTTTACTATGGTTAGTAAATTATTTAAGTTGGAAGACTTAAATGTTTTAAACGTTTTATTAAGGAGAAGGGCTTAAGTGCTAAAATGTTTTCAATTGTTTAATGTTGAGTTCGACGGCTTTTTAGAAAAGAATTTTGGTAAAGTATTGGAAACCAATCATATTTTGGCAAATTATGTAAATTAGGTGAAAAGGAATTACTTTATAAGGCATAAAACCGGTTTTATATCGAATTACAACTTTGCCACTTCCAATTGCTTGCTTTCGTGACAATACTCAGTAAACTTTTCGCACCCATTTGAAACCAATGCACATGGTATCAAGCATTTAGTACAAAGTGTATTGAAGAAAGTTAGAAGGAAAGGAAGGTGTCGAAAATATGCTTTCGAAGGGCTGCCATTTTGAACACCTTCGATACCCTATCTGCCGTATTTATACCCTTCGCGTTAGTAAGAAGTCGCTTTTATATTTCTTTAAATCAATGAGTATGGAGGTTAGGGTTTCGAATCGATACCCTTCTGTGACCATTGAAGTTGCTTTTCTTTTAACTTATATGTGCGAAAGGGTTAGTGCCGCTCCCATACCTTTCGACATGGTTGGAGCCGCTTGTTTAAATCCAAGTATACATGCGAAAGTATGTCATCGTCACTCTAAGTATATCGAAGGAATAACTTTCGCGTAAATCCCCTTAAGGGCTATGTATTTTGTTCTGTTTTCAAGCTATGATTTTGATAGTAATACTTTTGATTGGTTTCGAAGCTATGCTTCCATAACTTCTTACTCGAACCTAATGCCTTCGAAAGGTGTGTTTTAAGTGTTTCGAAATGTATATTTTAAGTGTTTTGAAAGGTATGTTTTAAGTATTTCGAAAAGTTTGTTTTAAGTGTTTTGAAAGATATGATTAACGACTTCAAAAGAGGATGTCTAAGATTTTTAAGTAATGATTTCAAAAGGTCTATTTCCAATACATTCGAAAGGAAGGTTATGGCAAACCTAATATTTCAAGGTTAAAGTATTTATCTTGTTTCAAAGGGATGGATAACTCTATTGATTTTAAGCTTTCAGTCAACATGGTTTTATGTAAAAATAATATATCATGGCATAGGTATTTTGAGTATAGCAAAGATGATATAATCATACAAATAACCCATACAAACAACCCATCATTCTAACGGAGTCTATAACATGTACTGTAACCATAATAGTCATAGCGTGCATGCCCTGTTGTAAACTCCTATGAGTCTGTTCGAATCTAAGATTACCCAAATGCTTAATTGGTGCAAGTCCCTTCCATGAATACAATATATAAAAGACTATCACTCCTCCCGCTCTAAAAGGGGAAACTTATATGATATGCCGGATCACTAATCCCCAAATCTCTTGAATAAACCCAGCAATCTAAGTCTCGACTTTCCTTTCCTTCCGAACAGAACTCATTCTCCATAGGAGAAAACTTCACCAATTAAATCATTATTAAATAATGATCTACAAATGCTTGGACTCGCTCGAGTTCAAACCTACCTCAACCGCACAACAATAACAAGGATAATATACTAAGTGTATAGCGATGCTCGCCTAAGCATCATATCATCACTTAGAAGATTATACGAATCGTCGCAAAACTAGTCAAGAAGTCCTTCCATGAAATATCCCAAGCTATCCTGACTATATTATATGTACATACATAACTTTGATAGTTATCATCCAAAATAATATACGATGCCTGATCCAATCCGTTGTTTGCTTGTAAGATTTCTTTGTTAAACCAGGGTCGGCCATCTGATTCCTCTTATGTGAATTCTGATTTGGTTTCTTGGTTCTACCACCAAAATTTCGTTGCATGACTAGAGTCGCGCTTCAAAAATCTATAAGTCACCTCAAGAATCTAACTCAAGTGCTCACCTTTAAGAATCAAGTGAAAAATCATTGCCTAGTCGATGCAAATCATCTATAAATCTCGCACTTAAACTAAGGATTAAGAATTGGTATGTGAATGGACTGAACCTTAATAAACACCAATGCAGTTTATGGGATTTATCCCATCACTTTAGTGTGCTAACACTAGGTTAAAAATATCTAATACAAATGACTCAACGCATAAGTCATCTGCTCAGTCGTTCCTCATTTTCGGGCAACCACTGGATCCTACATAGATACAGAATCCAAGTCACACTTCATTGAACAGCTTCACTCTACACAAAATCTTGTGCATCAAGCTTAGATAGCAGTACTCTTGGTCATTGTACCTTAGCTTGACAGCTGAGGTTTCTCACACAATATTAATTAATACAAAAGAATTTACCTACAATACGAGGGGTCAAGAATGAGATATGACCGAGCAATAAATCCTAAATCCATGCATAATGACCAAAGGCAAGTTTCCTTTCCTAATTCAAAGGAATAATAATCATCTCCACTCTGCATTTAGCCTAAAGATTAAATTGGCTAACATACCACTTCATTGACAAGCTACTCTGCTGCAAATGGATGAAACACTCCAACTGCATGTTTCTTTCCATATCAGAAATATACCAAGACTCAAAGCGACATCTAGAATCAATCCAAGTCATGGCCTGTTCGTTAATCTCTTTTACTATTATGCCCTAAGGGCTACACCACCTCTAACACCTACCTCTCCTCCTAGAACGTTCACAGATGAGAAACATCTCTTACAGTATTTCCAACAATCTCTAAACTAATCAGGCATCTCAAACTATCTATCTTCAACCTCACTTACACCCTGTCAACTTATACTGATGGCGTTAAACGAAGATACTTTAGCAACTAGCAATTGAATAAATCAAAGTTCAAGAGACAAGTGGTGTATGCAATATTATATAGTAGAAAAATATAAACACACTCTCTCAATATATCTCTATTTACCAAGTTGCTTAACTCAAACTGCTCTACTTGTCTTGAGTGTTGAGCATAAGCTTTGATACCCACTGCAACGACTCGTCCTTCGTAATACTCTAAATCAATGTTAAGTGGCATTTGACTCCTAATTACCACAAAAGATAGTCCGTCGGGATAAAAATTAAAACTAGATATCATACCAAGGCATATCGATACAATCTCACAGCGGAATGATAACATATAATATACTGAATATACATGAAAAGAACAAGATAAACATAATATAAGAGACTGCACTACCGGAAGCAACCTATAAATAAATATCGATATAGAAAGTCAGGATACATCAAATCCATTCATATGGAGTTTGAAATATAATACATGACATTACACATCTTATATACAAAATAGCATGTTTGCCATGTACTGCATCGTCAACCAGTATCCTATATATTGACTTCACGCCTCTAGATTGCTCCAACAGTCCTGTAAGCCTGACCCTAAAAGCATCCGACTCCCAAAATACTCAATTAAGTACCCAAGAGTTGCTATGACATAAACAGACAAAGATAAAACATGGTTAGACATAAAGCCTGGTGTGGGGAAACTATTTCTAAATATGGAATACACATGCAATCTGTATACGTTTAATAAATGTAAGCAAGGATTAATGAGTAACACAAATCATACATTGCCCTACTTTGTCCACACACAAATAAGTCAGGATGATACATAATAGCGATTCCCTTATTAAAAAAGTACGTACTATAACAAGCCATACTACCAAATATGAAAAACAAGTGTAGGGGTAATACAGCACTTAATAAGCAACGGTGTGATAGATTTCTCTATATCTATCGAAGTATCTGAAATGCAAAATAAATAAAACGATATAACAAGGCAACTAACATAGCATCTCCATATCCAAAACTAAAATATGAATATCTCTAACCGATACCCATGCCGAATTTCCATTAGCTACCAAAGAGACCTACCGAGAGCCACAGCTAATTTGTGAACTACCCTAAAAACCAACACCTCAAAAGAAGTTGGCATGTAGATCCTGTCGCAGCACCTGTCCATACAATGCAACACCATCTAGCCTACTCCAAATTAGCGATCCAATCTATCACCACCTTTGTTCTGGAATCACGTCTTGAGGTCATGCGTCTCAATAGGAAAATGGATTCTTTTTACAAAACTGATATCATCTGATTGTTTATGGATAAACAATCCAGATTTAAGCTACCCTACAAACCACATACTTATGCATCTATATAATATATTTTGTCTACTATTCAATAACTCCAAGTTGGGCATATCGAACTATACTATGCTTAAGTTGCATACCAATAAATCATGTTGAATTGCCATTAGCTACCAAAGAGACCTATAGAGAGCCACAACTAACTTGTGGACTTCCCTGAAACCCAATACCTCAAAAGAAGTTGGCATGTAGGTCATGTCGCAGCACTCGTCCGTACAATGCAACAATGTATGACCTACTCTAAATCGGCGTCTCAATCTTTCTCTGCCTCTACTCTAAAGCCACGTCTCCAGGTCATGCATCTCAATGGTACAATAGATTCCTAGCACCAATCGGCAGTCCCAAGTCGGACATGCCGAAACTATATATAAACATTTTAAACCGCATATTAATAAATAGATATAATATCCAGTGCATATCCTAGTAGACCCAAGTCGAACATACCGAAACTATATTTATACATTTAGACATATATAAATCACATAAACTATATGCATGTTTGTGTGTATTACTAAACATATAATAACTAGTCCAACTATATGGAACTGATAAACACATATCGTGCAGATTTGCCTACACAAGGGCAATATTCAACAAAGTAATAGATCTACCATCTTAATGTCAATAACAAATCACACATACAATCATATAAATAATTCAACAAAAATGCATCTTACTTAAGTAACCAATTTAACAAATATATCTTCTTCGTATTATTTTATAGAAGTCTCGAACATATTTTATAAAGTAATACTCTTGCCTGTCAATCATATTAAATATTAATATTACTTAATTCTTCTATTAAAATTAAGTTTAGCTATTGACAAGGCCTTAAAACATTGTATAGCTCATGTATATAACACACATACACATCACAAACCATTTCTTAGGGTCTAATGTTAATAAATCATTTTATAATCTTAATTAAACCTTATTAAATAATACAATAATTCGTTTGTAATTTCTAACTTTTCAAATCATCTTTATAAGAATCCACTAGGTAGTTAATTATTGGATCACACCATAATAAACTTATACCAAGGCCAAATAAACTTCAAAACTGTTTTAATACAAGTTTAATATGCCTAAACAATTATTTTAGCCTTACAGCTTATTTTAAAGGTCATACCTTTAAATTATTATTAGTATTAAAATATATAAAAATATTTCTATCATTAATATAACAATGAATTTGGGTTTAAGTAATTATAACTATGTTAGAAATTAACATCAACTCTGTCTAACACTGTTCAACGTGAATAAAACATCATGTTTATGTATAGGACCTTAATCAATTATCCTGAATATCTACTCAAACCAATCCAATCAAACAAAGAAATAATTACTTATAAATTTTATTCTACCTCTATGTAATATTTTTCAACATATATGATTACGGGGATTTATATTAAAATACAAATTCAAAGTTGTAGTTCTTCTCACCTGAACCATAGTTTCTTAAGTGTCCGAATCTCAACCAAAACTATACCAAGATAATCCACTATGAATGCAATAGCGAAGATCGTGTTCCAATTGGACCTCGCATGCAAGAGATACTAATTTTATAAGAATTCAAAATATAAAAAATAATTAAGTAACTTAATTAAACACTTAATTAAAAAATTACCTATAATCCTTCTTTGCCAAAATGCTCTATGCAAATCCATGCATGCATGAACCCATGTATCCACTCCTTCTCCCTTCGCATTCTCACTCAAATTACCTGTAGTC
Source organism: Allium cepa (assembly GCA_030765085.1). Classification (NCBI taxonomy): domain Eukaryota; kingdom Viridiplantae; phylum Streptophyta; class Magnoliopsida; order Asparagales; family Amaryllidaceae; genus Allium; species Allium cepa. The sequence continues at coordinate 504,572,031 of CM060941.1, read as the reverse complement.
AAGATTCCATAGCGCTTCACGTTGCACACTCTCCATGATGCACCCTAGCTTGTCACATCCTGCCTTCTCGAAAAAAATGCGACGTGCAACCTTCCTTTCAACAACGAAAAAATCACGAACCACCATGGGCCGTTAGAGTTCAAGATAATGGTATATGATGGTATGCACTGCTATAAGAAACACGATACCCTTTGTTTCACCGAAAACCCCCCTTCTTCTCCGACCAAGTCTAACCCTAGCCAATAACCTAACAATGTCGACCACCTCAAACACGGCCGCACCCCATTTGCATACTCGAATGCGAAGCCCTCCTCTCCATGAGTCCAATAGATCTAATATCATTGTTTTCATGGCTTGAACCTCTAGTTTAATTCAGAGAAGGATACGTCCATGCTTAAGTAAGGAATAAGAGAAAGAAAATAAGGAAAACTAAATATCTTGTTGTGTGGAGGAATATATATAATAATAAAAAATATTTCCTTTTATTTATCAAATAAATTGCCACATTTTGAGCTCGGACAATCACACAGCATATCAGATCGCCACAAAACCTATCGGTGCACCTCACCCATTTTTTCGTTTGGATGGTATAAAGTTCATCGCTACCCAAGACAGCGCTACGAAATGATAATTGTACGCATTTCAGTGTCGTTTTCACCATCGGGTCGCCCAATTCCAAAACTTCCTCAACCGTAAGTCTGATAATGGAGTCCTTATCCCAGAATCATAAGTCCTCAGTCAAGATCCCATTGGACTCGACTACGCATGTATTTTTAAAAAATACGTATAACAGTACGTAAATCGTAAAAATAATGTGACTACAAATATAGCGATATTTATACTTATTTTGTTTCACAACATTGATCCGACTCAACAAAAGTAGTCTTGAGTTCTAATTCGACCGTATGCGAAAAATATAAGATATTGGACCTTCGGTTAATAATGATTCAATATTTAAATTAATTATTCAAATATCTAATCATTAAAAATGCGGGTTGTTATAGCAACTCTATGTTAAACCACTTGCTACCCAAGAGAACCCACGAGCTAACATCTACTACAGCTCATGTCGGTGCGAACATCCACTTTACATTTGATCAGAACATGTTCTATATAAATGACCATACCCAATTTGCCTTATTTTCACATTGATATCTAACATATGAAAAAAGAAACGGTTTTCCACAAACAATATAGGAACCATTATTCATTCGGAGCACTATACTCTATAAGTCCTATATTCAAAAACAAGCTAAGATAGCAACAAAAAAATTTCTAAGCAAAATTTCGCAACAAAAGATCTATTTCATTTATTTCAAATGGTGCGGAGGCACAATGCCTGCCTCGCTAGGCTTACAAAGGCATTCTATCGCTAACTAGTTGATAAGAAGAAAAAGAACAGGAACAAATGTGCAATGAAAAAGCCAGCTTCAAATAGGCAGATGAGCACTCCTAACAGTGCCCAATTGGTGTTTCCCTATGGAAGTAAGGGTGCGCTACCACCTTCGAAGCCTTTCACATCGAATCCCACGAGGGATCCCAAAAAGCTACTAGTTGAAAATGTCAAGGAGCATACCAGGATTGTAGCTGTGATATCAAAGGTAGAGGCAACAACCATTACTCTTTCCAACAAGGCACTGAAGTGTCCAAGTCGGCCTCAATGCAGAACGACCGGGGCTAAATAAATAGGAAATCTTCCAACATTAGCTGGACCATTGACATGGCAATGATGGTCAAGTACCATTATAAATTGGCCAGGGGCGTGAGCCCAAGCCAAGCAATAAAGCAAGATCTATCTCAGAACAAGTTCTAAATGGCAGTTTGAACTGCAATCAACAAAACTAGTTTAACGCCAAGAAATCTTCTTCCCTTCTTATAACACCAAACGAGTTTGACAAAACCAAAACATTCAAAGACACTTGGAGAGGAAGATAAATTTTGCTGGTATTACTAATAGGGAATCATTAATAATCTATAAGCTATGCAGGAGTTCCACTGTAAAGATTTTTGTGGGTTTAAAACTAGGAAGAAGTAGGTATTTATATCCCACACCTTTGATCACTAGTGTTAGATTCCAATGGCAAAAGAAATCTCCATTGTTCAAAAAAGGTCAGCACTGTGTCACTTCAGGCATGTAGGAGACATGACACATCCCTACCATGTCTGAAAAAATGAACCGTCATAGCCAATGGCATGTTGCCATTTCCAAGTACATTAAATGCGTAGCGAAATGTCCGGTCGATAAGAACTTCATGATTCGACAAGCCCGCACTCATATACAAATACCGAATTAGGGGACAAAATATTACTTAAATTTTCTCGCAACTAATTAGCAAGCCGATTAAGGTAGTCGGGCCTAATAAAAGTCGACCCACCTATTCTATGACTGGCCCTTATAGGCCGACCCAAGTCAAGTTGGTACCAAACTAACCCTTCTACTCAGTGAAGCATCAAGATGAAACCTAGTTATCCTATCCTTAGATAGTCTTCATGTAACAACCCTCCCCGAAATAGGCATAATTTTCGACCCAATAAAATCTCATCGAACCTTAGGTCCACTTCGGATCTGGCTGTTGGTTGGTATAATTGATTAATAAATATGCAGAGTTATATATCTGTACTTTCAGAGTCTCACAACAGAAGGAATAAAATATATTAATAAAATAAATTACCCATCTCATAAAAATAGACTCATAGTAATACCATCTTTTCCACACTCATCGTTGTACCTAACCTATGGGTTCTAATGAGGGAGGCAGAATAACCATGTCTGGTGAACGAAAATCTCAAGTTTTACAATAATAATATATAGGTAGTAAGAACTCAGATAAGTATTATGCCTTACATATCTATTACATTCCTCCACGTACCTCCAACTATAGGCTATGGCCCTATAAGTCCTAATCTTTGAATATAAATGCGGGTGCAACACAATTATGAAATATATGGGTCAAAAATCCATCTTTCGTCCAATCATGTCCTAATGATGCGAGAGTAATTATCTAGGCTGCTAATACCCTTTAAATAGGAAGTAGGCAGACCCTCTAGCCATTCAATACCTAACCCCAAGCAAGCAGCTCCCGGTATCCCTAACCTACATCATATAAAATCTCTTCTTGGCCACATAGTACTTCTTAGATGGGGAAGGGGTAGACTCTCCAGTCTGCTATTTAATACCTCAACCCCAAGTGGACCTCCCTTAAGAGATTTTTACTAAAGCACCTAAATGATAAACTTGACGATTTAATACTTCTTAAGTAGGGAGAGGCATACCTTAATACATCCATTTAATACCTCAACCTTGAAGCAGACCTATCTTGGGATTACCCTATCCTTATGGCTTATAACCCACTCGTGATGTCTCATATTAGTCCGACTATTTGTAGGTGCTGGTAGCCAGATTAGCTAGGCAGACTTATCCTAAATATCATGGGACTAACCTCGTTCCCATAGGTACTTATTGTAGGCGGCGTCCCATGTCAGTTACATAAGTCACACTGCTGATAGCTTGATTAGATGGGAAGATATCTATGTGCTCTCAACTGACCTTGTATCCCTATAACTTAGTCATATTTCTGCTTTCTAAGATTTAATGTAAAATTTCATTAGTATATATATCTATACTATAAAGCAAAACCTTGGTCAACACGGTCAAAGTGAAGCATTTTTGGCATTTCCTAAAATACCTACTTTGACACTTAACTCAGAAATTTTTGGCCGGGTTAGATTTGGCATTCTCACCCACGTACGGCAGTTACTTGACATGACCATTCATATTTCTCGGCCTTCCACATACGCATACACCATGACTTCATAACTACGGTTACTTCCGTTCAAACCCCCAATCTTCTCACCGCTCTTCAAATCAAAACAGACAGTTACCTCCCAAAACCACCCCCGATGGATGTCGATCTATGGTTCGCTGTTACTTTATTCTTCCAATTTTGCTTTTTATCCTTTTTATTTGCAATTTTGTTTGCTAATTTTGGAACTGTACAATTGCAGTCTTCTCTCACGTATCATTTTCTTTGCCCAACTCAGAGATTAGGCTTCCCAATGGAGGTTGGACTGCTCACCGATGGATGTCGATCTATGGTTCGCTTTTACTTTATTCTTCCACTTTTGCTTTTTATCTTTTTTATTTGCAATTTTGTTCCCTAATTTTGGAACTGTACAATTGCAATCTTCTCTCACGTATCAACTTCTTTGCCCAACTCAGAGATTAGGCTTCCCAATGGAGGTTTGACTGCTCTGTACCAATTCCACACGTCTTCGTCTTCAGTAGTAGATGGATCATTGAGGAAGAGGCACAGTGAGGGAAATAGGTGATGGATGTCGATCTCATTGGTTTTGACCGCATGGACCAATTTTCCAGTTTAAGGTATTCTTTCAATTTTGCTTTTACCTTTTTTATTTGCAATTTTTTTTGTAATTTTTGCAACTATACAGATGCACTCATATCTTAACTGCAAATTCTGTTTTGTTTGTTAATCCATACACAAATTAAAAGGTTTTTTTAACTGTGAAATTAAGTTCACGCTTACTTTTATAACTGGGATACCAAAAATAAGAAAGGTACTTAAGAAGGAATGGGGTAGGCGAAGAAAATGAAAACAAAGGTGATTGTATGGATGAAACAAAATGGCTTTCACATTTGACTACACTAGTAGAAAGGTGAATGTTTTCTGCTATTGCTGCATTTGTTAAAAATAATACTGATTTTTATAAGGTTTCTCCACTTCATTTTTCCATGCGAACAAGTAGATGAATAATCAACATAAAGATGAAACATTATTTTTACTATATTACTACAGTATTTGTTGGAATTGGTATCTGATATTGGTTGATTAATGATTATATTCATTTACATGCAACCTACTGTAGAATAAGGATTGTAGAGAGGTTATGACTAGCCATGAATAAAAATTTATGCTAATTATTCTTAACTTTTGAACCCAAGTTTAATTTTTACATTTGTTTGTTAAGTCCACAATCCTGCATTTAGATTTGTGTGGATGGGTGATGTTCTATTTTGAATCATAGTTCAATCATCTTGAACATTATTTATCATACAGCTGAACCGCGACATAGTAAGTAATTAACTCATGCATCGTACCATTTTTTCAGTTTTTCTTATTTGGTATAATTTAACAGATTATGTTTATACAAGCGATAATTTGTAAGATTAGATAAAGAACGGTTTCATCCCTTGTCCATTATATGTTCTCACAATTTGATTAGGTTAAGAAAGTTGAATAATCAAAGTAATGAAAAGTGGAGACAGCTTGTTTACTTAGTGCTTTTTTTGCATACACGGAAGTTACCAGACCTATATTTTTCTTTACTCTTAAACTTTCCTATATATGCCGCAAACGTTGCATACTGGAGTCTCCTGATGCAAATAGTTTATATGTCTTTACTGAACGGCTTCACCATTGGCGCAAAAAAACCAAAGTTAAGGCAGTGGCGATCTAATTAAAAGATCATTCCTAACTTTAAGTACATCTTTCCATGCACACCATAGTTACGGACAACTGTAGAAATATTTATGTAGTACTGTGATTATGGGGTATCGCTAATGATTAAGAAATGACTTTTATAAAAATATCTTCACAAGCAATCATGGTGTATTCATTCTTTTTAATGATGAAGAAAGGTAAATTGATTTTGATTGTAGAATTGAAACCTACTGACATGTTTAATTGAATTATTTTAATTAATTTGTGAAATTTGGTTACTTTTCAAGAGATAAAAACATAGAATCCACAAGAAGTACAAAGTGCAAATTTAAATGATATAATTACTGATTTGGTTCTTCTATTGTTTAAATGCAGATGGGGAAGGTTAAACAATCACACAAAAGGTGATTGATGGCATGGTTGCCTTAAGCTAATTTTTACTATCTGCAAAAACGTGGAGATCTACAATAAGCTCTCTCTAACCCAACTTCTAAGATATTATTATTTTACTAATCAATCGATGGAACCTAATGTTATCTATTTTGATTCATATGTGTTGATTTGAAGATTTACATGTTTGTTTTGATATATTTCGTGAAGAATTATGAAGTTAGTTTTCTTATGAAAATAATAATGATTTGGATCTGAGATTTATAGTTATTTATGATTATGAATAATATGGATAGATCTAAGATAATTTTGTTTATTTAGAAATTCTGATTATTGGGAAATAAAGTTTCGCTTTAAGATATTCATTTTAATTTTATTATTGAGTAATATTAAACCTATATTTGAGATGAAATTGTGTTACTTTGAGTACTGTTTGTTCAATTAGTTCATATATTTATAATGAAATTATTTTGCTATGACAGTAGTTATATCCTGAACCACATAGTGGTTAATTGTAGTTATTTTTATCACAAATGAATTAATTGCAAGTTTTATGGTAATAAATTAAATCATTTATTGTCATAAATGCATTAAATTTATTGATTATTGTAAATTAAATGACGTTGTATGTTTGTGTTTGGAATAAGAATAGACGTATGATTTACTATTTGATGTATTTATTTTGACAAGTAATGTCTGTTATAACGGAAAAAATAGGTTTAACAACTCAAAGGAATTATTTTAATAGAAGTTGTATAACTCAAAGTCCAAGGCCTGAAGTCTGGAATTATGAAAAGGTTTTCTGACAAACTTTACAAGCTCGAATTCTTGTCAGTATTTTTTTTAATTTGTCAAAATGTACAAGCTTCTAAAAAAAAGGCAATTTACACAAAATTTGAGAACCCGAAGTTCATAATAAATTAGTGAACTTGAAGTTCATGAATTAGAAGCCCGAAGCTCTATTGAAATTGTGTAAAATGATAAGGTTGTACTTCTTGAAGAAGTTAAAGGAAAATAATATATTATCATATGAGATAATAATGCTGCATTCAAGAGATTAAAAAAATCTCCAAATGAGTTATACCTTGCCTTATATCTTCATATTTATATTATATTAACCAAATATCCTGAAGATATTATGTTATATGATATATCAAACATCATTGGATGTGTGTGTATTAATCTCTTGAAAAGATGTTTTAGAGATTTATTTATATTTATATTGCAAAATATAACATCCCAGAAGTGATGTTATAGAAATTTTATTTTTGTTACATTGCAATTCCTTAAAGGAAATACTATATTCCCTGAAGGAATAATGATATAATTTTTTTTTGAGTAATAACAACAATTTATCGAGAGAAAAAAATGATATTGTATACCAATGTTACACTCCAGAAGTAGTGGCTTTATCTTTCGCATCTTACTTTCATTTGGTGCATCTAATTTTGTTACTGTATTTAAAGTCTGATACGTCATTTCAAAGATAGTTACAAAAAAATTCCAGTAGGGATGTTTTATGTTATTGTAAAGGTAGTAATTATATAATTTCTACAAATAGAAACATTGTACATTGATATGACATTCCAATGGTACATATATATATATATATATATATATATATATATATATATCTTCAGAAGAGATAAGTTCACTTCAGAAGTAGTGATAATAAAATATCCCTAAAAGAGACTAATAAATTAGGAAATGATAACATATCTCTAGAAGAGATTTGCTTATATGTTTGGTAATTTTATTAAACCAAATAAATGCATAGAAATTTGATTATAAAGGACCATAATTTAGTTTAGATTAGATCCTAAAAGTTTGAGAACTATACATACGGTCCTGAGAAAATCTGTATCTGTAACATTCCAAGTATCCAGAAGATACTATTATTATTTTTGCTGTAATTTTTTTTACAGAACTCTCAATAGAGATATGTAGAAATGTCTATATGCAATTAAAATTATTCCTTGATAAGTAATCATAATTAGGTTCAAAACTGATATTTGAGGTATAATTGAGGAATAAACTTAACTACTTGAAGTTGTGTGTATATTTTATTCGAACCAGAAGTTCGATATGGTTTCAAACCAAATGTTTTGAAAATTATCATGCTGTTTTGACAGGTTTGCATTGACATTGATTTATAAATAGAAATTAATAGTTTGGATCCTTGTAATAGTTTGTTCTAAAAATCGCTAATTCAAGTGACAAAGAATATGAAAATTTTATAATATATATGTCACACGTGGACGCACGTATACATCCATATATGTAAATATTTAGCCAACAACCTGAAGTTTGTTATAAGCTCATCTTATAGATTATGCATAGACATTATTTAGTGATTTAAAATTCAATCAACATAAATGTTGAATGACCTGAAGTCATGTATGTGTTCAAATGATCTACACAATAAGTAAATTCCTCCAATTGCTTAGATCAATGAATGAGAACAAACTCTAATGATCAATATCAATTGAATGCATCTTATAAAAGAATTATCCTCCTATTATTAATATGTATGATGTACTTGCTAGTAGAAAAATCATAATGGATCAAAATGAGAGTCCAAAAATGATTATTATTTAATGTGACAATGTTTGTCAACATTGAGGGGGAGGATAAAGGGATACAAGCTCATTTTGATCATCAGTGTTAAATATTTATTAAAATATACAGTGATGCAAAATATTATCAATATTATCCCTAGTAGACTTTCTCCAATATAGACTTGAATCCTTGAAGGATCAAAATTTGTAAACCACATCTGAAATATGGTTCAAAAGTCAGTTCAAAATATTTTTGGAGTAAGTAATAAAGATGCCAAATAAAGGAGGCGAGTGTTCTTGAAGAAAGACTTAAGGATGATCTGAAAGAGATCCATGACATGATTCTCAAATAACCCTAGAAGTGGGTAAGGTACCTAAAACATGATAATTAAAGAGATCCCAATAAATCATGTCTAGAACTGACAAGAAATAATCATCGATAATAAATTTATAAATAATAAAGCGCTTATGTTTATAAACGGATTAAAGATCCTGGATTAGAGAAAACATGATTGGCCATCATGAAATTCTCCTTAATAAGAAATCTGAACTTGTAGTCCACAAAGTACCAAAAGTACTTGAAATGCTTAATATACCCCGAAGGTATAAATGTGGTTTAAAATCATATTAAATAATGTAAGTATACAAATTCTTGAAGAATATAAATAACTTTCATTGTTATACAGAATGCAAAGAACAAGGAGAGTAAATTTCAACCTACTTTTAAGTATTGTTGTAATGAAAATATTGATATAATTCATGATGAGTAGATTACTTCCTATTTTTAAGTATCGTTGTAATGAAACTCTTAATATCCATTGAAGTGATAGTTGCGATATGCAAATACTTATTAAAGTATACAAACTTATGAATAATATATATAACTTTTGTAGTTATAAAGAATGAAAAAGACATGAAGTGTAGATTACAAATTTCTTCTAAGTATTGTTGTAATGAAAATCTTGATACATCAAGATGAGTAGATTACTTCCTGCTTTCTAGTAATGTTGTAGTGAAATTTTTAATATTCATGAAAGATGTATAGTTGCAATGCGCAAAACTAATTTGAAGCATAAAAATGAAAGCACATGAAGTGTTTTTCATAAAAGTAGCATACAAATGCATAAAATGCAAACTATATTTGGAAGAAACAATCTTAGAAAATTTGATTGTATCAAAGAAAACTATTAATAAATTGTATTATGAATGAGATACATATTTATGGATCCAGAAGTATCTATAACCAATTTAAGTTATCGAAAGATGAATATGAATTCAGAGGAAAAATTAAAATCAGGAGGAGAATTCATAAGTATTTTATAATGCATTCTTTTTCCTTAACTAAGATTTTTCCCACTGGGTTTTTATCAGTAAGGTTTTAATGAGGCATTACCTTGATCCAGAAGTATCAACTCCCTAGTGACATTGAAATAAGCTATAATGTACTCTTTTTTCCTTATTTAAGATGTTTCCCACTGAGTTTTTCTTATTAAGGTTTTAATGAGGCAGTATCTTGATCAAGAAGAATCAAACGTCTTTTCAAGAAATAACATCTCAAATATGTTATTTAAATTAAATTATATTTTTATCCTTGACTAAGGTTTTTCCCATCGGGTTTTCCTTTGTAAGGTTTTTACTGACATGTTAAATTGATCCAAAAGTATCAAACTCTATCTGATGCAATAAATTATTGAAATATGCCATACTATATTGTACTCTTTTTCCTTCACTAAGATTTTTCCCATAGGGTTTTACTTAGTAAGGTTTTAATGAGGCATTAGTTTGATCCAGAAGTATCAAGCTTCATTTAAAGAAATAAGAAAATAAAATATGTCATTGTACTCTCTTTTCTTCACGAAGATTTTTCTCATTGGGTTTTTCTTAGTAAGGGTTTAATGAGGCGTTATTTTGATCCCGAAGTATCAAACTCTTAGAAGGAATATTATTTTTAGTATGATATCTATAATTTCACAAGTTGCACTCTTTTCCTCTTTCAAGGTTTTTCCCATTGGGTTTTCCTTGCAGAGGTTTTTAATGAGGCAACGGACAATATCTATATCGACTGAATGGATAAATGCAAGCAAGATAATAATGAGGAGGAGCAATCATCATAACGTTTCGAAACAGACAATTTCTAGTTATCAAAGGATTCAAGATTTTGAAGATGCATATTCAAGGGGGAGTGTTATAATATATGTAAATATAAATAGTGAATATGCTATATACTGTTTTGTATTTAGTCCCACATCGTGGGATTAGTTCTACCCCAAGCTCCTAGGCCTCTATATAAAGGTGCTAATGCAATGTAAATAGATAATCTATTCTCAGGAATAAATAATATGTCTTCTGCCTCTCTCTCTAATGGCTTCCTATTTTCTTTATTCTATAACAACAATGATATTGTTAAATCGAGGCCTAGGAAATGATGGTTATAAAAATTTTGAACTAAACGAGTAGTCTGTAACCTTATATGGAATAGGATCCAATAAGGCATTCATATTTGTTTGTTATACTAAAATGTATCTCAACAAAAACAAATATGTGTACTGTTTGTGATAGTTTTGATTTGTATCCTATACACTACATATATTTACAATAGAACAGACCGAGCGACCTAAGTAGTAATCAATAATACTTAATCACATTATTTTTTAACACATCTTGTCTTGAATTCAAGTTTTACTCTACTGCTACACTCATATATGTTTGATAAGTGCTTGCTAGGAAAGAAACATACATGGTGCATTAAACTGTTTAAAGTAAAGTTACCATCATGATGATTAAAGTGGAGAAAATTATGCATTTGATTAGCGACGACTTGCTTTTGGGTTAGTAAAATTGAGATTTATAAAATGTAAAGATTACCTTAGATATGAATTATATCTGTAAATTATCCTTACACATGACTAGTACATCTGCACACCCATTTGGGCATTCATCTAGATAACGAGTCATTTAGAATCTATGTAGTATTATAACATTTAAACTATCATTTTGAATAAGCATGTTGTTTTTCATCCTTTATTATAGATCGTTTCATAATTATTATATTTATTACCGATGTTCCAAATGCTAATTATTTTGTATCTTACCTCAATATTCCATTGTTATATTATTCTTTGAATTTCTTAATTCTATTTTTCCCAAGATGGACCAAAATTCTTGCTCAACATATGCACTTCATCTCTTCCACCAAGAACGTGGATAACCATACATGCCATACGTAAAATTTATCTCGCACATTATAAATAAAATTGAATTCCACCTTATACATTTCAACTAACATGTCCTCATAACAAAGAGGACAGTAAACGACCAATTTAGGATCAAGCATAACGTTCAAGCAATATCATTAAAAGAAAATTACAATACTGCATTATTATTGATGTTTTCTTTTATCCGTTGTAATTAAGTAATTCGAAATGTACGCAACCACATTTATATCAAAATTCTCCTCCCAAAATAAAGAATAAATTCACTTCCTTCCTAGTTTGTATAGTTAAAAATGCAAAAAACAACTATAAGGAATGAGAAAAAACTACAATGTTCAAGCATATTTGTATCTCGTTCGTTATGAGTCTTTACAATTATAGTTTGGCCATCATTCCGACTTAACTGCATAGAATAATAGTTGATTAGCATAGAATTCTTAGTATAAAAAAGTGAATATGAACTAAATATATATGACAATATGAGCCTACCAAGTGCTTGTACATACATATTTGTGTGTACATATAAGTACATATGTGCTTGTATGGCACTTTATGCATAGAGCAAGTTGTAGTATTAATCGACATGCATTACATGCATATTACACCTAATAGGTTTAGTGCAAGAAGAATAAATAACTCGGCGATGTAAGGTCCGAAACCTCAATTTTAATGCGTTAAGGCTTAGTTTTATCAATTTCAAAAACAAAATGATTCCAAAGGGAAATGTATATGTATCAATTAAATGCAACAACAATAAACTAAGTAATTAAAATTACCTCTCCGCATTGCTACTCAGTTTGTTTAATGGTTGACTTGATCAAAACTCTTCCTTTTGTTAGTCAATATCCTATGCTAATAAGCCATATTTGTAAATTAATTAATTTTTGATGTTGGTTCATTACACAGAAATAAATTTAATATTCTTAACTCAAAATAATAAAATGAAATATAAAATCGTAGAGACATAAGAAGTCAGTTGTCTGACAACAAAGTTGCCAGGCTCATATACGTAGGTTTAAGATTTAGTAAGTACAATGTAGCATCTAAGTTGCATCAATAATTTGGATACGTAGAAATTATAGCCTTAAACCCAGAAGGAAGTAGATTTTTCAGAAAAAATATAATGAGCAAATAGAGTAATCAAACATAATTGGCAATAAATTAAAATTTAAAAAAAATACATTTTTGAGAAATAAAAGATGAACTGGGAAAACTTTTCGACTGTTTAGCCATCTTCAAATTAAAGACGTATTGACTTCAAGTGCTTCGGTTTTGAGCTCTTCCTATAACTCTCAGCTATAATGCCATCAAATTAATTCATACTAATGAAACCTTACTTTTAATTTTATTTTTCATAAACCTGATTCTAAATCATACCCATATCTACCATTTTATCACTTCCAATTCATACTTCATATATCACTTGATTGTCAAATTTACACACACAGCGCAATTCTGTCGAATATGTGGAATCATTGTTTATCTTCACTAAGGGCCTCATACCACATTGCTTGTCAACGAAAAAGCATTTCATGTGATTTACTTACCTTTTGAGACTATTAAACCATAGTTCTCTAAATAATTATATTGATCTCATATGAGAATTGTACAACCCTCTAACTTCCAAAGAGACAATGGATCTAATTCGTAGAATATCATAAAATTCTAGCTTCTATTATGATCGTATATATAATTCAACCAAACTTTTAATAATGATGAATAAATGCAAATCATATTAAATAGTCCTAGCTAAAAATTAAAATCTACATAATTTAAGAAAGTTTCATGGTTGAAGAAACAAAATTAAAACACTGTAATTAATAATCAAAACTTAAAAAACTCATTATTGAAATCCAACTTTTTAATATAAATTATTGACAATGATAATACCTGATAGATAAATTTGTTGTTTTAACTCTATTAGGAATATTCGACAATGCATGATGATTTTGGGTTTCGCTGATCAAATGAAAAACCTATATAAGAATCCAATATAATGAGATTGAGATATTTTTATACAATAACTACTGATTCAAGGAAGGAAAATTACTTGTCCTCGTTGAAATAATCTTCTTTCGAAAAGGCTTATTGATTAATTCTTTTCCTTGACTCATTTCCATTAGTGATTCTCTTTGTCTTGCATTTTGCAAGTGACTAAGCGAAAGGTAAACTAGGTAAATATTTAAGCATAGGATCGTCATCTTTGACTATGTAATAGTATAACAAACAAAAAGGGAGTTCAACTGCTCGTATTTTTAAAGGCTTGAATAGAATCCAAATGATCAAATTTCTTTAGTTAATCCCAGAAAGAGTCAACTACATATAAGATAAGAATTGCAAGGCCCTCCTACACAAATTAAGCATGGTTCAAATAAACTGCAACCCGTTTAGTGATATTGAATACGTATTTAATATAATACATTGAAAATGAATTAAAGGAGTTCTAGAACACCTGAGTGCAACATATTATAGAGGTTACCATTCCGAATAAAGATCTCTACTACTGTTATGTAGTATATGTTGGTTCAAACATGAGTTACAATTTAAATACCATGTATTATGATTAACTAAATGAAATTTAAATTTTGCATTTTCGATTTAGGTTTTAGACTTAATCATCAATAATTGGCATGTTTATCTTGTTATCTTATTAATAACATTGCAAAACTAAGACACTTGAACAAATTTATAGATATTTTTACCTTAATTTAGGATAAAACTGTATGGTACTCGGGAAACCATGGTATCTCACAGGCCATACACTTCTATATGCATGTAAACTTTGATCTATTATGTCTTCATCATAATTAGGATAAAATATTGGTTTCAACTTAGCAGTGCTCAAGGAACCAATATCATCTATTTAGAAGCAATTAGGATAAAATATTGATTTCAGGTTGAATAAAAGTATACCATGACTCATATGACAATAGGGAATATTTTTATAGAGAAAAACTTTACCAAGCTAGTAGTTCAACATGCATATTGTTGGCCAATTAATGGTGAAATAGGTTATTTCAATTCACTAAACTTAGTCGTATCATCTACACCCCAAAACATGCAGTCTAAGAACTTACATAATAGAATGCATAGGGATATTTTTATGTCAACAAAGGATTCATTAATTGTTTGCTATCAAAATATTTGTGTTTTTCTTCCTTCTTTAGTGGTCTTTCTCGTGTATTTAAGAAGCAAGCAAAATAGTAGATGATTTTCAATAACTTGTTTCTCAACTCATCACATACTAATATAGGTAGACCTAATAATTCATATTTTTATTCCACTCAGTAAAAACTGATAATATTTTTTTTCCTTGTACTTTTGATAGCATAAAGTGCATATGGTAGCTATCAACTATAGTTTTGAGCATTTCATTACCAAATTATCTTGAAAAAACATTTAATTGTCAAACTCTTTTCACTTAATAAACCATCATAATTTAATTACCGTAGAAATATTATATTGCAGTACATATCAAATCTGATGATTTGTCAAATGCCGATGAAGGAAAATTTTCTAATTCTCCGTTACATGTGGACTATCAAGTTCAAATGACAAATTGTTTAATAAAGGCATTAACCTCTACATGGACCATATATCCACGTATAATGATACAAATTTATAAACTATTGATTTATATCATAATTAGCATATCTATCTTCCTGGATATAGTTAAAACTTGAAGTTTAATGGCTAAATTTTCATATACTATATTAAGGGTATAATCATTTTTTTTGTCAAATTTACTTATAATGAACCTTGATAGCTCAAAGGCAGGATCACAGTTACATTTCAGTTTTGCAAAATCAACCATATATACACCTCACAAATTACTTTATGTGAAATTTTGAAATCAAATTCCTAAAACTCAAATAACCGATGCAAATTTGAAAATAGAAATTAATTCATACCACAATGAATAGGTAATTGGAAGCGACTATGCATGGGATAATCTCTGAAGGTTAATGGTCATTTTTCGACTTGGGTGATAGTTGAAAGTAATGGAAGTCGAGCTCTTTGATATTTCATCGAAGGCGATGATGGTGAGGAAGTGGTTTGATAGTATCAATAGAGCGGCCTACGAAGGAAATGACTTGAGAGTTATGTTAGCGCTGAAAGCTATCGATGTTAGTTTGAACTAAATGTGTTTGGGGTTGGAAAAGGAATTAGATCTGGATTCACATCTTGATAAACTAACCCAAGTGTTTATCCGGAGGTGTTAAAGGGGACAAAAATGTTTTAGGCATTTCTGTAGTCGGTGAGGTAAGAGAATAAGGTTTATATTTTTGTTTGAGAAGGCATCGAAGAGAGATTAAGGAGGGTATTATGGGTATTTCAAAAAGACACCGTTGGTTTTTTAATCATAGAATTCTCTTTATTAGTAGTAGAGACAGAGACAATTACCTTTACTATTTTATAGTGTCATCTTCTCTTTATAGTCTAAATGTTGTTGTAATGGCCTGAAGATTTTCGACCCCGAAAATCAACACTAATACGTTCACTGTATAGAGTATCGAGCAATCGAGTGCCGAAAACACAAGCTTTTAGGGTAAAGAAGAAAAAGAGATAGAATAAGAAACAGAACAGCAGCATAGAATCTCACAATCGCAGCGGAACAAAATATAATAGCATTTATACAAAGAAAAGCTGTAATTGTCAACATATATACACGATGCCAGAGTACAACAAATCTAGACAGTTATAATAACTTGTCCCTAATAATGAGATACAACCCACGATACACATCAGAAAATAATTAATATGACCCTGCCATCTAGCTCGTCTCCTGAGCTCGAAGCGTCCTAACCTGAAATTATGTAATACTCGGTCTGACCTGAGCATCACGATAAAGTAACATCCGAGTCAGGCTGGAAACCAACGTGAGTAGAACCACTTAATTTTAAATACTAAAGTTGTAAAACTTCATTTTAAACCAAGGTAACTCATATAACATGACGAGTTTTTATTTAGAACCAAAACTTTTTCGAAAACCATTGGTATTGCAAAAAAATGTCTAGGTACAGATTTGCTTAATTAAAATGGTCAAATTTATCTATCTTATTCAATTCCAGCCTATTAAACTCTATAATCAACCCCGTAAGGGTTTGTAGTGATTTTCAAATCAAAGTCGTTCCGGAAAACGTTGATATCCGATCCCGGTCTTCCCGAATTCAAGCAATAAATTTTAAAGTGGTAAATTATTTAAAATAAACAATTTATTATTTTGGGTGGCACTATTCAAATATTGGGATTTCTTATAAATTTTTATTCAGATAAACTGTAACATCATTTTTAATCTACTATTAACTTGTCTGGTCACTTGATGGTATGGACAAAAATAATCGCAATAAATGTCCAATAGAGTTAAACCAAGATATAGGTCGTTAACCAAATTAACGATCCATAATAATATCAAACACTTTCACATTAGGATTTGATGATTTTAGTTATCTGAAATCCATTTACGTCTTAATCCAAATTAACTACAAATTAAAGAAACTTTAAACCAATTTATCAATAGTTAATATTTTATCAACCAAACTATACTAATTATACTAAAAATCATAAGATCAAACCGATTTAGTATTTAATAAATTACTCGCTTTAATTGTTTTTAGGAAATTTAGTTTTTAAATAACCAAAATAGAATAAGCCTAAAAACATGTGGAAGTAGTTTTAAAAGAAATATAAGTTTCATTTGTTTCTCTTCCTTTCTTTATTTTTCTATTTTTTCCTTTTCCCTTTTCTTTTCATTTACTTTTCATTTCCTTTTACTATTTTTTTCTTTTCTTTTCTTTCCTTTTATTTTCATTTCCATTACTTTTTTATCGTTTATCTTTTCTTTCTCTGGCCCAACCCGGCCCATCTTCCCCTTATCTTCCCTCCAGTTCCTTATTTCCCCACTCCTTCTCACTCGCCTGAATGAACCAGTTTGTGCAAGCACGTGTGCACATACATGCCGACACCAGTTCTGATCCCTCACGCCGACCACCTTCCTCTGTCACACTCAACCACCCGAATACACTCGAACCCTCTGTTGGAATACCTTAACAAATGAAATGAATGAAATATACAAAGTCTCACATCGCCAAATTATTGAAGCTATATTGGTTTATATATGGCTTTCTCATGAGGAGGTTGGGGGCCTGGGGCTCCCAAATGTATGCTTTGTTGTGAGGAGGGAGATCATGCATCTCCACCACACACGCGCGCGCCGCCGCCGTCCTTCCGTCCGACCAGCCGGGCCGGGCTCGGGTACGGGTCTAAAATGACTATTCGTTTTACTAGGCCATCGTTTAACGGTTTTGGGCTTCAGCTGAAACTGGGTTGGACCTGTAATTTAAAGAGAAGCGGGCGGGTGAAGACGAACGCGACTGTTCATAAAGCGGACGACCGTTACATGCGAACAGAAGCGGGTGCGAGAGGCAGACACGGGCGAATGGATGCGGCATGAGCGGGTGCGACCCGATTGAAGTGGCGCGGGCAGACGGGTGCGACTGTACGAAGTGGTACGGACGCAACTGTTTGAGCGAACGGGTGTAGACACGACCCTTTGGAAGAGATACGGACCAACTATAAATAAGAAGGAAAAATGATCACTTTCCTAACTCATTTTTCAGAATCCAAATCTTCATCTTCACTTCTACTACCATACTCTAAATCACAGAGTGATATACTCATTACGATCTCGAGCAGAATACGTCTGTTGTATCTTGGGAGAATTTTGAAATAAAATTCTTAAGGAAATCGTTACGACGAGCCTCAGACATAATCCGGTTAGAATTCTAGTCTGATTGTATATTTATATACATTATTCTATATTCTATCAGTTATTCTGGTTATATATTTATTCAAAATAGTATAACGCTGTTGTTGTAATTTATTTACAACATTCATATTGTTATAATAATTACTACAGAATTCCAGTGTAGTGGAAGAATTCTAAGTTATAAACTTGTGCGACGAGTTTATAGTAGCGTGCTATCTGTTTTAGTACACTAGACAAATAACATCTTAAGAATTTTTCTGTTTTATACTAAAACAGAGATGGCAACAGTAGACAACACGAAAATGGATAAGTCCACCTTTTCAGCGGTTATTTCTGAATGCAATTTGGTTCAGAACCCTAACCAATGGTGGGTTGACACAGGAGCTACTCGTCATGTTTGCTCTGAAAAATCCATGTTTTCAACATACCAGAAATTCGATCAGAAAGAAAGACTCTACATGGGTAATTCTGCAGTTTCCATGATCGAAGGCAGTGGTACAGTTATCCTCAAGTTCACTTCTGGAAAAACTGTCAAATTGAATGACGTGCTTCACGTTCCAGACATACGCAAGAATCTAATCTCCGGCTCAGTGCTATCAAAGAAAGGATTCAAAATTGTGTTCGAATCAGACAAGATGGTTCTGTTCAAATCTGGAATGTATATCGGAAGGGGTTATTTATGTGATGGCCTATTTAAGGCAAACGTAGCCGTTATCGGCAATAAATCTATGTATTCTGATTGTGCTATTAATAAAATTGAAGTTTCTTACTTGCTTGAGCACGAAATTTTACTATGGCACGATAGATTAGGACACATAAACTTCCGAAAAATGAAAAAATTATCAAACTTGGGATTAATTCCAAAATTCCAAGTAGATAAGAACTACAAATGTGAGACATGTGTAGAAGCAAAAATGGTCAAACAACCATTTAAATCTGTTGACAGAAGCACCGAACCATTAGGTTTGGTACATACAGATTTATGTGATTTTAAATCACTACCTACAAGAGGTGGGAAAAAGTATTTCATTACTTTTATTGACGATTATACGCGATATTGCTATGTATATCTTTTAAATAGTAAAAAAGAAGCAATAACGGCGTTTATAAAATACAAGGCTGAGGTAGAAAATCAGTTAAATAAAAAGATCAAGATATTAAGATCTGATCGAGGTGGAGAGTATGAATCACCATTTGAACAATTCTGTGAAGAAAATGGAATAATTCATCAAACAACAGCTCCATATTCACCACAACAAAATGGTGTAGCCGAGAGGAAGAATAGAACGTTAAAAGATATGATTAATGCAATGCTTTTAACTTCTGGTGTACCGACGAACTTGTGGGGGGAAGCACTAAATATGTCTAATCATATATTAAATAAGGTTCCTCACAATAAAACAGGAACAATTCCATATGAGATATGGAAAGGACACCAACCAAGCTTTAAATACCTCAAAGTATGGGGGTGCTTGGCAAAAGTTCCAGTTTCGCTTCCCAAGAGAGTCAAACTTGGACAAAAAACAGTAGATTGTTATTATCTTGGGACAGCCCAAAATAGTAGTGCCTACAGATTTTTGGTATTCAAATCTGATATAACTGATATTCATGTAAATACAACCATGGAATCAAGAGATGCCTCATTCTTTGAAGATGTGTTTCCGCACAAAAGGAATGAAGGAAATAAGGTCCCAAAAAGGACAAGGGAAGAATCAAACGATTCGTATGAAGATGAAACTCATCATGAAATTGAGGATGTTGAACCAAGAAGAAGCGTAAAGGCTAGAACTTTCAAAACATTTGGTTCGGACTTTTTTACATATGTATTAGAGCACGAACCTCAAACGTACAAGGAAGCAATGTCATCTTCTGAGTCCTCATGTTGGAAAGAAGCAATCCAAAGTGAGATTGATTCAATTCTAAGTAATAAAACTTGGGAAATTGTTGATATTCCACCAGGAATAAAACCAATTGGCTGCAAATGGATTTTCAAGAAGAAAATGAAAGTAGATGACTCTATCGACAAGTATAAAGCCAGATTAGTAGCCAAAGGATATCGTCAAAAAGAAGGAGTAGATTTTTTTGATACATATTCGCTGGTAACACGAATAACCTCTATAAGAATGCTAATAGCAATTGCGTCCATCTATAATCTAGAGATTCATCAGATGGATGTAAAAACAGCATTCTTAAATGGAAATCTCGATGAGGAGATTTACATGGAGCAACCTGAGGGATTTATTTCCAAAGGAAATGAAAACAAAGTCTGTAGATTAGTCAAATCATTGTACGGACTAAAACAAGCTCCAAATCAATGGCACGCAAAATTTGATAGTGTCATGATGAGAAATGGTTTTCGTATAAATGAATGTGACAAATGTGTTTATTATAAACAACTTGGACAATCATATGCGATGATCTGTCTATATGTGGACGATATGCTAATATTCGGTCCAAATACTCAGGTAATTGAGACCATAAAGAAAATGTTGATCAACAATTTCGACATGAAAGACTTGGGTGTTGCAGATGTTATTTTGGGAATAAAAATAATAAGAACACCTAATGGAATTGAGTTATCTCAATCACATTATGTAGAAAAAGTGATTGAAAGATTTCAAAATTTTGGAATTAAAGGAGTAAATACACCTTTTAATCCATCAGAAGTACTGCATAAAAACACTAATGAGAGTGTAATGCAACTGGAATATTCTCGTATAACAGGATGTCTCATGTATCTCATGAATTGCACAAGACCAGATATAACTTGTGCAGTAAGTCGATTGAGCAGGTATACAAGCAATCCAGTGAAGGAACACTGAAAAGCACTAATGAGAGTGCTTGGATATTTAAAAAATACCACTAAGTATTCCTTACACTATGGAAAATATCCTGCCGTCTTAGAAGGATATAGTGATGCAAACTGGATTGCAGATTCAGAGGAATCAAAATCAACAAGTGGTTATGTCTTTACCCTAGCAGGGGCAGCAGTGTCATGGAAATCTACTAAACAAACATGCATAGCTCGATCCACTATGGAATCAGAGTTCATTGCATTAGATAAAGCAGGCGAAGAAGCAGAATGGCTTCGTCACTTTTTAGAAGATATCCCAATTTGGCCTAAACCTGTACCGGCCATATGTATACACTGTGATAACCAAACTGCGCTAAGTAGAGCGCACAACTTTGTGTATAATGGAAAGTCACGACATATTCGTCGACGCCATAACACAGTTAGGCAGTTACTCTCAAATGGAACAATTTCCATAGATTATGTAAGAACAAATGATAACCTAGCGGATCCATTTACTAAAGGTTTATCAAGAGAGAAAATTGACTGTGCATCGAGGGGAATGGGTTTAAAAGCCTAAACCAACAAGAGTTACCTTATATGGAAACCTATCCTAGCGACTGGAGATCCCACGGACTAGGATCAATAGGAAAACCAGTTCTGAGTAACTCAAGACGTAATGCATTTGCGTGGACATGGTCCAACTCCATTCCTATGGTGCACAATGCCTACAGAAGTATGCAAAGGTTAAAACTATGTTTTTTAATGATGACCATATCTTGGAAATAACAAGTGGGGTATATGTAGGATACTCTTAATAATTGCGATCACCTATGTTAATGTGAGCTGGGTCGGCTCTATGAGGATATTAAAAGGCTTTTATTCTCTAAAACACTCGCAGAACCAAAAATTGTTCAGGACCAAAATGAACACAACCAAGAGATTGGATGAGAAGGGAATCAATGCTTCGTAAAACTTATTGTCTGGATATACAATAAAGGCCGACGGTTCAAAATGAAATAATTCACCGATTAGCCAAGTAGATCCGATAAGTTTTAACTAGGGAAAGTTCAAAGTGAAATATCTACTTATCCACGATAAAGCATTATTCCATATATACTCTGTGATATTTCGCTTTGTGTGGGGGATATGTATATTATCATTCATGTGGGGGATTGTTGGAATTCCTTAACAAATGAAATGAATAAAATATACAAAGTCCCACATCGCCAAATTATTGAAGCTATATTGGTTTATATATGGCTTTCTTATGAGGAGGTTGGGGGCCTGGGGCTCCCAAATGTATGCTTCGTTGTGAGGAGGGAGATCATGCATCTCCACCACACACGCGCGCGCCACCGCCGTCCGTCCGTCCGACCGGCCGGGCCGGGCTCGGGTACGGGTCTAAAATGACTATTCTTTTTACTAGGCCATCGTTTAAGGGTTTTGGGCTTCGGCTAAAATTGGGCTGGGCCTGTAATTTAAAGAGAAGCGGGCGGGTGAAGACGAACGCGACTGTTCATAAAGCGGACGGCCGTTACATGCGAACAGAAGCGAGTGCGAGAAACAGACACGGGTGAATGGATGCGGCATGAGCGGGTGGGACCCGATTGAAGTGGCGCGGGCAGACGGGTGCGACTGTACGAAGTGGTACGGACGCAACTGTTTGAGCGAACGGGTGCAGGCACGACCGTTTGGAAGAGATACGGACCAACTATAAATAAGAAGGAAAACTGATCACTTTCCTAACTCATTTTTCAGAATCCAAATCTTCTTCTTCACTTCTACTACCATACTCTAAATCACAGAGTGATATAATCATTACGATCTCGAGCAGAATACGTCTGTTGTATTTTGGGAGAATTTTGAAATAAAATTCTTAAGGAAATCATTACGACGAGCCTCAGACATAATCCGGTTGGAATTCTAGTCTGATTGTATATTTATATACATTATTCTATATTCTATCCATTATTCTGGTTATACTATTTATTCAAAATAGTATAACGCTGTTGTTGTAATTTATTTACAACATTCATATTGTTATAATAATTACTACAGAATTCCAATGTAGTGGAAGAATTCTGAGTTATAAACTTGTGCGACGAGTTTATAGTAGCGTGCTATCTGTTTTAGTACACTAGACAAATAACACCCTCTCCCTACACAAAATCACCTTGACTTGAAATTTTTCCAGTTCGCTCGCTTGACCCCCGAATCGTGCCCCAAACAAACCTTCCTCCACGATCAACCACACCGCCATCCATCACCAGATCCTACCTCGAGCTCCGCCACGAACTCCTCTTCACTTTTCCCGAGGTGTACAGCTCCCTCCTTTCCTCTTGACTCTGCCATTCTCTCCCAAACTGAAGCCCTCAACAAATCCCACTCAACCCTAAAATCGCCTCGACACGCCATCGTGCCCCTTTGTAAAATATCTACCATTTTTCATGGATACCCCAATGCTTGCCCCGCCTCTACGTTTCCCTTGAAGATATTGGTTTTCCTTTTTGTTTTGATCCTCCAGTTTACTTGAGTCTTGGTCTTCCTTTGTTTTTCCAATGACAGTTTGTATTTTTTTTTTCGAATGCCAAAATGTAACAAAGTAGAGCTTACTTATAAAGAAAATGGATGTAGCTTTCCCTGTACAGTTTTGAATAAGCAGTGACCTTCCTTTTTTTTTTCTTTGACTTGATTTGATTTCCTGATTTTAGGTGATTTGATTTACTAAAGGTTGATTTGATGTATTATGGCTTGAGTTGAAATTTTGTATGCTTGCATTTAATTCTTGTCATGATAATGTCTCCTAGAATGTTTACATGCACATTCATTTATATATATATATATATATATATATATATATATATGTATGTATATATCCTTATGTATATATTTTTCTTTTCCAGTTTCTAATAATGTATAAATACATATATATCTCTTATCATTTATATACATATATGTTTTTACACTTATTCATATACACATTTATTCACCTTAAACACATACATATGCATATACATATACAGTATACATTTTTACTTTGTCATGTTTACCTTTCGTTTTATATATTTAAGTATACACGTGCTTATACATGTATGTAAAGACATTGATCATTCCATAAGCATTGTTTTTACAACATATATACACATATTCATACATACAATACCTTTATGAACATATATATACCTATCCATACATGTTGTTGTCATCCTCTATATATATATATATATATATATATATGTATATATATATATATTCTTGCATGTACTTGTCATCATATTTACACACACACACACACACATACACACACACACACACATTCACATTATTCCCTATTTACATATTTATCTATATTTTTATGAATATTTTATCTTAATTTAGATGGTGGAGTTTTTATATATTTTTCATATCAGGTGATTTTTTTTAATTCAATATCTATCATAGTTTTTAAGCCAATTCATATATATTCAGATATTTTAAATATCAGAAACTCATTTGTTCGACTAATCAAAATTAATATTTCAATGATAAATTAGATAATCACCCAGTCACAAACGTTGGAAAAATCTGGGTCATCACAGTTGTCAAACAAGTTTTATTTTAATTGCACGGTTATGTGGTGGGAAGGGTTCGATTGTTGAACAACCACTTGATTAGCAAAGAATTATACCAGGGTTTATTACTCTCTAGATTATGAAAAACTAATTGAATTATGTGTCATGTTTTTGTTATGATGGTGATTCGGTTGAATTTGGTGAAACTTTATCGTACAGTTAGGTGTTGAATTGTGATTTACTCTTGATTATGTGTTAATATTTGCTATGTTTCATGGAAAACTACACTTAATACAACAATTGCAATTGTAATGCATATTGTGAGTAGTTTTTAAAGATGTAAGAGCCATAACTTAATGCTTTTCTACACTGGACAGTTATATGTTAGATTTGATTCTTTATCCAGCAGTTAGTTCTCTTTTGGTTGGTCACTGATAGTTGTCTATTTACGTATCCCCTTTTGATCTAATTATTTGCATGTAAGCATGATGAATTACATCTTATGTGCACTTTACAAGCTAACTACATATTTTCCAAATGCTCATAAAAAAGGCTATACATATAGTATTAATTTTATGATTTTAAATGTTTATATTTTGACTTTTAAATTGATATTTATATTCTTAGTGATTACAGATATTAATAATAGCATTTGTTATGTTTCCGTGTCTGTATATTCGATATAATACTTATTTATGTAATTATTACTCAAATAGTACCGAAGATTATACCAACTCAAGGCTACTTTATTAATTTCTTTTTGCAATTTTTTTAACTTCCGACTTCTTTCTTAAAAGGGCTAAAGATTTTGCATTGCATCACACTTTACAACAATAGATATTTGAACGGCGTCAATTTACTCCAAACAGGTAAAATATGACTTAGATCTTATTTATTTCTAGCTAAGATGTATCTCATATTACCTTTCGCTTTTCACATTTCAATATGATATTTTCAAAAATAGATTGATCTTCAATATCTAGTACAATAAAGATTTTGTATAAAGTACTAACATTCGATCATAATTGATCGTATTTTATTTCAGTTGTGCAGTTGATGGTAAGATCTTTTAAGCGTTTCCACGTTGCTTACTACTCATGAATAAAATCAAGTACTATGTATAGGTTTTCATTTTATTTTTTGAAGAAGAGATCATGATATCTCAAACACACTTATTTTGTCAACAAAGGTAGGTACAACGTATGTAGTGTATTCATAGTGTACTCGCATGGTTAGATAAAATCCCACATTTCCAGCATACTTTCATATATTTTTTATTTTAAAACATCAGTCGATATAAAATGCGAATGAAGCGTTGAATAAAGAATTTTTTTGTTTTGAGTAAATATATTATCATTACCTCCTTTTTCTTTTTTCACCTTTTACTTTTTGGCTGTTAATCCGAGGGCTTAATTTCATCCTCCTTTTAGTGTGATTAAGAAGTATGAAGAATCAAACGTTAAAAATACCATAAATTAATTCAACTAATATTTAAAAAAATCAGGTAAATAGACACAAGGAAGAAGTTGCAAAAAAATTAGGCTCAGGGACAACAAGTTTGTTTTTTAGTTTGAATGACACTTTTTAGTGTAAACTAAAAATGATAGTTACAACTATCATTCTGTAATTTACACTAAAAAGTGTTCTTCAACCTAAAAAACAAACTTCTTGTCCCTGAAACGAAATTTTTCTCTAACTTTTTCCTTGAGCCTAAAATCCCCTTAAAAAATAGTTTCACAATATGAGCTTTAGAAAATATATGTCAAAGCCTTAGCCTATATTCATTATATTTTTTTCTAGGGTTTAATTTTAGTATAACCACAAAGTTACCAATCAATTTTAATGCTTACTTTTTATTTTATTTTTAAAATCATTTGTACCACATATGTAATATCAATTAAAATCTATACACTTCTCTTGTTTGCATCAACAATTTGAATCAAAATTATGTTTATAGGCAGCCTTCTCATAGAACATATAGAGCACTAACTATGTCAAAAGTAATTGGGACATTTACCTCACTTTTTTAACATGCATTTCTAAAGCTTGTACTAATTTACAACTGGCTATGAAATGAATATATATACTACTATGTGTATACAGACAAGTAAAAGATAATACGTGCTTAACATCATCTTAAACACTTGCTGGATTTGTAATATAGTGGACAAACTTTCAAATTGGGCCTTACAAAACAACATATTTCGATTTTAGGCCTCATCCAAAATTTATTACAAAAATAAGCCTAATTTTGAGTAAATATGGACTGTGCAAGTGTATTTAAAAAAAACAAATTTGTACATGCACAAATTTGAAATGGACAAGTGTTATTTTAAAAAAAAAATGTGCTTAGCATTTATGGAATGCGCAAGTCTTATTTTTGAAAAAATAAATTTATGGAATGTGCAAGTATAAAATGCTGTATAAATCAAAACGAGGCATACTTTTGTAATAAGTTTTGGACGAGCTTTAAAATTGAAATAAGTTATTTTCTCGGGCCTATTTTGAAATTTTGTCCTAACATATACTACCACCCCTATTGCTTTTAACTATACAAGAGGAGCCATTGAAAGAGGAAGTATAAGCGTAAAGATAAATAAAAGGTGAATTTTTTGTGACCTTACTTATGATATTTGTTAAGAAATAATTTGTATATGTTAAAGAATAAGTCATAGATATTTTCAATATCTAGCACTACTAGAAAAACAGTAAATTCCAACGCCCCTGTTTCAACGGCCGCCAACGGCATTTCCAACGGCTCGTTAATTTTTTACGTAGCCGTCTTAAACCGTTAGAAACCGTTGGAAAATAGCCGTTTGCGGCCGTTGAAAGCCGTTGGAAAATTTCCTGCATATTTCCAGAGACCGACCTTCAGCTCATTATTCTTCTTCTCAACCGAAAATTACCCCCAAATCCACCATTCCATCATCTCCAATCTTCATTTGCCGGCCCAAACACCATCCCAACAACCCCCGACGCCATCTAGAAGCTACTCCGGCACATCTCCACCGTTCTAGCTCTCCAAATCGATAATTTCCCTAAAGCTAATATTTAGGTTTTTTTTTTATTTAGGGTTTAATTTGAATGTTGATTGATTCCTACTTGTTAGTGTATGCATATTACATTATATTATCCTCTAATTGCAACCATTATAACATAATGAACAAGTTATTATAATTGATTGAAAATTTTGTAATTTAAGATATTGTATTAGTTTATGTTATTTGGTTAGTATATTAAACGTATGTGTGTGATAGAGTTTATTGCATTTGGAAGCCGTTAAAACGGATATTTCATATGTGCGAATACGAGCTTTGTATTTGTGTGAACACGCGAATTAATTTAGTTTATAAATGAATTTTGTGTACAAATTTAGCGTATAAAATGAATTTAGTACTTATGTAATAAAACGGTAAAATATAAACCAATATTAATTAAACGAATTATATATTCGAATTTAATATAAACAAATATTTAAATCCTTAGATATTATTCGGCCCCGTCTGACAAGTATTGTATATGATCGTTTTAGGGATATTCGTTTTTTCCACAAAACCGAGTCTGAATCAGAAAACGATGAGGACGACTGAGTAATATCCGGTAATTTTTAAAAGTATTCACATTACATTGATCTCTGATTAATAATTTATTTATCTAATTTATACAATTTTAATGACAATAAGTGTATACTCACACACTCAACACGTACACAACATGACACATTTGTAGCATATTATATTACATTTTTTAATGGTTCATCGTATCATGATTATTATAATGTGTATATGTATGTATATATGGCAGGTATATATATTATGTCCGGTTTCGGTTCTGGTTCTGGGTCTCGGCGACGTGGCTCTTCACGTCATACTGGAGAGAATAGTGGTGAGCCACCAGCTCGGCCACTTGTTTACTTACAGCCTAAGGCTGATGAGACGTAAGTATCATAATTAGCGAGCATAGCATTTTAATTTTTTAATTGTACATGATATATCTACAATTGTCTAACGTTCAATTTTATATTTAACGCAGTGGATTTGAGTTGGAGCCATCCAAAGTGGTTCTGAGCATTTCGAAGCAGGCGTACATGGCTAGGATGACCGATTGCTGGCCCAAGTGGGGCAAGATCCCCGACGACGTGAGAGAGACGATTTGGTAAGATTTTCTGGTAAGTTTATACCGCTTTACAAGATGATTAATTAAATACAAATAAATAATTAGTAATATTTTCTCATTGTACAGGGCGCCGTAAATTTGCAAGAGCCTGACGTCAATTTAGTTCAACGACACTGGAACTCCAGGATCGCGAAGAACTATAGACAGACTATGTCGGAGATTAAAAAAGTAGGAAAGAAGCCCAAGTGGATGAGCGCGACTGTATGGGAGAAATGGGTTGATTGGTGGAACTCTGAGGAGTTCAAGGTAAATCTACAATAAATCTCAGCATTTTTTTACTGTTTAATAAATAATTAATGATTGTAAATTTGCAGGAGGAGTCAGTTAGGAACTCGGCAAACAGGAGCAGGAATCCTGTATCACACCGTGGAGGCTCCAAATCTTTCCAGCATCACCTGCAAGATTTGGTAAATTTATCTATTATCACATTTGTATATTGATCAGTTCAGTAATTACTTATGTACAGTTAAATTATCCAAATTATCAATTGCAGGAACGAGCTCGTGGAGGCTCTGTTGGCTTAGTGGACGTGTTTGCTCACACCCACGCGTCTAGGCAAGTAGATGAGGCTGGCAATATCATATATCAGTGGGGTGAGCAAGATAGGGCGACCGAGGCATATGTATGCATTTTTTAATTTTTAATACTTACATCGATAAGTTTATTAATATCTAGCTACGCAAAATAATTACATGCTACTATTTTTCAACTGAAATTATTTTTTTTCATTATAGTCGAGGTTGCAGGAGGCACAGGCTTATGCGCTTGAGCAGTCTGGTCGTCATGCGCTGACACAGGAGGAGCAGGATAACATTTTTACCGCTGTTATGGATCCGGCGCAACGGAGTAGACGTTTTGGCTTCGGGAACCTAACGGTGTACAAAAAATCAGCGTTTAGATATATAATGTTATAATATTGTATATGCTGAGACAACCCTTTTGCTATTAATTTTATTTGCAGGCTCGACAAGCTCAAAAAGACCGAGACAAAGAAGAAATCAAGGAGCTTAGAGCTATGGTTGAGCAGCCACGGGAGGAGAATCGTCTACGAGCCATCCAGGTGGAGCAGTTGGATCAAAAGCTTGCGCAGTATTTGCAGAATCATGGTACCCTTTCTTCGTCGTCTGGTGCTTCTGGAGGCGACGAGGATTCTTGAGGAGGTATGTTTTTGAGTATTTGTGTTTGAACAATGTATATATTGACTTGGAGATGTTTTGATGTTGATGGTGATGCTGTATATATTGGTACGGAGTGGGTGAGAAGTATTTTGATGGTATGATCATGGTTTAGTGACATTTGTTGATGGTATGTACGTTGATGGTATATTTTGTGATGTTTGATCGGTTTGGTTTGTTTATATTGGTGTTTTATTGATTTATGTGCGTTGTTTGTATTGATATTGATATATATATATATGTGGAATTGATTGGAAATGGAATGGATTGGAAATGGTGTGGTGGAAGGTAAATAGGCTTGCTGTTGTACAGCAAAATAAACCCAGTATTTCCAACGGCTTTCAACGGCGTATTGGCCATTTTATTGTAACGGTTTCTAACGATTTCCAACGGCTATAAGCCGTTAGCGGCCGTTGGAAACGCCGTTGGAAATGTTCCGTTGTTTCCGTTGGAAAGCGTTGGAAGTCGTGGGATATATTCCAACGGCTATTTCAACGGCTTCCAACGGCCGTCAACGGCTAAAAGCCGTTGTAATAGCCGTATTATCTTGTAGTGTAGGCTTTTCCATATTACAATAGGTTTCCTATTGTATACTTATTTAAGCTCTAAGTAATGTCCGAATAAATTGCTTATAATGAATCTATGCTATACTTTTATTATTGAGTTTAATTTCAATAGCTCAAAAGCAACCTTCAATTTTGAAACTTAACTGTCCCCTTTTTCCTATATATTTTTTTGTTTACGTACACGGCTCTCGTGATACCGTTCTCAAACGTTCTCTACAATATCAGAGCTGCCCGTACAAGGGTATCTATTAAATTTAGTCCAATCAAATCCTAACCGTAGGAATAAATAAAACATGAATTGGTTCATTTTATTTATACCCGCTCCTCGTTCTTTTCTTTCTTACATCTCCAAATGAATCCGATCCAAAATCACTTAATTGGTTTTGCGAATTTTTTAGGCTGGAAGCTGAAAGCCAAAAGCACACTTTTCTTCCTTTACTTATTTCATCGGTTAGTTTTTACTAGATTTCGTTTTTGTATCGGGCTCCTTTTGCATAACTGAATAATTTTTCTTGTGCACGCGGTTATTGTATTGATGCATTTACACTTCCAATTTCGAATCAATTAGCGTTTACAATGATTTTCTATAAATATATCGGTGTGATTTTGAAATTTAGTTGTATGACTTATTTGCCTAACCATTTGATAAACACAATCAAATTATTGAAGTTGCAGTATTCGAAATTCAATTTGTGTTCAAATTTAGTTATGCAATTTTAATTTGATAACAAATATATGTATATTCTGTAATTTAATAGAGTATAAAATAAATGCATCTTTCGATCTAACCTCAATGTTACCATCAAATTTTCATAGCTTCATGTTCACAATAATCCTTAAAATCTCAACTGTTTTATATAGTAATGGTAGACTACACAAGTTTTTGCATGTGATAGTTTTAGCGGGGAATTGCAGACTTATGGCTGCTTCTGAAGTTGATCTGCTTTATTTCTTTATTTTGGGCACTCAATAACAGGAATTGATGTATAGCCTGGGAAGCAAATGCATTGCCAAATACTATATCATCAAACTGGGTTCTTACCGACGTGTCTTTTTACAGTCCCACTGGTTTTTTATATTGCTTCATAAATAATTATGCTACATACTAATAATACTGTTATATTGCAAATTGATTTAGCAGTTGCCAATGATTTCATTTTGTTTCGTAGATATGAAAAAATAGTCAATTTGTAATACTGTTATCATGTCTTCTCCTAACAAAGAAATTCAACTTTTAGCTTAGGTCTACAGTTTATTGGATATGTAATTCTATATCATATATTTCCATATTTTTATGATACAATGTAGCCCAAGTTTGTACTAGACCGTTCGATTAATATATATTTTTGCAGAAAATGGTGGCATACATAAATGAGAAGGGGTTGTCCAATGAATTTGGATGAGGTGCTAAAGACTCTTTGGACAATCCTTTTCTCTTTTGGTTTTCAAAAAGGTTTTTTTTAATATCTTTTCATATATTAGTCCATATTCTTAAGACTCTAATAGAAGAATAGTTTGCTTATTATCATATGCATGCATTTCTTGGTCATTGGCAAGCTAAAAGATTTGGATGGGTAGACCTTAAGTAAATAAAGTATTGGTGAAAAGGCTCATTGTCCTATTTATACATTATTGGCCTTTATATTTAAGTTTTATGTATACCTAATTAAGTGAAAGTTAAATTTATTACCATGGAACAGTTTTTCATTAAATCTTTAACTATTAAATCGTAGGTAGGTAATTAATAACAGCTTAAATGTATATGCCATGGAGTTATCAAATGTAAGTATATAACTTTTCATTTACTTAACCACGAAACCTATTTTCCAACATTCATACTATATTTGCATACAGATCTTATAAGGGGAACGAGGTTGGTTTCACACTTATTATAATTATATTCAGGAGTGTTTTTGTATTTGCTTTTATTCCTCATCAATAAACAATTTATCCAATGAATAAAGATTAGAAAAGTTACGAGTGTAGACCCTCATGTATATGTTTAAAAGAAAAAAATGATGCAATTAACCCTTCTTTTACGATATACGATGCAAATGTTATAGTTGTTTGACTCTTATATAAGAATATCTATTGGACATGATTTCCCATTTGGAGCTAAATGAGTGGTTAGTGGAATGAACAAGTTATAACGTATTTATAAGAGCTATATTTTTCTTATTGTATTATTAGCTTAGGCCACTTTAGAGGGAAGTAAAAATTGAAGCTGGGATCCCAATGTCATAATAACTTATAGCTTTTTAAGAGTACTATCATTATATACTTCATTCAAAGTTATGGTAGATGAAATCTTGAGATGTAACTAATATTTTGCGCAGGAATGAGGAATGTATTAGGCCATATTACCCCTTGATTCATGTTTTCGTCCTTAATAGTTGGTAAATTTTTTTCACTCCAAGCTATAAAACTAAACATAGAATGGATCTTACATTGATGATTATGGTGAAAAAATGTATATATATATATATGGCAGATTTTAAGATAATTTTTAACTCTTATGTCAAAACAGTTTATCTTTTTACCATTTTAAACTTCAATTTATGTTATACCTGCAATGTATAGGTTTGATAAGTATGTCAAAGCCATAAAGATATTGAGCTACATAAGGTGTCAAATATCTTAAAATAGTACAAAAAAGATACAGTGTAGGATTATTTTTTTCACATATAGCTTATATATTCTTTTTATTGATGGAAACAAACAATGGTATACGTGTAGTTTCCACTATTAAACTTTAATTTGTTACCATATAAAATGAACTCACTATTTTGATTATCATCACTACTGTTAGATAGGGTATACAGGTTCACATTATAACATTGCACTACAGTTATGAGACCACACAATTGGTGAATAATCCATTAGTGGATGCATATAATGCAGGGTATTGTTTCAGTATCTTAGGCATGATTTGATGTTTCAAACTAAAGTATAGGGAAAATACCTAGACTACCTTGCCTTCGTCATTGACTATGTTACTGCTGTACAATTGTGCCAGCATAACGAAAAAAATACACCATCTTTTAGAACCTCTTGTAGAGGAAAACCACGCATATGGGATATGTAAGAACTTTGCAAAACCGGTGCAATCATTATTGATACACATTTTACTAGATATGATCAATTAATATGAATTTCTAGGAAGAATCCAAAGAAGGGAAACAAATGCTCAAGGATATAGATGAGATTGAGATGTAGTCATACCAACTAAAGGACCAATTGGTATCAAAATTCTACCCAATAAATAAAACTGGGTGCTGGCAGGAAAAGTTGTTCATTATGAACGGAAAGCTTGGGTTTCTTAAGCTTGGATAATGGTGTTTATTAGTATTTCTTTAAAGTAAATATATTCTCTATAATTTTTTTGATTTTCAAATTGTTGATCGCCAATGTTATTATCGCCGTCATCAATATCTAAAAAATAAGTTTCAGTTGCTTCTGTTTTATCCAGTGGTATGAAATTTTTTTAATTACCTTATTCAAATACAAAGCCATTAGTTCCATTTTTTAATTTCACTCCATATGCACTGATTATGAGATGCATTGTGAACGGATTTAATGCACGCACTTATGCAAAAGCTTGTTTTTTGAACATATAAATATTTTCTTCTGTGTATATATGAAAGTTTAGCTAGACTTTTTTTGTACGCTATTAAATTTCATTCTCTACCTTTGTGCTGAACATCTACCTCCATGCCACTGAAGTAGATCACCGTAGTAACTCAATCGTGGCATTTTTTAGGGTTGGATTTGTTACCATAATACTCAACATTCAAAAACTGGCTTCTGCATTTAACTATAGCGGACTTTGGTGGGCTACTGTCCTTGTATTATTTTGCATATTATATTTCTCTCTACGTCAAATTTAATGTTCTTCTACTAATTTTTCCCCTATCTAAGATTGGGCCTGCTCTTTTTATTCTGTACTAAACAACCAACATGTTGATGAACCTTGTACTTTCATATTATAGATGTTTCATTCAGTCTGTTTGAATGTTATTAATTGTTTCCATGCAAAATTCGATTTTGTCCATCTTCGTCTAAAAGAAGAAAACTCTTTCGAATTAAATATATGAGTCTCAATGTTTGCTAAAAACTCACCTTAGCCTTTTAAAAATTAATATTATTTGCTCGCTGATACCTATGATGATGACTACTGATTATAAATTATTTTACACTTACCGTTGCCCATTTATAACTTAACTTGAGATCAGCAATTCCATTTTGTACTATCAATGTTGTACATTGTTTCTATGGTGAATTTAATTTTTTTAGAAACATGTACTTTATTAACAAGAAGGGGCATATATTTTCATGATATGCCTCACTAAACCCTTGTAATCCTCCTAACCTGAACGGATGTCTTACAAGGAAAACGAGTACATATCACTTTCATATATTTACATTTCAAAACTATAATTACAAAACCAAGTTGTTTAACAGTTGGAGGAGTAAACAAAACATAAAACACACTCAAAACCATCCGTCGTAACAATTTGGTCAAATGACAAATATAAAGACCGTTACAAAATGTAAGTCTAAAAAAAACTAAAAAAGTCAAAAAACCAGTCATCACGTGGAAAAGGATAGAGCCTTCATTAACACACTGAATTGTCTTTTGCAAGTGAAGAGCAGCATCCAGAAGAGCGAGGCAACGACACAGTTCTCGAAAAGGTAGATCTAAGAAACCAGATGCATCAAGAAATCTATAATTCAGACTCTTTAATCAAGTTCGAAGAAACCGACGAAGGATTGCCTAAACAAAAATTTCGAGAGTAGATAAGGTGGAAGTCAGGGAGGACGTTGAGGGTTAGAAGACTTCATGGCGATATTCCAGTTTTCAAAGATAAGTCTCGTCTCTGTGTTTATATCTTGATTAGTAATTATATACTGCATTAGAGTTTTAACGTCTTGAATTATCAGGATGCTTCTGATAGATGCTGGCATTTTGATTCCTCTGAAGATTCTATTGTTTCTCTCGCACCAGATGTTCCAAATCAGGGAAGTGAATGCAATGTTGGTAATTTGACTTATTAAAGTTTGATTCCTCTTGCTTTTACTTATGCAGTCCAGAATATGGTTAATATTGTAATTAAGATTGAAATCTATGTTGATTTTTTTCATGATACCATCCAGTAATCTACTTGAGTATGGGCATTTAAAGAAGAGATGGTCTCTATCTTCTAATTGACTTGAGCATAAATTACACTGTTGACCATTATTAGTTTTCCATCTACTAACATGATCCTTTGTGTTCAATTTATTTTGTATGGCCATTAGAGCACAAATTGACATTTTCGGCGCACACCCTTTACCCCATATAATCTTTGTCCAGAAATGTTCTGTATGCTTTTTTCTGAGGTGATTCCATGCTGATTCCAAAGTAAATTGTCCAGTTTTACTGGGTATCCAGATCCAGTAATCTTTTTCCATTTGTGGCTGAATGTTAATATTATGAATATTTTGATGATACTGAGTAGGAACATATTCTATGTTTTGTTTTCATTTATTGTTAGAGATGAACACAGATACTTTCTTGTTGTATCCTCTTACCACAAACATGGCATTCCGGCCTATTTTATCTATTAACGAGGAACCATTGATCCAAGGATCAAACCACAAATTTGTGGTGTCCCCATTGACAATGTTTTTATTAATGAGACATTTGCACAACTGTCTTGCTCGAAGTAATGTTTTCCAAGTATATGATGCAGTGGGATCTATGTTAGCAGTCCAGAAGTTTGCATTTTTAAAGTATTTATTTTGAATCCATTTAGCCCATAGAGATTCACCATTAATAAATTTCTACATAAGATTAGTAGCCACTGCTTTAGAAATATCTTCAATTTTTCTTATACCAAAGCTACCTTCAGTTTTTGTTCTACACACATCTTCCCATTTCATTTGGTGAGCTTTAGATTTCCATAAAAAAATTAGCACGCATAGTATTAATTCTTTGTGTTACAGTCAATGAGAATTGTGTCAACTGAAGCCAGAACTACAATATAGGATGAATAACAGTTTCTATTAATTCAGCTCTGCCACTGATGTTTAGCATCTTGTTGTGCCAATGGTTAAACTTTTTGTTTATTTTGTCTATCAGCCATCCAAAGTCCCTTGTTCCTAATTTATTGTTCGATAATGGAATGCCCAAATAAATTATTGGCAGGCTGCCAATACTAAAATTTAAAATGCTAGCTATTTGATTTTTATTTGTGGCCCATTTGCTAAGAAATAGCATAGATTTTTTGCTGTTTAATTCTATCCCTGCTATGTTATTCAGATCTTAAAAAACATGCTTGATACACTTGGCATTTTCAATAGTAGCATTGGTTAAGATCAGAATGTCATCTGCATATATCAAGTACATAATCAAAGGTTCGGTTTGATATATGGGTTTTATATTACCTTTGAGGAATTTCATATCCAAGTTAATAGTCAGAAATTCCATAGCTATGGCAAACAAATATGGAGAGAGGGGGTCACCTTGTCTTAGACCTCTTGAACTATTAATGAAACCAAATGGCGATTCTTCTATTAAAACCGAAAAAGTGGGAGTAGAGATACACTCATATACAAGATCCACAAATGGAAGGGGAAAATTCATTGATATCAACATATGATGAATAAAATCTCTATTAACTTTGTCATACGCCTTATGCAGATCAATTTTCAGACATAAATTGTTAGATTTTTTTCCTATTGAAACCTCTAATCATTTCATAAGCCAGAAGGGAGTTTTCTGTAATAACTCTACCAGCTATTAATGCATTCTGGTTATAAGAGATAAGATCATTCAAAAATAACTTCATTCGGTTACAAAGAAGATTTGCTAGAATTTTATAAGTCACGTTGCACAAAGAGACCGATCTAAAATCGATCATATCCACTGCATTTGGTTTTTTTGGGATAAGACAAATAAACGTATGATTGATTTCTCCATTAATTTTCCCAGATTGAAGAACACTATTCATAGCATTCCATATGTCATATTTAGTTTGCTCCCAATGGATTTTGTAAAATTTGGAATTTATTCCATTTGGATCAGGGGAACTATTGTCATTAATCTGAAAAATTGCCTTTTTAACTTCCTTAAGAAGAAAAGGTATACAGAGGTTTATTTTTGCATTTTCCGATAGGATTTTCTTGCAAGTTATGTCTGGAAATTGTAATGTCTCTAGGCGATGAAAAAAGATCTGAAAAATATTTTGTAGCTGAGAGCAATTTTTTCTAATGTTGATGACCAAGAACCATTGTCTTTAAGTATGAGATTATTCCCTTTTTTTGGTTTAATTTTATTGATTTTTGAGAAGAAAAACTCTGTAGGTTTATCTCCTTTAGTCAACCAGTTAATTTTCATTCTTTGCTCATTTTCTATCGCAATAATCCTCATTATATCATGTATCTGGTCATTTTTCGTACTATATTTTTCAATAAGATAATTGTTTAGAGGGTCTCGAACTAAATGCTTGTAAATATCATTGGTATCTTCTTTTAACTTGTCTAATTCTGAGTATATATTGTTTCTATTTGAAATCCAAATTTTCAGATTAGCCTTCACAGTTTTTAATTTACAGAGGAGTTTATAAAGAGCATTACCTGAATATTCCTGCTCCAAAGCTTGCTGTAAAGTGTTCTGGTATCCTCTTTGAAGATGGCACGAATTATTGTACTTGAAAGGTATGCATCTTCTTCTCATATTCTGATTAGATAGCTTAATCATGAAAGGAGTGTGATCGCTAATGGAGTGATTTCCAAAATTTATGCCATAGTGTCTGAACTTTTCAGACCATAAGTAATTTACAAAAACCCTATCAATTTTACAATGTATAGAGAATTGAAGGTCTCCTCTCCATAGTAATTTCCTGAAAATTCCGGTTCAAGTAGATTAGACTTAGTTATACAATCCATAAATTCCTGATCACCCATGACATTACAAATATCATTATTAAGTCTTTTAGTAGGTGATAAAATAGCGTTAAAATCACCTGCCACAATCCATGGAAGGCTAACAGTCATAGATTGGTCAATGATATAATTCCATAAGTCTTTTCTCTTAATTCCTCGTTATGTGCATAAACAGAGGTATATATCACGCTTAGACCACTAGAATTATGCAGGATACTAGTAATGTATTGATCATTCGTGTGGAGGATAATGTTAGACCACTGTGTAGAATCGCAAATTGTAAGGATACGACTTTTCTGACCATCTAAAATATTATGCGAGAATTTCCATTTAGATTGAACTTTAT
Organism: Allium cepa; assembly: GCA_030765085.1. Lineage (NCBI taxonomy): Eukaryota > Viridiplantae > Streptophyta > Magnoliopsida > Asparagales > Amaryllidaceae > Allium > Allium cepa. The sequence continues at coordinate 504,533,109 of CM060941.1, read as the reverse complement.
TCATAAATCTATCAATATTATCCAACGATAGTTTATTTTCAAGAATGCTAATAAAAGAAAACCTGTTGCTGTGCAATAATCTAAAAATTTCCAATTGTTTGGCTGGGGCATTCATACCTCTAATGTTCCAGAAAAGGAACTCCGTCTATTGCTTGCTTTCATAGCTGCTACTGTTTTCTAGGGGAGTAGCATTCCCCAATAACTTTGCTTTCTTCGAATTTTTGTTCTTTCCTTTTAATTGATTAACAATGGTATGCCATGCAGGATTGTCTACAACATCTGGATTGGCTGTGGCTTTGAATTCAAAGGGGGCTTCATCTGTCCTGACTTTTCACGTGTTACTGGATTTAGAAGTTCGTAAAGAGATGGTGTTTTGCTCCATGGACTCAGGCCTTCTATCCTTTCAGACTGGTCTTCGTACCTTTCACCGAAGTCACAATTAAAACCATCTGTGTCTACATGCGTAGATTGTAAATTTGATTGTAATTCTATATTCATATCTTTTGGGCTTGAATTTGTAATAATATTCGAACTAGCAGAGTTTGGATGGACTATTTGCATTTCATCGGATTGATTTTGTAAGGAATCAGTGTTATCTGTCTTTAGTGGGTTATTATTTTTTGAGTTTTCTAAGTCTGAAAACTCTGATGACTTTTGAGAAGCGGACAGAATGTCTTTGATACTAAGACTATTGTCTACTTCATTCTCTGTAATATTCCCATTGATACCAATCATCATGTTTGAGCTATCCTCATTTGGGGTTACATTGCTTGTTTTTGGCTGCCAAACTTTATTAAATTGACAACTAATTTCAGCATGACCAAAACTTGAACAGTTTGTACATAACGATGGCTTCCATTCATAGTTCACTTCTTGCCATATCAATTTGTCATCTTCAGTTATTATAGGAATTTTATTAGGGAATTTGAAAGAATTATTTATTTCAATTAGCACTCTAGCATAAGCAATTTTGATGATACCTTCAGTAAACTTATCCAATTTAATTGGAGAACCAAGAACCGAGGCAATATGACTAATTCCTTCTTCTGTCCAATAATCAAGGGGAAGATTAGGAGTCGTATCCAAATCGAGATTGAGTGAAGAAGATCTTTATTGAGTTGCATTCCCATAGACCACCTTTTCATCATCATCAAATTTTTATTGTAGAAATATGGGCCTCCTCCTAGAATTTTATCAGTCTTGTTTGTTGTTGAATTTTATCACATAGAATCCTTTTTCTTTGGAGTAAATTGAGAAATCATTTTCTAGCTTCCAGACTCTAAGGATAGTCTTTGAAATATGGATAATATGGTTTAGGACCAACAACATATACCACTATTGCATTGTCTCATTGCTTTTTAGCATTTAACACAACCTCTTCGGACATTTTGGCACATTGAATGGAATTTAATTCACGAGGTTGATAGAATTTTAATGGGATTGAGACAGGAATGTTGCTGCCTTTAACCACTTGGTTCCACGTCCGATTGGATGTGGTAGAAAAATTCCACCTATTAGGAGCAGATTTGTTAACAGTTTGGGGGTGAATGGACATCATTACTATAGGCTGAATTTAGATTAAGTTTACTAATATTGGGATTTGTGGATTGGCGAGATGGGTTTACAGGTTTGTGTTGGGAATTTGTACTTTCCATAACACCAACCGGTGGTTGAGACAAATTATTTGAAATGCGTTTCCTTTTACGATGAACCACCGTAGTAAAACCTTCGTTGTCAATAGGGATCTGATATATGGATGATAACGACGGGAATCCGGGAGGGGGTTCCATGGTTGGAGGCGGTGGATCAGGGAGGCGGCTGGACTGAGGAACAGACGGCAAGGACGAAGACTTCATAGGCGAGAGAGGGGATTGGCACGACAGATCTAAAGGGGGAAGCTTTGGTTAAAGGCGGCAGGGTTATTTCAAGATATGACAATTTAATTTTTTAACATGTTGCAATGTTTTTATAACTAAATTTATACCTAAACTATTACCCACAAACCCATTGTAATATGAAACACATTAGACTATTGCATATAGATTACTTCTAACTGTTAAAACATTGTCCTATTTTTAAATTTTCAAACGTTAAACATCTGCAGCGCTAAAAATAGACTGCTACTACATATTTCATGAATGGGTTCCTTTAAGTGAGATTCTACCATTGTTTACTTCATCATATATTTATATCACCAACCCGTTTGCGAAGCCCGGAGGCACACTAGTTATTCTTAATAAATAAATCTTCTTCTCTCCCTTTTCTTCTTTTCTATTATATTTTGTTTTCTTCAATAATTTCAATATGGTATCAAAGTAGGGATTGCTCTAACTATCCTCTGTACCTTCTCTTCTAACAAAAATCCTAGTCCTGCATCGCTTCTCCTCTTCATTCTTCATAAATCCGTGTTTTTTCCTTAATCTCAACATCAAATCCAAGTCACCATTCAAATTTTGTAACCTTATATCTATCTGCATACTTCTTGAAAGTGAGCTCGTTTTATTTCTCTTTTCTTTACATTTATTTCTCTGAGTTGGAAAAAAGGGAAGATCTAAAAAAAAGATATGTAAAAAAATTTGGCAAAAAAAGGATTCGGAAAAAAATTAGCTTCATCAATTATTGAGTTATGACTAGCGAAGGGGATTCAGTTCAATGTATAAATGTAAAATTGAATGGAAAAATCTATTCATATTGGATATGTAATGAAAAATTTTCTTAAAGAAAAAAAGCTTTGAGGTTATTTTAGTGGATGTTGCAAGAACCCTGTCAACGAAAATACGGATGAAATAGACGTTTGGGAAACACATAATGCAAAAATCATTACATGGGTTAATAATTCTAACAAAAATGTAACAAACACACAGTTAGCTAAGTATCAGATAGTAAAGGAGATTTGAGATCAGTTGGAAAGGTTGTCCACACAATCAAATTTCGCAAAACAGTATCAGCTAGAAAATGACATCGGTCGCTTCAACCAAATAACGTGAATATCCAAGAATTCTTTTTTGCTATGGCAGATCTTTGGGATCGGTTGGCTCTTATAGAATCAGATGAATTCAAGTCATGTAAAACATATGCCTCATGCAGAGAGCAACAACGATTAGTTAAATTCTTAGTGGCACTTCACGTGATTTTAAAGGACTCCGAGGTTTAATTTTGCATTGCTTTCTACTCCCATTAGTTGATTCAGTTGTGCAATGACCTGTAATTTATGTATCAAAGGATCGTAAAATACTTTTATTTTCCTCATATAAGGTCGCATGATTCTTGAATTTTAGGATATGAATCTTAGGGACATTTTGCACATTATGATTTTTTTCAATTTCTATATGAGTATTTTGACCCTAAAAATCTTGTTTGGCAATAACTTTCGATATGAGTCGAATTAGAGTCTCAAACTAGTTCCATTACTTCTGTATGATGGTTTCCCATTTCGTATAGCACCGATAATAGAAAAATGGACTTACTGTTAGGAAGTTATGGATGTTTTAAGTGTTAACAACTATTAGCCATAATTAGTATGTAATTAATTAAGCCGATTAGCAAGCCAATTAGTTTAATTCGAGAATCACTATAAATAGAGGGTTGGAGAGTCAAAATAAAACTTTTTCCTCTCTTTCAAATTAGATCTAAACCCCTGTTAACCCTAGATTCATCCAAAATCACCAAAATTACTCTCTTAATCAAACAGAATTGAAGATTAGTGAATAGATTAGAAGATAGTGATCATCGATTTGTTCGATTTTCATTGCTTTTGGTTGATGTCCATTTTAGATCTACATTGATTTGGTTGAATTTAGTAATTGATGAGTGATTTAAGCCTTCTTCATATCCTATACATGTTTAATGATAGAATTGCATGATTTAACACGATTTTTGGCCATAAAACCTTATTTCACTTTAATTACATATTAGTCTATGCATATGTTTTGAATTGGATTATAAATTACCCTTATTCATGTTCATATATTCATGTAAAATTCAGATCTAGGTAAGAATTAGCTTGTTTATCATATTCTTATGTTTTGATTGCTTAAGTGGATTTATGTGCATATTGATCCATGTTTTTATGTTGTGCTTTGATGTTGTTGCTAGTGTTTTGGATGTTAGGAAGATAGGTTAGTGAACTTGGCAAATCAGAGGCAAAGATGGTCAGAATTGGATGAAAGTTGGAGTAGAGGCTCTGGAGTATGGAGGAAGCCAGTAGCTCGAGTTGCAAGCCCTAGTTTGTTAAGTGTGCAAGTCGGTACTGACTTGTTTATATCGATGCTGACATGTATGTGTTGGTCAGATAACTTGGTCATTTTTTGGAACTCAAGAACAAGATTTATAGGTGATTGGCCATGGATTGTAGGCTATACCTAATTTTTCATAGAATGTGAATTTAAATGCTTTAGAGAGAGGATCGAGATGGTTGATGGATAGGTTTGGGTCCAGAGCACTTAGAGATGGAATACTAGAAGCAAGGAAGTGGAGTTAACTATAGATTAACTAAGCAGATAAGTCGGTACCAACTTATTTATGTTGGTACCGAGATGTTCTAATGGGTCCAGTGATGGTGGAACTTCTGAGGAATGTAGTAGAAGTCCTGTAGATCGTGCTGGAGATGGTGGCTCGTTCGCATTAAGGTTAGATGGTGATGTAACAACATGACGAAAGCTATGTATCTTCGGTTTGTGACTCGTGGTGGGAGTAGTTGCCGAAGATAGCAGTTGGATAAAGGAGAGAGCTATAAAATAAGGAATGTATTGGGTTACTGGATAATGGAAACTGGATTGAGCAAGAGAAGGGCTCGTAATCGAAACAAAGCAAAGAAGGGATCAGATGTGCTAAGGAATCATCGATATTCAGCGTGTTTTATTTTGTACTCGAAGCAGGGTATTGTAACTGGGGACGCTAATTGATCATTTAGGGACATCTATACCTTAAACTGGTAGCTTAGGGTCTAACTTTGAGCTACGAGACACATATCGAGATTTATGCTATTTAATATGAGAGTATAACGAAAATAAGGATTTCCATTAGTCCCTGGCACTAAGGAGGCCATACGAGATATCATATATTTAGAGCACTGGGATGAGTGATAGTGAGTATTATTTGATGGATGCTATGGTTGCTATAGCGCTCCTAATTTTTGATACATTATTTAGGAGACTTAATTAGATAAATTAAATAGAACAATGTAAATGTTAAGTGATAAGGGAATTGTGGCTTGAATTAATTTAGTTAAGGCCGAGCTTAATATAACAATTATTGGGCTAAAGAATGGTTTTGGGTTAATAAAATTATATAAGGGTATATTAAGAATTGCCATCCATAACTCCCACCCTTATATATTTTCGTTCCTACCAAATTAATTATGACTCATGTCATTTTGAAAACTAAATGCAAGAAAGAGGCCGGCCATTAACAAGAAGAATCCAAATTAAAAGCTAGAGAATCAAGCTTAGGGGAGATCAATCTCAATCCAATCTCCTTATCTAAATCAAGATGAATAATAATTCCATATCTATTTTGTTTTGAATCATATATTTTTGAAATTTAAGGTAAATTCATTTATATGATATATTGGACGATGTTATGCTTGATTTAAAATTCACATGGTTTAAACAAGATTGTTTAAAAGAGATATGCACGGTTTTAGGGCAAAACCGAGATTTAATGATGTTTAAATGCCATGGGAAAAATTTATGTTATGAGAAACATGATTTTGGAGTAGGGTTTCAATTTAGACAATGTTCCAAGCTATGGAAAGGTTATTATGAATTTTCAAAGGAAAATATGGATATTTGGGTTATAAATTTATTTTGGAAAATATATTAAGAATTTGGATCTAGAGTTTTGATATGTTAGATTACACGATTAAAATGAATTTCTGGAATTTTTGTGATTTTTTCAAAGTGATTTGCTATTTAGAAGAGGGACTTCTTTGCAAAATTGGTTTTTCTTAATGGAAGGGCTTATTTGATTAACTTAACCATGGTTTAGATCTAAAATTAGCGGCAATTACTTTGACAAAAATTTAAAAAAGTTAAGGCAACTAATCTGGTGTTAACACATGGCAGGGTAGTCAAAGAGAAGTTTGCTTTAAGTAGTATTAACCTAGGTTTACTCAGAAAAGTGGGTTCCACCTGCTTGGGAGGTGCCTTTCGACATAGAAGCTTTCGCCTTCATCCTAGTCGAAACCTACTAAGCCAAAACCGATACACAAGGTATCACAAAGATGGTATGTAGTGGATTGGAGAAAGGCGAAAGGTAAGGTGTCGAAAGCATGGCTTTCGAAGGAGTCGATACCTTGGTTTGTTTTTAAAAAAAAAGCGCCTGCCTTTGTTTTGTTTTAGCCTTCGACGGAGTCGAAGCATGTGGTTTCGAAAAAGAATTCAAAAGTTTTTGAATGGGTTTCTATTAACTTAAGTTTGCTTTCGACTGGGTTCCTTTACATATGAAAGAATGTTTTGAAAGGAGAGTTTCGACCTAGTCGAAGCCCTGCTGCCGTTCTTTAGCCTTTCAATGGTATTGAAGATATCAACGTTGTCGAAAGGTACTTTTTTTTTATAAATTTAAGCCACTTGCTATAGCTTTTAAAAGGGTTTAGGGGTTTCGAAGGCAATGGTTTCGAAAGGGGTATCGAAGCTAACCTTTCACTATATTACCCAGATGTTTTATTCTTTCAAAATAGATAGTGCCGATGCCATCAGGTTTTCCCTAATATTATTATGTGATAAAGAGTGGTTTCGAAAGAGTTGCTTTCATCTATATTCACTTTGACCCAAATAATGTTTTAAGTATAAACCCAATATTTTCGAAAGAGGGGCTTTTAATGCTTTCGAAGACTTACTTTCAATGGTGTCGAAAGTGGTACTTTCAACTTGTTTCGAAGCTATGCTTCTAAGTTAAATGTTAATACTTTAATATAATAGAAAGGTTTTGAAAGGAAGGTTTTAAAGTATTATGAAGGAAGGAGCCCAATATTTTGAAGATAAATTTAAGGCTTTCAAAGGAGGCCATCCTATAAAGTTGAAAGCCAGGTTACAATGGTTTCGAAAGGTTGTATAACCCAAACTCTATTTTAAAAGGAAAAACCCATGGCTAAAATAAAGGAGCTTTTTATTAGTTTTGAGAAGAAGCTTTCTTTGATAAAATAATAGGTTAAGAGTATTAATCATGTTTTATATTAAACCCACAGGAGTGTTTGTTATGTTTTTATGATTGCTTCTTCAAATATAAGTATAATCACTTTATAATGGACCCATAACTGCATTTTGGGGATAACGAGTAGAAAAACCACCTAGGTTAATCCAGTAGCGAATATAAATTGATTAAACTCCTGAATTAGTAGAATTGCATCCAGGAGGTCAGGAAAACCAGAATATAGGATGCTAAAAATATAAAGAAAAAGATATTAGTAGGGGCCAATAGGTTATCAATAAGCCCATGAAAACTGTGTATAGAAAAGCTATTGGCATGGGCCAATAGGTTCATAGTTAGGCCATGAAAACTATGTATAAAGGAAGATGTCAGAAGATAGGTTCATAGTAACCCCATGAAACTCTGATTTGATGTTGGCAGAGGCCATTAGGTTTGTAGTTAGCCCAAGAAAACTATATCCGGATTAAGATATTGGCAGATGTCAATAGTTTCCTATTTAGCCCATGAAAACTAGTCTAGAAGAAAGAATATTAGGGTCACCAATAGGTTTCTAGCCAACCCTTGAAAACTAGGATAAGAGTAAGATATTGGAGTTACCAATAGGTTCTTAGTGATCCCATGAAAACTATATAATTGGACAAGGAGTCCTTAAATTTTTACCAGTTATTGGTCGGCCCATAAAAACTAATAGGTTAATAGTAAACCTAGAAACTATATTTGAGGCAGATTGTCAGAATGAATGGAGATGGGTAATCTAGAATTAATTCATTTATTTGCATATCATCATATTATACTGCTTTGAATTATTTTAACCATTGTGGATGTAGGAGCACAATATATGGTTTTAAAAAGGTTTTGAGGTACTAGTGAGGGGAAAACCCGTTCTGCTAAGCGGCTTGGACTCACTATATAAATGATTTAAGATGGTAGATTATTATTCATACCATGCTTTTTGTCCGACTCGAAGTTTATGTTTTCCGCTTAAACTCTCAGGTACTCAATTCATTTTGAGTAGTTTGAGAGTTGAGGTTTTTAGGTAACTCTTAAGGCGAATAAACTTCCAAAGACATATAAGAGGCATGATAGCTATTTAGAGTTCTCTCTTCTTTTGATTCTACCATGTTGTTTGTAATAGTAAAGTTGTATATTGCCTATATATGCTCTGATCATCCAAAGGGCATCTTCATATGTCGCTCTTGGCATATGTTGTAATACATATATTTTCTCTGAACATGAATTGTGAACATGGGATTATGTAATGAATTGGAAATATTTTGAAATGAAATGCGCTTCTTTTAGAATTTTAAATTTTTTCCATATTCACATGTTATGTATCAATGAATCTAACACCGTCGAATTTGGATGTCGAGATTAATAACTGTGGATGACTGTAGCATCTATAACCATTAGTTTTGGGCCTTTAAGTAGGAGGTTGCTACAAGTTGGTATCAGAGCATAAGTTTATGAAACTTTAAGAGAAATTTAAACCTAAAAGTTTTTGAAACATAATCCAATGAATTTGAAAATATGATCGAGGTTTGGGTTAACGTTATAATAACATACTTGTATTTGACATATATATAAGCACATGTCCCTCTCTCTTAGACCGTTCTTTTGTATCTTACTAAGGATTGTATGTAGATTTATGAGAAAGAGGATATGGAAGCAGGAAACAGAAGAGGAAGTCTAGGTGAAGGAAGCACCACAACCGATGGAAATGCTCGACCTAATACCAGGAGGAACCAATATCGATATGCTAATGCTAATCCAAATGCTGAAGCCAATGTAGGTGCTAGAAATACGCCAGTAGATGCGGGGATGGTTTATCAGTTGTTAGCCAATCTTTTGTAAGCTGGAGTTGCTGGTAATGTTGGAGGAGCTAATCCTGTAGCTCCAGTTGAGAATAACTATGCTAAGTTAAGTAGAGACTACAACAATCTGGGTGGAAAGCCATTTGTTGGAATGGAGGATGCTATTAAGGTTGAGAATTGGCTATTGCACTATGAAAGGATCTTTTCTGATCTAGGCTTGGATGATGGGCAAAAGAGGAGGCTGGTCTCCAAGAAGTTGCAAGGGGCCTCACTTCATTAGTTGAATGGTATGACCCCCGGGGTACTGGAGGAAGAGCTGACATGGACTGATTTCAGGAGGAGGTTTGAACAGAGGTTGCTAAGTCAGAATTGATGAGGAAGTTCATGGATCTGGTTCAAGGAGAAATGTCAGTGATCGAGTATGCTGCTAAGTTTGACGACTGTCTCGATTTGGATACGCTATGACTGGCACTGACATCAGAAGGAATGAGATGTTCATTTGAGGACTGAGGCCTGAGCTTACTAGAATGACCATGATCTATATTCGGGAACCTTGTAATGTGATGGTGGAGATGGCCATTTGTCATGAAGAGATGCTTGCTGTTTCTGTTAGAGAGAAGCCTGTTGAATCCCAAGGTCCTCAATGAAAGAAGAGTGAATTCTTTAAAAAGAAGGGAGCCCAGAAAGAGGATGCTGCCAAGAAGGCAAAGGCTGATTTGGTATGCTACAAATGTGACAAGAAGGGTCATTATGCAAGTGAGTGCCGGTCAGGAAAGGGAAAGAATCCTGCATATAAGAAGAATGTGAAGTGCTTCAACTGCGATCAAGTTGGACATTACAAGAACCAATGTCCAGAGCCAGTCCGGGCGGACAAGGGTAAAGTTTTTGCTGTTAGGTAATCAACTAATCCTATTGCAGAAGATAAAGGGAAGATTGTGATAGAAGGTATGTTTTTGATTCAGGGTATACCAGTTTGGGAATTTTTGACACCGGTGCATCACATTTCATTTATATCCCAGTGTTTTGTTGATAAAATATGCTTAGAACCCACATACCTTGTTACTTCCTTAAGGGTTGTGAATCCAATAGGAGGATATGCAACTCCGGGATGAGATGTGACTAGTTAGAACTTGATTTTTAGGTCATAAGTTTGCATGCAGTTTGTATGTATAAGATTTCGTAGATTTTGGAATCATTTTGGGTATGGATTGGTTGAGGAGGTATAAGGCCAGGATATTTTGCTAGGATGGGGAGATATCTTTGTGACACCCTGATAGTCCTAACTGAACTATATTCTTAATAGTGAATTCTGACTAGAGTAGTTGTGCTTTGTTAAGCGCAATGGAAGTGGGAAAATAGCTAAGTCAGATTCGAATTGCAAGAGAGTTGAATTTCAGATAAATCTTGTGCCAGGAGATGAACTTGTCAGTAGACCACCTATGTAACAACCCATATTTTGATAATTAAAAATATTAAATTTAATAAGGTTTTGAGCTTTAATATTGTCAGAAATTAAAAATTATGATTTATTAAATTGAATCTTACTAGATTAGAAATTTTGACTTTAAGATAAATCTTAAAACAAATAATTTAATGAGATAAAACATATAATTGGCTAATATTGATTGAATGTAATTGACTACTATACTATGTTAACGCAATTTCAATCAACTTAAATAATAAAGGTTAATAAGGAATATAATAAACCATGTAGAAATTGATGTAATCTTATGTTATTAATTGCAATTAGTTTTAATATGGAGTATGAAATCAATTATTTTGTACGTAAATTTATTAACCTTTGTTTGTAAACAATAAGTTAATAGATATGGATTATTAACGTATAACCATCGTTTTATTTATTTTCTTATTATTAAATCCGTTAGAAATTTATTTGGTAATTAATGTAATTAAAATATTACAATTGATATAAGAAGAAACGTTAACTGTTGAGTGGTGAGTGTAAAACTTATGTTAATCAATTGCATAAGGGAATAGTTGATTTGATAATAATAATGTAAATCAAAATAAAAGGATTGTTTGAAATTTAAATATATAATGAACAGGTTTTATTACATTTGTAATTAAATGTTGGAATTAAATTAGTATATGATGTTGGGTTTAACATAAAAAATTGGATTTCAAAGGAAACAATTGGATTAATTATCTTCCCTGTATAAGGGTATGTTTTGAGATTTAATCATTGTAAGTAATAGTAATTATATCTTGCCATTAATAAGAGATAGAAGTAAATGGTAATTAATTAATGATATGTGCAACATATATTTTGTGTTAAAAATATATTGAGAAATATTACGTTCAAATTGTAAGCACTTAAATTTGGTATAAATATAACGATTATATGAAATTAATTGTTAAAGAAATGATGTGGTTGTACGAAGTATTATTTCTGTGACTCTTTAATGGAATAATCTTTAAATATATGTTGGTTTTAAAGGGGGAGGTGTTAATTGTAAATGAATGTGTAATAAAAAGAAATATGTTTTGATAAAAATAAAAGAAAAGAATGGTTTCGTGATAAGAATATTCTTATCAAATAAAGTGAATATTTCATCTCTGAATGTTAATTTAATTTCATTAAAACAAAGAATTTAATTTTGTTGTATGTTTCTAGTTGGAATATTTGATTTATCTAAATATTCCTTAATTTGAATTTAATTAAAAAAATATACAATAATAAAATGGTAAGAAAACAACTTGAAGGTTTAGTTAAGTTTTTGATTTGGAATAGTTAGCATATTAACATAGGAGATTTATTCCGTATCAAATTTGAATTTGGGGTCTCAGTTCATCTTTTAATGTGTGGGATGGCGGTCCTCATTATATTAATTGTAGTGTTTAATTTGATTTACTATTTACTAAATAAAAATACATATATGTGTGTAAATTTGAGCGTATTAGGGTTAATAAAATATGTTAACATGAATTGTTTTTTTGTATATTTGATTTGTGATTTCTATGTACGGACTACATTCTCAAATTTAAATCCGTCGCTTTTATTTATTCTATTTTATTACTACTTTCTTTCATTAAATACATGCCTCTTTTGGTCTTCCAGTAAGTTTTATTTATTTACACGCGAGCCTTGCCTTGAAATATTTCATTTGTGAATGTAGATTTAATTTCATTAGAGTAAATAATAGAAAGATTTGTTAAAAAAAAGGAAATATACATTTATTTGAACGCTGTTTTAGCATACATATTGATTTCAAGAATAGGAATATAATTTAAGTAAGTTATTTATTACGGTGGTGTAAAACAACAAATTTATAAACATGTTTAAATGACTTAAGGAAACAATTATCCTATTTCTCGTCCATTTTGGTTTATCTATTTTGAAATTTAACTTTGTTATTAATTGCAATTAATGTAATGGAAAGATTTCGATTAAAAGGAAAGAAAACTTTGATTGCAATTAATAGATTTAATAAAAGAAACGTACATTTTGTCTTAAACAGAAATGGTGCTTTAATGGAAATAAAAGAATTGAACGTTCTCATTTTTAAGGTAGGTATAATTTTATTAATTGTGCGTAGATAAAAATTTATATGTGTACAAATTGAGTATTATTTGAGTGAATGAAATTAATTTGGTTACGTTTCGAAAGAAATTGAATTTCAAAATGTGTATGTGGTCCCTTCATTTCTTTTTGTTTATTGCATGTACATTTTAAAATAGTTACCTTGTTTGTGTCAAAATTGGGCACAACACTCGTCGGAAGCTTTTGAAGAGATAATAAATGAAGAAAGTAAATTAAAACGTGGATTATCTAACAAAAACTCCAAATAGCAGGAAATAAATTGCACAAGAGACTACGGTTTAGAGTGGTTCGACGATTTGCCTACGTCCACTATGAAGTTTTGTTACTTTATTGCTTGATATTCGGAGAATACAACTTTTCAATGTCAAAGTACGCAAGTAGTAAGCCAAAATTCGAAATCAAAGGCAGCGGTGGTGCTCTGAAGCAATTCGGGCAGCGTCTAGATGTTCTTTAGCTCTAAAATTCTCCAATCCCTTTTCTAAATGACCAGGGGCTCTATTTATAAGTGCTGGAGGCTGATATTTCGCCTAAAATCCGGGGAGACCACTTCTGGCACGTGTGGGGGGCCCACATGGCCGAATTCTGGAGATCCGGGCCCACTTTGGGATCGATTCGACACTTGGTTCGAATCGATCAAAAAAGTGTCCAAACGTGATGAAACTTGGCATGGACATTATTCTATGTATATGCAAGCTCCTGTGAAAATTTCGTAGCATTTGGACTTGTAGATTTCAAGTCATGATCGATTCAAGATTGCGTTTTCAGTTGATATACGTGCTTCGAATCGATCCCTTCGAATCGATAGGGTCGAATCCTTGGTTTTAGCTGCTATGACTTGGTGGATTCGAAGTTATGGATTCGAAGGTATCTTCGTACGTGCCCTTCGTATCGGTCAGAGTATTTCATAGTTGGTCGATGCGAAGTCTTCTCCGCTAGTTGGATTCGAAGGACTTTCATGGGATGGAGTCGAAGATGGGAATACTTCGAGGGATTCGAACCAAGGTAGGTGTGGATGGATTCGAAGCGTGGCTACCTCTGATGGATTCGAACGAAGACATGTCCCTGATGGATTCGAAGCAGGGAGTGCTTTGGGTGGATTCGAAGTGAGGGCTTGCCCGATGGAGTCGAAGCAAAGGGGCTCTTCATGGATTCGAGGCAAGGCCCTAGGAGGATGGATTCGAACCAATGCATGGTTTATGGGTTCGATCGTGAGGCTATCTTGTGGATTCGAACCTAGATGTCTTTTTGATCGATTCGAACTGAGGTTGTCTCCTCCACTTTCCATAGGCGATAACTTGAGCATACAAACTCGGATTGCCTCGAAATTTGGAACGTTGGTTTCCACAACTTCGCTTGACGTGTCTTATCAACTGTAGCCTGATCCGGACTCGGAAAAAATTCATCGATATTTGTAGTAAACCAACAATCATTCAAAACTGAGGACATGTGACCCTCATTTTCCAGTCAGTTCCTTGGTATCTCGGCCTTGCCAAAAGGCGGGATAACATTTGCCCCCCAAAGTACGTCTTGTGTAAACATGACGTGCTTTGAAAAGTTACAGTCTAACGCTGGACAATTAGGACTTGCTCTGCTGAAAGCTGTATTCTTTATTGCTGTTATCAACTGTCGTGTGATTGTGATCGGTTGTTCGTCGTTGAAATCACGACAAGATGGATATCTGATCCCTATGAATGATAAAGATCAAATATTAGTCAAACATATGTGCATATGTGTATCACCTTGACTTTGGCTAACGTTGCGTGGTTGCAAGTTGTTGCCAGTTTGGTTTGTTACCGAAATCTGCATCGATCCTCTCCTGAACCGATTTGAGATTCGGGTTAAAGCATTGTTTTATGATTGTCTATAATCGTTCTCTTGTATCGATCCTCTCCTGAATCGATGTAAAGGGTAGACAAGTAATTTTCACATTGAAACGATTTTGTCCATTTTCATCGGTGGTCTTTGATGGATTCGAAGCTATGTTTGTTCGAATCGATGGCCTTCGAATCGATGGCCCGATGAACCTCATGCTTTGAGTCGATAGGACTTTCAATCCAGCCTCTATTCGGTTGTCCCTTCGAATCGATGATGCCTCGTATCGATACTTCATGGATGGATTCGAAGTATTGATGGATTCGAATGCGATGGGTTCGAACGCGATGGGTTCGAACGTGATGGATTCGAACATGGCTTGTTCGAATCGACCAGCACGTGACCGGTTGGGGTCGGTCATTTTGACCGGGAGACGAATCGTCCCGTTTCTTTCCTGGAATCCATATAAATACATGAGGCTGGGTTCTTTTTTCACTTTTTACTTTTCACTGTTGCTGTATCTTCTTCTTCGAATCGATCTTCCAGAGCTTAGAACAAGCGCGTCTTCCACGAATCGATCGAATTTCTTTAAGCTTTCCCTTGTGATTTCACTAAATCAGGTAACTGATGGATCAAGTCGAGTAAGGAATGATAGAACTGGAAGTCTTTGACATCGATTCGACCTTTTCTTCTTGAAAATTTCGAGGAATGGTGGGATCTGGACGAGGTGGTTCAACTCGATGGAACTGAGGAATGAGGTCATTCGAGTCGTATCAATCAGAGTGTCGTCTCTCATTGCTTCGCATCGATCCAAGAATGAGCAATTCGAGTCGATTTTGAATGCATAGCCTCGAATCGATGGTTGTAAAAGAAAAAAAAGGGCTCGCGGCGATCGATTCGAAATAGCGATATTCTGATCGATTCGAAGGAGCTTAATATTGATCGATTCGAAGTAATGATATGTTGATCGATTCGAAGGAGTTCAACTTTGATCGATTCGAAGTCACGTAGGGCTTCATGGATTCGAACTGCTCCTCTGTTCCAAGGTCTCATCGAGTCGAACTACGTGGAATTGGGGCGTATCGATTCGAAGTTCTTCGATTCGACTCGTGTCGATTCGAGTCGATCGATTCGAACGTTCTTGCTTCTGGGATCCCCACTCTTCTAAATTGCTCCAATATCTGAACTACGACCAATTTCAAGTTGAACTTTAACGCACTCACTGAACTTCAGCATACTTGACTCCGTTGAGCTTCGGCCTTGCATAATCGAATTTGACTTGACCCCTCTTTTGGAGCTCGTCGATGGCACCATGACTTAAACAAAATATAACGAATTTATACTTGAATTGGTCAGTAGCATCTGGGTGGCGTGAAAGTGACGGTCAGCGATGACGGTCATTTTCATTCTCAAATTCCAAAGTTTCGTCGTTCGGACATCTTGTTTCAACTTGTAAAGTCTACTTAAGTTTTGCATAGCACTTGCACTGCACGACATACTCATACACTTTACACCGGGGAGTGCATTGGCTTTTTATGTATTTAACGCCGCTTTCTGGTGAGTTAGTTAATTATGGAATCTTCGAGTTCTCAACAACAAGAAGCACAAAGCTCGCCTCTTCCAGCGCTTGAGATTCCGGAAATCCCTCCTGAAGTCATAGATCCAGCTCCGGATGAATTACCGGAGGCCATATTTATTGAAGATCCTATCGATTCTGTCCAGTCCAATATCTCGGAGTCTCTGTTGGGCCGGATATGTTCGAAACATAACATATCCCTGGACGATGTTTTATTACCTAGTGCCAGTGACAGACCACACAACCCACCTGCAGGATATACTGCCTTCTACCGTCATGCCTGCGCGGCTGGATCTCTTCCTCCTTTTAACCAATACATCAGAGAGATGCTGTCGTATTTAGGAATCGCTCCTTCACAACTCCATCCCAACGGGCATGCACTACTGAACAGCGTCTTTGTCATATTTATGGATTGCCTTTTTCGCCTGCCAAGACCTAACGAGATCAGGCATATATTCAATTTCAAGAGTAGGGGTGATAGCCCATCTTTCACTTTTCTGGAGGCGGTCAGGAACTGTCAGGTTGTGACTGGGGCCTGGACCAGGATTAGTTATTTCAAGAACGAGTGGTTTTTTGTTCGATGCCCCCCAGGGTTTGCCAGGAGATGGTTATCCAGACGTAAGTATCATAATTCGTTTTTGAATGGCCACTTTTAATACTTTACACTAATACTCTGCTATTCTTGCAGCCATCATTTCGAGACCTACCGGTGGGCATTATAGAGGCGTCGTTCAAAGCTTGCAAAGGGTTCCACGCGACTCAAGGCACATAGACTTGCTGTTGATCGACGATAACTTAAGGACATTGGGTTTGATTGAGATGGGCCAGAGTATTGTAATTGAAGGATTGGCGAAATCGGCCTTGAGGAAGAAGAAGAAAGTGGCAAAAAGAAAACCTGGCGTTGTGATAAGAGAAGTGAGCGACTATGAAAGAACGCCCACGGACACTGAGATAGCGGCCGACCTTTCCCGAATAGAAGAGGGTCAGAAAGGCAAGGCTGTTGTACCTAAGTTTACGAGATGGAAGTCTGTAGTCGTAACCCGTTCCAAACCTGGGGTTACTGTTTCCAGCGCCTCTCCTCGCCAGTCCGGAGACCTTTTCACAGGGCTGGACGATATTCCCATTCCGGACTACGTATCTCTCCACCACGGGTCCGGGTTGGAAGAGCTCCGGGGAGCGCTTGATATAAGCGAATCTTTACCCGTTAGTGTAATCGGCGCTTCTGGTTGGTCGGGGGGTTTGCGCATTTATACACTTTTCACAACACTTCACGACTTCCACATGCATTGCAGTGCTTTTTCTTGGCACTTAATCGAATTGTTTCTTCTTTACAGGTGCCATGTCGGATCGTCCTTCTACACTTGATAGACTTCGGCGAGTGCATCATTCTTCATCTTATTACGAGTCTCGCCATAGGGATTCTGACCGTGATCGTGAACGAAGGTATTACGAGCAAGAGCATCGTGAAAGGGATCATTCCCGATATTATTATAGCCAGGAGCGTTCTGATAGGGACCGAAGGTACCGTTCACCCTCTCGTTCTCCTCCGCCATCCAGAGGCCAGGCACCTGCAGTCGAACCTTCGCGACAACAACCATCTCAACAAATCTCAAAACCTGGTCCACATCGTTCAAGGACCGATACGGCTACGACCGTAACTGTGGAAGAGGCCCCTCTTGAACCGTCTGGTGAAGGGGCTATAAGAATTGCTCAACTGAAGAAAGATTTTCCAGAAATATGCTTCGACGCTTATATCTTTCCACCCAATCTCAAAAGAATTCCCAAAGAGGCTGTGAACACCGCCCTTAGCTATACCCGTGATTTTTATGCTCGGTATGAAGAATGGTACAGGGCGGCTTTTAAAGCTTCGAAAGTAGCCTTCGAACGAGCCAAAGTTATTGAGAAATTGGAAGCAGACTTGGCTCAGAAGAACCGTATTGTTGACATACTTCAATCTGAAACAGAATCTTCTCGTAAAGCTGAAATGGAGTCGCTAAAAAAGGTCGATGAGACACTAGCTGAGATGGCGAAGATGCAACAAGCGCATTGCACTTTAGTTGAAGATTTGGGCCATCGGTATAAAAATGTTGAGGCCGAGCGAGATGCGGCGGTCAAAGAACTTGAGGAGTTAAAGGCTAAATTCGCCGACTTGAACAAGGAAAAAGATGATGCTAACACGGCCGCACAAGAAGCGTGCGAGCAAGCCGTGTCTCTCCGAGCTGAGCGAGACGCGGCGGTTGCTAAAGTTGAAGCGGTGGAGGCAGAAGTGGAAGGGAGAGTTCAAGCAGAGATATTCAGAGTGGAAGCCGAGTTTGATGATCTTCTTGACACTTACAATGCTAATGTGCTTGAGCACAGGAATCTCTCGTGGCTCGGAGATTATTCTACGCTTCTACTCAGTGCTTGGAGAAAATTGGTGGCGAACAAGAAAGCATCTCTCCCTGAAGGTGCCGTAGATGAATTTGAACTTGAGTCTCGCTTGTTGAGCGAGGAGGAAAGGAAACTTCTCCATGAAGCGATAATTTCTGCTAAGAGAGAGACTTGGTTTTCACCATGTGGAGACTGGCGAGGGTTCTGGAGCTGCACATTATAGTGAGGATGTTTCAGTTGATGCCCCGACCTCGTCTGGAGTCACTGCTACAGTTGGTCCACATGTTGTCCCTGCTTATAACCCGGATCGACCGGAACTGTCTCTCGGTACAACTACCGTTTCTGAACTCGTCCCATCACCGAGCCGAGGCAAAGAAGGTATTCTAAATGTTGCTTAAGTGTTTTTAGGATGTCGAACTTGGAACAGATCGTTTGACTAATTATTCTCATTTCTTTTCGACCAGTGACTGAAAGTGATGCGCCAACACTTCCAGTACCACAAACTTCGCATCCAATGCAAGGAGCTGTCGTTACTAAGGCTATTACAACTACCGCCGTGATCGACGAGATGGGAGAGGGGAGTTCAATGTCGTTTGATGTTCAAATGATTGAGGAACTTCTCAAGCAACCCTGTGAACCCTTTACCGACCCTTCCTTTGCAATGGGTGGAGTTGCTCCAACTTTTAGCTCGTTCATGCCGACCGTTAGTGTGTCCAGCGCTGCTCGATCTTCTCGAGAAGAAGAAATCTTTGCCGAGATAAGCGCTGAAATGGCTGTAGTGACAACGGTCGGTGGTTCCGGAAGTGATGTTGCTCCGCCAAGCTTAACTCCTTTAATGGTTACATCTCTCGCCGGCACAGCTGTAACTTCTAGTGTCGAAGCTTCACCACCTGTTACGGCTTCTCTGCCTCCAGTTCGTCCTCACAAAAGGATCTCTATACCTTCCAGCTCTGAGGAAGACGTGGATATTATGCCAGATCCTGAGGATGCTCCAAAGAAGGACAAGAAACCTCGCAAGAAGCCGGGTAGTGGTTCTAGCGGCTCAACTCCGAAGAAGAGACCCCGGAAGAAGAAGGAGTGAACTTCTCGTTTTACCATGCAGTAGTGAAAGGGCAATTCTTTTTTCTTTTCCTTTTTTAGGCCGTGTATAAGTGTGGACTCGGCATCCACTTTATGGATTGTTCTTTGTTTTGTCATGTAATCAAACCCCTTTTTTTGTTTGTTGATAAAATGAAAAACAACTCTTATCTCTTTTGCTTAAGTATTGCGTTGATCATCTCGTGCTTGTATAAGCCTGGAATACATGTCCACACTTCGGGGACTTAACACAATTTGCAACTAACAGTTCGGCCCATATTCTGGGAACTTATTAATTACCAACGTTTATGACTTAGTTCGCTCTCCAGGAACCTGTATTCGACGTTTATACTCCAATTCACATTTCGGGAATTTGAAGTTAGCTCACATTTTGGGAGCGATGGATTTATACTCCGGTTCGTGCTCCGGGAACCGAGAGTTGAAGTTTATACTCCAATTCGCACTCTGGGAATTTGGAGTTGGCTCACACTCTGGGAGCAATGGATTTATACTCCGGTTCGCGCTCCGGGAACCGAGAGTTGAAATTTATACTCCAATTCGCACTCTGGGAATTTGGAGTTGGCTCACACTCTGGGAGCAATGGATTTATACTCCAGTTCGCGCTCCGGGAACCGAGAGTTGAAATTTATACTCCAATTCGCACTCTGGGAATTTGGAGTTAGCTCACACTCTGGGAGCAATGGATTTATACTCCGGTTCGCGCTCCGGGAACCGGAAGTTGAAGTTTATACTCCAATTCGCACTCTGGGAATTTAGAGTTGGCTCACACTCTGGGAGCGATGGATTTATACTCCGGTTCGCGCTCCGGGAACCGAGAGTTGAAATTTATACTCCAATTCGCACTCTGGGAATTTGGAGTTGGCTCACACTCTGGGAGCAATGGATTTATACTTCGGTTCGCGCTTCGGGAACCGAGAGTTGAAGTTTATACTCCAATTCGCACTCTGGGAATTTGGAGTTGGCTCACACTCTAGGAGCGATGGATTTATACTCCGGTTCGCACTCTGGGAACCGAGAGTTGAAGTTTGTACTCCAATTCGCACTCTGTGAATTTGGAGTTGGAGGAGGGATTGTCGTGTATCAATCCCTGTGAATGTTGATGTAGTGTTCTGCCCCCGAGCTCGGGTTTCACTTAGCGAGTGACCGGTCGTATCACAGTCACTCCCTATTTGAATAAATCCCACCGCGTGATGGAACTTAGCTCTCCGTGCATTATGATATTGTACGTCATATTCGGTAAATCATAGCTCTGGCTCGAAGAGATGGCATTTTATTGCTGAAACGAGAAAATATGGCAAAGTCAGTTGCCTTATTACAAATTTAAATCTCGAAATGCTAGAATAAAATGCAAAGGAATAAATTGACAGAAAATAAATAAGTAAAGTCTTTTATATGTAGTAGCGACGAAGACTTTCGCTATTCCAAGCTCTCGGCAGGGTAAGACCGTCAACGGTCGATAAATTTTAACGTGCCATCTCTGAGCTTTTGTGAAATCACATACGGCCCTTCCCAATTTGGCTTCATGTGCGAAGGAACCGGATAAACCCTTTTGAGTACGAGATCGCCGAGTTCGAAGGTTTGCGGACGGACCTTGGCATTGTACAGTCGGGCGACTTGACTTCGATATGCGGCTGCCCTCAAATCAGCCTCTTCGCGCTTCTCATCGAGTAAATCCAAAGATTCAGCAAGTAATATGGCATTTTTTTCGGATCACAATACGTTACACGATGAGAGTGCACCTCCATTTCGACTGGAATAACGGCTTCAGAACCATAAGATTGAGAAAACTGGGTATGACCGGTTACAGTTTTATGAGTCGTTCGATAGGCCCATAATGCCATAGGAAGTTCGTCGACCCATTTGCCCCCGGCCTTTTCCAGTCGCTTCTTTAGAATGGACTTGATAACTTTATTAACAGCTTCAACTTGACCATTTGCTTGAGGGTGCGCTACTGCAGAGAATTTCTTATGGATGTGGAATCGTTGACAGAAGTTCTTGAATTCAGCACTGTCGAATTGGGTTCCGTTATCGGTGACGATGGTATGTGGGAGTCCAAAATGGCAGATGATGTTTCGTACTACAAAGTTGATTACTTTCTTTGTCGTAATTGTCGCAAGGGGTTCAGCTTCAGCCCATTTGGTGAAATAATCAACTGCGACGATGGCGTACTTCGCGCCACCTTTGGCCAGAGGCAATGTGCCGATGATATCTATTCCCCATACCGCAAATGGCCAAGGACTGACCATTTGGGTTATCTCAGTAGGCGGGGCTCTAGGAATTCGAGCGTGTTTCTGGCATTTGTCACATTTTCTAGCATAGTCTGCAGCATCGCGGTTAACAGTAGGTCAATAATACCCATATCGAAGTATTTTCTTTGCAAGTGCTTGCCCTCCAGTGTGATCGCCACATTCTCCTTCGTGTAACACTCGTTTGACTTCATCGTGTGCGATACACCGGAGGAGAGGAACAGAGTATCCTCTCCAGTACATGACTCCATTTTAAATAACAAATCGTGAGGCCTTTCGTAGAACTTGTCTTTTCTCGCTTCGTTGCTCGGGCAATACACCACGTTCGACATAATCTCGATAAGGAGTCATCCACGACTCCTTATTGGAGGTAGCTTCAAATGTGAAATCAGTCTCCCTTTGATCAAAGCTCGGAGAGGATAGGGTTTCAACCAGAACAACCCCCAACTGCTGAGCCTCACATGTACTTGCTAACTTTGCCAACGAATCAGCTTTCTGATTGTGCTCTCGGGGTATGTAGAAGATGGCATAGTAATCGAATTGATCAAGCATCTCCAGAACTCGAGTTAGATAAGCGGCTAATCTTCGGTCTTTGGCCTGATATTCTCCTCGAACTTGACATACCACCAACTGGGAATCACAGTAGACCTCTACAGCGATGATTTTCAGATCACGGGCAAGCTTTAGTCCGGTAAGTAGAGCTTCGTACTCGGCTTCATTGTTGGTTGCACGGAACTCGTACATTAAAGCATAACATATGGATCGTCCCTTAGGGGTTTCAAGCACTACCCCAGCTCCTGAGCACCGACCGTTTGACGCACCGTCGGTGTACAGCTTCCAGATGTATTCGGGAGATTTGCTGGTCTCGGGCAAGTCTTCAGAAACAGTGAATTCGGCTATAAAATCTACTAGGACTTGGCCGTGAATGGCTCTTCTTGGAGTATAAGTGATGTCGAATTGACTCAGTTCGATGTTCCACTTTAGTAACCTACCAGACGTCTCAGGCCGCGTGAGGACCTGTCGTAACGGCTGATCGGTGTACACAGTAATATGGTGTGCCTGGAAATATGGACGAAGCTTCCTCGAGGCAATGACTAGGCAATATGCCAACTTTTCAAGCTTTGGATAATTTCTTTCGGCTCCGGTCAATCGTTTACTCACGTAATAGACCGGTTTTTGCACTCGGTCCTCCTCCCGAATTAATGCAGCACTGATTGCATTTTCAGATACCGCCAGGTAGAGATATAGCTGTTCATGATCTACAGGCTTTGAAAGGATTGGTGGTACGGAAAGATGTTGGATTAGCAATTGAAATGCGCCCTCACATTCTGCAGTCCATTCGAAGTTTCTTTTCCCTTTTCGAATCAAATCGAAGAAAGGAATGCATTTGTCGGTCGACTTTGAGATAAACCTGCTCAGTGTTGCAACTTTCCCATTAAGACTCTGAACTTGCTTTATGGTTCTCGGAGTTTGAAGATTTCTGATAGCCCAGATCTTCTCAGGGTTGGCCTCTATTCCTCGGGCATTGACAATGAACCCAAGGAATTTTCCGGATGCGACTCCGAAATGGCATTTTAATGGATTATGCTTCATCCCGTATTTCCGGAGGATATTGAACATTGACTCCAAGTCTTTGACATGATCATCAGAGTATCGCGATTTTACCAACATGTCATCTACATAAACCTCCATAGTCTTCCCAATTTGATCGGCAAACATCTGGTTGACTAAGCGTTGATAAGTTGCACCAGCATTCTTTAACCCAAAAGGCATGACCATGTAGTAGTACAATCCCAAGTCGGTTACGAAGCTTGTGTGCTCTTGGTCGGGTGCATGCATGGGCATCTGATTGTAACCTGAGTAAGCATCCATGAAGGATAACAATTCATGTCCGGCGGTTGAATCTACCAGTTATCGATTCGGGGAAGCGGAAAGCTGTCTTTTGGGCAAGCTTTATTCAGGTCAGAGTAATCTATACATGTTCTCCATTTCCCGTTTGGTTTTCGGACAAGGACGGGATTGGACACCCATTCTGGGTATAAAGCATCTCTAATGAACCCATTTGTTTTCAACTTATCGACCTCTTCTTTCAGTGCGGCAGATCTCTCTGGATCCATACCACGTCTTTTCTGCTTGACCGGGATATACCGCGGGTCAATGTTCAAAGTGTGGCTCGCGATGTCTGGCGAGATTTCACACATATCAGAGTGTGTCCAAGCGAATACGTCGAGATTCGCCCGGAGAAAATCAACCAATTCCTGTTGTGTCTCTTGGTTAAGCTGAGACCCAATCTTCAACATTCTCAAGTCATTGTGATCATAGTCAATCGGGACATCGATGGTTAGCTCGGCCGGAGAAGCTTGACTTTCCGTAGATTCTTCTTTATTATCATTGTCCCTTGGATCAAGATCCTTTTGGAATTGGTTGTGGTGCCCAGGCCGAGGCCCAGGTGCTAGTTGTCAATTGTCAGTAAAACGGACGCAGAGAGATTCCTCTACGCCCTTTCCTTTTTCTTTTCGCTACGCCTCCCGCAGCTCAGCAACATAACAGGCTCTCCCGGCAGCCTGATCTCCTTGTACAACTCCTATCCCCTGGTCAGTAGGGAATTTCAGAATTAAACACCATGGGGCAATAGCAGCCCTAAATTCAGCAAGGGCCGGTCGGCCCAAAAAAGCATTGTACGGGGAAGGAATATCTAAGACAAAAAATTGCAACATCCGAACTCTTCGGCATTCTCCCACTCCCAACTCCACCGGCAATTCAACCATTCCGGTTGGTATCGTCGCACTCCCGTTGAAGCCGTGGACTCGTGATTGACAAGGTTTTAAGTCCTTAGCTTCCATTTTCATTAAATCTTATGCTCTTTTAAACAATATGTTCACAGAACTCCCACTGTCTACCAAGATCCTCTTCATCCAAGCAGGACCAACTTGAGTGGATATGACCAACGGGTCAATTGTGGGAGCTTCGACTTTATCGGCGTCTCGATTTCTAAATACGATTTCATCAGCCATTGTCTTTTGTTGTTTAGCCGGTGTTCCGTCTTCTGAGTTACTATAGCATTCAAAGTCCACATGCCTGATCAAGCTAGCATATGACTCCATTTCTCTCCAGCTTCTGTCTGCTGGATGGCGACCACCACTTATTGTATTGATAACCAACCTTCCGCCCGTACGAGCGGGTTCATCTTGTCTTTCCTGATTCTGCGTTCGATTTTGATTAGATGGGCCCGCTCCACCAGACTGCGACGCCCGAACAAATTGGTCCAACTTTCTTTCTCTGATCAACTTTTCAATGAGGTCTTGCAAATGTCTACACTCATTGGTATTATGCCCATAACTTTCATGAAACCTACAGAATTTTCCTGTTTGAATCTGCCTTTCCGACGAAAGCTTCGGAGCAAGCTTCTTGTACTGCATAGTATTACAAGTCTGTAGGTACACGTTTTCCAGCGACGTGTTAAGCGGTGTATAACTGTCTAACATTACGGCCCTACGCCTCGAGCCACGACTCTGGTCTTGCTTCTTGCTTCGGCTATCACTGTTTCTTGATCGTTGAGTCTGTTTCTTTTGAATATTCTACTCGACTTTTCCTGAACTTTCTCCGGTTTGTTTAACCGCAACATTACTCTGAATCCCTTCACTGCTGGGCCTTGCATCGTCCTGCTTCCTAGACTGTTTCGCATCGTCTTGCCTCAAGAATTGAGCGGCTTTGGAATAGAAACGGTCCAACGATGCGGGAGGCTTTCCAGCTAACCAGTTTCCAAACTCGTAATCAGGGTCGATTCCTTTAGTCAATGCCATTAAAATGGAATTATCATTGGGGTTGGTGATCTCTGCACATGCAACATTGAATCTCTTCAAATATCTTCTAAGTGTTTCTCCGGGAGCTTGAGTGACACTTGATAAGGTATTAACATCTTTAGGTCGGGCAATATGCATGCGAAACTGCTCAACAAATTTAGTAGCAAACTGATCGAATGAAGAAATAGACCGTGGCGGTAATCGAGTAAACCACATCGTCGCAATTCCCCCTAAGGAAATGGGAAAACTGCGGCACTTTACTGCGTCATCAGCTCTCGCAGCAGTCATCGACCATTCGTATTTCAAAATATGTTGATTTGGGTCGGAATTTCCTTCATACTTGGGAAGGGTTGGCATTCCGAATCGCCGAGGAGGTTCAGCATACAATATGTCATCAGTAAACGGGGTATGACTTCGGGAGATTCCCCAATCGTCATTTGTTAGGCCTTGACTCTCGCGAATCATTTGTCGTACCATGGCTGAGAAGTCTGGTATTGGAACATTCTGTGTGTGGTGAGCCAAAGTGTGGTCGGGTTCCATAGTGCAAGGTGGGATCGGGCGTTGTCGACGATCCGTATCTCGCCTCCTTGGCTCGACGTCTTCTGGGACATATGGCTCTGGAGCATGTCCCTGCTGATGATAATTTTGATTGGAGTGATCTCGGGTATCAACCCCTATGTCAACTGCAGCGGCTGTGGGAGCTCGATCATCTGCAGTGTATTGTGGAATAGTGCCTCCTCGGGAGGAGGGTCCAGTGTGGAAGCTGGTAGATTGGCCAACTCTTATTTTCCCAACGGTTAACGCCTGTTGATAGTCAGCAGCTTGCGCATGGGTTCCGTCTAGCTTGGGACGGGTAGATCTGTTATTGTAGTCAGATGAAGTAGAGCTTTCGGTGGAAGAATGAGGAGCTTGATCCCTTTTGGATCTTCTTCACTTTTGGCGATTTAGTTGATTGGTCAACTCAGCGTTAGCGCGCAACTGCTCAGTTAGCTGTTGTCGGCTTTGGCTTAGTTCCTGGAGTAACGCCTGGAACTCTTATCTTGTGACCGGACCTGACTGATCCGTATGCCCAGCAACATCTTGACTGGTAGATTGTAGCTATGTGGGATTTTGCCTATCCCGACCTTCTTGATCACCAATGTTTGAAGTGGTTCTTGTACTCACCATCTTGAAGCGTTGAATCCTTTCCTAGATTTTTAGCAAATCTGAATAGAACGGAAGGAATCTGAATATGAGGTCTGGATCTCTCTCTTAGATTTATGCCATCCGGTATCGAAGATAGATCCAAGGAGCAGGAGGAAAAATTGGGTTTTCTCTCAGTGAAAGCACCAAAGTGTTTGTGTCAAAATTGGGCACAACACTCGTCGAAAGTTTTTGAAGAGATAATAAATGAAGAAAGTAAATTAAAACGTGGATTATCTAACAAAAACTCCAAATAGCAGGAAATAAATTGCACAAGAGACAACGGTTTAGAGTGGTTCGGCGATTTGCCTACTTCCACTATGAAGTTTTGTTACTTTATTGCTTGATATTCGGAGAATACAACTTTTCAATGTCAAAGTACAACAAGTAGTAAGCCAAAATTCGAAATCAAAGGCAGTGGTGGTGCTCTGAAGCAATTCGGGCAGCGTCTAGATGTTCTTTAGCTCTAAAATTTTCCGATCCCTTTTCTGAATGACCAGGGGCTCTATTTATAAGTGCTGGAGGCTGATATTTCGCCTAAAATTCGGGAAGACCACTTCTGGCACGTGTGGGGGGCCCACATGGCCGAATTCTGGAGATCCGGGCCCACTTTGGGATCGATTCGACCCTTGGTTTGAATCGATCAAAAAAGTGTCCAAACGTGATGAAACTTGGCGTGGACATTCTTCTATGTATATGCAAGCTCCTGTGAAAATTTCGTAGCATTTGGACTTGTAGATTTCAAGTTATGATCGATTCAAGATTGCGTTTTCAGTTGATATACGTGCTTCGAATCGATCCCTTCGAATCGATAGGGTCGAATCCTTGGTTTTAGCTGCTATGACTTGGTGGATTCGAAGTTATGGATTCGAAGGTATCCTCGTACGTGCCCTTTGTATCGGTCAGAGTATTTCATAGTTGGTCGATGCGAAGTCTTCTACGCTAGATGGATTCGAAGGACTTTCATGGGATGGAGTCGAAGATGGGAATACTTCGAGGGATTCGAACCAAGGTAGGTGTGGATGGATTCGAAGCGTGGCTACCTCTGATGGGTTCGAACGAAGGCATGTCCCTGATGGATTCAAAGCAGGGAGTGCTTTGGGTGGATTCGAAGTGAGGGCTTGCCCGATGGAGTCGAAGCAAAGGGGCTCTTCATGGATTCGAGGCAATGCCCTGGGAGGATGGATTCAAACCAATGCATGGTTTATGGGTTCGATCGTGAGGCTATCTTGTGGATTCGAACCTAGACGTCTTTTTGATCGATTCGAACTGAGGTTGTCTCCTCCACTTTCCATAGGCGATAACTTTAGCATACGAACTCGGATTGCCTCGAAATTTGATACGTTGGTTTCCACAACTTCGCTTGACGTGTCTTATCAATTGTAGCCCGATCCGGACTCGGAAAAAATTCATCGATATTTGTAGTAAACCAACAATCATTCAAAACTGAGGACATGTGACCCTCATTTTCCAGTCAGTTCCTTGGTATCTCGGCCTTGCCAAAAGGCGGGATAACATACCTCATTATTAAAACTTGGTCCATTCATTTCTCCTTCGGTTTAATACCTAAACCTAAGCTTTTAGGCTATATTTAATTCTTTCCATCTCATTTCTGGTTATAATTTTTTTTTCTCTTTGGTTTGCAAATTTTCTCATTCCTACATACATTTACTTATGCATTATCAATGCCTAAAGCATTTGAAACTAAACATGCATTTTGTCCCTCCACTTTTATTTCCTTATTATTAAATAATCTATAATTTTATTTCTTCATTTGCATTTTATTTCTTCTGTCACCTCATATTCATTTAGTTCACATCTTTCAATACTACGTTTTAGGGCTGTTCATATTTTACTTTATTTCAATTCCTAGTTTGTTTATATATACCTTATTAGCTTTTCATTTGTTTCCATCTTCATTCCTTTAGTCATATTTCATTTTCTAATCTCATCTTCTATAGCTTCATTTTTCAAATAAAACTTCCATCTCATTTTTTTCTCTCTTCACCTTCCTCCTTCCGTTTTCCTTTTTTCTACTTTACATCTCCTTTTTTTTACTTCATTCTTTGTCTTTTTGTTTCTTCTTCTTCAAATCTTCTTCTTTTTGAAAGCTTCCTTTTCTTTTTCAATTCTTCATCTTCTTTAAATTTTCTTCTTCTTTTTCAAACATTCTTTTTTTTTCAAATCTTTTTCTTTAAATCCAGATCTATAACAACTTCTCTATCTCTTCCAAAACATTCTAAAAAAAAGATTAAGATAGAAGGAAACAACTCAAAAGGAGGAAGTAGTAGCGGATTCAAATCCGAGTAGAAAAGGGAAATCCAGAAGGTGAGTGTTTAAACTCACTCACGAAATACTAAAATTTTATTGCAAGTTAAACCAGGTCATATAATGATAAATTTTTGATTGTTGGTTTGGAATATTTATTAATATTTAATTTGAATAGCTAAATTCCAATATGTGATGACTAATAATTACTGTGACATATTATTGAATTGGTTGATTTGTTGAATTGATTGATTTGAATGTTGATTGTACGTTGTGATGGATGCTATTGTGAATGAATGTATATTTGTTCATTTATTTGATATATCTTTGTTATCACCCTATAGTTTATTGTAATTATTTAAATTTCGTATTGATTATTTGCACACTGAATAAGGATGTAAAACCCATGAATTTCAAGTATTTACATCAGAGAAAAAATAGTATGTTTAGATTTACTATTTGAACCATAAAAATGATTTTGGGAAGTAAACCGTCATTACCTTACTTGAAAGTTTTCAAAATTAAATTTTGAAACATTGGAAAGTTTCCAAAAAAAAAGTGAATATTGAAACCCTGGAACATTTTTATAAATCAAATCTCTAAAACTATGAAATTTAACTGGGAATTATTCTGTAAATTTGTAGTTTACTAGAATGGATCTATTGTGAAATCCATTTTATTTGGAATATGGAAGCAATAACATTTCCAGAAATTTGATCCTTTAAAAATGTAGTTATCTGCATTCCTTATTTCATATACTTTTTATTTAATTTGCATAAGAATTTTAGTTCTGACTCGAGTGTATTATTTTCCTTTATGCTCGGGTCAGCCTGAGTTTTTCAGCATTGAAGACTATTTCTGGTGGACAAAGACGAAGATTCACTATATTATTGCTATTTATTATTCCACTATATTCTGTGTTCCGCTGCATTATTTGGTTATTTATGATATATGTATAACTCTGATTTGAATTTGTAAAAGTGTAATGACATGTTATTTGTAAAAACAGATTCATGAACTGTTTATTTGATTATTATATTTTGTCGTTACGCTGCGAGATTATGTATTTAGTTTCACTCTCTCCTTTTTTTTCTTATTTACCCCATTAACAATCCTCCCTTTTGAATGGTTTGATTCTGACATGTATGTTTATTGTCAATTTGAACTATCCAAAAAGGTGGATTGTTACAATTGGTATCAGAGCTTTGGTTTAGACATACCTTAGCCTGTTGGGATTAACTCATTAGAGATATGGTAGCATTACCCTAGAATAAGTTGTTTGAGTGTATATACGAGAGCGTGTATTTGTTAGTGTTATAAAAATGTTTTATATAAATTTTGAAATGAAATTATTTTTCCTAATATTATATGATATATATAAAGGAATAAATTTTTAAGACTAATATATTTATTTGTAATGTGTTTGATTTATGAAATGGTAATATTTAATTATTATCATTTGTGTTGACATATTGTATTTAATCCAATTATAAACATTGGTTAATTATTGTTGATTGAATTAATGGACTAAACACTAGTTTAATAATGGTGTATTAAAGAGAATAAAATAAATAATTAGGATATTTGTTTATGAAATTGAAATGTTGATGTGAATTTTGTTGTTTGTTGACATGTAGTTTCATCTGTTGGAAAAAATGGAATATTTGGATATTTGGATAATCGAAACCTTTTTGTATTAATATAAGAGTGAAACTTGATAATTAGGTTGAATTATATAGTTGAATTGGTAACCTTAATTTGAAAGAAAGTAAAATAAGGTTTAATTTGTTATATCTATGTTTAGTAAATGAATAGAATTGGGGTATACATTCTTGGCATGTAATGTAATAATATACAAGTGTGAACTTTATGCCTTGGGATGTTTAAATTGAAATTGTTATTAAGGAAATGTTGTAAATGAGATTAAATTGGAAAAATATGTTTATAAATTTAATTAACATTTATGAAACATGTCATAAATAAATTTAAAGGTAAAGGTGAAACTAAATGGAATAAGCAATATGAATTAAAAGTGAAATGATTACAAATAAAATCATGACTTGTAAATTGTTATGAAATAAATAAATGTTGCAATAAATGGTTATAAATAAAGTTGTGATAACTTTAAACTCGAACAATATCTTATAAAAAGGAATTAAGTTTTATAAATTGGTCGTAAAGAAATTCCTTATGAAATGATATGCAAAAAAATTAGTTTCAAATGAGAAATATTACATGTGAAATGAATGTAATTTAAATTAAAGAGAAATATAAGCAATATTATGAGAATGGATACATTAATGTTTATATTAAATGGAGAAATTCTATGAAACAGATATTAAAGTATGAAGTGATATTTGTGTTAATCGTTGAGATTAAAAATGATTTATAACTGAAGGGTTAAATTTGAAATTCGAGAATTGAATTTTGGTATTTTGTAATTAGTTTAAGATTTTGGAAACATATATAATAACAATACAATTTAGTAGTATTTTCCAAATAAGAAATGTTTCAAATGAGTTCAAATGAATTCCAATGATTTCAAAGAAATCTCAATGAAGTTTTCAAGAAAATAGAAGTCCAGAACTCACTTATGTCACTGGAAAATAATTTCGGTGATTAGTGCACGCATCATCGACATTGATTTTCGAGTCTCAGAGTGGGGGAGAGGCCATTTTAGTAGCTTTGCTATGCGAGTGATTTTGTGAAACCAATTTTGATTTCCAATTCTGAAGTATGATTTGATATTCGAAAGATATTTCTGTATATATTTGAAATGATTTGAAATGAACTAGTGTTCAATCCTCGAATTTCGAATTTGTTTTAGTATAACTCATTATAAAAAAATTAATTTACTGATTTGTTGCTGATTTCCAAATCTTGGATTTGAAATTTGATTTCACCGACTATTTTGAAGATTCGAGCACTTCCAAATCAAGGTTTAAAATTTTAAAACTAAGAAATTTCGAAGAGTATAAATATTTGATCAAGACTATAAGTTCAGTTTTGTATGTTTAAAGTATGAAGGGTATGAATTAAAGAAAATTTGAAACTTTTGTTAAATAAATAATTTTCGAAAAGGAAATTTGGATTTTGCATATAGAAATAAATAGTTTAAAGGTTTTAAAGGGATAGTTATAAAGTTGGAAACTGGGATTATTTTCTAAACCTATTATTTTGGGAGCTTTGAAATTGAGATATTTAATTTGGAAGAAAATTAGTGAAATCATATATGATTTTGAAACTGAATCGATATTGAAATAATTTGAAATTGAGAACCTTATATTATTAAGTACTTGATTTGGGAATGGTCGAACTTATATAAAATGGATTTTTATAAGTATGAAGTTGATTTGAAATCTATTGATTTAAAAGGTACTCAATTTGGAAAGAGATATTTTATATAATCGAAGCCTTCATAAGTGTGATTTGATATACTATTGATTTGGAAAGTATTCGATTTGAAAATGGAATCCTATATATAATGGACTTTATATAAGTATGATATTTGAAAGTATTTGGAAAGGTACTATATGATATATATTTCGAAGTAAAGATATGGAAAGTGTCTTCTTCTTGATATCCGCTTTGTGGCCACATTGTGGATTCATTCTATCGATATTATTCTCTCTGATTTTTGGTTTTCCGGATGTGATACTTGAGTGTTCCCACCGTGGCGTAACCCATGGTTTTTTTTTTCTCTCGCGACTGCATAGCGCAACTGCCTGGCTGTGTCTGGCCTAGGGGTACGGGTTGTTTCCTGGGGGATCCAGGCGTAACCATTATGTATCCTGCAATCTATGTAGGTCGCATTAGTAGCGAAACTGCCTGGCTGAGACAGCCTAGGGGTACGGATTGTTTCCTGGGGACCCAGGCGTAACCATTGTGTATCCTGCACCCTACTAGTCATTATGGCGTAACTCGCAGGGCCGAGAAAGCTTACAGATACAGATTGTTTCCTAGGGGATCCAGGCGTAACCATTGTGTATCTACGAACCATGGTTGGACAAAGGTTTTGGTTTGGTTGTTTTGTTTGGATTGTACTTTCCATATCCGTTTTTAAAGGTTTTTAAAGTATTTTCACTGGTTGTTGAAACAGGTCTACTAAGTACTTGAAGAATTCTAGCTTTGCGCCTAATCAACACATGGCCAGAGTCTGCAAGAACGAGGATAAACCTATTAAGACATCGAGTTATAAAAGTATTTTGATAAAGTATTATATAAAAGACATTTTGGTCATTTTTTTGTCAATTCTAAATACTTTAAAATGTTTAAAATATTGTTAATAACTTACAACATGGTTTAATAGTAAATTATCAGTGTTGTAAATATTTTAGAAGTTAATAATTAAATAAAATATATTTAAAGTAAATGATTATTGATTTATTAGTAATATTTGGAAATTATCTTGAGATAAAATTAATAAATTTATAAATAATGGATTTAATGTTTTTAATAGCTTCTTTGCAAATATAAGTAATGATGTAAATAATTATTTTCAAATAGTTTACATATATTTTTAAAGATGTTATTTAAAATATTTAAATGGTATTTATAAATGAAGCAAGAAACTTTACAAATGAAATTTTGAAAAGTATTAAAGATGATTGATTTGCAAATAAAGCTTTCAAATGAATATTTCAAGTAAAATTTATATAAGTTTCTTTGAATGTATAATTTAAAGATATCATATAAATAGAAAGTAGAAAAAAATTTGATTTGCGAAGTTTATTTATAGCAATATACTTGACAAATAAATTTGATTTCCTATGTTGGAAGTATAGTTTGAAATATTTACTTGATTTCAAAGTACTAATAGTAAAGTTTATAGGTTTATTTACTATTTGAATTTTGGATTAGAATATTCATTTTGAAACAAGTGTTTAAATTAAATATGAAGGTATGAAATTTTATACTTTGATTTAGAAATTTAATGTAAGATTTGAGTATACTATTAGTTTAAGTTTAATAATATTGAGTTTATACTTATTTTAAAAAACAATGAATCTAATAATTTTTTTGGATTTAAGGAACCTTATTTTAAAGCTTATTATAATGTTTTGATGTAAATTTCTAACATTGTTTTAGACTTTTGAAAAATCTTTGCATAATGCTATGAGGATGTCTTAAATATATCTTATATTTTTACTAAGCGAATGAGGTTAAATGTTTTAACTGAATTTTTAGATATGTTGAAATATTTCTTTTCTCTTCAAGGGTAAATACCAAAAAACTTAAATTTTATTCAATAACCGAATGGAGTTATTTTTGGATTTATATTAAATTTAAATATGTAATTTAAATTGTTTATAAATTGATCATTTTGAATAAAATATTTCAAATTCCTCGATTCCTTCTTGTTCCATTTCGAGGACGAAAAAGTTTTGAGTGGGGAGACTGTAACAACCCATATTTTGATAATTAAAAATATTAAATTTAATAAGGTTTTGGGCTTTAATATTATCAGAAATTAAAATTTATGATTTATTAAATTGAATCTTATTAGATTAGAAATTTTGACTTTAAGATAAATCTTAAAACAAATAATTTAATGAGATAAAACATATAATCGGCTAATATTGATTGAATGTAATTGACTACTATACTATGTTAACGTAATTTCAATCAACTTAAATAATAAAGGTTAATAAGGAATATAATAAACGATGTATAAATTGATGTAATCTTATGTTATTAATTGTAATTAGTTTTAATATGGAGTATGAAATCAATTCTTTTGTACGTAAATTTATTAACCTTTGTTTGTAAACAATAAGTTAATAGATATGGATTATTAACGTATAACCATTGTTTTATTTATTTTCTTATTATTAAATCCGTTAAAAATTTATTTGGTAATTAATGGAGAATTAATGTAATTGAAATATTACAATTGATATAAGAAGAAACGTTAACTGTTGAGTGGTGAGTGTAAAACTTATGTTAATCAATTACATAAGGGAATAGTTGATTTGATAATAAGAATGTAAATCAAAATAAAAGGATTGTTTGAAATTTAAATATATAGTGAACAGGTTTTATTACATTTGTAATTAAATGTTGGAATTAAATTAGTATATAGATATTGGGTTTAACATAAAAAATTGGATTTCAAAGGAAACAATTGGATTAATTATCTTCCCTGTATTAGGGTATGTTTTGAGATTTAATCATTGTAAGTAATAGTAATTATATCTTGCCATTAATAAGAGATAGAAGTAAATGGTAATTAATTAATGATATGTGCAACATATGTTTTGTGTTAAAAATATATTGAGAATTTCATTGAGAAATATTACGTTCAAATTGTAAGCACTTAAATTTGGTACAAATATAATGATTATATGAAATTAATTGATAAAGAAATGATGTGGTTATACGAAGTATTATTTCTATGACTCTTTAATGGGATAATTTTTAAATATAAGTTGGTTTTAAATTGGGAGGTGTTAATTGTAAATGAATGTGTAATAAAAAGAAATATGTTTTGATAAAAATAAAAGAAAAGAATGGTTTCGTGATAAGAATATTCTTATCAAATAAAGTGAATATTTCATCTATGAATGTTAATTTAATTTCATTGAAACAAAGAATTGAATTTTGTTATATGTTTCTAGTTGGAATATTTGATTTATCTAAATATTCCTTAATTTGAATTTAATTAAAAAAATATACAATAATAAAATGGTAAGAAAACAACTTGAAGGTTTAGTTAAGTTTTTGATTTGGAATAGTTAGCATATTAACATAGGAGATTTATTCCGTATCAAATTTGAATTTGGGGTCTCAGTTCATCTTTTAATGTATGGGGTGGCGGTCCTCATTATGTTAATTGTAGTGTTTAATTTGATTTGCTGTTTACTAAATAAAAATACATATATGTGTGTAAATTTGAGCTTATTAGGGTTAATAAAATATGTTAAAATGAATTATTTTTTAGTATATTTGATTTGTGATTTCTATGTACGGACTACATTCTCAAATTTAAATCCGTCGCTTTCATTTATTCTATTTTATTACTACTTTCTTTCATTAAATACATGCCTCTTTTGGTCTTCCAGTAAGTTTTATTTATTTACACGCGAGCCTTGCCTTGAAATATTTCATTTGTGAATGTAGATTTAATTTCATTAGAGTAAATAATAGAATGATTTGTTAAAAAAAAGGAAATATACATTTATTTGAACGCTGTTTTAGCATACATATTGATTTCAAGAATAGGAATATAATTTAAGTAAGTTATTTATTACGGTGGTGTAAAACAACAAATTTATAAACATGTTTAAATGACTTAAGGAAACAATTATCCTATTTCTCGTCCATTTTGGTTTATCTATTTTGAAATTTAACTTTGTTATTAATTGAAATTAATGTAATGGAAAGATTTAGATTAAAAGGAAAGAAAACTTTGATTGCAATTAATAGATTTAATAAAAGAAACATACATTTTGTGTTAAACAGAAATGGTGCTTTAATGGAAATAAAAGAAACGTTCTCATTTTTAAGGTAGGTATGATTTTATTAATTGTGCGTAGATAAAAATTTATATGTGTACAAATTGAGTATTATTTGAGTGAATGAAATTAATTTGGTTACGTTTCGAAAGAAATTGAATTTCAAAATGTGTATGTGGTCCCTTCATTTCTTTTTGTTTATTGCATGTACATTTTAAAATAGTTACGTCATTATTAAAACTTGGTCCGTTCATTTCTCCTTCGGTTTAATACCTAAACCTAAGCTTTTAGGCTATATTTATTTCTTTCCATCTCATTTCTGGTTATAATTTTTTTTATTTTCCTTTGGTTTGCAAATTTTCTCATTCCTACATGCATTTACTTATGCATTATCAATGCCTAAAGCATTTGAAACTAAACGTGCATTTTGTTCCTCCACCTTTATTTCCTTATTATTAAATAATCTATAATTTTATTTCTTCATTTGCATTTTATTTCTTCTGTCACCTCATATTCATTTAGTTCACATCTTTCAATTCTTCATCTTCTTTAAATTTTCTTCTTCTTTTTCAAACATTCTTCTTTTTTTTCAAATCTTTTTCTTTAAATCCAGATCTATAACAACTTCTCTATCTCTTCCAAAACATTCTAAAAAAAAGACTAAAATAGAAGGAAACAGCTCAAAAGGAGGAAGTAGTGGCGGATTCAAATATGAGTAGAAAAGGGAAATCCAGAAGGTGAGTGTTTAAACTCACTCACGAAATACTAAAATTTTATTGCAAGTTAAACCAGGTCATATAGTGATAAAATTTTGATTGTTGGTTTGGAATATTTATTAATATTTAATTTGAATAGCTAAATTCCAATATGTGATGACTAATTATTACTGTGACATATTATTGAATTGGTTGATTTGTTGAATTGATTGATTTGAATGTTGATTGTACGTTGTGATGGATGCTATTGTGATTAAATGTACATTTGTTCATTTATTTGATATATCTTTTTTACCCCCCTATAGTTTATTGTAATTATTTAAATTTCATATTGATTATTTGCACACTGAATAAGGATGTAAAATCTATGAATTTCAAGTATTTACATCAGAGAAAAATAGTATGTTTAGATTTACTATTTGAACCATAAAAATGATTTTGGGAAGTAAACCGTCATTACCTTACTTGAAAGTTTTCAAAATTAAATTTTGAAACATTGGGAAGTTTCCAAAAAAAGGTGAATATTGAAACCTTGGAACATTTTTATAAATCAAATCTCTAAAACTATGAAATTTAACTGGGAATTATTCTGTAAATTTGTAGTTTACTAGAATGGATCTATTGTGAAATCCATTTTATTTTGAATATGGAAGCAATAACATTTCCAGAAATTTGATCCTTCAAAAATGTAGTTATCTGCATTCCTTATTTCATATACTTTTGATTTAATTTGCATAAGAATTTTAGTTTTGACTCGAGTGTATTATTTTCCTTTATGCTCGGGTCAGTCTGAGTTTTTCAGCGTTGAAGACTATTTCTGGTGGACGAAGACGAAGATTCACTATATTATTGCTATTTATTATTCCACTACATTCTGTGTTCCGCTGCATTATTTGGTTATTTATGATATATGTATAACTCTGATTTGAATTTGTAAAAGTGTAATGACATGTTATTTGTAAAACAGCTTCATAAACTGTTTATTTGATTATTATATTTTGTCGTTACGCCGCGAGATTCTGTATTTTGTTTTTCTCTCTCCTTTTTCTTTTATTTTTTCTTATTTACCCCATTAACAATCCTCCCTTTTGAATGGTTTGATTCTGACATGTGTGTTTATTGTCGATTTGAACTATCCAAAAAGGTGGATTGTTACAACCTAGCAGGATGACAGTGACTGAGGTGAAGGAATTGAAGGTGCAACTAGTGGATCTAGAAGGAAGGAATTTTATTGGATTAAGCAGTTCGCTTTACGGAGCAGTTGTAGTAATCGTAAAGAAACCAAATGGATTGTTGAGGATGTGTATCGACTATCTTAAGATGAATGAGAGAACGATAAAAAATAAGTATCCGTTGCTGAGAATTGATGATCTATTTGATCAGTTGAGTGGAGCCAGAGTGTTTTCCGATTTGGACTTGGTGACATGGTTCAATCAGTTGAGAGTGCAGAGGATAGTATTCCTTTGATAGCATTTCGGACTAGATATGGTTCATATGAGTGGTTAGTAATGTCATTCAGATTGATGAATGCACCTGCTATTTTGTGGATTTGATGAATCGAGCTTTCCGAGAGTATTTGGATAGATTCGTGTTGGTGATTTTGGTATACTCTATGGATGAGAGAGAGCATGAAGATCATCTTAGAGTTGTGCTAGAGACGCTGAAGCAAAATTAACTAAAGGAAAAGTTTTCCAAGCATCATTTTAGGAAGAAAGAGGTTAAGTTTCTTGGTCATGTGGTTTCAGAGAAAGGATTGTCAATCAATCCAGATAAGATCAAATCTGTGAACAATTTGAAGAGACCGAGGACGGTGACCGAGGTCCGAAGTTTTTTTTGGATTTGCCAGCTAATACCGTAGGTTCATTAAGGATTTCTTGCGGATAGCAGCGCCTTTGATTAAGCTTACCAGAAAGGAGGTGAAGTTTGTTTAGTCTGAAAAATGTGAGGAAACCTTCCTTAAGTTAAAACATTTATTGAACAATGCACCAGTGTTGGTAGATCCAGATGGAAACTAAGGGTTGGTAGTGTACACTGATGCATGTGGGACTGGATTGGGAGCAGTGTTGATGCAGAAGGGTAAAGTTTTTGCCTATGCATCTAGGCAGCTTAGACCGCACGGAGTAAGATATCCTACTCATGACTTAGAGTTGGCAATGGTGATGTTCGCCTTGAAGATTTGGAGGCATTATCTTTTGGGGGAAAGATTTGAGTTGTACACCGATCATTAGTCTTTCAGATACTTATCCTCTCAAAAAGAGTTGAATATGAGACAGCAGAGGTGGGTGGAGTTTTTGGGTGCTTATAATTTTGGTATAGAGTATACTCCTAGGAAAGGAAATAAAGTAGTGGATGCTCTCAACAGAAGACATCAGAATGTGGTGTTGGCTATGTTGGCAGAATGGAAAGATCTAGAAGCTTTGGCCAGTTGTGGTGTGCAGTTAAGATCGACTGCTAGTTCTAGTCAGAGTTGTAACATCCCGGAATTTTTAACAATATCAATTTAATAATCTGTATTAGAATTAAATTGATATTGATATTGATATTTTGTTAATAATAATTCAAATAGATCTAATAATTTTCTTTAAAAAATATTTACTTGGTTATTTTTATCTTTTAAAAATAATGAATTGACTTCTATTTATAATATAAATATATTGTTTATATTGTAAATAGATTAGCATTGATTTGAATTAATAAATAAAACACATTTTTCTAATTCTTATTATTTGTAGTAATTTGGAAAATTTGTTTTTATTTAATATTAGCTTTTCAAAGTTATTGAATAAATAATCTTGGTTCAAACTAAATAAATGAATCATGTTTTAAAATTCAAATATATACCTTAATAATTTGGAAAATTTTGATTTAATTAAATATCAAGTTTTCAAAGCTATTAATAAATAAATATATGACTTTTAAATTGTCAAGAAAAAATTGTTTAAATGTTTAAAATAATTTGGCTTGAGTTTTGAATTTAAATGAATTAACAAAAGAGTTTTATGGTTTAATAAAATAGATAACTTATTAATAAAAATATAATTTCTTTTATTTTTTTTTTAAATTTATTAATGAGACATTTTAAATACAATATTAACAATGTATTGTTTTACAAATAGATTTTTGGTTAAAAATAGCTATTGTTATTTCAAAGTTTGATTTGTATTTATAATTTGATTTTTAAATATTTGATTTTGAATTTAATTTGAATTTAAATTCCAAAGTATAAATCTTAATTTTTGTAATTTTTATATTTATAAGTTTTATTTATAAACATGATTTGTTTTTATTTCTTTTTATAAATTTATATACATATTTAAATTCTAATTAATTAATTAATTAACTAAGCTTAATATACATATTAACATGTTAATTAATATGCAAATTACTTTTAAAAGAGACATGTGTTGTACTCTTAAAACCTTATTTAACAAGTGTTCAAAGATTAAACATTTAACTTGACAAATGTTGAAAATTTTACAAGTGGCCTCTTTTAAATTAGATTTTCTTTTATTTAATTAAATCTGAAAACTACATCTATATAAACTTGTGCTTTCATTCATACATGTTTTCTCATTTCCTAAAACCAAAAGAAAAAAACTTCAAAACACCTATTCAAATTCAAAACTCCTCTTCATATCAAAAAAATCAGTAAACTCCTCTTATCCAAAACAATTCAAATACCTGTACAAACCCAAATCAGTTTACAAATTCAACATGCAAACCTGTTCTCATGAAATTCAACTTCCTCAAAATCAAAAAGGTCTGCATTCTTTTTATAAAACCTGGAAATGAAATAAACTCTGCATGCAACCTGGAAGCAAAACAAATCTGCTTGCAATCTGGAACTAAAGCAATTATAGTTTTAAAATCTGCATCTTCTCTATGCAATCTAGAAGTGCAGCAGCTTTTTAGATCAAGCATAACAAAACCTGCATTTTCAAAATGAAGCCTATTCTAAAGCAATGGCAGTTCTTAAGTTCTAAAGCAAGTTCAAAGGCCTTCAATCAGAGGCTTTGTTTCTTTAAAAAGGAAGGGTGAGTAACTTCTTAAATTTAAAAATTTTAAAAAAATAGGTTGCATGATTATACTGAAATGGAATAGTATTGTTTGTGTTATAAGTAGTTGTTGATTTGAAAATGTATTGTGTCCATGCTGTTCTTTTTTATTTCCTGATCTGTTTTGATTTTCCAGGCAAAAGTTTTATTAAATACACTTACCTTTTAATTAGATTTCTGTTATAATGAAATATACAAAGTAAAGTTGTTTTATTTTCTTAAGTTCATGTTTAAAATTTTCAAGTAAGTTAAAATATGAGTATTGACTCTGGAAACACAAGAAACATCAATGTATGTTGATTCTTACCAAAATTAAAACATGTTAATTTTATATTTCAGTATCATAAAACAATAGCACTAACTGAAACTTGATTTTTAAATCAAGAAATAGGATTTTTAGAGTATAGTTAAATATGTAGTTAGATATGGAACTAAAAATGGAATTTAAGCGAATTCTGATGATCTTTGAATTCGAAGGTCTCGGGTTTCTTTCTGAGGGAAGTAGATTGAGTGGGGAGTAAGGCAAAAATCATTAATGGTGATAAAATTTCCCAGAAAGGTTGCGGCAGTGGAAATCAATTTGGAACCCTAGTTTTCACCGTGACTTCTGAATCAATCATTTGGGTATGCAGGAGTGACCGAGTGCTATGATGCTTTGGGAAGTGTTAGATTGGTCGTGGATGAGTTCGAAGCCGGAGGGTCTAGTTATCAAGTGGACGGAGCAGCGAGAGATGGCCGATTAACAGGTTTGAAGCAGAAACCTGATTTGTGGTTTCCAGGTTTGGGAAATGTGGAGTTTGATTTTTATTTTTGGGAGGGTTATTCGATTCGAGGGTCGTGGATGGTTGCTGAGATGGTTGCTGGAGTGGGGCGTTCATCGGCGTCGACTGATTGTGGCCGGAGTCCCCGTGCATATGCATGGTGATGGGTTTTTCTGATGAAATGTCTGAGTAGTTTTGGTCAGGGAAAGTTTGAGAGATTTGCTCGAAGTAATTGGGTTGTTGGCTCGGAGTAGATCGGCATTTGTCTCGTAGCAGTTTGGTATGGTTCTCGGGTTTTTTCTATTTCAGGTTTTTACAGAAACCTGTAGTTTCTGTTTTGAAACTTTTAAAAATCTAAAGTTTTAATGTTAAGGAAAGTTTAAATCAAATTTAAATTCAAGTTTGAATTTTAGAATTCAAGTTTAATTCAAAATCTCAGTTTTAAATAAATAAATAAAAATAAAGGTAATAAGGTTTTAAATTTAAACTTGTTTAAATACTTTATTTTGGAAAGTAGTTTAAATCTTCTTAAATTGAAGTTGTAAAATATAAGCAAGATTTAAAATAAAATTTAATCTGGAAATCTTAAATCAAATATAACTTCAGTTTTCAAATTAGAAGAAGACTTAAATTTGAATATTTAAACTAAATATAAATCGAAGTTATTGAAATTTTAAAATGAATTTAGTTTCAAAATTCTTATGAAATTCATTTCTAATACAAATACTTGTTTGTCATGAAATTTTTAAAGTTTAAATTATTTAAACTTTGATAAGTTTAAAATATATTCATTTTAAATCATGTATTTAAAATGAAATTTGAAAGTAATTTCAAATATAATTTGTTTTCAAATAAATTTGTTTTTAAACATAATTTAGAAATGTTTTATCTTAAAATTAGTTAAGATTAATGTTTTGAAATTAATTTAATTAATGGAGTAATTAAGGAATGGTTAATTAATTTAATTAATTAATGATTTGGAATTAATAAATATTAATTAAGGGTTAATCAATTTGTAAATAAGATCATTAATTAGATTAATTAATTTATGATTAAAGAATTATTAATTAAGTAATTAAGTTTTAATTAAGGTTAATTTATTTAAATAATTAAGGATTAATTAAATTTCAGTTAACTCTTAATTAATTAGATAATTAGTCTTTAATTTATAGATAATTAAAGATAATTTAATTTGTAATTAATCTAAGTTAATTACTTAATGTAAACAATTAGAAAAGGGTTAATGAAGGTCATTAACCAGCGATTAATTAACAATTAATTAATGTGGTTAATTTTTATAATTAATTAGATTAATTAATTTAATAATAATCATTTGTGAAATTGTTAAGTGTAATTACTTAATGAAGTAATTAAGAAATTAATTACTTAAGGTAATTAATTGAGTTAAATGTGATTGTTTAATTTAATTAATTAAGTCTAATTAATTTTAAACACTTGAGGTTTTAAAGATAATTACTTTATGTAACTAATGATTTGGAAATTACTTGGTGAAGTAATTGATTGATAATTACTGGTTGTAATTAACTGATGATGTTTAAGAATGATATAATTTGGAATGTAATTACTTAGTAATTGATCAAGGGATTAATTAAGGAATTAAATAAGAAATAATTAATTTGGTTTAATAAAGTAATTAATTAGTTAATTACTGAATGTAATTAATCTAGGATGATTAATAATTATGCGTTAATTACTTAACGTAATTAATTTAGGAAGATAATTTATTAAATATAATTAAGGATCATTAATTATAATAATTAATGATGTAATTAAAGTTGATTAATTATGATTAATTAATCATTGATAAGTAATTAAAGGTAATTAATTAATGTAATTAATTAAGGAATAATGTAATTAATTATAGTTAGTTAATCAATTGAAGTAATTAATGGTTAATTACTGTTTTTTTAGAATAATTAATTTGTGAAATTAATTAAGGATAATTACATGAATGTAATTAAGAATAATTAATCAAGAGTGATTAATTAAGGTGATTAATTTTGAATGATTAATTAATTGATTGTAATCAATTAATTAGTTAAGTAAGCAAGATTTATATTGGTGAAGTAATTAATTTATTTATTTTTTAAATTAATTAAAGATGATGTAATTAATTTAATTCATTTTAAATTAATTAGAGATGGAGGTAGTTAATTTAATTCATTTTAAATTGATTATAGATGATGTATGAGTAAATCTTTGCTTATGTATGAACGGGTGATATTGATTGCCTTGAATGATTGTGATCTCAGTAATGAGATAAGTAATGTTGTGTGGTATGAATGCTTTGGATTGCATTGTGATGATAATATAGATTATCTATTGAGATGGTGATATGGATTACCTATTGAAATGAATTATGGATTATCTGTTTATTTGATAATGTGGATTATCAATTGTGATCTGTAAGTTATCTATCTGTATATAGATACTGTATTGAATTGTTTTAAACTTTAAAACAACTTGGACCTAAAA
This sequence comes from Allium cepa, assembly GCA_030765085.1. Classification (NCBI taxonomy): domain Eukaryota; kingdom Viridiplantae; phylum Streptophyta; class Magnoliopsida; order Asparagales; family Amaryllidaceae; genus Allium; species Allium cepa. Next base: position 504,488,750 of record CM060941.1, on the reverse strand, counting down.
GACACGCTTTGGATTTCGATGAGATCGGGATCGGGTTTCCATATTTGGATATCCGAAAACCACATCGATTCCAATTAAACGTTAGGTCGTGAATCAAAGTGGAGCTTTGTGAAGACTCGAGGTGTAAGGACTATTCGTCAGTATAACTCTGGGGGTGATTCCGTGATGAGTATGACGGAAATAGTACTTACGGGCTCGAGATGGTGGTTCAGAGTGCAAGGGTTATCGTCGTTAACTCTGAGGGTGATTCCAAATGAGTGTAACGAGAAAATGCCTTCGGTTTCGTTTGAACCCGAAACGAACTTGTATGGATTGAATGCTTTCAGAACATCGTCAGGTGGACAATGAGCATTCTAAGTGATGTGTTCACTAAAGGTAATTGTAGCCTCAAGCCTCATCAACCGGGAATGGCTAAAACAGGGGAGGTGAAGCAAGGCCAAGTGGGTCATGCCCAAGTAGGACGAGATTTTCCCCTGTCTAGAGGTCTCCTTTTATTTCGGCTGTGCGGAAGGTTGTGAGCTCCAACTGTCGGGGTTGTCTTGTTCGGGATTGTCCAGTAAGGGATGGTTCCGGCTTTGTGTTGCAGGGGAGCGGGCATACTCCTCGGTACGTTGATCTAAGCCACGTACTGTGACGGGCGGTACCATAGTAGCCCTGCCATTTTATGGAATCCAAAATCCAATAAGTGCCAACGGTTTTGATTGTATTACCCACTTTTGTGGCTAGTAGCTGGAATTTAATGAATGTAACAATTTCGGCTATTTCTTATTTATTTGGAAACCCTAGACCTATTATAATATCACCGAATTTCCTATCAAATGTTTTGGTTAGCGTAAGGTAAAAACTTTTCCATGTTTATGTGTGGGAAGTCTTACATGATACCTTTCTTTCCAAAAGGTTTTGAAAATTAAGCAACCTTAACCTGTTACTCACACCAGACCCATGTCTAACCCAGAGTTTATTCTGTTTTTCTTAAACTCTTGGGTACTCAAATTTTTACGAGTAGCCAAGGGATTCAGGTTGCTTTGACGAATTATGGAGGAGCAATGGAGCAGGAGGCTTCTGCGTGTAGATATATAGTGTTCCGTTGTGTGTTCTCTGAGTTGTTCTTTGTATTGAATTGAGTTGTATAACTAGACAGGTGTTTATAACTGTCTAGTATGTGTTGTACTATCTGTGTAACTCTGATAATGGTTGTAAACTATGTAATATTTATATTATTAATATAATTTATTCGTTTTGCTGTTTAGTTTCTGATGTTGTTTCTTCTTTCTCTTCTTTATTTTCTCTTTTCTATCCCTTTCTTTCTTATTAATGATGCGTCATTCTATGGAGACTGATGGCGGGTTATTATAGTGGTATCAGAGCCAGGTTGAGTGAATACCTAGGCTCTGGAGTGGTATTTTTCTTGAGAGAGCGTATTTGTAATTTTGAATATATATATATATATATATTTGTTCCTACCTATCTATTGGGTTACTTGTACAGGTTTTCCAAAATAAGTTATAAAGGTAGATGGGGTAGTAGTGTGTGTAAAACGACTACCATTGGTTGGAGTTTGAATGTTTGATGATTGAAAGTGTATTTGTCGAGACTGTAAACCTAATGCCATCTCGAGTGAATTTTGTGGTGATGAAGGATTTCATCGATCTCCGAAGGAAACCTTTTAAAGGTTCGGAGTCTATTTCTAAAGTTGGATGGGTAGAGTTTGGTTCTGTTAGTTGATTAGGCAGAAGCAAGTGATGGTATTTTGATACCTCAGGAAGTAGTAGCTGCGTGATGAGTTGCATTGACTATGGAAGTTCCCGAAGATGTTTTCTTTGGAATAAGTTTAAGGAAGTGAGTCTGCTTCGGTGTTTTGGCTGTGTTCAGTTGGAGTTTCTGTTTGCTTTGAAGTCCGAGTTCCTCGAAGAGCTTTGGATTAGGAGGTCTTTGGCATCTGTGGCAGCAGTGCAGCTCGGAGTGTTCTGTGTGTTGGCAGGAGATCTTCTGGCTTAGCAATTTTTCTGAAGTGGAGTTCAGAAGCAGCAGAGTGGACCTGTTTCTTCGGTGGATTGGCTAGTTAAGTGTAAGCTGTTCTGTTTGATTAAGGGAGAACAATTTTCCTTGGATTTGGTTTGGATTGATGGCAAAGGTAACTTGCGATTGTTTGAGTATTCTTTTGGGTTATCAGAGTTTTTCTGGATGTCTTCAGGGAGTCAGAGTTTTGTTCGCATCCGGAGTTTGAGTTTCCTTATCGACTAGGATCCCAGGATTGCTACCGGCGGTTCAGCTTAATGGAAGGATCGATTCCAAGAGATAGTGTTTAATGTAGAAGCTCAGAGTTTTGGGGAAATTTTTGAGTTTCTTATGGATCTGTTGAACCATATCTCTGGGGTGTGTTGTTGAGTTGTGCTCGTGTTCTTCTTCAGCATTCTCTTCTACTTCGGATCAGAGTTGAGCAGCGGAAGCGGTTGGGAAGTGTATCTGCTTTTCTTTTCCGGACAGGAGAAGGGAGTGTAGTCTTCTGATACGAAGGAGTAGAGTTTTTGTTTCTTGATTTTGGTTGATCTTGAGGAGATCATTTTGCTGAGTTGATTGGTCTAGTTTGTTTCTAGAGACATCAGCGAAGGTTGAGCTGATCAGGAAAGTTGTAGGCAGCCCAAGATCGTCCGTAGATTTTTGTGGATAAGAGAGGAAGGAATTTGGATTCCGGAATCGGAGATTTGATTTGGATAAGTTTTCTCCGATCGTAAAGGAGCTATAAGATTGAGTAAGGCTGGAAAGCTAGCTCTGAAGTGTTTTGGATTCTTTTCTGTGATCTTGGAGAATAAGTGTTTGATCTACAGGATTGGAATGCCAGTTTGGATAACTGGAATTCGATGAGTTTCACGTATCTCTATAGGAGTACGTATATGATCTATCTCTGGTTGTGGAAACAACAGTTTTGGAGTTTTGGTTGTTGAGTCAGACTCGTCTATAGTCTGATATCTTATTTAGTGTTGTAGATATAGATGAATAGGAACTTTGTAGCTTCATAGTATTGATTGTTTGGATTCTCTAGAGCGAGTACCCCAGTATATATATATACACCTGGGAAAACTCGAGGAAATTTTATCCAGGATTTTGTCTGGATAATTAGATTTGTTTGATTGGATAAATTGGTTGTTTTGGTAGTTAGCATATGTTTGATATATGCTTGTGTTTTAAAATTTAAATTTTTTAATGAGATTATTAAATTACCTTTGTTTTAAATTTCGGGGACGAAATTCTTTTAAGGGGGGAGGATTGTAACATCCCGGAATTTTTAACAATATCAATTTAATAATCTGTATTAGAATTAAATTGATATTGATATTTTTTTAATAATAATTCAAATAGATTTAATAATTTTCTTCAATAAATATTTAATTGGTTATTTTTATCTTTTAAAAATAATGAATTGATTTCTATTTATAATATAAATATATTGTTTATATTGTAAATAGATTAGCATTGTTTTGAATTAATAAATAAAACACATTTTTCTAATTCTTATTATTTGTAGTAATTTGGAAAATTTGTTTTTATTTAATATTAGCTTTTCAAAGTTACTGAATAAATAATCTTGGTTTAAACTAAATAAATGAATTAGGCTTTAAAATTCAAATATATACCTTAATAATTTGGAAAATTTTGATTTAATTAAATATTAAGTTTTCAAAGCTATTAATAAATAAATATATGACTTTTAAATTATCAAGAAAAAAATGTTTAAATGTTTAAACTAATTTGGCTTGAGTTTTAAATTTAAATGAATTAACAAAAGAGTTTTATGGTTTAATAAAATAGATAATTTATTAATAAAAACATAATTTCTTTTATTATAATTTTTTTAAAATTTATTAATGAGACATTTTAAATACAATATTAACAATGTATTGTTTTACAAATAGATTTTTGGTTAAAAATAGCTATTGTTATTTCAAAGTTTGATTTGTATTCATAATTTGATTTTTAAATATTAGATTTTGAATTTAATTTGAATTTAAATTCCAAAGTATAAATCTTAATTGTTTTAATTTTTATATGTATAAGTTTTATTTATGAACATGATTTGTTTTTATTTCTTTTTATAAATTTATATACTTATTTAAATTCTAATTAATTAATCAATTAAGCTTAATATACATATTAACATGTTAATTAATATGTAAATTACTTTTACAAGAGACATGCGTTGTACTCTTAAAACCTAATTTAACAAGTGTTCAAAGATTAAACATTTAACTTGACAAATGTTGAAAATTCTACAAGTGGCCTCTTTTAAATTAGATTTTCTTTTATTTAATTAAATCTGAAAACTACATCTATATAAACTTGTACTTTCATTCATACTTGTTTTCTCATTTCCTAAAATCAAAAGAGAAAAACTTCAAAACACCTCTTCAAAATCAAAACTCCTCTTCATATCAAAAAAATCAGTAAACTCCTCTTATCCAAAACAATTCAAATACCTGTACAAACCCAAATCAGTTTACAAATTCAACATGCAAACCTGTTCTCATGAAATTCAACTTCCTCAAAATCAAAAAGGTCTGCATTCTTTTTATAAAACCTGGAAATGAAATAAACTCTGCATGCAACCTGGAAGCAAAACAAATCTGCTTGCAATGTGGAAATAAAGCAACTACAGTTTTAAAATCTGCATCTTCTCTCTGCAATCTGAAAGTGCAGCAGTTTTTTAGATCAAGCATAACAAAACCTGCATTTTCGAAATGAAGCCTATTCTAAAGCAACGGCAGTCCTTAAGTTCTAAAGCAAGTTCAAAGGCCTTCAATCAGAGGCTCTGTTTCTTTAAAAAGGAAGGGTGAGTAACTTTATAAATTTAAAAATTTTAAAAAAATAGGTTGCATGATTATACTGAAATGGAATAGTATTGTTTGTGTTATAAGTAGTTGTTGATGTGAAAATGTTTTGTGTCCATGCTGTTCTTTTTTATTTCCTGATCTGTTTTGATTTTCCAGGCAAAATTTGTATTAAATACACTTACCTTTTAATTAGATTTCTGTTATAATGAAATATACAAAGTGAAGTTGTTTTATTTTCTTAAGTTCATGTTTAAAAATTTCAAGTAAGTTAAAATACGAGTATTGACTCTGGAAACACAAGAAACATCAATGCATGTTGATCTTACCAAAATTAAAACATGTTAATTTCATATTTCACTATCATAAAACAATAGCACTAACTGAAACTTGATTTTTAAATCAAGAAATAGGATTTTTAGAGTATAGTTAAAGATGCAGTTAGATATGGAACTAAAAATTGAATTTAAGCAAATTCTGATGATCTTTGAATTGGAAGGTCTTGGGTTTCTTTCTGAGGGAAGTAGATTGAGTGGGGAGTAAGGCAAAAGTCATTAATGGTGATAAAATTTCCTAGAAAGGTTGCGGCGGTGGAAATCAATTTGGAACCCTAGTTTTCACCGTGACTTCTGAATCAATCATTTGGGTATGCAGGAGTGACTGAGTGCTATGATGTTTTGGGAAGTGTTAGATTGGTCGTGGATGAGTTCGAGGCCGGAGGGGCTAGTTGTCAGATGGACGGAGCGACGAGAGATGGCCGATTGATAGGTTTGAAGCAGAAACCTGATTTGTGGTTTCCAGCTTTGGGAAATGTGGAGTTCGATTTTGATTTTTGGGATGGTTATTCGATTCGAGGGTCGTGGATGGTTGCTGGAGTGGGGCGTTCATCGGCATCGACTGATTGTGGCCGGAGTCGTCGTGCATATGCACGGTGATGGGTTTTTCTGATGAAATGTCTGAGTAATTTTGATCAGGGAAAGTTTAAGAGATTTGCTTGAAGTAATTGGGTTGTTGGCTCGGAGTAGATCGACATTTGTCTCGAAGCAGTTTTGTATGGTTCTCGGGTTGTTTCTATTTCAGTTTTTTACAGAAACATGTAGTTTCTGTTTTGAAACTTTTAAAAATCTAAAGTTTTAATGTTAAAGAAAGTTTAAATCAAATTTAAATTCAAGTTTGAATTTTAGAATTCAAGTTTAATTCAAAATCTCAGTTTTAAATAAATAAATAAAAATAAAGGTAATAAGGTTTTAAATTTAAACTTGTTTAACTACTTTATTTTGGAAAGTAGTTTAAGTTTTCTTAAATTGAAGTTGTAAAATATAAGCAAGATTTAAAATAAAATTTAATTTGGAAATCTTAAATCAAATATGAACTTCAGTTTTTAAATTAGAAGAAGATTTAAATTTGAAATTTTAAACTAAATATAAATTGAAGTTATTGAAATTTTAAAATGAATTTAGTTTCAAAATTCTTAAGAAATTCATTTCTAATACAAGCACTTGTTTGTCATGAAATTTTAAAAGTTTAAATTATTTAAACTTTGATAAGTTTAAAATATATTCATTTTAAATCATGTATTTAAAATGAAATTTGAAAGTAATTTCAAATGTAATTTGTTTTCAAATAAATTTGTTTTTAAACATAATTGAGAAATGTTTTATCTTAAAATTAATCAAGATTGATGTTTTGAAATTAATTTAATTAATGGAGTAATTAAGGAATGGTTAATTAATTTAATTGATTAATGATTTGGAATTAATAAATATTAATTAAGGTTAATCAATTTGTAAATAAGATCATTAATTAGATTAATTAATTTATGATTAAAGAATTATTAATTAAGTAATTAAGTTTTAATTAAGGTTAATTTATTTAAATAATTAAGTATTAATTAAATTTCAGTTAATTCTTTATGAATTAGATAATTAGATTTTAATTTATAGATAATTAAAGATAATTTAATTTGTAATTAATCTAAGTTATTTACTTAATGTAAATAATTAGAGAAGGGTTAATGAAGGTCATTAACCAGGGATTAATTAACATTTAATTAATGTGGTTAATTTTTATAATTAATTAGATTAATTAATTTAATAATAATCATTTGTGAAATTGTTAAGTGTAATTACTTAATGAAGTAATTAAGAAATTAATTACTTAAGGTAATGAATTGAGTTAAATGTGATTGTTTAATTTAATTAATTAATTTTAATTAATTTTAAACACTTGAGGTTTTAAAGATAATTACTTTGTGTAAATAATGATTTGGAAATTACTTGGTGAAGTAATTGATTGATAATTACAGGTTGTAATTAATTGATGATGTTTAAGAATGAAATAATTTGGAATGTAATTACTTAGTAATTGATCAAGGGCTTAATTAAGGAATTAATTAAGAAATAATTAATTTGGTTTAATAAAGTAATTAAGTTAGTTAATTACTGAATGTAATTAATCTAGGATGATTAATAATTATGGGTTAATTACTTAAGGTAATAATTTAGGAAGATAATTTATTAAATATAATTAAGGATCATTATTATTATAATTAATGATGTAATTAAAGTTGATTAATTATGATTAATTAATCAATGATAAGTAATTAAAGGTAATTAATTAATGTAATTAATTAAGGAATAATGTAATTAATTATAGTTAATTAATTAATTGAAGTAATTAAAGGTTAATTACTGTTTTTTTAGAATAATTAATTTGTGAAATTAATTAAGGATAATTACAAGAATGTAATTAAGAATAATTAATCAAGAGTGGTTAATTAAGTTGATTAATTTTGAATGATTAATTAATTGATCGTAATCAATTAAATGGTTAAGTAAGCAATATTTATATTGGTAAAGTAATTAATTTAGTTTAAATTAATTAAAGATGATGTAATTAATTTAATTCATTTTAAATTAATTAGAGACGGAGGTAGTTAATTTAATTTATTTTAAATTAATTATAGATGATGTATGAGTAAATCTTTGCTTATGTATGAACGGGTGACATTGATTGCCTTGAATGATTGTGATCTCAGTAATGAGATAAGTAATGTTGTGTGGTATGAATGCTTTGGATTGCATTGTGATGATAATATAGATTATCTATTGAGATGGTGATATGGATTACCTATTCAAATGAATTATGGATTATCTGTTTATTTGATAATGTGGATTATCAATTGTGATCTGTGAGTTATCTATTTGTATATAGATACTGTATTGAATTGTTTTAAACTTTAAAACAACTTGGACCTAAAAGACACGCTTTGGATTTCGATGAGACCAGGACCGGGTTTCCATATTTGGATATCCGAAAACCACATCGATTCCAATTAAATGTTAGGTCGTGAATCAAAGTGGAGCTTTGTGAAGACTCGAGGTGTAAGGACTATTCGTTGGTATAACTCTGGGGGTGATTCCGTGATGAGTTTGACGGAAATAGTACTTACAGCCTCCAGATGGTGGTTCAGAGTGCGAGGGTTATGGTCGTTAACTCTGAGGGAGATTCCAAAATGAGTGTAACGAGATAATGCCTTCGGTTTCGTTCGAACCCGGAACGAACTTGTATGGATTGAGTGCTTTCACAACATCGTCAGGTGGACGATGAGCATTCTAAGTGATGTGTTCACTAAAGGTAATCGTAGCCTCAAGCCTCATCAATCGGGAATGGCTAAAACAGGGGGGGTGCAACAAGGCTAAGTGGGTCATTCCCAAGTAGGACGAGATTTTCCCTTGTCTAGAGGTCCCTTTTATTTCGGCTATGTGGACGGTTGTGAGCTCCAACTGTCGGGGTTATCTTGTTCGGGACTATCCAGTAAGGGATGGTTCTGGCTTTGTGTTGTAGGGGAGCGGGCGTACTCCTCAGTACGTTGATCTAGGCCACGTACTGTGACGGGCGGCACCATAGTAGCCCTGCCATTGTATGGAATCCAAAATCCAATAAGTGCCAACGATTTTGATTGTATTACCCGCTTTTATGGCTAGTAGCTGGAATTTAATGAATGTAAAAATTTCGGCTATTTCTTATTTATTTGAAAACCCTAGACCTATTATAATATCACCGGATTTCCTATCAAATGTTTTGGTTAGCGTAAGGTAAATTTTTTTCCATGTTTATGTGTGGGAAGTCTTACGTGATACCTTTCTTTCCAAAAGGTTTTGAAAATTAAGCAACCTTAACCAGTTACTCACACCAGACCCATGTCTGACCTGGAGTTTATTAAGTTTTTCTTAAACTCTTGGGTACTCAAATTTTTACGAGTAGCCAAGGGATTCAGGTTGCTTTGACGAATTATGGAGGAGCAATGGAGCAGGAGGCTTCTGCCTGTAGATATATAGTGTTCCGCTGTGTGTTCTCTGAGTTGTTCTTTGTATTGAATTGAGTTGTATAACTAGACAGGTGTTTATAACTGTCTAGTATGTGTTGTACTCTCTGTGTAACTCTGATAGTGGTTGTAAACTAAGTAATATTTATGTTACTAATATAATTTATTCGTTCCGCTGTTTAGATTCTAATGTCGTTTCTTCTTTCTCTTCTCTTTTCTATCCCTTTCTTTCTTATTAATGATGCGCCATTCTGTGGAGACTGATGGCGGGTCATTACAAGAGTACTGCCATATTGTCTTTTTTAGAAGTTCGACCGGTGTTGACCGAGAGAATTGATACTAAGTAGAAGGAGGATCCACTATTAGACGAGAGGATTAGAAGGCTTGACTTGCAATGGAAGTGGGATGACACAGGATACTTGCTACTAAGTTGAAACCAATACACAAGGTGTCACAAAGATGGTACGCAGTGGATTGGAGGAAGGCGAAACGTAAGGTGTCGAAAGCATGGCTTCTGAAGGGGTCGAAACCTTTGTTTGTTTTTAAAAAGAGAAGCGTGTGCCTTTGTTTTGTTTCAACCTTAGATGGAGTCAAAGCATATGGTTTCGAAAGGGATTTTAAAAGGTTTCGAAAGGGTTCCCATTAACTTAAGTTTGCTTTCGACTGGATTCCTTTACTTAAAGGGTTTTCGTTCTTTAGCCTTTCGATGGTACTAAAGATATCAATGTTGTCAAAGGGCACTTTGTTTTATAAGTTTAAGTCACTTCCTATAGCTTTCGAAAGGGGTTAGAGGTTTTGAAGGCAATGGTTGCGAGAGGGGTATCGAAGTCAACCTTCCACTATATTGCCCAGATGTTTTATGCTTTCGAAATAGATAATGTCGATGCCATCAGGTTTTCCCTAATATTATTATATGATAAAGATGGTTTCGAAAGAGTTGCTTTCGCCGATATTCATTTTGACCCAAATAATGTGTTAAGTATAAACTCAATACTTTTGAAAGGGTACTTTCAATGGTTTCGGAAGAGTTACTTCCAATGGCGTCGAAAGTGGTACTTTCAATTGGTTCCGAAGCAATGCTTCTAAAGTTAAATTTTAATGCTTTAATACAATCGAAAGGTTTTGAAAGGAAGGCTTTAAAGTATTATAAAGGCAGGAGCCTAATATTTTGAAGATAGATTTTAAGGATTTTGAAAGAGGTCATCCTATGAAGTCGAAAGTCAAGTTTCGAAAGGTTGTATAACCCAAACTCTATTTTTAAAAGGAAAAACCCATGGCAAAATTAAATGAGTTTTGTAATGGTTTTGAAAAGAAGCTTTCTTTTATAATGTAATAGGCTGAGGGTATTAACCATGTTTTATATTAAACCCATACGAGTGTATTGTTATGTTATTATGATTTCTTAAGTATATTCACTTTATAATGGATCCTTAAGTGAATTTTTGGAGTAAAGGGTAGAAGAACCAGCTAGGTTAACCCAGTAGTGAATATAAATTGATTAAACTCCTGAATGAGTAGAATTGCATCTAGGAGGTCAGGAGACCAAAATATAGGATGCGAAAAATATAAAGGGAAAGATATTGGTAGGGGCCAATAGGTTCTCGGTAAGCGCATGAAAATTGTATATAGAAAAGATATTAACAGGGGCCAATAGGTTCATAGTTATCCCACGAAAACTATTTATGAAGGAGGATGTTAGAAAGACAGTTTCATAGTAAGCCTATGAAAACTATGATTTGATGCTGGCAAGGGATAGTAGGTTTGTAGTTAGCCTAAGAAAACTATATCCGGATTAAGATATTTATAGATGTCAATAGGTTCCTAGTCAGCCCATAAAAACTAGGGTAGAAGAAAGAATATTGGGGTCACCAATAGGTTCCTAGTCAACCGATGAAAACTAGGATAAAAGTAAGATATTGGAGTTGCCAATAGGTTCTTAGTGATCCCATGAAAACTATGTAATTGGACATGGAGTCCTTAAATGTTTTACCAGTTGTTAGTTGGCCCATGAAAACTAATAGGTCAATAGTAAACCTAGAAATTATATTTGAGACAGATCGTCAGAATGAATGGGGATGGATAATCAAGAATTAATTCATTTGTTTGCATATATTATACTGCTTTGAATTGTTTTAACCATTGTGGATGCAGGAGCACGGTATATGGTTTTAAAATGGTTTTGAGGTACTAGTGAGGGGAAAACCCGCTCCGTTAAGTGGCGTGGTCTCTCTAGATATCTAAATGATTTGAGATAGTATATTATTATTCATACCAAGCCTTTTGTCTGACTCGAAGTTTATGTTTTCCCTTCAAACTCTTGGGTACACAATTGATTTTGAGTAGTTTGTGAGTTGAGGTTTTTAGGTACCTCTTAAGATGAATAAGCTTCCGAAGACGTGCAAGATGCATATAGCTATTTAGAGTTCTCTTTTCTTTTGATTTCGCCGTGTTGCCTATAATGGCAAAGTTGTTTTATTGCCTGTATATACTCTGATCATCTAAGGAGACATCTTTATATATTAATCTTGGCGTATGTTGTAATAAATATATTTTCTTTTAACGTGAATTGCGAATATGGGATTATATAATGAATTGTCAATATTTTGAAATGATATGTGCTTCTGTTTGAAGTTTAATTTTTTTTCATATTCATGTGTTTCTGTGTATCAATGAACTTGACACCGTCGTATTTGTCGTCGATGCTTAATGACTATGGATGACTACAAGATCTGTAGCCGTTAGTTTTGGGCCTCTAAGTCGGTGGATGTTGTAGTTTCTTTTTTAGTAGGCTATCGCTCAAGGATATCATTGGGAGTAGGTACTAGAAATAGGGATATCTGAACATCCATCATTTTATGTTGTATGGTGCCTTAATAATATTGTAGAGTAGCATATTATAGTGTTATGTGCTAACTCTTTGGTTGTAGGGACATGTCAGGTATGGTTCGTCTACTCTTGTTCCTTACCATATCTGCCTATATAATATGTTGATATTCATTTACCACTCACACCAGACTGTTGTCTAACCAAAGGTTTTATGATTTGCTTATTATATCTTGGGTGCTCTTAAATGTATAGACTAGATAACAGGTCTAGCTGACGCTGGAGATATTCAAAGAACGAGCTGGATGGGGTTATCTCGTATTATATACAGATATGGATTTTGACGCTTTTCCACTAAGCTACACCGTGGAACCCATGAAAATGCTTGCTTATTTCTATTTGCTGAGAGAGTATATTGAGTTGATCATGTTGTATGCTCTATGACATTTGATGTACAAGTATGTGGATATTATACTCTGATGATTAGTTCACATTATTATTACTGTCTTTTTTTTGTATCTGTGATATTATATTTTGTCCGTGCACTGTGAGATATACGACAAGTTGTATGTTGTGTTGTTATTATTCATTTAATGATCGTCTTATATTGGTCGGCCACGAATGCAGCACACTATTTGTATACTATCGATGTCAACGGTGTAGCGCAATCATCACAAGTTGTAAGTGGGCCATTAGCTGAGGAAATGCATCTAAAGTCCAATTCAGAGAGAGAAAGTGTTGCTCCTCTAAACATTTCCGTGTTAGCGGTACCTACAAAGCCAATGCCCAACAATTACAGTAAACTTTTTTGTTGTTACCGCAAACAAATTGATCGCCACATTGATCAATGTCCTACGAAACCAAACGGAAGACCTTTTCGCATGCAGTCGAGATATGCCTAGGCGAGAGCTCCTTCAAACACTCTTACAAATCCCAATAATTTTGAGCAATTTCAAAATTTCTTGCCTTTACAGCCTCGAGCTATGTCGCTTCTTCCTCTACAAGTCCGATAAGTAGCAACTCCTCAGGTAATAACTCTCTATGAGTTTTGGTCTCTGGTGCCTCTCATCATATATCTCAAGACCCTTCATTCTTTACTGCTATATCTAAATCATCTTCTATTCTTATTATGAGTGCTGATGTCACTCTTATTCCCTTAGAATGAGTTGGGTCTGTCATTACTCCAAATTTATTTCTTTCTAATGTTTACCGTATTCCAATCTTACATTAAACCTTGCATCTATTGGTCAATTGTGTGATTCTGACAATATTGTCACATTTACAAATTCTTATTGCTTTGTACAAGATTTACAATCTTAGAAGTTAATTGGGGCAGGCCATAGGGAAGGAGGCTTATATGGTTTGGATGAACTGAAATTTTCAATTAGTCCTGCTGCAAGTATTGATTTATCTTCAGTCCATTTAAGCCCCTCTTATTCTAGTTTTTACTCATGGCATTGTTGATTTGGGCACGTTTCATTTTCTTGCTTATGATTTTTAGCATCAAGAGATGTAATGACTCGCGTTTTCGACCCTCAAAAGAAGACACTAATACATCCACGGTATTCATGCGTTGAACATCCAAGTGTCGGATAAACAGATCATTGGGGTGAAAGAAAAGGAGAGACAGAATAGAATCTCACTACATGAACAGTAATCTTTAATATATTAATGAATTTTACAAAAAGAAAACATCTATATGCATACATCAATCAGAGTACAATTATCCTATAATTCGCCCTGGATAGTTATGATAACCCGTTATTACAGTTTCTGATAAGTATAATAAGAAAAAAACATCACAAGATAAAATATATGAATACATCATGGGAGGATCCAGCTCGTCCTCAAGAAGCTCCAAATTGTCCAGCTAAATCTTGGAAGTATGTGGGGGCTAACTTGAGATTTATAAGGAAAGTAAGCCTAGGTTAGTCTGCTAAAACTAGCGTGAGAAACGCAATTAAATGAATTCTAAATGTTTTTATAAAACCTTTCAAAATAAAGATATCTCAAAAAACCACATTACACATAAACATGGAATTTTTTTTACCTTACTATAACCAAAATATTTCTATATAAATCTTGGGATATTATAACAATGTCCAAGGTTTAAAGAAATTTATGAATATAGCTAGAATGATTGTAACTCACGTTCCAGCATAGTTGGGCACAACCAAATCCTTACGAAACTTATTGGAGGATTGATTCTATTATTGATAAAGGCTACTGGGGTGTCATCTGTCACAGTATATCTCTAGATAAAACATATTGATGGCCTCGCATGGACCCCCTACATGGCAAAAACAGCCTATCCTTTACTTTGTTGTACCAAATATTTCATCACCCTAGTTTTTTTGCAACATTTTCCTAAGAGCGCTCATGTATAACAAAATCCATAAATAATAATCTAAATGGGTGATGACAATACCATATTGGGTTCACCCATATAGCCTTGTAGAATATCCCATATTTTAGTCATTCCCGGTGCATGAGGCTTGAGGCAACGCTTTACAGTTTTATATAGAAATCCCACTTGGAATGCCAATACTAGTCTCTAGGCATTAATGCAATGCTAGCATTACTCCATACAAGTTGTTCAGGATATGAACAAACTGCAAGCAGTACTTCTACTACATCTATTTTGGAATCACCCTCAGGATTAGTAGCAAGTAGCCCTTACACTTCAAAGATCTTCGTCTTCAATTCCATCATCTTCAAGATGTCTTTAATCCGAATGGTTGAGTTGGTTCGAAGTGGTTTTCGAATAATTCATACTTATTCGGTCCCAGTCTCTTTGAACCAACATTCGATAGTTTTTGGTAAACTAAACTCCGGTTCTTTTAGAAATATATAGAAAATACACAAGAGCGGGGATCACCCCCCAACCGTTTAAGTGGAAAGATTTCCTTATAATTTATCCTATAAGAACATGAGTTTAAAGGTACAGTAGCATCAACAAAGACGACTATACCATATAATTCTTGCGTTTCCTTCAGATATTTCCAATGTTAAAAATTATCCAAGATTTAATATCTGGTTATTTAACTATCAAATAAAAAAACAATCAAACATAGATTTAATTTCATGTGAGATACGCTAAGCCTGTATTAATTAATCTTCCCTTAATTAAATCTCTTTAAAATTATTTGAATCGAAATATATTCACAAAAGATATTGTCACAAATCCCTTATACTCTTTCCAATACTGGTAAAACATTCATACTTATCTCACCGGTATAAGTATATTACAAACATTATACTTTCAATTCTTAGAAAATATATCTATATACTTATCTCAATGGTATAGGTATATTTACAAAACTTAAGGAAGACTTCTTCTTTTCCCAATTTATATGTAAATGGGCTATACAAATATCATTCAAAACATTTCTTATTATAAATCAAACCACTATCCTTCCGTGTTAAGTATAAAAAGAATGTTTCTATACCACCATAACTAAGAAGGCTTAATTGTTAAACAAATCTCATTCCTTTATAAAATTCCCTTTCTATAAGCCTGTTTCATATTTACAAATACTTTTATAAATCTCTAAATTAATTTACAAAACTTCTTCTATAAATCTCTAAAATGATTTATGACTCCTTATAAAACTCCTTTATCAAATATCACTCAAAATCTCCTTTACAAAATTTCATTTGTAAATCTCTTCTAATAAACCTTTTCTAAATATAGAATTTAAGTTTCTTAAATCTATAACTTTAGAAATTCGGAAAAGGCTTAACAACCATAATGGTACTAAATCAAGTTACCATTTTAATTCAATTTGATCTTTCAAGTCACATAATTGTATTTACATGAGTAGAGAAATATGTAAATAAAAGCAGTAATTAACCATCAATAGTTAAAATTCACTTTTCTTAATATTAATTAAGTGGCATATGAATAGATGTCCAAACCAATATAATAGCAGAATTGGAGTTTATTCTACAAAACAAATGTCATTAATAATCTAGTCCATTTAATTATAGCAGAACGGGGATTTACTCTACTAGACAGATGTCATCAATAATCCATTCCATTTTGTTATAACAGAATAGTAATTTATTCTACTAAACAGATGTCGTCAATAATCTATTCCATTTAATTACAGTAGAACGAGAGTTTATTCTGCTGAACAGATACCATCAATAATCTATTCAATTGAATTTAATAAAATAATGTTACGTATACAATAAAGTATCATCCATGTACTAATTTATCATGACACTTTATCGAAATTAACTTTCTTATATTTGTCACATTTTCGAAAATTCAACTTCTCTATCCCTCGCTTAAAAACAAGTCAAGATCTCACAGATAGAGGAAAGTATACTCATATTTGTTTAGCTACTTAATGGCATAGACAAAAAGAATCCCTTGTATTTAAACTATTCATTGTAAAAGAAGGCTGCTTTTTAAACAAACCAATCCTTGAAAGTAAAGTAACTAAAAATTAAACCTTTATTTAATTACTTAAAATAAGTTTAAACCATTATTAGATAATAATTAAATCTTAATTAAATCTTAACTTAATAAGTAATTAAGTAATAATTAAACCTTGCTTGATTAATAATTAATAAACCTCTCTTAATTAATTTAATCTTACTTAAATATAATTAATTAAATAATTAAACTTTACTTAATTAATAATTAATTAATCCTTACTTAAGTAACTAGTTATAATTATCTTATTTAATTAATTACTAAGATCTAATTACCTTTACTTAACAAATAATTAGGCACTAATTTTCTTTACTTAATTAATAAACTAAAGAATCATTAAACCCTTTACTTTATTAATAAGTAATAATAACCTTTTCATACTTACAGTATGCCTGAAATATTTTCCAAAAAAGTTTAGCGTAAAAACACATTTAGTTTTCAGAAAGTGTTTGTCTAAGAACTACATCCATGGCGACTATCTCTATGGATACCATAACTTTAAATTAGTTTACATGTATAATAGCCCTTAAAAGCCTTACCTTTCTACTTTTAAATTACTTTATAACTTTAGTATGAAGTTTTTTTTGAAAATGAAAAGTGAAATTTGAAACTTGTAAAGAATTTCTAGAAAAATAAAATAAGTAACCGAGTTTAAACCAAGGAATCTTCTGCCATTAGTTATAAATTAAACGAGGATTATTCAAACATTAAAAACAAAAATTGAATATTTAAAATAAATTAAATATTTGTAAATCAAAGTAATAAAATTATAGGTCGTTACATTCTCCCTCCTTAAAAGAAATTTTGACCCCGAAGTTTCGCCACATGAATACCCAACATTAGTCATAAGCCTATATGATTTTCACAGATCACTCATATGCAAAATTTGATTCAATCTCTACTTGAATACATAACTTTACTTTCAAATCAGTATCACTCACCTGATTCCCTAGAGCGGACTCCGATCAGGCTTTTTGTTTAGAAGCCTTGGTTTTCCTTGCATAGCCATAAACTTATGGTAAAAAACTTTGATTCCATATCAAGTACCCTCACCAGGTGTTCAACGTCAAGAATCAAATGATGCATCCTTATTTGGAATGGTGTAAAACACCTCAAATTCATATATTAGAATCTTGGATCAAAAACTATATGAAAAAGAGAAATGATCTATGTTCAGCTTACGTACTTATCCTTATTGGTTCTCACTATTACCAATTCTTTTGCTGTTAAAATTGTTTATGAAAACATTTCATAGAAACTAAACTTAAGTTTAACTTTTATAATACCCTACTACATTTTGAAAGTATGTACCACTATCTAGTTCATACTTTTCCCATTTTGAATTTATCAAGTAAACTCAAAATCCAAATACCGGGGTTTTATTCCAAAAATTAAACTATATATTTAACCATAGAAAATGCATACATATAGTCAGAGTAACCCCAAAATGATATTAAGGATTTGGGTACTACCAAATAGTATCATATATTTCTAGACCAAGAAAGGTAATACTTAAGAGAAGTGCTTATAATCCGAACACATTTCTTTCCCATTTTAGTTATTTTTGGGCAACTTGAACTAGTTAACATAAAAGTACTTCTTCTATTTCAAAATCCCCTTTCCGAAACAATAATTTATATATTTCCAAAAAAATAATTTTAATAAAAATCACAATTTCCAACTAGTTTCGGGTTTGTTTGACTTTGAACTTGTTTCGATCGTATAATGATAAAGAGAATAATTTACTAAGTACACTACAACGTTCGCCTAGACAAACATCAGATCGTCACTTAGAAAATTATTCAAATCATTACAAAAAAAATCAAGACTCATTCCTCGAACCAACCAAAGAAAAATGCATTTACATAAAATTTTCATTCCTAAAATTTTTATACTTAAACAAAAATACTTTCAAGTATTACTACTGTTATTTTCCAAAAGCACTGGAATTTTAGTCCTCAAATTCTTT
Organism: Allium cepa; assembly: GCA_030765085.1. NCBI lineage: Eukaryota > Viridiplantae > Streptophyta > Magnoliopsida > Asparagales > Amaryllidaceae > Allium > Allium cepa. Next base: position 504,470,361 of record CM060941.1, on the reverse strand, counting down.
ACTTAAATCCTTTTATTTAAAGTAAACCAATTTCATCGAAACAACTTCTTCTATAAAATCATTTCTCAAATTTTTATTCTAAAATATCCTAACTTTTAATAAAATCTTTTATTGAAATCAAATTTTAACCCAACATTGTCATCGAACGCCTTATAGTCAAATTGTGAAACTTAATTCATAAGGTGTTCATTTCAATGTTTTCCTATATACCCAACCTAGGGTTTAAAAAGGGAAAATAGTGAAAAATCAACAAATAATGAAGAATGCTCAAACCTGCACGAGCATGGCTAATCAAAACCTAAATGATAATAATTGAATATTATTACCTTCTAACAAACAAGCACCTAAAAAATAACTACATAATTTTTTTGAAAACCATTACTTTTATAAAAAAAATCCTAGGTAAAATTATTTCATTTACCAATTAAAAACAATACTATATCGTTTTAGAGATTCCTATCAATAACGTTAGCTACTCGTACTGCCAGAATCCATAAACCTCTCAACAGATCAATCATCATAATATAAAACATATTAAACATATTATGGTACTAACAAATACACGCTCTTATATTTATGTACACTCAAACTCATTCTACACTGTTGCTATCCCTATCTCTAATGAGTTTACCCCGCCAGGGTTAAGATTCTCGCTTAACCTTCAGCTCTGATACCAAATATAATAACCTTCTTTTCGACCCTCAAAAATCGACACTAATACATCCATGGTATTCACATGCCGAACATCCAAGTGTTTGAAAAACAGATCGTTGGGTGAAAGAAAAGAAAAGACAGAATATAATCTGACAACGTGACGAGTAATCCATAATATATCAATGAACTTTACAAAAAGGAAACTTTATATATATATACACATACATAAATCAGAGTATAATTATCATATTATCAACCTGTAATAACCCTGTATTTTGTAATTATTTTAATTGTATATTCTCTTCCCGCCGGCCCTTCTTTTCCCCCTTCTTTTCAGGCACGTCCTTCTTCCCTTGTCATCGTACCTCCTCCCTATATTCCTGTATTGTCAACCTTACCTACTTCTAAACATTTGACCTGTCGCTCCTCTTCCTCTGACATGACACGTCCTACACCTGTCCACCCTACTTCTGTGTCATACTTGCCCTCTAATCCTACCACTATCCTAGCGTCCTTTGACCAAATTGTAGACCCTCCTCCACTGCTCCAGTCTCCTAACCTTCCACCTCCTCCTTGCACTCCGACTGCCTGGACTTCCTTGTTTAAATCAAAGCTAAATAACGCTGGTAATTATGTCCCTCGTGTCATCAAGTTGGTGTACGATGGAGAAGCTATCGTCCCGCCAAGTGAAGTTGTTCAAGCTGGCAATCTTATGTGGAAAGAATATTTAGTGGGGTTCTTTCTTGATAATCCACTTCCATACTCCACTGTCCTATTTTTTCTTAAAAGAGCATGGAGACTTAAGGGTTCGATATCTGTTAAATCAGATGGTTTTCTCTTTTTATTTAAGTTTCCAAATTCTGAAGACAAGAATAGAATAGCTGGTTCTGACCCTATTGTTATGAAGAATAAACTTTTTATTGTAAAACCATGGGATGAAAATGTCGGTAATTCCTGTAGCACGATCAGAGCTGTCCCAGTGTGGATCAAACTTTCAAACATTCCATTGTTTGCTTGGTCTACAGTGGGAATTAATTGGCTAGCTTCCAGGGTGGGGAAGCTCTTATGTTTGGATGCCTCAACTGAAAAATTCGAAAGAATCTCGTTTGCTAAATGTATGGTCGAAGTAACCCCCCAATTTGAATTACCTGATTCCTTTGCAGTCAAGCTACTTGATGGATCTGAACAGATAGTTGGGGTGGATTATTTATGGAAACCGGAAATTTGTACCAGATGTAAAGAGTTTGGACAAATGATAGCAAGTTGTAACAAAATGGAAGGTATTGGTTTAGGGAATAGCATGAACAAGGGTAATGATGTTGAACAAAATCAGAGTGAGCATTTACAGAATAAGGAGTTAAAAGGAAAAAAGATGGAAAAGGAAAGTAAAGTGAAGCAAATATGGCAGAAGGTAAATAATAATAAGGTGAAGAAAAGAAATGTGAATGTGGAAGATAAAACTGTTATGATAAGCAAGACCAGTGGTGAAGGAAATTCTGAACTAAATTTGGAAAAGAAAGAAAATAATACTTCTGTTGTTTCAGTCTCAACCCAAAGTGTTCGTTCCAGTGAATTAGAGAGGTATACTGACAATAACAAGTTTAGTTTGCTATGTGAAAATGAAGATGACCAAGGATTTTCAGAACAAGTGTTTGTAGAGGAAGGTGAAGTAATACTTGATAATTCAGGCAACAGAAAGGGGTATGATGTTGTGTACTGAAAATGTGGTTGTAAACCAAACAGAAACAAACAAAGAACCAAAGCAGAAAGTATGTGGGAAGGAGCAACAAATTCATGAACAGACTGTGCACGTGCACACCATTGTGCATGATTTTGAAGCAGAGTGGTGCCAGTCTCTTGAACAACAAATACAACAAGTAATTATCAACATGCAACAATTAAACGCAGTCAAGCCAGCTGTAGTCCCCCCTGTTTACAACTTCACCATTGACATTCCAGGCTGGCCAGACAACATCCCTTCTTCAGCACCCCGTTCTTCATCAAAATCACCATCCTCCAACCCTAATTCCTTTGATGCAGCCACCCCCACTTCTCAACACAAATCTCGAATTGAAACAAGATCTCTTTCAGCTAAGAGAGGTAACAAGATTCACCAATCTCTTTAACCTATCCATGTATAAAAAACTAGCAACCTGGAATGTAAGAGGTGCCCACTCGAATCTGAAAGTTGATCAAGTCAAAAGCCTAATTAACATGTATGATATCCGCCTCTTTGGCATTCTCGAAACCAAACTCAACCATCCTCAAAGCAGCAAATTATATTAATCCTCAGTGGGATTACTATCACAATTTGGATGTTGCATCTTATGGCAGAATTCTAGTTATTTATGACCCCACTGTTTTGAAATTATCCCCTATCTTATCAACTAGACAACTCATCCACTTCCATGTCCAACTTTCTCAGCCCCCAAGCTCTTTCTACTTAACCATAGTGTATGCTGACAATACTTCTAATTCCAGAAACTCCCTTTTCAACTCCCTTCCACCACTTCGCCAAAACACTCATTCCTGGGTTGTTCTTGGTGATTTTAACACATGTTTTAGCCTTGATGATAAAATGGGAGGAACTCCCCTCCTACCAAGTCACATTGCCATTACTGATTCGGATCTGCTTTTGATCAACAAGTCTGGAGCAAAGTACTCTTGGAATAATCGCTGTCGTAGTGGTGTTCGAACTTTCACCACCATTGATCATGCTTTTTGTAATCTTTCCTCTCTCTATCAATGGCCTTCCTTGTCTGTTTTTCTCCCTCTCCCTGTGCTGTCTGACCACTCTCCCCTCATCCTTTCCCTTAATCCCCATATAAGAAGAGACAAAAGAAGTTTCAAATTTTTTAATGCATGGGCTAAACATGATGATTTTCTTGGTATTGTTTCATGTGTGCACAATTCGTTTTTCTGTTATGGTAACCCTATGTATAAATTTTGCAGGGAGTTGAAAAGCATCAAGCAATCTGTTAAATCATGGGCTTTTTCTACTTTTGGCCATGGCAGCTTACTAACGACTACCCTTACTGAACAACTTAAAGAAAAACAGGTATATATGATGGAAAACCCTGAGGATGTCAATGCTGCAAACGAAGAAGGGCGTATTTTCATGGATGTGCAAAAAGCTTTGCAACTGGAAGCCAGTATGAAAAGCCAACAGCTTCGCAGCAAATGGTGTGAAGATGGTGAAAAGAACACCAAATTTTTTCATGATTCCCTTCGTGTCAAGAATGCCAGAATTAATATTTTCAATATCATGGATGATGATGGTACTGTCTTCTAAACACCTGATTCTGTTGATAATGCTTTTGTTGATTATTTCACCAATATTTTTAGCAACTTAAGTGGTTTCTCTCCTGACCTCAACCTTATATCTTCCCTCTCTCTCCCTTGCATTTCTGTCCTTGATTCTGAAGAGTTAATCAAACCAGTTACCGATGCTGAAATCAAGTGTGCGCTTTTTTCCATGAATCAACATTCTTTTGGGGGTCCTGATGGCCTTAATGTTCCTTTCTTCATTGCCACATGGTCTGTGCTTGGGCATGTCTTTTGCCAAGCCATACATAATTTTTTCTACAAGTGCAAAATGCTGGGTGAGATCAATGCCACGAATATTGCCTTAATCCCCAAAGTTTCTCCCCCTACTAAAATCTCTTCTTTCAGGCCTATCTCATGTTGTAACGTTCTGTACAAATGTATTTCTAAAATTCTTGCTACTAGACTTGTAGCTGTTCTGCCATCACTTGTGTCTATCAACCAAACTGCATTCATCCCTTCCAGAAATATTCTTGAAAATGTTCTTCTCGCCCAAGAACTAATGAAAGGGTATGGTAGAAGTAATGCTACTCCTGCTGCAGTGCTTAAAATTGATATTACAAAGGCATACGATTCCATTCATTGGGTCTCTTTTGTGAGGATCATGGCTATGATGGGCTTCCCCAAACTTTTGTTGCTTGGGTTTATACATGTATTTCTACCCCAACTTTCTCTGTTATTGTGAATGGTAGGCCTATTGGCTACTTTGGTTGCCAAAAAAGGCATAAGGCAAGGTGACCCAATTTCTTCTTATTTATTTCTTTTGGTCATGGAAGTGCTCAACGTTACGCTGCAGAACAAATTCACTGAAAGGCTAGTTAAATTCCATCCAAAGTGCTCCTTGCATAACATCACTTCCATTATGTTTGCTGACGATGTTATGATTTTCACTAAACCAGAAGCATCCTCTTTAAGTGAAATTTTAAGTGCTCTGCACTCCTTTTATCTAATGACAGGCCTATCTATTAACAAGCACAAATCCTCCTTGCTTATGGCAGGGGTCACTGATGTTCAAGCTTTTTGCTTGTACCAACATTGTGGACTCACTAGTATGCACGCTGACATGATGTACTTGGGTCTCCCCATTATCACTAAAAGATTAACCATTGCTGATTGTATACCCCTATATAATAAGATCACTTCAGTTATGAATGCGTGGGAAAATTGTAGATTATCTCAATGTGGTAGGCTTGTCCTCATCAAATCGGTTGTGTTCCCTAGTATGGTCTACTGGGCTCGTTCTGCCATCCTTCCTTCCGAATTACTTCATCTTGTACGGTCTGCCATGTTCAGATTTTTCTGGACTGGCAGTATGTTCAACAAAAAATTATTGCCTTGTTCTTTTGCTAACTTTGAAACCACCTTACAGCTTGGAGGATTGGGTATTATAAATGTCAAAAAATGGAACACTGCTGCATTTAGTACGCACTTCCATGCTGTCATAAACAAAAATAACAGTCTTTGGGTTAATTGGATTTGGACGTTTAATATCAAGCATAGGAGTTTTTGGCTTATGGACATTGCACAAGATAGTAGCTGGACCTGGAGGAATATACTTAAACTCAGGGAAGTTTTCCTCCCTTTGATTCAGTACCATGTTCACCATAACTCGGATACTAGTTTTTGGGATGAACCTTGGGTTCGATCTGGTATGATTCTTTCTACTGTTTTTGACCACTCATTGATAGTACAGTCTGGTATTAATCGTCATGCAAAAGTCAGTGAGTTCATCAGTAATGGTTCTATCCAGCTTCCATACAATAGTAGTCAAATTATTAGGCAAATTTGGAACTCTGTTCAGTGTACTTCTCTCTGTTCAGAGCATTCATCAAATGTGACATGGAAAAATAAGCCTCATCGTGCCAAGCTGGTGTATAATTACATGACTGGTGATACAGCTTTCCCTGCTGCTAAGTGGTACAAAGTTCTCTGGAACAATGATTCTACTTCTAGAGAAAATTTTATGTTATGGAAGGTGGTTAGCAACGCTCTTCTCACCAGGCAAGTGTTAATTTATTATGGTATAACTAGTAACCCTGAGTGTGTTTTCTGTGACCAGTTTGTGGAAAGTGTTGAGCACATATTTTTCGAATGCTCCTGTCTGCATGCCCTGATTGATAATATTGTTGGTTGCATTCAAAATACGGTTGCAGTCCCCTTTTCTGCAATTAACTGGAACATTATCTTAAAGGCCACGAGGTGGAAGACGAGTAGATACAGGGTGTTGATTATTTGCATTAAAATATATATGGAAGTGATATGGAAGGAGAGGAATTCGATTGTTTTTGAAAACAAAAGGAAAACCATTGGCTCTCTTTGGGCTGAGATTAAGAACAGAACTTACATGCAGTTGAAAAGGAAGGAGTGCCATTTTCCTGGAATTATTGTTAGTAGTTGGTGCTGATGTTTGCCTGATTATGTGTTTCCCGTGTTGTCTCTTTGTTTTCCCATGTAATTTTCTTTTTTTCTCTGATTCGAAGTGTGTTTTGAATCTTTTTTTATTGTGTTGCAATACACTGGTAGGGGCCCAGTTAACCCCGCTGGCTTTGCCAAAAAAATCTTATTTTACTTATTTGAAGTGATTAAATTTTATTATTTAAATATTAATCTTGATTTTTATATGAATTATAATTCCAAACTTGTGTAAGTTGAATATTTCCAGGAAAAAAATGAATTTTGGTCAAATAGTCAAACTTTGACTTTTAACTTAAAAATTTAAAAGTTTCAAATTATAAATTTTATCTTTTATTATGAAAATAGGTTTAATAACTTGAACACTGCTTTTTGTTTCGTTGAAAACGGAGTTAAACTGCAAAAGATATGTACCTTTCAATTTTGAGTATAAATTGTTTATCTTGCAATTTTGTTATTTTAAATTGTATAAATTTTATTTCCTTTGTCATATTTTATTTTAATATGTTTTAATATGTTATATTATGTATATTTTGACTTTCAAATATTTTTAAAATGATAATAGAATTTTTCCAAAATTTACTGTATTTATTTCCTATTTTTTTAAAAGCTGTTTCTATTTTTCTGCTATTTTCTTCATCTAAACTATATTTAAATTAAAATTTATTTATTTATTTTGTGATTTCCTTTTTATTTTGTGTTCTTATCTTTATTTATAAATATTTTAAGTGCATAAAAAATTTTCCCAAGTTCATTGCACTTATTTTTCATATTTTCAAGACTAGTTGCAAATTTTGCTGTTTTATTTAATTAAACTATATATAATTAATAACTAATTTTTTATTTTTGTTTATTTACTATATTTTCGTATTTTAACTGAATTTATATTTTTTTTTCAGTTATATAAAAATTTAAAAAGAAATAATGGAAATATGAAGAGTTTTAAAAGCTTTTGGAAACTTAAGTCTCTTCATCTCCTTTGTCCTTTCATTTGCCATAACCCCTCCTTTATTCCTCTTGGCCGTGTATTACTTTTGTTTGCTGTGTATTTATCATCTTCATTCACGTGAGACACTTCTCACCACTTCTAAAACTCACTGCTATCTCCTCCTAAAAAAAACGGCTTCTTTCTTTTCACATCTTTCTCCTCTTCTTCATTGTTTTGCTTAAATCTCTGCCTAACTTTGCATGGCCTCTACAACCCACCATCACCACCATACTCTCCACCATCCCCTACCACTCTTTCTTGGCATCATCTCCAGCCATCATTTCAGATCCATCCATGGCCGAACCTCCCTTGGTGACAAAACTCCACAAAATTGCAAATAATGTCCAAAACAATGCACTAGCCACCACTATTACTTCACCACCTTCATACTTCACCATGGCCACCACTTCTAGTCACGACCACCACCTTGTTACCACCACTACACTTCATCTTAGCCTTTGTTCAGATCTGAAATTGACATGGTCGAGACTCCATGAACCAAAACTCCACAAAAACAATGCACAAAGCCTTGAAACATTCATGATAACCACCTTATCACTCCATACCTTCATCCACCACCTTGGCCACCACCTTTTCCAGACCTCCCCACACCCCTCCATCTACTGTCCAAATCTGAACACAGCAGGGCCAAGCCCAAACCGCCTTGGCCGAGCCTTGTTTTGATCTAAAACTCCACCATATTGCATAGAACTCTTCTTATGCCTATGTTGTAACCTCCACCATGTTCAATGCTTATTAGCCGTGCACTATTGAACCCAAACCTGAGCCATGTTGGCATCTAAGCCGAGCCTAGATGTGATGAGATCAAGCCTTTTGCATTTAGGCCAAGCCTATGTTGTCTTGTGCGAGTCTTTTGCTTTTAAGGTTCGATTATCTTTCATGTTTTGCAATTGTTTTGCAAACTTAAGTTGTTGATTTTATTTGTATGTAAATTATCAATATTTGCACTTATGTATGTTATATTTTTGTGTGTTGTTTACAAGGCTCTCCATCCATTCAAATCATAATCGTGCTTGTCGTGCTTTTGGAATCGCTCTTGTGTTTGTTGTTTTGGTCTCTAGCTTCGAAAAGGTGAGTCTTTCTCACTCTGACATTTATACTTATGAAATAGTGAATTGATGACAAGTGATTAGTAATATAAAATGTTATGCAATTTAATGTTGATCATATGATATGTTATGCCATGTTATTACCATGTTAAAACTGTTAATTATCACCTGACATCTGATATATGACATTATATTGTGACATTGACATTGTTTATATTGTTTATGCATATATTCACACTGCAAGTTCCCTGTTAGAATAGAATCACTATGGGTTGAAATGATACATACCCGAACGGACTTTAGAATAGGGAAAAATCGTTATAGGCTGAAATGATAGGCCTGAGCGATTTTTATTGTATTTTATTTGACTTGGGATTGCGGGTTTGAAATGATAGAACCCGGGTTTTCTTAGTAAACTGCGGATTGAAATGATATATATCCGTATCACTTGACCTAGGTTAGAAAAATATATATAGACCCCGTGGTATATTTTTAAATGATTTTTATTAAAAATATGTATTTTCAAAAATATGAAATTTTGATTTAAAAATATATATATTATGGTTTTAAGAAAGTTAAATATTAAATCTTGAAATTGTGAATTTAAGTGAATTCAAGTATGTAAATTTGGAGTAAATGTGATGTTTGACTTTAAATTTTATTTTAAAATGTAAATAAATAATGGAAATTAAATTTAGAGTTTTGAAATGATATTTGAAGTAAAATGTTAAGTTTATTAAATTTATAAATTAATAAACAGTGAATTTTGACTTAATAAATGAATGGAGTTTGTAAAATTGAATATTTGATCTTAAAATTTTATTGTGTTAAATCATATGTTAAAATGATTTTAAATGTGAAATTTTGAAGTATAGAAATATGATTTTTAAGTTGTAATAATAAAAATTTGGAGTTTTTTTTTTTGAAAAGCTAAAATGAAATCTGGAATTTTATAGCATTTTCAAAATGATGTAGTCTTTTGACAGCATTTTCAAATGCTATTGTTTTGAATCTAACAATGTTTGAAATGACTAAATATCTATTACGACATTTTATAAATGTCGTTATTCTTGATCTATACCATTTTTGGAAGCTATAAGATACGATAGCACTTTATAAATGCTGTCGTTGCTATAATTTGACAATGTTTGAAATGTTATAGATTTTAACACTGTTTGAGTTATATTTTAAAGTGTTCAATGATTTAACTTTTGGAAATTGATTAATTGTGAAATTTAAGAAGTTTTGAATATATTTTAATATTTAAATTTGAATTTTTAAGGAATTTAAATTTGAATTAGAATTTTAAATAAAGTTTACTTGGTTATGTGTTAAACGGAATGAGATGTAATGAGATAAATGGAATTTTGAATGGAATTTTGAAATGTATTTTGTAATGATGTTTGAAATAATAAATGAATGAAATATTTGATTTTTAATGATATTTAAATTTGAATATTTGGATTTGAATTCAAATAATGATTTGATTATGAAGTTTTGAAAGGATGTAATATTTTAATGATCTTGAAATGATTGGAAATGATTTGATCTTTATTTTAGCAAAGAATGTGAATGTGGAATGATATTTGATTTTGATTTATTTGATAAAGGAATATTGAGGTTTATATTTGTATGAAAAGATATTTGGTTTAATTGTAATGTAAGTTTATTTAAATAATATTGGATTTATGAAATGAATATTACAAAACTAAGTAATAATGAAACTAGATTTGAGATATATAAAATTATAAAAAAAAATTGGTTTTGAAATGCGGGATATGAAAGCTTTGAAATATATTAAAAATTGAATAGTTTAATTTATGGATCAAATCTATATTTGAAATTGATATGATTTGAAATAGTTATTGGCAAATTTAATTGAAACTGATGGTTTGAATTGAATTAAGTTGGAAATTGAAAATTTTGGTTTCATGGAATAAATTTGTAAAGTGTAAAGAATTAAAAGATTGATTTCAAATGAATGATTTCGGAATGTTATGATTTTCAAAGTGTAATGATTTCAAGTATTTTGGTTTCGGAAAAGTTATACTTTGAAAGTATTGTGAATTTTTTTAAAGGTGAATATATGTTTGAAATGGAAATGATAAACTATTTGATTTGAATATAGTTTTGAAATAAAAATGGTTTTGGTTTCGAAGTGTAAACTATTTTGAAAGGAATATAGTTTTGAAATGAAATGATTTGATCCTTTTGAAGTATAAACTATTTTGAAATGACCACGGCGTTATAATAACTTTTGGTTGTTAAAGAGACCGGGATCGGAAGTTGTCATACTCTCTGCCAACTCCGAAAACCACTTTAACAACCGTGTACGCGGTGGAGATTTCAGAATGAAGTAGGATGGTGACTACGTTCTTGAGGTATATTACGTGGCCCAACTCCCGTGAGTTGGCATAAGGTGGCTAAAACAGGAGCGATCTCGGGCCAAAGGAGGTAGCACCTCTGGTCGGACACATTCCTTCGATACTATACTCTTCTGGTGATTGATTAGATGGCCATCCTCCGATTTTGATTGGGAGTGTGTTCCGAGGTGGGCGTATGTGGCTGCTGCGTTACCACCAGCCCATGTGCGTAATTGGTATATCTATCCTGGCATTGCCTTGTGTGCCGTGTCACCTACCATACCGAGCCTTTACTACGAGTTTCTATTTGTGTCGTACCTATGCAGTATCTTCTCATAGTCTCCCGATCAGGAGATATGCAGCACTGTATAGACTATTGGCATTAATTGTGTTAAGGTGGAAAATGTAAAGCCTTAACGCTATTTAAAAGTATGTTTATTTTACTGTAGACATTATTATAGTAGCGCAATATTACTACATAGTAAATAGTTTAACGGATCCTTAAAGGATGGGCGATCCCAAGTATCCTTTAAGTTACTGATGCATTTTTGTTACTGTTCACTTGAGTTTATTTACAGTTCATAAGTATTTATGTCCTGACTCGAGTGTTTTGTATTTTGCTTTACGCTCGAGTCAGATTGATCGAGTTAGCATTCAAGATTCACCTTCGGAGTTGGAGCTTTCCTTGAAGATCCAGCCATCTATTTTGTTTCAGTATCCAGTGTTTCAGTGATGTATTCTGATTTGTATCTGATGTATCTTGTTACTCTTCGGTTGTATCTTATTTAACTCTGATGTATCTTATTTTTATATAGTAGCTTCATGAACTACTATCTCTTTTTTACTTCCGCTGCATTATTTTATCCTCTATGTCTGTGATCTGTGATTATTATTTGCTGTATATTCTGAGATTTGACAAATTTTTATTTACAACGTGGTATTTTGAGCAATTCAATTCCGGCATGAGTTTCTACCTATACACTTATAATGGATGCGAATGGTCGAAAATATCGGGTCGTTACAGTTGGTATCAGAGCTTTGGTAGCTCTAGGCAAAACTCAGTATATAGGGTAAATGAAATTGCAGAATCACTTCCATTCGAGTTTAAATCTCTTCCTTTTGACTCGATTCATTTGAATTTTTGGAACATTCCCTGCGGGTCCAAAATCCATTCGTGTCCCTCACTATTCATCTTCTTTTGATTTTAGAGTATCTCATAACTCCACTTCAAAAGGATCTTTATAATGAGTCGGCGGTCTCGCCAATCTCAAATTGATTTGTAAAGGGGTGAAACTCTTTTACAACAGCATCGATTCACCAAAGATTTTATATCCTCGGTTTAGATGCTAGTATCTCTTATTATCCTAAACTCTATCTCTTGAGGTCGAATGTAGATTTACCCAGAAATCCACATCGAACTTACACTTTAAGTCACGGTTGACCCTGTTAAGGTTGCCCGCGATTTATATAAACTTATCCATCTTCCTATTCTGTTATTTAATCATCTCATCCTTGTTTCCAACTTATTTTCAAATCAGAATTTCCTTTGATTTGAGTTAATCATATTTGAATCTCTATCCTTCTTTGAAAAATCTATTCATGTATAGTGTATTTGTGAACAAATATTTAAAATTAATGTTTTGTTATGTATTGTGTTGTTTGAGTTGTTGATGTTGATTTGGGTTTCCGATCGATTCGTCTGATCAACACTATCGATAAGATTTTCAAAACACTTGAACGGAGCAAACTGACACAATATTTTTTAAAATTTGGTTAATGAAATAAATTTTGATACAAAAGTTTATGGAACTTAATTAATGATTTAAATTGATAACTTTAAATGATAATACTTGATTTATCATTTATTGTTCTATAAATGAATTTATAAATAGTTGTTTATAAATTTATTTGGGAACTGAAATGAATTTAAAACAAGAATTTGAGAATTTAAAATTCCGATGATTTCGAACTTTGATTTAAAGTTTTAAAAAGGATATATTATGTGTAACAACCCGGTATTTGCATCAATTAATAATTGACATTTTGACGATTAATATTCTTGCAAATTTCCATTTGAAGTTTTTTAAATTTTGAATTTAAAATTCTTTTATAAATTGTTGAAAAGTTTGATGGGCCTTAAAATAAATTCTCGGCCCACGATTCCTTTTTTTTATTTTTTTTATTTTTTTATTCAAAACGGTCCCCCTCTTCCCCCTTTTCATTCGAAACCCTACAATATAATCGAACGAAGAAAAATAAATGGCGGCCTCTCTCGTTCTTCCTCAAATTCGAACGACTTCCCCCAACTTCCACTGCGTCCCCTTTGATTCCGGAACGAGGGTCGCGTTCGCCTTCGCTTCAGGCCAAGGTGAGTGGTCCTCCGCTCACATCTAATTCAAGTCGTTTTAATGATTTCTGGCTCATTTAAATTCGTGATTTTGGTTGCTTGATTAATTGATTCCCACGGTATAAAAATTGGTCTGTTGTGATGATGATTTTCGGGTTCACTTGTTTCGAATTTCTGGCAATTGATTTTTATGTAAATTTCGACATTTACTCGACCTAATACTGTTAAGCTTTGTTCGTACCTACCACCATCGTTGCATTGATATTGCTTTGGCCATCTCTGTGTTCATCTCTGTAGCATTTTCGACTTGTCTTTGTGTTCTGGACTTTGTATGCATTCATGTTGATTTTCTTCTGATCTCTGGTCTTTGATTTGTGCACTGACATGAGTTCGAACCTCTTACACACTGTTGGTTCATGTTGCACCATTTTGTTGCAAGTATTCATGTGCTTTATCAACTACTGGAAGCCCTGTCTAGTTCAACCGCATGTCTGCACTTAGATGTAGTTGTATATTCTTGTACATTTGGTTACCTTCTCGGACATTTCGGTGGTAGCTGCTGTTATAGGCTATACTTGACTATTTTTGTATTCGTCCCCGAGTAGTTTTGATTTTCATGGACATTTGTTCATGATACATTTGATATTTTCCCTTTGAGCATTCTGATCTGTGAAGTATTTTGATCATTATATGTTGACTCGAGTCGTCAATTGATATTGATCTTCATAACTGTATATATATATATATACACAGTTTTGAGCTTGGGCATTGATGTTGGTTTTTTTTTGTTGTTGTTTGGTGCCTTCTTGAAATTGCAGACTTGGGTTTGATGCATCTGTGCTCTTTCATGATAATTTCATGTTGTCGCCAAACTTGATATGTGCAGTTCATTATTGATGCTCTGTTGAGAATGCGTCTTTTGGCCTGCACATCCTTGTGCCTCCTCTGTTTCTTTATGTTCTTTTGGTTTCCCTGCATGTTAATTTTTATACATGTGAATGTACAACCAATTTACCCAGATTTGTAGTATGCATTGTCCCTCTAGTTCATGACATCTGTGTGCTACATAATTTGCTGAGACCATACTTGCACACGTCTCTCGTATCACAGTTTTCTTACTTATCTGATTCGTGCCTTGATATGGACCGCTACACTGCTTCATGTAGTCAGCTTTGAAGCATTCCTTTGGTGCACTATGCCTTAGCCTCGCTTGTGCATTGCGCTACACACTTGTTGCATCTACATCATCACTGTAGTGGCAAGCCAGTGCACGCAAGCGTGAACTGCAGCCACACGGAATTGAGTTTTTGGGCACGACATCACTATAGTGGCGAGGCAGTGCACGCAAGCGTGAACTGCAGCCACACGGTATGGCGTGTATGATATTCTATTTGTTTTGACTTATGGATCTTTTTGCGTATTCCATATTCCGTAGTGGCGAGGCAGTGCACGCGTGCGTGTACTGCAGCCCTACTTGAATTAATATTTTAATTGATATTTCAATGGTTTGAACTGTTTGTTCATTTCAATTCAATATTCTGAATTGCATTCTGATTTGGTTTAATTACTGTCGCCTATTCATTATTTAATTATTATTGCTTCTGTGCACTAATAACTGAGTTTGAATTAGACTGACCCGAGTATTATTTTCTTTTGAATCTAATACTCGGGTCAGACCGAGTATTTCAGGTTGTAGATATTCTGCTTTGGGTTGCTGCTAGAGCTATGAAGTTCTTTCATATCTTTTGGAGTAGTCGTCGTCATTTGTAGTAGTCTGTATAATTGTATAGGAAGATATGTATTCATGTATATTATATACGTTAATGTACTTGTATATGTAGCTTCCTGAGTCGACTGTTGTGGTTGTATCATATGTACCGTGTCATATGTATTGTATCAAATGTATTGTAACTGACATCAGTTATTATATATATATGAGACTTTCTGTTTTATTTGTGTTCCCCATTATATTGTCTATGTAATATTTTATATTTACTGTTCTAAACTATTACGAACCATCGTAGTTCGTTTTATACTGGTATTGGAGTATGTCGATGGGAGAAAATAAATCAGAGATGAAAAATTTAAGAATATTTATATATATACATACCACTCCTATCGAGATAACCAATACTAGTGTAAGGCCTAACTATTGATGGCCGCTCCTCAACAGCCTTATTCTCCGCGCTAGTTGACAGCACTACACCGTAGTGTTCTTGGCTGGCGTGGGTATAGAGGTGGGGCGTCACAGCTTGGTATCAGAGCCTGGGGTTTAGAACAAATATAAAACATAACTTAGATAGCACATGTGTTACAACTATTTGTCGATGTTTTATCTCTCATATTTGCATATGATTGTCTTTGATTGTTAGGTATGAATTCCTAACGCTTATTCATATGCATTTAATTTTGAATTCTTGTGTTTTCGGCTTTGATTTGATTTAGCCGATGATTGATTTTGTTCGAATCTCAGCGATTCTGAACTTGATATTTTATGTTTTCCTCGGCTTGATTTCCATTCGACTTCGATCACTTTGTTTTTGAGAAATAGCTAAATTCTTGATTTCCAAGACTCTGACTTTGTTTGACGTTGAGTCCTTTGATGATGATGTTGAATCGTTTTGTACTCTATTATGGCCGTTATTTGTTGACTTCGGCATTGACTTGATTTTCATTTTTTGTTGAAGTCATTTATGCATTTATGCTCGTTCTGCTTTGTTTTTCTAATTGTTAATCGATTCTTCTTTTCCGATTAGTTATCTTCTTTAGCAACTTCGATAACATTTTCTTCGGAATTTTGTGAACATTCCTTTTGATAGATACAGTATCGATTTCTTTGGATTCTATTCACATCTTTGTATGTGAATTCTTGTGCTTGATTGTTCCTACAATCATTTTTGTGATTTGTCACTTTAAAAATATAAAGGTTTTCTATACTAGTAGTAAATATCAAAACCCTTTTCTCCAAACGATTTCAAAACTATTTTAATACAAAACTCTTTTCCTAAACCGTTTTCCAATCTATTAGCATATACTAACCTTTACCTCACTCGTATGAGAAATCTAATTAAACGACTTAGTAAAACGAGTGGTATATAACGCTTGCGTTTACTTCGCCGGTTAATTCTTGGACTTATTCGATTGAATCTCTTGTGACAATTTTCTAGTGAAGATTTACAGTTTGTTCGTAAATATTTATGTTAAGCAAGTGGTTATGGGACATGAAGCTAAACTTTTATATTTACTAGCTTAGTGTAATTGACACTTCTCGTTGATCTTGACGATCGCTTTATGAATTAGACTAGCAATTGTGCTATGTCTTTTTATTTGCGAGGTTAGACTAGACACCACTTGTGTGATTCCAATCACACATACCTTTCTGCTTTTTGGTTAGTCTTGACCTCAATCTGTGTGATTCCATTCACACATGCTTAGTGTAATTGACACTCCTCGTTGATCATGATGATCATTCTGATGGTCAGACTAGACACCACTTGTGTGATTCCATTCACACATACCTTTCTGCTTTTTGGTTAGTCTTGACCTCAATCTGTGTGATTCCATTCACACATGTGGGGTAGCTCCCCTTGGTCTTCGGACCGTCATGTGATAGGCCTCTTTTCCTTTTTCTGTGATTTCTAGATTCCTTATGTTGATTTCTGGAAATTTTATGCTTCACCTATTTTTGTGTATTGGTGAATTCATATGTTATTGATTTGTCATGAGTACAAATTTGGGGTATGATACCTCTTTGGATCTTTGAGAAGATTCTTGTGATATTGATTATCTCTTATCGGTTGATCTCCTTTTGATCATTATTTGCATACTTATAGTCGTATGTCAGTATGGATATTTCATATTTATGCCATACCTCTCATCGGTTGATCTCCTGTTGATCATTATTTACATACTTATAGTAGTATGTTATTATGGATATTTTATGTTATGCCATATCTTTTATTCTATTTCATACTTTCCTTTTGTTTGTGGGGTTAGACTAGATACCACTTGTGTGATTCCACTCACACATACCTTTTTGAATTTTGGTTAGTCTAGACCTCAATTTGTGTGATTCCAACTCACACATGTGGGGTAGCGCCCCACGGTCTTCGGGCCATTCGTGTGTCAAAATTAATGGCTTGTAACCATGAGATAGCATCTCGTTATGCGTTGCACGTGTTGGTGATTTTCATGCTCACGTGTAGGTGAGATTCCGTGCTCCCGTTCTCACTTTGCGTTGCACGTGTTGGTGATTTTCATGCTCACGTGTAGGTGAGATTCCGTGCTCCCGTTCTCGCTTTTCTTTACTTGTCCTGACGAGTTTTCATACTCCGGTTCGAGTTTTCATACTCCGTTCGAGTTTTCATACTCTCCTTCGAGTTTTCATACTCCTTTCGAGTTTTCATACTCCGGTTCGAGTTTTCATACTCCGTTCGAGTTTTCATACTCTCCTTCGAGTTTTCATACTCCGTTCGAGTTTTCATACTCCGGTTCGAGTTTTCATACTCGCGTTCGAGTTTTCATACTCTCATCTTGTGATTTCTGGATTTCTTGTGTAGATTTCTAGAATTTATGCTTCACCAATTTTTGTGATTTCTATTGATAAGTTTTATCAATTTTTGTGCATTGGTGAACTCGTGTGTTATTGACTTGTTATGGATACAAGTTTAGGGTATGATACCCCTTTCTATCTTTGAGAAGATTCTTGTGACACTTTTGATGAATGAAAATCCACTTATCGAAGTTGCTACTGATGTCGCTGTTTTAATCACGTGTTTTAAAAAATGTTTCAAAATATAAATCAAAATTGTTTTCAAAATTTTTACGATTTGCGCTTTCAAAAGAATGAGGAAGCGAATTAAACGTTTCAGGAAAATCGAGGACTATGACCCCTTTCTTTTACTGATTCGCTTAATTCCGGACTTGTCCGTTTGAGAACGTAAAATGTTATTTATTTAAAATGCACAATTTTGCACTTTCAAGGAAACGTTGAAGTGAATTAAACGATTTAGTAAAACCTTGTGGTTATGGGTCATGTGCGTTTGCTATTTCGGTTAATTTCGGACTCGTTAATTGAAAATTTGTGATTTCTGATTATCGTTTGTGATAATCAGATATTTGCTGTTTCTGATTATCGCTTGTGATAATTAGATATTTGAGATTTAATTATCATTTGTGATAATTAAACATTTGAGATTTGAGATTTGATTATCAATTGTGATAATTAAATATTTGTGATTTGAAATTTGATTACCGTTGTGGTAATTTCTGATTATCATTTTGATAATTGGATGTTTATGATTTCTGATTTCTGATTTATCGTTTTTGATAATCAGATATTTATTGTTTCTAATTATCGCTTGTGATAATTAGATATTTGAGATTTAATTATCGCTTGTGATAATTAGATATTTGAGATTTAATTATCGTTTGTGATAATTAGATATTTGTGATTTAATTATCAATTGTGATAATTAAATATTTGTGATTTGAAATTTGATTACCGTTGTGGTAATTTCTGATTATCGTTTTGATGATCGGATGTTTGTGATTTCTGATTTATCGTTTTTGATAATCAGATATTTATTGTTTCTGATTATCGCTTGTGATAATTAGATATTTGAGATTTAATTATCGTTTGTGATAATTAAATATTTGTGATTTAAGATTGATTTTCGATTTTGATAATCGAATACTTGTTGATTTGATTATCGTTTTTGATAATCGAATATTTGTGATTTGAGATTTCTGAATTATCTATTGATAATTAGATTTTGTTGATAATTTGTGAATTTCTTTTATGAAATTAAAAGATTTCTTTGGCGTTTATATTGTACTACGCCGGTGTACCGACTCAATTTTCTGCTATTCATGATGTTTTCCATGTCTTCCAATTACGGAAATGCCTTAGGGATTTCCGATTTCTATTCTTGAGCAACCTTATATTCACATCATTGCTTCGGGGGTGTAGCACCTTCGAAATAAAGATGTTTCTCTTGTGGAGATTCTCAATGGTTCTCAAATTCTATGGATTTCTCTTAGGAATCCAGAGAATTCATCGAGCAAACACGTTCAGGCTTTCTCTTTCATGCTCTATATGGTGAACTTTCTATTTCTAATTTCTTCATCTTGTGATGATGTTCTTTATGGTTGTTACCATTTGTCCATTTATTCCTTATTATTGCGAGGACGCAATTTCTTTAATGAGGGGAGTCTGTAACAACTCGGTATTTGCATCAATTAATAATTGACATTTTGATGATTAATATTCTTGCAAATTTCCATTTGAAGTTTTTTAAATTTTGAATTTAAAATTCTTTTATAAATTGTTGAAAAGTTTGATGGGCCTTAAAATAAATTCTCGGCCCACGATTCCTTTTTTTTATTTTTATTTTTATTTTTATTCAAACCGGTCCCCCTCTTCCCCCTTTTCATTCGAAACCCTACAATATAATCGAACGAAGAAAAATAAATGGCGGCCTCTCTCGTTCTTCCTCAAATTCGAACGGCTTCCCCCAACTTCCACTGCGTCCCCTTTGATTCCAGAACGAGGGTCGCGTTCGCCTTCGCTTCAGGCCAAGGTGAGTGGTCCTCCGCTCACATCTAATTCAAGTCGTTTTAATGATTTCTGGCTCGTTTAAATTCGTGATTTTGGTTGCTTGATTAATTGATTCCCACGGTATAAAAATTGGTCTGTTGTGATGATGATTTTCGGGTTCACTTGTTTCGAATTTCTGGCAATTGATTTTTATGTAAATTTCGACATTTGCTCGACCTAATACTATTAAGCTTTGTTCGTACCTACCACCATCGTTGCATTGATATTGCTTTGGCCATCTCTGTGTTCATCTCTGTAGCATTTTCGACTTGTCTTTGTGTTCTGGACTTTGTATGCATTCATGTTGATTTTCTTCTGATCTCTGGTCTTTGATTTGTGCACTGACATGAGTTCGAACCTCTTACACATTGTTGGTTCATGTTGCACCATTTTGTTGCAAGTATTCATGTGCTTTATCAACTACTGGAAGCCCTGTCTAGTTCAACCGCATGTCTGCACTTAGATGTAGTTGTATATTCTTGTACATTTGGTTACCTTCTCGGACATTTCGGTGGTAGCTGCTGTTATAGGCTATACTTGACTATTTTTGTATTCGTCCCCGAGTAGTTTTGATTTTCATGGACATTTGTTCATGATACATTTGATATTTTCCCTTTGAGCATTCTGATCTGTGAAGTATTTTGATCATTATATGTTGACTCGAGTCGTCAATTGATATTGATCTTCATAACTGTATATATATATATATATATACAGTTTTGAGCTTGGGCATTGATGTTGGTTTTTTTGTTGTTGTTGTTTGGTGCCTTCTTGAAATTGCAGACTTGGGTTTGATGCATCTGTGCTCTTTGATGATAATTTCATGTTGTCGCTAAACTTGATATGTGCAGTTCATTATTGATGCTCTGTTGAGAATGCATCTTTTGGCCTGCACATCCTTGTGCCTCCTCTGTTTCTTTATGTTCTTTTGGTTTCCCTGCATGTTAATTTTTATACATGTGAATGTACAACCAATTTACCCAGATTTGTAGTATGCATTGTCCCTTTAGTTCATGACATCTGTGTGCTACATAATTTGCTGAGACCATACTTGCACACGTCTCTCGTATCACAGTTTTCTTACTTATCTGATTCGTGCCTTGATATGGACTGCTACACTGCTTCATGTAGTCAGCTTTGAAGCATTCCTTTGGTGCACTATGCCTTAGCCTCGCTTGTGCATTGTGCTACACACTTGTTGCATCTACATCATCACTGTAGTGGCAAGGCAGTGCACGCAAGCGTGAACTGCAGCCACACGGAATTGAGTTTTTGGGCACGACATCACTATAGTGGCGAGGCAGTGCACGCAAGCGTGAACTGCAGCCACACGGTATGGCATGTATGATATTCTATTTGTTTTGACTTATGGATCTTTTTGCGTATTCCACATTCCGTAGTGGCGAGGCAGTGCACGCGTGCGTGTACTGCAGCCCTACTTGAATTAATATTTTAATTGATATTTCAATGGTTTGAACTGTTTGTTCATTTCAATTCAATATTCTGAATTGCATTCTGATTTGGTTTAATTACTGTCGCCTATTCATTATTTAATTATTATTGCTTTTGTGCACTAATAACTGAGTTTGAATTAGACTGACCCGAGTATTATTTTCTTTTGAATCTAATACTCGGGTCAGACCTAGTATTTCAGGTTATGGATATTCTGCTTTGGGTTGCTGCTAGAGCTATGAAGTTCTTTCATATCTTTTGGAGTAGTCGTCGTCATTTGTAGTAGTCTGTATAATTGTATAGGAAGATATGTATTCATGTATATTATATACGTTAATGTACTTGTATATGTAGCTTCCTGAGTCGACTGTTGTGGTTGTATCATATGTACCGTGTCATATGTATTGTATCAAATGTATTGTAACTGACATCAGTTATTGTATATATATGAGACTTTCTGTTTTATTTGTGTTCCCCATTATATTGTCTATGTAATATTTTATATTTACTGTTCTAAACTATTACGAACCATCGTAGTTCGTTTTATACTGGTATTGGAGTATGTCGATGGGAGAAAATAAATCAGAGATGAAAAATTTAAGAATATTTATATATATACATACCACTCCTATCGAGATAACCAATACTAGTGTAAGGCCTAACTATTGATGGCCGCTCCTCAGCAGCCTTATTCTCCGCGCTAGTTGACAGCACTACACCGTAGTGTTCTTGGCTGGCGTGGGTATAGAGGTGGGGCGTCACATTATGTAAAGTATTTCAAAATAGAAATTTTTTTCCAAATAATTTTAAAGTTAAAAATTAGTGCTCTTCTTTTTGTCGCTGGAAAATAACTTCGGTGATGACTGCAGCATCATCGACGTTCATATTCGAGTTTCTAAATGAAGAGACAGTTCTGTAGTCTTGCTACAGCTTTGTTTTGGGAATTTAATTGATTTGAATTTCTCAAATATGATTTGATTTTTTTATATATATAGATATAAGATTTAAAAATTGATTTGATATATTATGTATATATTATTACTTATCTCTAAATGCTTTGAATGGAATCGGAAATTAAATTCTTAAACTCTATCTTCAAGAATAATTTCAATTATAAAAAGAAAATCAAAAATTTGGATAAATGATTCAAACTTGAGATAATTGAATTGGAAAGTTTTAATTGTATAATACAATTGCATTCAATATAACTTACCTTAATTTTTAAAAAGTTAACAATGTAATTAGATAATATACAATATAAAAAGATTTTTATAAATAAAATTTGAGTGGTTATAATAAATGTTACACACTTAAATTTTAGTTATAAAAGATTAACAGAGGTAAATAGTGAAAAAGAGAATTTAAAGAGTTTTATTAAATAACTTAATAATCAAATTTGATTTAATATGGAACCTTAAGTCTAACCGAGGAAGTTTAATAAAGGTTATCTCTTGAAATGAATATGTTTGTGTAATAAATAATGTATCTCTGAATAGGTAAAATAAAATACATTTATGGGACATTTTGTAATAAAGTTTATTTAACTTGGAATCATAGTTTAATTGATGTCTAAATGAATAAATGTGTAAAGAAATTTGATCATTATATTTGCTATGATAAATATTTTATTTATGTAATAGGCATGTTTTGAAAAATGAATAATTTTGATTTTTATAGTTAAGGTGTATTTTTAATACCACTGAAATTTGATAATTGAGAATTTGGTTTTCAAATGGAATTTTTAGTGTAACTTATTGAAGGAATATCTATTTGTGAAATGGGTATTTCAAATAAAGTGTTAGGTTATTTGTTAAATTAAGAGTTAAGTAAAATAATGAACTTTTGACTTAATAAAGGAAGTATAGTTTGATTTGGATATTCCATTCATAAAAGTTTGTTTTAATAAATATAAGTAAATTTTATATCAAATGAATATTTCTAAAATTGAACTGATTTGAAATACTAATATATCTACCGTAGCACTTTATAAGTGCTGCTGTTTCTAAAATAAAATGTTTTGGGAATTTTATAATTAAATAAATGAACTTGAAATGTTACAACTTTGAAATGAATATTATTTGACCTTGAATTTAAGTGGTTTAAATAAAGATTATTTTAAAAGTGTTATGATTTTAGTAGTATGATTTTCAAATAATAACATCTCTAAAGTATTATGATTTCAAAGCATTATAATTTCAAATTTATTATCTTATTTTGTTTTTCAAACTATCTTTTAGTTGTCCTTAGTTTCCTTATCTGCTAGAGAATGGGGAGGCTATTGCTTATACCAGTCTGTTTAGAAATCTTTCTATAATCTTAGAAAATCTTTGTTACTCATCGGGATCTGAGCACTGCTTACCATCCACAGACTGACGGTCAAACGGAAAAGGGTGAATCAGATTCTAAAGGATCTTTGCGTGCTTGTGTTCTTGATTCTGGAGGATCTTGGGAAGATCATCTCCACAGTGTTAAACTTACCTATAACAACAATTATTAGGTATAATCTCAATCTTCTTGTTACCTTGTCTTAATCTTATTTCACTCTATCTTTTTCTGTGTTTTCCTGTACCTCGTTCCTTTTCGGGGACGAAAGATTTGAGTGAGGGAGAGTGTAACAACCCTGTATTTTGTAATTATTTTAATTGTATATTTTAATTATTTTAATTTAAATTTTGATTTAAAAACTTATTTTAATTATTTGAAGTGATTAAATTTTATTATTTAAATATAAATCTTGATTTTTATATGAATTATAATTCCAAACTTGTGTAAGTTGAATATGTCCAGAAAAAAATGAATTTTGGTCAAATAGTCAAACTTTGACTTTTAACTTAAAAATTTAAAGGTTTGAAATTATAAATTTTATATTTTATTATGAAAATAGATTTAATAACTTGAACACTGCTTTTTGTTTCGTTGAAAATGGAGTTAAACTGCAAAAGATATGTACATTTCAATTTTGAGTATAAATTGTTTATTTTGCAATTTTGTTATTTTAAATTGTATAAATTTTATTTCCTTTGTCATATTTTATTTTAATATGTTTTAATATGTTATATTATGTATATTTTGACTTTTAAATATTTTTAAAACGATAATAGAATTTTTCCAAAATTTACTGTATTTATTTCCTATTTTTTTAAAAGCTGTTTCTATTTTTTTGCTATTTTCTTCATCTAAACTATATTTAAATTAAAATTTATTTATTTATTTTGTGATTTCCTTTTTATTTTTTGTTCTTATCTTTATTTATAAATATTTTAAGTGCATAAAAAATTTTCCCAAGTTCATTGCACTTATTTTTCATATTTTCAAGACTAGTTGCAAATTTTGCTGTTTTATTTAATTAAAATATATATAATTAATAATTAATTTATTTATTTTTGTTTATTTACTATATTTTCGTATTTTAACTGAATTTATATATGTTTTTCAATTATATAAAAATTTAAAAAGAAATAATGGAAATATGAAGAGTTTTAAAAGCTTTTGGAAACTTAAGTCTCTTCATCTCCTTTGTCCTTTCATTTGCCATAACCCCTCCTTTATTCCTCTTGGCCATGTATTACTTTCGTTTGCTGTGTATTTCTCATCTTCATTCACGTGAGAAACTTCTCACCACTTCTAAAAATCACGGCTATCTCCTCCTAAAAAAAAACAGCTTCTTTCTTTTCACATCTTTCTCCTCGTCTTCATTGTTTTGCCTAGATCTCTGCCTAACTTTGCATGGCCTCTACCACCACCCACCATCACCACCATACTCTCCACCATCCCCTACCACTCTTCCTTGGCATCATCTCCAGCCATCATTTCAGATCCATCCATGGCCGAACCTCCCTTGGTGACAAAACTCCACAAAATTGCAAATAATGTCCAAAACAATGCACTAGCCACCACTATTACTTCACCACCTTCATACTTCACCATGGCCACCACTTCTAGCCATGACCACCACCTTGCTACCACCACTACACTTCATCTTAGCCTCTGTCCAGATCTGAAATTGACATGGCCGAGACTCCATGAACCAAAACTCCACAAAAACAAAGCATAAAGCCTTGAAACATTCATGATAACCACCTTATCACTCCATACCTTCATCCACCACCTTGGCCACCACCATTGGCTGCCACCACCACCTTTTCCAGACCTCCCCACACCCCTCCATCTACTGTCCAAATCTGAACACAGCAGGGCCGAGCCCAAACCCCCTTGGCCGAGCCTTGTTTTGATCTAAAACGCCACCATATTGCATAGAACTCTTCTTATGCCTATGTTGTAACCTCCACCATGTTCAATGCTTATTAGCCGTGCACTATTGAACCCAAACCTGAGCCATGTTGGCATCTAAGCCGAGCCTAGATGTGATGAGATCAAGCCTTTTGCATTTAGGCCAAGCCTATGTTGTCTTGTGCGAGTCTTTTTCTTCTAAGGTTCGATTATCTTTCATGTTTTGCAATTGTTTTGCAAACTTAAGTTGTTGATTTTATTTGTATGTAAATTAACTATATTTGCACTTATGTATGTTATATTTTTGTGTGTTGTTTACAAGGCTCTCCATCCATTCAAATCATAATCGTGCTTGTCGTGCTTTTGGAATCGCTCTTGTGTTTGTTGTTTTGGTCTCTAGCTTCGAAAAGGTGAGTCTTTCTCACTCTGACATTTATACTTATGAAATAGTGAATTGATGACAAGTGATTAGTAACATAAAATGTTATGCAAGTTAATGTTGATCATACTATATGCTATGCCATGTTATTACCATGTTAAAAGTGTTATTTATCACCTGACATCTGATATATGACATTATATTGTGACATTGACATTGTTTATATTGTTTATGCATATATTCACACTGCAAGTTCCCTGTTAGAATAGAATCACTATGGGTTGAAATGATACATACCCGAACGGACTTTAGAATAGGGAAAAATCGTTATGAGCTGAAATGATAGGCCTGAGCGATTTTTATTGTATTTTATTTGACTTGGGATTGCGGGTTTGAAATGATAGAACCCGGGTTTTCTTTGTAAACTACGGATTGAAATGATATATATCCGTATCACTTGACCTAGGTTAGAAAATTATATACAGACCCCATGGTATATTTTTAAATGATTTTTATTAAAAATATGTATTTTCAAAAATATGAAATTTTGATTTAAAAATATATATATTATGGTTTTAAGAAAGTTAAATATTAAATCTTGAAATTGTGAATTTAAGTGAATTCAAGTATGTAAATTTGGAGTAAATGTGATGTTTGACTTTAAATTTTATTTTAAAATGTAAATAAATAATGGAAATTAAATTTAGAGTTTTGAAATGATATTTGAAGTAAAATGTTAAGTTTATTAAATTTATAAATTAATAAACAGTGAATTTTGACTTAATAAATGAATGGAGTTTGTAAAATTGAATATTTGATCTTAAAATTTTATTGTGTTAAATCATATGTTAAAATGATTTTAAATGTGAAATTTTGAAGTCTAGAAATATGATTTTTAAGTTGTAATAATAAAAATTTGGAGTTTTTTTTTTGAAAAGCTAAAATGAAATCTGGAATTTTATAGCATTTTCAAAATGCCGTAGTCTTTTGACAGCATTTTCAAATGCTATTGTTTTGAATCTAACAATGTTTGAAATAACTAAATATCTATTACGACATTATATAAATGCCGTTATTCTTGATCTAAACCATTTTTGGAAGCTATAAGCTACGATAGCACTTTATAAATGCTGTCGTTGCTATAATTTGACAATGTTTGAAATGTTATAGATTTTAACACTGTTTGAGTTATATTTTAAAGTGTTAAATGATTTAACTTTTGGAAATTGATTAATTGTGAAATTTAAGAAGTTTTGAATATATTTTAATATTTAAATTTGAATTTTTAAGGAATTTAAGTTTGAATTTGAATTTTAAATAAAGTTTACTTGGTTATGTGTTAAACGGAATGAGATGTAATGAAATAAATGAATTTTTGAATGGAATTTTGAAATGTATTTTGTAATGATGTTTGAAATAATAAATGAATGAAATATTTGATTTTTAAATGATATTTAAATTTGAATATTTGGATTTGAATTCAAATAATGATTTGATTATGAAGTTTTGGAAGGATGTAATATTTTAATGATCTTGAAATGATTGGAAATGATTTGATCTTTCTTTTAGCAATGAATGTGAATGTGGAATGATATTTGATTTTGATTTATTTGATAAAGGAATATTGAAGTTTATATTTGTATGAAAAGATATTTGGTTTAATTGTAATGTAAGTTTATTTAAATAATATTGGATTTATGAAATGAATATTTCAAAACTAAGTAATAATGAAACTAGATTTGAGATATATGAAATTATAAAAAAAATTAGTTTTGAAATACGGGATATGAAAGCTTTGAAATATATTAAAAATTGAATAGTTTAATTTATGGATCAAATCTATATTTGAAATTGATATGATTTGAAATAGTTATTGGCAAATTTAATTGAAACTGATGGTTTGAATTGAATTAAGTTGGAAATTGAAAATTTTGGTTTCATGGAATAAATTTGTAAAGTGTAAAGAATTAAAAGATTGATTTCAAATGAATGATTTCAGAATGTTATGATTTTCAAAGTGTAATGATTTCAAGTATTCTGGTTTCAGAAAAGTTATACTTTGAAAGTATTATGATTTTTTTTAAAGGTGAATATATGTTTGAAATGGAAATGATAAACTATTTGATTTGAATATAGTTTTGAAATAAAAATGGTTTTGGTTTCGAAGTGTAAAATATTTTGAAAGGAATATAGTTTTGAAATGAAATGATTTGATCCTTTTGAAGTATAAACTATTTTGAAATGACCACGGCGTTATAATAACGTTTGGTTGTTAAAGAGACCGGGATCGGAAGTTGTCATACTCTCTGCCAACTCCGAAAACCACTGCGGAAGATAAAATACTTGTATATGCCCTGGGAGGATCCAGCTTGTCTCCTGAAAGCTCTAAAGTGTCCAGCTAAAGATGAAAAGTATGCTCGGGCTGACTCGAGTATTATGAGAAAAACAACGCTCGAACCGGTCTGGTAAAACAAGAATGAGAAACATAATCAAGTGTATTCTAAATATTTCATAAAACCTTTATAAATAAAGATATCTCGTAGGACCACACCATACATAAACACAAACGAATTTTTACCTTCCGATAACCAAAACATTTCTATAGAAAATCCAGTGGCACTATAATAATGAGCATAGTTGGACACAACTAAGTCCATACGGCGCTTATTGGAGGATGGATTCCATCAACGATAAGGCTGTTGGGTTACCGCCTGTCGCAGTACATCTCTAGTAAGGTACCGAGGGCCTTGCATGTAACCCCTGAATGGTAAGACCGACCTACCCCTTACTAGATAGTATCGAATATTTCATCACCGCTATTGCTTTGCAACCTTTTCTCCAAAGCTCTCATGCACAACCAAATCCATAAACAATAATCTAGAAGGGCGACGGCAATACCTAATGGGTGCGAACCACATAACATTGCGGCATATCCCCTGTTTTAGTTATTTTGGGTTGACGAGGCTTGAGGCTACGCTTTACCTTTTTACACAACAATCTCACTTGAAATGATAACACTGCCCTCCAAACGACAATGCAATTTTAGCATTTGTCCATAAAAGTTGTTCAGAATATAAAAATATCGAAAGCACTACTTCCACTACATCCATTTTAGAATCACCCTCAGGACCAATAGAAAGCAATCCTTGCACTTCAAATATCTTCGTCTTCGATTCCATCATCTTCAAAATGTCTTTAATTCGAATGCTTAAGTTGGTTCAAAGTGTTTTTAGATAATTCAAACTTATCTGATCCTGGTCTTTTCAAACCAACGTTCGATGGTTTTTTGTAAACTCAACTCCAGTTCTTTAGAAATATGCAGAGAATACACAAGAGCAGGGATCTCCCCCTAGCCATTTAAGTGGATAGATTTCCTTATCATTTGTCCTTGAAGAATACATGAGTTTAAATGTACAGTAGTGCCAACAAAGATGATTGCACCGTATAATTCTTGTGTTCCATCTAGATATTTCCAAAGTTAAAAATTGGCTAAAATTTGATACTCGGTTATTTAACTATCAAAAATAATAATCAAACATAGATTTAACTCCATGTGGGACTCACTAAGCTTCTATTAATTAATCTTCCATTAATTAAATCTCCTTAAGATTATACGAATCAAAATACCTTCACAAAAGATATTATCACAAAGCCCTTATACTTTTTTCAACACTAGGAAAAACATTCACATATTTGTCTCACTGGTATAAGTATATTACACGGACTAAAATTTTAATTCTTAGAAAATATGTCCATGTACTTATCTCAATGGTATAAGTATATTTACAAAACTTAAGGGAAATTTCCTCTTTTTCAAATTTATATTTAAATGGGCTAAAAAAATATCATTTAAAACATTTCTTGTTATAAATCAAACCACAGTCCTTTGGCGTTAAGTATGAAAAGAATTTTGCCATGCCACCATAATTAAGAAGGACTAGTTGTCAACACAAATTTCATTCCTTTATAAAATTCCCTTTCTATAAGCCCATTTAATATTATAAGTACTTTTATAAATCTCCAAATTAATTTCAAAGCTTCTTTTATAAATCTCTGAAATGATTTATTACTCCTTACAAAACTCTTTATAAAATATCGTTTAAAATTTTCTTTATAAAGTATCATTTGTAAACTCTTTTAATAACCCTTTTTGCTAAGTATAATCTTTTTTATAAAATAATTTGTCATTTATAAACACGCTTATTCAATCAATTAATTACCTTTAAACATCATAAGTAAATAATTAATTAACTTTAAATCACCATTAATAAAATGATTAGTTGATTAAAACGTCATTTACAAACACTAACCTTAAATTAATATAGAATTGAAGTTTCTTAAATCCACAACTTTAAAATTTGGAAAGAGGCTTAGCGACCACAAAGTACTAATTTACTATTTTAATTCAATTTTACCTTTCAAGTCACATAACTGGTATTTACATAAGCATGGATATATGTGAATAATATTACTAGTTAACCATCAATAGTTAACACATCACTTTTGTCAATATTAATTAACTTGCATATGAATAAATGTCCAAATTAATATAACAGCAAAACGTAGAATTATTCTAGTAAATAGATGTCATCAACAATCTATTTCACTTAAAATAAAATGAGGATTTATTCTGCTAAACAGATGTCATTAATAATCTATTCCATTTGATTAAAGCAGAATGGAGATTTATTCAGCTAAATAAATGTTCAATAATCCATTCAGTTAAATTTAACAGAATGGTATTAAGTATACAATGAAGTATCATCCATGTACTTAATTTATCATGACCCATTTATGAAAATTAACTTTCTTATATTTTTCACGTTTCTAACATTCAACTTCTCTATTCCTCCTCTAGAAACAAGTTCTAAATTTCACAAATAGAGGAAACTTTACCAATCGGCTTTTGGTGCTAATTATAAGATGACTTACTTTCCATAAAACGTGTTAACGTTTTAGTATAACTTATTCATCTTTTTTTGGCTACTTAATATCACAGACAAAAAAACCCCTTGTGTTTAAAATATTCTTTGTAAAAGAAGGCCGCTTTTCAAACAAACCAATCCCTAAAAATAAAGTAATTAAAAATTAAACCTTTATTTAATTTAAAATTAGTTTAAACCACTATTAAATAGTAACTAAATCTTAATTAAATCTTAACTTAATAAGTAATAATTAAACTCTGCTTGATTAATAATTAATAACCCCTCTTAATTAATAACAAACTAATTTTAATCTTACTTAAACAATAATTAATTAAATAATTAACTTTTACTTGATTAATAACTAATTAATCCTTACTTAATTAACTAATTATAATTATCTTACTTAATTGATAATCAAGATTTAATTAAATTTACTTAACTAGTAATTAAATACCAATTACCTGTACTTAATTAATAAATTAAAGAATCATTAAACCTTTTACTTAATTAATAAGTAATAATTTCCTTTTTATACTTATAGTATGCTTAAAATATATTCCAAAAATGTTTAGCCTAAAAAACACTTTTAGTTTAATAAATATTCGTTTTACGAGCATCCATAGCGACTATCGCCATGGATACTATAACTTTTAAACAAGTTTATATATATAATAGCCCTTAAAAGCCTTACCTTTTTACTTTTATATTACTTTGCATACTTAGTATAAAGTTTAAAAAAAAAGTAAAGTTAGAACTTGTAAAATTTTCTAGAAAATAAAATAAGTAACCAATTTTAAACCAAGGGATCGCGATGTCACACATCTACAAGTTCAAGCGCTAAGTTTGTTTAGCATAAACATCTACAACATAAACTCAAAAAAAAATTATATACACGCTATAACATCATATAAAATGTCAAAATCGCAACTTGTTAACTATACTTAACTTTCTACTTCATTTTTAAATCTATAATCAAACATTACATATAAATACACATATGTAAAGCACATTCAAAAATATTTTTCCACCCAAACAACTACAAAGTTATTTCAACAATATCGAGTTTGAAACATTAATTAAAAGGTATGCTTTAGTCACCAAAAGCTTATGGAAACAAACCAAACTATCACCACAACTAGTATCAGCCCAAGGTCTTAGATTTACTTCGCAAAAGACTTGATTTTTAACCTTGAAAAGTGAATTTGTGATTAGCCTAAAGGGGTGTGGGGTTGGCCTTGCATGTAGGGAGATTTTGTGCTTGTTTTTGAAAAGAGAGAAGGTGTAAGCTACAAAGGAAATGTTTTTAAACAGTTTTTAAAGGATTTAAAGTATACAAGATAAGATTTTCAACTTGGAGAATTTTTAAGAAGCCATGGAAATGTGACAGAGAGCTTGGAAAAAGAGGAATGAAGTATTGAAAAATGGAAAATGAAATTATTAAAAAAAATTATTTTTATATAAAATGGATTAACCAAATTATTAAAATGCCTTTATATGCATACCCCGACATACATTTTGCCACATCACTACACTCCCCTCCTCCATTCTTCCACACACAAGGAATCCCCAACCCCCCCCCCCTTTTGCCCAAAATATAAACCCCTTCCTGATACTATGATTTGTTGTATAATGTGACCTTACTTTCATTTTATTTTTATTTTTAAAATTTGGAAAAAGGTCACATTTCCTCTTCTTATTTACTTATGTAAATATATTTTACCATATAATATTACTAACCATGCATATGTTATTTGTATATGTTTGTCTATATATATATATATATACACTAACATTTTCGACAACTTTTATTCGATGAAAAGTCGAAAATTCAAAAAATGATTTCCAGTCACTTTTTTGTTTTTCATCGAACTACCTATTTTGGTTAAAAAATTCAATTTTTTTTCCTATCATTGGTTATAAATTAAAAGAGGGCTATTTACGTATTAAAACTATAAATTGAATATTTAAAATAAATTATATATTCACAAATCAAAGTTATAAAATTATAGGCTGTTACAATAGTTGCATTAGGAAATTTACAAACTCGTGATATATCTGATTGTAGTGGATGTAAACTCACAAAATTTTCTTCTATATTATTTAGTAAACGTATATATGTTTCTTCTGCTCCATTTGATTTGATTCATTCTGGTGTATGGGGACCCTCTCCAGTTTTTGTTAAATGAGGGTCATGATATTATATGTCTTTTATTGATGATCATAAATGCTTTCGTTGGATATATTTAAGAGACATCATTCTAATTTCTTTGAAATATACAAAATCATTTGAGCACTTGTCAAAACACAACATTTAGCTGTTATAAAATGTTTTAGGTGTGATTTAGGTGGAGTGTACACTTCTAAGAAATTTGGTGAATTATTTTCCTTAGATGGAACTGTTCAACAAACCTCATGCACTGATACTCTATAACATTCTGGATTTTTCGACCACGAAGGTGACATTAATACGTCCACTGTATCAACTGCCGAGCAATTGAAGGCCGGAAAACCGTACCGTTAGGGTTAAAAAAGAGGTAGAAGATAGAAGAAGAAAGGAAAAGAAACAGAACGATATCAGAATCTCGCAACGCAGCGGAACAACATATAATAGATATATGAGTATCTTTAAAACAAAGAACTATATCAGTTATTACTTTACATCACATTACATTAGCAGAGTTTACAACAACAAACAGTGGAAAAGAAATACTATATACTAGTTGATACGCCATGCCATCCAGCTTGCCTCCAGATCTCTACAGCAATTCCTGAATTCCAGAATGACCTGATAACCTGACTCTAGACTGCCCGTGTTAAAATTGGTGGGCACCTAGAGTTTAGGAAGGAAACAATAAACTCCAGGTCAGTCATGAGACTGGTGTGAGAACTTAAAACAGTTTATCTTAAAAATAAACAAAGAAATATTTTTAAATAGATCCGTAATGCTTTTAGAAAATGTAACTACCATAAGGCCTCCCACACACACACACAATGCAAACGCAGAATCTGAGGAGATTTCTCCTTATGATACTCAAAGATGCTTGATACAAAAATTTCTTTGATATTATTACTACAGGTGCAAAGTGTAGGAAAACATTTCAAAAGTAAAATATAAATCTTAGCCAACATAGACATTTCGAATTATGCCTACTATAGCTACCATCCAAACAGTGGGGCGCCACCATAAGTAGATGGCAGGTTCTACAGCTAAAACCATACAAGGCTCGTATTGGATAAATGGATTTTCCATCAAATGGTCAGGCCAAGGAACTTTCCATTGCCACATGGGTACGCCTCTGGAAGGACTCCCCGAGAATCATAACCGGATCTCTGCCAAACAAGGCCGGCTAACCCCCTTCCCGGGGAATAAACAAAACCTCAGATATGCCACCCCCTGTCCTTAGGGACCTTTATACGAGAGCTCTCTAAACCAACAACATCACAAAGTAATAAAATACAATGTTCACATGAGTAAGTATCTGTGCTCCATACCATGATACTACCCTTTTCCAGAAGGAATGGCCATACCCTAGGGAAGCTACCCCTGAAACCTTGCTGCATCTTTCCTGTTTCGACCATTACTAAGTTGTGAGGTTCGATGAAGTCTCGTCCACAAAGCTACGCTTTTCACAAAAGCCACGCTTTGATCAACAAATGATCAGCAACACTTAGCGTGCCACATTAACAAATTGGGAATATATCGCTGATAACCTTCAACTACATAACCTCTGAGCTCGTACGTCTCAGAGAAGGGTATTAAGCTAAGAGAATAAATCCTCCGCCACCAACAGAAATGTATTTGAAAAAAAACTGCTTTATATCTCAAAATGTAATGTCAGACATTACCATCCATACAAGTCTGTTCTGGGTTCGAAGAACCGAAGGCACTTCCAAAGAATCCCTTGCAATCCGAGTATTCACAATCCCGATCGGACTTTCCATCACAAAGGAAATCTCTATACCGGAGCAACTCAGTGCAGAGACAATCGATAGGTCATCCTATCGTTCTCGCAAATGCCTGGTCTTCAACACCGGTCTTCAAATGCTATCCATTATGACGAATCACTATTCGAAATGGGATTTATGACCCAAAGCTCCTCTCCCGGATAAACCGAATAATGAGCGCTTATTTTAAAATAAGTGTAGCATTCAAATTCAAGCAAATCACAACAAATACCCATCTAAAGGTAAATATTGATAGTCGGTTATTTAACTATCAATAGATATGCACAACATCACCAGATTCCAAATAATTTCCCAAATTATTTATTTTCCAAAATATCTTTAGAAGATATATATTTTTCCACACTTCAACCATTTGAAAACAAATTTCAAATCACTTTTCAATTTATCTTTAAAAGATATAATCTCAAAATATTTCACTTCATATTGGAAAAACATTTCCATACTTATTTAATAATAAGTAATTCACAAATCTATTTATTTTCAACATTTGGAAAATATTCAATATACTTAAATCACGATTAAGTATATATTTCATTGTTTAAGGAAAACATTCTCTTAAATACATTTATTTGAGTCAAAACGAATGTTGCATAAAACATCGTCATGACGACCCAAAATCACTAGTATAGGGATTCGAAATCAAGATAGACATATAACTCCCAATACTATATGAAATATTTCCTTTCGAAAATCATTTACTATAACAACAGTGTTATAGTCCATTATTTCCTTTTATTTCTTGAAAACGTCTATTTCAATAATGAATGTTGAAATATATGGTTTCGATACTTAATACATTTTAAAATATGTTTAAATCTTTTAAATGCTATTTTAAAATATCACTTCACCAAAATATTTCTTTAATATATTATTCACTGTCCATAATCGTGAATATACTTCGTTAACCAAATTCAACATTTTCTACACATTTTATCTAAACGATTATCCACTGTTCAAAATCGTGGATATATCTCCTTTAATAAGCTTTCATACTTACTTATCCAATTCAATTGATTTTGGATTTATAAACAACGTTATAAATTCACACACACATATATATATTATAAAAACTTCAACTTATAAAATCCCTTAATTAACAAATTCTATTTATATCTCATTTAAATGCCAAAATCCAATTTATAAGGTAATTACTTAAAAGTCTTTTATTTTACAAAATCTATTCATTTTATAACTTCACAATTTATAAATTCATAAATTTCATTCACTTATGAAATCCATTTACACTTCTTTTTAACACTTATAAAAACTCGTTTTATAATTCCAATATTTAATTTATAAATATCAATTTTATAAATCTTTTATATAAACCGTTTATAATAATTCATAAATCCCAATTTAAACCATTTTACAAATTAATCGACTACTTATTTAAAATCACATTTCGGTTATATTTCACAAAAACCATGATTTTTATAACATTAAAATTTTAACATTTATTTATTTAAAATGAATTAATTCCAAAATTTAATAAAATGTATACTTTCAAAAATCACTTGAAAATCCTTTTAAATTCGAAATCGTTACTTTAACATTTTTAAAACTCCAAAAATAGGCCAAATGCTGCAACAACACTAAATATAACAATCACGACATCCAAACATCATATATCAATATGATAACAGAATATATCGCAAATATTTGTAAATAAATTAATACGCGCGAGGAATCCAGTTGCATCCCTCCAACCTGTTTCCCTGCATCCACAGATGTTAGCACAATACCAATCCCGTTCCAATACGGGATATCGCGGTACATGGGTTCATATAAAACATTATCCGCTATTATGCGGCGCAATAGGGTCTCATCCGCTATATAATGCGGGAAAATCAACTCCAATACATATATAATACCAATTCCATTTCAAGTTGGAATATCGCGGTATATGTTTTTGATAAATAACATCTGCTTAATATACGGCGTATAGGGTCTATTTCAAAACAATAGATAATAATTTATCATTCAACCACACAATCAAGCAATTTTAAATCTAACTATTTAAAATTTAAATCGAAACAATTTCGATTGAGTGAGAAGTTCTAACCTTGCTTCAAATAACAGCTGCAGTGTTTTATTTCGAATAAAATTAAACGCGCGTTTAATTTTACCCAAAAATTTCACTAGCTCCAATCAACCTTAATCCAGCTCCATCGCGTAGTATTCGTCAATACGAAGCCAAAGCAATTTGTTTCGTCCAAAACGGACCTCGTATTAAAAAGTTATGCATTTTTAAAGTTCGTACGAATTTATAATATAAAACAATTTATATTTTCTTTTTATTTTAAACCTTCTGCAAATCTGGGCCGTTCGATCCTTGACCTAGAATCTCGACCGTGTGATGATGAATTTTCTTTACTTTACATTCAATTTGGTTCTACACGTTTAATTAGCTTTTATGAATTAACACTTACATCCATTATTTCATATCGATTTATTTACATTCAGTTGATTTACTTTCAATTTATTCATTAATTCAATTGCTAATTCATTTAACCACAAAAGTTGAATTTCATTACATAACTCAATTTCATATTCTTTAATGGCTTCATTTTATTAATTTACTTCGATACCAAAATCAACTTCATTCAACATCACTTAAGTCATATTCCATTTGAAACATCATTTATTTAACTTAACTTAAATTTCCCTTATAAATCCAATTCAGATTCCAATTCTAAAGTAAATTCTATTTAACTTTTAATTTTGGAAAATAATTTCCAAAATAAACAGGATTTAACATTTTCATTTCATAGTTCAAATTCATTTTTATTTACAACTCATATTTATAAATATATTCATATGGTTTCACTTCTTATATATAAGATTTTTTGTTCACAATTGTAAATCACATCAATTATAATTCCATACTTATAATTCTTCACCTATACAATTTATTCTTTACAATTGTTTTTATTTAGATTATTCAAACATCTTTTAATTAACTTATATGTATTCTTACATTTTCAACGACCAAACAATCAATATATATACACTTTAATAATTTCTGAAAAATTATTTCCTTTATATGTAAATTATAATCGAGGTAAAATTGTTTCATTTACCCAATTTAAAATGATACTATGTCGGTTTATCTAGTTTAAGAGTTTAGAAACCCCTATCTACGACAGTTAGCTATACTGCATCGACCAGAATCTATAAACAATCAACCGATAAGTCAACACAATACAAAACAATTTCATATTCACTAACAAATACGCAATCATATCTATTATTACACTCAAACTCATTCTAGAGTACTACTGACTCTATCTCTGATGATTAATTTCCAACAGAGCCAAGGTTGTCACTTAACCATATGCTCTGATACCAGATTGTAAGACACCAGGGCAACATCGACCGGTAGGCTTTGCAACCATCCCAGACCCACCGAGGCTACAACTGGTACCCAAAACTTGCTTTTACGGCCAGCCTTTCGACTGTCACGGGTTATGCCTAACCAACCTCATAAAGAGGACGTGTAGGGTAAGAGCTAAGGTTGTCTCTTAACCAAATGCTTTGATACTAGATGTAACGTTTGGGATTTTCGACTCACGAAAGTCGACATTAATACGTCCACCGTATCAACTGCCGAATAATCGAATGCCGGAAAACCGAACCGTTAGGGTTAAAGAACAGGTAGAAGATAGAAGAAGAAAGAAAGAAGAAGCAACAGAAACAATATCAGAATATCACAATCACAGCGGAACAACATATATTAGATAAATGAACATCTTTAAAACAAAGAGCTATATCAATTATTACATTACATCACATACATTATCAGAGTTTACAACAACAAACAGCGGAACAGAAATACTGTATACTAGTTGATACGCCATGCCATCCAGCTTGCTCATGATCTCCACAGCAATTCCAGAATGACCTGATAACCTAACTCTAAACTTCCCCTGTAGAAATTGGTGGGCAGCCAGAGTTTAGGAAGGGAACAATAAACTCCAGGTTAGTCATGAGACTGGTGTGAGAACTTAAACAGTTTATCTTAAAAAAACAAATAAAGAATTATTTTAAATTAGATTCGCAATGCTTTTTAGAAAATAAGACTACCAAAAGGCCTCCCGCACACACACACACAATGCAAACGCAGAATTGGAGGAGATTTCTCCTTATGATAGTTAAATATGCTTGATACGCAAATTTCTTTTCAATAGTATTATTATAAGTGCAAAGTGAAGGAAAACATTTCGAAAGTATAATATAAATCTTAGCCAGCATAGGCATTTCGCACTTATGCCTACTATAGCTACCATGTTCAATAGCATGTTACCGCCACATTCCATAGCAGGTTATACAACTAAAACCGTACAGGGCTCATATTGTTTCTTTGGATTTCCAATTAATGGTCAGGCCAAGGAACTTTCCATTGCCACATTGGTACGCCTCTAGAAAGACGCCCCGAGACTCCTAACCGGATCTCTGCCAACACAAGACCGGCTACCCTACTTCCCGGGGAATAAACAAAACCTCAGATACGCCACCCCCGGTCCTTTGGGACCTTTATACGAGAGCTCTCTAAACCAACAACATCACAAAGTAATAAAATACAGTGTCCACATGAGTAAGTATATGGGCTTCATACCATGCTATTACCCTTTTCCAGAAGGAATGGCCATACCCTAGGGAAGCTACCCCTGAAACCATGCTGCATCTTTCCTGTTTCGACCATTACCAGGTTGTGAGGTTCGACGAAGTCTCGTCCACAAAGCTATGCTTTTCACAAAAGCCACGCTTTGATTAACAAATGATCAGCGGCACTCAGCATGCCACATTACCAAATTGGGAATATATCGCTGATAACCTTCAACTACATAACCTCTGAGCTCATACATCCCAGAGAAGGGTGTTAAGCTAAGAGAATAAATCCTCCGCCACCAACAGAAATGTATTTGAAAGAAATCTGCTTTATATCTCAAAATGTAATATCAGACATTACCATCCATACAAGTCTGTTCTGGGTTCGAACAGAACCGAAAGCACTTCCAAAGAAGCCCTTGCAATCCGAGTATTCACAACCTCGGTCGAACTTCCCGTCACAAAGGAAATCTCCATACCGTAGCTATCGGTGCAGAGACAATCGTTAGGTCATCCTATCGTTCTCGCAGATACCAGGTCTTCAACACCGGTCTTCAAATGCTATCCATTACGACAAATCACTATTCGGAATGGGATTCATGACCCAAAGGTCTTCTCCTGGCTAAACCGAATAACGAGCGCTTATTTAAATATAAGTGTAGAATTCAAATTATAGCAAATCACAACAAATATCCATTTAAAGGTAAATATTAATAGTCCATTATTTAACTATCAATAGATATGCACAATCATCACCTGATTCCAAATAATTTCCCAAATTATTTATTTTCCAAAAAATATATCTTTACACGATATATTTATTTTTTCACACTTCAACCGTTTGAAAACAAATTTCAAATCACTTTTCAATTTATCTTTAAAAGATAAAATCTCTAAACATTTCACTTCATATTGGAAAACATTTCCATACTTATTTAATAATAAGTAATTCACAAATCTATTTATTTTCAACATTTGAAAAATATTCGATATACTTAAATCACAATTAAGTATATATTTCATTTTTTAAGGAAAACATTCTCTTAAACACATTTATTTGAGTCAAAACGAATGTTGTGTAAAACATTGTTACGATAACCCAAAATCACTAGTATAGGGATTTGAAATTAAGATAGATATATAAATCCCAATACTATAAAAAAACATTTCCTTTCGAAAATCCTTTACTATAACAACAGTGTTATAGTCCATCTTTTCCTTATTTCTCGAAAAATGTCTATTTCAACAATAAATGTTGAAATCTATGGTTTCGATCCTTAACACATTTTAAAACAACTTCAAATCGTTTTAATTCTATTTAAAATATCACTTCCCCAAAACATTTCTTTAATATATTATTCACTGTCCAAATTTGTGAATATAAATCGTTTACCAAATTCAACATTTCTACATATTTAATTAAAGGATTATCCACTGTCCAAAATCGTGGATGTATCTCCTTTAATAAGCTTTCATATTTACTTATCAAATTCAATTGATTTCGGCTTTATAAATTCACATTTATATAAAATTTTATAAAAACTTCAACTTATAAAATCCCTTAATTAACAAATCCTATTTATATCTCATTTAAATGCCAAAATCCAATTTATAAGTTAATTACTTATAAATCTTTTATTTTACAAAATCTATTCATTTTATAACTTCACAATTTATAAATTCATAAATTTCATTCTCTTATGAAATCCATTTATACTTCATTTTAACACTTATAAAAACTCGTTTTATAATTCCAATATTTTTATTTATAAATATCAATCTTATAAATCTTTTATATAAACCGTTTATAATAATTCAAAAATCCCAATTTAACCTATTTTACAAATTAATCAACTACTTATTTCAAAAATCACATTTCGGTAAATTTCACAAAAATCAACATAAAAATTATAACGTTTATTTATTTAAAATGAATCAATTCCAAAATTCTATAAAACGTATACTTTCAAAAATCACTAAAAAAATCCTTTTCAATTCGAAATCGTTATTTTACATTTTTTTTAAAACTCCAAAAATATGCCCAATGCTGCAACAGCACCAAATATAACAATCACGACATCCAAAACATCATATATCATATGATAACAGAATATATCACAATATCTGTAAATAAATCAATATGGTGAGGAATCCAGTTGGATCCCTCCAACCTGTTTCCCTACATCCACAGATGTTAGCACAATACCAATCCCATTCCAATACGGGATACCGCGATACATGGGTTTATATAAAATATTATCCTCTATTATGCGGCGTAATAGGGTCTCATCCGCTATATAATGCGGGAAAATCAACTCCATGTACATATATAATACCAATTCCACTTCAAGGTGAAATATCGCGGTATATGTTTTTAATAAATAACATCCGCTTAATATATGACGTATAATGCCTATTTCAATACAACAGATAGTAGTTTATCATTCAATCACACAATCAAGCAATTTTAAATTTAACTATTTGAAATTTAAATCGAAACAATTCGATTGAGTGAGAAGTTCTCACCTTGTTTTCAAATACAGTTGCAGTGTTTTATTTCGAATAAAATTAAACGCGCGTTTAATTTTACCTAAAATTTTTACTAGCTTCTATCGACTCCAATCCAGCTCCATCGCGTAGTATTCGTCAACACGGACCCAACGCAATTCGTTTTGTCCATAACGGACCTCGTATGAAAGAGTTACAGCATTTTAAAGTTCTAATGAATTATAATATAATTAAATTTA
The DNA here is from genome assembly GCA_030765085.1 of Allium cepa. Taxonomy (NCBI): domain Eukaryota; kingdom Viridiplantae; phylum Streptophyta; class Magnoliopsida; order Asparagales; family Amaryllidaceae; genus Allium; species Allium cepa. The sequence continues at coordinate 504,428,298 of CM060941.1, read as the reverse complement.
CCGTTTTCTTTTATTATTTTTAACCTTCTACATCTGGACCGTTAGATTTGCCTTCCTTCCATCAGGGCCGCACAAGCCACCTTCTTCCCCAGGTTATTCAAACGCGCGTGAAACCATAGAAGCCGTTCAAAACCCTAAATCACGCGATCCATACACTCGACTTCACCACGATCAAGCACCACCCCTACGTGCGCCAACCAGAGCCTCACCCATGACCGTGAAGACGTTGAACTCGGTCACTTGTGGTGCTCGAAAAACGTGTAGAAACGTTGGACCTTTGAACGCAGATTGCCGTTGATTCTTTGCGAAATTTTTGATCATAACCGTTGATCTTGAAGATCTCGTCACGCTCTAGAAGTTTGTAGTTGAAGCTTTCTTGAATTAACGTGTGGATTGGAAGATAATTGAAGAAGAAAACTGGAAATTTTCGGCCATTAATAGTGTCTGGCGGCTAGGGTTTCTGATTAGGGTTTGAGTGCAAATTGTGAAAGTTGGTGGCCTTTTATAGAAAATATCCGTGCACTGTTCACCCGAAATTTTTCTGAACTCCAAACGAAGCGTGCCGCTTGGCGTTTGTAATGTTTTACCCCCATTCCGAACGCAATGGAATATATATCGAGAGCCAATTCGATCAACTTTGAAGATAAGTTTTCGAATCAATATATTTAAATTTAAAATCCACTCAAACCGATCTCTGCGCGTTTTAGCTTGCCCCGGACAAACCGTAAGTCCGATTTACACGAAATTTGAAACCACACAATAATAAAACATCATGGATCCGATGAAACTAGTTTCGTAGAAATCCGAGACTGTTTGAAAAATGACTATTTTTACTCGTTAATTAAATATTAAAATATTCAATTTTCACAAATTAACTTTTAATTTAATTTTAAAAGTTCTATAACATCATTCTAACTACAATATGATTAAATACAACTTTACAAATCAATTTTAATCACATTTAAACCCAATTCCCAATTATTTCTGTAATTTCACATATTAAATTATCGATTTAATTATCCAATTAAATCCAGATATTCGAAATAAAATTTATTCGACTTACAAATTTTACTTGTTAATACTTAAAATCAACTAAATATACGAATTTCAAATGACAGAAATTCTGGGTCGTTATAAACTTCCCCCCTTAAAAGAATTCGTCCTCGAAATTACAAAGTAAGAAAAGGTTACAGAATCCATTAACTTTTTTTTTCCAAAATCCATAGTTAAACTTCTTACCATAACTTTACTAAGTTTTCAAATCATACTTAGTTATCTTTTCAGAACCAACTATATAGTTTAACTTTCAACTCAAAATCAAAATTATAGTTTTCAAAATTTTCCAATTTTCTCAAAAATATTCTAACGCCTTAAATTTTCAGAAATTTTTGCCATAACCTCCTTTGCGCGGCTCGATCCGAAAAATGGCAATATATATATCACAAATATAAATCTCATTAAAGTAATGAGGCATCCCGTAGGAAAAAAGTGTAAAAGTACGATATGTAATCTGAGATATGTACCTTATATATTATTAGTGAGCATATACGGCTAATATAGCGTGAAAGCGAGCTCCAAATGCGAAGCAATGCGCAATCCGCACCACTAAACACTCAACAAACAATGAGAAACATGTTTATATGAAAATAATGTCAATATACAACATATACCAACAACTATATGTGCCAATATAGCAAATGCAATCAAAAGCAATAAATTCAACCATCAACCAACTATCATCCAACTAACATCCATAACCAAATCAATACACTTTCACTTCTCATTAATATTCAATGAATTGGTTTTCCAATTTAAATCACATTTGATTCATTAACATTGGATGTTTTTACTAACATTCATTTGTTCATATTCAATTAGTTTATATTCACTAATTCATATTCAAGTTGGTTCACTTCCAAATAAAATTCAATTCTATTTAGATTTACTTACTTCCAATTTGATTTCAATTACTTTAGCTTTCAATTTCATTAATTTAACTTCATATGGATTTATATACAATCAACTAACAACAATATAAAAATCAATATATATCCAATACAACCAAATTCATTCAATTTGGTTCATCACATTTAATTAGCTTTTATGAATTAACACTTACATCCATTATTTCATATCAATTTATTCACATTCAATTCATTCATTAGTTCAATTGCTAATTCATTGAACCACAAAAGTTGAATCTCATTTATATAACTCAAGTTCACATCCATTTAATTCGCTTTATTATTTTACTTCGATACCAAAATCAACTTCATTCAACATCACTTAAGTCATATTCCATTTAAACATCATTCGTTTAACTTAACTTAAATTTCCAAATCCAATTCCGATTCCAATTCTAAAGTAAATTCTATTTAACTTTTACCGAAGTCAAATTTCATCACTTATTCAAATTCATATCTCGTTTTGCTTAACAAAATTGTTTAACCATTTTATCATTTGGTTTCACTTACATTTTCACATTTAATAAGTTATACAACTTATATATTTAAACTTCCAAATCCATTCACTTATCCAATCTAGTTCAAATTTGAGTTAATTTATTTAACTTATATAATTTCACTATTTTCTCTTTACTTAAATAAGATCATTTCACAATTGTAAATCATATTAATTATAGTTCCATACTTATAATTCTTCGCTTATACAATTTATTCTTTTACAATTGTTTTTATTTAGATTATTCAAACATCCTTTAATTAACTTATATATATCCATACATTTTCAACAACCAAACAATCAATTTATATACACTTTAATAATTCTGAAAAATTATTCCTTTATATATAAAATATAATCAAGGTAAAATTATTTCATTTACCCAATTTAAAATGATATCGTGTTGAATTGTTCTGTATGAGTATTTAGAGATCCCTATCGATAGAGTTGTACGGACTATATCGACCAGAATCCATATACCACTCAACAAACCAATCATCACAATATAAAACAATTTTTTTTATTCACTAACAAATACGCGCTCATATCTATTATTACACTCACACTCATTCTAGAGTACTACTGACTCTATCTCTAATGAGAAATTCCCAACAGAGCTAAGGTTGTTGCTTAACCAAATGCTCTGATACCAGATGTAACGTTTGGATTTTGGGAAATGTGATGGGGGGTAAAGTTATTGTAATAAGTTTAACTTTTGGATTTTGGGAAAGTTAAACACTTAAGTGAATTTGAAATCTAATTTCAAATGGTTTTGAAAAGTTAATGGATTTCGTAACTTTTTCTTACTTGGTAATTTCGAGGACAAAATTCTTTTAAGGGGGGAAGTTTGCAACGACCCAGAATTTCTGTCATTTGAAATTCGTATATTTAATTAATTTTAAATATTAACAAGTAAAATTTGTAAGTCGAATAAAATTTTATTTCGAATATCTAGATTTAATTGGACAATTAAATCGATAATTTAATATTTGAAATTACAGAAATAATTGAAAATTGAGTTTAATGTGATTAAAATTGATATGTAAAGTTGTATTTAATCATATTGGAGTTAGAATGATGTTATAGAATTTTAAAATTGAATTAAAAGTTGATTTGTGGAAATTGAATATTTTAATATTTAATTGACGAGTAAAAATAGCCATTTTTCAGACAGTTCGGATTTCGACGAACCCAGTTTCATCGAATCCATAATGTTATATTATTGTATAGTTTCAAATTTCGTGTCAATCGAACTTACGGTTTGTCCGGGGCAAGCTAAAACGCGTAGAAATCGATTCGAGTAAATTTTTAATTTAAATAATTCGAAAACTTATCTTTCAAATACGATCGAACTGGCTCCCGATATATATTCCATTGCGTTCAGAATAGGGGTGAAACATTATAAATTCTAGGCGACACGCTTCATTTGGAGTTCGGAAAAATTCCGGATGAATAGTGCGCGTTAATTTTCTATAAAAGGCCACCAACGTTCATAATTTATACTCAAAACCCTAGCTAGGTTACAGCCGCCACTCTCAACAGTATTAATGGCCGAAAATGGCTGAGCTTTTTCCCTTAGTCTCTCATAATCCATCAACAATTAGCAAATGCTTGCAACTACAAACTTGAAGAGGATTACGAGGCCTTCAAATCCATACGGCTACGATCGTGTACGTCGCAACGATGAAGCAAATAAAGGGCCGTGTTCGCATACGGCTCGTGCGCATTTTTCAACGTAGGGGAGAGGCCGAGTTGTACATGGTTAAGGTCAAAGATGGAGTAGATTTTGGGCTTCGATATGGAGGTAGTCGATCGTCTTCAAATGGCACGAAGGTGGCTCGATAAATGGATGTATATTGGCGGCTATGGGTTAGTTGCGTTTGAACTAACCTGGGGAAGGAGAAGCATCATCACACGGCCGAGATTCTAGGTCTAGGATCGAACGGCCCAGATTTGCAGAAGGTTTAAAATAAAAAGAAATATAAATTGTTTTATATCATAAATTCGTACGAACTTTAAAAATGCATAACTTTTTCACACGAGGTCTGTTTTGGACGAAACAAATTGCGTTAGCTTTGTATTGACGAATATTACGCGATGGAGCTAGATTGGGGTTGATTGGAGCTAGTGAAATTTTTGGGTAAAATTAAACGCGCATTTAATTTTATTCGAAATAAAACACTACAACTGTTATTTGAAGCAAGGTGAGAACTTCTCACTCAATCGAAATTGTTTCGATTTAAATTTTAAATAGTTAGATTTAAAATTACTTGATTGTGTGGTTGAATGATAAATTATTATCTATTGTTTTGAAATAGACCCTATATGCCGTATATTAAGCGGATGTTATTTATTAAAAACATATACCGCGATATTCCAACTTGAAATGGAATTGATATTATATATGTACTTGGAGTTGATTTTCCCGCATTATATAGCGGATGAGACTCTATTACGCCGCATAATAGAGGATAATATTTTATATGAACCCATGTACCGTGATATCCCGTATTGGAACAGGATTGGTATTGTGCTAACATCTATGGATGCAGGGAAACAGGTTGGAGGGATCTAACTGGATTCCTCATCCGTATTGATTTATTTAGAGATATTTGCGATATATTCTGTTATCATATTGATATACGATGTTTGGATGTCGTGATTGTTATATTTAGTTCTGTTACAGCATTTGGCCTATTTTTGGAGTTTTAAAAATGTTAAAGTAACGATTTCGAATTTAAAAGGATTTTCAAGTGATTTTTGAAAGTATATATTTTATTAAATTTTGGAATTAATTCATTTTAAATAAATAAACGTTAAAATTTTAATGTTATAAAAATCATGATTTTTGTGAAATATAACCGAAATGTGATTTTTGAAATAAGTAGTTGATTAATTTGTAAAATGGTTTAAATTGGGATTTATGAATTATTATAAACGGTTTATATAAAAGATTTATAAAATTGATATTTATAAATTAAAATATTGGAATTATAAAACGAGTTTTATAAATGTTAAAAAGAAGTATAAATGGATTTCATAAGTGAATGAAATTTATGAATTTATAATTATGAAGTTATAAAATGAATAGATTTTGTAAAATAAAAGACTTTTAAGTAATTAACTTATAAATTGGATTTTGGCATTTAAATGAGATATAAATAGAATTTGTTAATTAAGGGATTTTATAAGTTGAAGTTTTTATAAAATATATATATATATATGTGAATTTATAACGTTGTTTATAAATCCGAAATCAATTGAGTTGGATAAGTAAGTATGAAAGCTTATTAAAGGAGATATATCCACGATTTTGGACAGTGGATAATCCTTTAGATAAAATGTGTAGAAAATGTTGAATTTGGTTAACGAAGTATATGCACGATTTTGGACAGTGAATAATATATTAAAGAAATGTTTTGGTGAAGTGATATTTTAAAATAGCATTAAAATGATTTAAAGATATTTTAAAATGTATTAAGTATCGAAACCATAGATTTCAACATTCATTGTTGAAATAAACGTTTTCTAGAAATAGAAGGAAATAGTGGACTATAACACTGTTGTTATAGTAAATGATTTTTGAAAGGAAATGTTTTATGTAGTATTGGGATTTATATATCTATCTTAATTTCGAATCTCTATACTAGTGATTTTGGGTCGTCGTGACGATGTTTTATGCAACATTCGTTTTGACTCAAATAAATGTGTTTAAGAGAATGTTTTCCTTAAAGAATGAAATATATACTTAATTATGATTTAAGTATATTGAATATTTTCCAAATGTTGAAAATAAATAGATTTTTTAATTACTTATTGTTAAATAAGTATGGAAATGTTTTTCCAATATGAAGTGAAATGTTTTGAGATTATATCTTTTAAAGATAAATTGAAAAGTTATTTGAAATTTGTTTTCAAACGGTTGAAGTGTGGAAAAATATATATCTTCTAAAGATATTTTTGAAAAATAAATAATTTGGGAAATTATTTGGAATCTAGTGATGTTGTGCATATCTATTGATAGTTAAATAATCGACTATCAATATTTACCTTTAGATGGGTATTTGTTGTGATTTGCTTGAATTTGAATGCTACACTTATTTTGAAATAAGCGCCCATTATTCGGTTTAGCCGGGAGAGGACCTTTAGGTCATAAATCCCATTTCAAATAGTGATTCGTCGTAATGGATAGCATTTGTAGACCGGTGTTGAAGACCGGTTATTTGCGAGAACGATAGGATGACCTATCGATTGTCTCTGCACTGAGTTGCTCCGGTATAGAGATTTCCTTTGTGATGGGAAGTCCGATCGGGATTGTGAATACCCAGATTGCAAGGGCTTCTTTGGAAGTGCCTTCTGTTCTGTTCGAACCCAGAACAGACTTGTATGGATGGTAATGTCTGACATTACATTTTGAGATATAAAGCAGATTTCTTTCAAATACATTTCTGTTGGTGTCAGAGGATTTATTCTCTTAGCTTAACACCCTTCTCTGGGACGTACGAGCTCAGAGGTTATGTAGTTGAAGGTTATCAACGATATATTCCCAATTTGGTAATATGGCATGCTGAGTGCTGCTGATCATTTATTGATCAAAGCGTGGATTTTGTGAAAAGTATAGCTTTGTGGACGAGACTTCGTCGAACCTCATAACCCGGTAATGGGCGAAAGAGGAAAGATGCAGCAAGGTTTCAGGGGTAGCTTCCCCTAGGGTATGGCCATTCCTTCTGGAAAAGAGTAGTATCATGGTATGGAGCCTAGATACTTACTCATGTGAACGCTGTATTTTATTACTTTGTGATGTTGTTGGTTTAGAGAGCTCTCGTATAAAGGTCCCTAAGGACCGGCGGTGGCATATATGAGGTTTTGTTTATTCCCCGGGAAGGGGGGTAGCCGGCCTTGTTTGGCAGAGATCCGGTTAGGAGTCTCGGGGAGTCCTTCCAGAGGCGTACCCATGTGGCAATGAGAAGTTCCTTGGCCTGACCGTTTGTTGGAAAATCCATTTATCCAATACGAGCCTTGTAAGGTTTTAGTTGTAGAACCTACCATCTACTTATGGTGGCGCCCCACTGTTTGGATGGTAGCTATAGTAGGCATAATTCGAAATGTCTATGTTGGCTAAGATTTATATTTTACTTTCGAAATGTTTTCCTACACTTTGCACCTATAGTAATAATATCAAATAAATTTGCTTATCAAGCATCTTTGACTATCATAAGGAGTAATCTCCTCCGATTCTGCGTTTGGATTGTGTGTGTGTGCGAGAGGCCTTAGTTACATTTTCTAAAAGCATTACAGATCTATTTAAAAATATTTCTTTGTTTATTTTTAAGATAAACTGTTTTAAGTTCTCACACCAGTCCCATGACTGACCTGGAGTTTATTGTTTCCTTCCTAAACTCTGGGTGCCCACCAATTTTAACACAGGCAGTCTAGAGTCAGGTTATCAGGTCATTCTGGAATTCAGGAATTGCTGTAGAGACTGCAGGCAAGCTGGATGGCATGGCGTATCAACTAGTATATAGTATTTCTTTTCCGCTGTTTGTTGTTGTAAACTCTGATAATGTAATGTGATGTAAAGTAATAACTGATAAAGTTCTTTGTTTTAAAGATATTCATTTATCTATTATATGTTGTTCCGCTGCGATTGTGAGATTCTGATATTGTTCTGTTGCTTTTTCTTTCTTCTTCTATCTTCTACCTCTTCTTTAACCCTAACGGTATGGTTTTCCAACCTTCGTTTGGTCGGCAGTTGATATAGTGGAAGTATTAATGTCGACCTTCGTGGTCAAAAAATCTAGAACGTTACATACTCCTTAACAAAATGGAGTCGCAGAAAGAAAACATAAAAATATTCTTGAAATTAATCAACCTATGTTCTTCTTATGCTCCTAGGGAATTATAGGGTGAGGGTGCTCTCACAGATGTTGAATTAATTGACACTATTCCATCCTCCCATATGTCTGGTAATTCACCTTTTGAAAAATTATATGGACAAGCACTTGATGGTTCTATTTTTAAAGTGTTTGGTTGTAGTTTCTTCGTTCTCCTTCCTCCTGTTAAATGTAACAAGTTTTCTTCTCGATCCAACCACTCAAAAAATTAATTTGTCTCGAAATGTTGTTTTTCTTAAACATATAGCATTTTACTCTATTTCACTTATTACTCATAGTTTAACCAAATCAGATCTTATACATATTGATCCCTTTTCCTGAGGATAATAATAATACAAGCAGCCTTATAGAGACTACAATGTTCAAAGCCTCTTCCTCCTCCGTGGCCCCTTAATCCTCAGTTGAGCCTATAGATCTATTTCTTTGTCATTCCACATGTATTCATAAGTCTACAAATTTGTCCGACTTTGCTTATTCTTTTTACTCATCATCGTTTTCTTCATTCTTAACCTCCATACATAATCTATCTAAGCCAACATCTTATAAAGACGCAGTTCTTAATCCATGTTGGCGAAAAGTTATGGATGAACATCATTTTGCCTTGCAAAAGATGGATACTTGGGATTTGGTTCCTTTACCTCATAGTAAGAGTGTTGTTGGCTGTAGTTGGGTATGTAAATTAAAAATCAAATTTGACGGAACAATTCAAAGATACAAGGCTAAATTGGTTGTGAAATGTTACTCTCAACAATATGCCATGGATTATGAGGAGAATTTTGCTCATATTGCAAAGAAGACTACCATTCGCACTCTCATTGCTGCAAATTCTAGTGACAGTGTTCTATTTCACAACTTGATGTTAAAAATGCCTAGTGATCTTCAAGAAGAAGTTTGTATGGAGCCTCCTCCAGGTGTACCCATAAATCTAGATATACCTGCAAGCTTAAGGAAGCATTGTATGGACTCAACCAAGCACCTCGTGCATGCTTTGAGAAATTTTCTGTTGTTATTGGATCTCTTGGTTTCATCTCTAGTTTCTATGATAATGCTCTTTTGTTAAATACATTAATGCAGTGATGATATGATTATTAAAGAGGATGATATGGATGACATTTCTACCCTAAGAAAAGAGTTAGCTAGAAAATTGGAAATGAAGGATCTAGGTCCTCTAAAATATTTTTTAGGTTGCATAGTCACCCAAAGATTATCTTCTTTGTTTGTCAAAATAAGTTGCAAATTGAGAAAGTTAGACGTACTAATAATAAGGTTGTTGACCCTCCAATTGATATTAATGCAAAGTACACTCCTTCGAATGGTGTAGCACTATTAGATCTGCGACGACCCACCCTTTTGAATGATTTAAATCGACAATAAACCACACATTTCTAACTCAAACCACTTAAAAAGAAGGATTGTCAATGGGATAAATAAGAAAATAAGAGTAAAGAAGGGAAAAAAAACACAGAATCTCACAGTGGTATGAAAAAATATAAATATCAAATAAATAGTATATGAAGCTGTTTTACAATATACATTTGATTACACAATTTTTAGAACATAATCAGAGTACGATCAACAACATACCAGTAATGATGCAGTGGAATAATACTAATAATATAATATAACATACTCTGTATTCGTCCTCTAGAAATAAAGTCTTCAAACACTGAAATGGTCAGGCTGACCCGAGCGTAATGAAAAGACAAAACACTCAAGTCAGAACTAAAAGTTCTTGAGTAATTTAAATCAACAACAAGTAAATAGGGTGTAATAGCTTCAGAGATGTTTATATGATTTTACATCTCCTATACAGTGTATAATGTGTGTGCAATAACTTAAGAGATGTTACGGGATTTTTCCATCTCCTAAGGATCCGTTAAACTATCTATATGTAGTAAGATATGACACACACACACACACATATAGTGTATATGCTGGTAGTCTATGTAGGTCCTGTAACACATTGATCACCTTAACACATTTTTACGCAGGTAGTCTATGCAGGTCCTGCGACACAACTAGTAATGTTGGTAGCCAGTGAGTCCCCTATAGGTATCATACTAAAACAAAATCATAGTGGGCGCATATAGGGATAAAAGTATGACAAGGCACGTAAGGCAATGCTAAAGGTAGAATTCTACCAGTTTTCCCTTTCTGGCCGGTGGTAATGCATCGTAGCTACGATCACCCACCGAGTCCACCACCCCAAATCAAATCAAGGTGTACAGATCAAGTCCAAAAATCAATATCGTAATATGAAGGGGTGATGGCCCCTAGAGGTTGCGAACCCCTTGGCCAGACATAGGCTCCTGTTATAGTCATTTCAAATTGACACAAGTTTCGGGGTAATCCATCATCGTTCTCTTCCTTCAAATCTAGCAAATGCCTCCAATTCAACCACATCATTCTGGAGAACATCCATCGCGTACACAGTTGTTAAAGTGGTTTCAATATTGATAGAGACTATGCCAATAAAAAGCCCTAGTCTCTTTAACAATCAAGGATCAATTTTCACACTGGTTGGTTCTTTTACATTTCGAAACCGATTCATATTTGATATCAAAATATCGTATTCAATTCAAAATGTCATTCATTTCAAAATCATCATATTTACTCAAAATATGATATTTTCAATTGAAAATATCATTCCAAATTCCAACCTAGGTTATAATCGCATTCGCATTTAAATCAATGATTTAAATATAAACATTCCAACTTGCACGGTTTGAAATTTTTAGAAAATAGTTTGAATAGTAATAAGTAGTTAAAAACACTTTAAATAGTTTAGAGATTTAAAACCATTTAATATAAAATGGTATTGAAAATGGTTTATATAGTAAAATAGTTTGGAAAAATCAAAACAAATTATATTTTTAAAAAGAATAGATTTTAAATAGTTTATATTAAAAAAATTGTTTTGAAAATAATATCAAATCAAACTGTTTCGTTCCATTTCAACAAATCTGGATCCATGCCCAAATTTCAAATTAACAAAACCCAATTTCCAATCTTTCAATTCAATCGACTCAATTTTGATTTAGTTTCAAATCAACCTGATTTCAATTTCAATTCGAATTAACTTTAATTTTCGAAACATTCATTTTTATCTTCAAATTCGATTCAACAATTAAATTCAATGGTTTAAATTTCAATTCAATTCATATTTTAAATCATTTCAATTTATATTGATTTTGGGTCTTCAATTTACTGATTCAAATCCCTTAAATCAATTTAAACTTCATTGCTCAATTTAAGGTTCAAACTTTAAAATAATCAATTTTCAACATTAAAGTCATGTATCAATTATAACTTCATATTTCAATTTTAAAACAATTTCTTTTAATCAATTTTGATTCCAATATTTCAAAGCTTGAATTAGAAATAATTCGATTCATATAAATACACAATTTATTTCCTTTAAAACAATATCATTTAATCGAAATCCAAGTTCAAGATTTTAAAACCATTTAATTTAACCAATCCGGTGTCCGTAGATAATTTTCTATCCTATGGCCAAGTGAATAATTATTTCAATTTTTGATTTTAGGGATGGATATATATCATTTCAATCCAAATCAAAGTGCAATAGGTATATACCAATTCAACCTATTTCCTAATTTATTCGAAATAATTCAATAACAGTTTATATGCTATCACTTAATATACAGATTAATAACAAGAATATATAAAAATAAATAAACATCCAATCGTCCACAATGTCAACAAATAGACATCCATCACAATCAACATCCAAACCAGCCAATAAATAACAATAATTAGCTAGTTATTAATATTAGGTATTTAACTAGCAATTCAATTTCACTATTAATTTAAATAGCAATTTAATTCAATAAAATTCAATTTCAAATTAAAATGTCAATTTAAACTACCAAACAGCAACTAATAAAATTCTTATCACTTTATAAATTTAATTCAACTAACATAAGAAGGTTTATTATTGCATGAGTGGGTTAAATCACTCATCTTTGATTTATAGCCAATTTAAAATCCAGTAAAAGCCCAAAATTCCAATAGTCTCCAAATTCAACCAAACCAGTTTTCATATTGTCTGGAATTTCGATACGAGTCCAACGAAAGAAACCATGCATCAATTGGAGTTCATATGAGGAAGATATTTAATTTATAGGAATATTATAAAAATGAAATATAAAAACATGTACACACATTTTAATAATAAAATAAAACAAATTAGTTACTCCGTTAATATTTTTGAATCATGCTCATGTTTCTAAAAGCTGAAGAATCCATGGAAAAATGACATGGTGGCTCAGCATGTAGGATGGAAGCTTTAGGAAATGGATTTGCAAACAAATGGAGAAGATTGGCTTCATGAAAATAAGTTGCTCACATTTGTTTTTTCTTAGAAGATAAAGAAAACTTCAGGAAAAATAAATAATGGCAACACATTTTTGAATTGTAAAGTTAGAGGAAGAGATTTATAAAATAGGCAATGAATAAGAGTAAAGCATGTTTAGAAATTGGAATATGAAAGGAAAGTATACAAGAAATGTAAATTTGCAAAAGGAACGGAGAATAATGTGCAGGTAAGTAATAAAGGATGAAAAACACAAGTTGAAATTTGAGAAGACATGTTTATAAGGCAAGCAAATCTTTTGGTATAAAATTTCCAAACGGGTGCTACCTCAATTAATTTTAAGACAAGGCTCACGTGTAAATAAATGAAACTTAGTGGAAAACCAAAAGAGGCATGTATTTAATAAAAGAAAGCAACAAAATAAAATAAATATGAGAAATGATTTAAATTTGAGAAGGTAGACTGTGCATGGAAAGCAAAACTCTAATATACTCAAATTTATAAACGTCCATTTTTATCTATTTTATTACGCCCAATACACTCACGTTTACACCTTTATATATCTTCATTTAGTACACTGTAAATAAAACTAAACACTGCAATTAACGTAATGGGGGCCGCCGCTACACACAATAAAAGATGAACCGGAACTCCACATTCAAATTTGAAACGAAATATATTTCTTATGTAAACATGCTAATTATTCCAAAATAAAAATTTAAGCTAACCTTCAAGTTGTTTTTTTACCATTTTTTTATATATACTAAATTCAAATCAAGTTTGAGTATTTAAATAAATCGAATATTCCAACTAGAAATGTGCAACAAAATTCAATTTTAGTGAAATTAAACTTATATTCATACATGAAACATTCACTTTATTTGATAAAAATGTTTTTTTCGTTAAATCAAACTTTCCTTTTGTTTTCACAAAACTTAAGCTACTTTTAATTACATCTATTAATTTACAATTACCGTTCTCTCTCTTATTAATTGAAATTATTCAATTACTTTAATTTCAATTGATTACAGAGGTGAATATCAAACATATTCATACATTATTGGATACACACAGGAGTTATACATTTCTTACTAAATAATAGTTTCTCATCCCTATAATTAATCTGTAAGCTAAAATACAAGAAAGATATATTTACTCCTTTACTAAACTTATTCATTTTATTCTTTTACTTTTGATTTAAATGTTCTCATATTAAATCAACTATTACCTTATGAATTTATTCAACATAAGTTTTCATTTTATTTTATTCAAACTCTACCATTAACATCTTTCCTTATATTAACTGCAATATTTAATTACGTTAATTTCATTGATTTCCAAATTGATTTCAATGGATTAAATAATAAGATGATAAGTAAAACAATATTTACGTTTAAGTAATTTAAACACATTTATAAATCTATTGCTTGCGAAAAAGGTTACTAAATCTACGTACTAAATAATTGGTTTCCTATTGCATGTTAAAACCAAACATATCAACTAACATTGATTTCTCTTTTTAATACAATGTTCAATTTTTCCTCATTAACTTTCATTATTGCCATTAATCGAAACTACATTAAATAGTCGTCAATTTCGTTCAATCAACCTTATTAAATTATATTCTAATAGTCGTTTTTCATTTATAAATCATAAATTTTAGTTTCTACCAATATTAAATTCCAAAAACTTATTATATTCAATATTTTGAATTACCAAAAATATGAGCCGTTACAAGATCCTACTTTATAAAGTACCATGGTTGGAAGTTTGATTTACCTTACCATCAAACGTCCAGATATATCATATGATGTTCAATTTGTTAGTCAATTTGTAGCATCCCCAACTACATTACACCGAGCAGCCGTCCTTCGTATTTTATGGTATATTCGAGATACTATTTTTCATAGTCTTCTATTTTCATCAACCTCCTCCCTGGAATTGCATACCTACTCTAATGCTAATTATGGTAGTGATCTCATAGATCGCAAGTCAATTACTGGCCTTTGTATCTTTTTGGGTGACTCTCTTATATCTTGCAAGAGTAAGAAACAATCTGTTATTAGTTTCTCATTCTTCAACTGAGACAAAATATCATGCTATGACATCTACCACTAAATAGATTGTTTAGCCACTAAGGTTACTTGGAGATATGGGAGTGTCTCTTTATCATACTCCTATGTATTGTGATAATGGATTGTGACAACAAGAGTGATGTTTAGATTTCCATGATTCATTTTTTCATGAAAGAACCAAGCATATCAAGATTGACTATCGCAGCACATGTCATCATCTTGAAAAAGGTATTATTACTTTACCTTTCGTTCTCTCTTCCATTTAGATTGCAGACCCCTTTACTAAGTCAACTCAGTTTTCCTTTTCAATTTTTGTTGGAAAACTCTTGATATTTAAGGTCGTCGCATCCTGAGTTTGAGGGGTGTTAGCACCAGAGTTGGTCACAAACACCCTTAAGAGAGATTATGTAGAGAAATTAATGAAGAAAGTAAATGTAAACGGTGAACGGAATGCTAAACTAAATGCAGAAAATAAGAACACCAGATTTATAGTGGTTCGGCATAATTGCCTACGTCCACTTTGAGGTTAATCTTTATTGCTTTACTTATCAATTGGTTACGGATACAATCCGTACACCAACTATTTGGTTACAATTGTTAAGCAAAGAAGATGAGTCTTGAATGCGGCAGAGTCTCCCCGGTGTTCTCAAAAAAAGGTCCCTTTCATTGTGCCCCTGCCTCTCTATTTATAGACGAAAATGGGTTGGACTTCCCTGATGGGCTTAGTAGCTAGGCATCTCTTCCCAAAGCGAGCGGCTTCTGTGTGCCGAACCATTAATGCCGATCGGAAAACGCCGAACGCTTCCTTAATGCCGAACAAGGCGATGTGTTGAGTGAGAGTGTAAGCCGAACAAGAACCAATGCCGGTCGAGGGGAGATGCCGAATGGCGCATTGTATGCCGAACGACTTGCTAATGCCCAATGTCATACGAATGCCGCTTCATGCCGGTCGAGATTGAATGCCGAACGACTCTGCCATGTTGATCGGCCCTCAATGCCGAACGAGGTTTGGATGCTGAGAAGTGTGGAATGCCGAACGACCATGCTGTGCCGAACGGCCCTCAATGCCGAACGAGGTCTAGATGTCGAGCAGTATGGAATGCCGAATGACCATGCTGTGCCGAACGACCATGCTGTGCCGAACGACTCTCAATGCCGAATGAGGTCTCTTCATCAAGTCTTTGGTTGCCCGGTCAAGCCACTGGGTAACACTTGCCCCCAAAGTGTATTATGTGGATGAACATGATGCGCTTTGAGTCACGAGTCCTCCATGTTTTGCTTCAAGCCTTGGTCTCGTTTCCTCAATGGTACTTTCTCTTGAATGCCGATTGAGTTAGTGTATGCCGAACGACATGCCGATGCGGAACGTCATATAAATGCCTAACGATATAGCTGATGCTGAGTGAGGGATGTGCTTTGACCAGTTCTACCGGTCATTGTCCCTTCGACTTCCTTTCTTCTCCCTATAAAGGATGGTACTTCACTTCTCTCTTTTTTCTTTTTTTCTTTTTTTTCTTTTTCCTCGACCCTGCAAGAACTCGTAACTTACCACGCTCAAACCTTGTTCACTTCTCTAATCTTCCCTTCCTATCCTAAATCCATCAAGTCCTACCTACAGTTCCTTCTCAAATTGAGTCTGAACGACTTTCAATCTTAAGCCCACAGACCCTCAAGCTCCCATCATTCTCTTTGGTAAGAATCTGTTGTTCGAACGTTTTTTTCAACTTAGGAATTATAGCACAAAGTTCGAATTCGTGATTCTTTATAGATTATAGAAAGTAGGAGGCGTGTGGAATGGATAGGAGAGGGGAAATAGACACTGACCATTTCCAGGTCGTATGTTCCTATTGGTTTTCCGATCATTAGAGTTAGGATGTTGAAGTGGAACAAGACCGTTGTTTGAGGTCATTTGGTAATCAAGAGGTGAAGAAGAACCGAGAGCGGCCGTTTGGCACTTGTATCTTGAGTGGAGGATGGTTGACCACGAGACGAGTAGCTCGATAGAATCTACGCGTGAGTGACATCAGGGAGGTAGGAAGTAAGTGACTCGGTGTAACTGGCTCATACGCTTGATCCAGAGAATGCCGAGCAATGGACTTGGGCCGGATGGCATTTAGGCCGAACTTGGTTGAGGCCGAGCAACATTTAGGCCGAATGGCGTTTAGGCCGAGCAGCATTTAGTCCGAGCGGCATTTAGACCGAGCGGGTTTTAGGCCATGTGTTTCAAGTGTCGCTTGGACTTGACCTTTGATGAATGGATAACAACAGTCGAAATCATTCCAACTTGAACATGACCCTCGTCGAATTCACTTACTTCCCATACCTAATCATATGACAAAAAACAAGGACGAGGACTTAAGCAAGCCAGCGTATCGAACTAATCCGGACTGATAACTCCCCAGTTTCAACAACCATAAGTATGAATTTAAAACGATAAAAATAGATAATAGCCTTCAACATATAGTTCCAATGTCCGAGTCCAAAATTGAAAAGATCATAAGACAGGCTTTCGGAGACAGTCGGCAATGACAGTCTTCGAAGATGCCAGTTCAAAGCTCAACTTTATATCGTTAACTCTGTGGCTTTTAATTTCTCGACACTTATATTTGAGTGATCGCACTAGTTCACACACCACACGGGGGGAATATTTATGTTGTTAAGTCTAACGTCATTTATTTTTCAAGTATAGTTCAAACAGGTACTCCGTTAGATTCAATCTTTATTAGAGATGTCTAGGAAATCTAGCTCTGCTACGATCTCAGATAGACCTGGGCCATCCTCTCGACAAGAAGTTGTAGATACTTCACATCTGTCAACAACCCCTGCTTAAGACTTTCCGAACCCTACGACTACATTTGTCGACTTGGCTCCCGACGCTTTGGAGGCAACGATTTTTCTAGATAACCCAATCGATTATCAGGCTTCAAAGATTAATGAAAGTATGCTCCGTCAGATCTGCTCTGTCCATGGAATCCCCTTTGATGATGTATTAGTTCCATCCGGGCATGATTGTCCATACGTGCCTCCAGTCGGATACACAGGTTGCAACAAATTCATGTGTTAGGTTGGCAGCGTGCCACCTTTCAACTCATTCCTTTGAGACGTGTTGCAGTATATCAATGTTGCCCCATCGCAACTGCATCCAAATAGCCACGCGTTCATCTATGGCACCTGCATCCTCTTCATGAGTGTCCTCTCTAGGCTTCCGACTCCGGGCGATATCTGATACATATATTGCATCGAGAGACAGAAGGATAACCCATCTTTCGTGTTTCTCAAGCCGTACAAAAAATGTCAAATCTTAACTGGGGCATGGAGCAAGTTTGCCCTGTATAAACAGGAATGGTTTTATGTACGCTGTCCTCCCGGCTTTGCAAGGAGATGGGTGGAAGGAAGTAAGTCTTTTTCCTGGACCGATACTCATGTTTGGTCGAAGCTGTACCTTTTCTAACCCTCTTCCATCTTTTCAGGTATTAACCCACATCCTGAGGGACCCGGATCATCTGAAGTCATCGAAGCAATTCGAGCCATTCCTGCTGAAGGCCGGGACATCAGAACTTTCATTTCAAATGAGTCACTTACAAAGTTTGGGCTGTTGGTGGAAGGTCGCCGGATAAACCTCCCTTGGGGTGTTACCATACCCAGGCCTGCTTGTGGCAAAGGGAAAAAACAAGCTGAGTCTTCAGCACGTAACGCCCCTGATACACTAGAAGAGGGGGAAATTAAGAAAACTTAAACGCCTAAGGCACAAGATGAGAACGTTAGTCCCACTCGGGATCCGATAGTCGAAGTTCATGACATCGAGACGTCGCCTTCCCCTTCGAAGGGGAAGAAGAAATTAACATACAGGCCGAGGAAGAAAATAGTCGGTGGAACTTCTAAAGTTACTCTTGCCCCAGTAGAGAAAGAAGCTTTCTCAGAGCATTTAGAAAGTTCTCTAAAAGGCCTGTCGAACGTATCCATACCTAATGATCTACTCAACTATGACTTCGACGATCCAGAGGCCCTTAAGCTTCATTCGTCTGCGAGAGGCGATACAAGCATTCAAGCCCCAAACCAGGGAGAAAAAACTCCTATTAGTAAAGAAACTGGTCCGTCGGGGGGAAACACTAAGACACACACAAACACATGCACTTCATCTTGCACTTAAATTTCCGTTGTCACCTTATTGCTAACTCATCGCTATTTAAACTTTGTGTATGTGACATGGGACGCACGCATGGACTTGAACGCCTTCGCATTTCATTGATATTCTACTAATCTGGCCAGGATTCGGGCTCCAGCAAGCGCCGTGATAGAGATGAACACGGCGATCGAGACTACCATCGCCGAGAGTCATCACACTGAAGGAAAACTTATAACCAGCCCTCATATCCTCGCGATCGTCCTTCTCAACTGGAGCACAACAAAGAGAAATCTAGACATAAGGGGTCTCAGCCTGAGGCACATCGGGACCAACACTCCGATTCGTCAAGCACCAGGCAATCTCGAGATCCCCACAAAACGCCTATGGTCTCCAAGAAGACTCCTCTTACTCCCATTACCAATCCAACGGTCGCTGAACGACCTTTGCTGAACTTAAAGCCTCGTTTCTGAAGATATGCTTTGATGGCTTAAAGTTTCTTCCGACAATCCATCATATTCCTGGGTATGTCAAGCAAAGTGCCATTGCCTGTACCAATGATGTCTATGTACAGCATGATGCGTTCGTGCACTTAGTGGAGAAAGTTTCGAAAGTTTCCATAGAGCATTAGCATGAGATAGATCGCCTGAAGCTTGAGGCTATTCGCGATAAAGATATTACTAAAGCTCAGGACGAAGAGCTTGCTTCTTATAAGTCTCAGCTTGAAGCTGCCCAGCAGAGCACTAAAGATACTGCCGAGGCCGTCACTCGTTTGTAGTCAACCCATAAAAAAGAAATCGACGAGACGGTCCAATGCTGTGGGGCCCTAGCTTTGGAGAAAGATTCAGTGCAGAAGGAGAGGGACGCCTTTGCCCTCTGAGTTAAGGAGCTAGAGGAGCAACTCCGCAAAGAAAAGAAGGAGAAGACCGCTGCCCAAGAAGAGTCACAACGATATTGCGATGAGATCATTATCACACGAATTCTGAAGGCGAAGCTGAGGATGAACTTTCTAAAGTTGAGATGCTAAAGAATAATGAAGTCCATGAAGAGGGCAAGAAAATAGCGTCTGTGGAGGTCAACTCCCGCCTTGAGGCGGCTAAAGAAGCAGGTAGGGAGGAGGTCAAAAGCATGTTTGACCCACTAATTGCAGAATTCAATGCCCGCGTCCTCATGCACCGGAACTTAACTTTTCTGGGTGAGGGCTACCCTGAATCTTTAGCTGAGGCGTAGGAGACCTTAGTAGAAATCAGGAAGGTCAAACTTAGTACCGAGGAGGTTGATGAAGGAGCATTGATAAAAGAATTTCTTAAGGGAAATGAGCCTTCGAACCTATCTGTGGCAAAAGCTCTTTATTGCAAAGGCTCCCCCTCAACGAAAGGGAAAGAGGTTATTACTGGTCCATCCGGGATCGAGTCTCAAGTTCATGCGCCCACTCAACCGGCCGATCGGCCTATACTTGATCCCTTTGAGCAACACATCGGTTATGACTCGAAGGACCCTGGCCTTGGCGTTCACATTCTGTCTCCCATACCAGAGGATGAGACTCCTCGGACGGCTAAGAGCCAGCGGAACCTGGTAGATAACCCTTCACTTTAACATTCCAAAAGTCGTCGTTTTTCACCAGGAGCCATCGTATTCTAATGCTTGTTTTCATGATTTTGTGCAAACCATTCTAATCCCGAGCCCACTCCAAGGAGCGATGTCGCCAAGGAGATGAAGGAAAAGACAAATGAGGCCACTCACGCAGGGGAAGCTCCCGGTCCAGATGCTCAGGTGGTCAGAGCGCTTGATGAGGATAAGTCCAAGACTTTCTCTCCCATCGACGGGAGTTACGAAATCGAAATTATAGGCGCCTCTGAACACACATCTAAACTGAGCATGAAGGAGAAGCTTGAGAAGGAGAAGAAAAAGATGGTCGAGATCAAAGTCGAGCCTCAAGCTGTGGACCTGGACGATCCTCTGAATAAGCCGTTGAAGGTCATTATGAACACACTCCTCGGACTTGGAGATTTAAATCATTTATTCTCTGGTCCGCACTCTGGGGACTCAGAGTACTCCAGTCCGCGCTCTGGGGACTCAGAGTACTCCAGTCCGCACTCCGGGGACTTGGACATTTTAAGTGCTCCTGCGCGTTCGTATGTTAGACAGAATAATATATCTCTTAGTTATTCGTCACAGCGTTATCATACACAGAAACATCGAAAATTCATGGAGAAAATGGCTTCAAGCCTTTATTAATGCAAACAAGCTAAATTATCTTATTACATGCCGTAAACTAGGAATTAAAACTTGCTGGAAATGAATGCAACTAAAATATGAAATAAATGAACTAAGTGTAATAATGCCGCAAATGCTCGCTATTCCTTGCTCGGGGGAGTGTCGCACCATCAACGGTCGCAAGCTTGAAAGTTCCTTGTCCAAGCTTCTGTTTAATGACGTATGGACCTTCCCATGCAGGGCTCATATGTGATGAAACTAGGAAACTCATTTCAAAACGAGATCACCCACACCAAAGATTCTCGGTTGGACTTTTTCATTATAATATCGAGCGACTCGGTGCCTGTTTGCGGCCGCTCTTAAATTAGCTTCTCCACGCTTTTCATCAATGAAGTCCAATGATTCCAGCAAAAGATCTTGATTTGACTCTTGGTCATAATAAGTTACCCGATGAGATGAAACTTCAAGTTCTAGGGGTATGACATCTTCCATGCCATATGCCAATGCGAATGGAGTGTGGCTAGTCAATAGACTTGTGGGTGGTTCTGTAAGCCCAAAGCGCTGTTGGAAGCTCGTCCACCCACTTGCCTCTTTTCCAAATGTTTTTTCAATATGGATTTGATTATTTTGTTTACAGCTTCCACTTGTCCATTGGCTTTCGGATGAGAAACCGCTGCAAACCTGTTCTCAATACCATATTTTTGGAAAAATTCCTTGAACTCTTTGCTTTCGAATTGAGTTCCGTTGTCTGTAATGATGGTTCGTGAAAGGCCAAAACGGCATATAATATTTCGTACAACGAAATTAATGACCTTTTTGGTGGTGATAGTGGCCAAAGGCTCTGCTTCTTCCCATTTGGTAAAGTAATAGACCGCAACTATCGCGTATTTTGCACTACCTTTGGATAGGGGTAAGGAACCGACTATATTGGTTCCTCACATTGCAAATGGCGAGGGAATAACCATTTGTGTTAGTTCCTTTGGCGGAGCTCTCGGTATTTTTGCATATTTCTGACATTTGTCACATCTTCTCACATAGTCTGCGGCATCTCGATTTATAGTCGGCCAATAGTATTCATAGCGGAGGATTTTCTTTGCTAACGTCTGCCCTTCGGTATGGTCGCCACATTCACCTTCATGGACTTCCTTCAGGTGTCGTTTTATCTCATCATGGGCAATGCACCGGAGTAAAGGGGTCGAGAATACCCTCCGATACATTACCCCATCTTGCATTACATAACGCGAACCCTTACGAATGACTTGTCATCTTTCGCTCCCTTTTTCGGGCATGACCCCATGTAACAAGTACTGCTTGAATGGGGTCATCCATGATTCCTTCTCGATTTCTGTTTCTAACATGAAATCTACCTCCATCATACTTTTGCTCGGAACACGCAAGGTTTCAACTAGAAAATAATCCCATCTGCTGTGCATCGCCAGTGCTTGCAAATTTTGCCAACGAATCGGCTGCTCTGTTTTGCTCACGCGGGACATGTGAAATATCATAATACTCGAGATTCGCTAGCAGCTCTTGAACCCGGACCAAATATGGGGCAAGTCTTTGCCGCTTTGCTTAATAGTCTCCCTGCACTTGGTACACCACCAGTTGCGAGTCACAAAAGATTTCCACCGATCTTACTCCCAGCTCTTTGATAAGTCTTAAGCCGGTAATTAATGCTTCATACTCGGCTTCGTTATTCGTTGTTGTGAATTCGAGCTTCAAAGCGTAGCAAAATGATCGGTCCACAGGAGTTACAAGAACTATGCCAGCCCCCGAACAACGGTCGTTAGATGCCCCATCGGTGTACATCTTCCATCGAACGGGAGGTTTGACATTGTGGCCATTTGACTCATCTGTCATGGTGAATTCAGCAATGAAATCTGCTAGCGCTTTCCCCTGTATGGCCCTTCGTGGAAGATAGGTAATATCGAACTGACACAACTCGATATTCCATTTTAACATCCTTCCAGAAGTTTCTGGTCGTTGGAGTACCTGTCGTACGGGTTGATCGGTGTAAACACTGATCGAGTGTGCCTGGAAGTATAGGCGAAGCTTGCGTGATGCAATCACCAAGAAAACACTGATCGGTGTAAACTCTGCCAGGGCCCGACGACCCAAAAATACATTTTATGGAGTGTCAACATCCATTACTATAAACGGTAGGATGTGCACTCTCCTACGCTCACATTCCCCCAGTTCAACTGGTAACTCAATATACCACATCGCGTCGGTTGCAGCACCACTAAAGCCGTGGATGCGGGCCTTGCATGGTTTAAATCTTTTGTCTCCATCTTCATTTGGTCATAAGTCTTCTTGAAGATGATGTTGATAGAGCTTCCACAATCAATCAAAATTCTTTTGACGTAAGCTGGCCCAAAGTTGCAGATATGACCATCGGGTCGATAGTAGGAGCCTCCACCTTGTCTGCATCTCGACTCCTAAACACTATATCGTCTGTCATCATGCGTTGTTATTTTGCGGAGGTTCCATCTTCCACATTCGAAAAACATTCACAATTCGCATGCTTCAAGGAGGTAGCATATCGTTCCATCTCCTGCCAATTCTTGTCTGAAGGATGAGGTCCTCCGACTATAGTGTTTATGTTCAACCTTCCCACGGTCTGGGCAGGTTCCTTTGGGTGGCATGGAGCCGGCCCACGTCCGGGGTCTGAAGTTCCTTGCCTACACTCTAGTGGGTTCTTAACAAACTCCTGCATCTTTTTTTGTCCGATTAACCTTTCTATGGCATCATGGAGGTGTCTACACTCCTCAGTATTATGCCCGTGGGTCTCATGGAAGTGACAGTACTTCCCCATCTGTTTCTGTTCCTAAGTGGATTCCTTTGGACGCGACTTTCTATATTGGAAGGTGTTACAGGTAGATAGATAAATATTTTCAAAAGACGTATACAGGGGAGTGTGATCTTTGTAGGTCTGAATCCTCGACTTCCATTTCTCTATCTCTTTTTTCTTTCTGGGATTTCCACATCCGAATCCTTTAGATTGCCCAGCTTGTTCTGGGCATTGACTTGAACTTTCCTGAGCTGTCGCCGGATTGCTTCACGGCGATGTTATTTTTCACAGTGTCCTGAACATGCCCTTATGCCTTATCTTGTCTCATCCATCGAGCTTCCTCTCTCCATATGAACTAGTGAGCTTCGGAATAGAATCTCTTCAACGTAGTTGGGGGCTTTTCCGCCAACCAATCTCCAAACTCCGAGTTTGGATCTACACCTCGCATTACCGCCATCAAGATTTCGTGGTTGTTAGGGTTGCTAACTTAGTGGCGGCAATATGAAACCTCTGCAAGTATGCTTTCAAAGACTCTTTTGGAGCCTGGATCACGCTTGATAACGACGTCACGCCCTTTGGACGAGTAGCATGTATCCTGAATTATTCAACATATTTCATCGCCAACTCGTTGGAGCTGGATATAGACCATGGAGGAAGTCGAGTAAACCACATGGTGGCGATTCCAAACAAAGTGATTGGAAAGCACCTTCACTTTGTCGCGTCATTTGCCCTTGCAGAATTCATCGTCCATTCATACCTCATCACGTGTTGCCTAGGGTCAGTCTTTGCTTCGTAGGCTGGGATAGTCGGCATGCTGAATGTTCTAGGATACTCAGCCTATAGAATAATATCTGTGAAGGGAGTATGACTCCTGGACACTCCCCAATCTTTGTTGGTCAAGCCTTGGTTCTCTCTCATTAACTGCTTGACCATGGTTGATAAGTCTGGAGTTTGTATGGAGGATGGGAGGTTGGGTTCCGCTCCACAGGACCGTGCGGGTTGATGTCCCGCCTATTGACGGTCGGCCAAACGTGCGTCCTGAAGACCAGCTTGATTTGGGTCTTGGTGAGCCAGGCGTCCGATCACCTCACATGCCTGATCCCTAGCGGATCGATCAGTGGCACCCACCTGTGCAGCTTCAGTCTTACCGCATCTACGCCTAGGAGGTTCATCAGCTGAGGTCGAGTTATCGGATGAAGAATAAGGAGCAGGGCTACCTCCAGCATTCTGTTGCTGCTGATGGGAAAGCTGAGTCATGAGATTAGTGTTGGCTTGAATCTGCTCAACAAGTTGCCTTCTACTTTTCCTGAGTTATCTTATCAAGTCATTGCACTCTGTTCGAGAAACGACTTCCGCTTGATTTTGTGTGGAGGGCCCTGTGCCTTGAATCGCTTGTCGGTTTCTAGGTCCAACTTATTGCACACTAGCAGTCTCGTGGACGTCCGCATTGTGAGAGGCTGATCAGGTGCGTGGTCTTCCCATAGTAGAGTTGTCGGTTGGAACTTTGAATAGATTCAAGGGGTGTCCAATGAATAAGTAGGATCTCCTTCGAGGGATTTTTCAATCCAGTAGCTAAAAAGTAGATCCTATCGACCTGACAATTTGATTCTCGGTGGCAGCACCAAAATGTTAGCACCAGAGTTGGTCACTAACACCCTTAAGAGAGATTATGTAGAGATATTAATGAAGAAAGTAAATGTAAATGGTGAACAAAATGCTAAACTAAATGCAGAAAATAAGAACACCAGATTTATAGTGGTTCGGCGTAATTGCCTATGTCCACTTTAAGGTTAATCTTTATTGCTTTACTTATCAACTGGTTGTAGATACAATCCGTACACCAACTATTTGGTTATAATTGTTAAGCAAAGAAGACAAGTCTTGAATGTGGCAGAGTCTCCCCGGTGTTCTCGAAAAAAGGTCCCTTTCACTGCCTGCCTCTCTATTTATAGACGAAAATGGGTTGGACTTCCCTGATGGGCCTAGTAGCTAGGTATCTCGGCCCAAAGCGAGTGGCTTCTGCGTGCCGAACAATTAATGCCGATAGGAAAACGCCGAATGCTTCCTTAATGCCGAACGAGGCGATGTACTGAGTGAGGAGTGCAAGAAGAACAAGAACCAATGCTGGTCGAGGGGAGATGCCGAACGGGGCATTGTATGCCGAACGACATGCTAATGCCCAATGTCATACGAATGCCGAACGTGCTTCATCCGGTCGAGATTGAATGTCGAACGACTCTGCCATTTTGATCGGCCCCATGCTGTGCCGAACGGCCCTCAATGCCGAACGAGGTCTGTATATTGAGCAGTGTGGAATGCCGAACGACCATGCTATGTCGAACGGCCCTCAACGCCGAACGAGGTCTCTTCATCAAGTCTTTGGTTGCCCGGTCAAGCCACTGAGTAACAAGGGGTGAGCTTGAAACTGTGGTAAGGTCACTGAGTATTGGAACTTCTAGAGCCTCATCCGTACCAAATACCTGGAATAAATATACAACACCACAGTTACAAATATTAGTTATAGGTAACGCAGTTAAAAATTTACAACATAAAAATTAGCAAGGGACGTCTCCAGCATATGTACATGTTTATGTATACGTTAATAAAACTCGAATGCTATAGGCAATATTTTACCCTGTAAAATTTGGAAGGCAAGTTATAAAGTTCAACATAAATGAGCATGTGTTAAACTGTATAGATATCACCGACATGTGCGTACAATTTTGTTTCCTGAGCATAAAGTACCCTATTCTAAAATTCTTTCATTGCCACTTGTTAACTCCTCTGCTCAAGCGACTCAAACCAGGCTCGCGACTCACAACGATTACCGACTCAACAGCCTTAACTCATTGCCAACCTAAAATGAACGACGACTCAACTGGTTGCCGACTTAACGACTCAGGAGGGACAGCGACTCACCGGGTTATAACCTTAATGCCTTAAAGGCGTTGGCCAACTCAAGGTACTTCACGACTCAACAAGATACCGACTCAACAATTGAGGAGTTGCACGGGTTGAAGAATTGTGCGACTTACGACTTAAGGAGGTGAACGGTTTACGGCCTAAGGATTAAACGACTTAATGAGTTGACAGAATGAACGACTCGCGACTCAGAGAAATCTGCGACTTACGGCCTCCGCGACTTAAGATATGTCACGACTCAAGGGGGTACGACCTAAAAGACCTAGAGGCAGAACGACCTATTGACTCAAGACAAAGGAGGGCGAGAGCGGCTGCATTTGAGTCCTGACCGACTTACGACCTAGTATAAGTCGAACACGACCTAAAACCACAGAACCAAAATTTTAGCGCTGCGTCTTCTTAACTCGCGAACGAGTTAGGACTTGGGTGAAAAGCTGAGTACCACTTCACCTACTCCATGGCCTGCTGACCCTTGACCCTTGAGTCGAGCACGACCTACGACTCTCCTTGAGTCGGTCACGACTCAGGACTTGGGTGAAGAATTATTATCCAGATTTTCCTATAAATACGTGACAATCTCCAACATGAGGGGGACTTTTGACTGATTCTCTCCAAGCACCGATACTCTGCTACATTCCAAACCGACTCGACACTCAAAGCTTTCAAGACACGTAGAACGCCATGAACAACTTCAAGAAGAAATCTCATACATCCGACATGGATTTGAAGACCTTCACTTACATTTAAGTTTAAGCTAAACGTTCAAAGTGTTTAGTAATTCAAAGTGTATTGTACTTGGGAAGAGTTGTATCGACTTGTAACGAAATCATCAATAAAGATATTCAGAGTGGACGTAGGCAAACTACTGAGCCGAACCACTATAAAATCGCTGTTATTTACTGCTTTTTTTGTGGTTTTCTGCTTATACTCTGTTCCCGAATCATCGGGTGGTGCTTTCACAAATACACTTTACACACCGGGGTGTTAGCGTTCAAATTTTAGCGTTAACATTTTTGGTGCTTTCACTGAGAATTGAACTCAGGCGAATTATCATCATTGCTCCACGAAAGTTTGTTGAAGTAATCTCTCTGAAGACTAGAAGTTTATCTGAAATCATGGCTCCGGGGAGAAGGAGTAGATCTGTTAGATCTGGAAATGTTCAAGAGGAAACCTCCGCTTCCCCAGTACCTAATCAAGCCACTCCACCTGTTGGGGTTACAAAAGCGGAGTTGGATGCTGTAATCTTAGGGTTGAACCAGCAGATAAATGCCCAAAGTGCACAATTGGAGGCTCAGAATGCCCAAAATGCCCTAATTTTGAATAAGTTGAACGATTTGCTTGGGGCAAACCATCAACCAACGGGTAATGAAAGGAACTTTGCTGGCAACGTTCATGATGCTGAAGAAAGGAACGCTCCTGAGAGGGCTTCCACCGCCCTTGAGCAGACACTTCCTGAAGTTGGTGGATCTAAAGCTCGACATGATGAGAGGTATCTTTCTGAAATGGTTCGACAAATCATGAAAGAGAGCATGCAAAGGGATGAAGACGAGAGAGAATGGGGTTTCGCTCCAAGTAAAACCCCATTTACTGAAAGGATTTTAAAGGCAGAGTTTCCCAGGAAATTTGTACCTCCTACCATCCCAGCCTATCGAGGGACAAGTGACCCTAACCAATTTCTATACAGATATGATTGGCATATGACTGGGGCACGAGCATCGGATGAAATTAAATGCCGATATTTTCCAGTATATTTAGAAGGGGTGGCTTTGCTTTGGTTCACCAAGCTACCGGTTCGATCCATAGACCAATTCTCCGATTTAACCCGAAAATTTAAAGAACAATTCAGGTTGTATGCGTCAAAGGCAAAAGATATAATGTCACTGTCCAGTATAGAACAATCGCCCGGAGAGCCCATCAAGTCTTTTTTGAACCGTTTTAATATAGCTTTAGCCGAGGTAGACAACGCGGAGCCCCGAATGATCCTCACATACTTAATGCGGGCCATCGACAAGTCAAGTGAATTCGGGATGTGGCTTAAAATGAAGGAACCAAACTCACTCGAAAAGTTTTATAAAAAGGCCGACGAATTCATACGCCTAGAAAATCTCTCGGTGTCAGAAAAAGCAGTGGTGGCCGGAATTAAGAATAACGATGTCTTCTCTAACAAGAGAGGATTTGGGAACCAGAAAAGGGAAAGTGATGAAGGAAAGAAGCAGGGAAACAAGAAGAAACCTCGACGCTTTAATCCTTCAGATTTCACCCCCTTAACTGATACACCAGAAAGAATCTTCTTGGCAGCAAAGGATGTTATCAAGTACCCTAAACCACCTGAGATGGGAAGAGGGGAAGTGCAAAACGAGAAATTCTGTCGATTTCACAATCAACCTGGTCACGATACTGATCAATGTCGCCAGTTAAGAAGTGTGATTGAAGAATTGCTAAAACAGAATAAACTTCAACAATATGTCAAGAAAGACAAAATTGACCCAACCTCGTCCGCTCAGGGGCAACCGTGTCCTCCTTACCGACCCGGTTCAAGCAACAGAACTACGGAGCAAGAATCCGAGAAGCTGGTCATTAACTGACACGTGAATCGCAAAATCATGGGATGACATTCATTTACACCCATATTTTACTTAATAGTGTTGCTTAACTTCGTAAAATGATGATTAATGAATAATTCTTGTGCTGTTAACCACTGTAAATGTGATGTGAATCAGTAATGAGCAATTATAAATCTTGTATTCTTTGATGCCGTTAAAATGCCTGTATCATTTCAATATGCAAATATTACTAAAAATCTCGATTTAGTATTGCAGGTTATCGAAATAAAGCTTGTTCATCCAACACATCCTAAAGCAAAGCGATTCCTACAAATCATAGAGTAAACGAATGGCAGGTCAAAAATGTTCCGAATTCAAGTATTTCGAAAGAAGTGCTACTTGCAAACGATTGAGGACTCCACCTAAGAGGGCAATTTGCTAACCAACCATGATCGTTTGTGTAAACGAACATCTGGTGGAGCAGCTTGCATCTGCCCCATGGATCCACTCAGCAATAAGGCACATTTCTTTAGCAAAAACAAACGAAAAAACGTGACATGTACTAAATAATTGTGAGGAATTGCTAAAAAGCACAGGGTATGAAGACACAAGCGCAAACGCTACTCTTCAAAGTCCAACGCTACTCTTCAGAGTCCAAATACTTCTCTTCGGAGACCCAATGCCACTCTTTAGAGTTCAAACTACTCTTCAGAGTCCAATGCTGCTCTTCAGAGTCCAACGCTACTCTTCAGAGTCCAAATGCTTCTCTTCGGAGACCCAATGCCACTCTTTAGAGTTCAAACTACTCTTCAGAGTCCAATGCTACTCTTCAGAGTCCAACGCTACTCTTCAAAGTCCAAATGCTTCTCTTCGGAGACCCAATGCCACTCTTTAGAGTTCAAACTACTCTTCAGAGTCCAATGCTACTCTTCAGAGTCCAACGCTACTCTTCAGAGTCCAAATGCTTCTCCTCAGAGACCAAAGCCCTCTTCGGAGGCACAAGCCCTCTTCGGAGGCACAACTCTTCGGAGGATAAAGACCTCTAACGAGGCATATGCCGCAAAAAAGAAAGTTCTCTACTCAACAAAAAAGATTGGAGGAGTCATGACCCTCCAACCATGAGAGAGTAACTTCCAGGCAATAAAAGCCCTCTTTGGAGGCACATTTCGCCAGGAGTTGAAGTGCAACAGCCGCTCTTCGGAGTTTCACTTCACCAGAGTTGAAATGCAAAACAAAATAAAAAGACCTCTTCCGAGAGGAAGAAATGAAAAGACCCCCTCCCGGAGGCACAGTCAAGCAGAAAGACCTCTTCGGAGGCACACGTTTCACCGAGATTGAAATAAAACTTCCAAGTGATGAAACGTGAAAAAGCCTTCCTCAGAAGCCCAACTTTTCAAAGAAACAAAAATCAAAAAGCCCTTTACTGTGGCGTAACAAAAAAGAAGCCCTCATCAAAGGCACACTTTAACTTCCAAAGGAAGAATAATTCACCTATTCTGGAAAGTACTCTTCCTCAAAAAGAAGTTAAAGTATCCTTCAAAGGCCCACTTCACCACATAGAAGAATTCACTTGGTAATGTGTATATGCACAAAAGAAAAGGTGGTATCTTCGAAGGATGAAGTGTAAAAATCTACTTGGAGGGAGTTGTACTCTGATTTTTAACGAAATAATATTCCTCCAAGTATGGAATAATTATTCTCTGGAAAATAAAAGTACAAGTCCCCTCAAAATATAACATATTGCAACGAGCTTATGGCATAGGGGCAACATGGTATAACTACATCGGTAAAATTACGCTCGAACAGTATACCACAAGCTCACTGCAATATCATGTTAAGAACTTGTACAAAAATAAAAAAATAAAAATGCATTCTCAAATTCAAACAAGGGTTTGTACAAATAAAGGATCATTTTATTCAATTCTATTACAATTTCTTACAGATACAAGTTTCGAGATAAAAAAAAGAAGAAGAAGCTAAAAACTGGAAGCTTCATTTCTTTTTGCCACCTTTGGAACCTTCACCCGGCCGGATGGTTAGCTTTTGGGGCCGATCTATAGGCATGAGGGAAGAAGGAGAGGGAGGTACAACTGGTTCAACTTTCGGTTCCTCTTCAGTAGCAATGATGCTCTTCCTTCTCCTCTTTGATGTTCCGTGCTTCTTTCTCTTCTTTGAAGAAGATTCACTTCCGGGAGTAACAAGTTTAGACAAAATTATGTTGTTAGAAGGAGTCCGCTTCGGAGATATCTCACCTCCCTCAAGTCCTTCGTCTTTTTGCTCTTGCGAAGCAGCTGGGTCATCTAAGCCCCGAAGGGCACCTATTGTTTCTTCCTGTGATCCCAGATGAGTGGAAGGAGTGATTGGGGGAGGCAGAGAAACAGTAACTGGAGGTGGAGAAGTTTGAGTGGCGCTCGGCGCTTTCTCTACAAAGGAAAAGATAAAAGTGTCGGTATTTCCCGCAAAAAGAGGAGAAAATGGCTCGTCGAGATTCAAGAGATAATCAAGAAGCTCGCCAAATCCGGAAGAAACTGGCAAGTTGTCCCCCTGAGCATTATTAGGATTACCTGGAGAAGTTGGTGGTATCACATCAATTTCGTAGTCTACAGCTTCAGCACTCTCTTGTGGTTCAACTACGGCTCGTGTAATTATGGCTTCGGTGGTAACTTTAGTAGGAGATGGGGAGTGGGAACTGGAACCGATGATATCAATTTCGGCTGAAGGAGAAGGTTGAATCGGAGCAGTTGAGATAATTTTTCCTGAGTATTCTCCTGCCGCTGTTTCGGCCCTTAATTTTGCAAGCTGTTCTCTCCCCCTGGCAAGAGCGGCGCGGGCGTCATCATCAAGATAATGCTCCTCAAGAGCTGAATCAGCATAACCGGCGCCTTTACCGCCAAGCATATCGAGTGCGGCCTCCCAAATTTCTGCCAGAGTAATTTCATACTTGGGGCCTAGAAAGGCGAGGCTACCGCGCCCCAAGATGCTATGCAGGTAGAAATCAAATAATGTTGAGCTGATGTTGGTCCTCGTTGCCTCGTGAGATTCTTCAGCTGCAATTTTGCTGGCAACGGCCTCATTACGCTCCATTTCAGCTTTAGAAAGTTGAAGCTTAAGCATTTGAATCTCCGCCTCTTGGGAGCTGTTCTTCTTCCGAAGCTCTTCAATATCAGCAACATAGCCCTCACTAATTCTTTTCTGCACTTCAAGCCTGTCTTCGGCATCTCTTTGGCTGGCATGAGCATCTCTCACTTGTTTTAGGAGCACTTCTTCTTTTTGAGAATAGGAAGTAGAGGAAGCAGCAAGCTCTAGTTTCAGTTCCTCAACTTTTGCTTTAAGCTCTTCATTGTAAGAAGCGATGCTCCTCATTTCAGTGTCATGTTGCTCAAGAACCTTTTGCCATTCGGCTTTATCATTTTCCATAGTGAGCATGGCCTCTATGTTTGCACGATTAACCCTTTGAAGCTCATCAACAAGTTTTTGCCAGTTCGACATCCTCTCAATATCAAGCTTGACGGCATCGAGGTTTCGTAACATGGCAGACTTGTCAATGGGGACCAAGTCAAGGTCGAATCTTACTCCCTTCAGACACCACTGTGGAAACCGACTTTGCAAAGTGGCCGGGCCCGGTCCAACTTGGAATTTGGGCCTGCTAATTATTGTTTGGATGTCTGTCTTCCCAAGAGCGGGAGAGCCGGAAGGAATGTCAAGCGAGGCGGGGGCAGTAACCTTCTCAGGAGTTGTAGAGGTGTGCTTCTCACCATGTCGGGCTCGCTTGCTCGAATCTTCAACCATATGACTCTTTCCTCGGTCATCATGGGATTTTCTTTTATGGGAATCGTCGCCTCTCTGCGAAGAATCGTGGCGCTCCTCCCTCTCTCTTCTTTCATAACGCTCCTCTTGAGCCCTCTTCTCTTGAGCCTTTCGAGTTGCTCTTTCTTCATCGGATTCTCTGTATGAGGGGAGGTAATGCCTATAATCGTATTGGCTACGCCTCCCGTAGCGCTGGAAGTCATCATAGTAGGATCCGCTGCGTCCCATCGGAGAATCTGAAATAAAGGAGCTAAATTTTAGAATTCTTCAAAATGCAAAAAGTCAAAAGCATAAAAGTGCCGAAAGATTCTAAGTGTGTGTAATGTGCAAACTACGCGCATCGAACTACGAACCACTCTTTAATTGTGGAGTAGTTATGGGAGTAGAAGTTAACATCAACTCTTGAGTTGACGGAGTCTGTTGCAGAACAGAAGTCGCCTCGACTACTGAAGAAGAAACCCCGGTAGTAATAGGATCATCTTTAAAGATCTCTTGCGAGGTGGCAAAGTGGTCACTCAGTCCTTCGAAAGTGTCGTCCCTGCTCTGCTTAACAGGGCTGGTTTTCTCGACTTCTTCGTCACCAGACTTCTTTGAATGCGGAGGAGAATCCCGAGGCTCTTCTTCTTCGGTGACCGGGGCAAGTTTGCCAGATGACCCCGCAACATCAACGGAAGTGGAGCACTTCACTAAAGAAGCTTCGGGAGCGGGATCTTTTGGTACAGGTACGTCAGAAGAAACCGGGGCATCTGATGCTTTAGGTGGGGAGTCTGGAACCTCGCAGGGGTGTGTGGAGCGAGAAGGGTGAAGAAGTCCAAACTGGTGAAGGAATTCGTCATTCAGCAAAAATTTCATATCCCGCTCTTCAACCGGTACAGCTACAAGCCTCTCCAGAGTTGGCTTGTGACTGGGATCTCTACAAGGAGGGGGAAGCGCTGAAATAAAAAAAATATAATAAATGATGATGAAGTTAACACTTGGCAATTCGAACTTCAAAAAACTCAGAGTATAGAGGAGGGAAAGGTAGATGATCTTACTTCCTTCTCTCCACACAGCATAAAACCTCGGGGGGCAACGGACATAGAAAAATTGAGTCAAAAACCCATGAGCGCTGTCAGGAAGACCGATGATCAATTTACGATTTCGAGCACTTCTCACGACAGTAATGGAAGGATGATCTTTGGTCTGGGTAAAGGAACATAAGTAACAGATTTCATCAAAGCTCGGAAGTCGATCAAGCATTCTCCTAAATAGCACACCCAACCCCGTTAGAATGGCATAACCGTTGGGATGTAGCTGGGATGGAGCGATGGCCAGTCGACGAAGAAGATGCTGCAGAAAGTTGTTGAAAGGAGGGATGGCCCCGCTCAGGCACATTTGTCGGTTAACTGTCACAAAGCCAGGGGGTGCTATGTCAGCAGTGTTACTTCTCTCGGGAAGAATGGCATCTGATTCAGCAATGCCAAACTGAGCGCACAACTGGCGAAAAACTTTGTATGATAGCGTGGTAAGGGCTCTTTCGGGAGGATTGACTAGTGAAGCCGGAATAACAGTTGCCTCTCCAGCCTGAACTGTTGTATCTTCTTCCTGAGAAGTCATTCTACACAAGCAACTGGATATTCAAATGTGAAGGTGCACGTTTCCTAAAAAGTGTGAAGTGTTGTGCAAAACTAATAATGACAAGTAAATATAACTGAAGTTAAACTAATCGACAATTGATCGATTACTACACTTCAGGACTTGTTAATTTCAAAAAAAAAAAGGATTCAAGTGCAGTATTGGTGCAAACCGGTCGGTTTCAATCGACTGTCTCAATATTGCTCTAATACTTTACGTGAATTCGTTGAATTGAAGCACTTCATTCACACAATCTGTTTAAGTTAATTGCCTTCTGTCAACTAATCTGTCATTTGATGTGGGCAGTCAATGACAGTATATTCGCCTTGGTTTTCTGTAGTTGTTATTTTCAACAGGTAATCAGCTTATGAGTTAACAGGATCTGTGGAATAATGCAACAAGGTTCAAACAATTTAAAGTTTAGGCAATTCAATCCGGTAATACAAGTTAAAAAATCAAGTTAGGATTAAACTTTTAAGTGACAACTCATTCACGACCTAAGGGGTGTGTGGCGAGTTAAGTTAAGTTCTGTAAGTCGTAATGCACATGAAGGAAAAAGCCTCAAATCAAAACAAAGCAAATTTCTCAAAGTCTTGTCTCGGCCGCGACTCAAACCTAGGTTCCTCCTACTTGAGTCGGTCAAGGGTTAAGCCACAAGAAACAACTTGGAATGGAAAATAGCCTAAGTGCTGAGTCGTTCACGACTTATGGCTTGAGACATTCACGGTCTAAAGACTAAGCTGTGGTAAGGATCTAAAGGGCTGAATTACCCGTACGACCTAAGTCCTAAATTGCCAGGAAATCAACACGACCCAAAAATTAGGTCGTGGACGGATGAGATTGCAAGGCATTCCTAAGTCGGTAAATCCAGAAAACCAACTAAGTCGTGAGAATTCTAAGTCACCTTCTCAACCAATTAACCCCTCTCTAACCCATTAACCTGCTAAGGACCTTCTCACCTCCTCCAAAATCACAAACCAGCTAATTCGAGGCACTGTAACTCATCATCTTCTCCTCACATGGTTAGAAATCACCCAAAAACCAACTCGAATCGCTTTAAGTTTGCAGCAAATCTGGTACATTACTATGTTATCGCGAATGATAACAACAATACGATCAATGGCAGTCGCATATTAATCAGAAACGTTGTTCGCGGTGGAACACGGCACAGAAATGAATTGGAGTCAAAAAATGGGGAGTCCAGATTCGTGAGTCAATGGTGATCATGGATTGAACAGAAGGTGAATTCACTTACGCGATATAAAGATGAAGATGAGTTGATTAGCTTGGATTCGTCTCTGAAAGCTTGAAGGATCGTTAATGGTAGGATCAAATAAAACAGATAAGCAGTAAAGTGAGGAGGAAGAATCGACTCAACGGCTTATATGTGAAACAGGGAGGGGGGAGATGAAAGGACTAACGAGTCATGAGTCATGAGCCTTTTTGAGTCGTTTACGACTTATGCACTGGGTCGAAGCACACGACTTATGGTTTAAGCGTGTACTTCGAGGGGCAATTGTTAACTCCTCTGCTCAAGCGACTCAAACCAGGCTCGCGACTCACAATGATTACCGACTCAACAGCCTTAACTCGTTGCCAACCTAAAATGAACGACGACTCAACTGATTGCCGACTTAACGACTCAGGAGGGACAGCGACTCACCGGGTTATAACCTTAATGCCTTAAAGGCGTTGGCCAACTCAAGGTACTTCACGACTCAACAAGATACCGACTCAACAATCGAGGAGTTGCACGGGTTGAAGAATTGTGCGACTTACGACTTAAGGAGGTGAACGGTTTACGGCCTAAGGATTAAACGACTTAATGAGTTGACAGAATGAACGACTCGCGACTCAGAGAAATCTGCGACTTACGGCCTCCGCGACTTAAGATATGTCACGACTCAAGGGGGTACGACCTAAAAGACCTAGAGGCAGAACGACCTATTGACTCAAGACAAAGGAGGGCGAGAGCGGCTGCATTTGAGTCGTGACCGACTTACGACCTAGTATAAGTCGAACACGACCTAAAACCACAGAACCAAAATTTTAGCGCTGCGTCTTCTTAACTCGCGAACGAGTTAGGACTTGGGTGAAAAGCTGAGTACCACTTCACCTACTCCATGGCCTGCTGACCCTTGACCCTTGAGTCGAGCACGACCTACGACTCTCCTTGAGTCGGTCACGACTCAGGACTTGGGTGAAGAATTATTATCTAGATTTACCTATAAATACGTGACAATCTCCAACATGATGGGGACTTTTGACTGATTCTCTCCAAGCACCGATACTCTGCTACATTCCAAACCGACTCGACACTCAAAGCTTTCAAGACACGTAGAACGCCATGAACAACTTCAAGAAGGAATCTCATACATCCGACATGGATTTGAAGACCTTCACTTACATTGAAGTTTAAGCTAAACGTTCAAAGTGTTTAGTAATTCAAAGTGTATTGTACTTGGGAAGAGTTGTATCGACTTGTAACGAAATCATCAATAAAGATATTCAGAGTGGACGTAGGCAAACTACTGAGCCGAACCACTATAAAATCGCTTTTATTTACTGCTTTTTTTGTGGTTTTCTGCTTATACTCTGTTCCCGAATCATCGGGTGGTGCTTTCACAAATACACTTTACACACCGGGGTGTTAGCGTTCAAATTTTAGCGTTAACACCACTTTTAAAGAATTGTTTATTTTTTATGAGTCATTCTGAAATAATGGCTACATTAATTAGAAACATTGTTATTGTTATTTAGTGTGTGGGTAGCAAACAATCAGAATGTTAATGGTAGTAACAACCATAAAGGCATTAGTTGAATCCATTTTATTTAGTCTCCCATATCTTGCAACTTCCAGTTCATGCAAAGTAATTATGAAGATCATAATTAATCAATGTTTACATTGCGTAAGTTATTGTTAACGAAAAGCATGACAGTTCCCCATCAATTAAAAACCACTCCAAACAATTAGTTAAGCTTTGATATATTAGAAGAGATGACGTGTCCTTAAAATCTCCTCTTTCACTCATGTTTTGTATTGTCTAGGCATGTTGGTCCATTAATCATTTTCTCAACTTTAATCCATGTTATTATATATCATCAAAATCATTTCTTTAAATAGTCAATTTATCTATATTATATCTTTTATTTTTGTTATATTGGTACAGTTAACAGTTTTGTTGGTTGATGTATATATGCATCACTATTAAGAAACCAAAGCGGATGACTCAGAATGATCAGGGACAACAAAGGTTTTGTTTAGTTATTGTAAATTCTAAAGTTTGTGTTATGTATACTTTTGTTAGAAGAATTGCTTTATAAGTTCACAAATAGAACATATTCGGTTGACGCTACTTAAAAATAAAATACACTGTAATCATCCTCATTTCTGAATAACTGTGATTTGTTGCTGAGTAAAGCTTATTGACTATATATCTCAATAAATATGTCTAATACACATAATGTTTTAAATCAAAGTCTGGTGAGGATAGAATATACAATAATGAAGGCCTTATGTCCTAGTGAGTCTACCATTATTGTCATCCAAAATCTACAGTAATTAGTTTGAGAGAAAAAATTTAAACTAATTTTTAGCCGAAGGATGCAACTTTTTGAATTTAGATAGAAGAACGATAGCGCATTTTTCAATTTCCCGACCTCAACAATTCCTCCACGTTCGTCCAAGCTTGCCCTGATCGTCGTCTACCTTCAGCTACTGCTTGCCCTAGCAATCGCCGTCTAAAGTCGCCGTCGTATAAGCTACCGTCGTCCAAACCTCTCTCTTGTCGATCGAATCGATTGAATCTTCCATTGTCGACGTCGATTTCTCCAAAATCGAGGAAACTAAACTTAAAGCTTCAGTCCACACCTACGCCAGAAATTACTCAACCTTTGAATTCAAGAGCTGCAAATTCAAGATCAAAGAAACGAATCAAAGAGCGGAATCAAGAAGAAGAAGAAGAAAACGGTCAAAAAAGTACCATGAATTACAAGTCGAATGACATTTAGATATAACATTTCTATATTTGAAACACGGTAGATTGTGTTTAACATGCTAAATGATAGACTAATATAACATTTGTACTTTTATATATAGTACCATTATTTGACTATGCAAAACAATAGTTGGATATAACATAAGAATATTTCAATTGAAAGAAAAAATATGAAAAATTATACTCAAATTTAGCATAAGTATATTTAAAGTGAACTAACATGAATAGAATATATAAAATGAAATAAGTATTTCTAAAGAGGACTACAATGAATAGAATATGCAAAATGATAACTACATATAGCATATGTACTTTTTTAATCACAAAGTTCACTATCATGTTCATGATATGCAAAATGATAGTTTAACGTAGCATTTGAGTTATGTAGTCTATTATCATGTTTAAAATACGTAAGATGATAGTTTAATATAACATTTTAATTATAAAGTCCAATATTATGATTACAATATGCAAAATGAGATTTAATATAACATTTTAATCACAAAGTCCACTACTATATTTATGATATGTAAAATGATAGTTTAATGTAGCGTTTGAGTTATGAAGTCCACTATCATATTTAAAATATGCAAAATGATAGTTTGATATAACATTTTAGTTATGAATCCAATATCAAAGTTACAATATGCAAAATGATATTTAATGTAGCATTTTAATCACAAAGTCCTCTAGCATATTTATGCTATACAAAATGATTTTCTAACATAGCATTTGAGTTATGAGGTTCAATATCATGTTTACAGTATGCAAAATGATAGTTTAATGTAGCATTGTAGTTATGAAGTCCAATATTATAATTACAATATGCAAAATAAGATTTAATATATCAATTTGATTACAAAGTCTATCAGCATACACTACACCAAAAAGGTGTATTTGTAACGAATATAGTCGTTACAAATGAAATTTATAAAAGATATAGTCGTGAGCGGTACAGACGTGAGGAATGTCGTTACAAATATTTATAACGGCCTCTACCCGTTATTAGATATATCACTTACCAACGGACTTTGTCGTTAGAAATCTAAATTTTTGTAACGAAAAAGTTTGTTATTAGTTGCATCGATTTGTAACGGGTATTTTCCGTTACTTAGTTTCCCCTTTCGTGGTAGAAGAAGGGGTTGTCATTCTAAATTATCACGACCTTATCCGTTACAAATTTCATCATTAGTAACGCACTTATTCGTTACAAATTTTATCAATAGTAACGACTATACTCATTATAAATTTTGTCTTTAGTAACGAATATGTTCGTTACAGCTACCAAACCATGTAGAGCTGCATTTTTGCTAGCATTTACAATACAGAATTGTCTATTATAATACAGTAGGTACATACATAATCAAAAATTACAGAATTTCGATAACAATAAGCAATTACGCATCCAAACATACAACTTAAATTACACAAATATTTGACAACAAATTAAAGGAAGATTCGAAATTTCACAAGTTCATCATACATAACTAAAAAGTATGAAATATAAATATTACAAGTTCTAACATTACTTCAAAATAAATTCTACATCCTACAAACAACGAACACGACACTCATGCCAAATAACAAAACCTCCATCAATTATATCAAATAGCTTGTAATTACCATTTTGTGGTGGTTCATAAATAGGTGCTTCTGGATCAAACACTTTCTCCACCCATACAACTCTTTCCCCATTCATCACCTCTCTATGGTTACATTTCCTTTACAATTCGGTTTGATTAGATTAAGCTTGCTTTCGGTCTTTTCAAAATAAGTCCAACCTGATAAATGATGAGTGGTTTGATCAGAAATTGCAACTCTAAAACTTATAAATAACAACAATGAAGTATCGTACCTGTTGGTCTAAATGCTAAAACAGAATTGTGATTTTGTTTCAGATTCTTCATGTAGTCTTCTAAGTTCTGTATACACCAATGTTGGCCAGTAAGGCATCATATTGTTATTAAGTTTGTTAAATAGAAAGAGGAATGATAAAACAGACCAGATGTCGCAAGAATGAAATAGGCACAACATGCAAGGATGGCTCCTTCACACTTGAAATCAAGTTTGCTTAGTATTTGACTGATAATTGGATGATTATAATAAACGAGCAATAAATCAATTAAGCCCCAAAATAGGTCGACCAACAGAATCGAGCTTACTTGATAGTTAGGATTCGACTAACGAAATCGTTCACAAATCTATCACCCTACCACTTATAGCTCAACAGAAGAGAGTTTGGGTTATTTCAGTGCTGTTCTTTATTTATTTTTACAGACAGTGGTTGCTTTCAGTACAGTTGAAGACCGAAATTATGGATTATGATATTTTCTTTATTTCTTTGCAGTTTTTGGTTGTTTCAACTAAGTTACGCGATAATGTACAGAGTATTCTTATTGACAATCCAATGCATAAGACAGAAACAAATTTTATGAACCCGAGGTAAACAAAAGAAATCATCATAAGTTATCAAGGAAACTTCCATTAGCAATTGCATTAAACATGAGGATTTACATGAGAGCACTCACATAATGTACATGAGATAAATATCAAAACTGTACAATAATATGTTTTTGCATAAATGATAAGTCTGAATATTAAAACTAGAAAACAATGTCCCTGCATTATGAACTAAATGCTCTAAAATGCCAATTGAATTCCTTTTTCAAATTATGTAGCTCTATGAGGACACCGTATTCATAAGAAGAATATAGTTTTTCATTTGCCTATCAATTCATTAAAAAAAATGAACTTGTGTAAATATAACAATAACATAATTACGGATTGTTTGAAATAAATAACAGAAAAGATAAAAGAATATTAGCACAGTGGGACATATGCCTAGGTAAATTTAGCATGATTATACCAAGCTAAATTTAGCAAAATGAGCATAAAACCATTTTGAAGTTGAATATATTATTTAGCTAAATCATCATGAAATAATGAAAGTAATAAGTTACCTTAATCGATTAACTTACAAAATTAAAAGCCAAGTAAAAATATGCTTAGGTTGGCAATAAATGTTGTTCTCATGCAAGCATAATAGCTAATGACACAGATGGAACAACTCTTGGCAGTTAAAGCAATGCATTCAATTTAACAGCTTGTTTTGTTTGTGGAATATATATGTATATATATCCCATATGGCTTACATGTTATGAATAATCAAACTTCTATATACAAAGGTTTACTTTCCACATTTAGCAATCAAACCAATCTAGGGTCTTTCAGTGTT
This sequence comes from Allium cepa, assembly GCA_030765085.1. Classification (NCBI taxonomy): domain Eukaryota; kingdom Viridiplantae; phylum Streptophyta; class Magnoliopsida; order Asparagales; family Amaryllidaceae; genus Allium; species Allium cepa. The sequence goes on along the minus strand of CM060941.1, from coordinate 504,386,283 downwards.
TCAACATGGGCTTGTATGAAAAGCTTAATATATTAGTTAAGGGTTCTGGGTTCAGTACCATGCTCCCATGAAAAACTAATTTGCTGACTTGTTATTTTTTATTGGAAAGCTCTATTTCAAATGCAATACTTGACATTTAAAAATATAACCTATGTAGAAATCAATAACCTTTAGAAAAATGGATGTCAGCAAAATGTCGTTCAAATTTACTTTAGATCCGGAACTGCAAAATCTCAGACCACTCCCACTAACTCCAAACAAATCACCAGTCCAGAATCCAGCCACTCCTCCTTGAGTTCAAAATGATAACGAAGTATCCACTTCACCAGCTCAGCAAGTGCAAAATGGTGGCCGAGTTCCAGCTTCACCAGTCCAGACTCTATATCATACTCCATAAACCAGGCAGTTCGGTTCTTTCAGTAAAGCTATTAGCTCAGGAGATAGCACTAAAGTCAATAACAATAATAATAAGTCTCCGGGTAATGGGCAGAAAACTATTGGTTCATTTCAGCTTGGTGATGATGATTTTCCTACCTTGGGTTCCAGTTCTCTCAGTAAACCTGTGAAAAAGCCTGGTCTATTCACAAGATAATATATGTATTACTTATAGCATACAAGTTGTTACAATGTATAAGTAATCCTTTAGAAATAATGTAATAATGTATTTACAACATAAATTGTAGAAAAATACAACTTCCAGAGTTTTATAAACCTTGACAAAGCTTTATACCTTTAGAAGCTATGCATATAACCACATTTTAAGCACTATATAAGAATGTAAGTACACCACCTATGAAGTATTGAAAAAAATTCTTCAGGAACTGAATGTCGTCTCAATGGAGCCGTGTGAACGCTTTGGAAAAAACATTTACAGTGTCTTTTATAATGTTTAAAAATTCATTATTATGGAAGTTTACCCCTGTTTATAACTTCAGATATGACAATATTATGTATAACACCATTAAAGTGCTTATACAATGTTTTTGAAACATTTTAATTCTTTTTCTCTTATTGATATCCACTTGGAGATTTATGGTTTATTTACCACATTTACCATTATTAACATGTTGTGCTTTAACATTTTATTACTGCTTCGTATGCTTAATTCGTATCAATTTTCTATCATTCTTACTTTATGCTTTTGCTATTTGAAAGGTTTGCACTGGGCAATATTGTCAAAACTTACTTTCAGCTATTGCTTCAGATCTTACAAAGGTACAATATGGGGATTTAGCTGTAACTGATAATGCATATTGTTTCTTTTCATTGTATTTAGTGCCAAATCATGACCTTATAGAATTTACTAAATTGTACTGTCAGATTCTGTGCATTTTCGAAGGACCTAACATATAGTTAGAGATAAACCTATTCATTTGCAATATTTTAACTTGCATTGTTTATGTTCTGCCTTTTTTGGTTTTGACCTTTTTGGTAAGTTAATTACTCGAATATTGAATCATTGATGTGCTATAATGATATACCGAAAGCAAGAAACAAATAATCTCATTTACAACGCTCATCAATCGTAACTTTATTTTATGTGCTCGAATCTCAATCTAGTTTGATAATATTCTGTGTATTTAAAGAAAGTTTGCACTTTAGTTTCATTGTTCTAGGGTTATAATCTAAAAATCTATGCTCCAAAAATTGGTTACAGTTAAATCTATTAGCAAATGAAGCAAATAATAAAAAGACATGCAACGATGTATATCTTTCCGAGTGTGAGAAAAACAACAAAAGCCTAGATTTTGATACATAAATCAATTTGAATAGAAGAAAAAAGGTGAATCTCTAGATTTGAATGTAAATATTATACCTGAGATTTTGAGAATGAAGGAGGCAAAGCGGAAGCAAAATCCTGGATTAAGACGATGTGTCAAATACCTGCATTCAAAACAATAGAGGATGAAACGTTAATTCCATCCATTCTTTCTACATTCGTGATTTTCCTTATCACTTAATAAGTATGCAAAGTTATAATGGATATAACATCTTTATGATAATATTATGCAATTAAGATTCACAAAAATAACAAAGAGAGACGAACAAAATTTGATGAACCCGAGGATCAAGTTTCGAATTTAGACAGCGTATAAGCATTAGGATTTGTGTACACACGGTACAATAGTATGACACTGAGATTATGTCCTTTTTTGACTTAACCGCTCATTTAGTGAATAAAACAATTAATAAAAGTGAAAATTATCTGAATGAGTGGGATTGAGTGGACGCATGAAAACACAGGATCTCTCGTTGTAGTAAGACTTAACTAATAGGCAGTGTAGTGCATTAAGAAATCCATCTAAATACATTATTCATCATTATAATGTCAATGAGATAGGATCATACGAACTAGTTTTAACAAGAGCAGGGAAATGGCAGATTTGAAATTAAAGTTAAAGCGGATATTTCCAATGAATACAAATAAGTTTTGGTTAAACATAAACAAGAAATGACAAATATAAAATTAAAATTCACAAAAACATCTCAGCAAAGCTGCAAAATTGATCGACTGTAGTATTGGAAAAGTTATTCATTCATGAAGTTTTGGCTTTCTAGTTTCTACCATGTCATCATAACTGAAACAGGTCAAACTTAATCCAGGCAATTCTAAACCTTGGTTAAAAGATGCAAACATGTAACAAACAAACAGTTTTTTCCCTTTAGCATTTTTCATACGTCACCTTGTTAATTAAAACGTAGTAACATAACATAGAAATTAAATAGAAGTAACCACTAATTAATTAATGAACGAACAAAATTCCATTTATTGTATTAAATAAATTAAAACGATTAAATTAAGAAACAGAAAACCAGCCATGCAGCTAAGTAAAACCAATTGGTTTTTACTGGCACAACAAACTAACCCCGAAAACCATTCCAATTCAGAATTCAAAAACTTTCCAATCGAACATTAAATGAAATCGGCAAACTAAACCCCTAAATGTATATTAAAATAAATATAACTCTTTTGGTGAGTATTTATAGTTAGTAAAACTAATCATATATACATTTCCCACTATTGGTAAAAAAAATTATGAAAATAAAATTTGAAATAAAACAAAAAAGATCTTTGAAAATTTGATTCTTTTCCAGCTATTAACTATACAACTAATCTATTCAAACTAATATTTTGATCTTGATATATTCATGGATGGTAAATATACAACCATAATAGGTATGCATCTTCGACAATATGTAGATAGGTAATCAAAAATGCTAGTGTGACATGACATGTTTTTGTCAAATCCTACAACAAAAACAAAATTTTAGATGGGACCACTAAGAAAATTACTGTATTTCCCTCTTGAATTCCTCCAAATCTCCCAAAAACACTATTCTTACATTTTGTTAGAAAATTCTTTTTGGGCCAAATCCTTAAGTAATAGGTAATGACCAAAATAGTAATTTAACATTTATGGGTGTAGGTTTAATTTAGGTATTTACCGGTCCAACTTAATATACATGCTTTTTGTTTCTATAAATAGTAGAGTTGAATTTTAGTTTTAATTTCAAAAGGAATTATTAAACAACCTGAATGTTTTGGATAGTTCAGAAACCTTTTCTGTCATGCTACTTCCATAAATTTGTGAATGGAATGTGTAATGATACAGTACTTGAGCGTGTGTTGTAGCCTATTTATAACTATGGTTACCATTAAACATCAGTAGTCCATTTTGGATAGTTCATAATCACATAGAACAAAATAACACTATCTATCATTTGTCTATGCGATTATGGACATGTAAAAGCATTGAACATAAAATCAAAAGCACTAAACATAATGATATCAATTCGAGTAAATTATGGACACATTTAACGAAAATTTCGGTAAAAGAACTGGACATACAGTTAATTAAACCATCTTAGGAAAAACTGAAATTAACTAAAAGCAAAGCGAGCCATGCATATTAACGCGTCCATTTATAGGAAAACCTGTTTACTTGATTAAGGAGATCTATTGATTGTTAGCACCAATAAAAAGTTACGACCCCGATTTCATTTTAACCAATGTAGAAAATTTCAGCATATTAAGAAAAATTAAAAGGAAAAAGAAATTTAGACAGATCTAAAAAAAGAAAAGATACCCGGTAACGGCAGTGTTGGAACGAGGCGGAGGCGAAGGAGGCGATAACCCTAGAACGAATATCGAGGCAGAGGCGGGTAATCCTGGAACGGTAACGAGGCAGAGGGGGAAGCTAGAAGTGGAGGTGGCGATAACTGAGGGGGTGAAAACCCTAGATTTGAATTTTTGATTTACAGAACGATATTGGAAAACGATACTGGAAGTGTGAGAAATGATTTTAGAAGCGTGAGAAACGGGATGAGTACCAATTATAAACAAAATGACACTCTTATCCATTTAGCTGCTAATTATTTACCAAACTATCAGATTTACTAACAGTTATAATCGTGATAAATGGTCGTAACGAAAATAACCGTTAGAAATTTATAACGGTTATTACCGTTACAAATTGAAAGTGGAAAAGTGTTACAAAATGAGCTGTTTGGTGTTGTGATATTTAAGGTATGCAAAATGATGGTTTCATACAGCATTTGAGTTATGAAATCCACTATCATGTTTACAATATATAAAAATTAAATTTTAATGTAGCATTTCAATTACAAAGTCCACAAACATGTTTAGGAAATGCGAAATGATAGTTTAATGTAGCATTATAGTTATGAAGTTCACTATCATGTGTAAAATCTTCAAAATGATATTTTAATATAGCATTTTAACAACAAAGTCCACTATCATGTCATGGCTCGCTCACGGGCTCAATCAAAGGCTCGATCACGGGATAGGTAATGGGATCGGTCATGGGCTCTGTCACTGTAACAACACATATTTTTCGATGATTAAAACTATCAAATTTAATAAGATTTTTGAATTAATATTGGGAGAAATTAAAATTTATGATTTATAAATGGGAAATATTATTGGAATTTAATGTACTAATGTTAATTTAATGTAACCGATAACTATTTTAATTTAATTCCAATCAATTGAAATAATTGTAAAGTTAATTTGGCTATAATTATAAATAATGAATTAAATTGGTAATGAATGAAATTGAAATATTATATTTAATACGGTAAAAGATGATAACTGAAAAATACGAACGTAATAAAATGCAAACCAATGTTAATTATATTCATAAGGTAATAGTTGATTTAATAATAAGAGTGAAAATCCAAACAAAAGAATTTGATTGAAATTTGATTATAATTAACTGGGTTTGCTTTCAGTTGTAATTGAACGCTGAAATTATTGCAATATTTAAATATTGAATTTAACATGGAAAATTTATTTTAAAAGATTATAAATTTCTGTATAATCAGAAATGATAAAAATTGTAGATTATTAAATTTGAATTTAAAAGTGATTAAACTAGTTTAATAATAATTTATTTAATTAAGTGAAAATTTTCCATTTTGGCCACTGTGTCGGATTTCGACGAAATCAGTTTCATTAGATCCGTAATTGTCAGGACACGATTCTTCGTCTTTCGAAAATTCGATATCGACACTCACTTTATCGACTGCCGAGGAATCGAACGACGGAAAACCGAACACTGAGGGGTTTTAAAAAAAGAATTTAAGGAAAGAGAAAGAGAGAAAAAGGTAGAAGATAGAGGGAAAAGAAAATAGAAATTTTTTAAAATAGAAATTAGAGAGAATAGAAAATGGAGGGGAAAGAAAAATAGAACATAATTTTAAAATAGAACGGAACAGAAAGAAAACAGAACAATATCAGAATCTCACAATTCGCAGCGGAACAACATATAATAATAAATGAATAATCTTTAAACAAAGAACTATATCAGTTATTACATTTTATACATTTCATTACATCATATCATCAGAGTGTACAACAACAACAACAAATAGTGCAGCGGAAAAAGAAATACTATATAAGTAATACGCCATGCCATCCAGCTTGCCTCCAGCAATTCCAGAATATCCAGAATATCCTGATAAACCTTAACTTTTGACTGCCCGTGTGGAAATTGGTAGGCACCCAGAGTTTAGGAAGGAAAACAATAAACTCCAAGTCAGTCATGTGACTGGTGTGAGAACTCAAAACAGTTTATTTATCTTTAAAATCAAAATAGAGGAATATTTTTATTTCAATTCGCAATGCTTTTAAAAATGAGACTACCATAAGGCCTCCCGCACACACACACATGCAAACGCAGAATCGGAGGAGATTTCTCCTTATGATAGTCAAAGATGCTTGATACGCATTAAAAATAACATTTGATATTATTACTAGTGCATAGTGTAGAAGAAATTCATTTCGAAAGTAGAATATAAATCTTAGCCAACATACGACCATTATCGTATGCCTACTATAGCTAACTATGTTCAATAGCAGGTTACCGCCACATTCCATAGCAGGTTATACAACTAAAACCGTACAAGTTTCGTATTGTTTCTTTGGATTTCCAACAAATGGTCAGGCCAAGGAACTTCCCATTGCCACATGAGAATGCCTCTGGAAAGACATCCCCGAGAACCAAACCGGAACTCTGCCAACACAAGGCCGGGTTACCCCTAACTGGGTAACTACTGACACGAGCACGCCATTCCCCGATCGTAAACGACCTTTCTCACGGGATCCCGAAAACCAACAACCACAAAGTAATAAATTCGTAGTAACCACATAGGTTAAATATCTGGGCTCCATACCATGATACCACCTCTATCCAGAAGGAAATGTACATACCCTAAAGGGTGCTACCCCTCATAACCTTGCCGCATCTTTCCTGTTTTGACCATTTCCGGGGTGTGAGGCTCGACGAAGTCACGTCCACAAAAACATACTTTATACAAAAGCCATGCTTTGGGTCAACAAATGATCAACACAATGATCACCAAGATAGACAATCAAATAAACGATCCTATCACAATAATCAACACAATGATCATTTCAGCATCACTCAGCATATCACATTACCAAATTGGGAATATATCGCTGATAACTTCAACTATATAACCTCTGAGCACGTACGTCTCAGAGAAGGGTGTTAAGCTAAAAGAATAAATTCTCCGCCACCAACAGAATATATTTGAAAGAAATCGGCTTTATATCTCAACTTGTAATGTCAGACATACAATCCATACAAGTCTGTTCCGGGCTCGAACAAAACCGAAGGCACTTACAAAGAAGTCCTTGCAATCCGGATATTCACAATCCTGATCGGATTCAGCATCACATATGGAGAACTCTATACCAGAGCTACTCGGTGCAGAGTAAATCGACAGGTCATCCTATCGCTCTCGCAAATACCGGGTCTTCAACACCGATCTTCAATGCAATTATAACGACGTATCACATATTCGGAATGGGTTATACGACCCCATGGTCCTTTCCCGGTTAACCCGAATAGTGAGCGCTTATTCAAAAATAAGTGTAGCATTCACATTCAAACAAATCACATCAATTACCCATTCAAAGGGAAATATTGATAGTCGGTTATTGAACTATCAATGGATATGCACACATCACCAGTTTCCAAATAATTTTCCAAATTATTTATTTTCCAAAATATCTTCACTAGATATATAATTTCATACTTCAAAAATAAATCAATATTTATTTTTAAACCAATTCCACTTTCTTTCATAAATTCAATAGTGAATTTACATTCCAAAGTATTAATGAATATATGACTTCAATTCGATTTATAATATTCATTTTCAATTTATCTTCAAAAAGATAAATTCTCTAATATTCACTTTATATTGGAAAAACATTTCCATACTTATTTATTCATAAGTAATTCACAAATTTTATTTATTTTCCACTTAGAAAATATTCAATATACTTAAATCGAAATTAAGTATATATTTCATTCTTTAAGGAAAATCATTCACTTTAACATATTTATTTGGGCCAAAACGAATGTTACGTAAAACATCGTTACGACAACCCAAAATCACTAGTATAGGGATTCGAAATTAAAATAGATATATAAATCCCAATACTATACAAAACATTTCCTTTCGGAAATCATTTACTATAACAACAGTGTTATAGTCCATCATCTCCTTCTATTTCTCGAAAACGTCTATTTCAACAATCAATGTTGAAATCTATGGTTTCGAATCTCAACACATTTTAAAACATCGTTAGATCGTTTTAATTCTATTTAAAACATCACATTCTAAACATTTTCTTTAACGTGTTATTCACTATTCAAAAACGTGAATATACTTCATTAACAAATTTCATCCTTTTTATTCATTTTATTTTAAAGGATTATTCACTGTCTAAAACGTGAATATAACTCCATAAATAAGTTATAACAATTTTACTTATCAAAATAAGTCATTTGTGAATTTATAAAACAACGTTTATAAATTCTATTTCTATTTATTTATAAAAACTTCCTTTTTATAAACTCCTTTATTAATCTATTCCAGTTTATAACTCAATTATAACTAAAAGTTCATATTATAAGTTAAACACTTATAATCTATTCGTTTACAAAAATCGTTCCTTTGAACTTCATAATTATAAATCTTATAACTTATAAGATTCAATTATTCACCCAAATCTATTCCTCAATTAACTTCACCAATTTATAAATCTTACTATTTATAAATTTTATTTATAACTTCACAGTTTATAATTCTATAAATTTCATTCATTTATGAAATTCATTTTCACTTCATTCAAACACTTATAAAAACTCGTTTTATAATGTCTATATTTCAATTTATAAATATCCATTTATAAATCTCTTAATATAAATCAATTTATATTATTCTTCTAAAACGTCTTTAAATTCTTTTATAATTTCACCATTCTCTTGATTTATAAAACAATCAAATTTTATAAATCCTATATTTAAACTTATATAATATGTTCAAAAATCCAATTTAAACTATTTTATAAAAATCATTAATTCACATTTCTCAAAAATCAGCTTTTAACTATATTTCACAAAAACCATAATTTTTATAACATTAAAAATTATAACGTTTATTTATTTAAAATAGATCAATTCCAAAAATAAAGTATATTTTCAAAAATCACTTTAAAATCATTTTAAAATCCCAAAATCTGGGTCCAATGATGCTACACACCAAATAGTCAATCACGACTACAACGATATCATATATCGATATGATAATCAATCAAATATCAAAATATCTGAAATTAAATAAAAACTGTTGAGGAATCCAGTTGGATCCCTCTAACCTGTTTTCCTGCATCCAAAAACATTAGCACAATACCAATTTCGCTCCAGTACGAAATTATCGCGGTACATGTTCTTATTAAATATTATCCACTTAATAACGGCGTAATAGGGTCTCATCCGCTAAACAAATAAATGCGGAAAATCAATAACTCCAATGTATACATATGCCAATATATATATATATTGATATTATATATAATACCAATTTCACTGTTTATGAAATATTCGCGGTATATGTTTTTATTAAATAACATCCGCTTAATAACGGCGTATAATGTCTATTTTAACAATCAATAGATACCAATCAACATTCAAACATGCATTCAAATATTTTAAATCTAACTATTTAAAATAAAATCGAAACCGATTCGATTGAGTGAGAAGTTCTCACCTTGATTTTAAATTCCGTTTTAGCGATTTATTTCGAATAAAATTAAACGGACGTTTAATTTTATCCAAAATTCTCACTAACTCCAAACGACTCCAAACCAATTTCATCGCGTAGTGCTCGTCCATACGATTCCAACGCAACTGGTTTCGCGCGTTTTCGACCTCGTATGAAAAAGTTATGAATTTACGAAGTTTATACGAATTTAAACTTTATAATTTATAACCTATACAAGCTTTGGCCGTTAGATCCTATACCCATGCATCCTAGCCGGGCAATTTGCTCCTTCCTCCTCACGTCTTGGCTACAGGTTGAGGCCGTGCTCCTAAACCCATTACACTCAATTTAGGTTTAAACTTTACAACCTTGTTTCTCAACGATACTTCGATCAAGACGCGCCAAATCGAAGGCCTTCACCCCCCTCATGTTCGGCCTGAAGCACGTGGAGCCCGGCCCTTGATTGGCCCTCGAAATGCGTGCACAACATGTCACGAACGGCCCCCTGTAGCTCCTCCCACGTTGCTCCGTTTCCGATCATCTCCGTATAGATCTCTAGATCTCATCGTCCTCTTCCATTCTCGTGTTGAAGCTTCGCTGAATCGATGAATGGATTGGGAGTAATTGAGGAATGAAAATTTACAAATTCTGTCCGTTGTTTATGGGGGTGGCGGCTAGGGTTACAATTTTCTTTTTTTTCTTTTTCTTTAATGAAGGGTGGGGCTATTTATAAGAGAACGAACGACACTATTCATCCCGGAAATTCCGAACTCCGATTTACGCGCCGAAACTAACGTTTCTAGGGCTTATCCCGCGTTCCGGACACAATGGAACAGGTTTCGGAAGCTAATTCGAACATCTGTGCGAGTTATAGCTAAAAACGTTCAATTTAAATTAAACCGATTTAAGTCGATTTCTAGGCGTTTTAATTCGTACCGGACAAACGGTAAATCCAATTGACTTGAAATTTGAAACCTTACAATAATATCACATTACGGATCCGATGAAACTGGTTTCGTCGAAATCCGAGACTTTTTGAAAAATGGCTATTTTCACTCGTCAAATTTAAATTAAAAATAAATCGATGCGTTTCGAGCTGCCACGATCAAACGATAACTCCGATTGACACGAAATTTGAAATCCGGTAATAACTAACTATTACGGACCCAATGGAACTGGTTTCGTTCAATTCTGAGACTGTTCAAAAATTGGCTATTTTCACTAGTCGATTTAAATATTAAAATATTCAATTTTCACAAATAAACTTTTAATTCGATTTTAAAAGTTCTAAAATATCGTTCTAACTTTAATATGATAAAATAAAATTTTACAAATCATTTTCAATCATATTTAACCCAATTTTCAATTATTTCCATAATTTAACGTATTAAATTATCGATTTAATAATCCAATTAAATTCAAAAATTCAAATAAAAATTTATTTGACTTATAAATTCACTTATTAATATTTGAAATTAATTAAATATTCATATTTTAATTTCTAAAAATTCTGGGTCGTTACAGTAATAGTGAATTATTGTGGGGTTTCAAGTTCCATAGCGATCAGAATTATCATTTGATCGTGCGGGCTTGAAACACGTAGAAATCAATTAAATGAATTCGATTAAAATAATCCGATTTTGAAAGTTAACTTCTGTATACAATGGAATTTGGGTTTGAAACTAGTTCTATTGAATTTAAAAATATCGAAAGCATATATTTCGATTATTGGATGACCTACTTTTGTTTCTGGAACAAAACAGGCTTTTTAGGTCGTTGTTATCGTTTTGAACCAATTTGATATGTCCGTTCATTCTTATCTATCTTTGCCTATATATAGGCTGTTATAAACCCTATTTGTTTCTCATTTCATTATTACTATACGTACTTTAGTTCTTATCTATTCCTCCTTTTCAAACGTTTAAACATAACACCATAATTCCCAAATTCAATTTCAAATCAGAAAATTTAAAACTCCTCAAACTATGTTATATTATATGTCGTTGGAAAGCTCTCGACAAGCATAATCTACTGCTGCAATTCGTTTTTGTAATCAAAACATGGATGGGCTAGAAATTAGTGATCTTCCTCGATCGCCCATTGTTAGGGTTTTTAATCCGACGTCGGATCTTCGACTATAGGACAATCGAGGGGTGCTGGAATGTAGAGGAGGCCGAGAGGAGTTAATCCACGGTGATAGTTCATGTTTTCATGGCTAGAGTTCACTAGAAATGGCGATATAGATGTGCGGCGGCGGGCAGAGCCAGTAGGTGGTTGGAGGTGTTGCGTGGTCAGGGCTGGTGCGACGTGAGGAGACGGTGATGCTGGTGGTCGTGGATCATGTCGTAGATGGCTGTGGCAGGCATGGCTAGTTGATCTTGGTGGCGGTTGGGTGTGCTATAGTGGTCGAATCTTTGTCGTGGGCTAGGGTTAGGGTAAGCTTAATTACGCTTATGCCCTTTTAATTTAATTTAATTAGAATTTTGAAAGTTCTAACGTGCGTAACTCTTTCATACGAGCTCGGGTTTGGATGCGGTTTCTTGTGTTGCGACCATATCAAAATTCTAGACATTATGAAAATAGTTTGGTTATATTTTGAGACTGTTAGAATTTTGGGTCTAATTTGGATTTTAAATCGACAACAAACCAAAGGTGAGTAATTTAACCACTCATGACTACTAAACCATCTTATGTTAGTTAAATTAAATTTATAGTGTGATTAGAAATTTATTGATTGTTGTTTCGTATTTTAAATTAACATTTAAATTAATTTGAATTTATACTGAATTAGATTTCCATTTAAATTTATATTGAATTTTAAATTGCAAGTTAAATGCCTGATAATGATAACCGGTTTATTTGTTGTGATGTATTGGTCGATTTGAATAGTGATCGTGATGGATGCTTATTTTTGACATTTTTGGATGATTGGATGTAAATTTATTTATTTGTTGTTATCACACTACAAAGTTCCCATAGTTTGCTGTTAGGGAAAAAATCAGTATGGGTTGAAATGGTACATACCTGAATGGTCTTATAGATTAGGGAAAAATTATTATAGATAGAAATGATAATCTCGAGTAATTTTATGGAATCTTATTCGGGGTTGCAGGTTGAAATAATGTATACCTGTAAATTTGAATTTATTGCTGGTTGAAATGATATATATCCATATCACTTAACCATAGGGTAGAAAATTATATACGGACGCCGGATTGGTTAAATTAAATGATTTTAAATCCTAAATTTTTGAATCCAGTTAAATGATAATATGAAATAAAATTAGGTTTATATGAACTGAATTATTTTCAAAATCCAAGCTTTTAAAATGTTGAAATTGAAATGGGTATAAATGCATTGTTAAAGAATTTAAATTGTAATCTTAAAATTGGACTTTGAAATATAAATGAAATTTATCAAAATTGAGTTATTGTAAATGTTTGAATATTTAAAATTTGAAACTTATTGAATTTGAAGTGGTTTAAATTTGTAGTTCAAATATGATTTGAAATCAATATAAATTGAAATGGTTTTAATGATAATTTGAATTGAAACCTTTAGCCTTTTGCATTGAAATCGTTGAACTGAGATTGATTTAAATTTAATTTCTAGAACAATAGTTGATTTGAGTTGATTTGTGAAATTGGAAGAAACAATTCTAATTGGAACTATTTTCAATATAAATTATTTTAATATACAAACTCCTTTAACATATAAACAATTTTTCTCATGTAAATCAATTTAATATATATTAATAATTTTTAATACATTAACTATTTTAATCTATAAACTATTTTAATACCTATTTTTAATATATAAACTATTTTAATCTATAACCTATTTTGAATATGTAATCTATTTTAATATATATTATTTTAAATTTATAAAAAACTTCTAATATTTATTTTAAAGTATAAACTATTTTTTTATGTATAATTATTCCAATACATAAACTACTTTCAATATCCAAACTGTCTAAAGTTGGAACTGTTATGATTTAGATTTAATTGATTTAAATGCGAATATTTTGATATGATGGTTTAACCTATTTTGTGGTTATGATTTTGAAAAAGAACATGATTTAAAGTGAATAATGATTTCGAAGGTGAATATAATTTCGAAAATGATATGATTTTGAAGTGAATTTGATATATTGATATCAATTATGAATCGGTTTGGAAATGTAAAATAACTAACTGGTGTGAAATAAGCGTATGGTTGTTAAAGAGACGGGGAATGGATATTTTCACACTTTCTGCCAATACCAAAAGCCAATTTAACAATTGTGCATATGGTGGAGAATCGAGAACGAAGTAGGATGGTTTGGCGAACGCTACTATATGAGGTATGAACGCAACCCTGACCCCCTTTGGGTCAGCTTGATATGACTAAAACATGAGCTATACCTAGGCTTAGTGAGGTCAATCCTCCGATCGGACATGCTTGTTCGGTACTATATCTGTAATTTTCGATTGACTTGGTGTCTACCTTTGATTTGATTATGGAAGTGTGTTCCGAGATGGTCGTTAGTAGCTTCTATGCATTACCACTAGCCCAGTTCTGCAAAACGGTAGTATCATACCCTGGGCATTACCTCGTGTGCCTTTTCATATGCCTTATCGAGCCTACTATGAGTTTGGTTTGTGTCATACATTATGGAGTGCCCTCTGATATCCCTCCTGTTTACAGAGAAATTATAGTACTGTATAGACTACAACATTTATAAAAATGTATTAAGGGGGATATCGGTAACGCCTTAATGCTATTATAATACTTTACTTTACTATAGACATATTATAATAGCGAATTGCATTAAATATATAGATAGTTTAACGGATCCTTAGGAGATGGAATTTTGAACATCTCTTAAGTTATTGCATGCACGTTAGACACTGGATAGGAGATGTAATATCCCGTAAACATCTCTAAAGCGGTTACACTCATGTTTACTTATTTTGATTTAACTTACATAAGATCTTTTAGTTTTGACTCGAGTTTTATCTTTTCATTACGCTCGGGTTAGCCTGAGCATTTCAGTGTTAAAGACCTTATTTCTAGAAGATGAAGACGGAGTTTAGTATTCTATTATTAGTATTATTCCACAACATCCTGTTGTTCCGCTGCATTATTTATTTATTCCTGTAGTATGTATACTCCGATTGTATTGTAATAGTGTAATGAAATGTTATTTGTAAAACAGCTTCATGAACCGTTTATTTGATTATTATATTTTGTCATTCCGCCGTGAGATTTTATGTTTTGTTTTTTCCCTTCTTTTCTCTTATTTTCTTATTTACCCTATTAACAATCTTCCTCTTTGAATGGTTTGAGTTGACATGTGTGGTTTGTTATCGATTTAAACCATCCAAAAAGTGGGTTGTTACATTTGGTATCAGAGCTTTCGTTTAGCGATAACATTAACTTTGTAGGGTTTGACTCATTAGAGATAGTGTAGTAATACCCTAGAATGAGTTTGATTGTATATATATGAGAAAGCATATTTGTTATTGTTATATAAAAATGTTTGTTATCGTGTTAATTTTTTCTGTTGAGTATTTATAAATTCTGGTAGGTGCATAGGACGCTAGGCATCGATAGGGATTTCTAAACACTTAATAGGGCAGACCGTCACAATATTGTTTTGAAATATAGGTAAATGAAATAATTTACATAGCATTATATTTTGTATACAAAAGAATAATTTTTATAAATGGATATAATTGGGTGTGATATGTTTATTTGTTAGGAAGTGAAATTTTGTGAATATTGGTTGTAAATATGATTTATAAATAAAATGAATTTAATTGAAAATTTGAGAACTTAAGTTCCGGGGTTTTGAAATTGGTTTTCAAAGAATTTGGAATATAATATTAGTATTATTTTGAAGTATTTTCAAATATAAATATTTTCAATGTGATTTGAAAAAAATGTTTTAAAAGTATTTTAAAGGAAATAAATTCTGTAATCCCTTCTTTTGTTGCCGAAAAATAATTTCGGTGATGACGGCTGCATCATCGACATTCATTTTCGAGTTTTAAAGTGGATAGACCACTGTAGTTATTTTACTACATATTTGTTTGATAAACAAAGCTTTATTTTAAATTTCTTAATATGATTTTATATGTATAAAAGATATGAGTGTATATATATATTATTTCAAATTGATTTGAAATGAAATCTGGCATTTAGTTCTTAATTTTTTTTTTTAATCTATGACTTTAATTATTATACGGGAATGAAATCTTTACTATTTTAATAGTTGGAAAATTTTCAAAAGAAAAATAATAATTAAGAGTTAAGTGATTAATGAAATGGTAAAGAAATTGGAGATTTTTCACTTGTAAATATAAGGGTAATAAAATCAAAAGAAGTAAATTATCAAATACTTTTGCTAACAAAAATGAATAAGATAAATTTGTATAATATTCAATTTGCAATTTTAAAAACATGGATATAACATACCAGAAATGCTTAAAAGTTGAAATGTTAATATGGATATGTAATAGAATTTTATACAAGTAAAATCTTAAAACTAAATGCTTCGAAATGATCATATGTTATAATGAAAAACTAAGATGTACACTGAATGTTATAAACATAAGTTAATGTTTTGAGATGCTAATAATTTGACTGAATAGTAAAAAGTATATATTATGTAAGAAAATGTTCATAAACTTAAGAAATGACTGAAATGATTCATAAATGAGTTTATTATTGATTGACACTATAAATGAAAGAATAAATATGAATTAAAAGGTAGATAAACTTAAGTATGAAATGTTTATTCAAGAATATTCATATTAAATGGAAATCAAGTTATATATATAATAAATGTGAATTAAACCGAAATGAAATGAATATAATACTTTAAGAAATTTATTTATTTATGATTTTAAATATTGAATGAGAATTAAATTTGTGAAAGTAATGAAAGAAAATTTATAAAAAGATAGTTATTGTATGAATGAATGAAAATGAATAAAAGGCCAATGACGTGAAATGAAACCAATCGAATAAACTTAAGTAATACTCAAATTTTATGTATTTTGGCTTATGGGAAGATTGGCAAATGATACTTCTGAAAGTCTATATGGATCGTACGACTTATACATAAATACATACATACATACATATATATATAGTAAACTAGCTATGCACAAAATAATATGATACTAATAGTAAAAATAAAAATAAAAAGTTCACATCAGAGTTTTTATACTGGTTCGGACCTCCCGTCCTATTTCCATTCTCGAAGCTCCTATTTGGATTTTCACTTAACCAACAGCCCTTGCTTCGCCTGAAGGAATAGGCTTGATACAAAAGTGATTTCTTAACAAACTTGTGTTCTTTTTCAACACTGATCCTGACAGTATATACAACACTTCCTATGATCTCCTTTAAGTGAGTGTGAGTGTAATACTTTTGAACTTGTAGGAAATTTTTGATAATCAAATTGAAAATTTGGCTATACCAGATTGAGAATACAATTAGCAATGAAATATAAGAATAAAGAATGTAGATAGAATTGGAATTCAAGTTTTGGATGTATATATAGTATCAAATATTTGTTGTTAAAGAGTAGTGACTATTAGAATAAGTTTTTTTGATCTAAAAAGTTGTATCCTCAAAGAGAAGATGTGTTTGTTGATTTTGAAGAAGCAACTTTTTAAAAAAGTGACAGTTATATTTTAAAAACTACGTTTGTGCTTTTAGGAAACCATTTTCTCAAAATCCATGACAAAAGTCTATGGATTTATCACATACGTTTGTGAGTCTGTGTGTTTTGATTCCAGAGATTGTGTACATGTGTGAGTTGTATGAAGGAGATCTTACAATATTTCTATGATTAATTAATCAAATTACAACTAATACAAATATTGATGTAAAATAAGAGTCTTTCGATCTTCATATCTTTTGATTCCTTGATCATTGATTTGAAGGACTGGATATCTTCTTTGTAAAGTGCACCTGAAAATTGGAATATACAACATATATTTGATTGCATAGTTGTTACCATTAAAACTTGAAGTTTGGAGGTTCTAACATTCTCCCCCTTTTTGATGATGACAACTATACAATCTTTTTAAAATTACTCCTTCCGCATATATGCATGGTATTCTTCTCCCCCTTTGTCATTATCAAAATAGAATATAATATGTGTATAACAGCAATATATAGACAAAACAAACACACAGAACTAGAAACATAGATGTGTAAGCTACATCGATACATAGGAAATTGAAATAAGAACAATGTTTAACATAGCGAACTAAAGAAAAGAAAAGCATTAAGCAATTGAAAGTAAGTTTATGGATACGGAGTGGAAGAGTATGAGAATCCACCATAATTCTTATAGTATTCCCAATAAGACGCCGGATCGGAGTCATAAGGAGCAGGCTATTGAGTATTATCATGAAAGTCTTCATTTCCTTGTATCGATAATCCATCAAATGGCATGTAATGTTAGTGAGAGGGTGCTTCTGTTGGTGTCACATCGTCATCATCGTTGTCTTCTTCTTGAATATGTTCAGTCTCCATTTGTTATTTTACCTCTGTCTCGAGACGAATCTTCTAGAGGAGGTTGATAAACAGTGGTATGCCCACGAGATGGCGTTATAGGTGATGGTGACGATGAAGATGAAGAAGAGAACGTCCACAAACCTTTCTTTTTATTTTTCCTAGTCCAGAAACTACCTTTTCCAACGTCTTTTCTACCTTAGTCATACGGGTAGATAGAGATCGTTTCAAGCCAATTATTCAATTTTCCAACTTCTTTTGATTTGAAGTTATAATCCCTTGATTTTGTAATGAAACATCTCTTCCAGATTCATTATGACTAAGTGAGGTCCAAACTTCTAAATCCTTGGAGTTTGAGTGTTATTCTTGCGGAGAGGGAGATCGTGAAGGTCTAGTAGAAGGTTGGGGTTGATGTTGCCTTTGCAAAGTTGTTGTGTCCATTGTTGGAAAGGCATAATATTTGGAGATTGGGAAAGAAGCTGCATTAAGGATAAACTTTGAGGAACCTCATTTTTAACAGGAATTTCTTCATACTGTGAGAGATATGATGGAACATTCATATCCTTAAGAATACTCATAATGTAATCAGCACAAGGAATGCTTCGACGATGTTGCACCTAAATTTTTTTAATTTGGTCACGAATAATTTTAACCCAAATTACAGGAAAACGAGCGAATATTGCATATAAAGCTCGACGATCGGTAGAGTATACTTGTTCATGACTACTTGGTCTAGGAATAATTGTGTTGATTAAATTACGTTCAACTATCCTAGCACGAGGACGAAGACTACTTGCTTTCCATTAACTCATGTTATCTTCCCAAATTTGATGGGTAACTTCATCTCGTGGTAGTATGGAGGGGTCGGGAATTTCATCTAAATCAATTCCTTTCCTAGAGCAATCTAAGATTCTACTAAGTGTAAAATAATAATTTTTATGACTTTTCCATACACACTCGACCAAAGCCAACCCTCTTGGTTTTCAGGAGACCAAATGTCTTCACTACAAAGATTTGCAAAAAAAATAGATAAATGGTTAGTGGATCAATAATTACCTCATTATCATTAAAGTTAACAAGGTGTATGCATTCAGAGTTTTTGAACAATGAAGCGATATCATAGACATCAAATTTGAATAGTCGATAGAAAATTTTAGAGTGGATTCTCTTCTTTACCAATTCTTCAAACTTATATATTGCAATGGGATTATTCCTCAGCCAAGCTTTGATTTGAGTTTCACTTACAATATTGGTAGAGGAAGAACTTTGACCTTGTTTGGCTCTTTTTGGTAATGGTAGGAGCCATTGAAGTTAAATTTCGGTCTAAAAGTGGGATTAAATTTTTTGGCTAGGTTTAAAAAAGATAAAGTGAGAATGAATTGGGGAAAAAATTAAATATATATGTGGTGTAGATCTATAACACAAAACAGGTGACAGACGTGTGTGGGTTTTCCACAGACGTATGTGGTTACATAGTTAATAATTTCCCGTATGTTTTCACAAACGTTTATGAAAAATCCACAGACGTCTGTGGCTCATCAAATTAGAAAAACTGATTTGTTTGATGCTGAAAATAAAAGTTTATTTGATTTAAGGATAACACAACAAATATAAGTACACTTATTATATAAGAAAACAAATCCTGACATATTAATTTTCATCGGATATGGTGCACTTCTTGGCTTCTTGTAAGTCCCATGAATTTGGTTCATGTTTCTTCTTGTCCAATGAAGGTTTTAAAGGAGACCATTTAGGTGGAGAAGGAGTCTTATGTCCATTGTTATAGTTGGATGGTCCTTCCCCAGGATCGTGTAGGAGTTAATTTTCCAGGTCTGATAAGAGTTTTATGACACAAGGAGACTTCTTATGTAGACACTTCTCGGTGGGGGAGTGTGCACATATCATAAGGATGCATATTTCTAGAAAGTTTAGGTGGCGTCCTTGTCATCGTTGCTCGTAGTACATCTACCGAGTTACCTCTAACATTTCATGTTGGTTATGGTAGATATCGTCAAGTTTGATATGAATCGAGGATGAATCTAGATTATAGTCTCTCTGATCTTTTGCCATCTGGAGTATATCCAGTATTAAATTTTGGAGATTCTGAAGTTGGAGTTGCTGTTTTTGGAGAGGTGGTTGTGTTTGTAGAGGAGGGTGTTTTAAAATCAATCGTAGAATAAGTTGAATCATGGTCAGATGACATTTTTAAAGATAGAATTTTAAAGATAGAAAATTAATAACAAATAACACAAGTATTTGTAAAGAAGAGAAAGTGTCAGAAAGAAACAGAAAGAGAACCCTTTTTGTAGATAAAGGTTACTATTGTTAGAAAATAATGAGAGGTGTTGAAGGTAATGCAAAATAGAATGTTGTTTTATTTGAATGGATAAAATTTTAGATTTTTTCAAAAAAAATATTAAAAGTTTCCTAAGTTAAAAAAAATATGTAGCTAAATTAGTTTGTTAGCTCGTTGTAGGAACATATTCCTAATTCTCGACGTAATTTAATGAACGATGTTTCACATAATGGTTTCATGAAAATATCCGCAATTTGATTATCGGTATTTACAGATTCAAGTGAAATTATTCCCCTCTCAATGTTATCTCGTAAAAAATGATGTCTAATATCAATATATTTAGTTCGGGAATGATTAATAGGATTTTGGAAAGATTTATTGCACTAGTATTATCACAATATATTGGTGATTTTTCAATTATTTTTCCAAATCTCAAAGCGTTTCTTGCATATATATAACTTTTGCGCAAGATAAGGCAGTAAAAATGTATTCGGCTTCATATATCGAAAGAGATGTATAGTTTTTTTTTACTAAACCACGAAACCAAAGCTTGGCCGACAAAATGACACGTTCCACTCGTACTTTTTCCATCTGACTTACATCCGCCAAAATTCGCATCACTATAAGAAACGAGTTCAAATGAACATCCCTTAGGATAAAAAAGTCCATAATCTTTCGTGTTGGTTAAATAACGCAAAATACGTTTTACCACTCGATAATGTGGTTCTTTTGGTTGTGCTTGAAATCTCGCACACAAACAAACACTCATCATTATATAGAGTCGGCTAGCCGTTAAGTATAATAAAGACCCTATCATACTATGGTATTGTTTTTGATCATAATCCTTTCCACTTTCATCTTTGTCTAAATGTGTAGTTGTGCTTATTGGCGTTGGTTTACTGGAGGTATTTTCCATTCCAAAATGTTTTAGCAAATCTTTACAATATCTTCTTGATGTATAAAAATTTCATTTTCTATTTTATTTGTAATCCTAAGAAAAATTTAGTTCACCCATATGGGACATTTCATATTCATTTTTCATAATTTTAGAAAATTCATTACATAAATTTTGATTAGTTGATCCAAATATAATATCATTGGCATATATTTGTACAACTAATATATTGTTTTTTATATTTAATAAATAAAGTAGAATCAATTTTCCTTTTCGAAAATCTGAATTTTGTAATTTTAATCTATCGTACCAAGCACGAGGTGCTTGTTTCAAACCGTATAACGCCTTTTTAAGTTTAAAAACATGATCATGATATTTTTCATGAGAAAATAATGGTGGTTGCTCAACATACACTTTTTCTTTGATAAATCCATTTAAAAAAGCACTTTTTACGTTCATTTGAAAAAGCTTAAAATTATGATGACGTGTAAATGTAAGAAGAGTTCGTATTGCTTTAAGGCGAGCTACTGGAGCAAACGTCTCATCATAATCAATTCATTGTTCTTGATTATAATCTTAAGCGACTAATCTTGCGTTATTTTGAACAATAATTCCATTTTCATCGCTTTATTTTTAAATACCCATTTTGTTCGTATTACGGATTGATCGTTTAGTCAGGGAACTAGTTCCCATACATCGTTTCCTTCAATTTGATTTAATTCTTCTTGAATAGGAATAATCCATGAATTATCTTTAGAAGCTTCTTTATAAATTCTTGGTTCAAAATTTGAAATAAATGCAATGTAACTTATTTGATTTAATTGTTTTCTAGTTACTCTAGAATTTAAGTCTCCAGTTATATTGTTAACAAAAATGATTTTTTAATATACGAGGAGGAGATTGTAAAACATTTTCATCATTATTTTCAACATTATCATTATTATTATCGTTAGTAGGTTCGCTGTTAGAATTATTGAGTAAAATTTCATCACCATTTTTATCTTGAGTTTTATGAAAATTTTCATCAAATGAAACATGTAAGCTTTCTTCAAAATACATAATCGTTTATTAAAAATTCTATATGCTTTACTGCGATCCGAATATCCAACAAAAATTCCTTTGTCTGCTTTAAGATCAAATTTTCCAAGATTATCTTTTGTATTAAGAATAAAACAACCAAAAGTGCGAAAATATGAAACTTCAGGTTTATTTTCGTAAAAAAATTCATTGCACGTAGTCATAGGACGAAGTATGACACGATTTAATATGTAACAAGTAGTGGCAACGACTTCGGGCCCAAAATGTTTGGGTAGTCCACTACTATCTAGTAAAGTTCGTGCATATTCTTTTAAAGTTCGATTTTTTCTTTCAACTACACCATTTTTTTGAGGTGCTCGTCGGAATGAATAGTTATGGTTTATTCCTTTTTTGTTACAAAAGTTTGAAAATAGTTCATTTTCGAACTCTCCTCCATGCTCACTTCTTATGTTTTGAATCTTTAAATTCATTTGATTTTTAATTCGTTTAGCAAAAATTTTAAACATTTCAAATGTATCGCTTTTATGTTTTAAAAATAATGTCCAAGTATATCGAGAGAAATCATCAACAATTACAAATATATATTTGTTATGATTTATAGAGCGTACTTAAGCAGGACCGAATAAATCCAAGTGAAGTAATTCAAGAGGGTTTTTTGTTGAAATTTCATTTTATTTTTAAAGGAAGATTTCTTTAATTTTCCTATTTGACAAGCGTCATAAAGATTTTTAACTTTAAAGTTAATTTTTGGTAATCCTCTAACTAATCATATTTAACTAATTTGCTTATATTTTTAAAATTTATATTGCAAAAACTTTTGTGCCAAAACCATGGATCTTCATGATTTCCAACTAAACACATATTCAAATCATTTTTAATGTTAATATTTAAAATGTAGATATTTCGATTTCTAATTCCTTCAAAAATTAGATTTTTATTTTGGTCAAAAATGTTACATTTATTCTTTTCGAAATCAATTTCAAACCTTTGTCGAATAATTGACCAATACTTAATAAATTATGTTTCAAAATTTCTACTAATAAACATTTTAAATAATGGAAAAATTAGATATACTGATATATTTTTGTTTTATTAACTTTTTTGTCTTAGATACCCATATTTTTATTACTTTAGGCTTGGAATGTAAATTTTTACCTTTGGGTTGTAATTTTTTAAACTTGGTATTCATTATACTATGATTCCTAGATGTTTTATTATCAAATCCTAAGCCGTTTCGATTTTTAAAAGGTTTTGATATTTTTATCAAGTTGTCTAAATCTTGTTTTCGTTTATTAAATTTTGTAACATTATTCGTTATTTTATCCATTTACTTTTAAGATCACATATTTCAACATTTTGTCCATCAATAATTTTATCTTTTTCTAATTTAAGAGTTTCCAATTCTTGCAAAAGAATATTTTTATTAGATAATAATGTTTTGTTATCTTCTTGAACAATATTTGATTCTTCTTCTAAAATTGTTTTTTCATCTTTTAATAATCCAACCTCTAAGTCTGCTCTATTTAATTTTCATATATATTCCATATTAACTTATTAGACTCTCTATATTTATCGTCTAATTCAATACTAATTTCCATTAATTCGTCATAAGTAAGTTCAGATCGTACCACATCAATGTTTGCTATAAAACACACATTTGCTCATTCTGAATCACTCTTACTATCACTTTTTGAAGAAGATGATGAATCAGAATCATCCCATGTTACATGAAATGCTCTTCTCTTTTTCTTGAATTTTTTGAATTTGTTTTTCTTCTTATCATTATTGAGTTGAGGACAATCTTTCTTCATGTGGCCAAATTTGTCGCATTCGTAACATTTGATTGAAGTTTGAATTCGATTTGCCATAATTCTGAAATCTTGTCATATTTTTGAACTTCTTATTTTGTTGTAATTCTTGGCGATGAAAACAATCTCATCCTCATTAATTCTGAGTCCTCATTTGTTGCTTGAAATGCTATATTTTTCTTTTCATGATTTTGTTCCTTTCCAACCTACAAATTTGCTTCATATGACATTAGATACCGATTAACTCTTCAACTTTGAGTTGAGAAAGATCATTGGCTTCTTCAATAACTAAAAACCTTTATTTCCCATTCATTAGTTAAAGAGTTTAAAACCCGCGTGATTAAATCAAAATCAGTGAATTTAACTCCAACTGCCATGAGATCGTGTTGAATAGTTTGAAATCTTGCATACGTATCAATAATCGACTCATTTGTTTTCATTTTAAAAGATGAAAATTGATTTTGTAAAATTGATATCTTTGATTGTTTCACTTTTGATGTTCCTTCATGTGTGACTTATAGTGTTCGCCATATATCATTGGCAGTTGTGCATAATATGACACGTGAATATTCATTTTTATCAAGAGAACAAAATAAAACATTCATAGCTTTTGCATAATTTGACGCTAAGGTTTTTTGTGCATCAGTCCAAGTGCTAACATCATTGTTAGGTGCTATATATTTATTTTGAGTTGCCAACTATATTTCAAGACCATTTACTTCCATAAAAATTCGAATATGTGTTGACCAATATGCATAATTAGATCTAGTGAACAAAGAAGGACATGTAGTTGATTACCCTTCTTGAAATGAGCTTGCCATATTAAAAAATTTCAAACTCATGTTACGGTAATTTGAAATAACATGTGGCTCTGATACCAATTGAAAGTCTATATGGATCGTAAAACTTATATATATACATATATATATATGACGAGTAAGCTATGCACAAAATAATATGATACTAATAGTAAAAATAAAAACAAAAAGATCAAAACCAGAGCTTTTATACTAGTTCAGAGCTTCCTTCCTACTTCCAGTCTTGAAGCTCCTCTTCGGATTTTCACTTAAACAATAACCTCGCTTTGCCCAAAGGAATAAGCTTGATACAAAAGTGATTTCTTGACAAACTTGTGTTCTTTTTCAACACTGATCTTGATTGTAAATACAACACTTTCTATAATTTCATTTAAGTGAGTGTGAGTATAATACTTTTGAATTAGTAGGAAGTTTTTGATAACCAAATTGAAAAATTGGTTATAGCAAATTGAGAATACAATCAGCAATGAAATATATAAGATTAAAGAATGTAGGTAGATAAGTAAGATTCAGTTAATTGGGATTCTAGTTTTGGATGTATATATATATATATATATACACACACTATTAAATAGTTGTTACTGAAGAGTAGTGACTATTTGAATAAGTTTCCTTGATCTGAAAAGTTGTATCCTCAAAGAGAAGATGTGTTTGTTGATTTTTCATAAAAGAAATCTTTCAAAAAAGTGACAGTTATTATTTTAAAAACTGTTCGTCCATATGACAGACATCTGTGGATAATCCACATAAGTATGTGGTTTCAGGTTACAATTTTCCGAAATTCAGTGGCAAACGTCTGTGGATTTATCACAGGGGTTTGTGGTCCTGTGCATTTTGATTCCAAAGATTGTATGCATGTGCGAGTTGTATCAAGGAGATCTTACAATATTTCTATGACTTGATTAATCAAATAACTATTATTACAAACATTGATGTAAAATAAGAGTCTTCTGATCTTATATCTTTTGATTCCTTGATCATTGATTCAAAGGTCTGGATATCTTCTTTGTAAAATGAACTTGAAAATTGGAATATACAATATATATTTGATTGTATAGTTGTAATCATTAAAATTTGAAGTTTGGAGGTTCTAACAACTTCGATTTGTTTGAGTTTTGTATGAATAACCTATTAAGTAAGTACCAAAGGCTGTTGAGCGTAAGGTACACTTGATAGCTTATCCATCACCCTTGTATGATGAATAGTTTCTGAACCGGAATAGTCCATTAATTTTTGTTTGTTGTGGATGTATAGTGTAGTGACCCTGACTCGACCTTCGAAAATCGGCACTGAATACGACACTTGTATTCCAATGTCGTAGATCCAAACGTCGAATCTGGTTCGTCGGAGCTTATAACACATCAAGTATAACAACACAACGGAAGAAAAAGAAATGAATATCCTATACAACTCCAATGAATACAATATCCAATGATATCAAAATGATACAAGAATAATAGAGTCAATAAACAACAACGGAAAACGGATAGAAAAAGAGATAACTCCAATATCAAACTGCAACAGCATCCCATCTCCAAATGCAAAGGCTTAAAACTCCAAAGATCTCCAATCCAATGCTCCAAAGCCATTAGCTCGAACCACCATCATGTTGTACCAAGTTAAGCAAGTCCAGTCCATGAATCCGAAGACTCCAAAGAATTCCAAAGAGAAAGTCGAAGGGGATCAAATCGATATCTACTATCTACTATCTGAAAAACCCAACTCTAGACTGCCCGTGTGCGTTGAGTCACAAGTTTTATGAAAGTTTTGATTTCTGACAAATAACTAAAGGCGATCGACAAAACAAGATCATTAGAGCTACATATGTTACTATAGATTGTAGATTGATTATTTGATATTATATTAGTGATAAACTTGTTAAAATCTATCCTCAAATAATCATGCATTTTCAAGAAAATTAATATATATACAATTGGAATATAGTTGCACATTCAGTGTGCAACTTTACAGGGACCGGTCGACCGGTCACAATATAGGCGGTCGACCGTTCCTGCATAATTTGCACACTGAACGTGCACACATACACATAACGTATATATATTTAAATTCCTGTCTACTGGTCACTTTTTAACCTGTCGACTGTTTTTAAACAGAAAGCAATATTTCCAAAAGACACTTCTCTTCTCCAAAGGTTGCATCTCTTACCTTTCACCAAAGATCATATCTCTTAATGGCAACTGCTCACATAGAGTTACAACCATTCCTATCTATATAAACTCATCTAATTCGTTGATTAAAAACACATGATTTCATATTCTTTTTAATCTAATCTCTGATCTTACTTTATACATACTCCTGCATTCTAAAAGCTCTCAATTATTTATTGAATCATTGAAACTATTTCATATCCTTTGATTCAATAAGTAATATACTTTCCTTAATCTTTTCAAAACAACATTTCGCATACTTTGAGGATAAGATTACAGGAAGGGTGTACTGCTAGTGACAAATCCGTGTTTTCAAGAGCACAAGTTGTCAACAACAATTGTATTTGTTCTTTTGTTGAAGTCCTCTGTGTTGTAAGAGGCAAGTGTTGAAGTCCTCAGTGTATTAGAGGCGTGAAATCCAGTTCGGTTGTTCGGGTGTTGTAAACCTATTCCTCCGGGTGAAGCGAGGTAGTTAATAGTGAAAATCCAGATAGAAGTCTGGGACTGGACGTAGGACGGTGCTCCGAACCAGTATAAAAATCTCTGGTGTGATTTTTTCTATTTTTTATTTACTATGCTATTATCATCTATTTCCGCATTTATATTGTAGTCCATATTACACGATCCGTGTATACTATATTAGCACTTATAATTGTATACACACCGAACTTTCAGTGTGGAAAATAGTGCGCACCTAGAGTATAGAAAGGGAACAATAAACTCCGGGTCAGTAGTGGGACTGGTATGAGCAACCAAAAACAGTATTTTATCTTTGAAAACAAAAAAAGAATTTAAATTGAAAACTGCAATGCTTTTTAGAAAATGTAACTACCATAAGGCCTCCCGCCACACACACAATGCAAGCGCAAACTTGGAGGAGATTTCTCCTTATGATAGTCAAAAATGCTTGATACGTGAAAACCATTTGATATTATTATTAGTGCATAGTATAGAAAATCTTTCGAAAATATAATATTAATCTTAGCCAGCATACGTAACATTATAGTATGCCTACTATAACTACCATGGTAAATGGCAGGTTCTACAACTAAAACCGTACAGGGCTCGTATTGCTTTGTTTGGATTTCCAACAAATAGTCGGGCAAATGAACTTCCCAAATAAAATGGAACGCTTCTGGAGGGACGCCCCCGAGAACCTAACCGGATCTCCGCTAGACAAGGCCGGGTTACCTTTGTAACTAGGTAACTAGTGACACGAGCATGCCATCCCCCGGTCGTTTTCGACCTTTATCTGAGGTACCTCTCAACCAACAACCACAAAGAAATAAGTTTGCAGCAACCACAAAGTAAGTATCTGGGCTCCATACCATGATACCACCTATAATCCAGAAGGAAATAACATACCTTCAGAGGGCGCTACCCTCAAATAACCTTGCCGCTACGATTCCTGTTTCAACCATAATCGAGTTGTGAGGTTCGATGAAGTCTCGTCCACAAAACTACGCTTTTCACAAAAGCCATGCTTTGATCAACAAATGATCAGCAGCACTTCGTATGCCACATTACCAAATTTGGGAATGTGTCATGGGTAACCATCAATTACATAACCTCTGAGCTCATACGTCTCAGAGAAGGGTGTTAAGCTAAGAGAATAATCTCCGCCACCAAACAGAATGTATTTGATAGAAACCAGTTTTACATCTCAAAGTGTAATGTCAGACACACATCCATACAAGTCTGTTCCGGGTTCGAACAGAATCGAAGGCACTTCCAAAGAAGCCCTTGAAAATCTGAGCATCCTCAATCCCGATTGGACTTCCCATCACTTAGGGAATCTCTGTACCGCAGCTACTCGGTGTAGAGACAATCGATAGGTCATCCTATCGTTCTCGCAAATACTTGGTCTTCACCACCGGTCTTCAGATGCTATCCATAACGTCGTATCATTATTCAGAATGGGTTATATAACACAAGGTCCTCTCCCGGCTAAACCGATTAGTGAGCGCAATATTTAAAACATATGGATATGGGATTTTAATCAAGTCACAACTTATAAAATCCAAAACTTTTCTTCAAATGGCTTAAACAATTTACCATCTCAAATCTTTAAACAAAAAGATTTATCTCACAAAGTTCACCCAGTTTCACAAAGATCCATTCATGGATTTCAAAACAATTCCATTTCAATTGGATTAATTCATTAAATCTTTAAATCAAAGATTTGTCTCATAGCTTTTAAAACCCGTTTCCAAAGGGTCACCCACAACTTGAGAAACTATTTCAATTCAAACTTGAAATCTCTTTAATACAATTTGAAATTCATTTCTCATATGAAAGCTTTTTATCATTTAGAAACAAAAAATTTATTTCGTAAAAACCCGATTCCATTTATATAAGTTATTCAAAACAACTTTCATTTCTAAAACACCTTTTCAAAAACTTTTCACTTTAACCAAATTCCATTTCCAAAACCGTTTGGATTTAAAATTCAAATTCGAAATTATTTTAAAAATCTATGACTTAACCGATTTCCACGTGCAATCCATATTTGTGTGTGCATAAGTGTGGTCCAGGGGTTTTGCCCAATAGTGCACAACATCAATCATCACAGATATATCAATATCGATAAGCGATATAATTCATAACGCTTATCTTCATTCACAAATCATGGATAAAATAAATTTGTCAATCACAAAGATTCATCATTACAATTCGATGTGGGTTTCGGATAACCAACTGGAATCCGACTCCCTGTCGCAACGAAATTTAAATGCCGCTTTACGGGCAAAGATTTTCACATACATACAGAAACAACTCACAATCATAGTTCAGCAAAAGGCAATCTACATCACACAGTATGACAATCACGAACAGAAATATCAATTCAATACACAACACGTGATGATAGTCAATCGTTTTCAATTTAAGGTAAAGGTGATTTAAAAGGAATTAACCATGTAACTATTTTTTATTGATTTATTTAAATCAATGATTAACCATTCTTAATAATTAATTAATTAGATTTTTAATTGATTATGCTTTAGTCAATTATGACTACCAATCATAAATTAATCAACTTTAAATCATCTAATTAACAATTCTTCATTACAAATAAATTAAATACTTAATTGTAAATTAACCAAATCTTTAATTTCAAATTGACAAACTCTAGTTACTTAGTCAATTACAATTTTAAATTAATTAACTATCCTAATTACCCTTTTCTTTTTTTTTAACAATTTTTAATAATAATCATTTGTCTTAATTAACATTTAAAAATCTTCTTTAAACTTTGAAAACAAATTATTATTAATTATAAAAAACTTTAATGTTAATTAACTTTAACATTTAACTTAAATTATTTACTTAATTAAAACATTAATTTAGATTTTAAAAACATTCTAACGTATTTCTTGGTTAATTTAAATTTGAAACAAATTCTTAACTCAAAGTAATCAAACATTTATTACCATGTTAACACTAAAACTTCTTGAACATTTTTATCTTTAAATCTGTAAGGCTTAACCCCATTTACAACAAAACCCGAGATTTATCCGGTTCCACTCAAGAAAAGCTTCGAGTTTTCCTCCATCTTCCCCCAGTCATCCCCCTCTCCCTCTCGCGTACCCTTCTTCTTCCCCTTTTTTCTTCTTCTTTCCAATAAGTAAAATTTTAAGTTAAATCATAATAACATGATACAAGATACTCACATGAAATAGGAAACTCAAGCCAACATCAGGAAATCACAAATTCCCCTTCGAGTCTTTATGAACCAAAATCTCCCAGATATCAATGCGTCGCCGTGCACGTGCACCAGCACCGGAGCCAACTTCGACCACTGACGAACCCACCGACACACCGACCAACTGCACCGCAACCTTCTCCAACCATCAATCCATCACCTTCAATTCGAAATCACGTTCGAGCTGCTTAGACCTGACCTGGAAACAAATTGGAACCATCATGGACCTAGAAACCACCGCCGTTCTCGCAAACTCACTCACCAGACAACTCGAAATTTCGACCAACTACTCGTCGTCCTCCCCTCTACTATCTCCCAAACCCTTGTAACACTCGGTCAACTACCGATGTCGAACGAATCAAACATATAGCCTCGGCAAAAACTAGGTTTCCAGACTAAAATCGCTCGCCGCCGCCACCACGACCAACCGCATGCCAACACACCATTTTTCCTCGACCCTCCGATCACTCCTCCATCACCACAGAGAACCCCGACCTCCCCCATCGACGTGATCACCAGAATTCCTCAAAACAAAGAAGTTCGAACAAACCAAAACTGCTCTTGAATTCATGATCTAAAAATTATAAATCTTGCTTTAAAAATCATATTAAGGTATAATAATTCCATTTATACACTTGAATTCATAAATTATGAAGTTCGAATCTTGGCTTATTTAAAGTTAGCTCTGATTTCTTGATTTCCAGAGAAGATTAAAAGTTGTTTTAACTTTTATAAATTTTAAAACTTGTTATATGCTTGAACAAACAATTTTTGTTTTAAATCTAAGCCCAAGCATCAGGTGGATCGAATGGAAATGATTTTGAAATCAAAATTTTGTTTTTAGAGTCCCAAAACAATGAGCCTGTATAAACACTTCCATCTTTCAATTATATTCAAAGGATCCATGTATATATATATATACAAGCTTATTCACAGAGATATGTATATATAAACAACAGATTTATACTTTTAAAATTTAAGAAAAATGGGTTACTCACCTTGAGAAGTTTTGGAAGCAGAGAGAAATTGTTGTTTTGAAACTGCAGATTGATTTCTTTCTTTGAATCTGTTTTGTTCCCTTTGAATTGAATGATGTTTTGAGTTTTGATTTCCTTTTTGATCTGCAGTTTTTTGAGATTGTTCCAGGATTTTGATTTTGTGTTTCTAGGTTTTGATGTACATGCTTGTTTTGAATATTTACAAAGAAAATGAGATGAGGCCTGTTTTTCTCTTGTATGTTATTTTACATTTTAATTTAAAAGAAAATAAATTTAAATACCACTTGTTAAATTTCATGCTACTTAGTTTACACTTGGTCATACATGGTTTAAAATTATTTACACTTGTTAAAATGGGTACTTTTTATGTTTAAATCCTTAATTTAAATAAATTTAAAAATTGTGTTTCAACCCTTGTGTTAATAAATTTACACTTTTGTATCTTATACTTTTATAACTTATCATATATTTATGTTTATATCTATGCATTTTCTATAAATTGTACTTATACAACTTATTAAAGAAAAAAATGATTTGAAAGTAAATTATATTATAACTATAATCCTAGCTATATACATATATATCATCTTTCAAAATATAACTTTCAAATCCATTTATTTTTAAATCTATTTTTTTATTTATAAATACTTAATTCTTAAATTCCAAATCAAATTCTATTTTTAATCCAAAAATTTTATTTATTCTAAAAATTTCCTAATTAATTCATAATTAAATTCCCAATTTAATTTCAAAAATTAAATTAATTATCAAATTATCTTAACTAAAATTTCAGGGATGTTACATATAGCTAATTCATTTGTTGCATATATGGGTCGTGTTGTTTGTTTGCATATGTTTATTATTTGTGTTGTATTGCTTTTGTTATGATGGATACTTTGAGTGAACATAATGGTAGTACTGTTTTATTTACGTATGTTTCATGTTGATTTGTTTTGTTGCTAATTGAGACAACTAAATTTTCTTCTTGTACATTATTCTCACTATTTTGGATTAAATAAGTGGAATACAAGAGTATGGAAGCAATAACTACTACCTTTGCTTTCATAAATAAAGTTGTTTGCCCGACAAATAGGTATATTTTCGAATTACAGTTTTGCAACGATATTTTATTGTTTTCCCATGGTTTGGGATATTTTATTATTGAAATATGATATATACACACACACTAATATTATTGATATTATTATTTTCTGGACCTATTTGTACAAAGGAGACTCTACAAAAAAATTTCAAATGTTTTGGACTTGGAAATTTGTTGTGAAAGTGAAAATATTTTCAAACTTTTATTTGGTTTGAAAATGAAAGATTTAATTGTTTATAAATTGATATATTTTATTTAAAATACTTAATTATGTAAAGTTAAAGTGTTTATAAATTGAATATTTTGAATAAAATTTTATCCAGTTCTTTATCCTTACTTGTTCCTTTTCGAGAATGAAATTTTTTGAATGTGGGAGAGTGTAACGACCCGTATTTTTCGATAATAAAAACATTCAAATTTAATTAGATTTTTGAATTTAATATTGAGAGAAATTAAAGTTTATGGTTTATAAATGAAAAGGTTTATGAGAATTTGATTTAATAATGTTAATTTAATGTAACTGATAACTATTTTAATGTAATTCCAAACAACTAAAATAATTGTAAAGTTAATTTGGCTATAATTGTAAATAAGGAATTAAATTGTTAATTAATGGAATTAATGAAATTATAATATTATAGTTAATATGGTAAAAGATGATAACTATAAAATATGAATGTAATAAAATGTAAACTAATGTTAATTATATTCATAAGGTAATAGTTGATTTAATAATAAGAGTGAAAATCCAAACAAAAGAATTTGAGTGAAATTTAATTATAATTAATAAGGTTTTATTTCTACTGTAATTGAATGGTGAAATTAGTGCAATATTTAAATATTGAATTTAATATGGAAAATTTGTTTCAAAAGATTATAAATTTCTAAGTAAACAGAAAATGACAAAAAAATTAATTATTAAATTTGATTTTAAAAGTGATTAAACCTATTTGATAATAATTTATTTAATTAACGTAAAAATTTTCCATTTTGGTTACTGTCTCGAATTTTGAAAAAACTAGTTTCATCGGATTCATAACAGTGAGCTATTGTAGGATTTCAAGTTTCATAGCGATCAGACTTATCCTTTGATCATGCTGGCTCGAAACGTGTAGAAATAAATTCAATGAATTCAATTAGAATAATCTGATTTTAAAAGCTAACTACTGTATACAATAGAATTTGGGTTCCATACCAGTTCCATTGAGTTTAAAAACATCGAAAGCATATATTTCTATATATTGGATAACATACTTTTGTTTCGAGAACAAAACGGGCTTTTCGGGTCGTTGTTATTGTTTTGAACCAATTCGATATGTTTATTCGTTCTTATCTATCTCTGCCTATATATAGGCTATTATAAACCCTAGCTGTTTCTTATTTAATTATTTCTATACGTACTTTACTTCTTATCTAGTCCTCCTTCTCAAAGTCAGAACATCAAACCCTAATTCCCAAATTCAATTTCAAATCGAAATCAAATCGAAAAAATTAAACTCCTCAAACTATGTCATATTATATATCATTGGAAAGCTCTCGACGAGCGTAATCTACTGGTGTAATTAGTTTGTGCAATCGAATCACAGTTTGGCCAGAATTGGCGATCTTCCTTAGCCATCTATGGCTAGGGTTTTCTATTTGACGACGAATCTTCGACTATAGGACTATCGGGTGGTGCTCGAACGTAGAGGAGGTCGAGCGGAGTTGATCCATGGTGATAGTTCTTGTCGCCGTGGCTGGAGTTCGCCAGAAATGGCGATATAGATGTGCGGTGGTGTTCAGAGCCAGGAGATGATTGGTGGGTTCATGTGGTCGGGGATAGTGCAGCGTGAGGAGGCGGTGACACTGGTGGTCGTGGATCATCTCGTAGGTTACTGTGGCAGGCACGGTGAGTTGATCTTGGTGGCGGTTGGTTGTGCTGTAGCGGTCGAATCGATGTCATGGGCTAGGGTTAGGGTAAGCTTTATTATGCTTATGCCCTTTTAATATAATTTAATTTGAATTTTTAATGTTCTAACATGCATAACTCTTTCATACAAGCTCAAATTTGGATGTGGTTTCTTGCGTCGCGACCGTATCGAAATTCCGGACCTTATGGAACTAGTTTGGCTGCATTCTGAGATTATTAAAATTTTGGGTCTAATTTGGATTTTAAATCGACGACAAACCAAAGGTGAATGATTTAACCACTCACAACTGCTAAACCATCTTATGTTAGTTAAATTAAGTTTATGGTGTGATTAGAAATTTATTGATCGTTGTTTGGTATTTTATATTGTCACTTAATTAATTTGAATTTATATTTAATTAGATTACCATTTAAATTTATATTGAATTTTAAAATTCCAGGTAAATACTTGATAAAGATAACCAGTTTATTTTTTGTGATTTATTGTTTGATTTGAATGATGATTGTGATGGATGCTTATTTGTTGATATTTTTGGATGATTGGATGTAAGTTTATTTATATGTTGTTATCACGCTGCAAGTTTCCTAAGTTTTCTGTTATGAAAAAAAATCACTATGGGTTGAAATGATATATACCCAAATGGTCTTATAGATTAAGAAAAAATCGTTATGAGCTGAAATGATAAACTTGATGTTTTTATGGATTTTGAATCTTATTCAGGATTACGGGTTGACATGATATTTACCCGTAAATTTAAATTTATTGCAAGATGAAATGATATATATCTGTATCACTTGACCATAAGGTAGAAAATTATAAATGGACACCAGGTTGATTAAATTAATTGATTTTAAATCCTAAATTTTTGAATCCAGTTAAATGATATTATGAAATAAAGTTAGATTTATATGAACTGAATTATTTTCAAAATCCAAGCTTTTAAAATGTTGAAATTGAAATTGGTTGAAATGAATTGTTTAAAGAATTTAAATTGTTATCTTAAAATTGGATTTTGAAATATAAATTAAATTTATCAAAATTGAGTTATTGTAAATGTTTGAATATTTAAACTTTGGTTTAAATACATAGTTCAAACATGGATTTAAAATCGATATAAATTGAAATGGTTTTGGTGAGAATTTGAATTGAAACCTTTAGCCTTTTGGATTGAAATCGTTGAATTAAGATTGATTTAAATTGAATTTTCGAAACTAAAGTTGATTTGAGTTGATTTGTGAAATTAAAAGGAATGATTCTAATTTGAAACTATTTTCGATATAAACTCTTTTAATATACAAACTCTTTTAACATATAAACTATTTTTCTCATGTAAACCATTTTAATATATATTAATAATTTTTAATACATTAACTATTTTAATCTATAACCTATTTTGAATATATAAACTATTTTTAATATATAACTATTTTTAATATATAAACTATTTTAATCTATAATCTATTTTTAATGTATAAACCATATATATATATTATTTCAAATTTATAAACAACTTTTAACATATATTTTAATGTATAAACTACTTCTTTATCTATAATTATTCCAATATATAAACTACTTTCAATATCCAAACTGTTTAAAGTTGGAACTGTTATGATTTAGATTTAATTGGTTTAAATGCAAATATTTTGATATGATTGTTTAACCTATTTTGTGGTTATGATTTGGAAAATAAACGTGATTTAAAGTGAATAATGATTTCAAAAGTGAATATGGTTTCAAAAGTGATATAATTTTGAAGTGAATATGACATATTGATATCAATAATGAATCAGTTTTGGAAATGTAAAAGAACCAACCGGTGCGAAATAAGCGTTTGGTTGTTAAAGAGACCGAGATCGGATATTTTCATGCTCTCTGCCAATACTGAAAACCACTTTGACAACTGTACACGTGGTGGAGAATCCAAAACGAGTAGGATGGTTTGGCGAATGCTACTGTATGAGGTAAAGTAGCCCTGACCTCCTCGGGTCAGCTTGATATGACTAAAACTGGAGCTATACATGAGCCAAATGAGGTCCCTCCTCCGACCGGACATGCTTCTTCGATACCATATCTGTTACTTTGTGATTGATTTGGTGGACACCTTCGATTTGATTATGAGAGTTTGTTCCGAGGTGGGAGGTAGTAACTGATATGCGTTACCAACAGCCCGGTTCTATAAAACGGTAGTATCCTACCTTGGGCATTGCCTCGTATGCCTTGTCATATTCTTACCGAGCCCACTACGAGTTTGGTTTGTGTCACACACTATGGAGTGCCTTATGATAGCCCTCTAGTTTACGGAGGAATTACGGTACTATATAGATTACGACATTTATAAAAATGTGTTAAGGGGGATATGTGTAACACCTTAACGCTATTTTAGTACTTTACTTTACTATAGACATATTATAATAGCGTATTGTATTACATAAGTAGATAGTTTAATGGATTCCTAGAAGATGGAATCCCGAACATCTCTTAAGTTATTGCATGAATTTTAGACAGCAGATAGAAGATGTAAAATCATGTAAACATCTCTGAAGCCGTTGCACTATATTTACTTAATTTGATTTAACTTAGATAATATCTTTTAGTTCTAATTCGAGTGTTTTGTCCTTTCATTACGGTCGGGTCAGCCTGAACATTTCAGTGTTGAAGACCTTATTTTTGAAAGATGAAGACGAAATTTAGTTTTCTATTATTAGTATTATTCCACTGCATCCTGTTGTTCCGCTGCATTATTTATTTAATCCTGTCGTATGTATACTCTGATTGTATTGTAAAAGCGTAATCAAATGTTATTTGTAAAACAACATCATGAACTGTTTATTTGATTATTATATTTTGTCATTCCACTGTGAGATTCTGTGTTTTTTCCCTTCTTTTCTCTTATTTTTTTGTTTACCCCATTAAAAATTCTCCTTGTTGAATGGTTTGAGTTGACGTGTGTGGTTTATTGTCGATTTAAACCGTCCAAAAAGAAGGGTCGTTACAGTCACGGACTCGGTCATAGACTCGGTCACCAAGATATATTGTTTAACCAAGCATACCATCGAATGAAAAAGCAAACTAGATGCCAAGCCTAACCGAGTACATATGAAACCAATCTATACCCGAGATATATTGTTTAACTGAACATACCATCAAATGTAAAGCTAATTAATGCTAAGCCTAACCAGATACATATGAAATCAATCTATACCCAAGATATATTGTTTAACCGAACATACCATCAAATGTAAAAGCTAGCTAATGCCAAGCCTACATACCATCGAATGTAAAAGCTATTTGATGCCAAGCCTAACTAGGTACATATGAAACCAATCTATACCCAAGATATATTGTTTAACCGAACGTACAATCAAAGGTAAAAGCTAACAGGATGCCAAGCCTAATCGGGTATGTATGGATGCAAAAGCTAATCGGATGCCAAGCCTAATCGGGTACGTATGAATGCAAAAGTTAACCGATGCCAAACCTAATCGGGTATGTATGAATGAACCAGATGCCAAGCCTAATCGGGTACGTATGGATGCAAGAGCTAATGGGTGCCAAGCCTAATCGGGTATGCATTGATGCAAATGCTAATCGGATGCCAAGCCTAATCGGGTATGTTTGAGACCAATCAACACTAAAGATATATTGTCTAACTGAGATAC
Source organism: Allium cepa (assembly GCA_030765085.1). Classification (NCBI taxonomy): domain Eukaryota; kingdom Viridiplantae; phylum Streptophyta; class Magnoliopsida; order Asparagales; family Amaryllidaceae; genus Allium; species Allium cepa. The sequence continues at coordinate 504,347,768 of CM060941.1, read as the reverse complement.
GTATGGATGCAAAGCTAACCGAATAACGATCCTAATCGGGTATATATGGAACCAATCTATCATTTGTATTTTTAAATTAGTGTATTACACTATATCAACTTGAGTGGAATGTGCCGAATGATAGTTAAAAATATCATTTGTATTTTTAAAGTGCACCACAATGTATTAAATGTGCTAAATGATGAGCAAAAATAACATTTCTATTTTTAAAGTACATTAGAACGTATTGAGCATGGCGAATGATAGTTAAAATAGTTTAATGTAGCATTTTAGTTATGAACTTCACTATCATGTTTAAAATATTCAAAATGATATTTTAATATAGTATTTTAATTACCAAGTCCATTAGCATGTTTGTAGGGTGAAAAGCTATAGTTTAATGTAACCTTTTAATTATGAAGTCCACCATCATGTTTATGATATGGAAAAAATAGTTTAGTGTAGCATTTTAATTACAAAGTCCACTAGCATGTTTAGAATATTCAAAATGATGGTTTAATACAGCATTTTTTATGAAGTACACTAGCATTTCATTTATGATATCTGTAATATTCAAAATAAAGAAAGTCAATAAATAAGTAAACAAACAACTGATGCATTATGTTTTATGCATATTTTATCATCTTGTGAAACATGAGTAATTTTATCTAATAAAAATATATCTTGTGCAGATTCTTAAACATACTATAGTTCCTTGAAATTTAGGAACATTCAATCATGCTATTACAAATGCATAAACCATAACAACAACAATACAGAATATAACATTCAATAATGCATTACACATATAGAATCATAATGATAAGTTCATATAGCATTTTTTTTTCTTAGTTCATTTCAACACACTTAATCGTCATCGTTACCTTCGGCACCACTAGCAACCTTAACTTCCACTCCCCTGCCACTCATCTAAACTTGGCCGTCAAAGTCATCGTCTAAGTCACCGCAGGCTTTTAAAGTAGTCGCCACCACCTACAACCCATCGCCTTCGCTTGTACGAGCCACACCTTTGCTTGAACGACCTTCGCTTGGGGTTACACCGCTACCGCCTGTTTTTGTAATGTCGCACAACCTGTACTAGTGATTTGAGAACGAGATTGGAAAACAATATTTTTTTTATAAAGAATTTTCTTTAGGCGAAAGAATAAAGCTCGCGTCCTCAAAACATAAAAATAATTGTCACGTCTTTCATTCCAAAAACAATGTTATATTTTTCCTTCAATAGATTTTCCTGTTCTAAATAACTCTTATTTGTTGCCGAGTAAAGCATATTGATTATATATTTCGATATATGTCTTAACTCACATAATAGTGTTAAATCAATGTCTGGTGAGGACAGAATCTACAATATAGGCCTTATGTCCTAGTGAGTCTATCATTATTGTCATCCAATCATTTTCGCAACCACCACAACAAAAAACTAAATTTAAGACAACTTTTTGAGTCATAAGACAATTTGGTCTTAAATCAATTTAGAGACAAAATAATCATTGCTCCAATAGTTTTAGAAACGACCAAATTATGACCTTTGATATGTCTCAATTGCATTGCCTATATACGCAATTCATCCCTCATTTTTATTTCCCTATTATCTGCTACAACATGTATATACCAAAGAAAATTTAAAACCCAAAATCCTTTTCTAGAAGTTTGGTGATAAATATTTCTTTTTATTTGAAAATATTGTATTGTTTTGGATATTTCTATACATATGAGGAGGATTTGAATAATTTTTATCTTTTGATTATCTTTTGATGAAGTGATCATTGAACCTTTATGCTAAATTTTGTATCACTTGAGATGTTTGCTTATTGATAGCCAAAAGATATGACTTATTCATAATACGTGTTATTTCTTCACGTCTAATTTTAACTTATATGTGATCCAATTACATTAACTTTAAACTTATACTAATGATAACATCTTTAAAGCTCGGATCGATTATCGATGGCCTAATATGAAATTTTAAATTGATTATCGAGGTAAATGTTCAAACCTTCTAATTGGAGTAAAGCCAAATTGGAACTTGGTAAAATTAGTACTATCTTTTGTTGGTAATTTGTATTCTGATTTATAACAAATTTGCACAAGTCAATTCCTTATCAACGAACGCTTGAACCATGTCAAGTTATGCATGCGCCTCTTCGTTCGGCTTTTGGTAACACTCCATAATAAGTTGGATCTTTCATGTAACTACCTAGACTATCTCAAAATGAAGATAATGCATGAATTATGTGTGAGTTTTATTTATGCTAGCTTCTCAAATTTCAAGCATTACAAGTATGATCTTGGAAACTTCTTGTAGCATAATTTTTATTTTCAAACTTTTGGTATAGATTTTGTTTTAATTGCGTTTGTATTCATAGCTTTAAGTTCAGATTTTGTTTTGATTTGCATTGGTATAACCTAAGATGCCCTTAGATTCCACAGATTTGTATTCTAGATAATGTTATGTTTTCAGCAAATGACGAAATGTTTTATTTGTCTTGTGTATCAAATTTTCCATTTTCATTTCGTGTTATGGATTGATCTTACAATTTGCATTTTCAATGTTTTATACTGAAAATGAAATAATATGGACTACACTATACTTCAAATATGAACTGTATGATGAATTAATTATATGGACTATATGATGAATTAATTATATGGAATATATGATGAATTGATTTGCGTTCAATTGAATGATTAATTGATATTGCAGTCTGTATAATAACTATTATACCACAGGTTGATTTAAGACCTCAAATATGGTCTTTATTATTAGTGTAGGGACCCAAAATCATCTCTAATGAGATCCCAACTAAAAAACATATTTGAAACCATCATTTAGGTCTTTAATATTTTTAAGACCCATGCTTGTGGTCTGTAATGTTTGTTGGGGCCTTAACTTAAATATCACAATATTTTGTACAAGTGGGTCTCAACTACATATTAGACACAAATTCTTTTGATTGGATACTGATAATAGAGCCTCCATTAACCTTTACTTTTGTAGTTTATACAAATCTTTACCGATTCAAAATCTAGTTATTCTGCTTATATTTTTGATTTTTCGAAGCTTAATGTGTTGGATGATGATTTCATTTAAATCCCTTTTATTATGATAAAAATATGAAGCTATTGCAAGTAGTGATAAGCGTAAGAGATTTAATTTCCATATACAATCATTTTTATTGTCCTTGAAAGTTGATTTCTTGACTATTGATTTCGATTCTGCTATCGTTTTGTGTTTAATCAATCTAACACAATTTGTTGTTCATTTGAGCGTTGATGTCCTTTGTCGGAAATAGCTAAATCAAAAGAGCGAGTGGTGGCCAAGTTATATGGGGTTGCTCCCATTAGGGTATTATCACATATACTCTAGATTGGTTCCAATGGTATGCACATAGAGATGTGAAATACTCAGATTCTCAGTAAGGTTGCTGGGGTTTGGCTTGGAGGTTTTCGATAGAGTCACAAAGTATGTGATCCTTTCAAGTATATTTTCTAGAGGTATACTTCCGGTAAGGGGGCGTACTCTTCTAGTCATTGTTGGAAAAATTCACTTTCCTTATTCGATTCAAATCATTTTCTTAATTGCATTGAGAAGTGCATGGAGGTCTTCTCGACGTTTAAGTTTTTATGTTCATTCTTTAAGTTTGGATTTTGACCTTGTTTATGCCTATTCTTTTACGTTTGGATTTTGTGCTAATTTGTTTCCATTCTTTCTTGTATGGATGTTGTTTATGTAAGGTAAAAACCTGTCATGTGTTTAGAGGCATGGACTCATAGAATTATTACATGTTCCCTATTTATTATGGTATCTAGAAAGGTAGTGTCAAAGGGTTTTGTTTGTGCAATTAAGTACTCTATCCTGCCTGGCTACTGATCTGGCCCAAAGGATTAAGTAAGCCCAAAGTTTATCATCAATATAAAGGCCCAATTGACTTTAGGCCTTGTGCTAATTTTTCAAAAATTATTTTAAAACTTAAAAATTAAGTTTAAATATGAAATTTAAGACTAAGACATGACATGTTATAAATGTTATAAACTTTTCAAAATTTGTTTTGAAAGTTAATATATTAATTCCAAAAATTTAATTAATTAATTAATTAATTAAATTAAAACATGTATAATAATATGTGTATATTTATTTTGAAAATGTTTAAGGTAAATAAAGATAATTTTTTTGAATTTAACTAATATTATATTAGTTAAATATTGTTTCAATAGTTGAAATTTAAATTCAATTATTTAATATGTTAATCAAATAATTAATTATATTAATTAAATATGATTTAGTTAATGAAATAAAATAAAATTTATATTAAATTATTTAATTAGATAATATGGAATTATACAAAAACCAAATTAGATTTAAGGAATAAATACATATGTATTATATGTCTATTGTGATTTTTGATATATTTCACACTCGAATCACGAGGGTGGTTATTAAGAAATACATTATTCTAAATATCGATATCACTCTTTTATGCATGTGTGTATTAATGATTATGAATCCTTTATATACGAGTGTCGTCTATTACTTATATATTAACAAATTGCTTTCATATTCTTTAATTGTTGATATTCTTCAAGCTAGAGATGTTACATGTAGCACTATTAGTATATTGACTAAACGAGGTAAGATATATGCACATATTTATTGATATTTCCTCAAGGTACGTGCATTATACGTAGCTATTGCAAAATGGTAAGTGCAAGTGAATAATCCTATTCGATTTATTAATATTCCTCAAGGTTGAGAAAAGATTGAGCCAATGACCATGTGTTAGGAGTTATATATGATACAACCGATAAGGAGTTATCCATCAAATGTAGGCCTATGATTTGTTAATATTCCCTAAGGTCAGAATCCCAAGTGTTTGCGTAAAAAATGGCATAAACACCCAATATATTGTATAGAAAATAAAAGTGATGAAAAAGTAAATGAAAATGAGTAAAAAAAGTACGTACAAGATTTATAGTGGTTTGGATAATCATTGCCTACCTCCACTTGTGATTTTATCGATAATATCTCTATTTTACAACTGTTGTTCTTATCATTTGGTATCACTCCATAGCCGATTACAAGAAATAAGTATAAAGTTGTTTGAGAGACAAAAGATCCCCAAATTGAAGCCCCCAAGCCCTATTTATAGCTGTAGGTCATCAGGAAATGCTCCAGCACATCCTCCTCCATGTTCTCCATGATTCCCTAGCAGTTGCTCAAGAGAAGACGTGGCAAGCTCAACAATGTGGATCGATCAGTACTGATCCACGGCTATGGATCGATATTGATCCATAAAACTTGGTTATGGATCATTTTGGTTGCCTTAAGATGGATCACAATATTGATAGCTTGATGTTTCTCCACTTGTATGCATTGCTTTATGACTATTTTTGAGTCAATCTGATGGATTAGTAGAGGAGTTGACATGTTAAATTCTGGTACTTGAAGCACTTGATAGCATAAAGCATGTGAACGATCTACGTGGTCGTAAATGGGCCTTTGGCATCAATACTCGGTAGCGTGGGAAAAATGGTGTGATTAGGATGCATTTCTATCAATCAATACTAATCCATTAGATGGGTCAGTACCAATCCATCCAATTGTGGAATTGGGCTTTCAAACTTGCATGTTGGCCTTGACTTCTATGGCTACCTCTCTGGGCCTTCTGCCTCGATAGCTTTTAAATTTTATTCATCAAACCACTCTGGATATTTCTTGATCAAAGGGCTAGATAACATTTGCCCCCCAAACTACATCTTATTATCAATAAAATAATTTTTTTGAATCGAAACAAGACGGGATTGCAATATCGGACTCTAATCCATGCTTTGAATAGTTAGTTCTTTTTCGGACCTTTTCGATGAAATGTGTGACGACCCAGAATTTTTGAATATTTGAATTGAAATATTTAATTGATTTTAAATATTTGGAAGTTATTTTGACCTGAATTTCAAATATAACTACGGATTTGGTAATTAAATTATTGAATTGAATTCAGTGAAGTTGGGTAAAAATTTGAATCTTCAATTTTGAACTTGTTAAAAATATTTTGATGGCTTAAAAAATTCATATTGATAATACTGAAGATAATGGAAGCTTCCGAATTTAATTGAAAATGATTTTTTTTCAGCTTGAAATTATATCGTTTAAATCGGTATTTAATAATAGCCTTACGGGGCACAGTCTCGGAATTCGACGAAACCAATTCCATTGGATCCGTAATACTATATTATTCATAGTGTTTGGAGTTGTCGTGTGATCGTACGATAAGCAAACGCGCTGAAATTTATATTGAAATTTAATTTAATAACTGGGTTCAAAAAGCTATCTTATCAATGCGATCGAATTTTGACTCGGAACCTTTTCCATTGCATTCGAAATAGGGGTTTAACATTATAAACGCCTAGCTGCGTGCCTCGATTGGAAATCGAGATTGTAAGTTACGAAAATCATGACAATTTCAAATTTGAATTTAAAATTCAATATATATATACACACACACATTTCCTTAAAATTACTATTACCTCATTCAACACCTGTTAAACCCCCCCGAGCACGTGTTCCACTCTCTCTATTAAAAATTTACACGTGTTTGTTAAATGAAAAAAAATATAAACCCGTCTTCATTTTTATAATAAAAGGAAATTTTACTATCTCGTTCAAACAGTTCAAAACAATGGCCCCTTCATTAAAGAGAAGAAAAAGAAAAAATCAAAATCAAGCAGTTCAAAAAAAATCATGGCCGATACTTCGCTAATAAATTCCCTTCTCTTCAGTTATTAAAAAAATCGAAACTCCTCTCTTCTCGTTTAAATGGCCGAATCCCCATAGTGATTTGTTCCTCGGAAAAAAAATAAATAAATATAAACCAAAAACCGAATCCCTCGAACTCGATAAGGGGCTGGCGATGACTCGAGCGCGGCAAGGTTGGAAGTAGATCGAGGAGGCAATCTCGATCAGGAGGGGCACTGGTGGTCATAGGAAACTCGAGGCAAGGCATCGTGAGAAATCGTGTTCATCGCGATTACGGTTTCGCTGCACGGACTTCGAAGTATTGAAGGGATCATGACTATAGTTGGGTCGCAAGCATTCGACAATTAAGGGTTCGAAGCCTAGTTCGTGATTTTTTCCAGTAAGGTGATGGCCACGGTCGTGCTCTTGAGTGTTCGAGATGGTGGCTTTGTGGATGGTGACGGCCGCGTAGGGCGGCAAGGGGGTTGTCACGAATTTGTGGAGGCTCGCGATCGAGTGGCGGCGACTAAGGCGATCGCAAATACAGGTCAGGAAATTAATTTCAATTTGTATATATATATTTGGAAAAGAGGAAAAAAATATTTACTGTAATGATTTTTTTTAGCATAAAAGAAAAGAATTTATTTTACAGTAAGGTATAAAACTCTTTAGTATTTTAATTTGAAAGTTCATATTTATATGGGAATGTTTACAGTAAAAAAAAGTAAAATATAAATGTTGAAATATATGTATGCATGCTTATTTTAATATAGGAAAATAGAAAAAATATATATATACAAAAAGATTTTGAAAATATAATGTAGGAAATTTTATAATGGTAAAGTTTATGTAAAAAAATACAATTTCTTAATTTTTAAGTATATGTATATATGTAGTTTAAAAGGAGAATTATTTAAAATAAAATTTGTTTAAAACTAAATTATATATTTAAAACCCAAACTGTTAGTTTATATTAAATTTATAAAACGAAAAATTAATTGTTCCATTATTTCGAATATTAATAAAAATCATATAATTATTTATGCAAGGTCTGATACAATAAAGAAAACAATCTGGAATGAAAATGGATTGCATGCAAAGCAAATGTGAGATCTTCTCACTCAATTGAAATTTTCAGTTTAATTTTAAATAGTTAAATTTAAAATTGTTGATTGTGTGCTTGGATGATAAATTATTATCAGTTGTATTGGTTTAGACCCTATGCACAGCATAATAGCGGATGATATTATATTAAACCCATATACTGTGATATTCCAACTCGAAGTGGAATTAGTATTATATATGTATTTGGAGGGATTGATTTCCCGCATTATATAGCGGATGAGACCTTATGCGCCGCGTAATAGCAGATGATATTATATAAATCTCATATACTGCGATACTCCACCTCGAAGTGGAATTGGTATTTAATTGTTGTGCAAACATCTGTGGATGTAGGGAAACAGGTTGGAGGGATCCAACTGGATTACTCAAACATTTGAATTTGTTTCATATGTTGTGTGTTGATTTATTTATAATCTGTGTGTGATTATACTGGTGATTGATATTGTGGAAGGCTATGATATAGCCGAATATATTTTTGGTATCGTAGGATACCAGAAATAAATAAAGTTTGATTTTTGAAATTCAAGTAGAAAATTTATAATAAATTCATTTAAAGAATTGGGTGAATTTAAAAGAAGAAATTTAAATAGATAAAGTTTTATTTTGAAAACTTATTGAATAAGTTCCAAAATATGGGAAAGATTTTAATAAATGGGTTTTGAGTAATATTGTTTAATAGTTGAAGAATTTATTTAAAATTTATATTTTAAATAGATTGGAAGAGGTAAAGGAGTTTATTTTAAAATGAAATAAATTTAGAAATCAAATTTAGAATTTAATTTGGTGATTGAAAATGAATCTTTGGGAAATCAATTTGAAATTTAATTTGGTGTTTGAAATAAATTTTTGAAACTAATTTGGATTTTGATTTGGTGTTTGGAAGTGAATATTTGAAAAATGATTTGAAAATGTATATCAGTTGATATTTGAAAATTTAAATTCACAATGGGAATTTTATAAAAGAAACGAAAATTTGTTTTAAAAATAAATATTTTTTTATTTTTAAAATTGTGGAAAGGAATTTACGGATTTGGAACGTAAATTTCAAATAAATCCAAAAGAAAGATTTATAAACTGATTTGAATGAACCATTTTAGAATGGAAGGTGCACTTTCCTTGGAAAGCCTAGTATGTTTTCAATATAGTTTATAAATATAAATTAAAGTTGTAAAGATGGTCTTAAGAAAAGAATTTTTTGGAGAAATTATTTACTTAGGTTATTTTAAAAATCTTTAAGGTAAAGATTTATTTTAATTTATTATAGAAGTGATTATTTAAAGTTTTAATTGATATATTTTTTAGAAAATGGATATTTAAATAGGTATATCCTATCTGCTAATTTTATTTTAAAATTAGTTTGCACTTGAATTTTTGTATGAGATATTAGTATAATATTTTCACAACTAATGTTTTAAATAAAGTGTTTTAAAATAGTTTTTATTCTGAATATTTCCAAGTATGTATTTTGGATAAGTAATTTAAATTATTTTGAAGTATTCGAACTTGGCAAACTTTCAGTGGAATTAAATAAATATTTGTAAATTTATTCCACGTGAGGAAAGTGATTTGAAATTTGTTTTCAAAGTGTTGAAGTGTTAAAATTATATCCTGCAAAGATATGTTGAAAATAAATAATTGGGGGAAAATTATTTAAATCTGTTGATTGTTGTGAGCGTTGATTGATAGTTAAATAACCAACTATCAATATTGGCCTTTAAAATGGCATTTGAATTTCGATGCGACCGAGGGTCGGATTCCAAATGGATATTCAAAAACCACATCGAATCTTTGTGTTGGATCTTTTATTTAAAAGATCAATGTAGAAATTTGTTGTGAATTACTTGAATCTGAATGTAACACTTATTTTTAAAAATAAACGCTCGTTATTCGGATTAGCCGGGAGAGGACTTTGTGTCATAAAACCCATTCCGAATAATGATACGATGATATGGGATTGTATTTGAAGATGGTGTTGAAGATCGGGTATTTTCGAAAGCGAAAGGATTACTTGTCGAATGTCTCTACACCGGGTTGCTCCGGTATAGAGATTTTATTACCCTTTGTGATGGGGACTCCGAATGTGATTAGTGAATATCCGGATTGCAAGAGCTTCTTTTGAAGTGCCTCCGGTTCCGTTCGATTCCAGAGCGGACTTGTATGGATGTATGTCTGACGTTACACTTTGAGATGTAAAGCTGGTTTCTATCAAATACATTTCTGTTGGTGGCGGAGAATTTATTCTCTTAGCTTAACATCCTTCTCTGAGACGTACGAGCTCAGAGGTCATGTAGTTGATGGTTACTAGTGATCATTTGGTAATGGTGGTAGCGCCCCTTGAGGGTATGTTATTTCCTTATGGAAAAGGGTGGTATCATGGTATGGAGCCCAGATACTTATGTGGTTGCTGCAAATTAATTGCTTTGTGGTTTTTGCTTTGTGGTTGAGGATCCTTGGATAAAGGTCGCAAACGACCAGGGGGTGGCATAATCGTGTAGTAGTTACCTAGTTACAGAGGTAACCCGGCCTTTTTTGCTAGAGATCCGGTTTGATTCTCGAGGCTTCCCTTCAGAGGCGTACCCATATGGAGTAGGAAGTTCCTTAGTCTGACCATTTATTGGAAATCGAAAGAAATAATATGCGCCCTGTACGGTTTTAGTTGTATAACCTTCCATGGAATGTGGCGGTAACCTGCTATTGAACACGGTAGCTATAGTAGGCATAAGTGCGAAATGACTATACTAGCTAAGATTAATATTATACTTTCAAAATGTTTTCTGCACTATGCACTAATAATAATATTCAAAAAGGATTTTGCGTATGAAGCATGTTTGATTATCATAAGGAGAAATCTCCCCCAAATGGGCGATTGCATTGTGTGTGTGCAGGGAGGCCTTATGGTAGTTTCATCTTCCAAAAGCATAGCGGATTTCTTTTCCTTTCTTTGTGAAAATAACTGTTTTTAAGATCTCACATCAGTCGCATGACTGACCTGGAGTTTATCATTTGACCTGAAGTTTATGGTTTCCTTTCTACACTCTGCGTGGCCATAATTTTCCACACAGACAGCTTAGAATCAATAGAGCGAAGTTGCTATGGAGATCTGGAGTTCAAGCTGGATGGCGAGACGTATTACTTATACTATGTAGTATTCGCTGCGTTTGGGTTGCTGAAAAGTAAATTTCCTGTAGTCAATTTATAATGACCGTCAGTGTTGTATTGTGTTGTTGAAAGCTCCGATGATGTATTGTAATAACAGATATGGTTCTTTTTTTTAAAGATTATTCATTTGTCTATTATATATTATTCCGCTACGAAATGTGAGATTCTGTTATTGTTTATGTTTCTTTTTCTATCTTCTTTGTTGTGGCGACCCGACTTCCTATCACTAGAAAGTCGCATCACTAAATAAGAAAGAAAGGGATAGAAGAAGAAAAGAAAGAAGAAACACAACAACAGATAACTCTCAACGGAACGAATGAAATATAATATATAACATAAATATTACATAGTATCATATTACATCAGAGTACACAACTTATACAATCATATTAGACAGTTATAAACATCTGTCTAACTACACAACTCAAGTACACAAGGTACAGATACAACACAAACACAACGGAACCATAATATATCTACACATGGAAGCCTCCTGCTCCATATCTCCTCCAGAATTTGTCAAGCAAACCTGAATCACTTGACTACTCATACATAATATGAGTACCCAAGAGTTTAATAAAACAGAAAATAAACACTCGGGTCAGACAGGGTCTGGTGTGAGTAAACGGGTTGAAATTGCTTAACTTTAGAAAATCCTTTGAAAAGAAAAGGTATCACGTAAGACTTCCCACACATAAATATGGAAAAGTTTTTACCTTACGCTAACCAAAACATTTGATAGGAAATACAGTGATATTATAACAGTGTCTAGGGTTTTCAAGTAAATAAGAAATAGTCGATATTGTTACATTATTAAATTCCAGCTACTAGCCACAAAAGTGGGTAATACAAACAAAACCGTAGGGTCTCGTAGGAAGAATGGGTTTCCATCAATGGCAGGGCTACCGGGGTACCGCCCGTCACAGTACGTGGCCTAGATCACAGTACCGAGGATTACGCCCAATCCCTTGCATCACAAAACCGGAACCATTCCTTACTGAACAGTCCCGAGTAAGATCACCCCGTGGTTGGCGCGACCAACCACCCACAAAGCCGAAATAAAAAGAACATCTAGACAGGAATGACCTCACCCTGAAATGGGTGCTACCCACGTAGCATTGCTGCACTTCTCCTGTTTTAGCCATTCCCGGTGATGAGGCTTGAGGCTGCGATTACCTTTATAGAACATCTATCTTAGAACGCTCATCGTCCACCTGACGATGTTATGAAAGCATTCAATCGATACAAGTTCGTTCCGGGTTCGAACGAAACCGAAGGCACTATCCCGTTGCACTCATTTTGGAATCACCCTCAGAGTCAACGACCATAGCCCTTGCACTCTAAATCACCATCTCGAACCTATAAGTACTATTTCCGTCAAACTCATCACGGAATCACCCCCAGAGTTATACTGATGAATAGTTCTTACACCTCGAGTCTTCACTAGATCCACTTGGATTCACGACCTAACGTTTAATTTGGATCGATGTGGTTTTCGGATATCCAAATATGGAAACCCGGTCTCACCGAAACCAAACGCCATTTTAATGTCCAAGTTGTTTAAGGGATTAAACAATTAACTTATATTCAGGATGATATAAACAGATAGATGAATCACATTATCACTATAGATAATTCATATCAAACATTCATCTCACAAAGCAGCATATCACATAACAGAGATATCCAAATCATCCAGTATCAACCAAACACCCAATATCAAGCAATCATCCATAAACAGAATTGATTAACTCTCAATCAATTGGATTATCTAAATCCTTCTTCATTAATTTATTCCAAATAAATAAATTAGTCATCTCTTAATGATCTTCCCTAATTAATCTTCCTTAATTACATTCAAGTAATTATCCTTAACCATAATCAGTAATTAACCTTTAATTACTATCATTAATTACAATAATTAATGATCCTTCATTTACTTCCATTAACTAATCAATTATAATTAATTACATTTAACCTCAATTAATTACAATTAATTAATCACACTTAAATAATTACTTTTATTAATCAACCTTGATTAATTAATAACCGTAATTACTTATCTTAATTAATTAACTTCTTAATTAATTATGTTAACCCTTTGATTAATTAATCAAATTAATTAATCTTTAATTACTTCATTAAGTAATCAATTAATCAATTAAATTAACAAATAATCCTAAATTAATTACTTTGTTAATTAATTACATTTTAATTAATTACCCTTAGTAATTAATCTTAAATTAATCACATTCATTAATTAATTAATCACATTAATTAATTAGCTAAAATAATTCAGTAATTAACCATTAATTACTTACATAAGAAATTATATTCTAATTACCTCCATTAGTAAATCTTGATTATTCTCTTAATTAATTACTTAACAAGTACTTAATCCCATCATTAAATAATCCTTAATTCTATAATTAATTAACTTCAAAACAAATATATTAATCAATCCTTAGATTAATAACATCTAGTGATTTTCCATCATTAAATAATTCTTAATTCTTTACTTAATTAATTACTCCATAATTAATTAACTCAAAATAATTATATTAATCAATTCCTTAATCAATAACATCTAGTGATTAAACATTAACCACTTCCACTTTAATTACTTCCATGAGTAATTTCCATTAATTACTTCCATAAGTAATTTCCTCTTAATTACATTCAATAATTAACCTTTAATTACTTCATTAAGAAATTACACTTAATTAATCCATAATTAAGTGATTATTTAAAAATTTAATAAACAATTAACTAATTATTTAAAATTAATTAAATAATTAATTAATTAACTTCTTATATTTCAAAAATCCTTAATTAATTAAGAAAACATTTATCTTAATTAAACTCTTTACTTATTTATAAATCATAATAATTAAGTATCCATAAATTCATAACAAAGATAAATTAACCATATTTATTTTCATAAATTAATTATTTAAAATAAATCAAATTTTAATAACTTAAAACAAATATCAATTTGGTTTATAAAAATTATGACTTAAACTTTATTTGAAATTAAAGCATTTAGAAATCAAAATTGAAATTTAAAAATACTTTAATTATCTGATTAAAACTTATTCATTTTAAATAAAATTTGAAAACTCAAGTTCTTAAACATTACTTTTAAAATCTTGCTTAAAACTTTGATTTAATAATTAAACTCAAAACACTCCCTTTATAAATAAAAATCCAAAATTTAATGAAGTTGATTACTTAAAAAAGAAATCATTTTCAAACAAATTTGAATTTAAAATAAATTCAATTAACACCTTTTTTTAAAAGTTTAACTTTATTTCATAACAACAAACTTTTAACTTATAAACTTATTTTCTTTTATAAACTTGTTTATAATTTAATGCTTGATCTATATTTGTTCAAACTCAAGTTAAAATTTATAACTTATATCATTACAAAACTTAACAGGGAAGCATCACTCAAAACTCGAGACAAACACGGCAGTTACACGAGCCTTCCCCGAGAAAGTATCTAGCTCCCTCAACTTCGAGTTAATCGCGATGAAAACACGAGCAAAACTTCGGGCCGACCCTGTCTTCACTAAACAAACATTCCAGAACCAAGGCCATGCACACAACAAACATGGTGCACGTGCACTAACGTCGCCGGCCACCGTAGTTCATCGCGATCGACGTCGACAGCCACTCTAACACACGCGAGCACGATAATACACCCAGATCGAAGAATCCAAGCACAAAATGAAATTCGAACCTATTGCTAGAAACTGCAGAAACACGAACCACCCAAAAACCCCCACGGCCGACACCACGACGCCGTTAGGCCTTCGCCGTCCTCACCATAGAACCACCACATCACGAGTTACAACTTCCCCCAACTGCGAACGACTCCGGTCACGAATCCAAATTGCGACAGCCTCTACAGACAAGCCGAGCAAAAACTAACATAAAACCCTAGTTCAATCGATTTCGAACACATCAAACATTGGAAAATTTCAATTATATTTTTCCCAACATCCTCATCGTGAAAACAAGCTTCACCCAAGATTCCAGCTCAAATCATGGAGTTTATCATCGGCAATTGATCAAATTGCCGAAACCCTTCATTCCCAATTTCTCAATGGAATATTAATCTAAAAATTATGCAATGCATGCTAAAATTCATCATTTTTAACTAACAATCCAACTATATAATCCAAAACAAGAATCAAGATTTTTGATTTCTGACAGGAATCAAAATTCCACTGTATTTTCCATTTTAAATACTATTTATACATTTAAACTTACAAAAAATATTTTTAAAATTTTCATCAAACAATAAGTAACAACTTTTATTTAACCATCAAGGTCAAATAAGGATGTTATTGGAAGGTTTGGATTTTTGAAGTGAAATCTGTTCTTAAGAAAACAGAAACAGGGTGTTTACATGCATATATAATTATAACTATAAATTCAATAAATAAAACTGAATGATTTCCATGCAACATCAAGATTAAATTTTCAGATCGTCACATGCATGTAGTAAAAATCCAGATCAAACTGTTTTTAAAATTATTAACTCACCAATTATATAAGCAGAGCAGTTTTTATTCTGAATTTATCTTTTCCAGGCCTGAACACTTCAATTTGGAAAATGCTTTTGATTATGAAATCCTACTGCATGTCTCCAATTTGATGATTTAAACTTGCTGTTGAAAATGAATACTTGCATGCCTTCAAAATATTGTTTTAAAAAGGTTGAAACGGATCTTGATCTTCGTGAATTGCAGGTTTGAAATTGATGTTGCAGGTTGAAGTTTCAGATTTTACTTTGCTTTGGATTTTCCATTTTCAGGTAACACTTACTTTTGATTTTAATCTCAGGTTTTAAGAGAAGTTTCTGTTTTGAGTTAAGAAAGAAAACAAAGGAGTGAAAATGTTTGAAAAAAAACTGATTTTCTTCTTAAAAACATTTATTAAAAATTAAAATGAAATGTATTGCCACATGTTAATTAAACTTACATTTGTCACTCTATTTGCTTAATTTCTTTACAAGTGTTTTAAGAGGTGTTAATATGGTTACACATTGCATTTTTACTTAATTTTTACTTAATTTA
Source organism: Allium cepa (assembly GCA_030765085.1). NCBI lineage: Eukaryota > Viridiplantae > Streptophyta > Magnoliopsida > Asparagales > Amaryllidaceae > Allium > Allium cepa. Next base: position 504,331,668 of record CM060941.1, on the reverse strand, counting down.
AATTTAAGTATAACTTATTTAATTTAATTCTCTTAATAAATATAATTTACATATGTATATATAAATTTACTTTTAAAAGAAATTATTCTAAAACTAATTATAATACAAATATATCTTCTTATACATGTATTTTAAAAATCTAAAACATTTATATTTATACATTTATAACCATTTTAATTTTAAACACTTTAAAGAAAACAAAACAAAACTTTATTTAAACTATTATATTTAAAATAAACATTTATCTTATATTTGAAAACAAATTGAATTAAACTAAATTATCTTTTGAAAAATATAAATTTTAAAACAAAGCTTTAATTTACAATTCATACATATATAACTTATAAATATATTATAATAAATTTTCAAAACAATTCCAAATTATAACATATACATACATATATATTACAATTTGAAAATTCATCTTTTAATTAAAAAAAAGATTTTCCTATTCACAAAATATATCAAATATATATATATATATATATATTATAAATAGAATAAAATTTTATTAGCTTTGAAAAATAAATCTTATCAATTTTTGCCAGATTAAAAATTTATTAACCTTTTAAAAGATTAAATTTACCAATTTAAATTAAAATTATAAAGAAAAATTATCAAACCAATTTAATTATTAAATTGATATTGCCTAAAATTCTGGGTCATCACATTCTTCTTCTTTAACCCTAACGGTTCGGTATTTCGGCATTCGACTGTGCGGCATTTGATACAGTAGACGTATTGATATCGACTTTCGGGAGTCTAAAAATTGGGTTATTACAGAATGATATTAGAGCAATTGGTTAAGCGAAAACCTTGGCTCTAGTGGGAATTACTCATTAGAGATAGAGTCAGTAGTACTCTGGAATCAGTTGAGTGTAATAATAGACATGAGCGTATTTGTTAGTGAATACAAAAATTGTTTTATACTGTGATGATTGGTTTGTTGAGTGGTATGTGGATTCTGGTCGGTATTGTCTATACAACTCTATCGATAGGGATCTCTAAACACTTGTATATAAAAATTTGCCACGATATTCTTTTAAAATAGGGTAAATGAAATAATTTTACCCAAATTATTTTTTTATAAAAGGAATGATTTTTCGTAAGTTATTATAGTATATGGTTGCTTGGTTGTTAGGAAGTAATAATATTAAATTATTATCATTGATTATTGAATAAGAAATTGAAATCATAACTTAAAACTGAGAAATAAAATCCATACACAAATGGGATTTGTAAATATGAATTGTAAATGTGATTTATAATTTGCAATAGAATTCCAAAGGAATATTTGGAAATGCTTTTGAGAAGATTTGAAATTTGGAAAATTTGGAAGTTAAATACCTTTTGACTTTGGAAATGGTTCTCAAAGGTTTTGGAAAAATGTTTTGGAAGGGTAAAAGCACTAAACTTTTTTCGATCGCTAGAAAATAATTCTGATGATGATCGCGACATCATCGGTGTTCATTTTCGAGTTTCCAAGAGAGAAATTGCTGCAAAACTATTTAAAAATTGAAGTTGTTTGAAAAACTGGGGTATATTTTGAAAATTCAAAGGATAATTTGAATTGATTTCAAAAATGATTTTGAAATGCTGGAAAGACTCTGGAATCTAATGAAAATAGTTATGGAATAAAATTTGTTAAGGTGGAAAAAAATTGTGAATGAATATATGAATTTACAATTGCAAGTAAATGAAAGTAAAATTGAATGTTGAAATTCGTTTCAAATTTGTAGAACTGAAATTGGAATTGAATTTGACTTGTGATAAACAAAACGAAGTATTGAAATAAAATTAGTAAGTGAAACTAATTGAAGAAATGACAAATTTAATATGGTTTGAAATGAACTGAATTCAATATTTATAAATGAAAGGTAAACTGAGTTCATATGGAAATTGAAAATCCAGTCTAAATATTAGTGGATATAAACTAAAGTGGTGAATTGAAAATAAATATAAGAAGTATATAGGATGGTCATATTGAACTTAAGAAATAATGGTGAAATTCTTAAGTAAAATTTGGTGTTAAAAAAATATTCTAAATTAATAAGTGAATAAAGATTAAACTGGGAATTATGAAATGGCAATTATGAATAAGTGAATGAAAAATGAATGTGAATAAAACAAAAGAAAATTGATATAGTTAATAATCAATAGAAATAAATGCATAGGATGTACGTATATTATTTTATTTGCATAACGATTTGATCCAGAATTCGAGCACAGAATTTTAAGATAGTTATATCAATCCGAGTTAGGATTTTTCACTCGATTTTCGACGACGAACCTGGATATGGATTTTTCGTTAATTCTGGAAATTCTCTATCATAGTTTATGGCTATGCAAGGAGAATGACGGTTTCAGATCAAGAAAACAGATCTGAGTCCGCACTAGGATGTCAAATGGACGATACTAGTTTGGAAGTGAAATTGTGTGATCGAGTGAGCGATTGAATTTAATATTGCGTATGAATGATGTATGTATATCGTGTAGGATCGATTTCACCCTAGAGGGGGGGGTGAATAGGGTGATGGTATTAATTATAAAAATTAATTGCGGAAGCTTATAAAATAATTTCAACACAGAACACAGAATAATAGCAACACAGAAAAATAGCAGAATAATAAAATGCAGAAATAGAACGACATAGAATTTACCCAGCTTCGGCAAAACTCTGCCTACGTGCTGCCCCCAAGGTTTCTACTAGAATTAGATAGTCAGACGCTTACACACGTAAACTCACGACACTCGCTATCGACTAAACCTAACTCTACCCTCAAAACCCTGCCACAACTCAGCCACTAAGTTGCGAATTCTCAAACTACGCCACGTAGCTTGTCCCCTAGTCACACGACCAGTGATTACAATGGTTTGAAAAGAGTTTTAAAATTAAAAGCAAATTTAAAACAAAATTTAAAATAAAGCCCTTATTTAAAAAAGCTAAAGTCCTTATCCTTAGTAACAAAGGCCGACCCTTTCTATCTTTATTCTAGCCCGTTCATTTTATTTTGTAAGAAAGGCGACTCTTCATTTCTTTTCCTTGTTGGATCAAAATTAGGGCTTCGGAGAGCTTTGACGATGCTGATCAATTTCGTTGCTCTTGTCGATTGAAATCGATTTCCTTCTCTATTGATCAGCTGCTTGCCTCGAGTTGATCGATGTCTCTTTGAGTCGAGCTCGGCTACTTCTTTTGATTGTTCTGTGAAATTAGGGTTTTGATGAAGTTGGCTTGGTTGCTTCGAGATGAACGAATTCGATTTTTCTTCTGGTATGTTATTTTTTCCTTTCGCTTTCTGCATTGATTGCTTGAATTCGATGATAATTGCCGATGATGTCGATTGTAATTTATAGGAGTCGAATTCCTAAATTTACATCATATATTTCTTATTTGAATTCGTCAAAACATTTTCTCTGCCATTTGATACTGCTTGAACGCTTGAGATTTAACTGACAAATTCAATTCGAATATTTCTCTTACTTTACTATTACGGCTTTAGCTTGAGATCGTTCGATCCTTCCTTGATCGTTACGGCAGCTACTTTCCTATTTTATTTTTGACTTTTTCAATTCTTTTCTTGCGTTGAATTATGACTTGGTTTAATATTCATCTGACCTTGGCTTTGACTTTGTATATGCTATTCCATGACTTCGGCTTTGACTTGAGATCATAAAATAAAATACTGTGGTAATGTCGAACTGTACCATCTATTCCATTATGATGGATTCTGTTTCTTCGTGCATCACCGAAACTCTTTGTATATAGTTGAGTTTTGTTCATTCAATTCATTGAAATTGATATTGTACTTTACTGTGTATATTTGTCTGCACTGTCCAGTTGAGTTGTTGCCGTTCCACATTGAACTGGTCTGTAGTATATTTGCATTACTGCACACTTGTAGTATATTGATCGTCTGCACCTTGTCCTGAAGTGTTTGCTGTGTTCATTTGGTTGTGCACTAAGTTTGCTTCGAGTCAGTTTCATTGTGTTGGTTTCATTGTTGCTGTGTCAGTGTCTTCTTTGTACACTTGAAATTCATTGATGATTTTGCACTGTGTCATTTTGTATCTGTATCCTCAGATGACAATTCAACTGTGCTTTGTTGTTGTCATTCCTTTGATATTGTTGCAGACCACTTGGCCACTGTGTACCACTGCATGCTGGTTGTATACTTATCTTCATATATTTAAACTGCTGTCGCATTTACTTGCATTTGTTGTAGTCTTTGTATTGTTGTCAGTTGCTTAGAACTGTTAAAAATAGTTCGACATTTACTTCGACTTGGTCTTTTGGAGCTTGATTTGCTTCACCTGGTTCATTTGTAGTTGTAGCTTGCACTTTTGTTGTTTGCATTGAGCATTTTGTATGCTTGCAATTTTGGGTTTCCAGTTGTACTTGGTTCATTGTCATTTTGCTGGAATGACTTCGACATTGGCTTCTGCAGTTGGTCTAGAGTTGTTACTGTAGTTGTGTAGTTGGTTCCTTACTTTTCATTTTTGCTTGGATATTGAACTGCTTCATGCTTCACTGTGACCTTCATGTATTTTGTTTATATTCAATTGCCTCTGGTTTGAGTTTTTGTTTTCACTTGAGACTGTATGTAGCTGTCTTGACCACTTGATTGTATTCGGATTTGATTTTCGAATTACACCTGAGTTGAATCCGATTTGGATTTGACTTTGTGCTGAAAGTTGTGACATTATTTTATTGCACTTGAGTTGAATCCTGTATTTGGGTTTGACCTATGCTCACTTGTCCCTGTAAATCGATCAAGTGTATATTTCGGTGTGCATGGCCTTGTGGCTTATACAGTGATACACTGTGTATGTCACAAGTTGTTCGTGTCTGATGGATTCAAAAATTAAATGATGACGAACAACCCAAATAACTGAGGCAGATATTATTTTCAAAATTCATTTTTTATTTTATACTGCAAAAAATATTTCCTTTTCAAATTTTACTGCTTCTAAATTATTTTTGCAGATTTCTCAGATGCTGGATTCTAACTGAAATGAAGTTGAAGATAAACTACGAGTGTGAGTGATATGTAGTGAGGTTTTTATGTAAATTGAATTGTGATGTAATCAGAAATTGTATATATATATATAGCGAGAGCTTGAATTTGTACTATTCAAAGATTGTAATAAATATTTGTTTCAATAAAATTCTGTTTGAATTCAAATTCTGTATTATTTAAATTTATTCAGCAAATATTTATTTAATTTATGAAAAAATAAAGTAGTACATTAACAAATATATTTACACGAATATATATATATATATATATATATATATATATATATATATATATATGTTTATTATCATCAAACAATAATCATAAAGAATCGCATATTCAACAATCTCCCCCTTTTGATGATAACAAACATATATTTAGGATTTTGAAACATATTAAATGTATTTGATGATTCCACCATTTAAATGCTTGTTCCCCCTATTTAAATGCTTCATCTTTGCTAAAACTCCCCCTTCTTATATGCATAGTAGTATAAGATTTATTTGCCAAAATCCAACATTTCTCTCCCCCTTTTATTATCAGCAAAAGAGTAAAAGTGTCAAGAATAGAGATAAGGTGATAGATAGTAATATTACATTAAAACTCAATCGACTATAACTCTGTAATTTAAATAGAAAATCAAACACAAATCATAACTATTCTTGTTAGGCGCATATTCCATTTTTAGAGACGATGGGAATGATGTTATCATAAAATCATATAGTTATGTCGAGTTGTGATATATATCTATCAGGAATTTGAATTTCTACTAACCATGCATAACCGTTAGGACTTTTAAATGAGGTTAGTAGTATTTCAATTTTTTTTATAAAAAAAATGAATTCAATTATCTTCTAACCACGCATAACTGTGAGGACTTTTAAATGGGATTAGAATCAACTTGTTTATTTAATAAATTAATTTTGATATGCATTCCATACATTCATAATCGTGAGGACTTTTAAATGAGCATGGAAGCACATATCAAGTTCTAAGTAATTCACCCATGCATAACCGTGAGGACTTTTAAATGAGCGTGAATACTTTGAATTTTATTTTATTTTATAAAATGAAAAATGAATGATTCCTGTTTAAGATACCACATATCGACAAACTATATTGAATTTTTGATAAGCGATGGTCGACAGAATTATGGTAGAATAAGAAGTGGCCATGGAATCTTTGCCAAACAAAAATTTATTTTAACTCTTGTTTGAATTTCTAAAGAAATTTACTAAGTATTCTGTCTTGAGAAAAAAAATTACAATTACTATCACCCCTTATCATTTTTCAGTCACCATTTACCTTTTTGATAATTAGTAGGGGAATAGATTTGTTAAATAGGCAATCAAATTTCTAAAACACCTAAACCGAGACGTGGTTTGCAGAAACTATTTTCTGGTAGGGATTTTGTAAAGATATCTGCCAATTGAGAATCGGTTGAAATAAAATTTACGCTGATATTTTCTTTGGAAATATGATCTCGAATAAAATGATGCCTAACATCTATATGTTTTGTTCGTGGGTGATGCACAGGGTTATTTGTGATATCAATTGCGCTTTTACTATCACACATTAGTGGTACACGTTTAAAATTTAGACCATAGTCTTGCAAAGTCTGAATCATCCATAAGATTTGAGCAGAGCAACCGCTTATAGCAATATACTCTGCCTCTGTGGTGGATAATGCAATACGCTTTTGTTTTCTGCTTGACCATGCAACTAATGAATGTCCTAACATAAAACATGCTCCACTAGTACTTTTTCTGTCAACTAAACTTCCAGCATAATCAGCATCTGAAAAACCTTTTAATTCAAAGTTGTCGTTTGATGGATACCAAAGACCAAACCATGGGGTGTGCAACAAATATCTTATAATTCTTTTAACAGCTTTTAAATGAGATTCTTTTGGGTTAGATTGAAAACGTGCACACAAGCAGACAGAAAACATAATGTCAGGTCTGGAACTAGTACGATAAAGGAGTGATCCAATCATACCTCTGTACTGCTTTTGATCAACTGCCTTACCTTTTTCATCCTTGTCAAGTTTAATTGTTGTACTCATGGGGGTTCTTGCTGGTTTAGCATCCTTCAATCCAAATTTGTTGACAAGTTCCCTAATATATTTTGTTTGAGAGATGAATGTGCCTTTATCGCTTTGTTTGATTTGAAATCCTAAAAAGAATTTTAACTCTCCAACCAAGCTCATTTCAAACTTTTCCTGCATGACTTTTTCAAATTTCTCATACAATAACTGTTAGTAGCACCATAAATGATGTCATCAACATATATTTGAACAATCAAAAGATCATCATTTTTCATGCAACAGAAATAGTGTGGTGTCTACACATCCCGTTTTGAACCCATTTTCAAGGAGATAAGAACTAAGACATTCATACCAAGCTCTTGGGGCTTGTTTTAATCCATATAATGCCTTTTTTAGTTTATATACATGGTTTGGATATTCATGACTTTCAAAACCTTCTGGTTGTTCAACAAATACGTCTTCTTTTAAAATTCCGTTAAGAAAAGAACTCTTAATGTCCATTTGTCTTAGTTTAAATCCTTTGTAGCAAGCAAAAGCTAATAATATTCTAATTGATTCTAGTCTAGCTACAGGTGCAAAAGTTTCATCAAAGTCAACTCCTTCAATTTGATTGTATCCTTTAGCGACTAGTCGAGCTTTATTTCTAATTACATTTCCAGATTTATCATATTTATTTTTAAAAATCCATTTTGTTCCTATAACTGGATAATCCTTAGGTCTAGGTGCTAGACTCCAAACATTATTTCGTTCAAATTGATTTAGCTCTTCTTGCATGGCCATAAACCAGTTTTCATCGTTAAGAGCTGAATCTATGTTATTTGGTTCTATTTCTGAAATAAATCCACTATACAAGCACATATCACATAGATTTCTAAATGAGGAACGAGTCTGTATACCTGCTATAGGGTTTCTAATTACCAATTCTGGAGGATGGTCTGCTTTGAATTTCAGTTTTGCTGGATCTAGATTCCTTCGGACTTCTGGAGTTATGGCAGTTTCTCTGATATCATCAGTTTCTTTTGGTTCTTCATGCTCATCTTTTTCTTTCTCCTCTTCAACATTGCTTTGGGATGTTTCCTGATTATCAATGCCTTCATCAAATTTCACATTGATTGATTCCACGATTGTTTTAGTCCTTTTGTTGTAGACTCTATAAGCTTTGCTTCTCGAAGAGTATCCCATGAAGATGCCCTCATCAGCTTTTGCTTCAAATTTTCCTAATTGATCACCTGTATTGAGAATATAGCAAGAACATCCAAATACTTTAAAGTAAGCAATGTTTGGTTTATTGTTGAACCATAGCTCATAGGGAGTTTTGTTAAGAATCGGTCTAATCATAACTCTATTCATTACATAACATGCTGTATTTACTGCTTCTGCTCAAAAATGCAAAGGTAGTTCATACTCATTTATCATAGACCTAGACAACTCTTGCAACGTTCGATTCTTTCTCTCAACTACCCCATTTTGTTGTGGAGTACGTGGAGCAGAGAATTCATGATTCCATTTTCATTACAAAAAATTTCAAATTCATAATTTTCAAATTCTCCACCATGATCACTTCTTAGTGAAACAATAGAAACTTCCTTTTCATTTTGGACTAATTTTGTGAAATTCTTGAAGTATGAAAATGTTTCTGATTTCTTGGCTGAGAAATATACCCATGTATATCTTGAGTAATCATCAACTATTACAAAATAATATTTCTTACCTCCTAAGTTAGCAATGTCGTTAGGTCCGAATAGATCCATATGAACTAGCTTAAGTACTCTAGAAGTGCTTACACTGTTTTTGGCATGAAATGATGATTTTTTAAGTTTTCCTAAAGTGCATGCTTTACAAATGTTTTCTGTTTCAAACTCATGTGATGGCAACCCTCTTACCAAATTTTTCCTTTTTAATTTGTTCAGCAAGTTCATACTAGCATGCCCTAAACGTCGATGCCATAAATTTACTTCTATATCCTTAGCTATCAAACATTTAGAAAGGGTGAGATTATCAAAAGATAGAGAATATATATTACCTTTCCTCTTACCTGAAAATAAGATTTCTTTTGATGATTTGTCAACAATTTTGCACAAGTCAGAGTCAAAAATAACATTCATACCTTTATCACATATCTGGCTGATTGATATCAAGTTGTGGTGCAGATTTTCAACATATAGTACATCATTCTGGGTAAATGTATTGTTACCTACTTTAACTTTGCCAACAATTTTACACTTGTCATTTTTACCCATTGTGACCCTGCCACCTTTGTATTTTTCTAGGCTAAGGAACTTTGATTTATCACCTGTCATGTGTCTGGAACAGCCAGAATCCAGATACCATTGCTGTTGTTCCTTAGCCTGCCAGCATACCTACACGAGAAAAAAATTTAGTGACCTATTTGTTTTTATAGGTCCAAAATCGTTAGTGGCAGAATATTTTGAAAGGTAATTTAGAGGAGACTCAAAACTATTTATACATGTTCCTTTTGGCATCCAAATTTGTTTTACTTTGAAAGATTTTATATTTGTACCTTTTGGAACCCAAATCGATATAGTCTTCACATGTTTGGGTTTATACCAACAACTATTTTGATTGTGTCCAAATGAATCAACTTGATTAATTTGATTTCTATCCTTTTCAAATTTGTTATATCCAAGTCCTTGCCTAGATGTATTATTAGTTTGTTTCCCTAATAGCATATTTGATGATTTTTCTCCTTTTGAAAATTTATCTAAAGTCGTTGATAGTTGTAGGACTTGGGTTTTGAGAGATTCATTTTCGTTTATCAGTTGTGTGCACTTTTTAATAGATTTTTCTCTTCTTGAGTTTTCACTTTCTTTCAAAAACAGGATTTCATTTTCAAGCGATTTAATTTTGTTTTCTGATTTTTTAATCTCTTCTTCGAATGTTGGACACTTATCACACTTAGGGATTCTGCTTTGATAAGTTTTAACTAATTGGTTAAGTTGTTTATTTAAATAAATTAAAGAATCCTTTTATGATTCAAGTTTGACATACTTTTCCCTAAGTCGTTCAAAACAGCCATTTAATTCGTGAAAATATATAAGTAATTCTGAATGAGAAAGTTTTGATACCTCACCTGGCTCGTCATCATCACTGTCAGTTACTTCACCATGAAGACATAGATTTGCTCTTTCACTCTCACTTTCGGTGCTATCACTTTCATCTTCATCAATTTCATCCCAAGTAGCCGCAAAACTTTTCTTCTTCGGTTTCTTTCCTTGGTTTGGTCGATTTTGAGGACAATTTGGCTTGATATGGCCTGGTTTATTACATTTGTGGCAAATGATCTCTTGTTTCTCTGAAATGTCTAGTGCTTTGTTTATTCTTTTCTTAACTTGATGATTTCTGGTTGGATTTCCATATTTGCGATTCCACTTTTTGAATCTCTTTATTAATAGCGCTAATTCAGCTTCACCATCCTCATCATCGTCGTCGTCGTTATTTTCAGTTGTTCCTTTGAGAGCAATTGATTTCTTTCGAGTAAAGCCTCCTTCTCGCTCTTCCTTGAACTTTAGTTCTAGCTCATAAGCGGTGAGATTTCCAATGAGCTCTTCCACCTTGATTTGTTTTAATTCCTTTGATTCTTGAATAGCTGTGACTTTAGCTTCAAAGCTTCGAGGAAGAACTCTGAGGATTTTTCGGACTATCTCCAATTCTGTGTACGATTTTCCAAGAGCCTTTGATTTGTATACTATATTGGATAGTCGTTCGTACATCTCTTTGACATTTTCTTCTTTTGCCATTGTGAAATTCTCGTATTCGCTGCTTAACATGGCAAGGTGAGATTCTTTGACTTGAGATGTTCCTTCATGAGTTACTTCGAGCGTGTGTCATATTTCCTGCGCAGTTAGACAATGTGAGACACGATTAAATTCAAATTGATCCAATGAACAGATAATAAAATTCATAGCTTTAGCATTAGCATTTTGTAATTTATTTTCTAACAATGTCCATTGATCCATCGTTTATCTATTTCCTGATTATCTACCATTACGGTTGGTGCCCTATAACCTGTCTCAATAATGTTCCAAGCATCAATGGTTTTTAGAAAAATTTTCATTCTATTTTTCCAATAAGCATATTCACCATTGAACATTGGTGGTCTAACTATGGACTGACCCTCAACAAAAGCATTATTAAAAGAAGCCATTTTTAAAATTCAAACTTTTAAATACAAACTGATTTTTGAAAAAAAAATTAAAACAAAAATTGACTTCTATTCCTAGCTCCGATACCACTTGTAGGATCAATTTCACCCTAGAGGGGGGTGAATAGGGTGATGGTATTAATTATAAAAATTAATTGCGGAAGCTTATAAAATAATTTCAACACAGAACACAGAATAATAGCAGCACAGAAAAATAGCAGAATAATAAAATGCAGAAATAGAACGACACAGAATTTACCCAGCTTCGGCAAAACCCTGCCTACGTGCTGCCACTAAGGTTTCTACTAGAAATTAGATAGTCAGACGCTTACACACATAAACTCGCGACAATCGCTATCGACTAAATCTAACTCTACGCTCAAAACCCTGCCACAACTCAGCCACTAAGTTGCGAATTCTCAAACTACGCCACATAGCTTGTCCCGTAGTCACACGACCAGTGATTACAACGGTTTGAAAAGAGTTTTAAAATTAAAAACAAATTTAAAACAAAATTTAAAATAAAGCCCTTATTTAAAAAAGCTAAAGCCCTTATCCTTAGTAACAAAGGTCGGCCCTTTCTATCTTTGTTCTAGCCCGTTCATTTTATTTTGTAAGAATGGCGGCTCTTCATTTCTTTTCCTTGTTGGATCAAAATTAAGGCTTCGGAGAGCTTTGACGATGCTGATTGATTTCTCTTCTCTTGTCGATTGAAATCGATTTCCTTCTCTATTGATCAGCTGCTTGCCTCGAGTTGATCGATGTCTCTTTGAGTCGCGCTCGGCTACTTCTTTTGATTGTTCTGTGAAATTAGGGTTTTGATGAAGTTGACTTGGTTGCTTCGAGACGATCGAATTCGACTTTTCTTCTAGTATGTTATTTGTTCCTTTCGCTTTCTGGATTGATTGCTTGAATTTGATGATAATTGCCGATGATGTCGATTGTAATTTATAGGAGTCGAATTCCTAAATTTACATCGTATATTTCTTATTTGAATTCATCAAAACATTTTCTCTGCCATTTGATACTGCTTGAACGCTTGAGATTTAACTGACGAATTTAATTCGAATATTTCTCTTACTTTACTGTTACGGCTTTAGCTTGAGATCGTTCGATCCTTCCTTGATCATTACGGCAGCTCTTTCCTATTTTACTTTTGACTTTTCCAATTCTTTTCTTGCGTTGAATTATGACTTGGTTTAATATTCATCTGACCTTGTCTTTGACTTTGTATATGCTATTCCATGACTTCGGCTTTGACTTGAGATCATAAAATAAAATCTGGTGGTAATGTCGAACTGTACCATCTATTCCATTATGATGGATTCTATTTCTTCATGCATCACTGAAACTCTTTGTATACAGTTGAGTTTTGTTCATTTAATTCATTTAAATTGATATTGTATTTTACTGTGTATATTTGTCTGCACTGTCCAGTTGAGTTGTTGCCGTTCCACATTGAACTGGCCTGTAGTATATTTGCATTACCGCATACTTGTAGTATATTGATCGTCTGCACCTTGTCCTGAAGTGTTTGTTGTGTTCATTTGATTGTTGTGCACTGAGTTTGCTTCGAGTCAGTTTCGTTGTGTTGGTTTCATTGTTGTTGTGTCACTGTTTTCTTTGTACACTTGAAATTCATTGATGATTTTACACTGTGTCATTTTTTATCTGTATCCTCAGATGACAATTCAACTGTGCTTTGTTCTTGTCATTCCTTTGATATTGTTGCAGACCACTTGGCCATTGTGTATTACTGTATGCTGGTTGTATACTTATCTTCATATATTTAAACTGCTGTCGCATTTACTTGCGTTCGTTGTAGTCTTTGTATTGTTTTCAGTTGCTTAGAACTGTTAAAAATAGTTCGACATTTATTTCGACTTGGTCTTTTGGAGCTTGAGTTGCTTCACCTGGTTCATTTGAAGTTGTAGCTTGCACTTTTGTTGTTTGCATTGAGCATTTTGTATGCTTGCAATTTTGGGTTTCCAGTTGTACTTGGTTCATTGTCATTTTGCTGGAATGACTTCGACATTAGCTTCTGTAGTTGGTCTGGAGTTGTTACTGTAGTTGTGTAGTTGGTTCCTTACTTTTCATTTTTGCTTGGATATTGAACTGCTTCATGCTTCACTGTGACCTTCATGTATTTTGTTTATAGTCAGTTGCCTCTGGTTTGAGTTTTTGCTTTCACTTGAGACTGTATGTAGCTGTCTTGACCACTTGATTGTAATCGGATTTGATTTTCGAATTACACCTGTGTTGAATCCGATTTGGATTTGACTTTGTGCTGAAAGTTGTGACATTATTTTATTGCACTTGAGTTGAATCCTGTATTTGGGTTTGACCTGTGCTCACTTGTCCCTGTAAATCGATCAAGTGTATATTTCGGTGTGCACGGCCTTGTGGCATATACAGTGATACACTGTGTATGTCACAAGTTGTTCGTGTATGATAGATTCAAAAATTAAATGATGACGAACAACCCAAATAACTGAGGCAAATATTATTTTCAAAATTCATTTTTTATTTTATACTGCAAAAAATATTTCCTTTTCAATTTTACTGCTTCAAAATTATTTTTGCAGATTTCTCATATGCTGGATTCTAACTGAAATGAAGTTGAAGATAAACTACGAGTGTGAGTGATATGTAGTGAGGACTTTATGTAAATTGAATTGTGATGTAATCAGAAATTGTATATTTATATAGTGAGAGCTTGAATTTGTACTATTCAAAAATTGTAATAAATAATTGTTTGAATAAAATTCTGTTTGAATTCAAATTCTGTATTATTTATTTTTATTCTGCAAATATTTATTTAATTTATGAAAAAATAAAGTAGTATATTAACAAATACATTTACACGAATATATATATATGTTCATTATCATCAAACAATAATCATAACAGAATCGCATATTCAACATATCGTACGGATTTGAATGAAATATTATTGAAACTTTTGTAATGGAATGTGCAAAATGATTTTTTAATATAGAAATTTGATATGGTTGTTAAATAACATATAGGTATTATAAAGGAAAAGGAAAAGGAATTGGGATTTGAGTTTAGAAAATAATATAAATTGCTCGGAAAAGGTATGTACTTAAATTTCAGTATGAAATTCGATGATTTTCTAGACTAGCTGCTTGGCCTTTTGTTTTCTTTTGAAATCTGGGTGCCCGTTGTGGCATTTTGTAATCGTATCGAGCTAGCTGCGCAAAGGAGACACTGGTAAACAAATTCAAAAATTTAGGGAGTTAGAAAATTTTTGAATTTTTTTTGAAAATTTAAAATTTGAACTAAATTTAGGTTTGAATAGTTAGGAAAACAATATTGTTTGGAAACAATGGAAGATTTCGGGAAAGTTAGTTGAAATGATGCTCTTTAATAAAAAGATATATTTTGGCAAGTTGACAAAACTATTTGGTTTTGGGAAAATAATAAATGGGTTAAGGATCATTCTTCTTAACTAGTAATTTCGGAATGAAATTCTTTTAAGGGGGAAGGATGAGACGACCAAGAATTTTTGAATATTTGAATTGGAATACCTAATTGATCTTAAATATTTGAAAGTTATTTTAACTTGAATTTCGACTATAACTATGGATTTGGTAATTAAATTGTTGAATTTAATTTATTGAAGTTGGGTAAAAATTTGAACCTTCAATTTTGAACATGTTAAAAATATTTGATGGCTTAGAAAATTCATATTGATAATACTGAAGATAATGGAAGCTCCAGAATTGAATTTGAAAATGATTTGTTCAGTCTGAAATTATATCGTTTAAATCGGTATTTAAAAATAGCCTTCCGAGGCACAATCTTGGAATATAACGAAACCAGTTCCATTGGATCCGTCATACGGTATTATTATCGGATTTCAATTTTCGTAGTGTTTGGAGTTGTCGTGTGATCGTACGATAAGTAAACGCGCTGAAATTTATATCGAAATTGAATTTAATAATCGGGTTCCAAAAGCTACCTTCTCTATACGATCGAATTTGGACTCGGAACCATTTCCAGTACATTTGGAATAAGATTTTAACATTATAAACGCCTAGCGGCATGCCTCGATTGGAAATCGAGATTGTAAGTTACGAAAATCACGACAATTTCAAATTTGAATTTAAAATTCAATATATATATACACACATTTCCTTAAAATTGCTATTACCTCATTCAACACCTGTCAAACCCCACTGAGCACGCGTTCCACTCTCTCCATTAAAAATTTACACGCGCACGTTAAATGAGAAAGAAAAAATATAAACCCATCTTCATTTTTATAATAAAAGGAAATTTTATTATCTCCTTCAAACAGTTCAAAACAATGGCCGCTTCTTTAAAGAGAAGAAAAAGGAAAAACGAAATTGAGCAGTTCAAAAAAAAATCATGGTCGATACTTCGCTAATAAAATCCCTTTTCTTCAGTTATTAAAAAAATCAAAACTCCTCTCTTCTCGTTTAAATGGCCGAATCCCCGTAGTGATTTGTTCCTCGGAAAAACTAAAAATAAAAATAAGTAAACCAAAAATCGAATCGCTCAAACTCGATAAGGGGGTGGCGTCGACTCCAGCGCGGCAAGGTTGGAAGTAGATCGAGGAGGCAATCTCGATCAGGAAGGGCACTGGTGGTCATAGGCAACTCGAGGCAGGGCATTGCAAGAAATCACGTTCATCGCGATTAGGGTTTCGCTGCACGGGCTTCGAAGCATTGAAGGGATCGTGACAACAGTTGGGTCGCAAGCATTCGACAGTTAAGGGTTCGAAGCCTAGTTTGCTATTTTTTCCAGTAAGGTGATGGCCACGGTCGTGCTCCGGAGTGTTCGAGATGGCGGCTATGTGGATGGTGACGGCCGGGTAGGTCGGCAAGGGGGTTGTCGCGAATTTGTGGAGGCTCGTGATCGAGTGGCGGCGACTCAGGCGATCGTAAATACATCTGAGGAAGTTAATTTCAATTTGTATACATAGATTTGGAAAAGAAGAAAAAAAATATTTACTGTAATGATTTTTCTTAGCAGAAAAGAAAAGAATTTATTTTACAGCAAGGTATAAAACTGTTTATTATTTTAATTTGAAAGTTTATATTTATATGGGAATGTTTACATTAAGAAAAGTAAAATATAAATGTTGAATTATATGTAAGCATGCTTATTTTAATTATAGGCAAATAGAAAAATTATATATGTAGAAAGATTTTGAAAATATAATATCGGAAATTTTATAATGGTAAAGTTTATGTAAAAAATCAGATTTCTAAAATCTATTATTTATTTTTAAGTATATGTATATATGTAGTTTAAAAGGAGAATTATTTAAAAGAAAATTTGTTTAAAACTAAATTATATGTTTAAAACCCAAATTGTTAGTTTAGATTAAATTTATAAAATGAAAAATTAATTGTTCGATTATTTTGAATATTAATAAAAATCATATAATTGTTTATACAAGGTCTGATACAATGAAGAAAACAATCTGGAATGAAAATGGATTGCATGCAAAGCAAATGTGAGACCTTCTCACTCAATTGGAATTTCCATTTTAATTTTAAATAGTTAAATTTAAAATTGTTGATTGTATGGTTGGATGATAATTATTATCAATTGTATTGGTTTAGACCCTATGCGCCGCATAATAGCGAATGATACTATTTTAAACCCATATACTGCGATATTCCACCTCGAAGTGGAATTGGTATTATTTATGTATTTGGAGTGATTGATTTCCCGCATTATATAGCGGATGAGATCCTAAGCGCCGCATAATAGCGGATGATATTATATAAATACCATATACCACGATATTCCACCTCGAAATGGAATTGGTATTTAATTGTTGTGCAAACATCCGTGGATGCAGAGAAACGGGTTGAAGGGTTCCAACTGGATTCCTCAAACATTTGAATTTGTTTCATATGTTTTGTGTTGATTTATTTATAATCTGTCTGTGATTATACTTGTAATTGAAATTGTGGAAGGCTAAGACTTAGCCGAATATATTTTTGGTACCGTAGGATACCAGAAATAAATAAAGTTTGATTTTTGAAATTCAAGTAGAAAAGTTATAATAAATTCATTTAAAGAAGTGGTTGAATTTAAGAGAAGAAATTAAAATAGATAAAGTTTTATTTTTGAAAACTTATTGAATAAATTCCAGAATATGGGAAAAGATTTTAATAAACGGGTTTTGAGTAATATTGTATAATAGTTGAAAATTTTATTTAATATTCAGATTTTAAATAGATTGGAAGGGATAAAGGAATTTATTTTAAAAGGAAATAAATTTAAAAATCAAATTTGGAATTTAATTTGGTGGTTGAAAATGAATCTTTTGGAAATCAATTTGAAATATGATTTGGTGTCTAAAATAAATTTTTAAAATCAACTTGAATTTTGATTTAGTGTTTGAAAGTGAATACTTGAAAAATGATTTGAAAATCGTTTATCAGTGGATATTTGAAAATTTAAATTCACAATTGGATTTTTATAAAAGAAAGGGAAATTTGTTTTGAAAAAATATTGTTTTATTTTTAAAAGTGTGGAATGGAATTTATGGATTTGGAAAGTAAATTTAAAATAAATCCATAAGAAAGATTTATAAACTGATTTGAATGAACCATTTTAGAATGGAAGGTGCACTTTCCCTGGAAAGCCTATTATGTTTTCAATATAGTTTATAAATATAAATTGAAGTTGCAAAGGTGGTTTTAACGGAAGAATATTTTGGAGAAATTATTTACTTAGGTTATTTTAAAAATCTTTAAGGTAAATATTTATTTTAATTTATTATAGAAGTGATTATTTAATGTTTTAATTGATATTTGTTTTAGAAAATGGATATTTAAATAGTTATACCCTATCTACTAATTTTATTTTAAAATTAGTTTAGACTTGAATTTTTATATGAGATATTAGTATAATATTTTCATAACTAATGTTTTAAATAAAGTGTTTTAAAATAGTTTTTATTCTGAATATTTCCAAGTATATATTTGGATAAGTAATTTAAATTATTTTGGATTATTCAAACTTGGCAAATTTTCAGTGGTATTAAATAAATATTTGGAAATTTCTTCCACGTGAGGAAAGTGATTTGAAATTTGTTTTCAAAGTGTTAAAGTGTTAAAATTATATCTTGCGAAGATATGTTAAAAATAAATAATTGGGGGAAAATTATTTAAATCTGGTGATTGTTGTGAATGTTGATTGAAAGTTAAATAACCGACTATCAATATTGGCCTTTAAAATGACTTTTGAATTTCGATGCGACTGGGGGTCGGATTCCAAATAGGTATTCGAAAACCACATCGAATCTTTGTGTTGGATCTTTTATTTAAAAGATCAAAGTAGAAATTTGTTGTGAATTACTTAAATCTGAATGTAACACTTAGTTTTAAAAATAAGTGCTCGTTATTCGGATTAGCCGGGAGAGGACTTTGTGTCCTAAAACCATTTCGAATATATGAGGAAATAGGATTGCATTTGAAGATGGTATTGAAGACCGGGTATTTTCGAAAGCGAAAGGATTACCTGCCGAATGTCTCTAGCACCGGGTTGCTCCGGTATAGAGATTTTATCACCTTTTGTGATGGGGATTCCGGACGTGATTAGTGAATAACCGGATTGCAAGGGTTTCTTTTGAAGTGCCTTCGGTTTCGTTCGATCCCAGAACGGACTTGTATAGATGTAATCCTGACATTACACTTTGAGATGTAAAGCTGGTTTCTATCAAATACATTTATGTTGGTGGCGGATAATTTCTTCTCTTAGCCCTTCTCTGAGACGTACGAGCTTAGAGGTTATGTAATTGATGGTTACTAGTGATACATTCTCAATTTGGTAATATGGCATAAGAAGTGCTGCTGATCATTTGTTGATCGAAGCATGGCTTTGTAAAAAGTGTAGCTTTGTGGACGAGACCTCGTCGGAACTCACAACCCGAAAATGGTTGAAACAGGAAGGATGCGGCAAGGTTATTTGAGGGTAGCGCCCCCTGAGGGTATGTTATTTCCTTCTGGAAAAGGGTGGTATCATGGTATGCAGCCCAAATACTTAACTTTTGTGGTTTCAGCAAATTTATTAATTTGGGGGTTGTTGCTTTGTGGTGAGGATCCTTAGATAAAGGTCGCAAACGACCAGGAGATGGCATACTCGTGTAGTAGTTACCTAGTTACAGAGGTAACCCGGCCTTATGTTGGCAAAGATCCGGTTAGGTTCTCGAGGCGTCCCTCCAGAGGCTACCTATGTAGCAAAGGAAGTTCCTTAGCCTGACCATTTGTTGGAAATCCAAAGAAACAATATGCGCCATGTACGGTTTTAGTTGTATAACCTGTTATGGAATGTGGCAATAACCTGCTATTGAACATGGTAGCTATAGTAGGCATAAGTGCGAAATGTCTTTGCTGGCTAAGATTAATATTATACTCTCGAAATGTTTTCTGCACTATGCACTAATAATAATATTCAAAAAGGAATTTGCGTATCAAGCATATTTGACTATCATAAGAAGAAATCTCCCCCAAGTGTGCGATTGCATTGTGTGTATGCCTGGAGGCCTTATGGTAGTTTCATCTTCCAAAATCATAGCGGATTTCTTTTCCTTTCTTTGTGAAAATTACTATTTTTAAGATCTCACACCAGTCTCATGACTGACCTGGAGTTTATCGTTCCCTTTCTAAACTCTGGGTGCCCATAATTTTCCACATTGGCAGCCTAGAGTCAGGTTATCATTATTCTGGAGCGAAGTTGCTGTGGAGATCTGGAGTTCAAGCGGGATAACGCGACGTATTACTTATACTATGTAGTATTGGCTGCGTTTGGGTTGCTGAAAAGTAAATTTCCATGTAGTCAAATTATAATGACTGTCAGTGTTGTATTATGTTGTTGAAAACTCTGATGATGTATTGTAATAATAGATATGGTTCTTTGTTTTAAAGATTATTCATTTGTCTATTATATATTATTCCGCTACGAAATGTGAGATTCTGTTATTGTTTCCATTTTTTCTTCTATCTTCTTCTTCTTTAACCCTAACGGTTCGGTATTCCGGCATTCGACTGTGCCACGTTTGATACAGTGGACGTATTGATGTCGACTTTCGGGCATCGAAAAATTAGTTCGTTGCAAAATGTCTTGTCTCTCGTTACTCGTTATGATGCCATATTAGTAATTGGCATTATAAAACTGGAGTATGTTATCATGGTCGGTCATTTCAGGCTGAAAATTTTTCAATCTGGATCCTTTTTTGGATCATTCAGATTTGAATTTTGCCTTTGTTCGGTTCCAAGAATTCAATGTAGAGCATGCACACACACTCAAATGCTTTGATTTCCACCGAGCTACGTTTCTGTGTACACACTGGACATAAATATGTACAAATATGCATATATATTTCATTTTCCATCTTTTATTTTTCTAGAGTTGATCGTTCAATAGCGAATCGGTACCAATCCATAGCCTTGGAAATAGGCAAGTTCGATGCCTAATTTTCTAGGTTAGTGGCTATGTACCTAAGCTATTTCACTCCTTCTCTTAATTTTATTTTTCGACCATCCACTCTCGAGCTTGTGTCTGCCATTGAAGTAATCCATCTTCAAATTCAATCGCCACCACTAGCCTCGCCTTATCGCCATTCATCTGTGCATTTCTAACGTTCAAATAACCGCCGCTTTACTTCATTCGAACTCTTCACAGAACAATTACATAGAAATGAACCCAACCCATTGTTGAATGGTTTTTTGATTCCAAACTTGAGATCTAAATCGAACATTTCTCCCTAAGCTCGAACGAATCTACGTGGGTGATGGAAATGGGGTTGAATGCCGTTGAATCTCATTTTGATGTTCATACTTTGGATTGGGAAAGGAAGTTTAAATGGAGATGAAAACCCACTAAGGGTACTGTTAACAACAAAATTGGTCACTAACACCCTTGAATAGAATTTATCTACTTTGAATATAATTTTATCGATTTTCCAAATACTTGAATACAGATACATTCCGTAAATAAACAGCTTGAATACAAGTTGTAGTAGAATGGTGGTGAGTGCCCAAAATAGCAGAGTCTCTTTGGAATTCTCGAAAAGAGGTCCCTTCCACTGTACTGCTGCCCTTCTATTTATAGACGAAGGTAGGCATGTTCCCCTATGCAGCCCACGAACAAGAGATTCGGCCCACAAGAGATGATTCGGGTTGACTAATACCGATGCACTGAACCTCTATCATTGATCCACACAAATGTCGAACTAGGGTTTTCCCGTGGATGACTCGAAGTGAGTTGTTACATGACTTGGAGTAACTAGTATGTGACTCGAAGCATGAAAGCAACGACCATATCACCCTATGGTGATTTATAGACTCCTCTTATACGTTCCGTACCAGATATGTTGAGCTTCCAGGACTGGGCCCAAGCTATAGAACCATAAGTACTGAGTAACACATGCCGAGCCATACGTGACCGACCCACCACGACCTTCTCACCATGGCCAAACTATACGTGCCGAGCCATATATGACCGGTCCTCCTTGACCAAGAAGATCCATACCAAACCATATACCGTACAATCAAAATCGAACCAGTGTCCGAGCCGCATACAAATGCCGACCCACATAGGTCGAGCCACCAAGGCTGAGCCTCAGTCGACCAAAGTAGCTTTGGATTTCCTTCCTTGACCAAGCGATGCACAATGAACCACTATGACCTCGTGGACCGAATGAGACGTGCCATCAAAAAAGACCGAACAACACACGAACTAGCACTCCTAGGGCCGAACCATAATTAAGGCCGATCCACTTAAACGTAATGGGCTACAAAAATATGCTGAACCATACATGTAGGCCGAACCACATGCCTATCATACTAATTGAGTTACATCGGACCCTCATATTTCTACATCACTTTTGGCTTGAATCCCATCTAGACCCAACCATAGCCTCTGCAACTTCGCTCTATAGCCGGGTCAAGCAGCCGGGTAAACTTTGTCGACCTACCCTTGGGAACTTCGGCCTTCATACTTTCTTACGAGAGTTACATTATTGATCAATGTTTAAACTTTTTTGGAGACTATCTCCTGAACTGTGATGACCCTCCTCCTTGACCCTCGGAAATTGAGACTAATACATCCTCGATATTCACATGCCGTAAATCCAAGTGTTGGAGAGGCAGATTATCATGAGGTAAAGAAATAAAGATAGAAGATGGACAATAATAGAATCTCACTTTGTATTAAACACATAATTATACATATGAGTAGAACATGAAATTACTCTAAATTGTTCCATCAAAGTTACTACAGGTTCTAAACTAGCTAGGATAGTTATAATGACCTATCCTTACAGTGCTGGTAGATACGATTACATAATCAGATACAGCGAAAAGTGATAGATGACTTCAATATAAGATCGAAAATGCTCCATAATCCACGATCTATTCCAAAATGATCGAAGCTTACCTAACTAATTGGCTGCGCAGGAAAATAGGAAACCCAGAGTTTAAGGGTAAAAGAAAATAAACTCCGAGTCAGTCATGGGACTGGTGTGAGAAACTCAAAATACGATGTTTGAAAACAAAAGGTATGTCATAATACCATGCCACACATAAACACGGAACGGGCTTTTTCCTAATGATAACCAAACATTTTCTACACAGAATATGTGGATATTATTTTTAATGACATTCTTTTGAAAATACTTTTCAATTAAGTATACATAATCTTAGCCTAAATTGTTTTATTATTAAATCTCATCATACTAGGCTCTACAATCAAATCCGAAGGTACTTATTGGAGAATGGATTACCATACAATGACAAGGTAAGGGACTACCTTCTAACAGTACATCTCTAGAAAAATACACATGAGGCTCCAACCCTACGAACACAGGACCGACCTACCTTTACCATAGATAGTACCGAATATGTCATCACCACGGTCGTTCCCGACCAACCCAAGCGCTCTCTTTGCATACACCATATTAATTTAAAACCCGACGTCATAGCGGGAATAAATATATCTAGAAAGGTGATGACTATACCGTAATGGAAGCAACCTACTTAGCTCTTCCACATCTACCCTGTTTTTGTCATTTCCGGACGGTGAGGCTCGAGTTAACGATTACCTTACTCATAGCACATTCCACTTTGAATTCCACATTGCCAATTCACAATGATAGAACTGATTTCTACAAACGTTAACTTCTGAGCTCGTACGTCTCATGAAAGGGTGTTAAGCTAAGAGAAGTTTCTTTTTTGCCACCAATAAGATGATACGTTAATAGAGATCGACCAATGTAATTACAATTAAAATGTCAATACATTCATCCATGCAAGTTGTCTAGGAACAGGACAGACTGAAGGCACTCTCCTACCATATCCTATCGAGAATTACTCCCAGGATTAGTTGCGATTAGGCCTTGCATTGGATATTTCATAATGATGCTACTATATGTATATTGGGAGTTTATCCCCAAACGATCAACAAGCAGTCCTTCAATACGAAAATCCTAATTATCATATCCATGTCATCACTTCGAATATGCAAATTGGTTCGAAGTGATCTTAGGAATTACCCAAATCCGACCCCAATTCAACCGGACCAATCATCTATTAAAAAGACGTTAATTTCATATGTGATTATGAATCATCATTCAATTTAATTCATATTTTTATTCATTCATAGATATATCTTAGAATATATTCATTGTCTTTATCTTTTTCAGAGTATATGGAATCATCAAGCCCCATTTATCAAATCCTTTTGGTTAATTTAAACCTTTTTAAATCGTGGAATAATTCCAAACCCTTTCATTTTTACTTAGAAAAATATTTCCAATTCATTTCATTTAAATCTTAACAAAGATTTCCTAATTCAAAACTCAAAAATTTTAATTCGGATAAAAGCATGTTATCTATGATGTTAATCCAAAACCATTAAATGTTAAGTGAGAAGATCTATAGAAATCATCTAATTCTACTCAATATCAATTCCTATATTCAACAAATACGATCAGACGAAAAACAGTGAAAGCACCCTTTAAATTCCACGAATAGTATGAGTTCCCTCTTTGAGCTTTAACACCGAGTACAAGAAGATTATCTCCATAAAATTCAAGTTATTTATATTTGGAGAATTATATCCTTTAACTTTAAAAAGTTTTAATCCGATTAATCAAATATATTATCCCATCCGTCAGGCCAGTCTAGATAGCCAGGGAGAGCAGGAAACTGGTTTTTCGAACTCAAGCCCAAACACCACCTCTTTGACACCCAAAAGGTGGTCGAGTAACTTGATCGACTCTAAATCATTTAATATTTAACCATTCCATAAATTCTTCAAATAATCTTCAAAATACTTTATTAATCATTTGAAAATATTTACAAAATATTTGGAAAAGAAAGGTTGCGTTCAAAACTACATTCAAAAGTTATATAAAAGTGTTGTGGAAAAGTGCTGCGAAAAGTGATGTGGAAAGTGCTTTTTAAGCTATACTGATCAAAACGACTGTTTTTTATCATTTGAAAACTCCCTTTTAAAAAATTTAAAATATTTTTAGAATTTATTTCATATTTTTAAACAATTTTGAAGAGGTTTAACATTCCATATACACTAATTCATTAAATAAAGAAAGTGATTTCCTTTGTGCTTATCGACGTATATTTCCGTGACTTGCATATATATTCAACATTCATATTAAAAAACCATCATCAATAATCATAAGAAAACATATATAACATTCAATAGCATATAATCCGATGGTTTAGGAGTTTACTCACCTCGGGTTTTAACAACTAACTAAAAATTTGCTATAGCTTTGCTAACTTGAACTTTTAGCTCACGTTCACTTAGATTATTTCCTCTAAATGGCTCGGCCTATGGATGAGAGGATGGAGGTAATGGAAGCCATTTAACGTAGAGGTAAAGAAGAAGAAGAATATGGAATGATATGTGTGAATTTGTGAAGCCTTAGGTCTTATTTATAGCCTTAGGAAAATGTGGCAAATTACTAAATTACCCTTAGATATTTTTAAAATATCTCTTACATCACATCACTTAAACATCAAATCTTGTCACCATACTCAAGTGCATGCACTAATGAGATGTAATGTGATAAGACATATTGCAAAAATATCTTATGCATTAAATGACATGCATTAATGGTGGATTTGATGTTTGCTTTCTATGTTTTAATGGTGATTAATTACATTTTTCACTTACTTTTTGTAAAAATATCTCAGATATTTTATTTAGCTTTGATTTGACTAATTTTGATACATATATGTGTGTGTGTATGTGTATGTGTGTGCATATATACAAACAATGTTGCAACAAGTTAAAAAAATTCCATTTGTCAAACCGTTGAGATTTCAGGATCCAATTTCTGGTCATATTTTCAGTTTTTAATTCAAACTATTTACTTATGTAAAAAAAACTTGAAAATAAATTTCTTACCATCTTTAACGAATTAAAAAGTTCATTTAAATTATAAAGCTATATTTGAAATTAATTAAATATTCCATTTTCAGAGTGGTAAAATTACGGGTCATTACATACTTCCCTCCTTAAAAGAATTTCATCCCCGAAATTAAGGATAAGAACAAGATAACTCGAAGATATATATATATATATATATATATATATATATATATATATATATAACGAAGTGATACACATGTATAAGATATAGCAAGTGACATCATCACAAGCCAGTGAGTATACCATATACATACAACTATGTATCCGTTCTAAACTAAGGGTAGGCTTTACGCATTCTTTCCTCTGTCTCCCATGTGATGTCTATTGCATCACCACTCCATTAGACTTTAACCAATCTTACAGCATTCCTCCTTAATTGCTTCTTGTCGTGATCTATGATTCGCATTAGTTTCCTAATAACCGCCAAATTAGGTTCAACTTCTAAATCTTCTTGGGCAGTTGCATCTGTAATTTGCTTTAGATCATGCACATATTTTCGTAGGTGAGATACGTGAAAAACATTGTGCACATCAGATAACCTTTCCGGCAGTTCCACACGATAAGCTAATGGGCCAATCCTTTCGAGAATAGCAAAAGGTCTAATAAATTGAGGTGCTAACTTACCTACCCGACCAAATCTTACCACTCCTCTCACTGGAGAAAGTTTTAGGAATACATAATCTCCAACTGAGAACTCTTAATTTCTTTGCCTTTGAACAGCATAGCTCTGCTGTCTACTCTAGGCTTCTTTCATTTTTTTCTAATTATGTCAACCTTTTCTGAAGCTTCTCTAATCATATCAGGACCTAGTACTAGTCGATCTTCGATCTTGATCCAACATGCTCTACACAAATGATCATACAAAGCTTCATATAGGGCTATGCCAATACTAGCCTGATAACTGTTATTGTAAGAGAATTCTATCAGATGAATGTAGCTTTCCCATGTACCTCCAAAATTTAAGATGCTAGATCTTAGAAGATTCTCCAACACTCGATTTACTCTCTCAGTTTGCCCATTGGTCTAGGGCTGATATGCGGTGCTTATGTTTAGCTTAGTTCCTAAAGTTGTTTGCAATGCCTCATAGAACTTACTGGTAAAGATAGGGTCTCGATCACTGACTATACTCTAGGGACACATGGAATCGAACTACTTCCCTCATGTATATTTCTGCCAGACTTGCAGCAGTTCTCGTTGGTTTTACTGGGATAATATGTGCGCTCTTGGTTAATCGATCTATGTTAACCCAATTGCCTTCATTTCCCTTTCTTGATCGACTAAGCCATCGATGAAATCCATCGATATTTGGTCCCATTTCTAACTTGGAATTTTAAGAGGTTGGCGTAATCCAGCGGTCCTTTGGTGATCACTTTTGGTCTATTGACAATTTGTACGTCTGCTAATATGGATAGGGATATCTCTCTTCATTGCCATCCTACCAAAAGGTTTTCTTCATATCTTGATACATTTTAGTAACTCCGGGATGTACAGAAAGTCGAGAATTATGACATTCTATTAAAAATTCTTACCTTATCCTATCAACATTGGAAACACATTTCCTTCCATTCATTCTGAAGATTCCCTGCTCATCTACTTTGAATTCTATCCATCTTCCTGGTATTATATTCTCCTCTACTTCCCTAGCTATTCTTGAAATTATTGGATCCTTCAGCTGACTCTCTTTTATAAATTAATCAAGGTTGGATGTACTACTAAGTAAGCTATAACGGCATGCCTTCTACATAGCGCATCTTCCACTACATTGGCTTTCCCAGGTATGTATAAGATATCAAGATCATATGATGTGAGAAATTCTAACTAACGTTGTTGTCTCATATTTAATCCTTCTGAGTAAAAAGATACTTCGAAGATTTGTGATCCATGAAGAACTCAAACTTTTAACCTATTTAAAGAAGGAATGTTATTTACTAGGGTTAATCGAAGTTTATTTAGAATAAGCTATAGGGAATTCTTACCCAATAGATAATGCCTCCATATCTTTAATGCGAACACAATGGCTACTAATTCTAAGTCGTGTGTTGCATAATTCCTCTCATGGGTCTTTAGTTGTCTGCTTGCACGAGCGATGACATTTCCATGCTGCATTGGAACAGCATCTACTCCTTCCCCACAAGCATCGCTATATACAGTTAAACCGCCGCCTTCATCAGCAATAGCTAAGACTGGAGCGGTAGTTAACCTTATCTTGAGATCCTTGAATGCTTCTTCACATTTTGGTGTCTATTTGAATTTAACATCCTTTATAGTCAATTTTGTTAGATGGGAGGTAATTTTGGAGAAGTCTTGAATGAATCTCTGATAATATCCTACCAATCCTAAGAAGCTGCGGATGTCCTTCGGGATTTGTGGATGCTTCCAATCTTGTATAGCTAAAATCTTTTCTGGATCTACTGAGATCCCTTCTCTTGACGCAATATGCCTAAGGAATCTTACTTCTTTCTCCCAAAAGTGACATTTCGAGAATTTAGCTTTAAGTACATTTCTTTGCAATATCTCTAACACAATCTCCAAATGCCTTTCATGTTCTTCCTCGGTTTTGGAATAGATAAGAATATCATCAATAAAAACCACCACGAATTTGTTTAGTAGATCTTTGAATACTCTATTCATAAAGTCTATAAAATAGGTGGGTACATTATTCAACCTAAAAGGCATAACTAACCATTCGTAAAAGCAATTCGGACCCCTAAATGCAATTAATGGAATGCCATCCTCAGCTATTCTTAGTTGATGTAATCCTATGGCTAAATCCATTTGTAAGAATACTCGGGCACCATGAAGTTGATCAAATAAGTCATCTATATGTTGTAAAGGATACTTTTTTTTAATTGTTTTCTTATTTAGGTCTCGATAATCTACACAAAGCCTTAGGGAGCCATCTGACTTAGCTACAAAAATTACCGCTATGCTCCAACTTGAGCGACTAGGTGTAATTAGTCCTTTTTTAACAACTCATTAGTTTGGTTTGCCAACTCAACCTTTTCCTTCAAGGCCATCCTTCGAATAGTGTGAAAAATGGGTCTTGCACCAGGAATTAAGTCAATTCGGAACTCAATTTCCCGATATGGGGGCAAACATTTAACTTCCTTAAAAACATCCAGTAATTCCTTGATAACTGGTATTGTCTCCAAATCTTTTTGAGATGAGTCCAGCGCATACATGAAACTATCCCTTATCGGACTAGGTTCTTTATAAGATAATTTTATAAACTTCCCGAAGCTCATCTACAAAGTTACCGTCCTTTTAACACAATTAAAGACAGCTTTATTCTTGGATAACCAATCCATACCTTGTAAAACTTCAAACCCAATAAAGTCTAGAACAAAAAGGTCGCATGAAATTTTTTTGGGTGATGTGAGTAACTCGGACATTTTCACAAATCATACGAAGATTAATTGTACCGCCTATGGGAATTGACATGCAAATAGGGGTATCTACTATTTTTGTGATTAGTTTTAATCTATCAATCAATCCTTTAGCAATAAAACTATGGAAAGCCCTGGTATAAAATAATACTTCGACTAAATCATCATTGACATAAATATTACCTTCAAGAACTCCTTTGACCTTTACGTCGATAGAGGTTGAAGGCTCATCTTTGATAGCATAGACCTTAACCTGCTCTTTTCTTCATTAATGGGCACTTGTTCTTCCAATGGCTGGGTTGATGACAGTTATCGCAGAGGCTATTCTGCACCATAGGAGAGATGGTTCCTTACTGCTGCCTATGAACCTTGGGACTCCTACAGTACTTCGAATAATGTCCTTTCATTCCATAATTAAAACATTCAACATCTTTAAAACAGTTTTCCTGAGATCCTCATTCGGGCTTGCCTTGCCATTGCTTCTTTTCATTATTATTGAACTTCCTCTTGTTGTTGTTGTTGTTGTTGTTGTTTTGGGTTGCGACTGGAATCCTCTTATCCAAAGCTTCATAACGGAAACCCGTATATGTTAAATCCAGAAAGGTTCCTTGAACATGGGCAGTCATCCTATCCTGATACTGCTTTTTCATCCCATAAATGAACATCTCATTTTTCTTTAGAGGTGCGTCTATCAATCGAGGCCCAAAGTAAGATAATTTATTGAATGTGTGTAAATACTCTTCCACAGACAGCACTTCTTGTTTTAGATCCATGAAATTTTTATAGATGCGGGATTTGCCAGCGGCGGGCATGTATTGCTCTTCAAAAACTTCTTTGAATCTTGCCCAAGAGAAATTATCTTCAGATTCATTAAGAGTAACAGACTCCCACCAAGCTAGAGCCCCATCCTCCAATTGCCAGGAGGCCAAGAACCTCTTTCGATTATCATCAATGTCTAATCCGTGAAAGATTTTTTCATAGTATCTCAACCAGGCTTGAACTTCAATAATAGATTCTATGCCTTGGAATGGCTTTCCTCCCAAGCTGGTATAATCTTTGCAAAGAGTGACAAAGTTAATTTGAGGTGGAATGGGAATTAACGCTTCCTTCATTACTGTAGCATTTGATCGACCATTAGTGGTTGTAGTGTTGCTACCTCCCCTTCATCCTCTTCTATTACTCATCTCCTATTATCTGCATATAGTAAGACAACATCTTTAAAAATATAGATAAAATTATTTTAGGGAACTACTATAAACTTGAATAAAATTATTCGAATAAAAATTTCAAACATGCTTTCTCTCAAATTAAACTCATTCTAGGTAATACTAACCCTTTCTCTAATGAGTTGACCCCATCAAGGCTTAGGTATTCACTCAACCCTAAGCTCTGATACCAAATGTGACGACCTACCTCCTCGGCCCTCGGAAATTGACAATAATACATCCACGATATTCTCGTGCCGTAAGTCCAAGTGCCGGTGAGGCAGATTATCATGGGGAAAAGAAATAAAGATAGAAGATGGGCAATAATAGAATCTCACATCATATTCAACACATAATTATACATATGAGTAGTACATGCAATTACTCCAAATTGTTCCATCAAAGTTACGACAAGTACTAACCCAGCTAGGATAGTTACAATGACATAAACTTACAGTGCTGGTAGATACTATTACATAATACAGACATAGCAAAAAGTGATAGATGACTTTAACAAAAGAACCAAAATGCTCCATGCTCCATGCTCCATTCCAAAATTCTCCAAGCTTACCTAACTAGTTGGCTACCCAGGAAAATATGGCCCAAAGAGTTTAAGAGGAAAAGAAAATAAACTTCGGGTCAGTCATGGGACAGGTGTGAGAAAATCAAAATACGATGCTTGAAAAAAAGGTATCTCATAAGACCACGCCACACATAAATACGGAACGGGTTTTTTCCTTATGATAACCAAAACATTTTCTACGCAGACTGTGTGGATATTATTTTTAATGACATTCCTTTGAAAACACTTTTCAAGTAAGTATACATAATCTTAGCCAAAATTGTTACACTATTAAACCCTAGCATACTAGGCTTTACAATAAAATCCGAAGGAATTTATTGGAGAATTGATTTCCATACAATGACAAGGTAAGGGACTACCTTCTGACAGTACATCTCAAGAAAAATGCACCTGAGGCTCCAACCTCTACCAACACAGAACCGGCCTATCTTTACCATAGATAGTACCAAATATGTCATCACCTCGTTCATTCCTGACCTTCCCAAGAGCTCTCTTTGCATGCACCACTTTAATTTAAACCCAACATCATAGCGGGAATAAATATATCTAGATAGGTGATGACTATACCTTAATGAAAGCGATCCACTTAGCTCTATCGCATCTACTCTTTTTTGTCATTTCGGATAGCGAGGCTCGAGATAACGATTACCTTACCCATAGCACATTCCACTTTGAATGCCACATTGCCAAAAAATAATCACAAAACTAATTTCTACAAATGTATAACTCCTAAGCTCGTATGTCTCATGAAAAGGTGTTAAGCTAAGAGAAGTTTCCTTCTCTGCCACCAACCAGATGATACGTTAGCAGAGATTAACCAATGTAATTGCAATTGTAACGTCAGACATTCGTCCATGCAAGTTGTCTAGGAACAGGACAAACCGAAGGCATTCTCCTACCACATCCTGTCGGGAGTTACTCCTAGGATTAGTTGCGATTAGTCCTTGCATTGGATGTTTAGAACGAAGAAACTATTACTATATGTATATTGGGAGTTTATCCCCAAATGATCAACAAGCAGTCCTTCAATACAAAAATGCTAAATATTATATCCATGTCTTCACTCTGAATACCAAATTGGTTCGAAGCGGTCTTCGGATAGGAATTACCCAAATCCAAACCTGGTTCCTCCGGACCAAGCATCGATTAAAAAGATGTTAATTCTTCTGTGATTATCAATTGTCATTCAATTTAATTCTTGTTTTTATTCATTTATAGATATATCTTAGAGATATATTCATTGAAATATTTCTTTATGTTTTTCAGAGTATATGGAATCATCAAGCCTCATTTATTAAATCTTTTTGGCTAATTTAAATCTTTTTAAATCGTGGAATAATTCCAAACCCTTTCATATTTTACTTAGAAAAATATTTCCAATTCATTTCATTTAAATCTTAAAAAAGATTTACTAATTCAAAACTTAAAATTTTAATTTGGTTAAAAGCATGTTTTATAGGATGTTAGTCCAAAACCAGTTAAGTGAGCAGAATCTATAAAAATCATCTAATTCTACTCAATATCAATTCCCATATTCAACAAATACTATAGGTGAAATAACGGTGAAAGCACCCTTTAAATTCCATTAGTAGTATGAGTTCCCTCTTCGGGCTTTAACAAAGAGTACAAGAAGATTATATCCATAAAATTCAAGTTATTTATACTTGGAGAATCATATCCTTTAACTTCAAAAAAATTTGTTTCAAGTAAATCAAATTTACTATCCCATCCGTCGAGCCAGTACGGATAGCCAGGGAGAGCAGGAAACTGGTTTTCCAAACTCAAGCCTAGACACTACCTCTTTGACACACATAAGCCGGTCAAGTAATTTGATCAACTCTAAATCATTTAATATTTAACCATTCCATAAATCCTTCACATTATCATTAAAATACTTTATTAATCATCTGAAAATATTTACAAAAGATTTAGAAAAGAATGATGAAAAGACGCTATGCTATAGGATCGAGTAATATGGATAAACTACTTGTGCGTAATAAAATAAATAAACAGTAAATGCAGTAAAGTAAAAGACACCAGAGGTTTTTATACCAGTTCAGAGCATCATCCTACGTCTAGTCCCACACTCCTTTTGGAATTTCACTAACATAATTCTCGTTTAACCCGGAGGAATAGGTTTACACCGCCTGAGTAATCGAACAGGACTTCAACCGCCTAAGCAACCGAATAGGATTTCAACTGCCTGAGTAACCGAACAGGGCTTCTTTACAAATAAAAAATGTATCTGACTATAGTGTGTTCTTAAATAACACTAATTAGTCAATTAAGTACAATCTTCCTATAATCTTCTCCTTTATTATAAATAATGTGATGTGCTTTGAGAATTGTGGAAGATAAAGTGATCAATGATCAAAGTATGCAAGCAATTTGAGTGCAATTTGAAAGCTTGATAATAGATGAGAATTCAAGAATGAAAAATGTAAATTCGGTGAAGTGTTTGTTGAATTCTGTAATCTATTTATAGTGTATAAAGAGTTTCAACTATAGATGAAAAGTTATATTGAAAAGAACATGTGCAACCATTGATTTTGAAAATGTTTCTCTTCGGTGAAGAGAATTGACTTTTCAAGAAAATAGCAGTTAGAAATATTCAGACGTTTGAATAAAAAAATTCAGACTGCTGAATTAGCTTTTAGGAAAATTTGATTAAATTTATACGTCTGGAAATTTTCATTTAGATGTCTGAATATTGGGAAACAATATCCAGCTTTCAGCATTCAGACGTCTGGATAAATGTATTCAGACGTCTGAAGTCAGACCTTTTGTGCATGTGTGTGCATGTGAACGCGCATATATGTATATATCGTTTCAGGAGAGATTTTAACAAATTTCTAAGTAAAGTACAGACTCTAGATACACCACATTGGCTTAAAACAATTGAAAAGGAATCTGCAACAAATCTCCTGCAAAGATGATTAGTATACGTAGAATATTTTATATAGCTTGTCATAATCAAAATCGAGATTCCAACATTCTTCCCCTTTTTGATGATGACAACTATATAATCAATAATATAAATATTTATAATATTTTTACTCCCCTTGTCAATATGCACAAATTTTAGATTTCTCCCCCTTTATCATCGACAAAAAGAAAGAGCAAAGATATCAATAGACGGATCATCTCATTAAAGTAAGTAGAATTTTTAATACATGAAGGAACAATAGGAATAATAGGTAAAAAATATCCCATACAACTTGACAAACAAAGTTAAAGCATAATCAAATTAGAATAATTTAAAAACAGAAAAATAATTAAAAATGGCTAGAAATAAACGGATCATCATGATTAGAACTTGAGCTTGAGGAAGACCACTGAAATGGGGATGTGTTGTAAGCTTGAGTGGATGAAGAACCGGAACAAGAAATTTGATCCCATATTTTATTAAGAAAGCCTTTGATCGAGTTGAATTTTCTTTCCGTCTTCTTCTCAAGTGCCTTATTGTCCCGATGAATCTTTGATTTATTTCGAGAGAGAGTGATAATGGCTTGTCTTGAAGAAGTGTCAGGGCCAATTTCATGAATGGTGTCATCGTCCTCCTCTTCTTCTTTATGTTGAGTATGAGAAGAAGAAGCAATACTAGTGTCTCGAGGTTGAGGAACACCTTGTTGAACATTTTGAGACCATTGATGGAAGGAGATGATTAGTTGAGGAGGAGGCCGTGGTAGAAGACCCATCAATCCTAAATTTTTCGTGTCTAACTCACTAATAGTTGTAAAATCAAAGTCGAGCATTAATACACCGACATTGAGGAGGATGCGCATAATATAAGCACCATAATGAATGGTTCTATATTTTCTTTGGATTGTGATGTCTTGAAATTCATCCAAAATATTTTTTCCCAATTCACTTGTTGGTTGGAGTAGATAGAATAAAAATCTTGGAAATTTTCTTTATAAACTTTTTCATAACTCCCCGTCCTTGGTTGTAAAGAACGAATAAGTGTACGATGAATGAGTCTAGCTTGTGGCCTTAAGAAGGTAGATTTTAAATTGCCCAAATTTATAAGTTGATCGGACAAGAAACGATGTGAAACTTCGTCTTGATGATCCATATCAACTTCAATCTTATTAATATCAATTCCTTGATAAGGATAATTTAAAATATGACCTAGTCTTTGTAAAAGTAAGAAGATTCTAACGCCACAAACTATTGACCAAACACAATCTGGACGATTTTGGGGATAATGATGATCCAAATTTTAATTAGCAAGAAAGAGTTTGATCATAAGATGATTAATATTGACATTGTTAGGAGTATACCCAATTAAGCTATCGAAGTGGAATCGTTCCGCCAACTCTCTAATACGATAAGCTACAAAATCCAAGAATTTCATGAATTCTCCTTCGAAGATGTTGGAATTCTTCATTGAATTATATCGGGAAACCGCAACATCGTACCATAGCCATTGCCAAATTTGATCTTCGGATGGTGCGGAGGTTGATTCTCTAGTACGTTTTGATGATGGTGCCATTTGAGAGTTGGAGGAAAGGTAAAAAGCTTTGAAAGAGTTGAAAATGGGGGCTAGGGTTCTAAAATAATCGGGAATGAAGTGAAAATGGTAATATATATAGTGGGTTAAAAAGCAAGGGTATAAGTGGAAAGAAAATAATAGAGGAATGGTGAAAAAAATGGCTCGGAAAAATTTAGCCATCTGAATAATTTAATTCAGACGTTTGAATTGGACTGAGTTGCAATCCATAAAGAAATAGTTCAAATTCGACCCGATTCAGACGTCTGTTTTGTACGATTCAGACGTCTGAATCTAGGGTAAAAAAATTTCTACCTTGAACGTTCAGACATCTGTTTTAAATAAAATAGCTGTCTGAGTTTGCTCAGAGGCTCATTTCAGCTATATTGAATATAGAAAACAATATATATAATCAAATATTTTGAATAATACAAGTTTAGAACAAATAGAAGAAAATAACGAATGAACAATAACATATAAACAACAAAAATTAAAGAGATTCTGAAGAAGAACTTGGAGTATGATATGAATCTTCTTCAATTTTAGTGTTCTATACAAATGGTCGAAGTAGAGATAATCTATTACCACGTTCCTAAGAATTTGGTGATGTTGGTGGACGTTGTGGTGATGGTTCCCAAGGATTGTGACGATTTGGAGGAAGAACAGTAGATAGTTGATGAGCTGTGTCTTTGGAGGAAAAATCACATAATTTTAACACGACTTGTTCTAAAAAGCTCAACCGTTAGGCATTAACTTTTTGTTCATAGTATAACTTGCACTATAATTCTAACGTTTCTCTCTGGTAGAAATGAATATCACATATTTTCTCTTTTGTAGATGGTGATCCAAAAGAGAGAGACCATTTTGTTCTTTTAGTAGGTGAAGTATATCCAATATGAGTTGAAGGTGGAAAAATCAAAACCGGTTCGTAAATTGGTGTTGGAGTTGGTAAATTTACCAATCCTGAGGAAAGGAAAGTATAAGAAAGCTTAGATGATTCGGAGTTGTATTGAGATGACATTTTGAAAAAGTATTTGGAACTTAAAAAAATTCTTGTATGAATTCTGGTGCAATAAGAAAAGGAATGGTAGAGAATATATAGTTAGAGTTATAATAAAAATAGAAAAAGTTTTTATGGTTAGGATTATAATAACCATAGAAAAAAGAGGATGAAATGAAAGGTAAATAGAAATATAAAAACAAAATAAGGTTTCATAAAAAAATTAAAGTAGCAAAGTGGTAGAATAGTAAACTACCGAGTATGAGATCCTGAGTTCGAGTGTTGGAAGACTCTATCCCTTCATTATTATTATTATTATTATTATCATTTTGTTTTTTATTATTAGTTTTGTTAATGAAAATTTATAAATCTTTAAAAGAGACGATTCCAAGTTCTCGTCTTAAAATGATAAAAGAATTTTCATTTAACAGTTTTGTAAAGATATCTGTCAATTGTTAGTCAGAGGAAATAACTTCTAGATTTATCAGATCTTTTTCAATATTATCACGAAGAAAATGATGACGAATGTCAATATGTTTTGTTCGTGAGTGATTGATAGGATTTTTTGATAAATTTATATCACTAGAACTATCACAATAAGTAGTTGATTTGGATAAATTAAAACCAAAATATTGTAGTGTTTGTGGCATATAGATAACTTGAGCACATGCCAAAGCTGTAGAAATATATTCTGCTTCACATATCCATAATGAAACACAGTTTTGTTTCTTACTAAACCAAGATACAAGAGACCGTCCAATGAAGTGACAAGTCCCACTTTTACTTTTTCAATCTTTCCAGCTTCCTCCAAAATCAGCGTCACTATAGGATACTGATTCAAAAGGACATTCCTTTAGATAGAATAGTCCAAAGTCCTTGGTTTTATTAATGTCACGACCCGACTTTCCACTCCCAGAAAATCGCGTCATGAATTAAGAAAGAAAGGGATAGAAGAAGAAAGAAAGAAGAGAAAGAAGAAACAACACAAGAATCTCAACAGCGGAACGAATAAATTATATTAATAACCAAAGTATTACATAGTATACATCAAATATCAGAGTTACACAAACATATACAACACATACTAGACAGTTATAAACACCTGTTTAGTTATTACAACTCAATCTCAATACATAACAACTCAGAGATACCGACACAGCGGAAAACAATATAACTATACGCAGAAGCCTTCTGCTCCATATGCTCCTCCACAATTTGTCAAAGCTAATCCGAATCCTAACCTGAATTCCCTTGGCTACTCGTAAAAATTTGAGTACCCAAGAGTTATAGAAAAACAGAAATAACACCGGGTCAGACATGGGTCTGGTGTGAGTAACAGGTTACAGTTGCTTAACTTTGAAAAACCTTTAAAAAGAAAAGGTATCACGTAAGACTTCCCACACATAAACATGGAAAAGTTTTTACCTTACGCTAACCAAAACATTTGATAGGAAATCCGATGATATTATAATAGTGTCTAGGGTTTTCAAATAAATAAGAAATAGCCGAAATTGTTACATGATTAAATTCCAGCTACTAGCCACAAAAGTGGGTAATACAATCAAAACCGTTGGCACTTATTGGATTTTGGATTCCATCAATGGCAGGGCTACTGGGGTACCGCCCGTCACAGTACGTGGCCTAGATCACCGTACCGAGGATTACTCCCTTCATCCCCTGCAACACAAAGCCGGACCCGTTCCTTACTAAACAGTTCCAAACAAGACAACCCCGCAGTTGTGATCAGCAACCGCACCACTAAGCCGAAAATAAAGGGACCTCTAGACAGGGATCAATCTTGCTCTCCAGTGAGGGCTACCCACGAAGCTTTGCTGCACCTCCCCTGTTTTAGCCATTCCCGGTTGATGAGGCTTGAGGCTACGATTACCTTTATAGGACATAACACTTAGAATGCTCATCGTCCACCTGACGATGTCCTGAAAGCATTCAATCCATACAAGTTCGTTCCGGGTTCGAACGAAACCGAAGGCATTATCTCGTTACACTCGTATTGGAATCACCCTCAGAGTTAACACAATAATCCTTGCACTCTGAATCACCATCTCGAATCTATAAGTGCTATTCTGTCAAACTCATTACGGAATCACCCACAGAGTTATACTGACGTATAGCCCTTACACCTCGAGTCTTCACTCGCACCATTTGGATTCACGACCTAACGTTATTTGAAATCGATGTGGTTTTCGGACCCCAAATATGGAAACCCGATCCCGGTCTCATCGAAATCCAAAGCGTGTCTTTTAAGGTCCAAGTTGTTTTAAGTTTAAAACAATTCAATTCATTATCTAAATATACATAGATAGATAATTCACAACACAATAGATAATCAACATTATCATTACCAACAGATAATTCATATCATAATCAGATATCCATACTATCATCCAAAAGCAACCAATGCATACATATCACATACACTACTAATCTCATAACTGAGATTACAAACCATACCAATCAATACCAATCATCAAACATAAGCAACTATCTAATGATCATTCCATTCTATAATTAATTTAAAATGAATTAAATTAATTACTTACTCTCTAATTAATTTAAAATAAATTAAATTAATCATTTCATCATCAAATCCTGCTTATCTTAATCATCAATTGATTATAAATCAATTTATAAATCATCTCAATATTCATTTCAATTAATCCTTATTGATTAATAATTCCCTAATTACAATAAGTAATTAGCATTTAATATTAATTATACCTTAATTAATCAATTCCAAATTACATCATTAATTAATTAATTAATGATTTCTAATTACATTTAATCAATCTCTAATATAAATTAATTACATAAGTAATTAATCTTCAACTTAAACCATATATATTAATCACCCATGATTAATATCCAATTAGTAATTAACTATTTTAATTACTCCTCCCATAACTTAATTACCCTTAATTAATTATCTTCATTAATCACTTGATTAATTTTCAAAGTAATTTAAATCAAAATTACTTCTATAATTAATATCTTTAATTACATCCTTTAATTATTAATTAATTACTTCTCTAAGTAATTATAAATTCATTAATTACATAAAGTAATTATCAAACAATCAACAATGGTTTAAATTAATTAAACTTAATTAATCTAAACTAATCACCTTAATCAAATTAATTACACCAAGTAATTAATTCATTAATTACTTTTATTAAGTAATTAAACAATTGATTATTATTAATTAATTAATCTAATTAACTATTAAAATTAATCACATTAATTAATTGTTAAATAATCTTAAGTTAATTATCTTCATTAACACCTCTTAATTACCTAATTAAGAAATTAACTTATAATTAATCATTATTAATTAACAACTAATTAATATTTAATTATAATTTAATTAATCTCTAATTATTAATTAATTAAGTGTTAATTAAAATCTTAATTATCATTAATCACTTGATTAAGTAAATCTTAATCATTAATTAAAACTTAATTAACCATCCTTAATTATAGATTAATTAACATTAATTAATTAATCTCAAATCTTAATTAATTAACTTAAAAATAATACTAATTACTTAATTAAACATCCACACAATTAATTAAATAATTAATATTGTATTTAAATTAATTAAACAATTTAAATGAAATCAATTTCTTGAATTCTAAGTTAAGAAACATTCTTCTTATACAAAAGTATTTTAAACACTTTATTTCAAAAATTCAATTTAAAATTTCTTTTTAAATTTCAAACTGAAACACAATTCAAATTTTCATTCCAGATTTAAACCTTAAAAATTTAAACTTTATTTACACTTTCATCTCCATTCTTAAATTCAAATCATATAACCTTTCCTAAAATAGTTAAAACAAATTTAAATTTAAAAACTTATTTAAATTTTAAAAACTGACTTAAAATCATATCTCAGGTTTTAAAACTATATTTAAACTTAATTTAAACTTCACTTCATAATTTAAAACTTATAGTTTTAAATACAAGCCAATGTTTCTTTGTACTTTAAAAAGTTTAAAATCTGTTTCAATTTAAAACATCTTAAATTTTGAATTCAAACTGTTTTCCAAAATTTCAAGATTTAAAATTATTAAATTCATATTTAGTTTTCAGGTTTAAATATTACAGTTTGAGCTACAACCTTAAATTTGAAACTGTATTTTTTTTTTAAAAAAAAAAAATTTAAAACAGAAAGTCTGTTTCTGTTTTAGTTTAAAACCAAACTGGATTTAAAAATATTTTAACTAAATTCAAAAATCAAAAATTTAAACTTACTGAATACAAATTCAATTTCAGAATCTAGGCTTATTTCAGAGTTTTGTTTTACAAATTTACTTTTTATTTCAACTTTATAAAACTTGAAAAAAAACAGGTTTCTGGTTTAGTTTAACATCCTAATTTTGAATTCAAAAATGATTTCAAATCTCAGATTTAAATGATTGAATTCAAAATTACATTTCAGGTTTGAAAATTCCTGTTGAACACCAACTTACAACTCAAATTTTACTTTTAAATTTTGAAGAAAACAGAACACAGTTTCTGTTTTCAGACTTTAAACCCAAACTTGAATTTAATAGAATTTCAAATTGTTTCAAAGATCTAAAACTTAAAACTTAATTGAATTTAAATTCAATTTCAGGTTTAATTTAGTTTCAAATTTTGGTTTTGCAATCAACTATTACTTCAAATCTTAGAAACCTGGAAAACAGGTTACTGTCAAAAATGCAAAATCTTGAAACAGCACTTCACTCGAGCTACCTTAAAATTTACTTCGAGTAAATTACCCTCTTGCTTCGAGTCACCTTGTTAATTTCCCGAGACCAACCCGTGCCACAAAACCTGCAACAACCACTTCAACACAACCATGCACAACACCCCACTGTGCATCTGCCCATCCACTCCGGCCACCTCTGACCAACTTAAATGGCCATCTCCCATCGACCACCAACCCCACATCAACATCCAACCCAAAAAACCCCATAACTCAACTTGATTTTGAATTCAAGTTTTACATCCAAAACCTGGAAACACATCCCCCCTTATCAGAGCCTAGCCTGTCAACGGCAAGCTCACTCAACTCTGGCCACAACCATCCTTCAAACTCCGGCGACAGCTCCATCATCACAACATCTATCAATACCCAAAAGAGCTTTGAACTCGATCAAATTTTGAAATCACAGCACCAATTTTCTTAAACCCAGTGTTCATACTGAAATCCCCAAATCACCATCTCAAAATTGAATTGCAAAACTACTTAATTATGAAGTTTGAATTTTTATCCTATATGAATTGTTGCTCTGCATAACTGATTCCCCAGGTTACAGACAAATTTGTTTAGTTTATATGATATTTTAAAGCTTATCCTATTTTAACATGAACAAGCTATGTCCAATTGTTTTAAATCATAGTAGCAACAAGCTACAGAAAACTCAGGGATCAATATGAGTTTGAAACTTGCAGAAACCCACATGCACAGCCATAAATTAGATCACAGGCAGATATTTATATGTATAACATTCAAAGAAATCTCATATGGATCTATATGCAATTCATAAAACATATACACAATTAAATTTATCAGATAAGCAAGCAATGAAATCCTACTAAACTTACTTAGATTAGGTGTTACTCACCTGTTTAAATTGCAGAGCCATTTCCAGATTTTAGCATGCAGAAAGAACTTGATTTTTTTGAATCATGCAGAGCATAGTTGTATGAATGCAGGCCTCTTGTTAATGCTTTCTACTCTTTTGTTTATACATGCTTCCAATTTGAATGCAGATGCCAAATTCCAGTTTGAAGATTCATGAATGCAGATGCAAATTCCCCCTCTGGTTTTAAAGAAAGTGAATGCAGGCTTGATTCGATGCATGCAGAGTCTTCTAGCCTTTCCAGATGAATGCATGTTTAAAATTGGTAATGCATGCAGTCTCTTTGTGTTTTCCAGACTTTTGTTTAAAGAGGAGAATGTATTTTGAAAACATTCAGGCTTTTGAATGACTGAAATGCAGGCCTTTACTTTTGGAGGATGCAGATTGAAGAACTAAAATGCAGGCTTTACTTTGAAAACATGCAGGCTTGTTTGTTTAAAATGGAGGAGTTTGAATGCAATGCTTTTGATTTTGTATTTTGAGGAGATGAACTTGCAAATTTGAGGAATGCATGTTTCTATTCTTGATTGTTCAGATTTGAAAAATGAGAAGAGGAAAGAAATGAGAAAGAGGAGAGGAAATGAATATATGCAATGTTTTAAATATCAATGTTTGATTTAAATTAAAATTAAAGAAAAACAAAATATGACACATGTTAAAAGAATGGACACATGTTAATTTACTTACATAAATTTTTAACACATGTTCATTTAGGATTTTATTATGCTTACACATGTATCTTAAATGGTTTTGTTATTTAATTATGTGTTAAAGAAAATTAACTTAATAAATGCATGTTCATATTTAAAATTGTATTTCAAATTTACAAATTAAATTGACAAATCAAAATTATCAATCAACATTTTAAAAAGAATGACACAAACATTTTAAAACCTTATTTTAATATTCAAACTTGAATTAAAATGAATTTTAAACCAATTAAAACATTTATCTTACATGTTTTAAAATCATAGAGTATTTTATAAAATATTTTTTTTGAAAAGCTTAATATTAAAAATAAATCACAAAATCCTATTTTTAAAACATTAAAATATGCTATACTAATTTAAATAAAAACCAACTTGTCTATTTAAAAATATATACAAAAACATATACATTATTAAATAGAAAACAATTTATTAGTTTATTAAAAACAATTCACAAATTAAATATTTAAATGAAGAAGATTATTAAATCAAATCAAATTTATTAAAAAAAAATTATCAATTCAATTTAAATTTAAACTTAGATTATTAAATTTAAATTGTCCAAAATTCCGGGATATTACAATCCTTCCCCCTTAAAAGAATTTCGTCCCCGAAATTTAAAACAAAGTTAATTTAATAATCTATTTACAGATTTTATTTTAAACACAGCATATGTTAATCATATGCTAACAACCAAAGCAACCAATTCACACAATCAGAACAAATCTAGTTATCCAAAAGAATTTTGGATAAAACTTTCACGAGTTTCCCCGGTATATATATATCGGGATACTCGCTCTATAGAATCCAATCAATCAATACTATTAAGCTATAGAGCTTCTAACAACAATTCTATACAGAATATCAGACTACAAACGAGTCTGACTCAACAAACAAACCATCATAAACTAGTGGTTCTACAACCAGAAATATCAAACACGTACTCCCTCAGAGATACGTGAAACATACTGAATCCCAGTTATCCTAACTGGCAATCCAACTCTAGAAATCCAAACACTGATCTAACCAAAACATAGAAGAAACCAAAACACTACGGAGCTAGCTTCTCAAACTTATAGCTCCCTGAATCAGAGAAAAACTTAACCCAAAATCCAATCTCCGATTCCAGAATCCAAATTCTCCCGTCTCTTATCCATAAAAACTCTTCGGACGATCCTGGGCTACCAACATCCTTCCTGATCAGCTTAACTCTTGTTGATGCCTCAAGAAATATACTGGATCAA
The DNA here is from genome assembly GCA_030765085.1 of Allium cepa. Lineage (NCBI taxonomy): Eukaryota > Viridiplantae > Streptophyta > Magnoliopsida > Asparagales > Amaryllidaceae > Allium > Allium cepa. The sequence goes on along the minus strand of CM060941.1, from coordinate 504,287,712 downwards.
AACAATCCAATGATCCTCAAGATCACTCAAAAACCAAGAACACACGCCCTGCTTCTTAACAACAGAAGACAGAACAAACTCTCCTTATCCGGAAAAACAAAACAGAAACATTCCCAAACTGCTTCCGCTGCACAACTCTGATCTGAAACAGAAGAAAATGCTGACTAAGAACACAAGCACAGACCAGACAACCCAGCACAGAAATATGGTTCCACGTATCCATAAAAGAAAACTCAGATATGTTCTCCCAATCTGAGTTACTCCACCAACTTCTATCTCAAGGAACCATCTATCTACTAACTGAACCACTAGTTCCATCCTGGAAAGAAAACTCGATCTCCAGATGCAGACAAACTTCTGACTTCCTGGAAGAAACCCGGACAATCTCCAACAATCCAAAGAACAAACTATCGCAAGTCACTTTTGCGATCAACTCAGCCTAAATCCAAAGAAAACTGCTCTCTCTTTACCAAACAGAACAGCTTATGCTGGCTTAGCCAACTTACACGAGTAACGGATTCACTATGCTGCTTCTGAACTCCACTTCAGAAAAACTGCCCAGCCAGAAGACTCCTTACCAACTCAGAAGACTCAGCTAAACTCAGCCACATCATCGAGCAGACTCACCTCTTACTCTTGTTCCAAAGAAACATCTTCGGAAATATCCATAGTCACTGCGTCTCATCACGCAGCTACTACTCCCTGAGATAACAAAATATCATCACTTGCTTGCTTCTGCCCTACCGACAGATCAAAACTCAATTCTGCACTTCAAAGATAAACTCCGAATCTTTACAGGTTTCCTTCAGAGATCGATGAAGTACTTAAACCAAGCAAAACTCACTCGAGACGGTATTAGGTCTACTATCTCGACAAATACACTTCCAACCTCATTCATCAAACTCCAATCAATGGTAGTCGTGTTACACACACTTCTACCTCGTCTACCTTTATAACTTACATTGGAAATACCCGAACAGGTAAACCAATAAATAGGTAGAACCAATTATATATATATTAAAAATACAAATACGCTCTCTTAAGATAGACACCACTCCAGAGCCTAGGTATTCACTCAACCTAACGCTCCCTAAAGAAAGACACACTTCAGAGCCTAGGCATTCACTCAACCTACAGCTCTGATACCAGCTGTCACGACCCGACTTTCCACTCCCAGAAAATCGCGTCATGAATTAAGAAAGAAAGGGATAGAAGAAGAAAGAAAGAAGAGAAAGAAGAAACAACACAAGAATCTCAACAGCGGAACGAATAAATTATATTAATAACCAAAGTATTACATAGTATACATCAAATATCAGAGTTACACAAACATATACAACACATACTAGACAGTTATAAACACCTGTTTAGTTATTACAACTCAATCTCAATACATAACAACTCAGAGATACCGACACAGCGGAAAACAATATAACTATACGCAGAAGCCTTCTGCTCCATATGCTCCTCCACAATTTGTCAAAGCTAATCCGAATCCTAACCTGAATTCCCTTGGCTACTCGTAAAAATTTGAGTACCCAAGAGTTATAGAAAAACAGAAATAACACCGGGTCAGACATGGGTCTGGTGTGAGTAACAGGTTACAGTTGCTTAACTTTGAAAAACCTTTAAAAAGAAAAGGTATCACGTAAGACTTCCCACACATAAACATGGAAAAGTTTTTACCTTACGCTAACCAAAACATTTGATAGGAAATCCGATGATATTATAATAGTGTCTAGGGTTTTCAAATAAATAAGAAATAGCCGAAATTGTTACATGATTAAATTCCAGCTACTAGCCACAAAAGTGGGTAATACAATCAAAACCGTTGGCACTTATTGGATTTTGGATTCCATCAATGGCAGGGCTACTGGGGTACCGCCCGTCACAGTACGTGGCCTAGATCACCGTACCGAGGATTACTCCCTTCATCCCCTGCAACACAAAGCCGGACCCGTTCCTTACTGAACAGTTCCAAACAAGACAACCCCGCAGTTGTGATCAGCAACCGCACCACTAAGCCGAAAATAAAGGGACCTCTAGACAGGGATCAATCTTGCTCTCCAGTGAGGGCTACCCACGAAGCTTTGCTGCACCTCCCCTGTTTTAGCCATTCCCGGTTGATGAGGCTTGAGGCTACGATTACCTTTATAGGACATAACACTTAGAATGCTCATCGTCCACCTGACGATGTCCTGAAAGCATTCAATCCATACAAGTTCGTTCCGGGTTCGAACGAAACCGAAGGCATTATCTCGTTACACTCGTATTGGAATCACCCTCAGAGTTAACGACAATAATCCTTGCACTCTGAATCACCATCTCGAATCTATAAGTGCTATTCTGTCAAACTCATTACGGAATCACCCACAGAGTTATACTGACGTATAGCCCTTACACCTCGAGTCTTCACTCGCACCATTTGGATTCACGACCTAACGTTATTTGAAATCGATGTGGTTTTCGGACCCCAAATATGGAAACCCGATCCCGGTCTCATCGAAATCCAAAGCGTGTCTTTTAAGGTCCAAGTTGTTTTAAGTTTAAAACAATTCAATTCATTATCTAAATATACATAGATAGATAATTCACAACACAATAGATAATCAACATTATCATTACCAACAGATAATTCATATCATAATCAGATATCCATACTATCATCCAAAAGCAACCAATGCATACATATCACATACACTACTAATCTCATAACTGAGATTACAAACCATACCAATCAATACCAATCATCAAACATAAGCAACTATCTAATGATCATTCCATTCTATAATTAATTTAAAATGAATTAAATTAATTACTTACTCTCTAATTAATTTAAAATAAATTAAATTAATCATTTCATCATCAAATCCTGCTTATCTTAATCATCAATTGATTATAAATCAATTTATAAATCATCTCAATATTCATTTCAATTAATCCTTATTGATTAATAATTCCCTAATTACAATAAGTAATTAGCATTTAATATTAATTATACCTTAATTAATCAATTCCAAATTACATCATTAATTAATTAATTAATGATTTCTAATTACATTTAATCAATCTCTAATATAAATTAATTACATAAGTAATTAATCTTCAACTTAAACCATATATATTAATCACCCATGATTAATATCCAATTAGTAATTAACTATTTTAATTACTCCTCCCATAACTTAATTACCCTTAATTAATTATCTTCATTAATCACTTGATTAATTTTCAAAGTAATTTAAATCAAAATTACTTCTATAATTAATATCTTTAATTACATCCTTTAATTATTAATTAATTACTTCTCTAAGTAATTATAAATTCATTAATTACATAAAGTAATTATCAAACAATCAACAATGGTTTAAATTAATTAAACTTAATTAATCTAAACTAATCACCTTAATCAAATTAATTACACCAAGTAATTAATTCATTAATTACTTTTATTAAGTAATTAAACAATTGATTATTATTAATTAATTAATCTAATTAACTATTAAAATTAATCACATTAATTAATTGTTAAATAATCTTAAGTTAATTATCTTCATTAACACCTCTTAATTACCTAATTAAGAAATTAACTTATAATTAATCATTATTAATTAACAACTAATTAATATTTAATTATAATTTAATTAATCTCTAATTATTAATTAATTAAGTGTTAATTAAAATCTTAATTATCATTAATCACTTGATTAAGTAAATCTTAATCATTAATTAAAACTTAATTAACCATCCTTAATTATAGATTAATTAACATTAATTAATTAATCTCAAATCTTAATTAATTAACTTAAAAATAATACTAATTACTTAATTAAACATCCACACAATTAATTAAATAATTAATATTGTATTTAAATTAATTAAACAATTTAAATGAAATCAATTTCTTGAATTCTAAGTTAAGAAACATTCTTCTTATACAAAAGTATTTTAAACACTTTATTTCAAAAATTCAATTTAAAATTTCTTTTTAAATTTCAAACTGAAACACAATTCAAATTTTCATTCCAGATTTAAACCTTAAAAATTTAAACTTTATTTACACTTTCATCTCCATTCTTAAATTCAAATCATATAACCTTTCCTAAAATAGTTAAAACAAATTTAAATTTAAAAACTTATTTAAATTTTAAAAACTGACTTAAAATCATATCTCAGGTTTTAAAACTATATTTAAACTTAATTTAAACTTCACTTCATAATTTAAAACTTATAGTTTTAAATACAAGCCAATGTTTCTTTGTACTTTAAAAAGTTTAAAATCTGTTTCAATTTAAAACATCTTAAATTTTGAATTCAAACTGTTTTCCAAAATTTCAAGATTTAAAATTATTAAATTCATATTTAGTTTTCAGGTTTAAATATTACAGTTTGAGCTACAACCTTAAATTTGAAACTGTATTTTTTTAAAAAAAAAAAAAAAAATTTTAAAACAGAAAGTCTGTTTCTGTTTTAGTTTAAAACCAAACTGGATTTAAAAATATTTTAACTAAATTCAAAAATCAAAAATTTAAACTTACTGAATACAAATTCAATTTCAGAATCTAGGCTTATTTCAGAGTTTTGTTCTACAAATTTACTTTTAATTTCAACTTTATAAAACTTGAAAAAAACAGGTTTCTGGTTTAGTTTAACATCCTAATTTTGAATTCAAAAATGATTTCAAATCTCAGATTTAAATGATTGAATTCAAAATTACATTTCAGGTTTGAAAATTCCTGTTGAACACCAACTTACAACTCAAATTTTACTTTTAAATTTTGAAGAAAACAGAACACAGTTTCTGTTTTCAGACTTTAAACCCAAACTTGAATTTAATAGAATTTCAAATTGTTTCAAAGATCTAAAACTTAAAACTTAATTGAATTTAAATTCAATTTCAGGTTTAATTTAGTTTCAAATTTTGGTTTTGCAATCAACTATTACTTCAAATCTTAGAAACCTGGAAAACAGGTTACTGTCAAAAATGCAAAATCCTGAAACAGCACTTCACTCGAGCTACCTTAAAATTTACTTCGAGTAAATTACCCTCTTGCTTCGAGTCACCTTGTCAATTTCCCGAGACCAACCCGTGCCACAAAACCTGCAACAACCACTTCAACACAACCATGCACAACACCCCACTGTGCATCTGCCCATCCACTCCGGCCACCTCTGACCAACTTAAATGGCCATCTCCCATCGACCACCAACCCCACATCAACATCCAACCCAAAAAACCCCATAACTCAACTTGATTTTGAATTCAAGTTTTACATCCAAAACCTGGAAACACATCCCCCCTTATCAGAGCCTAGCCTGTCAACGGCAAGCTCACTCAACTCTGGCCACAACCATCCTTCAAACTCCGGCGACAGCTCCATCATCACAACATCTATCAATACCCAAAAGAGCTTTGAACTCGATCAAATTTTGAAATCACAGCACCAATTTTCTTAAACCCAGTGTTCATACTGAAATCCCCAAATCACCATCTCAAAATTGAATTGCAAAACTACTTAATTATGAAGTTTGAATTTTTATCCTATATGAATTGTTGCTCTGCATAACTGATTCCCCAGGTTACAGACAAATTTGTTTAGTTTATATGATATTTTAAAGCTTATCCTATTTTAACATGAACAAGCTATGTCCAATTGTTTTAAATCATAGTAGCAACAAGCTACAGAAAACTCAGGGATCAATATGAGTTTGAAACTTGCAGAAACCCACATGCACAGCCATAAATTAGATCACAGGCAGATATTTATATGTATAACATTCAAAGAAATCTCATATGGATCTATATGCAATTCATAAAACATATACACAATTAAATTTATCAGATAAGCAAGCAATGAAATCCTACTAAACTTACTTAGATTAGGTGTTACTCACCTGTTTAAATTGCAGAGCCATTTCCAGATTTTAGCATGCAGAAAGAACTTGATTTTTTTGAATCATGCAGAGCATAGTTGTATGAATGCAGGCCTCTTGTTAATGCTTTCTACTCTTTTGTTTATACATGCTTCCAATTTGAATGCAGATGCCAAATTCCAGTTTGAAGATTCATGAATGCAGATGCAAATTCCCCCTCTGGTTTTAAAGAAAGTGAATGCAGGCTTGATTCGATGCATGCAGAGTCTTCTAGCCTTTCCAGATGAATGCATGTTTAAAATTGGTAATGCATGCAGTCTCTTTGTGTTTTCCAGACTTTTGTTTAAAGAGGAGAATGTATTTTGAAAACATTCAGGCTTTTGAATGACTGAAATGCAGGCCTTTACTTTTGGAGGATGCAGATTGAAGAACTAAAATGCAGGCTTTACTTTGAAAACATGCAGGCTTGTTTGTTTAAAATGGAGGAGTTTGAATGCAATGCTTTTGATTTTGTATTTTGAGGAGATGAACTTGCAAATTTGAGGAATGCATGTTTCTATTCTTGATTGTTCAGATTTGAAAAATGAGAAGAGGAAAGAAATGAGAAAGAGGAGAGGAAATGAATATATGCAATGTTTTAAATATCAATGTTTGATTTAAATTAAAATTAAAGAAAAACAAAATATGACACATGTTAAAAGAATGAACACATGTTAATTTACTTACATAAATTTTTAACACATGTTCATTTAGGATTTTATTATGCTTACACATGTATCTTAAATGGTTTTGTTATTTAATTATGTGTTAAAGAAAATTAACTTAATAAATGCATGTTCATATTTAAAATTGTATTTCAAATTTACAAATTAAATTGACAAATCAAAATTATCAATCAACATTTTAAAAAGAATGACACAAACATTTTAAAACCTTATTTTAATATTCAAACTTGAATTAAAATGAATTTTAAACCAATTAAAACATTTATCTTACATGTTTTAAAATCATAGAGTATTTTATAAAATATTTTTTTTGAAAAGCTTAATATTAAAAATAAATCACAAAATCCTATTTTTAAAACATTAAAATATGCTATACTAATTTAAATAAAAACCAACTTGTCTATTTAAAAATATATACAAAAACATATACATTATTAAATAGAAAACAATTTATTAGTTTATTAAAAACAATTCACAAATTAAATATTTAAATGAAGAAGATTATTAAATCAAATCAAATTTATTAAAAAAAAATTATCAATTCAATTTAAATTTAAACTTAGATTATTAAATTTAAATTGTCCAAAATTCCGGGATATTACAATCCTTCCCCCTTAAAAGAATTTCGTCCCCGAAATTTAAAACAAAGTTAATTTAATAATCTATTTACAGATTTTATTTTAAACACAGCATATGTTAATCATATGCTAACAACCAAAGCAACCAATTCACACAATCAGAACAAATCTAGTTATCCAAAAGAATTTTGGATAAAACTTTCACGAGTTTCCCCGGTATATATATATCGGGATACTCGCTCTATAGAATCCAATCAATCAATACTATTAAGCTATAGAGCTTCTAACAACAATTCTATACAGAATATCAGACTACAAACGAGTCTGACTCAACAAACAAACCATCATAAACTAGTGGTTCTACAACCAGAAATATCAAACACGTACTCCCTCAGAGATACGTGAAACATACTGAATCCCAGTTATCCTAACTGGCAATCCAACTCTAGAAATCCAAACACTGATCTAACCAAAACATAGAAGAAACCAAAACACTACGGAGCTAGCTTCTCAAACTTATAGCTCCCTGAATCAGAGAAAAACTTAACCCAAAATCCAATCTCCGATTCCAGAATCCAAATTCTCCCGTCTCTTATCCATAAAAACTCTTCGGACGATCCTGGGCTACCAACATCCTTCCTGATCAGCTTAACTCTTGTTGATGCCTCAAGAAATATACTGGATCAAAACAATCCAATGATCCTCAAGATCACTCAAAAACCAAGAACACACGCCCTGCTTCTTAACAACAGAAGACAGAACAAACTCTCCTTATCCGGAAAAACAAAACAGAAACATTCCCAAACTGCTTCCGCTGCACAACTCTGATCTGAAACAGAAGAAAATGCTGACTAAGAACACAAGCACAGACCAGACAACCCAGCACAGAAATATGGTTCCACGTATCCATAAAAGAAAACTCAGATATGTTCTCCCAATCTGAGTTACTCCACCAACTTCTATCTCAAGGAACCATCTATCTACTAACTGAACCACTAGTTCCATCCTGGAAAGAAAACTCGATCTCCAGATGCAGACAAACTTCTGACTTCCTGGAAGAAACCCGGACAATCTCCAACAATCCAAAGAACAAACTATCGCAAGTCACTTTTGCGATCAACTCAGCCTAAATCCAAAGAAAACTGCTCTCTCTTTACCAAACAGAACAGCTTATGCTGGCTTAGCCAACTTACACGAGTAACGGATTCACTATGCTGCTTCTGAACTCCACTTCAGAAAAACTGCCCAGCCAGAAGACTCCTTACCAACTCAGAAGACTCAGCTAAACTCAGCCACATCATCGAGCAGACTCACCTCTTACTCTTGTTCCAAAGAAACATCTTCGGAAATATCCATAGTCACTGCGTCTCATCACGCAGCTACTACTCCCTGAGATAACAAAATATCATCACTTGCTTGCTTCTGCCCTACCGACAGATCAAAACTCAATTCTGCACTTCAAAGATAAACTCCGAATCTTTACAGGTTTCCTTCAGAGATCGATGAAGTACTTAAACCAAGCAAAACTCACTCGAGACGGTATTAGGTCTACTATCTCGACAAATACACTTCCAACCTCATTCATCAAACTCCAATCAATGGTAGTCGTGTTACACACACTTCTACCTCGTCTACCTTTATAACTTACATTGGAAATACCCGAACAGGTAAACCAATAAATAGGTAGAACCAATTATATATATATTAAAAATACAAATACGCTCTCTCAAGATAGACACCACTCCAGAGCCTAGGTATTCACTCAACCTAACGCTCCCTAAAGAAAGACACACTTCAGAGCCTAGGCATTCACTCAACCTACAGCTCTGATACCAGCTGTCACGACCCGACTTTCCACTCCCAGAAAATCGCGTCATGAATTAAGAAAGAAAGGGATAGAAGAAGAAAGAAAGAAGAGAAAGAAGAAACAACACAAGAATCTCAACAGCGGAACGAATAAATTATATTAATAACCAAAGTATTACATAGTATACATCAAATATCAGAGTTACACAAACATATACAACACATACTAGACAGTTATAAACACCTGTTTAGTTATTACAACTCAATCTCAATACATAACAACTCAGAGATACCGACACAGCGGAAAACAATATAACTATACGCAGAAGCCTTCTGCTCCATATGCTCCTCCACAATTTGTCAAAGCTAATCCGAATCCTAACCTGAATTCCCTTGGCTACTCGTAAAAATTTGAGTACCCAAGAGTTATAGAAAAACAGAAATAACACCGGGTCAGACATGGGTCTGGTGTGAGTAACAGGTTACAGTTGCTTAACTTTGAAAAACCTTTAAAAAGAAAAGGTATCACGTAAGACTTCCCACACATAAACATGGAAAAGTTTTTACCTTACGCTAACCAAAACATTTGATAGGAAATCCGATGATATTATAATAGTGTCTAGGGTTTTCAAATAAATAAGAAATAGCCGAAATTGTTACATGATTAAATTCCAGCTACTAGCCACAAAAGTGGGTAATACAATCAAAACCGTTGGCACTTATTGGATTTTGGATTCCATCAATGGCAGGGCTACTGGGGTACCGCCCGTCACAGTACGTGGCCTAGATCACCGTACCGAGGATTACTCCCTTCATCCCCTGCAACACAAAGCCGGACCCGTTCCTTACTGAACAGTTCCAAACAAGACAACCCCGCAGTTGTGATCAGCAACCGCACCACTAAGCCGAAAATAAAGGGACCTCTAGACAGGGATCAATCTTGCTCTCCAGTGAGGGCTACCCACGAAGCTTTGCTGCACCTCCCCTGTTTTAGCCATTCCCGGTTGATGAGGCTTGAGGCTACGATTACCTTTATAGGACATAACACTTAGAATGCTCATCGTCCACCTGACGATGTCCTGAAAGCATTCAATCCATACAAGTTCGTTCCGGGTTCGAACGAAACCGAAGGCATTATCTCGTTACACTCGTATTGGAATCACCCTCAGAGTTAACGACAATAATCCTTGCACTCTGAATCACCATCTCGAATCTATAAGTGCTATTCTGTCAAACTCATTACGGAATCACCCACAGAGTTATACTGACGTATAGCCCTTACACCTCGAGTCTTCACTCGCACCATTTGGATTCACGACCTAACGTTATTTGAAATCGATGTGGTTTTCGGACCCCAAATATGGAAACCCGATCCCGGTCTCATCGAAATCCAAAGCGTGTCTTTTAAGGTCCAAGTTGTTTTAAGTTTAAAACAATTCAATTCATTATCTAAATATACATAGATAGATAATTCACAACACAATAGATAATCAACATTATCATTACCAACAGATAATTCATATCATAATCAGATATCCATACTATCATCCAAAAGCAACCAATGCATACATATCACATACACTACTAATCTCATAACTGAGATTACAAACCATACCAATCAATACCAATCATCAAACATAAGCAACTATCTAATGATCATTCCATTCTATAATTAATTTAAAATGAATTAAATTAATTACTTACTCTCTAATTAATTTAAAATAAATTAAATTAATCATTTCATCATCAAATCCTGCTTATCTTAATCATCAATTGATTATAAATCAATTTATAAATCATCTCAATATTCATTTCAATTAATCCTTATTGATTAATAATTCCCTAATTACAATAAGTAATTAGCATTTAATATTAATTATACCTTAATTAATCAATTCCAAATTACATCATTAATTAATTAATTAATGATTTCTAATTACATTTAATCAATCTCTAATATAAATTAATTACATAAGTAATTAATCTTCAACTTAAACCATATATATTAATCACCCATGATTAATATCCAATTAGTAATTAACTATTTTAATTACTCCTCCCATAACTTAATTACCCTTAATTAATTATCTTCATTAATCACTTGATTAATTTTCAAAGTAATTTAAATCAAAATTACTTCTATAATTAATATCTTTAATTACATCCTTTAATTATTAATTAATTACTTCTCTAAGTAATTATAAATTCATTAATTACATAAAGTAATTATCAAACAATCAACAATGGTTTAAATTAATTAAACTTAATTAATCTAAACTAATCACCTTAATCAAATTAATTACACCAAGTAATTAATTCATTAATTACTTTTATTAAGTAATTAAACAATTGATTATTATTAATTAATTAATCTAATTAACTATTAAAATTAATCACATTAATTAATTGTTAAATAATCTTAAGTTAATTATCTTCATTAACACCTCTTAATTACCTAATTAAGAAATTAACTTATAATTAATCATTATTAATTAACAACTAATTAATATTTAATTATAATTTAATTAATCTCTAATTATTAATTAATTAAGTGTTAATTAAAATCTTAATTATCATTAATCACTTGATTAAGTAAATCTTAATCATTAATTAAAACTTAATTAACCATCCTTAATTATAGATTAATTAACATTAATTAATTAATCTCAAATCTTAATTAATTAACTTAAAAATAATACTAATTACTTAATTAAACATCCACACAATTAATTAAATAATTAATATTGTATTTAAATTAATTAAACAATTTAAATGAAATCAATTTCTTGAATTCTAAGTTAAGAAACATTCTTCTTATACAAAAGTATTTTAAACACTTTATTTCAAAAATTCAATTTAAAATTTCTTTTTAAATTTCAAACTGAAACACAATTCAAATTTTCATTCCAGATTTAAACCTTAAAAATTTAAACTTTATTTACACTTTCATCTCCATTCTTAAATTCAAATCATATAACCTTTCCTAAAATAGTTAAAACAAATTTAAATTTAAAAACTTATTTAAATTTTAAAAACTGACTTAAAATCATATCTCAGGTTTTAAAACTATATTTAAACTTAATTTAAACTTCACTTCATAATTTAAAACTTATAGTTTTAAATACAAGCCAATGTTTCTTTGTACTTTAAAAAGTTTAAAATCTGTTTCAATTTAAAACATCTTAAATTTTGAATTCAAACTGTTTTCCAAAATTTCAAGATTTAAAATTATTAAATTCATATTTAGTTTTCAGGTTTAAATATTACAGTTTGAGCTACAACCTTAAATTTGAAACTGTATTTTTTTTTTTAAAAAAAAAATTTTAAAACAGAAAGTCTGTTTCTGTTTTAGTTTAAAACCAAACTGGATTTAAAAATATTTTAACTAAATTCAAAAATCAAAAATTTAAACTTACTGAATACAAATTCAATTTCAGAATCTAGGCTTATTTCAGAGTTTTGTTTTACAAATTTACTTTTTATTTCAACTTTATAAAACTTGAAAAAAACAGGTTTCTGGTTTAGTTTAACATCCTAATTTTGAATTCAAAAATGATTTCAAATCTCAGATTTAAATGATTGAATTCAAAATTACATTTCAGGTTTGAAAATTCCTGTTGAACACCAACTTACAACTCAAATTTTACTTTTAAATTTTGAAGAAAACAGAACACAGTTTCTGTTTTCAGACTTTAAACCCAAACTTGAATTTAATAGAATTTCAAATTGTTTCAAAGATCTAAAACTTAAAACTTAATTGAATTTAAATTCAATTTCAGGTTTAATTTAGTTTCAAATTTTGGTTTTGCAATCAACTATTACTTCAAATCTTAGAAACCTGGAAAACAGGTTACTGTCAAAAATGCAAAATCCTGAAACAGCACTTCACTCGAGCTACCTTAAAATTTACTTCGAGTAAATTACCCTCTTGCTTCGAGTCACCTTGTCAATTTCCCGAGACCAACCCGTGCCACAAAACCTGCAACAACCACTTCAACACAACCATGCACAACACCCCACTGTGCATCTGCCCATCCACTCCGGCCACCTCTGACCAACTTAAATGGCCATCTCCCATCGACCACCAACTCCACATCAACATCCAACCCAAAAAACCCCATAACTCAACTTGATTTTGAATTCAAGTTTTACATCCAAAACCTGGAAACACATCCCCCCTTATCAGAGCCTAGCCTGTCAACGGCAAGCTCACTCAACTCTGGCCACAACCATCCTTCAAACTCCGGCGACAGCTCCATCATCACAACATCTATCAATACCCAAAAGAGCTTTGAACTCGATCAAATTTTGAAATCACAGCACCAATTTTCTTAAACCCAGTGTTCATACTGAAATCCCCAAATCACCATCTCAAAATTGAATTGCAAAACTACTTAATTATGAAGTTTGAATTTTTATCCTATATGAATTGTTGCTCTGCATAACTGATTCCCCAGGTTACAGACAAATTTGTTTAGTTTATATGATATTTTAAAGCTTATCCTATTTTAACATGAACAAGCTATGTCCAATTGTTTTAAATCATAGTAGCAACAAGCTACAGAAAACTCAGGGATCAATATGAGTTTGAAACTTGCAGAAACCCACATGCACAGCCATAAATTAGATCACAGGCAGATATTTATATGTATAACATTCAAAGAAATCTCATATGGATCTATATGCAATTCATAAAACATATACACAATTAAATTTATCAGATAAGCAAGCAATGAAATCCTACTAAACTTACTTAGATTAGGTGTTACTCACCTGTTTAAATTGCAGAGCCATTTCCAGATTTTAGCATGCAGAAAGAACTTGATTTTTTTGAATCATGCAGAGCATAGTTGTATGAATGCAGGCCTCTTGTTAATGCTTTCTACTCTTTTGTTTATACATGCTTCCAATTTGAATGCAGATGCCAAATTCCAGTTTGAAGATTCATGAATGCAGATGCAAATTCCCCCTCTGGTTTTAAAGAAAGTGAATGCAGGCTTGATTCGATGCATGCAGAGTCTTCTAGCCTTTCCAGATGAATGCATGTTTAAAATTGGTAATGCATGCAGTCTCTTTGTGTTTTCCAGACTTTTGTTTAAAGAGGAGAATGTATTTTGAAAACATTCAGGCTTTTGAATGACTGAAATGCAGGCCTTTACTTTTGGAGGATGCAGATTGATGAACTAAAATGCAGGCTTTACTTTGAAAACATGCAGGCTTGTTTGTTTAAAATGGAGGAGTTTGAATGCAATGCTTTTGATTTTGTATTTTGAGGAGATGAACTTGCAAATTTGAGGAATGCATGTTTCTATTCTTGATTGTTCAGATTTGAAAAATGAGAAGAGGAAAGAAATGAGAAAGAGGAGAGGAAATGAATATATGCAATGTTTTAAATATCAATGTTTGATTTAAATTAAAATTAAAGAAAAACAAAATATGACACATGTTAAAAGAATGGACACATGTTAATTTACTTACATAAATTTTTAACACATGTTCATTTAGGATTTTATTATGCTTACACATGTATCTTAAATGGTTTTGTTATTTAATTATGTGTTAAAGAAAATTAACTTAATAAATGCATGTTCATATTTAAAATTGTATTTCAAATTTACAAATTAAATTGACAAATCAAAATTATCAATCAACATTTTAAAAAGAATGACACAAACATTTTAAAACCTTATTTTAATATTCAAACTTGAATTAAAATGAATTTTAAACCAATTAAAACATTTATCTTACATGTTTTAAAATCATAGAGTATTTTATAAAATATTTTTTTTGAAAAGCTTAATATTAAAAATAAATGACAAAATCCTATTTTTAAAACATTAAAATATGCTATACTAATTTAAATAAAAACCAACTTGTCTATTTAAAAATATATACAAAAACATATACATTATTAAATAGAAAACAATTTATTAGTTTATTAAAAACAATTCACAAATTAAATATTTAAATGAAGAAGATTATTAAATCAAATCAAATTTATTAAAAAAAAATTATCAATTCAATTTAAATTTAAACTTAGATTATTAAATTTAAATTGTCCAAAATTCCGGGATATTACAATTAAGATACTGTAGTATGCGTTTCACTGCTAACAAATGGGATTCTTAGGGATCTGCTTGAAATCGTGCACACAAAAAAACATTCATCATTATGTCAGGTCTATTAGCTGTTAAATATAGTAACGATTCAATCATACTTTGATGTATTTTTTGGTCAACACTTTTGCCAGTGTCATCTGTATCAAGATGTATAGTTGTATTCATAGGAGTTGGTTTGGTAGAAGCATTTTCCATACCAAAGCGTTTAATTAGATTGTTAAAATATTTTTCCTGATTTATAAAAATACCATTTTCTAATTGTTTTATTTGTATGCCTAGAAAATAATTTAATTCGCCCATATGTGACATTTCAAATTCTTTGGTCGTTATTTTAGAAAATTCCTTACACAACTTTTTATTTGTATATCGAAAAATAATATCATCAAAATAAATTTGAACAACTAAAATATCTTGCTTGTTTCTTTTAATAAAAAAAGTTTGATCAACCTTCCCAATTTCAATACCAGAATCTATTGATTACCCTTTAAGACAATCGTACCAAGCATGTTTCAAACCGTATAAGGCCTTTTTAAGTTTATGGACATGGTCTGGAAATTGTTCGTGTGCGAATAAAGGAGGTTGTTTAACATAAACTATTTCTTTCATAAAACCATTTTAAAAATCACATTTAACATCCATTTGATATAATTTGAAGTTACGAAAACATGCATAGGCTATTAAGATTTGTATTGCTTCTAGCCTGACCAGAGCAAACGTTTCTTCATAGTCAATCCCTTCTTCTTGATTATATCCCTGTGCAACTAATCTAGCTTTATTCCTAGTAGTATTTCCTTGTTTATCTTCTTTATTTTGAAGACCCACTTTGTACCAATAACCGATTGATCACTGGGCCTTGGAACTAAGTCCCAAATGTCATTTCTTTCGAATTGATTTAGCTCTTCTTGCATAGCGATTAACCAATTTTCATCAGTGGATGCTTCTTTAATATTTTTAGGTTCAATATGAGAAAGGAAAGCTACATGGCCCATTTGATTTAATTGCTTCTTGTTCTAACAGAGGAATTGAGTTCTCCAATGACATTAATGGAAGGATGATCCCTTAATAATCTGGGTGGTGATCTTAATTCATTATTATTTTGAACAATGTTATCATTATTTTCAAAATTTGAAATTTTCGTATTTGTGATATTATCAGGGAATTCTTCATCATCTCTCATACTTGGCATTTGATTAAAAATTTCATCAAAGGATACATGAAGTGTTTCTTCGACGATATTGGTTCTTTTAATAAAAATTCGATAAGCATTACTTCGATCCGAATATCCTATAAAGATTCCTTCATCGGATTTAGGATAAAATTTGCTAAGATGATCTTTTGTGTTTAAAATGAAACATTTTGAACCGAAAACTTTGAAATAAGAAATATTAGGTTTTCGACCATTAAGAAGTTCATAGGGAGTATTTTTAGATAGTGGTCGAATAGAAACACGATTCAACGCATAACAAGCTGTTGCAACTACTTCAGCCCAAAAATGTTTTGGCAACGTACTTCCACTTAACAAAGTCCTTGCACATTTTTGTAAGGTTCTATTTCTACGTTCTACAACTCCATTTTGTTGTGGAGTTCCAGGAAACGAAAAATTATGGAATATTCCCTTCTTCTTACAAAAATGTTCAAAAAGGCTTTGTTTTCGAATTCACCTCCATGATCACTCCTAATGTTTTTGATTTTCAATCATTTAAAATTTTGAATTCTTTTGACAAAAGTTTTGAAATTATCAAAAGTTTCACTTTTATTTTTCATAAAAGTAGTCCAAGCATATCTAGAAAAATCATCAACAATTACAAACACATATCTACTGTGATTAATGGATTGTACTTATGTTGGTCCAAATAAACCCATATATAGTAATTCAAGTGGTTGTAAAGTTGAAATAACCTTTTTAGATTTAAAAGATGACTTATTTAATTTTCCTGACCGACATGCATCACAAATATGATCAACTTTAAAATTCATTTTTGGTAGACCTTTTACTAAATCAATTTCAGAAAGCTTATTTATAGCTTTGAAGTTAATGTGATAGAATCATTTATGCCATAACCAAAAATCATTTTCTTTGGCTATATTAAACACATATCCGAATTATGGTATATTTTCATATTCAGAACATAGATATTTCTGTCTCTACTTCCTTCAAAGATAAGATTTTGATTTTGATCAAAAATACTACATTTATTTTGAGAAAATGTGATTTTGAATTCTTTGTCACATAATTGGCTGGTACTAAGTAAATTATGTTTCAAATTTTTGACTAATAAAACATTCGAAATAAGAGGTAAATTTGAAATACCGTTGGTTCTCACATCGCCTTTGCCGATGATATAGCCTATGAAGTTGTCTTCAAATGTGATGGAGCCTCCATCTGAGTAAGTAATGTTTGATAGTATATCTTTATCTCCTGTCATATGTTTTGAGCGACTATTTTCGAGTATCCATTTTCTCCTCTTCTTGAGTGGGACTTGCAAAAAATATGAAATAACATTGGTATCAACCTTTTTAATAGGGTCCTAAGAGTTAAGTCTTAGGAAATCAAACCCAAGAGGGTTCAGTATCCCATTTGAATATGTTATCTTTATTTTTATGAATAGTTTCCAAAAAGGTGTTAATTTTTTCTTTTCTAATCAAACAGTTGTTTGTTTTAGGAACCCAAATTTTTATGTTTTGGGATAAGTATTCCTTTTTGATTGTTTTGCAGTAGGATTAATATTTGTCCTAATTTCCTTCTTAGGTGGAGCTTTTGTTTTCTTAACATATCCTAATCCTTTCCTGCTTGAAACAGCTTGAAAGCTATCGATAATTTTAGATAAAGTTTATCTTCATTTATTAAAGTTTGAAACATTTTTTGTGATGCTTTCTAACTTAGTTTTGAGACTAGTATTATCTAATTCTATCAATTTTACTTTTTTCTTTAATTCATGATTTTTAAAAACAAGAGCGTCATTCTTTTCTTTTTGAGTTTCAATTTCTTGACTCAAAAGTATGAGTTGAGAATTAATTAGAAAATGATTCTTGTAATTTTTTAAGTTCTTCCTGCAGTATTTTCTTCTCATCTTTAAGCATATCTCTTTCGAATTCTGCTTTGTTTTGATATTCACGAGCCTCTTTATATTTTATTTTTAGATTTTTGAGAGTGTCAACTAGCTCTGAAATTATCTCTATCATATCATCAAATGTAAAATCACTAACCTCTTTTTCAGTAGCCATGAAGCAAACATTAGCTTGCTCGTTTTCTCTGTCACTGCCACAGTCTGATGAAGATGTATCTGAATCATCCCGTGTCACAGAGAATGCTTTCCTTTTCTTATCTTTTCTGCCCTTGTTGAAGTACTTTTTCTTTAGTTCTGGACATTATTTCTGGATATGACCTTTCTTATGGCAATCAAAACATTCCAGTACTAAACATGTTGGTTTGTTGGAAAGTTCCTTTTTCCATTGTTTCTGTTGTTTTTCTGGAATTTCAAGAACTTTTTGAAATTTTTGGCAATAAACGCTAGATCTTCTTCATCTGAATCTTCATCTGAATCTTCATCCTGTTCTTCTTCAGTATGGAAAGCTATGTTCTTTTTGTCTTGTGCTTGTACTCGTTTTGCCTGCAAATTCACTTTATAGGACATTAGATTTTCTATTAACTCTTCTGGTTTTATGGTCGAGAGGTCATTAGCTTCTTCAATAGGAAAGACTTTTCTTTCCCATTCATCCGTTAAAGAGTTTAGGATTTTCAATAAAATATCAAAATCAGTGAACTTTTCTGGTAATTCTAATAGTGAGTGATAGATATCTTGAAATCTGGAGTATATATCATTGATAGATTCATCTTGCTTCATTTTAAAATTTTGAAATTGATTTTTGAGCATGGGGATTTTGCTTTGTTTGCTTTATTAGTTCCTTCATGTGTGATTTTAAGTGTTCTCCATATTTCACAAGCAGTTTGACTCATGCTAACATGATTAAATTCATTTCTATCTAGTGCACAAAATAACAAGTTCATAGCTTTAGCATTGGCAGAGGCATCTAATTTTTGTGTGTTTATCCATGTGGAGTATTCTCCTATAGGAAGAGTGTATTCATTTTGTGTGATATTCCATGATTCAAAACTATTTGATTGCATGTAGATTCTCATGTGAGTAGCCCAATAATTATAGTTCAAACTATTGAAAAATGGAGGTCATACAGTAGATTGACCTTCTATAAAACTGGTGTTAGTGCTAGTGCTTATAGTACTAGTGCTAGTGTTACTATCCATATTCGCAAAGAATCAAATAACTATGTTACGGTTAGATGAAAACCTTTCTCTGATACCAAATGAAAAGAAGTTATGTTATATGATCGAGTAATATGGATAAACTACTTATGCAGAATAAAATAAATAAAAAGTAAATGCAGTAAAGTAAAAGACAGCAGAGGTTTTATACCGGTTCGGAGCACCATCCTACGTCCAGTCCCAGACTCCTTCTGGAATTTCACTAACACAATCCTCACATAACCCGAAAGAACAGGTTTACACCGCCCGAGCAACCAAATAGGACTTCAATCGCCTAAGCAACCAAAAGGACTTCAACTGCCCGAGCAACCGAACATGACTTCTTTACAAATAACAAATGTATCTGACTATAGTGTTCTTAAATAACACTGATAAGTCAATTAAGTACAATCTTCGTATAATCTTCTCCTTTATGATATACAGTGTGATGTGCTTTGAGAATTATGGAAGATAAAGTGATCAATGATCAAAGTATGTAAGCAATTTGAGTGCAATTTGAAAGCTTGAGAATAGATGAGAATTCAAGAATGATAAAAGTAAATTCGGTGATTATTTGTTGAATTCTGTGATCTATTTATAGTGTATAAAGAGTTGCAACTATAGATGAAAAGTTATATTGAAAAGAACAGGTGCAACCATTGATTTTGAAAATGTTTCTCTTCGGTGAAGAGAAGTGAATATTCAAGAAAATAGCAATTAGAAATATTCGTATGTATGAATAAAAAAATTCAGACTTCTGAATTAGATTAAAACGCAAACAGCAAGCTTTTAGGCAAATTTTGACTAAATTCAGATGTTTGAAAATTTTCATTCAGACGTCTGAATATTGTGAAACAATATCCAAGTTTCAGCATTCAAACTCTAAATAAATGTATCCAGACGTTTGAATTCAGACCTTTGTGCATGTTGTGTGTATATATATATCGTTTAAGGAGAGATTTTAACAAATTTCTAAGTAAAGTACAGACTCTAGACACACTATACTTAGCTTTAAACAACTGAAAAAGAATCTGCAACAAATCTCCTGAAAAGATGATTAGTATACACAGAATATTTTATATAGCTTGTCATAATCAAAATCAAGATTCCAACAAACGGTTGCATTTAAAACAACATCTCAAGAGTTATAGAAAAGTGCCATTGAAAAGTGGTGCGGAAAGTAGCGGAAAGTGCTTTTTAAGCTATATTGATCAAAACGACTTTTAAAACATTTAAAGAGATTTTTATAACTTAAATCACGTTTAAAACATTTAAAAATATTTTTAGAATTTATTTCATATTTTTAAACAATTTTAAAGAGGTTTAACATTCCATATACACTAATTCATTAACTAAAGGAAAGTGATTTCCGTTATGCTTATCAACGTGTATTTCTGTGACATGCATATATATTCTACATTCATATTAAAAAATCCATCATCAATAATCATAATCAAAGATATGTAACATCTAGTACCGTATAATACGATAGTTTAGGAGTTTACTCACCTCGGGTTTAAACGACTAACAAAAAATTGGCTATAGCTTTGCTAACTCGAACTTTTAGCTCACGCTCACTTGGATTATTACTTCTAGATGGATCGGCCTATGGATGAGAGGATGGAGGTGATGGAAGCCATTAAAGTAGGGGTAAATAAGAAGAAGAAGATGGAATGAGATGTGTGAATTTGTGAAGCCTTAGGGTCTTATTTATAGCTTTAGGAAAACATGGCAAATTATTAAATTACCCTTAGATATTATCAAAATATCTCTTACACCACATCACTTCAACATAAAATCCTTGTCACCATACTCAAGTGCATGCACTAAGAGATGTAATGTGATAAAAAATATTGCAAAAATATCTTAAGCATGGAATAACATGCATTAATGGTGGATTTGATGTTTGCTTTCTATGTTTTAATGGTGAGTAAATGTTCATTTTTCACTTACTTTTTGTAAAAATTTCTTAGATATTTTTTAGCTTTGGTTTGACTAATTGTGATACACATTTGTGTGTGTATGTGTTTGCATGTGCAAACAATATTGCAACTACTTAAAACAATTTCCATTTGTCAAACCGTTGAGATTTCGGGATCCAATTTCTGGTCATATTTTCAGTCTTTAATTCAAACTAATTATTTATGTAAACAAAAATTGAAAATAAATTTCTTATCATCTTTAACTAATTAAAAAGAGTTCATTTAACTTATAAGGCTATATTTAAAATTAATTAAATATTCCATTTTCAAAGTGGTAAAATTATGGGTCGTTGCATGAACTTTTAAGCACTTCTAAGGCATGTTCAATGGCATAAAGGTCCATTGGGATGATCAATTATGATAGTCACTTCAGATATATTCTATATTTAGGAATGAGTTATTGCACAATATCAGATATCAACATTACACGACACTGCACAACACTGCATTAGATTTTCACCTTAGCACGGGGCATTACTTTTGATTAATCTAATATTGTGCCGAGTTTTGATAGCTATGGCTAATAGACGTTCCACGCGTCTCTCTGCTTAAGCTGTGGGTCTGTCAATTGTCAGATATAATGCATCAGATACTGAGTTGAGCTCAACTATAGTTCGACTTGCACAGCAAACTTTAGTGCAGCCCGTATCTTAACCAAAAATTCCATAATTGAACAATAGGTTTCATAAGTTCCAATAGGGTATGTAGGAAGGCTAGAGGTTGAACCCGTAGAGGTTCAGATCCAAAAGTTGGACCTACCCCTGATACTATTAAAGATGCAATCATACTAGATGATCATGTAAATTCTCCCGCTTCCATAATTAAAGAAGGGTCTCTTAGGATAATTTATGAAAAGCATGGAATCCTATTTGAGGATGTATTAGTTTCGACACGCCATCTAAGAGCATGCCATCCACAAGACGGATACATAAGATACACTACACACACACACACACACACACACATATATATATGTTTGTTGTAACGATCCTGACTCGACCTTCGAAAATCGGCACCGAATACGACACTCGTATTCAAATGCCGCAGATCCAAACGTCGAATCTGGTTCGCCGGAGCTTATAACACATTAAGTACAACACAGCGGAAGAAAAAGAATAGCATATATCAATACACAACATTTGATACAATAACTGATACAATATGATACAACAGAATGGTACAATAGATATTAACATTTTCAGAGATACAAAGAATAGCAGCGGAAATAAAAGATAACACTAGCAGCGGAACAAATATCCAAAATAGTCTTCAAGAAAGAACTCCAATATCAGTAATCTCCATCTCCAAAGCACCAATCCAGCAATAGCTCGAACTCCCACTCAAGATGAAGAGAAGCAACTCGATCCAAAATGCGATTGCCAAATCCTAATGGCTGAAAGCTATCGAATCTACACCTACTATGGATTATCTGAAAATCCCAACTCTAGACTGCCCGTGTGGGAAATAGTGGGCACCCAGAGTTTAGGAAAGGAACAATAAACTCCAGGTCAGTCATGGGACTGGTATGAGCAAACAAAAGCATTTGGTCTTTGAACAAACAAGAGAATTTAAATTTGAAATCCGCAATGCTTTTTGGAAAATGAAACTACCATAAGGCCTCCCGGCACACACACAATGCAAACGCACACATGGGGGAGATTTCTCCTTATGATAGTCAAACATGCTTACTACGAGAAAAATTCTTTGATATTATTACTAGTGCATAGTGGAAAATCTTTCGAAAGTATAATATAAATCCTAGCCAGCATAGGTACCATGATGCTATGCCTACTATAGCTGCCATGTTAAATGGCAGGTTCTACAACTAAAACCGTACAAGGCACGTATTGGATGAATGGATTTCCAACAAATGGTCAGGCTAAGGAACTTCCTACTGCCACATGGGATCGCCTCTGGCGGGACGTCCCGAGAACTAACGTTACGGTTAGATCTCTGCCAACACAAGGCCGGGTTACCTCTGTAACTAGGTAACTACTACACGAGCGTGTCATCCCCCGGTCCTTTGGGACCTTTATCCGAGGTACCTCTAATCCAACAACCACAAAGCAATCACAAAGTAATAGATCTGCAGTATCCACATGAGTAAGTATCTGGGCTCCATACCATGATACCACCCTTTACCAGAAGGGAATGACAAACCCTAAAGGGCGCGACCCTCATAACCTTGCCGCATCTTTCCTGTTTCGACCATTTCCGGGGTGTGAGGTCCTGATGCAGTCTCGTCCACAAAGCTACGCTTTATACAAAAGCCATGCTTTGATCACAAATGATCAACAAATGATCATCAACACACAGCAGCACTTAGCATGCCACACTACCAAATTTGGGAGTATATCACTGATAAATATCAACTACATAACCTCTGAGCTCGTACGTCTCAGAGAAGGGTGTTAAGCTAAGAGAATAAATTCTCCGCCACCAAGCAGAAATGTATTTGATAGAGATCAGTTTAATATCTCAAAGCGTAGTGTCAGACATACAACCATACAAGTCTGTTCCGAGTTCGAACAGAACCGAAGGCACTTCCGAAGAAGCCCTTGCCAATCCGGGTATCCACAATCCCGATCGGACTTCCCATCACATAGGGAAAACTCTATACCGGAGCAACTCAGTGCAGAGTCAATCGACAGGTTATCCTACCGTTCTCGAAGACACCCGGTCTTCAACACCGGTCTTCAATTGCAATCATAACGTCGTATCACTATTCAGAATGGGTTATATGACACAAGGTCCTCTCCCGGCTAAACCAAATAGTGAGCGCAATATTTATAAACATATGGATATGGGATTTCAGTTAAGTCACAACTTGAAAATCCAAAGTTTCTCTTTTAAATGGTCAAACAAATTACCATTTTAAATCATTAAATAAAAAAGATTTATTTCACAAAGTTTCACCTAGTTTCACAAAGATCTATCCATAGATTTCAAAACAATTCCCATTTCAATTGGATTTATTCCTTAAATCTTTGAACTAAAGATTTAATTTATAGCTTTCAAAACACGTTTCCAAAGATTTATCTATAACTTGGGAAACTATTTCCATTTTAGACTTGAAATCCTTTTAACACGAATTGGAGATTCATTTCTTATGCGAAAGCTCTTATTACTTGAAAACATATAGTTTCCGTTTCAGAAAAATTCAATTATATTTATACAAGTTAAAATCTTTGGGTTTAGAATTTCAATTCCCAATCAACGCTTTTAAAATGGTTTTAAAAACCCATAGAAACCCATTTACAAGTTGAACAATCTTGTTAACCCATAGTTTCCAAACCATAGAATTCAATCCCAAATATTGAATTCGAATTTAAATCAAATTATTTAAATTCCAAAACTTAATTAAGTTATTTAAAATAACTTTTATTTTTTTAAAATTCATTTACAAAAGCTTTCAATTCTATTTCCAAAACTAATTTGGATTCAAAAATATAATCTTTAAAACTATTTCAAAAATCTGTGACTTAACCCATTACCACGTGCAATCCATATTTGTGTCTGTATACGTGTGGTCCAGGGGTTTAACACAATAGTGCACAACATCATCATCATAGATTCAACCATATCGATAAGCGGTATAACCCATAACGCTTATCTTCATCAACAGATTCATAGATAAAGTAAATTTATCAATCACAAAGATTCACTAACATGTTTCGATGTGGGTTTCGGATAACCAACTGGAATCCGACTCTCTGTCGCATCGAAATTCAAAATGTCATTCTATGGGTCAAGGGGTTGCATATACATATAATAATATATACGTCACAAATAAAATAGCCCAGCACAAAGCATTACATAGCATCACAAAACATATCAATCCATCATGAAGCATTCAATTGGCAATCAAACATCTACAATTAAGATGAATAAATCTATGTGGTTTTAAATCTATTCCTCACATAATCACTTTCATTAGTAATTAACTACCCTTAATTGCCTCTTTAATTACTTCTAAATTAATTACATTAATTTATTACCTATTATTGATTAATTAATCCTAATTAATCATCCTTAATTACATCACTAATTCAATAATAAATGATCTAAATTATTTCTTAGATTAATTACTCAAAGTAATTAATAACTTAATTACTATATTGACCCAAATTAATTATCCTTAATTTAATTTCTTAAATTAATTATTTGATTAATTACTAAATAATTAATCCAAATTACCTCCCACTTAAACATCTCCACTTAATTACAATCTGTAAATATTAAACAATTACTTAACTATGTAATTTCCAAATCATTAATTACATAAAGTAGTTATTTATAAAACCCAAATGTTTAAAATTAATTAAACTTTATTAAACAATCTCATTCAATTAAATTAATTACATTAAGTAATTAATTTCTTAATTACTTTATCAAGTAATTACTCAATCCACTTATAATTGATTATTATTAAATTAATTAATCAAATTAATAAATAAAATTAACCAAATTAATTAATTGTTAAATAATCCTGGTTAATGACCTTCATTAACCATTCTTTAATTATTTTATAAGGTAATTAACTTAAATTAATTACCAATTAAATTATCTTTAATCATTTATTTATTAAAGTTAATTATAAAGTTAATTAACCTTAATTTAAAACTTAATTACATAATTAATATTCATTTATCATTAATTAAAATTTAATTAATGATCTTAATTCCAAAATGATTAATCATTAATCAATTATTAATTCCAAATTCAATTAATTAATTAAATTAATTAACAAATCTTAATTACCATGTTAATTAATTCTAAAACATAAATCTAAATTTAAATTTCAAAATAAAACATAACTTAGTTATGTTTAAAACAACATTATTCAACACAAGGTACTTTTTGAACTTATCCTTAAATTTCAATTTAAATTCAAGTTTTAAAATAAAATAATTTTAAACTTATCAAAGTTTTTAAATAAATTTAAAACTTATTTAAATTTACAAGTCAAAACAAAGTTTTGACTTCAAAATGAAATCATAAAAATTTTGAAGTTAAATTCATTTCAAAGATTTTGGAAATTCAATTCATTCTTAGTTTCAACTTCAAATTCAAATCTTCTTTTTAAATTTTGAACTGAAGTTCATTCTTAAACTTTGAATTCCAGATTTAAAAATTAATCTGTAAATACTACTCACATTTAAAAATTTAATATTTAAGTTTTTAAACTTATTTACCAAATGAAATAGTAAATTAAGATAAAATTTGAAACTTTGATTTTTATTTTCAATACTGGGATTTTAAATTTGAATCTGAAATTCAATCTTGCATTTGAATTTATGCTTAATCCTTACTTTAACCAAAACTGTAGGTTTTAAAAGTTTTTGAACCCAGATTTTTAAAAACAGAAAACAAGGTTTCCAAACCTGGCATTTGAATTCAAATCAAAATACAAATTTGAATTCAAATCAAAAATACAACTTGAATTTTATTTTTTAAACCTAAACCCTATTTAAAACCTAAATCTACAGATTTTAAAATTTATACCCAGAATTTGAAGGTTTAAAATCCAAATTTTTAAAACATACACAGTTCTACTGTGTACCCTGTAATTCTACAGGTTGACCCGAGACATCATGTTTTTGCTTCGGGTTAATTTATCATTAACTCCGAGTTTCATATGCTACTGCTTCGAGTCATTTTACTACTCTCCCCACATCTTCCTGAAACATTCCAACCCAACACAGTTTGCCAGAAATTATGTCGCCGCCACCTCTGCCGACCATCTCAGGTGGTCTAATCAACTTCATAAACCCATGAAACCACTAACACCCTCATTAGAATGAACAGAAAGCAAAGAATCAAGTTTACCTTTGCAAACCTAGACCTGAAACCTGTTTTCAGGTTTTAGTCCCAACCTGTCAGCGGCATATTCTTGTCGCTCCGATCATCTTGAAAGTCCATCTCTACGGCAATGAGACCATCCATACACCTACTACATATTCTCCAAAAACCAGAATACTCGATCCATCCAACACTTCTTACTGACCCAACCTTTAACCCCCTGTTCACTAGGGTTCATACACAGAAATTTCCAAACTTCCACCAATCTAATAATCATTATTCTCATTCCAGATTTCCCTATATATCTATAATCTTAACTTAACAACTCAGAAGAGTTATTAGTTTTGTTAAACTACAGAATGCAAGTAATTGCTCAAAATCCTATTTTTGTTTAAGAACAGACAGTAAATGAAACAATATTCTAAAATTCCTATTACTCGATTTAAAAAAATCAAGTTACAGTTTATAAATTTGATTAGTTTTACTGAATTATTGTATTAATTAGATTGGGTATGCATGAAATTGAACATGCATGATGTTTTAAAAATCTACAGAGTCAAGAAAAACCAGTTTATTATCCTAAATAAACTTTAATACTTTATTTAGGATATACTACTAGTTCTGTTTGATAATTTTCATCTAAACATAGATTAGATCTTGAGTTCATAAATTTTAAATTACATCTTTAAGTCTGAAATCAAGATCAGGAAAGAATTCATCACAAGCAACACAGGCATTCAATATCTCATACATATGCACAGACATATCCATCATACTTATCAGGCAAAAATTTTAGCAACTAAGTTAATTTAAATCAGTTTTGAAAATAAATTGTTACTCACAAACAAAAATAAACAAACTCAGGGAGGAGATTTGCTCACCTGTTAATGAAGGCAGAGACAAAGAAGAAGCAGGAAACAGGGAGTAAATTTTTGAGCCTGTACATTTGAAATTAAGAATCTTTACTTATTTACTCTTGCATTTGTTTATTTAATTCATCAAACACAAAAATTTAAATTTTTTACTCACTGTCTGATTTTTTTTCTTTTCTGTTATACACAGGGAAGCTCTCCTGCATTTAAAAACAGATATCAATCCTTTGCCTTGAACTTGACTTGTTCCTGCAACTTAGATTGATACTATTACTTAGATCCTTGCTTGTTATTAATCAATCAACATTAAATTCAAACCTTTTAAAAGAATTTTACTTAACTTAATTCATTCCAGAGATCCTTGCTCACTGTCAAAAACTGCAGTTCTGTAATTTTGTAAATCTGCAAATTGTTGAATTTGTTTAAAACTTGATCTCAAGATCATAATTATCAAACTATGAGTTCAAAATTTACCTGAGAGATGATTAAATTTTGAAAAAAAAACTGAAACTGCATTTGATCTTGTCGAAAGCTTGATCTTGGTTTTTGAGTTGAATTAGTTGCTTCAGGTTGCTATGTCTCTTTTCTCTTTTTTTTTTGATCTTTGCCCTTATTTTTTTTTCTTGATCTTTGCCCTTATTTTTTTTTCTGTTGAGTGTTGTAGTTTTGAAAAACTAAATCTTTGATGTTATTAGTTTTAAGATTTGGTTGAGATCTAATATGATTGAGCATGGGAAAATGAAGAGTTCTTGTAATTTTTTAATTCTATTATTTTATTTGAACAATTAAATTGAATGCCATTTGTAACAAAATAAATCATGAGATCTAACACTTGTACAAATTCAACTTACATATGTATGTTTACTTCTTCACTTCCTTATGTAAATGTTTACATTTAAAATTTTCAAAGACAATCTTTTATACCATATTTATTTTATAAATGAACACCCCTTAATTCATTTGTATGTGTGTATATACATACAATGTTAAAAGAATTTTTTTTATTTTTTATATATATTAATTTTCAATTATTTTCAAAATTTAATCCCAAAGATCAAATAAAGTATTAAATTAATCGTGCTAAAAAATCAGGAATGTTACAGATTCCCCCCCTTTAAAAAATTTCGTCCACGAAATTTGCAAGAGAGACGAGAAAGAAAAGATGATAGATAAAGAAATAATTGATCAATTCAGATTGAAATATTTATTCTGCATTCAGTTTACCAAACCAGAATATCAAATAATATGAGAATAAACTCATACAATTATTACACAAGATATTTGGGTCCACCGGTCTATGAATATGCAAGGGCATTAATTAGTTCGAAGGATTAACTAACCGTTCATAGAATATATCGGATCCCAGAGAATAGATAGGTGGATTTAATCTTTTACGATCCCTCAAACACTAGATAAGGATTCCAAATTCAAGTCGAAATATCCCAAAGTATATATAACTTGTCCCTCTTCGGACTTTGATATACACAAGAAATTACAATAGAATTTTGAATTTGATTTTAACCGATATCGTTTTATTGATACAATTCAAATTTATCCTTACATTCTATTAACCAATTTAACTTAATTTAAATTTTTATTTATTTATTTAATTCAAATCTTCAAATTCATCAGAGTTTAGAACGAAAAGCTGATAAGAAACCGACGAAGATACAAAGTAAGGATTTTCTACGACGATACGTAAGGCCACCATCACACCAAAACTTCTTTTGGAGCAGTCACGAAGCAATCAAAAGAATTCCGAAATCGAATCAAAGGAGATTGATAGAGAAAGTTTATTCCGCCGTTGCAGGGTATTGACCATTTGTCCTGGTATTTCCCCGTCCCCTATCTCGTTCACTTCTCGCACTCATACTTACTATCAGTGGATAGTAAGAGAATTTACTGAGGCATTCGAACGGATATCTTAGGGATTACTCATTCTAGGGTATACTTCACCCTATCTCTAATGAGTTACTTAATGTGTTATACTCCTGAGCTAAAGTTTCAACCTTCAGCTCTGATACCAAATGTAACGATCCTGACTCGACCTTCGAAAATCGGCACCGAATACGACACTCGTATTCAAATGCCGCAGATCCAAACGTCGAATCTGGTTCGCCGGAGCTTATAACACATTAAGTACAACACAGCGGAAGAAAAAGAATAGCATATATCAATACACAACATTTGATACAATAACTGATACAATATGATACAACAGAATGGTACAATAGATATTAACATTTTCAAAGATACAAAGAATAGCAGCGGAAATAAAAGATAACACTAGCAGCGGAACAAATCTCCAAAATAGTCTTCAAGAAAGAACTCCAATATCAGTAATCTCCATCTCCAAAGCACCAATCCAGCAATAGCTCGAACTCCCACTCAAGATGAAGAGAAGCAACTCGATCCAAAATGCGATTGCCAAATCCTAATGGCTGAAAGCTATCGAATCTACACCTACTATGGATTATCTGAAAATCCCAACTCTAGACTGCCCGTGTGGGAAATAGTGGGCACCCAGAGTTTAGGAAAGGAACAATAAACTCCAGGTCAGTCATGGGACTGGTATGAGCAAACAAAAGCATTTGGTCTTTGAACAAACAAGAGAATTTAAATTTGAAATCCGCAATGCTTTTTGGAAAATGAAACTACCATAAGGCCTCCCGGCACACACACAATGCAAACGCACACATGGGGGAGATTTCTCCTTATGATAGTCAAACATGCTTACTACGAGAAAAATTCTTTGATATTATTACTAGTGCATAGTGGAAAATCTTTCGAAAGTATAATATAAATCCTAGCCAGCATAGGTACCATGATGCTATGCCTACTATAGCTGCCATGTTAAATGGCAGGTTCTACAACTAAAACCGTACAAGGCACGTATTGGATGAATGGATTTCCAACAAATGGTCAGGATAAGGAACTTCCTACTGCCACATGGGATCGCCTCTGGCGGGACGTCCCGAGAACTAACGTTACGGTTAGATCTCCGCCAACACAAGGCCGGGTTACCTCTGTAACTAGGTAACTACTACACGAGCGTGTCATCCCCCGGTCCTTTGGGACCTTTATCCGAGGTACCTCTAATCCAACAACCACAAAGCAATCACAAAGTAATAGATCTGCAGTATCCACATGAGTAAGTATCTGGGCTCCATACCATGATACCCCCCTTTACCAGAAGGGAATGACAAACCCTAAAGGGCGCGACCCTCATAACCTTGCCGCATCTTTCCTGTTTCGACCATTTCCGGGGTGTGAGGTCCTGATGCAGTCTCGTCCACAAAGCTACGCTTTATACAAAAGCCATGCTTTGATCACAAATGATCAACAAATGATCATCAACACACAGCAGCACTTAGCATGCCACACTACCAAATTTGGGAGTATATCACTGATAAATATCAACTACATAACCTCTGAGCTCGTACGTCTCAGAGAAGGGTGTTAAGCTAAGAGAATAAATTCTCCGCCACCAAGCAGAAATGTATTTGATAGAGATCAGTTTAATATCTCAAAGCGTAGTGTCAGACATACAACCATACAAGTCTGTTCCGGGTTCGAACAGAACCGAAGGCACTTCCGAAGAAGCCCTTGCCAATCCGGGTATCCACAATCCCGATCGGACTTCCCATCACATAGGGAAAACTCTATACCGGAGCAACTCAGTGCAGAGTCAATCGACAGGTTATCCTACCGTTCTCGAAGACACCCGGTCTTCAACACCGGTCTTCAATTGCAATCATAACGTCGTATCACTATTCAGAATGGGTTATATGACACAAGGTCCTCTCCCGGCTAAACCAAATAGTGAGCGCAATATTTATAAACATATGGATATGGGATTTCAGTTAAGTCACAACTTGAAAATCCAAAGTTTCTCTTTTAAATGGTCAAACAAATTACCATTTTAAATCATTAAATAAAAAAGATTTATTTCACAAAGTTTCACCCAGTTTCACAAAGATCTATCCATAGATTTCAAAACAATTCCCATTTCAATTGGATTTATTCCTTAAATCTTTGAACTAAAGATTTAATTTATAGCTTTCAAAACACGTTTCCAAAGATTTATCTATAACTTGGGAAACTATTTCCATTTTAGACTTGAAATCCTTTTAACACGAATTGGAGATTCATTTCTTATGCGAAAGCTCTTATTACTTGAAAACATATAGTTTCCGTTTCAGAAAAATTCAATTATATTTATACAAGTTAAAATCTTTGGGTTTAGAATTTCAATTCCCAATCAACGCTTTTAAAATGGTTTTAAAAACCCATAGAAACCCATTTACAAGTTGAACAATCTTGTTAACCCATAGTTTCCAAACCATAGAATTCAATCCCAAATATTGAATTCGAATTTAAATCAAATTATTTAAATTCCAAAACTTAATTAAGTTATTTAAAATAACTTTTATTTTTTTAAAATTCATTTACAAAAGCTTTCAATTCTATTTCCAAAACTAATTTGGATTCAAAAATATAATCTTTAAAACTATTTCAAAAATCTGTGACTTAACCCATTACCACGTGCAATCCATATTTGTGTCTGTATACGTGTGGTCCAGGGGTTTAACACAATAGTGCACAACATCATCATCATAGATTCAACCATATCGATAAGCGGTATAACCCATAACGCTTATCTTCATCAACAGATTCATAGATAAAGTAAATTTATCAATCACAAAGATTCACTAACATGTTTCGATGTGGGTTTCGGATAACCAACTGGAATCCGACTCTCTGTCGCATCGAAATTCAAAATGTCATTCTATGGGTCAAGGGGTTGCATATACATATAACAATATATACGTCACAAATAAAATAGCCCAGCACAAAGCATTACATAGCATCACAAAACATATCAATCCATCATGAAGCATTCAATTGGCAATCAAACATCTACAATTAAGATGAATAAATCTATGTGGTTTTAAATCTATTCCTCACATAATCACTTTCATTAGTAATTAACTACCCTTAATTGCCTCTTTAATTACTTCTAAATTAATTACATTAATTTATTACCTATTATTGATTAATTAATCCTAATTAATCATCCTTAATTACATCACTAATTCAATAATAAATGATCTAAATTATTTCTTAGATTAATTACTCAAAGTAATTAACAACTTAATTACTATATTGACCCAAATTAATTATCCTTAATTTAATTTCTTAAATTAATTATTTGATTAATTACTAAATAATTAATCCAAATTACCTCCCACTTAAACATCTCCACTTAATTACAATCTGTAAATATTAAACAATTACTTAACTATGTAATTTCCAAATCATTAATTACATAAAGTAGTTATTTATAAAACCCAAATGTTTAAAATTAATTAAACTTTATTAAACAATCTCATTCAATTAAATTAATTACATTAAGTAATTAATTTCTTAATTACTTTATCAAGTAATTACTCAATCCACTTATAATTGATTATTATTAAATTAATTAATCTAATTAATAAATAAAATTAACCAAATTAATTAATTGTTAAATAATCCTGGTTAATGACCTTCATTAACCATTCTTTAATTATTTTATAAGGTAATTAACTTAAATTAATTACCAATTAAATTATCTTTAATCATTTATTTATTAAAGTTAATTATAAAGTTAATTAACCTTAATTTAAAACTTAATTACATAATTAATATTCATTTATCATTAATTAAAATTTAATTAATGATCTTAATTCCAAAATGATTAATCATTAATCAATTATTAATTCCAAATTCAATTAATTAATTAAATTAATTAACAAATCTTAATTACCATGTTAATTAATTCTAAAACATAAATCTAAATTTAAATTTCAAAATAAAACATAACTTAGTTATGTTTAAAACAACATTATTCAACACAAGGTACTTTTTGAACTTATCCTTAAATTTCAATTTAAATTCAAGTTTTAAAATAAAATAATTTTAAACTTATCAAAGTTTTTAAATAAATTTAAAACTTATTTAAATTTACAAGTCAAAACAAAGGTTTGACTTCAAAATGAAATCATAAAAATTTTGAAGTTAAATTCATTTCAAAGATTTTGGAAATTCAATTCATTCTTAGTTTCAACTTCAAATTCAAATCTTCTTTTTAAATTTTGAACTGAAGTTCATTCTTAAACTTTGAATTCCAGATTTAAAAATTAATCTGTAAATACTACTCACATTTAAAAATTTAATATTTAAGTTTTTAAACTTATTTACCAAATGAAATAGTAAATTAAGATAAAATTTGAAACTTTGATTTTTATTTTCAATACTGGGATTTTAAATTTGAATCTGAAATTCAATCTTGCATTTGAATTTATGCTTAATCCTTACTTTAACCAAAACTGTAGGTTTTAAAAGTTTTTAAACCCAGATTTTTAAAAACAGAAAACAGGGTTTCCAAACCTGGCATTTGAATTCAAATCAAAATACAAATTTGAATTCAAATCAAAAATACAACTTGAATTTTATTTTTTAAACCTAAACCCTATTTAAAACCTAAATCTACAGATTTTAAAATTTATACCCAGAATTTGAAGGTTTAAAATCCAAATTTTTAAAACATACACAGTTCTACTGTGTACCCTGTAATTCTACAGGTTGACCCGAGACATCATGTTTTTGCTTCGGGTTAATTTATCATTAACTCCGAGTTTCATATGCTACTGCTTCGAGTCATTTTACTACTCTCCCCACATCTTCCTGAAACATTCCAACCCAACACAGTTTGCCAGAAATTATGTCGCCGCCACCTCTGCCGACCATCTCAGGTGGTCTAATCAACTTCATAAACCCATGAAACCACTAACACCCTCATTAGAATGAACAGAAAGCAAAGAATCAAGTTTACCTTTGCAAACCTAGACCTGAAACCTGTTTTCAGGTTTTAGTCCCAACCTGTCAGCGGCATATTCTTGTCGCTCCGATCATCTTGAAAGTCCATCTCTACGGCAATGAGACCATCCATACACCTACTACATATTCTCCAAAAACCAGAATACTCGATCCATCCAACACTTCTTACTGACCCAACCTTTAACCCCCTGTTCACTAGGGTTCATACACAGAAATTTCCAAACTTCCACCAATCTAATAATCATTATTCTCATTCCAGATTTCCCTATATATCTATAATCTTAACTTAACAACTCAGAAGAGTTATTAGTTTTGTTAAACTACAGAATGCAAGTAATTGCTCAAAATCCTATTTTTGTTTAAGAACAGACAGTAAATGAAACAATATTCTAAAATTCCTATTACTCGATTTAAAAAAATCAAGTTACAGTTTATAAATTTGATTAGTTTTACTGAATTATTGTATTAATTAGATTGGGTATGCATGAAATTGAACATGCATGATGTTTTAAAAATCTACAGAGTCAAGAAAAACCAGTTTATTATCCTAAATAAACTTTAATACTTTATTTAGGATATACTACTAGTTCTGTTTGATAATTTTCATCTAAACATAGATTAGATCTTGAGTTCATAAATTTTAAATTACATCTTTAAGTCTGAAATCAAGATCAGGAAAGAATTCATCACAAGCAACACAGGCATTCAATATCTCATACATATGCACAGACATATCCATCATACTTATCAGGCAAAAATTTTAGCAACTAAGTTAATTTAAATTAGTTTTGAAAATAAATTGTTACTCACAAACAAAAATAAACAAACTCAGGGAGGAGATTTGCTCACCTGTTAATGAAGGCAGAGACAAAGAAGAAGCAGGAAACAGGGAGTAAATTTTTGAGCCTGTACATTTGAAATTAAGAATCATTACTTATTTACTCTTGCATTTGTTTATTTAATTCATCAAACACAAAAATTTAAATTTTTTACTCACTGTCTGATTTTTTTTCTTTTCTGTTATACACAGGGAAGCTCTCCTGCATTTAAAAACAGATATCAATCCTTTGCCTTGAACTTGACTTGTTCCTGCAACTTAGATTGATACTATTACTTAGATCCTTGCTTGTTATTAATCAATCAACATTAAATTCAAACCTTTTAAAAGAATTTTACTTAACTTAATTCATTCCAGAGATCCTTGCTCACTGTCAAAAACTGCAGTTCTGTAATTTTGTAAATCTGCAAATTGTTGAATTTGTTTAAAACTTGATCTCAAGATCATAATTATCAAACTATGAGTTCAAAATTTACCTGAGAGATGATTAAATTTTGAAAAAAAAAACTGAAACTGCATTTGATCTTGTCGAAAGCTTGATCTTGGTTTTTGAGTTGAATTAGTTGCTTCAGGTTGCTATGTCTCTTTTCTCTTTTTTTTTTCTGATCTTTGCCCTTATTTTTTTTTCTGTTGAGTGTTGTAGTTTTGAAAAACTAAATCTTTGATGTTATTAGTTTTCAGATTTGGTTGAGATCTAATATGATTGAGCATGGGAAAATGAAGAGTTCTTGTAATTTTTTAATTCTATTATTTTATTTGAACAATTAAATTGAATGCCATTTGTAACAAAATAAATCATGAGATCTA
The DNA here is from genome assembly GCA_030765085.1 of Allium cepa. Taxonomy (NCBI): domain Eukaryota; kingdom Viridiplantae; phylum Streptophyta; class Magnoliopsida; order Asparagales; family Amaryllidaceae; genus Allium; species Allium cepa. The sequence continues at coordinate 504,251,166 of CM060941.1, read as the reverse complement.
ACACTTGTACAAATTCAACTTACATATGTATGTTTACTTCTTCACTTCCTTATGTAAATGTTTACATTTAAAATTTTCAAAGACAATCTTTTATACCATATTTATTTTATAAATGAACACCCCTTAATTCATTTGTATGTGTGTATATACATACAATGTTAAAAGAATTTTTTTTATTTTTTATATATATTAATTTTCAATTATTTTCAAAATTTAATCCCAAAGATCAAATAAAGTATTAAATTAATCGTGCTAAAAAATCAGGAATGTTACATTTGTGCTTGGTAGGATGCGTCCCACCATTTAATATGTTCATCTGGCAAGTTCTACATTTCATGCGACTGGCTCCAACACAGCTTCATACAAAGAGTTATGCTTTCCTCCATAGTCCATTTAACATATTTTCTCATCACTTTGACCGAGTTCCTAGCAACCAAGAGACTTGAGATTTACTAAGCTTTAAGCATTATAAGGGAAGTCCTTTCGTCCTCTTTCAAGAGCCTTTAAGAGGTTGTCGATCATAGTCGGCACTTGGAATAAATCAAGCTATTTCAAGAAGGAATTCTTCTTTGTTCGTTGTCCTCCCAGGTTCGCTCAGTAATGGACATCTCCACGTAAGCTCCACTCTAGCCTTTATCGTGTGGTTCTACATCCACAACTTTTTCAATTCTGAACGTCTTTTTTGTTCTTTACAGATTTATCGCATAGGCCCTCCAATGCAACTTTAACAGAGACTGTTAGACAGCTCTATCTAATTTCGAAGGAGGAAACAGAGGCCAAGATGTTGCTTAGTGATGAAAATCTACATTCTTATAACTTGTTGGAATTCAATCACAGTGTTGGTACTCTACGGAAGATAGTGACGATGGCAACGATGATTCTTCGCTAGAAGGTAATAGAGATCACTCGACGGTGCATCTAGTTCAAAATGCACTGATCAAGGTTGGCCATGTAGGGCAGGACATGGAAGGGGTTGAAATTAGGGATGAGGGTGAAGGAGGTAGAAGATGGCGAAGAGGGTTAAGGTGACGATGATTGGCAACCTCTTCAAAGAAAAAGCCTTAAAATTAAGCTTCCTAAAAAGTGGACTCTGACCACACATCCGCTGGGTACGTCCATGTTTGAGACACCTGTACAGACTTCGAAGGATCCCTTTGCTGGCCTCGAACCAAATCCAGATAAAATCGACTCTTTTGGCCTTACCGATATCAGTATTAGGTATATTGGGGCCCATAATTCATTTTCAAGAGGAAGTGCCTTCTACCAAAGCACGAGAGATTGCCTTATTAGAAAAATCCAAACCCATGGTCCGTTGTGTGGATACCAGACACTTGCAAGCGCACACACATTCATTGCACTCTGCACAACTCAAGTAGTGCTCTTGTCTTGTCAAAATCGATTTATCCTTGTCTTAATTGCAGGTTCTATAGAGCGATGTGGATTATACGAGGATTTCCAGGATAAGATGGGATATCACCGAGGTACAAACCTAATGCGCCACCTTAGAAACCCAATCATGAATCAAATTCCAACCGGTGTTTAAGCCATGATCGTAGGGCTAGAGAGAAAGACTATAGGCCATATGATTCATCGTTTAGGTGTGTTCTAGATCCATATTTCCCTCATCCAAGTGTTCAGAGAGGCATTCTAGTTATCAAGTCAATCGTCCATGCGTTGACACATCTCATGCTTCTCTCTACCTGGCAGCCAATGCTTTCCGACACTTCATAGTAGTCTCAGCATTCATAAAAATCAACTGCACCTAATTCTTCTCGACGTAAACACGATAAAGTGCCTATCGTGTCTGTCGAGAAGTTGGGTGAGCAATCTTTCATTAAAGTAGAAAGATGGATCGTTTCAAATCATCAGATTGTCGAATTTCATTTTCTTTTCCCAAAGATCAACTTCAAAGCCTACAAATTTTCCCAATCTAATGGACATTCCATGTGAAGTCATGGTCAAGCAGCATCATATGTTGGGTATGTGTACAATGAGTACTTCACTTGGGGGAGGTTGGCCAAGGTAATTTTAGAATACTCCAAGAATCTCAAGGCCGAGATCGTAGGAATGAAACTCACAATGAATCAGAATGATGAGATCGTTACCCATCTCGACAAAGAAGTTGCTCAGTTAAAGAAGGCCAAAGAGGATGCTAATCAAAAGGTTGGGGATTTGAAGGCTACGATCGAGCAAGAAAGAAAGAATCACATGATCTAAGTGGAATCTGTTCACCACAAAAATCATGATTTGGCTAAAGAAGTAAGAGCACTTAAAGCACAGGTTGAAGGTAAGAGGAAAGAGAAAAATAAGGCTCACTAGACTGCTCAGACTTACTACAAAGAATTGCTCAATGCTTGCAATGAGAGAGACGATACGCATAAGGAAAGATATGAAACGCTGGACAAGGCGAAAAGAGTGGACGAGTTGGTGGCTTATGTAGAAAATAGATCAAGAATAGTTTTGATCCACTCATCACCAACTATAATGCCAACGTTCTTAAAATTCGAGACTTGGCATTGCTAGGTAAAGCTTATCCTCACACCTTGGCGATGGCATGAGAGAAAATCATGCAAGTTGAGCACAAATATTCTGAAGGAGTTGAAATAGACTTGGTGGAGCTAGAGAATGAGATTTTAAGTGTAGAGAAGATTGAGGCGCTCTGAGTAGACGAACCTATCTTACATCCAAAATTGGCAAATATAGTTTTGAGTGATCAAGCTGAAGGCTTCAGCACCACTCATCAGAATGTCATGACAAGTCTTACTCCCGGGCCTCTAGTTGCTTCTATCAGTTCATTAGACCTTGGGTATAATCCGAATGCACCGTAACTTCTCAAGCCTAGCATGTTATCTCCCATCCTAGAGGGAAACTCAGATGGTATGCCTGCCCACACAGAGCCTCTATCTGGTGAAGGTATATCGCTGACCTCACCTTTATTTGAGAAGGCAAACATGACACCGATCGATTTTGCTAATCTCTCCTTTCATAGTTCTCAAATTACATGTCAACCTACTACTCCAACTCTTCCTAAAGAAAGCTCTCATCCAGGGCCAAATGCAGTAACAACTGATTCAAAGGTTATGACTAGCTTCATAGGAACCTCAAGCATTCCAGCTAGTGATACTCCCGATCCTGGTGCACACAAGATCCAAGCTCTGGATGTAGAAGGGGCCGATAAGTTTCAAGAGATTTTGATCGACGAGGAAGTTTTATTGATGGTGATTTCAAGGCCTGTCACGATGCCCACTACGTAGGAGATCCATGATGAGAAAGTCCTAGATGCAAGCAAAATCAAGCAAGAATCTACCGACTTCTTCCCTCCTTCGTTATCCATCACTTTACCCGACGATCCTATCTCAATTCCGATCATGATTCATATAGCCAGAAGTGCTCACAGCACGCGCAAACAACACTTCATCAAAAAGCACTCTAATAAAGGGCCAAGGAAGTGGAGGGCAAAGACGTAAGAGGAAGAATGAAGACTCGAGCGGACGGTCTTATGGTGATGGGAAGAAAGGAAAGAAGCACAAGTCAAAGAAATAACCGTTTATCTCCTTTATGTTTTCTGTTACATAGAAGTACTTAGGCACCTTGGGTTTTTAGTTTTCTCGACTGATGTTGTGCGGACTCAACCTCCGCTTTTTCTTCTCAGCTAGAATGTCAATAACCATGAGATTTATTTTGGATATGAATAAAATAGCATTTTGTATTGTTCAATTGTTGTGTGAATTTGTCTATGTGTTTGAGAAGTACGCTCTACATTCAGAGTTTCTACGATCCACTTCTCGTTGCTTTCATCGGACCAAGTCTTTAACTATTTCATTGCTTGTGAGTTAATAATCTTCGGAACATACATCCGCATACGACCTTGTTTAGCTTCAGAACTTGGTCAAATTCCAATTACTTTAAAGGTTGTTTTAACATTCCTTTCAAGGATGCTTCACATGCGATCATTCCTATCTCCCAGCATTTATCATAGTAATTCACCTTCAAATGTCTCTTTGGACATCCTTCTTTAAAATGCACTTGTTAACCATGCCAAACTTTGGCATCGGTTAGAGTTAACCACTTAATCATAGTGGTTTAAATATCATCATCTAGGATGTTTACCTTCAATCGTGCTGAACTCCGGGCGTTGATCGAAGCTTGTGAACAAGATCTTACCTATCTCTGAGCATAGGCTTTTTGTCTTGCCTACTCCAGGCAAGATGTGGATGCTATGACAAACTATGGGCATGAGCAATAAAGGTGAACTATCTCGTTTATCCTTTTAGAATTTATACTCCTTCCCTTAAGTTCTGGGTTAAAGTGTCGTTTGGCGTCTATCTTCGGACACCAAATGTAGTTGAACTTCATGCGACCTATTATGGACTGCGGAAGTTTAGTTTGCACCTACCTCAAGGTACCCACACACCTGCACTTTGCACATGCAAGTTAATTTAAATATAACACTATTCATGATGAAAAATTGGGTACAACAAGGTTTATGACCTCCAGAAGTCATTCTTTTTACAAACGTAAGAAATGACAGATTCTGTCTAGTTGCATTGCTTTGATTAAGTATGTATAAATTTACATTCAAGTGAAATAATGTCGTAAATGTTCACTATTCCAAGCCCGTGGGAGAGAGATCCCGTCCACTGTTTCTAACTTGAACATGCCATCTCTAACTTTTTGCTTGATCGCATATGAAAGTTCCCACCTCGAGCCCAAGTTCCCAAGGACAGGGAAGATTCGTTTAAGGATGAGGTAACCGATTTCAAAGGTCTAAGTCTTGATTTAGGTATTGTAATATCGGGCAACTCGATTGATTTCGGTGTTTTGTTGCTTTAAGCTTAGCTTTATCGCGCCTGTAATTGATCAAATCGAGAGACTCTAGTAGGAGTTCCTTATTTGTCTATAGATTATAGTGGGTCGCTCGATGAGAAGGTATTTCAAGTTAAATCGAGATCATAGCCTTTGATTCGTAAGCTTGGGCGAATGGTTAGTGGCTAATCATTGAATTGTGGGTCGTTTGGCAACACCAAAGTGATAACAGCAACTCACTGACCCACTTGCCCTTAGCCTTCTCCAACCACCTTTTCATAATGGACTTAATAATCTTGTTCACTGCTTCAACCTATCAATTTTCTTGAGGGTGTGCTACTACGGTAAAATCTCTTCTCGATACTATGCTTATGGCAGAAGTCCTTGAACTCGGCACTGTCGAGCCGGGTCCCGTTACCAGGAATGATCCTTTGCGAAATCCCAAAGCAACAAATGATGTTTTTGATCAAACTTTCTTTGTTGTGATTGTAGCTAATAGCTCCGCCTTAGCCTATTCGGTGAAGTAATCAACTACGAAGATGGCGTACTTTGCACCACTTTAGATATCATTAACACGCCAATGAAATCGATTCCCCAGACTGTAAACGGCCATGGGAAAACCATCTGAGTTATCTCTTTTGGTGGGACTCTCGGTATCTTGGCGAATCTTTGGCATTTATCATACTTTGTGGGGGTAATCAGCTGCATCTCAGTTAACAGTCGGCCAAAAATACTCGTACCAAAGGATCTTCTTTGCTAGGGTTTGCCCTCTAGTGTAATCGCTATAGGCCCTTTATGAACTTCCTTCAGGACTTTCTTGGCCTCACTATTGGTGACACACCAAAAATAGGGGCAGAGAATCCTTTCCGGTAAAGTAACCCTTCTTGCATGATAAATGGCGCAACTTTACGAAGGAGTTGACGTCGTTCATTTTTCCTGTCTAGGAGGATTCCCTTTTGTAGATAGTTCTTTATCGAAGTCGTTCATGACACTTCTTAGGTTTAGCCTCCAAGATCCAATTGACATCCCATATTGTTGATGCTTGAAGCTGACAACACTTCCACTAAAACCAGGCGCATGTGCTGCGCATCTCCAGAACTGGCTAACTTAGCTAACGAGTCAGCCTTTGCATTTTCCTCTCTGGGAGTATGCTCTATCATGTAATATTCAGTATCACCAAGCAACGGAAGTGCTCGGTTCAAATAAAGATCTACCCTTTCTCTTTTTTCCTAAAAACCTTGGACACTTGACGTACGACCAACTGGGAATCACAGAAGATATGCAAAGTTTTAACTCCTAGTTCATTAGCAATCTTGAGTCCTACAATAAAGACCTCATATTCTGCTATGTTGTTTATTGTGAAAAAGTCAAGTTTCTGGGCATAACAAATCGGATGTTCCTCAAGAGTCACTAACTTAAAACCGGCATCGAAAAAATGTTCATTAGATGCACCAGTTGTGTACATTTTTCGGTTGGCATTATGTTCTCCACTGCTCTTCGAGGTATCATCTTGTGCAGTGTATTCAACAATGAAGTCTGTCAAAGCTTGATCCTAGATAGATCTTTGAGGGTGATAGGTATTGTCATACTTTCTTAATTCAATGTCCCATTTGATAGCCTTCCAAAGGTCTATGGTCATCTACAGACCTATCTTAAAGGTTGGTTGGTCAGAATGTTGATTGGATGAGCCTGAAAGTACGCATGGAGCTTCCTTGAAGCAATCAACAGACGGTGTGTGACGGTGTGTGAGGTTTCCCAACTTCGGATTATTTCTTTCTCTCTTGTCAACCTCTTATTGATGTAGTACATTGGTCGTTGGATTCAAGATTCTTCATGTACAAGTGTAACACTCAAAGAATGCATCAGCACTGCTAGATTGATAAACAAGTCCTCATCGTCCTGTGGTTTTGACAGAACGGGAGGTCTCTCTAAGTGAACCACCAGAGCTTGGAATGCATCCATGTATTCTTGGGTCCAAGAAAAATTCATCTTTCCCTTTGTTGATCACATCGAAGAAAGGAATGTATTTTTCAATGGCTTTGGAGATGAATCAACTCTAGGCGGCGACCTTCCCATTCAAGCTTTGGACATCTTTGATCATCTTTAGGGCTTGGATATTCCTTAATGCGTTGATCTACTTTGGATTAGCTTTGATCCTATGGGAATGCACAATGAAGAATATGAATTTCCCTGATGCAACGCCAAATGAGAATTTCCAGGGATTGAGCTTCATCCCGTATTTTCGAAGAACACTGAATATCTCAGCCAAGTCATCAATGTGATTTGTCGATTGTCGTGACTTCATGGACGTATCATCCATATATAAGTCAATTTAGCATCCTATCTAGTCTTTAAACATCATGTTCGTTGGCCATTGGCAAGTCGTTCTAGAGATTTTAGTCCGAACGACATAACGAGATAGCAGTACTGTCCCAGATCGATAACGGGGCTGGTGTGCTGCTGGTCTGGTACGTGCATGAGAATCTGATTATATCCAGAGTATGCATCCATGAATGATAACAACTTGTGTCTAGCTGTTGAATCCACCGGCTGGTCCATCTTGGAAGCAGGAAGCTGTCCTCGAGCAAGCCTCATTCAAGTCAGAATAGTTGACGCATGTCCTCCACTTTCCATTTGACTTTTTCACCAGAACTGGGTTCGATACCCATTATGGGTATAGGGCGTCGTAGATGAAGCAGTTATCCTATGGCATGTCTGATCATGGCTGAAATAAGTAGCAGATCAATAGTCGAGGCCTCTACCCTATCAGCATTTCTATCACGGAAAATGATATTTGTCACACACCTGAGATGCTTTGTCGGTGTAGCATCTTCAACAGGAAAACTGCTCTCATTCACTGCATGTTTTAAAGCACCAACATACCGCTCCATATCGTTCCAACTTTTCACAATCGGATGCAGTCCGTCGAATATAGTATTTATCACAAGTGTTTCTCAAGTACCCAAGGTTCATCCCCACCTGGCTCGGCTTGCCTATTTTGGGATGTCAACCCATAAGGGTTAAAGTTTCCTTGTCCGCCATCCTACAAGGCTTTCACAAACTGCTGCAACTTCTATTTACGAATCTGTTCCTATATCACATCACGTAAATGTATGCATTCATTAGTGTTATGAACATGTGTCTCGTGAAACCATAAGAACTTGCCAGATTTTTTCTCCTTCTCAATCGACTCCCTCGGAGTCGGCTTCCTATACTGCTCATTATTGGTATAATGACCATATGTCTCATGAAACCTACAGACCTTGCCATTTTTTTTCTCCTTCTCAGTCGACTCCCTCGGAGTTGGCTTCCTATATTGTTCAGTACCTAGAGTTTCCAAACAGCTATTCGTTATTGAGTTATTCAACTCATTATAGCTAGCATACTTAGGAATCCTAGGACGATTCCTATTGTTTGACTTTTGTTTCCTAACCCCATTATCATTATGCTTCTGACCATCATTTTTGTCCTCAACATTTATATCTACATTCCCAGAATTCCTTATGGACTGCTTTAGCACAACATTGCTATTGCTTTGGCATAATGCCTAATATCATCTTTTCAGGGCCGAGTACATGCCTCTTCTAGGCATAAGAATTGATTGGTCTTTCTGTAAAAGATATCCATTATCAACAGGGGTTTCATTTCCAACCATCTTTCGAAACCAGTATCGGCATGAATTCCCCTAATCATCGCCATCAATACGATGTCCTCTTGAGCATTGCTTACTTTTTCTCTTATAGTATTGGAATGCATGATGAGATAATTGGAAGATAAGCTATAGGAAAGCCACAATGAGTTAAATGCACAGATGAAGAAATGCTTGGACTTATTGAATTAATTAACAAGCACTCATAGAAGGAGATGGAGAGATAGAGCAGCTTTTGATTCAAAATCTGATAGCTCCTTATCATCGAAGAAAAGGCAGAAGGATAGAAAGAGAAAAATGCAAAGGAAAGAAACCGAGAATTTGAAATATAAGGCAGGACCAAGCCATGCCTAAGACCTATGGTTTGGTACCGAACCATCAAGAGGGATCAGCACTGAACCATCCATCAAGCTTGGGTCATGGTTCCAGACTCCTAGGTGATGCTATTGGTTTGGCTTCCAAGCGTACCATCGACGGTCGGAATGTTAGGACACAAACGGGTGCTACAGATCTACCATAGAGTGATTATATGTAAGGGAATACTGAACGAATGGTTCCTTCAGAGTTAGGGGAACCACGTATCTTAAGACTAACCGAGAGTGTTTGCCAAGCCAAACATTTGGGGTAAATTATCTTCTTCGCTGTTTAGTGGACCTACGTGAACTAGATTTGATAGAAATGGTTAGGAGACTGATAAGCGAGAGTCAACACCAGACGAATGATGAGTGGGGTTCTGCCCCGAGCTGAAATCCTTTCACGGAAGTTATCTTACACGAGGAATATCCACGTAGATTTGTGATGCCAACGATGCCATCGTATAATGGAAAGATGGATTCGAGGCGACATTTGTTAAAGTATGATTAGCAGATGTGACCAAGGCTACTGATGCCATTAGATGTCATCGTTTCTTGATATTCCTGGGGAGGGTAGCGATGATTCTGTACACACGATTGTCATCGAGATCCATATCATCCTTTAATCAACTAGCATGAAAGTTCATAAAGCAATTCTACATGCATACAACATGTCCGAAAGACATGATGTCACTGTCTAACCTCTTCTTGGGAGTGGGAGAGTCTTTGAAGGATTTTTTGCATAAATTTATCTCAACTATGGTGACTGTATCAGTTGGGTTCTGGACATCCATAGCAGTTGGTTGCTAAACCCCATTAACCTACTAAGAGATTAATATCCTTGGCATCTTCAATAACATGTGAGGTAGTAGAATGTTCTCTTCCAAGGGCCATTATAAAAATCTCTCATGTAAGTTCTTGAAGACCTGAGTAGTTAGGTATTCCAAAAAACAAAGAAAATTTGATCTATCTCTCGGATTTACGAATTCTAATAGTAGATGATGGATCCAAGTAGCCTAAGAATATCGTTCTCAATAACAGCACCAAAATGTTTACGTCAAAATTGACACAAACACCTAATAGATTGTATAGAGAATAAAAGTGATGAAAAAGTAGATGAAAATGAGTAGAAACAGTACACATAAGGTTTATAATGGATTGGTTAATAGTTATCTGTCTCCACTTAATATTTTATTGATAATATCTTTGTTTTACAACTGCTATTCTTATCATTAAGTGGCATTCAGTGGCCAATTGCAAGAAATCAGTACAATGTTGTTTGAGAGCCAAAATATCCCAAAAATGAAGCCCCTCAAGCCATATTTATGGCTGCACGTCTTCGGGAAATGCTCTAGCACATACATTTCGATGTTTACCATGATTCCCTGGTAATTGCTCAAAAGAAGATATAGCCAGCCAAGTAATGTGGATCGATCGGTACCGATCCATGGCTATGGATTGGTATCGATCCATAAATCTTGGTTATGGATCATTTTGGTCGCCTTAAGATGGATCACCATATCAATAGCCTGATGTCTCTCCACTTATTTGCATTACTTTACGCGTGTTTTTGAGTCAATCTGATGGATCAGTAGAGAAGCTGACTTGCTAATTTCTGGTACTTGAAGCGCTTGATAGAGTAAAGCACGTGAACGATCTACTAGGTTGCAAATGGGATTTTGGCATCAATACTAGGTAGCATGGAAAAATGGTGTGATTTGGATGTGTTTCCATTAATCGTTATAGATCCACTAGATGGATTGGTACCGATCCATACAATCGTGGAATTGGGCCTTGAAACTTTCATGTTGGCCTTGACTTTGTCCTATGATCTTAATGGTGCTTTGTTTTTTTGGACTCCACGGCTATCTCTCTAGGCCTTCTGCCTCGATAGCTTTCAATTTTTATCCATCAAACCATTCAAGATATTGCCTGGGCAAAAGGCTAAATAACACCAAGGCATTCGAGTCCTTACACCCACAAGAGAAATTGAAAGATTTTATGCTTTTCTTAGGGTTTTGAAAAACATAAAAATCTAGTGAGAGCTTTATTAGAAAATGAAATGGTAACATTTGACCTTTTGAATATTGTAAGAATATTTACTATATAAAGTTCAAATAATCAAAATTCATAAATTTCTGCAACTAATAAAAATTGATCAAATTTTTAACAATTAAGGCATACAAATGAACTAAATTTAACTTTGACAAAGAGACATAAAATGTACTTAGCTTAAATCTTTTGGCATGTTGTTACTTCAAGACCCATGCAATAGCCTAACTATACAGTACTTGACACATTCGTAACTTGGTCGCTTAAACGTTTATTTTCCTAAGTCTTGTATTGTTTCCATGATCTTTGAACTCTTAAATAATGCAAGAATATAGATATTTGACCCATATTCGGTCACATATAAATGTCATATGATGAATCGTCGTAGTTCGTAATGTATGAAAATTCAATGTCATTAGAAATAAGCAAATAAAGTGTAATGTGAAATCGTTTATTTAATAAAATTGATTACAATAAGAATTTCCTTTTGAGTGGTTCGATCATTTAGAAAAGAAAAGTGAATACACAAGAATGGATGTAACTTTGCAACAGTTGGGATAAAGGGAGTGAATAATCAACTGTTCTTCATAAAGTGATATCGAAAATTAGAGTTGTGTAAAATACTTATGTATACCTAATATGTATTAAGAAATGTAATTTTTATTCCAAATGTGTTTTTTATATAGAAAATTGTTTTTTATAAAAGTCAATTCTACGATTTTAAGATATTTTGTCGAAAACTCTTGAATGTAAACTAGTTACAGTAAAAGAAATAAATCACCCATAGTAAGTAGTTGAATGGAACTTTGCATTTCATACGCTATTATAGCAGTTGTAGAAATAATGGAAGCATGCCATATAATAGTTAGTAGTGGACGTATCAAGATACAAAAAATCATTCTTATAAATATATCACGTATTAGTTATGAAATAATAATTATTTTCAGTATTGACTAGTGAATAGAGTTTAATTTTGTAATGAATCTTTTTAATATTAGTTATGAAGTAAATCTATCAGTATAATGGTATTTGTTGTATTAGCTGTATAATAAGGAAGTATTTATAACCTTTTATAATTATTTTAGAATTAACAACAAAGCATCCATTTAGTGGGAATGACATAAGAGTTGGTGAACTCTTTGGATTGATTCATATAGATGTATTCATTTCAAAGTCTAATAATACCAAAACGGTTATACATACTTTGCTAAAATCCACCGATGAATTATCATAGAAATGAACATCTATATCTGATTAACCATAATATATCTATGTTATGTTCTAAGGATTTAATACAGAGGTAGAAAAAATGCATAGAAAATAAAGCAATTTGATTTTATCGAATAGTGGGTGTATTGAAAAAATTTCCAAAGATACCTAAAAATTAATAAGATTCAATCTCAATAGTCACTACTCCCTATGACACACAATGATGTATCAATATAAAGTAACTGGACTTGTTGGACAGAGTAAGATTAATGATAAATGAAGTTGAGTTTTTATAAGGTCTTGCACTTACGAATAAGTACGTAAGGTTAAAAATAATTTCATATAAGACAAAGTTTATGAGAAAATACAAGATAAAAGTTTATAGGAAATCCATACATATCTTAGGCCAAGGAGTTGACAGGTTGTGTGAATCGAGTGAATGCATGTAATACTTGTACACGAGTGATCTTGTATGGACTGCCCTAAATAAGTTTTGGACTAATCAATATTCATTGACCAATTTATGTTATGAACATAAGTTTCACAAACTTAAAACCAATTCAGTTATACACATACATATATACATATGATAGGCAATTCGTAAAATGTTTATGAATACTTATCCTATTGCACTGAAAAACAATAGCTTTTCCAAAGAAACACCAACTTTTGGACAAAGGAATTTCTTTAAGAAATTATTGGTGGTGAAATGGATTTGGATATTGACCAAATATAAAACTAATAACGAAGGATGGATGAAACTAACCGAACCAAATAGATACGACATATTAGAATGTCTATCAATATATCTCGTACATTAAAGAGAAATTATGAATTTTATCAATATCGAGGAAAAAACTTCCTTGGTTTTGAAATAAGCCATTAAGAGTATTGATCTACCATGTGGCACGATGCGCAAATTTGGAATGGGTACCAAGTACATTATAAAAATATGATTTTGATAGTGGTATCCGAAAGAATACGTTCCATCAGTCGCAAAAGTGTCTTCGAGAAGAAGATCAATGAGGTTAGAATATAAACAACGTTGAGAAGAATAACATCATAAATTTCAATTATTGAAACTAACATAAAAGATCCGTCATTTAACATGTTTTACTTAATTCAAATTTTACTTACAAACTTTTTCGCTCGGTTTGATTTTATTTTTTGGTATGTATATGTTGAAAAAGAAATTATAAACAATGATTTCGAATAAACTATTTGCATATAACTATCAAAATTTCACAAATTCAGTAGAAATGATAACTGAGTTTGTGAGTATTAGATATGGTCCAAGAAATGATATGAAAGTGTTATTTGATAAGCATTAGAGTTGAGAAAGTATTTTTACTGAGAAATAAAATAGTTTGAAGTTCGGTTAAAATGTAGAGGAAGCATGTTTCTATAAGAAAGAATGTTTCTAAACTATAAGTAAACAACAAATTATGATGGGTAACGATATACTCATGTTAAAATAATTTTACTTTGGTCATTTAATATTCGACATTGGATTTGAAAATGACATATTTTATAATTAGCATAAAAGTATGGTGGGATTGTCCTCAATAATATATGCAGATACGATTTAGTATGGAGCATGTAAGATGGGTTTCTTATGCAATAGCAATAGAAATTATCATACACGCTATTAAGTGATAGTTTAGAGTGTTCTATAATATTTACGAAAAACTAGATGTGTATAGAACAACGAACCCCTTAGAAGGAGTGTGCGGACTCGAACTTCGTTAATGATATCGAGTACCTTAAATTCATGTTCAATCTTACATTAAGAACTTTAAAATGTTCTAAACAAATAAGTAGAGGTTGATTCAACCAAAGACTAAGCATATCGCCTCGAATAAGCACTGCAATAAAAAAATTATAAATAAAGGCACAAATTTATATCTGAGCTAGGGGTGATTCCAAGTGTTGAGAATCCCATAATATATTATATGATAACATTGTGGCGATACAGTTCATAAACGGACCTAGGATCACTAGAAGAGTTGAGAGACATAATTCGAATAGTTCCATATAATAAAGGTAGTTTATTAGCATCGGAGATAGTTTATTGACAAAATATATAATTAAAACAAAATACTATACCCATTCACTATAAGACGGACCCGATTTATTTTTTGAGAAAACCGATCGAAGAAGTTAGAATAGATTTCATAATTGACCACAAGTGTAAGTGGGGGATTGATAGAGTTAGGGGTATGTCCTGACGCTAATTAAATAATTTGTTACGTATATCTAACTCGATAACCAAACTTCTTCGAAAATCAAAAATGTTTTGTTCCTATTATATACTTGATATATTATGAAATAATTATTTAAGTAATTAATTTAAAGTATATTTAGTAGAAAATCTCAAAATGATATGTTATGTGCTAGTTACTACGATGTGTTGTAATCATGAGAAATTTATCATAATAAAAATAACATATTATTTTAAATTTCCTTAGTCAGTATGTTTCAAGGTAGGATGTCGATACATACATTGATACTAGAGTGCGTAATTCTCTCTAAATATTTGGTAATGTATTACTCATAGATGTTGAGGAAACCAAAAGGTAACATACTAATGGTTATTTGATAACTATGGGATAACTCACTCGAGGGTTTTCTATTGGTTAATATAGCTGAATTCATATAGAGAATCTCGAAGTGACGATGTTACATAATTCCTTCAACTTGAGGAGAATATTGTCTAACTTCAGTATGGAAACTCCACCTTGTCTATAATCCATTGCGTTACATCCATTAAATGACTGTAACCGGGTTTGAGTTGCAGCATTAGAGGTGAAATACTGTTAAATAAATATTTTATCTCCTTAGTTATACGGGTTAATATCACGGTCAAATACAGTCAACTTTCTAGTCAACTCAAAGTCATATCTATGGTCAGAGTAGTATGGTTAATTATAAATATTATTATTGAGTCAAGGACTTTGATTATGGAATAAGCAAGTTAATGTGGACGGTGTTGGAATTTTGAAACAAAACCAAATTCCATAAGTCCTAATGTGATATGCTGTTGATGAAAAGAATTGGTTTAAATAATCATTACTACTCGGTACTGCTTAAAATAAATAAATTATATTTTATTGAAAGATGTGCAAGCGATAGATTCAGCTTAAATGTCACATTACTAACTAAGGTCATATGTGAACGTTAATATTCAAATTGTTTAATGTTAATCACTGACTGAATTTACACTTTTCCATCATAGAATTGAAAGGATGGATACTTTAAATGAACCATACAATTTAATTAATTTATAATCATAGTATATTAATTAATTTAATTAATATTTATTAAACATTAATTAATAAATTTTATTTGATTTGTTTAAATACTATTAGTATTTATAACGTGCGCATATAAAATTTATAAAAGTGCGTATCGATATACGATGTCAGTAGAATATTTAAATTGGACTTAAATAGAATAAATACTAAGTGTGCTTAATAATTTAATTAATTAATATTTGTGAAATATTAGTTATTAAAAAATTATTTGATTTGTGTAAATGCAATTAATATTTAACAAAGTGCGTATATAAAATTTATAAACACTCATAGCGATATAAAATATCGATAGAACATTTAAATTGGATTTAAATATGACTGATGCTAATTTGATTTTGAAATTTTTCTATGGCTCAACCCTCATGTTAAAGCCAGTCAAGAATAAGGGGGGAAGGAGGAGTTTTGAATTTAAAATTAAAGGGTAAAAACATAATTTAAGATAAAGGAATCACCCTATCTTTAATTATATTTTTATTCCCTCCATTATGAGATTTCATTCGGTTGTGTTTTTGTCTTACTCCCATCTATTCTAATCAAAAATATTAATGGCCTCTACGACATGGAGTTCCAAAATAAATACTAAATAAAATCAAAATAAGTGGTATTATCATTTTACCCTTACAAGATTTGAGGTTGATTCAATTGAGTCTGGGAGCTTTTGATTCATCATTTCAAGGCATGATTTAAAGGCTATGTAACACCCCACCTCTACACCAATATTACCAAATAGTATTACTGGGTAATACTATCTAATAATATGAATAATAAGGCTATGTGGGGCTAGCACACATGAATATTTTCTTGGACTAACATCGATACCCATATCAAATAGTGTAAAACTTACTGTTATATACATGGTATCAGCACAAAGTAATATACATATGTGGTTTCTAGGACAGAACAATATACAACACAGAAATAATAAACAAAGATCATAGAATCAGAACATAGGATAAAATGTAATACATTGATAATACATATCTAAAGTGAGCAACAAAATGCTAGTCCAGTGCTCACCCTATCAAATATACATATCATAGCCATAATAAATACATTATCCTGAATAAATGAGGATACAAAAACATATTAGGAAACTATCATCCTAAAATGTATACTAGCTACCAAAAGGTGTCCCATAAGTTGAGCTAACAACTATCTGAACCTGAAACATCTCAAACTGACTCGAGTATTATAAAATAACAAAGGGCCAGACTATGTTTAAAGAGTATGTCAAATTATATAGGATGAGATATAAAAGAAATATTATATACACATCTCACAAATAAGTGTCACTCGCAACATCATGCCATAATAGTTTGCCACCTCGACCATCAATCCTGATGAGGGGCAATGTTCCCAGTTGATTGGTTTTAAGAGGTTTATGTATATATTGTGTGTGTGCATGTTTATGTATGCATGTATGTATGTAGGAAAGATATGCGGACTCTATACAAGGTAACATACTAGCACCAAAGCAATACCATACAACAAAAAATAGTACTAGGACATGGGTAATTCAAGGGACAGGTTAACACACAGCTAACCTCTAGTATCCCGTATCATCATCGCTCTAATGAGGTTATAGATAAGAATTATCATCAAATGTGAATCTACCTAAGTCATCCAAATGGGAGACCAGCGTACCGCAACACTGCTCCAAGAAACGCTAATTTCTGCAACCCGTTTCCACGGTCCTTTAGTTCCTGCCATAACCGCAACACTCGTAAACACGCTTCTAGATTATGTTGAGCATTGGTAATGATTCCTACTTGTCCTTGATAATAGACTACAGTAACCATGTGTCATTTAGGCAGTAGCCCTAATGAAGGAAGTAACCCTCAACCTCAGTACTCACACGATTGACAACATGGATCCCAGGCATGATCCCACGTTCCAGACCACTAGGATAGACATTGGCTATCTGGTGGGTTCTAATTATGCATTATCTATAGTGGTGTAAAACCTACGACGTAGATTCAGGCACTCTCAACCCTATATGCCCCAATGAGAGTGTGATATAACCCAATGTAATTACATATACTTATCCTACAGTGCTTAGAGTGATGACGTTACTCAACTGTCCAACTAAATAAATCACCCCTAGACGATCCCGAAGCCCTTGACCTTTATTAAGTGATATTTACTTATAGATAGTAACCAAAAAAATATCACTTGAGCATCCTACAAAAATCAGTGTTATCCAATCGTTTACTATAAGCTTGTAAAGTACACTCACATTAAAATTGATATTCTATATAATAAGTCCAAAGAATAACCTAGGGAATAATATTGAAAGTCTCATAAATACGGTTTTATAACCTTGTTTATTAACATTTCATGTTACACAAAAATGATAACCTGGCATCCAATATTATAGAAAGAGTTTTAAACGTAGAAAAATGTATTTTTTTATTTCTACAGTGTTTACATGTTTTAATTTAACCAAACAATGCTCTTTTTACTTATTGATAATTAAAATATGAATTTTAATCTTTTTTTGAATTTTAAAAATAATCATACAATTTCTTATTTATTCACTTATTAACATTACACGTCATATCCAAACACACATTACATTTTTGAATAATTTTTAATGCTTTAAATCGATTTATTTTTTTGTTGAAAGTTCACTACTCTAAGTAATTAATATTTACTATAAATGACATCGTCCAAAAATTTATCTCATTATTAGAACTTCTTAAATTACTACCACAAAAATATATTTAGACTTTTAAATATATTTTTTATATTTTAATTTTAATTTATTTATTTTATATATTAATATTAAAACAAATTAAAACAAGGCTTGCACGTGCCTCGAACGAAGTCCAGTGGTGCACCGATGCAACATGGACCAATTAATTGGTTCGTAGCCTGGAATGTTGTTCATTCCAAATCATGCGAACTATTTCGATGACTCCGACCATCCTACGCACCTTTACCTAAACTCTATTTTGACACCAATCACTGCTCCATTTTTGGATATCCAATCACATTCATATCACTCAAATTAAATTAAGGAAAATGCAAAGCAGTAGATTCAAGAGGAGTATGCAACACTAATTTCAATTAAATCAACATCCAACCTGAAATGCATACATTTAGACATAGATTGTGAGTAGAGAATACTCACCTTGAAAGTGGCTAAAATTCAACAATAGAATTGCTCTTTCTTACTCCTTTTTTCCTCTTCCCTATAAATTACAATGCAAGCCAAACAATATCAAAATCACAACTTCTTCTTGCCTAGAGGTGTAGTAAGGTGTTGAGAAAGATATATTTTAATTCTAGAACTTTTAGGAATTTAATTCATTTTTCTTGAATTTTTAGTGAAGATGGGTTAGGGTTTTCATAATTAGGTTTACGAGATGAAGGAAAAAATGGTATACGACAAGTGATTTTTTATAGAGTGTTCTAGACTGCTCATGAACTAAAAAGGGATAATATTTCTTTCATATGCCAAGATGGGCTAATGGGCTCACTTATTCATTTGTATTTATTCATTTTCTATCTTTTCTATGCTAATCTATCTTTCTGCCATGTCAAATTAGCTCACATCTCCAAATAAAATTCATATTTTTTCTCCATAAAATGTTTGACTACCATTATAAATTTTGACAATAATCATTATTTAAAATTTCCATGAATTAAATAATTATTTCCATATTTACCTTCTGAAGCCCAATTTCAAAAATAAATTTAAAAACTCATTTTAAAAGTAAAACAATAATTCTCTTTCTTTATAAATAATTTTTTATCTTATTTATTTATGAAATTTAACTTTACAAGAATTATTTAACTGCATTTACTATATTTTAAAATCATTTTGACCTTTAAAAATATCGAAACCCAATAAAAATCATAATCTTCTTAAATTATTTATTCTACTACTTTATAAAAGAATTTTCCTATGTAATTTCTAAATTATTTCTAATTATCCACATTTTAATATTAAAATCCTTTTTAGTTAATTAAATTTTTAATTTAAATTTCCAATTAATCCCTCTTAACTATGGGTTGTCATAGACTTTCCCTTGAGAAAGTTGCATCGTCGAATTTCTCTTTAGGGAAAATCTATAACTATCCTGATAACTTCAAGCTTAACTACAACATTAACAATTAAAACAAATAAATAAACAATGTAACATAACATATCAGACTCATGTGAATCAAGAAATTGCCCAGGATAGCTCTGTGCCATATGCTCTCTAGTCTCCGGGTGTAATCCATGGGGTTGTCAGACCATTGCACTTTCACTAGAGGGACCGTCTTTCTCCTAAGCTATCGGACCTCCAAATCGACTATAAAATTCGAATATTGCATATAAGGCAAGTATTGCGATATATTGAGCTACTTAATATGCCTCAGCTCCATAAATGTCTCGGTGTTCCTCAAACACTTCCTCAAGTGGTAAATATGTGAGACATCATGAATACCAGAGACTGATGAAGAAAAACAACTTGATAAGATACACAACCAATATGCACAGTAGTCGAGAATGGACCAACAAAGCGCGGTGCAAGATTCCTCAACTCATTGAACCTCATAAAACCCTTTAGAGGAGATATCTTCATAAAGACAAATCACCAACCTCAAACTCAATATCCTTCCTACGGTCTGCATAAGACTTCTAATGGTCCTGGGCTTCCTTCATCTTCTGTCTGATCAAAAATATCTTCTTAGAAGCCTCTCTGATAGAATTTGGACAAGAACAAATTTATCTCTTATCCCAAGCCAATAAGATGGTGGACGACATAGTTTACCGTATAAAGCCTTAAATGGTGCCATGTTGATGCTGGACTGGTAGTTATTATAAGCTAAATCCGCCAAATAGGTATGATCGTCCTAGTTACCTCCAAAATCAAGAACACAAGAATGAAGAAACTTCTCCAACACTTGGTTAACATGCTTAGTTTGACCATCAGTCTATGGATAATATCCAGTACCAAAATTCAACTTTGTTTCCAAAGCCGACTGAAGCCTCTTCCAGAAACCACGAGTCAATAAAGGATCATGATTGTAACATCCCGCCATTTCGCACACTTTAAACCGACACACGTGCCAATTCAAAGCATACGCAAGGGCGGATTGTTATGGGGTAAATACGAAAAAAACAGAGAAGAAATAAAACAAAATAGAATCTCACAGCGGAAGGATAAAATATAATAATCAATATACAGTTCATGATAACTGTTTACAAAATATTTATTTTACTTATACAATGAATATCAGAGTTACACATACCAATACAATCAATGCAGCGGAAATTTAGAGTGTGGTGCAATACTATAAATAATATAATACGGATTCTTCGTCTTCGTCCTCCAAAGCTAAAATCTTCGATCCTGAAATGCTCGGACTGACCCGAGCGAATTTGAAAAGACAAAAACACTCGAGTCAGACTAAAAGATCTCATGTAAGTTAAATTAACAGAAATAAATATGAGTACAGTAACTCAAGAGATGTTCGGGATTTACATCTCCTAAGGATCCGTTAAACTATTTACTATGTAGTATATTGCACTATTATAATAGTGTCTATTTATAAAATAAACTTACTTTTTAATAGCGTTAAGGGGTTACCCATATAGCCCTTAACACAAATAATGCCAATAGTCTATACAGTACCGTAATACCTCCTGATCGGGAAGCTACCAGAGGATACTCCATAGGTACGACACAAATAGAAACTCGTAGTAAAGGCTCGGTATGGTAGGTGACACGGCACAACTAGGCAATGCCAGGGTAGATATACCAATTGCTATCCAGGCTGGTGGAAACGCGTAGCCGCAGTTACCGCCCACCTCGGACTAACTCCCCAAAATCAAAATATAGAAGTGGCCACTGAATCAATCCAAAATCAAAGTATAATATCGAAGAGGAGGGTCCGATCAGAGGAATGACCTCATTGGCCTGAGAATCGCTCCTGTTTTAGCCACCTTATGCCAACTCACGGGAGTCGGGTCCACGTATTTACCTTACAGGAAACGTCACCACCACCTACTTCATTCTGGAATCTCCACCACGTACACGGTTAGACAAAGTGGTTTTCGGTATCGACAGAGAGTATGTCAGATATCCGATCCCGGTCTCTTTGCCAACCCATCGTTATTATAACACCGCGGTCATTTAAAAATAGGTTATACTTTAAAAATCAGAATAAACATTCCATTTCATAACCATGAATACGATATCATTTCAAAGCCCAAAACCATATTTTATCACTTATCCCAAATATAATTCTTTTCCAAAATCAAAATGCTTTAACTTCATATCGTCTGAAAATCAAATATTTTCAAAGCATAGTATTTTGAAAATCATAATTTAAAACCATAACTTCTAAAACTTGAATGGTTTGGATATTCAACGGTATATGAATTAAAAGGTTTAACTTAAATGTTACTTTGTAAAGAAAATAGTTCTCATGGCTTTACAAATACATTTCTTTATTAAAGTCTAAACCAAAATTTGTATTATCTCTCTCAAGTTCCAAAACCACTTCAATTTTTATATATATATATATATATATATATCCATTTGGAGTATTAATATTTCAAAACTAAAGTTGGAATTTATTCCTTCAACAAAATTAAATGTTCTATTATTTAGTCTTGAATATTCACATAAAATCCATAAATAAATAAGAACTCCAATTTCTAGTAATAAAATATATATTTTTTCAATTCAAATTATACTAGAATATTCATTTCAATTTATCTTGGAAAAAATCCAATTATAAATATCATATCTTAAAATTTCCAAACTTAACATTTAAACATATGATATAAATTATCAAACTCCATTTTCTTAAATTTTTTCCATTTTTAATAAAGAGATTTATACACCTTTTAATTTCAAAATTTTCAACTTCATATGTATATATATGGAAGAATAATATTTATACAATATAAAATTTAAGATTATTATAAACCGTATTCCATCCAAACCATAGAAATCACCTTTAAATAGTTATATATATACCGCGGTGCCTGTATATAATTTTCTATCCTATGGTCAAGTGATACGGATATTTATCATTTC
The DNA here is from genome assembly GCA_030765085.1 of Allium cepa. NCBI lineage: Eukaryota > Viridiplantae > Streptophyta > Magnoliopsida > Asparagales > Amaryllidaceae > Allium > Allium cepa. The sequence goes on along the minus strand of CM060941.1, from coordinate 504,228,743 downwards.
AATCCGCAATTTAAAAGATATAAAATTTTGCGGTTGTATATCATTTCAAACCACAATCCCGAATGAAATGAAATATGCATGATAATTTGCAATTTAATGATATACAATAAACATCCATTCATAAACATCACCCATCATCCAAATCGCAATCATCAATCAGTATCAATCAATAACAATATTATTTTTGGTACTACATAACAGGTAATACTGGCAATTTTATTCAAATTAAATTTAACAGCTATTAATCTACAGTCTATATTCAGTAATAAATTATATAACTGTTAACTAGCAGTTCATATACAAACAAATAAATTTTAACTGTAAATTTATACGCAATAAATTAATTAAATTAACAGTTAAATTAAATAAATGCAATTCAACAGATATGAATAAAATAAACATGCCAAATACTCATAAATAAATTTCTATTCATTTCTAAAATTAGTTTAACAAACATAAAAGCTTCTAGTAGTTGTGAGTGGGTTTAAACACTCACCTTTGGAATTTAAATCGAATTTAAATTCGATTTAAACCCAAAAATACGCCCTTCTCGGAATTCGTCCAAACCAGCGTCATCAAATCCGGAATTAAATTACGATCCTAACAAAAGAAATTTCGTGTGAATCCGACTTCGTATGAGAAAGTTATGGTGAAAAATGATGATTGAATTCAAAATTGAAAATAAATAAAACGACACACAAACCATATAGATGCGATCCCCATCGTCCACTCTACAAAACCCAGAAAAGGTTTGACGATCCGACGAAGTTTGCGACGACGATGATGAATGGTCACGGACTGTTTGAATTAATTCTGGTCAAACGAATGTTCAAAACAGAAAACGAATTGCACCAGTAGATTACGTGCCTCGAGAACATTAACATATATTTTTTTGTGGAATTTTTCTGAAGTGTTTGCATTTTCATTGAAATTTGGATTGAAGTAGATCTAGGTTTTGCAACCATTTGAGGAGGAGAAGGAGATGAAGAAATGAATATACAGCAAATGACAATAGGATGGAGCTAGGGTTTATAACTGTATATATATATATTAAATTTCCAAAATTTAATTAAATTTACTTTCCATTATTTATTGTCAATTAGATTGATTTATCATTGGATTCATATTTCAATATGTAAATATCCCCAATTTCATCTGCACTTATATTTACATAGTTTCTAAATATTAAATTTCAAATATTACTTCATTTAACGTTACGTATTTATTATTTATTACTTGCTGCAGTTGATTATCAATTATACTTAATATACTAAATAGATGGTAAATTTTGAATACTTGTTATCATTAACGTTTTATTTCCACTTACAAAATAAATGAAATTATTACATAAACTCCCTTAATTAAGTCAACCATTATCTTATATAACTTAACTGGTAATATATATATACCCAATTGCCCTAATTGGTTTATAGTTATCAGCTAAATACATACTAACTTGTAAATAAATTCGTTTAATTGCAAATGGATCTGATCAAATTTAATAGATTGAATAGATGGGTAAGCAAATAATAAATTTTCCTTTTTGTCAAATTCAAACCCATTCCTACTTAATTATCAATTACAATTTATTACGAAACATTGATTTTATGCAGTTACCTTTTATTTGCGTAGTATTACATCAATTCCTATAACCTTGGATTCATTCCCAATTCACCAAATTCAATTAATTACACTTTACAAATGTGTTTCCAATATATAGGTATTGCCCAAATTAAATTTATTAGCTAACTCATATTAATAAACAAATGACTTATATGAATGATTAAAATTTTCAATTATCTCACTTTACTCCTAAACTTCTGTTATTTAATAATTATTGCTTAGAACCTGATTTTAATCTTCCCATTATTTATTTAATTCCTTCTAGAATCATAGCTAATATTCGTCATCCCTTCATTACCCAAATGTTCTTATCCCATCAAATTTTAGGTTATCGAAATATTAATTGTCAATTTCTTTAATTGCACTAAATTTATCTATTAAAGGTTGTAGTTAACACAAATACATAAAACTTGCCCAATTTCTCCTTAAATCAATAACCTTCATATACAAATATGTTTATCATAAATTTTATCTACTCTTCCTTTTTAGGTAATGTCCTATATATTAGATTTCCATGTAATTTGCAATAAATCATACTCGTAGTTATATCACATTAAATGAATAAATAAGTGTTGACTCTATTCTTTTGATTCAACATTGGTTTACGTTATATTTCATAAATATTTCTACATACATCAGGATTTTTTAAAAATGGTTGTAACGTGAAATCTCGTCTACTTCCCATTTTATATTTAAGGCTTCTAAAACCGATTCATATCATTTCTCTAGTCCAAATTTTATTAATATAACCTTAAATTTAATTTATTCCTATCGATGTAATGGTTAAACACAAATTTCACTTATTTGCAATAAATCCACAAATTGGATTTCAAATTTTCAAATAAATAAATAAATTTTATTTTATCACTTCTTAAATACCCAAACGTCAATGCCTTAATTTAAACTGCATTTATTACATTTTATAAAAATCCTCCATCTTAAGTGACAAATCAAAACTACCCTAACTACACAAATCATCGTATTATAAAGATATTTACACTATCCTCCATTTATTACCTTAATTTATTTAAGGTAACCTTAAATTAATATCTATTGCAATGATTTCAAATTATTATTCCCCCATTCCTTTTTAATTTCAATAACGCCAATTTTAACCGTTATATTCTCTTTATTTATCGATAAATGCAATTATTGAATCTAATACTCCATTTAATTAATAGATCCTGCTTCCTAGAATCTATATCAACAATAGGTCAAATATATACATAGAATTAGCCTTAACTTCACCTAAAAGAATTAGCTATTTCAACTACCGCACAAAACTACGCTACTGCACTATTTAATCAAATAAATTAATTGAACTTAAATCAGCATAAAGGTTATAAAATTATAAATGTAATCTTAATACATTCATTTATTGATTTAGACTCTTTCTATACAGTAATTAACCTATTTGTGGGTATAAATAACTTTGGAATTATATTACATCTCATTAGTGCGCGTTTTATTTCCTATAACTTCTCCTTATTTAACTATACCCATTAACAACCAAAAAAATTAAATTAGCTTTATTTCAATCTATTTCCCTTCTTAACTAAATAAAATAAATGGTTAACCTAAACACTTGTTATCCTTTGATATATTCAAATTCACTTCCAACATTTATTAACAAAATGTTGCCATAGGTTTAGATTTACATAAATAAATTATATGAATAGGTAGAAAAATTGGTAATCCGCAAATGCCCAATATACACGCATTAATTACTACCTATTGTTAGAATCCATTTATTAATTTACTAGTTAATAACGGTCTTTTTATTTCTATTTACTACCAAACTCTCTATTTTATTATAGTTCCAATATATTAATACTTAGGCACATCAAGTGCTAGCCCTTTTGTTATTTATATTAAATTGGGTATGCACAAATAAGTTGTTAATTAACTATTTCTACAAAATTATATTCATACATTCAGTTCCATATCTTATAGGGTTAAATTCTAATTACTTACGCTTAATCTATCAATTTAATACTCTATTCGAACATGCATTTAAATTCTTTTTATTCTAAATAAATTTTATTAAGTGTTGACATCCACTAATAGCATTCACCTTTATTACAACCAAAGGTGACATCTTCACTACTGATTTTATATTAATGAATCTCATTTTAATTAATATTTTTTTTATTAATATTCTCAATTCAACATTTATTGATTTCTTAAAATTTACTTTTAACAAAAAGTGACAAATTACATTATCCAAATCTATTGTCATAAAATTTTATTGTTACACTAGGTTACAACTACTATACCAAATTTCTACATTTATTCTTAAACAAATTAGAAATTATATTAATTTAATTTATTAAATATTATTAATTTCAACGGGTCGTTACAATGATCACACACAATGGCATTAGGAGCACAATGAAGTCTCATAACCTCCTTCACACAAAGTTTGGCAGATATGGAGTAGTTCTCCTTGACTTCACCACTATAAAGTGTGTCGATTTAGTCAAGTGGTCACCACTATCCAAATGTTATCATGGCCACTCCTAGATCGAGGAATAGGGTTGTCAATGAGTATCCGAAAAATTCAAAACCCGTCCATATCTGAAATATGAAAATTATCCAATATCCAAAAAATGGATATGGATGCAGATATGGCCCAGTCTACATCCGATAATTATCCATCAGGCTTTTATGAAAATTATACCTATTTTTCCTTGTATTTTAGTACATAAATTTCTTTTCATTTACTATATTATCCAGGTAAAAAAAAAAATGTGTATAAAAATCAGTATTTATTGTTTAAAGTTAATTTTCTTAGCCTAGAAATTACTTTTTTCTATTTTTAGTGCTGAAATGGATTTATAATAAACAATATTATTTATTATTTTAGATTTATTAGTTTTGAACCGGCCGAAGAATATCAGATAAATATCATAAATTTTTCAGCATCCACGGATACGGATATCCATATTCGAAAATGATTTCGGATACAGATACAGATATGGTACTATCTGAATTTGTATTCGAACATTTACAGGTCTATCGAGGATGACCATGAACAAAGTCCATCGACAACTGAAAACAATATAACATTAGAAAAATACTTACTAGATTTCATATTAGGATTTATATAAGTGTACTACTATGAGACAATCAAATTCACTATTACCTGATCCTATTTCCATTGCAAGGTCTCCAATGGCTGAAGAAGACCGCAAGGCCTCTGATATTCTGCTTTAACAAGCTGATAAGTCATACACCCCTTCGCATATTTGCCCATGTAGTGCTTTATTCCTTCCCAGTTATAAAGACATTTCATATCCATATACATCTTACTTCTTCCGAGGTGAATAGTATAGCACAAACAATGACAAACATCCATCACTTCCTTATGGAGGCCATCCAAATCAGGAACAACAAGTCTACTACTTCTCAATAAGCAACTATAAGCATAAAAAGAATAAATAATATGATCATTGTCAATCTCTATAGATTACAACCTCTAAATAAGAGCAAGAATAATCATATCTCTCCTCTGAGCATCTATGGTCCGACCAATCAAAGATGGTTAGGCAACAGGACTAGCCAACACTGCACCTGAACTAACTACAGAATCTTTGTCTCGAATATTAGACATAGAAAGGGACTCCAAGTCCTTCTACTTAGTTACCATAGAAATAACCTCGAATCCATAGGCTACAAGAAACTCAAACCAATGTTGTCGCCTTATGTTGAGATCCCTCTGAGTTAACAAATACTTCGATGACTTATGATATATATAAAGAACAAATCTCTCTTCAAGAAAATAGTGTCACCATATCTTCAATGAAACGACAATGGCGACGAGCTCCAAATCATGAGTGGCATAACGGACTTCATTAGACCTCAACTGTTTAGATAAATAAGCAACCACTCTATCTCTCTGCATAAGAAATGCTCCCAAACCAAAACCACAAGCAACCGTATAAACCTTAAGATCCTGGTTGCCCTCCGGTACAATAAGAATATGTGCATGAATAAGTAACTCCTTTGGCTTCCAAAAAAGTGTCTCACATCTGTTTTACTACTGAAACTTCCCTCCCTTCCTGGTAAGATTAGTAAGAGGTAGAACAATCTTTGAGAAATCGTTTATAAGGTGACAATAATAACCAAAAAAGCCTAGAAAACTACAGATCTCAGGAATTGTCTCAGGATGATTCCAATTTTGAAAAGCTTCAATCTTAGCTGGTTCTACAGAAATACCAGCCCCTAATACTCTATGGCTTAAGAATATCACCTTCTTTTTCCAACAATGGCATTTGGAGAACTTGGCCTTCAATTGATTCCACCAAAGTTTTTCCAGAACAACTCTAAGGTATTACTCATGCTCTTCCTTTGACATGGAATAAACTAAGATATCATCAATGAATAACATAATGAATTTATCAAGATAATCTCTAAAAATCATGTTCATCGGATCGACCAAATATGCAGGGCATTCATCCATATGAATGGCATCATAAGTCATTTATAAGAGCCATAATGGATTCGAAAAGTCGTCAATGGAATGAAATCCTTTGCAATACAGAGATGATGGGAATTGGTTATGAGGACAAGCTGAGAAAATACCTTATCACTGCTAAAATAATCAAACATATCATCAATTCTAGGTAAAGGATATTTATTCTTTATGGTGAGCTGATTCAGCTTCCAGTAATCATTGCACGACCTCAGGGAACCATCTGGTTTCTACATAACCACTACTGAGGCACCCCAAGGTGAACTACTAGACTGGATAAAATTCTTAGCTTTTATTCCAACAATTACCTCTTCAATTCTTCATTCTACTTGGCAGACACCCTTATGGGAGGACGACTAACTAGATGAGCTCCAGGAACAAGATCAATTCGGAACACTATAGCACGCCTCATAGGCAAATCCATAATAGGATCAAAAACATCAAGATAATCTCTAACAATAGGGATTCTGGCACTCTTCTTCTCAAGATTCAAGACCAAATGGAGAACCATTGAAAATTTGAGTAAGAATTCCAAGAGCTAGGTTGAAAGGCTCTATGGAATCTAGATCGCTAAGAGTGATTACTCTTTTAGGACATAAACGATGAACCTCGTATCGATCCTACTGATTGGTACCCAGAATAATGCCAAATCCTAAAATCTTGAAAACATGTAAGTTACACAAGAAAGAGAACACACATAATTCCAAACAACATCTTTACATAACATCCCAAGAGTTGCATACCCCCATGGGATTAGCAATAATAAAAGATGTAACCAAGCATACAACATCAAGGTTAAATATGCTAATTAGTTCCTTTGACATGAATGAAAGAGACACATTCGTGTCTAAAAGAACTCTAATGAAAAAATATCCGAATAAGATAGTACCTTCGAGGATGGACATTGTTGAATATGAGAGTATATGATTTTTGTTTGATGATAATAAACATATAAATATTCGTTTAAATTTATTTTTTAATGTACTATTTTATTTTCACATATTAAATAAATATTTGCTGAATAAAATAAATAACACAGAATTTAAATTCAAACGGATATTTTATTCAAACAAATATTTATTATAATTTTGAATAGTACAAATTTGAGCTCTCACTATGTATATACAGTTTCATCTACAATACAATTTCAATCGCATCACAATTACCATTCACATATGCTACATGCTACATTTCACTCATCCACTCGTATTTTATCTTCAACTTCGTTCCAGATTGAATCTAGCATCTGAGTTATCTCCAAAAATAAACACTGATGCAGTAAAATTGAAAAGGAAATATTTTTACAGTGTAAAATAAAATGTATTTTTGAAAATATTATTTTCCTCGGTTATTTGTTTTGTTCATCATCATTTAATTTTGAATTCGTCATACACGAACAGCTTATGACATGCACACTGTATCATTGTACATGCCACAAGGTCATGCACACCGATATACACTCGATAAAATTAAGGGACAGGTGAGCGCAAGGTCAAACCCAACTCAAAAGTCAGGTTCAACTCAAGTAAAATAAATATCAAGTCACAGTATCAGCACAAGGTCAAACCCGAGCTTTAAGCTGGATTCAACACAAGTGCAAGTTCAATAAAACGATCAAGAGAAACAAGACCAGGCCCAAATGTAAATGAACACATGTCAACAACCAATGGTGAAGCAATTTAAAAAATATAGATATACAGTAATAATTTGAATTCAAAGCAGTAGCAAGCATGCAAATACAAATCAATGGAGCATATACATGTACCAGAAAAAAACACATGTACCAGTTTAATATGCAATGCAAGCAAAACCCCAATGTATAAACACAATGAACACAAATGCTCTAGTCAAGTTCAAGTTTCAAATACAGAAATGCTTCAGACATATACAGTGCATAGCATATTCAAGTGCACGCTTGATGAAAAAAATGCAAGAAACAGCTATAGATCACAACATCAATAAGCAAGGCCAAATGAAGACATCCGGATATGCTATAGAGAACATTGCAACATGCTCAGTTCTAAAATGAACATAAATAACATAAAGATGAATGCACATGAATTAAATGCACCAGATCAGTAGGTCAAAGTGAACCAGAACAACAGAGTTCGAGTTTCAAACATAACAACTCAATGCATCATTGAGACATGGGCACAGGAGGCAATTGTACAAAACCATATGCAAACTGAAACACGACAGTGGAGAGCAGTGCAAGAGCAACCCAGACAAGTTTTTCAATGACTGGAAGAGAACTGTAGTTTTAAAAATGACAAAGTAGGTTTTACAATTTTCATCTCAAAGTCCTGCAAGTTCATAGCAGTGAAGACAAGAGGAAATTCAAATTTATCAAGCAACAATACATGAAGATCAACAACAGTTCAACAAAAGTACACGGTGAAGACATGAACAAGACTCAAGTGCTACCAGAGTTCATCAAGCAATCAAACCAGATCAAGTGGTATGCATATAGTCAGTGACAATGTCAAATATTATCACAGTAATAAACGACCGAAGTCAAGTGATGTCAAAAACCAAGTCAAAGCAGAAAAAATATTATCATCATAGCCGAAGCCATCAAAATTTCACAGAACCAAAAATGCAAGCAAAATCGAAGTTATGGTGGCCACGAAACCAATTCAAAGCCATGCGAATCATGGAAACAGGAAATATACGATTATGAAAAAATCAGAAAAAATCACTGTCATCCATACAAAATCGAATGGCTAAAGCATAGCAATTGACAAATTCAAATGATTCAATATGAACGCAAATATAGGAGGTCGAATCCTATAATTCCCAATCATCATCGGCCATAAAAAGGTATTCGAGTTCGAGCTAAACAGAGAACAATAATCATTCAACTCGAATCAAGATCTAGTTCAAGCAAACTAACGAGAAGAGCATAAGAGATAAATCACATACCAGTCGAACTCGATCAAATTGAAGGAGCCATGAGCGAGTCAAGTGATAAGTTGATTGTCGAAGCGAAGTGTAAAAAATCCATCTTTCAATCAACAATTAGAATCGGCATCTTCAATCAAAAGCCCTAATTTTCGCACAGAGAAAAGAGGAATGAACGAAGAGAAGCGCCTATATATTAACTTAAAGAATCGAATGAAGAAATAAAAGAGATATGGGCCAAATGAATATACAAGCAGAAATAAAAGAAAGGTATTAATTTTGGGCCTGCTTCTTTTTATATCATATTGGAATTTAATATTTTAAAATTAGGGTTTGTTTATTTATTAAAGTGTTTTTAATTTCTCTTTTAAACACTGTAATTTCTAGTCGTCTGACTAAAGGACGAACTACGGTGGTGTACTTCAGGAATTCGCAACTCAACGGCAGAGTTGTGGCATGGTTTTGAGCGTAGGGTTAAGGTTAGTTGATAGCACGTGTCATGAATTTATATGTGAAGCGTCTGACTACTTAATTTCTAGTAGAAACCTAGTGGGCAGTACGTAGGCAAGGTTTTGCGAAGCTGGGTAAATTTGTGTGTTCTATTTTCTGTTTTTTATATTCTGCTATATTTGTGCTGCTATTATTCTTCTGTGATCTGTGCTGAAATTATTTTATATATATTTCCACATTAAAATTTTATAATTAATAGTATCACCCTATTCACCCCCCTCTAGGGTGAAATCAATCCTACAGACATAGCTTTCCCCTTAGTTAGAGAGGGTCCACCAAAGGTCTCAAAAGCATATATATTCCCACTATTCTTGCTCTTCCCAACAGCTGGGCAAGAGTAACTGAAGTGACATATCTCCTTACAAAATCTACACTACTTTGAACTAACCACTTGCCTAGGCTTGTTGTACTACTTGAAATAATGACCTACTTCCCCATAATTATAGCAAACAACCTGAGTAGTATCTATCTTTGGAGTGAACCGTGCATGTCTTCGTATTCTAGAATCCGAGCTTTTGCTTATTAATTGGAGTGTCTTCATCCAACCAAAGCTAGGCTTACTTCTTTATGCCTCATCTCCACTCTTCCTCTCGGCCTCCTCAAGTTGCAAAGCAATATTCACCAGCTTCTCAAATGTAGTCTCAAGATAGGGAAGTATAAAATGTACTCAAAGTTTTGGTTCTTCTTGAGAGGAGTGTTGATGAGATATGTACCACATTTTGAAAGAGCCTCAAAGGTAGCCATATACATTGCCGCTAACATCTGACCATGCTTCAAATCAATAAACTTCCTAGCCATAGCTTTCTCTGCCTTAGGGAGAAACTTCTGCTCAAAGTGAAGGCTAAACTGATCCCATGTCAGTTCATCCTCATCAATCTCGGCCACCAAAAGCTCATACCAACCAAGTATCCTCTTCTATAATTGACTGGAAGCAATCAATATCCTCTACTGATATGTGACTACCATACAAGTAAAGATGCGCTCGGATATCTTGAGCCATGCTTTCCCCTCAAGGTTGGCATAATTGCTACACATTCAAGGAAAATCAAAGCGAAAAGCAGGAGGATTAGGAGTTGTGGAAGCACTAGATGCCAAGATGCTTATTATCGAAACTACTAAACCATCAAGAGTCTGCTCGGGAAAGTCAACCACCAGCCATTCTCACATCTACGTTAAAGTAAGATTCATATTCAAAACAAACAAGATAAATATATTTAGATATTAAAACATACAAATAACAAGTACGCCTTAAGTAACTATCTCAATAATCACCATGTACTCAAAGCTTATAATTAGGGAATCTACCTAACACCTAAGGGATAGTGACTCCTTAGTCCATTTAAAGCCACTGACTCATGTCTCTTTGTATAATATATTGTTCTGAACTTGATCTAATACCAACTGCAACACCCTACCTCTATACTCATGTTACCAAAGAGTAATACTATCTGATAATACGGAGAATAAGGCTATATGGGGAAAACACCTGAATATTCGTTTGGGCTAACAATGATACACATATCGAACCATACAAAAATTACCGTTATGTACACGATATCGGTAGAAAGCAATAGACATGTGTGGTTTCTAGGACAAAATAATATATAACACAAAAATAATAAACAAAGGCAATAGAATCAGAATGCAATGATAAAATATAATACATCAATAATACATGTACGAGGCGCGTAACAAAATGCTAGTCCAATGCTCACTCTATTAAGTATACATATCATAGTCATAATAAAAAATCATCATGAATAAATGAGGCCACAAAAAGATATTGAGAAACTATCATCCTAAAAATTTGTACTAGCCTCCAAAAGGTGTCCCATAAGCCATGCAAGCTATTGAGAACCTAGACCTGAAACAACCCTAAATGACCCAAATATTATGAAATATTACATTGGTCAGGCTATGAATAAAGAGTGTCTTATAGTATATAAGGTGAGATATAATGGAAATATAATACACATATTGTAACGACCCGAAATTTTCAACCCCGAAAATTCGACACTAATATGTTCTCTGTAGAAGTGCTGAGCAATCGAACGTCGAAAATCCCAGATTGTTAGGGTAAAAAAGAAAAGAGGAAGAAGAAGAACAGAAAATAAAACACAGAATCTCACATTTCGCAACAGATCAAAATATAATATCAGACAATGGCATTTATACAAAGAAAAGCTGTAATTGGAAGATTACATTCAATATATCAAAGTACAACCATTTACAAATAAATTGGATAGTTATAATTAACTTGTCCCAGAATACAGACAATACACAGCAGAATATACTCCATATGTCCCTGCCATCCAGCTCGCCAACTGAGCTCCATAACATCCTAACCTTAAAATCTATAATACTTGGTCTGACCCGAGCATTACAACAAAGTAACACCCAGGTCAGGCGGAAACCAGCATGAGTATACCCATATAACTTAAAATACAAAGATATAAAATTTATTTGAAAACCCAGGGTAACTCGTGCTCCACTATGAGTTATTATCTTGTTGTAGTCAATCACCTATTTTCAAACAATATTTTAAATTTTACTCGGTTTAAATGGCCATGTTATTTGATTTATTCCATTCCAGCCTATTTGTTTCTAAACTCAAATCTATAAAGAATCGAAGTGGTTTCCAGTATTTGCTGATACCCGACCCCGGCCTCTTCGAATCCAATGTCCTCCTAATTCAAGTTGTTTAAGTGAAAACAATTCAATTCTTTAAACAGAATGTCAGTAGACACAACATTTCATCACAGTAGATAACTTACATTATCACAGTTCAACCAAGCATTTGAATACCATAGAGCATCACCATCAGAGATATCAAAAAATTTAAGGCATTCAATATAATACAATTATCCATAAGCAAGATTAATTAATCATCTGATTATAATTAATTTTATTAACTCAATTTAAATTAATTACCTATGAATTAATCACCCAACCCTGCTTAATGAACATTAATTAAGTACAAACTATTTATTATCATTCTAATTAATTAATGAAGTTAATTAATTATCCTTAATTATCTATCTTAAGTAATTATCCTCAATTACTTACATTGATTAATTGTCCCTTAATTAATCGCATTAATTAATCCTTAAATTAATTAATAAATAAATAAATTAACCCTTGATTAATCACATTAACAAATTACTTACGTTAATTAATTATACTATAATTAATTACATTAATTAATGATCACGAATTGATTACATTATGTAATTATCCTTTAGTTAATTACATTAAGTAATTCTCCTAATAACTTACACTAATTATTTAACCTTTAATTTATTAAGACCTTAGTTAATTTAAGATAAACCATTTATCTTAATTTACTACTTAATTACCATTTTGATCATATTAAATTAAATGCTTGAAAGTTATTGTTGACATACAAAATTACTTGAGACCTTTTAATTAATTAAAAGCTTAAAAACATTTGTTTTTCATAACCAACAACTTAGGGATTTATCAAATTAATTCACCTAATCTATATAATTATTCAAATCAAACAACTTAAACTCTTAGTTTGAGAAAAACTTGATAGCTCTAGCTTTGAAACTTGGAACAAAATTTACTTTCATTGCTTTTAAACTTGATTTACCAAAAGAAAACACGAGTCCAAAATCCTTCTTATTCCTTTTCTTTTCACTTTTCTTCTACTTATATTTACTTCCTTTTTAATTTTTTTTCATTACTTACAATTTGCCTGGCCCAGACTTCACAGCCTAACCTCTTTCCCGTTCTTTATTCTTATCTTTTATTTTTATTCTTTTATTAATTCCTTTCTTCCCTTACTTATTAGAAAAAAACTATCCGCTGGCCCACAAGCCTAAAAAACAAAAACCCTATCCCTAACTTCTTCTCTTCCTTCAGATCTTCACTCCAGTCAACATATGTGCACACCGATGTGCACAAAAACATGCACACCACACTCCGACCATCCATCATGTTGCCGATCAACCCTTACATCTCCCTCGATCTCCCATATCACTCTAACCACCTGGAACTCATCGAGATTCTATCATTCGAGTTTCAAATGACCACTCTAGATCTGGACCACGCACCTTCACCCAGAACGCTTTGCTCCGTCATGCCGTACCACCGAACACTCCCAGGCTATGCCAAAAAGAATCGTTGCAACCTTTCCCATCTATTCCCCTAGCGCGCACTCCTAAAAAACTCCTTTATTCCCGCCATTGCTCACGAGATGAGCTCATCAACATCATACCCCCAAACCCTACGACTAACAAAAATTGGATAGCTTTGCTAACTCGAACTTTTAGCTCACGATCACTTGGATTATTGCTTCTAGATGGCTTGGCCTATGGATGAGAGGATGAAGATGATGGAAGCCATTAAAGTAGAGGTAAAGAAGAAGAAGAAGATGGAATGAGATGTGTGAATTTGTGAAGCCTTAGGTCTTATTTATAGCTTTAGGAAAATGTGGCAAATTACTAAATTACCATTAGATATTATCAAAATATCTCCTACACCACATCACTTCAACATCAAATCCTTGCCACCATACTCAAGTGCATGCACTAATGAGATGTAACATGATAAAAAATATTGCAAAAATATCTTAAGCATGGAATAACATGAATTAATGGTGGATTTGATGTTTGCTTTCCATGTTTTAATGGTGATCAAATGTTCATTTTTCACTTACTTTTTGTAAAATTTATTAGATATTTTTTTAGCTTTGATTTGACTAATTGTGATATACATTTGTGTGTGTATGTGTATGTGTGTGCATGTACAAACAATGTTGCAACAACTTAAAACAATTTCCATTTTTCAATCTCAATAGCCACTACTCCCTATGACACACAATGATGTATCAATATAGAGTAACTGGACTTGTTGGACAAAGCAAGATTAATGATAAGTGAAGTTGAGTTTATGTTAGGTCTTGTTCTTACGAATAAGTACATAAGGTTAAAATTAATTTCGTCTAAGACAAAGTTTATGAGAACATACAAGATAAAAGTTTATAAGAAATTCATGCATATCTTAGGCCAAGGAGTTGACAGATTGTGTGAATCGAATGAATGCTTGTAATACTTGTACACGAGTGATCTTGTATGTACTACCCCAAATAAGTTTGGGACTAATCAATATTCATTGACCAATTTATGTTATGAACATAAGTTTCACAAACTTAAAACCAAATCAGTTATACACACACATATATACATATGATAGGCAATTCATAAAATGTTTATGAATACTTATCCCATTGCACTGAAAAACAATAGCTTTTTGAAGCAACACCAACTTTTGGATAAAGGAATTCTTTAAGAAATTATTGGTGGTGAAATGGATTTGGATATTGTCCAAAGATAAAACTAATAACGAAGGATGGATGAAACTAACCGAACCAAATAGATACGACATATTAGAATGTCTATCAATATATCTCACACATTAAAGAGAAATTATGAATTTTATTAATATCGGGAAAAAACTTCCTTGGTTTTGAAATAAGCCATTAAGAGTATTGATCTACCATGTGGCGTGATGCACAAATTTTGGAATGGGTTCCAAGTACATTATAAAAATGCGATTTTGATAGTGTTATCCGAAAGAATATGATCCATTGGCTGCAAAAGTGTCTTCAATAAGAAGATTAATGAGGTTAGAATATAAACAAAGTTGAGAAGAATAACATCATAAATTTCAATTATCGAGACTAACATAACTGATTCGTCATTTAACATGTTTTACTTAATTCAAATTTTAATTACAAACTTTTTTGCTCGGTATGATTTTATGTTTTGGTACGTATATGTTGAAAATGAAATTATAAACGATGATTTAGAATAGAATGTTTGCATATAACTATCAAAATTTCTCAAATTCAGTAAAAATGATAACTGAGTTTGGAAGTATTAGATATGGTCCAAGAAATGATATGAAAGTGTTATTTGATAAGCATTAGAGTTGAGAGTATTTTTACTGAGAAATCAAATAGTTTGAAGTTCGGTTAAAATGTAGAGGAAGCATGTTTCTATAAGAAAGAATATTTCTTAAACTATAAGTAAACAATCAATTATGATGGGTAACGATATACTCATGTTAAAATCATTTTAGTTTGGTCATTTAATATTCGACATTGGATCTGAAACTGACATATTTTATAATTAGTATAAAAGTATGGTAGGATTGTCCCATATAATATATGTAGTCACAATAAATAATTGTTTAGTATGGAGCATGTAAGATGGGTTTCTTATGCAATGGCAATAGAAATTATCATACATGCTATATTGTCTACAAAATCACACCTTGCTCCTATATTTGATATAAAGAGCATGAAACAAATCCGAATTAAGATCATTAAGTAATAGTTTAGAGTGTTCTATAATATTTACGAAAAAAATAGATGTATATAGAAACAACGAACCCCTTATGAAGGAGTGTGCAGACTCGAACTTTGTTAATGATATCGAGTACCTTAAATTCATGTTCAATTGTAAATTAAGAATTTAAAATGTCTAGACAAATAAGTGGTGGTTGATTCAACCAAAGACTAAGTATATCGCCTTGAATAAGCACTGCAGTAAAAAAAAAATAAAGGCACAAATTTATATCTGAGCTAGGGGTGATTCCAAGTGTTGAGAATCCCATGATATATTATATGATAACAATGTGGCGATACAATTCATAAATGGGCCTAGGGTCACTAGAATAGTTGAGAGACAAAATTCGAATAGTTCCGCATAATAAAGGTAGTTTTTAGCGTCAGAGATAGTTGATTGACAAAATATATAATTAAAACAAAATACTATACCCATTCACTACAGGACCGACCCAATTTATTTTTTGAGAAAACCGATCGAAGTAGTTAGAATAGATATCATAATTGACCACAAGTGTGAGTGGGGGATTGATAGAGTTAGGGGTATGCCCTGACGCTAATTAAATAATTTGTTATGTATATCTAACTCGATAAACAAACTTCTTCGAAAATCAAAGATGTTTTGTTTCTATTATATACTTGATATATTGTGATATAATTATTTAAGTAATTAATTTAAAGTATATTTAGTAGAAAATCTCAAAATGATATGTTATGTGCTAGTTACTACGATATGTAGTAATCATGAGAAATTTATCATAATAAAAATAACATATTATTTTAAATTTCCTTAGTCAATATGTTTCAAGATGGGATGTCGACACATCCATCGATACTAGAGTGTGCAATGCTCTCTAAATATTGGGTAATGTATTACTCATAGCTGTTGAGGAAACCAAAAGGTAACATATTGATAGTTATTTGATAACTATGGGATGATTCACTCGAGGGTTTTCTATTGGTTAAAATAGCTAAATTCATACAGAGAATCTCGAAATGACTATGTTACATAATTCCCTCAACTTGAGGAGAATACTGTCTAACTTCAATATGGACACTCCACCGTGTTTATAATTCATCGCGTTACATCCATTAAATGACTATAGCTGGTTTTGAGTTGAAGCACTAGAAGTGAAACACTATTAAATAAATATTTTGTCTCCTTAGTTATACGGGGTTAATATCATGGTCAAATTCAGTCAATTTCTAGTCAACTCAAAGTCATATCTATGGTCAGAGTAGTACGGTTACTTATAAATATTATTATTGAGTCGAGGATTTTGATTATGGACTAACCAAGTTAATGTGAATTGTATTGGAATTTTGAACCAAAACCAAATTCCATAAGTCCTAATGTGATATATTGTTGACGAAAAGAATAAGTTTAAATAATCATTACTACCCGGTACTGCTTAAAATAAATAAAATTGGATTTTATTGAAAGATATGCAAGCGATAGATTTAACTTAAATGTCACACTACTAACTAAGGTCATATGTGAACGTTAATATTCAAATTGTTTAATGTTAATCACTGACTGAATTTACACCTTTCCATCATAGAACCGAAAGGATGAATACTTTGAATGAACCATACAATTTAATTAATTTATAATCATAGTAAATTAATTAATTTAATTAATATTTATTAAACATTAATTATTAAATTTTATTTGATTTGTTTAAATACTATTAGTATGTATAACGTGCGCATATAAAATTTATAAATGTGCGTATCAATATATGATGTCGGTAGAATATTTAAATTGGACTTAAATAGAATAAATACTAAGTGTTCTTAATAATTTAATTAATTAAAATTTGTGAAATATTAGTTATTCAAAAATTATTTTATTTTTCTAAATGCCATTAATATTTAACAGAGTGTGTATATAAAATTTATAAACACTCATAGCTATATACAATATCGATAGAACATTTAAATTGGATTTAAATATGACTGATGCTAATTAGATTTTGAAATTTTTATATGGCTCAACCCTCATGTTTAAGCTAGCCAAGAATAAGGGGGAAAGGAGGAGTTTTGAATTTGAAATGAAAGGGTAAAAACATAATTTAAGATAATGGAATCACCCTATCTTTAATTATTTTTTTATTTCCTCCTTTAAGAGATTTCATTTGGTTATATTTTTCTCTTCTCCCATCTATTCTAATCAAAAATATTAATGGCCTCTAGGGCATGGAATTCCAAAATAAATACTAAACAAAATCAAAATAAGTGGTATTATTTTTGACCCCTACAAGATTGGAGGTTGATTCAATTGGGTCTGGGAGCTTTTGATTCATCATTTTAAGGCATGATTTATAGGCTATGTAGCACCTCACCTCTACACCAATATTACCAAATAGTATTACTTGATAATACTATCTAATGTTATAAATAATAAGGCTATGTAGGGCTAACATACATGAATATTTTCTTGGACTAACATCGATACAATATCAAATAGTATAGAACTTACCGTTATATACATGGTATCAGCACAAAGCAACATACATATGTGGTTTCTAGGACAGAACAATATACAACACAGAAATAATAAACAAAGATCATAGAATCAGAACATGGCGATAAAATGTAATACATTAATAATACATGTCCAAAGTGAGCAACAAAATGCTAGTCCAGTGCACCCCCTATCAAATATACATATCATAGCCATAATAAATACATTATCATGAATAAATGAGGATACAAAAACATATTAGGAAACTATCATCCTAAAAAGTATACTAGCTACCAAAAGGTGTCCCACAAGTTAAGGTAACAACTATCTGAACCCAAAACATCTCAAACTGACTCGAGTGTTATAAAATAACAAAAGGGCCAGATTATGTCTAAAGAGTATGTCAAATTATATAGGATGAGGTATAAAAGAAATATTATATACGCATCTCACAAATAAGCATCACTCGCAACATCATGCCATAATAGCTTGCCATCTCGACCATCAATCCTGATGAGGGGCAATGTTCCCGATTGATTGGTTTTAAGAGGTTTATATATATATATATTATGTATGTGCACGTTTATGTATGTATGGATGTAGGAAAGATATGCAGACTCTATATAAGGTAACTTACTAGCACTAAAGCAATACCATACAACAAAAAATAGTACTAGGACATGGGTAATTCAAGGGACAGGTTAACACGCAGCTAACCTCTAGTGTCCCGTATCATCATCATCGCTCTAATGAGGTTATACATAAGAATTATCATCAAATGTGAATCTACCTAAGTCATCTAAATGGGAGACCAGTGTATCGCAACACTGCTCTAGGAAACGCTAATGTCTACAACCTGTTTCTGCGGTCCTTTAGTTCCTGCCATAATCGCAACACATGAAACACGCTTCTAGATTATGTTGAGCATTGGCAATGATTTGTACTTGTCCTTGATAATAGACTGTAGTAACTGTGTGTCATTTAGGAAGTAGCCCTAATGAAGGTAGTAACCCTCAACGTCAGTACTCACACGATTGACAACATGGATCCAAGGCATGATCCCACGTTCCAGACCACTAGGATGGACGTTAGCCTATCTGGTAGGTTCTAATTATGTGTTATCTATAGTGGTGTGAACCCTACGATGTAGATTCAGACACTCTCAATCTTATGTTCCCCAATGAGAGTGTGATATAACCCAATGTACTTATATATACTTATCGTATAGTGCTTAGAGTAACGACGTCACTCAACTATCCAACTAAATAAAAAACCTCTAGATGATCCCCGAAGCTCTTGACCCTTATTAAGTGACGTTTACTTGTAGATAGTAACCAAACAAATATCACTTGAGCATCCTATAAAACCCAGTGATATCCAATCATTTACTATAAGTTTGTAAAGTACACTCACATTACAATTGATATTCTATATAATAAGTCCAAAGAATAACCAAGGGAATAATATTGAAAGTTTCATACATACGGTTTTATAACCTCGTTTATTCACATTTCATGTCACACAAAAATGATAACCTGGCATCCAATATTATAGAAAGAGTTTTAAATCTAGAAAAATATATTTGTTTATTTCTAAAGTGTTCACATGTTTTAATTTAACCAAACAATATCTTTTTTATTTATTGATAATTAAAATATGAATTTTAATCTTTTTTTGAATTTTAAAAATAATCATATAATTTCTTATTTATTCATTTATTAACATTACACGTCATATCCAAACGCACATTACATTTTTGAATAATTTTTAAGGCTTTAGATCGATTTTATTTTTTGTTGAATGTTCACTAATCTAAGTAATTAATATTTACTATAAATAACATCGTCCAAAATTAATATCCATCATTAAAACTTCTTAAATTATTACCACAAAAATATATTTAGACTTTAAAATATTTTCTTCATATTTTAATTTAAAATTATATATTTTATATATTTTTATTAAAACAAATTAAAACAAGGCCCGCACACGCCTCGAACGACGTCCAACCGTGCACTGATACAACACAGACCAATCAATCAGTTCGCAGCCTGGAACATTGTTCATTTCAAATCATGCGAACTATTTTGGTGACTCTGACCATCCTATGCACCTTTACCTAAACCCTATTTTGACACCAAACACTACTCCATTTTTGGATATCC
Organism: Allium cepa; assembly: GCA_030765085.1. Taxonomy (NCBI): domain Eukaryota; kingdom Viridiplantae; phylum Streptophyta; class Magnoliopsida; order Asparagales; family Amaryllidaceae; genus Allium; species Allium cepa. The sequence continues at coordinate 504,208,230 of CM060941.1, read as the reverse complement.
AATCACATTCATATCACTCAAATTAAATTAAGGAAAATGCAAAGCAATAGATTCAAGAGGAGTATGCAACACTTATTTCAATTAAATCAACATCCAACATGAAATGCATACATTTAGACATGGATTGTGTGTAGAGAATACTCACCTTGAAAGTGGCTAAACTTGAACAATAGAATTGCTCTTTCTTGCTCCTCTTTTCGTCTTCCCTATAAATTACAATGTAAACCAAACACTATCAAAATCACAACTTCTTCTTGCCTAGAGGTGTAGTAAGGTGTTGAGAAAGATATATTTTAATTCTAGAACTTTGGGGAATTTAATTCATTTTTCTTGAATTTTTAGTGGAGATGGTTTAGGAGTTTCATGATTAGGTTTACGAGATGAAGGCAAAAGTAGTATACGGGAAGTGATTTTTTATGCAAGATAGAGTGTTCTAGACTGCCCATGAACTAAAAAGGGATAATATTTTTTCTGTGTGCCAAGATGGGCTAATGGGCTCACTTATTCATTTGTATTTACTCATTTTCTTTCTTTTCTATGCTAATCTATCTTTCTGCCATGTCAAATTAGCTCACGTCTCCAAATAAAATTCATATTTCTTCCCCATAAAATGTTTGACTACCATTATATCTTTTAACAATAACCATCACTTAAAATTTCCATGAATTAAATAATTATTTCCATATTTACCTTCTAAAGCCCAATTTCAAAAATAAATTTATAAACTCCTTTTACAAGTAAAACAATAATTCTCTTTCTTTATAATTTTTTTTTATCTTATTTATTTATAACATTTGACTTTACAAGAATTATTTAACTGCATTTATTATATTTTAAAATTACTTTGGCCTTTAAAAATATCGAAACCCAGTAATAATCATAATCTTCTTAAGTTATTTATTCTACTACTTTATAAAAGAATTTTCCTATGTAATTTCTAAATTATTTCTATTTATCCACATTTTAATATTAAAATCATTTTTAATTAATTAAATTTTTAATTTAAATTTTCAATTAATCCCTCACAGCTATGGGTTGTTACAGACTTCCTAGTGAGAAAGTTACATCCTCGAATTTCTCTTTAGGGAAAATCTATAACTGTCCTGATAACTACAAGCTTAACTACAACACTAATAATTAAAATAAATAAATAAACAATGTAATATAACATATCAGACTCATGCGAATCAAGAAATTGCCCAGGATAGGTCTATGCCATATGCTCTCTAGTCTCTGTGGTGTAAACCATGGGGTTGTCAGACCATTGCACTTTCACTAGAGGGACCACCTTTCTCCTAAGCTAACGGACCTTCGAATCAACTATAAAAATCGAATATTGCATATAAGTCAAGTATTGCGATATATTGAGCTCCTTAGTATGCTTCGGCTCCATAAATGCCTCGATATTCCTCAAACACTTCCTCAAGTGGTAATATGTGAGACATCATGAATACCAAAGACTAATGAAGAAGAAAAACTCGATAAGCACACAACCAATATGTACAGTAGTTGAGAATGGACCAACAAAGCGCGGTGCAAGTTTCCTCGACTCATTGAACCTCATAATACCCTTTAGAGGAGATATCTTCATAAAGACAAGATCACCAACCTCAAACTCGATATCCTTCCTACGGTCTGCATAAGACTTCTACTGGTCCTGGGCTTCCTTCATCTTCCGTCCGATCAAAACTATCTTCTTAGAAGCCTCTCTGATAGAATCTGGACAAGAACAAATTTATCTCTTATCCCAAGCCAATAAGATGGTGGACAACATAGTTTACCGTATAAAGCCATAAATGATGCCATGTTGATTCTGGATTGGTAGTTATTGTAAGCAAAATCTGCCAAATAGATATAATCGTCCTAATTACCTTCAAAATCAAGAACACAAGAATGAAGCAAATTCTCCAACACTTGATTACCATGCTTAGTTTGACCATTAGTCTACGGATAATATCTAGTACCAAAATTCAACTTTGTTTCCCGAGCCGACTGAAGACTCTTCCAGAAACCACCAGTGAATAATGGATCACGATCACATACAATGGCATTAGGAACACAATGAAGTCTCACAACCTCCTTCACAAAAAGGTTGTCAAATATGGAGTAGTTCTCCTTGACTTCATGACTATAAAGTGTGTTGATTTAGTCAACGGGTCACTACTATCCAAATGTTATCATGGCCACTCATAGATCGAGGAATAGGGCTGTCAATGAGTATCCGAAAAATTCAAAACCCGTCCATATCTGAAATATGAAAATTATTCAATATCCAAAAATTGGATACAGATGCAGTATGGCCCAGTCTGCATCCAATAATTATACATCGGGCTTTTATGAAGATTATAGCTATTTTTCCTTGTATTTTAGTACATAAATTTCTTGTCATTTACTATATTATCTAGGTAAAAAATAAAATATGTGTATAAAAATCAATATTTACTGTTCAAAGTTAATTTTCCTAATATAGAAATTACTTTTTTATATTTTTAGTGCTGAAGTGGATTTATAATAAATAATATTATTTATTTATTTAGATTTATTAGTCTTGAACCAGTCGAAGAATATCAGATAAATGTCATAAATTTGCCAGCATCCACGGATACGGATATCCGATATTCGAAAATGATTTCGGATATAGATACAGATATGGTACTATCTGAATTTGTATTCGAACGTTTACAGGTCTATCGAGGATGACCATCAACAAAGTCCATCGACAACTGAAAAGAATATAACAATAGAAAAATACTTACTAGATTTCATATTACCATTTATATAAATGAACTACCATGAGACAATCAAATGCACTAGTACCTGATCCTATTTCCATAGCAGGGTCTCCAATGGCAGAAGAAGACCGCAAGGCCTCTGATATTCTGTTTTAACAAGCTCATAAGTCATACACCCCTTCGCATACTTGCCCATGTAGTGATTTATTCCTACCCAGTAATAAAGACATTTCATATCCATATACATCTTACTTCTTCCGAGGTGAATAGTACAGCACAAACAATGACTAACATCCATCACTTCCTTATGGAGACCATCTAAATCAGGAACAATAAATCTGCCAATTCTCTATAAGCAACTATAAGCATAAAAAGAATAAATAATAAGATCATCATCAATCTCTACAGATTGCAACCTCTAAGTAAGAGCATGAATAATCAGATCTCTCCTCTGAGCATCTATGGTCCGATCAATTAAAGATGGTTGGGCAACAGGAGCAGCCAACATTGCACCCGAATTAACTACAGAATCTTTGTCTCAAATATTAGACATAGAAAGGGACTCTAAGTCCTTCTACTTAGCTACCATAGAAATAACTACCTGATGGTTTCCTGTTCAATGCATCAACTACACTTTTTCCTTCCCATGGGCGCACTAAACCTCGTAGCCATAGGCTGCAAGAAACTCAAACCAATGTTTTCGCCTTACGTTGAGATCCCTTTGAGTTAACAAATACTTCGATGACTTATGATCTATATAAAGAACAAATTTCTCTTCAAGAAAATAGTGTCAATATATCTTCAACGAAAAGACAATAGCGATGAGCTCCAAATTATGAGTGGCATAAAGGACTTCATTAGACCTCAACTGCCTAGATACATAAGCAACCACTCTACCTCTCTGCATAAGAATTGCTCCCAAACCAAAACCACAAGCATCCGTATAAACCTCAAGATCCTGGTTGCCCTCTAGTACAATAAGAATATGTTCTTGAATAAGTAACTCCTTTGGCTTCTAAAATGATGTCTCACGTCTGTTTGACAACTGAAACTTCACTCCCTTCCTGGTAAGATTAGTAAGAGGTAGAACAGTATTCGAGAAATCCTTTATAAAGTGACCATAATAACCAACGAAGCCTAGAAAACTACAGATCTCAGTAATTGTCTCACAATGCTTCCAATTTTGAATAGCTTCAATCTTAGTTGGTTCTACAGTAATACAAGATGCTTATACTCTATGGCTTAAGAATATCACCTCCTTCTTCCAACAATGGCATTTGGAGAACTTGGCCTTCAATTGATTCCACCTAAGTGTCTCCAAAACAACTCTATGGTGCTGCTCATGCTCTTCCTTTGACTTAGAATAAACTAAGATATCATCAATGAATAGCATAATGAATTTATCAAGATAATCTCTAAAAATCATGTTCATCGAATCGATGAAATATGCGGGGCATTCATCCATATGAATGGCATCATAAGTCATTTACAAGAGCCATAATGGATCCGAAAAATCGTCAATGGAATGCAATCCTTTGCAATACAGAGCTCATGGGAATTGGTTATGAGGACAGTTGAGAAACGATCTTATCACTGCTTAAAAAATCAAACATATCATCAATTCTAGGAAAAGGATATTTACTCTTTATAGTGAGCTGATTTAGCTTCCAGTAATCAACGCTTGACCTCAAGGAACCATCTGGTTTCTTCATAACCACTACTGAGGCACCCCAAGGTGAACTACTAGACTGGATAAAATTCTTGGCTTTTATTGCAACAATTACATCTTCAATTCTTCATTCTACTTGGAAGACATCCTTATGGGAGGACGACTAACTAGATGAGCTCTAGGAACAAGATCAATTCGGAACACTATTGCATGCCTCATAGGCAAATCCATAATAGGATCAAAAGCATCAAGATAATCTCTAACAATAGGGATTCTGGCACTCTTCTTCTCAAGATTCAAGACCAAATAGAGAACCACTGAAAATTTGACTAAGAATTCCAAGAGCTAGGCTGAAAGGCTCTATGGAATCTAGATCGCTAAGAGTGATAACCCTTTTAGAACATAAACGATGAACCCTGTATCGGTCCTACTAATCGGTATTCAGAATAATGCCAAATCCTAGAATCTCAAAAACATGTAAGTCACACAAGAAAGAGAACCCACATAATTCCAAGTAATATCTTTACGTAACATCCCAAGAGTTGCAAAACCCCTATGGGATTAGCAATACTAAAAGATGTAATCAAGCATACAACATCAAGGTTAAATCTACTAAGTAGTTTCCTTCGACACGAATGAAAGAGATGCATTCATGTCTAAAAGAACTCTAATGAAAAAATCTCTGAATAAGATAGTACCTTCGAGGATGGACATTGTTGAATATGCGAGTATATGATTTTTGTTTGATGATAATAAACATATAAATATTCATTTAAATGTATTTTTTAATGTACTATTTTATTTTCACAGATTAAATAAATATTTGCTAAATAAAATAAATAACAAAGAATTTAAATTCAAACAAATATTTTATTCAAACAAATATTATTAAAATTTTGAATAGTACAAATTTGAGCTCTCACTATATATATATACAATTTCAATTACAATACAGTTTTCAATCACATCATAATTATCATTTACAAATGCACCTCGCTACATTACACTCGTTCACTCGTATTTTATCTTCAACTTCATTCCAGATTGAATCCAACATCTGAGTTATCTACAAAAATAAACACTGACACAGTAAAATTGAAAAGGAAATATTTTTGTAGTGTAAAATAAAATATATTTATGAAAATATTATTTGCCTCGGTTATTTGGGTTGTTCATCATCATTTAATTTTGAATTCATCATACACAAATAGCTTGTGACATACATAGTGTATCACTGTACATGCCACAAGACCGTGCACAACGATATACACTTGATAAAATTATAGGGATAGGTGAGCACAAGGTCAAACCCAAATCAAAAGCCGGGTTAAACCCAAGTAAAATAAATATCAAGTCACGATATCAGCACAAGGTCAAACCCAAGCTTTAAGCTGGATTCAACACAGGTGCAAGTTCAATAAAACGGTCAAGAGAAACAAGACCAGGCCAAAATATACACGAACACATGTCAACAGCCAATGGTGAAGCAATTTCAAAAAGATAGATATACAGCAATAATATGAATTCAAAGCAGCAGCAAGCATGAAAATATAAATCAATGGAGCATATACATGAACAAAAAAAACACATGCACCAATTCAATATGCAATGCAACCTGAACCCCAATGTACAAACACAATGAACACAAATGCTCCAGTCAAGTTCAAGTTTCAAATACATAAATGCTTCAGACATGTACAATGCATAGCATATTCAAGTGCAGACTTGATGAACAAAAATGCAAGAAACAGCTATGGATCACAACATCAATAAGCAAGGCCAAATGAAGACATCTAGATATGCTACAGAGAATAGTGCAACATGCTCAGTTCTAACATGAACATAAATAATGTAAAGATAAATGCGCATGACTTAAATGCACCAGATCAGAAGGTCAACGTGAGCCAGACCCACAGAGTTCGATTTTCAAACACAACAACTCAATGCATCACTGAGACATGGGTACAGGAAGAAAATGTACAAAACCATATGCAAACTGAAACATGGCAATGGATAGAGCAGTGCAAGAGCAACCCAGATAAGTTTTTCAATGACTGGAAGAGAACAGTGGTTTTAAAAATGATAAAGCAGGTTTTACAATTTTCATCTCAAAGTCCAGCAAGTTCATAGCAGTGAAGACTGGAGGAAATTTTAATTTATCAAGCAACAATACATGAAGATCAACAACAGTTCAACAAATGTACACAGTGAAGACATGAACAAGACTCAAGTGCTACCAGGGTTCATCAAGCAACAAACCAGATCGAGTGGTATGCATATAGTCAGTGACAATGTCAAATATTATCGTAGTAATAAATGACCGAAGTCGGGTGATGTCAATAACCAAGTCGAAGCAGTAAACAAAATATATTACCACCATAGCCGAAGTCAACAGAATTTCATGGAACCAAAAATGCAAGCAAAATCGAAGTCGTGGTGGCCACGAAAGCAATTCAAAGCCGTGTGAGTAAAGGAAACGGGAAATATACAATTATGAACAAGTTAGAAAAAATCACTATCATCCATACAAAATCGAATGGCTAAAGCATAGCAATTGAAAAATTCAAATGATTCAATATGAACACAAATATAGGAATTCGAATCCTATAAATCCCAATCATCTTCGGCCGTAAATAGGTATTCGAATTCGAGATAAACAGAGAAAAATAATCATTCAACTCGAATAAAGATCGAGTTCAAGCAAACTAATGAGAAGAGCATAAGAGATAAATCACATACCAGTCGAACTCGATCAAATTGAAGGAGGCGTGAGCGAGTCAATTGATAAGTTGATTGTCGAAGCGAAGTATAAAAAAATCCATCTTTCAATCAATAATTACTATCGGCTTCTTCAATCAAAAGACCTAATTTTCGCACAGAGAAAAAAGAAACGAACGAAGAGAAGCAGCTATGTTTTAACTTAAAGAAACGAATGAAGAAATAAAAGAGATTAGTTTTGGGCCGGCTTCTTTTTATATCATATTGGGCTTTAATATTTTAAAATTAGGGTTTGTTTATTTATTAAAGTGTTTTAGTTTCTCTTTTAAACATTGTAATTTCTAGCCGTGTGACTAGAGGACGAACTACAGTGGTGTAGTTCGAGAATTCGCAACTCAGTGGCAGAGTTATGGCAGGGTTTTGAGCATAGAGTTAAGGTTATCTGATAGTGGGTGTCATGAGTTTACGTATGTAAGCGTCCGACTGCTTAATTTATAGTAGAATCCTAGGGGCAGCGCGTAGGCAGCGTTTTGCCGAAGCTGGGTAAATCTATGTGTTCTTTTCTGTTTTTTATATTCTGCTATATATGTGCTGCTATTATTCTACTGGGATCTGTGCTGAAATTATTTTATATATATTTCCATATTAAATTTTTATAATTAATATTATCACCCTATTCACCCCCCTCTAGGGTGAAATCGATCCTACAGACATAGCTTTCCCCTTAGTTAGAGATGGTCCACCAAAGGTCTCAAAAGCATATATATACTCCCACTATTCTTGCTCTTCCCAACAACTGGGCAAGAGTAACTGAAGTGACATGTCTCCTTACAAACTCTGCACTACTTTGAACTAACAACTTGACAAGGCTTGTTGTACTGCTTGGACTAACGACCGCTTCCTCTAATTATAGCAAAAAACCTGAGTAGCATACATCTTTGGAGTGAACTGTGCGTTGCTTCGTATTCTAGAATCCGGGCTTTTGCTTATTAACTGGAGTGTCTTCATCCAACCAAAGCTAGGCTTACTCCTATACGCCTCATCTCCACTCTCCCTCTCAACCTCCTCAAGTCGCAAAGCAATACCTACCAGCTTCTCAAATGTAGCCTCAAGATAGGGATGTATAAACTGTAGTCAAAGTTTTGGTTCTTTTTGAGAGGAGTGTTGATGAGATCTATACCACATTTTGAAAGAGCCTCAAAGGTAGCCATATACACTGCCGCTAACATCTGATCATGCTTCAAATCAATAAACATCCTCGCCATAGCTTTCTACGCCTTAAGGAGAAACTTCTACTAAAAGCGAAGGCTAAACTGATCCCATGTCTGTTCAGCCTCATCAATCTCAGCCACCAAAAGCTCATACCAACCAAGTATCCTCTTCTATAATTGACTGGAAGCAATCAATACCCTCTGCTGATATGTAAATATCATACAAGTAAAGATGCGCTCGCATATCTTGCGCCATTGTTTCCCCTCAAGGTTGGCATAATTGCTACACATTCGAGGAAAATTAAAGTGGAGAGTAGGAGGATTAGGAGTTATGGAAGCACTTGATGCTAAGATGCTTATTATCGAAACTACTAGACCGTCAGGAGTCTGCTCGGGTAAGTCAACCACCAGCCATTCTCACGTCTATGTTAAAGTAAGATTCATATTCAGAACAAACAAGATAAATATATTTAGATATTAAAACATACAAATAACAAGTATGCCTTAAGTAACTAACCCAATAATCACCATGTACTGAAAGCTTATACTTAGGGAATCTACCCGACACCTAAGGGATAGTGACTCCTTAGTCCATCTTAAGCCACAGACTCATGTCTCTTTGTATAATATATTGTTCCGAACCTGATCTAATACTAGCTGCAACCCCCTATCTCTATACTCATATTACCAAAGAGTATTACTAGATAATACTATTTGATAATACGGAGAATAAGGCTATATGGGGATAGCACCTGAATATTCCTTTGGGCTAACACCTGTACACATATGGAATCATACAAAAATTACTGTTACGTACACGGTATCGATAGAAAGCAATAGACATGTGTGGTTTCTAGGACAAAATAATATATAACACAAAAAGAATAAACAAAGATAATAGAATCAGAATGCAACGATAAAATATAATACATCAATAATACATGTACAAGGTGCATAACAAAATGCTAGTCCAATGCTCACTCTATTAACTACACATATCATAGTCATAATAAATACATCATCATGAATAAATGAGGCCACAAAAACATATAGGGAAACTATCGTCCTAAAAATTTGTATTAGCGTCCAAAAGGTATCCTATAAGCCATGCAAGCTATTGAGAACCTGGACCTGAAACAACTCGAAATGTCCTGAACATTATAAAATATTACATTGGTCATGCTATGAATAAAGAGTGTCTTAGAGTATATAATGTGAGATATAATGGAAATATCATACATATATTGTAATAAGCCGAAATTTTCAACCCTGAAAGACACTAATACGTTCTCTATAGAAGTGCCGAGCAATCCAACGTCGAAAACCCCAGATTGTTAGGGTAAAGAATAAAAGAGGAAGAAGAAGAACATAAAATAAAACACAGAATCTCACATTTCACTGTGGATCAAAATATAATATCAAATAATAGCATTTATACAAAGAAAAGCTATAATTGTCAGATTACATTCAATATATCAAAGTACAACCATTTACAAATAAACTAGACAGTTATAATTAACTCATCGCAGAAGACAGACAATACACAGTGGAATATACTCCATATGTCCCTGCCATCCAGCTCGCCACTTGAGCTCCAGAACGTCCTAACCTGAAAATCTGTAATACTCGGTCTGACCCAAGCATTGCAACAAAGTAACACCCGGTCAGGCTGGAAACCAACGTGAGTAAACCCATATAACTTGAAATACAAAGATATAAAACTTATTTGGAAACCCAGGTTAACTCGTACTCCACTACGAGTTCTTAACTTGTTATAGTCAATCACCTATTTCCAAACAATATTTTAAACTATTACTTAGTTTAAATGTCCATGTTATTTGATTTATTCCATTCCAACTGATTTGATTCTAAACTCAAATCTATAAAGAATCGAAGTGGTTTTGGGTATTTGCTGATACCCGACCCCGGCTTCTTCGAATCCAATGTCCTCTTAATTCAAGTTGTATAAGTGAAAACAATTCAATTCTTTAAGCATGATGTTAGTTTACACAACATTTCATCACAATAGATAACTTACATTATCACAGTTCAACCAAGCATTTGCATATCATAAAGCATCACAATCAGAGATATCAAACAATTTAAGGCATTCAATATAATAAAATCATCCATAAGCAAGATTAATTAATCATCTGATTATAATTAATTTAATTAACTCAACTTAAATTAATTACCTATGAATTTATCATCCAAGCCTTCTTAATTAACATTAATTAACTACAAACTGTTTATTATCATTTTAATTAATTGATGAAGTTAATTAATTATCCTTAAATAACTATCTTAAGTAATTATCCTCAATTACTTACATTGATTAATTGTCCCTTAATTAATCACATTAATTAATCCTTAAACTAATTAATAAATAAATAAATTAACCCTTGATTAATCACACTAACAAATTACTTACATTAATTAATTATACTATAATTAATTACATTAATTAATGATCCTGAATTAATTACATTATGCAATTATCCTTTAATTAATTACATCAAGTAATTCTCCTAATTACTTACACTAATTTTTAACCTTTAATTTATAAAGACCTTAGTTAATTTAAGATAAACCATTTATCTTAATTAACTACTTAATTACCATTTAGATCTTATTAAATTAAATGATTAAAAGTTATTATTGACATACAAAATTACTTGAGACCTTTTAATTAATTAAAAGCTTAAAAACGTTTGTTTTTCTTAACCATCAATTTAGGGATTTATCAAATCAATTCATCTAATATATATAATTATTCAAATCAAACAACTTAAATTCAAAAATACTTTTGACTTTAAAATTTATGATTTGAAACTAGTTTGAGAAAAACTTGATAATGCTAGCTTTGAAACTTGGATAAAATTTACTTTCATTGCTTTTAAACTTGATTTGCCGAAAGAAAACCCGAGTCCAAAATCCTTCTTATGCCTTTTCTTTTCTCTTTTCTTCTACTTATCTTCACTTCCTTTTTAATTTATTTTCTTTACTTACAATTTTCCTGGCCCAGACTTCTCGGCCCAACCTCTTTCCTATTCTTTATTCTTATCCTTTCTTTTTTTTCTTTTATTAATTCCTTTCTTCCCTAACTTATTAAAAATAAAACGCGCCAGCCCACAAGCCCAAAAAACGGATACCCTATCCCTAACTTCTTCTCTTCCTTCAGATCTTCGCTCCAGTCAACATATGTGCACACTGATGTGCACACAAACGTGCACACCGCACTCCGACCATCCACCATGTTGCCGATCATCCCCTACATCTCCCTCGATCTCCCTTATCACTCCAACAACCTGGAACTCATCGAGATTCTATCGTTCGAGTTTCGAACGACCACTCTAGATCTGGACCACGCACCTCCACCCAGAACGCTTTTCTCTGTCATTCCGTACCATCAAACACTCCGAGGCTATACCAAAAAGAATCGTCAAAACCTTTCCCATCTATTCCCCCAAGCGCGCACTCCTTAAAAACTCCTCCATTCCCACCATTGCTCACGAGACGAGCTCATCAGCAACACACCCCCAAACCCTACGACTTCCTTGTCTAGCCATCACAAGTCGAAGAAAATCCCACGCCATTTTTCCCCCAATCCCCACACACTCGGCTACCTCCAGCAACGAGCATGACTCTCCCTCATCCCTCGATCGCCGAAATTCGAGAAAAGTCGCGTTTCCGATCAACTCACCAATTCTCCCTAAATTCAAACTTAAAAATCCTAATATTCCCATTAAAAATCATCATTTTAAAGTACGATCCAGATTTTATATGTGAAGCCAGAAATTAAAATAGTTGAATTTCCTAATATATTTTTGTTCTTACTGTACAACTAAATTTTCTCGGAGAATTATTTCATAATTTCATTTGAAATTATTTTTTTAAATGGTATCATACTCATACAAACAGGTTCCCTTTAAAATTTTTATCTTATAATTGCTTTAATGAAGAGAATTTGAATTTTGAGTGATTATTGGTTCTGTTAAGACAAAAATCAAAGGCCAGACTTATATGCACAGTCACGCAAATATTCATACACAGCAACTTCAAACTTATCTACCAGGCAAACAACCATTTCATCCATGCAAGATATTTTCATGTTAATACTACCATAAATCATTACATGCAGAGCGATATAACAAAGTTTAGGTTGAGAAAATGATGTTTACTCACCTGTAAATATTTTTGAACAGAGAAACCCAGAGTTTTGAAACTGCAAGTTAATTTTAATCTTAATCTTCTTAGTTGAGCTTGAATTGATCTGGAACCTTGATTCACTTGTATAAGTTGAGTTGAAATCTGAATTTGATTCTTGCTTTAGTTTGGACATTTGAAAGAGTTGCTTTGGTTTTCCTTTTTGTTTGATTCCTGGTTTTAATTTTCTTTTTATTCTCAGGTTTGGTCGTCCTTAGGTTTATAAAATGAAAGACAAAAGAAGGAAGATGTGTATATATAAGGATGTTCAATCTCTTATTTATTATTTTTTAAAATGAAGAAAACCAATAAATTTTACACTTCTAATTTGATTGCTATCTAAGCTTACATTTGTCATTTTGCATGCACAAATATTTTTATAAGTTTTTTTTATATTTTTATTAATACGTTTCTTTGTACTCATAATTATATAGCCTTAAAGAAAATGGTACAAAACCTAATTATTCATTAATTTATAACCATATATATAAATTTTAGAATGTAGAGTTTCAAATCTAATAATTTTTAAAATATTTACTTTGAATTCCAAATCATAATTTTATTCAAAATCTACATATATAGACAATAGTAATTAGATAGCATATTTTATCTCATATGGGCACAAATACATACATGCACAGTTATATACTTATATATATTATACAACTCGTATATATCTATTTATATTATTATGGATATCTTTTAAATGGTAAAATATATTATCTATTTATTTACTATAAGATTTAATATCACCAGAGATTTACAATTCAACATTTGTTAGGGTTTTCAAATCAATTTATATCCAGATAATTTTTAATTATCAGAATTTATTTGTTCAACTTATAAATCAGTATTATTAATAAATTAAATCCTCTTAATTAATAATTAACCGATGTCCAAAAATTTGGCTTATCACATTCCTCCCCCTTTAAATTTTTTCGTCCTCGAAAAGGAACGAAGCCAAAATTCATTAAAATGCTTATTATCAGTCAAATTATTCTCTGAACATTTTAACTATAAACTCTTTCTATTTAAAAAATATTTAAAACACTTTAAAAAAATCCATATAATATTATCAAAATAGATTTATAAAAATACTTTTTATAACTCGATGTCTCAACAAGTCCATCCTTATTCTCATAGAAATTCAGTCACAGCGTAGGACTGAAAATCTATAAGTACTCGAAAACACCTAGTGAAAATACTTGGAAAATATTTTGGTGAAAATATAGAAATCATTTTTGGTGGGAATGCTCTAGAAATCATCACCCCCTCCATGGTCGCAGTTAATTTGATGGTTACATTGCCATCCCGGCAAAACCATAGATAACTGTGGGCACTCCACGCCCCTCGATTATGCCATGTAACCCGCCACAGATCGCAGCTACACCCAGGTTTTACGTCGCCATCATGGAAAAAACCCATGTAACTTTAGGCATCAGCGCCCTTGAATTTCACTGCCAAATGAAACTTCACCACTCCCACATAGATCGTAGACTACATCAGTCGAGTCCCAATGTAGCCTATAGGCACTCACTGCTACACGACTTTCGCTATTTCTTCATAGATCGCAGTCTACCGATGTTACGTTGCCATCGCGGCAAAATCAAACGTAGACCGTTGGCACTCACTGCCACACGACTTCCGCTATGATCCGTAGTAAATCGCAGTGACGTCGAGTTACACTGTCATTACAGCATAACCCAAATGTCTCTGTAGGCATCAGCGCCATTGACTTTCGCTACCCACACACAAAATCCTCAGGAACTTCAGTTTGTCCGAACTTCCTCCCAGGTCAAATTTAGAGCCTCCCCCTTAGGGCTCAAGACAGAACCACCCCATGGATCTCCTATGAAGTTCATTTCATGGGAGCGCCTTTTTTCCAGAGCCAATCTCAAAACATTTTATACTATACACATGTAGTATCTTTCAAACCATACTCTTTATGATTCACGTAAAAATCTCCTTTACATAAAATCGATATCTCAAATCGATAGTCCCAAACTTGGCTTTCCAAATTCCCAAAATTGATTTTTCCCAAAAATGAAAAGCCTTTCAAAATCAGTGAATCCCAAAGCCTTTTCCAGAAATCATTCTCATACAATCATTTATATATATAGATATATATAATCTTGAAAAATCTTGGACCACTTCATAATTATATAAATTCCCTTTTATACTTTAAATATTTTCAAAAATATTTTCTTCTGGTATAAGATTCAACGAAGGGGAGTTTATCATATATAACAAATATATATAACTTTAGTTATGCCAAATTAAATATTCAAGTTTGATTTCCTTTGTAAAGTTATTTACCATATCACTTTCTTTACATAAAGTGAATTTCAATTATAAAGATATGCAACTCCCACTTTTATTCATATATATTTCTCAAAATATACTTTTCTTTTCAAAAATCATTTTCATCTCTTTTAAAATTTTAATATCTATTACATTTAAGCACGTATGATGCACATATATCATCCGTACGCAATATCAAATCTGATCGCCCACTCCATCACAAAATTTCACTTCTGAACTAGTATCGTCCACCTGACTTCCCAGTGCGGACTCAGATCTTGTTTTTGCTCAGAAACCGTCATTCTCCTTGCATAGCCATAACTATGATAGAGAATTTCCAAAACTAATCAAAAATCCATATCCAGGGTTCACCGTCGAAAATAGAGTGAAAAATCCCAAATCAGATCGATATATTATCTCGAAATTCTGTGTTCGAATCTGGATGAAATCATTATGCGAATAGAATAATATACATACATCCTACGTATTTGCCTTCATTGATTATTATCTAAATCAATTTTCTTTTTATTCGTCTTTATTTGATTCTATTCACTTATTCACAATTGCTTCAATTTCCATTTGGGTTATTACTTCTATTCTTATCTCACTTAGTGTTTAATTACAGACAATTTGCACTCTGACCATCTTAAATTTAGAAAATAGATTGAAAAGGTTCAAAACAGATAAGTAGTTGAAAAATAATTATTAGTTGTAAAATAGATGTAAATTAGTTAAGTAGTTATAAATAGTTGTAAAATGGTCAAATAGTTGTAGAATAGTTAGATAATTGCAAAATAGTTGTAAAGTAGTAATTAGTTATAAAATAGTTGTAAAATAGTAATTAGTTTATAAAACAGTTATAAAATTGTTGTAAAATAGTCAAATAGTTACAAAAGTAGTTGTAAAATAAGTATAAGATAGTTTGGGTTTTTTTAAAAAGAAAGATTGTACAGTAAATAGCTAGGAAAATAGATTTAAAATAGTTTATATAAAAAAATAGTTTAGAGCCAAACTGTTCAATTCCGCAATCTCTACTTCCAATCAATTTCCAATTTCCACTTCCATTTAAATTGATTCAATTTAAATTCAAATTAAATAATCTTAAATTCCTTCCCCAAATTCAAATCAATTCCCATTTGAATTTAAACTTATTCAACTTCAATTTCTCTTCCAATTAATTCAATTCAAATTTTCCATTTTAAATTACCTTTACTTAACTTATTTCAAAGTTCAAATAAGATTTCAAACTTTTTAAACAATTTAAGTCTTTAGAATCCAATTTATTATCCAATTTTAGCTTCTAACTTAAAAACCCGTTTCTCCAACAATTTCAGTTTACAAGTTAGCATTTAAATCTTAAGTTCAAAGTGATTCCATTTTCATAATTTCAAATTTTATTTCTAAAAAAATCAAAATAATTTAATTAAAGTTTTATTTCCAATTAATTTCAGTAATGGATATATATTATCTCAATTAAACAATCCAATTCATAATTCCATAGATTATTAATAACAATAGGATGATATCAGGTTAAGTCAAAGTAAATAACATCTAAATTATTTAAAACTAGCATCAATCAATAGCATCCATTACCAATTTTCAGAACTCTAACATGTCTTGAGATTACTCATAACTTCCATTCAAACCAATCATTTAACTTCCCTAAGTTAAATTCAGTTAATCCAGTCAACCTTACTAAATTGAATTCTCCATTTCAAATTTTAAACTTCTTATCAATATCCTTTCCTACTTATAAGTTCAAAAACTTATCACATTTCAAGGAAAATTCAAAACTCAACACTTAGTATTTACTTCCAATCAACTTTGATCTTATGTATATCCCACATATATACATATCTATTTCATTTGCACTTCAAGTCATACTTTAGATTTTGAACCATTCTTGGGTTTTAATTTAAACAAATTCCTTTAAAAAAATTAAAACAACTCTTGTTTTAAAGCATGATACCTACATTTAAATATATTATTCATTATATCTTTTAATAATTTGAAACAAATTTAAATTTTTTGGACTTTGATTTAAAAACTACAAAATTTAAATCCCTTCCAATTTACAAGTCATACTTACCTAAATTGTTATTTTCCTTAGAACATTCCATTTTGCTTCATCATTGTTTATTTAAAAAAAAATAAACATCCCTTTTTTAAGATATAATGCCCAATTTATAACAGTTATCATATCTAGAAATCATATACACCTTATATTCCATAATCATTTGCTGGAAAATCATATCAAGGCAACGTATTCCAATGCTTTGGAAAAAAATTCTAGGATTTTAAATTCAGTTTGAATCCATTCCTAGCTTATGTTATTTGTATAGTTCATATTATCGATTTCTTATTTGGTTGTATTTCTACTACCACTTAATTCTTATTATTACATTTAATTTTAATAATCAACAACCAATTACTTTAATATATATAATAATTTGAAGAATTATTGCTTTATATATCAATATATAAGCTTATATAAAAACTAATTTCAAAATTGTTTTAAAATCTTTATATAAGAAAATAACACGTACGCCCTTATATATATTGCACTCAACTCATTCTAGGGTACTGCTGACCCTATACTTAATGAGTTAACCCACTAGAGCCAAGGTTCTCGCTTAACCTTCAGCTCTGATACGAACTGTAACGAACCAAAATTATCGACCTTGAAAATTCGACATTAATATGTTCTCTGCAGAAGTGTCGAGCAATCGAACGCCGAAAATCATAGATTGTTAGGGTAAAGAAGAAAAGGGGAAGAAGAATAACAGAAAATAAAAAACAGAATCTCACATTTCACAGCGGATCAAAATAAAATATCAAATAATAGCATTTATATAAAGAAAAGCTGTAATGTCAGATTACATTCAATATATCAAAGTACAACCATTTACAAATAAACTAGACAGTTATAATTAACTTGTCCCAGTATATAGACAATACATAGCAGAATATACTCCATACGTCCCTGCCATCCAGCTTGCTACCTGAGCTCCAAAACGTCCTAACTAAAAATATGTAATACTCGGTCTGACCCGAGCATTACAACAAAGCAACACCTGGGTCAGATTGGAAACCAGCGTGAGTAAACCCATATAACTTGAAATACAAAGATATAAAACTTATTTGAAAACCCGGGGTAACTCGTACTCCACTACGAGTTCTTAACTTGTTATAGTCTATCACCTATTTCCAAACAATATTTTAAACTGTTACTCAGTTTAAATGGCCATGTTATTTGATTTATTCCATTATAGCCTATTTGATTCTAAACTCAAATCTATAAAGAATCGAAGTGGTTTCGGGTATTTGCTGATACCCGACCCCGGCCTCTTCGAGTCCAATGTCCTCTTAATTCAAGTTGTTTAAGTGAAAACAATTCAATTCTTTAAACAGGATGTCAGTTTACAAAAATTTCATCACAGATGGATAACTTACATTATCACAGTTCAACCAAGCATTTGCATATCATAGAGCATCACCATCAGAGATATCAAACAATTAAGGCATTTAATGTAATAAAATCATTCATAAGCAATATTAATTAATCATCTGATCATAATTAATTAGTTAACACAATCTAAATTATTTACCTATGAATTAATCACCCAACCCTGCTTAATTAATATTAATTAATTACAAAAAATTTATTATCATTTTAATTAATTAATGAAGTTAATTATTATACTTAAATATCTGTCTTAAGTAATTATCCTCGGTTACTTACATTGATTAATTGTCCCTTAATTAATTACATTAACTAATCCTTAAATTAATTAATTAATAAATAAATTAACCCTTGATTAATCACATTAACAAATTACTTACATTAATTAATTATACTATAATTAATTACGTTAATTAATTATCCTTAATTAGTTACATTATGTAATTATCCTTCAATTAATTACATTAAGTAATTCTCCCATTTACTTACACTAATTATTTAACCTTTAACTTATTAAGACTAATTAATTTAAGATAAACCATTTATCTTAATTAACTACTTAATTTACTTTCATTGCTTTTAAACTTGATTTACCAAAAGAAAACCCGAGTCCAAAATCCTTCTTATTCCTTTTCTTTTCTATTTTCTTCTACTTATCTCTACTTCCTTTTTAATTTATTTTCTTTATTTACAATTTTCCTAGCCCAGACTTCTCGGCCCAACCTCTTTCTTGTTGTTTATTCTTATCTTTTCTTTTTCTTCTTTTATTCATTCCTTTCTTCCCTTACTTATTAAAAAACAATGCGCCGGCCCACAAGCCCAAAAAACTGATACCCTATCCCTAACTTCTTCTCTTCTATCAGATCTTTGCTCCAGTCAACTTATGTGCACACTAATGTGCATACAAACGTGCACACCGCACTCCGACCATCCACCATGTTGTCGATCATCCCCCAACATCTCCCTCGATCTCCCTTATCACTCTAACCACCTAGAACTCATCGAGATTCTATCATTCGAGTTTCGAACAACCACTATAAATTTGGACCATGCATCTCCACCCAGAACGCTTTGCTCCGTCATGCCGTACCACAGAACACTCCCAGGCTATGCCAAAAAGAATCGTCGCAACCTTTCCCATCTATGCCCCCTAGCGTGCTCTCCTCGAAAACTCCTCCATTCCTGCCATTGCTCACGAGACGAGCTCATTAGCAACACATCCCCAAACCCTACGACTGCCTCGCCTGGTCACCACAAGTCGAAGAAAAATCCCACGCCATTTTCCCCCTAATCCCCAGACACTCAGCTACCTCCAGCAACGAGCACGACTCACCCTCATTCCCCGATCGTCGGAATTCGAGCAAAGTCTCATTTTCGATCAACTCACCAATTCTCCCTAAAATTAAACTTAAAAATCATCATTTTAAAGTACGATTCAGATTATATATGTGGAGCCAGAAACTAAAATAGTCGAATTTCCTAATATATTTTTGTTCTTACTGTACAACTAAATTTTCTCGGAGAATTACTTCATAATTTCATTTGAAATTATTTTTTTAAAAGGTATCATACTCATACAACAAGTTCCCTTTAAACTTTATATCTTATAATTGCATTAATGAACAACATTTGAATTTTGAGTGATTATTGGTTCTGTTAAAACAATAATCAAAGGCCAGACTTATATTCACAGTCACACAAATATTCATACACAGCAACTTCAAACTTTTCTACTAGTCAAACAACCATTTCATCCATGCAAGTTATTTTCATGTTAATACTACCATAAATCATCACATGCACAGTGATATAACAAAGTTTGGGTTGAGAAAATGATGTTTACTCACCTGTAAATATTTTTGAACAGAGCAACCCGGAGTTTTGAAACCGCAAGTTAATTTTGATCTTGATCTTCTTAGTTGAGCTTGAATTGATCTGGAATCTTGATTCACTTGTTTAAGTTAAGTTGAAATCTGAATTTGATTCTTGCTTTAGTTTGGAAATTTGAAAGAGTGCTTTGGTTTTCCTTTTAGTTTGATTCCTGGTTTTAATTTTATTTTAATTCTCAGGTCTGGTCTTCCTTAGGTTTGTAAAATGAAAGATAAAAGAAGGAAGATGCATGTACATAAGGATGTTTAATCTCTTTATTTATTATTTCTAGAAATGAAGAAAACCAACAAATTTTACACTTGTAATTTGCGTGCTATCTAAGCTTACATTTGTCATTTTGCATGCATAAATATTTTTATAAGTTTTTTTATATTTTTATTAATACATTTCTTCTTACTCATAATTATATAGCCTTAAAGAAAATATTATAAAACCTAATTATTCATCAATTTATACCCATATATATAAATTTTAGAACGTTGAGTTTCAAATCTAAGTTATTTTTAAAATATTTACTTTGAATTCAAAATCATAATTTTATTCAGAATCTACTTATATAAACAATAGTAATTAGATAACATATTTTATCGCATATGGGCACAAATACATACATGCATAATTATTTTACTTATATATGTCATATAACTCGTATATATCTATTATGGTTATCTTTTAAATGGTGAAATATATTATCTATTGATTTACTATAAGATTTAATATCACCAGAGATTTATAATCCAACATTTGTTAGGGTTATCAAATCAATTTATATCCAGATAATTTTTAATTATCAGAATTTATTTGTTCAACTTATAAATCGGTATTATTAATAAATTAAATCCCGTTAATTACCAATTAACCGATGTCCAAAAATTGGGTTATCACACATATCCCATAAATAAGCATCACCCACAACATCGTGCCATATTAGAACACTATCAGGTCGACCATCAATCCAAATGAGAGGCAATGCTCTCGATTGGTTGGCCCTAAGAGGTGTCTGTGTGCGCTTATATACTGTTGTGCTAAAAGTTGATGCAATACCCAAAAAGTAAGTAGATCTAGATATAACAAGTAAAAGATATGGTAAACAAGAACCTTTTATAGTGGTTCAAAAAATTATCTGGCCTGCATCCATTTTAATATTATTATCTTATGTTTTCTCTCCGAAATACAAAGATTACAACTCAAATCTAACCATAATCTAATAGATCTTCGGTTTACAAGGGTTTGGAGAAGAAGAAGGTAGAAAGATTCGTAAGTGCCAAAAGTCCATTTCTATATGAAGGTGGTCTCCTATTTATAGCCCAATCTCTATAGCAATCTCGTTATTCAGGTTTTGAAATGTACCAACTCCAAGATCCAAATATCATGTATGAAGAATAGGATACCTTACATCAGCATCGAAATGGGAAATCATATCGATATTGATATGAATTGTAACAACCCACATCTAAACAGACCTGGATTTCGACAAAATTGAAATTCAAGTCCACTAGGACACGGATCGTTGGCTTTAGAAACCTATAATAAACACAAGTATATTAGAGAACAAACTTATATCAGAATAGTAAAATATAATAGATCATATATGCTGACTAAGGCTACTACTTTGGAATTAATATTATTCCTTTTGTATTCAATTGCCTTGCCAGCACCGAACCTGAATGAAAAGACTTCACCGTCTACCGTTCCCTTCTTACATTAGTAGTCAGTCCCTCAAGTCTATCATGTGGGTTGTAATGAGGAGAGAGTCAGAACAATGTTCCGATAATTGGAAAATTACATACCTTATCCATAACACTAATTTAGGTCGATTGATTCTACTTAAGTATTATATCCTTTATTCACAGTTATTCTATGTAGTTCCATCTACGCATAGTATATATCTAACCTTTTTCAAGGTAATTATATGTATGTATGTTGTGCTACCATTTGAGTCCCATCCAGTTTGAGTGAGGCTGATGAATTTAAATTTGTCCCTTCGGAATGCTAAATGCATTAGTAAATTAGCGAGCTTAATAGGTACTCTAGTGGAAATGGATAATAATATGAGGAAAGTTAAATATTTAAAGTTTTCTAGAGTTTTAATTGAGATCAAAGCAAGTCATAACTTGAAAAGGCAGGTAAGAGAAAAGGATAGTAGTGGCAACATATATATACAAGATGTGGAGTACGAATTTGTGCCTCTAGTGTGTAGTTATTGGAAATGCATTGGTCATTCCGATACCCAATGTGCCATCACATACCCCCATTAAGAAAGTTTGGAGACAGAAAGCGGTACACACTACAAAGACTCCTAATCAAACCAACCAAAACAAAAACATAGCCTCTTCTACAGATACAACACAAAATAGGCTAGTTTTAGATATTCAGCCACCTACTAATATTTACAATAATAATTACACAAGTGGTGCCAGTAGCCAAGAGGGAATCCACTCATCCTAGATGGAGGTAGGTTGTGTGGCCCAGAAGGAAGCATGGGAGGTTTAGATGTTGGTAAACAGGTTAGGTCGGGAATCCATAACCGTTTTGAAATGTTAGTAATATTAGTTACATTTGAAGATATCAGTCAATTAAACAATTTAAACTTAGAAATGCATGCATCGAATGCAAAAGAAGAGGGGTCTAACTCAAGCACAAAACTCACTAAACCAAACCAGGAGTATGAATTGCAGTTTCAAAAACCAAAAGACAATTGTGAGGCGAATAGTTCACGAGAGGTCTCTCCTAAGGAATTAAGGAGTAGACCTCCAACCCCCAAATGTTTATAATAAGTTGGAATGTGAGAGGTCTAAATACTGACATGCATCGTTTAGACCTCTATAATCTTAGAAGGTCAAATCTACCTTCTATATTAAGTATTATTGAAAATAAATTTAATAACAAAAATCTCGGGTTCTTTACTAAATATATGGGTCAGGAATGGGAGTATACTCACAATAACGATATGGAGGGTAGGTGAATTCTACTTATGCGGAACAAATTTATTTGGAACCTAGATCCTATTGATAAAGATGACCAGCAACTTACGGTTAAAGCTGTAAATTCTGGTGGTCTTACTATATTCATCACAAGTGTTTATGCTAGTAATTTTGCTTCACACAGAACTATCCTATGGACTAGTATCATCAAAATTGCGAAAATTGTAAATGGACCATGGTTAGTGATGGGTGATTTCAAAGCGGTGCCTAAAGCTGAAGAAAAGGAAGGTGGACTTACATTGCGTGTATCCCAATTGGAGGAGTTCAAGAATTGTGTGGTGGCAACTAGACTTGGCGAGCCAATCCACTGTGGCCTGAAATTTACGTTAAGAAGTGGTGAGTTCAAGAAGATATTATGCAAATTAGATGGAGCCCTTGTTAATGTTGACTTTATAAATATATTCTTTGATATTAACGTTACTATCCTATCAAACTCCACTAGTCATCATAGTCGTTTACTCATAAACTTGGTTGAGAAAAGGAAAAAGGAAAAAGGAAAACTCTTTAGTCATGCTAATGAGTGGCATCTACTTAAGGGACACAATGAAGCCGCTAATATGACAAATAGTGTGTAGGGGGAACGTACTCAGAGTTATCAGCTCGTGCAACTTTTTAAATCTATTAAATTCAAACTCAAAGAATGCAACAAATGTAGATCCAAGGAGGCAGACCAAATCAATAATTTACAAAACCAAGGTAAGGAAATTCTCCACAACATCGATAAAGATCCAACAAATGGTTATGCTTGGAAGGAGTATTACCAAATGCAAGGCAAATTGAAATAGGCTCTCAAGCTTAAAGCCATGAAATTGGGAAAAAAAGCAAAAGAAAGATGGATGGTGGATGAGGGGGATGAATGCACTAAATTATTTTATACTAAAATGTCTATTCGCAGTAATACTAATCACGATTTTCAGTTCCTTGACCAGGAAGGAAATGCCACTATTGACAAGGCAGATATTGAAGGGGAAGCTATCAAATATCATGTTGATTTATACAATAGGGAATTCTTATTTGATGTACCAGTAATTAAATGCAAAAGGCTACAATTTCAAAGGCAGAAGACTGTTGACTAGGCTGGTTAGTGAGAAAAAAGTCTAGATAGCCTTGGACTCCATTCATGATGATGCTAGCCAAGGGCCAGATGGTTTGAGTTCTTATTTTTTCAACCTACACTAGGTTGACCTGAAATATGAAATCATTTCAGCCATGTAAGATGTGACAACCCGGAAATTTGACAATACTATTTTAATAAGCATTTAATTTGATAAATTAAAAAAATACAAACTTATTATTTTAAAAACAAGTATATATGTGTATTTGGAAGAAACCAAGATTTGGAATTTAAAATAAAGTCTTTTAAAAATATTCAAAATAAAATCTAGCTTATTCACATTAAATTAAAGTAGGCTCTACCTTATTGATATTTGATCTAAATATATATAATTATGATGTAATCTAGAGAATAATGGTTAAAATAAAATAAATCTTATAAATATTAAACATAAGTATAAAACAAATATATGGTTATAAATATAAATATATAAACATAAGAAAACTATGATATTAACAAAAGTATAAAAATAAATAAGTAAATGAAGTATTTGATAGTTTAAGTTTAAAATAGAAATAAATATATAAAATAAATTGATAGTTCTGTAACATATGAAATGAACATAAGATAATTCTAGGAATATAACAACTTTATAGAAGCATAGGGTAGAAAGCAGATCAGGCAAGTAATATATGTATTATAACAATATGTATATGCCAAGAAATAAGATTAAAAAAAGAATAGGATAAGTATGAAGATTGGAACAAGACAATTATAATTATGCAAGCACATAAGAAAGTCATTTCGAAATATATTTGAATCATTTTAGCCTCCAAAATAAATAAATAAAAAATCTCCGATCGAATACAAGAAATCTTGTACTAGTAAAACAAGCATGTACACATCTTTTCTTTCTATATATGTACATCTTCTTACTTCATCTCGTTCAACACAATTTTGCAAACCAGAAACTAATCCTACCACAAAAATTTAAAACAGCAACTAAATTAATCTTACAACTGACACTTGAATAAGATCTCAACTCAACAAACAAGAAGCTTGGAAATAAGATCAGCTAGCAGTTTCAAAGGCTAGAGTTATTCTTTGTTCAAATTTTTTTACAGGTGAGTAAACAAATTTATTTAAAACCCAAGTTTATTTGAATCGGTACATATGTTGTTGCTTTGCATAAACATTTTAAAGTGACTCTGTATATATATCCATATGATCTGCTCTGTGAATTTAAATTAAGCTTGTTCTTCTCTATTTTGATTACAGGGCGCAAACAACAGGGAAAAATTTCAATTCCCTTTCATCTAGCCATTTTTAGGCTCTGAGTTTAAAACAAAACATGTTCACACTTGAGTTAAAATTTAAAAAAGGTTTCAATCTGAATGGTGATATACAGCATCTAAAATTTTATTTTTTTAAGGGAAACACAAACATAGGATAAATTCGAACGTGGAAAAACTTTGATTCAGTTATACAATGTGAATTATCATTCGAAAATAGGATTTTTAAAATAAGTACGATGAATTTTAGATGTGTATGCATAGAGTAGTTTCCAGTTGATTGAAATATGGGTTTCAAACAATTCTAGGTGGTCAGAGGCTCTATCGTGGTCCGGGCATGGGCCGAGGCTAGGTGAGTGAGCGTGGAAGTCAGGAAAAATGATGGAAGGGGTGCACGGTGACTTTGGCGTCGGCGATGGGTTAATTTGAATTTTAACCCTAATTTTGGCGATGGTCGAAAAAGTGGTCGCAGGGGCTTCGTGCGTGCATCGAGTTGCACGTGGCTTTGTGAGATGATAGTATGGAGGGTGACGAGACCGTTGCCGGAGTTGGAGCATCTCTGGTGGTCAAAGACGTGGGTGCAAGGCGATTGTCGCATTGTGTGGTTCCAATTTTCGACTAGAAAGGTCGTTTTCCATTCGTGCTTAGTGAGGACGATTTGAAAAAGAGAATCGAGTATGGAGTCGATCGTCGATGCATGGAGCAAGTCGCCGGAGGTGGCGATGCCGCCGATGCTTTGTGCACGTGCACGACCTTGTTTTAATGTCAGAGTTTGTTAAGAGGAGAGTGACTCAAGTTGATACTCGAGATAGTGATAGTTCGTCTCGGGTTGAAACGCGAGATTCATGTGTTTGCTTTCCAGTTTCTACAGTTTAAACTTAACTGTTTAAAAATAAAAACAAAAAAATAAATATAGGAGGAAGAAGAGGAGGGACTCGGGAAATGATGGGTTTTCTCGGGTTTGATTTCAAGATGTTAAGCCTAATCAAATTTAGTTTGTAAATCATTTTGCATCTAGTTTAAGTATTTGTAAATTTAATTTATGTTAATCTCCTTAAACACTTAAGTTTTAGGCTTAATTAATATTTTAATTTTTTTTTTGAAAGTTAAGCGGGGTTAAAAACTGGTCCCCTGCCAGCTTTATTAAAACTGAAAACACTAGAAGTTAATTTGTTTAACTTTAATTAACGTTTAGCTATAAGTTAATAACTAATTAATTTATAGTTATGGAGGAAGACTTTCAAAATGCAAGATAAATGATTTTATTTAATTAATTATATTGCAAGGTAATTAAGAATGTCAATAAATTGATAATTGAAATTAACTAACTGGATTCAGATTTATAAATTAGTAATTTAAGACTGAGTAATAAATAAGTAAGTGTTTAATAAATTCGTAATTAGGAATTTTAAAGAAACCAATTAAAGTTAATTAATATATGATTAATAGTTAACTAATTAGATAATTTAAATAAGAATAAATAATTGATAGTAATTAAGGATTAATAAATAAATAAATAAGAATTAATTAAATTGAAACTAAATTTTATTAATTAATAATCAAGGTTATTAATTAATAATTAAGGAATAATTCATTAAGTAATTAAAGTTTAAATTAATTATTTAAAAAGTTAATTAAGTAGTGATTTATTAAATGATATGGTTAATTAAGCAGGATTAGTGATTAATTCTTAAGTAATTAATTTAATTTAAGATAATTAAATTAATTATGATATGGATTAATAATCCCCGTTGGATGATTGTTTTGAATAGAATATCTGGATTTGTGATATCTGTTGGGTGATATTCTGTGATACTCTGTGATATGCTTTGGATATATCTATAATGATTGAGTATGATTTATCTATGATCAATGCTATGTGAATTCAATGTGTTGAATTAAATTGTTTAAACTATTAAGCAACTTGGCCTCTAAAACACTTTTTGATTTTGATGAGACCGGGATCGGGTATCAGTTATGATTTCCGACAACCACATCGATCCAAGTTAAACGCTAGGTCGTGAATCTCAAGTGAAGATCGAGATGGTGTTTCAGAGTGCAAGGATTATTGTCGTTAACTCTGGGGGTGATTCCAAAAGGACCGTGACGAGATAATACCTTCGGTTTTGTTCGAACCAGGAACGAACTTGTATGGATTGAATGCTTTCAGCACATCTTCAGGCGGACGATGAGCATTCTAAGAAAGATGTTCTATAAAGATAATTGCAGCCTCAAGCCTCATCAACTGGGAATGGCTAAAACAGGAGAGATGCAGTAAGTTTAGGTGGGTAGCACCCAAGCAGGATGAGATATACCCCTGTCTAGATGTCCCTTTATTTCCGCTATGTGGGCAGCTGTTGGCCACAACTGCGGGGTTATCTTGTTCGAAACTATTCAGTAAGGAATGATTCCGGCCTTGTGTTGTATGGGGTATGGAGTGATCCTCAATACGGTGATCTAGGCCCCATACTGTGACGGGCGGTACCCCAGTAGCCCTGCCATTGATGGAAACCCATTTTCCCTATGAGACCCTACGGTTTTGATTTGTATTACCCGCTTTTGTGGCTAGTAGCTGGAATTTAATGAATGTAACAATTTCGGCTACTTTCTATTTACTTGAAAACCCTAGACACTATTATAATATCACTTGATTATCTATAAAATGTTTTGTTTAGGGTAAGGTAAAAACTTACCCATGTTTATGTGTGGGAAGTCTTACGTGATACCTTTATTTTCAAACGGTTTTCAAAGTTAAACAACTTTAACCCGTTTACTCATACCAGACCCATATCTGACCCGGAGTTTATATTTTGTTTTTCATAAACTCTTGGGTACTCAAATTTTTATGAGTAGCCAAGTGATAGATTTTGGGATTGTTGAGTTCTGGAGGAGCTTGGAGCAGAAGCCTAGACGTATGTATCTATCTATCTAGTTCTGCTGTGTAGTTGATGTATGTTGTATTTTGGATGTATGTAGTGACAGATATGTATATGACTGTCTTGTTGTGTAATGTTGTGTAACTCTGATATATGTAAAACTATGTATTAGTTATGTGATGTATTATATTTTGTTCCGTTCCGCTGTGAGATTCTGATGTTGTTATTCTTTCTTTCTATCTTTTCTATTTCTATCCCTTTCTTTCCTTATTGATGATACGTCTTTCTATGGCAGAAAGGCGGTTCGTCACATAAGAAACATTTTAATTAGGAAAAATCATCAAAGAAACCAACCACTCTTTCATATATCTCATTCCAAAAAAAGGCAAACCCTCTAGAATTGAAGATTATAGACCTATAGCTTGCTGTAGAATCATATACCAAATCCTAAACAAAATCATATGTAATAGAATGAAGATTATTTTACCTGTTCTCATTGTTAAATGTCAAAGTGCATTCATTGAGAGGAGAAGTATATCTGAAAACTTACTAATGGCACATGAGATGATTAGCCATTTCAATAAGAAAGGTGTAGACAAACTATGCCTAATGGTTGACCTCCACAAAGCATATGACAAGATCAATAGACATTTTATACTTCACATGCCCAGTTCTATAGGGTTCCCAACAAAATTTGTCGGTCATATTAGAAAATGCATTATTACACATACCTTCTTTATTTTGGTTAATGGCATTTCCAAAGGATTCAATAATTTCAATAGTCGCATTAAGTAAGGAGATCCCCTATCACATAACTTTCTACGGTCGAAGCAGAATTTTCACTCTCTTAATGGAATTGGCTAGCCATAACAAGCTACTTCAAAGTATACATAGTTTCCATCGAAGAGTAAGCCACCTCTTATATGCGAATGACCTGATCATTTGCATAAAATCAAGCTATGAATCTGCACCAGCTATTAAATCAATTTTTTAAAACATGGAAGAGAAAGTGGGCCTCAAATGAATGAACTCAAAAACTAAATGCTACTTCAAAAAATTTTGCAAAAGTAAGAAAGAAGTTCTTGATATCTTGAATGTAAATGAGGGTGAGCTGCCTGTTAAATACTTACAAGTGCCTTTGTCATCCAACAAAATTACAAAAAAGGAATGTGCTGAGTTAATATTCAAAATTAGAAATAAATTTCAAGGATGGAGTTATTGACTTTTATCTTTGGCTGGGCGTATTGAGCTGGTTTACACTGTCATCCAAGCCAAAGTCAACTTTTGGCTGCAAACCTTCCAACTGCCAAATGCTTCTTTGGAGAAAACAGAAAAGGTTTATGCTGATTTTATATGAAAAAATGGCTTGTACAAGATTAAATGTGATGATTTGTGTAGACCTAAGATAGAAGGGGGCGTATGTTTGAGAAGACTGAAGGACACGAGGGATGTTTTCACAATGAAACAAGCATGGAAAATTATCGGTGCTAATGGATTGTAGGCTAAATGGATGAGACAAAGGTACGTCAGAGGTAATTTCTGGAAATGGGTATAGACAATAATGCATCTGACACCTGGAAATCTATCATGAGGATCCAAAGCAAACTTGCATCATGTTGTAATGGAGAAATAGCTAAGGAAATGACACTGATTAATTGCGTGATCCATGGATTCAAGGGAGTCTTTGATTGACAAATTGGGCCTAAACACATACTCAGCTTCTGGATATCTAGTAAAGAAATTTTAGGAGTTAATTCAAAATGATAATTGAAATTGTGCTTCTATCCAAATTATACAGGAAAAAACAAATTCAAATTATGCCATTATTTAATGGAAGAAAGGATAGTACTTGGTCATGGAACCCTAAGGAACATGAATTTCAAAAAAATATGATTAGTTTGAAATCAGGAAGAAAGAATAAAAGCAGAAGTGGAGTAAAATTATATGGGATCAGGTGAATAATCCAAAAATAGCATATACAACATATAAAACAGTGATGAGGAGACTTCTTACACGCAATTGACTACATAGTAGGGAATTACTGATGATGTAAACTGTGTTCTGTTTACCAAGACATTGAAATTCATATGCACTTATTTTATGAGTTTGAATATTCAAAGAAAATTTTGGGTTATACAATTGCATGGCTCAATTAAATATTCCATCGAATAAAATGATAGAGAATTAGATTACCTGACAATTTGGAGTATTTGGAAGGAAAGGAACTACCTCGTATTTCAACACAAGAACAAAAGTCCAATCGAAGTTAGTAAGATGGCTTTCAGTGGCATGCAATTGGTGGTGAAAAGAATCGAAGAAAAATTGCTTGCTGGTAGGGACGAGAAACAATCGAAGAAAAATTGCTTGCTAGGTGGGGACGAGAAACAACTGGTACTGGAGTAAAGGATTTGTGCTTTTCATTGGAAGAAACCCTAAGTAGTAGCTATCTATTCCAATCGCCATGAGTTTAGTTTGAACGAGCTTGAAGTTCGATGGTAGAAGATGAAGTAAAAAATGAATGTTTACTTTAGATCTACTTCATATCTGTTCAGTTAAAGTTGTATTTTGTACTCGTTTTTTTTGTATGCGGTGTTTGGGCCGATCATCTTGGGTTGTGTAAGCCTAATAAAGCTTTACCCATTTTCAAAAAAAACGCTGTGCTACACCAAAAGAAAACCTCGGCCACTTAATACTTCTTTAATAAGGAGAAGGCAAACCCAATAGCCATTTAATATCTCAACCCTAAAGCGGGCCCTCCGTAACGTAATAACTAGTAAACCGGCTCTTAGCTACAAAGGTCGGGGACCCTTAAATACAACTCTTATAATTGAATTTATCATATTACTAATGCATCTCTAAGACTTATATAAATGTTAACTAGCCCACCACTGAAATATAAATAACTAACCAATTAAACTTTGAGGCCTTTGCATATCCCACGCGGATTCAACATTCATAAAAGCGAAATACATCATGGAATAACCCAAGTCTTTGCTAATAACCGCTCGAAACTATTGTTGGTCAAAGCCTATAGGCTAGCCCTACTACTAAATATCGGTCCAACCGCAACACTGACATAGTCCACCGACCTCCAACAGCCGAAATCCCATTTAAACTAACCTAATGCAAGTCAATAAAAAAATACACACTCTAGTTACTTAATACCCCTTGTTAGAAATAAAGTAGACTCCATTATCATATTAGGTACTGTCGTAGGTTATATAAGACTTCTAATATATGAAGGAGGAAGACCTAGGGGCCTTTTATACCTTCCACCCTAAAGCAAACCCCTGGACATCCCTAAAGGTCCTAAGCCATTTAATATTTCAAATTTGAGGCGAACCCTTGGATATAATTTCTTATACCTATACACAAATGCATATCCCTTCCCCACGGGTCTTATATTTGGAAATGTCCTATACCATTAGTACGTATACGCAACTACTGATACCCTCTAGTTGATGGGCAGACTTCTATTATATACCTCTACTTACATTGAATCTCATCCACTCTAAACCAAACCAATTATCCTAAGCCTAAATATTGGGCTAAGCCCACTAATTCAGGCTCATCCTAAATGTATTATCGAGGATAAATAGTTTTCAACTATGAAAACTATACTGCCTCGTAGTATCTAATTCACTTATTCTTTGCAGATATATTCCTATTTTATACGCTTATTATTTCCTTTTAATTCCCATAAATGTCAATTGTCTGTAATAATGGGTCATTATTATTCAAATTGAACGATCGCTAATGATATTTACTTACTCATTCTAATTCAACCAATTATGCCTATTTCATTTCCCCATAAATGCCATATCAACTTCTTTAATCAGTCTCACTAAACGCATTTACATATTCATTTAATTCCCTTAACTATCTCTTAATTAGACATTTAGTGTTCTACTAATTTTGCAATCATCATTCCAAATTTTGGAGTTACTATCTCTTTTCCATTTCAACTTTCTAGTCCTATGATTTACATGCTATAAATAACTAGTCGTCCTAATTATAACTAATACGAATGCCATCGTATGTTTATTTATTGCTATATATATATAATCGATAGGAGCGCTTATATGTATATATACCTATTCCTATTTCTAACTCATTAATTCCTTCGCTTAGAAATTTCAAAATGTATACCTATATGTACATTCTATAAAGAACATTTATTTCCATATTTTAATATATTAGAGCTATCCTTTCCAAAAAGGATTACCGTTATAACTTTTCATAAATTACCAAAAAATGAGACTTTTGATCTGTTTGAAATCACAAGCAATTATGTCTTTTCTTTTATTGAAATAGGCAGTGCAAACTACGAAGGAGAACATTCGTACTTTACACATCTCTTCCTTTTGGTATATTCCTAATTATTTCAAACGACGCAATTTTTACACACAGTTGTGGAATTAGATAATTAATGAAAACTACATGGAAATAGATACAATTAAATGGTACACATTATGCTCCCAATAAAACAAAATGCAGAAATTCACACTTCAAGTCAAATTAGGGCAATCTAAATCCATATTAACAATTTACAAGTCAGACATCATAAATTTGAAATATATCTAGCAATCTTATCAGCATTCTAATTTAACAAATTTAGTGACCAATTTCATGATTTCCAGTTAATTTTGTGGACAGGTTGACCAAAAGCGCCTATTTCATTCCAGGAAAGTCGACCAGGATAGCATAAATTTTGGCGAAGTTGTTCATGAAGAACATAGTTAGACATCAGGGAGTTCTTAATAGCATAGTCAACGATAGAGATGCTTTATTCACTAGTGAATTCTGGAAGAGTCTATAAGATGTGTTAGGCACTAAACTCAAGATAAGTACCGCATATCACCCACAAACAGATGGGTAGACAGAGAGAGTCAATAAGGTACTCGAGGATTTGTTGAGAGCTTGTGTGTTAGAATTTAGTGGATCTTGGGAGAACCACCTACATTTGATTGAGTTTTCCTTTAATAATAGTTATCATACTAGTATAGGAATGGTGCCTTTTGAAGCTTTGAATGGAAGACGATGCAAATTGCAAGCATGTTGGTTAGAGGCTGGAAACAGATTGGTCTTAGGTCCGGATTTGGTTAGAGAGCGTCATAAAAGATTGATTTAATCCAAGGATGAATGAGGGAAGCTCAATCCAGGCAGAAGAGTTACGTAGATAAGAGGCATAAAGACCTAGAGTTCTTAGTGGGAGACAAGATTTCCATTAAAGTATCACCAATGAAGGGTGTGGTACGGTTTGAAAATTCGGGAAGTTGGCACCGAGGTATGTTGGACCAATCCCAGTCATAGAGAGGATCGAAAAGCGCGCATACAAAGTGGAGTTACTTAGCAATTTGGTAAGTGTCCACAATGTGTTTCATGTGTCCCATCTTTGTAAGTTTGTGCACTATCCAGAGACTACTATCACTCCAACTGCATTAGAAGATCAAGTAGTAGAACCATATCTGACTGTTGTTAGGCAACTAGTTTTGGTTGTAGTGAGAGATGAGAAGATGTAAAGAAATAAGACGGTCAAGTTGGTGAAAGTTCCGTAGAGCAACAACGTGAAGGACTGTACTTCGGAAATAGAAGACAAGATTAGGGATACTTATCCTACGCTGTTATGAAGGTATGTTCTATATTTGTTTTATATAAACTTATTGGCTGGTAGGACATACTAGCTTTTGTTTGCATGGTTGTTATGCTTGTTCGTAGTCCTTACTAAATTTCGAGGACGAAATTCTTTAAGGAAGGAGCCTGTAACACCCCTAATTTTTGTTTAACAATATTCAGGACATTTAATTGGATAAATCAAATAGAATAATGTGGTTGATTAAGGAGTTGAGACTTAACTGTTAATTAACTTGGCTGTGGTTAAACTAATAAATGTATACGTATAGTTTATAATTTATAAGTTTCGAAAATAAGAGGAGGGCAGTATGCGAATAACCACACCATATACCCTTAAACCTTGCCTTATTCTCACCTACCATTTCATAAATCAAAATACACATAAAAGAGAAGTTATAGCCAGCCATTAGAACACCTTAGGAGATCAATATCCAAGAGGGAAAGCTAGAAGATTAAAGCTCCAACAACTTAATCAAAGTGAATAATAGTGTAAATTATCTCACTTTTCCTTGTGTTAGTTCGGTTATGGATAGTAACTGAATGTATTTTGCTGTGTTGATCATGTTTGGATCTAATAATCATTGTTTGGATATAATAATGATTTATGGTGATTTATTGGAATTTTTATGGAATTAAAATGATTGGTTTTAAAATAAAACCTTAGTAAACGACCTCTAAACGACTTGATTTGTGGATGTGTTGTGTAAAACATAATTTTGGAGATGGATTTTTAATCTCCCAACTTTCGGAGTATAACATGAATATTTTATTAATTTCCTAAGTGAAAGAGGCATTTATTTCAGGTTTTAATTATTAAAAATAATAAAATAAATAATTTTGTCCCAAAATTTTTTATATGGTGTAGAAAATGTTATTTTAGATTTTTTTTGAATTTTTGGGATTTTTCCTGCGTGCTTTCGATTTATTATGAATTTTATAAGCTAGAAAGGCTTAATAATTATATTAAAATATTAATATACTTAAATATTTTGAAAATAATTTTGGAAATAATAAAATGTGATCTATAGCAATTTTTCTGTAGAGAAAGTGATAAAGTATGTCATTAATCAATAGAAATTTGACAAAGAATAGGAGTTGGTGAAAAGAATACACTTTAATTTGTAAAATAACAGTTCTCAAGTTATTTACGATTCTACCATTGGACCTAGTCAAAATCACCTTTTGACTGCATCATTATGCAGCAATTTTGGACCCTTCTATAGTATTTCCGGAACCACCTTTCGACCTAGTCGAAACCATCTTTCGACTGCACCATCTGCAGCAGTTTTGGACCCTTCTACAGCATTTTGAAAACCACCTTTCGATTGCATCATTCTGCAGCTGTTCTGGACCCTTCTGCAGCATTTTCAAAACACCTTTTGACCTAGTCGAAACCACCTTTTGACTGCATCATTCTGCAGCAGTTCTGGACCCTTCTACAGCATTTTCGAAACCACTTTTCGACCTAGTCGAAACCCCCTTTCAACGACATCCTTCAGCAGTTCTGCACCCCTCTGTAGCACTTCGGAACCACCTTTCGACCACATCATTTCGAATCCATCGAAAGCACCCTTTTACAGCGTTTCCAAGCCCTTTTCATAGCAGTTTTCATCAGCTTTGTCTGCAAACTTCAAATAGGCATAACTCTCTAGCCGTAAGCCCATTTTTCTGCTATGACCACTCTACGGAAAGTGAAACCATCATTTGAACACAATGGAATAGGTTAGAGACCTTAATTCTACCTATAAAAAGTGATAGCTAAAACAAAGTTTTATATTTTTGAAGGAGTTGCTTTCGAATATGTTTTCTTTGTTCTCTTTGCCTTCGAAGGGGATACTTCTGAAGGGGTGTAAAATTGTTTTTTTTAACTAAGTTTTATACTATCGAAGGGGCTACTTTCATTGGTTTCGAAGCTAGGCTTCTAAGTATTATTATTAAGAAATACTTTAATATGTTTGAAAGGTTTCAAAAGAGAATATTTGAAGTGTTTCGAAAGGCATGAGCCTAATGTTTTGAAAAGAGATTTATATGATTTCGAAGGAGGTTATCCAGTGTAGTCAAAAGCAAGATTTTGAAGGTTTCAATAGCCTTAGTTTTCAAAGCAAATAGCCCAATCTCATTTTGAAATAAAATCATGGTATAATTAAATAAAGTGTTTTGAAAATGAATTTTTGAAAAAGTTTTCTTTGATTGAAAGGTTTATGGGATTAACCAAGTTATTATGTATGCTTCATCATATATGTATATATTCACATTGCAATGGACCCATCACTGTATTTTGGGAAGGACAGAATAACCAGCTAGGTTGGCCCTGTAGTGAATATAAATTAAGTTAACTCCCAAATGAGTAGAATTTAATCTAAGAGGTTAGAAAGACCAGAATACAGAATGCTAAAATATTAAAGGAAAAATATTGGCAAAGGCAAATAGGTTTATAGTTAGCCTATCAAAACTATGTATAAAGGAAGTTGTCAGAAAGATAGGATCATAGTTATCCCATGAAAACTTTGATTTGATTGGAATGGGCGATAGATTCATAGTGAACCCATGAAAACTATACCCGGATTAAGATATTGACAGATGTCAATAGGTTCCTATTTAGCCCATGAATACTAGGATAAAAAGAAAGATATTGGAGTTACCAATAGATCCTTAGTGATTCCATGAAAACTATGTAACCAATTCAGATAGTCCATAAACATCTAACCGGTTATTAGTTAGCCTATGAAATTTAAAAGGTTAACAGTAATCCTAGAAACTATAATTGAGACAGATAGTCAGAATGAACGAGGATGGGTAATCCAGAATTGATCTACTTGTTTTGCAGAACATCATAATGTTTTGAAATACTATGTTTTTAACCATTGTGGATGCAGCAGCACTGTATATAGTTTTATAAATGTTTTAGGATACTTGTGAGGGGAAAATCTGTTCCACTAAGCGGTGTGGTCCCACTAGATATCCAAATGATTTGAAGTGATAGACTATTATTTATACTAAGTTTTATGTCTGAATTGAAGTCTTTTTTCCCGTAAACTCTCGATTGCTCAATTGATTTTGAGTAGTTTGAGGTTTAGGGTTTTTAGGTTCTCTTCTTAGATGAATAAAACTTTTGGAGGCGTGCAGAAGGCAGATAGGTATTTAGTGTTATCTTTTTCCACTGTGTGTTTTGCTTGTAGAGGAAAATTTATTGGCTTCATTATATACTCTGATCAACTAAGAGGGCATCTCCATATGTCGCTCTTGCCATATGTGTAATAATTAAATTTTGCTGAATGTGGTTAACGTTTTTGGGATTATGTAATGAACATCAAATGTTTTGAATGGAAAGTTGAAATGGGTTTTTGAATTGTAATTTTTTTTCCATATTTATGTGGTCTGTGTACCAATGTATCTAGCACTGCCGTATTTGGTCATCAAGGATTAATAACTATGGATGACTGCAGCATCCGTAGCCATTAGTTTTGGGCCTCTACGTAGGGGGACATTACATCCATCAGTTCCCTTTCTTCTCATATCTATCCTTCTCCACAAAAAAACCGTGACCACTAATAGCACCACTACTTCCATCACCCAACTCCTTCATTTGATCATGCAACTCCTCACTAGGAAGACCCATTTTGACATCACAAGAGTCAATGAATTCCAGCTATAGATCAAACTATTTGAAAAACCTGTATAATGTTCCAGCAACGAACATAATAATATCATCTTCTTTTGCCCGTCCTCAATCTTCAAATCTACCGCCTTCATCTTCATTAGCAAATCATCAAAGACATTCAAGTGTGCCTTTAGCGAAGTACCCTCCCTCATCTTATTGGTAAAGAACATTCGCAACAAGATCAAACGATTAGTTAGTGACTTGTTCGTATACAACTCTTCCAACTTATCCCAAATACCCTTAGCGGTAGTCTCACAACTATTTCGGAGACAAATTCTCTCCCATAGCAATTTGAAGTGTGGTGAATTCCCTTCCTTCCACTTCCTCTCTCTCAACATCCAAGATGTCCGCTGGCAACAAATGTGTATCAAACACTACCCAATGCACTTGATTCTGCCTTAGAACCGCTTTCCTCTTCCATTGTCGCTTTTCGAAATCATTATCGCCATTCCACTTGTCTATAACCAATTATGATCCCAAAACTGCGATCCACGTACATATGGTGCTACACCACTTGGACTAACCATTAGGAGATTACCTGAGGTATTATCTAATTTCGGCATTTCTACAACCGCCTACCAACACCAAAAGCTCTTGTACCAAAAGTTATGAGAATTATAACTCGAGACCACTCAAATCAAAATCCCAAAGCACAACGGAGAACGAGATCGTGGTAAAAAGTGCAAAAACAACCAATCAATATCTCAATCCAAATCTTTGTCCAATCCAAAACCAATCACAATCACCAAACAAGCAATAGGGAAACAAAGCAATAACAAAAAATAAATCACGCATTAATTTATAGTGATTCCACTAACGTCTTGTTAGTATACATCCACTTTGAGAGAGAGCCTTTATTAATACCAATGAGAAGGGTACAAGAGATTGATTATAATGATCAATATTCAACAAGAATAGATTTGTGGAGAAGGAATTGAAGAAAACTAGGTTTAGATAAATCCTATTTTAATGGAGGATAAAACCTTAATCTCTTGGATCATCAAGTCAAGTTTCTTTGAAATTTCAAAATAGCTTATACAATGAACCATGCTTCCTTGCTAAATACATGATTTTCCACTTGAAGCCCTACAAGAAAATTCACTATTCTAGGCACTATGTCAGATGTTTTTCACAACCTCTCAGACGTCTGTCGTAACTTTTGGGCTACAGTAAACCTAATGTTAGACGTCTGAAGATTCCTGTCACACGTCTGACATAACTTTCAACCTATGCATCTTGAAATCGCTATAACTTGAGCGTCCGAGCTTCGATTCACACACCGTTTTCACCATTATCAAGCTATTCTCGACCTCTTGGATTCACCATATAGTGTCGGCAAAATTCAATAGAAAAAACTCCTAAACCCGTTAAGACCAGATACGAAGAATGAACTCAAGGATAGCATTTTATGCAAAAGAATAGTAAACTTTAAATTTATTTAAATTGTTGTAACTTTTACCACAAAATTGTTTTACTAGTCTAAAATTGGTATATTGCGAGTCCGAGATGTCACTGTAAGTAAATTCAATAAAATAATAAATACTTTATAGATTTGCTTGACTAAGTTCTTCCATAAGCCAACATGTGAATGAATGAATAATTAATAATGCCATTTACTATGTCAAAGAGAGTATGAGAATCCTATTGCAATGAACATTCAAATGCAAAGTAAAAAAGTTTAATACAGAACGATAAAATACAAGGGTTTGTCAAAAGACATCAGCCACGGGACTCAATTGAAAATAGAATGAACATATGAACTCTATGAAATAGCTGATATATAAATGAATTCATAACTTAAAAAGAAAAAAATCGACTTCTCGGTAATTTTCTGCCAAGGTTTCTCAAGGCCATCAATATATATACATGAAGAAGCCTCCTCGATACCATAGGAAAATATTCATTCTGCTAAATGAATTGTTAAACTGAAACTAACAGCACACTATTTGTTATAATCATTTTAGAACCACAAATTATCAATATATTATTAACAGTGTTTTGTTACATCTAAGGCAATATTATTGACATTTTTTTGTTACATGAAGGGTAAATGAAGAGAACTTATTGCCTTTAGTTGTAGCACAAAAATTAAAAAGGCAATAAATAAATAAATTTGTATGCAGATTTAAATCTAAATGTAATTGGAGAGCTTGCTCTATGTGACATTTTTCCATATGTAAATAACTTAAAAAAAATTGTATAGTTGGTAGAAACATCATCACAACAGAATGAAGTATAATGATGAACACTTGGCAAGAATATACGAAGACAACAAAATAATTTATGATTATAGTATTTTGTTAAGATCAAGCAGTGTTTTTTTATTATGAATATAGTATTTTAATTTAATATTGCATGTAATATCATTGTTAAGATATGGTACCACTGTTCTATATTTCATTTTCTGTTAATTATGATTATTTATAGTGAGTGATGTATGTATTGGACTGTAGATCATATCATAATATTCAGTAGCACTACTCTATATTGGACTTATTCAAGAATAATGCTTAACATGAGTTTTTTTCACAATAGTTGAAGTCCCCCTCATTCATAAAAAGTAGCAGTAAATAAAAGATTCATTACATAGTGCAATATTGTTAGTTACAAAGTAAAAATATTATATATTCTTCGTCAATTACAAAGTAATAATAGTAATGCACGAACAATTAGTAGTTTATCATTTGCTGGTTAGTCTTCTGCTCCAGTTCTACAACCTACATGTATTTTATTATATTGCATTTCTATTAAGAACTCACTTTGATGCAAATTCTGCATTTAAAAATCTTAAGTGTCAAAAAAATGGAATTTCGTATTTTCTTCTATATCTTTCGATTTCCACTTGATGAATTCCATTGTTAGTGGTATGGAATATGAAATATGTAATGTCATTCCGCCATTAATTGAAAGAAATGGAAAATGCCTTGGTTAGTATGGAAATCTTCCATTCTCACCCTATACGCACACGTATATATGTATGTATGCATAACACCCCATACTTTTATAACATTATTTAGAATAATTAATTGGTATATTAAATAAAATAATGGGAAGATTAATAGGTTGAGATTTGATTGGAATAAGGGTAGCCGTGCCATCTTTGTGTGTTAATTAAAATAAGATAACATAAATAAAGGTGTTAAGAATGAGTAAGGGAAAAATGAAAAATAGGGCATGCTTATACCCTATACCCTTAGGAAATAGAATGTTTCACATTCATTTTAGTTTAAGCAAACTAAAACATCTACGGCTGGTTACCATTATTGTTCTCAAGGAAAGATTAAAGCTACGATTCAAGTGAAGGAAGATAATCAACATAATCAACATCAAATCTCACATCATTTAATATCAAAGCTAAGGTGAATAATTACTTCATCCCATTCTCTTATGGTTTTTGATTTTTAGATTAGATCTAAAATAATTTTGCAAGTTTATGCTATGTTTTGTATGATTAAAGTTATATATATGCTTGTAGGTGAATTATGCATGTTCATATTAATTTTTATGAAATGTTTGATATGAAAACCATATTAAATGACATCCAAATGCCTTGAAAATTTAAATATAGGTCCGAAATGATATTTTAAAGATGGTTTTTAATTTTCTTAATTTTTTGAGTTAATATGGATTTTATATTAATTTTCTAGTAAAGAAAATGATTTATTGGGTTATAAATTATTTACGGCTAAATAAATAATTATTTGGGTTTGAAATATTTATATGTTGGAAAGCATTTTAATATAGATTTTCAATAATTTTTCTAGATTTTTCCTAAGTGTTTTGATGAATATATTAAATTATTTAAGGTATGGGATTTATTTAGTTAAGGAGAAGGGGCAATTTATAAAAATAAAAATTGTTATTTAATTTCGAAAATAGTGGCAACACATTTCTCAAAAGTATTTGTTAACCAATGAGAATTTGACAAAAAAATGCAGGTTAGTTGAAAAGTTATCCTTTTAAGTTAAAAACAAAGAAATCATACTTTTAGCATGTTTCGGCGACCTTTTATGGCATAAAACCTTCCGACCCAGACCTTCCGACAAAGTCGAAAAGTATAAAGCTCTCGACAAGGTCAAGCCAATACATATGGTAGCAATTTAATGGTATGTAATGAATTGGAAAAGATCGAAGGGTTCTTAGTCAAAAGGTTGATGGCCAAAGAGGTTGGGGTATGTTTGTTTCATAAACCAAAAGCTTTCACCTACTTTGCTTTCGAATAGGAGCTTTCGACTTGGTTGCTTTTGACCAAGTCAAATGTTTAAAATAAAGTTTCTTAAGTCTTTCAACAAAGTCGAAAGGTTACTGCCTCTTTGTTTTGTTTTGAACCTTCCGGCAAAGTCGAAAGGTTTGCCTGTTTTAAAATCATCCGCTTCTCCATGCTTTCGAAAAAAGCTTTCGACTTAAGTGATTTATCTTTTTTTTTCCTAAGTAAAGTATAACCCAAGCTTTCGAAGGAGTTATTTTAAAGGCTAAAGCCTATTGTTTAAAAGTTAAGTTTTAAAGCTTTCGAAGCAATGCTTTCGACAAAGTCGGAAGGTTGTTTCCAATAAAGTCGAAAGGTTTTAAAAGGAGGTTTCTCTACTTGTTTTAAATTGAACCCAGTAAGTCTTCGAAAGGTTTATGTTTTAAAAGGTT
Organism: Allium cepa; assembly: GCA_030765085.1. NCBI lineage: Eukaryota > Viridiplantae > Streptophyta > Magnoliopsida > Asparagales > Amaryllidaceae > Allium > Allium cepa. Next base: position 504,165,901 of record CM060941.1, on the reverse strand, counting down.
TAATGTCTTCAAAAGGTTTGTTTACTGAATGAATTGGAAATGTTTGAGTTCAATGATTTTGAAAGGTTTTAGTTCAATGCTTCTGGAAGGTTTGGTTATTGAATGGTTTCGAAAGGTTAGAGTTCAATGATTTCGAAAGGTTTTAGTTCAATGGTTTCGAAAGGTTTGAGAAGGAAGGTCTTCTAAGGTTTTTCTAAGGCAATGTTTTAAAGTGAATTTTAAAGAAGGATGTCCAATGTTTTATTGTTTTCGAAAGGTTTGATGAATGGTTTCGAAATTTGATGAATGGTTTCGAAAGGTAAGGTTTTGGCATATTGGCCAAGATAATTAAAAGGTTTTCACTTGATTTTGGAAAGAGGTACTTTCAAAGATTTATAAAGGAGAACTTTTCAAGTGTTCAAATGTTTTCATCAATTAAGATTTGAGTAAAGTGTGTGTGTGTGTGTGTGTTTGTATGTGTATGTAACATGGTAATATGATTTTGAGTAAAGTTTAAAGTTATATATTTTTCCTTGTATAAGTTGATTTAAAGGTTTTAAATCATTTTGATAATGTTTTCAAGGAATTTTTGGGAGGGGATCCTTAAGTGAAAATGACTTAGATATTAGAATACCAGATAGGACTAGTATAGGGTCACGCCCTATACATTAGCTATTAGCCCCAGCTAATTGTTGTCCATAATTCCAATGTCTAGGGCTTTGTCACAAATAGGATAAAATTACGATTACATGACGAAAGAAATATGTGTTTGTACACAGATAGAATATTGGTGAGCCTAAAAAACCATCAGGATCACGAAGACCTAGGAGATGATTAAGTTAGGGACAGATCGTTCAGAAGCAAAGTATTTAACAGATAGTTAAGGACAGACCATCCAGAAGTGAAGTATTTAACAGATAGTTAAGGATAGGTAATCCAAAAGAAGAATAGCTAACAGATGTTAGATTAATTTTGATTATAATGTCTGGTAGGCCCAAGTCAGCCAAAGGTTAAAAGTTATCCAAATAAAACTTATGCGCTTGAACAGATAGTTCATTATTACCTGATATTTATGTATGTTTACATAATGATGCTTTACGGTGTTTAATCAGTCTTGATTGCAAGAAAATCTTTTTGCAAAGATATTTTTTAAAAGGATGTTAGTGAGGGGAAACCCGTTTCGCTAAGCGGCGTGGTCTCACTTAACATATTAAACTAGGATGTATAATATTATTCACATAGGCTTTATGTCTGACTCGAAGTTTATGTTTTCCCCTTAAACTCTCGGATACTCAAAATTAATTTGTGTAGGCTGAGGGTTAAGGTCTTTTTTAGGTTTAATAAGGCTACTGGAGGCGTGCAGGAGGCAAACGAGTAGCTATTTAGGAGTTGTAGTTTTATGTTTTGTTGTATTTTCGCTGTGTTTGTATTAAGTCTATTATGACTATATGACTTTGATCATCCAAAGGTTTATCTTCATATACCGCTCCTGGCATATTTTATATCATGTATGTTTTATCTGTCCCTAGGAACGTATTGAGATTACGTATTAAGAATATGGAACATCTATTTTAAATGTAATAAAGTAAAATTGTTTTGAAATCTGTGTTTCGTTTCATATTCAAGTGCTTCTGATATTATAGATACCATTAATATAGCCGAATTTAGTCACTAGAAGCTAATACTATAGATGACTATAGCATCTGTAGCGCTTAGTTTTGGGTCTCTAGATAGAAGATGTTATAGCTTGGTATCATAACATGGTTTATGAAATACTTTAACTAAAAAAATGGTTTTTGAAAACATAACCCTTAGTAATCAGATTTAAGATCGGGGTATGAGATAATGCTATAGTAACGTACTTGTAATTGCTATATATATGTATACGCTATATCTTTAGACTCCTACCTTAGTTAGGCTATTCATCTATATCTTATGAGATTTGAATATAAATATGGAAGGAAGAAGAGCCAGAGTTAATCTTGGAGGAGATAGCACCACCACTAATGGAAATGCTCTACCAAATGCTAGAAGAGGTCTAGGTCAGTCTCAAGCTGAAAATGTTGGTGTTGGGATTCCCTAGGTGGACATTGGAGGCATGTATCTGTTTTTCGTAAACATGATGCAATCTGGAATTGCAGCTAGAGTTGTCGAAGGAAATGCTGCGAGAGGTGGATTTAGGAACTTCTAAAGGTCAACCAGTATGCTAACTTGAGCAGAGACTATACCAGGCTTGGAGTGAAGCCGTTTATTAGAACTGAGGATGCGATTGAGGTGGAAAATTAGTTGTTGCATTATGAGAGGATTTTTGCTGACTTAGGATTGAATGATCAGCAAAAGAGAAGATTAGCTTCGAGACATCTTCAAGGAGCTGCTCTATTTTGGTGGAATACTATTATAGCAGGTATTGATGAGGAAACCATGACTTTGGTGGAGTCTAGGAGAAGGTTTCAAGAAAGATTTATGTTGGTGATGGCGCAGTCGACGTTGGTTAGGAAGTTTGTTGGATTGAAGCAAGGAAAGATGTCCATTCCAGAATATGCAAGAAATTTGAAGAGTTGGCCCGGTACTGGTATGTTTTGATTGATACGATGATCAGGAGATATGAAAATCTTATAAGAGGCTTGAGGCCGGAATTGATAAGTGCAACCTTGCCGCACTTTAGAGATCCAAGTGATGTAGTGGTGAAAATGGCACTAAGGCGAGAAGAGGCGTTAGCTTGTTTGAGGAAGAAAATGAAGGAGGTCCAAGGGGACAAGGCTAGAAAAGAAAGTTTTTTCAAAAGAAGAATGTTCAGAATGGAGGAGCATAGATGAAGGGAAAAGTTGAGGTGGTTTGTTATAAATGTGATAAGAAAGGACACTATGCTAATGAGTGTCATACTAGAAAAGGAAAAGAGAAAGGAAACGAGGTGATTGGGAAGAAGAATATGCGATGCTTTAATTGTGATCAGATCATCCATTATAAGAACCAATGCAAAGAGCCTGCTAAAGAAGGAAGGGGGCAAGTTTATGCATTGGAGCTCGCAATTTCAAGGCCGGTTGTGCAAGAGAAAGGGAAGGTTGCTCTGGGAAGCTCGCTATAGATTCACGGTATGTCTGTTAGCATTCTATTTGATATTGGTGCATCACATTATTTTATTTCTCGATGTTTGGTAGATAAGCTTAACCTAGAACTCTTATATTTAGTTACTTTCTTAAGGGTTACAAATCCGATAGGAGGGTATGCAACACTTTGGATGAAGAGTGACCAAGTAGAGTTTGATTTGCTAGGTCATACTTTTGATTATTGTTTGTATGTGTTTGATTTTGTGGGATTTGGTATTATCCTTGGGATGGATTGGTTAAGTAAATATGAGGTTAGGATATTTTTACATGGTAGGAAAATATCACTTAGTCACCCGTATTGTAGTGATCGGATAGTTTATACCGTAGAGAACCCTAGTTGCGAAGTAATGTTTGTTGGGTATTATGGAGTTGAAGGATGAGTTGCATCAAATCTTTGTAGTTAGAGAGTGTTTGAGCCAAAATTGGTCACAAACACCCAACTGTCAATGAAAGCGCCCATTTACAATCACAGATCTCAGGAAATAAGTATGTAGAGAATTAAAAATGAAGAACACTCAGAAAATTAAGAAGAAAGCAGTAAAGAACACAGAGTTTATAGTGGTTCTGCAATCCGGCCTACGTCAACTTTGAATTTGATGATTTTATTGATGTATCCTTGCTGACTACAACGAGTTACGACTGATACAATAGCAAAATTCGAATACAATGATGAATTCGGTGGAGTATGGACGTAGAAGAACCAAATGTCCTTTTCCTATAGACTCTGGGATGCTATTTATAGGCGTACGATTCAAATAACTCGCTCAGATCTCGGAAAACCTTTTCTAGCACGTGTGTGGGCCCACACGATCGATCCCACTCGATTTCGGCTCGATCCGCGATCGATACGAATGAATTTCGTATCGATCAAGATTTGGTCCAATCGAGTCGAAATTAACGTGAACGCACCTTAGGTTGTACGCAAGCTCCAGTGAAAATTTCATAGCATTTGGACTTGTAGATTGTGAGATATGATCGATGCAAATTCGAGTTTTTAGTATGATGTTTGGTTCGAATCGTTATTGATCATGTGCCTGCAAATTAACGTCGCACTTGAATTTAGGATCGATACACTTTTTGTGCCGAGTCGACCATGTCTCCCCAGCCTTTCGTGCCTTGTTCGTATCGACCAGAACTCACTCTGTTCGTATCAATCGTTATTGCGCCTTACTTCTATCGATCATTTGCATGTCCACTGCGTATCGATGAGAGGTATTAGTTTTGCATCGATGAAAGGCCGATCGATATGAAGTAAGCATGATACTTGATCGATACGAAATGGACATTAACGTTACAATCAATCGATACGAAGTGCGACGCTTTTTCATGGTCTGATGGATACGATCTGAAGTCACTTGATGGATACAAACTAAGGTCATCTGATGGATATGAACTGCCAAAACATGGTGGATGCGAAGTTTGACGGATACGAAATGAGGTGCAATGGTGGATCGATGCGAATTGCCGACGCTTGGTCGATACGAACAAAGTCCTTCTAGATCGATACGGATAGTGTAGCTCCACATGGATTCGAACTGAACGACTCAAACAAGGCCTTTTGATGGATACGAATAGATTCGAACATGATATTTTGCTAAAATTGCACCAATCATATCTTGAGCATACAAAATCCGATTGACCTGAAATTTGAAATGTAGCCTCCAATAACCTTGATTATCATTCCCAATCGATCCTGTCTTGATTGGAGCTCAGCGAAATTTTGACGATATCGATCATAGCCTTGTTTCCAGTCGATCTCCAACCTTGATATCCATCCTTTCTAGCCAATTTGTTGATATTCCAGCCTTGATCGAAAGGTGGGATAACAGAGAGTTTGCTGATGTGTTTGAGCTAGTAGTTGGACTGCCACCGAAACGAGCCATTTGTTTCAAATTGATTTAGTGCTTAAGCAGAATATGTGAGTAAGCCGCCAAGCAGAATGACACCTACAGAGATGAAAGAGTTAAAGGTGCAATTGGTGGATTTGGAAGGCAAAATTTTATTCGACCGAGTAGCTCACCTTGGGGAGCTGCCGCAATGTTCGCTAAGAAACCGAACGGATCGTTAAGGCTATGTATCGATTATCATAAGTTGAACGAGAACGATAAAGTGTTGAGATCCATTGCCGAGAATTGACGATTTTTTCGATTAATTAAATGGAGCCAAAGTATTCTCTCAGCTGGATTTAGCGATGGGATTTCATCATCTTAGAGTGGTAGTGGATAGTATTCCTTTGACGGCATTTAGGACGAGTTATGGATCGTACGAATGGTTAGTTATGCTGTTCGAACTAACTAATGCATGGGCATTCTTTGTGGATTTCATGAACCAAATTTTCCGAGAGCACTTGGATAGATTTGTGTTGGTCTTGATAGATGATATTTGATACACTCTAAGGATGAGAAGGAGCATGAAGTTCATCATAGAGTTGTGCTTGAGAAGTTGAGGGAGCATCAGTTGAAGGATAAGTTTTCGAAGTGTCATTTTTGGAAGAAGGAAGTGAAGTTCTTTGGTCATGTAGTCACATAGAAAAGGTTATCTTTAGATCCAACTAAAATTGCGGTAGTGAATAACTAGAAGAGACCCGAGACAGTAACCAAGATAAAGAGCTTTCTTGGATTGGTCGGATATTATCGAAGGTTTATAAATGATTTTTCATGGATAGTTGCACCGATGACTATGCTTACACGAAAAGATGTGAAGTTTGTATGGACCGATAAGTGTGAGGAAGCATTCCAGAGCTTGAAACACTTATTGACCCATGCACTGGTGTTAGTGGTTTTGGAGGGGAATCAAGAGTTGGTTGTTTATACCGATGCATGTGGAACTGGATTGGGAGCTATGTTGATGCAATAAGGTAAAGTGATTGCTTATGCTTCTAGGCAGCTCAGACCACATGAAGTTTGGTATCCAATGCATGATTTGGAGTTAGCTACCATAATATTTGCTTTAAAGGTTTGGAGGCGTTATCTGTTGGGAGAGCGATTTGAGCTTTATACAGATCATAAGTTATTGAAGTATTTGTTCTCTCAAAAGGAGCTGAACATGAGATAGTAGAGGTGGTTGGAGTATATTATTGCTCATGATTTTAAAATTGTGGACACACCCAGAAAAGGGAATAAGGTAGCAGATGCACTTACCAGGAAACATCAGAATGCAATGTTGGCTATGACTGCTGAGTTGAAAGATTTGGAAGCATTGTCAGCTTGTAAAATGTAGTTTAGATCCAGAATAGGTTCTAGTGCAGGAAGTGTTGTATTGTCTTGTTTAGAAGTTCGACCGATAATGATTGAAAAGATAGATTCTAAGCAGGAGGAGGATCCAGTTTTGGCTGAACGAATCAAAAGGTTAAGGGAAGGAACAGAGAGCGATGATTTAAAGGATTTCAGTCTTGATCAGAAAGGGTGGTTGAGGAAGAAGGGAAGGTTGTGTGTTTCGAATGTAGGAGACATAAGGAAAGAAGTTTTGGATGAATGCCATCGTTCGAAGTTCACAATCCATCCAAGAGGAACGAAGATGTATCGGGATATGAAGAGAAGTTTCTTCTAGAAAGGTATGAAGAGAGACATTGGTTTGTGTGTTAAGCAGTGCTTGAATTTCCAACAAGCAAAGGCTGAACACCACAAGCCAAGTAGCTTGCTTCAACCGTTGGAAGTTCCGTTATGGAAGTGGGATTCTATCTCTTTGAATTTTATTGATGGATTTCCAAGATTTAGTAGAGGAAATGAAAGCACATGGTTCATAGTGGATAGACTAACCAAGAGTGCCCATTCCATTCCGATAAAGTCAAGTAGGACGGCCACTGTTTTGGCAAAATTGTTTATGAAGAATATAGTTAGACTGCATGGAATTCCTAGTAGTATCATCAGTAATAGAGATTCTTTATTTACTAGTTAGTTTTGTAAGAGTCTACAGGAAGCATTAGGAACCAAGCTCAACATGAGTACCTCTTACCATCCACACACTGATGGGCAAACAGAAAGAGTTAACAAAGTCTTGAAGGATTTGTTGAAAGCTTATGTATTGGATTTAGAGGGATCATGGAAAGATGATCTCCATTTAGTCGAGTTCTCGTATAACAATAGTTATCAGAAAAGTATTGGGATGGTGCCATTTGAAGCTTTGTATGGAAGACCATGCAAATCTCCGGCATGTTGGTTAGAGACTTGGGATAGGTTGGTTCTTACTCTGGATTTAGTGAAAGAAGCTGTAGAGAAGATTGAGTTGATTCGAGCTAGGACGAAGGAAGCTCAGTCTAGACAAGAAAAGTTATGCAGATAGAAGGAGGAAAGACTTGGAATTCTCTATTGGAGACTACATGTTTATTAAGATTTCACCGATGAAAGGTATGATTAGATTGGCAAAGTCAGGAAAGTTAGCACCTAGATTCATAGGACCTTTCTGTATTGTTGAGTGGATCGAGAAACTCACTTATAGAATAGAGTTACCGAGTAGTTTGGCAGGCGTCCATGATGTTTTCCATATTTCTCATCTTAGAAAGTGCGTTAGAGACCCGAAGACTACCATAGTACCTACAATGTTCGAAGATTTAGTAGTAGAACCGGATTTAACTATAGTTAAAAAGCCGATTTAGGTTGTGGCTAGAGATGGGAAGAAGTTGAGGAACAAGACAGTCAAGTTGGTAAAGGTTCAATAGAGTAATGATGCTAGAGATTGTACTTGGGAGACTGAGAGCAAAATTAGAGATGCTTATCCAAAGTTGTTTGATGGTATGTTTTACCCTTGATTGTTTTGTTGTGTACCTTATCGTAATTTCAAGGACGAAATTCTTTAATATGGGAAGTCTGTAACACCACATATTTTTATAGCATTATTTAGAATAATTAATTAGGTGAATTAAATAAAATAATGTAAAGATTAATAGGTTGAGATTTGATTAGACTAAGGGTAGTCATCATCCATGTTAGTGTGTTAATTAAAATAAGATAATATAAACAAAGGTGTTAGGAACAAATTAGGAAAAAATGGGAAATAGGGAAGGCTTATACCCTAAACCCTTAGGAAATAGAACTCATGTTCATTTTCATTTTAGCAAATTAAAACATCTAAGGCCAGCTACCATTATTGTTCTCAAGGAAAGATTAGAGCTAGGATTCAAGTGAAGGAAGAAAATCAACATAATCAACATTAAATCAAACATCTTTTAATCTCAAAGCTAAGGTGAATAATTATTTCATCCCATTTTCTTATGGTTTTTTATTTTTAGATTAGATCCGAAATGATTTTGCAAGTTTATGCCATGTTTTTAAGATTAAAGTTATATATATATATATATATATATATATATATATATATATGCATGTTCCTGAACTATGCATGTTCTTATTAGTTTTTATGATATGTTTATAACCCTATAAAATGACATCCAAATACCTTGAAAATTTAAATATACGTCAAAAATGATATTTTAGAGATGGGTTTCAATTTTCATAATTTTCCAAGTTAATACGGATTTTATATTAATTTTCTAGTAAAGAAAATGATTTATTAGGTTATAAATTACTTACGGCTAAATAGATAAATATTTGGGTTTGAAATTTTTATATGTTGGAAAACATACTAAAATTTATTTTTTTGAATTTTTGTATATTTTTCCTACGTTTTTTGATGAATATATGAAATTATTTAAGGCATAGGACTTGATTGTTTTATATATTTAACTAAAGAGAAGGGGAAATTGATAAAAATAAAAATTGTTATTTAATTCTGAAAATAGTGGCAACACATTTCTGAAAGGTATTTGGTAACCAATGATAATTTGACAAACAAAGGCAGTTAGTTGAAAAGTTATATTTTTAAGTTAAAAATAAAGAAATCATACCTTTAGCATATTTCAGCCTTTTACGGCATAAAACCTTCCGACCCAGACCTTTCGACAAAGTCGAAAGGTATAAAGCTCTCGACAAGGTCAAGCCAATGCATATGGAAGCAAGTTACTTGGTACGTAATGAATTGGAAAAGGTCGAAGGGTTCTTAGTCAAAAGGTTGATGGCTAAAGATGTTGGGGTATGTTTGTTTTATAAACCTAAAGCTTTCACCTGCTCTGCTTTCGAATAAGAGATTTCGACTTGGTTGCCTTCGACCAAGTCGAATGTTTAAAATAAAGGTTCTTATTAATGCTGCTTTTTTGTTTTGAACCTTCCGACAAAGTCGAAAGGTTTGGCTATTTTAAATCTGCCGCTTCTCCATGCTTTCGAAAGAAATATTTCGACTTAGGTGATTCATCTCTTTGTTTTTCTAAGTAAAATATAACACAAGCTTTCAAAGGAGTTTGTTTTAAAGGCTAAAGCCTATTGTTTAGAAGTTAAGTTTTAAAGCTTTCAAAGCAGAGCTTTTGAAAAAGTCGAAAGGTTTCTTCCAATGAAGTCGAAAGGTTTTAAAAAGAGGTTTCCCCACTTGTTTCAAATTGAACCCAGTAAATCTTAGAAAGGTTTATGTTTTAAAGGTTTATTATCTTTGAAAGATTGGTTTACTAAATGAATTCGAAAGGTTTGAGTCCAATGATTTCGAAAGGTTTTAGTTCAATGCTTTTGGAAGGTTTAGTTATTGAATGGTTTCGGAATGTTAGAGTTCAATGATTTCGAAAGGTTTTAGTTCAATGATTTCGAAAGGTTTGAGAAGGAATGTTTGCTAAGGTTTTTCTAAGGCAATGTTTTAAAGTGATTTTAAAGAAGGATGTCCAAAGTCATATGGCTTTCGAAAGGTTTGATGAATGGTTTCGAAGGTTTGATGAATGGTTTCGAAAGGTAAGGTTTTGGCATGTTGGCCAAGATAATTAAAAGGTTTTCACTTGATTTTGGAAAGAGGTACTTTAAAAAAATTAGAAAGGAGAACTTTTCAAATGTTCAAATGTCTACATCAACTAAGAAATCGGTAAACTATATATATATATATATATATATATATAACATGGTAATATGATTTTGAGTAAAGTATAAAGATTATATATTTTTCCTTGTAGAGGTTGATTTAAAGGTTTTAATCATTTTGAAAATGTTTTCAAGGAAATTTATGGAAGGGGATTCTTAAGTGAAAATGATTTAGATATTAGAATACCAGATGAGACTAGTATGAGGTCGCGCCTTATACACTAGCTATTAGCCCCAGCTAATTATTGTCCATAATTTCAATATGTAGGGCTTTACCACAGGCAGACTGAAATAATGATACACACCAAAAGGGATATATGTTTATATACAGATAGGTTATTGTTGAGCCTGAAAAACCATTAGGGTCAGGAAGACCTGGGAGATTACCAAGTTAGGGACAGATTGTCCAGAAGCAAAGTATTTAATATGGAGTTAAGGACAGACCATCCAGAAGTGAAGTATTTAACAGATAGTTAAGGATAGGTGATCCAAAAGAAGAATTTCTAACAGGTGTTAGATTAGTTTTGATTATATTGTCTGGTAGGTCCGATTCAGCCAACGGCTAAAAGTTATCCAAATAAAACTTATGTGCTTGAATAGATAGTTCATTATTACTTGATATTTATGTATATTTACATAATGATGCTTTACAGTGTTTAATCATTTTTCATTGCAAGAAAAAGGTTTTGCAAAGATATGTTTTAAAAGGATGTTAGTAAGGGAAAACCTATTCCGCTAAACGGCGTAGTCTCACTTAACATATAAACCAGGATGTATAATATTATTCACACTGGGCTTTATATCTAGCTCGAAGTTTATGTTTTCCCCTTAAACTCTCGGATGCTCAAAATTAATTGGAGTAGGCTGAGTGGTTAAGGTCTTTTTCAGGTTTAGTAGGATGACGAATAAGGCTACCAGGGGCATGCAGGACGAAAACGGATAGCTCTTTTGGAGTTGCAGTTTTATGTTTTGTTGTATTTCCGTGGTGTGTATTAAGTCTATTATGACTAAATGACTTTGATCATCCAAGGGAGTATCTTCATATATTGCTCTTGGCGTATTTTGTATTAAGTATATTTCATCTATGCCTACGAACATGTTGGGATTATGTATTAAGAATATGGAACATCTATTTTAAATACAATGAAGAAAAGTTGTTTTGAAATCTGTGTTTTGTTTCATATTCAAGTGCTTCTACTATTATAGATACCATTAACATAGCCGTATTTAGTCGTCGGAAGCTAGTACTATAGATGACTACAGCATCTGTAGCGCCTAGTGTTGGACCTCTATATAGGGGATGTTACAGTATATATAAGCTAAAATTAAAATTTAGAATAACACACCCACATAGGCACATGCACGCATACATATACATACATACATACATTGCGATCACCCACCTTTTTGATCCCTAGGAATGATGCTTAATACCTCTACGGTATTCGTGTGCCATTGTCTAAGCATTTGAAAGATAAGTTGCCTTAGGGTAAAATAGAGAACAAAACAAGACAGAATAGATAAACCTCACATCGGAATGGTAATATAATATAAAATGATACAGTACAAAAGGCTACTCCTTATAAGGAGTTATCAAAGTTATAAAAAAATATTACATCTAACGGATTGATAGCTATACATTCTGATTTTTCATTTTTAAGATATAAAATACATCTAGATAATCATACAGGGGAAATAAATAATAGAACACTAAGGAGCCTCTTGCTTGTCCGTCGTCTTCAAAGAGCTCCAAAGAAAAACCTATTATTTCGGACTACTCAAGATAATTGAGTACCAAAGAGTTTAGGAAAAAATAACAACTCGGGTTGGACAAAATATGTCTGGTATGAGTAAAACTATGAAAGAAATGGGATGTATTTAAACAATAACATGTGAGACCACGCCGCTAACATGGAACGGGATTTCTCCCACATAAACAATAACCAAACATAACAAAAATGAAAATGAAAAATAAGGAACAAATTCAAACATAGATGATGGGCATAATTAATATAATATTCAGACTTGAAAGAATGGAAATAGTATGAATGAAAATCGAAACTGAACAAAATGGATAAAACAAGACAACAGTCCAAAATCAATAGAACAGACTAAACAAGATAACAGTACAAACTTGATAGAATGGACAAAACCAATAATTGAACACCTCGAAGATTGGTTGACTCTTCCCATTGTAATTAAAGAAAATAGAATCAAAGGTTCAAATCAAATAAGGAAAATCTCCAACAATGACTAGGAGGGTTCGTCCCCCTACCGAAAGTATAACTCTAGAAATATACTTGAGAGCTCCGATGGCTCTCAGAACCCCCAAGCTGGACACCGCCAACTATTACTAAGAATTAGATTACTTCACAACTCAATGCGCAACACCGAATCTAATCTAGAGTGGATGTGAAAATACCCTAATAGAAGCAACCCGACATAGCATGGCCCCCACTCGCTCTTTGGTTTTAGTCATTTCCAACAAAGGATATCAAAATTCAATGGAACAATACGTCATCTTAGAATGACGATAATAAAGAAGTTGAAGTAACCAGTATCTAAGAAACCAACTATCAAGGATATAAAATGATCATATATGGAAATTAAGTCATGTATACTTTTCACAACTCGTCGAATTCCAACTTGTACTATTTATTGGTTAACAATAGTATCGAACAAGTTAAGGTAGTATTACCTCAAAGTTATGTCTCACGATTATTCTTAACTTTCGAAATAGCGACAAGTCTACTTTTTCGATGTTTAGCGCTAAGTATACAAATAAATCATTCCCATATAAGTGAATTGCTTTTTGGAAATTACTTCATTTCCATAAAAGAATCAAACCTTTTCTTTTAAAAACCCAAATTCGTGATTGGCCTCACATTGCTGGCATTAGCTTTAAAACACTTTGTTAAAAGAGTTTACTAACTTAAAAACATTAATTTAAAAAGTATTTAATAACTTAAAACATCCTTATTACATTGATTAATTAACTTTAAACTTCATCACGCAATTTGATTTTTTGAACTTCAAATGTCTTTAAATAATAAAAAGGGTAAACCACTTTTAAACCTTATTAATTCAATTAATTAGTAAAATATAATTAATTGAATTAATAAATAATTAATTATCATTATTTAAAAATGAATAACAAAGTCAAAGCGTCCTTGTTACTATAATAAATTCACTTCGAAACCTCATAAATTAAGTTGATCAATTAATTCCAATAACTTTTAATTAAAAATGTTAAATCGCCTTTAAAACACCATTAATTCAATTAATCAATAAATTTAAATATAATTAATTAAATTAAATTAATAATTAATTAATTCGCATTGTTTAAAAATAATTTATTAATTGTAAACATCAATAAAGGAAAGATAATTAGAGTTAAAATTAGTTGATAAAATTTTAAAAATCATTTATTAAAAAGATTTATTAATTTAAAAGCATCATTAGCATATTTATTAATTAACTCTAATTCATCATTACCGAATGATTAATTATTCGTAAACAGCCTTAAATAAAATGATTAATTAAATTTAAACTTCATTAAATAAAATGATTAATTAACCATTAACCAGATAATTAGTTAAATTTAAAACACATCATTGACTAAGTAATTAGTTAACCTTAATCCTTATTAATTAATTAAGTAAATATCATTATTAAAATAATTACTTTTTTGAAAACATCACTAATCCAAAACTTGCTTAACTTGTAAAAAAAATCCAAGCATGATAATTAAACCAAACGGTTTCGGTAGATGGTGATTTTTTGAAAGAGGCGATATAGAGACTATCCCTATACAGATAGTTCGGCAAACAAACTTATGGTATTAATCATACAACCCAAAATCACATAGCAATGGTTTAAGCATAATACAGGTAAATAATGATGATACAACATGTAATAAGTATATATTAACAATTATATTAACTTTAACTACCAACTTTTCATATAACTAACTGTATGCTTACTGACTTTCAAATGCGACAAATTTTCAAAGCATGAAACAAAAAAACAAAAAAATCCATCACTTCACATATATAACAAGCTATTAACATGAACATTAACAATGTATAAACTTGGTTTAAGAAGGTGTAGTTTTACTCAGCGAAAGCTATCTAATTCCTCGCTAACTTAGGGTATTACCTAGCATTTCCATTACTAAGCAAAAGATGGAGTATTGGACCCTTAATACACTAAGTAGGCTCGACCTTGAAAGAAGAAGAAAGTGAAACTTGTTTTGGTAAGGTGAAGTGACTTTGGATAATCATCGAATTCTCAAAAATGAACCCGAAAATAGTCATTTTCCAACTGGTTTATAGACTATTTACTCTCCGATATAGAAAAAGTGGTAAAGAGGAAAGTTTTAGAAAATTCATTTCTCTATAATTTTAAAAATGAATCATTGAATTTTGACTAGTTTTACAGAAGATATATTCAAAAGAAGAAGAACCATTTTCGAACTTAAAATTCTGCGTTCAAAAAGACTCTGTAAACAATTGATATTTTGACATAGCTATGCTCAAAATTTGAAGAAGTAATCCACATAAAAGTCGTAGCCACTGGAATTTGGCATAGTTTGAAGAAAATAATAACTTCAGTTGGACAAGATATGAGAGAGATCTAATAGGTGGAAGAAGACAAAAATTTAGAGAGATGAAAGGCAATTTATAAGCAAGTGAAAATGTGAATTACCTAAATGCCCTTGTCCCCTACCCTCCACAAATCGAATGTGCAACGAACAGTATTTTTTATAATTAAAAATATAAATTAAATAAGATTTGGATAGCAAGCTGTGATGCCCCACCCCAAGACCCACGTTAACAAAGAGTATTACTGGATAATACTGTCTGCTAATTTGGAAATTAGGGGTGGTTAGGAGTGACCATCTATAACTATGTCTTAAACATCTATTAAATATGTCGATTGATGCTCTAATTTTTTTCCTATCTCAAGTGGATCGACATATTCAATAAATGTTTAATACAAAAATACAGGTGGCTAACGGATCTATCAAAACAAATACAACAACTAAATGTACATTACAAAACAGCAAATAAACATGTATACACACACACACACATACACTGATACATCACTAGTACAATACAAATTGGTACATCATAAGTGGTATGAAGACCACAGTATATACAACGAGTCAAAACAATATGTGTGTGTGTGTGTGTGTGTGTGTGTGTGTATCAAAGTCAAACAAAAGGCTACAAGACTGCATAAAACGGTGATAAAAAGATATCTAAGCGGAAGCATCAAAACGAAGCTATGTCCAAAAGCAAGTATCTAAACTGATTGTTTTAGGGGTCGTTTGGATTACAGTAAATAAGTTGCTTTTTTACTTACAAAAAGCAAAAGTTAAAAAGTCAATATGGATAAACAAAATCTACCAACTTTTACAAGTCACTTTCCAACTTATTTCAAAAGCAATTTTTTTTTTGCTTTTCGACTTACATAAGTCGATTTTTTATATGAAAAAATTCTAAAAAAAATAATTTCAAAAAATTCCAGAAAATTTTGAATTTCAAAATTCAAATTGTCAAATTTTCAAATTTCAAAATTTTAAAATTAGAATTTCAAAATTTCGAATTTAAAATTTCAAAACTCAAACATCGAATTTCAAATTTAAAATTTTCAAAAATTCAAATTTTCAAAATAAGATATTCTGAATTTAAAATTTTAAAATTTCATTATTTAGATTTCAAAATTCAAATTTTCAAAAGTTCAAAATTTCAAATTCAAATTTCAAAACTCTAAATTTCAAAACTTGAAACTTTCAAATTTAAAATTCAAATTGTCAAAATTTCAAATTCCAAAATTTCGAATTTCCAATTTCAAAATTTCAAATTTTAAAAAATTCAAATTTCAAAAATCAGATTTTTAGATTTTCAAATTTTCATAATTCAAATATTCATTATTTCTGATTTAATATTTCAGTATTTTGAATTTCAAAATTTCAAATTTCAAAATTCATAATTTCAAATTCAAAATTTCAAAACTGAAAATTTCAAAATTCATAATTTCAAATTTCAAAATCAGATTTTCAGAATTTCAAATTTTAAAATTTCAAAATCAGACTTTTAGTTCAAAATTCAAAATCAGATTTTTTAGAATTTCAAAATTTCAAATTTCAAAATTTCTAAATTCAAAATTTCGAATTACAAATATCAAATTAAAATTTCAAATTTCGAATTTCAAAATTGGAAATTTCAAAATTTTGAACTTTAAAATTTCAAAACTTTGATCTTTAAAATTTTGAATTTTTAAAAAATTTAAATTTTCAAATTTTGTACTAATTTCGAATTTTCAAAATTCGAAATTTTACAATTTAAATTTTCAAATTTTCATATTTGAATTTTTGTACTTTTTTTTTAATTTTAAGTCGTAAGTCAAAATTTTTCCAAATATACTTTCTTACTTTTTAACTTTATAAAAGCAAAAGGACTTTTGTAATTAGCAAAAGTCCTTTTGCTTTTGTTTGCCAAACGGGCCTTTAGCTAGACTGACCTGCGTATTTTATACTCATTTAATATTATGAGAAATTAAAATTTATGATTCATTAATGAAAAAATTATTAGAATATAATTTAATAATGTTGATTGAATGTAATTGACAACTGTTTAATGTAACTCCAATTATCCATAATAATAAAGGTTAACAAGGAATAAATTAAATGTTGTATTAATGGTGAAATTATATGTAATTTAATTGAAAGTGGTTTTAATATGGAATATGAAATCAACTATTGGTAAGTAGATTCATACTCCTTGTTGTGAACAATAAATTAATAGATATGAATTACTAAGTTGTAACAATTGATTTATTATCATCTCATTAATTAAATCAGTTGAAATAAATTTAGAAATCAATAAAATTGATGTAATTGAAATATTTCCATTAATATGGTAAAGAACGTCAATTGTAAAGTGATGAGAATAATAAGATGGAAACTTATTTTAAATAAATTCATAGGGTATTTGATGATTTAATAATAAGAATGTAAATCAAAATAATAAAATTTATTGAAATTTAAAATTTAATAAACTGGAGTTTTATTGCTGTTGTAATTTAACATTGTAATTAATTTAATATTTAAATATTGGATTTTAACATGGAAAATTTAATTTTTAAAGATTATCAAAATCCTATTTAATCAAGAATGATGACAAAAAAAACTTTCACTTTGGAATTTAAAAGTGATTAAATCCATTTAATAATAATAATTAACGTGTAAATTTAGTCTTTTGGGGGCACTGTCTCAGATTTCGACAAAATCATTTTCATTGGATCCGTAATAGTGAATTGTTATAGAATTTTCAGTTTCGCAACGATCAGACTTATCGTCAGATCGTGGGAGCTCGAAACGTGTAGAAATCAAATAAAGGAATTTAAATGAAAGTAAATTGATTTTAAAAGCTAACTTCTATATAGGATACAATTAGGGTTTGAAATTAGTTTCATTGAATTTAAAATTATTGAAAACCTATATTTTGATATGGGTGACCTATTTTCGTTTCGGGAGCGAAACGGGCTTTCCGGGTCTTTTTTATCGCTTCGACCTCATTCGACCTGTTCCATCCATTCCTATTCCATCTCCGTCAATATAAATAGATTTTCTTGAAACCCTAGCAGCTTCTATTTTATTTTCATTTTCTGTATGTACTTGTTTATCTCATCTGCTTCTTCCTAATGGCAAACATCTCAGAACCCTAATTACTGATTCCAAATCAAACTCCCAAAATTCAAACAGCTCAAACCCTATCATATATTATATCATCACGAAGCTCTCGACGAATGTAATCTGCATCTGCAATTCGTTTTTCAATTGGAGGTCCAGTTTGTCTAGAATTTGGTAACTTATTCTCGACCATCCATACTAGGGTTTCACGGTCAACGGTGGATCATCACCCAATCAATGATCGGGGAGTTGCATCTGGTAGAGGCCATGTAGCAGTGGTCAACGGTGATGGCCAATCGTCGATTAGTGGCCAAAATTCACCGAAAAGCAAATAAGCGTCGGCGGTGGTGCCACTAGGCACAACCGGAGATGCTCATGTGGGTATGTGAAGGTGCGATCGAAGGCGAGGAGGAGGATGGCGTGGTCGGATCTGGTCGTTGGCGATCGGAGTTGGCGTGGTGGCGTGGTGAAGATTGGCGGTAGTGGGTTGGCATGCTCGGTTAGGGTTTAGAAGGAGATGGTAATTTACATATTTACCCTTATATTATATTATATTTATATTTAAAACTTCTAACATCAATAACTTTTGTATACGAACTCGGATTCGCACACAGTTACTTCCTTGAGATCGTACTGAAATTCCGGACAACATGAAATTGGTTTGGATGAATTTGGAGATTGTTGAAATTTTAGGCTTATTGAATTTTTTATCAGTTATAAATCAAAGGTGAGTGATTTATCATACTCGCACAATACTAAATCTTCTTATGTTAGTTGAATTAAATTTATGAAGTGATAAGAATTTATTAGTTGCAGTTTGGTGGTTTAAATTGACATTTTAATTGATATTGAATTTTACTGAGTTAAATTGAAATTTGAATTAATACTGAAATTAAATTGCTAGTTAGATACCTGATATTGATAACTAGTTAATTGTTGTGATTTATTAGCTGATTTGGATGCTAATTGTGATGGATGTCTATTTGTTGACATTTTGGATGATTGAACGTTTATTTACTTATATATATCACTGTTATCACCATGTATATTAATTGAAAGCATATAAACTGTTATGTGGATTATTTCGAATAAACTAAGAAATAGGCTGAAATGACACATACCTATAACACTTTGATTTGGATTGAAATGATCTATATCCATCCTTATAATTAAAATTTAAATAACTAATCACTTGGCCATGGGGTAAAAAATTATATACGGACACTGAATTGGTTAAATAAAATGGTTTTAAAAGCTTGAATTTGGATTTTGATCAAATGGTATTGTTTTAAAGAAAATAAATTGTGGATTTATATTATTTAAATTTTTTTCTATTTCAAGCTTTGAAATATTGAAACTTAAATTGGTTAAAACAAATTGTTTTAAAGAGTTGAATTAGAAATGTGAAGTTATAATCGGGGTACGACTTTAATTTTGGAAATTAAACTATTCTAGTTTCGGACCTTAAGATTGAACAATGAGGTTTAATCTGATTTAAGCAATTTAAATCACTAAATTGAAATTAGATATGAAACTGATATAAATTGGAATGTTATAAAATAAGAATTGAATTGAAATGTAAATCATTGAATTGGATTGTTGAATCAAATTTGATGTTAAAAATGGATGTTTCGAAAATTGAAGTTAATTCGAATTGAAGTTGAAATCAAGTTGATATGAATCTAAATTGAATTGATTCAATTGAATTGAAAGATTGAAAATTGAGTTTTGTTGATTTGAAATTTGGACATGGGTCCAGATTTGTTGAAATGAAGGAAACAGTTTGATTTGATACTATTTTAAAAATAAATTATTTTGATATAAATTGATTAAATTCTATCTTTTTTAATATCCAAATTATATAGATTTTCCAAACTATTTTATTATGTAAACCACTTTCAATACTCAAACCATTTTATATCAACCATTTTAAATCTTTAAACTATTCAAACTAATTTCTAAAATTTCAAACCGTGCAAAGTTGGAATGTTTATATTTAAATCATTGATTTAAGTGCGAATGTGGTTAAATGAGGTTATAATCTAAATTGGAATTTGAAATGATATTTTCAAGTGAAATGACATATTTTGAGTAAATATGGTATTTTGAAATGAAGGATATTTTGAAGTGAATATGATATTTTGATATAAAAAATGAATCGGTTTCGAAATGTAAAGAACCAACTAGTGTGAAAGTTGGCGTGGTTGTTAAAGAGACCGGTTCATCTTATTAGCATACTCTCTGTCAATATTGGAACCACTTTAACAACTATGTGTGTGGTGGATGATCCAGAATGAAGTGATAGGATTTGATGAACGTTTGCTGGATTTGAAGGAAGAGAATGATGATGGATGACCCCGACACTTGTGCCAATTTGAAATGACTAAAACAGGAGTCGTACCTTATTATTGAGGTTAGCCACCTCTAGCGACAGCTGTTCTTCATATTACAATTTATTTTGACTTAATTTGTGCACCTTGATTTGATTATGGGATGGATGTTCGCGGTGGGCCGTTAGGGGTTACCACTAGCCAGGAAATGTAAAACGGTTGTATCATACCTTGGGCATCGCCTCACTTGCCTTGTCATACTTTTATCCCTTTACATGACCACCACGACTTTGTTTTAGTGTTGTCTTATCATGGCATCTCCCTAGCTACCGACGTTACTAGTGATGCTACAAAGGCAAACTGTAGGACAATGCTTAAAAATGTGTTAAGGGGGATCAATGTAAAGCCTTAACGCTATTTTAATACTTTACATTACTGATAGACACTATATATACACACACACACACACACATATATATCGTATTTTACTACATATAGATAGTTTAACGGACCCTTAAGAGATGGAAAACTCCTTAAGGTCTCTTAAGTTATTGAAAGCATGTTAACATTGGATAGGAGATGTAAAATCCCATAAACATCTTCGAAGCTATACACTCATATTTACTTGTTGTTGATTTAATTTACACAAGTACTTTTAGTTCTAACGCGAGTATTTTGTCTTTTCATTACGCTCGGGTCAGTATGAGAATTTTAGTGTATAAAGACATTATTTTTGGAGGACGAAGATGGAGTTTGGTATATTATATTATTAGTATTTTTCAACTACATCATTATTGGTAAGTTGTTGTACTCTGATTATTTTGTAAAAATTGTGTAATCAATTGTATATTGTAAAACAGCTTCATAAACTGTTTGTTTGACTATTATGTTTTATCGTTCCGCTGTAAGATTTTGTATTTTGTTTTCCTTTTTTTATTTTATTTTCTTATTAAATCACATTGACAATCCTTCTATTTGAATGGTTTGAGTTAGACATGTCTGGTTTATTGTCGATTTAAATCATCCAAAAAGGTGGGTCATCATAGAATGCCACCTCACTTCCTTGCCTTCCTCCCCTTAAACTTTGAAAATATCATGCTCCCTCTCCATGTACCTTTCTCCAACATCCATAAAATTCTAATTGTACACGAGTCACCAAAATGTTTGCTTATGATGTGACATTTTCTATTTTATTTTGTTTTTAAATTCTTTTAAACTTATTTGTACTTAAGTGTATTTATATACTTACATACTAACATATGCTAACTTATTTATGTTTGTATGTGTATATTTTTACAAAAGAGTTTACAACATTTCGATAAATTTTAGCTGACGAAAAATCAAAAAATTCGAAAAATGAATTTCTATCACATTTTTTATTTTTCTTCGAACTAAATATTTTTGTAAACTAATTTTGAAAACTATTTTATCTTCAATATTTATTATTTAAAAGAGCTTTTATTTTAATTATAAAATTTATTATTTAAATATTTAAAATTAATTAAATATTTGAAAATTAGTATGGTGACATTCTGGGTCGTTACACTTTTCCCTACTTGAAAGAATTTCATCCTCGAAATTTACCATAATCATATCCTAGAAAACAAACTATCCTAGAAATACTTAACACATTAATTAGATGCAACTTATCCAGCAAAAACTAGTATGATATAAATCTATATGCAACCAAATTCGAAGAATACCCTGAAATAATATACTGCGCATCCAATCATATTAAATGGTAAATTAAGAACTAAATGCCCGGGATCTTATATTAAAAAGTTTATTTTTAAATTTCTTCCAAAAAGAAATGTATTAAAACCAAAACCAAAAATGAATAGGAGGGGGACCTCCTAGCAAAACATGTAAAACTCTAGAATCAAAACAACATGGAGCATCTAGTGGTATTTCGGTTCCTCCAAATACAACAACAAGAGTGAACAATCATTATTTCTTTCCAAATTTTTTCAAAATCACCTTTTTTGAGAAGCATCGGGATTTAAGTCTGCATAAACGACAATTCAAAAACCTTGGTTTATAGTTTTAACTTTATAAACTATGGTATATGAGACCACACAATCAATCAATAAACTTCAATTAAATAAAATCAATCAAATAAAATTAAATCAAATCAACCAAATTCCATAAAGGAATACACTAACACTATCAATTATTCAATTTCCATAAAGAGAAAATATAACACTCCAACATTATTTAAAATGTCAAATGATTAAAAACAAACTCATAACTTAGGTCCAAAAGTTTCTTGATTACCCAAAATATAGATTGTTATCTAATCACACCATTCTTTGTTCATGGGCCTTGGATTATTGCTTAGAAGATTAGTCGAACTTACTCAGAAAAAATTAAAATTTATACTCTAAAAGTGTTGGTTTCTTAACTACACCAATCTTTTTAAATCACTTAAATTTGCATTTAATATTTCATTCAACACCAAATTATTTTACGATTAGTCCATAAATTTTCATCTAAGTTAAAAATATATTATATAAAGTCATTTCTTTATAAAACACCAAATAATAACTTATTCCACTTTATTTATGTGTATAATACCCTTTTAATTCCTAAGAGTATACACAAAACACAAACTTTATTTTTCTTTTCACAATTTAGGTGAAGATCAAATCAAAATTTGTATCTTTTAAAACTGAGTCGGCCTCTCGACCTCTTTAACTTAGAGTGTTAAGATGGACATGCTTATGGGTTGACTCAAATAACAAATAGATTACACTGCTTACATGTTTCCAATAAAAGCTACGGCTTTAGTAAAACAACGCCTATTAAAAACCTTCATATCTTTCCACATTAAGGTGTTATAATGAATCATGTTTATGGACTGACACAATAACACCAATTAGTTTACATTGCTTAGATACTATAAAACAACGTTATCAAAACCTTCATATCCAATCTAACCCATTTAAATTAGTGTTAAATTACCTCATATATTATTTAAGGCTAAAATTCATTATCAAAATAATCTTTTATCAAAAATACTTTTTATTTTAGGAATCAATTCCCTTTTAGGAAATTTAAGATTTGAATGCCCAGTTTTTAGTTTCAAAACTCGTCTCTAAAAGTGTACTCCTTACTTTCCTTTATAAAATAACTTCAAACAATTTTTATTTGCTAAATCTCACTTTGGCTTCGTTCG
Source organism: Allium cepa (assembly GCA_030765085.1). Lineage (NCBI taxonomy): Eukaryota > Viridiplantae > Streptophyta > Magnoliopsida > Asparagales > Amaryllidaceae > Allium > Allium cepa. The sequence continues at coordinate 504,142,718 of CM060941.1, read as the reverse complement.
GATTTGTTTCTTCAATCGAATAATGATAAAGAGAAAGATTTACTAATTAATCCACAATGACCGCCTAAGCAAACATCCGATCGTCACTCAGAAGATTATTTAGATTACCACAGAACTAATCAAAATGTTTTCCCCCGAATTACCCCAAAAAAATTCATTTCAATTTCAAAATATTTATACTTAGAAATATTTTCAAATAACTTCACCATTACTTTTCAAAAAACCTTTTGAAATTATTTCAAACAATTCCACGATCTAAATTTTTCAAAAACTCTTTAAAATGTTCTTATAAATGTAACATCCCGCCTTTTCTCACGCTTTAAATCGACACACGTGCCAATTCAAACCATACAAAAGGGCGGATTGCTATGGGGTAAATAAGAAAAATAGAGAAGAGGAAAAAGGAAAAAGGAAAAAAAACTAAACAGAATCTCACAGCGGAGGGGTAAAATATAATAATAAATATATACAGTTCATAAAACTATTTACAAACATTTGATTCTTCTTTATATAATAAAAATCAGAGTTCAGATACCCATAAATATCAATGCAGCGGAACAATATGAGTGTGGTGGACTAATAATAATAATAATAAATCTCCGTCTTCGTCCTCCAGCGCTAAGGTCTTCGAAATCCTAAAACACTCGGACTGACCCGAGCGAATTGAAAAGACAAAACACTCGAGTCAGAACTAAAAGATCTTATGTAAGTTAAATCAACATAAATAAATATGAGTGCAGTAACTCAAGAGATGCTCGGGATTTACATCTCCTAAGGATCCGTTAAACTATTTACTATGTAGTATATTTCGCTATTATAATAATGTCTAATTGTAGAATAAACTTACTTTTAAATAGAGTTAAGGGGTTACCCATATAGCCCTTAACACAAAATATATTCCCATAGTCTATATAGTACCATAATCTCCCCCGTACTGGGCGTCGTCAGAGGGCGCTCCATAGGTATGGTACAAAACAAAATCGTATAAGATGCGCTAGGGTAGGTGACACGGCACAACTAGGCAATACCAGGGTAGATATACCAATTACGCTTCCGGGCTAGTGGTAACACGTAGCCGCAGCTACCGCCCACCTCGGACAAACTCCCCCCTAAAATCAAAATCTAAAGTGGCCACCGAATCAATCCAAAGTTAGAGTATAGTATCGAAGAGGAGTATAAGATAAAGGGCGCTAACCCTTTTGGCCCATCGATCACTCCTGTTTTAGCCACCTTATGCCAACTCACGGAAGTCGGGTCCACGTATTTACCTCAAAAGAAACGCCGCCACCATCCTACTTTATTCTAGAATCTCCACCGCGTATATGGTCGTTAAAGTGGTTTTCGGAGTTGGCAGAGAGTATGAAAACTTCCGATCCCGTTCTCTTCAACAACCAATCATTATTATAACACCACGGTTATTTCAAAATAATTTATACTTTAAAACCAGAATATAATATCTCTTTCAAAACCATAAATACGATATCATTTCTATTTTAAAACCCAAATCAATATGATTTCCTTTTTTATTTCAAATATATCCTTTTCAAGAAATCATAGTACTTCCCAAATCTATATACCTTGAAATCTGTAGCTTTGAAACATAAATTTTTATACTTAATGGTTTAAACATTATTTTACTTTATGTAATAAAATAGCTTCTTTAATTTCACAATAAATTCCAAATAAACCATTTCAATTCTTATATTTCAAAGCTTTGACCATTTCACCATTTCAAAACTAATTCTTTGATAATTTCATGTATATCCAATTCAATTACTATTATTTAGATTTGAAAAGTTCACTTAATAAATCCAATAAATGTTAGGTAAAACCTTTAACTTCAAAACCAACTGGATATTATTTAAATTAATTTAACTTGATATATTCATTTAAGTCGACTTGATATTCATTTAAACCTTCCAAACCAAAATCAAGTTATAAAGATCATACCCTTTACAATCCCAAATTCATTTGAATTTCAATAAATTTTATTCAAGGGTAATTCTTAAATACTTTAATTCAAAGCAAATTCATATTTATCTTCCAACATTTATTTTAATTAAGACATTTTAACTCTAACAATAAATTTAATTAAATACTTAACCGAATTATAAAATAAAACTTTTATTCTTAAACTACTTTTTATCCTTTAACCCAAATTTGTACATAGCTTAATTTCAAGTGTTTATCTATGTAATAAAGTAATATTTATGAAATATCAAAATCAATATTCATTAAATAATATATATAAGATATTCAAACTTAATTATCAGGCTTATTTTATATTTCAAAGCATATTTATTTACAGTTAAAACCAAAAATAAATTTGCTGTTTTTATAACATCACAAATCAATATTTATACAACACGTATATTTCTTTACAAAACCATAAGAATCATTTCAAAATATTTTTATAATATATATAGACCGCGGTGTCTGTATAAAATTTTCTATCCTATGGTCAAGTGATACGAATATTTATCAATGCAATCCGTAATTAAAATAAAAATTACGGTTATATATCATTTCAAACCGTAATCTCGATAAGATAAGAATGCATAATGGCTTGCAATTTATACAATATAGAACACATCATCCATTCACCCAATATCAATCATCAACAAATTTATTGCAGTCATCATCAATTTAAACAAACATCAATGTAGAGCATATAAAATATAACCAGTATCATGAACAGTTTATATTCAAACATGAATTAATAATTGTTTAACTAGCAGTTTATATGCAAAATAAATAAAATTTAACTGTCAATTTATATGCAATAATAAAATTAAATAATAGTCTAATTTAAATAAATGAAATTTACTAAGATGATGATTAAAAACATGCCTAACAGTCATAAATAAATTTCTAAACACGTTACAAATCAATTTAACAAGCATAAGAAAATTTAGAAATTATGAGTGGGTTAAAACACTCACCTTTTGAATTTAAGTCGAATTTAAATCCGATTTAAATCCAAAAATTTGACAGTCTCCAAATCCATCCAAACCAGTGTCAAAGTTTTCGGAATTTTAATACAAACCTAACAAAAAAATGGCGCGTAAAACGGAGTCCGTATGAGAAAGTTATTAAAGTTAGAACGTCACGAATATAAAAATTTGTAAAATAAAACAACAAGATAAATAAAGAAACAAAACGTACGCACGTCAGCCCTTTCTCCTATCACGTTCACAGTACCACGACGCTCAACAGAAACGCGAGACAGAACCGAACCCATACTTCGCCGTTTGACCAAGCTTTTGACCATCGTTTTCAACCTCTAGCCGCGGCCGTTGGCCACGCCGACATCTCCTCCATGCCCCCCTCGACGCGCCGCTTCTATCCATACCCACGTGGCTTGCCCACGTGGCCCCCAGAGCCGTCCGCCGCCCCCCATCTAAAACCCTAATTAAATTTTGGCGCTCGATCCAGCCGTTGAAACCCAGAACACAACACGCCGATAAACAACCCTCAGCCCCCTCTATAACATCGTACCCTTGATTTGTCGATCCGACTAACTTGATCGTCGCGAGATGAACGACCACGAATTATTCATCAATTTCTGGATAAACGGGGTCTCAAATCAGAAAACGAATTACACCATTGAATTCTGCTCGTCGAGAGCATCAACATATTTTTTTTGAGATTTTTCTAAGGACTTTGAATTTTGACTTTGATTTTGAAATTGTAACTTGATCTAGGGTTTGGTTTGCAGCCATTGGAAAGAGAAGGAGCTGAGGAAATGAACGCATAAACAAATGAGAATAGATGGAGGCTAAGGTTTTATAACTGGGTTTATATAGGTAGGTTAGAAATAGAGTAGATGGATCCGATAAACAAACGTGCTGAACGATAATTGGCCCCAAAAGCTCGTTCTGACCCCGGAACGAAATTGGTTAAACCCATATATCAAAATAGGTGTTTAGAAATATTTTGAAAAAGATGGAAAAAGTTTCACATCCAAATTCCATCGTATGAAGAAGTTATGCTAAAATCAATATTGTCAAATTGATTTCAAATTGATTTCAATTAAATTGATTTCAAGGCGTTTCGCGTTCGTACGATCAAACGACAAGTCTGATCGCTATGAAACTTGAAACCCTACAATAATACGCTGTTACGGATCCGATGAAAGTAGTTCCGTCGAAATCCGAGTCCGTCACCAAAATGGCTATTTTTATATTAATTAAATAAATTTAAAATAATTTAATTAAATCAAATTTCGCGTTAGAATTCTGAACTTTGCAATCTTTATCACTTAATAATTTTCAAACATTTACAATGATTTAACAATTTTTAAAAGTCAATTTATTAAAGATTAATCAATAGAAATCTTCAATTTCATGAAATTCAAAATTATAGAATAAATTTCCTAAATTTCCATTAAGTTGAATTTACCCATAATTATTCCATTCATAATTTCAAATAGAAGGGTTTACCGTTGGATTTAAGATTATCACATAAATACTTCCTGTTTTTCAACTTAATTTTAAATTTAACGTAATAATTAAATATTTGATTTCATTCATTGGCAATAAACCCAACTATTTTAAATTAAATAATTAACTTACTATTAAAGATTCAAATTCCATAATTCAAAAATTTCATCATCTTGATTTACTTATTAATACATAATTCTTTAAACCAATTCTCATCTCAATTTTAAAGTAACTTAATTCATCCATTTTAGAATTTATTTCAATTTCTTAAAATAACCCCTTTATTATAAATTGAATCCAATTTATTTTAATAAGTTTCCAAATTAAATGGATTAGATTCAATTTCAACCTTTAATTTACACTTAAGTTTAGGTCATAATCAATTTATAACGTGTCACTTTCATAGTTATTTACATACTTCTCGTATCAATTTCTCAATTAATCATAATTATTAAAGTAACGCTTATTGTTAATAACGACATTAAAATTTCTCAACATTTAATGATCGTTATTACAAATAAATTATTGCCCAATTAATTAGGAAATTTATAGTAGTTGTTATCCTACCTTTAAATGTACTTCCTAATAACGTACTACCTACTCTCCTTTATTTGTAAGTTGAATTCCAACATTTATTCATCATACTAAATAAATAGCATATAGATTGTTACCTATTTCCTTTACATGCCTTTATAGTTTTATTACTTAACAACCACCGTTAAAATCCCGTGTATGCACAAATTTTATATTTCGTAATCACATTCAATCAATTACGTATTACTTTCCATCAATTAATATGCTTACTTAGATAACGTTGACTTTTATTCAATTACCATTTATTGAAATCCACAATAATTAATTAATTAAATGCTTAAATTTATTTCTCTATATCCAGTTTGTTTCAACTTTATTTACATTAATACTATTCCCTTATTTTGGTTATTACTTTTCAACTTGTTCTAACCTTATTTCCTAAATTTCCGTTATTGTAAACCTTTATATATATTTTTTCATTTAAATTAAAATTTAAATTCCAATTAAATCAACCATTTCAACATGCAACTTATAATAACTGCTTACAAATATGAATGGAATTAACATTTATTCCAATATTTTCTAAATTTACATCAACGTATTAGTTGATTCCCTTTAAATGAATTTTATATCCAGGTATAATACTTACCCCATTTCATTTATTGAAATTTATTCAAATTGCTAGTAAATAGGTTTTAAGTAACCATTTATATATAATTTATTTTAGCGTTCATTTCAATATTTGTTTATAAAGTTTTTATTTCTACTAAATTTAATTACAAAACTCATAAATTCAACCAAATTAAATCCACAAAATTTACGGGTCGTTACACTCTCCCCCACTCAAAACTTTTCGTCCCCGAAAAGGAAAAGAAGGGAAAAGAAGAAATGAGAGATCAATATATCTTTCTTAAATATTAAATTTATAAAAAAATAAGTTTACAAAAAAAAATTTAAAATAAAATATACCAATTTATACCCATTTAAATCTTTTATACATAAATTACTAAAGTTTGTAAAACATTTTCAAAATTTTCTAAGTCGAAAATTTATGAAAAAATTCGGAAGAGTCTCCTTTGTACGGAGAGGCTCGGGAGAAAAATAATATCAAAATATAACAATTATATTACATATATTATCCAAAATATTATATCCCAACTCGGAAAAATGTATAAAATAGCGCTATAAACCGTAATTCGAAACGTACCTATTTGTCGAGCAATTTACGCTTAATTTATGGAACCAAAAGTAGTAGCAATTGCTTCCATAACCTGTATTTCACTTATAAAATCCAAAGGGTTAACAATTTATGTAAAGTGATATATTTAAGTGGTTTCAATCACTAACAACAAATCAATACAGCAACCATCAATTTCAACAAACAGCATACACAACAAATACAAAGCAACCATTCAATCAAACAAACAAATAGTTGTTCGGGTTCAAAACTTTTAAATTGTACGGAATGAAGAATAAACTACTAGCGCATCATTTACTCAACAGCCTTAGATAAAACTAAATAGATTATTCATTCACCCCAAATCCAATTTTAAAGTATCCTTGCCCAAACAACCATCAACGAAACAAAAAAAATCCAAACAACAATCAACTTAACTTATTATTAATTTTATTTCATACATTAGTTGTTTGATTTCCTTTCTCTCATTCATTGAGTGATTACTCCATTTATTTTCATTTATTACTTACAATATTCATTTTTTCATTTAAATGTCATGTAATTTTCTTCTTTATTGCATCATATTCACTCATTTCTTAATACTTAATTTCGTGTATTTACTTAAGTTTTTAGTTGCTTACTTACAATACCTACTTTCCATTATATTCAATTAGTAGCATTCAATTATACTTAAGTTTATACAACTGCACATCAATTCTTATTTATTAAGGAAATTCATTAATTTCTTTCATTACCTCAAATTTATTTCTTGTATAATATCTATTACATCCTCTTATTAGTATTTCAACTTTTAATATTTGGTAATTTAGATATATGCTTTTAAAGAATGTAACTGAAAGTTATACAAGTTTTCCCATTTCTTTTAATTAATTCACCGTTCAATAAATTTTTACCTTTTTCTTATAAGTTACAATTTCAACTTCCTTTTTATTTCCTTTATAACTTAGCCTTAAATCACTTACCTAAATTAGAGGTTTCAATTATTAATTATTTACCTTTCATTTCACTACAATAGTTGAAACAATTAATTAATGGAAATTTAAGAATTTAATACCGGGTTAAATTTTCAATTTATATTAAAACAATAGATAAATATATTCTTACAACTTATATATCTCTAATTATATTCAAAGCAATTCAAAAATTTTATATTTTTCAAAAATGAATCTGCAGTAGAACTATAACAGTGGCCTTCCCCCTTCGAAACTCGAGAATGAAAGTCGATGATGCGGCCGCCATTACCGAAATTATTTTCCAACGACAGAGAGGAAAGTACAAAACTTATTTTCTCCAAAATCTTCTTTAAAACAATTCTTCCGAATTATAATAAGTATTTATATCGGAAAGTACTAAAAAAATTATTATATTCCAAAATTTATTCAAAAAAAATTTCAAAACCCCAGATCTTAAGTTCTAAATTTCCCAGATTTCACTTATTTTATTTTTCAATCTTATTCTATTTTTATTTATACACTTTATTACCTAACAACCAATCTATTGCAGCCAAATATAGATATCACTTGAAAATTTTATTTTATATATAGAAAATATAATAGGCAAAATTATTTCATTCACCTATATTAAAACAAATATTATGTCGGTCTGTCGTATTAAGTGTTTAGAAATCCCTATTGATATCATAGCGTCTCATGCATCAACCAGAATTTATAAATACAAAACGGAACAGATTAACACAATATTAAAACCTTTTAATAACACTAACAAATACGCTCTCTCATATATACACTCAGCGACTCCCATAGGGTATTACTACCCTACTAATAAAGAGTCAAACACCACAAAGCTAAGATTTATCGCTAAATCAAAGCTCTAATACCAGATGTAACATCCCACGTTTTCTCACGCTTTAAATCAACATAAGTGCCAATTCAAACCATACAAAAGGGCGGATTGTTATGGGGTAAATAAGAAAAATAGAGAAGAGGAAAAAGAAAAAAAAACTAAACAGAATCTCACAGCAGAAGGGTAAAATATAATAATAAATATATAGTTCATAAAACTGTTTACAAACATTTGATTCTTCTTTATATAATAAAAATTAGAGTTCACATACTCATAAATATCAATGCAGTGGAACAATATGAGTGTAGTGGACTAATAATAATAATAATAATAATAATAAATCTTCGTCTTCGTCCTCCAGAGCTAAGGTCTTCGAAATCTTGAAATGCTCGGACTGACCCGAGCGAATTGAAAAGACAAAACACTCGATTCAGAACTAAAAGATCTTATGTAAGTTAAATCAACATAAATAAATATGAGTGCAGTAACTCAAGTGATGCTCGGGATTTACATCTCCTAAGGATCCGTTAAACTATTTACTATGTAGTATATTTCGCTATTAGAATAATGTCTAATTGTAAAACAAACTTACTTTTAAATAGCGTTAAGTGGTTACCCATATAGCCCTTAACACAAAATATATTTCCATAGTCTATACAGTACCGTAATCTCTCCCGTACTGGGCGTCGTCAAAGGGCACTCCATAGGTATGGTACAAAACAAAATTGTATCAGGCGCGCTAGGGTAGGTGTCACGGCACAACTAGGCAATGCCAGGGTAGATATACCAATTAAGCTTCGGGCCTGGTGGTAATGCGTAGTCGCAGCTACAGCCCACCTCGGACAAACTCCCCCCTAAAATCAAAATCAAAATCAAAAGTGGCCAGCGAATCAATCCAAAGTCAGAGTATGGTATCAAAGAGGAGTATCCGATAAAGGGTGCTAACCCCCTTGGCCCGTCGATCGCTCCTGTTTTAGCCACCTTATGCCAACTCATGGGAGTCGGGTCCACATATTTACCTCAAAGGAAACACCGGCACCATCCTACTTCATTCTGGAATCTCCACAGCGTATAAGGTCGTTAAAGTGGTTTTCGGAGTTGGCAGAGAGTATGACAACTTCCGATCCCGGTCCCTTCAACAACCAATCGTTATTATAACACCACGGTTATTTCAAAATAATTTATACTTTAAAACCAAAATATAATATCCCTTTCAAAACCATAAATACGATATCATTTCTATTTTAAAACCCAAATCAATATGATTTCCCTTTTTATTTCAAATATATCCTTTTCAAGAAATCATAGTACTTTCCAAATCTATATACCTTGAAATCTATAGCTTTGAAACATAAATTTTTATACTTAATGGTTTAAACATTATTTTACTTTACATAATAAAATAGCTTCTTTACTTTCACAATAAATTCCGAATAAACCATTTCAATTCTTATATTTCAAAGCTTTAACCATTTCACCATTTTAAAACTAATTCTTTAATAATTTCATGTATATCCAATTCAGATTTGAAAAGTTCACTTAATAAATCCAATTATTGTTAGGTAAAACCTTTAACTTCAAAACCAACTGGATATTCTTTAAATTAATTTAACTTGATATATTCATTTAATTCGATTTGATATTCATTTAAACCTTCCAAACCAAAATCAAGTTATAAAGATCATACCCTTTACAATCCCAAATTCATTTGAATTTCAAATAAATTTTATTCGAGGGTAATTCTTACATACTTTAATTCATAGAAAATTCATATTTATCTTCCAACATTTATTTTAATTAAGACAATTTAACTCTAACAATAAATTTAAATAAATACTTAACCGAATTATAAAATGAAACTTTTATTCTTAAACTTCTTTTTATCCTTTAACCCAAATTTATACATAGCTTAATTTTAAGCGTTTATCGATGTAATAAATTAATATTTATGAAATAACAAAATCAATATTCATTAAATCATATATATAAGATATTCAAACTTAATTATCAGGCTTGTTTTATATTTCAAAGCATATTTATTTATAGTTAAAACCAAAAATAAAATTGCTGTTTTTATAACATCACAAATCAATATTTATACAACCCGTATATTTCTTTACAAAACCATAAGAATCATTTCAAAATATTTACATATATATATATATATATATATATATATATATATATAGGCAGCGGTGCCTGTATAAAATTTTCTATCCTATGGTCAAGTGATACGAATATTTATCATTTCAATCCGTAATTTAAAATAAAAATTACGGTTATATATCATTTCAAACCGTAATCCCGATAAGATAAGAATACATAATGACTTGCAATTTATACAATATAGAACACATCATCCATTCACCCAATATCAATCATCAACCAATTTATTGCAGTCATCATCAATTTAAACAAACATCAATATAGAGCATATAAAATATAACCGGTATCACGAACAGTTTATATTCAAACATGAATTAATAACTGTTTAACTAGCAGTTTATATGCAAAATAAATAAAATTAACTGTCAATTTATATGCAATAATAAAATTAAATAACAGCTTTATTTAAATAAATGAAATTTACTAAGATGATGATTAAAAACATGCCTAACAGTCATAAATAAATTTCTAAACACATCACAAATCAATTCAACAAGCATAAGAATATTTAGAAATTGTGAGTGGGTTAAAACACTCACCTTTTGAATTTAAATCGAATTTGAATCCGATGTAAATCCAAAAATTTGACAGTCTCCAAATCCATCCAAATCCAGCGTCAAAGTGTTTGGAATTTCAATACGAACCTAGCAAAAAAAATTGCGCGTAAAACAGAGTTCGTATGAGAAAGTTATTAAAGTTAGAACGTCACGAATATAAAAATTTGTAAAATAAAACAGCAAGATAAATAAAAAAAAACGTACGCACGTCAGCCCTTTCTCCTATCACGTGCATAGTACCACGACCCTCAACAAAAACGCGAGACAGAACCGAACCCATAGTTTGCCGTTTGACCAAGCTTTTGACCATCGTTTTCAACCTCTAGCCGCTGTCGTTGGCCATGCCGACATCACCTCCATGAAACCGTCGACGCGCCGCTTCTATCCATACCCACGCGGCTTGCCCACGTGGCCCCCAGAGCCGACCGCCGCCCCCATCTAAAACCCTAATTCAATTTTGGCGCTCGATCCAGCCGTTGAAACCCAGAACGCAACACGCCGATGAACAACCCTCAGCCCCCTCTACAACATCGTACCCTTGATTTGTCGATCCGACTAACTTGATCGTCGCGAGATGAACGACCATGAATTATTCATCAATTTCTGGATAAACGGGGTCTCAAATCAGAAAATGAATTACACCATTGAATTCCTCTCGTCGAGAGCATCAACATATATTTTTTTAAGATTTTTCTGAGGACTTTGAATTTTGACTTTGATTTTGAAATTGTAACTTGATCTAGGGTTTGGTTTGCAGCCATTGGGAAGAGGAGGAGGTGAGAAAATAAACGCACAAACAAATGAGAATAGATGGAGGCTAGGGTTTTATAACTGGGTTTATATAGGTGGGTTAGAAATAGAGTAGATGGATTCGATAAACGAACGTGTTGAACGATAATTGGCCCAAAAAGCCCGTTCTGACCCCGGAACGAAATTGGTTAAACCCTTATATCAAAATAGGTGTTTAAAAATATTATGAACGCGATGGAAAATGTTTCACGTCCAAATTCCATCGTATGAAGAAGTTATGCTGAAATCAATATTTTCAAATTGATTTCAATTAAATTGATTTCAAGGCGTTTCGCGTTCGTACGATCAAACGACAAGTCCGATCGCTACGAAACTTGAAACCCTACAATAATACACTGTTACGGATCCGATGAAACTGGTTCCATCGAAATCCAAGTCCGTGACCAAAATGGCTATATTTATATTAATTAAATAAATTTAAAATAATTTAATTAAATCAAATTTCGCATTAGAATTCTGAACTTTGCAATATTTATCACTTTATAATTTTCAAACATTTACAATGATTTAACAATTTTTTAAAGTCAATTTATTAAAGATTAATCAATAGAAATCTTCAATTTCATAAAATTCAAAATTATAGAATAAATTTCCAAAATTTCCATTAAATTGAATTTACCCATAATTATTCCATTTATAATTTCAAATAGAAGGGTTTACCATTGGATTTAAGATTATCACATAAATACTTCCTGTTTTTCAACTTAATTTTAAATTTAACGTAATAATTAAATATTTGATTTCATTCATTGGCAATAAACCCAACTATTTTAAATTTAATAAATTAACTTACTATTAAAGATTCAAATTCCATAATTCATAAATTTCATCATCTTGATTTACTTATTAATACATAATTCTTTAAACCAATTCTCATCTCAATTTTAAAGTAACTTAATTCATCCATTTTAGAATTTATTTCAGTTTCTTAAAATAACCCCTTTATTATAAATTGAATCCAATTTATTTTAATAAGTTTTCAAATTAAATGGATTAGATGCAATTTCAACCTTTAACTTACACTTAAGTTTAGGTCATAATCAATTTATAACGTGTCACTTTCATAGTTATTTACATACTTCTCGTATCAATTTCTCAATTAATCATAATGATTAAAGTAACACTTATTGTTAATAACGACATTAACATTTCTCAACATTTAAATGATCATTATTACAAATAAATTTATTGCCCAATTAATTATGAAATTTATAGTAGTTGTTATCCTACCTTTAAATTTACTTCCTAATAACGTACTACCTACTCTCCTTTATTTGTAATTTGAATTCCAAACTTTATTCATCATATTAAATAAAATAAATAGCATATAGATTGTTACCTATTTCCTTTACATGCCTTTGTAGGTTTATTACTTGACAACCACCGTTAAAATCCCGTGTATACACAAATTTTATATTTCGTAATCACATTCAATCAATTACGTATTACTTTCCATCAATTAATATGCTTACTTAGAGAACGTTGACTTTTATTCAATTACCATTTATTGAAATCCACATTAATTAATTTATTAAATGCTTACATTTATTTCTCTATATCCAGTTTGTTTCAACTTTATTTACATTAATACTATTCCCTTATTTTGGTTATTACTTTTCAACTTGTTCGAACCTTATTTCCTAAATTTCCGTTATTGTAAACCTTTATATATATTTTTTTCATTTAAACTAAAATTTAAGTTCCAATTAAATCAACCATTTCAACATGCAACTTATAATAACTGCTTACAAATATGAATGGAATTAACATTTATTCCAATATTTTCTAAATTTACATTAACGTATTAGTTAATTCCCTTTAAATGAATTTTATATCCAGGTATAATACTTACCCCATTTCATTTATTGAAATTTATTCAAATTGCTAGTAAATAGGTTTTAAGTCACCATTTATATATAATTTAATTTAGCGTTCATTTCAAAATTTGTTTATAAAGTTTTTATTTCTACTAAATTTAATTACAAAACTCATAAATTCAACCAAATTAAATCCACAAAATTTACGGGTCGTTATAATAAAAGACAAATTTATAATACTAAGTGTATTAAAACAAGGGTCAAAAAACAAATATCATTTTAAACCATAAACCCAAAACAATTTACACTAAGATTTTTTTTAAACGATTCCTTTTAAAGGATTTTCTCATTTATAAACATCATTTATAAATTTAAAACAATATTAATCGTCCTGGAGGATGATTTATAAATTTCTTTTTAAAATATTATAAGCACATAAATTTCCTCTAAGAAAATAAATCAAATTTAAAATCTTTCATTAGACTTCAAATAACAATTATTATCCCAAAAGATAATTAATCAAATTTATAATCTCTTTTATAAATCTACAACAATACTAATTATTCTAAAAGATAATTAATCAAATTTACAAAATGATTAACTATATTTTGAATGCCATTAACTAAAATGATTAGCTAAATTTCCAAAACTCTGTTAGTTAAAACAATAAACTAAATTTCTCCAATCATTAACTAAAATGATTAATTAAAGTTTAATATCAATAATTAAATTGATCCAACTAAATTCAACTCTCGTTAGTCAAAAAGAATAATTAATTTCAAAAGTCACTAATTAAAATGATTAATAAATTTAAAATATCACTAATCAAAATGATTATGAATTTTAAACATATACTTTTGGGAAAACATAAGCTCAAGTTCAGACATACAAAAGGGTTTAGGAGATGATATTTAATAAATGATGGTATAGCGAAAATTGCTATAATGATACTTAAACAGTTTAAATGGAATATCCAGATTAGTTTCAATTAATCAATCAGACAAATCTAACTATCATTCAAGAAATCAAAAATAGTTTATAGCATCATAGATATGATATAGCAAATTCGGATGTGAGTTAAACTTATATTTATATGATTCTCCTTTTTTATAATAAATTTTCTCAAATATTTATCCTCTAAATTTTATTTATTTATTTAGTTCGTTATTTTATTTGTATACTTTTTTGCTACCATTTAGACTATATTAAACAACTTTTTATTACAAGTTCATTTTTAGTTTAACATTATTAAAAAATTACTTTTAACTTAACCATTTCACCGAACACCTTACAATCAAACTGTGAAACTTAATTCACAAGGAGTTCGTTCCAAGATTCCCTAGTTACCATCTACTCGACCTATATCTTACTAATACAAATTCCTTATGAACTATCCAATAATAGTTGATGCTCAAACTAGACGAGCATAATTAATCAAATTCCTAAATGATAAGAATAAAATATTATCATTTCTAAATAATCAACTCAACTATATTAATTTTGAAAATCATTCCTATATATATATATATATATATAATATATTCCTAGGTAAAATTATATCATTTACCATTTTGAAACAATACTGTATTGGTAGATCTATTTAAGTGTTTAGGAATCCCAATCGATAACGCTGATCAGACGCATCAACTAGAATTCGTATACCACTCAATGGATCAATCAACACAATATAAAACATTTTTATAACACTAACAAATATGCACTCATTATATACTTATACTCTTAGACTCATCCTAGGATATTATTAATCCTATCCTTGGAGAGTTTACCCCACTAGGGCTTAGGGGTTCGCTAAACCTAAGCTCTGATACTATCTATGACGACCCACCTTTCTGACCCCTAGGAACAACGCTTAATACCTCCATGGTATTCATGTGTTGTTGCCCAAGCATCCGAAAGATAAGTTTTCTTAGGGTAAAATAAAGAACAAAATAAGACATAATAGATAAACCTCACATCGGATGGTTGCATATAATATAATATGATATCATATAAAAGGTTATTCCTTATAACAAGTTATCAAAGTTATAAAAAATACTACATCTAACAGATTAATAGTTATACATTCTAACTTTTCATTTTTAAGATACAAATTACACCTAATAATCATACAGCGAAAATAAATACTAGATAACTAAGGAGACTCCTGTTCGTTCGTCGTCTTCAAAGAGCTCCAAAAAAACCTACTATTCTCAGACTACTAAAATATAATTGAGTACCTGAGGGTTTAGGAAAAATAAACAACTCAGATAAGACAAAATGACTGGTATGAGTAAAATTATGAAACAAAGGGGGTGTATTTAAACAATAACATGGGGACCACTCCCCTAACGTGGAACGGGTTTTCTTCCACATAAACAACAACCAAACATAACAAAAATGAAAATGAACAATAGGGAACAAATCCAAACATAGATAACGAGCATAATTAGTATAACATTCAGACTTGAAAGAATGGAAATAGTCTGAATAAAATCTAAACCAAATAGAGTGGATAAAACAAGACAACGGTCCAAACTCGATAGAATGGACTAAACAGGATAACAGTCCAAACTCGATAGAATGGACAAAACCAATAATGGTACACAATGAAGAGTGGTTGAATCTTCACATTGCAACAAATGAAAACAGATTCAAAGGTTCAAATCAAATAAGGAAAATCTCCAATAATGACTAGGAGGGTGCACCTCCTTACCGAAACTGAACCTCTAGAAATATACTTGAAAGTTGCGATGGCTCTCGGAAACCTCCATGCCAGACCCCGCCAACTCCAAGAATCCGTGTACTTCACATCTCAATGGGAAACATCGAATCCAATCTAGAGTATATGTGAGAATAACCTAATAGGAGCTATCCCGCATAGCTTGGCCCCCACTCGCTTTTTGATTTTAGTCTTTTTCGACAAAGGATATTAAAGCTCAACGGAGCAACACATCATCTTAGAATGAATATAATAAAGAAGTTGAAGTAACCGATAGCTAAGAAACCAACTAACGAGGATATAATACAATTGTATATGGAAACTAAGTCTTGTATACTTATCACCACTCATCGAATTCCAACTTGTACTGTTTCTTGGTGAATAATAATACCGGACAAGTTAAGGTAGTGTTACATCAAAATCACATCTCACGATTATTCTTAACTTTCAAAATAGTGACAAGTCTACTTCTTCAACGTTTAGTGCTAAGTATACAATTAAATCATTCCCATATAGGTGAATTGCTTTATGGAAATTAATTCATTTCTCTAAACGAATCAAATTTTTTCTTTTAAAATCCCGAAATTGTGCTTGTCCTCATAATACAAGTATTAGCTTTAAAACACTTTGTTAAAAAGTTTACTAACTTCAAAACATCAATCTAAAAGGATTTAATAACTTAAAATATCCTTATTACATTGATTAATTAACTTTAAACTTCATCACACAATTTGATTTTTTGAACTTCAAATGTCTTCAAATAATAAAAAGGGTAAACACTTTTAAACTTTATTAATTCGATTAATTAGTGAAATATAATTAATTAAATTAATAAATAATTAATTATCATTATTTAAAACGAATGACAAAGTCAAAACATCCTTGTTACTTCGATAAATTCACTTCGAAACTTCATAAATTAAGTTGATTAATTAACTTCAATAACCTTTAATTAAAAAGGGTAAATCACCTTTAAAACATCATTAATTCAATTAATTAATAAATTTAAGTATAATTAATCAATTTAAATAAATAATTAATTAATTCATATTATTTAAAAATGATTTATTCATTATAAACATCAATAAAGGAAAGATTAATTAGAGTTAAAAAAAATTGATAAATTTTAAAAATCATTTATTAAAAGATTTATTAATTTAAAAGCATCATTAGAAAATTGGTTAATTAACCTTAATTCATCATCATTGAATGATTTATTTTCTTTAAACATCATTAAATAAAATGATTAATTAAATTTAAACATCATTAAATAAAATGATCAACTAATTTAAACAATCATTAACCAGGTAATTAGCTAAATTTAAAACACATCATTAACTAAGTGATTAGTTAACCTTTATCCTCATTAATGAAGTAATTAATTAACTAAGTAATTAATCAATCAAATAATCATTATTAAAATAATTAATTTTTTTGAAAACATCACTAATCAAAAACTTGCTTAACTTGTAAATTAATTTCAAGCACTGTAATGCAACCAAAAGGTTTCAATAAATGGTGATTTTCCGAAAGTGCCGATATAACAACTATCACTATACGGGCAGTTTGGCAATCAAACTTATGACATTATCCATATAAATAAATATCACATAGTAATGGTTTAAGCATGATACAAGGTAAATATAATAGGTAATAAGTATATACTAACAATTATATTAACTTTAACTACCAACTTTTCATATAGCTAATCATATGCTTACTAACCTTCAAATGCGACAACTTTTCAAAGCATGAAACAAACAAACCAAACCATAACTTCACATATAAAACAAGCATTCATAGTCTATTAACATGAACATTAATATAGTATAAACTTGGTTAAAGAAGGTGTAGTTTTATTCACCGAAAGCTATCCAAACCCTCGCTAACTTAAGATATGACCTAGCACTTCCATTTCTTAGCAAAAGATGGAGTCTTGGAACATTAATGCATTAGGTAGGCTCAGCCTTGAAAGAAGAAGGAAGTGAAACTTGTTTTGATCAGGTGGAGTGACTTTGGATTATCCTCGAATTCTCAAAAATAAACCCAAAAATATGACATTTTTCAACTGGTTTTTGGACTATTTACTCTCGGATATTGAAAAAGCGGTAAGGTGAAAAATTTAAAAAAAAAAATTCTCTGCAATTTTGAAAAAAGAATCACTCAATTTCGATTAGTTTT
Source organism: Allium cepa (assembly GCA_030765085.1). Taxonomy (NCBI): domain Eukaryota; kingdom Viridiplantae; phylum Streptophyta; class Magnoliopsida; order Asparagales; family Amaryllidaceae; genus Allium; species Allium cepa. The sequence goes on along the minus strand of CM060941.1, from coordinate 504,124,491 downwards.
GAAGAAGATATGGTCAAAAGAAGAAGAACTATTTTCGGATTTGAAATTCTAGGTCTAAAAACACTCTGTAACAATTGATATTTTGACATAGCTATACTCGAAATTTAAAGAAGTGATCAACTTAAAAGTTGTAGCCACTAGTATTTGACATGGTTTGAAGAAAAGAATAAATTCATTTGGACAAGATATGAAAGATATCTGATCGACGGAAGAAGACAAATATTTAGAGAGATGAAGGGCTATTTATAAGCTAGTGAAAATATGAATTACCTAAATGCCCTTGTACCCTACCCTCCAAAAATCGAATGTGTAACAACCCAAGATTTTGAGAAGTTGAATTTTTTTTGATGTGTAATCAATTGATAATTGACTTAAGTAACAAGAAATATTGTGAAATAACTCCTAAAAAAATATGTTTTATGATGTTAGAAAGAAGTAAGCAGGTGGTAAAATAAATCGATGAAGTATAATAATTTTTTAAAGTAGTTTAAGTAGAGAAAACATTACTAGAAGCAAACAGGAAATAAATTGAAATGAAATGGGTAACAAAAATACTTTTCCCAAGCCCATTTATGCATACTCTTTAATTATCAAGATTATTCTAGTAGTTTTCTTCATCGCTTATCATCTACGAACCCATCTTCTTCTCTATTTTTATTTTTGCATGAAACCCTAAAATGAAATCTCTTCCAAAATTCATTAAAAATCAAATAAATATCAAAAGATCATAAAACTTTAAATAGAGCTTCTCAACACTTACACCACCATAAGTTGTCAAAGTCTAATTTTGATTAAGTTTGAATGGTGAAAGAATTGATAGATTGAGATATATTTTCTTGTTTATAAACAATGGAAAAGATGTTTGTTCAAAGAGTGATTTTATTTGGCTTCAAATTTTTCTGGCGAGTTCCATAAACTTTTATCTTTGTTCATTATGAATATCTTTTGTTTATATGGTAGCAAAATAATTGGTGATGATATTTGTTGATATGGTTGTGTTTTGATGAATTATGTGAATTTAAACCCTCTTCACTGTGAAGTTCATATTTGATTCATATTAAATTTAAAAATACTCAAATTTTGACATGTTGTTCCTGACATATTCCAGCGCTAATTTTCCAAATTTCATGAATTTTCATTTATTTTTGATGTGTTAAATGTTATGATTTCCACAAGATTTTCCTATGCAATTTTGGCAAAAAAGGCCTGTTGATTAGAAATCATAATTAATTGTAGAAAATTCAAAAAATTCTAAAATTTGGATATGTTATTCCCAACTCAGTTTCGAATAACTAGAAAAACTCCACCAAAAAATTATTCGTTTTGATCCTCCAAATAATTAATTTTTAGAGGTTGTTGCCTTGTTATGAATTGTTTACAAACGTTCAATTATTAGAATTTGCTTTCAAGATGATTATTCTATTCTTTACCTATGATTAATCTTTTACTTATATTGAAAAGTGCGGTGTTTGATTTGACAAGGAATATAACAAGAATGAAAAGGAAAGAGATGCCTAAGATATGGAATTTCGCTCTGTAGTTTACGCTGTCTATTTCAAAATAAAAAGGTAGTTTAATAATTCTTTGTAATTTCAAACAATGTAGACCACTTATTCAGGTAAATCTATGCAAAGGTTTTGTTGGGCGTATTCTCACCACCGAACCAAGGCAGGGCCGAACCAACCCACTCCCAACGCCTAGCAGAACCAACACCAACCCTCTACTGGACCGGATCATTCCCCCACTAACAAAGCCCTGCCTCACCACTCTCCACCGAACCAAAACCTACCAGACCAAGTCCCACCGAACCAAGTCCTACCGAACCAACCACTTCCCATATACCACCGAACCAAAGCCACTCTACCTACCACTGAACCAAAGCCACTCTACCTACCACCGAACCAAAGCCACTCTACCTACCACCGAACCAAAGCCACTCTACCTGCCACCGAACCAACCCATCTCCCAGGTACTACCGGACCAAAGTGCTACCGGATCAAGGTCTCAACTCCAACCATCTACTACCAAACCAAGGTATTGCCGAACCAACGTTGCCAGGCCAGATTGCATCAGCCCAGGCCCACCAGCAGCTATATACATCCAGAACCCTTACCCCCAGCCTCACTCTATAAATAGAGGGGCAGGGGTATAACAATGGCAGACAAGTTTGAGAGCTCAAGCACGGGTAGAACTTTAAAACAACTTTTAGATACTTATAATCAAAGCTTTGTACTTGTAACCTGAACAGAAAAGGAGAATAACATATAAAGTGGACGTATGCACATTCTGGCCGAACCACTATAAATCTGTGTGTCTCTTACAGTTTAGTCCATCTATTTTATATATTTGCATAAATCACCCGAATCACTAAGAACAACAATAATCAACTAAATCATACGACTTGGAGGTGTTCACCCATTTTTTGTGCAAACATTTTTGGTGCTTTTACTGAGAACTCGAGCTAGAAGCTTCAGCTTCTCCCACTCAACCCTCTTCCCAACAGCATCGTTCGTTACTTGGAAAACATGCCTCCGAGGCAGAGGAAAGATGCTAGCAAAGGAAAGAACATCGCAACTAGCAGTATCCCAGATCCAGCAATCCGAGATCAAGAGAATCGTCCTGTTCCAACACCAAATGGAAATCAGGCAAATCCAACAGCCCCTGCCATGGAACAACCAATTACTAGGGAAGATCTGGACAGGGTTGTGGCTGAAGTAACTAACCGCTTCGCATATCAACAAGAAGCCTTGGTGGACCAGCTCATGTCACGCTTAAGGGAAGCTGAAGAATCCAACCGCAACACCGTGTCATGGGGTGAGTCCCAGTCTGGAGGATCTGGGAGGCGACAAAGATCTTTCTTCTTCGAGGAGGCTAACAACAGAAACAACAATAGTAGGAGCCGAACCCAGACTCAGCCCGAATTCCGACCCGAGGAGACACTTGGAACCGAACCTCACGGGGGAGGTACCAGGCAGGGATCGGATATGGCTGAGCCTGTCATGCTACCTAACCATGGGAATACCAATGGACGGCGCCGAGCTGGAGTCCAGCCCGAAGTTGGACCCGAGGGGATGCTTAGAACAGAGCCCAGCAGGGGGAGATCGAGGCAAGGGCGAACTGTGGCTGACCCCAGCATGCTCCCAGAAGACCGAAGATAGTCACCGAAAAATGTTAGGAGTAATAGACGATACCATCCCTACAGGTATCTGGACGGAATCAATCCCGTAGAGAAGAACCAAACTCATTTCTGTCCGCTCCAAGTTCTGATGAAAGGATGGCGCGGTTGTTCAGAGAGTGTGTCCAATGGGACCAAAGAGATCGGGGGATAGGCGCTAGGGTGACTTGCCCCTTCACCCGCAATATAGAAACTGCCATCACCCCCGGGGAATGGAAAATGCCAACAATGGAACCTTACAAGGGAACCTTTGACCCCGTTGTACACTTGCAGATATACACACAGCATATGCTTATGAGCGGAGCAACAGAGGGAGTGTTGCGTAAATGCTTCCCACTATTCTTGGCAGATCTAGCTACCTCCTGGTTCTGCCATCTACCCCAAGGATCCATCAGCTCATGGGAAATGTTGAAAGAAAAGTTCATCAGCCAATTCCGCATTCATGTGGAACAACCCAAGGACGCTTATTCCCTATCTAGTATCAAACAGAAGACCGGAGAGACAGTGCAACAATATCTAACCCGATTCAATGTCGCAGCAGCCGCAGTCCAAAATGTCGATGAGAAACTTATCCTAGTGGCTCTTTATAGTGGCGTACATCCGGATACCAAGTTTGCTAGAAGATTAACGGAAGAAAAACCAGCTACCTTACCCGATTTCTTCCATGAAGCCGAAAAGTACATGAGTCCTGAAGACGCTGCCACCGAAAGGCAGACAGGGCAACAAGCCAAGGCAGCTCATGGCAACGCACCCGCTGCAGCAAAGGGCGTCGGAAGAAATGACTCTCGAGACAATGCTGGGGGCAGGAAGGGAGAAAAATGCCTATATCGGTCGGGACCAAGATTTGACGCTTACACTCCTTTGAATGAAACAGTCGAAAACATCTTCCTGGCCACCCAAGACGAGCTTAAATACAAACGCCCCCCGTACAAGAAGGAATCAGATCACGCAATCAAGTTTGGGAAGTTCTGCCGTTTCCACGAATCCCATGGGCATGATACCAACGAATGCCGTCATCTCCGGGACCTGATTGAAGAACACTTCAGAAGGAAGAGATTGGAACACTATATAAAGGGTCAGGACAGGACTCCAGCTCCTGCCAAGGAGAACCTAAGGCAACTCCACCCAGAGACAGGCGGAAGAAATCACAACACCAGCGGTTCCAGTCAAGAGAAGATAGTGGTCCATACAATATCGGGAGGACCACACATTGCCGACAGAAACTGGGCAGAAATAGAAAGATATGGAAAGTCACTTAGAAACAATGAAGACTGCATTAATTCCATCATTGAAGAACGCCGCCCGAAGCGGAAAGAGGATAATGACATCACATTCAGTAGGCGAGACCTAGAAGGAAGGCAGTACCCTCACATGGATGCTTTCGACAAAATGAAGCTGTCAATGAAGGATGTGTCTCCCTGCAACAAACCACTACACGGTTTCACTGAAGATGCGAAGATGCCTCTCGGGCAATTGGAGCTCTTTGTTGAAATAGGAAGTCATCCCCGCTCTGTTGTGCGGAAACAAACATCTGTGCTAATAGATAACCACTCGGCCTACAACGCCTTTTTAGGAAGACTAGCCTTGTCTGACTTCCAGATTGTCCTGTCCCCTTGGTGCCTGAAGATGAAATTTCCAATAGATAATGGGATAGGGGAAGTAGATGGAAATCAGGACGCAGTTCGAGATTGTTATGTAACTGAACTTCGCAATAACCGTAGGAAGGATAAAGGGAAGGATGCAGAGACTTTTCTCTGCAAGAAAAACTTGGAAGTATAGCAACTAAAGAAAGCCCCTCCTCTTCGATATACCAGTGATCCTTTCAATGAATTAGACCCCAGGGACAAAGAGGAGGAGGCCACCGCCGAGCCTGCAGAGGCCATGGAATTTGTATCTGTAGACAAACACGACCCAAGTAGACTGCTGAGAATCGGATCTCAGTTAAGAGCAGAGTTGAAGGATCAACTCGTCGATTTTCTTCGCCACAACTTGGATGTATTTGCGTGGACGCACGCTGACATGACTGGAATCTCCCCCGACGTAGCATGCCACGTACTGAACATCGATCCCACCAAGGTGCCAGTAAAGCAAAAAAAGAGAAGTATAGGGGCAGAACGATCTGCAGCCCTCGAGGAAGAAGTAAAGAAGCTACTTGCCAATAACTTCATACGAGAAGCCATCTACCCAGAATGGATCGCCAATCCTGTACTGGAAAAGAAGGCTAATGTGAAGTGGCGAACATTCATTGACTTCTCCAACTTAAATGACGCTTGCTCGAAGGATTGTTTCCCACTCCCCCGAATCGATCAACTCGTGGACAGCACAGTCGGGCACGAACTCTTATCTTTTATGGACGCATACTCAGGATATAACCAGATTCCTATGCACACCCCCGATCAAGACCATACTAGTTTCATCATTGACCGGGGATTGTACTGCTACAGAGTAATGCCTTTTGGACTTAAAAACACCGGAGCTACTTATCAGCGCCTCGTCAACAAGATGTTTGCGGAACTAATAAGACGAACTATGGAAGTTTATGTGGATGACATGCTGGTAAAATTGAGAAAAGCCAACGATCATGTAAGCCACCTGGATGAGATGTTTCAAGTACTTCGCCAATATGGAATGAAGCTGAATCCTCTAAAGTGCTCCTTCGGAGTATCGTCGGGAAAGTTCTTGAGATTCATCGTCCATGCCAGGGGGATTGAAACAAACCCCGAACAAGTCCGGGCTTTGCAAGATATCAAGATACCATCCACTCGAAGAGAGATGCAAAGCCTAAACGGAAAGGTGGCCGCCCTAAGCAGATTTATCTCTAAACCAACCGACAAATGCATCCCTTTCTTCGAAGCTCTAAAGAAAGACAAAGGAAAGTTCGAATGGACTGACGAATGCTCGACAGCCTTCCTTAACCAAATCGAACACCTCCAAAGACCACCAGTACTCTCAACTCCAAATGAAGGCGAAGAACTATACCTATACCTTGCTGTATCGTCCCATGCTCTAAGCGCCGCTTTGGTGAGAGAAGACAACCGCGCGCAGCGGCCCGTATACTTTGTAAGCAAGAGATTTACAGGGGCAGAAGCAAGATACCCTAAACTTGAGAAGCTAGCATACTGTTTGCTAATCACGTCACGGAAACTGCGACACTATTTCCAATCTCATTCCATCAGAGTTTTAACCGATCAACCGCTAAGGCAGGTACTCCATCGCCCCGACACTTCTGGGCGACTACTTAAATGGTGCATTGAACTGAGTCAATATGATATCACCTACCATCCTCGCACCGCCATCAAGGGACAAGCCATGGTCGATTTCATTGTCGAATTTACTACCAACGAAGGTAAGGATCAATCTGAAATAACAGAAGATATCAAGTGTAATCTCTTTGTGGATGGAGCATCAAACGAACAAGGCTCGGGGGCAGGTATTGTGATAATCACCCCCAGAGGAAGGAAGCTGCACTATGCCCTAAGGTTGGAATTCGCCGCCACCAACAACGATGCATAATATGAAGCGGTAATAGTAGGATTAGAACTTGCCTTAGAAATTGGAGTCAGTTCTTTACGTCTTCATAGTGATTCTCAACTTATCGTAAACCAAGTACTATGAGAGTTTCAGACTCGAAGAGAACGACTCACAGCATATCTAAAGAAGACCAAGCTGCTGCTCGATCAATTGGATCACTATTTAATCAAACACATTCCTCGAGAAGAGAATCGAGAGGCCGACGAACTGGCAAAGCAAGCTAGCATGAAGAACAGCACCATTTCCGGAACAGTAGCCATCTCGAAACAACTATCCCCAAGTTTTGAACAAGAAGATCTAATAGCTGCAATCGAAGAAGAAACTTGGATGACTTCTATCCGGAAATACTTACAAGATGGCACACTACCCAACGAGCGTAACGAAGTAAGGAAAATCTTGAGGAGAGCTTCCCGCTACACAATACAAGAAGGCATCCTCTATCGACGCGGCTTCTCTAACCCCTTATTAAGGTGTGTTGCTGGAAGGGAAGCCAAGAAAATCTTATCCAACATCCATCAACGAAGCTACGGAGATCACACTGGTGGCAGACTCTGGCAAAGAAGACGCTCCGATATGGATATTACTTTCCCACTTTAAACAAAGACGCCTTAGACTTCGTCAAAAGATGCGACAGGTGTCAGAAATTTGCTAAGATTCCTCGACTACCAACAAATGAGATTACTCAAATGACCAGCCCTTGACCCTTTGCAGTATGGGGAATTGACTTGATTGGCGAACTGCCGATGGGCCGAGGCGGAGCCAAATATGCTATAGTGGCAGTCGACTATTTCACCAAATGGGTGGAAGCGAAACCTCTAAATAAAATATCTTCGGCAAAAGTTATTAACTTCTTGATCAAAAATGTTCTATGCAGGTACGGGGTTCTACTCAAAATCATATCGGACAATGGACTTCAGTTTGACAGCGAGGAGTTCGCCGACTGGTGCCAAGAGCACGGAATTCACAAAAGCTTCTCATCTGTGGCTTATCCCCAGGCAAATGGACAAGTCAAAGCTGTCAACAAAATTCTTAAAACTCTAATCAAGAAAAAGCTTGAAAAGTCAAAAGGCGCTTGGGTGGATGAACTTCCTACGGCACTTTGGGCCTACCGCATGTCTTTCAGAACATCAACAGGGCATACTCCTTTCTCTTTCGTATACGGATCGGAGGCCATGCTCCCAGTTGAAACTGTAGTGCCATCCCACCGTAGGATCCACTACAACCAATAAGAGAACGAAGAACACCTCCACATGTCTTTGGATCTAATAGAAAAAAGAAGAAATGATGCAGCACTCAAAGCAGCAGCTCACAAGCAAAAAGTGGCAGCACAATACAACTCCAAAGTCAAGCATCGCAGCTTACAAGAAGGAGATCTTGTTCTCAAGCGAATCTTCCCGCTTCCCGCAGCACTAGATCTCATCTGGGATAGACCATATGTAATTCATAAAGATCTCCACAACGAAGCTTATATTTTGTCAACAGTGGACGGAGAGGTGTTCTAGATGGCATGGAACATCCAACACCTTCGTCGATACTTTTCTTAACTTGTACTGCCCATATAAAGTGAATTAACAAAGAGAATCAGTGGACGTAGGCATTTTCGTGCCGAACTACTTTAAAAACTTGTCTCTTTTTTAGCTTGTTCCTTTATATCTTGGCTACTTGCTGAGCTTTATCCTTTTCTGTTGAACAAAATCCTGTGTAGACGGCATCTCCATTCAGGGCATCACAGTACAACTTCACCTGGACAAAACCTAACAGGTATTATACGAATCTATGCCCTTACCAATGAGACACTTTTGCTCCAGCATCGCTCTGCTACGGGTTAACTCATTGCTCGTGACGGCCCTTAAAGCCAACTGTAATAAGCCGATTATAAGCCGCCGAGAAGGCCAACCATAGCCTAGGCAGCTCATTACGGCGTTCCGCTCGCCGGCAACCATGAACCGATTATAAGCCCCAACATAAGGTGTGGCCAGCCAGGGGCAGTTCACAGTTGACGATCGGCACCCGCGCTAGCCGGCCACGGTAAATCGAATAATACCCACAATTACGGGCCATAATGGTCCGGGTAGTTACCATGCATGATCCCGGCTCCGATGTGTCTTAAGTACGGCTGTGGTAAAAAAGAAAACTCCCCGCGTAGGCGTAAGATGGGTGACAAATGTCTCCAAGACCCACAGCTAGGGAAAGTGACTACAAAGCCCATTTGCCACGAACTTAAGCACGTCGAAGGCCTTTCGTGATTGGAAGTTTTACTATTTCTTATATTTCCATTTTATTTATAAAAACTTTCCTCCTATCCTCTATAACGATCACTAAAGTACAGGACACAAAATAGGAGACACTCGCTAATGGGAATAAGAACTCACAGCTGGATGGCAGGTCACTCAGCTGCATTCCATATTCGATTACATAAGGCATTCAAAGCTACCGTCTACAGCTAAAACTTGAAGGGCGGTACTTTCTTCTCCTGTACATATGTAACTATAATTTATTCGCACATCACACTAACATTGCAGACATGAAATTATATTTTAAGCAAGAACTTAGCGTCAAACACAATTGAATCACTAACACATGAACAGCTATATTTTATGCAACACATCAAAATAACGACAGCATTCAAACATGACAAAATCTGCTTATGTTATAGAGTTACATGCCAAAAATCAAGTTGTTCGTTACAAAATTACAGGCTGAAAATTACATTAATGTTTTAAGACTAACATAGACAACAATGTCAAATAAACTGAAAAATGTCCAGATCAGGCCAAGGAGCCGACTGCATCGGGGCTTCGCCTCTATCCTGCTGGCCCTCCAAGGTCTACTTAACCGCCGGACCAGAACTCCCAGCATGCTAACCAGAGGTAGTTGGCGCTTCAGAGGTCCCGCCTGTCCAATTCAGGAGAAGAATTCATTGAATAAACAATAAGCAACTAAGCTATGAAAAGGCTAAAAGGGAAGACTTACAAGCATCTGTTCCTTGATCATCATCCCCCAACTGCACACCTACCTCCTCAGCAGCGAGCAGCCGCATGCCCTCCTTCACCGCCACTTTATCCTCCTTAGTGAACTGGGCCGTAACCACATCCATTCTGAAGGCCATGCCACCCTCCTTATCCGCATCAGCCATGGCCTCCTCCAGAGCCCGGAGATAAATCCTGGCCATGATCCGGGGATAATCATCCATCCAAGATAAGTTGCCCTGCTTCCAAGTACGGAAATACATGTACTGGAGCATCTCATCCATCATCCCCTCGTTCTCCTCAAACTCCCTCATTCGGACCTCAGAAGCCAACAACTTTGCAACGGTAGCATCCCTCTCCGATCGGTATCGCGAGCGGTCAGCCTGAAGGGATTTCCTCATCGCCTCCATCTCCTCCTTCAACTTGGCTTGAGCAAGCTCTGCGGCTTCAAGCTTCCCAGATAACTCCTCTACCCGCTCGAGATCCGCTTTCCGAACCTCATCCACCGTTGCAATGGCCATATCGATCTGTTCCTTGTAGATGGCCTCCATTTTCCACAGCTTGGCTCTGCTAGCCTCTTCCATGGTTTTCTTTAGCCGTCTGGAGGCAGCCTCGTTCTGAGAGATATGGATGGCCTGATCGGCGAGTTGCTTGGCCTGGTCGGAAACCACTAACCGCAATCTTATGTTGGCACTCCCAATTTCCTCCCCGGCCTTGACCAGTCAGGCATGATGCCCCATCAAATTCCTAGTCTTCTCAGCAAACCGGTCGATATTTGCCTTAGCTTCATCCCCCATAGTTACAATCCGAGTAGTAAGCAAATCAAGGTCCAGGGACTTGGCCTCATCAAGCACCCTTACCATAGGATTGCGAGGAAGAAGGTGCTCACCAGTAACCTCATCAAAGGAAATATCATGAGAACGCGGATCCAGATCGGGATGACCTGCAAATGGATTACGAGCCAAGCCGGGACGATCAATCTAAGTAACGGTAGGATTCTCAGACGGATGCGGAGAGGGTATGAACTCAGTATCCTCCCCTATGATATCATGAATAGGCTGGGTTGGGGGCTGAGGTCCAGGTGAAGGTTCGAATAAGGAGCGCCTCCTCTTTTTCTTTTGAATATCCTCTTCAATAACTCCGAGAAGAGGACGGTAGCCGACTACGTCCCCGGAACGGTTGGTCGGAGGCTTTGGTTTAGCGGAAGCTTTGAGGAGTTTGAATTGTTTGAGACGGTACCGAATGTCTGATGTCTTGGCCACCTTACCCGTTCCTGAAATAAAAACCAAGTGTTACAAGCATGCATGGGACTATAATCCAAGGAACATGTGAAGTTAAAAGAGGAGTCAAAAATTCACCTTGAATCGTCGGAGTTGCCCTAGCTGAAATGCTCTTGGAAAGTGAACCGACACCAGTCCCGGCCCTATCAGTTTTCTTTGGCTTCTCCACCAAGGCTGATCCTTCCTCCAACCCCTCAAAAGCCTGGCGGAAAGCATCATCTGTCCACTCTTGGATCTCTCCTGCTTGCCCAGAAGACAAAGCCCTGGCACCATCACCGCTCTATCCTTCGCCACCATCACCACCATCACCTTCTCCATCACCTCCGCTCTCCTCCTCGCCTCTTTCCTCCTCTACATTTTCCTCCTCCGGAACATCTGGACATGTGCTAGGGGAGGGTCCATCGGATTTCTTGAGCTTCTTCCCTCCGGCGACTGGAGGTATCGAGAAGGGTTTCCTCTTGCTGCTCTTCGTCGTGGCCCCTCCTTTAGCTTTGAAAGCCCTCTCCTCAGCTGTGTCTCTCTGTTTGACCACAGACTGACGTGGTAGAATCAAGTTATGCTGCAGAAGAGTAGCATTCCTGATCAGGTAAGACACTGATCTGTCCCTTACCGAGATGGCTTCTATCTCCGCAGCCATCTGAATCAGGCGATCGTTCTCCACGACCGCAAAGCAACCTGTCGCTAGCAAGAAATAAAAACACATAAGAAGAAGCATTGCAGCCAGAATGAAAATTATAAATAAGCCTAAACTTACAGTCGAAGGTGAAGCGACGAATAGAAACAGAGTCATCCTTGACGAAAAACCATTTTTTCTTGAACATGCTGAACTTCGAATAAGTCCAGGACCGGTTTGAAGGACACGGTCGATTCCAAGCTGATATATGGAGACCCCTTCTTGTAACCTCTTAAATTGTACAAATATCGGATCTCCCAGTTGGAAGTGGGACGCCCGTATTTTCTCTGGAAAATGATGAATAGTCTCACCAAGATAGCGTAGGAGTTGGGCTGAAGCTGGAAAGGGGCCACCTTCAAATAGGTAATGAGGCTGACTATCCAAGCATTGATCAGGGGAATGGCCCTGCACATGCAATGGTACCTACTATAAGCGAAATATCCTTCAGGGGGGGTCATACTGCATAACTCCATTCCCTGGCAGCACCATGTGTGCTCTGTCAATCCCGAAAGAACGAGATATAACATCAAGCTGCTCCTCTTTAAGGGAGCTAGGAAAGCAGTCAGGTGGCGAGTTCAGGAGCTCCTGAGGGCCGTACCCATCTACTAGTGATCTCGGGGGAGGTCCATGACGTCCCGATCCTGATTGAGCTGGGGGCACTGTGGAGGACTCTTCTCTGTCAGTGGATTTCTTCTTATCTGATCGAGTTTCCACTTTGCGAGACATTTATCTGCAACACGAGAAAACATATTGTTAGAACAAGGAAAGAAGGGATATAAACAAGCAAGTGCGTACAGTATGGAATTTCATTTGCAATTCAAAACATAAAAGGCTCAAAGTTCATTCGGCATTCAAACTCCCCGATCTCGTTCGGTATTCCCAACATAAAGTCCATTCGGCACTCATACTCCATAAGTGTCACCCGGTAATTCAAACCTTAGAGTTCATCCGGCACTCATTCTCCGTGAATGTCATTCGGTAACCCCGAGCTTTAGAGCTCATTCGGCGCTCACACTATGTTCATTCGGTAGTTCAAGCATAAAGTGTATTCGGCAGAAGGGAAACTCACCTGGTTCGGCAATCAAAGATGGTTCGGTGATATGACTGATTCGGCAGGCAAGAATTTGGTTCGGCTATTTCAGGTAGTAAGGAATAACGAAAGCATGAAGCCCCTACTTATAGGCAAGCATAGAATGACCAGACCACATGGTTCGGTACTTAGGCCAAATGGGGAGAAAACAAAGCGCAACATATGCAGGCATATGCCCCACTTTGAGGGGGAAATGTTGGGCGTATTCTCACCACCGAACCAAGGCAGGGCCGAACCAACCCACTCCCAACGCCTAGCCGAACCAACACCAACCCTCTTCTGAGCCAGATCATTCCCCCACTAACAAAGCCCTGCCTCACCACTCTCCACCGAACCAAAACCTACCGGACCAAGTCCCACCGAACCAACCCATCTCTCCACTCACCATCGGACCAAGTCCCACCAAACCAACCACTTCCCATACACCACCGAACCAAAGCCACTCTACCTACCACCGAACCAAAGCCACTCTACCTGCCACCGAACCAACCCATCTCCCAGGTACTACCGGACCAAAGTGCTACCGGACCAAGGTCTCAACTCCAACCATCTACTACCAAACCAAGGTATTGTAGAACCAACGTTGCCAGGCCAGATTGCATCATCACAGGCCCACCAGCAGCTATATACATCCAAAACCCCTACCCCCAGCCTCACTCTATAAATAAAGGGGCAGGGGTACAACAATGGCAGACAAGTTTGAGAGCTCAAGCACAGATAGAACTTTCAAACAACTTTCAGATACTTGTAATCAAAGCTTTGTACTTGTAACCTGAACAGAAAAGGAGAATAACATATAAAGTGGACGTAGGCACATTCTGACCGAAACACTATAAATATGTGTGTCTTTTACAGTTTAGTTCATCTATTTTATATATTTGCATAAATCACCCTAATCACTAAGAACAACATATAATCAACTAAATCATACGACTTGGAGGTGTTTGCCCATTTTTTGTGCAAACAGGTTTAAAGGGAAACGTTTTAAAAAGGAAGATTCTCATACAGTAGACTACGAAGAAGTATCCTAGTTAAGGATGAATGTAACTAGAAAGATAAACAGAAATAAAAGAAAATAAATGCATAAAACATGTATAACCTCGCTAAACCCAAAAAGGAAATCGTTATTACTACAAAAATGCATATAAATACGTGTTAAAAAGGAATTAGAAATCTAAAATAATATGTATAATAAATGGTAATAATTGGAATAAAGGAAGGAATGTTGAATAGACATTCAATGTGCAAATAATGAAATAGGAGTTATGAGAATTTAAATAGCCGAAAGGTTATAGCTCTAGAAATAAATAAGCATTGAGTGTGAAATGAATGAAATATGAGAATTTAGCTAGTCACAGCCAATTTAGTGAAATTATTTAATGAAACTTAATAAAGTAATTGTGAGGAGATAAAGAAAGAATAAAAGTGAGAAATTTATGTAAATTATTTATAACATGATAATTTATCTCGTCGGATTTTGTTTGATTATAATGCCTAATTGAAAGATGCTGAGTTATAGGCTTAAAGTTTAATGTATAAAACACCATCTATATATTTTGTAAATTAGAGAAGATTGACTGGAAATGATAATTACACTCAGATCTGTAAATTTGTTCCAAGTTTTTGGCAGTTGAATATGAATTAAATGCGGAATTGTTTTAGATTTACCAATTGGTTTGTTGTAAAATTTGTTTCAGATCTATAGTTGTATTGAATAGTGTTAATATGAATTAAGTTATTCTGATTTCATTGAAATGAGAATGTTTCTGCATTCTAATCTGTTAAGTATATAATCCGTTCAAATTCCATAAATTCAATCAATCTTTGAAATATGAAATTTGGTTAATTTTGTGACTTCTTGTGTTATAATGAATATTTTAGAATTTTATGATGGTTTATGAACTCACAGCTTGAAATAGCCTAACTCGGGGTTTGTATTTATCGACAATCCTGGTTAGACCGAGGATTTATTGCAGGTTTAGCCGATATAGTTTTGGATATGAGGTGATGGATGGACAGAGTCAACGGTTTTATGTATTCTTTCATATTAGAAGTTGATATAGTTGTATATTTTAAATAAATGGTTTGAAATGTATAGAATAAATTCGGATATTGTATGAGATGTGAAAATGTGTACTATATATTACTTGCTTTCTTATATGTGATGATGTTATTTTTGCATTATTCAATCCAGAAAACACCCACATCACCTTATTCTTCATGTTACTCGACAATATTACACAGCAATACTCTTTGGTGATATGGCTATAGAGGCAGGGTGTTATAGAATGCCACCTCACCCCCATATCTCCCTCCCCTTAAATTTAAAAAATACCAAGTTCCCTCTCCATGTACCTTTCTTCAACATCCATAAAACACTAATTGTACTTGAGTTGCCAAAATGTTTGCTTATGATGTGACATTTCCTATTTTATTTTGTTTTTAAATTCTTTTAAACTTATTTATACTTAAGTGTATTTATGTACTTACATACTAACATATGCTAACTTATTTATGTTTGTATGTGTATATTTATATAGAAGAGTTTACAATATCCCGACAACTTTTAGCCGACGAAAAGTCAAAAATTCGAAAAACAAATTTCGGTCACATTTTCGATTTTTCTTTAAACTAAATATTTTTGTAAAATAATTTTGAAAACTATTTTACTTTTATATTTATTATTTAAAAGAGTTTTTATTTTAATTATAAAACTTATTATTTGAATATTTAAAATTAATTAAATATTCGGTAATTAATGTGGTGAAATTCTAGGTCGCTACATACATACATATACACACACGCACGCATGTAAAACTTATAGCTTTATGTGTTTCAAAATTTAATACAAACAATTTGAAAGCTGGCTTTATATGTAAATAATAACTAAATGTATTTTATATTTTGAAAATAGCACACATACATGGAACTTACATTTAATTTCATAAAATAATTTTAAGTAACTAATATATGTAGTTCACTTATATTTGTATATGTGATATGTTAAGAAATTATTTAAACTAATTAAATTTAGTTTCAATATGTTAAGAAATTATTTAAATTAATTAAATTTAGTTTCAAATTAGAATTTTTTAATTATTACACATTAACTTAAAAATAATAATAAATAATAGATTGGACTAGATAGGCATATATATAAATATATATATATGTTTGTTGTATAAGATATGATATCTTAACTATACAAACATGATATAACATATAATCAAATGAGATGTATAAGATATGAGATCTAAGCTATATTAATCATGATGTAACATATAATCAGAATGAGATTGGGTTAACTTATGATGTAGCCTAAACTTTACACCTTGAATGAAGAATAACTCCTCAGATCTCCAAGGTCCATATCCAAACTTTGCAAGAGATGAACGAATCACTTATGTTTTTTTTAATCAATTTTTGCATTTAATTTGTAGTTGATAAATTTTGGAGATGTTCTTTTGATGTTTGGCCATGGAAAGTTAGGAGGTGAGAAGAGAAAAGTGAATGGAAAAATGAAAGTCCGCATGGAATGATTAATGGATTTACTTTTATTCAAAGAACAAACATTTCACATTCTTTTAATTAAACTTTCCTAATCAATTCCTTTAATTTTCTCTCTATCTCCTCCTCATTTCTATCGCTTCATATGGTTTGGTCGAAAGTGATTGCCATCAAGTGGCGTAAAATTTATGGCAAAAAAATTCCATTAATCCTTTCATACAATTATCTTTCATTAAAACCCCTTTAAAATATACACTGACATTATATGTCGATGTGCTCGAATATACTTTTATATATGCATTTAAATAATTACAAACACTTCCAAACATCAAATAAATTAAAAAATAATTAATATTTTCCAAATATTTGTTTAATTACTTTATAACATTTTATGAATTAATTAAATCGTATGGTTTTGCAGAGAATTCACCATTACGGTTGCACGACTCAAAAGTACAAATTCAGTCAGCGATTAATATCTAACAATTAAAATATTAATGTTCATGGATCACCTTAGCTAGTGGTGTGACAGCTTTGCAAAATTTATCGCTTACAAATCTTTTCGGTAAAATCCAATTTTACAATTTTAAGCGGTACGCGATAGTAACGATTATTTACACTAATTCTCTTCATCAAACTGGATCACTTTATAACTTATGGAATTTCATTTTAGTCAAAATATGAATATCGTGTCAACTTGGTTGCTTGACACAAACTCCTTGGTTCAATAAAAACATTTATTATTAACTATAATGCTCTAAACAGAGACTTTGACTTTCAGTTAACTATAGTTGGCCTAGATACTAACCACTTATAACTATGGAGGCAAATTATATAATGAATAGTGTTTCACTTCCAATGCTTCAACTCTGACCCAACTATAGTTGCTTAATGGATTGTTTGTCATGACTTAACTATAATCAAATTCAAGTATCTACATTGAGGTATCATAGCATTCTCAAGTCAACGGAACTGTGCAATATTATTACATCAAAATTTCTCGTTTGACCTCATTTATACTTAACCAATAGGAAATTCTTGAGTAATTGATTCCACAATTATCCAATAATGATTAATATGTAACCTCTTGGTGCCCCTCGACAACTATGAGTAATACACTACCCTACATATAAAGAGCATTACATACTCTAGTCTTAATGGATGACTCGATAGCCTTTCTTGAAACATCTTGGCTAGGAATATCTAAAATAAATGTTATTTAATATGATAAATTCTGTATGTTTATAACACATTGTAATTACTATCACATAACTTATCATTTAAGGATTTCTTATTTAATATACTTTAAAATAATTACTTAATTAATTATCATTATATAACAAAGTGAATTATAGAAATCAAATACCTTTATTATGAAAAAGATTTATTATCGAGTCAAATATTTGTGAAAAATTACATAATTGCCCGTAGCGTATACCCTTAACTATATTACCGAGTTCCTACACTTATCGCATATTACATAGTACTATAACAGAATTATGCTAACTTATTGATGTAAGTGAAAATGTAGGTTGAGGTGTAGTTTCATTAACTCTTATTATACCTTTGATATTATACAAGTTATATACCGTATTGATAATTATATAGATTAATGATATTTTCTTTTCATTAGACATTATGTACGAGCCTCATTTTGTTGTCTTTTTTGTTATCTATTCCGTGAATATTTTGACATAGAGAAGAAATTATGCTAGTTGGAAACGAATTATAAAGCTATAGCTATTAATGCTATATTATATCTACCCAATCTTTTGTGAAGACGTGTATCGAACCGTATTTTACATATCAAATGATCGTAAAATATTATTATTTAAATCATATGAGGTTTTATGACTCTAAAACTTTGGAAAATGACTATTAGGACATTTTCCACCTTTAGAATTATTATCAAGTAGTTTGGAACCAGAAATTCTTGTAAGGCCTATAACTTTTAATAGGAGCGGAATTAGGGTTTGAAACCATTTTCATTAGATCAAGTTTATGACTTCTCTTTCCATAGAGTAGTCATAACAGGAAAATAGGAATTACCATTTAGGATATATGGCCATTTTCAATTAAGCTTGTTGTTGGACAAATTAGTGGACAATTAAACTAAGCCCATATTTAAGCCCACTAATGAATTTCGGGAATTGTGCCTAATTTAGAGGAGATGTGATAGAATTAGATCATTTCTCACTTTTCAAGGCAAATCCAAACCTCCATTAACCCTAATTTCATCAAAAATTCATCTTTTCCACACTAATCTTAACATAATCCATTATTAGAAGGATAACAGTGAAGAGGGATCATAGATTCATCATTTTGATGCTTTGGATTCAGATTTGGTGCTGTTCGTATCAAATTTAGGGGATTAGATTGGTATTTTGGGTATTGGGTGAGCGATTATTGATCTTTCACTATTCTATGTTTATCTATATGGTTAAAACTGAAGTTTTTAGTATGATTTCCATGTTAAAACAATTTTAAACTTTAATTTAACCCTTAAAAAATTTATGGTAGAGTTTAAAAAAATTAGATTGGTTTTAAATGAGTTTGCAACCCCTTTTCGATCATATTGTCATTTTAGTGCAAATTAGATTTAGGCTAATCATATATGTTTATCTTATTGGATGGATTGTATATGTTAAAATGAATGCTTATGGATCATATGCATGTTTGAAGGAATTGTTTCGATATGGTTTGCAAGTTCTTTTAAGATAGATAGGAATTGGTCATCGATTTAGGTAAACCGAAGGCAAAAATGCTCAGAACTAGATGAACCTTAGAGGAGGGACGCTGGAGGATAAGGGGAGCTTGTACCTCAAGTCACAGCTTGATTGGAGTTGGTTAAAGGGGCTAACCTCAGATTGGCAACGACCTGAAACGGGGTAGGTGAAGTAAGTGGATTTAGATGTCAGTGGGGAGATGATTTCGGGGTATGCATTGGGACAGATGAAGGAAATATCAAGGTGAACTTGAACCATTATATGAATAAGTTTCAAGTGGGGGCGAGGCATGTCAACTTGGTGTAAGGACTTGCTTTAGGTCAGAATTGGTGAAACTTCAAGCCAACCTTTTGGAAATAGGAGAGTGGAGTTCCATGAGCCAAGACTTGAAAATTTGGCTAAGTATGGAGTTGATGCCGATCATTTCAATTCAGCATCGAGTTATTTTCCAAGCAAAGGAAAAGGCTTATAGACTTGGGGATTCAAGCATTAGGAAGAGGGTGGCTCAAGGGGGCTGAAGGACCAAAAGTTGTCAAGTATTTAGATTGGCACCGACCATTTTAGGTCTATACCGACCTGGATATATGAGTCCAACTGAGGTCAAACTTCTAACGGATGCTTTAGGGACTCTATAGGTCACATTGAAGGTATTTGCTGATTTTCTTGATGTTTGATGGCAATAAAGTAGCACAACAAAGGATAATAGCTTCAAGACTTCAACGGTGGAAACTCAATGAAGAATGGAGTTATCTTTCGGTGATCACGGCTCGATGTTGAATGGAGTCATCAGAACGGTTATCCACAAAGGGATTCTAGAAAGGGTGACTCATGGATAGAATGTTGAATGGTTCGATCATAAAAGAAAGGAAAGTGGAATGGTTCCTTGATGACGAAGGGAAACAAGATGGAGCAAGGAAAGGGCTCAAAAACGAATGGAAACCGGAATTTTTCCATTAATCCACAGCGGAGAAATGGCCATACAAGTTATCATATATCTAGGGCATACTGAGTGATAGTAAGTATTGCTTGATGGATGTTATTTTTGCTTTAGTTGTTCTTCCCATAACCTATCACTCTAGGGATGTTGTGAGATGTAAGTATCATGCATGTGGATACCTGAACACTTTATTTTTGTACTTAGGATGTAGCACACCTTTATGATATTTGTAGAGTAGCATATTATGTTCATTATGTGCTAACTCTTTTGTTATAGGGACATGTCGGGTATGGTTCATATACCCTTGTTCTTTACGATATCGACTTGTATAGCATTTTGAGATTTCTTTTCGCTTACACCAGATTGTTTTCTAGATCTAGGATTTATGCTTTGCTTCTTATTATCTTAGTTACCTTAAATGAGTAGACTAGATAACAGGTCTAGTTGTATGCGGTTGCAATGTAGAGGATATGTAGGAAGGAGCTCTCTCGTATTATATATTGATACTTATGCTTATTACACTGTGTGACATTATGGAGCCTAGACAATGTTCATCTATTATATATATTAGAGATAATTTGGGTTTAGTATTAGTGGCATAAACTCTATTATCATTTTCTACAACTTTGGGAACCTAAGTAATTTGATATTGTTGTTCATTTTAATTATTACTGTTCCACCTGTTTTTATATCTAGGTTGTAAATTATATTTTATTCAATGCAATGTGAGATATACGGTAGGTTCTATGATTGTTTCTACTTTTTTCACCTCCGATAATCATCCAATATCGGTTGGGCACCACAGCAGTGTACTATTTAGTTATATTAGATGATGGAGATGTAAGGAGTCATCACATTTGGTATCAAGGCTAGGTTGCATGATTAACCTGAGTTGATACCGTGATCTAGTGAGATAGATAAGGAGTTATCACCCTAGAATGGATCGATAATATATTTATATAGATACGAGAGAACTTACTTACATATATTTTGTTTTTCGAAACTATAAATTTGTATATATGGTATATAATTTACATGCACACATAAGTACCATTGATGCAGTTTTCTTTATTAATGACCGATCATTCTTGTTGTAGATCAAGAATGAGCTAGCGTACAAGAAACGCTGCGAGGAACATCGTCTCTAGAGTTGACGAGGAAGGAGCGGGTTCGAGGGTTGCTAACCCTAACTTATAGTTGATGTTCAATATGATGATGATGAACATGCTGCAAAATGCCTAAGCGGCCGTTTTGAATTTGGCGTTGATGTGGTGCACAAATGCAAACACTTAGAGTCGATTCACTAAGCTGAATAAGGATTTTTCCTGTCTTTGTAGCAAACCATTCTAAGGAAGGGAATCGGCTATGGATGTGGAGGGCTAGTTAGGCACTTGCAAAATGATTTTTGATGGGCTTAAATTATAGGAAGTTATCTTTTCAACAGCTTCAGAGGAGAGCCATGAACTAGTGGAATGCTATTAGAGTTGTTACTCTAGAGGATCAGTTTACTTGGGATGAGTTTAAAATCCTATTCGAGGAGAAGTTCATTCCAGCTGCTCAGAAATCACTATTGTTTAGAAAAAAATTAATTTGAAGTAGAGGGACATGTCTGTCTTCGAGGATGTTGCTAAGTTCGACGCATTGTTAAAATATGGGACGTCTTTCATTAACATTCCCTTAATGAAGAATGAGAAGCTTTTTATGAGGTTAGACAACTACCTGGGGGAGAATCTGGTAAGTTATATCAATACGCTGTTTGAGAAGGTGGTCGAGAAAGCCCTTCGACTTGAGAGCTTGTATCCTTAGCGTAAATCTGTTGTTGTTAAGGAAGAGCCAAAACTATAGCAAGCGATGGACGCAATAAGAAATGGGACGGTAAAAGGAAGCAGTTTCATGGAAAAAATGCTTAGAGAAAGGAAAAGTGGGATCCTATCTCCTATGGTTATGGAGATAAGGGCCGCTTGATTAGAGATTGTAAGGCTGATGGGAAGAAGATATGCTATAACTGCTGCAAGTTCGGACATATGCAAAAGAATTGCCCTAAATTAATGCAGTGGAAGTAGGTTGTGAAGGCATGTGCTTTTGATGCTATCCCAACTTCTTCGAGTGCTCCATCAGAGAAGAATAAGGGAATGAGTATCATTATTCATGGTATGTTTTCTACTTATGGCATTTCAATACATGTTTTGTTCGATACCGAGGCTTCACTTTCCTTTATATCTACTGACTCGGCAGATTGATTGGGATTGAGACCCAAAAGAGTTGACCGGCCTTTAGTAGTGATTAACCATGTTGTTGGTCCTACTAGTCTTTGTATGATTTGTTGTGGTTTAGTCTTATCGAGTCATTTATGCTCTTTTGTTTGTGATTGCTTTATTATGGATTTTGTTGGGTTTGGGATTACCTTAGGGATAGACTGGCTGAGGAACTATGCGGTAGTGGTGGACCACGAGAAACTTTTGTTGTTGATTGGGCTGAGGAGGGGCGAAAGGTAGTGATTGCATGCCTGCTAAAGATGGGGTTACAGATAGTTTTCTATATTTTCCAAGGTCCCACAGGATGAATGTCATCCGTGCTTATCGTTAGAGAGTATCCGAATATATTCGAGGAGGTGATTAGATTACCACCACACCGAGATATCGAGTTCTGTATAGACTTAGTAAAGGATGCCAAGCAAATAGTTATGCCTTTGAGGCATATGGCACCTAGAGAGCAGAAGGAGCTAAAGGCGCAAGTGAACGACCGGTTGAGGGTGTAAGAGCATATTAAGTAGGGCACACCTATAGTATTCGCCACTAAGACAAATGGCTCTCTAAGGTTCTGTGTAGATTATTGTTATCTAGATAAGATGACAAGGAGAACAAGTATCCACTCCTATGCATAGATGACTTGTTTGATCAGCTCCACAATGTGAAGGTGTTCTATAAGTTGGATTTGGAAAAGGTATTTCACTAGGTAAGCATAGCAAAGAGTATGCCGAACACCACATTTCATACGCCATCTGGCTGCATTAAGTGGTCGGTTATGCTATTAGGGCTAATTAATGCTCTAGCATACTTTGTTGATCTTATAAAGTTTGTTTTCAGGGTTTAGCTAAACAAGTTCATGCATTTGTTTATGGATGATATTCCGGTCTATTCTAGAATTGAGGAGGAACATAAGACGCACTTGAGGATTGCATTTGATGTGTTGAGGAAGCACATGTTGAAAGCAAAGTTTTCAAAATGTCACTTTTGGAAGAAGGAAAGTGAGATTCTTTGGTCATATATTCTCCAAGCAGGAATCGCTGTAGTTCCCGCAAAGGTGGCAGCGGTTCAGGATTATAACCAACCTAAGAATGCTACTGATGTGAGGAGCTTTCTTGGACTGGCGGGATATTAGACTTTTATCAAGCCAATTTAATGAAGAAGAATAAGACTTTTGTTGGGGGCGCGAAGTGTGAGCATGCATTTGTGAGTCTGAATGAGAGGTTAACGAGGGCACTAGTGTTGACTATTCCTAGTGAGATTGAGGGGATGATAGTATACACTAATGCTTGTGGTGTCAGATTGGGAATGGTACTAATGCGAGGAGGTAAGGTTGTTGCATACGCTAATCGACGGTTGAAACTGCATGAGAGGAGGTACCCGACCCATGATTTGGACTTGGTGGTGATAGTGGTTGCTTTGAAGATTTGGAGGCATTATCTATTAGGGGAAAGGTTTGAACTATTCCCAAACTAAAAATCCTTGAAGAACATTTTCTCCCAGAAGGATCTCAACCTTCACCGGAAGCAGTAGTTGGAGTTTTGAGTCTCTTACGACTTTTACATTTCCTATACACCTTGTAAGAAAAATGCAACGTCAATTCTTTTATTAGAAGACATGCCAGTTTGGGAGCGATGTTCCTAAAGTTGAAGTAGTTGGATTGTATCATCGGTTATGACTTTAGACCTAACTGCGAGTTAGAGCCAAAGATGTTAACGAACTTGATGGTTAGACCTTCTTTGATCGAACGGATCGGTATTAGTTAGAGGCGAGATGCTAGACTAGCATAGATCATGGTGAAGATATAGGAGGGAATATAGTCCAAGGAGATAACAAGGTATAGATTCGACTGAGATAGTTAGCTCCACAAGGATGCGAGATTGTTTGTTCCTGATGTTTATGGCACTACACCATACTGCCATTTTGTCACATCCTAATGTAGAAATTTTACAACGGTCTTGAGCTATGGTGATCTTACCATGGCTTTTAGCCATTGCAAAATAAATAGCAATGGTTAAGGCCATGGAAATTTTCCAATGGCTACAGGCCATTGCAAAATTCCCTAATTTTTTTAACATGTTTGGTACACTATACTCTCAAATACACTAAATTAATGGAAACAAACTACATAAACAAAAACACTATCCATTCCATAAAAATTGCAAAGTTCTCTCCCTTGCTCCTTTAGCCCGTCCCAATTCCGCCCCTCTCTCTATCGCTCCGCCCTCTCTCTCTCACTGTCGCTCCACCGTAGTTCTCAAGCATTTCAGGCCGCGTGACTCCTCTACCACTCGAATCCTTTCACTAACAACCATCCCAACTCCACCTCCCTCATCTCAAATCCTAAACTTTATACCAAAATTAATCTTCTTGGTTTCATTAGATTCATGTTATTTAAGCAATATTTGGAAGCTAGTGGCTAATGAACTATTCAATTTACAGAAAATATAAGAATTTCCGAAGTAATTTCCATAAATTTATTTGGTTGTAAAAAATAAATCTTTGTGATGCCATTAAAAGCTATGGATAATTTTCTCATTTTGATTTTTAACATATGTTTATAGAGCATCTTTTAAGGTTTGATTGTTGGAGCTAACTGGATTGTAGCTAATGACATATGCCATCAATCACTTTAACTTCTAATTCAGTATTTAAATGAAAACCTAGTGCCTTTTAGTGGTTTGTTACTAATATAATTAGATTATGAGTTTCCTAAATAGATCATTATAGGCTGTTTGAATAATTATGATAGTTTTCTAAATTGTATGCTTATTATTCGATAATTAAAATTTTGATTGCTTATAGCCATAGTTGAAATTTGAATTACAAAGAGATCTTGAATTTGCAGAAATATATGTAAATGAAAATAAGAATTTTTATTATCTCACAGTAATTCTTTATGATATATAGCATATTGTATTTATATAACAATCATGGGCTGGAAGCTGTATTTAGGCCCAAAGTGAGGAAACAAAGATATAACAGGGTATATGGTGCGGTTTCATATAACTAAGATACAGCACCCATATCTCATAACATAAAATGTATTCTCCAATAGTTAGCCGCATTTCATACTCTTTTCACTCCCCCGCTCAAATCGAAATCTAGGGTTTGCTGTGTGCGAACGATTCCTCTCTACTATGCAAGTTTGAGTTTGTTGCTTAATTGAGAGTAGAAGACTTGATCTTTAACTCTAAATCTTGATAATCTCTATTCTTCTTTTTTATCTTTCGTGTGATTTCGGATTGAAATTTTTGCAGATTGATATGGATGAGTTTGATTTTTACGTGAAGAGTCTCTTGAGAGCAGACTGAGTGTAAAGTTCTCTCCTTACTTCAAAATGAGGCTTTGACTTGGATTTTTGATCTTAGAGACAGATTCATGAAAGCTCCTTTCTTCACAAGGACTTTGATTTGAAGTTCTGGTGTTTGATATGTGTTTGGTAGAGGTATAGTCTTGATCTGTATCATGATAGAGGACATCCTTCAACTTAAGGTCCCCTCTGAATCTTTTAAAGTTCCTGACTGTCAAGGCCTTGGTAAGAACATCTGCTCTCTGGTAAGTTCCAAGTATGTGATTGACAAGTAATTCACCTTTGATTATCTGTTCTCGAATAAAGTAGATGTCAATTTTTATATGCATTGTTCTTGAGTGTAGAACTGGGTTGGCCGACACGTACACTGTACTTTTGTTATTACACCACAGTACAGGTTTGATGTCGGATTTGATCTTTAGTTCACTAAGTCGGATAACTTCTATGCCTAAGAAGTAATTTAGATCTCTAAGATCTTTGACAAAGAATTGCTTGTCTAGATATTGGACTAGCTCATTGATTGCTGCTTCATCATTGCCTGTAATAAGTAAGTCATCAACATAAATTAGAATATATATAACAGATTCTTTATTGATTCTAATGCATAAGGAGTTGTCTGATTTTGTGGGTTGATAACCCAATCTAATAAGTGTGGCTTTTATCTTCTCAAACCAGACCCTTGGGGCCTGTTTAAGGCCATATATTGCCATGTTTAATTTGCACACATAATTCAACTTTAGATTGTAACCCTGTGGCCGTTCCATGTAGATTTCCTCTTGTAGTATTCCATTTAGGAATGCATTGTCGACGTCTAATTGTCTAATTTTCCACTGTTTGTGTAGAGCAACAGTGAGAATTATTCTGATGGTAGTTGGCTTGGCCATAGGAGAAAATGTTTCATTGAAATCAAATCCATATTGTTGAGTATATCCTTTGACTACAGGTCTAGCCTTATATCTGCTAATAGTTCCATCTGCATTTTTCTTTAACTTGTAAGTCCACTTGCAGCCAACAATGTTTTTGTTGTGTGGAGGGCTGACAAAGTCCCAGGTTTTATTTTTGATAAGAGCATTATACTCTTCATCCATGGCTCCTTTCTAATTATTGTCCTTTATAGCTTGTTCAAAGTTCTCTGGTTCTTATGTTGTTCTAACAGCAGTGTAGAGTTTTGGTTTAAATATACCACTCTTGGAGCTTGTGATCATTGGATGGCCAGCCTGTGTAGTCTCCGTATTTATCTGATTGCCATTGGTTTTGTCTTCATTAATTTGAGTATCTATAAACTCATTGCTGGTTTGTTGACTTTGATTATTTGAGCAGGTAGGAGACTGATTGTGATAGTTGGATTCATCTACTGGTTCATAGCTTGATTGATCTGGCATAGTATGTTGTGAATCACTAGCACCTACAGTCCTCTCAGTCTCCTTCTATTTCCAAATTTTGGAATATACAGGTAAATCAGGTATAGATATCCTTGGATTATGTACCTTATTGGTTGTTTTCATGTTTGATCTATCAAAGGGAAATACATATTCATTGAAAACTACATGTCTGCTAATAAAAAAATTCCATTATTGTCCAGACACTTATACCCTTTTTGATTGGTAGGATAACCTAAGAATGTACATGGTTTTACTCTGAAATCTAATTTATTGGTATTATACTGTCTTAAGTGGGGAAAACATAAACATTTAAATGGGTTTAAAGCATGATAGTTATGTTTGGTACCAAATAACTTTTCTATAGGACTTACACCTTTTAGCACAGTTGTTGGCAATCTATTAATCAAGTATACAGTTGTGTTAAAAGAATCTGGCCAAAATTTTAGTGGTAAGGATGCCTGTGCTAAAAGTGTAAGTCCTCACTCCACAATATGTCTATGTTTCTTCTCTATCAAACCATTTTGCTCAGATGTGTAAGGACATGTAGTCCTATGAATTATCCCCTTACCGTTAAAGAAATTAGTGAGGGGTTTGAATTCAGTGCCCCCATCAGTTTGCATAATTTTGACATGAAGTCCTATCTATTTTTCAACTAAAGTTATAAAATGCATTACTGCATTGTATGTTTCAGATTTAGTTTTTAAAAAAATAGATCCAACTATGTCTAGAATATGCATCAATAAAGGATTTGTAAAACCTATAGCCATAATCAAAACACACTAGAGCAGGACCCCAAATATCTGTAGCAACTAACTCAAGAGGATTAGAGTATACAGTAGTAGAGTCATCAAAGGTTAATTTGTGACTTTTGCCCATCTGACAATAAGTACAAATATATGGAATAGAAATATTTTTCAAAAGGAATTTTATTTTCACTAAGTACTTGTTTCACAATAGTTGCATTAGGGTGCCCCAGTTTGTAATGCCATAGATCAAAAATACTTTCATTCAGACAGACCATTTTGTTGTTTTACCGTACTGATGGAGTTAACAAAATTGAATCTGTAAAGTCCTTTATTAGCATCACCCTTTATATTCTTTATTTCCAAGATTAAGATTGTCAGTATTGCTTGTTAAATGATTAGTTGCCCCTGAATCTGGATACCATGCTTCATCTTGAATATGTTCTGGTTTAACAGTCTGATTTCCGCACATATCTGATTGCCCATTTGAGTCTTGTTGAGCTTGTGCTGGATTTGCAATTGGATTACCATTCCTCTGATTGTTAGTATTCTGTCCTAGCACATAGCTTACGTTTAATCTGAAGTAGCATTTAGCAGCTGTGTGACCAATTTTTTCACAGATTTGACACCTTGGTTTATTATTGTTGTTCCATCTTGATCTGCCTCTTCCTCTTGTAGGTTGAATGTTTTTTGTTGATTTTGTTCTAGCTTGTTGCTGTACTGGACTTTTCCTTTGTAATTTGAGGCGTAATTGACTGAAATATTTAATTCATTGGATTTCTTGTGTTCAATTCTTCCTTCATGAGCAAGAAGAATTGAGTGAACATCTTCAATTGAGGATGTTATCCTTTGTGTTGATATGACAGCCACTACAGCTTCATATTCTTCACTTAAACCACTTAAACTGATTAAAGCTTGTTTAGAGTTAGAAATCTTGTGACCTGCTGCTTCAAGAAGATCACATAATGTTTTAATCTTTGTTAGATACTCTCCCATGGTTAGGTTATCCTTTTTGATGCTATGCAATTGTCTCTTATGATGCATAATTTTTGCAGAAGATTGAGAATTAAAAATTCTCTCTACTACTGACCAGGTTCCATTCTTCCAATGACTTGTGGTAGTAAATTAACACTTATAGATGATAGCAGCCATGAGCAGATTAAGCTATCTTGTCTCTGATGTCTTGTGACTTCTTCATTACTGACAGTTTTATTTTTTTGATCAGTTATGAATCTGGGTGGAACTGTAATAGTGCCAAGAAGGAATTCTTTGAGACCATAGCCTCTAATGGCTGTCTCTACTTGAACTTTTCAAAGAAGATAGTTATCTTCTTCAAGATGTGCGGTGATCAGTTGATTCTGTGGACTTATCACAGTCCTTATGAGACTTTTAGTAGCAGTCTGATGTGAGTTAGAAGAAGTGCTAGATGTGGCAGAGCTATCATTATCTTCTGCCATGATACCTTGAAATAAAGAAATGCCCAAGAAATGAGTCAGAAGTACTTACCAAGTCGGGAGAAACAAAAACGGGTTAGTTACAGCCAGAATTCAAGTGATGAAACTTGACTGATGAGTTCTTGGCGAGGTAACAACTTTCTTTACGATTTTTTGATGATTTTCTTGGCTCCGACGATGAGTTTTCTGATGAACTTTGTCCTAATTTGCTTGAAATCTGTTCAGTTGCAAGCAAGATCTATGATCTTCAGGTATGGCACTGACTTTTACTCAAATGATGAGAACTCTCTGATGAGTGAACTGAATATCAAATGATGATATTATATTTGATGATAATTCAGTTCAGAGAAGCCAAATGAGATGCCGTTACGCGAGGATGGCTCTGATACCAAGTTGAAATTTGAATTGTAGGGAGATCTTGAATTTGTAGAAAATATATGTAAATGAAAATAATAATTTTTATTATCTCACAGTAACCCTTTGTGATACATAGCATATTGTATATATACAACAATCATGGGAATGAAGCGGTATTTAGGCCAAAGTGAGAAAATAAAGATATAACAGGGTATATGGTGCGGTTTCATATAAGTGAGATACCGTACCCGTATCTCATAACATAAAATGTATTCTCCAAGAGTTAGCCGCATTAGCCATTTATCATGTTTAAACTCCATTAACTATCCTTTACACATAAGTATAAACCTAACTTGAAAATAAGTCACATGTTTCTTTTTTTTTTCCCCTTATTCACTTCTATTAAACCACATAGGTAAAGTGTTTCAAAATCTCTATTTTTTTGTCACGTTTTAAATATATATGAATGTCCTGATTGAAGAATGCAATGACTATAAGAAAAAACTTCATATATGGCATCTCCTAAGTAGTGACATTTAAGGAAATGTAATTTTTATTTTGGCAACTTTTAATAGGAAGCAAGTTGTATAGCATAAACTTTTGAACTGCTAAGTAAGTGGAATTTTATTGTGATTGATGATTTATTTGACAGTCTATGATTAATGGGTGCTTGGATTTAATTTTTATTGGGAAAACTAGTGAATGAGTTGATAGATGTACCATAGGTGCAAAAATAATTGGCATAGTATACGAAAAATGGCTAACAGGAGGAATCAAATTTTGCTAATTTTGATATTGTTACCTTAAAAGAAAAAATAAATGTTTTCTTAATTGGTTGGCGTGGTAGCGTTTGGTTTTTTGATGTATATTAGTTACTAGGTTTATCGCGGAAGAGAACTTTTGCATCTAAGGTGAATATAATTCATGTAGACAATAAATGAAGTTTTAAAACTAGTCATTGGCAACTTTATTTTAAACACAAAATAGATAATGAAAACTTAAACTTTATTAATCGTTCGATGTTTAGGTTTGGTTACAGATTACAGGGATGGAATATATTCATCCAAAAAGCTTCCTACATGGATTCGCATGCAGTGGCGGCCCAACCAATTGGTTACCCGAGCCATAATTGGTTTTGGTTGCCCTCCAACACAAACATCATTAACTATTATTTCTTTTGCAAGCTAATATAATGTTAAACAAAAAATATCACACGCAATCAAATGGATGACAATAGTTGATTCAAAAAAATATCAAATACTAGTTTCTTATACAAAATGCTACAATTTTTCAAGAAGTTCAAAGAAAAATGCTTCTCCTTGCATTTTTTGAAGAAAAATCTTCAAATAAAGTGTCATAATCAAGTTTCTCTAAAAATGAACTTTTAATTAAGATCATTTCTAATCCATTCAATCTCTCTTGTGACATGCTTGTTCGAAGATAACTTTTAATTAACTTTAATTTAGAAAAACTTTTCCCCGCGGAAGCAAATGTGACGTGTATAGTTAGCAAAATTTGATAAGCAACCCATGCACATTAAATACCTCCATCATCCACATAAAATATTATGAAGTCAAGAATGTCAATCGATTTGGTTATTTCTTTAGGTAGCATAGTTTGCAAAGCTTTTAAATTTTGGAATAAGTCTTGTCCATATAGATCACAATGTTGGTTGTATTTCAAATAACTTTCAAAACAAGTGCACTATTCCATCAACTCTTCTTTATCAACTGCCATAAACTTCGCATTTAACAAAAATCCAAAAATTTATCATACACTTTAAATTGTTCAAATCGATCTTTGAATGATGTTAGAGCTTGATCTATGATATGTGTAGGATCGATTTCACCCTAGAGGGGGGGTGAATAGGGTGATAGTGTCAATTATAAAAATTAATCGTGGAATCTTATAAAATATTCAATTCAGATCACAGAATAGCAGCACAGATATCGCAGAATATAAATAACAGAAAAAACAGAACAACACAGAATTTACCCAGCTTCGGAAAAACCCTGCCTACGTGCTGCCCCCAAGGTTTCTACTAGAAATTAGATAGTCCCTCGCTTACACACGTAAACTCGCTATACCCGCTATTGACTAATCTAACTCTACGCTCAAAACCCTGCCACAACTCAGCCACTGAGTTGCGAATTCTCAAGCTATGTCACGTAGCTTGTCCCCTAGTCACACGACTAGAAATTAAACGGTTTAAAAAGGAAAATTACAAATTAAAAACAATTTAAAATAAAATAACCCTAATTTAAAATTTAAAGCCCTTATTAAAAAATGTCGGCCCCTTTAATCTTCTAGCCCGTCTCTTTTATTTTCTTCCTTCGTTTATTTGGAGATGCCGGCCGTTCCACTTTGAAGCTAAATTAGGGCTTTTCCTCATGCGATCCAATTTAGGGTTATTCGAAGAGCCGTTATTGCTTCGATCGAATCTGTGTTTGTTCGAGAATTGCCTTGGTCGATCGATTTCTCGTTGCTCTCTTTCTCTGGCTACTTCGAGTTGATGGAGTTCAACTTCGATTCGATGTGTTATTTTTGTTTATGTTGTTCTGTTATGCTTCATTGAACTCCATACCTATTGCCGATGATGTGAATTTGATTATATAGGGTTTGTAACCCTAGATTTGCGTCGTATATTCTCTATTTGAATTTGTCATATTATTCACCTCGGCCACTTGATTTTGTTTCGATGATTGAGATGTTTTCTGACCTTTTCAATTCCTGTATATTCATTGCTTGGTGGTCACGGCTTTAATTCATTTTCGTGATGACCACGACTTGATTGTTTCTGACTTTGACTATTTCAAAGAATAATGATATGCACTTGATTTTTGAAATTGATTTCGTCCATCTCGTAGTCTTCGTCTCTGGCCATCTTCTCTGGTCGAATTTGACATGAACGTGACTTGACATTTTCTTTGTTGTGACTGGACGCGAACTTGTAGTCTTTTGTTCGTGTGCTCGAGTCTGCATTGACTTGTCTCTGCTCCATTCTGGTTGCTTCCCTGATCTTGTAGTTGTACACTTTGGTTTTGATACTTGCAGTTGTATCGCTTGATATTCATTGCATAGCATATTTGTGCATTTTAAAAAATGTTGATTTTGTTTATGCTGGACTTCGTTCAGTAACACATGGTGTTGATCATGCTTGCTTCCTGTACTGATGTATTAGTTGTTGGCATATTTGCTTAGTCTTGAACATTGGTGATTTGTGTTGTGCTTATGTCCACTGATGCATCCAATCTGCACTTGTTACTTCTATTCACCTGTATCATGTTTTGGCTTCACTGATGCTGCACATTTTTAGCCTTGGTCTTTGTTGTTGTCGCATGCACGGCCATGCTTGTAGTACTTGAATTGAATGCTACCTGTACTTGTTACTTGTATACTGCAGCTTGGTCTTGCCTTGGTTCTGGCCATTCCTAGTTTGATTGTGTTGTTTAGACCTCTGCACTGTGTTGCATTTGTATCACTGGTATATGCTTCCATCTATTTGGTTGTTGCAGTCCTATGCAGTTGCTATGCCTCTTGTAGCTTTCATCACTGGTGCATGTACATTGCTTCATGTTACCTTCATGTAGCTTGTTCATCCTTTTGGTATACCTGGTGTATCATTCACTATGAATTATGGCTCTGGCTATGTTTTCTGTTGACATGTCCACTTGGTCGAGTTTATTTGCATTCTTCAGTTAGTCTTGATGTTTGGTCTGACCTTTGCACATATGATTCTCTTCATGTTGCAGCTGATTTTTTATTTTGATGTTGCCACTGTCTTTTTGTTTGGTCTGACCATCTGTATACATGATTGTTGCATTCCATTTTGCTGTTGGTCTTCATTGCATTCATGTCATGCCGCCTTGTGTTGAATCCAGTTTCAAAACTAGGGTTTGACCTTGTGCTGAGAGTTGTGACTTTTATGTTATTGCATGTGAGTTGAACCCGTCTTTTTATTTTGGTTTGACCTGTGCTCACCTGTCCCTGTAGCATTATCAAGTGTATATATCGGTGTGCACGGCCTTGTGGCATATACAGTAATACACTGTGTATGTCACAAGTTGTTCATGTATGATGAATTCAAATGTAAATTATGACGAACAACCCAAATAACTGAGGCAAATCATATTTTCAAAATTATCTTTTATTTTTGAATTGCAAAAATATTTCTTTTTCAATTTTACTGCGTTAGTTTATATTTTTGCAGATTTCTCAGATGCTGGATTCAAACTGGAATGCAGTTGAAGATAAAAATACGAGTGTGAGTGATATGTAGTGAGGTGCTGATGTAAATGTGAAAAATGTGATGTAATCAAAGTTGTATAGTTATAGTGAGAGCTTGAAATTGTACTATTCAAAATTGTAATAAATATTTGTTTGAATAAAATATCTGTTTGAATTCAAATTCTTTGTAATTTATTTTATTTAACAAATATTTATTTAATCTGTGAAAAATAGAATAGTATATTAACAAATACATTTAAACGAATGTATATATGTTTATTATCATCAAACAAAAATCATATAAGTGCATATTCAACAATCTCCCCCTTTTGATGATAACAAACATATATTTAAGATTTTGAATGTATTAAAGTATTTGATTGTTCAATTTGCTCCCCCTATTTGAATGCTCCTCTCTACACAATACTCCCCCTACATATATGCATACAAATAAAAATATGCAAATGAGCCTAGATGCAAATAGAAAATTATTTGACCTTTGCTTGATTTTATTTGACAAAATCTTAACTTTTCTCTCCCCCTTTTGTTATCAGCAAAAGAATAATAGTGTTAGAGAAAATAGAGATAAAGTGATCGATATTAATTCAACATTAAAACTCAATTTAATATAAATATTAAATTTCAATAAAAAATCAAACAAAAATCATAAATATTTTGTAAGGCGCATATTCCACTTTTAGGATGATGGAAATGATGTCATCATATAAAACCATACAGTTGTGTCTATTTGTGGCATATTTATATCAGGAATTTGAATATCTACTAACCATGCATAACCGTTAGGACTTTTAAATGAGATTAGTAGTATTCCAATTTTATTTTAAAAAAAATGACTTCAAGTATCTTCTAACCACGCATAACCGTGAGGACTTTTAAATGGGATTAGAATCAACATGTTTATTTTTAAAAAAAAAATCAACTTTTGATATGCGTTCCATACATGCATAACCGTGAGGACTTTTAAATGAGCATGGAAGCACATAACAAATTCCAAGTAATTCACCCATGCATAACCGTGAGGACTTTTAAATGAGAGTGAATACTTTGGTATTTATTTATTATTATTATTATCCCTTTTTTTTTAAAAAATGTGAAAATGAAAAACGAACGATTCCTGTTTAAAGTACCACATATTGACAAACTATATAGAATTTTGATGAGTGATGGTCGTTAGAAATATGATAGATATAGAGATGGTCATGGAATTTTTACCAACAAAAAGTTTTATAACTCTTGTTTAAATTCCTAAAGAAATTTTATAATTATACTTTCTCGAGTTATAATATATAATCAATATCAACACTCGTCACTTTTTCAATCACTATTTTTCTTTTCGATAATCATTTGGGAGTCAGATTAGTCAAAATAGTCATTTAAAATCAAATTCAAAAATAATTATGAAATTAATTTTTCAAAATGACTAATCTGAAAATATGGTCAAAAATGATTTTCTCGAGGGGGTTTTATAAGAAAATTTTTTGCTATTTGAAAATTATTTGAAATGAAAAATATGCAGATATTTTCTTTGAAAAGCGATGCAGTTACTAAATGTCTCAAAAATCACATTCAACTAGTAATTTTTCTATCAACTAGATTACCAGTGTAATCTGCATCTGAATTTCTTTTTCACTCAAAATCATCATTAATTGAATTTGGTTAACCAAACATGAAGTGTGCACCAAAAATTTCAAACTAACAACAATTTAAATGACCTTATTTTGAAACTGAATTGAAGCCGTGTAAATAATCAGAAAACCGTGAATATAGAGTCAGCCGTATTATAACCAATTGTATTATCCAACATAAACACTATTTTTAATCCAAACTGATATATATGAAGTAATTCAAAGAATCTAGAGATTTTTATAGTGTTTTTGTCATAAAAATATAATTGGCCAACAATTTTGAATAAGTCAGAAAAAAAATCATCATCTTTTCATCAATCTCAATATTGGCTGAATTTTAATCAGAATATGGTGCAGATTATCACATTTAATATATCGTTCAAATAAATACACCTGTTTTACCTTTACGATATTTTTCGTTGTTGTCCATTGTGATTCTGTCACCTTTATACTAGGCTAAGGAACTTTGTTTTGTCGTCCGTTGTGTTTCTGGAACAGCCAAAAATCCAGAGAACACTGTTGTTGTTCCTTAGCCTGCCACCACACCTACACGATGAAAGATTTATGTGACCTATTTGTTTTTACAGGTCCATGGTTGTTAGTGGCAGAATATTTTGAAAAACAATTTTGTAAAGACCCAAAACTATTTATAATTGTTCCCTTCGGCACCCAAATTTGTTTAACTTTGAGAGATTTTATATTTGTGCCTTTTGGAACCCAAATCGGTATAGTTTTCACATGTTTGGGTCTATACCAACAATTATTGTGATCGTGTCCAAATTTTCTACAAATTGTGCACATAGAATTAACTTGATTAATATTGCTTGCAACAATTTTCGAATTATTATATCCAATTCCTTGTCTAACCGTATTAATAGTTTGCTTTCCTAATAGCATATTCAACGATTTTTTACTTTTTGAAAATTTATCTAAAGTCGTTGACAATTATTGGACTTGTGGTTTGAGAGATTCATTTTCGTTTGACAACTGTGTGCACTTTTTAATAGAATTCTCTCTCCTAGTATTTCCATTCTCTTTTAAAATCAGAATTTCATTTTCAAGTGATTTTATTCTGATTTCTGATTTTCTAATTTCTTCTTCGAATGTTGGACACTTATTACACTTAGGGATCCTACTTTGATAGGTTTTAACTAATTGGTCAAGTTGTTTATTTAAATCTATCAAAGTATCCTTTTGTGATTCAAGTTTGGCATACTTATCCCTAAGCCGTTCAAAACAGCCATTTACTTCGTGGAAATAAATAAGTAATTCAGAGTGAGTAAGTTTTGATACCTCGCTTGGCTCGTCATCGTCGCTATCGGTTATATTTCCATGAAGGCATATATCCGCTTTCTCACTTTCACTGCTATGGCTTTTATTCCACGTGGCTGCAAATTTCCTTTTTGAATTCTTTTCTTTGTCGAGTTGAAATCGGGGATAATTGGGCTTGATATCACCGGGTTTGTTGCAGATGATACTGTGTTCTTCAGAGTTGTCTAGTGTTTTAATTATTCTGCTTTTCAGTTGTTGATTTAGAGCTGGATTTCCGTATTTGTTGTTCCATCTTTTGAATTTCTTTATTATTAACGCCAGCTCAGCTGCTCCATCATCATCATCCTCATCACAACTGCTTTTTACAAATCCTGTTAAGCACATTTCTTTAACTGAGTTGGTTGTGGAGGATTTCTCATTGCTGTTGACTTTTGCACCATATATTGCATCTAAAGTATTCCAGATTTCCTGTGCATTTTCACAATGAGAGATGAAATTAAAATTATCTTGATTAATATGAGAATATAATAAATGCATAGCCATAGCATTAATCGAGATAATTTTCTTATCTGTTATATCACACCCATTTTCAATAATATCCCAACATTTAATATTAACAGATTTTAAATAAAATTCCATTTTCAATTTCCAATTCAAAAAATCCGTTCCATTAAAAATAGAAGGAATAATATTGGAACGACCCTCAAAATTATTAAAAGAAGCCATTTTAAAAATTCAAATTTTTAAAACAAAAACCGATTTTTTGAAACACGAATTTTTAAAACAAAAATTGATTTTTGAAACACGAATTTTTAAAACAAAAATTGGTTTTTGTAAAATCAAAATTTTAAAATAGAAACGGCTTTTGTTCCTAGCTCTGATACCACTTGTAGGATCGATTTCACCCTAGAGGGGGGGTGAATAGGGTGATAGTGTCAATTATAAAAATTAATCGCGGAAGCTTATAAAATATTCAATTCAGATCACAGAATAGCAGCACAGATATCGCAGAATATAAATAACAGAAAAAACAGAACAACACAGAATTTACCCAGCTTCGGCAAAACCCTGCCTACGTGCTGCCCCCAAGGTTTCTACTAGAAATTAGATAGTCCCTCGCTTACACACGTAAACTTGTTATACCCGCTATTGACTAATCTAACTCTACGCTCAAAACCCTGCCACAACTCAGCCACTGAGTTGCGAATTCTCAAGCTACGCCACGTAGCTTGTCCCCTAGTCACGCGACTAGAAATTAAACGGTTTAAAAAGGAAAATGACAAATTAAAAATAATTTAAAATAAAATAACCCTAATTTAAAATTTAAATCCCTTATTAAAAAATGCCGGCCCCTTTTATCTTCTAGCCCGTCTCTTTTATTTTCTTCCTTCGTTTATTTGGAGATGCCGGCCGTTCCACTTTGAAGCTAAATTAGGGCTTTTCCTCATGCGATCCAATTTAGGGTTATTCGAAGAGCCGTTATTGCTTCGATCGAATCTGTGTTTGTTCGAGAATTGCCTTGGTCGATCGATTTCTCGTTGCTCTCTCTCTGGCTACTTCGAGTTGATGGAGTTCAACTTCGATTCGGTATGTTATTTTTGTTTATGCTGTTCTGTTATGCTTCATTGAACTCCATACCTATTGCCGATGATGTGAATTTGATTATATAGGGTTTGTAACCCTAGATTTTCGTCGTATATTCTCTATTTGAATTTGTCATATTATTCACCTCGGCCACTTGATTTTGTTTCGATGATTGAGATGTTTTCTGACCTTTTCAATTCCTGTATATTCATTGCTTGGTGGTCACGGCTTTAATTCATTTTCGTGATGACCACGACTTGATTGTTTCTGACTTTGACTATTTCAAAGAATAATGATATGCACTTGATTTTTGAAATTGATTTCGTCCATCTCGTAGTCTTCGTCTCTGGCCATCTTCTCTGGTCGAATTTGACATGAACGTGACTTGACATTTTCTTTGTTGTGACTGGACGCGAACTTGTAGTCTTTTGTTTGTGTGCTCGAGTCTGCATTGACTTGTCTCTGCTCCATTCTGGTTGCTTCCCTGATCTTGTAGTTGTACACTTTGGTTTTGATACTTGCAGTTGTATCGCTTGATATTCATTGCATAGCATATTTGTGCATTTTAAAAAATGTTGATTTTGTTTATGCTGGACTTCGTTCAGTAACACATGGTGTTGATCATGCTTGCTTCCTGTACTGATGTATTAGTTGTTGGCATATTTGCTTAGTCTTGAACATTGGTGATTTGTGTTGTGCTTATGTCCACTGATGCATCCAATCTGCACTTGTTACTTCTGTTCACCTGTATCATGTTTTGGCTTCACTGATGCTGCACATTTTTAGCCTTGGTCTTTGTTGTTGTCGCATGCACGGCCATGCTTGTAGTACTTGAATTGAATGCTACCTGTACTTGTTACTTGTATACTGCAGCTTGGTCTTGCCTTGGTTCTGGCCATTCCTAGTTTGATTGTGTTGTTTAGACCTCTGCACTGTGTTGCATTTGTATCACTGGTATATGCTTCCATCTATTTGGTTGTTGCAGTCCTATGCAGTTGCTATGCCTCTTGTAGCTTTCATCACTGGTGCATGTACATTGCTTCATGTTACCTTTATGTAGCTTGTTCATCCTTCTGGTATACCTGGTGTATCATTCACTATGAATTATGGCTCTGGCTATGTTTTCTGTTGACATGTCCACTTGGTCGAGTTTATTTGCATTCTTCAGTTAGTCTTGATGTTTGGTCTGACCTTTGCACATATGATTCTCTTCATGTTGCAGCTGATTTTTTATTTTGATGTTGCCACTGTCTTTTTGTTTGGTCTGACCATCTGTATACATGATTGTTGCATTCCATTTTGCTGTTGGTCTTCGTTGCATTCATGTCATGCCGCCTTGTGTTGAATCCAGTTTCAAAACTAGGGTTTGACTTTGTGCTGAGAGTTGTGACTTTTATGTTATTGCATGTGAGTTGAACCCGTCTTTTTATTTAGGTTTGACCTGTGCTCACCTGTCCCTGTAGCATTATCAAGTGTATATATCGGTGTGCACGGCCTTGTGGCATATACAGTAATACACTGTGTATGTCACAAGTTGTTCATGTATGATGAATTCAAATGTAAATTATGACGAACAACCCAAATAACTGAGGCAAATCAGATTTTCAAAATTATCTTTTATTTTTGAATTGCAAAAATATTTCTTTTTCAATTTTACTGCGTTAGTTTATATTTTTGCAGATTTCTCAGATGCTGGATTCAAACTGGAATGCAGTTAAAGATAAAAATACGAGTGTGAGTGATATGTAGTGAGGTGCTGATGTAAATGTGAAAAATGTGATGTAATCAAAGTTGTATAGTTATAGTGAGAGCTTGAAATTGTACTATTCAAAAATGTAATAAATATTTGTTTGAATAAAATATCTGTTTGAATTCAAATTCTTTGTAATTTATTTTATTTAACAAATATTTATTTAATCTGTGAAAAATAGAATAGTATATTAACAAATACATTTAAACGAATGTATATATGTTTATTATCATCAAACAAAAATCATATAAGCGCATATTCAACAATATGGATGAAGTATGTGACTCTAAAATTTTCTTTTGGTGATTGACTTTCCTTAACATTGGCTTCAATATTTTCATCAAAAAATTTCTTTCTACGAATAACTCTTTTCTTTTCAAATATTGGTTCGATACCAACATCTATAGCAAGTTCATTAGCTTCATTCATCATTTCTTCAAAACCATATTCTCTAAAGTTTTGAAAAACTACAATAAGTTCTTTTAATTTTGTATTGGCATCCTCTAAATTCATATCCTCGTTTTGAAATGTTTTGCTTACTTGGTTTACATTGTTTAATAAGTTATACCAAATGCAAAGACTAATCAAAAAGTCAAAATTCTCTACAACATTCTCACATAAGCCTTTAGTTTCCGCCATCACCATATTCTCTTTAGAGCTATTTGCAATTTCAATCAAAGCATCTCTCAACATTGGCGCTTGAAATCGAATAGCTCTCGCACTTTCAACATGACTTTCCCACCGAGTAGTCGATAATGACTTAGGTGTTAAACCTTTTATATGCTTTTTAAGAACATCCCACCGATGAGTAGATCTCAAGAATAATGTATAAATATTTTGAACAGATGCAAAAAAACTTCTTGCTTTAACACAAGATTTAGCCATATCACATAGTGCAAGATCCAAATTATGACATCCACATGGTACATAAACCGCTCTTGGGTTTATGTCAAGAAGTCTTTTTTGCACACCTTGATACTTACCTTTCATATTAGATCCATTGTCATAACCTTGCCCCTTTATATCATCAATGTTAAGTTCGAGTTCATTCAAAATGCTTTCAAGTTGTTTAAATAAACCAAGTCCAGATGTATCATTAACCATTATAAATCCAAGAAAATTTCTTCTATCTTAACTTCATCAATATCTTCAATATCCACACATCTTATGATTATAGACATTTTCTCTTCATGACTTAAATCCCGTGTATAATCAAGCATAACGGAAAAATATTTTGCTTTTACGACTTTTTTTTAAAATCTTCCCTTTGATCTCATTTGATAACAAATTTATTATCTCATTTTGGATCTTATGATTAAGAAAATGCTGTTGAATTTCTTACTACACGTCGAAGATGGTCTTGCATAATTGGATCAAACTCCGGTAGAAACTCAATAAGTTGGCAAAAAAGTCTATTATTCTTTTCATAAATCTTCTCATTCTTTCCACGAAAGGCCAAACCGTTTCGAGCAAGTGTTTTCACAACCCCAATTATTTGAATTAAAAACATCTTCCAACGGGCCTTTTCTTTGTCAATTGAACTTCCATTTTTTTGTCAACCGTTGCTTTTAGTTGTAGCCCTTTTTGCAAATCAACCCATTTCACTACATTATCACAATGTTCCGGATTAGTTTCATGCTCTCTAAATTTTTGGGGAAGATTATGCCAATCATCAATTTCATCATCAGATAACTTACTTGACATCATTCTATTTTTGAATAATTTACAACAAAACAAAATACTTTATTCAATGCATTTGAATATATAAGCCACTTCCTTTCATGTTTTTCTCCATTTGGAAAACGACGGATGTAATACCTAGATGAAAAATTTATATTCTTTCCGCATTTCATGAGACTTGGAAACTTATCATCCTTTTATATGATTTTGATAGGGCCTTTTTGAACTATAATTATTCTTTTAGTGTCATTTATAGTTCCCCACAACCCGGATCATAATCCACATCCACATTTTTGTTAAAATCAAGTTCACTTTCATATATCTCTTCATTAACAAGCTCTTCCTCTTCTTCATTATCAATTTCTTCATTGACATGTACTTCATCTTCCTCGCCCATAAGCCCTATACTAATGTATTCATTTGCATGCTCTTCAATGACATGGACTTCATCTTCCTCGTCCATATTAATGCTTTCATTTGCTTGACTTGCACTAAGTGATTGTTGTGCTCTCGCATTAAATAACTTAGAAATTGAAACCACCAACGGTGTGGATATCGCATCTTGACGTTGCTTCACTCTTCTATTATAAGCTCCGGAGTTTTGTTTTCTAAACCTCACTCGATCTTTATTTCGTTTTTTGGCATGGTATCTAATAATATATATTAAACAAATTAACTTGCAACGAAATGTCTTACTAGTATAATCATTATTTTAAAAGACTCGACATATTTTTACAACTAAATCAAGACATTAACATATTTTCATAAGAGGACCTTTTTTTTGACTAAATGCAACTCAGCGGTTCAAATTTTCAATTGCAATGTACAAAATACAGCTCAATCCTGATATGAATTAGATTTCGAGTGTACAAATTGCAGTGTTCAAATTTTCAATTACAGCGTACAAATTGCAGTGTACAAAATACAACTCAGCAGTTCAAATTGCAGTGTACAAAAAAGTCCTCTTATGAACTAGTATTTTGCCTCAAAAAAAATGCAATTCAGCAGTTCAGTTTCAATTATTATTTTTTGTGCTATTATCCCAAATTAAAGCGTAAACCATTTCACAAAATAAAGCATAAACCACTCCAAATTGTGCCACTATTCCCAAATATCATTTCACCAATTAATTAAAACATTAACGTTAACTATTTCAATTTTCAATTTCAGCAATTTAAATCATATGCAAATTTAGAATAATAGAAAAGCATAAAATTTACCTTGAATCTCAAATTTTCAATTTGGAGAAGGTGAATGACGAGAGTCTAGAGAGGCGAGGTTGGGTTGCTGACGGAGAATTAGTGGAGCGGTTGAGGAGACTGTTGAGTGCTGAACTGCTGATGGAAGTCTGGAACCAGGAGGGGACGCGCAAAAAAAAAAACAAAAGAAAAAAAAAAGAAATGAAACTGAAAGTAAAAGAAGCCCTAGTGTTTTATCTAGAACTGGAGACAGTAGAAATGGTGCGTGTTTCATTTTCCTTAGGCGGTCAGGCTGCTGTTGCTTATCTTATTTCAGGGAGGGTTGGATTTTTTTTTGTTGCCCATGCCCAGTGGGTTGCCCCAGCCTGCATGCCATTCTTATGGATTTGGAGTTTGGACACAAAGAAAATCATGTAGCATTATTGAATTTAGGTTTGCTTAGTGTGTAATTAACAAATCATACTATCAGTGAAATACTTTTTGGCATCCTGAACATACTTGTTTCAAAAGTAATTTTTTTTCCCTATTAACATTTGTCTATTTGTATTGTTTAATTCGTGCGAAATGATAACACACTTAAAGATGTTAGTCAAGACAGCCTAGTTACCCATGGCTTTCAACTTTTTGTATAAAAACTTGGGTCATGGTTATTGATATTTGATATACAAGCTTATGTAAAAAAGTATGATCGATCTATGCTTCAGGTAGCTGGCCATGTTCAGATTCATTGGTTTTCATGTTTGGTGTAGGCCTTGACATTCCTGCAGTTGATCTTGTAATTAAATATAACATACCTTTTAACTCTAAAGTTTAAAGCTGGCAATCAGTTATAATTTACTCTTCGTTTTTTTGGGTTATGACCTTATTTATGGGATTATGTTTAGACGAACTTAGCGATCCTAGAAAAATGCTTATGATAGAACAATATGCTCGAAGCATAAATGATATGTTGAAAACAAAAGTGATAAAGGTTATTATCTAATATATGTACTTTTATAGGACTGTTTCCTTCACATTGGACGTGCTGCATGTGATAGATGCTCTGGGATCGTTGTTTCCTTTGTAAATCAGTATGACATAGAGTACTACCTTCAAATCAGGAAGGGATGCTTGTATTCTCTGATTTGCTTGATTTGCTTCTCAGTCTATGTGAATAGGAAGCAGCAGCAAACTGAAATTGATCAGTAATATCGTTATAGGGCTGTAAAATCTAATCACTCATTCATACAATTTCTTAATTTGACGAATTTTGAACAGGCGCCGCGAAGCACTTGTTACCAGAAGGAAAGACCGATTTTCCATTGCAATTCTGTAAAAGAGAGGCAGAACCACAATTAGCATGACTTGAAGTTTCAACTGGCAATGTGTCTTATTTTGGAATATTGGGACCAGAGTTACTGTTAGTCTTAGCTGGGTATACGGATCATTTGCATCAGTACCAGTTTGATCTTCTATAATAAAAACATTAGAATTGACATTCATAATGTTAGTAGAAAGAATTATGTTTGTAAGTATGACCTTCATACATGGACTGTACATTATTTATATTAATTTTCATTCCTCCCTCATGTACTATTCCTGAAAGCCTGTAGTAGCATTATCCATCTCTATATTTTGGTCTTTGTTTTGTTTAGAGATCGGCTTGCTTAAAGTTGCAAAGGAATTGTGAGTTGAACTGTTGTCTAATGCATGGTTCGAAATTCCGGCCGGCACGTCGGAATTCCAGTCATTCCGTCCCGGTTTCAGCATTGACCGGACCGGATTTCGCTCCAAAACCCATTCCAGTTTAAATAGCTACAAAATTGTTTTCATTGTGTAAAAAAAAAAGTAAAAACATACTTAAATGAAGAAAATGCGTAAGAAGTACCTGATTCAAAGAAGCAAGAGAAACCAAAAAGCTTTTAGGGCTTCAGATCGAATTTTTTATAGCAAGTATA
Source organism: Allium cepa (assembly GCA_030765085.1). Taxonomy (NCBI): domain Eukaryota; kingdom Viridiplantae; phylum Streptophyta; class Magnoliopsida; order Asparagales; family Amaryllidaceae; genus Allium; species Allium cepa. The sequence goes on along the minus strand of CM060941.1, from coordinate 504,079,813 downwards.
TGTAGGGCTTCTGGATCTTGGAGTCGAATTTAGGGTTTCATTTTGTTTAAGCAACCAGCAATTGCTTGATCTACAAATGGAACCAGTTTATACTCTTCTTTTATTGGTGAAATTGTGGGTTAGTTTGAAGGAAGAGGTTACATAATCAAAATGAACGAGGCAGGCAATATTTGACACGTAGGCTATCTCGATACTGGGTCGTTTTTTGGGCCTTCTGTTTCTATTTTTTTTTAATTTTCCTTTTGGTTTACTTTTAGGTTTTTGGTTTATTTTTAGCCTAAATTGTACGTCTGTACACTAGAAATTTAATTTTACCATGTCAACGAACATATTCCGTCGCTTACCTAGCTTTAAGGTGGCTGAATTTTAGTAGAAAATATTTTGTTTTGGATAAAACGAATATATTTTCATAAAATATATATCAAAAAGTAAAGAAATCCGGAACCGGAATTGCAACGGAATCTTCGGAATTTCCGAAACGAAACCGAAATTATAGAATTTTCAAATGACCGAAACAGAATCGAAAACCGGAATTTCAAATCTTGGTCTAATGATCTAGAAATATGTTGTTCTAAAGTATTGTTATTATTCAAAGTATCTTGTTTTGTGTTGTCTAGGTCCATGTTAGCATAGTTATTAGACCATGTGCCCTTTTGTACCCAAATCTTTGTTGTTTGACAAATGTTTTCATTATGGTTGAAGTAGTTACAGTTTTTTCGATAGATAGGGTTCCATTCATAGTCAATCCGTTGTCAAATCTGTTCTAATTGTTAAATATTGTAGAAGAGGGAAGCAATAACTAGATTTACATTAAAAAATGGACTACGTTGCAATGGGTAAAAGCCGTTGTAAAAATTGAACTATTTTGCAACCTCTAAAAGCCGTTGATAAAAATTGGACTGTTTTGCAACTCTAAAAGCAGTTTCTAAGCAATATTTAGCCAACACTCAAAGCCGTGGCTAAACATAAATTAGTCACGACTCTAAATGGTAAATAAATATAGATTAGCCACGGCTATTAGTAGTTGTTAAAGCAATAGATTGGAACGGTTAGAAGATGTGGCTAATTTATATTTAAGCCAAGGCTTAGAGCCGTGGTTAACTATCAACCACTACCCATTTCACTATGGCTCTGGACCGTGACGAAATCATTTCGCAATGCTCCAGAGCAGTGGCGAAATGGATTTTCTGGTTTAGTGTGGGTTATGTGACAAGGTACCTCGAGAGTGTCATCCCTCTAGATTGACTGTACATGTTGGCGGTAATAGGATGTACCATGATATGAAGCAGACGTGTTATTGGAATGGGATAAAGTTGGACGACGATCAGACCCGCTTCGATCGAAGGGATTGTTGATATTCGGAATATTTTCCATTGTACTTGAAAGTAAGGATATCTGAGGACGCTCATTGGGAACTTAGAATGGCTACCTTAGATCGATGGAATTGATCCTGATACCTTGTTTCTGTGGAATGGGTCAAATGTCAGCTTTGGGCTATGAGCGATTAAATGAAAAACCGGAATTTTCCTATTAATCCCTGGCAGAGGAATAGCCATACGAGTTATCATATATCCAAAGCGCATTAAGTGACATTGAGGATTGCTTGATGGATGCAATGTTTTCTTTGGTTGTTATTCCTATAGCTTGTCACTTTAGGGATGTGGTGAGATCTAGGTATTATGGATGTAGATACCTGGACACTCATGGTTGTACTTAGGATGTAGTACACTATTATGATAATTGTAGAGTAGCATATTATGTTTGTTATGTGCTAAGTATTTGGTTGCGGGACATGTCAGATGTGGTTCGTATACCCTTGTTTCTTACTATGTCGATTTGTACATCATTTTGAGATTTCTTATCGCTCACACTAAACTGTTGTCTGACTCGAGGTTTTATGTTTTGCTTCTTATTATCTCGGGTATTTTTAAATGAGTAGACTAGATAACAAGTCTAGGTGGCACGCGGTGGTAGTGCAGAGGATAAGCATGATGTAGCTTTTTCGTATTGTAAATGGATGTTTATGATTATTTTGCTTTGTGATGCTATGGAGCCTAGACAGTGTTCGACTATTATAGATCTTAGAGACAGTTTGAGTTTATTATCGATTGCATAAACCCTATTAACATTTTGTATAACTTTATGAACTTGTGTACTATGATGTTATGGTTCATTTTAGTTATTATTGTCGTGCATATGTTATATCTATGATGTATATTATATTTTATTTGATGAGCTATGAGATATACGATTTGTTCTATGTTTATTTCTACTCTTTTCACCCTTGGAAATCATCCTATATCGACCAGGAACCACAACAGAGCAATGTTTAGTTATATTGAATGTCGGAGGTGTAGGGCGATTGTCATAAGACATCTTGGATGATATTCATTTGAAACATGTTGTATATGGGATTGAATGTAAGGTGTTTTATAGTATTGAACAAAACGTCTCATTTATATGATACGTTTTGTCTATTACACGTTCATATTAGTATTATGGTTATCCCTTCTGCTTTGAGATGATAAGTTTATATATTATCATTAGGTATGCTCTATTTGTTTTGAAATACTACCGAATGAACCGTCATCGGTGACACTTACCGAAATCTGGATGCATTCATACATGAATCATAAGTATTATGAATGGCGTGTCTTATAGAGAGAGTAGCGATAAAGATAAATTTTGGTGCTGAAATTAATGAAAATGATCATATTGAATCGATGGATTCGATGATTAATGGCCTACTAATGAGGAGTTGTTGAATGCAATCACCAACTCCCTCAACTTTCAAGCAACGAACTCATCAACATTAGGGGTTGTGTCTCATCATCGGCCTTGTATCCACTGTTACTAATTTATTTGCATTAATTAGCTTGAAAATCATTCAAGCATTCTCTAGTTGACTCATATTCCCTAAGCTTTAGGTTTACTAGCATTCTCATGAGAAAATGTTTATTCGTTGTTGAATGTCTTCGTAAACCCTCCAACTTCATCGAAATCCCAAAATATGATATTTCATTAACGATAGTATATTTTCCTACATTATATATCGTTTGACATATCCCGTTACTTCTCTAATTATTAAGCTACAAAGCAAGTTAAAAGTATTTTTTCATCCCTGCTTTCAAATTCCAAGTATATATTTTCTCAAAAACCATAAAACCTTTCCTTAGAAAAATTTGTGTTATTAGTTTTAATAACAACTGTTAGGGTTAACCTAAAGATCCCTACATAATTAGATTTAAAAAAAATAAAAGATGTGAAGAAAAATAAGAAACAAAAATAAATTTTTTCAAACCACGTAATAATTAATTGAACAAGTAACACACCATATTAGCAGAAGTAAAAAATTAGCAATGCACTCTTATTTTCAGACATGTTTCACTTCCACCCATCCAAAAAACAACTAAACAAGTTTTAAGAAACACAGGTATAATTTGTTATGCAGGATTCTAACTCGAGGACACTCAAATCAAAACCATAAAAGCACAGCGGAAGACGAGATCGTGGTAAGAAGTATAAAAACAACCAATCAATAACTCAATCTAAATCTCAACCAATCCAAATTCGATCACAATACCAAACAAGCAATATAGAAATCAAAGCAATAACGTAAAACAAATCACACAATGATTTATAATGGTTCCACTAACGTTGTGTTAGTGTACATCCACTTTAAGAGAGAGATTTTAGTAATATTGATGAGAAGAGTATATGAGATTGATTACAATGATCAAAATTCTAATAGAATTGATTTTTGGAGAAGAGAATTGAAGAAAATTAGATTTTGATAAACCCTAAGTAGTGGAGGCTAAAACCCTTGCAATCGCTTTCTGATACATCAAGATCAGTAACCTAAAGCTAGTCTATATGGGAGAATAGAAAACCTACGCAAAGTTTCAAATTTGCCCATCTAAATATCACAAATCTTCACGTCAAGCCCAGGCCAAAAAACTGACAGAAGTCGCCACAGACGTCTGTCATAATGAGATAGACGTCTGTCCAATGTCTTGGGAAAATTTTCCCTAAGACATCTGACGTTTGTCCGAAGTGACAGACATCTGTTTATACTCTCTGGAAAAATTCTGCAATTGACTCAGACGTGTGACCAAAATTTCAAATGTCTGTGCTGAGTCTCTGGAATAGATTTGGTGAAGCCTCAGGCGTCAAACCATTCTCTCAGATGTTCGTCACTGTCATTTCAGCACCACTCCACCTTTTTTGCCATAACTTCCACTTCCAAGATCTGATTTGCGAACCATTTTTTTCATTACCAAGCTATTTCCTACCCCTTTAATTCTCTATATAGTGTCGCTAAAATTTAACATTCCACCTCGACAACATATCCATCTCCAACTCCAATGGTACCATACCATCATCAACAACTGATAGCTCCAACTATCACCACTTCTACCTTCAACCAAACATGAATGCTTTTCCAATGAGCTCCGGCAAAGCCACCGCACACCGCACTCCACCAACGACCTTAGACAAAGCCTCCACCATCTAATGAAGTGCTGAAAACATCCAAATCATAAACCGTCTCACCAAAGACTAAAGTGTGGAGGAGTGTACACTAGCACTTACCAAGAAGATAGAACCTCAATCTCTCACTGATACTCTTCCTCATCTCTAACCAAGCTCCTCTCTCAACTGTGTCACCCCGTGGCACCTAGCACTTCTCCAAGTGAATCAAGTTCGAGCAATGCTCGAACTTTCCCACCAGCAATGCCTTAGTGAATATATCCGCTGTGTTATCCTTTATGTGCACTTTCCGAAGGTATACTTGCTTATCCTCATTCATGTCTACTAGAAATGACTTTCTCACCTCAATATGCTTAGTCTGTGAGCTAAATGCCAAATTCTCTGACAAGTGAATAGCATCTGGCTATCACATCAAACATCAATGCTATCATGCCCGAATCCCAAGTCACACAACAATCGCTTCAAATAAAGTGCCTCCTTTGTCGCCTCCAACGTGGTTATCAACTCCGCCTCCATAGTGGATAAAGCAACTACGGTCTACAATCTCAACTTCCAACTTATGGCTGTACCCCTAAGTGTGAAGACATATACGGAAGTTGATTTTCTTCGATCCCTGTCGTCGGCGTAGTCCGAATATAATGAACAACCAACTTGCAATCCATTATATCGCTACCGTCAAAAACAAGACCATAAGATGATTTGCCTCTAAGGTATCTCAATATAAGCTTCACAGCTTTCCAATGTGATTTCCCTGGATTAGCCATAAACCGACTAACCATCCCGACGACATTTGCAACATCGGGCCTTGTACACACCATAGCATACCTTAAACTTCCAACCGCACTATCATATGGCACCTTTGCCATATAAGCCATGTCTTTCTCCAAAATAGATGATCCTTTACTTGAAAGCTTCATATGTAAAGGTAAAGGTGTATTTGACACTTTGCATTCTCCATGCTAAACAGGTAAAGCACTTTCTCAACGTACTCCTTTTGAGTCAATTTCAACTCAAAATGCTTTCGATCCCTTTCAATTTCCATACCCAATATCCTCCTTGCTTCTCCAAGATCCTTCATTTTGAACTCCGATTTCAAACACAGTTTTAGTTTGTGATTTCATACTTGTCTTTAGAAGCAATGAGCATGTCGTCCACATACAAGAGTAAATACACCCAATGATCATTTTTTAGCTTCTTGAAATATACGCAAGCATCCTTGACGCTTCTATCGAAACCATTTTCAAGCATAAAATGATAAAATCTCTTATACCATTGTCTAGGTGATTGCTTTAAACCATATAGTGATGTATTTAGCTTGCAAACCAAATTTGACTTACCATCCACAATAAAACCTATTGGTTGCTCCATGTAGATGTCATCATCTAAGTCACCATGCAAGAAGGCGGTTTTCACATTAAGTTGCTCCAACTCCAAGTCATGAATAACAACTATAGCAAGTAATATCCGGATAGAAGAATGGCACAATACCAGTGTGAAAATATCATCATACTCCTTCCCTTTTCTTTATGCAAATCGCTTAACCACTAGCCTAGCTTTGTATCTCTCATCGTCCTTCACCTTGTATATCAATTTGCACCTAATAGCATGGTTTCCTTCACTACACCATAGATAGGATTTTGGCGCACCCTTATTGCGGCACATTTGATACGGCTATAAGCCGTATCAAATTTTAATACGGCTTATAGCCGTATCTATAGTATTTAATACGGCTGTAAGCCGTATTAACATTTGATACGGCTTATAGCCGTATTAAAATCCGTGCCTCTTTTCGTGGGAAAATTTTCCCCAAAACTCACACCCTCCCTCCTTTTTTTATTTCCAGCTAGCTTTCATTTTCACCGTTAATGGTCGTTCCTTTCATCGAGATAGTTCTCTTGTGTCGAGGTAAACATCAAAGTCTTTTAGTTTATACTTGTCATAATTTCACCTTTTTTCGTTTTGCTGTATAATTATCGTTGGTGGGTATCCGTATTCTTAGGTTTTGCATACCCATTTGATGAATTAAAGAATATTATCTTGTTATCGCAAATCTTTCGAAGTGTTTTCGAGAGAAGTTGGGTGCCCATCTTATGCATTGAACTGATTTGGTTATATTTGTTTACAAGTTTTTATGCTAAAACCATAATTTCTATTAACGAATGCCTCGAAGCTCGGTTAATGTTGTTATTTTTAAGATTGAGTTGCTGTATTTGCAATATGTTTGGGAACAACTTTTACTACAACTACCTAAAATAGTTTAAAGTTACAGCTTTTGCGTTGATTCACATGAATATGAGATAATAGAAGTGTTTAGATATAAGTTAAAATGTTGGCTAATTTACTTGTAAAAGATACAAAATGAAATAAGCAAGTTATGTCTTATTGATTTGTTGGCAAAGTCAAAATTTTATGTAGTTAACAAACATATAAAAGTTACATAAGTAACTTATAAGTTATTTTCCTCATAAGATGATGTTAAAAACATCCGTGTTGGTGTTTCTTTGAAAGCATCTCATTAGTTGGTGACCATTCATTTTGAGCCCTACCATTCACAGCACCGTATGCACTATAAAACATCCATTTAAAGCAAAATAAAAGGGTTAAATTAACAAAACGAGCTGTAGATTGGCGACCATAGCAATTGACATCCTAGCTTAATCTCTGAATGATTGTGATGAGCCAAAAAATAGTTTAACTGGTAATACAAATTAGATTTGATACATGACTCATACACTAATATAAAGCGGATATGATATATTGTTCGATCTGTAGTAGGTTCTGCTGTAATCTTCAAATGAACGTGGTCAGCAAAAGTATATTTTGGATAAGTAATATGATTGGATTTTTATCCTTGCATAATTTACAGCTTGGTGCTACTGTTGTATATGGTTCTAACATTGTATATGGTTTTGACATTGTTGTATAAGTGGATAAAATTATTGTTAATGGCGCAAGCCAAGTATCAGGAGAGGGGTAATGCATAGACATTACTCCGGTGCTACGAAATAGCGTCGTTGTAATGGCAAATTTTTTGAAAACAGTTTGGTGCTAATGTTGTATATTGTTCTGACATTGTTGTATAAGTGGATAAAATTGTTGTTAATGATTCAAGCCAAGTATCAGGAGAGGGGTAATGCATAGACATTACTCCGGTGCTACAAAATGGCGCCGTTGTAATGCCAAATTTTTTAGAAACAGTTTGATGCTAATGTTTAAAATAAACCCTATATTTTGAGTTCCATTTGTTGAAATTTAAATAGTCCATATATTTTAACTATTTAAAATTAATTAAATATGAGAATATAATACGAAGAATTGTAGCTAGTTACAAAAGATAAATCAGCTCAATAATAATCAAATATCATAATTCATTATCTATATGTAGACTAGTGTAGTGATGTTTAGTTTAATTGATTATAAAATTTTTCAATTCTTTATATATAAAAATTCCTCCTTTTCTGTGACATCAGTCACGTTTAATATTTCCTACATTTACCGTAAACTCATACTAATCATTTGTGTACGAAACTATGAATCTTACTTCACCAAAGTTATAATGATGCAACTCGGCAAGCTTAACATGTAAACTAGTTACTGGTAGCAAGTTAGGAAAAACAAAAGACAATTCGACAATTCTTCTGCTTATTTTGCTTCACATTAATGACATTACTGTCAATCACGAGTGCTCTATTAAGTTGAAAAAAGTTGGAGTTAATGAGGCTGACCCAATACTGTGCTAGCGATAACCTGTAAGACCAATCCACTGCAAATTTACCCTAAGTTTTAGGGGACCTTAGATTTAGTTAACTATTTATTTCCATGTTTATTATAGTTTTTTATAAACACAAATGCAATTTCAAATTCATAGAACTTCTTTGAAGTCATTTGCCTAAATAACAAATTCAGCAACTCTAAACAAATAGCAAAACCGAGCAGAGTGCTATGCTTTTGGGCAAACTGTCAGAACATGTTTTACCCAGGCTTTGAACTGCAGGTTTTAGTCATTTCTGGCAGAGTCAGATTGCGAAGAAGACTTGAGAGTTAAATCATCTTTATAGCTTGTGCATGCAACAATTGATGGTAGTAATGACTTGAATATGATTTTCATAGATGGGAAATGTGTTTTGTCTGGGTGTATAAGTTGAAATTGCTTGCTTCTTAAGTAGTCATGGTTGGTGATCGCTGGCAGTGGAGGAAGTGAAGTGTAAGCAGTGCAACATGATTTTGTTGTTTGTACTGGGATGTGCTGATGTTTATACAGTGAAGCAAAACCAAGAGAGGTAATAAATGACTGGAAGCAGTGGTTAATGGAGGAGCAATTTGGTGTGACGAGATGTAGAACTGTTGGCAGGTGGATGTTAGCAGTTGTGATTGTCAAAAGTGAAATGTTGTTGTTTGAAAAAAAGGGTAGTGAAATGGCAGTGTTTAGAGAGATGGTGGGTGGGTTTGTGTAGAATAGGGTAGTTATGGTAGGTAGAGGCAGGCAAAGGAAGGTGGAGGCAATAAGGTGTTTGGGAATTATTGGTGATAGCAGTTGATTGATGATTGAATGATGGAGGATATGTGCAGTAATGTAGAAGTGGTAATAGGGTTGTGGATGTGGATATGTCAGTGAGGTGAGTTTGAGTAGTTGTATGCACTGTGATGGCAGTATTGTGGTGGTTATGATGAAGTGTTGTATATGTGTCGTATATGATAGTGGTGGTTTTTATGGCTATTGCAAGGTCGTAGAAGGAAGTTGGGGTGGTGGTGGAAGTTATGCAGGCAGAAATCTGGTTATGTGTTTTTTTCAATAATTAGATTTCTCTTCACTCAGTTACTTTTGGGTTATGATCGTTAAAGGAAGTATGTTTTTATTAATGAATTTCTATTTTTTTAAAATGATCTCAAGTGTAGTTAGTAAGTATATTTACTGGAAGAAAGAATTTACAGTGGAAATGAATCATATCAAAAAAATAAATTGTTTTAATTTCATATTTTACTTATATGATCAGATTCAACTTGAGGAATTATGATTTTTGGTGGAAGTTTTGTAATTACTAAATATGTATATGAAGGGAAATCGTGAGTAAAGAAAAGAAAAGAAAAGGGAAGAATAGGAAAGAAAGGTAAAGAACTAGAAGAAAGAAAATAAATAAAAGGGAAAGGAGAAAAGAGGTATAAAAATGAAAGGAAAGCTAAAGGGATTTAAACTTAAATTATTTAAGTTTAGAATAATTAAATATATGTTAATCATTTAATTAATTACTTAAGTTATTTAAATAATAAATAGCAACTAGCAATGGTTAATGGTAAAAATAAAATGTTCTAACCATTAATTAATTAAAGTCTTAAGCAAATTACACTTATTAATTAATTTATTTATTTTAAATATTTAATTAGAATAAAATAAATAGTTTGAAACTAGTTTAATGATAATTAAACACGATTTGAAAATAATTATCAATTTCTGTTTAATAATAAATTAATGATTTATGTAACTAGTTAATCCAATATAATTTAATAAAGTTAAATATGTAGAATTAATCTTACAACAAATTTCTCAATATAATTTCAAAAATATTCTTTTCGAACAGTTGGAACGAGGACCTATTAAAGGGCAAGTCTCATGTTCTGTTAAATATGATATAGGAGGGCAGTATGTCTTTCAGCATAGACAAACAATGGATAAATGAATCAGATCTAAGATCAACATACTATATAGACGGGGTGCAGAAGTTCATTAGTTTTGTTGAAGAAAATGGTGGTAAGAAAGGATTGTATTTATGCCCTTGCACCCGGTGCAAAAATATGAAGACGATCAAATTAGATGACATTCATTTTCATTTGCTTAGATGGGGTATTATCCAATCATATACAGCGTGGTATTTTCATGGGGAAAAAAGGGCGGAGATGGAAAAACAGCAACCAGTTAGTCATGGCAGAACTACTGCTGAGTCTGAACATATTAGGATGTAAGATCTGGTCAATGATGCAGATAGGTTTCATCATTTTCAACCTACAAATTCATTGCCTGATCATGCTAATGTTGGAGAGCAGTCTACTGATTATCCAGATTGGCAGGCCAATGAAAGTAAGAAGTATAAATCGCTTTTTGGTAGCGTAAAAGAGCCACTGTATCCTTCATGTTCAAAAGGGATTACGAAGCTGTATGCCATTGTGAAACTGAATAGCTTGAAGACCCAATACAGCTTTTCAGATAATGGTATGACTGCACTTCTCTAACTAATAAAGGAGTTACTCCCCGAAGGTAACACGCTGCCGACAAAGCACTCCGACGTGAAGAAGATCATTAAGCAAGTTGGGATGAATTACAAAACTTATGATGCATGCATCAATGATTGCATATTGTACTGGAAAGATGATGCGAACAAAGTTTCTTGTTCAAATTGCAATGAACCAAGATATTGGACATCATTAAACGAAGAGAGAAAATGCACCAAAGTACCTCGAAAGACATTAAGACATTTTCCTTTAATTTCTAGATTGAAGACACTGTATATTGTACCATGGATGGCAGAAGCAATGACCTGGCATGGTCATGCCAAGTCTGATCCAACCGTAATGCGTCATCCATGTGACACTTCTCAATGGAAAGTCACAGATTCATTTGATCAAACTTTTGCTGCCACGAAATGTCACACTTGGAATAGCAACAGATGGTTTCTGTCCACATGCTTCTCTCTCTAACCCTTACAGTTGTTGGCCAGTAATTGTAGTACCATATAATCTTCCTCCGTCTATGTGCATGAAAAGGGAGTTCTCAATGTTAACATTGTTGATTTCTGGGCCAAAACAACCAGGAAAGGATATTGATGTTTATGTACAGCCGTTGATAGACGAGTTAAAGCAGTTATGGGAAGGAGTAGTTACATTTGACTCGTTAAATAAATTTGAGTTCACAATGAGAGCTAGGGTGTTGTGGGCAATCCATGATCACCCTGCTTTTGGGACTTTATCGGGATGTACAACTCACGGTTACTTTGCATGTCCTGTTTGTGGGGAAAACACTTGTTCTTATTATCTTCCTGAAAGTAAGAAGAGATATGTTACATGGGACATCGATTGCTTCTTCCTAACGAACACAAGTTTCGATACGATAAGACAAATTTCAACAACGAACAAGAACTTCATCGCCCTAAATGGCCATTGACTGGTTTTCAAGTTGAAAAGAAAGTAGCGAATATCAAAATGAAAGTTGATAAACAAAAAGAAGAAATTGGTCGAAAACGGAAAAAATCAACCAATGAAGATGTTGACAATATTTCTGGATGGTATGGGAGGTATATATTTTTTGATTTACCATATTGGAAAGCAAATTTGGTCTGACATAATATTGATGTTATGCATACAGAGAAGAATGTCACGGAGCATCTCATCAGCACAATTATGGACCATAAAGATAAGTCAAAAGATGGCATCAATGCACGCAAGGATTTGAAAATCATGGGTATAAAACAAAAGTTGTGGATGATGGAAGATCCTGAAACAAATAAAACAATCATACCAAAGACAACTATCGCTTTGAGCAAAGAAGAAAAGATACGGTTTTGCACCGTTTTGAAAAATCTGAAAGTGCCTAACAAATTTTCTTCTAACTTTCACAACAATGTGAGCATCAATCCTCCTGAACTAAGAAATATGAAGCACATGATTACCATGTCATAATGCAGCATTTGCTTCCGGTATTGCTTCAACATTCTTATCCACAACATAAGGATCTACGAAATGTTGTTCACCGTATTAGTTTATTCTTTAACATTTTGTGTTCAAAGTTGATCAATAGGGAACATCTTTTAAAATCAAAGGCTAGCTTAGTAGAAGCAATGTGTGTATTTGAAAAACATTTTCCACCTGCATTTTTTGATATCAGTGTCCACCTTATGGTTCATTTAGCCGATGAAGCGTTGATTGTGGCCCTGTCAGATATAGATGGATGTATCCATTTGAACGGTAAATTTCTAATTTCAGTTATGCACATCATTATTTCATATAAATAGCTACCGTCTACAGTATATAATTGATCACATTTATAGGTTGATGAAAACATATAAAGGATATGTGCGCAACAAAAGATACATTGAAGGGTGTATTGCAGAAGGATATATCGTACAAGAAGCTAGTCTTTACTGCATGGAATATATGCCAAACGGAGGTGATGGCAATCATAAACATACCCGCGAAGCATTTTTAGACGAGGACGATGAGTTTGCTGGTGAGATACCTCTGGATAATGGTAAAGACATAACGTTAACCCAAATGCAGTTTGAACAGGTGCGTAGATGGGTCCTTAATAAGTACGATGGATTGGATGAATGGAAGAAGTAAGTCCACGAACTTGTTTGGAATTTTAATTTTTTTAATTCAATTTATATATATATTTTGATATGTGTTTTTCGTAGGAGGTATAACTCCTATGTGAAAAGTACTAGATTTCAACCTAAAGGTAGGGCTACCACGTGGAAGTAGTTCAAAGTTTTAATCTATGGTTACGTGATGAGCTGTTAAAGACCATCGATGTTGATCCAACTCTGTGGCGGTTAGTGCACGGGCCGAAGTTCATAATGCGTAGTTATATGAAGTACCTAGTGAATGGATTTTCATTTTCCACGAAAAAGTACGAAGACCGTATGGTAACACAAAATAGCGGTGTATGCATGAGAGCAATTACAAAATTTAGAGCGAGTGGCAAGGATAAAAATTATAAGGAAGCAGCAACAACGTATTACGGAGTCATTCAACAGATACTTGAGTTGGATTACACTGACTTCAAACAAACAGTTTTTTATTGTGATTGGGTAAAAGTCGAGGATAAGGTCAATGGTTGCAAAATAGATCCCATTTCAAACCTCATCATGGTAAATTTAGAGAAATTGAAGAACAAAAATAACGTGAATGACGTGCCATTTATTCTTGCATCAGAAGCGAGTCAAGTTTTCTACTCAAAAGATTTAAAAAATAACGGATGGTCTGTGGTCTTGCATACACCAAAACGGTTGACTACAAATGTGGATGACATTGAGTTCCCTACCGTCTATCAATCAGCTTTTGAAGACAATGAAAACTCAGAAGACCTTACCAAATCCATATGTTAACTTATTAGTATTCGTACATCACATGATTGTGTGTCTGTATATTTTTAATTGCACGCTTGTGTGTATGTATTTTTTGAATATTTTATACATTCCAATGCAATTCCAGGTGTTGTCACTTAATAATTTTGTATTCCGGTCACATTCGTTAGAAAACTATGTCAGAAAATCCACCATCTTCACATTCGTCATGTTCAGAGGCGAAGAAAGTTGATCAAAACTTACTTGGTATTCCGGTCTCAGATAACGCTGGAAAAATCGCTACTATGCTTGGTAAACTAGTAAGAGTTCATATGCCGATATCATATATAAGTTGGAATAAAGTACCTGCAATATACAAGGACAACGTTTGGAATGAATTGGTGGTAAGTATCCTTAGCTGTTTGACAACAACTATTTCATTCAATAGCCTTATGATTTCAACTCTTTGCACAACATTTAATTTAATATATTTTTTGCAGAAAACTTATGAGGTCGATCCGCTTTCAAAGGAAATGTTTTTAAAGAGAATGGCCGAGGCTTTTAGGAGATACAAAAAAACTTGAGAGTAGTTTATTATGACCCTTTCAACAATGACGAAGAAAAGGTTGAAAAATTGCCCACCTACAGTTGCTCAAGAAGATTGGGCAGAGTTCGTAAAAAATGAAGCAACGCCTGAAGTGAGCGGAAGAAGGGAGGTAGGCAAAAAGAACGGAGCATTGCTCAGTTATGCTCATCATGCAGGACGTAAAAGTCACGCTAAAATAGAACAAGAAATGGTAATTTATATTCATTTTCATTCAAATGATTTACACATTGTGATTGGATATTCATGTCGTTACATCAACTTGTATTGCAGATCGTTGCTAGTCCATCAACAAATATGAGTCGTCGTCAAGTATGGGAGAAGACACACAGGAAAAAAGATGGTAGCATATCAGATGCCACTTCTCCATACTTTGTAAGTTAAACAAATATTAACTTGCATATTCTTTAAAATTCCTTATTCATGTAAGTATTATCATATTACAGGATCAAATTGCGAAAGCGAAGTAAAAGATCACTGATAGTGATGAAGAAAAATTGACAGTGGATGAAGACATCTTATCACAAGTGCTTGGCAAGGATGCAAGGGGTAGGAGCCGCGGTGTTGGGACCGTTATACCAAAGACTAAAGTTAAGGCTTGTGCCATTGCACAGAAACGACTCCGACATGTTCATGGCGAGCAGGATGAGTTGAAAATGAGGGTGGGAAGTTTGGAGAGTACGGTGGGAAATTTGTCTGGGAAAATGGAGGTTTTGATCAACATGGTGGAAAATATTGAACAGGGAATTCATGCACCGGTCAATTCTTCTGATGGAGTACACGCCACACAATTCAATACTCCTGAATTCATTTCTTTGCAGTTCTAGGATTCGACCAATGTTACGAACAATCAAAAATGTGAAATCCTCAACTCTGATTTAGAATTAATAGGAACGGGTATTTTTAACATTTAAACATTTATGACATAATAAGTAGAAAACTTTATAATAATAAATATTCCCTTTTATTGCAACAGGTACTATATGCCGAGATTCTACATTGTCCAACATCCATGGGAAATCTGTACCATCCACACATGAAAAAGTGGTGTTGGACAGTATACTGCTACCAGATGAGAGAACTAGTAAAATGAATCATCAATTTGCAGAGACCTTTGCTGATGTTGGAGTGGGTGGATATGTGTGCCATCCGAAGTGTCTTATTCGATATCTCTAGATGATGGAGCAGGTATATTTTCTGTTTATGTGGTCGATATTTCAAGTCCCTTATTTGTCAAACAAACACCATTGAAAAATATTCTTATTTTACTAATTAAATGTTTGTTCTAATTTTATTGGAGCATATTTGTCAATATTTTGT
This sequence comes from Allium cepa, assembly GCA_030765085.1. Taxonomy (NCBI): domain Eukaryota; kingdom Viridiplantae; phylum Streptophyta; class Magnoliopsida; order Asparagales; family Amaryllidaceae; genus Allium; species Allium cepa. The sequence goes on along the minus strand of CM060941.1, from coordinate 504,064,348 downwards.
CAATTAAAATCATATTCTTGGAATCGGTTTTAGTTACCATATAAGTAATAGTAGTACATGTGCAATGGTGGATTACCATGATATTTACAAAGTTTCAATAGTTCTATTTGATTTCACAATATTTTAGCTTTACCAATCAGAAACTAGACTTTATTTATGCTATTAACCTAATAATAAAACACTACTCGATACCAGTACAAAATTTACTTGAGTATAAGAGGTAGGACAGTGATGTAATACTTCCCAGCAAAGTGTTATGTTACATTTGTCTTTGACAAAAGATAAATGCCGACTGTCTTTCTTACTTAACAATCAGATCATGTAACATTTACAGTGGAGGACGATAATCTTCAAAGATCTGTGCTGCTAAGTTAGTGTATTCTATGAAAATAAGTGACTCGAAGTTAAACTGTTGCTATGCTGTAATTTATAAAGTTCACTACCTCCTGTTCTAATGTCATACTTCAGTAATGTTAAACGCTATTTTGATGGTATGCGTTAACATTTTTCCTATTTTAAACCGTACTTTCATGTATATATGTTTTATTGTTTCACGCAGCATTTCATGGCTTTATTGTGCTATTGAATACAATTGGCAATTACTACTGATTGAAAAAAAGCTGTCAGATTGTTAATGTGCCTTTGGCAATATGCTATTTTTCACTGACATTAGTTTTAATTTGGAAGACTTTACTTAGGAGAATGGGTAGATAATTGGTTGTAGTTCTTTTTGACTGAATTAAATTTGGTCACGTAGATACACAAGTGATTGTCATTTTTGGGCTATCTTCGTTATTTTCTGTACCGTGTGACTGGATACTGTGAGTACTTTCATTTAGTTGGTAGATTGGGCTTTGCACCTCGTTTCTGTGCTGTGTATAATAATATAAGTATCATTTGCTTCAAAAAATTTGTAACTATAAATTGCGTAGATTTTTGGAATTGTAGATTAAACTAAGTATTATAGACTAAATAACATTAGATTAGAGTGTATGATCATTGGATAAAGACTATGGATTTTGGTTGGAAGAAAGAAGTGCTACGATTAGGAAGCTTAAAAATGTTATGTTTTCCTGATAATCTAAATATACTTTAATTGTAGAAGTTTTACATAATTTTTGCTAGAAACTATCAGGCTGTTGATAAGCATAATTTGGTTGTAAACTTACTTAGTAATTAGTATGACATGGCAAATAAAAGGAATAAGATTATACGTTATTTGTGCATTTGAATTATACAGGAGTACGAATGGCTAAATTGTGTTGGACAGTAAATTGTATCTGCTAAGTAATATATGGATAGTGAATGATATTGATATTTACATTTTAATAAATACTATGCAGGCATGGATGATTGAATCTCCAAACCTCATTAACCACCAATCTCCAAACCTCATTAATCTAGGTTTGTAAAGTATGAACAGAATTTCACTTCCAATACAGTGATGCTATGATGTTATGTCTAATTATGCTATTTCAGCTTACATTAATTACCGTGTAAATGAGAGCAAATTTAGTACAACTATTTTATATGATAGATAATTGCTGCTTTTCAGTGTATTTAGTGCCCAATGATGTTTTTTTTATTCCTATGGTTCTTTTCACCAGCAAAAGCAGATAGTTAAGTGATAATTGATGCATTTGATCTTCTTTTGGAATATACAAATGAAAATAAATAGCTTGTGCATTTGTAATGAATTTGATAGATTTACATTTTTTGTTCTTATTTTCACAATTTCTAATTATTACTATTGTCCTTCAATTAGCCGTTATTTTTCCTTTAAGGATTCCTCATTGAATACGTTAAATTCTAGGTCTATAAAATATATTTCCATATATGGGTTTTACCTTAATGAATCATACTGAAAAGGTAACAATCATTTCATTTGTTGCTGTTGTTTACCTACACAAGGATTTATAGCAAGAATACCTTTATTTGGATATTTGTGGTTATAGCGTTATACGAATCCAAAGGTACGTTTCAAAAGTCTATCAACTGAAAAAAGGATATCATGCAATTATACTTTAATTTTTAAGGAGAAAGATCCTTTATGTGAGTTTTTTAAGGTATAGTTAAGAACCATTATCTTATATGGCTATTGATGATGGAGCAGGTATACCCATTTTTATGTTTGCAGGTTGAATCAGGAATGATCTTTATGCAATCTTTGTTGCTAGCTAATTTTATTTGGTTTAGCAAAAAGTTTAGCAAGAGACTTGGAGTAATTCATTTGCAAAAGGTTTAGCCAGAGACACTGTTATAGATGTTATACTCTGGGTTCTATTGAACATCTTAAGGTCTTGTATTGATATTGTGACTTGTGTAGCTCTTGTTTTGAGCTTAACTTCGTATTTGTACTAAATGCTAGTATGTAGTATTTTTCGTGTTATGTAATGATATTGTTAAGTTATTATGCACTGCAATGCGGATTATTGAATCATTTGAATGTGCACTGTCTATAACATTATTTGTTTTCTAATATCATTTGAGTGCGGAATATTATATATGTATGTGTAATTGACTACTTAGATATGGTTTCTGGCCGTATCTAATGTGTCAATTAGATACAGCTAAAATGGCCGTATCTAATTGTCTCATTAGAGACGGCTAATAGCCGTGTCAAAATAATAAGCTCGCCATATTTTGATACGGCTAAAAGCCGTATCTAATCTTATTAGATACGGCTTTTAGTCGTATCAAAATATCGTTTATGGTGTAGTGCTTTAGGAAGTGGAATCAAATCCAAAGTTTGATTCTTCAACAATGATTGCATCTCTACCTCCATGGGACAAATCTACTTCGAGTTATCACTCGACTCCATGATGTCATCAAGGTCCATCAGATCATCTTGGACTACATGAAAAGCATAGTCCAAATTATCACAAAATCTAAGATAGTTCCAATCACCATATCTTTCGGGAGGCCTTATAGTACGATGATCAACCCGAGTAGCAATCCTATCAACCAAACTCCCTTCGCCTCCACCTTGAACCAAATCTTATCTAGAATCACGCACATCACTAACACTACCAGAGGAACCCTGTGGACTATGTGATGTAACATTAACCGTTACCTCCTCGCAAGCATCTCCAACTACTCTACTCTCTCTACTCCTTAGAAAAAATATGGGAATAACTTCCTTCTCCTTTGATTCACCATGAACCAAATCCGAAACATCCAATGAGCTTTTATTATCCTTGAACAATATTGACTCATCAAAAGTAACATGACGAGAATTCACTACCTTCTTCGTTTTCGGATTCCAAATCCGGTAGCCTTTTACTCCGTCTGTATACCCAAGTTAAATCCCTTTGAAAGCTCAAGACTCAAGCTTATCATTTCTCGGATCATGTACATAAACCGCACTACCAAACACACGAAGGTAACTCTAGTCAATGCTCTTCCCTATCACACTTCCTCTGGAATTTTGTTACCAATAGTTGAGCATGGAATTCGATTAATAATATGCATTGCGGTTGACAAAGCTTCGACCTAAAATCCCTTCGCCGAACCCGATGTCAATCTCGAGCATCGAGCTTTCTTAAGTAGAGTACGGTTCATCCTCTCCGCAACACCATTCGACTGCAGATCACCTGGTGTAGTAAAATGTCTCTGAATACCATGATTCTTGCAAAACTCCAAGAATTTTCAGGAAACATACTTTCCGCCATTGTTAGACCTTAGAACCTTCAAAGACTTGCCACTCTTATTCTCAACAAGAGCTTTCCATGATTTGAACTTTACAAATGCCTCCGACTTGGCCTTCATTACATACACCCATACTTTTGGAGAAAAATCATCAATAAAAGAAATATAATAGCGAGCTCCATCCAAAGAAGCTACTGCTGTCGGTCCCCAAACATCCATGTGAACATACTCAAGAACCCTTCTCGAATCATGTTTTCCCTCATCGAATGAAACTTTAATTTGCTTCCCCATTACACATTCCTTACAAAACTCTAGTTTGTTGAAACTCTCTCCACCAATCATCTCCCTCTCCGAAGAATATCCAAAATCCTCTCGGATACATGACCTAACCTCAAATGCAACAACTTAGTCGCATCCAAGCCACAGAAACTATAAACTCCTACACAAGTTTTATCTTCTCTTGTCACTCCTTGAAGAAAATAAATACCATGAGTTCTAGCACCCTTCATCACCACAAGCGCACCCTTCGAAATCTACAAGCTATCACTCTCAATAGTAATCTTACAACCTAAAGAATCCAGCTACCCTAAAGAGATAAGAGACATTCTAAGTCCCAGAACATAGCGCACATTAGTGAGAGTACGAACCACTCCGTTAAACATCCGAATTTGCACGTAACCGATGCTTTTCGACTTGCAAATAGCATCATTTTCCATAACAATATAATTTCCTTCTTTGTCGATGTAAAAGAAAAACAATTTCTATTTGACATCATGTGATAAGACGCTCCCGAATCGAGCACTCATTCTCTGCCCGAAACATTCGATGCTACCGCCAACAACACATCTACGTCTCCCTCACTAACTCCACTCTCCACCGCTACTAATAAAGATGCTACTTCCTTCTTTGCCTTCTCCTTTTCCAGACACTCATACTTCCAATGACCGGGCTTCTTATAAATTAGCACTTGCCTTTTCTTTCCTTTGACTTTCCTCTCCAACCGGGGTTCCTTGATTTAGAACAACCCCGGATCTCCTTCTTCACATATCTCTCCTTCTCCATAAACAAACCATGACCACTACTAGTACCACTACTTCCATCACCCAACTCCTTCATTTGATCCCGTAATTTCTCGCTAAGAAGACCTGTTTTGACATCATTAAGAGTCAATGTATCCCGGCTATAGATCAAACAATTTAAGAAACTTGTATTGCGGTCTGGCAATGAACAAAACAATATCATCGCCTTATTCTCTTCCTCAATCTTCATATCTACTGCCTTCATCTTCATTAGCAAATCATCGAAAGTGTTCAAGTGCGCCTTCAGCGAAGTACCTTCCTTTATCTTATAGGCGAAGAACGTTCGCAATAAGATCAAGCGATTAGTTAGTGGCTTTTTCATATACAACTCCTCCAACTTGTCCCAATACTCTTACCGGTAGTTTCACTACTAATTTCAAAGATAACATTCTCTCCCATAGCAAGTTGAAGCGCAGTGAGTGCCCACTCTTCCATTTCCTCTCTCTCAACATCCGAGATGTCTACCGATAACAAATATGTATCAAACATTACCCGATGCACCTGATTCCTCCTTAGAACCGCTTTCATCTTCCATTGCCATTTTTCAAAACCATTATCACCATTCCACTTGTCGATTACCAATTGTGATCCTAAATCTGCATACAATCCACGTATATAAAGTGCTACACCACTTGGATTACCCATTAAGGAACTACTTGAGGTATTATCTGATTCCGGCATTTCTACAACCACACACCAACACCAATACTCTAATACCAAATGTTGTGACGGAATTCTTACTCGAGACCACTCAAATCAAAACCCCAAAAGTACAGCGAAAGACGAGATCGTGGTAAGAAGTGTAAAAACAACCAATCAATAACTCAATCTAAATCTCAACCAATCCAAATCCGATCACAATCCCAAATAAGCAATACAGAAATCAAAGTAATAATGTAAAATAAATCACACAGCGATTTATAGTGGTTCCACTAACGTTGTGTTGGTGTACATCCACTTTAAGAGAGGGATTCTATTAATATCGATGAGAAGAGCACAGGAGATTGATTACAATGATTAAAATTCTAATAGAATTGATTTGTGGAGAAGAGAATTAAAGAAAATTAGGTTTTAATGAATCCTAATTAGTAGAAGCTAAAACCCTTGCGGTTGCTTTCTATTACATCAAGATCTGTAACATGAAGCTAGCTTATATAAAAGAATAGAAATACTAGGTAAAGTTTCGAAATTGACTCTCCAAATATCATAAATCTTCACGTCAAGGCTAAGCCAAAAAACTGGCATAAGTCGCCACAGACGTCTGTCGTAATAGGACAGACGTCTGTCCAATGTCTCGAAAAAAATTTCCCTAAGACATCCGACGTCTGTCTAAAGTGGTAGACGTCTGTTTATACTCTGTGGAAAAATTCTGCAACTGACTCAGACGTCTGACCAAAACTTCAGACGTCTGTATTGAGTCTCTGAAATAGATTTGGTGAAGCCAAATGTCTGACCATTCTCTTAGACGTCTGTCGTTGTCATTTCAGCACCACTCCACCTTATTCGTCATATTTTGCACCTTCAAGCTCCGATTTGCAAACTGTTTTTTTCGTTACCAGGCTATTTCTAACTCCTTCAATTCTCCATATAGTGTCGCCAAAATTTAACATCTATTACTATATATTAAAGAAGGAACTTCTCCAAGCTAACGTGGACTCTTCTGCTTCTCATTTTAAAATAACACTTTGCTATCCGCTTCGCCTTTTTTTCCTATTTTATCTGCAACTGCTGCACCACGTACTCTATTTATTTTTCCTCTGTTAGTTTCTCCAACTGTTCGTTCTCTTCCACTGACCTTTTGCTTTTCACTTTCGATTTACTCAAACAGCTACTACGGTTCTTTCTTAAACTCTTCATCTTCATCAGTTCTTTAAATCTTTTAAAAGGCCTTAATCTTTAATGGCAAAGAGAGTAGATCTAGGGTCGATCGATTTGAGGTATGAATTTCAAATTATGTCTCGTAATTTGAAGGTGTCTTCTTATTTTTTGTATAAAGTCTGTTTCTGTTTTCTTCTTTTGGCAGACAAAACTTATTTCGACATGTGGATTTTGATTGCATAGTCTCGAATTGATATTGTTGGTATTGTTTTCTTTCTTAACTCCGCTTGATATTGCTTCTCGGTCCTAAAATTCTTCATGTTTGATCGCAAATCAACAGACTTGCCCTAAATTAATTCTTCCACCAAAACATCTGTTATTCCATAACCCAATTACACCTTCATTTTCACCATTGGCAACCTAATTTCATATTGGTTCCCCAATTATGCTGATACCAATTGACGGCCAAACTGATAATTGGACCATGTCGCCTCTACAATTATTGATGAACAAACGTCAATGGCCTATCGTCGATGTATTGGTCCAATATCTTCGGTGAACTATGAGGTATAATTTACTGATCTTCCTTCTTCTCCTACGATTTGATTTTCAATCGTTGTTTTCATTATTTAATGATATCCTACTCCAACCAGTATTTTTATTTTTTATTTTTACCATTTTGTTGCATTGGTTTTCTAGATATTTGCCTATTTCTCTAGCTTATGTACTGCGTTTTTCCAATTTGTAGTACTAATTTATTTTTGTGTTTGACATTCTTACGGAGATGAAATTTTACAAAGTGTAGTATATTTCAATTTGCTTCAACTCAAATAGACTGTCCTCAACTATTGATGATCCAAATTTGTTATGTCCACCAAGGCCTGTTAGGGAACAACTTATTTTTATGCTTATTGATTTCTAAGTAACCCTATCAAAAAAGTATTTGACAACTACTTTTTTTGACTTAAGTCAAAAATTTAACTACTTTTATAAGTAACAAAGAGTTGCTTATGACTTATAAGTTATTTTTGTGAGAAGTAACTTATAAGTCATTTTGCAACAAGTAGTTGCCAGACAGGTCCAAACTGTACTTGCGAATTCGTATTCTAATCGATTTTTTTGTTGTCATCTTTATTCCACTGATATTGATTTTGGTTGTTTGTTCCGTAGGTTATGCTGTTATGGATTTGTAGCCTGAACTGTTATGTTGCTGTTATGGATTTGTATTAGCCTAAACTGTTATGTTAGTTGTTATAAATAACTTTGACAAAAATAAGGTAGTCGTATCGTTTATCATTCATTTAATCGTTGGTACGCTGAACATCTTTCGAGTTATTAGTACATCCTCCCACCTAAACAGTGTACTGTGTCCACTGTAGTTAGTACAAAACACTGTATTCAGTCTGTAAGTGGCAATATGTATGCTATTTCTATGTGGCATGCATGGTTATGTCAGGCTAGCTTTTTCCATGAGCTGAACTATGTTTACGTTGAACCATGTTCATATTTTTATGATGTTCAATGAACTACGTTTTATATCCAGTTGAAGAAAAATAAAGTCTATTAAGTTAACCAATAAGAAATGACATATAATAGTAAGAATTTTGAGAAAGTTTTTATTTACATTTCTCAGTGCGACTCTTGCAGAAAGAGTTCATATAAAAAATATTTTAACAACAGCGTGATTCACTGACCCTTATGCTATTATACAACAATATAGCAAGGTTTCTTAGTCATGGTATGGTCGTAACTCTAGGTTTCTAAAGTTCCACATTTTGTTGATCGGATGACGTTTCTGTTTGCATATTGATCTTAAAACTTACTTTTTATATTAAATATGCATACTAAGATAATGTTTGTTTAAAGAATTATTGTGTAGGTAGTTTGCTAGGATAGTGGACAACAAAGCTGTTGTTCATGAAGAACCAAGAAAGCATGGAAGAATCAAAATTCGTCAGGTTCGTTCGTCGTTGCAATTCGATAAAAAATGCTTCATCTCAGCGGATCAAACTACTTATTCTTTACATTACTATTCAATATAAACCGTCATGCTTTGGTAAAATCTTAATATTTGATATTTACATGTTATTACTATAAAAAACATAACATACAATTTTACCTACTGCGTCTTATGCATGAAGATACAGTTATGAAAACAACATTGCAGAACAAAATTTATCTAATTTCATATCAAATCTACTTGATACAACTCATTTACGACCAAACTGAGAGTGTTTCGTAGCTTATTAATATAGTAAAATTTTAATTAAAAATATCATTTTGTTAGTCAAAATATTTTGTTGACATTTCCGGTGATATGTGTATACTGATTTTAAAACAGATTAATTGGCCGGTGGATAAGATAAAACGATAGCTACTATTTATGTTTTACTTCTGACCAGACTCATCTCCTGTTAATGAAAACACTTCTATTTCTTTGATGTACGAATCATTGACAACGTTAGTGACCACACTCGTAAGATTTAAGTTTATCAAATGAACAAATATTTTGGTTTACAATGCAATTTTGTAGACTGGTCTTCCTCAAATTGAATTTCTCACTGGAATGTTGTCTGAGCATATATAGTTCCAGATCCCCAACATACTAATGTGGTAACACGTTTATGAACCCATAAAAGCTACTGACATTATAGTACCTTATTTAACGGTACTCAAACTTATTGTTATATTTCTCTACAGGGAAAATTACTACCCATTTTTTGACACAATCTAATCCTCCGCTGTCTGAACCACATCCACAACCGCTTGCTTTTCCCAGTTGCAACCGGACTCCAAGTACACAGTCATAGGGTAATCAAGCTTATTCATTCATTGGGTTTACATTTTCCCGCAGTGATACTATATTTGATGTAAAATAGTTGAAATAAATTTTTTAATCACTTTCAACCCCATCAGTTAATAGAACTTTCTATCATTTTTGACAAACAAGCGAACCCAAGCTTTTGAGCATTGTTTTATGGTTCAGTATTTATGCCGTATTTACTATATTATATTCAGTTTCTGACAAATGACTGTTAATGTGTAGAAATTCTTATTCATTTAAACCATGTTTAGTTATAGTTTGATCCGAGACGTGGAGCATATTTATTAAAGGAAAAGAAAATTTACTTAATTAGCATTATATTCGAACACCCATGCAATTGCTAGAAAATCACATGTGTTTATGAATTCATTTGCTAATGCCGTTGCATTCAACAGCTATGTGACTATATTGGTATTGATCCATCTAATTTTTTTTGACCAACCTCAAGCAGAAGTGTGCAACTGGTCAAACTGTATACTGTTGTGTAAATATCATTGTTGGGTTACTCATTAATTATGTTGCAAATTTTGTAGGAAAACCATCAATTGCTAAGAAGATTATGCAAATGTTGTTACGGAAGCTGAGTTTGTGAAATAATGAAAGATCCTCGGTTGAAAAATGTGCTAAATGGAAGGCAAACTTAGTTCTAATTGGTGGCTGTGGATGCGGCGGTTGTGCTTGCCATGGACATCATAGTGATAGAGGCATGATAACACAAAATAATTCTTTTACACGTTCTCAAATCAATTTATTTCTATATTGTTTTTGGTTTGAATGTTTTATTTTACTATTTATGTTGTTTTGCTTTGGCGCAAGAACACTTAATAGGAACTACTGTACTGAAATTAATTGCATTGAGATTTGTTTTTATGCGATTTATGTCCTACAATTTTCTTATGCTATTGTGGTAGCTGCGGCTTTGGGTAAATATTTAAAAGTAAAAAGCAAGATGATACCACATTGAAATAAAAGATTCATCTTCGCTTCAACTAATGAAAATAACGTTGACTGTGTCCTTATTGGATCGTTTACCAACATCCCATGCATGTACCTTCCCACTCACATTAATATTAAATATTATATCTTTTGAGTTTGGTACTACCATTTACTCTGGCAATACAAGCACTAATGCAGTTTGAATAGAAGCAAAATACTCAATGTCATTTCAACTAAGTTAAAAAATTCACTTCAGACTAACAATTACTCAAACTTAATATTAACTTTATCATTGTATCGTATAATATACTTTCAAACTATTTGTCGTTTATGCTTTATGGATCTACTTAATTTCAATTCTAACATCTACTCCAAAGTACACCGTTTTTGAATTCCCAATGTATATAGTACAAATAACTCATGGTAAATTACTAATTATTGAAAAACAAAATAACACAGTCATAACTTTTAACTTTTCATTTAATACGGACAAACCATCTAAACTTATATATTCTTTATTCAAAAATAACTATAACATAGGTAAAGTCTACGTTTTAAATTTGTCTGAAATATAAAAAATAATAATAAAATACAATTATATTTTAGGCACGTGAGGAAAAATCGAGAAAACATTTAACATTGCACAAAATAATGTTCATAATAATGAATTAGAAAACTGCCCGTGTGCGTAGCACGGACCACTCACTAGTAAATAACTATTATAAATATTTGCATCTTTTGGTGTAAATATTAGTTTGGACTTTTTTCTACAAATATACAGTTAAGCAGTATTTTAGAAGGGTGTTTGATACAATTTTTCTTAGTAGAATCAAGTAGCACTAGGAGTAAGTTTGTGCTTCCAAAGTAAGATATTGGAAGAGTAAGTTATAAATATTACTCTATAATTGCATAGAAATATTCCATTTTGAAATCTACAATTATCGTAAATACTCTAGTGAAACTTTCTTGAAACTGCATTTCTTAAAGACAATTATTTTACACACACACTGGTAAGATATAACTTATTTGTAAATTGTAGATTTCAGAAAAGAGCTTTCTTTTTGTGTTGACATGAATGATGTAAATTAAACAATTACAAGTATAGCCTATGAATACGTTCCATGAATTGAATGTAGAAAAAATTATCAACAAATATAGTTCAAGAATCTTGTTGAGATTCTAGTATTGCAACAAAAAGATTGTAAATTTGAAAATTATTCTTCAAGCAAAAGAAATAGCGGAAGAAGAGAGGATGAATGTTGTTCATTCTGGGTTCGAAAAGAATCCATTGAGAGAAGGCATGACTTCAGGAGACCTGTTTCGGACAAATTTGCGAAGGCTATGCTGAGCATATCTTTCTCCTTCGGAATGGTTGTCAAGAATTCCTGCAGCTCTGTTTTCTTTATTCACCCTGTCCAAGGATTCCAAGTTTAAATAATAACAAAGCTCAAAAGAATAATAACATAAAAAGATTATTTGCTATAGAACACTAATGAGTATTTAATTAAAAAATTATATTAAAAAAAAAAACGAAGTAGAAGGAAAAAAGACGATTGAACATTGTCTGTTTTGCTTTTCCATAGAAAGGTAATAATGCTGTAAAATTAAAATTTTCTAATTGCTGTGGCTCTTATCATCATATATCCCAATTAGATTTGTTATTTGACATATCAACTGGGAATTAGTTAGCTAGCCTAAGATAGTAATATGTTTTTTTTTTACTAATACATGTTAGTACTAAAAATCTTACGTGGTATACGTTACACCGTATCAATATTTTTTCGATGGTTCAAAATCACATTATGCAAATTTCGAATCTGTGACCTCTCTATCAAAATCGAAATTCTTAACCATGATGCTGTCATATGATTTGACCCAGGTGTAAATTCAATCAATTTATTGACACCATAAGTCCATCTTTCTTGTAAAAATAATAATGGTTGTGTCTAATAGAATTAGACTACCATCCATTATACTTGTTTCAGCATGACATGAACAAAGAATTACAAAACTGAGTATTATAAATTATATATCTAGCTTTGATTTTTAAGTAATATATACCTGACTTCAGGATTAGTAGTAATGTTTCTGATTAGTTGCATTCCACATATACCGATAGCAGTTCCCACCACTAAAAATATTGGATATACCTGTTTCGTCATGTGAAAAAAAAGCATGAAACCTTTCTATTATTATTATTTTACATCACATAAATCTCGCTTTTTCATAGTACATACTGCTGCTCCTTAAATTTTGTAAGGAACAATTTCATGGGAAGAAATTTGGCAAATTTAAATATTAACATGGCCTAATAGAAGAACTTATTATCAGCTTGTTAAGATAATGAATCTGAGAGATGTATCATAACATTTTAAAATTTCATTATTTACCATCAACTCGGTGGAGGAATTTGGACCTAGTAATTAGTTTACATATATATGATCTCTGAATCTTTTTAACATTAAGAATAACAGGAGTTCCTTCGGCATTTAGTGTTAAATGTAAAACTAAATATTTTCTATAAACGAATCAAACTTTTTAAAATTAATGCAGAAACTCTACGTGACTTTATTTGTTAGCGTGCTAAAATGTATGTTGTATGTGTAAATGAAAAACTGTTATAGATTCATGCTGTTTGGTTAAAAATATTTCGGCAAGATCAATCCTTTTCCAGCTCCAGTTCCTGATTTGAAGTTTGAACCTTTATTTTTGCATAAAGTGCATGGAAAACTTGAATAATCAAATTGGTTATAGATAATTTCTCATATTTGAATTATGCAAATAATAACTTACGAGCTGACAAGAAAGCTAAAATAACAGATAATGGATACCTCTGGCCTTAACCATCTATTGGCAGAAGCAGCAGCAGCCATAAGAAAGGTTGAAAGTATTAGCCTGAGAAATAATGCAACAAATTTGCTTCTTATTTAACTTCTCTTTTCTTTTGCAGCAAGTAAAGATAATATAAAGGAATTTATCTGGTGCATGTTAGTTTATTCTTCTGTATGTATGGGCTGGATCCAACCACTTGGTCCACAGAAAAATATATATTCAGTTGTGCAATTATTACTTGGAAGCTTCTAAAAGCCAACCCCCTCCATATGATCCTTCTGTTTCTTGGCAGTCGTGAAAAATGTTTTGCAATTTAGGTCAAAGGTCAACGGAAATCAATAAGCATTGTAAAATGAAGTGTGAACTCTCAAATTTTAGTTTACAAATGTACCTTTGTTTATTAAAGCTTTGACCGAATATTATTTTACAACTTTCTATAATAGAGGTGAGCATATAAATGTCTGACGCTTGGGCAAGTTTATATAATTAGTTAACCTGTAAGTTCGGTGTAGATTAATTTGTTTGTTCGTAGTGTAGCATATAGTAAGGTTTATATGATAAATTTATAAAAATAAATTCTAAAATGTTCGAATCCTTTTGAAATTTAGACAAATTTTCCTATTCAAGTTTGGGTGGATTTTGTAATGAATATAGTTTAGACAGGCCTGTTGACAATTTGGTGATTCACATCTCTAACTGGTAAAGTTAATAGCTAACATAAGTGTATTAAAATAAAAATAAAAATGAGGTAGTATTACATGTATCCATGAAAACAACTATTCATTCAAAGATTCATAAATTAAAAGCACATAAATAATTAAACATTGAGAAGAGCTCCAGACATTTTTTTAAGCAATTAAGAAAACGATTCAAAGATTTGAATCAAATTAGAAAAGAGAATTTTTTAACAATGACTAAGAGGCTGGGCCTTCCTTACCGAAAGTATACCTCTAGAAAATATTACTCTGACTATCTCGGAAACCTCCAAGCTGGACTATGCAAACCATACCGAGAATCCGAGTATTTCACATCTCTGTGTGCATACCATCGAAACCAATCTAGAGTAGATGTGATAATATCCTAATGCGACGAACCCTACATAGCTTGGCCCTCACTCACTCTTTTGTTTTTGTCATTTCTGACAAAGCATATCAAAGCTCAAATGAGAAACAAATCATCTTAGATTGACAAAAAACCAAAAAGATAGCGGAATCAAAATCGATAGTCAAGAAAGCAACAATCGGGGATGACAAAAATGATTGTATATGAAAATTAAATCTCTTACACTTATCACATCATCCTGAACTAGCACTACCTTGGGAAAAAAAATAAAGTCGGACAAGTGAGGGCAGTGATGCTTCCCACCAAGTTACAACATCAATCTTAACTTTAAGAATAACAGGAGTTCCTTCGGCGTTTAGTGTTAAATGTAAAACTAAATATTTTCTATAAACGAATCAAACTTTTAAATTCATTTGACTCACAATTATGCTTAATTGTCACATCACAAATATTTGTAAAAACACTTAAAACCCTCTTTTTAAATATTCTTTTTTAAAGAGATAATTATATTTCTTAGTGTAATAAAAAGAAGGGTAAAGAAAACATTGTTTACTATAACCCAAAACAATTTATACTTAGCTTTATTTTTAAACATTCATTTTTAAAGATTATAAACTATCATTTAATTTTAAAATAACATTTATTATCTCAGAAGAAAATTGTGAGAAATGCGGATATGGATCTTAAGGTTGGAGTAACACTAGAGGGAGGGGGTGAATAGTGTTTTATGGATTTTCTAAATCTTTTTGAAACTTATGTAATTTAATCACCAACAAATGTAATTCACAGACACAAATATAATCATAGAATCAGAAACAGGTGCAAATACTAAATAAAAGCTGTAAAGGAAAGAACACAACAGGATTTTATACTGGTTCTGAGTTACCCTACATCCAGTCTCGTACAATCGTATGGATTTTTTATCAAAATAATCTCCCAGATTACACCCTCGGTTTCAAGGCTACAAGGTACACCCTCCTGTATTCGAGTCCAGAGCAAACTTTCTTGATTTAACCGGGCTACAAGATCACATAATTGATTTCCGGAGATACAATCACACCCAATTGATTTCAAGGCTCAACCGCATCTTTTACTCAACAATTTGATTTACAAAAGGTTCTGTAACTCTGAATAGCACTGAGATCTTATAGAGAGAGTAGCAGAGAATCAGAAAAAGATAATCAAGTTTGATTCACTTGATATTTTGGTAGAGTATAGTTTAGGATAAACATGAAAGATGAAGAGGAGAGAAAATAAATGAAATATGTTAAAAAAATTCGTTTAGAGCTACTGGTATTTATTGTAGAGCAACAACCATATATATATTCGTTACAACGAATAGACACTTATTTTGAAAGTTGAAATTTGAAAATAACGGACACTAGGTCGACATGGGGGTGGAGGGATGTGACATGCTCAAGGCATAATTGATGTTTTGATTTTCTTATTAAAATTGGTTTCTATAATTTGTCTAAACAATTTCTAAACTTTGTAAATATATTTGAATGTAGTTTAAACATATAAAAGAGTTTAGAAAGTAACTTTTAATGTATATATATATATATATATATATATATATAATCTTAATCTATAAAGTGATTAAAAATCTGAGTATATAAATATTTTAAAGCTAAATATTTAAAACAAGAGATAGTTTAAAAATAAGGACAATTTTGAAATCAAACCGATAAAAATAGTTTTGACGCTAAAATATTTAAAACCAAGAGAGATGTCATTTTGGAAAGAAAGTTTTGAAAACATTTTTTAAAAAAAAGAGATATATATTTTTGAAAAGCATTTTTATAAAATTAGTGGATATCAAAATATGACCACTATATATTCTACTAGATATTGTCGTGGGTTCCATCCCACTAGGATTCCATCCCTTTAACAGGCTCGAAGTGGATTCCATTCCACGAATAAATTTCGAATAAAGATGTAAGTTCTTTTAAGAAGTTTTAACATAATTCTAGACTCGATACTTATCATATACTTTGAAATCTTGAACTCTTGATATCTTGATACTTATGAGTCTTCAATCTTGATATCTTCAGTCTTGAATCTCTATACTGTTCAGTCTTCATACATGTTACCTACGTGTTTATATCCTGCATATACACATATATCTAAACTATAATGTTAGTATTTATATTTTATAACAAGTCCTAAGGTTTTTGTCATCAAAACCATCATCTCAAAGACTAATAGTCTCCCCCTTTTTGATGATGACAATCTGTTTTTATAAAATATACTTCTCCTTCACAATAACTCCCCCTAAAACTAATAACTCCCCCTTAATATAAGCCAAACTACTCTAACTACTCTATTTTATATTTCTCCCCTTTTGTCATCAACAAAAAACTTATCCTAAACTAATATAACTGCCCCTTAGTCTTATACTGGAGTACCTGTGATAAATTATGATGGAGTGTGTGTGTGTGTATGTGTGTGTGTGTATAATATCATGAGTTAATAATAAAGACATGACAAATATGAAAGTTTAAACCCAATAAATATACAATATGTTTCATATAATGTTATACAATCCATTAAAACCAAATCAATTCTAGTCAAATCAAAGCAAATCGAATCAATCAAATCACACAATTCAAAAACAAGTAATTCAAACCATAAGAAGATCAAATATTTCTAGGAACTTAAACCCATCCTTCTTCTCCAAAGATAGAATCCTTTTTGTTAACTTCCCAATCTTCATTATCTTGAATCAAAGTTCCTACAGGGTTTGCATCCAGACCATCTTTGTTGAGGGCAGAAATCATCCAATGGAGGCATCGAAATACTTCTCTTGTTCTTTTATCATCTGCATTTGACTTAGTTCTAAGTGCCTTTGATTGCGGAGAATAAAATTAAGAATTGAGTATATTCTTGAATGAATTAAGAGTTTCTTCCAAATTATCACTTAGAGTTTGAGAAGAGGAAGCCATTTTTGATAAGTAGTGAAGATATGCAAATAGAGATAAGTAGAAATGAAAAGATTACAAATTTCTGGAAGAAACAGGTGTTTAAATAGACAGAAATTCGTTTAAAATGAATAGACATGAGTTAGTTATTTTAATTTCAAAATTTTAAAAATAATCAAATCTGACAGTTATATGTCGACATAGGGGGGTAGAGGCATGTCGACATGGGTTTGTTAATTTATGTGTCTTATTTATTTTGTGAATAAGTATATATATACATAAGCTTATATACTATACTAACATTTATTCCGGAGATACGATAAGGTAGAAAAACATAAGATGGATGATTTTTATAAACAGATGAGATGATACATTAGGTACTACGTAATATGATAAAAAGAACAATACAAGCTCACACAAAACAAACTAATACATCACAACCTAGCTCTTAGAACGTGCTAAAGAATGAGGAGGATGATGATAAGCCAAGTTTCTGACCAACTTTAGCAAAGAATTTGTTCATATTAGTGGACATTTTATCCAGTTTCTTACTAATGGATCTTTTAAGAATCCGTTGATTTTCCACTATAATCTTTTGATTTTTGAGAAGAGTTTTGTTGGAAGGATTGTTAGTATTGGTTGGATATTCAATATTTTCTAAGGAGGTTTCTTCATTATCTTCTTCAATTTCCATTTCCTCCCCTTCTTCTTCTTCATCTTCTTTCTCCATATCTTCATGTGCCAATCTTTCATCCTTTTCGGCAAGAGATTAATATTGTTGAAATATGAAAAGAATTTTCATGAGAGATATGTTGGCATGATTAAACACTTTTTTGAAGCAACTTCTTCCTTTTGTAATCAACGCCAAAATAATTAAAAATCCAAGTGAGATAGATACCATGATACAAGGTATCCTCACCCATTTCCAAATTCTTAGGACAAAGTTCATCCATAATCACTTACGCCTAATTAATGTCATAATGACCAAAGATAGTAAAAAGAGCTTTACAAACTTTTAAAGTCGGGTTATTGAAATTTCCCGATCTAGGAGTGATAGTATGTTGCAAAAGAAGACTGACAATACGTGCTTTCAGACGAAAGTTATGAGTTTTAAATTCAAATTTGTCATCTCCTTCGAAAATGTGGTGAAATGTCTCACGATCATGTTCATCAATATTAAATGTAGAAAGATCTATTCCCAAATTCTTGCAATTGAGAATGTTTCCCAAAATTTCACAATTTAAAACAATTTTAGTGCCTTTAACACTACTCCAAATTTCATCTTCATTTCCTTCACAAAAACCGCGATTCAAATTCGCAAAAAACATTTTAACAAGATTTGGGTAACAAACAGAATCATTTTGAGAATTGTCAAAAACACTAAGGATACGATTCTCTTCAAGAAGAGTATTATTTTCATATGTAGAGAAATCGCTAAAGATAGCAAACTTTCCCGTATGAACTTTTTTCAAAATTAGCATAGCTTATATAAGCCATGATTGCTTCCGAATCATTATAGTGATACTCTTTAATGATTTTAGACAGCCTTATTGTGGATGGAGTGCTTGAAGATTTTGAAGAGAGTAGAAAGTTTGAAAGAGTGAAAGAGAGTTTGAATTTTAAAATGAAAGTGAAAAGGTATGATAAGATAATGGAAATAAATATATATTCAATAGACATGTTCTCTGGTCAAGATGTACTTTTCTAAAACATTGGATTTGGTGAAAAGGTGGAGGGAAATTCAAAGATTTGAATTCAAATTTGAATTACAAATTTCTAACAGGGATGTCGACATCATGGGTGGATCCATGTCGACATGGGTCAGAGAATTCATGTGACTTATATTTTCCTATATATTTTAATATCCATATACATATATTATTTTTAATGTCTATCATATTCTGGAGTAATATTAAATATAACAATATTCTTTTAGTAAAAATATTATAATATTAAAATAAAAATAAACATAATAATAAAAAATTTAAAATTTAAAATTCAAACAAAACATAATTTCAAAAATAATCAAACAATCAAATATTTTTAAGCAAACAATTTCAATCAATATATTGTAAATGTGTACCCTTTTCTAGATTCGTTTCTCCGAGATCGTCGGAATCATGAATAGTCATAAAGCACATATTTGAATTTTCTGTCTTCTGATCATCATCGCTTGAGGATGAGTTTGAGTCTGAATCGTCTAGTATAGCGTTATACGCTCTTTTTCTTTTCTTTGTATAATCATTGCTTGCAGGAAACTTTTTCTTATCAGGATGCGGACGGTCTCTTTTTAGATGGCCTGGTTCGTCACAGTTGAAACATTTGACATGGTTTGGTACTTCATTCTGATTTCCAGAATTCTTGTAATCATTCTTTTTTAAGTTGTTCATCTTTCTGTATTTTAGAAACTTCCAAAAATTCTTTGTCATGAAAGCTATTTCTTCATCATCATCACTTTCCAAGTCTGATCCATCTGTTAATGCATTGAACGCAATTAACTTCTTTTCGAATGCCTTGCTATCTCTTCTCCCTTGCATTTGTACTTTGAACGACATTAGATTTCCAATAAATTCTTCAATCTTTAAAGTACTGATATCATTTGCTTCTTCGATTGCAAGAGTTTTCCGATCCCATTTCGAAGTAAGAGAATTTGGAATTTTTCTGACTTGATCTTCTTCGGAAAAACTTTTTCCCAATGATGTTAGGGAATGCACAATATCCTGAAATCTACTATACATATCTGAAATGGACTCATTGGAATTCATTTTGAATAATTGAAACTAATTTGTGAGTATGGATATTTTGGTCTATTTTACTGTGCTTGTTCCTTCATAAGTAACTTGCAAAGCTTTCCGGATATCATATGCAGACTTACAAATGATACTCTATTGATTCTTTCCTATTAAGTGAACAAAATACAATATTCATGGCTTTGGAATTATTTTGTGCAATAGTCTTTTGCTCAGTAGTCCACTATGCAAAACTAGTTGTGGGTTCAGAATATTCAATTTGTGTGATATTCCAAGTGTCTAATCCTATTGACTGTAAATATATTTTCATTCTACATGCCTAATATGCATAGTTACTGCCATTAAAAAGTGGTGGTCTGGCAGTAGACTGATCCTCTACAAATGAACTAGTGATAGTGTGAACAGAACCAGTGTTGGTAGCCATTTTTAAAACTTTTCAAATTTCAGATTATGAAAACTTTGAAAACCAATGCTTTGATACCAAATGTGAGAAATGCTGATTATGGATCTTAAGGCTGGAATAACACTAGAGGGAGAGTGAATAGTGTTTTTTTATTTATGGATTTTCTAAATCGTTTTAAAACATGTGTAAATTAATCACTAACAAATGAAAATCACAGACATAGATATAATCACTGAATCAGACACAGATGCAAATACTAAATAAAAGCTTTAAAGGAAAGAACATACTAAAAATTTATACTGGTTTGGAGTTACCCTATATCCACTCCCGTACAATCGTATGGATTTTTTTATCAAAATGATCTCCCATATTACACCCTCGATTTCAAGGCTACGAGGTACACCCTCCTCTATTCGAGTCCAGGGCAAACTCTCTTGATTTAACTAGGCTACAAGATCACCTAATTGATTTCCAGGGCTACAATCACACCAAATTGATTTCAAGGCACAACCACATCTTTTATTCAACAGTTTGATTTACAAAAGATTCTATAACTGTGAATAGTACTGAGATCTTATGGAGAGAGTCGCAAAGAATCGAACAAGAGATAATCAAGTTTGATTCACTTGGTATTTTGACAGAGTATAGTTTAGGATAAATGTGGAAGATGAAGAGGAGAGAAAATAAATAAAATATGTTAAAAAGTTCATTTAGAATTTACTGGTATTTATAGTAGAGCAACAGTCATATCTCTTCGTGAAAGGATACGACGAATAGACACTTCTTTTGAAAATTAAAATTTGAAAATAACGGACATCATGTCGACATGGAGGGTGAGGGATGTCTACATACTCAAGGCAAAATTGATGTTTTGATTTTCTTATTAAAATTGGTTTCTATAATTTGTCAAAACAATTTCTAAACTTTGTAAATATATTTGAATATAGTTTAGACATATAAAAGAGTTTAGAAATTAATTTTTAATATATATATATATATAATCTTAGTATGTAAAGTGATTTAAAATCTAAGTATATATATATATTAATGTTAAATATT
Organism: Allium cepa; assembly: GCA_030765085.1. Taxonomy (NCBI): domain Eukaryota; kingdom Viridiplantae; phylum Streptophyta; class Magnoliopsida; order Asparagales; family Amaryllidaceae; genus Allium; species Allium cepa. The sequence goes on along the minus strand of CM060941.1, from coordinate 504,043,016 downwards.
TAAAACAAGAGATGGTTTAATAACAAGGACAAATTTGAAATAAAACTGATAAAAATAGTTTTGAGGCTAAAATATTTAAAACCAAGAGGGATGTCTTTTTGAAAAGAAAGTTTTGAAAACATTTTTTAAAAACAAGAGATATATATTTTTGAAAAGCATTTTTATAAAATTAGTGGATATCAAAACAGGGCCACTATATGTTCCACTAGATATTGTCGTGGGCTCCATCCCACTAGGGTTACATCCCTTTAACAGGCTCGAAGTGGATTCCATTCCACGAACAAATTTCTAATAAAAATGTAAGTGCTTTCAAGAAGTTTTAAATTAATTATAGACTCAATACTTACCTTGAATTATTGAAATCTTGAACTCATGATATCTTGATACTCAAGAGTCTTCAATCTTGATATCTTTAGTCTTGAATCTCGATACTGTACAGTCTTCATTCTTGGTACCTGCATGTTTATATCTTGCATATACATATATATCTAACTATAATGTTAGTATTTATGTTTTATGACAAGTCCTAAGGTTGTTGTCATCAAAACCATCATCTCAAGGACTAACAAAAATAAACCAATTTAAAATACTTTTATAAATATAAAACAATTCTAATCTCACCGAAAGATAATTGATATAACTCTTTTATAAATTTAAACCATATTAATTATTCCAAAAGATAATTAATCAACTTTATAATCTTTTTATAAATTTTAAACAACATTAATTACCCTGAAAGATCATTAATCAAATTTATATTTCTTTATAAATTTGAAACAACATTAAATATCCCAAAAGATAATTAATCAAATTTATATTCTTTTTATAAACTTAAAATAACATAAATTTTATCGAAAGATAATTAATCAAATTTATAATCTTTTTATAAATTTAAAACAACATTAATTATCCCAAAAGATAATTAATCAAATTTATAATCCTTTTATAAATTTAAAACAACATTAATTATCCCAAAAGATAATTAATCAAATTTATAATCTTTTTATAAATGTAAAGCAACATTAATTATGTAGAAAGATAATTAATCAAATCTCTTATCTTTCATAAATTAAAATACAACATTAACTATCCAAAAGGAAAATAAATCAAATATATAACTCCATTTGTAAATTTTAAGCACTTATTCTTCATTTCAAAATTCTCAAAAATTCATGAAAATATAGTTTAAACAACTTTCAAAGTGTAAAAACGCGACCAAGCGTTTGTTTTGTAAAAGTACAAGCACAAATTCATCAGATATGTTTAAAGAGAAGATATTTCATAAGTATTGGTATAGCGATAATTGCTATAATAACACTTACACAAATCAAATAGTATGCCAAAAATATTTCAACCAAACATCGATCTAAGCAACATGAGAATTTAAATAAATCAATATTAGTGAGATATCCCTTAAGGTTCTAAACAAAAATTCCCCGTAAATCACACATATGTATGTGTAATTCAAAGTGTTCCATAATGATCTATTCACTACGTATACACTTCGACCTTCTCGTGCTTTTTATTTCCTGCAACACAATGGTTATTTATGTCATCCACTGGGAATCAAATTCAGGAAAACAAATCAAACACCAATATATAAACTATCATCCAAGCATTCATCAATAATTTATAGCAACACAAATATCTTATTGTTTATTTAGAGGAGAGTAAACTCGTTAAATTTCCAATTGATGCTTTCGCATTCCGGTTTGATCCAAAACCGAAGGGCGTTCAATTTTAGCTCAAAATTTTACTAGCTCCAAGTTCAACAAATCCAACTCCAATGTGTAGATAACATCAATACGAGTCCAACGCAAAAGATCGTGTCTAAATCCGACCTCGTAGGAGTGAGGTACATGTAAATTACTAAAATTACGTTAATTAATTCAAATTAATTTGCTTAAACTTAATTAAATTAACAATTAACCTTAATCCATCTCCTTTCTTATCAAAAACCTGTACACACGGTGCACGAATGCAAATAAATACCCAACGCCAATCTCTTCCATCTCCAATTTCTCCCCGATTCTTGAAGAAAACGATCACGGACGATTCCAATGAACTCCTCTTCTCCATCTCTTCGCAACCCACACCATCATAAGAAGCTCAATCAACCAAAATGCATCGCGGCCTAATGCTAGTTGTCGCCTAAACCCTTATGGACACGATAAATAATCTTCAACTTGACATCGTCATTTCATGACCACAGGTGCTAATCGTCACCAAAAATCCATCGCCAACCGTAGCTTTGACTAACACCGCCTATAATTTGCCCAAACCAAAACCCTAGTCGATGGTCGTTAATCTCGATCTCCTCTAACCAATGTCGCACGCAACCAAACTCTATGGATTCGAAGATCTCATTACCATGAACTCAAAGGACCTAACTTTATAATTTTTCATTGAGTGTTTGATTTGATTTGGATTTTCAATGGTTGGATTGGTTTTTTCCTTTTATAGTTAATGAAGAAAGAAAAATAAAGAGGAAAAGAAGCAAAATAAAAGTGTGTTGAACAATCTAAGTGTAGGTTTGATTTATTCAAATATTTTCGGTATCTTACTACACAACATTTCATGTGCCTACGAACCGCATATGACAAAACAAAAATACGATTGCGTACAAAAATACGATATGATCACAAAACAACAATAAAATACACTGGTTGTTTTATTCTGTAAAATTTCAAAAATACCATCGTTTGCCGAAAAATACGTCAAACGAAAATTTAAATATTTTTCAAATTAAAAATCATAGGAAAACCCCTATAAATTGATTTAAAATACATCATTAAAAGTCAATTCGTTTCACTAATAATTGATTTTCTTGTTATTTATTCGAACCACTTGTTATTCTAAATAAATTTACAAAATGAGTTCGCCATTATTTTTTATTAATTAAAAGAAGTTAAATAAGGCTATTAGATCCATTTAACTAATATTTTAAGTCACAATTCAAATATTTAGATAATCTTTATGTCTAAATATAAGTTATTTATATTTTTCCAAGATGTTACAAAAAACTAAATAATCTTGGTTAACTTTTAATTTAGAAATGAAAGTAGAATTTGGGACTTTTTTAATAAAACTACAGGCTTAGAAAAGGAGAAAATATATATAAATTTGCATAAAAGTACACTAATAAATTTTAGACTAAAAACTTTCCAATTTTACATAAACAGTATTCAAAATGTTGGTATTTAAAAATTAAGCATATAAACTATAGAAATCAATTTTCATGGAATAATAAGTAATTAAGTAAAATAACTTATTTATGACCATGTGTGTAAATTTTATAAAAATATAAAAGAGTTCTAAATCAAAGTTAACTTTCAAATTTCTCTTTTTTATTATTATAACAAAATCACCAAACAAATAAAAGGAAATTGGACGAATTAGGCACATGTAAATTCGCCAAAAGAACAATCAAATCTAAACAATGCATAGAATAAAAACAAATTAACAAAGGTAACAAAGAATCTGGAAATAACAATTTAAGATGAATATATATAATAAATGGGTGAAGAACATAGGTAGATCTGAAATAAAATAATACAATAGTCATAATTCAACTGAGATGGAAAATGATTTATGATTTACAGATTACAAGATGGTCAATTGAACACATGTTGAATCCTACAAAATCCAACTGTATGAATGATAAAAACATATAAATATATTAGTTAGACGTTACCTTGGATTTTTACTAGTAAATCTCACCTTGAAACAATGAATCAAAAGCTCATAGACTCTATTGATTCAATCTCCAGTTCTTGCAGAGATCAAGAGATAAGAACCACTTATTATTTTTGATTTTATTTGTTATTTGATTTTGGAATTCTATGTCCTAGGGGCCATTAAAATTTTCATTTAGAGTGCATAGGGGAGAGAGAGAGAAGAAAAATAACTGAATGGAATATCTTAAAGGAGGATACAAAAATACAATTAAATGCCGGGTCATTCTTCTTCATTTAATTATGCTTTTCCCTTTCATTTCAAATTCTAAACTCCTCCTCCCTACCTTATTCTTGGCTAGCTATAATATGAGGGTTGTGCCTTAAAAAATTCCAAAATCCAGCAAGCATTGGTCCCATTGAAATTCAATTTAAATGTTTTACCGATATCGTATATTGCTACATGCGATTATAACTACTTTATTAATTACTAATGGTATTCAAACAAATCAAAAAAAATTAATAATTGAAATTTCAAAAATATTAATTAATTTAATTAATTTAAAAACAACATATTTGTTCTATTTAAATCCAATTTAAATATTCCGACGACATTATATATCGATATGCATGTTTTGAACTTTAACGTACACACTTTATTAAATGCTACTGGTATTTAAACAAATCAATATGGTATTTAAACAAATCAAATAAAATTTAATAATTATTATTTCATAAATACTAACTGATTTAATTAATTTACAATTATTATAAATTAATTAAAAATTAATTAAATTGAGTGGTTCATTCAAAGTATTCGTTATTTCGGTTATGCGACTCAAAGGTGTAAATTTAGTCAGCGATTTATAATGAAAAATTCAAATACTAATGTTCACACATCACCTTAGCTAGTGCTTCTTTTGGCTGAATTTATTGTTTACACATCTTTCGTTAAAATCCAATCTTTTTACTATAAATGGTATCTGGTAGTAATAATTATTGACACTAATTCTCTTTATCAACACTATATCACATTAGAACTTATGGAATTTTGTTTTGGTCAAAATTCCAATATCATCCACATTCAACTTGTTGTAGGATCGATTTCGCCCTAGAGGGAGGGTGAATATGGTGATACTATCAATTATAAAAATTATTACGGAAGTTTATAAAATATTTTCAACACAGATATATCAGAATAATAGCAGCACGGATGATAGCAGAATAATAAATGCAGAAATAGAACAACACACAGTTTACCCAGCTTCGACAAAACTCTGCCTACGTGCCGCCCCTAAGGTTTCTACTAGAAATTAAGCAGTCAGACGCTTACGCACGTAAACTCGCGACACCCGCTATCGACTAATCTTAACTCTATGCTCAAAACCCTGCCACAATTCAGCCACTGAGTTGCGAATTCTCAAACTACACCACTGTAGTTCGTCCCCTGGTCACATGACTAGAAAATACAATCGTTTTACAAATTTAAAAACAATTAAAAGTAAAACCCTAATTTATAAAACAAATCCCAATTATGTATGCCGTCCTAATAAATAAAATGATAGAGATTAAATCCCCTTTTCTTTGTATAATTCGGCTGAACTCCTTTGCTTCATTCTTTGGAAAATGGGCTGCTCGTTCTCGTTCCTCTTTGCTCTGAAATTAGGACTTTTGTAATTCTTGAAGCCGCTGATTGATTGTTGGTTGATTACAATGGCTATTGTACTGCTTTGCTTCGGCAATCGACCGTTTCTTGATTCCAACCAGGCTACTTCAATTCGATCGAGTTCGATTTAGACTTCGGTATGTAATTTATGCCTTTTTGCTTTACTCGTTAGTTTGCTTAAACTCGATCGATGATTCGAGTTATTGATATAATGTTTTCTCTGTTGTTGCTTCGAACTCGAATGAATTTTCTATCGATGATGTTAAAAATTTATATAGGATTCGATGTCCTCTAAATTCATTCGTATATAATCATCTGAATTCGTCAATTTATTTATCTCGGTTGTTCGATGTTGATTGGATGTTGATGATAATTTATGACATGTTCAATTCGTATATATTTTGATTTCTTGGTACTCACGGCTCTGACTTGATTTTGAACTGTGGCTTGACATTGACTCTGCAAAGAAACGTTCGACATTTCATGTATATATATATGTGTGTGTATATATATATATATATATCTTGTTTGCATTGTCCATAGATTTATATGTTGGTAACTTCGGTTATGCTTTGACCTGCAGTTGTCTTCGACTGCAAACTTGATTTTTTGAAAATATTTTGAGATGAGAATTTTACTTTCATTTTTATGACTTGTTCATCTCGGCTTCATAAAAACTGGCATGTCTGGATCTGTGATATGCTTGAACTCGATCTTGATTCGAGTTACTAATTGATGTTTTTATCATGCCTGAAGTCTTTGATATCACTGTTTCTTTCGAGTCTGTGCATTGAGTTCTTATTTTCCAATATCGTGTGCTTCAGGCATTGTGGTTGAAGTGTACTGCCTTGGTGCATTTGCTCATTCGAGCTTGCTCTAACAATTGTTGTGCATTGCATATGTTTGCATATTTGTATGGTCATTCGTTGCCTCTGGTTTCATTGTATTGTTTAAGTTAGTCTGCACTTTTATATTCAGTTGAGATTGTTAGTTCTTTCCAGTCAAGTATCATGTAGTATTTGTCACTTTTGCCTTTTGACTTCATGTAGCATTTTCTGTTGTCTGGTGGCATTTGGTCTTGATGTTGTACTTCACCATGTTGATGATTTTGGAATTGTTAGCGTATTCAGTTTGGTTGTCTCGAGCACATATATACATATATGACGTTGTACTCGATTTTTGTTGCCTTTAAATTCTGGTAGCACTTGAGTTGATGATTAGGCTTCATGTAGTCTTCTGTTCAAGTTGCATAGCATATCGAACTGGTCTGGTTGTTTCAGTGCTTAAACATATATATGTTCACTGATATATATATATACATATATGTCTTCATATTGTATGTTTCTCTATTGTATAGCTAAGCATATTGTGATATGGTATCACTGGCTTCGAGTTGCTTTGAGCATTTGTGTTATGCTGTAATTTGTTGTATTGAGTTACACTAGTCTTTGATGATGTTGCATTCATTCGCTTGGTTGAATGCTAACATGTACATAAATGCATTGTATCTATATATCTGGTTTCATTTGTTTGAGTGTGTATACATATATGTTACTTGGTTGGTCTGTAGCTCCAAGTTGCCACCTCTGTTTCATTTTTGTTCTTGTGCATTATCAACTACTTGGAGCTTGTTGTATTGTGACTTATATTCACAAGCTTGGAGTTGCCTCTGGCCAGTTGAATCATTAATTGTTGTCGATGTTGCATGTTGACATTGTTTCAGCTCCACTGTTAGCTTGATTCTTATTTGCTGCCGTCTCTGGTATATGCATTTGTATGCATTGTCAATTGTTGTTTTCACTTGACCATTATCTTGATTTTTGGAATTACACCTGTGTTGAATCCAGCTTAAAGCTCGGGTTTGACCTTATGCTCATGTTTGTTTCACTTGAGTTAAACCCGGCTTTTGATTTGGGTTTGACCTTGTGCTCACCTGTCCCTGTAATTTTATCAAGTGTATATCGGTGTGCACAGCCTTGTGGCATGTACAGTCATACACTGTGCATGTCACAAGTTGTTCGTGTTTGACGAATTCAAAATTAAATGATGACGAACAACCCAAATAACTAAGGCAGATAATATTTTCAAAATCACTTTTTATTTTATACTGCAAAAATATTTCTTTTTCAATTTTACTGCATCAGTGTGTATTTTTGCAGATAGCACAGATGCTCGATTCAATCCTGAATATAGTTGAAGATAAATACGAATGAATGAGTGAATTGCAGTGAAGTGCATTTGTAAATGATAAATTGTGATGTAATCGAATTTGTATTGTCATTGAGTTTGTATATACATATATAGTGAGAGCTTAAATTTGTACTATTCAAAATTGTAATAAATATTTATTTGAATAAAATATCTATTTGAATTTAGACTCTGTGCTATTTATTTTATTCAGCAAATATTTATTTAATTATGTGAAAAATAAAACAGTACATTAACAAATACATTTAAATGAATATATATATATATATATATATGTTTATTATAATCAAACAAAAATCATATATTCGAATATTCAACTATCTCGCCCTTTGATGATTACAAACATATATTTAAGATTTTGAATTTATTAAATGTATTTGATTATTCAATTTGCTCTCTCTATTTGAATGCTCCCTCTCTACACCAAGCTCCCCTTCATATATGCATGAAAATAAAAAAAATTCAAATAAGCCTAGATGCATATACAAAATAAATTATTTGACCTTTATTTTCTTTTATTTGACAAAATCTTAACTTTTATCTCCCCTTTTTGTTATCAACAAAAGAGTAATAGTGTTAGAAAAAAATAGATATAAGGTGATAGACATTACTACAACACTAATTTCCAATCGAGTATAAATATTAAATTTCAATAAAAAATAAAAAAAATCATAAATACTCTGTTAGGTGCATATTCCACTTTTAGAATGATAGGGATGGTGTCATCATATAAAACCATATAGTTCTATCTATTTATGGTATATTTATATGAGGAATTTGAATATCGACTAACCATGCATAACCGTTAGGACTTTTAAATGAGATTAGTAGTATATCAAATTTTTATTAAAAAATGAATTCAAGTATCTTCTAACCACGCTTAATCGTGAGGACTTTTAAATGGGATTAGAATCAACTTGTCTATTAAATCAATCAATTTTAATATGCATTCCATACATGCATAACCGTGAGGACTTTTAAATGAGCATGGAAGCACATAATCAAAAATCCAAGTAATTCACCCATGCATAACCGTGAGGACTTTTAAATGAGAGTGAATACTTTGGATATTTTTATTGCATAAAAAATAATAAAATGAAAAACAAATGATTCCTGTTTAAAGCACCACATATTGACATACTATATTGGATATTGATGAGTGATGGTTGATAGAAATATGATAGAAACAGAAATGATAATGGAATTTTTACCAACAATTTTTTTTTATAACTCTTGTTCAAATTTCTAAAGAAATTTACTAAATATACCGTCTCAAGTTATAATATATGATTAATATCAACACTGATCACTTTTTCAATCACTATTTAACTTTTCGATAATCAGTAGGGAGTCAGATCAGTTAATATAGTCATTTAAAATCATATTCATAAATAATTGTCAAATTTTCTAAAAAATGACTAATATGAAACAAGGTCAAAGATGATTTTCTAGAAGGGGTTTTATAAGAAAATTTCTGCTATCTGAAAATATTTGGAATGAAAAATTTGCAGATTTTTTCTTTGAAAAATGATGCAGCTACAGAATGTCTCAACATAAATGACGTTCCATTAGTAATTTTTCTATCAACTAGATTACCAGTGTAATCTGCATCTGAATTTTTCTTTCACTCGAGATTATCATTAGTTTGATGTCATGGACCAAACCGTGATGTTGCATCAAATACTTTGAAATCACTTTTACATCTTTTGAATGGAGTTCTCTTGAATTTGAATTGAAGTCGTGTAAATGATCGAACAATGACTATAGTGTCAGATCCCGAAGTAATAAGATAAGTAAATATATCCACGTGTATCGTGGGTAATCGGCAATCAGTAAAACACCATCATTAGTCTAAGAAAATCTATAGTTCAAAGATGATTGGTCAATATTTTGAATAAGTCAGAATCAAAATCATCATTCATTTTATCATTACATTACTGTCTGATTTAATTCAGATTACAGTGCAGATTATCGCATTTAATATATCGTTCAAAATGAATATACAATAACCTTTTTTACCTTTACTGATAATATTTCGTTGTTGTCCATTGTGATTCTGTCACCTTTGTACTAGGCTAAGGAACTTTTCTTTGTTGCCCGTTGTGTCCCTAGAACAGCCAGAATCCAAGTAACACTATTGTAGTTCCTTAGCCTGCCACCACATCTACACGATGAAAGATTTATGTGACCTATTTGTTTTTATAGGTCCATGGTTGTTAGTGGCAAATGATTTTGAAAAATATGTTTGTGGAGTCCCAAAACTATTTATATATGTTCCTTACAACACCCAATTTTGTTTAACTTTGAGGGATTTTATATTCGTTCCTTTTGGAACCCAAATTGGAATTGTTTTCACGTGTTTGGGTCTATATCAACAAATGTTTTGATTGTGTATAATTTTTCTGCAAATTTTGCGGATTTTACTTGATTAATTTTTCTTTTAACACGTTCAGATTGATTATACCTAAGTCCTTGTCCAACAGTATTAACAGTTTGTTTCCTCAATAGCATATTCAATGATTTTTCACCTTTGGAGAATTTTCCTAAAGTCATTGATAGTTGTTGGACTCGTGTTTTAAGAGATTCATTTTCATTTAATAATTATGTGAACCTTTTAATAGAATTTTCTCTTAGAGTGTTTTCTCTTTCTTTCAAAATCAGAATTTCATTTTCAAATGATTTTATTTTAATTTTTGATTTTTTAATCTCCTCTTCGAATGATGGACACTTATCACACTTAGGGATCCTACTTTGATAGTTTTTAACTAATTGGTCAAGTTTTTTATTTGATTCTATCAAAGCATCTTTTTGTGATTCAAGTTTGGCGTATTTCTCCCTAAGTCGTTCAAAACAGCCATTTACATCGTGGAAATATATAAGTAATTCTGAGTGAGTGAGTTTTGATACCTCGCTTGACTCGTCATCGTCATCGCTATCAGTTATATTACCTCGAAGGCACATATTTGCTTTCTCACTCTCACTGCTAATGCTTTTATAATCATGATCGCTTTTATTCCACGTGGCTGCAAAACTTCTCCGTTTTGATTTCTTTTCTAGGCCATGTCGATTCTGAGGACAATTGGGCTTGATGTGTCCGGCTTTGTTGCACTTGTGACAGATGATCTCCCATACTTCTGGGTTGTCTAGTGCTTTGGTTATTTTTCTTTTCAATTTTTGATTTAGAGCTGGATTTCCGTATCTAGTATTCCACTTTTCAAATTTCTTCATTATCAGTGCCAGGTCTACTGCTCCATCATCATCACCACCATCACTTTCTGTTATTCCTTTGAGAGTTATCGATTTCTTTCGAGTATCTCCTCCTTCATGCTCTTCCTTGAATTTCATTTCTATCTCATAAGTGGTGAGATTTCCGATGAGTTCTTCAACTTTGATTTGTTTCAAATCTTTCGATTCTTGAATGGCAGTCACTTTTGCTTCAAAACTTCGTGGAAGGACTCTGAGGATTTTTAGGACTATTTCCAGTTCTGTTATGATTTTCTAAGAGCTTTTGATTTGTATATGATGTTGGAAAGCCGTCCGTACATCTCTTTGACATTTTCTTCCTTGGCCATTGTAAAATTCTCGTATTCACTATTCAGCATGGCAAGACAAGATTCCTTGACTTGTGATGTTCCTTTGTGAGTCACTTCTAGGGTGTACCATATTTCCTGCGCAGTTAGACAATGTGAGACACGATTAAATTCAATACGATCCAGAGAACAAATAATAGAATTCATAGCTTTAGCATTAGCATTCTGTAACTTATTTTCTAAATATGTCCATTGATCAAATGGTTTTTCAATTTCTTGATTATTTAAACTATAATGGGTGCTCTATAACCTATCTCAACTATATTCCAAGCATCAATGGTTTTCAAAAAACTTTTCATTTTATTTGTCCATTAAGCATATTCACCATTGAACATTGGTGGTCTAACTATAGACTGACCCTCAGCAAAAGCAGCATTAAAAGAAGCCATTTTAAAATTTTAAATTTTTTAAAACAAAAATTGGGTTTTTGAGAAATCAAATTTTTTAAAACAAAAATAGCTTTTGTTCCTAGCTCTGGTACCACTTGTAGGATCCATTTCACCAAAGAGGGGGGTGAATAGGGTGATACTATCAATTATAAAAATTATTGCAGAAGTTTATAAAATATTTTCAACACAGGTATATAAAAATAATAGCAGCACAAATAACAGCAGAATCATAAATGCAGAAATAGAACAACACAGAATTTACCCAGCTTCGGTAAAACCTTACCTACGTGCCGCCCCCAAGGTTTCTACTTGAAATTAAGCAGTCAGACGCTTACACGCGTAAACTCGCGACATTCGCTATAGACTAACCTTAACTCTACACTCAAAACCCTGCCGCAATTCAGCCACTGAGTTACGTATTCTCGAACTACACCACCATAGTTCATCCCCTAGTCACACGACTAGAAAATACAATCATTTCACAAAATTTAAAAACGAATTTAGAAACAATTAAAATTAAAACCCTAATTTATAAAACTAAGCCCAATTATGTATGTCGACCTAATAAAAAAATGATAGAGATTAAATCCCCTTTACTTTGTATAATTCTGCCGAACTCCTTTGCTTCATTCTTTGGAAAATGGGCTGCTCGTTCTCGTTCCTCTTTGCTCTGAAATTAGGGCTTTTGTAATTCTTGAAGCGGGCGATTGATTGTTGGTTGATTACAATGGCTATTGTACTGCTTTGCTTCAGCAATCGACCATTTCTTGATTCTCACCTGGCTGCTCCAATTCGATCGAGTTCGATTTAGACTTCGGTGTGTAATTTATGCCTTTTTGCTTTACTCGTTAGTTTTCTTGAACTCGATCGATGATTCGAGTTGATGATATAATGTTTTCTCTGCTGTTGCTTCAAACTCGAATGAATTTTCTACCGATGATGTTAAATCTTTATATAGGATTCGATGCCCTATAAATTCGTTCGTATATAATCATTTGAATTCGCAATTTATTTACCTCGGCCGTTCGATGTTGCTTGGATATTGATGATAATTTCTGACTTGTTCAGTTCGTATGTATTTTGATTTCTTGGCACTCACGACTTTGACTTGATTTTGAACTGTGGCTTGATATTGACTCTGTAAAGAAATGTTCGACATTGCGTGTGTGTATATATATACATATATATCTTGTTTGCATTGTCCATAGTTTGTATGTTGGTGATTTTGGTTATGCTTTGACTTGCAGTTGTCTTCGACTGCAAACTTAATTTTGTGAAACTATTTTGAGATGATAATTTTACTTTCATTTTTCTGACTTGTTCATCTTGGCTTCATTAGAACTCTGGCATGTGTGGATCTGTGATATGCTTGAACTCGATCTTGATTCGAGTTCCTAATTAATGTTGTGATCATGCCTGAAGTCTTTGGTATCACTGTTTCATTCGAGTCTGTGCATTGAGTTCTCATTTTCAAATGATGTGTGCTTCAGTATGCATTGTGGTTGAAGTGTACTCCCCTGGTACATTTGCTCATTCGAGCTTGCTCTAATAGTTGTTGTGCATTGCATATGTTTGCATATTTGTCTGGTCATTCGTTGCCTCTGGTTTCATTGTATTGTTTAAGTTAGTCTGCACTTTTATATTCAGTTGAGATTGTTAGTTCTTTCCAGTCAAGTATCATGTAGTATTTATCACTTTTGCCTTTTGACTTCATGTAGCATTTTCAGTTGTTTGGTGGCACTTGGTCTTGATGTTGTACTTCAACGTGTTGATGATTTTGGAATTGTTAGCGTATTCAGTTCAGTTGTCTCGAGCACACACACACAGACAGATATATATATATATATATATATATATGATGTTGTACTCGATTTTGGTTGCCTTTAAATTCTGGTAGCACATAAATTGATGATTAGACTTCATGTAGTCTTTGGTTCAGGTTGCATAGCATATCGAACTGGTCTGGTTGCTCCTTTGTTTCAATGCTTATAAATATTATATATGTGTGTGTGTGTGTGTGTGTTCACTAATATATATGTCTTCAAGTTGTATGTTTCTCTTTTGCATACCTGTTCACATTGTGATCTGGTATCACTGGCTTTGAGTTGCTTTGAGCTTTTGTGTTATGCTGTAACTTGTTGTATTGAGTTGCACCGATCTTTAATGATGTTGCATTCATTAGCTTGGTTGACTGCTAATATGTACATATATGCACTTTATGTATATATCTGGTTTCATTTGTTTGAGTGTGTATAAATATATGTTACTTGATTAGTCTGTAGCTCCATGTTGCCACCTCTATTTCATTTTTTTTCTTGTGCATTATCAACTACTTGGAGCTTGTTGTATTCTGACTTGTATTCGCAAGCTTGGAGTTGCCTCTGGCCAGTTGAATCATTGATTGTTGTCGATGTTTCATGTTGACGTTGTTTCAACTCCACTGTTAGCTTGATTCTTGTTTGCCGCCAGTTTTGGTATGTGCATTTGTGTGCATTGTCAACTGTTGTTTTCACTTGACCTTCATCTTGATTTTTGGAATTGCACCCATGTTGAATCCAGCTTAAAGCTTGGGTTTGACCTTGTGCTCGTGTTTATTTCACTTAAGTTGAACCCGTCTTTTGATTTGGGTTTGACCTTGTGCTCACCTGTCCCTGTAATTTTATCAAGCGTATATCGGTGTGCACGACCTTGTGGCATGTACTGTCATACACTGTGCATGTCACAAGTTGTTCGTGTTTGATGAATTCAAAATTAAATGATGGCAGACAACCTAAATAACTGAGGCAAATAATATTTTCAAAATCACTTTTTATTTTATACTGCAAAAATATTTCTTTTTCAATTTTACTACGTCAATATGTATTTTTGCAGATAGCTCGGATGCTGGATTCAATCTGGAATATAGTTGAAGATAAATACGAGTGAATGTGTGAATTATTGTGAGGTGCATTTGTAAATGATAAATTGTGATGTAACCAAATTTGTATTGTCGTTGAATTTGTATATATATAGTGAGAGCTCAAATTTGTACTATTCAAAATTGCAATAAATATTTGTTTGAATAAAATAACTATTTGAATTTAAACTCTATGTTATTTATTTTATTCAGCAAATATTTATTGATTTATGTGAAAAATAAAATAGTACATTAACATATACATTTAAATGAATATATATGTTTATTATCATCAAATAAAAGTCATATATTCGCATATTCAACAACTTGATTAGTCCATAATCGAAGTCCTTGCATTAATAATAACATTTGTTATTAATTGTACTACTCTAGCCAGAGATTTTGAATTTGATTTGATTACAGTTGACCAAGATACTAACCAAATATAACCTTGGAGATAAATTCTCTATTAAATTGTGTATCACTTCTAATGCTTCAACTCAGACCCTACCATAGTCGATCAATAGTACTCTATTAAATTGTGTCCACATTGAAGTTTCATAGTACTCTAAAGTTGAGAGTACGTATTACATCGTCACTTCGAGATTTTCTGTTTAACCTTAGTTATATTAACCAATAGAAAACACCTGAATGGTTCATTGCATAGTTATCCAATAACTATCAGTGTGTAACCTCTTGGTGTCCCTAGCCATTAGTAATATGCTACCCAACATTTGGTGATCATTACGCTCTCTAGTCTGAATGGATGTATGAATATCCCGTAAAACATCTTGACTAGGAATATCTAAAATAATATGTTAATTTTAATATCATAAATTTCTCATGATTACATCACATTATAATTACTGTCACATAATATATCATTTAAGGATTTTTTTTATTTAGTATACTTTAATTAATCACATAATTATATCACAATATAATGAGTATATAATAAGAAGAAAACGCCTTTTTCGAACAAGTTTGGTTATCGAGTTAGATATGTGTAACAAATTACATAATTTCCCATAGGACATACCCATAACTATATCAGGGTATATGTCTTTAGGTAGATGCACGTACAAAAGAAGTTAAATTATCGACCCTTCTATGTTTTTACTTGAACAATATGGGGCGCATGACACGTTTACCACTAAGATGGTCACTTGATGCTTTGGTAGGCCATAAATCACAGGGGTTGTGTACATATGCTCAAAGTGTGTGCATGTTTTAAAGGTTTACTATTGAATATGTCAACTCAATGAGTATTTAGTAGTCCATTATTGGAACCTTATTGTAACATCCCCCACTTGAAGGCTTAAAACTAACGGCTATGGATGCTGCAGTCATCCATAGTTATTAACCCTCGATGATCGAATACGGTAATGTTAGATACATTGATATAACAGAAACACATGGATATGGAAAAAATTTAAAATCAACAGACAAATTTCTCATTTCATTTCAAAGTATTTCAAATTCATTACATAATCCCACAATCGTTAACCACATTCAGAGAAAATATAATTATTACAACATACGCCAAGAGCAACATATGAAGCTGCACCCTTGGATGATCAGAGTATATATCTAGGAAATTATACGACTTTTCCTTTACAACAACACACATCAGAATTAAAATAGAAAAGAACTCTAAATAGCTATCATGCCTTCGGCACGTCTTCGGAAGCTTATTCGTCTAAAAAGGTACCTGAAAACCTCAACTCTCAAACTACTCAAAATCAGTTGAACACCCGAGAGTTTAAGGATAAAATATAAGCTTCGAGTCAGACATAAAGCTTGGTATGAATAATATTCTACCATTTCAAACCATTAGATATCTAGTGAGACCACACCACTTAGCAGAACGGGTTTTCTCCTTACTAGTATCCTAAAACTTTATACAACCATATATTGTGCTCCTGCATTCACAATGGTTAAAATATAACATTTCAAAGTAATATGATGATATGCAAACAAGTAAATCAATCTAGATTACCCATCCCCATTCATTTTTGACTATCTGTCTCAGTTATAGTTTCTAGGGTCACTATTAACCTAATAGTTTTCATAGGCTGATCGTTAACCAGTTTAACACTTAGGGACCCCCTGTCCAGTTTCATAGTTTTTATAGGATCACTAAGAACCTATTGGCCGCTGCCAATAACTTCACTGTTTCATGGGTTCTCCTTAAACCTATTGGTATCTCCAATAGCTTCCCACTTATTCTAGTTTTCATGGGTTGACTAGAAACCTATTAACATCTGTCAATAACTTACCAGATATAGTTTTCATGGGTTTACTACAAACATATTGGTCGCTATCCAATAACTCTTTGTAATCATGATTTTTATGGGTTTACTATGAACAATTGGCATCTGCTAATAACTCTTCCTAAACGTAGTTTCATGATTTTACTATGAACCTGTCTATTTGACAACTTCACTATTTTGACATCCTACATTATGGTCTATCTGACCTCCTGGATGCAATTCTACTCAGGAGTTAATTCAAATTATATTCACTACTAGGTTAACCTAGCTGGTTATTCTACCTTTTTCTCCCCAAAATAAAGTTATGGGTCCATTACAATGTGAATATATACATATATGAAGAAGTAAACATAATAACATATAATACCAACACCCGTGGTTTATAATTCTTGAAATCATTTTATATAAAACTTGGTTAATCCCTTTAACCTATTAATCAAGGAAAATTTCTTTCAAAACTCCATACTTAAATCATTTCAAAACTCTTTTATCATGCCATGGTTTTCCTTTAAAATGAGATTGGGTTATTTTATTTTGAAAACTAAAGCTTTCGAATCCTTTAATCTTTACTTTCAAAATCAATGGAAAACTTTCTTTCGAAAGCACTTAGATCTTCTTTTCAAAACTCTAGGCACCTGTGTTTCGAAACACTTAAAAACCTTTCTTCCAAACCCTTCGAATGTATTAAAGTGAAACCATTTAATTATAGAAGCATAGCTTGGAAACTATATGAAAGTACCCCTTCCAAAACCATTGGGTTTATCTTTAAAATATCTTTTAGGTCAAAGTGAATATAAATGAAAGTATCTCTTTCGAAACCATTATTTATCATATAACAGTGTTTGGGGAAAAAGTTGATGGTGGCGGAACCATCCTTTCGAAAGCTTAAATCATATAAGCAAAACGTTTTGAAGGTTGGCTTCGAAACCCCTTTCAAAACCATTACCTTCGAAACCATTGACCCGTTTCGAAAGCTTTAGTAAGTGGCTCATATATACAAAACAAAGGCGATCTTTTGAAAGCATTAATATCTTCAATTCTTTCGAAAGACATAAGGTCGGCAGAAGGGTTTCGACTAGATCGAAACTACCCCTTTTTTAAATCATTAGTTTAGAAACTAAGTAACTCATTTGAAATTTATACTTTAAACAATAAGGCGGCAACTCCATTTCGAAAGCTATTCAAAAGGCCCCTTTGAAAGCATATGTTTCGACATCTTCGAAAGCATTTAGTAAAATAGGCAAGCGCATTTCTTTAAAAAACAAAACAAAGTTTTCGTTCCCATCGGAAGCTATGTTTCGACACCATGCCTTTCGCCTTTCTCCAATCCACTACGTACCAATGTTGATACCTTGTGTATTGGTTTTGGCTTTGTAAGTTTCGACCGGGTAAGTTTCGACTTGATTGAAGGCAGAAGCTATGAGTCGAAAGGTGCTTCTAAAAGTGGCAGAACCCACTTTTCTGGGTAAAAGTCGATTAATGCCAATAAAAGCAATAACTTTATAACCAACTTGCCTACTTGTAAACATTTAATTGGTTGCCTTAAAATTTTCAAATTATTTTTCAAATAAAACTACCGTATAATTTCAGACCTTAACCAACATTAATTTAACAAATAAGCTCTTCCATTAAGCAAAACAATTAAATCATTTAGGTCCTCCTTTCAAAATAATTTAATTCTCATAGTAAATCGCTTAGGAAAAAAATCCCTAAAAATCATAGAAATTCGCTTTCATTATGCTATCTAACATATAATAACTCATACTAAATCTTCCATGGCTTGGAAAATTACAAAAATGAAACTAACTCAAAAATCATATTTTACATGACATAAAATTTTCTCATGGCATTCGAAATTAATTTTAATCGGTTTTACCCTTAAAACTGCATACAATCATATTTAAACAATCTTGTTTAATTCAAATATGTTATAATTCAAGCATATCATCATCCAAATCATCATTAAAATGGATTTGATCTTACACCCGAAACAAATGATCATAAAAAAAAATAAAGATGACCTAGATTATTATTCTCCTTGATTAGGATAAGAAGATTGGATTGAGATTAATCTCCCCTAGCTTGAATCCTTAGCTTTAGATTGAATTTTTGTTCTCTTTTCTTCTAGTAGTGGTCAGCTCCTCTTTCTTTTATTTATGTTTTGTGTTTTGAGAAAAATAAACGTGAATGGTATATGGAACGAGAGTATAAGGGTAATGGAAATATAGTGCAGCAATTACCCTAATACCCTTGCGTTTATTAATTAACATCTATAACCATTTATATCCCATTTATATAATTAAGCTTGGCCTTTAATTTATTTTCAAATCTCAATCCCCTTATCACTTTTATATTTACACTATTCTATTTAATTTATCTAATTAAATCTACTGAATAACGTTATTAAAAGTTAGGGGTGTTACACTTATACTAGGGAGATTCCTAAGTTCTAGAAGTCTAAACTTCAGGTGGAAACCTTTGTAGGTCATTATTGGATTTAGGCACATTAAGAATTATTTCCCTACAATGTGTGAAGCCGCCAATCCTTCATATGTAGTGCATGCATATAAATGAACACCCCCAAGTGTGTAGATTATAATCGAAAAGATTATAACCGAATTTAATTAATTGTCAAGAACACACCACTAGTGATATAATTTGCTCACCAAACCTTATCTGGTTCCCTTTGTTTCTTCCTCTTTATATCTATTATAGGAGGATGGGGCAGGAGATAAGGTGATTTGGATAAGGTCCACGGAGAAGGCGACTTGACGCTTGAAGATATATTTATTTATAATTATTTTATTGGTTTGTTGTATTTATTTTTAGATGCTATTTAGACATTTCTTGTATGTTTACCGTTGCTTTTGAAACAATAACGAAATTAGAATTTTTTTTATATTTATATTTTATTCCTTTTCCTATAAGATCTGAAAGTATAAAATATCTAAAGTTATATTAATTTTTGTATTATATAAACTATCAAAACCTAACGATTCATACTTCCTAGCAAAATGCAAGTTCAAATGTCATTTTTGGGCTTTGGATTGATGTGTTTGGAAGTAAAGGTTGTTACACCATGATTAGCTATTCCAAACCAAACGTTCTTTACATATCACTCCGCCCCTGATGAACACCGTATCGACCTCACTAGTTTCTACAAAACCGGCCAATCACTTACATGCTTCGATGGATGCATCAAAACCAATACTTAATTCATGACAAGCTCTAACCTGAGCCATCATGTAAAGATTTTTCCCCTCTTTATTTAACAACCCACAAGCTTCCACTTTCAATTTTGCTAGACAACCTCTATTGATGAAAATCAATCGTCTTTCGAAACACTTAACAACCGAATTATCGACCGAACCCCAACTACCCTCCGCAATTGCTTCATCTTCAACCTCAAAATCCATATAAAAAACACACTCTCTACTCTTCGACCCCAAACATTATCCAAAACAATTGAACTTGCTAAACTAATTGAAATCAAAATCAATGACACCAAACAATTCCAAACCCGAACCACGAACCAACCACTACTTTCTCTTCCCTCTTACCATACCTGAACCTACTACGAAACAGAATAGCCCATTCAAAACAGAACTACCAACCCCAACCGAATATGAACCTTGTAAAGGAATAGGCTTATGCTACTTATATGAAGGGAGATATTTCAAAGGTCACAAGTGTAGATTACCTCACTAAGCTTTAATGCCGATTCAAATGATGAGATTGATGAAAGCCCATGTCTGGTTCCTCTTTCTCAACTCGATGACATGAATTCCTCCTACCTGAAATTTCCTCCAAGCCTTCTTCATAGCTACTCTTTCGAAATCGATGCACCTATTAGCCAATATTTCAAACCAACCACTCATCATCTTGGTCGATATTGGTAGCACCCATAATTATATACAATTGCATGTATCACGCTTCCTCAATCTCCAAAATTGATACCAGTAGTTGATTTTTGGGTCATGGTAGAAAATGAGAAATGCTTTAGTGTGGCGGCATTTGCAGTGGATGATAATATTTTTTATGTCGACAATTCTTGAGATAGCAGCAGTTGAGGTTTTAAGGATTGAGTGGTTTGAAAATTAGGACCGGTGGATCTCAGATTGCTTACTACATTTTTATTACAATGGATGAGAAGCCCATAATATTAATGGGTTTGAATGCCCCACTCGATCTAGTTGAGATATCCATAAACCAGTTTAGAAAAATGAATGCTACGACAATTTTTTGTTTATTTCTTCACATTTACTAATACTATAAACCTAATAGCCATAATCCCATATCTCAAACTTTCCCCTTAAGTCCAATAATTATCGACCCAATTCACTTTGGATTTTCAAAAAGTTTATTGCATTTTGGATTTTGTTGGGCTTATGAAGTCTAATTTTATTTACATCTTATCCAAATTTATTTAAAATAAAATCATATTTAATATAATTTCATTAATAAGATTTTATTTATAATTAAGATTGTATTATGTTATATGATGTGTATCATGCACACTTATATGTGTACGTGCACGTAAAACATAATAAGGTGTACATTTTGTAACATGCATATATGTGGATATTGGGTTTACACCGCAATGGACATGGTAGGCCCTCTATATATACATAAGTGCCGCTAATACAAACATATATATGTATATATATGTATATAGACATATAGACACACGCACACTATTTTTAATAAATATTAATTATAAAATGTACAATTTTATATAATATATATAATAACTTAACAATATTTAATATAACAAATTAATTTTTAATATTAATATATAAAATATTTCGAAATCTATTAAGTGATGTATATAAATATATTTTTTATATACATTTATACATTGAATAAAAAATTTAATGTATTATTTATATATAACATAATGAAATACATTTAAATATATATAATAAAGATTTAATTAAATCCATACATGCATATGTCAATACTGCTTTCGGCCATACCAAAAATAATTTTTTTCATTAACTTTTTTTTTATATATTTATGTATGGAGATGTAGTTAAAAATTAAAAAAAATTGAAACCAATTTTAAATGATTACATTTTATATTGCGATAATTATAAACATAATAAATAATTTATACATAATTATTTTATAGATATGAACATAATTTTGAATAATGAGATATATACATATTTAAATATTCGAATTAAATATTTATATAAACAAAATAAAATAAAGGTTCTTGTTCAGTCTAAACATTATTTATACATATATAAAATTAATAAAATACAGTACTTACATAATATTTTTATATATTATATTAGTATTATTTCAAGCATTAAAAACAATATTATAACATATTTAAATTCGAAAAAAAATCATTTTTTAAAATCTTGTCATAATCAAGTGCGAATTATAAGAAAATCTTCTTTTAACATACATACATGTATAATCCATTGTATGGCGAAAATGCTTGTAACGCCCCACCTTTACGACCCATAATTTTAACATTAATACATTCACAGTAGTTACGTGCCGAGCACCCAAGTGCTGGAAAAACAGATTATTATGGTAAAACAAAATGAAAGCAAAACATAATAAGAAAAAAGGAACATAATAAGAAAAAAGGAACACAATAATAGAATCTCACAGTGGAATGATATCATATAATATAAAACATGGTACAAACTGTCACTTTGAGGTACATAACATTTCAGAATTACAATTCTAAATATTATCATCGGCCTAGATAGTCATAACAACACGTTCGCACAAATGCTCGTATCTACAATATAGTAATGTAGCGGAAATAAGAATATTATGGTAGGTGAAACATCTGCCTGTCTCCTCGAGCTGTTGAACATCAACTAAAACATGCCTTTCTCAGACTACTTACAAAAGCACACAAGGAATTTAGTGAAAACAAAAATTATGCATCAGACGTAAGTCCAGTATGAGAAACTTAAGAAATATGTGTACATCATATAACAGTATTTTTGAGACTACACGGTATGTCGTAATGGTTATCCCTTCAAAAGAACCACTTGTCCAATAAGTACGTAAGGTGGTATAATAGATAATGTCTAGAGCGAATAATATAACTATATAATAAAGCAGGAATGGTTATGTTAATTACTTTCGATAGGATATTAGAAGGCACAATCAAAACTAATATGGCATATTCGCATAATGGATTTATCGCGGAGACGCGTCCAATAAATGGAAGTGAATCTCCATTCACAAGGATTAGAAACCACCTTCTAAGCGTCGTATATCTCTACATAAAATAAACCATAAGGTTAACACAACTGGCCCACGCCCGAACAAGCGAACGCGAACCACGTGGAACCATGTACCATCAACTCCCGCGTGCAACATATTGATAAGCATACTCTAGACATGGAGTTGATATACCATATCATGGGAATGCAAAACCCCAAACTGTGCATTCTACTATGTCTTTAACCATTTCCAATGCCGAGGTCACAATCAGCATCCGTCGCATGAGTCTTCATCACTTGAACAAAACAGGAATCCCCTAATTGGATCCCCAAATCTAGAATGCATCTTGAAACCACACATCGATTCCCGCTTCTCGAACAGATCCACTTCTAAGAGATAGAACATGTATCTCAGTCTTGAAGTGGTTTTCGATAAGTAAAACACTTACTGATTCTTGTCTCTTCAAGACTGAGTCGACGAATTTGGTCATATTCAACAGTAATAAGAACGATCGTATATGGAAACTAAGTCTCTTATACTTATCATGTTTTCGAACTTTTAGTGCTAAGCACGTTCTAGTCTTACAAAGCACGATTAAGTCACATAAGCGACTTCTAATCCCTATTTTATTTGATTAATATTTTATTAATTAAAACCTCTTTTATTAGTATGACTTCTTTTATCTGATAAAACTTCATTTATCAATCACTACTACTCATTTGTACTCTTTCATTGCTTTAAAAATTATTCATATACTTGTAAGAAATGGTAAAAATATATTCACAAATCATTAACAAGATTTCTTACTCTGAATATTTTCTTTTTCCCAAATGATTCCACGCTTGTAAATTCCTTCAAATTAACCATTTTAAGGATCTGAGTACTTTCACAAATCTATTCAAGCGGTTTAATGCTAGTGCTACTCAAACATTATCACTACAAACCAAAAATCTTTTCACTTATGCTTGTCGTTAAAACATTCTTTTAAAGATCTATTTACATTCATAAGTATAATCAAAAATGGTTAAAGATGAATGTTATTAACACATTTTCACAAAAAATCCAATACTATTCCATATGTATATTATCCTTAAAAACATTCTTTTAAAGATCCAAATTAATATATTTTTAAAGTTTGATAGTCAACTAATTGACTATCCAATTAAAAAAAGTCACTTATGGAAATCATTATTCGTATACTTAACTTGTTTCCGACATTCGAACTTACGTTATCCCTTATTCAAGAGTGAAGCCAGGTAAGTTAGAGCACTGGTTACATATCAAAGCCTTTCCTAGACATTTCATTCTTGAATCTCATAGGTAGAAAGTCTACCTCGTCGGCTTTTACTGCAAAGTATAGTATTATGACTTTCGTAAACGAATAAGAAATCAACATGCTTATCATTTTTCGACATTCCCGACTTAAATTCCTCGATCAAGGGGGAAGCTGGTAGGATAGAGCACTATTGCTTCTAACCCTACTCGAACATCAATCTTAACAGTCACGAATAGATAAGCCTACTTCGTCGGCATTCGTTGTTAAGCATAGTTAATTTCCTCTTTCAAAATAAATATGTATGTATTTATGTACGTATGTATACTTTAAAATACTTATAAATAAGTTTCAAATATCTATGTAAAATATTAATTGAAAATAACTAATTTATAATTTGATGAAAATAATTGAAACCATATTTTATAATTAAAAACCCCTTTACATCCAAAATTCATAAATAAATATTAAAAATTTATTCAAACTTTAAACCAACTTTGAAATACTGAAAAATTTGTTAGATAACACCGAAATACTAAGGAAAATACCAAATTTAAATATTATTTTTAAACACTTGAAACCATAAGCAACTTACTACAGCATTTATAATGTTGTTAAAGTCCTTGTAAATAAACAACAATGAAACACACAATCTTTGAGTCCAGCTCTCACTACTTTAACAAGTGATTTAAGACTTGAAATTTTTAAAATGAGTACTATCCTTATGTTACTTAAATACCATTGAAAAAACCCCTAAGAATATTTTTTAATTAATTTAGAAAAAATCCCGAAAATAAGCTATATTTACAAAGTTTATTTATAACCACCATTTTGCTCTAACTTTGGCCACTTTGTTTGACCAGTTTCAAAACCTTTTAAACTCCAATTCTTTTCTAGTAATAAGTAAAATTATAGTAATTTTTAAATAATACAAAGAATCCTCTAGGATATCTCTCAAAGTTAACTTTGAAAATCGTCGAACATAAGACATTTTCAAATTGCATCCATAGAACCCATTTTGCTTCTAACTTTCACAACTTTGGTTCACAGTTTTTATAACTTTACAACCCATTTATTCATTATCCCATACACAAAAATATGTATAGTGAACAACCAAATCAAATCACCCCTAGTTAAGTTCATAAATCTTCAATTACATAAATTAAAGTTAAGGGCTATCGAAGTGCACTTATAGCGACTATTCTCGCTTCAAACACTTTCAAACATACTTCAACTCAACACACAAGCCAAACTACGATTTAAACATCAGGTCAAGGCCATGCCACATGTTTAAGCAGATAATATAAGTGATATTATATAATATAAAGTTGTCATTTTCTTTTAAAAGCAAGAGAGGTCCAAAGTTTATAACTTTACTTAGTTAATATCACTTTAACTTCATATTTCAACCACACAACATATGTACACAATATATTCAAACTAGATAGCAACATAACTCATTTAGATCTAAGCCAAACACATGCTAAAACACTCATAAAGTTAGGAATACTTCCTACAATCACCTAAGATCCAAGCTTTAGCACTTAAAAATTAAGGCAAGACCTCCCCTGCTCTTCCATGCTCCCCATATTTCTTCCATCCTTTTCCACTTTTAAATTTAGATCCTTGCTTCTTGAGGTGTTCTAAGGTGTTGGTGAAAGTTTGGTGAAGTTCGGAAGAGATTTGAGTTAATTTGACAAAGTTAGCGAAGAACAAAGTAGATTAGTGTTTATCCACTTCCACCATATTCTTAATTTTATTTAAATGATTAGCCTTAACCTTAAGTATTTATAAACTGGTTCAAAAGGTCATTACCACCTTCTACCTTTAATAAAAGGTCACAAATGAGCCTCTCTCTCAATGCTACGATTACTCCTTATTTTCTTTACTTAACACTTCTTAAAAGCTCACTTTCAAAATATTTTATGACATCACCCATGACATCATCAAAAACTTTACTTTACATAAATGGAGAAATATTTTTATTTCACTTTAATTTTCTCTCAAGTAATAAGTGTATGTCAAAAAAATCCGAACAACTTCTAATGGTTAAAAAGCTGTTTTATCCATAAAACGATTTTTAGTCATATTTTTTATATTTCTTCAAAGTAACTATTTTGGTAAACATTTTTCCAAAACAAGTTTAACATAATTACTTTGATTTAAAGGGGATTAAAATGTTATTAAATCACTTTGATGACATTTAGTCCAAGATTCAAATATTTTAATACGAAGTGTCCAAAATTTTAGGTCGTTACAACGCTGATATATTTATATATATATTAGATTACTATCTATACATATATGCTAAAATGATCGTTATATACAATGTATATAATCTATAAATGAGAATATACCTCTGTCTAAAGCCTTGATATCACACCTTGCAACACTGAATTTGAACCCCTTAAAATGATTTTTGAATCGAGAAGATGCGACCTTTTTTAATGTAGCTACCATCGAAGCTCGTATATTATTTGATTAAATGTTTCAAGCTTGAAAATTTGAAGATAGAAGAGGTAGGAGTAGCCTTCCGTGGCTGTAGTCGGGGAGAGCAAAAAAAGTCAAATACAAGTGAGGGTCAGAGTGCTTTAAATAAAGAAGTAGTTTGACTGACATCCCTGTTAAGTTTCAAAATAGAGAAAACATCCTCCCCAAAAATAAATTTACGTTTCTAACCCCTATTTTCAAATCCGTCTGCATCAGAAGACCTAAATACGCTTTACGTTTTTAGCATTTCAAACCCGCATAACTTTCTGTAGAAACAACGGATCAACATACCGTTTTCACCAAAAAATCATAAATTTTTCAATCTTTACTATGAGATCCATTGTTGATACCAAAAAATTATATTTGCTATAAGGGTGCAATTATTCCATATACTTGCAGAGAATTTCGCAATTTTTGAAAAGCATCAATTTTTCTTCAAATGTCAGCAATTATTCTATATAATTGCAGACTTTTATTCAATTATATGGAATAATAGCAGTTATTCCATATAATGGCAAACATTTTTGCAGTTAAGCCGTATATTTCTATTTTCTGTTATTATATGAAATAATCATCAATTTTTCTTCAAATGTCAACAATTATTCCATATAGTTGTATACTTTTATGAAATTATATGGAATAATTGCAGACCTTTATGCAATTATATGGAATAATTGCAGAGTTTTCTACTATTATTCCATATAATTGCAGACTTCTACAATTATTCCGTATAATTGTCATTTTCGGCAATTATATGAAATAATCATCAATTTTTCCTTAAATGAGCAATTATTCTATATAATTGCAAATTTTTATGCAATTATATGGAATAATTGCAGACTTTTATGCGCTTCAGTGGAATAATTGCAGACTTTTCTGCTATTATTTCATATAGTTGAAGACTGTTCTACAATTAAACGGAATAATTGTAGAATTTTCTGCAATTATTTCAAGTAATCGTATAAAAGTGCAACTATACCGTATAATTGCAGACTTTTCTACAATTATTGCATATAATTGTTGAATTTACCACAATCATAGCATATAATTACGAATAACTTAGCTCGTGGTTGTTTATACATATGCATAATGTCACTCATTAGAAAGATAATAAAATTTGTGATTTCATGGTGAAAAAGGTTTGTTAATCCGTAGTTCTACAAAAAGTTATTGCGTTTTAAAGATTTATAATTAATGGGATGCAAATTTTAATTATGGATGTAAGAATAACACCGACATATGAAGAACCCACGTTCATCCATGGAGCAGAGGGGTATTTTAGGGAAGAAAATTGCAGTATTTGAAATAGAGATGTAATTTATATCTTTTTTTGGAGGACGTTTTGTGTATTAATTTTGATTTTAGGGATTTGTCCCTTATTTTCACTTACATAAAGGAGATGCTAAGGAGTAAAATATGGATCTAGATCCTCATTTTTCTCTTACTAATCTCCTCTCTTTACTTCAAAATCTAACCTCCTTTTATCCATCTAATGGTCGGCCCCCTTACCATACCATAGCTGCCTGCATCAAGCCTCAAATGGGCTTCAAAATCCTTTCAAGCCCAATCAATAATTAACACATTTAAATTCAATTTAAACACGTATTGATATCATATATTGAATAATGTATTTATAACTATTGTATATACATATTTTAATATTGATCAAGAAATATTAAATAAAATTTTATAATTAATATTTCATAAATATTAATTAATTTATAATAATTATAACTTAATTAAATCGGGTGATAACAGGAGTAGTCAACATTTATGTTGTGTGACTCTTGGGTGTAAATTGTTCAGCAATTAGTATCGAACAATTCGAATATCAATGTTCATATGTCACTGAGTAGATGATGTGGCATTACAACCAAATTTACCGCTTACTTGGCTTTGGTAAAATCCAATTTTACTTTATTAAGCATTACTCAGTGGTAATAATTGTTTACACCAATTCTCTTTGTTAAAACTACATCACATTAGGACTTATGAAATTTGGTAATGGTCAAAATTCCAATATCGTCCATATTCATCTTTATAGTCTAAATACAAAGTCCTTGGTTCAATAATAATATTTATTATTAACCAAACTGCTCTGGTTAGAGATTTTAACTTTGATGTAAATTAAGTTGACCGTGACATTAACCTTATATAATTGAGGAGACGAATTCTCTCTTGAATAGTGTCCCACTTTCAATGCTTCCACTTGACCCAATTATAGTTGTTTGATGGACGTCGTGCCATGATTTAAGTATATCAAAGCGGAGTTTCCATGCTAAAGCTCGATAGCATTATCAAGTCGAGGGAATCATGTTATATTATCACATCAATATTTCTTGACCGTTATATGAACCAACGTAAAACTATCAAGCGAGTCATTTCATAATTATCCAATAACTATCAGTACATAACCCCTTGGTGCCCCAAGAAGTCATGAGTAATACACTTTCCAATATTTGGAGAGCGTTACGTGCTGTAGTCTCAACGAATGTATCGATATCCGGATTCAATACATCTTGACTAGGAGCATTTAAAACGGTATGTTTAATTTCATTATGATAAATTACTCATCGTTGCAGCACTTTGTAACTGCTGTCACAAAACATACAATTTATGGATTTCCTATTAAACATACTTAACTAATTACTTAATTATTTATGTCATAATATAAAAAAAAAACAAAAAAAAAACATCTTTTATTTTGAACAAGATTAGTTATCGAGTTAGATATATATAACAAATTACATAGTTTCCCCTAGGCAATACCCTTAGCTTTATCAATCTCCCACTTGCACTTAAGGCCAATTAAGGAATCTTTATCCCATCCCTTTGATCGGTTTGATGACAATTGATCGAGTTAGACCATTTGTGAATGAATCTACTGTGTTGTTTCAATTTTCTACTCTGTCAATCAACTCTCTCTGATGCTGATGAACTACCTTTATCATGTAGAACTAGTCGGAGTACGTTTCTCAACTTCTAGTGTGTTTTTATCATTACATTGTTATCATATAATAATCATGTAGTATTCTTAATATTTAGAATCACCCTGTTAACCCAAAAAATGGATCAACACCTTGGATCAAGTGTGGAAGCACCATTGTAGATAATCAATAGCACAAATCTCATATAAACAACAAATAAAGAGCAGAAGTAAGAAAAGAGACACAAAAATTTTATAGTGGTTCGACTGACTCTAGCCTACGTCCATTTTGATCAATCTTTTATGATTATACTAGTTGAATCTTTTTGGATATCAACTAGTTAGTTCTTAGTTCTAAGTTACAATGGTTTAGAATAAGTCACAAGTTCAAGGGTTGACTGGAGAATCACAGTAACCCCCTTGATGACTGTTATGAGGGAGAAGAAAGTTGAAGAAGGGATGAAATTCCAGTCGAGTAATGGCAGCTCTATTTGGAAAAGATCCATCTAGTTGCAGGTAGGTGACTATTTATAGGGAAGTTCAGTGAGAATTGGGCTAGAAGTCCAGGTGCAAAAGAATTCAGTTGTTATGCCAAGTATCACTAAAAATCTCAAATCAATCTGAGTCATTTCTATGGATCAATAGTTATCCATAGGGGATGGGTCACTAGCTATCCATAGGGGACAGATCGCTAGCTATCCATCAACTTCGCATATTTTTCTACTAGTATCCTTTACATAGTGCTATGAAGGAGCTCAGAAAGTTTGAGGATGATCTGACCTGTCTTGGTGGATCGCTAGCTGTCTATAGGGGATGGATCGCTAGTTATCCATACACTTAGCATATTTTTGAGTGATCCTTGTTTGGTTGTCCTCCTATCTTCTATTTAAATGCCTTATCCAAATATCATGTTGTTTGGAGTTACTTTGATCATCCATCTTCATGGGTCATCTGGTCTAGAAGAATCATCCATATCTTGCTCAAATCTTAACGAAATCAAATAAAATTTTGCAAGAACACTCCAGAGGATGTTAGGGATCCACCAGAAAAATTTGAGGTGTTGGGGACTACTCTAGATGGGTCGCAAGCGATCCATCAAATCAACTCTAAATGACTTCATTTTTTTAGCCTTCTCCTATGTTTTCTAAATGTTCTCCCAAAATTTCAAGTCAATCCTACTTCATATGAGTTCTGTAGGTCCATTTTAAGTTAGCTAATTCTAGCCAAACAGCTTGAATCAGATGAGTCTTCACTTCTCGTGCTAGATTGTTTAGCATGATATGAAACTTGGCAAGCGTGCTTAGAAACGGTAATGAATCATGATGCAAGAGGTTTGGAGGGTCCATGAGCAAGCCTTATGGATCACTAACGATCCATCACCTTAGCTTATTTTGACATCTTTCCTCATAGGTCTTTCTCTTCTTCTTTTTCTAGTCCTTTTGGTTGATTCTTGAGTTATTCTGGCGTAGTTTGAATGTTCTATTTTTTCTAAATTTTGATGGGTTAAAACCCAGTAACACTTGCCTCCCAAAGCACGCATTTTATATGAAAGGTGGCTTTTTTTAAAAACAAGTTCATATCTTTAGTCTACGATAATTGAGCTTTTAGCTGCTTTAGCCTTGGTGAATATCATCCACTTCCTTCAGATTCTTTTACCAATCACAAGTCATTCCAAACCAGTTACATCAAAAGACTCTAGACTCTACCTAAGTGTAATCTATACATCACAATCATTCTGATTTCATTCGGTGTTATTACGTCACATATCTTTAATTAAATCGCATGCTTCCAATTACGTTGCATATCTCCAATTACATCACATATCTCCATTTACATCATGTATCTCTAATTGGCCTATGTTCATTTAGAATTTACATCATTATCATTTTGCTTATCATTTTGAGTTGTTGTATCATATACAAAATCACATTATATATCAAAAATCACATCATTTATCAAGATCGTCATGTGTTCGTCCAGGATTTATTAGTTTTATTCTATTTATAAGGCGTTCAAATCATTTTATTAAATCAAATTTGTTTTAAGGCTCGATCTCTCCTGAAAATTTAAGTCTAATGCGCAATCTCTATGGATCATTCAATGTTTTAAGTTAAGGGGACAATCTCTCCAGATCGTTTGTTTGTTAAGTTAAGGGGGATTAAGTAAGTCCATCTGCTCACTCTCTGGTGAGGGGACTTACTTCTTGCACTCTGGTCCTGTCTCTTTGGTCGAGACTCTAAAGCGATCAATATTGTATAAATCCGTCTACTCGCTCTCTGGTAAGGGGACTTGCATCCTGCACTCTGGTCCGTTGGTGGGACTCTAAGGAAATCGATATCAGTCATCATAATCAATGTGGATTTTTCAAAATTCAAATATTAAAATCAATAAAAATAGAAATCAAATAATTAGGAATCAAAACAAGTAGAAATCCTAAATTATCACCTTGGAGATCCAACTCAGACGTGCCTAGAGACCAATCCGAGTCTCGTACACGTGTAAGCGGTCCAAAGTCATTAATATCCTAAATAGTCATCTCAGGAATCTGACTCAAAGCGTGCCCAGGGACCGTTTAGGGTCCTATACACGTGTAAGCTGGCTGAGGTTATTATTGTCAAAATATCAAAAGAAAAGTATGGAAAAATAAATGAAAAAGCAAAGCATAGGAGCCGGATCCGATTCCCATCTACCCCGATCATCGAATAATTTGTCTTAGCTCAAATCCCTGGGCGTTTCATGATGCATTTTCCGTAGATGGTAGTTGTTCTTGCAATTCTACTATAGTTTTATTCCTCATGTACTATGGCAGCTGGTTGTTTCGAACCAGTTCTTTTATCAGATCACGGAGGTGTCGCCATTCGTTCGTTTCATGCCTATTCAGCTCATGGAAGGTACAAAACTTTCCAGTTATTCTCTCTCGATCAATAACCTCCAACCTTGGTGGCCTCCTTTAGAAGTTCTACCCCCTAGTA
Organism: Allium cepa; assembly: GCA_030765085.1. Classification (NCBI taxonomy): domain Eukaryota; kingdom Viridiplantae; phylum Streptophyta; class Magnoliopsida; order Asparagales; family Amaryllidaceae; genus Allium; species Allium cepa. The sequence continues at coordinate 504,010,461 of CM060941.1, read as the reverse complement.
TCCAAGTATATTCTCTCCGAGGTTTCAGTCAAGTTAGTGTATGAAGAGAATCTTGGCTCCTTCCTTTATCTTTTCGGCTCCCCAAAGTCATCGTCGGCTTTCCTTTTCACTTTGTCTTTTCCAGTTCCAGCTTTAGATCGTCCCCTATTCTTCACGGCATTGTTTTAGCATCCTCATCTTCGGCTTTAGCGTCTTCCTGATGCAAATATCTCTCCGCTTCGTAGTGTAATTTTGCAAGATCCCTCGGTGGATCCCTTTTCAATGCAACATTGAAATCAATCTTACTCTAGACCCTAGATACTACTGCCATTAGGATAAATGATGGATCCGGCTTGTAAACCGCAGCTGCCACCGCATTGAATCTTGTTAAAAAACTTATTAACGACTCTCCAGGCTTTTTTTACGTTTGAGAGCGTAAGTACATTCCTCTTTGTAAGACATGAACTCTAAACTATTTCATGAACTTACTCACCAAGTCGGTCCATGTGCTTATGGACCCATTCTCCAACTGTCTGAACCACATTGCAGCTAAATTTATTAAGTGTCATGGGAAGCACCACTCTATTACCTCCTCAGAAGCACCCAACACCTCTATATTTGGATGTATCTCATCTTCACGTCATACATTTCCAATGTCGGAAGCTTGAAATCTAGAGGATTTCTCGCATTCTGGATACTAGCGGTAAACATATTATTGTTCACGTCTTCCAAAACCTGATTTGAGGGTCCTCCTCTAATGAACCATTGTACCAATTCAACAATTCGGTTCCCACCATCCAATGAAGGTCTCGGTCCTAAAGCAACACTTTTCACCCTGCTTTGGTGGGGTTATCCCGAGATGCACTCTTCCGGCCGCATGCCTGTGTTTTGATTCATAACTCTAGCTTCATTCAGACCTATGTTCCTTCGAGGAAGTTCTGGTACATATTCTTCTATCGGTTTCATTTTAGTATTTGGATTAGCTTCAACACCACCAGTTCCTAGTGTTCCAACGGTAACTACAACGTTGCGATTGATTTTCCATGTTGATTCCAACGTTGCTCCCGAAGTATGATTCTTATTCCCCACAGATCTAGCCATCCCTTGCTGCTCCATCCTTTTGAAGAAGTCATCCAACATCACATGTTGTCTAGGTAAGACTCCATTCTGCATCTCTTTCATCGTTATTTCCATGTCCTCTCAAATCAAATAGTTGGATTGATGAGAATTTAAGGATACCTCCTGGCTACTCTAGGCTCCAGTTGACTTGCTAAAGCTCTAGATCTAGTATTAGGCCTACTCATCTTCTCTAAATCTTAGATTCAAATCTTTAAATCTCGTTCAAGGCTCTCAGTGAAAGCACCAAAATGTTAAACCAAAAAATGGATCAACACTTTAGATCAAGTGTGAAAGCACCAGTGTAGATAATCTGCAGCACAAATCTCAGATTAACAACAAATAAAGTGCAGAAGTAAGAAAAGAGATATAGAATTTTTATTTGGGTTTGGCTGACTCTGGCCTACGTCCACTTTAATCATTATGATTATACTAGTTGAATCTCTCTGGATATCACCTAGCTAGTCCTAAGATCTAAGTTACAATGAGTTAGAATAAGTCACAAGTTCAAGGGTTGACTGGAGAATCATGGTAACCCCCTTGATGACTATTGTGAGGGAGAAAAGTTGAAGAATTGAAGGAATTCCAGTCGAGTAATGGCATCTCTCTATCAGGAAAATATCCATATCTAGTTGTAGGTAAGTGAGTATTTATAGGGAATTTCAGTGAGTATTAGGCCTGAAGTCCAAGTGCAGAAGAGTCCAGTTGTTATGCCAAGTCATCACTAAAAATCTCAAATCAATCTGAGTCATTTCTATGGATCGCTAGCTATCCATAAGGGATGGACTGCTAGTTATCCGCCAGGGATGGATCGCTAGCTATCTATTCTACCAAAAGCCTTTACTTAGTGCTACGAAGGAGCTCGGAAAGTTTGAGGGCAATCCGACCTATCTTGATGGATTGCTGGCTATCCATAGGGGATAGATCGCTAGTTATCCATCCACTTAGCCTGTTTTTGAGTGATCTTTGTTTGGTTATCTTCCTATCTTCTATTTAAGTGCCTTATCCAAATATCAAGTCATTTGGAGTTAGTTTGATCATCCATCTTCATGGGTCATTTGGTCCAGAAGAATCATCCATATCTCACTCAAATCTTAATGAAATTTGAATAAAACTTTTTAGGAACACTCTAGAGTGTGTTAGGGACCCACCAAAAGAATTTGAGTTGGTGGGGACCACTCTAGATGGGTCGCAAGTGATCCATCTAGATGGATTGCTAGCGACCCACCAAGTCAGCTCTAAATGCCTTCATTTTTTGTGAGTCTTCTCCTATGTTTTCTAAATGTTCTCCCAAAATTTCAAATCAATTCAACTTCGTATGAGTTCTGTTTGTCAATTTTAAGTTAGCTAATTCTAGCCAAACAGCTTGAATCAGATGAATCTTCGCTTTTCGAGCTAGATTGTTTGGCATGCTATGAAACTTGGAAAGCGTGCTTAGAAATGGTAATGAGTAATAATGCAAGAGGTTTGGAGGGTCCATGAGCAAGCCTTATGGATCGTTAGCGATCCATAAGTGATGGATCGCTAGCGATCCATCACCTTAACTTATTTTGGCATCTTTCCTCTTGGGTCTTTCTCTTCTTCTTTTTCTGGTCCTTTTGGTTGATTCTTGATTTATTCTGGAATCGTATGAATGTTCTAATTCTTATTAAATTTTCATGGGTTAAAAACCCAGTTAACACACTCCAAGCCCGGTTATAAATTTGTGCTTTTATATTTGTCCATTGCTTTTGTCGTGGCATTATTCAAGGTAATGTACTTAGCCTTTTTGTTAAATTAGCCACAATGTTCCGTTCGGAACATTTCCAACATGAAGCTTATTATTTAATGTTTGAACATGAATTTAATATTGATATACTACACTCAATATCACTCATGAAGTTTGAGTCCGTACACTCATTCGTAAGGAGAAATTCTCTAGTATTTCATGGATATTAAAAAATACTCTAAACTACTATTTAGTGATTTTGATTTGGATCTGATATTTGCTACATGTATCAAATAAATATGAAAATTTTGATATTGTAGACAATACAACATATATGATAATTCCTATTGCTAAAGCATAAGGAATCCATCATACATGTTCCTTATTAAATATTTTAATAATGTGTCTTTGCATGTTATTGGGGACACTCCCAATATCTTTTATACTTAATATAAAATATGTAATTTACAAATCCAATATTGAGTAGTAAACAATCAAATTATTTCCAATTTTAATATAATTACATTGTTAATAGTCAACAGTATGTTGTTTACTTATAATTTAGAAATATCAATGTTCCTTTAATGCTCTTTCTTATGGACACACGTTTCCTGTACATTTTGATTGAAAATCGAACTATTTGATATTTCTATCAAAACACTTGTTCAACTTTGATGCTTATCGAATGATATTTTCAAATCCATTCTTGGATCATATCTGAAAACCCACAAACTCAATATCACTCCTACCGACTTCAAGAAACTTTGTTTATTGTGTGCAAATAATCTATTCTAAATCATTATTTAGAATTTAATATTTCAACGCACATGTATCAAAACACAAAGCCATATAAAGAAATAATTTTTCTAGTAAAGTCCAAATTTAGTTGGGTAGTTTAATGTGAATATGTTTCGTTAATTTCAATAATTCAAATTTACAATGTTATTCTTACAAATGTTGCTCGCTATACTCCAACTGCATTAGTTTTTTTCTTGAAAACATATTTGCGGCCGATGGATCATATCCATTCGGGTACATCTATCAAAATCATATTTCAATAATGTACTTGGAATCCATTTTGGATTTGTGCATCATACCATATCGTAGATTCAATGCTCTTAATGGTTTAATTTACAATCGAGGATTATCTATTCTCGATATTAATAAGAAACTCATAGTTTCTTTTCAATATGCAAGAACGCTTATTAGACATTCCAACACATTGTGTTCATTTAGATTTGGTTAATTTCATTTCATCCTATGAAATCAGTTTTATCCTTAGATTGTAGCCAAATCCATTTTACTACCAATAATTTTAACCAAATTCTATCACTATACAGTGGGTATTTCTCAAAATAATAAAAAAATTCAATTTACAAAATGGGTATTCATAAACATTTTATGAATTGCCTTATATATAAAACTAATTTGGTTTTTATTTTACTATACATATGTTCTAAACATAAATTGGTCATCCAATGACTATCATTCCTAAAATTCTTTCAAGGAAATTCATATAAATCCCTCACATACAATTATTACGTGCAGTATTTCAATTTGCACAACCTGACAACTCTTTGGCCTAGGTTACGTTCGGGTTTCTTATAAACCTTTATCTTGTATGATTTTGTAAAATATTCTTTATATGAAATTAATTTTAATTTGTGTATTACTCTTAAGTGTATAACCTTATAGAAAGAAGGTAACTCAACTTCACTCACCATTAATCATACGTTTCTTAACAAAGTTCGATTACTCCTTATTGATACATAATTATATATTATATGGAAGAATGACTTTTGAGATTGAATCTTTATTCATTTTTAGGTACGTTCTGAACTCTTTCCAATATACTAATCTATTCGATCAAATTGAATGAATTTTTTTCTATTGCCCGTTATTTTATTTACCTCTATTTTATAGTCTATGAGCTTATCATAAACATACTACTTGTGTATCACATACACATATCTATGTCGATGATTACTCATCTATGGGAAAAATGAAGTGCGTGGAACTGTTTTGGTATTAAAAGACTTGTGATTGCATACATCTATATGTATTAATCCAAAGTGTTCATCAACTCTTATATTGCTCTCACTAAAGAGGTGTTTTGCCCTTAATTGTCTAAGATATAACTTTCTAGTACCATATGATTCATAATCATATAGTCAAAAATTATTTCTCAAAATTGTGGCTTAATCCATAATTTCAAAATAATTCTAAATAAATTTAGACACTTCTACATCTACCGATGCATCAAAAATACCAATACTATAGTTTTATTTTATAATGAATGTTCATAGTATTCATATTGAAATAAAATTATGTTTGTTGTTCAATCAATACAGAAAAATTATTATTATTTCATAAATAATGTATAGATTGTTTTACGAAAATAATTTTCATAACTTGAGGGGACCGATATGTATTATATGGAATGCTCCCACTATTTCCGTCATTAATATAATAGCGTATGAAATACAACCCTCCAATCAACCACTTAATATAGGATAGCTATAATTGGTGTACAGTCAGGAATTTTGAGACCAAGTATCTTAATTCAAAGAAATAAATATCATAGAAAATAATTTTCTATGTGAAAATACTTTTGGAATAGAAATCATATTTCATATTCCAAAGTTAACTATCTATTATTATTTACAATTCTTATATCTAAATTTCTTTATGAAGCAGAAATGGCATTCACCCTTTTCATTTCTACTATGCATTTGGCTACATCCACTTTTATACATTCGATTTCCTTTCTAAATGGTCGAACCATTCAAAGGAAATCCTTTCTACAATATCGCAACAACTCCTTACAAAAATGCATTTGGTCATCCTTAAATTTTAAGGGTATCAAATAAATTGCACATTATGTAAACTGATCTAAGCTGACAGTGATCAAATTATTCGATCTATCTTGCAGCCTTTGGTCCAAGGTTACATTTAACACAACAAGATCATTATTATAATTAATTATATTAAATATACGATCTCATACTACAGTTTACTTGCTTATTTCAATGAGCTAATTTCATCGAGGTTTCCTACAATGATGACCGTTCACCATATAACATATTTATGTGATCGTATATGGATCAATTATCCATATTCTTGTATTTCTTTTAGAGTTCGAAACTCATTTAAGACAATACAATGTCTCATCCAAGCAAACTCGTAAGTGGCCAAGTTAAGAATGTATTTAGTGGTTGTATAATTAAGAGTTTGCATTGATCAGCTTGTAAATTTTTATTGGTGAGTATATTTTATATTTCTATTTATCAATATTAATTCAGTTCATTTGTATATTTTAATTGGTAAACATTTTATCAATTATTTTAATAGAACAAATTTATTAATTAGATTGTTATAACTTTATATAGTAGATGTTATTACAATATTGGAAATGTTAAATGTTACCATTTCATTTATTTAGTAAGGCTTCCACTAATCTTTTGTGTTTCTCCTTACTCTAACATAAAAGTCGTTCGACTTGACTAGTGGATTAGGACTCGCCTGTCTTGGGAATTTAATCTTGAGTTTGCTTAATAAGTCATAGCTCCACAAATGATGGATAACTCCTTATCAGTTGTATTATATACAACTCCTAACCCATGGTTCATTGTCCTAGTCTTATTTCGGCCTTGAGTTTGCTCAACAAATTGATAAAAATTATTCACTCGTATCCAACATTTCACGATGGCTTAAGTATAGTGTATGTATCTTGAGTTTTCTCAATAAATACATATAGTTATATTACCCAATATATTATGACGCATAACATCTCTAGCTTGAGTTTGCTCAATAACCGGAGAGTATGCAAGTGACTTATTAATATATAAATCATAGAGGACAACACTTATATTAAAGACTCGTCACCTTCAATATATTTAATTAAGTGATATCGACTTATAGAATAATGTATTTGTTATGAAATACCATCATGTTTCAAATGTCGCACATTAGAAATCATGATATACATACTTTTATGTATGTATTTATATCATAAGTATATTTAGGATTTCTTTAATATTCCACCCTTAGTTTATACATTTATATTATATAATTTTATTATGATATAACTTTTACATTCTATTTAACTTATATATATTATATTAATTAAATTTATATAATTAAGTTAATTATTATTACTTAACACTTTAATTAATTATTATATTATTTAATTATAGCATATTATATTGAATATACACATTATAACCTTTATAGTAATACACCTATATTTTATATATGTATGTATGTATGTATTTTGATTCATTAATTACTTTTAATAATTTATTTAATTAAACAATTTTAACTAAATTTATTAACTTATAAAAATCTTTTATACATACATGTATACTCATATTGTCTTAAACAATTCAAGACACTATAACATATATTGTTATATATATTGTACATGTATATATATTTAATTAATTAACTTATTTAATTAATTTATTTATTTCATTAATATTATTAATAAGTAATATTTTCGAAATTAATTTTATAACATTTTCAACCATTATGAAAAATCATATTATAACTTTTATAACGTCTTTAATTTTAAAAAATTTATAATTTATTTTAACTTTCAAAACAATTCGAAAATCTATATTATAACATTTAATATTTTTCTCATTTTAAATTTAACTTTCAAATTTAAAACTTTTATTTTAATATCAAAATAATTTTAAAATTAGCCAAAGGCCTAATTCAAATTGGAACTCTTCTATTAGGGATAATGTTGAGGCTTACCTTATCCATTCGGACTAGGTAAGTAGCTTGATAGGGCAGAGTACTTAATTACCCAAACCCAATCTTAGACATTACTTTTCTAGACACCCTACTATATGGGTAGACATTAATAAGTTATCCCTAATACTGCTAATTTTGACTGCATAGGTTATTTGGCTTTGATATCACTGTTGGAACTGAGCCAACACACAACAGGTTAAATACGTGAATTTCAAAAAATTATTTCATTTTGCAAATTATTGGGCTTATGAATTCTAATTTTGTTTAGATCTTATCTAAATTATTTTAAATAAAATCATATTTTGTTTAATTTTATAAACAAGATTTTATTTATAATTAAGTTTGTATTATATAATATGATGTGTGTATCATATACACATATGTGTATACGTGTACGTGTAACATAATATGATGTACATGGTTTAGGATGCCTATATATAGATATTAGGATTTACACCACAACGAATATGATAGCCCCTCTATGTACATATGTATTGTCAATTTACATAAGTATGTATGTATATATGTATGTGTAAATGTGTGTGTGTGTGTATATGTGCATGTATTAAATTAATATTTTTTAATACAACAAATTAGTTTCAAATATTTATATGTATTTTAAAACAATTCTAAATTTAATACAATAAACTAATTTAAAATATTTTGAAATTGATTAAATAATATATATATATATATATAATTTTTTCCATATATATGTGTGTGTATTTATACATTAAATAAATATAAATATTATATACTTATTTATATATAACATATACAAACACATTTAAATATATATAATATAAAGTTTTAATTAAATCACTACAAGAAAAGTTACTATATGTAACACTAATTGATAACACTTTAATTCATAGCGTTATTGCTTATATTAATTTGTGTACTCAAACCAAGAATTCACTATATAACGCTCTTCGAAAATAAGCTTCTCCTAATATTTTTGGTGGCCGTCTGTTTTTCAATTATTTCCCTCTTCCTCATGTTATTTTCCTTTAATCCTCTTTTTCAATTATTTCCATATTTTTCAATTCGGCCATGACTTTCACGCCGCTTGTTCTATCTCCCTGATTCCGACCTCTCTCCTCCACTCAAAGCGTCTGCCCTCTTCTTCCACTTCTCTATCCCAATTTGCAATCCTTTTCCTGGCTTTCACATTATCGATTTGAAGTTTTACATGCATCTGAAATTACTACCGCTACCTGATGCCGAGCTTTTACTGCCTGTAGCATTGTCATGTAAGATCTAGCTGTTTTATGGCTTTCACGTCATCGATTTAAGTTTTGCATGCATCTGAAATTACTACTGCTACCTGATGCCGAGCTTTTACATCCTGCAACATTGTCATGTAAGATCTAGCTATTTTATGGCTTTCACGTCATCGATTTTAACTTTTGCATGTAACTAAAAATTAACTAATTTATTTTAAGTTTCACATTTGCTAGTATCAGCTAAATCTGATTCATTCAGACAATCAGTGGAACTAACTTAGTTGGAAGTTTTTAGCAGTAGTTTAGTTACCTTACATGATATTTCAAGTATTCACAATTCATATTTATATAACATGTTGTTTTGTTTGAAATTATATAGCAGCATGTGTTTCGTTTGAAAGTAAATAATAGTGGCTCATTTTACTTTAAACAGCGGTAATGTTTATGAATTATGAAACCTAAATTAGTAACATGTAGGCTAATTTGATATGTATTCAATTGGGTTCGATTGTTTCAATTTTAAATTTGTCGTGCAACTAATTTTGTGAAATAATAGGCTATGTATGTAAATGATGCACCGTATGCTCATGTGTTTTGATTGCCCGAAACATGAATTGGTAGCCTGAAACATGCTTTGGTTTCTTGAAATATAATTTATTAGTTGTGCTTATGTAAGATCTAGTTGTTTCATGGCTTTCACTTCATCGATTTTAAGTTTGCATGTAACTGAAATTACTATGGCTATTTGATGCCGAGCTTGTACTACCTCAAACTTTGTTGTGTAAGATCTGGATGGAGTCTATTGCTTGTGGAAGCTAAGAGGAGCTTGCTTTGAAGTTTTAAATTGTCATGCCTGAAACCAAGTTTTATCAAAGATTGAAATTTTGATGTGATGAATAAAAACGAGGTGGTGATGGTCGATAGCAAAGTTGAAATGTCAGTTGAAATGCAATAGTTCGAAGGTGATGTTGAAATTCAGACCTTGGCTAAAGTCTACCTGCTGCAACCTATTTGATGAAATGATTCTGAGAGTAGCAAGTAATTATAGAATTTTATTTAGTTTTTATCATTTATAATATATCGTTTAATTAAAGTATTTATAACAATGAAAAGTGGTAATATGGTAAATTGATTTGTATGGTATGTGGCTGACCACTTGACAGGAGTAGAGTTAGTTGCAATATTTGTTCACGACATATTACCGAACAAGTATGTTAATTATTTTTTTAGACTCGTTTGTTTATAGAAATAGGTAAAATTTTCAACCTTGGTACTAAGCATTGAATGTGTAATTGACATCAGCCTCCAATTTAAAGATATTTCTTCTTAATATCAATGTTATTTTTCCAAGCCATGAATATCTTATATTGTACACCTCATTTTCTGATTTCTGTTCTTTTGTTAAGTCATATAAGCAAGGTTTCTTTGTCTGAAAAAAATTTTGTTTTATAAAACTCGATTATTATCATTTCTATTTAGATGTGCGGCAATGTTGTTCAACCTGGTTCGTTTGTTGGGGTCTTTGAAACATTATTATCTTCTACTGCTACTATGGTGGATGCTGCTGCTAGGCGAGCACGTGCTGATTTTTATGTGATTTGTATCTTATCATCCCTTCCATGGGGAGTTGCAGCGCTAGTTGAGGTAAATCAGTTAAGCTACAATCTCCATGATGCCTTGTTATAATATAATTTTTTCTCTCTCTAACATGTTCAAAAGCTATTTTGCACAATGTTACACTTGGCTATTTTCCTTCCGTGAATTTATATACGGCTTTATGGAATCCACATTGCCATCTTGTATAAAATAGTGACCGCCTTCTGTTTGTATTTCGTCTATCAGCATGGTATCACTTTGTTTTTCCTTTGCAATCTATAGTTCTGAACTAATAGATTTAGTTCAATGTTCCTCCTTCTTGGAATCTTTTTTTATCTTTTATTTAATGATCAAATAAATTGGATTATATGAATAATATCTCTCTCCCTTTCTCTCCATTGCGGTGTATTAATTAGGGGACAAACGTAATCAAATATAGGACCGACAGATTAATAGTTTTGGAATCAGGGAGTAAGTATATAATAGGCGAAGGTGATTGACCGGGAGTTAAATTGAAATTTGTGTGATGATTTAGGGGATGGGACTGGTTTAAAGTGTTGGTGACGTAGTAGCAAGTTGTGGTGGTCGCGATTGATGATTGAAGTGATGAAGAGTTGCGAGCGGGTTGAGGAGTCAAGGTGTTGTTGGTTTGGTAAGTTAAAGATAGAAATTATAAAAGGGACTGAATTTATGTTCTGATACCATGTTAAATGACATTGAGGTCAAAATATTTGGATAACTACTTTGTAGGTCATGCTACCCACATGGGCCTAATCTATAAGCATATTATGATATCAATATTAGCATTTAACGATGGAAAGTATTTTTTCATTGTATATCTCATTCCAATTGTTCATGTACCTCTTTTGTATATCTGAAGTGTCAAGCTAATACCACTACTAACTTGAGATTTAATTTTCAACCCTAATTTAATTTGAATGATTAAAACATACTAATCCTTCTAATCCTTCGAAACATCATTACTATCGGTAAGAATAAGGCTGAAAGTTTGTAACGACTCGAAATTTTCGACCTTGAAAATTCGACACTAATACGTTCACTGTAGAAGTGCCGAGCAATCGAACGCCGAAAATTTCAGATAATTAAAGAAAAGAAAAAGAAGGTAGAAGAAGAATAGAAAACAACATCTCACGTTCGCAGCGGATTAATTATAATATCAAATAATAGCATTTATACAAAGAAAGCTGTAATTGTTACTTTACATACAATATATCGGAGTACAATCATTTATACATAAACTGACAGTTGTACAACTTGTCCCGGACTACTATCAATACAACTCTAATACACAGCGGAGCTCCATACGTTCCTGCCATCCAGCTTGCCTCCTGAGCTCCAGAACGTCCTAACATGAAAATCTATAATACTCGGTCTGACCCAAGCGTTATATCAAAGTAACACCCGGGTCAGGATGGAAACCAGCGTGAGTAAACCCATAAAATTTGAAAATACAGAATTATAAGACTTATTTGAAAACTTGGGGTAACTCGTACCTCACAACGAGTTCTTAATTTGTTAAAATCAACATTTATTTTACAAATCAATCCCTAAGTACCACTATATAGTATCAATGGTCTAGTTTACTCAAATTATTCCATTCCAGCCTATTGATTTCACATATCAAAACTATAAAGAACTATTGTAGATTACAAATCGAAGTGGTTTCGGTTATTTACTGATACCCGACCCCGGACTCTTTGAACCCAATGTTATTCTTAAGCCAAATGTTTAAGTTTAAACAATACAATTTATATTCAGGATTTCGCATTCACACAACAATTCATCTCAGATAGATAACCCACAATATCATAGTTCAACCAAAGTGTCTCATATCACAAAGCATCACAAATCATATATCAGAGATATCAAATAACCCACGTTATTCGATATATCTTAATCATCTATAAGCAAGATAAATTAATTGTACCATTTCTAATCAATTTAATTGCTTTTAAAACCTGCTTACTTAACATTAATTAATTACAACCATTAATCAATCATTCTTTAATTATCAATCTAAATTAATTATCCATAATTACTTTCATTAAGTAATTATCCCATTGGTTAATCATCCTTAATTAATTAACCTTTGATTATTAATTAATTATCCTCTGATTACAAATATAATTAATTAATCCTTTAATTACTTACATTAAGTAATTATCATTTAAGTAATTAATCTCCAATTACTTACATTAATTAATCTCTAATCACCAATTAATTAATCTCTAATTACCAATTAATTAATCTCCAATTAATTAATTTATATTCCTTAATTATTAATTAATTAATCCTTAATCATTAATTAATTAATTCTCTTTAATTACTTCATTAATTTAGTTACTCATTAATTATCCAAGACCTTAATTAACTTCAAGATAAACCTTTTCTCTATTAATTTCTAAAACATTATTAAGATCTTATTTAATAAACCTTGAAATCACTTATCATTAACATATGATATAAAAACATATTGCTTCTTTACTAACTACTTAATTACATATTTAAATTAAGTTTAAAATAAACTTAAGAATCTACTTAATTAATTTAAGTAACATAAATCATTCAACTTTCTTGAACCAATTATTAAATAAAAACATTTATAAAAGAAATTTATTTAAGAACAAGTTTAAACTTGATTTACTTTAAATTTTAAAAACTTACTTTTATTTAAATTTTAAAACTGTTATAAATTTTCTTCGGGTTCAACCCGGTTAACACTCGAGCCGAAACCCGAGACAATTCACCTTTCTTTTCTTTTTTAAAACTTAATTTTAGTTTTAAAATTTAAAATCCAATAACAAAACACACACGCGAAAGTCTCGAAGCCCAACTCGAGCCACAACGCTTCTTCCCCGAGACCCACCCCGAGACACAAGCCTCATTCTCAACACCAACACCAAACTTTGACGTGCATGTGCACACCAGAATTCGCCACTCCGACCATCGACGATCAATCCCCATAGATCGGCGACCACCTCCTCAAAGCGACCGACCACCCAGACTTCAAAGATCGAACATGAAATAAAAACGAACAATTACGATCAGACTTGAATGACAACCATCACCTAAAAACACCTCGATCCAATGATGCCGACCACCGGCACCCATGAAACTCCGTCTATAGCTCCGTCGAAGACTGACGCTTCCATCCCCCAATCTCCGATCAAATTTGGTGATCCAGAGATGACGCAGCAACCCAAAATTTAATCCTCGACCAAACCCAGGTTTAAACCCTAACCCATCGCCGTGACGCCGCCTCGATGGTTAATAAATCCATATGACATTTTTCCTTAGCTCGGCTACAACTACTGTAACAGCCCGAAATTTTTAACTCCGAAAATTCCAGATTGTTAAAGAAGAAGATAGAAGAAAGAAGGGAAAAAACAGAAAACAACATCTCACATTCGCAGCGAATAAAATATAATAACAAATAATAGCATTTTTATAAAGAAAAGCTGTAATTATTACTTTACATACAATTTACCAGAGTTACAACCATACACATAACTGGACAGTTATATGAACCTGTTCTAGGCTACAATTAATAAAACTCTCAAATATACAGTGGTAAACTCCATACATTCCTTCCATCCAGCTCGTCTTCTGAGTTCCAGAATGTCCTTACCTGAAAAGCTGTAATAATCGGTCTGACCCAAGCATTACAACATAGTAACACCTGGGTCAGGCTGAAAACCAGCAGGAGTATACCCATCTAACATGAAATACCAAAGCATAAAACTTACCTTACTATGAGTTCTTGACTTGTTATAGTCAACACTTATTTCACACATCAAACCCTTTGTACCCTTACTTAGTTTCAATGGACCGGTTTACTTAAATCATTCTATTCCAGCCTATTGATTTCACAAACCAAATTTATAAAGAATCGAAGTGGTTTTGGGTATTTGCTAATACCCGACCCCGGTCTCTTCGAATCCAATTACATTCTTAACCCAAGTATTCAAGTGAATACAAATCAAATCTTAAATACAGGATGCCACTTGCACAGGAATTCATCATCGACAAATAGCCACATTATCACTGTACAACCCAACATATCATATCACAAAACATTTTATATCAGAGATACCAACCAATTCAATGCATTCCATATAATCCAATCATCATAAGCAAGATTAATTAGTCACACCATTTCTAATTAATTAAATTAATTACTTTAATTACCTTTAAATCCTGCTTACTTAACACTAATTAATTACAAATACATTAATTAACCATCCTTTAATTATCATCTTTAATTACATAAATTAATTAGCCTTTAGTTAATTACACAAAATAATTAATCTTTACCCATTCACGCTAATTACATTTATTCTTAATTAATTATTCAAATTAATTATCATATAATCACTTACATTGATTAATTATCCTTTAATTAATCACACTCATTAATTAACTAACCCTTAATTAATTTCCTAAATTAATCAATCCTTTAATTAAATACACTAAATAATTAATCCTTAATTACTTTCATTAAGTAATTGCCCTTAAATTACTTTCATCAAGTATTTATCCAATTGGTTAATTATCTCTAATAATTAATTAATTAATAATTAAATTAATTAACCCCTAAAAAATTATCCTTTAATTACTTACATTAAGAAATTAATCATTTATGTAATTAAGATCACTAATTACTAATTAATTAATTAATTTATCACCCTTAATTTTTAATTTATTTATCCTTAATCAATAATTAATTAATTTTTCTTCAATTCCTTAATTTAATTAATCTTTATTCACCAAAGTCCTTAATTAACTTAAAGATAACCCACTTATCTTTATTAATCACTTAATCTTTGTTAACATATAAATTAAAAGCATTTTATCTTTTAAATTAACTTCTTAATTACATACTTTAATTAAGTTTTAAATAAACTTAAGGATCAACTTAATTTAAGTAAAACCTATCATACAACTTCTTAAACCAATATTAATAACATTATTATACAAAGAAATAATTTTTTTAAATCAGTTAAACTTGATTACTTAAAGTTTAAAACTACCTTTATTTACATTTATAAAAACTGTTAAACCCTTACTTCGGATTCAACCCGGAACCATCCCGAGTCGTCTCCGAGGAAAACTTCCCCTTCTTTTTTTTATTTATAAAACTTAGTCATAGTTTAAGTATAAAACTGTCAACAAAACACATGTGCGAAGACCCAAAACCCAACTCGAGCCACCATGCTACTACCCGGAAATCCACTTCGAGATGAAGACATTCTTCCCAAACCAAATTCTGACACCCCCAATCCATCGTGCACGTGCACACGCCATCGGTGCTGCTCCGACCAACTCCGACGCCATTCCTAAGTTGTCGTTGATCACCCTATCCACTCAGATACCCAGATCCCTCATGAACCACCCTGATTCGAAATTGTACAATTTCAAACCCATCAATGCTAAAACCCGATCACCTTAATCCACCACGCGCCACCGACGCCGACTATCAGATCCCAAATCCTTCAGCCAACAGCTTCGTCTCTCTTCTCTCCAACTTATCCCCCTATACCGCATCCCCCAGTCGCCACTACGATGCCACAAATGCTCGAAAACCCACCTCAACTAGAAAGGGGCCTAAAACCCTACTCTGACACTGCTTGACCACCACGACGCTCCAGAAATTCGCCAACTATTTTTCCTACTATCCCTGACCCACAAGCTCCCTCCGACAAGAATTCCGACCCTACCGAGCCCTTTGCTCACCTGAATTTGACTAAAACATGTTTTTCGTGTAACATAGAATTCCTCTCGAATTAAAAGCCTAAAAATCTTGATTTTATTTTTAAAAATCATCATTTTTGATAACAAAATAGAATATATACTTGAATCATCCAATTATTAAGATCGAAATTTTTATATGGTTTCAATCTTACTGTTCTTCTTCTTTTGGTTTGAAACCGGCTTCAGAAATTAACTTGGAAATATTTTAAAATTTACACCATGTGTTAACAAACAAATTTGTTTATACATCAATGTTTAAAATAAACCAGGGAAATAAATATTCAAATTTGATCAGGTTTTGAAACCTGGATAATCAAAACAGAGTATTCTTTTGCATTCTGACAGGCACACCATGAAGTCATATATATATATATATATATATATATATATCTTTATGAAATTCATATAAATAAACATGCAAATACTTATCATACTTTGTTCCAAGAACTGCTGCATGCAATAGAATTTTAAACAGATTAAAACATTGTTTACTCATCTGTTAAATGATGATCAAAGAGGGTTTGAAATAGAAATGCTAGATTATGAACAGAGGTCCTGAAATCTTTTTTTATTTTGAAAAAGACTAGAATTTGTCTTGCCACTTGATTTTGAAACTAAGCTTCTTTTGTTTAAATTTGAAACCGAGTTGTTGAGAAGATTTAGCTTTGAAAAGGAGATGATCAAGGCTTTTGATTGCTTGATTAAAAACTGAAAATGATTTTGATCTTGAATCAAATATTGATTTTGAACTTGAATTGTTTGCTTAAGCTAAGATGGCAAGAACTTGGAAGAAATTGTTTTGATTCTCACTTTAGTGTAAAATTTAGTTTCAAAGAAGAATTTAGAAAAGAGTATATGAATATGCCCAACCTAGTTTACTTTAACACTAGTTATATATTTCAAAATTTTGAAAAGAAAACACATATGCCACTCGTATTTTGTATGGCATGCCTAAGCTACAAATGTTTAAATACTATTTAAATACTTACACTTGTTAAATTCTTTGTTTAAAATGGTTACACATGAAATTAAATGTTTTTAATATGTTTATAAAATTATAAAATTCAATTAGTTATATATATATATATATATATATATATATATATATTATACTTTAAAACCAAATTTATTTTAAGATAATTATCTTTATATATATGCATTATTTTTACATATGTTCTATGTTTATATAAATTATGTAATTTAGAAAAGGAGAATATGAACTCTTTTATTAAATCTTATATAAATTTTATACTTAATTTATCATTATACTGAAATTGATAACAATACACAAATACTAGTGTTAAAAATGTCCAATTTACTTTAATCAACTTTTTTTAGAATTTTATATATATATATTATAATCAATGTTTTCGGATTATTTTACATATATATACATACCCATATACTTGTGTATGTATATACTTAAAATTTCAACATTATAAAGTTTACACATATAAATTAATATATTTATTAATTTACTATAAGATTCATCATGTTAATTCAACAATTAGTATTGTCTCAAATCCACTTATATATATTCAGATATTTCTAATTATCAGAATGTATTTATCCAAATAAAATTAGTTAATTATCCGACTAATAGATGTCCAAAATCCGGGTTATCACATTCCTCCCCCCTTAGAATCTTTTCGTCCTCGAAAAGGAACGAAGCCAGAATTTATTCTAACCAAAATCAGATAAATTATTCTTTGATCAATTTTAAAATACTTATAAAAATCCATATAACATTATAAAATAGTTTTATAAAAATACTTTTTATAACTCGATGTCTCAATCAGTCCATCCTTGTTCTCATAGAAATTCGATCATATGTTGATCTGGCGTAAGACTAAAAATCTATAAATACTTAGCAGATCCGTTTTCAACACCCAGTGAAAATACTTGGGAAAACATTTTGTTGAAAATATAGAAAACATTTTTGAAATAGAGGAAACATCTTTGGCGAGAATGCTCTCGAAATCATCACCCCCTCCATGGTCGCAGTTAACCCGATGGTTACCTTACCATCCCGGCAAAATCCATAGATAACTGTAGGCCTCCGCGCCCATCGATTACACCATGGAACCCACTACAGATCGCAGTTAGATCCTGGGTTACGTTGCCATCACAGCAAAAGTCCGTGTAACTATAAGCATCAGCGTCCTCGAATTTCGCTGCCAAAAATGTGTAACATCCCGCCTTTTCGCACACTTTAAACCGACACACGTGCCAATTCAAAGCATACGCAAGGGCGGATTGTTATGGGGTAAATAAGAAAAACAGAGAAAAAATAAAACAAAATAGAATCTTACAGCGGAAGGATAAAATATAATAATAAATATACAGTTCAAAACAGTTTACAAACACTTGATTTGCTTTATACAATAAATATCAGAGTTACACATACCAATACAATCAATGCAGCGGAATAGAAAGAGTGTGGTGCAATACTATATATAATAATAATACGACTCCTTCGTCTTCGTCCTTCAAAGCTAAAGTCTTCGATCCTGAAACGCTCGGACTGACCCGAGCGAATTTGAAAAGACAAAAACACTCGAGTCAGAACTAAAAGATCTTATGTGAGTTAAATTAGCAAAAATAAATATGAGTGCAGTAACTCAAGAGATGCTCGGGATTTACATCTCCTAAGGATCCGTTAAACTATTTACTATGTAGTATATTGCGCTATTATAATAGTGTCTATTTGTAAAGTAAACTTACTTTTTAATAGCGTTAAGGGGTTACCCATATAGCCCTTAACACAAATAATGCCAATAGTCTATACAGTACCATAATACCTCCTGATCGGGAAGCTACCAGAGGATACTCCATAGGTACGACACAAATAGAAACTCGTAGTAAAGGCTCGGTATGGTAGGTGACACGGCACAACTAGGCAATGCCAGGGTAGATATACCAATTGCTATCCAGGCTGGTGGAAACACGTAGCCGCAGTTACCGCCCACCTCGGACTAACTCCCCAAAATCAAAATATAGAAGTGGCCACTGAATCAAATCCAAGTCAAAGTATAATATCGAAGAGGAGCGTCCGATCAGAGGAATGACCTCATTGGCCTGAGAATCGCTCCTGTTTTAGCCACCTTATGCCAACTCACGGGAGTTGGGTCCACGTATTTACCTTACAGGAAACGTCGCCACCACCTACTTCATTCTGGAATCTCCACCGCGTACACGGTTAGTCAAAGTGGTTTTCGGTATCGACAGAGAGTATGTCCATATCCGATCCCGGTCTCTTTGCCAACCAATCGTTATTATAACACCGCAGTTATTTAAAAACAGTTTATACTTTAAAACCAGAATATAATCCCTTTCAAAACCATAATATTACGATATCATTTCTTCTTTAAAAACACAAACAATTTATTTTCATATTATTTTATAAAAGCCCAAATCAATGATATCGTTTCCCAAATAAAATTTTCCTTTCCAAAAATTATGTCGCTTTTTATTATTTAATATCCCATGTAACCAATATTTTGTTTGTAACTTTCAACATAATTCTTCGAAAATCCATAGTATTTTAAAACCATTATTTTCAAAACTAAGTGGTTTGGATATTCAACGGTATGCGAATTAAAAAGGTTTAACTTTACTGTTGTTTTATAAAGAATAAATTACATGGCTTTCCAAATATTTCTTGTTTTAAAGTTAAACCAAAATCCAAAATATTACTTCAAGTCCCAAAACCATTTCAATTTTATATATATTTATATCCATTTTTGAGCATTAATATTTCAACTAAAGTTGGATTTTTATCCTTTCAAAATCAATATTCTATTAATTAATCTTGACCATTCACATAAAATCCATAATTAATAAGACTTCAATTTCTAGTAAAATATATATATATATATATATATATATATATAGAATTTTTCCACTTCAAATTATACTAGAATATCCATTTCTATTTATTTTGGGAAAATCCAATTACAAATATCATATCTTAAAATTTCCAACTTTACATTTAAACATAGGATATAAATTTACCAAACTCCATTTTCTAAATTTCTTCCATTTTCAATAAAGAAATTTATATTCCTTTTAATTTCAAAATTCCAACTTCATAGGTATATAAATATGGAATAAATTATTTATACAATATAAATTTAAGATTTATAGACCGTATTCAATCCAAACTATAGAAATCACATTAAAATAGTTATATATAGACCGCGGTGCCTGTATATAGTTTCCTATCCTATGGTCAAGTGATACGGATATTTATCATTTCAATCCGCAATTTAAAAAAATAAACTTTGCGGTTTTATCATTTCAAACCACAATCCCGAATGAAATGTAAAATGTATGCTAACTTGCAGTTTAATGATATCAAATAAAACATCCATTCAACAACACATCCATCATCCAATCACAACATCGATCAATATCAATCAATAACAATTATATATATGATCATATATAACAGGTGATAACTGGCAGTTTATTCAAATTAAATTTATCAACTATTAATCTAACAGTTTATTTAGTAATAATTTATACAACTGTTAACTAGCAATTCATATGCAACAAAAATTTCCAACAGTCAATTAATACACAATAAATCAATTAAATTAACAGTTAAATTTAATAAAATGCAATTCAACAGATATGAATGAAATAAACATGCCAAATACTCATAGATAAATTTCTATTCATTTCTAAAATTTATTTAACAAACATAAAAGCTTCTAGTAATTGTGAGTGGGTCAAAACACTCACCTTTTGAATTTAAATCGAATGTAAATCCGATTTAAACCCAAAATTTGACGGTCTCTAAATTTATCCAAACCAGCGTCATCAGATCCGGAATTTAATTACGATCCTAACAAAAGAAATTTCGTGTGAAACGGAGTTCGTATGTGAAAGTTATCATAATTAAACGATTTGCAATTGAAATAAAAAAAATTAAAAATAAACAAAACAAAAATAAAATACCGTGCCACATCCACCTTCCCTCGTGAAAAACGCATATGCTTCTTCTTGATTGCTAACTTTGTTCCGTAATTTTTCTTTTATTTCGATTTACTTTAATTTTCCTCCTTATTATATGAATGTATGTATTTTAAAAGGATTGAAAGAAAAAGAAGATTTGAAAAAGAAGAATTGAAAAAAAATGATTAAAATAAGAACTGAAAATGGAAGAGAAGATCTAGATTTGAAAAGAAGAAAGTTTGAAATAGAAGTAAATTTGAAGAAGAAGAAGAAGAATATTTGAAGAGAAAGAAAAAAAAAATTAAAATGAGAGATAATAAGGAGCTTTGAGAAAAACAAGAAAAAAAGAAGAAGAAGAAGAAGAAGAAGAAGAAGAAGAAGAAGAAGAATAGCATGGAGGCTAGGGTTAGAGTTAGGAGAAACAAAATGTAATAGAAGAATAAGAAGTAGGTTATTTATAATTATTGGAAAGAAATAAAGTAAATATGAACAACCTTTTTAAAAGTAGCAGGTATTCAAAAGAGGTAATTATTTATTAGAAAGGGAATGAATATGGAGGGACAAAATAAATGACACGTTTCGTTAGTTTGATTCTAAATTAATTAAGTGCTAGATACAGAAAAGTTTGAATACATCATATATATATTCATACTTTAACTGTGTGACAAAATTGCTGAACATACATCAAGTACGATTAATTGGTGACAATATATAGGAATAATCAACAATAAATGTGGATGCAATCACATAAGGATCTAATAGGGAAGGAGATAAAAGTAACAACGTTGATTAATTCCACTTTCCCACTTTAGCCAATCCAATTACAAAATTTTATAAAATTTCTCTCCTTTGATTTCTTAAACAATTTTAATAACTAACAACAAGTTCTATGTTAATTCAATCATTAATCATTTCGTCAATTACCAAACTAAATTTCAATTATTCGCAATATATCAAATTATAAATTTTTCATTCCAATAAATAAAATAAATCTTGATTTTTTTTTTCTTTTTTTTTTCTTTTTTTTTTCCTTCCATCCTTATTAATTCCACAACTTGTTCAATTTGAAAATCATTATCATATTTTCCAAATGTTACCTTAATTTAACACTTATGTAACGTATTATTAGATTCGTTGCAAGATTTCAATTTCAATCCCCATTTCTTAATATACTCAAATTCTGGACATTTTTATTTCCTTACCCATAAGTGTAACATTTATTGCCAATTCCATCCAAATTTAACAGGTAACCCTTAACAATGTTTTCAATCCAAAGGTTATACTTAAGTTTACGTTGTATTCTACAACTTATCATATTATGAAGAAAATTCACATTATTCCCCAATATTACCTTAATTCATATTAACTTAACATTAAATTTACTCTTCATTCTATTATTAACCTATTAGTATTAAATAGATGAAATTAACATTGGTTTTACACTCTATTACGTAGATATCCTTAAATTTTATCTAAGTTTATATTTACATAATATTCCAACATTAAATTTCATCTAATTTTTTTTCTTCCTTTTTATTTTAATTAAATCCAATTTCCCTAAAGTTACATTCAAACAAGTAAATTTGATTTCCAATCAGTCATTATACTATAACATTCTTAACATTTTTTCATTACACTACTAAATTCTACCTTGATAAGTTTACGCTTCTATTGCTTTACTTTCACACTTCCGTTAAAATATAAATTAATTCTAAATTAACGTTTATTGTTGACCCCGCCATTTTAATTACTCATATTTAGATGAACGTTATTTCAAATAAGTTCATTGACTCATTTAAATTAGGTAGTTTATAGTAGTTGTTATCCCACCCTTACAATTATTTCCTACTAACGTGCTACCAACTCCTTTAATTAAAATTTGAATTCCAAACCTTATTTAATATACTAAGTAAGATAAATAACATATATAGATTGCTACCAACTTTCCTTTTCTTGCATCTATGTGTTTATTACTTGACACACCAGTAAATATTACATATACACAAAATTCCGTTATCACTTGCCTAACAAGGTTATTATCACTTAAGATCTCACTGCATCCACATTTTCACATTTTCATTTCCTAGTTTCTTTACTTTATTCTACATAATTTATTACAAATGGGATTTTCTTTGGTTTACATCTTATTTGTATTTAACATTTCTCAATCACCAATTCATTTCACTTTAGCTGCGGTAAATTGGCGGATAAATTGAATTTGATTCCCAAAATCTAAATTAACAAGAAACAAGGGTAGGTAACATACAATAGTCATTACTCCAAATTCTAGTCACCTAAATAGTCTTTTATTCCTTGCAAATAAATGTTACTATTTATTTTCATAGTACAAATCTCAATGATTGTTCCATTTTATATTTGCTTAGGCCATTTATAGTCCACTATACATATCTACATAAATGGGTAATTTATTCAATTCATTAAGTGTCAATTCTATTAAGCCCTGTTTATATCTTATGCATTCTTCTATTACTTTACAAAAGGGAATAACTTTTAAACTCATACACTTAATAACAAAACCGTTATAAATCCAATAAACTTCCAAATCCATGTTTGTACACATTTTACACAACTATTATGATTTCTCACAAACGTTGAATTTATTAAATGACCATTTATTATAATTTAATTCCCTTAATTGAATCAAATGCTTATTATTATATATATTCTTTTCATTCTACCATTCCTTCCCATTTTATATTCATTAACGTGTTTACACATCTCTATCTTTCAAATATAAAATAACCAAACTGATTACAAACACTGTTTCTATCAATTTTCATAAGTTTGTTCAAAACTATACTTTTGTTTACATAAAATAAATTTTATGTTTCTATTAGTTTTCTTTTCCTTTCACTACAGGCATAAATTATTACTATCTACACTAATTACATCTTTGTATTAATGAACACCATTTAAGTTAATATTTATACTAACATTCACAAATTCAACATTTATTTGTTTCTTCAAAATTACTTTAAATCAAGTTGTGAAAATTTACATTATCCACATCTATTATCATAAAATTTTATAGTTACACTAAATTGCAACCACCATACCAAATTTCTACATTTATTCTTAACCAAATTAGAAATTATATTAATTCATTTTATTAAATATCATAAATTTAACGGGTCGTTACAAAATGAAACTTCTTCCCTCAACCATAGATCGCAGTCTACTGATGTTACGTTGCCATCCGGACAAAATCAAGCGTAGGCGGTTGACACTCACCTCCACACGATTTTCGCTATGGTCCACAGTAGATCGCAGCGACATCGAGTTACACTGTCGTCACAGCATAACCCAAATGCCTCTGTAGGCATCATTGCCCTCGACTTTCGCTACCAAATAATCCTCAGGAACTTCAGTTTGTCCGAACTTTCTCATAGGATCCACTTTAGAGCCTCCCCCTTGGGGATCAAGGCAGTACCAACCTATGATACTCCTAAGAAGTTCATTTCAAGGGAGCGCCTTTTTCCCCAAAGCAATTCTTAACACTTCATACTATACACTTATAGTATTTTCCAAATCATACACCTAGTATGAATCATATATATATATATATCTCTTCTATACAAAATTGATTATCCCAAAATCGATAATTCTCAAACTAGGCTTTTCAAATCTCCAAAATTGATTTTTTTTCCCAAAAATCAAACGCCCTTTCAACATCCATAGGTTATAAAAACCTTTTCCCAAAATCATTCTCATAAGATCCTTTATATATATATATATATATATATATATATATATATATATAACCTTGAAAAATCTTTGGATCATTTCGTACTTGTATAAAGTCCCTTTTTATAATATAAATACTTTCAAAAATTCTTTTTCTGCCTATAGACTCAACAAGGGGAGTTTATTATTTTTAACAAATATATAACATAAATTATACCAAATCAAATATTCAAATTTGATTTCCTCATAAATTTATTCACCATAATCTTACTTTCCAAAAAGTAAATTTCAATAATAGAGATATTCAATTTCACTTTAATCATCAAAAATTTTCTCAAAATATACCTTTCCTTTCAAAACCATTTCTCATTCTTTCAAAATTTCAATATCTATTTCATTTAAGCACGTACGATGTACATACACCATCCGTACGCAATATCAAATCTGATTGCTCACTCGATCACACAATTTCATTTTCAAACTAGTATCGTCCACCCAACTTCCTAGTGCGGACTCAAATCTGGTTTCTTGATCAGAAACCGTCATTGTCCTTGCATAGCCTAACTATGATAGAGAATATCCAGAATCAATCAAAAATCCATATCCAGGGTTTGCCGTCGAAAATCGAGTGAAAAATCCCACTCGGATCGATATACTATCTCGAAATTCTATGCTCAAATCTGGATTAAATCATTATACAAATAGAATAATATACGTACATCCTACGTATTTATCTTTATTAATCATTTTCTAAATCAATTCTCTTTTCTATTCATCTTTATTTTGATTTTATTCACCTTTCACAATTGCTTTCAATTTCCATTTGGGTTAACACTTCAATTCTTATCTCAATTGGTATTTAATTATGGACAGTTTGCACTCTGACAATTTGTATTAAGAAAATAGCTTGAATTTTTTTTAGTAGATAAGTAGTTGTAAAATAGTTATTAGTTGCAAATAGTAGTAAAATAGTTAAGAAAATTTAAAATAATTTGTAAGATAGTCAAATAGTTGTAAAAATAGCTAGATAATTGCAAAATAGTTATAAAATAGTATTTGGTTTATAAAACAGTTGTAAAATTGTAGTAAAATAGTTAAATAGTTCCAAAAGTAATTATAAAACAAGTATAAGATAGTTTTTGGTTTAAAAAGAAAAGTTGTATAGTAAATAGCTAGAAAAAAATAGATTTAAAAACAGTTATATTAAAACAATTTATTTTAAAATAGTCTCAGAGTCAAACTGTTCGATTTCCCAATTTCCATTTTCCAATTTTCCAATTTCCACTTCCATTTAAATTGATTCAATTTCAATTCAATTTAAATTAACTTCAATTCCTTTCCTAAATTCAGATTAACTTCCCATTTGAATTTGAACTCATTCAACTTCAATTTCATTTCAAATTAATCCAATTCAAATTTTCCATTTGAATTTTTAACTTATCCATCTTTAATCACGATTCCAATTAATTCAAATCAAATTCAATTTGAACTAATTCTATTTAAATCTCAACTTAAAACCATCTCGAATTTTATAAATTCGAGTTAAATTTTCAAATGTTGATTTAACTCTTTTAAATCAAATTAACTTTTGCCTTTACTTAACTTATTTCAAAGTTCAAATAAGAGTTTAAAACAATTTTACCGTCAAAATTCAATTTATTACCCAATTTTATCTTCCAACCTTGAAATCGATTCTTAAACAATTTTAATTTACAAGTTCAATTCTTAACATTCAAATCTTAAGTCCAAAGTGATTCCATATCCTTAATTTCAAATTAAAGTTTAATTTTCATTTATCTATATAATGGATATATTACTACAATCCATTTCTTCATTCATTAAACTATTTAAAGATTATTAATAACAACATGATGATATCATCCAAATTATTTTAAAACATCCATCTACTTCCAATTTCCAGATCTCAAACCCATTTTGAGATCACACAAACTCCCAATTCAAATCAACCATTTAACTTCCCAAGTTAAATCTCAATTTCATCTTGAAATTTCCAATTCAGGTTGTTTGTTCTAAACTTATTTAACTTTCCCTAAGTTAAATTCAATTCAATTTACTCCAGTCAACATTATTCAATTTGGATTTCCATTTCAAAATTTAAACTTCTGATTAATAATCTTCCCACTTATTAGTTCAAAAACTTATCACTTTGGGTTTCACATCACATTCCAAGTAAAAATTTAAAACTAAACACTTAGAGTTTATTTCAAATCATCTTTGGTATCATGTATATCCTTATTTATACATATTTATTTCCTTTACACACCAAGTTATACCTTAAATTTATAAACCACCTTTGGTTTTAATTCAAAAAAAATTTCTTTAAAATATTCAAACAACTCTTGTTTGAAACAGAACCTTGTAAATAATACTATCATTATTTCTTTTAACACTTTGAAACAAATTCAAAATTTTCTGGACTTAGATTTAAAACTTCATAATTTAAATTATCCTCAATTCCAATTTATAAGTCATACTCACCTAAATGTTTATTTTCTTAAAACATTTCATTTTGCTTACTCGTAAACACACATTTCATTATTAAATACAACAACCATTTATGATAATAACCAAGATTATCATATCTGAAAACCAATTCATTATTATCTTATTCTGAAAATACTTTTACAAATTCAAGATTTTATTTTCTAATTTGAATCCTTTTCTAGCTTATCTTATTTTTATAGTTCATATTATCCAAATTTCCATTTGGTTGTGTTTTTATTACCACTTAATTCTCACTATTATTTTAATTCAAATAATACAATCAATTATCTTAATATATAGTGGTTAGAAAATTATTTCTTTATATATCAAAATATAAACTTCTTTTTAAAACCATTTTCAAATCTTTGTATAAGAAAATAGCAAATATGCTCTCATACACACACACACACACACACACACACATACATACATACATACATACATACATACATACATACACTCAACTCATTCTAGGGTACTATTGACCCTTATTCAAATGAGTAAACCCACCGGAGCCAATGTTCTCGCTTAACCTTCAGCTTTGATACCAAATGTAAAAGCCCGAAATTTTCGACTTTGGAAATTCCAGATTGTTAAAGAAGAAGATAGAAGAAAGAAGGAAAAACAGAAAACAACAACATCTCACATTCGCAGCGGATAAAATATAATAACAAATAATAGCATTTTTATAAAGAAAAGCTGTAATTGTTACTTTACATACAATTCACCAGAGTTACAACCATGCACATAACTGAACAGTTATATGAACCTGTTCCAGACTACAACCAATAAAACTCTCAAATATACAGTGGTAAACTCCATACGTTCCTGCCATCCAGCTCGTCTCCTGAGTTCCATAACTTCCTTACCTGAAAAGCTGTAATACTCAGTCTGACCCGAGCATTACAACAAAGTAACACCCGGGTCAGGCTGGAAACCAGCGTGAGTAAATCCATCTAACATGAAATACCAAAGCATAAAACTTATTTAATATCCGAGGCAACTCATACCTTACTACGAATTCTTGACTTGTTACAGTCAACACTTATTTCACACATAAAACCCTAAGTACCCTTACTTAGTTTCAATGGACCAGTTTACTTAAATCATTCTATTCCAGCCTATTGATTTTACAAACCAAATTTATAAAGAATCGAAGTGGTTACGGGTATTTGCTAATACCCGACTCCGGTCTTTTCGAATCCAATGTCATTCTTAACCCAAGTATTCAAGTGAATACAATTCAAATCTTAAATACAGGATGCCACTTACACAACAATTCATCATCGATAGATAACCACATTATCACTATACAACCCAACATATCATATCACAAAACATTTTATATCAGAGTTGCCAACTAATTCAAGGCATTCCATATAATCCAATCATCCATAAGCAAGATTAATTAGTCACGCCATTTCTAATTAATTAAATTAATTACTTTAATTACCTTTAAATCCTGCTTACATAACATTAATTAATTAAAAATAAATTAATTAATCATCCTTTAATTATCATCTTTAATTACATAAAGTAATTAGCCTTTAATCACAAATTAATTAATCTTTACCCATTCACATTAATTACATTTATCCTTAATTATTTACTCAAATTAATTATCCTATAATCACTTACATTGATTAATTATCCTTTAATTAATCACACTCACTAATTAACTAACTTTAATTAATTTCCTAAATTAATCAATCCTTTAATTAATTACACTAAGTAATTAATACTTAATTACTTCCATTAAGTAATTACCCTTAAATTACTTTCATCAAGTATTTATCCTATTGGTTAATTATCTCTGATCATTAACTAATTTAACCTTTAATTAATATTTTAATTAATTAAGCCCTAACAAATTTATCCTTTAATTACTTACATTAAGTAATTAATCTCTAATTACTTACATTTATCGATCACTAATCACCAATTAATTAATCTCCAATTAATTAATTTATAATCCTTAATTATTACTTTATTTATCCTTAATCAATAATTAATTAATTTTTCTTTAATTCATTAATTTAATTAATCTTTAATCACCAAAGTCCTTGATTAACTTAAAGATAACCCACTTATCTTTATTAATCACTTAATCTTTGTTAACAAACAAATTAAAAGCATTTTATCATTTAAATTAACTTCTTAATTACATACTTTAATTAAGTTTTAAATATACTTAAGCATCAACTTAATTGAAGTAAAACCTATCATACAACTTCTTAAACCAATATTAATAATATTGTTATACAAAGAAATAATTTTTTTAAATCGATTAAACTAGATTACTTAAAGTTTAAAACTATCTTTATTTACATTTATAAAAACTGTTAAACCCTTACTTCGGGTTCAACTCGGAACCATCCCGAGTTGCCACCGACAAACACTTCCTCTTCTTCTTTTTTATAAAACTTAGTTATAGTTTAAGTATAAAACTGTCAACAAAACACACATGCGAAGACCCGAACCTAACTCGAGCCACCATGCTACTACCTCGAAATCCACTTCGAGATGAAGACCTTCTTCCCAAACCAAACTCTGACACCCCCAATCCATCGTGCACGTGCACACGACATCGGTGTCGCTCCGACCAAATCCAACGCTATTCCCAAGTTGCCGTTGATCACCCCGATCCACTCAGCTACCCAGATCCCTCACGAACCACCCTGATTCGAAATTGAACAATTTCGAACCCATCAGTGCTAAAACCCGATCACCTTAATCCACCACGTGTCCCCAACGCCGACTGTCAGATCCCAAATCCTTCAGCCAATAGCTTCGTCTCCCTTCTCTCCAACTTATCCCCCTATACTACATCCCCCAGTCGCCACCACGATGCCACAAATGCTCGAAAACCCACCTCAACCAGAAACGGGATTGAAACCCTACTTCGACACCGCTTGTCCACCACGATGCTCTAGAAATTCGCCAACTATTTTTCCTACCTTCCCTGACCTACGAGCTCCCCCCGACAAGAATTCCGACCCCACCGAGCCCTTTGCTCGCCTGAATTGAACTAAAACATGCTTTCCGTTCAACATAGAATTCCTCTCCAATTAAAAGCCTAAAAATCTTGATTTTATTTTTAAAAATCATCATTTTTGATAACAAAACAGAATATATACTTGAATCATCCAATTATTAAGATTGAAATTTTTATATAGTTTCAATCTTACTGTTCTTCTTCTTTTGTTTTGAAACCAGCTTCAAAAATTAACTTGGAAATATTTCTAAAATTTACACCATGTGGTAACAAACAAAATTTGTTTATACATCAATGTTTAAAATGAATCAGGGAAAAAGATATTCAAATTTGATCAGGTTTTGAAGCCTGGATAACCAGAACAGAGTATTCTATTGTATTCTGACATGCACATCATGAAGTTATATATATATATGTGTGTGTGTGTGTGTGTGTGTGTGTATATATATATATCTTCATGCAATTCATATCAATAAACATGCAAATACTTATCACACTTTGTTCCAAGAATTAGTACATGCAATAGGATTTTAAACAGATTAAAACTTGGTTTACTCACCTGTTAAATGATGATCAAAGAGGGTTTGAAACAGAAATACTAGGTTTTGAACAGAGGCCCTGAAATAGTTTTTGTATTTTGAAAAAGGCTGGAATTTGTCTTGCCACTTGATTTTGAAACTGATCTGCTTTTGTTTAAATTTGAAACTGAGTTGTTGAGATGATTTAGCTTTGAAATAGAGATGATCAAGGCTTTTGATTGCTTGATTAAAAACTGAAACTGATTTTGATCTTGAACCAAATATCGATTTTGAACTTGAATTGTTTTCTTAAGCTCAGATGGAAAGAACTTGGAAGAAATTGTTTTGATTCTCACTTTAGTTTAAAATTTAGTTTCAAAGAAGAATTTAGAAAAGAGTATATGAATATGCACAACCTAGTTGATTTTAACACTAATTATATATTTCAAAATTTTAAAAAGAAAACTCATATGCCACTTGTATTTTGTATGGCATGCCTAAGCTACAAATGTTTAAATGCTATTTAAATACTTACACTTGTTAAATTCTTTGTTTAAAATGGTTACACATGAAATTAAATGTTTTTAATATGTTTATAAAATTATAAAATTCAATTAGTTCTATATATATATATATGTTTTATACTTTAAAACCAAATTTATTTTAAGATAATTATCTTTATATATATATAAGCGTTATTTTTACATGTGTTCTATGTTTATATAAATTATGTAATTTAGAAAAGGAGAATATCAACTCTTTTATTAAATCTTGTTTAAATTTTATACTTAAGTTATCATTATACTTACATTGATAGCAATACACAAATACTAGTGTTAAAAATGTACAATTTACTTTAATCAACTCTTTTTAGAAATTTCTTTTTTATATATTCAAATTAATGTTTTCAGATTATTTGACATATATATACATACCTATATACATGTGTATGTATATACTTTAAAGTTAAACATTATAAAGTTTACACATATAAATTAATATATTTATCTATAAGATTCATCATGTTAATTCAAAAATTATTACAGTTTCAAATCCACTTATATATATTCAGATATTTTTAATTATCAAAATGTATTTATCCAAATAAAATTAGTTAATTATCCGATTAACAGATGTCTAAAATCCGGGATATCATACCCACGCCATCTCCAATAGCGATCCCGACCTTTCCGAGTTCCCCGATCAATAAAAAACCCCTAAACCAAAAATCTGATCAACCCCGAAATTCACACAATTTACCTACTTAAAAATCGTGAATTTTCCTTTAAAAATCCTTGTTTTCAAAGTCGATTCAGAATATATACCTGAATAGAACAGTGGGAAACTTTTCAGGTTATCAAAAATTCAGGTTATCACATTCCTTCCACCTTTGAATCTTTTCGTCCCCGAAAAGGAACGAAACCAGAATTCACTAAATTGCTTATTGATAGTTAAATTATTCTCTGAATGTTTTAAACTATAAACTCTTTAATTAAGAATTTTTAAAACACTTTAAAATCTATATACTATTATCAAGTAATTTTATAAAAATACTTTTTATAGCTCAATGTCTCAATAAATCCATCCTCTTTCTTACAGAATTTCGGTCATACATTGATTAGGCGTAGGACTGAAAATCTATATGTACTTGGTAAACCCATTTTCAACACCCAGTGAAAATATTGGGAAAACATTTTCGAAAAATTTGTAAAAATATAGAAAACAATTTTTGAGAATATAGGAAACATTTTTGGTAAGAATGCTCTGGAAATCATCATCCCTCCATGGTCGCAGTTAACCCGATGGTTACGTTGTCATCCCAGCAAAATTCATAGGTAACTGTAGGCACTCCTTGCCCCTCAATTACACCATGGAACCCGCCACAGATCGCAACTACATCCAGGGTCATGTCGCCATCACGGCTAAAATCCATGTAACTGTAGGCATCGGCGCCATCCAATTTCGCTGCCAAATGAAACTTCACCACTTCTACATAGATAGCAGACTACATCAGTCGAGTCCCAATGTAGCCTTAGGCTCTCACTGCCTCATGACTTTCGCTATGTCTTCATAGATCGCAATCTACCGATGTTATGTTGTCATCACGACAAAATCAAACGTAGACTGTTGGCTCTCACAGCCACACAACTTCCGCTATGGCCCGCAATAGATTGTAATGACATCGAGTTACACTGTCATCACAGCATAACCCAAATGTCTCTGTAGGCATCAGCATTCTCGACTTTCGCTACCCACACACATAATCTTCAGGAACTTCGGTTTGTCCGGACTTCCTCCCAGGATCAAATTTAGAGCCTCCCCCTTAAGGCTCAAGGCAGAACCACCCCGTGGATCTCCTATGAAGTTCATTTCAGTGGGAGCGCCTTTTTTCCAGAGCCAATCTCAAAATATTTTATACTATACACTTATAGTATCTTTCAAATCATACCCTTTATGATTCACATCAAAATCTCCGTTACACAAAATCGATATCCCAAATTGATAGTTAGGCTTTCCAAATTTCCAAAATTGATTTTTCTCAAAAATCAAAAGCCTTTCCAAAACCCATAGGTTCCAAAACCTTTTCCAAAACCATTCTTATAAAATCCTTTATATATATAGACACACACACACACACACAGAGATATATATAATCTTGAAAAATCTAGGATCATTTCATACTTATATAAGTTCCCTTTTTATACTTCAAATCTTTCCAAAAAAATTTCTTCTGGCTATAGATTCAGCAAAAGGAAATTTATCATATATAACAAACACATATATAACTTTATTTATACCAAATCAAATATTCAAGTTTGATTCCCCTTATAAATTTATTCACTATACCACTTACTTTTCATAAAGTGAATTTCAAAATATATCCAACTTCCACTTTAATTCATATATATTTCTCAAAATATACTTTTCTTTTCAAAAATCAATTTTACCTTTCAAAATTTCCAATATCAATTCCATTTAAGCACGTACGATGTACATATATCATCCGTATACAATATCAAATCTGAACGCTTGCTCGATCACACAATTCCATTTCCGAACTAGTATCGTCCACTCGACTTCCTATGCGGACTCAGATCTAGTTTCTTGATCAGAAACCATCATTCTCCTTGAATAGCCTTACTATGATAGAGAATTTTCAGATTCAAATCAAATATCCATATCCAGGGTTCGCCGTCGAAAATCGAGTGAAAAATCCCAACTCGGATCGATATACTATCTCGAATTCTATGCTCGAATCTGGACCAAATCGTTATGCGAATAGAATAATATACATACATCCTACGTATTTACCTTCATTGATTATTAGTTAAATAAATTTTCTTTCTATTCACCTTCAATTTTGATTCTATCACTTATTCACAATTCCTTCATTATGCTAGATTAATCACTTCAATTATAAACAGTTTGCACTCTGACCACTTGATTTAGAAAATAGCTTGAAAAGTTTAAATAGATAAGTAGTTTAAAATAGCTATTAGTTGTAAATAGTTAAGAAATTTTAAAATAGTTGTAAAATAGTCAAATAGTTGTAAAATAGTTAGATAGTTGCAAAATAGTTGTAAAATAGTAATTAGTTTGCAAGTAGTTGTAAAATAATAATTAGTTTTCAAATTAATTGTAAAATAAGAATAAGATAGTTTGGGTTTTAAAAAGAAAGATTGTATAGTAAATAGCTAGAAAAAGTAGATTTAAAATAGTTTATATTAAAATAATTGAATTGAAAATAGTCTCAAAGTCAAAATGGTTCAATTTCTCAGTCTCCACTTCCAATCAATTTCCAATTTCTACTTCCATTTAAATTGATTCAATTTCAATTTAACTTGAATTATCTTCAATTCCTAACCCAAATTCAAATCAATACCTATTTGAATTAAACTTACTCAACTTTAATCATGATTCCAAATTATTCAAATCAATTTCAATTTGAGTTAATTTCTATTCCAGACTCAACTTAAACCATCTCGAATTATATTAATTCGAGCTAAATTTTAAATGTTGATTTAATCTCTTAAATCAAATTAACCTTTGCTTTTAATTTAGCAACCTAAATTTTAGATAATTGAATTTGAGTCCAATTTCAAATATCCATTTTAAATTACCTTTACTTAACTTATTTCAAGGTTCAAGTAATAGTTCAAATCCATTTAAACAATTAAATCTTCAGAATCCTATTTATTACCTAATTTTTATTTCTAACCTTGAAACCAATTCTTAACAAATTTTCAGCAAGCTCGTTTCCAAATTTAAATCTTAAGTTCAAAATGATTCCCTTTTCATAATTAAAATTTTACTTCAAAAATCAAAATAGTTATAAAATAAAGTTTTATTTCCATTTTATTTCAGTAATGGATGTATATTACCCCAATCCATTTCTTAATTCGTTTAAAATAATCCAATTCTCAGTTTCATAGTTTATTAATAACAACAGGATGATATCAGGATAAATAAACATCCAAATTATTTTAAAACATCCATCCATAGCATCCATTACCCATTTCCAGATCTCAAACTTGTTTTGAGATCACTCATAACTCCCAATTCAAATCAACCATTTAACTTCCCTAAGTTAAATCTCAATTTCATCTTGTAAATTCCAGTTCAGGTTGTTCGTTAAACTTATTCAACTTCCCCTAAGTTAAATTCTATTTATTTGATCCAGTCAATCTTATTAAATTTGAATTCTCCATTTTAAAATTTTAAACTTCTTATCAATATCCTTTCTCATTTATAAGTTCAAAAGCTAATTTCTCTTTGGGTTATTACATCACATTTCAGGGAAAATTCAAACTCAATACTTAATGTTTACCTCCAATCAGCTTTGATCTTATGTATACCCCACATGTATACATATTCATTTCTTTTGCACCCCAAGACATATTTTAAATTTTACACCATTCTTGGTTTTTAGTTCAAAACATATTTCTTTAAAATTTAAAACAATTCTTATTTTAAGATAAGATTCCTTCATTATTTATTTATATCTTTTGACATTTTGAAACAATTTCAAATTTTCTGGACTTAGATTTAAAACTTCACAATTTATCTAAATGTTACTTCCTTAAAATATTTCATTCTGCTTTTCATTAGCTATCATTAGGAAACAAACATCCCATTATTAAATACCATAACCATTTTATTATAATAACCAGGATTATCAGATCTGGAAACCAATTCTCTATATATTATCTCATAATTTATTGGAAAATAAAAATCAGGGTAACTTAATTCAGCATTCTGAAACACTTCTATAATTTTGGGATTTATTTTCTAGTTTGAATCTATTTCTAGCTTATCTTATTTATATAATTCATACTATCCAATCCCTATTTGGTTGTATTTCTATCACCACTTAAATTCTTTTTATTTTATTTTATTCCAATAATTCAACAACCAATTACCTTAATATTTATAATAATTAGAAAAATTATTTCTTTATATATCAAAAAATAAACTTATATAAGAATCAACCATTTTTAAAATCTTTATATAAGAACATAGAAAATACGCTCTCATATAATATGCTCGACTCATTCTAGGTACTACTGTCCCTATCCTTAATGAGTAAACCCACCAGAGCCAAGGCTCTCTCTTAACCTTCTGTTCTAATACCAAACTGTAACGACCCCAAATTTTCGACCCCGAAAATTCGACACAAGTACGTTCATTGTAGAAGTGCCGAGCAATCGAACACCGGAAATTTCAAATTGTCAGAGAAATGAAAAGAAAAAGAAGGTAGAAGAAGAATAGAATTTTACAAATCAATCCCTAAGTACCACTATATAGTTTCAATAGTCCAGTTTACTTAAATTATTCAATTCCAGCCTATTGATTTCACATATCAAAACTATAAAGAATTATTGTAGATTACAAATCGAAGTGGTTTCGGGTATTTACTGATACCCGACCCCGGACTCTTCGAACCCAATGTTATTCTCTAAGCCAAATGTTTAAGTTTAAACAATACAATTTATATTTAGGATTTCACATTCACACAACAATTCATCTCAGATAGATAACCCATAATATCACAGTTCAACCAAAGTGTCTCATATCACAAAGCATCACAAATCATATATCAGAGATATCAAATAACCTAAGTTATTCAATATATCTTAATCATCTATAAGCAGGATAAATTAATTGTACCATTTCTAATCAATTTAATAGCGTTTAAAACCTGCTTACTTAACATTAATTAATTACAACCATTAATCAATCATTCTTTAATTATCAATCTAAATTAATTATCCATAATTACTTTCATTAGGTAATTATCCCATTGGTTAATTATCCTCAATTAATTAACCTTTGATTATTAATTAATTATCCTCTAATTACAAATATAGTTAATTAACCCTTAATAAATTAATCCTTTAATTACTTACATTAATTAATTATCATTTAAGTAATTAATCTCCAATTACTTACATTAATTAATCTCTGATCACCAATTAATTTATAATCGTTAATTATTAACTAATTAATCCTTAATCATTACTTAATTAGTTACTCTTTAATTACTTCATTATTTAATTACTCTTTAATTATCCAAGGCCTTAATTAACTTCAAGATAAACCTTTTCTTTATTAATTTCTAAAACATTATTAAGATATTATTAAATAAATCTTGAATTCACTTATTATTAACATATGATATAAAAACATATTACTTCTTTAATTAACTACTTAATTACATATTTAAATTAAGTTTAAAATAAACTTAAGAATCTACTTAATTAATTTAAGTAACATAAATCATTCAACTTTCTTGAACCATTTATTAAATAAAACATTTATAAAAGAAATTTATTAAGAACAGGTTCAGATTTGATTTATTTTAAATTTCAAAAACTTGCTTTTATTCAAATTTTAAAACTGTTATAAATCTTCTTCGGGTTCAACCCGGTTAACACTCGAGCCTAGACCTGAGGCAATTCACCTTTTTTTTTTTTTAAAACTTAGTTTTAGTTTTAAAACTTAAAATCCGGTAATAAAACATACACGCGAAAGTCCAGAAGCCCAACTCGAGCCACAACGCTTCTTCCTCAAGACCCACCCCGAGATACAGGCCTCCTTCTCAACACTGACACTAGACTTCGACGTGCACGTGCACACTGCAATTCGCCACTTCGACAATCGACGATCACTCCCCACAGATCGGCGACCACCACCTCAGAGCGACCGACCACCCAGACTTCAAAGATCGAACATGAAAGGAAAACGAACAATTTCGATCAAACTGGAACAACAGCCATCACCTAAAAACTCCTCGACCCAATGACGCCGACCACCAGCACCCATGAAACTCCGTCCATAGCTTCACCGAAGACTGACGCTTCCATCCTCGAATCTTCGATCAAGTCTGGTGATCCAGAGATGATGCAGCAACCCAAAATTCAATCCTCGACAAAACCTAGGTTTTAACCCTAACCCATCGCCGTGATGCCGCCTTGGTGGTTTAAAAATCCACCTGACATTTTTCCTTGGCTCGACTACACCCACGCCATCTCTAGTGACGATCCCGACCTTTTCGAGTTCCTCGTTCACCGGAAAAACCCCCAAACCCAAAATCTGATCAACCCCAAAATTCTCACAATTTACCTACTTAAAAATTGTGAGTTTTCCTTTAAAAATCATATTTTTCAAAGTCGATTCATAATATATACCTGAATTAGCAAATCATGATAATTGATTTTAACATGTTTTAAGTTTCCACCGTTCTTCTTAATTTTCAAGATAATATATAAACAAATCATACCTAAATATATTTTTAAATCTTAGTTTAGGTTTAAACAAAGACAACCTGTTTGAATTCCTAAGCCTATCAGAGATTAGATGAGGAAATTTGAATTTCTATTTAGATTTTAAACTCTGTGCACAAAGAACAGAGCAACACAGACATGCACATATACCTACATACGTGAATCACACTTATATATACATGCAAAGCATAATTCTTTCTAGGAAAATTACATGCAAAAGATTATCATTAACTTAAGCTTTTAAGAAGAATGTTTACTCACCAAGAAAAAGATGAACAGAGAGCTTTTGAAACAGGAATGCTAGATTTGAACAGGAACTTGAAAATGCTTTCTTTGATTTTGAAAACTGAAAAAATGCTTGATCTTTGAACTGGAAACTTGAAACTGGAAATCACTTTGTTGTTGAGATGATTTAAGCCTTGATTTAGTTGAATTTTCTTGATGATTTGAGGTAGTTGATTGCTGAAATGATTTTACTTTTAAAGCTGAAATGAATTTGCTGTTTGAATTTATCTCTGGTTTGAAAATGTTTACATGCTTTTGTTTTCGTTAGTTTTAAAATGAAGATAGAAAAAGATTGAAAGAGAGAGTATATGCCTTGTTTTTAATAATTTTTAAAAATAAAATAAAATAAATTGTGACACTTGTTTAATTTGCTTCCATTTGTCATTAGCATGTGTTAATTAGCTTACATTTGTTAAATTATATGCTAATATCTCAACACTTGTATTATGCATAATTTGAGTAATTTTTAATATGTTTTTATAAACTTATATTTATTTACTATTTTATTTTAATACATTTTCTTAATTTATATTTATAAAATCCTTTAAAGAAAATAATATAGAACTACTTATATATTAATAAAAATCAAATATACATTATTATTTTTAAATCCAATTTAGTCAAAAGATATTTATCTTTTGAGTTTCAATCGCATATTCAAATTAAATTTAAAATAAAATCATATAAATATATATATTTTAACAAACACAAATTTAATTTGTTTGAAAATAATAATTTTGCCAATTTTAAAAAAAAATATTAGGAGATTATCAAAGAAATATTTATCTGGATATAAATATTTATTATCAGATTTATTTGTTCAACTTATAAATCAGTGTTTTCAATAGTTATCAGATAATTATCCAAATACCCGATGCCTAAAAATTCGGGTTATCACAAAGTTAAATATAACAATTAGAAAAAATAAGTTAGCATTAAGTAGACTCTTATACTAAGTATTCATAAAAGGTCAATATCCACCATACAACACATAACCGGCTAAATTGACAAACATGAAGTCAGAAACCAAGATTCAAGTTGCATGCAATACTAAATATTTAAAGATTACATCATCACGAATTACATAAATTTTACATATAGAAGATTTGAAATTAGCAGCATAATATACTTCAATAAGTACCAAATTTAGTTTCGATTCATATATTATGAAAGGCAGATGTTCGAAGGACATGAAGGAAAACAAAACATAAAAAACATAGTTTGAAATAACAAAGAAAATTGTGTTAAAAAAACGAGTTCAATGGCTTCGACTATCTTTGTGCAACTGGACCATAAATCACCACTTCCCCAATGTCAAAGATCTTACACGATCCTTTTCCATTAAAGAAGACTTATAGCAAAAGATGCACTTTTCTCGACTTGCCACATGCGCTTTCTAAGTGGATCGATCGAATCTCTTCGAATCCAAATCAATTTATGGTAGAGAAAAAGTGAATGCCCTTATATAGTGAGTTGACATCAATTGATAAAATAACTCTAAAAAGTGCTTAAACCTAAAAGTAAAGGTAAATAAGTCATTGAGAATATATCTAAACAAATTTAAGCAATTCAAATTTCACTAAAGAATATAATAACAATGGATATAAATTACACTATCTATAAGATAAATACAAAGTTTACTGAACGTACACGAGGTATATACTTTAGATCATGTGCTACAAACCATTATATCATTTAACTATCAATTATAAATAACAAACTGATAGAACAACTTAGTTATCATAATCACCCATTTAAACCTTTAGAAGTTTTAACACAATGCCAAGTATCAGAAAGAAAACGTGTAAAAACTAAAGTGATTCTGGGTTTAAAGTCGTTAACAGTCACATTGCACCATCAATAATACAAGGTGCAGTAATACAAGATTGTCTATTTTTAAACAATAACTAAAATTCATGATCATACATAATATCCGACTTCAAAGATTCTAGTGTTTCCATCAATTTGGATTTTGTATTTTGTATTTTGAATGTTTTTGTTATTATGTTGGACTTTGTTTTTATGAAGCTTGTCTAAGGTCTTTTATCTAGGAGAAAATGTAACATCAAAAGTGTTACAACCATTGTTATAAGTTTAATTTGTTTTGTACCCTGCATTCTAAATTTTGGACATTTTGTTTAGCATTGAACCTAGTTACTTTGCTCTTCAATTTAACATTGTAGTGTATGTTTTGACAGAAGCTGTGCTGAACAACAAGTTTCAAGCTTAAATTATATGAAGTGTGATCTTTAAATCTTTTTGTATATTTCTGTTTTATACGCTTTGACGTTTATTCATATATTCTTCTACAACTTTCTACATTTCACTTCAACTATATATTACTTTTGACCTTTTTATTGTCAAATCATCCGAGTATTTTTCTTACA
Source organism: Allium cepa (assembly GCA_030765085.1). Taxonomy (NCBI): domain Eukaryota; kingdom Viridiplantae; phylum Streptophyta; class Magnoliopsida; order Asparagales; family Amaryllidaceae; genus Allium; species Allium cepa. Next base: position 503,969,165 of record CM060941.1, on the reverse strand, counting down.
TTTCAACCATGAATCTTTTTTAGGTATTCACATTTTCACACCCAAACTTTTTTTACAACAAAAACAATCAAAGATACAAGAAAATGCATTTTGAACTACCTTCAGATACAGGATCAGCTATGTTGTATGGTATGTTTGCTAAATCGTCCAACATAATTCATTTGCGTATTTTAATAATAAAAAGAGACATGAAACATTAAAAACAGTTTACCACCTTAATATAAGTCCAGTTAATAGAACAAACAAATTGCAATTATAAACTGCAATTATTTTAGGAAATTGATCATTATTTGACAGATAGGATTGAAATTTTGAGCAATATCTTTACATGATCATGATCCATTAGAGGCTAAAATAAGATTGGCAGTTTTAAGTTGACTCCATGAGATGATTATTGGCTATTGGCATTGCTGCATGAAGGATGTTCATCTTAAATTCTAACTATTAAGCTAGAGTAGTATTGTCACTGCATACATCTCGGTACAAACAATGCTAATGAAGTATTCGCATATGCTTATTTTCTGTAGGATTTGCTGCCTACTTCAATTCAGTTCTATGCAAGGATATTCATCTGGGTATGGAACCTACTACAGCAACACCAACAATATCTTTATGTATCAACCACTATTGAAAGTGAAAAATATTTTAAATTCGGTTGTATAGGTTCCCAGTCTTCTTCCCTCTTAAAACACCAATTTATTAACCTTCAGGACCATCAACAGAAGCGCATTTCTGGCACTGTTGTGGTCCAACAAAGGTTAGTTTCTACCTCGTAGTTGTTATAATCATCGAGCAAAAATTTACAAATCTTGATCAGTGTGATCATTGTTTGAAATGTAATTTCTACTGATTTCATGCAAATGGTAAATATGTAATAAACCGTAGAAATTTTTTGACATCTTATTACATTATTCTGGATGGCTTTGTTGTGTAACTACTATGAATAACGATTACGAGTTAAAATAATTGATACAAACGAACATGCTCAACACGAACCGGCTCTAGAACCAGTATATTCTTTAATCTTACAACAACTTAGTTTTATAGAACCTAACTAAGTTTATAATAATAATAATTATGATTATTATACTATTATTATTTTTAGTTTTATAAAAATTAACTACATTTATATTAATACTACTACTAATAATAATAAATTATAAAATATTGACCAAGTTATCTAAATTATCATATTAATAATAAGCTAACTAAGTTTATAATGATTATAATAAAGTAATAAATTATAAAATAATAATAATAATAATAATAATAAATTAAATAAGTCTATAAAAATTAACCAAGTTTAAAAAAATTACACCAACAACAAGAGTCAAATTAGTAATAATAACAATACAGAACTAAGTTTATAAGTATTAACTAAGTTTCATAATAATTAATAAAGTTTATAATGATAAAAACAACAATATTAATTAATAAACCAACTATTAGTTTTATAAAAATTAACTAAATGTATATTAATAATAATACTACTACTGATACTAGTAAATTATAAAATATTGACCAAGTTATCCATGTTTTGTAAAATGTAACTAGAAAAAATCAGTTTAACTTTTTTACCATATATGGCTACCGTCGAACGCGTTAATGGCTACTGTCGTTTCCTTTGTAGATCCTGACCGTAGTTTACGATCTCCCCCCATCTACCGCTCCATCCTCACCTCCTTCCTGCTTCTTTTCTTATGCCCGATTCATCTAGGACCCCTCTCGAATCCATCACCCAGCCTCCATCTGCGACACGATCTGGCCGTGTCTACTTGCCGACGATGTCGATGTCTGCGCGCCCCCCAGCCCTCCTCTCGACCACTGAGTTCCCCCCTTGCTTTCTGCTCCTGTTCCACCCTGTGTTTTGGTAGCGAGTGAACCCCGACCTGTTGCTGTGCCTCACGCAACTGCGTGTGTGAAGGAATTGTGTAATCCGTGTTGTGATAAGCGAAACGTTTCTTTGGTTGATGGAAATGGTTTTGGTTTGGATGTTGGTGTGTCTGACCTTAAACAGGGATGCGATTCTGCTTATCTTACTTGTAGTGGTCGAGGCACAACACATGTTTGTGTTAATTCCCCTGAGAATCCTGAACCAAATGTTACTGTTTTTGACTCTGTAGCAACTCTTCCCACTGCCCCTAGTCCCCCCAGAGATGATGACAGCAGTGATACTGATGTTACCAAGCAATCCTCAAAATCGTCGTCATCACTTTTCACGTCCTTGCCCCGTAATGCGGGTGCCTACATCCCGATTGAATTTGATTTGGTTGAGGAAAATGGTGTGATGATTCCTCCCACGAGTGTTTTGCAAGCCGGTGAAGATTTTTGGTCAGACTATTTGGTTGGCTTTTTTCTAGACTCCCATCATCGTCTTACAAATGCGGTTTCGATGCTTCGGAGGGCATGGAAGCTTCGTGGAAATTTGCAAGTGAAACTGATTGATATGATGTATTACTTGAATTTCTCCTCTTCGGAGGATCGTCAGCTAGTTCTGGATGCTGAGCCTTCTATTGTTGATGGAAGGCCCTTCATTGTTACCCCCTGGTCTCCTACTGTGGCGTGTGCTCGTGAGCAAGTTTGTTCTATCCCTGTTTGGGTATATTTTTCTCAGATTCCCTCAGTTCTGCAGCCTCTTATTGGATTGAACTGGTTAGCTTGTAATGTTGGTAAGCTAAAATGTTTTGACTCTAATACGGTGGCGCGTGATAAGTTGATGTATGCGAAGGCTCTTATCGAAATTTCCCCTTCTAAGCCGCTCCCAACTTCTATTCCTGTTCAGCTTGCTGTCGACCATATTGTGGAGGTCAGAGTTCTCTATGGCTGGGTTCCGGATATTTGTACTTTCTGTCACTCCTTTGGTCACCTTACTAGTGATTGTCGGCTTTCTGAAGTCTCTGTGGCTGCTCCCAAGTTACCTTTGCCGCGCCCCCGTCGTAGGATCTGGGCCCCCAAAGTTTCTGCCACTCCCTCTTCCCTTGTTCCTGCTCCTGAGGCTGCTTTGCCTGATCTGAGTGATCCTTCATTGCCCCTAGTTATGCCTGTTTCGCTGCCTGGTACAGTGGTTCCTGGTGCTGCTCCTGTCATCCCTCTTGTGTCGACTACTGGTTCAGTGGTTCCTAGTGCTGCTCCTGACATCCCTCTTGTTTCTTCTGTCCCTTCCTCGCTGCTGCCTCCTGTAGCTTGGTATGAGGCTGAGGGGTGTTGGATTGATCCCATTTCTGATATGAGGTATAACCCAGTTAATGAATCCTTCTTCCGGTTTGTATCTGATAATCAGCTGGACCTTAGATGCCTTCGCTACAAACAATCTGGTGATTCTATAGTTCTTGATTTGGACGGACTGGACGCGACTTCGAATTCTGTCATGCTTGCTGATCCATCTTGGGACCGATCTTTTATCTACTGATCTGATGACGTGGTTTATGATCCTTGTCTTGCTCTCCGGTTCCGCCCTTTTGCTGGTATTTCTGGGTCTTCGAGCTCTTCTTTGGTGACTATGGTTATTGGTGATTCTCCCTCCTCGGAGGAGTGTTAGTTCTACTTATGTAACTTTTAGTTACCGTGACATACCTGTCACGTACCTATGCTGTTTTTTTGTATTTTAGTAGTTAAGGTGCTTTTACCTTACTCCTGTACTTCAATTTTTATTACGTTCGTAATAAAAGTGGACGGTCCACTTAAAAACCGGCTTGCCTTGCAAAAAAAAAATGTAACTAAATTTATATAATAATGATAATAAATTATAAAATATTAACCATATCTAAATTTTATAAAATATAACTAATTTTTATAATAATTATAATAGTAGTAATAATAATAAATTTACTAAGTTCATAAAAATTAACTTCGTTGACTAAGTTTTATAAAAATTAACTAAATTTGTAATAATAATAATAATAAATGAGCTAAATTTATGAAGATTTGCTAAGCTTATAATAATTATAATAAATTAATAAATTATAAAATATAATCAAATTTACTGAGTTTTATAAAAAATAACTAAGTTTATGAAAATCTACTAATTTATAATAATTATAAAAAAGTAATAAATTATAAACAGTTTTCAAGTTTACTAAGCTTTCTAAAATAATAATAATAATGTATTTAGCTAAGTTTTATAAAAAATTAACTAAATTTATATAATAATAATAATAAATTAACAAAGATTATAAAAATTAACTTTGTGTATTAAGTTATATATAAATTAGCTTATAAAAATAACTAAGTTGATAGTAACAATAATAATTTAACTAATGTTTATAAAAATTAACTAAGTTTATAATGTTAGTTATAGTAATAAAATAATATTTATTAATTAAGTTTATAAAAACAACTAAATTTATTTATATAATAATACAACAATAATTACTAATGTTTACGAAAATTAACTAAGTTTATAATAATAATACTGACAACAACAACAACCATAAATAATAATAATAATAATACTAATAATAATAATAATAATAATAATAATAAAAAACTAATTATATGTTTTATAGAAACTAACATAGCTTATAATATTAATGATACTAATAATAATAAATTATAAATTATTAACTAAGTTAATTATGTTTTATAAAAATTAACTAAATTTATATAATAATACAATAATAATTGCTAATGTTTATGAAAATTAACTAATTTTGTAACAATAATACTAACAACAACCATAAATAACAATAAATTAAGTACAAGTTTTAAAAAAAAACTAAGTTTATAGTAATAATGATACCATCAACAATAACAATAAATTATAAAACATTAACTAAGCTAACTAAGTTTTATAAAAATTAACTTAATTTATACAATCATAATAATAATTAAGTAATTTTATAAGAATTAATGATGTTGACTGATCAAACATACTTTTCCCACAATAACAGCATTCTCCTTTAGATCCACAGTCATTGACTCATTTTTATGTGCTAATTGCCAATTATTAGTCAATTTCTGCAGTATTTAGACATGTTATGAGTATATAATTTGTTTTCCAACAAACCAATAATGCTTGGTTTATTGGATGTGAGGAGGTATAATACTTGATTTAGTTTAAGATCAGTATTTATCCCCCTTACATTCCACGCTTGTTTTGTTTTGGTTTTGTGCTCTCGTTGTGTGATGAAGTTGGTTGAGAGGTTGAGCCATGGGTGGTTATAATTGTTGCATTGGTAGTGCTAGTTTCCTTTGGCTGCCATGCTTTGTTCGTTTGTGGTCCTGTGCTTTTGGTTTCAATATTGGTTGTGCATTTCTCTATTGTGTGTCCAAACTGCTTGCATTTGTGGCATATGAATGGCTAGAAATCATACTCAACTTTAGTAGTTTTTTGTTCAGGGTAAGTAGAGTTGATAATGATTTGAACTAGAATATGTGCATAACTTGTTCATTTCATTGTTCCAGTTACACTATCGGCCCTGATCGGATGGCCTGTTACACTACGGATGCGGCTAAGTCTTTTCATCCCAATGTTCCCAGTCATAAAATATTAGCATTTCCTGTAGTCGTTCCCAAATGAAGTCAATGTCGGGAGACCATTGCTTAATAACAATAAATGTAGAGTTGAACGTGTAAAGGCCCATTGTTAATAACTTTTGATACTTCTGAAGTTGTAGAAAAGTGTACAACGAAATGTCCAGATTTATAAATTATGAGATATTATACGTATAAATATTTTGTATGTTTAGAATAAAGTGTTACATCTCCATTTTTATTATCTTCTGTGGTCTTGTATTATTTAAATGATTTTATGTTAAAAAGAATATTATTGCACATTTTGATATAGTATTTAATATTGAAATTTATAATTAAGAAGCTGGAAGCGTTAGAACTGTGAAAAGAAACTACAACGCTTAAAAAGTGTTATATTTATTTAATAGCGTTGAATAACCGCTATTAAATCTATCAATATTACATGCATTTAACATAAGAAATGCTATGGTATAATAATAAGCGCTATAAAAAATAACGTATAACAGGTCCACAACCGCTATAATAGAACTTATCATAACATAGTATAAGTGCTATCGTTGCTAATGTTTATAGCGGTTTATTAGTGCTGTGAAAAGTTCGGCATCTACGTTAACATGCCAGTGCACAAGTTTAGAATATGCTATTAACTTGTTTTATAGCGGATTGTCTGTGCTATATTAGAAAGAAAGAGTGGATGATTTGCGTTATAATATGCAATGTTTTTATAGCGGTTGTTTTAGCGCTATGAATTGTTCACTATTTTTTATAACAGGTCGTTATACAGCGTTTATCAAACCGCTATTATAGGCTTTAATAGCGCTTTTCCTACGCTATTGTAGGGTCTTTTTGTTATAGTGAATTTATATATACGTATGTGAAAACAACTTTCGACCACACCAAAAATATTTTTTTAATTTAATTTAATTTTATAGATATTTTCATACAGAAATATAGTTAAGATTTAAAATTCCAAAACCAATTTTAATTGATTACATTTTATATTGTGGTGATTATAAATATAATACATATTTTTACATATAATTATTTTACGTATGTACAAATCTAATTTTGAATAAAAAGATATATCAATAATTTAACTATTCAAATTAAATATTTATATAAATAAAATAAAAAAGTTCTTTTTTTAATCCGAACATTAATGATACATATACAATATTAATAAAATATATTACATACATTATATATTTATGTATTATATTAATTTTATTTCTAGCATTAAAAAGCAGTTTAATAATATATTTGGCATTATTTCACCCATTACTGAATTAAGTTTAATCGTTCGTTTGGTTCTAAATTCCTATAATAAAGCATGTCACATGAATATACATATGTTATAAATTGATTGGTATAATTACTATTACCACTGATTTTGAAGAAATGCTACTAATAGTTTACCGTAAAAAATGGAAAATTTACCTTTACCAAACCGATTAAACCGGTATGCTGATTTCAAATTAAAATGGTTACCGATTAATAGATAGTGGTATGGTAATGGGAAATTCATCATTACCATAACAGTCCTAAAATCGAGTGGTAACAAGAGTATCCAATGCTTCGGTCATGTGAGTCTTAGGTATAACTTCATCCGTCGGTTATTACCAAACTATTTGAATATTAATGTTCACACGTCACATACAAGGTGGTGTGATGTTATGACCAAATTTGTCGCTTAATTGGCTTTAGCAAAATCCAATTTTACTTTATTAAGCATTATCCAGTAGTGACAATTATTTACACAAATTCTCTTTGTCAAAACTATAACACGGTAGGACTTACAGAATTTAGTCATGGTCAAAATTCCAATATCATCCATATTCAAATTTATGGTCCAAACACAAAGTCATTTGTTCAATAATAACAATATTATTAACTGAACTGCTCTGGCCAGATGACTTTAAAATGACTTGAGTTGACCATGATACTAACCTCATAAAACTGAGGAGGCGAATTCCTTCTTGAATAGTGTCTCACTCCCAATTCTTCCACTCAGCTCAACTATAGTCGTACGATGGGCGTCGTGCCACGATTTAGCTATAATAAAAGCGAAGTTTCTATATTAAAGCCGTTAGCTATAAAATCCACTTAAGAACAAAAGTATGAAAGAAGGTTAATGAAAATGTCAGACTGTACTGGAATTACAAGCATAGGTTTCGACAAAGGTCACAAAAGAACGTTTCGAACGCATTAAGAAGGCTTTCAAAGGAGTCGCGGGCACTAGGCGCCCTCGTAAGTGAAAAGTAGAAAAAAAAAGCTTTTGAAACATATGAAAAAGAAAAATGGAGCTACCCTTATGCTATTTTCAACCTTTCGATGCAGATAAATTCACGTATATAGGAAAAGTAAGGATGGGCTCGAAACCCGTTTCGAAGGCAATGAACATTGACCTTTCATATGCATGCCAAACATTTCAAAACCAAAGGTTTCGCCTTCATTCAAATTGCTCGAAATAACCCTTTCGAAAGCATGGTCAGACCTTTCGAACCAGTTGAAGCCAGTAACTTCATGAGAAGGTTCTGCGTCAATCCTCAAACATGCACTCGGAAGCTACCAACAACATCAGAACCATCGATACTTCAACATTTTTGAAGCACGAGTAAAACAACCTATCGACAGAGTCGAAAGATCCTATCTTTGATGCTGATAACAACAAAGCAACATGAAGAGAAAAGTGCATTTGTAGCCCTTCTGAGGGTGTCAAAAGTAATTCAGAGAAAGCCAGGAACAGGAACACTAAAAACTTAACAAAGGTGAAAGGAAGATAAAAGACCCTTTCGACAGGGTCGAAAGGCCTGAAATAGGAAGAGGAGAAGCACAAAGATGAGTTAAAGGACTCGAAAGAGAAGCCTTTCGACACTATTGAAGGAAGGCGAGGCCTTTCGACCGCATCTAAAGGAAAGAGGCGGAAAATAAAAGGAGCTTCGACTAGGTCGGACGCATTGGCACAGAAGCGGTCCGACCTGCATCTATAAATAAGACCCAAGGGGTCCGATTTTAGGGATCGAATTTTGGAATCCTAAACTCATTTCTACTTCTCTGCTACCATAAACTCTTTATAAATCCTAAATCAATTTAGGGAAAATCTCTTAAAATTGTAACTCATTTTGGATTAATGATAATGGAGAGATTCACGAATTCATTAAGAATTTTGAATATGAGGATGATCATTACGATCGTTGGCTTGTCTGATAATCAATTGCACATGATGCTATCTTATTCTCCAACTTCTTTTTGTCTATGCAAATCAATAGGATCAACTTGGAAAACATACATGTTGAAACATATCATCATCATGACAAATATTATACAATGACAAACAAGGATGAATGTGATGTCTCGATATTGATAAGTTCATACAACTTAAGAATATCCAAGATGATCTTATATTAAGTATATTGGCTTAGGCAACTGCAAATCATATCTTTTTCGAAAGGATATAAACCCTTTCGACCTGGTCGAAAGGGGTATGTCGAAGGAAATCTGGACTGCAATTGGCAAGCAATTATATGAGGAGGAGTCCATTCAAAAGGAACCTATACCCAACAGAATTAGTAATCCTTTCGAAGGGGTTCCTCTAAGGAGAAAATGAAACCAACGAGGTTGAAAGCAGCTATTTCACTTTAATAGGTCAAGTATACCTTCTTACAAGGTCGAAAGGGCTATAACAAACCTTTCGACATGATCGAAAGGGATGAAAACTCAAAATGAATAGCTGCCTTCAACTTATATAAAAGAAGTGTTCCAAGTAAGAGGCTACTTCCCATGCCCGCACTTTAAAGTCAACTTCTGAAACTGTTTCAACTAAGTCAATTTGGTCGAAGGGTGGGTTTCGAAAGAAGCAATCTTTTCGTTGGCCCTATTTTATATGAACTTATTTGCCTTACACATAGCTTTGTGGATATTGATAAGTTTTCTTATTAACATTTTTGGCGCTGGAAGGAGGGCTTGAGCCTCTAACCTTGTTACTTTCTTATAGAATAATTATGGATCATTTGAGTTGACATAGGAAAAATGAAATCAAAACGACTCGGCAAAATGGATGAGGAGGTCATCTATACTACAACCGTTGAAGAGAACATAGCTCCAACCTTCAATATGGTTGGAGTTGTTCAAGAATAGCCTTCGTCATCAGCTCAGCAGGTGAAAACACTGCCGAAATTAAGCATTTAGAGCAGGAAATGCAGGAATTCCTCAAAATGGCGTTATCTCAAAAGTCTTCAAAAACAACGAGGCCAACATAGGGAGAGGAGGTGGTCTCACCAAGAGGGAACTTGAAGGCTCATTCAAACGAAAACAAGAGCAAGATTGATCTAATGTCTTCAAGGAAGAAGTAGCACCCACAAACAAAAGTAGATCATCAAGGAAGGGTGCTCAATAAATCATTTGAACAATCTGGTAGTTCTACATCAAAAGAATAGCATCCAAACCAGAAAAACTATCATGATGTTGAAGCTTATCTGAAGGATGCAGTATAGAAAGAAACTAAAGATGCAATGAATGCAAAAGGGAAGAGGACTATGGATGAAAATGTCAATGATAATGAACGAGTGCCACTTTTTACAGATGAGATTATGGTGGAATCATACCATCTTATATGAAGATTCTGACAATAAAGTATCACAGAATCACAAATCCAGATGATCGTTTGATGGCTTTCGATAGCCAAATGGACTTATATAATGCGTCAACAGCCATTAGATGTAGACTATTTGATGTAACTCTCCAAGGGGCAGTGGCCAAATGGTACAAACAAAATCGGGAGAAGAAAATTTATTCATGAAAGCAGTTTTCCTACGAGTTCTTTGCTTAGTTCTACATATGTAAATATCCCATCATTGATTACACAATTCTGGCCAACATAAAGCAAAGGCAAGGGGAACCTTTGGGAGATTATCTTAAAAGATTTAACACTAAGGCACTGAAAGCAAAGGACATGAATGACCGTGACAAGCTTATCGCATCCGGCTTAATAGAAAACGCCTCATTTTGGAAGCAACTTTTTGTTAATGGGTGTAAAGATCTGCAAGATTTCCACATTCAAGCAGACAAGTTCATTCGAATGGATGAGTTGTATCATGCCAAAAGAAAAATGATTCCAAAGAAGGAAGGGGCAAGATTTGGTCTATAAAAGAATGAAATGAGAAGAACCAATTGCTAATGCAATCACTTTGAACAAGCAATTGTCTTACGTTTATGCGGTGGCGAAGGAAAGAGTCAACTTCCCAACATCTTTCAAGGCTAAGAACCACCTAGAGCAAAGAAAAGGAGAAGACTATTATGCATATCACAAAGAAAACAGTCAAAAGACCGATGATGTAGGGTTTTAGCCGGAATCATCCAGAAATTGATCCACGAGTGTCATTTAAAAGAGTTTATTCAGGATAAGCAGAAGGCTTAACGAACATGGGATGGACTACAAAAGCTCTTGAGCAATGCTGTTAATATATTGGAGGATGATGACGCTCTGAGCTTAAGCCCGCCATTAAACAGGATTGATGTAATTATTGGTCGGCCGCATCCGGCAGGAAATAGCAAAGGGGCACGAAACAGATATACCAAGGAGGGTAAAGAGGGGATCTTCTCTGTCCAAGAAGATCCCTCGATAAAGAATCCATGACTCAATATTCAAATGCCAAATCTTGTCATCACCCTCTAAGAATTGAGGAAAAGAATTCACCATCCACACAATGATCCATTGATGATCACGACTCAAATTGGATTTTCCATTGTATCCAAAATTCTTGTAGATACAGGCAACACAATCAATGTTATCTTTAAGCATGCCTTCGACCAAATGAACATCCCTGAAGATAAGCTGGAGCTCGATACGGAACCAATTTTTGGATTCAATAACAAGGGATCAACTCTGGCAGGACAAGTGAAACTGCCGGTGCAAATGGGGGTGCCACCTCTCTGTAGAACATTCGAGACTCTCTTTGTAATCATCAACCAACCCTCATATTACAACACTTTCTTTGGCAAGACTATACTGGATGAAATAGATGCATTTGTCTCCCTAAAGTACTTGATGGTGAAGTTTTTAACAAAGAGGGGAAGGGGTATAGTCCGAGGATAGCAGTTCAGCTCTCGAGAGATGTATTTTGCCACAATAGATCAATATAAAAGGGAGTATTCTGCTTATATTGATCCTTCCACTATTTTTCAGCCTTCGGATGATGGATTTTTACATCTAACATTCGAAGCAAAAATTAAAATAAATAAGTCTAACAAGCACATGTGTGAAAGGTACATTTCTCTTAGAGGCAAAATGAAGAGAGTCGATGCTAATTCCATTGAAGAGAACCCAATCGTCACTATATTCGATTATTAAGGGGAAACATAAAGATAAAACCTATAGAGGATCTTAAGGAGGTGTGCATAGATTCTGATGATACTACTAAGGTGGTCAAAGTGGGAAAAGAGTTGGATGGTGACTAGAAGAAAGATCTAATCCAATTCCTTAAGGTCAGTAAGGACGTATTTGCCTGGTCACATTCTGATATGGTGGGGATTGATCTAAGGGTAACATGTCATGCTCTTAACATCAATCTAGAAGCAACCCCTATTAGACAGAAAAAGAGAAAATTAGTTAGAGTAGGTCTGATGCATTGAAGCAAGAAATTGAGAGACTCCTCGAAAATAGGTTTATTCGTGAAATTTACTACCCAAAGTGGATACCAAACCCAGCCTTGGTGAAGAAATCAAATGGAAAATGGAGGACTTGCATTGATTATACGGATTTGAGCAAGGCATGTCTGAAAGACTATTTCCCGCTACCACGAATTGGTCAGTTAATAGATGCAACTAGTGGGCACAAATTATTGTCTCTCATGTATGCATATTCAGGATACAATCAAATATCCATGTTTAAGTCGGAAGAAGAGCACACTAGTTTCATTACTGAGTGGTGAATATACTGCTACAAAGTGATGCCTTTCAGGCTAAAGGATGCAGGGGCTACTTATCAAAGGTTGGTTACTAGAATGTTTAAAGAGCAAATTGGCCAAAATATATAGGTTTATATGGATGACATGCTAGTAAAATCTAGCGAGGCTAAGGATCATCTTGGGGATCTAGAAGAGATGTTCAAAATATTATGAAAATATCAAATGAAATTGAACCCAGAGAAATGTTCCTTCGGAGTCCATTCAGCAAAAGAATTAGACTATCTTGTCGGTGCCCAAGGGATCGAAGCTAGTCCTGATCAAATTCAAGCTATTAAGGACATGGCTGAACCCAAATCCAGTAAAGATGTAATGAGTTTAAATGGAAGGGTGGCCCCCTAAGCAGATTCATTTCCAAAGCTACTGATAAATTTATCCCATTCTTTGACGTAATCAAGAAAAAGAAGTACTTTGAGTGGGGGAGATTGCAGAAAAGATTTTGAGGAGTTAAAAAGCCACCGATACTTTCTAGTCCCGAAGATCTCATACTTATACGTGGCAGTTTTAGAGCATGTAGTCAGCTTGGTATTGATTAGAAAGAAAGTGGAGCTCAACTTCCTGTATATTATGTAAGCATGTGTTTGAAGGATGTGGAAGTTCGATATCCAGTGATAGAAAAGCTAGCTTATTGCTTGATCCTCACAGCACAAAAACGTAAAGCATATTTCCAAGCACATCCTATAAGGGTATTGTCCAATTTTCCCCTAAAACAAGTTTTCAGTACGCCGAAAACTTCAGAAAGGTTGGTAAAATGGGGAACCGGGATTGGCCAATATGGTGTAGAATTTCAGCCGCGAGCTGCAATTAAATGGCAAGCGTTGGCAGATTTCATTAATGAATGCACTAGCTTCATTAAAGAGCAATCAAAAAAAGAAAAGGATCAGAAGCCTATGTAGCAGTTGTTCATCGATGGTGCATCAAATGAACAAGAGGTCGGTGCTGGATATGCGATAATAACACCGGATGGACACCGCTTACATTATGCTATGAAATTAGGATTCCCCGCAACGAACAACGTGGCTGAATATGAATCAATGGCAACGGGACTAGCTTTAGCATTAGAGCTCAAAATCCCATGGATTCAGATCTTTAGTGATCCCCAGTTAATGGTAAATTAGGTAAAGCAGATATATCAAACAAAGGACTCTAAGCTATCTTTATATGTGAAGAGAATGCTGAAAATGCTTGCTTTATTCAAGGAGTTTTCCATACATGAAGTTCCAAGGGTGGAAAACTCACAGGCGGATTGTTTAGCGAAATTAGCAAGCTCAAGGGGAGCCCCAGAAACACAGATTGTTCTAGTAGGGTATCGAGAGACTCCAAGTGTTAAACAGGGCACATTCTAACAAGAAAATGAACTGTTAGTTCTGACAAGGTCCCAACCTATGTTACAAGAGAAAGAGGGAAGAGAAATTGGTAGAGAAATATCAAATGAGAGGGTTAATCAACCAAGAGAAAATGATCCATACGATAACACTTGGAAGCCACCCATCATTGAATATCTTGTTAAAGGAATACTGCTATCTGACAGGGTGAAGCAAGGAAAATCAGGCGACAAGCTCCAACTTTCACAATAGTGGATGGAATTCTTTACAAGAAAGGATATGCATTTCCGTACTTAAGATGTGTAAGCCTGGAAGATGGAATAAATTTTTTGGAAGAAATACATGAGGGATTTTGCGAGGACCACTCAAATGGGACGAAATTGGAAAAAATGGGACAAGGTTTTTATTGGCATCGTATGGTAAGCCAACCTATTGAATATGTGAGAAGATGCGAGAAATATCAAAAGTACTCGAAAATTCCCAGATTATCCCCGAGTCAGTTAACTCCAATTTTAAGTCTGTGGCCCTTTGACATGGAGTATTAATTTAATCGGCCCATTGCCAATTTCAAAAGGGGGAATACGCTGTAGTCACTATAGATTTCTTCACTAAATGGGTTGAAGCAGAACCACTTCCTATGATCACTTTTGGGAAAGTACTTGGATTTGTCATCAAAAATATTTTAACCAGATTCGGTATTCCCCATAAAATCATTTCCGTCAACGGAACATAATTTAAGAGTGAATAATTCTCTCGGTTTTGTCATAAGAAAGGAATCATTAAGAGCTTTTCCTCCACTGCGTATCCGAAAGCAAATGGGGTAGTTGAGGCTGCAAACAAAACCATTAAGACGGTCTTGAAAAACGGCTGAACAAAGCTAAAGGAATTCAGGTAGAAGAGCTGGCACTTGTATTATGGGCTTATCGAACATCAACCACAACGACAATAGGACATACTCCCTACTCATTAACATATGGTTGTAAGGCAATGTTACAAATTAAGATTGAAGTACCTTCTCATCGAAGAATCGCATATGCGTTCGATTTAAACCAAGAATTAAAAAGAGAATCACTTGATTTGATATATGAGTTGAGAGATGAAGTGGCAATAAGAACAGCGGAATATCAAAGAAGGATTTCAAAGTACTATAACTCAGAAGTAAGAACATAATCATTTCAGGATGGAGATCTAGTGCTTCGAAGAGTAGTGGCAAATACAAGAAATTCTACGGATGGACCCCTAGGACCAAATTGGTAAGGACCCTCATTTGCAAAGTAATCCCACCAGGAGCTTATAAGTTATGCCGACTAGTAGGCAATATGGTTCCAAGAACATGGAAAGTTAAACATTTGAGACCATATTTTCCCAAGATGAATAAATAAAGTTTCTCATTCTTCAAAAAAAATCTACATGGTTGAAAGTAGAATTATCCTTGCATTTGGACACTACCTTTAACGGTCAAAGCCTCTGTCTACACCGAGTTGGCTAGGGCAGAGCACCTCCTGGAGGGAGGAGTGTAAGCCTTTATCTGCATCATGCTATGGCCCGGTTAAAGCATCGAAAAGCCCTTGGTCGTGCCTCTGGTCAGGTCAAGGCACCTCCAAGAGGGAGGAGTGTAAGCCTTTATCCACGCCACACTATGGCAGGTTAAAGCATCGACAAACCTCTGTCTGTGCCACACTATGGCCAGCGCAGGGCACTCCTGGAAGGAGGAGTGTAAGCCTTTATCCATGTCATACTATCGCTAGGTTATAGCATTAACAAGTCATTGGCCATGCCTCTGGTCTGGTCAAGACGACTCCTAGAGGGAGGTTGGTAAGTTCTTGGTTCTAGCCTCTAAGAATGAGCTAACCAAGAGCACCAGACAACAATGAACTAAGATGTCTAATCCTAGGAAGAGCTCATCAAAAAATGGACTAAGATGTCCAAGCCCGAGAAGAGGCTTATCAAACAATAGACTAAGATGTCCAAGCCCGAGAAGTGGCTCATCAAACAACAGACTAAAATGTCCAAGCCCAAGAAGAGGTTCATCAAACAATGGACTAGGATGTCCAAACCCCAGAAATGGCATACCAAATAATGGACTAAGACGTCCAAGCTCGAGAAGCAGCCAATTAGACAACAACTGCATGTGAGGACAAAGTGGTTTACACATACCGAAGAAAGCATAAACTAAGGAGTAGAATAGAACTCCACTCATTGATACCTGAATCTGGGTTTCAGGACTTTCACTTCTAGAATTTTATTACCCGAATATGGGTTTCGAGTCTACTCTAATCATTTATGATCTTTCTCATACTTGAATCTGGGTATCGAGGCTATTATCCGACATATGCCCTAATCTGGGCTGGAGATTCCTATTATGATGAAAATTATTGTGGATTGTTCATTATCCGACATAAGCCCTCTGGGCTTTGGATTTTTCTCATGGATACAATTGTTACAAATTTTTGATTATTCACCACCAATAGCTGAATCTGGGTTTGAGAATCCTATTCTGATGACTAATTCTGAATCTCACTTATAAAAGCTCGAATCTGGGTTCTGAACATCTTACTATTGACTGCTAAAAGATTCCACTCGATGATGCCCTAATCTGGGTTTAGACTTTATAACTTTATAATGCCTAAATTTGAATTTTAGTTCTTTTATCATCAGTTTTGGATTCTGTCTATCAATTCCCGAATCTGGATTTTAAAGCAGTAGTATTGAGGCTACCATAGACACCGAAGTCATCAATCAGAATCTCCGATCTGGTCTTCTTAATACTCGAATCAAGGCTATTAGTTTGCAACTCTAAACGATGCTCACCGACTTCTAAATTTAGACTCCAGGGTCATTCTTATCTCCAAGAAGATTTCTAAATACATATTAAGATTTATGGGATACAAAGGCTTATTTCCAGATAACAGCTTATGACCACCTATTTCTAAACATTGACTATTTCCCACAGGAAATTCATAAGCTTCAATTATAATATGCATGGACAACTATCAATTACAGGCCCCATATCCTTTATTAAATCGGGATTATGATCAACTAACCATCTCAATTCAAAAGCACTGCTATGCTGACTTATCAAGAAGCATATATATATCTCTCTGTGTGTGTGTGTGTGTGTGTGTGTGTGAGATAATGAGTCAGCAATAGAAAATGTCACCTGCTTTAAATTTAGTAGGAAAACAAAGTTATTAAGAGCAAGGAAGTTCTGAAATTTTTGTTTTAAAGAACAAAAGCTTCTTTCATATAGGAAGGGGAAAATGTTAGCAATAAAATCCACTTAAGAACAGAAGTAGAAAAAAGGTTAATGGAAATGTCAGGCTCTACTAGTATTACAAGCATAGATTTCGACGAATGTCAAAAAAGAACGTTTCGAAAGCATTAAGAAGGCTTTCGAAGGAGTCGCAGACACCAGGCGCCCTCACAAGTGAAAACCAGTATAAAAAAACTTTCAAAACAGATGAAAAATAAAAGCAGAGCTACCCTTCTGCTATTTTCAACCATTCAATGCAGATGGATTCGCGTATATAGGAAAAGCAAGGATGGCCTCGGAACCCCCTTTCGAAGGCAATGAACATTAACCTTTCATATGCAAGCCAAACCTTTCAAAACCAAAGATTTCACCTTCATTCGAATTTCTCCAAACAACCCTTTCAAAAGCATGATTAGGATTTTCAAACCGGTCGAAGTTAATAACATTTGGAGAAGGTTCCACATCAATTCTCAAACATGCATTTAGAAGCTACCAACAGCGTTCGAACCATTGATACTTCAACATCTTCGAAGCACGAGTAAATAACCTATCAATAAATTTGAAAGCACCTGTCTTTACTTCTGATAACAATAAAGCGACATGAAGAGAAAAGCGCATTTGTGTCCCTTCCGACGATGTCGAAAGAAATTAAAGAGAAAGCAAGGAACAGGAACACTAATAACTTAACAAAGGTGAAAGGATAATAAAAGACCCTTTCGACAAGGTCGAAAGGCCTAAAACAAGAAGAGGATAAGTGCAAAGATGAGTTAGAGGACTCAAAAGAGAAGCCTTTCGACTGTATTGAAGGAAGGCAAGGCCTTTCGACCGCATCGAAAGGAAAGAGGCGGAAAATAAAAGGAACTTTGAACTAGGTCGGAAGCATTGGCGTGGAAGGATCCGACCTCCATCTATAAATAAGACCCAAGTGGTCCGATTTTAGGACCGGATTTTAGAATCTAAAACTTATTTCTTTCATTTCTACTTCTTTGCTACCACAAAATCTTTGCAAACCCTAAATCAATTTAGGGAAAGTTCTTAAAATTGTAATTCATTTTGGACTAATGATAAAGGAGAGATTCGCGGATTCATTAAGGATTTTCATTATAAGGAAGATCATTATGATCTTTAGCTAGTCTAATGATCAATTGCACATGATGCTATCTTATTCTCTTAACTTTTTTTGTTTATGCAAATCAATAGGATCAACTTGTAAAATATACATGTCAAAATATATCATCATCATGACAAATATTATACAATACAACAAGGATGATGATGATGTCTTGATATTGATAAGTTCATACAACTTAACAATATCCAAGACGATCTTATATTGAGTATATTGAATGAAGCTTAGGCAACTGGAAACCAGATCTATTTCAAAAGATATGAACCCTATCAACCTGGTCGAAAGGTGTATCCCGAAGGAAATCTTGACTTCAATTGGCAAGCAAATATGTGGAGGAGTCCATTCGAAAGGAACCAACACCCAACAGCATTAGCAATCCATTCGAAGGGGTTCGTCTACGGAGAAAACAAAACCAACGAGGTCAAAAGCAGCTATTTCTCTTTAATAGGTCTAGTATACCTTTCGACAAGGTCGAAAGGGATATAACAAACCTTTCGACATGATCGAAAGGGATGAAAATTCAAAATGAATAGTTGTCTTCAACTTATATAAAAGAAGGGTTTCGAGTAAGATGCTCCTTCCCTTACCTACACTTCTAAGTCAACTTTCGAAACTGTTTCAACTAAGTCAATTTTGTCGAAGGGTGGGTTCCGAAAGAAGCAACCTTTTCGATAACCCTATTTTATATGAAGTTATTTGCCTTTCACAATTTTGGAATCCTAAACTCATTTCTTTCATTCCTACTCCTTTGCTACTACAAAATCTTCATAAACACTAAATCAATTTGGGGAAAAGCTCTTAAAATAGTAACTCGTTTTGGATTAATGATAATGGAGAGATCCACGGATTCATTAAGGATCTTGATTATGAGGAAGATCATTACGATCATTAACTAGTCTAATGATCAATTGCACATGATGTTATCTTATTCTCTTAACTTCGTTTTGTCTATGCAAATCAATAGGATTAACATGGAAAGCATACGTGTTGAAACATATCATCATCATGAAAAATATTATACAATGACAAACAAGGATAATGATAATGTCTCGACATTGATAAGTCCATACAACTTAAGAATATCGAAGACGATCTTATATTAAGTATATTGAATGAAGCTTAGGCAACAAAAAACTAGATCTGTTTCGAAAGAATATGAAACCTATCGACCTGGTCGAAAGGTTATCCCAAAGGAAATCTAGACTACAATTGGCAAGCAATTATATGAGGAGGAGTCCATTCGAAAGGAACCAAAACCCAACAGCATCAGAAATCCTTTCGAAGAGGTTCCTCTAAGGAGAAAATGAAACCAGCGAGGTCGAAAGCAGCTATTTCACTTTAATAGATCAAGTATACCTTTCGACAAGATCAAAAGGGCTATAATAAAACTTTCGACATGATCGAAAGGGATGAAAATTCAAAATGAGTAGCCATCTTCAACTTATATAAAAGAAGGGTTTCGAGTAAGATGGTCCTTCCCTTTCCTGCACTTCTAAGTCAACTTTTGAAACTGTTTCAACTAAGTCAATTTGGTCGAAGGTGGGTTCCGAAAGAATCAATCTTTTCGACAGCCCTATTTTATATGAACTATTTGCCTTTCACATAGCTTTGGAGACATTGACAAGTTTTGTTGTTAACAGAAGCATGGCAGTATTCTCAAGTTGAGGGATTGCATAATACTATCACATTAATATTTTTTGTTTGACCTTGGTTATATTAACCAATAGAAAACTATGGAGTGAGTCAGTCCATAGTTATTTAATAACTAACGGTACGTAACCCCTTGATGCCCCCAACAGTCATGAGTAATACACTTCCTTACATTTTAGAGAGCATTGCATAATCTAGTCTCAATGGATTTGTCGATATCCAGTCTAGATGCAACCTGACTAGGAATATTTAAAACAATTTGTTTAATTTCATTGTGATAAATTACTCATGGTTGCAATACATTGTAACTACTATCACAAAACATACCATTTATGAATATTCTATTAAATATACTTTAAGTAGTTACTTATTTCTTTATATCATAATATAACAAGTTTATAATAGAAAGAAAACACCTTCTATTTCAAACGAGATTAGCTATTAAGTTAAATATATGAAAAAAATTATATAATTGCCATAGGGCATACCCCTAGCTCTATCATCAACAACATACACACTTTCCTTCCCACGCAACCGTAATCACCATATAACCTCCAATCCAATTCTAATCTATTAGCTTAAAAACCATACAGTTACCCTCATTTTAAGAAGAATGCGACAAGCAAGTTAAAGACATGTTACAAGAAAAAATAATCTGACCATCCACTAGTCCATTTTCCTCGAACGTACTTCTTGTTAAGAAAAAAGACAGTTTATGATGCTTTTGTATGGATTATCATGCACTCAACACCATTACCATGAAAGATTGTTTTTTATTATGATGGCTGATAAGCTACTAGACGAATTACACGGGTCCACAAATTTATCAAAATTGGATCTATGAAGTGAATATTTTCAAATCCGAGCCCACACCTCAGACCCTCCATGCTAAAAATATTTTTTCAAACCCATAAGGACCACTACGAATTTCTAATCATGCCATTTGGATAAATAAATGGCCCATCTACATTTCAAGCAACTATAAATGACTTTTTTTTGCTAATATCTTCTTTAGTTTATCCTTTTTTATAACATTCTAATTTATAGTAGCTCTTTGGAACTACCTCTCTCACTTACACATGAAATTATCGATGCTAGTGCTATATACTTTTATGGTAATGGTACTAAATGTGTGTTCGGTTTCACCTAATTAGACATTTTGGGGCATATTATTTCTGGTTTGTAGCCTAAAGGTTGATTCGTGAAAAATTAAGGTAATAAAAAATTAGCCAACACCTTCTTTAGTTACATTTATTTTAGGCCCCACCAGTTATTATTGCTGATTTATTAAAAACTATGCTAAAATTTCTAGCCTAATAACAAATCTCCTTATCCTAACAATTTCACTAGCCCACATCAGCCCATCAAGCCTTCCTCCATCCTTAATCCAACTAACTCAATCCTTAATCCAACTAACTCACTACCAATGTGATAACCTGGATTTCTGGGCATCTGATAATTGGAAATTATCAAATTTTTACCATTAAATACTGATATATATGTTAAAAAAATTCTGTTAATTAAAATGCCTTTAAATGGATTTGGGAAAACAATAATAAATATTATTTATTGATTTATAATATTTGAGAGATGATAAATTTTATAGTGAATTAGTAAATTCCATAAATAGATATTTATATGACAATCTCCTGATATAATTATTTAAGATGGCAAAACTTATTATTTCCAAACAGGTTAAATATGTGTTTATAGAAGAAAAATAATTAAAATAATAATAATAATAATAATAATAATAATAAAATAGTAATAATATTATATATATATATATATATATATATATATATGAGTAGATTTTAAATTAAATTTGAATTCATCGATTGTAATTCAAATGTATGATTGTTTGAGTATGTAATTAAGATTTTAAAATTTTCTCTTTTAAAAAAGTTAAATATATGTATAAATTCTAGGAGGGTATTGATAAATATAATATGATATAAAAAAAAAGACAAGGAATAATGGGCGTTTTAAAATATACATATCTTTGGGAAATAGGAAAATAAAATTTTAAAGTTTTACAAATATTAATAACTCAACATTTGTAATACTCTAAACATAAGGTAAATATTCTAATAACATTTAAAATTTATTAAGTGAAAAAAAGAAACAAACAAGTGTAAATATTTTAGCATACACATTAACATATGTAAGTTCTATAGCTAATAAGGTTAACAAGTGTTAGCTTAGGAAAGAACAAGTGGCAAATCTTTATTCAAAAGAAAATATTGTTTTAATTAATGTCTAAAAGAAAAGGGTCTGAATATTTTTCTTCAGCTAAAACTTTCTTTAGTTTTCTTCACTAAAAAAAATCAAACAAATGCTATTCCTGTAAACTGCTTTCCCCTCAAAAAAAATGTAATCAATATCCTTATCAAATCTAAAGACCTGAAAGTGTTAAGACTGGAATCATTTTTTTAAAACTGGAAGCAAAAATCATTCAAATGCAATCCTGTGAATACCTCAAACTCAAGTACAACTTAGATCAAAAGAAAGCTAGGCGACCTATCTCAGATTAGTTACAAATTCAATTTAAAGATCAACTTTTGGAAATTCAAATAAGATACAGCTGATCAAGAAAAAAAGAGAAGGATGCTGACCTCTATTTTAAAATGACAGGTGAGTAACTTGAAACCCAACTCTGCCTATATGTGAGTAAACTTAAGTTTTAAACAGTTTAAATTTAATGTTGTGGAAATATTTAAAGTAGGACTTTGGTAAAATGCTTACAGAGATGTTTACATGATGGTTTATGATAAATACCTAAATATAAGTATATAGATATCTGTGAGCAAATCTATATATATATATATTCAAAGTTTAAGTAGATTTGAATCTGTGCATATGGATTTCTGGATTTAGATTTGTACTTTGCATGTATATATATTTGCATGAATCCCTGGATATATCTGTGAATATGTTCTGTGCCTAATGTTTTAAACTATTCTTCTCTGTTTGACAGCAGAGAAAAGAAAAAAGAAAACAAAGTAGAATTTAACTCAATTCTTTATCTATGTGTTATTAGGACTTAAATTCTAAATAAAATAATTTTGTGTAGATGAAATTTTGGTTTAAAAAAAATAAGTTAAGTATTATATGTTCAAGACTTACCTGGAATCATTAAAACAGATGATTCTTTTCAAAATTTATGAAAAATTAAATCATTTAATTTGTAAATTCAAGCATGTAAGTTGATTCAACTCTGGAAAACTCGATTTTTAATACAAATTATATGAGTTTTAGTTGGTTAATTAAGAAGGATTGATTTATTTAGTGTCAAATATTTCATAAATACCAATGTTATTTAAGCTAAGTTGAATAACTGATTCATAGCAAAGTAATTAGGAGAGGATTACTCAGAATAATTTATTAAATAATTAATTTTTATGAATTAATAAAAGATAATTAATTTGAGAAATCAATTTAATGGATTGATTTACTAATGCGATTAATTAAGGACTAATCACTTAATGGAATTAATTAGTGATGATAATAAAAGTAATTAAGGCTAATTACCGAATGTCATTAATTAAGTAAAGTAATTAATGGATAATTACAGAATGTAATTAATTAATAGGTAATTACTTGATGGAAGTAATTAAAGAATAATTACTTGGTGAAAGTAATTTAAGCATTAATTACTCAGTATAATTAATTAAAGGATTCCTTAATTAATTCAATAGTTAATTAATTAATGTAAGCAATTAGGAATAAGTAATTACTGAATGTAATTAATCAAGGTTGATTAATAAATGTGGTAAATTAATTAAAGGCTAATTACTGAATGTAATTAGAAAGAATAACTAAGGGATGATTAATTATTGGTTTGTAATGAATTATTGTTAAGTAAGCAAGATTAAAAGTAATTAAGGAAATTAATTTGATTATGAATGGGTGACTAATCAATCGTGCTTATGAATGATTGATTGATATTTCTGGTATAAAATGTTTGTGATATGATCTGTTTGTCTTGTATAGTGATTGTGAGGTTATCTGTCATTGATGAATTGCTATATTAAAAGTGATATCCTGTATTAAAGATTGAATTGTGTTTCACTTAATCAATGGGGAATTATGATGGAAATTTAATTCGAAGAGACCGGAGTCGGGTATTAGTAATATCCGAAACCACTTCGATTTGTAATCTATAATGTCTCTGTTCAGATTTGATATGTGAAATCTATATATTGGTCTGGGATGATTTAAGTGAACTGGATCATTTAATCTAAATTTGGTACTTAGTAAATTGATGTGTGGATTAAATGATGTCTATAACAACGTGTGAAGTTGTAAATTAATATAAGTTACCCTCGGTTTATATAAATTGTATGCTTTTGTGTTCCAAGTTAGATGGGTTTACTCACGCTGGTTTCCAGCCTGACCCGGGTGTTACTTGATGTAATGCTCGGGTCAGACCGAGTATTACAGATTTTCAGGTAAGGACGTTCTGGAGCTCAGGAGGCGAGCTGGATGGCAGGGACGTATGGAGAGATTCCACTATGATATTGTATATATCTGAGACATGTTAAATTGTATCTGTCCAATGTTGTATAAAATTGTTGTAACTCTGATATATCGATGTAAATTGATAGATACAGTTTTCTTTGGTATAACTATTATTATTGATATTATATTTTATCCGCTGCGAAAGTGAGTTTGTGTGTTTCTTTTCTGTTCTTCTTCTATCTCTTTCTTCTTTTCTCTAACTATCTGAAATTTTCGGGATCGAAAATTTCCGGGTCGTTACATTTGGTATCAGAGCGAGGTTAAGCGAGAACCTTGGCTCTGGTGGGATTACTCATTAAGGATAGGGTAAGTGGTACCCTAGAATGAGTTGAGTGTATAAATATGAGAGAGCGTACTTGTTATTTTCTTATATAAAGGTTTTTAAATGATTTCAAAAGTAAAATGAATCTTATATTAGGAATAGATTATCTATTATATTAAGGAAATTGGTTGTAGTATTGATTATACTAAAAGTAATAGTAAGAATTAAGTGGTAATAGAATTACAACCAAATTGAAATTGAATAAGAATAAGTTTGAAATAAATTCAAACGGAAATTAAAATTTTGAATTTGGGAAATAGTTTCAGAAAAAGATAATAATAAATTGGAATTCATGTATGATAATCTGGGTTATTATCATAAATAATTGTTGTATTTAATAATAAAATATGTATTAATGAGTAAGCAAAATGAAATGTTTTAGGGAAATAAAACATTTAAAATTGGAATTAAAAACAATCTAAATTGTGAAGTCCTGAATTCTAAGTTTAAAAATTTGAATTGGTTTCAAAATGTTAAAGGAAATAATATTATTCAAACTACTTTGAATATGATCTTATTTTAAAAATAAGAAATGTTTGAAAATTTTAAAGAAATTTGTTTTGAATAAAAAAAACAAAAAGTGGTATAAATTTTTAAATATAACTAGGTATGTAAAAGAAATTAATATGTATATATGTGGATATACATAATATCAAAGGTGGTTTGAAATAAACTCTAAAATATTGAGTTTTAAATTTGGAATGATATATGATAACCATAGTGATAAGTTTTTGAACTTAATAAGTGGGAAGATTATTAATGTGAAATTCAGAATTTGAAATGGAAATTCAAATTAGGCAAGGTTGACTGCGTTAAGTGAATTAAGTTTAACTTGAGGAAGAGTTAAATAAGTTGGAATGATCAACCTGATTTGGGAATTTCAAGATGGAATTGAAATTTAACTTGGAAGTTTAAATGGTTGATTGGAATTGAGAGTTTGTGTAAAATGGGTTTGAGATATAGGAATTGGAAATGAATTGGATGATATCATCCTATTGTTATTAATAATCTTAAAGCTGAAATTTGATTTGTTTAAATAAATGAGAAATGAAATGTGATAATATATTCATTATTAAGATAAAAGGAAAATCACACTTTAATTTAAAATTAAGGATATGGAATTCCTTTGAACTTAAGATTTGAATGTTAAGAAATGAAATTGTAAATTAAAATTGTTTGAAACTCTTACTTGAACCTTGTAATGAGTTAAGTAAAGATAATTTAGAATGGAATTTTGAGAATTTGACTCAAATTAAATTGTTTAAAGGTTAATTTGATTTGTGGTATAATATTTTGGGTATGAACTGTGGATTGAATTATTTAAAAACTTTAAAGGTAAATTGATTTAAATGAATTAAATCAACATTTGAAATATTAACTCGAATTTATATAATTCGAGATGGTTTAAATTTGGAATTTGAATTGAATTTGGGAGGAAATCAAGAATAATTCAACTTGATGTGGAAATGGAGTTTGAAATTTAGATTAATTCAAACTAGAGTTGAAATGAATTGAAAACTGTAACTAGTTCAACTGAAATTTATTTGAATTAGTAGAATTTGTGATCAAGGTTGAATAAAGTTAAATTTGGAAAGAAACTTGGATTAATTCGACTTGAATTGGGGTTGAATCAATTTCAATAGAAATTGAAGTTATTTAAATTGGAGTTAAGTCAATTTAAATGAAAGTGGAATTTAAATTGAATTAATGAGAATGGAGATTGGTAAGTGAGCAGTTTGACTCTGGACTATTTTTAATATAAATTGTTTTAATATAAACCTATTTTTCCAAGATATTCATTATATATATATACAACCTTTCTTTTAAAAGCCAAACTATCTTATACTTGATTTACAATTATTTTTGAAACTGTTTAACAATTTTTCCAACTGTTTTATAAACTAATTACTATATTTCAACTATTTTACAAAACTAATTATTATCTTAGTATTATTTTGCAATTATCTAAAATTTCTATAATTATTTTAACTATTTTCTAACTATTTTACACCTATTTTACAAACTAGTAATTATATTCCAACTATTATCTATTTTTAAAATTTCCAAGCTATTTTCTTAACAAACTGGTCGGAGTTCAAACTGTTATTAGTTAAATACCCAATCGAGATAAGAATAGAGGTAATAATCCGAATGGATTTAAGCAATTGTGAGTAAGTGAATGAAAATCAAAGTGAACGTGAATAGAAATGGAATTGATTTGGCTAATAACCAATAAAGATAAATACGTAGGATGTACGTATGTTATTCTATTCGCATAGTGATTTGATCCAGATTCGAACACAGAATTTCGAGATAGTTATATCGATTCGAGTTGGAATTTTCCACTCGATTTTCGACGGAGAACCTGGATATGGATTATTGATTGGTTCTGGATATTCTCTATCATAGTTATGGCTATGCAAGGAGAATTACGGTTTCTGATCAAGAAACCAGATCTGTGTCCTCACTAGGAAGTCGGGTGGACGATACTAGTTCGGAAGTGAAATTATGTGATCGAGTGAGCGATCAGATTGGTATGGCGTACGAATGATATGTGTACATCGTACGGATTTGAATGAAATTGATATTGGAAAGAGTAATAAAATTTGAATATTTGATTTTAGATAAATAAAGTTATATATCTTTGTTATATAAGATAAAACTCCCCTTGATGAATCTATTGCCAGAAGGAAAGGATTTTGAAAGTGTTTGAAGTATAAAAGGAGTTTTATACAAGTTTGAAATGATCCAAAGTTTTGAAAGATTTTATATATCTAAATATATATATATATAAAGGATCATATGAGGATTTTGGAAAAAGGTTTTGGGAACCTTTGGATTTGGAAAGGCTTTAGATTTTTGGGTAAAATCAATATTGAATTTGGAAAGCCTAGTTTGAGAATTATCGATTTTGGAATAATCGATTTTGTGTAAAGGAGCTTTGTATGAGATCATACTAGGTGTATGATTTGAAGATACTATATGTGTATAGTATAAAATGTTTTGATGATGGCTCTAGGAAAAAAGGCGCTCCCTTGAAATGAACTTCTCAGGAGTACCACCGGGTGGTGCTGCCTTGAGCCCCAAGGGGGGGTTCTAAAGTTGATCCTGTAAGGAGTCCGGACAAAACTAGTTCCTGGGGATTATGAGTAGAGTATACCATAGCGAAAGTCGTGTGTGCCGCTGAGAGCCAATAGTCTGCGTTTGATTTTATATCGGTAGACTGCGATCTATGGTATAACATAGCGAAAGTCGTGTGTGCCGCTGAGAGCCAATAGTCGGCGTTTTATTTTATATCAGTAGACTGCGACCTATGTAGGAGTAGAGAAGTTTCATTTCGACA
The DNA here is from genome assembly GCA_030765085.1 of Allium cepa. Lineage (NCBI taxonomy): Eukaryota > Viridiplantae > Streptophyta > Magnoliopsida > Asparagales > Amaryllidaceae > Allium > Allium cepa. The sequence goes on along the minus strand of CM060941.1, from coordinate 503,941,188 downwards.
GCAAAAATCAGAGGCCGCTGAGAACCTGCAGTTACATGGACTTTTGCTGCGATGACAACGTAACCCTGGAATGTAACTGTGATCTGTCGTGTGGGTTCCATGGCATACTCGAGAGGCCGCTGAGAGCCTGCAGTTACATGGACTTTTGCTGCGACGGCAACGTAACCCTGGAATGTAATTGTGACATGGATGGGGGTGATGATTTCTAGAGCATTCTCACCAAAGATATATCCTCTATTTTCAAAAACTGTTTTCTATATTTTCAATAAAATTATTTTCCAAGTATTTTCACTGGGTGTTGAAAATGGGTCTGCTAAGTACTTGTATATTTTCAGTCTTACGTCTGATCAATATATGACCGAATTTCTATGAGAACAAGGATGGACTGGTTGAGACATCGAGTTATAAAAAGTATTTTAATAAAACTGTTTTGTAATATTATATAGATTTTAAAAGTGTTTTAAAATGATCAAAGAATATTTTAACTGGTTTTAAATATTTAACAAATTCTGGTTTTGTTCCTGTTCGAGGATGAAAAGATTCAAAGGGGGGAGGAATGTGATAGCCTGGATTTTTGGGCATCTGATAATTGGAAATTATCAAATTTTTACCATTAAATACTGATAGATATGTTAAAAATAATTCTGTTAATTAAAATGCCTATAAATGGATTTGGGAAAACAATAATAAATATTATTTATTGATTTATAATATTTGAGAGATGATAAATTTTATAGTGAATTAGTAAATTCCATAAATAGATATTTATATGACAATCTCCTGATATAATTATTTAAGATGGCAAAACTTATTATTTCGAAACAGGTTAAATATGTGTTTATAGAAGAAAAATAATAATAAAAAATAGTAATAATATTATATATATATATATATGAGTAGATTTTAAATTAAATTTGAATTCATCGATTGTAATTCACATGTATGATTGTTTTGGGTATGTAATTAAGATTTTAAAATTTTCTCTTTTAAAAAAGTTAAATATATGTATAAATTCTAGGAGGGTATTGATAAATATAATATGATATTAAAAAAAAGAGACAAGGAATAATGAGAGTTTTAAAATATACATATCTTTGGGAAATAGGAAAATAAAATTTTAGAGTTTTACAAATATTAATAACTTAACATTTGTAATACTCTAAACATAAGGTAAATATTCTGATAACATTTAAAATTTATTAAGTGAAAAAAAGAAACAAACAAGTGTAAATATTTTAGCATACACATTAACATATGTAAGTTCTATAGCTAATAAGGTTAACAAGTGTTAGCTTAGGAAAGAACAAGTGGCAAATCTTTATTCAAAAGAAAATATTGTTTTAATTAATGTCTAAAAGAAAAGGGTCTGAATATTTTTCTTCAGCTAAAACTTTCTTTAGTTTTCTTTACTAAAAAAATCAAACAAATGCTATTCCTGTAAAGTGCTTTCCCCTCAAAAAAAAAATGTAATCAATATCCTTATCAAATCTAAAGACCTGAAAGTGTTAAGACTGGAATCATTTTTTCAAAACTGGAAGCAAAAATCATTCAAATGCAATACTGTGAATACCTCAAACTCAAGTACAACTTAGATCAAAAGCAAGCTAGGCAACCTATCTCAGATTAGTTACAAATTCAATTTAAAGATCAAATTTTGGAAATTCAATAAGATACAGCTGATTTCAAGAAAAAAAGAGAAGGATGCTGACCTCTGTTTTAAAATGACAGGTGAGTAACTTGAAACCCAAAGTTTAATCTGCCTATATGTGAGTAAACTTAAGTTTTAAACAGTTTAAATTTAATGCATGTGGAAATATTTAAAGTAGGACTTTGGTAAAATGCTCACAGAGATGTTTACGTGATGGTTTATGATAAATACCTGAATATAAGTATATAGATATCTGTGAGCAAATCTATATATATATATATATATATATATATATATTCCAAGTTTAAGTAGATTTGAATCTGTGCATATGGATTTCTGGATTTAGATTTGTACTTTGTATGTATATATATTTGCATGAATCCCTGGATATATCTGTGAATATGTACTGTGCCTAATGTTTTAAACTATTCTTCTCTGTTTGACTGCAGAGAAAAGAAAGAAAAGAAAGAAAAGAAAAAAAGAAAGCAAAGTAGAAATCATCTCAATTCTTTATTTATGTGTTATTAGGACTTAAATTCTAAATAAAATAAGTTTGTGTGGATGAAATTTTGGTTTTAAAAAAATAAGTTAAGTATTATATGTTCAAGACTTACCTGGTATCGGTAAAATAGATGATTCTTTTCAAAATTTATGAAAAATTAAATAATTTAATTTGTAAATTCAAGCATGTAAGTTGATTCAACTCTGGAAAACTCGATTTTTAATACAAATTATACGAGTTTTAGTTTGGTATTGGGAGTGTAATTTGGGAACGAGCAGATTTGGGATTTCGATCAAGTACTGGTAACTGGAAAGATTTTGGAGGTTGAGGCTTTGTCTGGAGCTAGCCAGGTGATCGTTGAGGCTGGGAAAAATGCTAAAAAAATTATTAAATGCAAGGATATTTGGGATACAAAAAATATAGGGTTTTGGTTCTTAAAATTTCTGTGTTCGATAAATTGAGGATCGCGTCGCCGTGGATTGATCGAGTTACTCGTGATTTTGGGTGATGGTCGAGGAAGGTATGGCCATGGCGTTGACAAAGTAGCGTCGGCTCTAGAGGTTGGTGTTGATAGGACGTGGCGATTTCCGGTAGGTTGTTCGAGTGATGGTTCGAGCGAATGGGTGATTTTGATTTCGGGCATTTTCTTGATGGATGGATGAGTGTTATCGCGTGTAGGGTCGATTCGTGGTTTATGGAAGGCGATGAGGATCACTGATGGGGCGGCGAACCACCGTGCACGTGCACGGTGGCGATCGATGCCAGATCTTGGCATGCGTATGTCAGTGATATTTGAATGTAATTCGACTCGAGTTCTTACGCGAGAAAAAAAGGAAGTTGCTTCTGGGATTCTAGCGTGCATGAGTTCATACCTTAGGTAACTCAAACTTCAAAGATAAAAAAAAGGAGAAGAAGAGTTACGAGAGGGAGAGAGGCGACTTTGGAAAACTGGTGGGAACTCGAAGTACTACTCGAATTAAAACAAGGGGAAGCCTCGGGTTTTCCTTCAAACTGCTATATTTTAAAGAAATGATGAAGCTAAGTAAACTTGGAAAAAATGGAAGAGACTCGATACCTGCTCGAGTAAACCCAGTGTTTTCTCGGGTGATATTTAATCCTCTCAGTATTTAAGTTTAACAAGTAAAATTGGATTATCTTTATAGCTATTTTAAGCAATAATTGATTAATTAATGTTGACAATTTAAGTTGATAAGTTTATATTAAAGTTAATCCTTAATTGATTAAAACTTAATTAAGTGATAAAATTATTTAAAGTTAGTAAATTAAGTTAAATCAGTCAATGCAATAAAGGTGAATTGACTAAATAAGGTAAAATAATTAGTAAGTATAATTAATTAAATATTAAGTATTTGGGGATTAATTAAGAATTTAATTAAGGATTAGTTGGTTAATTAAGAAGGATTGATTTATTTAGTATCAAATATTTCGTAAATAACCAATGTTATTTAAGCTAAGTTGAATAACTGATTCATAGCAAAGTAATTAAGAGAGGATTACTCAGAATAGTTTATTAAATAATTAATTTTTATGAGTTAATAAAAGATAATTAATTTGAGAAATCAATTTAATGGATTGATTTATTAATGTGATTAATTAAGGACTAATCACTTAATGGAATTAATTAGTGATGATAATAAAAGTAATTAAGGCTAATTACTGAATGTCATTAATTAAGTAAAGTAATTAATGGATAATTACAGAATGTAACTAATTAATAGGTAATTACTTGATGGAAGTAATTAATTACTTGATGGAAGTAATTTAAGCATTAATTACTCGGTATAATTAATTAAAGGATTCCTTAATTAATTTAGTAGTTAATTAATTAAGTAAGCAATTAGGAATAAGTAATTACTGAATGTAATTAATCAAGGTTGATTAATAAATGTGGTAAATTAATTAAAGGCTAATTACTGAATGTAATTAGAAAGAATAACTAAGGGATGATTAATTATTGGTTTGTAATGAATTATTGTTAAGTAAGCAAGATTAAAAGTAATTAAGGAAATTAATTTGATTATGAATGGGTGACTAATCAATCTTGCTTATGAATGATTGATTGATATTTCTGGTATAAAATGTTTGTGATATGATCTGTTTGTCTTGTATAGTGATTGTGAGGTTATCTGTCATTGATGAATTGCTATATTAAAAGTGATATCCTGTATTAAAGATTGAATTGTGTTTCACTTCATCAATGGGGAATTATGATGGTAATTTAATTCGAAGAGACCAGAGTCGGGTATTAGTAATACCCGAAACCACTTCGATTTGTAATCTATAATGTCTCTGTTCAGATTTGATATGTGAAATCTATATATTGGTCTGGGATGATTTAAGTGAACTGGATCATTTAATCTAAATTTGGTACTTAGTAAATTGATGTGTGCATTAAATGATGTCTATAACAACGTGTGAAGTTGTAAATTGATATAAGTTACCCCGGGTTTATATAAATTGTATGCTTTTGTGTTCCAAGTTAGATGGGTTTACTCACGCTGATTTCCAGCCTGACCCGGGTGTTACTTGATGTAATGCTCGGGTCAGACCGAGTATTACAGATTTTCAGGTAAGGACGTTCTGGAGCTCAGGAGGCGAGCTGGATGGAAGGCACGTATGGAGAGATTCCACTATGATATTTTATATATCAGAGACATGTTAAATTGTATCTGTCCAATGTTGTATAAAATTGTTGTAACTCTGATATATCGATGTAAATTAATAGATACAGTTTTCTTTGGTATAACTATTATTATTGATATTATATTTTATCTGCTGTGAATGTGAGTTTGTGTGTTTCTTTTCTGTTCTTCTTCTATCTCTTTCTTCTTTTCTCTAACTATCTGAAATTTTCGGGATCGAAAATTTCCGGGTCGTTACACCCAAATCCTACCACTTCCATATTTCGCCCAACCCTTCAAACTCACTGTCGACACGTCATAGGAAGCTATTGACACGGTACTTTTTTAAAATAACCACCTTATCACATATTTTAGCGGGAGACCTCCTCCCCTCTGTAGCCTTAATTATACGTAAATATAATAAAAACAAAGTTGTTCAAATTTGATTTTTGATGATTATTATTATTTTGAAAATAAACTTTTATTTATTTGAACTCTATTTAATAAAAGATTTTTTAATAAATTTAATTAAATTAATAAATCCGTTTTAAATAATACATAGGAATCGAATAAAATGTTTTATTGATTAATTGAATAAACTAAACCAGCATTGGTTCAAAAGAATATGGGTCATTATCAAAATATAATTTGTAAACGAAGTGTTAATCCTACTAAATTAGATTGGGAACACTTAAAAGAATAATAAATAAAAATTAATTAATTAAAATTCAGAGCCCAAAGCCCTGCCCGAGCCTATTTTCAATGCTTTGGGAAAACACTTTCAATTTCCTCATATTAGCCAAACACGCACCTTCTTTCTTGCTCATTCCCAAATTATCCTTTAAAAAATCAAATTCACATGTACATTAAAAAACAATTTGATCGATCAAACATTAATCGATATGGGCAGGCCACATCGCTAGAGCAGAGAGGGTGAAGGCGAGATCAGCGATGGAGGGAAGCTCGCCTAAAGGCTGTAACTCGTTCTCGCAAGTGATCCAAATTTGGCAGGCGACATGATTTAGAGTCATGTGTGTGTTTATATTCGTAGGCATTCAAGCAAGCGGAGAAGACAGACATTGTAGCATTTTAGGTAGTGACGACTGTTGGTGTTGAGGTTATGTGGGATGGCGTTGGTGATGGATGATGGCAGCAGCAAAGGCGTTTGTTGATTTGGTTATACTCGCATTGTTTCGGTGGGTTCTCTCACTCACAACTATAATTGTTTATTGCTTGTTATTTATATATTTGTCCTGATCCCTGGTTGCATTTTCTTAGTTGAATAATTTGTGAATAATTATTGACTTGCTTAGATAAATTGTTTGATTTGGATATTCGATTGGTTGTGTGACATTAGAAGTGTTTTGATTGGTTGATAAGATTTTGTCTTTGATGGATCATCGAAATGCAAAGGAGATGTCGTCTAATTGCAATTTGATATGTAATTATTTTGAAATGTGTCTGCTCATTTTATGGATGACCGAAATTCGATGTCATTTGTTTTGATCGAACGATAAAATTTATTGATGATTGTTTATTGGTTTTGGAGGATTCTACCCTAGGAATTCTATTTTATGTGATTTATTGGATTTCATATTATAAAATATTTTTGAAAATTTCGAGAAATTATTTATGGTGTTATAAAAATTTATTTAAAATATATTTCCAAATAAATGAAGGAATTACTATGAAGATTTATAAATTTATTTAAAAATTGTATTTTCTTATAAAAGATTATGAAAGGAATTTCAAATTTTACTAAGTGATTTAATATTATTTTTCAATAATTTGAGTATAAAGTGAAGTTCTAAAAGATAATCAATATTTTAGAATAAATAGGAATTTATTTTGAACTTTTTATATTTATTATAAAGTAATACTTAATTGAAGAATTATGGGAAGATTTCTATAAAGGATATTTGATTTGTTAAGTGATCTTGAATGTTATATATATATATATATATATATATATATATATATTGAGAAATAACAACTAATTATAGAAAATTAGGTTTGACTTCTATAAAGTGATTTTGAATGTTATATATACATATATTTGAATATTTGATTTAATTGTTAAAGAGACATTTTCTTAAACTTTATTATTTTAACATTTTAACTAAAATTAGGATTTTATGTATAATTTCTACATCTTCTGATTTTCTTATTACCTCTATATTAATTTTGTTGTTATGGGTGATTCACCATATCTATTTTGATTAGCTGATGTTGATACGATTTTATACGATGATGACATTCTTCTGTTTGATTTTGGGATATTTTATTTTATGCGATGAGGAATTTGAATAATGGAGTTAAAATATCATTTGGGATGGGACATTTGGCAATATTTCTTTGGTTATTCTTTGAATTCGTTATATAGAATATTATGGAGATTGAGTGTAGTTTACGAGCAATTAATAAATGTTTGAGTATCACGCAGTGGTATCGGATGCAGTAATGATATTTATTCAGTTATTCCTTGTAAGTAGATGACTCTCATGTAACGGGAATAGTAGTATAAGATTGTACCTATATGAGGTGATCCATGTAGGTGTGAGCAGGATAGATGCCCTTATGTTAAATGATATTGTGTGCCACTATCATGATGTACTCTTGTTATTAGCGTTGGATTGAACAAAATGGCTAGAGTCCACCTAGTGGACTGATATTGGGGTCGCGCCCTAGATCCGTGACACCAATGTTGGATATTTTATTTGATGTGCATCATATTATTTGGGTTAGGTGACCCATGGGGTAGGTGACTCCATATCATGAGGTTTGGGTTAAGTGACCCATAGGATATGTGCTTTATAGCTCCTTTGTTATGTCACATAGGCCAGCAGTCTATTACCTACTGGGGCAAATCACGGTCATAACTAAGAGGCTACGCATTGACAAGCCACTAGTGGAAATGTGTTACGATGTCCATCGAGGTATCTAAAGATTGTACGAGCAGATCCGATTAGTTGAACCTAGGCTCACGGAGCGGGCAAACGACCATCTGTCTCCCTTCTGATTCTAATGGAGTGGTAGTTTAGCATATATTATTGATACAACTCACTTAAGTATAAATATGGGTTAGGAGACCCAGGGTTTGGTGGCCTATATATTGATGTGTGTATATATGACTCTACTCAAGACGTTAGGTCTGTCATACAACCATTCCTCGGAATGATTTATTTTGATTTATTCATAAATGAAGAGATGAGATTATACCTGGATAGATGTCTAGAGTATAGTGTCACTCATATTTTTATTATTTCTGACTAATAGGTAGGTGCCATATATTTTACAATCAAACATTATATTTTACACTATTTTGATGACAGTACTTTATTATTTGAGATTGAGAGGTATACTTGATGACATATCATATATGATGAGTATGGACTTTGATGATGATTTCAGATATGGATGCTTCACCCATTTGATATTGTTCCGATTGGATAATATTTGATGTGAGTTTATATGTGTAATGACATCTTTATTGTTAACCAAATTTTTGGTCAACACCCCAAAAAACGCTTTTAATGGGAATGAGGAGGTTAGTTAAGTAGAAAGGGACGTTAGCCTTAATTATTATCTCTGTTCTTTGCTCCAATAACTACTGAATACAAATCTGAAGATCACGATGTGGCTGGAAGGCATAGCCTTTCAAGTGGAAGGTTATCTATCAGAGATAAACTTATTTAGAATCTTCATGAAGCATTTCTTTTTAATATGAACGAAAATTAACTAGGTACACTCTTTTGAAGTCGTGCTCCATAACTCCCGAGGGGTATGAATGATTGGTCTTTATGAAAATAAGGTAAATAAAGAAATCCTTGGTAGTGTGTGAGAACCTTTGGTCTTATTGTAAATATTAATCACTCTTAGGAGGTTGGACTTAACCTGGCCGAAAGGTATTAGAATACTAACTATCAGATTTGATCTTATTATCTTGTACTTAGATTGTTTCATAGGGTTTGAGTAGTGGTCTAATGTCTGCAGAAGGTTAGGTTACTGCTTAGGCACAAGTATCTACTAATTTTGGTTGAAGAATTCCAATCACAGTGCTAATAACTCCGGAGGGTACTACTTGTATCAACCCAAATCAGTTATCGGCCCTTCAAACTTATCGGCATGAACCCTTCGGAGGAACTAATCATATAAATCAATGTTATAACAGCAAAAAGATAAGTAATTGATAAAATGATTCACGAAATCAGAAGACTTCCCTTGCCATCCATAATAAGACTTTAGTTTTATTGAATTTCCCCAAATCAAATCCTCAACTAGGGTTACAGAATCGTGACCAAGAAGTTACAAGTTTTTTTTGAATGAGAAGAAAAAGCCCCCCCAAACTGGACCCCTTAGGTCCTATTTATGGATGCGAGTGGCATCCCATCAGCCTTATGCCTTCATCATGTATGAAAGGTTGCCTTTGATATGCGGTTGTCAACCTTTCGGTCTTTCCTGAAGATAGTTTCTTCTGCACATTGTAGGCCTTTCATTATTGTCGGAAGGTTCGTGGATTGTGTATCATCATGGTCTGCCAAATGCTGCTGAAAGGTTTTTCCTTCACTTGTCTTCAAGAAGCCGTTGCCTTTACCGGAAGGTTTGTTATGTGCACAGCACATGAACCTTTTGATCCCACGGGAAGGTTTATAGCCATTGTGAACCCTTTGGCCTTAACGGAAGGTCGCTTTTTCCCGCTTGACTACTGCCAAAAGTTGTATCTTCCCTGGGTGATGGTGGAAGGTTGTTTTCCATTGACTTACGAATGTTGTTTTTATTTAAACCTTCCAGTAACATCAGAAGGTACCTTGCAAGTGTATTATCTAGCTTGAAAAGCTAATTGCGTTTTTTGAAGGGTTGGCGTGAGGCCACGTCTTTGCTTCATCATGTTTGCTTCCTCCAAAGGGTAAGCGCCTCTTGATCATTGTAGAATGACGCTTTACTTCTTCCATGAAAGGTCTTGAGATACTTCATATTATTAACTGCATCCCTTCTATCTCTCCGATTGGTCTGATCCTTCTCCTTTCTTTTCTTTCTTCTGTTTATCCCCTCATAGCTTAAGCAGAAGGTGAATTTTCTGAGTAACATTTGTGCCCCCCATTCGAAGGAATGCACTTGACTTTCCAAGTCATCCTTTCTAAGAATCATGGAGCTTTGGCTTCCTCTTTTGCAAATATAAATTCCAAGTACAAGTAAAAGAGCTCTTTTTAAACAATTTCATCTTCCCCAGAACAAGGAAGTCATTTTCAAACTTGATTTAAAACAAGGAGTCATCTTCCTTCAAACCTAAGGTTTAGAACTAATCTTAACATCGAGTTAATAATATGATATGAGATTCACTTAAGTTTTATTCTGGTAATTTAAAGCGTTCTTTTTTCCTCTTCGAAAGCACTTAAAGTTGTAGCGCTAAATCTTCCGATGGGATCGGAAGGTGTTTCAGCTTTAACTTTTCCTTACTGTCGGTATGTTTAAATGGCCTAATGCTTAATCCTACCATCAACAAGCTTTTACTGGAATCAGAAAGTCCTAAACCTTTCAATTCCTTCCTGCTGTTTAAAATATCATATAATTAAGTAACAAGTATATAAATTCATCTTTACAGTTCATCGTAACTTAAGAAATTCGACCATACATCTAAATATTCATATATATATATATATATATATGTGTGTGTGTGTACATATACTACTTCATACTACACTTTTCAAAATGATCTATCACATTAACATCCTAAAATTAAACACCAAAAGTTACAAAAAAATAGCAACATGTCTTCTTTTTCTTTATTCTATGACCCCCTTTGGAAATGGCAGAAGGTGTGGAGCTAAATCGGTGGAGTTGATGACAATAGGCTCCCATATTGGTTGACATGAAGAATAAGTTATTAAAGCTAGATTCTCTCCCGAAGCATCCCAGATGGCCAAATCCATCCAAAATGTGTTCTAGCCAAGTCGAAAAGCAAAGAGTACGTTGCTTTTGTATGTGGATTGGGAAAATTTGGTTGCGGGTGAGCAGCATTACTGGATTGCATGCTAGCAACCTCTTTCGCTTCTTGCGGAAGGTTTAAGATGCTCAGTGCAAAGCAGCAGCAACAATGGGGTGCTTCTACATTGATGAAATTGGGATGAATCTGATAGAGGTTGCAAGCAACCATTGATTATTTCCTCTTTTGTTTTGTTTTTTAGAAATAAATGCCTATGTAACGAAAATTGGAGAGGAGAGAAGGATGAAGCTGAACGGATTGTGTCAGTGATTTTGGTGCAAAAAATAAAATTTTCTTTCGTTCTCTAGAATTCTTTCATTAATGGCTTTTGTTATTTTTCATGATTGCTATTGTATTTTATAACTTGAAAATAACTTTTAGTTAAACTTTATTCAATGAAAATCTGCAAACAACAGCCCTTACTCGACGTATTATTATTATTTTCTTCCTTCCCTTTTTTTTAGAAGTGTCCGGTTTATCAATGTAAACTTGCTTTCAAGTTTTTCCTTAGGTCCACTTTGTGTAAACTGGAAGGATGATCGTAAACATACAACAGTAACTATTTTCATGAATATACATTTCTCACTACACATCTTATATTTGGCTAGATTGTATGAGGTTTCCCAGATTACCTGTTTCTTGACTTGAGTTACCTTAAGAGATCCGTCCAGTCAACATGCCCAATAAAGGAAAACCTTCTTCAAAAGTGACTCGGTATAGAGAATTATAAAGTAAATGGTTCCTGTATTAATTTTCAACTCAAAGCGTCCATCTTGGAAATAAGAATTCAAAAGTTAGTTTGGTACTACAAACCTTTAGAGCCATAGTTGATAATCTTGTTTAGAGTGCCAATTTCATGATGCCCTACTAGTTTCATATGAATGGTTAGCCTAATCTTGAGCATCTTAATATATATGATATATTCTCCATACCATAATGACACATTATTTCATAACGTGATGTGAGGTTTACAATATTGCAAATTCTACATGTTTTGCTGCTTTTCATTTAACCTTGTTTGTCCGTGATTTAGACATTCTCTTCGAGGGTTGATGCGCTTCTCTACTTCCCGCTTTAATTCATGGCTTCTCTCTAAATCCCCTACTATTCTGACTTTTCAGCGAAACATGTAGCACATGGCATTATTAATTATTAGCTTGAAGGTTACAAACAAACCTGAAAGGCGCTATATGCCTAGATAAGAAAATCTTTATGGCAATTATATATGAAAATAAAAGGAATTCATTTAAAATGTTAATGCCTCATTTTCTTATGATGAGGGTTAATCGTAAATTTAGTTCCTTTCACTTGCTCGGCATTCCTGGAAATAGTTAATTATTGGCTGCACATAATTGTTGAATTCTAACATTCATTCGATAAAGACCCTGTGGGGACATTTATGACTGAGATCTTGACGGGCTAGTTTTTGGATTTATTCCTTGTTATTAAGGGAATCTGAGAATACAAAGGCTTGAAGTATCCTTCAAGAGATTCTATTAGCAGCAGTCACTTTCCAAGAATATTCTTTGAGTTGAGTCAAATTATTTGAGATGAGTAGAAGTCCGAGGATTTCATATCTAGATTAGGGCTTTTAATAACCAGTGGCCTTAGGGTATAAACCTTTCGGTATTCATGATGGACTTTTACAAGATGCCATCGGGCTCAGACTAGGGTATTAGGAAATATTAAAATCATACAGCAGTCATTCTTTGGTATATTAGTGTTATTTCCCATGATGAACAGCACAAGGACAAAAATTTATATTTGTTGGTAAGAGACCGAGGCCTTTAATCTGGAATAAAAAGTGAAAGTTCGAAAAGCCGTATGCGGTAACTTAGTATCATAGATTCAAAGTTCCTTGTATAACACTAGATGATTAACAGAACACCAGAAATTTATTAATATTGGCAGTTAACAGTAAAGGACTAGAGATTTAGCCTGATGATGACTAATAAAAGATGAAATTTCCTTTCTTGATAATAAGTGATAGAAGACTGAAATGCCACTCTCGGAATCTTCATATTGAGAGGTCAGAATACTATTCTTCGATAACAAGTAATGAAAGACCAGAGTATCGTTTGTGGTAATAAGTGTTAGATGAACGGAAACGTATATCCTAATAATGAGTGACAGAATGTCAATTAACCAATTCAGCGTCAATAATGGAAGTTCAATAAACCACTTTTGGAAATAAATAATTGCTGATCATAATATTCTTTGCGGACATTTGATAGTTGCAGTTCAGAGCATTATTTCATACATTAATGTTAGAAGTCCTAAAATCCCTTTTTTTGGATTTTAATAATAGGAAACCAAGATACCATTTCTGACAGTTAATAGTAGAAGACCAGATTGTCATTCCCGGCAACTGATAATAGAATACCATACTACTATTCTTGGTAATTAATAATAGAAGCCCATAATTCCATTTCTAGTAGTTAATAATAGAAACCAAAATACCATTTTTGATGATTAATAATAGGGGACCAGAATTCCCTTTTTGGCAATTAATAATAGAAGACCAGAATACCACTTCTGCTAATTAATAATAGAAGACCAAAATACCATTTCTGGCAATTAATGATAGAAGACTAGAATACCGTCCAGCGGATGTTCGTAGGAAGAAGTCAATGACTTCTTCCTGATTCTCTTGTTGAATGCGCCATCTCCAGGCTTTGATAATGTCTTGCATGCTATTTCTTTCTCAAGCCCAAGTTTTCTTTATCCATTTGTCATTTGTTTTGGCCTATTTTTGGCGGGGACTCTTTTATCCAATTTTTGTGCTTATTTAAGTAGAGCCCATTTCAAGCTGTTTGTCATTTTAGACAGTACCGACCTTTTGGTGGTTGTTATTTTAAGCGATATTGATTTCTAGCGGGCCTATTTAAGATATGTACTTTTATTAGTCCGTCGGACATTTCATCCGGGTTTTCGGTGCGCTCGGCTAACTTATTCTGAAGCACGGCCCGAGGACTAATCCGACCTCCCTCCAGGAGGCACCTTAACTTGGCCATAGCATGACGTGGCTAAGGGCTTGTTCGGTACCTTGGCCAGGCCATAGCATGGTGGGACCAAGGGATTACCTATCCTCCCTCCAAAAGGTGCCTTATCTTGGCCATAGCGTGACGCGGATAAGGGCTTATGCTGCTTTAACCTGGCCATTTCTGATTTTGGCACGGATAAAGGCTTACGCACTCCCTCTAGAAGGTGCCTTGACTTGGCCATATTGGCGCGACCAAGGGCTTTCTACCATCATTGGTAGACTACCTTTTTAGGTAGTCCAAGTTTAGGAAGAACTCTTCTCCCTATCATGTAGACTTTTCTTACTTTAAAAATAGAGCTTTTATTTAATGGTTTGGTTAATCCCTTACAAACTATTTTAGTATTCCTTGTTATAGAAAGTTCAGGACCATTTTTCTAAATACTTTGCATTGGTTAGTATATGTTTGTTCATGAGATGAAAATTGCAATATACTCCTTTGGACCTTTTCTCAAACCCCGACCTTTTCTTTTGAGATGGCCAATAGTTAAGTTCCTCTTTGGTTTTAGTATATATGTCCTCGATTGACATCGTAAGATTGTACTCCCCAAGAAGTATTGATTTTTGAGTCGTTCTTCACTAGCATCTAAATCTTTTGTGGCTTGGTCCAAATACTTCTTCTTGAGGAATGGACTTTCTTTTCAAGGCTCGTTGGCTTTCTTCTAAAGGCTTTCCATCCAACGCGATGTCTCAGTTAGAAATCTCTTGGTGATTCTTATGTTTCCACTAGGCAATCCTTTTACCCGTCTTAATTTTTCAGTCGCGGATTTTTCTAGATGCTCACAGCTTTCCCTAGGGTGATAAGCCACACTTATGATCGTATTCCATTTGTTTGAGAAATTTCCATAATCCTCTATCATTTCTTTTTCAAAGATGGTTCCCTGGGAATATGATTGGATGGTTTTCCTCATTTTGTTAAAAATGTTGTCCTTCTATTTACTCCTCTTCCAAGTGCAAAGATCGGGGTTGGTCCTATGTGGAAGGGGTTTAAGCTCCATTTTTCTGGATGATATGATTCTGCCTTCTTTCTATTTATAATTCTCAAGGCCTCAAGCCTTAATCTTTGTTCCTTATCTTGATTAGAATCTTTTCTCTCCATATAGGAAAATTTTGTGAGTTGGGGTTCATAAGACCCTTGTTTGGACCTCTTGAATCTTTTAGCCATAACTGAATCTGTACAAAGTGATTTTGATGTGAAATTAGCTCGACGAGATTCGAAGAACTGTATTATCGAAAGATCTAACAAGTCAAAGGTTCGACCCCTCCTTCTAGTTCCAAAATGTTAACCAAATTTTTGGTCAAAACCCTAAATAATGCTTTCAACAGGAAAGAGGAAGTTAGTTAAGTAGAACGGGATGTTAACCTTAATTATTGTCTCTGTTATTTGCTCCAATAACTGCCGAATACAAATCTGAAGAATCACAATATGGTTGGAAGGTTTAGCCTTTCAAGCGGAAGGTTATCTATGAGTGATAAACTTATTTAGAATCTTCATGAAGCATTTCTTTTTAACATGAACTAAAATTAACTAGATACACTCTTTTAAAGTTGTGCTCCAGAACTCCCGAGAGGTTTGAATGATTGGTCTTTGTGAAAATAAGGTAAATAAAGAAATCCTTGGTAGTGTGTAAGAACCTTTGGTCTTATTGTAAAGATTAATCACTCTTAGGAGGTTGGACTTAACCCGGCCGAAAGGTATTAAAATAACTGTCAGATTAGATCTTATTATCCTATACTTAGATTGTTCTGAAGGGTTTGAGTAGTGGACTAATGTACGTGGAAGGTTAGATTACTGCATGTGCACAAGTACCTACTAATTTTGGTTGAAGAATTGCAATCACAATGCTAATAACTCCAAAAGGTACTACTGTATCGGCCCAGATTAATTGTCGACCCTTTAAACTTATCAACGTGAACCCTTTAAAGGAACTGATCCTGTGAATCAATGTTATAATAGCAATAAGATAAGTAATTGGTAAAATGATTCACGAAATTAGAAGACTTCCCTTGCCATCCATAATAAGACTTTACTTTTATTGAATTTCCTCAAATCAAATCCCCAATTAGGGTAACAGAATCGCGACCAAGATGTTACAAGTTTTTTTTGAACGAGGAGAAAAAGTTCCCCCAAAGTGGAACCCTCGGGTCCTATTTATAGATTCGGGTGGCATCCCATCAGTCTTATTCCTTCATTCGGTACGGAAGGTTGCCTTTGGTATGTGGTTGTAAGCCTTCCAGTCTTGCCTGAAGATAGTTTCTCGATACGGTTGTAGGCCTTTCATTATTATCGAAAGGTTCATTGATTTTGTATCATCATAGTCTGCTAAATGCTGCCAAAAGGTTTTTCCTTCACTTGTTTTCAAGAAGTCGTTGCCTTTGCCGGAAGGTTTGTTATATGCACAATACATGAACCTTTTGATCCCACCGAATGGTTTATAGCCTTTTTGAACCTTTTGGCCTTAGCGAAAGGTCGTTTTTTCCTGCTTGACTACTGCCGAAAGTTTTATCTTCCTTAGGTGATGGCGGAAGGTTGTTTTCCATACTTATAAACGTTGTTTTTATGTAAACCTTCCGGTAATATCGGAAGGTGCCTTGTAGGTGTATTATCTGGTATGAAACTCTCATTGCGTTTTTGGAAGGGTTGGCGTGAGGCCACGTCTTTACTTCCTCTTGTTTGCTTCCTCCGGAGGATAAGCGCATCCTGATCATTGTAGAATGACACTTTACTTCTTCCATAAAAGGTCTTGAACCGCTTCATATTATTAACTGCATCCCTTTGATCTCTCCGAATGGTCTGATCCTGCTCCTTTCTTTTCTTTCCTGTGTTTAAGCCCACATGGCTTAAGCGAAAGGTGAATTTTTTGAGTAACATTTATATTGGGTTTTATGGTGTTTTACGTATTTGAGTAACACATATAACTTTAGTTTAATATTATTTAGGAATTTTAATTGGATACATTAAAACAAATAATGTAGAGGTATAAGGAGAATGATATTTGATTAGGTCGTGCCTTAATAAATCAAGTGATAGGAGTGTTTTAAACTTAGAAAAGAAAAGAGTAATGAGAAGGGTAAATTAGGAATAGAGTGTTAGTTTATACCGTAAACCCTTTCTCCCTTTTATTTATTCTCACATAGGAAATATATTAAGTAAAAATCAAAAGCAAGGCCAGCCATTGACTAAAGAAGGAATAAGAGGAAATCAAGGAATTCAAAAGGAAAAAAGCTCGGGGAAACTAAACTCCATCAAATCGCAATCTCGTCATCCAATTTAAGGTGAATAATAATAAACCATCTCTAATATTTTGTGTTTGAACTCAACTATAGGTATTTTCTAATTTATCTTGATTGATTGGTCAAGTTATGAATGTTTAATCATTATTTGGATAGAATAATGATTTATGAAATTATTTAGATAGATTTTAAGGGTAAAACATAAGTTTTTGATCACCAATTGATTTTATTTTCTATTATGTTTTACAAATCATTATTTTGGAGATGTGTTTCAAATTTCATAACTTTTCAAGTTAAAACAAATATTTCATGAGCTTCCTAAGGAGGAAATAGTGTTTATTTCGGGTTTTAACTAATAAAAAATTAAATAATTGTTTTGGCCCCCAAATTTTTATATATGAGAGAATACATTAATTCTGATTTTTAGTGATTTTTAGGGATGTTTCCTAAAAGATTACGAATTTCTATGAATTTATTATACTAGAAAAACATATAAATTAATATTAATTAAGGGTATTAACTAATTAAGTTGATTAATGTTTTAGAAGTATAAAACTAATTTGTGGTAGTTTTTTAAAAAAGTGGTAAGTTCGTTTTCAATTAATAGAAATTTGACAAGAAATAAGCGTTGGTAACAAGAAATTGCTTTTAATAGAAATAAAATAGTTCTTATAATAATTATGACAATGCCACAAATATGCGGTGTTCCTATGACATTTGGCATTAACAATATGTGGTATCACTTAACATTTGTAAGCGATATCGAAAGTAGGCGGCATTGACATGAAGCAATGTATGTGATATTTATGCCGTAAGTAGGTGATGCATTGAGTAATGCATCCGACATTGATGTTACACAAATACCACATGGGTATATGAGGTTTTGATGTCATGAGTTATCAATGCCGATAGTTTTTAGCATTTCTAAATTAATGTCACAAGTCATCTATTTTGGCATCAATCTATTTTGTGGCAGCGACGACGCTAATCTTTCTATGTATACGGCATAATAACCAAAGTTAATAATGATGACATACTTATAATAATGTCATATGTAATTGATCTTGGCTCAAGGTATTGATGCCACCGTATATACATAATTTACCTTCAATTATTACTCTTTATGTATGCATTAGATAGTGTCATCAATGCAAATGCTATTGAACGATGTGCATCCCTAAAAGAAGTGGATCTTCATTTTTTAACCTCTAGTCTATAGGCATACAAAGGTTCTGACCCGTTAGAGATATTTCCTTGTATAACTTTATTTCAAATACAGTATTTTATTATAAGTTAAACATGTGTCTATCTTCATTGCAACTTAACTTTTTTGAGTTCATTTCCTTTGACCCCAAACTATGTACCTTATGTGCCCACCAAATTACAGCCATTTATTATTTGACTAAAAAATTAGAAATTTTGATCAACGCATAAAATAAAAGGTTTGATTTCACAAGGGTTAGGGGACACATCAGTTTTGGGGACAGGGGAATTAATCCCTAATGTTCTAAGCATGTTTTGGTTTTTTAATAAACTTTGACAATAATAATTGTGTTCTATGTGTATTAGATCTAGAAGAATAAAATAAAGAGTTAATGACAAATCCACTCGACAAATATTGTATAGCTAGTAAGCTTAGAGCTTAGGATATGTATTACATATGAATATGAATTAAGTCCATTAATAACTATAGCAATTTAAATATTTTCATGCATAGTAGGAGGTTTTTTGTTCAAATTGTAACTCAAATTTTTATCTACTCTTAACATCCAAAAGTATTTCATAGCCATGGTTTTTGAAATTATAAATATATCATGCTATCTACAATTAACTTAAGGAAGATAAATTCAAAACTTTATGTTCTCCTACCCAAAATTTTGAAACTGTGGTTGGTGAAATAGAGCACACTAAACTCTGTTTAAAAAAGATATAAAACAGAGCCCATTAAACTCTCTTTGCTTTTAAACAAAGTAACAAATACAAAAAGAGAGTGCTTTTGATCTTCCAAATTAATAAAATCTATGGATGAATGCTTTATCCACAGATCTTGAGTGCCGAATTCTGTCTCTTGAGCATAGAGAAATAGTCTGCTTTGACTTAATGACATAGGGTTTGGAGTTCATTCATTTGATTTTACTTAGGATAGGTTCTCTTACCATGTTGACTTATTCCTGTTGGATAACTGCAATAAAACTTTAGTCCTACATCGCTTAATATTTTGCTATTCTCTCCTTTATATATATATATATATATATATATATATATATATATATATATATATATATCCTAATTTCACTACTTATTAATTAGGCAAGGATAGTATGAATTACCAGACAAGCTTGCACATGCACGCATGTGTGAGCGAATGGGTGCATGTGGCACTTTGATGGTGCACTTGGCGCTTGGCACTATGCGCTACGCACTACAAAAAAATGAGCTTGGTTCTCCATTACTCCTCTTTTTCCTTTTTTATTTCATCTTTCAAAATTGAAAAGACAAATATTTTTATCTGCTTATCGGTTGCAATTGTGATTAATAGAATATATGAATATATTAAAAGAATTGCCTATTAATTGCCCCCAACCGTTCAAATTTCTCACTTTTTGAGTTCTAGGCTGCGGTTTCTACACCCATACCTATTTATTGCTATTCTTTGGTGGAGAGATTACCCAAAAAAGGAATCCAATTCATCTTCTTAAAAGACTTTCAAAACTCTCGAGTAATTATCATTTTGCATTCCTCCAAATTCTTCAACCTTAAGGCACAAGTTTGAAGTCTGTTGTGTGAACCTAGAGAAGCGAACGACAATCGATGATTGCACCTTTGTCGTGCCGAAATTCGCTTTTTAAGGCAGTGGCCTATCCATGGCACAACCTATCTTTCATACTCTTTACTGACTATCTTTCTTACAATTTGAAAGCGAATTCTCATAGTAAAAAGTAATGGCACTTCTAATCAACTGAAGTCTTCCAAATCCTTCCAAATTTGAAGCATTGGATGGAACCAACTACAAATGCTGGTCCTAGAAACTACTCATCCCATTTGAGCAATTAGAAGCCGATTATGTCCTATATACTGAACCCCCTATCGAGGTTTCAAAAGCTACTGCTCTAGCCACAACCGAACTATTGAACAAAGCGTCATACCAAAGGAGAATGATAATGAAGTCAAAAAGAAATTTGAAAGGGTAATAAATTCGTCAAAGGACATATGTTGATATACGTCAAGGGACACATGTTGACATACATGTCAAACAAATTGTTCAATATGTTTGTTAATCATAAGTCATCAAACATTATCTGGGAAACATTGGAAAAGAAGTATGGAGCAGACGACGTTAGAAGAAAAAGGTACATGGTAGGCAAATGATTGTAGTTTCATATGGTTGATAACAAATCATTTATGGAGCAAATTCATGAATATGAAAACATGGTATCTGACATACTAAACGAAGGAATGAAGATGTGTGAGATCCTTCAGGCCAATGTATTATTAAAAAAATTCCCACTATCTTGAAGCAATTACAAAAATTATCTCAATCATAAAAAAGAAGGATCTTTCTCTTGAAGAAAGTCACACGTAGATCGGGGAACCAAATCATGTGAAAGATAATTCAGTGCTATGACCATTGGCTCTGAAAATGCTAATTTTGTGAAAATTAGAAATCAATCTAATGTTAATAGATTCAAAAACAAAGGAAAAAGACTTAGAATTTTGCTAATCAGAAAATTCAGAGTGTTCCAAACAAGAATAGTAAAATTCAAAAGAAAATGACCATCCATTATGTTTGTGGCAAACTGGGTCATAAGGTGCATTAATGCTTCCAATGGAAAGGATGACGTAATCAGAAGCAAGCTACCAATGACAAAGCACAAGCTAATCTTATTGAGGATGAAGATATTATAGCTGCATTCATTGTCGACGCTAACTTGGTGGAAAACAGGATCGATTGGGTGCTGGACACAGGACTTCTAGGCATCTTTATGAAAATCAAAAGCTTTTCCATTAATTCCAGGATGTAGAAGATGGTAAGCATGACTTTAAGGAAAACTCTACTACTATTGGACTACTTGGAAAGTTCTTCTTAAACTTTCTCCTGTAAAAACTTTGGCTTTGAATGGTGTATTGTATATCCCCTCCCTTCGTAGGAATTTAGTATCTGGTGGGTTACTAAACGTGACTGGGATGAAGCTTGTTTTTGAATCTGATAAAGTTGTAATAACTAGGAATGGGTATTTGTGGGAAAGGAATATTTGGTTGTTGGTCTGTTTGTTTTAGACTCCATTATTTTTGTCAGAACCTTGAATTTTGATGTTTTGATTGTAACAACTATGTACGTAAATATTATATGAGCTAACCATGTTTGCAGGAGAAGATACCGTTTTACTCGAAAAATAATCTAACAGATTGCAGACCAGATTCCAGATAGAAGCTTCAATAATGTATTTAGTCTATGGTCTAAGTCCAGTAGTGAAGTCATGTCAATATCTCTTTGAAGTGGTGTATGCACGCACCGCAATTTAAAAAATTTCAAAACATAGTTCATTTTTCAGAAAATTCTTTGATATGGCTAAAAACAGGCAATTCAACCGGCTGAATCGTATATTTCAGTCGACTGAATGTTGTGCATTTGCACAACTTATCTTACTATTTAGATGGCTGAAGTTGATAATTCATCCGGTTGAATTGTATGACTTTTGCACTGTTTTCTTACAGATTCAATTTTTTAATCGATTCAGCTAGTTGAATTATTCCATTCAAATGGCTGAATCTTCATAACAGCTATATTTCCAAAAGACGCTTCATTTCAACGAATAGAAACAACTCTTGATTCAAAAGTTGCTTCCATATTATTTCATGGATACTTTTCACGAACGATTACAACTCTTACTCACTATATATAGCCATGAAATCCATTGTTTTACTCACTAATTCTGATTCTAATTCTCATTGTTAATCTATAAACAATCTTGCCATTTGCATTTAATATTTTCGTTTGAATCACTTGTTCATTCAAACAAACTTCATTAATGATTTGATAAACTTTCTATCTTCACAAATTACATGATATACCACAATGGAGAAGATTATAGGAAGGGTGTACGTTATTGACTTATCAGTGCTATTCAAGAGCATACTCAATCAGAAAAAATTTACTATTCGTATTGGAAGTCCTGTTCGGTTGCTTAAGCGATAGAAGTCCTGTTCGGTTGCTTAGGTAGTGCAATACCTGTTCCACCGGGTCAAGTGAGGGTCGATGGTTGAATTCGAAAAGAAGTCTGGGACTGAAAATAGAACGAGAAGTTCGAACCAGTATAAAATCTTTGGTTTCAATTACTTTATTATTTTCTTGTATATTTATATTCCACACTATTGAATAGTTTAGTTAATATTACATATTACACGATCCATAGTCACTTTCAGTTTCCAGTAACGAAAGTACTTTTGTTTTTTCTTATGTGATAGAATAATTTAACTTATGACATAACCGATTGAGACATGTTAATGCAGGCTCAATCAATAGGATATGAAAAATGAATATGCTAAATGTAGACAATAACACTTTGGCATCCAAATGTCCTATATGTATGCTAAAAAACCTTTCAAATCAGTGGCCAAGAGAAGCACCAAATTACTAGAATTAATATACTAGACTTGGCAGATTTTATTGACACAATAAGTAGAGGAGGTAAATGCTATTATGTAACTTTCATTGATGACTTTTCTAGATGCATCAAAATCTATCTACTTAAATCTAAAGATGAGACCGTAGAATTTTTTTTAAAATTTAAGGCTAAAGTTGTAAACTAATTAGATCGAAAAATAAAAATACTTAGGTCTGATGGGGATGGAGAGTATTATACTAATTTTCTAAAAAGTTTCTATGAGAAAACTATAATTATCCATGAAATAGTGCTCCTTACAGCCCCTGACAAAATGGAGTAGCTGAAAGAAAAAACAAAACTCTTTAGAATATGATGAATGCAATGCTTTTAAGTTCTGGTATGATTGACAATATATGGTAGGAAGTTGTATTATCCGTATGTTATATACTTAATAGTGTGCCTCAAAAAAGGTTGAACAAAACCCCTTACAAATTATGGAGAGGATTTCCTCCGAACCTAATTTTTTTGAAAGTGTGGGGGTGTCTTGCTAACGTGGGTTTAGCATACTCTAGGAAAACTAATGCAGGACCTAAAACTTTTGATTATGTATTCATTGGCTATGCTTCTAATAGCGCTGCATATAGATTCATGTCTTTAAGTGATCGAACTATTTATGAGGTTAGAGATACTACATTCTTTGAGAATGTCTTTCCTTTAAAGAACTATAAATGAGAGCTATTTTGGCTCTTCTATTATCACCATTGTGTCATTTTCTTTGCCCACTCTAGTATATATTGCCAATGAACTTAGAAGGAGTAAAATGCAAAATACATAGAGACTAACTTTGGACCAGACTTCATTACCGTCTTTTTGGGAGGAAACACCAATTTTGAAAGGTGATACCATTATTTATGTACTTTTAATTGAGGAAGATTCTAAAACATACGAAGAGGCAATTAACTATAGAATGGTAATCCTTGGAAATATGCTATCAAAAGTGAACTTGACTCTATAACATCTAATCATACCTAGGACTTAGTTGACCTAACCAATGGATGCAAATCAATTAGGACCAAGTGGATTTTTAGAACGTAATTTAAAACTAACGGTTCTGTAGATAAATTCAAAGCTAGATTAGTAGTGGTTGGTTCCACTCAAAAGAAAGACATTGATTATTTTGACACTTATTTCCCTGTCACCAAGGTAGGCCCTATTAGAACTTTAGTTGCCTTGGCTGCGATTCATAATCTAGTAGTGCACCAAATGGATGTGAGAACTGCTTTTCTTAATTGTGACTTAGAAGAAATTTTTTATGTGGAACAATCAATTGGTTACGTGGTATCATATTAAGGGAATAAGGTTTCCAAATTAAGAAATTCCCTTTATTGCCTAAAACAGGCTCCTAAACAATGGTATGAAAATTTTGATATGATCCTTTTAGTGGTTATATAGTGAATGCCTCTGATTCATGCGTATATTCAAAGGTGTTTAGTCCTTATTTGGTGACCATTCGCCTTTATGTTGATGATATGTTGATATTTGGTTAAAACATGATCGCAGTAAATGATGCGAAAAGTTTCCTATCCTTCTAATTTTAGATGAAAGTTTTGGAAGAGGCTGATGTGATACTAGGAATTAAAATGATAAAAATTGCAACCAGTTTCTCACTAAATCAGTCTTACTACATGGAGAAAATTTAAAAAATGTACAATTACTTTGATGTGACTCATGTTCGATCTCCATATAATCCTAGTAAGCATCTCAAAAAGAACAAAGGACCTAGTGTGTCACAAGATGAATATGCCAAAGTCATAAAAAGCATGATGTTTCTCATGAATCATACAAGCCTGACATAGCTTACGATGTAAGTCGTTTGAGTAGGTACACTCATAACCCCAACAATAAACATTAGGACGCTCTTCATCGTCCTTTGATGTACCATAAGGGTATGATTAATTGGTGCTTGCATTTTAATAAATATCCTGCTGTTTTGGAGGGATTTTGTGACGCAAACTGAGTTACTGATAATTACAAAGTTAGCCCCACTAGTGGCTACGTATTCACTTTGGAAGGAGGTGCTATATCATGGATGTCTTGTAAACAGACGTGCATAGCACAATCTATTATGGAATCTGATTTTATTGCTCTTGAGTTGGCAGGTTAAGAAGCGCAATGGTTGAAAGACTTGTTGATCGAAATTCTGTTAGGGGAAAAAATAAGTTTCAGTTTCTTGGCACTTTAACTCCCATGCCTCTATTGGAATTGCAGAGAATAGCGTATATAACGAAAAGTGAAGGCACATCTGTGTTAGACACTAAGCAGTCAAGAAACTTTTGAAGAAATAGGTAATTTCATCGAAATATGTAAGATCGGAATAGAGCTTGGCAAACCACTCACGAAAGGATTACCAAAAAATATGGTCATTGAATCTTCAAGAGGAATGAACCTCGGGCCTAGCGTAAAGGAAAATTTAATGAACACCTATTAACAATCAAATATCTTGTTAAGGAATAAATCTGCCAAACCCTAAAAGTGATTAGAGAATAAAGCTAATCAATGAGAGGCCTTATCGAGGCAAGTTGAAGTCATTGAAAAGAAGTACACATTTATGTCGGCTCTTGGTTTAGTCATCAACGTCATTGAGGGTTCAAGGCAGTATGTAAGTTAATATGAAGGTCAATGTTCAAGTCAATATGCATGGCAAAAATCATAAGTTTAAGGAAATTCAATGTGCTATGCAAGTCGTAAGTCCAAGTATATCAATGTGCAAAGTCAAATGAATATGCAAGTCATAGTCCAAATCGAGTCAAAAGACCATGTCCTTGTTCAATTTCTCAATCCTTGTGTGTACAATTGTTCAAGTATTACAATAGGCCCCCAATTTAATTTAGGGCTTACAAAGTTTAAAAGGTAAGAAATGTGAAGAGAAAATTCGTCCCCTTCCACGAAGCCCCTAGGTTCATATTTATATGGTTTAGTAAGTGGAAAGCTTTGACATCCATTGGCTTTGACAATAGCAGCGTCATTGAACATCAAGGCCAGCACTCTTGTGTTCACATAGCTAAATTTCGACATCAGTTTAATAGGGTGATACTCGGCATCTTTAGATTCGACATTGATAATCTCTTCTTCGTTGATTGGCTTTCATTATTGCTTCATATAACATTGATGAAAGGTGGCATTAGTAATGGCGGCTGCAATTACCCTTTTGGACATATTGATGGTTCTCGGCATGGCTTATGAATATTGGTGAAGACAGCTCCATATCTTGAGACCTTCTTTGATTAATGATTGGTGACATTGTAGGCATTGAACAGCGGTGACATTGATGACCCTCGTTGTTGACATTTAGCAGCTGACAAAGTGGGGGCATTAACAGCACTTGTGATTATTAACGACAAAAGTTATTAACATCGTGCGTATAGACATATGGTATCTCCCAAGCATGTTCATAAGGGTCAACACTGTAGTAGTATCGAACCTTGGCAACATTCATAACTTATATTCCTTTATAAGTCGGTTTTGACGAGCAGTGATGTTGGGATGAAAAAACCATCAATACTTAATAACTCTGATCATAAGCTGCATTAAGAATGGATGGTGTTGGCAACATTGACATTAATAAGAGATAACTTCATTCAACATTGCTTTGGAAATCATGAGCCTCGACGTCATTGTCCAGTGGCAGTTGAAATGCTATAGCATGGTATTACTTAGTGGTGGTGGCGGTCAACGTAGAAAAAGATCGGTTCTCCTTTATGAAAGACAATGTCAATGCCCCAAAGCAGTGTGCCTTATTGATGCTAATAGACTTCATATGATGTCGTTATTCTTCGGTTTCACTCATCCTAGCTTCCACATCAATGTTTCGGCGATAATGATAGTAGTAACTTTTACCCCTAATGTAAAGAAACCATTGACTTTTCAAGTCAATATTCTTAGCAGCATCCTTTTTTCCGCCTTTTGGTTTTCTTGTGCTGATCCATCCATACATTTACAACAGCGCCCATTTTTTTACTTTTTCTTATAAATATGTAAGCTTCTTTTTCTTTCCTCCTTACCCACGATTTCAAAAACTTGAACAAATAATTAAATTCTCAAAATTAGCTACAAGCTCAAGCTCTTTTAATAGCAACTTTCCATCCTAGGTACAACTTTCGTTCAATTAACTCACAAATTAGTTTCATAAATTTTATACTGAAATTGTGACTAGGTTTTGCCCGAATTTTATTACGTTTGAAATTAGCAATTGAGTTTAATTATCTGGTCCTACTAACTCAAATTTTATGGTTAATTATTATTAACCTTCTATAATGTTGGATTAGTTTCATAGTGGTGTTGATTTGGGGATTTGGACATTTCCTGTTACGACAAATCAGGTAGCATATCAAAGCCAGAGCCACTACTACTTAGATTGCGTTGGTGTCATCGCTTATGATGCATTTGATAAAAACTAGAAGTAGACTGATTAACATCATAGCTTTTAATTCACCGGTGTAATGTTTCTACGTCATATAAATAGACCTAAATATCAATTGATTATGGTTGAAAAATTAGTGCTCTCTAATTTTACGCACCAACAAAAATGATATATTAGGCTTGAAACTTGATATTTAACTCACGGCATCGTTACAATGATGTCCGCATTGACATTTAGCGATGTTGTCATTATACTCAAAATCGACAAAATGTTATATTATCTTGTTATTTTATTAGCTGTCATTTCTGACTCAAAGCCTTTATATTGTGAGTAATCTATCCAAAATTACAAATGCCATTATTATTAGGATACCTAAATTGAATAAATGCAACATTGACAATTTTAGTTTTAATTAATATCGATGTTATAGTATTGGCATGATCCTCAACATTGGCAAGACTCTCTATTAACCTACTATCGATCAAGATTTGATGTGGTAACTTTTTATTGTCGAAAGACAATGTATACCAATTAGTTGCAGAGTGGTTTAATTATAGTTGATGTTGTCACTCGCTGATTTATGTTAACTCATGTAGTCACTATTTAGTGATAGACGTTATTTCTCATCGTCGTCCTTCATTGATATCGACGATTTCACTACTTTAATTTTAACTAGAGTAGTAGTGTTTATTAATGTTTTGTGATACTCATCGTTATAACTCTTGACTTAGATTTATTAACATCACCTAACCTCTATTACTTCTCGCATAATCCTTGTTCATTAATCCTTGTCTTCGTTACTTACTAATGTCGATGACTCCATACAGAAGTATAAACATCATCGTTGTTAGAATAAGAATCAATAGTCTTTGTATTAATTAAAGTCGATATTGCGGCACTAGCATGTCCCATGACGTCAGTAGTACCCTTTGTTACCCAATTATTTTGATAACTTACCACATTTATAGTGTTAGTGATTAAGGTAAGATATGACAACTTTCCATTGTTAAAAGAAAACGTATACCAGTTAAAGGCGACGGCATTCAGTCATATCAACGTCGCTTGCTTTTGACATTGATTCATAGAGCACTTATTTAACGTCGGCATGCTTTTTGCTTGTCGGTATTGTTTCATGAGTATTTTTCATGTCATGAATTAACCTTTATTTGACACCATTATCTATAGCCTATCTTTCTTAACACATTATGAGCTATTTAACCGGTTAACTTTCCGTCAATCTACGCTGTCTTTACTCATTAACGTCGACGACATTTATTACTTCATTATTGATCCTAGTTGAAAATATTATTAGCATTTTAATTCATAGGTTAGTTTATTAATGTTACATGTCCATTCTACTCAACTTCCATATTATTCACTCATGGAGTTCTTCTTATTATGACTAAAACTTAGATTTACTAGCAAATTTGGCATATTCCATTTAAGGATTGTTTCCATATAGCTAATTCAAAGTTAACCATTTAGACAATAATGGATTATTAGGTACCGTTCTTATGACGAACTGGTCAGATGAAGCTGGCATTTGCGTCCGATGCATCAAAGGTGGACCCCACGAGTTTGCCAAGTTCGACTTAAATGTTATAGGGGATCCATTCGCGCCCGATGCGACTCAAACGCGAATGACTCCCTTATAACGGCCATATTTTTCTCATCTCTTATATAATCCTCCTCCTCTACCACTCTCAACACCCATCTTCAATTCTCAATCTAAAAATTCACTAACTTGGAGCTTTCGTAGTAACATTTTTTTCCATTTCGTTTATTTTCTTTTCTTTTTTGTTTTTTGACATATTTTGTCTTAGAAATGGCCGAACAAAATGTACTGAGAAATTCCTGCCGTAGCCCAAGAGTTTGGTCCGCTCATGCATATTTTGAATTTTTACGAATAGCCGCCGAAGCTTATCAAGCTGCCAGTCAACCCAAAAAAGGAATCCATTAGAAGATAATGGCAAAACTGAATGAGATTTTAGTAGGTGTTTCGAACGAAGCACCATTCAACGTCGAATAAATAAAACCAAATACGACTCGTTGAAGAAGAAATGGACGGTTTGGCGCAATTTGAGAAATAAAATGGGAATGGGATGGGATAATGTTCGAGGAATGATTAGTGGAAGCGAACATTGGAGGATCGATCGCGCTAGGTTAATATTTTTTATCTTTTTTGTTTTCTAATTTACCGCAACTAATTTATGTTTCTTTCAAATTTTAGGAGTTTGGCAACTTGGTTTTGAAGTATAGGAGACAGCTGATAGAGAATTTGAACGAACTGGAACAAATTTTTAATAATAGTATTGCAACTGGTGCCGATGCTTTCACTCCTAGCACTACCAAAGGTCTCAACGCGCAACCATCACCTCGTTATCCCCCTCAAGAAGGCATCACAAACACATATTTCGACAATACATAGGGAACAGAAGGTTTTTAGGTCCCACTTGAAGAAATCAACACGCAACAATCGTTTCAACAACCTACACGAACACGTGGCATAGGTTCTTCTTCTAGGTCTCGATCAAGCAGAAGAAGATGGATGTAGAACGAGGAAAAAATGGATGCACTTGTCAATATGATGTATGAAAAACATAAAATCAAGAAATATCGTTCTGACACAGATAATCGATCATCTAATCCATCCACTAATTCTAGTACCTCCTCTTATGCTAATGCAAGCCCACAGTCCACTACCCTATGTCGGATTTGAAGGCTACAATTGAGCGTGTGAAGAAATTTGAAGATATTCAACTTTCCAAAGCAATTTCACTACTCCAAATAAAGAACAACAGATATACGCTCACACTTTTGGAAGATGACGAAGCCCGAGAATGGTTGCGGTACGAGATCGACAAATGCAATCATACAATCAGAGACCAACATTACATGAGGTCTTTTCCACCACCTGCCTATCCAGCTGCATTTCCGCCTACATTTTCAACGACAAATGTAATCATACAATCAGATACCAACAGTCTGTATTCAGTGTATATCTATTTTATTTAAAATAATTAACACAAATAAAATAATAATATAAATAATAATTTTTCCCATTTTGCGTTGCCCCTTTCGTAAAAAGAATGCATCCTCTTTCGTGAACTTACCCCTTTTCCAACCCATTTCGTTTTCCCCTTCATTTGCCCCTTTCGTTTAAAAAAAGAACACACCCTTAGACAACAACGTACTAAATTTTTCTATAACATGAACATGATCATTTCTTAAATTTAGAATAATATCACCTGGCATGTTAATAGAAGGCTAACATGAAGCTTACTAGGAAGCTCAACAAGGGGTCCAAATCTTTACCTTGGGTTGGCAAGAAAGAGGACAATCTTTTGAATCTATCATATATAACGACTCGGAAAGAAGTGGATTCTATTCTTGGATAATTTGGCATTACTGGAATAGAAGTCATTCCTACGAGTTCTTTAAATAGTATTATCAATCCACCTAAGGAATACTTTGCTTTCACCGCAGTACATATTGGGCACACTGGCTATCTTCCGTTTTAAGGTTTTCTTAAAAGATTATGAGAACTTAGGCATTGCTCCCATCCAATTGCTGCCCAACTCATACACATATCTGACTTGCTTAGGTTCTGGCTTTGGAAGCAGGGTTCCCTTCCCTCAGCATTGAAATCCTCAATTCTATAGTAATCCCTGCGAAAGTTGGTGACCAACTAGACCATCAACGATACTGCATCTGTCCTTACCCAAAAAGCATGAACTCTGAAGTTGTTAACAAAGCAAGGGAATGTGAGATTCAGTACTTTTTCGTCGAATGTTTTTCTAACATAAGAGGGATATTACCTACTCCCAGTAAGTTGTCATTGTTTTTATTATTTTTATACCATGCCCACGCATTACCTTTTACCAATGGATGGTTCTTTCTAGATTCAACTCCTAAACAACTAAAACCTAAAGATCGAGAAATCATGTTATCTTTAACTAAAGCTGTAGAAAACATGGGGAACAGGCTCAAATAACTAACTCCGGCTAAACCTGAAAATTAGATTACTGTCTCCTTTAAGGATTCCATCGCCCAAGCTATTAAAGAATTAGATAAAGATGAAACAGGTAATGATTTTTAAAGAACACTCATTTTCTTTCTTAAGATAAGAGGGCCAAGTTTGCAGGTGATTTCACTCCCATTATCATAGATGAGATGGGGCATGTGGATATTGATCCAAGTCCTAAAGCAACATATTTGTACAAAGCTCCAGAAAAACACAAAGAGGTTCAAACTGAGATGCCCAAGTAGGCTCAAACTCCTAACCTCCTTCTTAATATTACATTTCCTACTTCTCCAATGTCAATCAGCTGCATATGCGTTGAACTCTGTCTAATTCTTTCTCCAAATGATCCCCTTCCTTCAAGTGTTCAAACTCAGATTTCAGAATTGAATTTTGAAGATCTTACATAGTTGGCTATTCAATCTCCTTCCCCTTCTTCCCTCAGATCACCACAACCTCTAGTTTATTCTAACAACTACCTCTTCCTTATTCTCAAACAGATTATATCAGTACGTTTTCCTATTCACTACTTTAGCTTTAATTTATAAATTTCGTTTTAACTTATACAGACTACATATTTTAGCTAGGAAACCATATGTTACTTCTACGAGGCGCTTCATAGGGCCTTCCAATGAAGTAGTTGAGCTTAAAGGGAAAGTTTCTTCGCTCCAAAATGATACGATCGACATTTTTGCGGTAAGAGATAAGACGATCTTAGAAAAAGGCAAACCTCTTCTTCATTTGATGAAGAAAGGAAAGCCAGACAGCCGCTGGAAGAGAAAATGAAAAACTTAGAAGCTACTCTTGAGTCGTTCAGCAGACTCAAAGAAGATCTGGGGATGATGACAAAATAGAACTCCGAGCTTGCCAAAGAAAACTCAGAACTAGCTAAGAAGATCAATTGCAAAGAAAATATAACCACCTAGATTGTTCAAATAACATCATCGGTGATGCTAAGAAAAAATATTGCTTCTTTTTTTAATGTCGCTCTTCCAAAGGTCACAGAGAGATGTTATAAAGACAGTCTCTATGTAGCATATGCAAATAACATCAGGAAATGCGTAGATCTGGATTTCCCATCTCTTCCTGTCTTGAATAAAAAATGTAAGAGGAAATTTAATCTTAGAATAAGGAAAGATAAAAATGCTCTTGAATAAGAGTTTCATGTCGAGAAACAAATTGACGTTGGAGAGTGGCTAACATTCGACGATGCTCCCATTGATGAAGAGCCAGAACTTGATGAGGAGGAAGACGACGACGACGACAATGATGACAATAACAATCATGATGATGGAGATAATCGTGATGATGGTGATAATGGTGACAATGGAGGTGATGGAGTGGTATTTTCTGAAGGCCGGATAATAAGTATGGATCTGGTGAAACCAATTCGAACTCAACTATCCAAGATGTTTGAGCTACTAACTTACCAGATCTTTCAAAAAACGATTCTCCCAAAATAGGCAGCGCCTCTTGAGACCAATGACCCAAGAACAAAGGGAAAGTATCTTCCTCATCGACTCCTCTCTCTGAGGTATAGGTCATTGTGTTCAAATGTGTTAAGTTATGAAACAATTTCTAGTTAACACATCGATTAAAATTGAAACACTATTATGAAACTATACTACAAAAGAAGCAAGCATAAATTAATCGATTAAATAGAGAATTGAACAAGAAAATGTAAGATTATAATGCGCTGTTCAAAAAATATAAGAAACTTGTTGAAAGCATACTGAAGTTAATATTCTTTAAAGAAAGAGAAATTTCTCCTCGAATGAAGAAAGTCCATCATCACCAGGAAATACTCATGAAGGAGAATTTTGAACTGATGACTGTCTTTTGGATGCTAATTGATGACATAAATAACCTAGTGGAGTTTCTATGCAAAGCTTATTGTAGGGGTAAAGTCAATTTCTCATATTTAGGTAACAAATGTGGGGTCTGCTCTAACGCTTCCGTCGTAGATATTTGGACGAGTATGGGTTCGATCCCTACCCCAGATGCATTCCAAAGTAGCATCTATCCCACTTTCTTCTAGCTCTTTTTCCCTCGAAAAACTCAAGTACGATAAGAAGAGATTTATTTCTGAAATGTATAAGCAATTGATTTTGTATAAACCTGAATGATCATTCACCAGTGATATGCTTCTTGATTTACTTATAGTTTTCACCATTTGGGTTTTCTTATCTTTAGTTTAATTTTAACACGTTGTACAGAACAAAGATCTTTCAAGTAGTCCAGTCTTTAGGGATCTCTCGAATAAATTTTTCAAGCTAAGAAAAGACATTAAGGAAAAGTCTTCGATTCTCCAAATATTGCAATTGGAAAGAAATTGCTTCCTTGGAGATTTACAAGAAATATGCATGCATTACCCTCATTTTTTCTTTGACTTTCAATCCGATCTTATCACACCATATGTGATCATGATAGCCCTCCAGTTGGGGAATGGGATTATCATTGGTTCCCTCCTGTTTATACCCTGGAAGGAATTAAGACCTTTTTCGATTCTATACTTCCATTGTCTGCTAAGTCATTTGAAAAGGCCAAAATCACAACCTCGACAATTTGAGTACTAACTAAATTTTCTTGAAAATAGAATTGTGATGTAACCTTGATTTTTGTATTACTTGTAAACTATGCTTATTATCAATAGAAAAGTTTGTTTTTCATTATATCAATTCTTGTCACCTTCATTCTTAATAGGGGAATCAATTAGTGCATATTTCTGATTCTCTAGATGCTTAACGAACCATTGATATTAAAGATAGGTTGCTCACTTACATAGATTAAAAACGATCATCCCAAGACGATTCAACTTTGTAATTCCCATATAATCTTGTAGCGCAGGTGTGGCATAGGAACTACACTATAATGAAGTCGGCGTTTAGGACTTACAAGGAAATGACTGCTCAAATTGAGGAGCATCTTAAAGAAAGGGAGAAAGAGCTTCAAGCGTTCAAAGAAAAACTAACTCGATTCGTGAGTCCGGTCCTTCAATTAAAGTTGATGCAGAGAGAGTTAAATTACATCAGACAATAAATGATCTTGAAGTAGACTTAATAAAGAGTCAAGTTCACTGTCAATCATTAGAGCTCATTGCAAGTGAGGGCGAAGCCGGCCTTCCACCCCTACTCTTGGAAGAATTGCCAGATCTCATTCTTCGATGGGCTAAGAATTTCTTACTTTGCTAAATCCACCGCTAGGCTTAAGCAATGAAACAATCTCATATGGAGCAAAAAGGTCAAAATTGAGGTCATACAACATTTTGGCAAGAAATGGAATGAGCAAGTATCTCAATATATAAGTGAATACGAGAGCAAAGTTCAAAAGCTTGAGCATGAGAGATATACTTTCAAATGAAAATTCAAAGATTTAAATAGCATAGTCAAAACTTTATGAGGAGCCAACAAGACTCTCCAACGCGCTTTGAATGTTCGGATTGCTTTAACTGACGATGACAGTCCGAAAAAAGGAAAATAAAATATAAAAACTCCTGGATGCTGCTATTTGCCTTGTCATCGACCCCATAATTTCTCGTGATTTAGAGGAGACTGCATAAAAACTTGAACTTCAATGATGATGTGCTTTAAACTAGCTTCTTTTTCCGTTTGACTTTTGTACTTGCCACTTTGTACATAATTCATTAGATTATAAGCAAATTTACAATTCAATGAATGTTACCTCAAATACAAGGTGTGTAACCGTGAATTGAATTCTGATTTTGATCTGAAATTTCTTAGTGATTAGTATTTTATTTTCCATATTTGAGCTTTTCGACGTGTAGATTAACTTTCCGCTTGCTTAGAGAATCAAGAATCTTACTGAGTGAGCTTGATTTTAATATCTGGTGGTTTGCTTTAGTAACGGATATTCCCTTTTAATGAATTTGAGTTGAAAACCGACTTAAAAAGGCGTTGAAACTTAATCTGGAAATTGATGAAGACTAGAAACCCAATTTTGATAACAGTAATAGTAGATCATAAATCTGTATTTGAAAGAAGACCAGATATCCATATCTCACAATAATAGAAGACTAGAAATTCACATCTAACAGAAATACATATATGGAAGAAGGCCAGAAATCCATATCTGGCAATAATACTTGAAGATCTGATATTTTTATAAGGTAATTGGACATTGCATTTGCTTGGAAGTGCATTTAGCTCCTATCTAATAGACCTTCCTTTACAAAATAGATTGACAGAAAGCACATTTTGGTTTGGATTTTGATAGGTTGGGAGCACTACTTGGCTCTGATTTGATAGTTTTTTTTGACACCATCTTAGGTGATGATCTCTACTTGGATCAGAACACATGTCACCGTCATAGATAATGACTTGGGTATTTTGTCTGGTTCGTTTGGTTAGCTACTTTAAGTAGAACCAAAGACTTACCCAGCCTCCTTCTAGGAGGTGCTTCGGTGGGGCATTTGATGACGACATTGAAGGCTTAGTTTGAGGATTTAGTGAGGCCTTTAGTGACGACACTAAAGGCTTACTCCATTCGTCCTTTAGGAGGCGCTTCAACCAGGCCACGTAGGCAGTGATTAAAGGCTTTCTGATGCTTTAGTAAGGCTCTTGATGGTGGTAGTAAAGGCTTAGTCCAACCTCCCTCTAGAAGACGCTTTAATAAGGCTTTTGATGACGTCACTAAAGGCTTAATGCCTTTGATGGCCATGGACCTCTTGCGATCATGAGCCTTTGATGGGCGGGAACCTCTTACAGTCATAAGCCTTTGATGGCTACGTAGATATACTTATTTTGTTCAGAAAACCTTTATTGATGATTGGCTTAACATCTTTGTACAAACTGGTTGAGTTTTCTTTGCCTTAGAAAATTGATAATCATTCCTTCTAAGCTTCGGCATTGATTGGTATCATGACCATTTGCAAGGTGATAGCGACAATATGATTAGTCAAGAAATTGATGTTTTCAAGTGAAGTGGTGAGAATGCAATCTTGTGAAAGCCGTAATTTGGAGACTAGCCCTCTTAGTTGATGCTCAACCCTTTTATTGCTTGTTATAGGTGTCTCATCTTCTACGATTAGTTTCCTCTTTAGTGTCCTTTGAACTTCACTCGGGGTCAATGAATCGCTCATGACCTTATGCCATTTCCGAGTGAACGTGTCAAAATTACTCGTTATCTCTTTCTCAAATAGAGTTCCCTTGGCTTGGAATTGGACGGTCCTCATTGTCTTTAAGAACAAATTATCCTTCTTTGGGCTTTCTCTTCCCAAGGCAAAAATTGAAGTATGGCCTATATGAAATAGATTTATGCTCCAATTATTCGAATCATAGAGGGTGCCTGCTTCTTTTCATTTATAATTTTCAAGGCTGTTAATTTCAACACTTTTTCTTCATGAAGTTGAAGGTTACTAGTAACTTGATAGGTAGGTATAATAATTCGATGTTCAGAAGAGCCTTGTTCAGAAATCATATCATGAATGAATGGCATGATGCTAAGGATTAAGGTTGGTCATTTAGGAATGGGATATACTTGATTAGAAAAGATCTTTATGCCCTAAGTATGTAGTCTAGGGAAGTTCCACTTGGGATTTTAACGAAGTCGAAGGTTCGAGCCCTCTTCTAGCACCAAAATGTTAATGAATAAATTCGTCAATCCTAAAGTGATTAGAAAATAAAGTTAATCAATGAAAGGCCTTGTCGAGGCAAGTTAAAGTCATCGAGAAGAAGTATGCATTTATTAAATGTCGGCTCTTGGCTTAGTCATCGACGTCATTGAAGGTTAAATGCAGTATGCAGATTAATATAAACATTGATGTTCAAGTCAATATTCTCGGAAAAAATCATAAGTTCAAGGAAATTCAATGTACTATGCAAGTCACAAGTCTAAGTAAATCAATATGCAAAGTCAAATGCGTATGCAAGTCAAAGTTCAAATCGAGTCAAAAGGCTATGTCCTTGTTTAATTTCCAAATTCATATGTGTACAATTGTTCAAGTGTTACAATAGGAAAAATCATCAATTCAATTTAGGGTTTACAAAGTTTAGAAAGTAAGAAATGAGAAGAGAGAATTCGACCCCTTCCATGAAGCCTTAGGTCCATATTTATATGTTTCGACAAATGGCAGACTTTGGCATCCATTAGCTTCGACATTAGCAGCGTCGTCGAATATCAAGGCAAGCTCTCTTGTGTTTGGCGTCTTTAAAATCGACATTGATAATCTATTCTTCGTTGATTAGCTTCCATTACCGCCTCATATTAACACTGATGAAAGGCGGTATTAGTGAAAGCGGCTACAATAACCCTTTTTGGATGTATTGATGGTTCTCGGCATGGCTAATGGATATCGGTGACGATGACTCCATATCTTGAGACATTCTTTGATTGATGGTTGGCAGCATTATGGGCATTGAACAGCGGCGACATTGATGACCCTCAATGTTGATATTCAGTAGTTGACAAAGTGCGGCATTAACAGCACTTGTGGATATTGACGACAATAGTCATCAACATCGCGCATGTAGATTTATGGTGTCTCCCAAGCATGTTCATAAGAGACAACGTTGTAGTAGTATTGAACCTCGACAACATTCATAACTTGTGTTTCACTTTATAAGGCGGTTTCGACGAGCAATGACGTTGGGATGGAAAACACCATCAACACTTAATAACATTGATCACAAGCTGCATTAAGAATGGTTGATGTTAGCAACGTTAACATGATAAGATATGACTTCATTCAACATTGCTTCGGAAATCTTGAGTCTCGACGTCAATGTCCAGTGTCTATTGAAATGCGGTAGCATAGTATTACTTAGTGGTGATGGCGGCTAACATAGTAAAAGATCCGTTCTCCCTTATGAAAGATGATGTCAATGCCCCAGAGCATCGTGCCTTATTGGTGCTAATGGACTTATGTGATGTCGCTATTCTTCGGCTTCACTTATCGTAGTTTTCACATCAATGATTCTCTGCGTTACTTCTTTGAACATCTCCAGCGATGGTGATTGTAGTAACATATCTCTTTCCCTTCCTTCTTTTGTGTTTTAGATATTGATTTCCTTTTGAATCCATAATTAATTTTGTTGGTGCTCTTGTGACGCACTGGATGGATTCATTCGTGAAAGTCTTGATTTTGACTTATATGTTCATCATTAATTCATATCCAGTTTCAGTGATGATTATGTTATGCTCTTGATGGATTTTTCTTATCATCTACGATTGAGTCTATTACTCTTGTCGAATATGTAACCAATTTTGATTGTGTTTTTAAGACGCACTTGATGGATTCTATAAACTGTTTTCGTATTAAATCCGTAACCAATTTTGTTGTTGCTTTTGAGACGCACTTGATGGATTATAAAAAAATTCCCTATTAAATTCACAACCAGCTTTGGTGGTGCTTTTGAGATGCACTTGATATATTTTACCAATATTTTTCTATTAATGTCATAAACAGTCTTAGTGGTGCTTTTGGGAAGCACTTGATGAACATTACTTATTTTCCATAATCTTAACTAATAGATTCCATAATCAGAATTGGTGGTATCTTTGAAATACACTTGATGGATTCTATTATTTGATTTAAGGTTGAGTTGCATGTTCTTAATGAGTCTATAGCCAAATTTGGTGGTGCTAGAGAGACGTACTTGATGGACTCACCTATTTGAGTTTGAAGGTCAGGCTGTCTTCTATAGCAGATCTTAGTTGATCTCTCTAGAGCACTCATGAGCTTCCAAAGTATTCGCATAGCCATAAAAGGCGAATGCATATTGCAGAGAAGTGTAGTGTTAGTTGTGAAGTTTCGATCAAATCTTGTAATTTAAGAGAAATTCACTAATAGACAAAGTTGTAGCTTCGCTTCTTGTGCATCAATTCAAATCAAAAGATATTGATGATGTGATGGAACTTTTCAGGTAGTTTACCTTTCATATGTTTTAATTTATAGTTAGTAGGGGATTATTGGATAACTAAAATAAAGCTTTAGCCACACGGCGCTTAATATTTTGTTATTATACCATTTATATATATCAGTATTTCTACTATTTATTAATTATGCATGGGTAGTATGGATTACCAGGCAAACTCGTACATGCATGCGCACACGCGCGTGGGTGGATGGGTGCGTGCACTTGGCACTTTACAGTGTAATAAAATGAAGTTTATTGTGCGAACCTTAGGAAGCAAACGACAATCGACGATTGCACCTTTGTTGTGCCATAATTCGCTTTCAAAGAGAGTAACTTGTCCTCGGCACAACATACCTTTTCTTATTCATTACTAACTACCTTTCTTACAATTCGCCAATGAAAAACAAAATGATTTGTCCAACAGTATCTCTACTACAAGGTGTTGTATTCCTTTTTCTGAATTTACCAAGGCGCTAAATATAAAATATAATAATATTTTACGACTTGAAGGACATGACTTGAGTTCTTTATTTTATTTTATTTGAAAATGTGAATTTTTAGATAAAAGATTCTATCGTTTTATGTTAATATTATTTAAATTTGAGACAATGTTAAGAAATATAAGTCTGGTAATGATTCATTTACTTGTAGGAGTTTGGATACAAATGAAAATGATTTTAAATGAATAAGGGGTCACTATATAATGGAGATCGGAGGTAGCTATTAGCATTTAGCGTTTAATAGTAATTGAAGTTTGAGAGATTTTG
The DNA here is from genome assembly GCA_030765085.1 of Allium cepa. NCBI lineage: Eukaryota > Viridiplantae > Streptophyta > Magnoliopsida > Asparagales > Amaryllidaceae > Allium > Allium cepa. The sequence goes on along the minus strand of CM060941.1, from coordinate 503,901,451 downwards.
TATTTTGTAATAATTGTGAGATGAAACAGAGTAAAGGAGAAATGTATTTTTATTGGTACTGAGTCTATTGTAATAGACTTGTATTTATACAGTTTGAAATAGAAAATACAACATAGGCCTCAAAACTACAGCCCATTACTTCTTCAGTCCTATACCCGATATATTCTTATGTAAAGAAGAAAGTAACGATATTCAGACACTCGTATTTCACTAATTCCCCCTTTCAAATATATCTAGGGTTTTGCAGACTTCTCTTTTTCTTCAATTTGTGGGCGAAAAACACAATAGTTGCTTTGAATCTCATGAGATCTGAAGCTAGAATCATAGCGGTATCAAGATTTGATGCCAAAAAGATGAAATAGTTGTATGATTTCCATGAGTGAGTGACCCAAAATTGAGGATTTGGAGTTATAGTCACAGATCAATCATGAAACACACAGATCTGTGATTATAATTCTTTTCAAGACTTGTTTGAGACTTGACAAGATCGGGGGGACAAACTTATGATCTGGACATCTTTGAGATGGATTAGACTGAGATATTAAAGCTTTAGGAGCTAAGACCATTGCAGATCTGCCATAATATGAGCAGATCTGTGATGAGTCCGCAAGAATCTCTACTGAAGCTTTTCAGATCTGATGCTCTATTTGTGATGAGTCCGCAAGAATTTCTATTGAAGCTTTTCAGATCTGATGCTCTATAGCTTGTGACAAAATCTGAACATAAAGATTGAGGACAAAGCTCTTCAATCTTCAGATCCTTTTTGAATTTGTTAAAATTTGGTGCTGACAACCGCTTTGTCAGAATATCGGCACGCTGTTAAGTTGCAGGTATGTGATTGATACTGAGCTTGCCTTTTAATACCTATTCACGAACAAAATATAAATCAGTTTCTATATGTTTAGTCCTAGAATGATGTATAGGGCTGGCAACAAGTGACACCGTGCTTAAATTGTCGCACCATAAAATAGGCTTGCTAGTAGTTTCAATTTGTAATTCTTTTAGTAGGGATTGTAACCATATAATTTCTATGGTGGTACTTGTCACGCTTCTATACTCAGCCTCTGTACTTGACCTAGAAACAGTAGCCTATTTTTTTGAGCTCCACAAAATAGGATTGTCACTTAAATAGATACAATACCCAATTGTTGATCTGCGATCATCTAGGTCAGTGGCCCAATCAGCATTAGCAAAGCCATTGAGATTAAGATTTTTACCTTCCCTGAGTGTTAGACCGTAATTTAGAGTACACTTTAAGCATCTCATAATCCTTTTAACTGCCTTCCAATGTTCATTGAGAGGTTGATGCATAAATTGGCTCTCTTTATTTACGCTGTATGAAATTTCTGGTCTTGTAATAGTTGCATATTGTAATGCTCCAACAATGCTGATGTACTGCTTGTCATTGGTAATTGCTTCACCTCCGAATTTGGATAATTTTATATTACTTGTCATTGGGGTTGGCAGTGACTTTGCTAAGTTCATTTTTGCTCTGCATAAAATCTCTGTGATATATTTTTTCTGGCTTAGATGCATAATTGAATTTGATGATCTTTTCACTTCTATGCCAAAGAAGTAGTTTAAATTACTCAGATCTTTAATTGAAAATTGCCTATCAAGATACTCTATGATGTCGCTGACTTCTTTGTTATTGCTTCTAGTTATTATAAAATCATCTACATATAAAAAAATGTATGTTGTTCCATCCTTTTCATGCTTTATGAATAGTGAATTGTCTGACTTTGTTGGTTGATATTGTAACTTCATGAGAGTTGTTTTTAATTTGTCAAACCGTACCCTTGGAGCTTGCTTCAAACCATAAATGGCTTTGTTTAGTTTGCACACATGACAGTTTGATTGTTTGTATCCCTGTGGTTGATCCATATACATTTCCTCCTGAAGTTCTCCATTCAAAAAAGCATTATTGACATCTAACTGTCTGATATCCCACTTTTTATGTAAGCAATTGTAAGAATAACTCTTATGGTTGCTAGTTGAACCACTGGTGAGAAGGTTTGATTGAAATCAAAACCATACTGTTGTGTATATCCTTTAGCAACAAGCCTGGCTTTGTACTTAGCTATAGTTCCATCAGGATTTCTTTTTAACTTGTATGTCCATTTGCATCCAATGGTATGTTTATTTTTGGGTAAAGTAACAAGTTCCCAAGTCTTATTTCTGATTAGAGCATTGTACTCTTCATCGATAGCTTTTTTCCACTTATCATCAAGTATAGCTTGTTCAAAACTCTCTGGTTCCCTGTTGTCTAAGACTGTTGCATATACTTTTGGCTTGAATATTCCACTTTTTTAATCTTGTTATCATTTGATGACTGGTTTGTTTTTGCCTGTCATGTGTGTGAGATGTTGGAGTAGCTTCTTGATTATTATAAGTTCTTGATGCTTGATTGTTGCTATGCTCATACTGATTGCTTTCCTCGGTGTTCTGAATAGTTTGAGATGTACAAATGATATGCTCTGGCATATCTAATCTTTCGTGATCTGGTATGTCTTGAGTTTCACTTGTATTCCTCTGTTCCTGGTTATTTGAGTAGACTGGTATTGGTGGAATGGATACTCCAGGGTTGTGTACCTTTTGAGTTGTTCTCTTGTTGTGATCTGCATAAGGAAAAAAAAATCATCAAAAACCACATGTCTGGAAATAAATACCTTACCTTTATTTTCCAAACATTTGTAGCCCTTTTGCTTGCTTGCATACCCCAGGAATGTGCAAGGAGATGACCTGAAACTGAGCTTATGAGCATTATAGGGTCTTAAATATGGAAAACAAAGATACCCAAACACTTTTAAAGATTGATAGCCAGGTTTTATTCTGCACATAATTTCAATTGGACTTTTATAACTTAAGACTTTTGTAGGAAGTCTCTTAATAAGATAAACAGCGGTACTAAAAGCATCAGGACAGAACTTTAGTGGTAAGGAAGCTTGGACTAATAAGGTAAGTCCAGTCTCTACAATATGCCTATGCTTCCTTTCCACTAAACCATTTTGCTCAGAAGTATAGGGGCATGTAGTTCTGTGAATAATCCCCTTCTTCTGAAAATACATATTTAGAGGTTTATATTCAGATCCTTCATCAGTTTGAATAGTTTTAACTTGACAATTTGTCTGATTCTCTACTTGAGTGATAAACTGTATCACTGCATTGTGTGCTTCTGACTTTTTCTTGAGAAAGTATATCCAGGTAAATCTGGAATAAGCATCAACCAAAGAGATACAGTATTTGAAACCATAATCAGAACTGATTGAAGCTGGGCCCTACAGATCTAATACAATAAGTTCAAGCGGTCTGTGAAACACTGTAGATGAATCAGTAAATGCAAGTTTATGACTTTTACCTAATTGACAGTAAGACTATATATAAGGAAATGATACATTAACAAAGGAAATTTTATTGTCTGTTAACACTTTCTTTACAGTTTTTTCACTTGGATGTCCAAGCTTATAATGCCATACATCAAAAACATTGTCTCTTCTATTTGTTGAATTATATACAGTATGATTGCATAAGTTTCCTGAATTTTCTTGTAGCTTGTAATTTGATAGATTGAATTTGTATAGATCATTTTGAACTTCACCCTGCAAGAGGATATTTTTAGTTAGCAGATCTCTCGCTAAACAAGTTTTAGGGTAAAATTCAAAGTACACTTTATTGTCAATGGAAAATTGAGATACACTAATAAGATTTTTCCTTATTTGTGGTACTCTAAGCAAATTTTTTAAATATAAGCATCTTTTGTCTTGAATAACACCATTTCCAGTATGAGCAATACACACTGACTCGTCCTTTCCCATATATACTCATTTGTTACCTTTGTATTCTTTATTGTCAATGTTCAGATTATGCAAATTGCTAGTGATGTGATTTGTTGCACCTGAGTCAGGATACCAGCTTTCATTCATTATATCTTCTATTCTTGCAATGTCATCTGTCTCCAGGTAATGAATTTTAATATTTTCAGTAGCACCTTTTGATTCAGTCTGCATTTAAGCAATGTTTGCACTTGGTTGGTATTTCTTTGACTTTCTGAACTCTGATTTTATCGTGTATATTTAGTATCAAATCTGAAGTAGCATTTCATAGCAGTATGACCATTTCTTCCACATATTTGACACTTTACCCTGTTGTTATTATTCCATCTACCTCCTCTACCTCTTCCTCCATATGTCTGTCCTTCTCTTTGAGAAGATTGATTTGGTATATTGCTAGACTCGGTTCTGTTGGTATATTTATGTTCTTGATGCTTATTGTTGAAGTTTGTTGCATAGTTGATAGTATAGTCTGTTTCCATTGATTTCTTTTGTTCGCTTCTTTCTTCATGTGCGAGAAGAGTGGAGTGAACATATTGAATTAATGGTAGATTTTTCTTTGAAGATATTACTGCAACTACTAACTTAGTCTTCATTAAGACCATTTAAAATAGAGAGAACCTGTTCTGTATCGGAAATTTTATGCCTTGCTATGCATAGTAGATCACATAGAGTTTTGATCGTAGATAGATATTCCCTCATTGACATTTCTTCCTTCTTCAAGTTTTGAAATTGCCTTTTACAATGCATGATTCTTGCTGCTGAGAGTGCTAAAGGTTTGCCCAATAGTGGACCATATCTCCTAAGCAGTATCACAACCCATAATCTGTGGCAGTAAATTTGTACTGATAGATGATAAAAGCCAAGAACTTAACAAACTGTCTTGTCTTTGGTAAGCAATGTATTCTTTATTTTCAACTGATCTTCCCTCGTTGTCTTTCAGAAATTGAGGAGGAATGCTTGAATTGGCAGAGAGAAAACTGTTGAGGCCATATCATCTGATTGCAGTCTGCACTTGATATTTCCAGAATAGATAATTGCTCTCATCAAGATGAGCAGTTATCAGCTGACTGTGTGGACTGATTATGGTCTTGATCAGATCAGCTGTGACCTTTTGCTATGATGTTGATGAATCATTAGAGGTTGCTGAGTCCTCTCCAGCCATAATAGAATTGTAGCACAGAAATGAAGAAATTAATGAATTCTTGGATATAAAGAATTCAAAAATAGGATGAAAAAATGGAATTTCAGATAAATCTCAAGAAAGGTCAGAAAAGCAACAAGAAAAGAAACTACGAAACTGAATTCTTCAAGGATAAGGGGTAAGTGCATTCACATGCCCATATGATGAATTTTGATGGGTTTCTTTATGGCACTTTCCTTAATGATTCTTTGATTATTTTTGATGATTTCTTGAAGAGAATAATTTTGGTTTTTCTTTTCTGAGTATATGATCTTGCTGCAACTAGATTCAATTATTGAATCTTTGGCATGGCACTTGATCAATCTCAAATGATGAATTTTCTGAATATAAGATCTTGCTGCAACCAGATTCAATCACTGAATCTTCGGCATGACACTTGATCAATCTCAGATGATGAATTTTATTCTGATGAGATTTTCCTTACTGAATGAATATCAGATGATGTTAAAGAAAAACCGATGATAAAGAAATTGATATAATGCTGTGAGGCAGATGAGGCTTTATACCAAATTGAAGTTTGAGAGATTTTGTATTTTGTAATAATTGTGGGATGAAACAGAATAAAGGAAAAACGTATTTTTATTGATATCGAGTCTATTGTAATAGACTTGTATTTATACAGTTTGAAATAGAAAATACACCATGGGCCTCAAAACTACAGCCCATTACTTCTTCAGTCCTATACCCGATATATTCTTATGTAAAGAAGAAAGTAACGATATTCAGACGCTCGTATTTCACTAATTATAGTTATATTGTTTGATCCTAAGAGGTGGATTTCATGTCAATAGAACAGGACATCTGTCTCACATATAAGTCTGGGAGATCAAGACATTTTATCACATATAAAACTAAAAAATAATTGTTTTCCAGTGATTTCTATATTTGTGAATAGACTGAGAGTGAGACATTAAAGCGAGGATTATGGCCATTAAAGTGAGGATTGAGGCCATTAGGATGGCGACTTGGATGCATCAAAGACTGATGTACACATAGATATTATGAACCTTTTCCACTTATCATGTAATATGATGACCTCTTCTATTTTATTATATTGGTGTCATGGGTATGTTACCATGGCATGCAGCATGACCCTGTGAACTGTTTTATTTACTTATCCATGGAATACGAACTTTTTTTTATTTTTATTTTTTTTTATTTTTTTATTTTTTTTGAAGATGATGCATTAATGACAACAAGTGCCATCCCGAAAGATCAAACTCATGACTAATCTAGTCAGTAACTATTAATCAACTAAATTAACTCTGTTGGCATCCATGCAACATGATTGTATGAACTATTTTATTTAATTTATGGCGTGTAATTTGTGATCCGTGTAAATTTGTTTAGCACAAGGACTGATTGCTCAGCTTAGCCTACTTTTGACGGAATGAAAGTTGTATTAATCGACTAAAATCTTGGTTGAGGTTCAATCACAGCATACACATCGCTTGCATGTATTGGGGGAGATAATGTTGAAGTTTGTACTGGCATTGTCCTGAAAAAATGATCAATGGGGGACAAGTAGGTATTTATAAGATTACCAGTACGCATCAATTGGTTTAAAGTATTATTTTTGAAGTTTTCTCGCACCAATAGATTGGTTCAGTACATTAACCTTCCATAAATTTTGATTTTATTTGTGATGGATGGTCTGACTTTGAGTTTCCGTATATTTTTATTTTTGATTTTCTGGATCATGGCACATAACGTTTCGAACTAGAATTCAAATTTTATTCCTTTTTCTATAGAGCACGAGGTAATGTGATTCTAACATTTTCTTCTTCTTTAGGTTGGATTTGTGTGTTCTTGTACATATGATCAAACGAGAGTTCATTAATTCTAGTTTTAATTCCGATTCATATTTTTTTTCCATAAGCATATTATATTTTATGTTTGATTGAAAATAATTAAAAAATACCGCAAATAATTTGAAAATAATTATAAAGTCAAACACTTGATTTTCATGGTTTTCCACCGTTGTTTGGTTGTGCAAGTAAAATTGAAAATTAGTGGATAAAGTGACTTATTAGCACCTTATCGATCCCAGTGAAGTAAGATTTCCCCGTTAACCCTCCGTTTATTACTAGTAAAATCTACAACAAATATTTCAGGATCACTCAAGGATACCAGACAAAAGAAATCGTTGTATCTTCAAACTTTGCCATGTCAAATAGACATTGGAAAGATCAAACTTCTTGCCAAACTGTAATATTCTACATTGATAAACTTAAAAACTACGTTGTGTTAATAGAATCATACACATGGCCTTTTATACAAGCTCAATCACAAATTCAACTGTACAACATAGCAAGAAACTTGGAAGGCATACCTAACAACGTTTCGCAGTTTTATTCCATTAAAGTTAAAGCACAATGGACACATTCAAATGTCAAATTTATTTCAAAAAATTAATCAGACGCAACGGACACATCCAAATGTCAAATTATTGCAATCTTTGACTAATTACCTTACAGTAAACATGAATTGCACCAAATCCATATAACAAGGCAGCTAAGCTAACATAACATAAACTATGTACAAATCAAGTTTTGCTCCAAATTATATCCAGAAAAGAACATAAAGTCTTGATAATTTACCTTATGTTCTCAACATCTATCTAAGTAGCCTTCTTATTTGTGATCCTTTTCTTTTCACTATAAAGCTCCATCCATCGATTACAAATCCATAATATACTAACGGAAATCGCCCCACCAACTACGACAATCCATGAAATCGCCACCCAAGTAGGAATAGCTCCTTCCACATTACCACTCAAGTAGAATGCACTCATCTTGAAGAAAAACAAAGGTCCAAGGACGACTCTCATGAGTGTATACAAAGCATAAAATGGAGGAGACAGTGACTTGTAAACATTTGCTGCAAAGGGCAGTTCCAACCTTTTAAGCCCCGCAAGAGTCCATACATTTTGACAAAAGCTCGTGACTTCTGCAAGAATCAATAGAACTAGTATAGAAAATGCACCATGAAGCACAAGATACCGACATGTAACGAAGACAAATAGTGTGGCTATGTGATGTGCAATGAATAGAACATCACTGGGAATCAGTATTAGATAATGTAAAACGTCAACTGTGAAGTATGAGATACTGAAATCAAGAACTAGATTTTCAAATGGAGTGTTGGAGGCGGAAAAAGAATGTATCGGATTGCTTGATATCGCGAATAATGCAAGGAAGACTGCAGGAGTTCCATGAAAAAGTGAAATGAAGCAACTAGATGCATCAGGGCGATGTTTTGGGCTCCAATTGCGAAATACAATGAATCGACCAATGAAGTATATGACGCAGAACAATGAGAAAAATTGAGGAAAGTACGATTTATTAGAAATTAGGGCGTCCATTGAAGGGTAAAACTATCAGGAATAAGGGGATGTTGATAAATCGCGACCAGAATTTAAAATTTGGTATCACCTTGATTGTTGAAATATCGTCTCAAAGAATTAACGGCTGTTACCTAAAACTGAAATCGAGCAGTATTCGATACATAAGGAACCAAATTTCGACCCTTTTACGAGAGGAAAAACTTTTGCACAAACAGAATGGAAAACTCAAGAAATGAATCAGAAGAAAGTGCCGTGATTTGAAGAACTTGTGAATTTAAAGTTGGGGTTAGAGTTTAAAGCGTGAAATAAAAGGAGAACAACTTTCAGGAAGAATCGAGATCGGAGATCAGAAAGAGACGGGATTTGTAAAGGATACAATTGTCGAAACAAATTGATTACGACGACAGATGGCTTGCTTGCTTGCTTGCTTTGCTTATACACGGAAACGCAGTAGAGTCTTATGAAAGAACGCATTAGGTTGTGTGATTTATAACATAGCAGAACAAGGGCGACTTGTGCAAGTCAATGTTTGTTTTTTCCTCTTCTTTCATTTTTGCAAAGAAGGAAAAAAAAAAAAATCTAAGTTCGTTTTTTTTCTCCCTCCTCCTTCCTCCTCCTTCATTTTTGTAAAAGATGAAAAAAAAAATCGTATCCGATCTATTTTTGTTAACGTTAACAACAAATAACCAAATGAAATCAAATTGATATTTTTCTAAATTGAAACCAACCGGACCAAAAATAACTATTTTGGTTTAGTTTGTTTGTGACTAAATAACCTACATTTTGAAGTCGTTAACGGACTCGGACAATTTGTGTGTATTTATATATGCAATGTTACTTTGCTTTAGAAACTAACTACTTCTTTCCTAAAAATATTAACATGAATTGGGTGGAAAATATTTTTTGTTAGGATCATAAATGTATATACGTATATGCATACACACACATACATGCACGTGCAGACACATACATATTCATATACATACATACGTATGTGTGTGTGTCTATGTATATATATATATGTATGTATGTATGTATGTATGCATGTATGTATTTGTATGTATGTATAAATATGTAATGATGCTTTAATTTAGAAACTAATTACTTCTTTCCTACAAATATTATACATATCACCTTAAGTCAAATGGGTCAAAAGGAAGCTTTTTATGAACTTCTCGAAATGCCCATTGCTCTCTGACCGAAGGTCCATTTTGTCGTTTATCTCACGCACTTCCATTCACGTCCCCCCCCCCCCCCCCCAAACCCCCACATTCCACATACAGTTTCTGTAGTGAATTTTGTTTTAATTTGAGCGGAAGCGATTTATTTGATCGGGATCTAGTATTGCATATTTAGATACCAATAACACTTAAAAAGAATTATGCAGTCTCACAGAAAAATAACAGAAATAAGAGACGCAGAAGATTTAACGTGGTTCGGATGTGAATATCCTATGTCCACGGAGACCCAACAACTATTTATTTCACTCAAGAAAAGAGTACAAGAGATGGAAGAATTATGGTGGATACTCTCACACACTTGTTTCTTACATATGAAGATTAAATTCCTTCATTTAAATAGACTTGATAATGAAGGGTTTGTTGGAGATTAATCAAATCAATTTTTCGATTACCCGGATATCTTTCCAAATTATATGATTTGATTTTAGTACAAATAGATGGCGTAATCTTCATTTTCATATCTTTCCTTTATTCACCATGCCTAATCATTTATTTCTTCATATAGCAAATATATATTGACTAATTAATTAATTTCCTTCAAAATATCCTTCCATATACCAGCCAAATTAATTGATTTGATTGAATCAATTAATCAATTTCTTTCCTCTTTAACAAATATTTGAATCATCCAAATTCAACACTCCACCTTGATTCAAATGTAACAATCTATCTTCATCACCTTATCATCAAGCAATCAACATAGAAGTTGTTGGGTCTAGCGCCCCATGGCGCTCAAGTAACAGGTATCAAACTGATCAAGTTTGAGCAATGCTCAAACTTATCCTTTAGAAGTGACTTATTCATCATATCTGAAGGATTATCCTAAGTACTCATTTTGAACAATTTGATCTTCCTTCGTTCTTCCTCAAGCATAAGAAAGAAACCTCTAACATCAATATGCTTCGTCCGTGAACTATAAGCTTGATTTTCTACAAGATGAATCGCACTCTGACTGTCTAAAAATAGCTCTACTGTCCGCTGCACCATTGAAATATTATCCAACAACTGAAGTAAGTATAATCCTTCCTTTGTTGCTTCCAAAATCGATATCAACTCTGCTTCGGTAGTCGATAAAGCTACGATAGATTGCAGCTTTGATCTCCATGAAATCGAGCATATGCCAAGTGTAAAAACATAGCCCGACACTGACTTTCTAGCATCTCTATCCCCAGCATAATCAGAATCACAGTATCCTCTAAGAAAGATGTCACCATCCACTCCACCATATAACAAGCCCACCGAAGAAGTGCCTCGAAGATATCTAAGGATCTACTTCACAGCTTGCCAATGCTCTTTACCTGGGTTAGACATATCGGCTCACAACGCCCATTGCATGGGCCAAATCTGGTCTTGTGCACACCGTCGCATACATAAGACTACCAACAGCACTAGAATAAGGTATATCAGTCATATACCTCTTGTCTACTTTCTATGAGGGAGATAAGTCTTTGGACAACTTAAAATGAGAGCCTAATACCGGTTTAGCTTTCTCCATTCCAAATCGAGCGAGGACCTTCTCGATGTACTGCGCTTGAGTGAGCCTTAACTCTCTCCGCTTTCTATCCCTGCTTAACTCCATACCCAATATTCTTTGTACCTTTCCCAAATCCTTCATGTCAAACTCTCTACTGAGCTCCGCTTTCAACTCCTTAGTTCTGACCATACTCCGAGATGCAATCAGCATATCATCAACATATAACAAAAAATAAATCATATCACCATCACATCTCCTGAAATAAACACCCTGGTCTTTGAAACTTCTGGAGTACACCTGTGAAAGCATAAACTTATCAAACCTCTTATACCATAGTCTAGGAGACTGCTTCAGTCTATATAGAGATTTGTTAAGTTTGCAAACATAGTCTGGCATGCTACTATCAATGAACCCTTCTGGCTGCTTTAAATAAATCTCCTCTTCTAGATCACCATGCAAGAATGCAGTTTTGACATCTAGTTGCTCTAATTCCATATCATAATAAGCAACTAATGCCAAAATAATACGGATAGAAGTATGCCTAACCACTGGAGCAAAGATGTCATGATACTCTACCCCCTTCTTCTGAACATACCCCTTTGCGACTAACCTTGCCTTATATATGAGATTACCATTTTCACCGTCTTTCACTCTATAGATCCACTTGCATCCGATAGCTCTCTTGTCGGTGGGAAGAGGCACCAAATCCTAAGTATAATTTCTCTGCAATGATTCTATCTCCTCCTCCATAGCAACTAACCAACTGGGACTGTTAACTGATGCGATAGCTTCTCTATAATCACATGGCTCATCATGGACAACATTCAAAGCATATGTTGCCATATCATTGAAGTTAATATTTTTGATGCTCAATCCAACAAACTCATCAAGCCACTTAGGCTTTCTTCTTTGTCTGACAGGCCTAGGTTCCAAATGAGCTCCACCTTGAGTTTGATCCTCTGTACCAACATCGATATTAACCTCATCAACCACGGTGTCATCGGAAACACCATTTGAACGTCTATGGAAAGAATCAGCAGATGACTTGCTTTGTGTCTGGTATTCTTCACATGTCCTCTCATTGTCATCCGATGAGGAAGGCTCCACCTTCAACGTAGCCTTCTCATCAAATGTCACATTCCTGCTCATAATGATTTTCTTGCTAATAAGACACCACAACCTATATCCCTTCAATCCTCTTCTATAATCTAGAAAAATACACTTGCGAGCTCTAGGTTCCAGCTTCCCTTTGCTCTCATGCACATAAGCTGGGCAACCAAACACTCTTAGAAATGAATAGCTAACAGCCTCTCATTTCCATACTTCTTCAAAGATCTTCATATCTATAGCAGTAGACGGTGTGCGGTTGATGAGGAAAGCCGCCATAGGTAAAGCTTCGGCCCAAAATCCCTTCTTCAATTTAGCAGTCAGTCTAAGGCATCTTGTTCTCTCCAATAATGTTCGATTCATCCTTTCTGCAACTCTATTAGACTGGGGGTCGTCTGGAATGGTATAATTCCTCTTAATGCCTTCAGACTTACAACAATCGATGAATTCGTATGATACAAATTCACCACCGTTATCTGAACGGAGAACTTTCAGTTTCTTCCCTGACTGCTTCTCAACCATAGATTTTCACTTATGAAACTTGGCAAAGGTTTCACCCTTTGACTGAAGAAAGTATACACATATTTTACGAGAGAAATCATCTATAAATGAAACGAAATATCTGGCTCCACCTAAAGACTGACAAGTGGAGGGATCCCAGTCATCTGTATGAACATACTTCAAGACAGCTTTTGCTTTATTCTCTCCTATACCAAAAGAAATCTTCGTCTGCTTTCCAAGAACACGCTCTTCACAAAAATCAAGTTTTTAATGATGAACTCCATCAATCAATCCTCTTTTTTTCAACTCATCCATGCTGCGCTCACTGATGTGACCCATCCGTAAGTGGCATAATCTGGAAGAATCTGAATCAATCGATGTAACAGAACCCGATTCACCAATTACAGTAGTGCCCTTTAATATATAAAGATTTCCTGCCATCACATCTCTCATAACAATCATGGAACCCTTCGTTATCTTCATTTTCTCTCCTTCCAATACAATCTTCAAGCCAAGTCTCTTAATGCCCCAACAGAGATCAAGCTCCTCCTCAAATCAGGTAGATGTCTAACATCAGTGATCGTACGAATAACACCATCAAACATCCTAATCATCACGTTACCAACACCCACCATAGGGAAAGAAGCATCATTATCCATCCGAACTTCTCCTCCATCAATTTCACGGTAAGTGGAAAAGCAGTTCCTATCAGGTGTCGTATGATAGGATGCACCAGAACCAATCAGCCATAAGTTGTTCTTTCCAAAAGAGGCAGAAGTTGTAAATACATCGGTGTCACTTTCTGTATCTGATTTCTTTGCTGTAGAAGCTGAGGCTTGCTTCAGATCTTTTCTTCTACCTTCAAGCTTGGGATATTGTGCTATGAAGTGCCCTGGTTTCTTACAATAATGACAAGTCAAATTCTTAGGCCCCCTAGACTGAGACCGTGAATAATTCCGTCCTCCACCTTTCTTCGACCTGCTTTGGCCTCTACCTCCCTGAACAGATAAGCCTTCGGTATCACTATCCAAGCTAGTGCTCGCCAATCTACCTCTTAATACTTCATTATGAAGACCAGCCTTTACATCAGACAGGCTAATTTTACTGCGGCCATAAATCATGGAATTAACAAAAGCAGTATACTCCTTAGGCAAGGAACATAAGAGGATCACAGCTTGAGCCTCATCGGTAATATCAACTTCCGCTGCCTTCAGGTTCATAATCAAAGTCGTCAAAGCATCTACATGCTCTATGAGATCAGCTCCAGGCTTCATCTTGAACGAATAGAGTTGTTGCTGAAGAATAATCCGATTAGTGAGAGACTTGTCTTGATATGCATCTGATAATGCATCCCATAGTTCTTTTGCCGTTTTCTTCAGAGAGAATTCTCTAAGAACTTCATCTTAAAGGCTCAACTGAATTGTTATGAGAGCTTCATCTTTCATCTCTTCCAAATTAGCTCCATCAATACCTTTCAATTTCTCAGGTGTAGAAGTTACCTTGTAAGTCTTCTCCTTCTTCAATACAGTCTCCATCTTCATCTTCCAAGTACCAAAATCTCCTTTTCCGTCAAAAGGTGTTACTCCATAATTGACACCAGATCTGCCAACAGACTTACTAGAAGTAGCCATTAATATCCAGACAAGAACAATAACACTAGTTCTGATACCAAACTGTAGTGAATTTTGTTTTAATTTGAGCGGAAGCGATTTATTTGATCAGGATCTAGTATTGCCTATTTAGATACCAATAACACTTAAAAATAATTATGCAGTCTCACAGAAAAATAACAGAAATAAGAGACACAGAAGATTTAACGTGGTTCGGATATGAATATCCTACGTCCACGAAGACCCAACAACTTTTTATTTCACTAAAGAAAATAGTACAAGAGAGGGAAGAATTATGGTCGATACTCTCACATACTTGCTTGTTACATATGAAGATGAAATTTCTTCATTTAAATAGACTTGATAATGAAGGGTTGCTTGGAGATTAAGCAAATCAATTTCTCGATTACCCAGATATCTTTTCAAATTGCATAATTTGATTTTAGTACAAATAGATGGCATATATCAGCCAAATTAATTGATTGACCAATTAATTTTCTTCAGAATATCCTTCCATATATCAGCCAAATTAATTGATTTGATTAAATCAATTAATCAATTTCTTTCCTCGTTAACAAATATTTGAATCATCCAAATTCAACTGTTTCTTCTGCACATGCACTCCCCAGATAGATGCGCCTTCTTCCCCAATTTCTTCACCATTCTCATTAAAAAAAGATATTCTGAAAACAGTGATTTTGCATGCTCGAGTTCTTTGCTTCAGCATCCAAATGAATATTTTGTAAGGAATCTGTCTTTCATTTCCAAGAAAATTATCTATTAAATATGTATGAACCGCCTCTTTTTTTTTTACATGTTACATTTTTTATTTCTTTCTCAAGATTGCTATTCAGAAACAGATCGATCACTTTGTATACCTCCAAATTTAATTCAAAATCGATTTCATTTACACCTTTACAAAATTGTAGTTCAAAAATAACGAGTTCATAGAGGCTCTATTGACAGTCTTCTTTTTGAGGCCTTATTTAAGCTATCATCCAGTGAGCGCCTATGCTGATGGTCTACACCGTTTATTTCAAATTGGTCTCCTTTGCTCTGCAGAGCATGTGAATAAGTTGTGAGTTTTGAATATATTTTTTTAATTGTTTTAGGTGTTCCCAATAACATTTGATATATGTACTCTTCTTGACTTGGCTTCAACTTCATCGTTTCGTCTGCCCTCCCACCTCCTATTTCAGCTAATACTTTTTGTTGATGATGCAGATTACGTATTTACAGAGCATGCAGATGGCCATTGTAAAGTGTGCTTTCTACTTTGTGAATTCATGAGTGTCAAATTTACTTTTGTAAAAGCTCATGCTAGCTATGTTGCACGTTTTGCTTCTAAATATTTCTCCAATTAAATCAGCAACATGGAAATGTGGTTAGCTTCGAATGGACAAAATATTTGTTTTATTATTTCTCTAATGTATTATTCGTATATTGCATAATAGAGGTAAGTAGCTGTTCTAGTCGATTGTATGAATTGTCTATTTCACTTTTAATTAGTGAATAACACACATTTCGATATGAAACTATGGTTTTTAGAAGGAGGAGAATTATTCATTGGCTGCCATTTTATTTATTTATTTTGATTTGTGTACACAAAGCGATCTTTTTCATTGTTTTTTCCTTCGAATATATGAATTTACATGGTTTGACGCCTTAAGTGTGCATATTTGTGTATATACATATTTATACGTATGGCATGTGTGCATTTATGTTTGGCATATCCATATAATTATAACATGTGGCTGTACAAACATTGGTGCCTAAATTTATATAACAGATCCTAATTTTATTTATTTATCTGCTGTTTTGAGATTTTGAATAGGTAAATATTTTGAGTTTAAACGCGAGTTCTTGGGTATATGGGTATGCATTAGAGTATAAATTGGAATATGTGTCTAAATCTTGCTATTTATTAGTTTTGGTGAATATCGTATATTAAGTTTTCTATGTGCATAAGTCAGGGGATCACATGTTATCAAACATGCATTAATATATTCAATGGTAACGTGTAATAGATGCTTTCATAGCTGCATATTGTAATATATAATGTAATATTTATAAGGTTTACACTTTGAATTTCAATTTTGTGTCCTGACATTTAAGGCTTGGGTGCTGTTGAATTTTAATGCAACGTCCCAAGACTTTAGCTGATATGTAAATTTATTTAAGAGAACGCTTAGTGCCATCATGCTTTAAGCACAAGTTTATCCAATGGACTAATGCACGTTTAAATATATTAAAAAACTTTAAAATAAACTAATATATAAATACACATAAAGGTAATAATATTATATTATATATAAATACATTCAATATGTAAGAAACAAAAAAAAATTCCAGAATGTAACAGGGTAACTATACTTCCAACTAAGTTTTGTCTTAAAATTAATGAGCACAGTATATTGTTGGTCTTCTTTCACTTTGGTTGCTTGAAGCTTTTTTGAATTATTTTGCATCTTCTCATCAACATCTCATACTTTCAATAAGATTATAAATTATTTAAATAAAAGTTAGTTTATTTTCATCTCAAGTAGTTATGTAATGGGCTCAAGGACATGAGATTTTCAATCAAATGAAAATCTGTACTATGCCAGTTCAAGTTTAGATATTGCTTAAGCCATGGCCTCTGTCATCATTTTCGATGAGCTTTATTCTAAAAACATGTTTGTTTTCATCTTTTGTCTCTAGAAAATCCTACATCTGTTAATGTAGGGTTGAGGAATATATAGCTTGATGCTTTAGAATATCATGTCATAACATTGTCTAAACATGCAAATGCCTAGGTTTTGAAAACTTTAAAAGACTTTTCACAATCTACCTAAACAGTTACAAGCGATATGGAAGGGTTTGCGTCGAAATATATTTTATAGTATTGTCAATTTATGAGGTATTGCCTTGAGTAACTTCTGGAGAATATTACTATTTGGTGGGAACTTACGCATATGTTTAATTTATTATTGTAGACATCAAATACAATCCATTCGCAGTTGGTGATGAAGCAATAAATAGTGGCAAATAATTGATAATGTTTATTGATATGAAGAGTAGCATTAGCAGTTACCTATTTTATTATGAGGAAATTAGTTAAAAGGACAAACATATTAAAAAAAATTATTACCGGGCCACGAGTTTAATTATTTGGACCTAAGGATCCGCCTTTTCTAACTAACCATCTGACCTTGGTTCGTCTCTAGGGTTTTGCCAATTCAGGGTTTTGCAGTCGTTTTAATCTAAAATCATTTAAAATTCTTCATCCAAAACCGAAAGAAAAAACAAATTCACATAAATAATCACATTCAAAAACACAAATTGACACACTCATTCGAATCGTTCGAAAATTCAAATGGAAACTAGGTCGAAATCTTCTCTATCGACCAACAATCAGTCTCCTAGTTCTTCACTGCAATCGAAATCCTAAATTGTATCGTCAAAATTATCGTTAGCTGCAACAAAGGCTAGGAAGACCAGAGAAATGGGGAAGAAAAAATAAAAACAGGTATAATACTAAATTATTATGTATATATTGCCGATTTATAATTATTTTATAAGAAATGCTATATTATTTTGCATCCTTTTTATTCTAGCGACCGTTTTGTCATGTAGTTTTATCTTTATTGTCGAAACTTGTAGTATTACTGAATAATTTTGTCGAAATATTAGTGATTTTAAGCCATGATTTATAATTTTTTTCTGATTTCAGCAACAATGATTATGGTACTCATTTGATCTGTATTCAGATAGGTGACATCATTATATTTTAGTAACCAAATCAGATCACTCAAAGTTATTTTTGTTAACTTTCATCACTTTAAACTTTCTTTTTTTCTACTAGTTGCATTTGACTAATTTATCAGATTTTACTCATTGATTTAAAAAAAATGCTAAAACTAGTTATCATATTAATTCAATTTTAAAAACATTTCCTAACGGTACAGAAGTGCTAAATAACTGTAGCATTTTCAATAAAAATTAGCATCCATTAAAAATGCTAAGACAAGTTAGAACCGTTTCCAATCATGCTACAAAAACTAGCATTTAGGAAAAATGCTAAGACTAGTTATCATCTTAATTTAATTTGGAAAAAAATCCATTAGTACAAAAATATGCTAAAACACTGTAGCATAGCTATTTTACGAATTAAAATCATTGCTAACTATGCTAAATAAATTAGCATCTAGTAAAAATGCTAAGACAAGTTACAATCATTTCCAAAAATTATCAAAAAATTAGCATTTACAAAAAATGCTAACACTAATTATCATCTTAAATTAACTTGGAAACAAAATCCATTGTTACAACAATATGCTAAAACACGATAGCATTGTGATTTAGCTATTTTATGAATTAAATTGATTTCTAACTATGCTAAATAAATTAGCATGTAGTAAAAATGTTAAAACTATTTATCATCTTAATTTAATTTGAAAACAGAATTCTCTGTACCAGTAAATGCTAAATCGCTGTAGCATCAAAGTTTAAGTATTGCATGAATTACATTCATTACCAAAAATGCCAAAAAAATTAGCATCAAATAAAATGTTAAAATTCGACGATACTATATGAGGATTTGTAGAGGTCGGAAGTAGCTTCGTAACGGAGGAAACGGTTCGCAAATCGGAGTCCGGAGGTGGAAGTTAGAAGAGAAAAGGTGAAGTGGGCTGTTTGGGGACAGCAACTAATTTCAGACGTCTGAAATTATTTTTCAGACGTCTGAAATTGTTCTGGAGTGGTTCCAGAACACTCAGTCAGACGTCTGACCAAGTGGGTCAGACGTCTGATCTGGAGGGAAGTCGCTCCAGAGACTTAAGTCAGACGTCTGACCCTTAGGCCAGACGTCTGGAACATTTTTTTTCAGTTTTTCATCTCGCGGACTTGGGTGAAAATTTATGATATCCGCAGGGGCAATTTTGAAATATTGTCTAGGGTTTCTATTCTCCTATATAAGCTAGCCTCAGGTATCGGATCCGTAGGGTAGAGAGAGAAGCGTGTGCAAGAACAATAAGAGATCAGCCTCCACCAAATTAGGGTTTATCAAAACCTAATTTTCTTCAATTCTCTTCTCCATAAAATCAATTTCTATTTTGATTATTGATCATTGTAATCAATCTCTTGTACTCTTCTCATCAATAATAATAAAAGCTCTCTCTTAAAGTGGATGTACACTAACACAACGTTAGTGGAACCACTATAAATCTCTGTGTGATTTATTTTCATTATTGCCTTGATCTTTGATTTGCTTGTCTGGGATTTTGATTGATTGAGATTGGATTTGAGTTATCGATTGGTTGTTTTTACACTGCTTATCACGATCCCGTCTTCCGCTGCGCTCGTGGAGTTTCAATTGGAGTCAGAATCCCGCACCAAAATTTGGTATCAGAGCTTCAGATTTTGGTAGGTTGTTGTAGGGATGCCTGAATCAAGTAATAACTCAAGTAGTTCCTCAATGGGTACTTCAAGTGGTGTAGCTCCTTATGTACATGGCTCGTACGTAACTTCAGGATCACAATTGGTAATAGACAAGTGGAATGGCGATAATGATTTTGAAAAATGGCAATGGAAGATGAAAGCGGTTCTTAGAAGGAATCGGGTGCATCGGGTAGTGTTTGACACACATTTATTACCAGCGGACATCTCGGATGTTGAGAGAGAGGAGATGGAGGAGTGGGCATTCACTACACTTCAACTTGCTATGGGATAAAATGTTATCTCTGAAATTAGTGGTGAGACAACCGCTAAGGGTATTTGGGACAAGTTGGAAGAATTGTATATGAAGAAGTCACTGACGAATCGTTTGATCTTACTACGAATGTTCTTCACCTATAAGATGAAGGAAGGTACTTCGCTGAAGGCACACTTAAATATTTTTGATGATTTGCTAATGAAGATGAAGGCGGTAGATTTGGAGATTGAGGAAGAGCAAAAGGCGACGATATTGTTGTGTTCATTGCCAGACCGCTATACAAGTTTCTCAAACAGTTTGATCTATAGCCGAGATACATTGACTCTTGATGATGTCAAGACGGGTCTTCTTAGCGAGAAGTTGCGGGATCAAATGAAGGAGTTAGGTGATGGAAGTAGTGGTGCTAGTAATGGTCATGGCTTGTTTGTGGAGAAGGAGAGACATGTGAAGAAGGAGAACCGGGGGCGTTCTAAATCAAGGAACCCCGGTTGGAGAGGAAAGTCGAAGGAAAGAAAAGGCAAGTGCTATATTTGTAGGAAGCCCGGTCATTGGAAGAATGAGTGTCCGGACAAGGAGAAGGCAAAGAAGGAAGTAGCATCTTCATCCGTAGCGGTAGAGAATGCAGTTGGTGAGGAAGAGGTAGATGTTTTATCGGCAGTAGCATCAGATGTTTCGGATAGCAAATGGGTGCTCGATTCGGGGGCATCTTATCATATGACGCCAAATAGGAATTGTTTTTCTTCTTACATCGACAAAGAAGGAAATTCAATTGTTATGGGAAATGGTGCTATTTGTAAGTCGAAAGGCATTGGTTCCGTGCAAATTAGGATGTTTGACGGAATGGTTCGTACTCTCACTAATGTGCGCTATGTTCCGGGACTTAGGAAGTCTCTTATCTCTTTGGAGCAGCTGGATTCTTTAGGTTGTAAGATCACTATTGAAAGTAATAGATTGCGGGTTTCGAAGGGGGAACTTGTGGTGATGAAGGGTGCAAGGAATCATGGTATTTATTTGCTTCAAGGAGTGACTGTGGAAGGTGAAACTTGTATGGGGGTTGATAGTTCTCGTGGCTTGGATGCGACTAGGCTGTGGCATTTGAGGTTAGGTCATGTCTCGGAGAGAAGTTTGGATGTTCTTCGAAAGAGAGAGATGATCGATGGAGAAAGTTTCAACAAGTTAGAGTTTTGCGAAGATTGTATCATGGGGAAGCAAACTAAAGTTTCATTCGGTGAAGGAAAACATGATTCGAGAAGGGTTCTTGAGTATGTTCACACGGATGTTTGGGGACCGGCACCTGTAGCTTCTTTAGGTGGAGCTCGCTATTATATTTCCTTTATAGATGACTTTTCTCGAAAAGTTTGGGTGTATGTAATGAAGGCCAAGTCGGAGGCATTTGCAAAGTTCAAAGCGTGGAAGGCTCTTGTTGAGAATGAGAGTGGAAAGTCTTTGAAGGTTCTAAGGTCTGACAATGGCGGAGAGTATGTTTCCGGAGAATTTTTGGAGTATTGCAAGCATCATGGTATTCGGAGGCATTTTACTACACCTGGAGATCCGCAGTCGAATGGTGTTGCGGAGAGAATGAATCGTACTCTATTTGAGAAAGCTCGATGCTTGAGATTGACATCGGGTTTGGCAAAGGGATTTTGGGCTGAAGCTTTGTCAACCGCAGTGCATATTATTAATCGAATTCCGTGCTCAGCTATTAGTAACAAAATTCTGGAGGAAGTGTGGAAGGGAAAGAGCATTGACTTGAGTTATCTTCGTGTGTTTGGCAGTCCGGTTTATGTGCATGATCCGGGAAATGATAAGCTTGAACCTAGAGCTTTCAAGGGGATTTTGCTTGGCTATACGGATGGTGTAAAAGGCTATCGGATTTGGAATCCGAAAACGAAGAAGGTAGTGAATTCTCGTCATGTTACTTTTGATGAGTCGGCAATGTTCAAGGAGAATGTGAGCTCATCGGATGTTCCGGATTTGGTTCATGATGAATCAAAGGAGAAGGAAATTATTTCCATATTTTGTCCAAGGAGTAGAGAGAGTAGAGTAGTTGGCGATGCTTATGAGGAGATAGCGGTTGATGTTACATCACATAGTCCACATGGTGCCTCTAGTAGTGTTGGTGATGTACATGATTCTAGAGAAGATTCGGTTCAAGGTGGAGCCGAAGGGAGTTTAGGTGATCGTATTGCTACATGAGTTGGTCGTCGTACTATAAGACCACCCGAAAGATATGGTGATTGGAACTATCTTAGCTTTTGTGATAATTTGGACTATGCTCTTCATGTAGTCCAAGATGAGCCGATGGACCTTGATGACGTCATGAAGTCGAGTGATAGCTCGAAATGGGTTTGTGCCATGGAGGAAGAGATGCAATCATTGTTGAAGAATCAAACTTGGGATTTGGTTCCACTTCCTAAAGGAAACCGTGCTGTTGGGTGCAAATGGATATACAAGGTGAAGAACGATGGAAGATATAAAGCTAGACTAGTGGCTAAGGGGCTTGCACAAAGGAAGGGAAAGGAGTATGATGAGATATTCGCACCGGTTGTGCACCATACTTCTATTCGGATATTACTTGCTATAGTTGCTATTCATGACTTGGAGTTGGAGCAACTTGATGTGAAAACCGCCTTCTTGCATGGTGACTTGGATGAAGACATCTACATGGTGCAACCGGAAGATTTTGTTGTGGATGATAAGTCAAATTTGGTTTGCAAATTGAAGAAATCACTATATGGTTTAAATCAATCACCTAGACAGTGGTACAAGAGGTTTGATCATTTTATGCTTGAAAATGGTTTTGATAGAAGCATAAGGATTGCTTGTGTTTATTTCAAGAAGTTGAGAAATGATTGTTGGGTGTATTTACTCTTGTATGTGGACGACATGCTCATTGCTTCAAAAGATAAAAATGAAATCAACAAGCTAAAACTGAGTTTGAAATCGGAGTTCGAAATGAAGGATCTTGGAGAAGCAAGAAGGATATTGGGCATGGAAATTGTAAGGGATCGAAAGCATTTTGAGTTTAAACTAACTCAAAAGGAATACATAGAGAAAGTGCTTTGCCGGTTTAGCATGGAGAATGCAAAGGCGTCATATACACCTTTACCTTTGCATATAATGCTTTCGAATAAAGGATCACCTATCTTGGAGGAAGACAAGACTTATATGGCAAAGGTGCCATATGCTAGCGCGGTTGGTAGTCTAATGTATGCTATGGTGTGTACAAGGCCCGATATTGCAAATGCCATCGGGATGGTTAGTCGCTACATGGCTAATCCGGGGAAATCGCATTAGGAAGCTGTGAAGCTTATATTGAGATACCTTAGAGGCACATCATCTCATGGTCTTGTTTTTGGCGGTAGTAAGGCGATGAATTGCAAGTTGGTTGGTTATTGTGATTCGGACTACGCTGGTGACAGGGATCGAATAAAATCAACTTCCGGATATGTCTTCACACTTGGGGGAACAACCATAAGTTGGAGATCTAGATTGAAGACCTTAGTTGCTTTATCCACTACGGAGGCGGAGTTGATAGCCGTAGTGGAGGCGGCAAAGGAGGCACTCTATTTGAAGCGATTGTTGTGTGACTTGGGATTCGGGCATGATAGTATTGATGTTCTATGTGATAGCCAGAGTGCTATTCACTTGGCAGAGAATTTGGCGTTTAACTCACGGACTAAACATATTGAGGTGAGAGAGTCATTTCTAGTAGCCATGGATGAAGATAAGCAAGTATATCTTCGAAAGGTGCACACAAAGGATAACGCGGCGGATATGTTCACTAAAGCATTGCCAGTTGGAAAGTTCGAGCATTGCTCGAACTTGATTCGCTTGGAGAAGTGCTAGGTGCCACGGGGTAGCACGGTTAAGGGAGGAGCTTGGTGGTAGATGAGGAAGAGTATTGGTGAGAGAGATTGATGTTCTATCTTCTTGGTAAGTGCTAATCTTTGGTGAGATAGCTTAGGATTTGGATGTTTTCAACATTTCATTAGTGGGCGGGGGCTTTGCCTGAGCTCGTTGGTGGAGTGCAATGGGCGGTGGCTTTGTCGGAGCTCATTGGGAAAGCATTCATGTTTGGTTGAAGGTAGAAAAGGCGATAGTTGGTGCTATCGGTTGTCGTTGATGGTATGGTACCATTGGAATTGAAGATGGATATAGTGTCAAGGTGGAGTGTTAAAATTTGGCGACACTATATGAGGATTTGTAGAGGTCGGAAGTAGCTTCGTAACGGAGGAAACGGTTCGTAAATCGGAGTCCGGAGGTGGAAGTTAGAAGAGAAAAGGTGAAGTGGGCTGTTTGGGGACAGCAACTAATTTCAGACGTCTGAAATTATTTTTCAAACGTCTAAAATTTTTCTGGAGTGGTTCCAGAACACTCAGTCAGACGTCTGACCAAGTGGGTCAGATGTCTGATCTGGAGCGAAGTCGCTCCAGAAACTTAAGTCAGACGTCTGACCCTTAGGCCAGACGTCTGGAACGTTTTTTTTTCAGTTTTTCATCTCGCGGACTTGGGTGAAAATTTGTGATATCCGCAGGGGCAATTTTGAAATATTGTCTAGGGTTTCTATTCTCCTATATAAGCTAGCCTCAGGTATCGGATCCATAGGGTAGAGAGGGAAGCGTGTGCAAGCAACAATAAGAGATCAGCCTCCACCAAATTAGGATTTATCAAAACCTAATTTTCTTCAATTCTCTTCTCCACAAAATCAATTTTTATTTTGATTATTGATCATTGTAATCAATCTCTTGTACTCTTCTCATCAATAATAATAAAAGCTATCTCTTAAAGTGGATGTACACTAACACAACGTTAGTGGAACCACTATAAATCTCTGTGTGATTTATTTTCATTATTGCCTTGATCTTTGATTTGCTTATCTGGGATTTTGATTGATTGTGATTGGATTTGAGTTATCGATTGGTTGTTTTCACACTGCTTATCACGCTCCCGTCTTTCGCTGCGCTCGTGGGGTTTCGATTAGAGTCGGAATCCCGCACCAACATAAAAATGCTAAGACTAATTATCATCTTAATCTACTTTGTTAAACATATTCTTAAGTTTTAAAAAAATGCTAAATCATTGTAGTGTCATGGTTTAGGTATTGCTTATTGATGTTAAATTTGTTTTCTTATTGTACCATCATCATTTATTTACTGTGCAAGTCTAAAAAATTAGTTTGCATAATATAACTAACACAGTTTCTTTATTTGCATTTTGTAGGATACAAAATCTTCATTGCAAGCACAAGACGGTAAAAAACGTAGAAGAAAGACAGCAGATAAGGAAACTATGCAGTATAGGTGTAGTTTATCCGCCTTGGTTAAAATGCTTGAAAAGATTAAAAAAACAAAAGGTTTTACTAAAAATCAATTGAATTTTTTAAAACAAACACCTTTCTACAACTTTTTTAATGCTTTCTTTGAGGGTGATATAGGAAGTAAAAGCATTAGAAAATGTTCAAAAAATTTAGATGATTTAATGGACTCTTATTGTGTTGAAGAAGAGTGTTTTATTGTAGGAGAGAAAAAATTAAAGATAACAACAGAAGACATTTCTTTAATTTTTGGTTTACCCATGCAAGGAAAAAACATTTTTCCACTTCCTAAGGTTTCTTTTCAAAGCACACCAGAAAATTGCCAACAATTTGTTTTGAGAAACTTTGGCATAATTGATCATATAACAAGAGATATTATTATTCAAAAGATAAAGAACCAATTGGACAAAGAAATTCAAGAACAAGAAAACGATTTACCAAAGTTTATCATCATTCTTTCTTTCATTACATTTTTTTTCCTGACAATCAAAGAATGTTAAGTTGGGGATATCTCCAATATGCAATTGATTTGAAAAAAATGAATCAAGTTTCATGGCCTTCAAGCATTCACTATTCTTTGATTAAAGCATTAAATTTTTTCAAGCAAAAACCAAGGAATATGTCAGGTTGCTCGATGATACCATTGGTAAGGATATTAATTTACATTCTACTATATTATAATAAATTGTGAAATAACATTTTATTTTTTATATATTAGTATTTTTTTTATGTGAACATGTAGACATAATGAAGCCAAGGAAGGAATGGTCAAGGGACTTAGCAAGATTTGCTAAATGATCACTTAATGGGATGAAGAACATAGTCTCAAAAGACTATTTAAAGAATGTGCAAAGCAAAAAAGTATATACATCTAATATTGGCTGTCACTTATTGTTTACATATAAACAGTCAAAAAAGGCTAAATAATGATAAAATTAGATAAAAACGGCTACATAGTATTACCAATTTTTTTTTGGTGCAGTAGATTATGCAAACATACATATAAATAGGGAAAATAATGCTAAATAGCATTATAACATAATATCCACTGTACAAAGTTAGAACACAGAAAATAGTTTTTTTCTACATCTTTATTTATGATATTTATGCATAAAATTTTTAGGAAATTGTTACTAAGTTTATTATACTTAATTATGGAAGATGTTAATGATATCTTGAATGATTCCATATTCTCATTTTTTGTATGCAAAAAAGATTTAGATAATACTGAAATAGAATCATTAGTAGAAAATGCTACATAATTTTAGCATTACTAAAATATGTGATGCTCATTGAATGCAGATCTCAATTGGACTCAAAAATACAACAGCCAAAGAAAGGCTATTGCTTGAATCTTCCAAATTACAGTTGGCAATTATTGAAACAAAACATCAAAAAATTGAAACAGATGTTGAGGAAGAGTCAGAATTGAGTGAGAAAGAAAAACAAATTCAAACACAAATCTACCACATTAAACGGTTGGAAAACGATTTGCAACAAACAAAAAGAGATCTGCAGAAGGAAAAAGAAGTAAGAAAACATAAGGAAAAGGAGTTGACTGTAATGGAGAAAGAAATCAAATTCTTGAAATCAAAACTTCAACAATTTGAAAAAGAGGAACAAAAAAGAAAACTAAAGGAAGCTTTTGAAAGTATTAGCCCTCCATCATTCAAGCTGTTGAACACACAGGATTTTGAGATACAAGA
The DNA here is from genome assembly GCA_030765085.1 of Allium cepa. Classification (NCBI taxonomy): domain Eukaryota; kingdom Viridiplantae; phylum Streptophyta; class Magnoliopsida; order Asparagales; family Amaryllidaceae; genus Allium; species Allium cepa. Next base: position 503,874,423 of record CM060941.1, on the reverse strand, counting down.
AGAAGAAAACAAAGAAGAAGATATACAAGATGAAAAGAATGAAAGAAGAAGCCGGCGATTGAAAAAAATCTCACTCCCTTCAATGATTAAAAGACTAAAATCGAAAAAAAGAAAGGCGAAAGTAGATCCTCATTATCAGTTTGAGATATTGTACCACAACAAAAAAGTGAGAAGTGGAGATGACAGTGAAAAAAAAGTAAAAAAGGAAGATAAAACAAGAAATGAGGATGAAGAAGGAGAAGAAGAAGATGGCCACAGTAAAGAAACTGAACAAATAAAAAATGAAGACACAGAAGAAAAAAAAAAGATGAAAGAGAAGACAGTAAAGAAAATAATGACACGAGTGAAAACAATAGTGGACAAAATGAAGAAGAAACCAGTGAAGAAGACGATAAAGAAGATGAAGAGTGTGAAGAAGAATATGCAAAGGAGAATAAAAAAAATGAAGAAAAAACTTGCACAGATGATGAAGATGAGAAGGAAGAATTTATTGATGTGGATAATTACTCACCTGAAAGAAAGCAATATCGTCAAAGAAACATAGTAAAAAAAGCCACATTTTTCAAATGCTAGATACACAGAAGAAGGATATAATAAGAGCTTTTTTTGCATGTGAGGACACATCAAAGTAAGTACTTCACATCCAGTAAAAACTTAAATAATTTCATTGGAATTATAGTTTTACAATAATTTGAAATTTACAAATTATATAGCACGGTAGCATGGCACAAAGATGATGGTAAGAAAGGAGGGATAAGGGTGGTTCAGTCCATGCTAGAAGCTTTGCTATTTGAAGAATTTACAGATGGGCAGGTATGACATTTAAAAATGCTAACAGTATCAACAAATTTTGACATTACAAAATGTTAACTAGCACTAGCACTGTGACATTCTCTTTCTAATGCAGATTATTGATTGGTTTGTTGAAACTACACCAACATATGAACATAACTACATTTTCAGCACAATCATGACGGTAAACAATATTATTTTGCTTTGAAATTTTAAAATATAATGAAAAAACCAAACTAATATTCAATTTTCATTTGCAGCACGCATTACAAACAGAAACTGTAAATGTAATCCAATCATTAGTGTACTCAATAGTACAAAATATAGTAATGGATTCATTTACAGAGACTATATTTTTCCCCTTGCATCACATCAATCATTGGACATTGCTAACGTTGGATTACAACCAACTGCAATGGTGCCATTATGATTCTTTAAGGCCCAAAAGATCAACAACAGCATCAAATCAACACTACAAACAAGCTCAGCTATTTGTAAGACCATATTTTATAACAAATGAAAAAATGAAAAAATCTAACTCTATTTTTCCTTTTTTTGTAACAGAGAAAAAAGATGGAGAAAATATTTCAAGAAAAGTGGAGAGAGAACAACATCTTGAATAAAGAAGTTGGTACAAGGACAATAAAGCAACCACGGTGTCCACAACAAGACCTTTGCTCGTAAGCAGTATTAAGTTTTTAATTTTCTTCAAGAAAACTGCACATCTATCATACTAAAAATTGCAATGCCATTATATTCAATGCATCAGAAAAAGGGAAAAAAAGATGGGATACAGTGTATGCAAAAAAGTGCTAAATGGTAATAGCATTAAATAAGTATAATGTGGTAAAGTATTTATGTTCATGTAAATGCTAAATAATCATAGCATTGCAATATTGCACTGTTCAATAAAACCGAAAAATGTGATAGTTTACATTATGATTATGCAGTAGGAAATGGCATACTGTTAACAAAATAATTAATGATAATGACAGTAAAAATGTCTAATATATTTTAATGTATTTTTTGTTTAATGCTAAAAGACCATACCATTATAATATTAAAGCACTGCCTTTTTAGTCCACTGATATGAAAAAACTCTTAATGCATCCCTAAATGAATCCTAATTTTATATGTTAAGAGAAATACTAAATGGTTGTAGCATTATATCTTTTATACCAAATACTCTTTTAATCTACTAATTTGAAATCTACATCATAAATACCCATATAAGACCTTATATATCCAGCCTATGTTATTCAAGCACATGTACAGTTCTTTTAACAGAACACAAGTATTAAATACTTACCATGTAAAAATATTTTTAGTCTGTCTGTAATGATAAAATTATTAGCATAAATTGACTACTAGTTAACAAACAATTTTTGTCTTTTTTTCTTTTTTAAATCAACAGGAATGACTGTGCTCTATTTGTCATGAAATTCATTCAACATTTGGACAAAGACTCAAACCTCCCCACCGATTACAGCAAAAAAGATTTCAACCTCATGCGAGCTAAAATGGTGTATAATATACTAAATGATCCACATAGAAGTTGGAATGTCATGGCTTTCTTTACAAATGCAACTCCTAAAGAAGCTGAAAAAGCAGTGAAGAAAAAGAACCAAAGTGAAAAGAAAATTTGAAGACTTGGAAAATTTGAAAAACTGATAATTGTAGTTAAATTTGAATTGCTTCAATTTAAGTTGAAGTACCGATTGTAGTTAAATATGAATTAGCTAAAGTAAAGATGAAGTCCTAACTGTAGTAGCATTGATACTTATATTTTGCTGAACTTCTAATTCAACTGGAATAGTGTTACTTCTTGCAAAGCTGTAATTTGTTATAAGTATGTTCTATTAAATGTTTGCTTTTTTTGATATAGTTAGAATTTCATATTTTGTCAATAAAATGCATGATTTTGTTCCACTTCATCAAGCATTAGATTCATGTCACGTTTCAGATAGTGATACAATTTGGAAAATATACAGTTTGTTGAAGAAAATAATTTGGGCACCAATCTCGAATTTTTCTTCTGGCATAAAAATAAGGTGGGAGGAAATGATAGCCAAATTATTCAAAGATGATAGACAAGAAAAGTGGCTGTTAACAAGAATACCAAATGACACTGGGTTCAGATTGAAGAAAAAATACACTGAATTCATGGTCATTGCAGAAAAAGGTGTACAGAGATAAGTATCCCAATACTGCACATTGATGGTACAACTAAAATAGATTTCACCAACCTTATAACATTTGAACAATGCTTGAAAAGTAAGAACATTTTCATAGCATATACTACTTTATAAACAATCTAATAGATGCAGAGGATGTTACACTACCTAAAGAGTGTGGGATCATCAATAACAGACTTGGTACTGATCATAAATTTGTGGACTTCTTTAGTAATCTCTGTAGAAATATAAATTTAGACAAAGAACCACATTATCTTTCTGCACTGTTTGGTTTTATAGGAAAATACTATGCAGAAAGTTGTGAAGTTTTGTAGACTGAAGAAAAAGTACCTACCGGACTATTATACAAAACCATGTTTTGGACTTTGTTTACTAATTTCAGTTATGGTAATTATAACCACATTAGTACAGGTGTTCTTCACAATTTTTCTACAGCTATACTAACATCACTTCATCTTTACTGTAATTTTTTTAGAGCAGCATCACAAAGTTTAGTAATATATAACTGATAACCAAATATGGCAACCTTTCTACTATGTCATAAATAAAAAAGCTAAATACAAATAGCATTATTCCGATGAATTGCTCAATTAACAGAAAGCATCTGATACTAACATATCAATATTTTTTCATCACATACAAATGAAAATAACATGCTCCACAAACCCAAAAAAACCACAAAAAAACTTCTTATTAAAACAATCAATCATCACAGTACATGTACTAGTATCAGAAATGAAAAAAAGTATGACTATATCAAATAAGTAAACAGTACAGAAATACAAATAATAAAATGACAGAAATGAAAGAAAAAAATAAAATTCAAATTTAAATCTTCATTGAAGCTTGACAATTCCTCTTGTTATGTCCAACTTGATTGCAATTAGTACATTTATTCCGCTTACTTTGAGAATAAGAAAAACCGCCATGTCTTTTAGTAGAAGGTCTTCCATCACCTCGAATTTCTTTAGGCGGTTTAATTGTGACTTCATCTCCACTAACAATTGGCTTACCAACATTAGGAATTGGATTAATAGCATATGCATAACTATATCTAAAAGCATCAGCTGTAAAATAATAATCCACATAATCATATACAGACTGCCTTGACCTATTCATATACTTGATAGCATGTGCACATGGAAAACCTGTAACTTTCCACTGGTTACAAGTACACAATCTTTTTGCAAGATCAACATGATGTGATATTGGAGATCTAACGTCAAAAACGTTTTCCGAAGACCTATATGTATCCCACCCAAAACCTTCATTAACTAATTGCGACAACCGTTGCTCCATAACCGGACATAAAGTAGTAGTCCATTGATGACATTCTTTTCTCCTCTTCACCATTGGTTCCATTATTTCAACCCGGATTCCATCTAGACAAGATGTAATTGGCATAAATCTATCATGCACAATCCAAGAGTTAAAGCTTTCAGCCACATTAGATGAATATTCTCCATACCTCTTGCCTTGAAAAAACAAATCAGTCCAATGTTCAAAAGGTTTATCATTTAAAAAATTAATTGCAGCAACACCACCAATTTCTTTAAACTTTAACAGATAGCGATCAAAATCATATGGATTTGAAGCTCGAGTCAAAAGTTTAAATAAATCAACAATAGAAGTACCGTTCTTGCAAGCTTTAACTACTGAACCAATGTTTTGCTCCATATGAAATGTGCAGTAGCTATGAAAAGAAGCTGGAAACACTTTTGGAACACCTAACAGCAAACCCCACTGGCGATCAGATATGAAAACCAATTCACAATCCTCACTAAGCATCTCTTTCAAATGCTCCAAAACCCAAGACCAATTTGACTCATTCTCATGTGAAACTACTCCCATAGCAAGCGGAAAGAAGCTTGAAAAAATCAGTAATTTTTTTCAAATGCTAATACAAGAAAATAGTATACTAATATTAGTAAAGTATATTACTTTCACAACATAAAATTTCACATATTTACATGACTGCAAGAGCGAAAAAAATATTATGACTAATCCTAAATTAATATAACATTATGTGTTTGATAGTACATGCATATAATATTCAGAATAATAATGCTAAAATATACTAGCACTATAACATGTAATAAGATATCAAATGCTAAATTCATGTAATATTATAATTTCATATAAAGTAACAATACAGTGAACATATAAATGTTAAAATGACAATGGAGTACTAACATATATCAACATCCACCAAATGTTACTATAGTACATAACTAAAACAATATACTAAACAACACATAGAAAAAAAACAGAACAAAAAGCAAAAGTCAAACCTTGATTGCCATTTTTTGCTGTAGCAGCTAACAAAACACCTTGTCGGCCCTTCAAAAATGCCGCATCTAAAAATATCATGGGACGGCAATGCCTAAAACCAAGTAAACAAGCACTAAACCCAATGAAAATTCTTTCAAATTGATTAGTTGACGAATCCACATCCAAAGCAACATAACTTCCTGGATTAGTTTTTTGTATAGCCTCTATATACCAATTCAAATCATTTTAAGACATTGCGTCATCTCCATAAATTTCCTTCAACGCCAATTGTTTCCCAGTGTATGCATAATAATAAGAAGGAGTGAAATTAAATTCTCTTCTAAAATCATTAATAATGTCTTTCGGTTTCTTCATCGGGACATCTCTAATTTAATCAATAATTAAAGATTTCACAAATCTACTAGTTATATGAACTTTCTTAACATCTCTTAACCCAGCACCACATGAATGTTCAAACATGTATGTCCTAATAAAAAAACGAATAAGATTTCCAGGATCTGAAGAAGCACACATGGTGAACTTACAACCTTCTTTAAACCACGAACGAATAACAGATATTCTTTCTAGACAATTCTTAAAAAAAATCAATTCACGCCCTTCTTTTATTTGATAAGCCATAAGAAACTCTCTAAAATCTTTAGCACCAGCGAAACAATAACCAATAAAGTCCACAAGATTTAACTGAGATCCTTTCTTCATAATATCCTTCAAATAAGAACTTGACTCGCCACAAAATTTAATATTCAAACAACCACTAGACACTGAACTGCTTTGATGATCAGAAGTAATTGATAAACTATTCCCCAAATTGAACTCCAGTGCACAAATGGTTGACTTAACAATAAAAACAAAATAAGAACATTTCTTGTATATTTGAAAGCATAGAATGATATGCAAATCCGAATCAGTATCAACTGTGATAACCTTATTTTCCAAACTATAGGATATACCAATAGAACAAGGGGTAAGATGCGGCCAATGTTCACAAATACTATTTTTAACACCAATCAAAGAACAAGTCATATCAAGTCGAACAGAGTAGCAGTTTTCATCAAGTAAAAACAGTACAAGAATACTATCATCTGTTAGCATATTGATCCATTTCCTGTCTGGGTTGGGCTTTTTAGCCTTTTTATTGTTTATATTTTCTACCTATATAAACCTATCCCTGTAACCCTAATGTAATCAATCTTTGTTTGCTCAGCCGTCTTGTTGAATAATATGAATTATCTTTTTCTTCTTATTTGATTTTACAAACGTTTACATGGTATCAGAGCCTCGTTCTTGTTTCTGCCTGCTGCCTCGTCGCTGCCTCGTCGCTGTCTTGTCTTCCTGCCTCAACCCGAAACCCTAGCCTGGTATCATCACCTGCTCCAAACCCTAGCACCCACCGAAACCCTAGCTTGTCGTCGATCTTGTCCCAAAACCCCAGCGCCCCGTCCTCTTCCTGCCGAAACCCTAGAACCCCGAAACCTAGCCTGCCGATCTCCCTGTCCTGAAACCCTAGCCTACTGATCGACCCGAAACCCTCTTGCAGAACAATTTCAGAAGTTCCTTGCTAGCCAGTCTTTGTCTTAAAACATGACTGCTCCTCAATCTCAGCACTTTGCCATGTCAGCTCCCTCCATATCAGGTTTGAATTCTCCTTTGTGGATTTTGAATTCTGGTGCCTCATATCATATGTCCCATGATTGTTCATCATTTATATCTATGTCTTTTGATTCTCGCTCACCTTTTATTTTGACTGCTGATGTCACACCTTTGCCATTAACAGGAATCGGTACAATTCAAACCACACACGTTTCCCTCTCAATTTATTGTATTCCTAAATTAACTATGAATCTTGTGTCGGTCGGACAACTTTGTGATCTTGGATATCTTGCTCATTTTTCTTCTACCACTTGCTCTGTGCAGGATCCCAACTCCAAGAAGTTGATTGGGACAGGCCGTAGGCAGGGTGGTCTCTATGTTTTGGATGACTTGCACATTCCAAGTCATGCCGCTGCTGCTAGTATTGACCTTTCTTCTTTTCATTTAAGTCCATTGTCTTCTAAGTTTTATTTGTGGCATTCTAGACTTGGTCATATTTCAAGCTCTCGTCTTAAATTCTTGTGTAATTCTGGTGTTTTAGGAGATTTACGTTCTCATGATATTTCATATTGTAGTGGTTGTAAACTTGGAAAATTTTATGCTTTGCCCTTTAATCAAAGTGTTTCTACTTCCACTGCACCTTTTGATTTAGTTCATTCTGATGTTTGGGGTCCAGCACCCATCCCCACAAAAGGTGGGTGCGGATATTATGTCTCTTTTATCGATGACTATACTCGTTATTGTTGGGTTTATCTAATGAAACGTCGTTCTGAGTTTATTGATATATATACTACCTTTCAAGCATATGTTAAAACACATCACTCTGCTACTATTAAATGCTTTCGTTCTGATTTAGTAGGGGAATAAACTAAGGGAGACCTTTCTAAAATATTCGTGGTTGATGGTACTTTGCATCAGACTTCCTGCACTGATACCCCGCAACAAAATGGTGTTGCTGAAAGAAAACATAGACACGTTGTTGAAACTGCCCGTTCTATGATTCTTTCAGCTAGCGTTCCAAAAGAATTTTGGGGAGAAGCTGTTCTCACTCCGTTTATCTTATTAATAAGATCTTGATTTCTCATAACTCTGGTATTTCTCCTCATGCCAAGTTGTTTGGTCAAACTCCTGATTACTCTCACCTAAAAGTGTTTGGTTCCACTTGTTTTGTTCTTCGTCCACACGTAGAACGTACAAAATGATCTTCACGTGTTGCTATATGTGTTTTTCTTGGGTATGGTATTGGACAAAAAGGCTATCGTTGTTATGATCCTTCTTCAAATAAACTATATGTTTCTCTTCATGTTTCCTTTATTGAACATATGCCCTTCTACTCTATTCCAGCTAGTCCTCATAGTATGACTAAGTCTGATCTTATTCACATCGATCCATTTCCTGCTGATAACTCTTTTGATTCACCACCTCTTATCATTGATACTCCGTCACCCATACACTCTGTTCCTCCTCCTTCTGCAGGTGACACTTTATCCCCTGCTACTACGACTGTTCAAACACCTCCTGTGATGACTGATCCTGTTCAACCTCGCTATCCCACTCGCACACGTAAATCTACTCAATTATCTGATTTTGCTTGCTCTTGTTACTCTCGGGCTTTTGCTTCATTTCTTGTTTCCATTGACACTTTCTATGAGCCTTCTTCTTACTCGGAGGCTGTTTGTTCTCCTGTGTGGCAACGTGCTATGTCTGAGGAAATGTCTGCTTTAGACAAAACTGGTACCTGGGATCTTGTATACCTTCCTACTGGGAAGAAACTATTGGTTGTCGATGAGCGTATAAGATTAAAACCAAGTCAGATGGTTCTATTGAGCGATGCAAAGCTCGTTTAGTTGCTAAAGGATTTGCCCAAGAGTATGGCATGGATTATGAGGAAACATTTGCTCCTGTGGCTAAGATGACATCTGTTCGGGTTCTTATTGTTGTTGCGTCCAGTCGTAAGTGGGACATCTCTTAAATGGATGTTAAAAATGCTTTTCTTAATGGATATCTTAAGGAAGAAGTTTACATGGTTGCTCCACCTGGTGTTTCTCATGCTCCAGGTCAGGTTTATAGGCTTAAGAAAGCTCTATATGGCCTTAAGCAAGCACCACATGCTTGGTATGAGAGATTTTCGAATGTAGTTACATCACTTGGTTTTACCTCTAGTCCCCATGATTCAGCACTTTTTGTCAGATTGACTTCCGTCGGCCGTATTCTTCTTCTACTATATGTAGATGATATGATCATTACAGGTGATGACAGTAATGGTATTGTGAGTATTAAAGCCACGTTGTCTCGTTGTTTTGATATGAAGGATTTGGGTCATCTACGTTATTTTTTAGGGATTGAAATAGCTTCCTCAGAAAAAGGCTATCTTCTTTCCCAGTCCAAATACACTACTGACATTATTCACCGTGCTGGTCTTACTGATACACGTCATGTCGATTCACCACTTGAGGTAAATGCCCGATATACTCCGACCGATGGGAGTCCTCTTTCTGATCCCACTTTATATCGTTCTATTGTTGGTTGCCTTGTATATCTGACCATCACTCGTCCAGATATTGCCTATGTTATTCACATTGTTAGTCAGTTCGTATCTTCCCCTACCTCTGTTCATTGGGCTGCTGTTATGCGCATTCTTCGTTACTTGCAAGGAACACTTTATCAGAGTCTTTTGTTCCCATCTAACTCATCTTTGGAGCTTCGTGCCTTCTCTGATGCAGATTGGGCTGGTGACTCAACGGATAGAAAATACACAACTGGCTTTTGTATATTTTTAGGTGATTCCCTTATTTCATGGAAGAGCAAGAAACATGATGTTGTTTCTTGGTCTTCCACTGAGGCAGAGTATCGTGCTATGGCCTTCACTACATCTGAGATTATTTGGTTACGTTGGCTGTTGGAGGATATGGGTGTTTCGATTTCTTCTCCCACTCTTAAGTATTGTGACAATAGGAGCGCTATTCAAATTGCTCACAATACTATTTTTCATGAGTGCACCAAACGTATTGAGATTGACTGTCATTTCCTCGGTATCACTTGCTGCATGGAACTATTTCTCTGCATTTTACTTCGTCATCGACGCAACTTGTCGATTTCTTCACGAAGGCTCACACTATTGAACGTCATAGATTTTTCATTGGCAAACTCTCGATGCTTCTTGCCGTACCATCGCGTGTTTGAGGGGGGATGTTAGCATATTGATCCATTTCCTGTCTGGATTGGGCTTTTTAGCTTTTTATTGTTTATGTTTTCTATCTATATAAACCTATCTCTATAACCCTAATGTAATCAATCTTTGTTTGCTCAGCCGTCTTGCTGAATAATATGAATTGTCCTTTTCTTCTTATTTGATTTTACAAACGTTTTACAAACGTTTACATCAACATTCCTGCCAAAGAAAAAAGAGTGAAGTAAAAAGTTAAAAGGTAAGTAAAATGTAAAAGAATACCAACATACAGTTAAATATAAATTGTGGTAGGATTAAAATACATTATGCACGAGACAACAACAGAAGAAAATGGTAAAATGAATATAAAATATTTTTATAACACCAAACAGTTTGAAAATGCTAACTGGACATAGCATAAAGCATAATAAAATCACACCCGATTTCGCCTCCCAATCTTGTACCCAAATCAGACATATACATCCAAATAGTCTAAGAATTTCAAAACGGTAGTAAAATAGTCAGAAAACAAAAAAAAAGTAGCCAGATCAAGCACAAAATTCAAATCGACATCAAAAAATTAGGTTAAACTTACCTATGTTATCATATAGCAAGAACGCGCGTACAAAAAAAGATGAGAAATCCAAACCGGTACTCATTATGCAACGACATATCAGAATTAAAATTTGCAAGATGATTTGAAAGAGAAAGAAACGAGGGAAAAGGAGAAGAAAGTAAAGAGAAATAAATAATGGTTGCTCGACGAATAAAATAATCATGTTTGGACTTCAGCCCAAAAAATCAAACGCGCGTTTTTTAGCCCCAAAAAAGCGAATTGTTTGTCCTACGGCCTATTTTCCACTTTTATTATTATGTACCACACTTATTTTTACATAATTACATGAAAATAGAAGCGTGCAAGGAGTTATTATACAACTTAAGTGTGTTATATTTCTGTGTACTTTTTTAATTTATCTCAGTACTTAAACGAATAATGTGATTATTAGTTTTGTGTGCTCAATAGAAATTATTAACCAATAACATGCTTTGATTAAATATATTAGCTTCCATGTTCAAAGCGAGTTATACTCGCTTCCTTTTTACTGGTGTGCAAAGAATTAATAATTTATGCGTTTATATATCCACTTTAGTTTTTTTTTCCCAAAATGAACACAAAAAGGTCATACATATTTTCCTCCATATTTTTGTCCTCATACCCGTAATTGATGTCATATATTCCTTCTTTCAAAAATGACGGACAACCAATTTTAAATAATATTAGCTCAAAAAAGTTGGAGACATTGAATAAGTTTTTCTACAGTGAATATGAGGATTATAGCATCAATTCTAATATCTCACGTACAAGCACCAGAGACCAACAATTCAATTTCTATGGTTTTTCTTTGAATTTTAGAGATAAGTTAGTTTTTCATTATCGACTTTTGTGCACGTTTGTTCATACTACTTTTGAGCATGTCCTTTGATATTACAGTTGGAGCTTGATATTTGTACGAATTATCTTAAACATGCGGTACATATAATATTACTGCAATCTATACGGTTGCCATTCTTTATTCTCAACAGTTGAATAGTTGAACATCTTTTGGTTTTCCAGTGCATTAACTCATTTCCTAATGGCCATGACGTCAGCCATTCATATCCTGCAGGTACCTATACTACAACCAATTCTTCAAAAAACATAACTACATCGTTAGAACTTTTACACATTACACCATTCAGTTATTATATCATAAACATAAGAATTTTTTCAGGTTCACATAAAATTGTAGTTACATAAAAATATCCGTCATACAATGTTTTTAACTTCGTCATCTACATATTAGACGCCGGTCTCAAGCTTAGGAAAAGAAGAAGAGAAAACGATTGGTACACCTGTACTTTAGTTGTTATGGTTTTTTTTATAAGCTACCGCTGTTTATAACTACCTTGAAAAATGCAAAGAGAAGAAAATTTACTTAATTTAGGACTTGCAAATTATTACAGTTCTATTAATCTAAAGGAAACAGTTAGTGTTTTATTATTTTCTAAGATAACTTAGTCTAATTAGTCTTTCGGCAAATGGTTGATTTGGGAATATACATAAATAAAAATATACCAAATTTTATATATTTCAAATTCATGTTGTAAAATAATAATAAACTTACAAACGATGGCTTTTAATACCAATTACATGCGCACACGTGCTGAAGTATTCGTATGTGTGTATAAATATATACACACATATATACATATACATATTTATATATATATATATATATATATCTATGTATGTATGTATATACATACCTATGTTTGTATGTATGTGTATGTATGTATGCATGTATGTATAAATTTGTAATGATGCTTTAGTTTAGAAATTAACTACTTCCTTCTTAAAAAAATTAACATGAATTGAAAGGAAAATATTTTTGTTAAGATGATAATATAAATAATAATAATATTGACATTGAAGTATGATATTTTATAATAATTTATTTTTTACATTCTGTTTAATTGGTAGTTTTGGTTTTAAAGTGCCAAAAACCGAAACCGACCAAAAAAACAAATAATTCGAAAATAAAACCAAACCCGACTATATACCTAGCAAAGCCAAACCAATCAGACTAATTTTATCTGATTCGGTTAATAATCCACCTATTACATTAGCTATTTTAGGAAATTAGAATATGTCCCTTAATTCTAAACTCAATAATTCGGAATCTCTTCCAATTGAAAGTTTATCGGTCATTGCCTAGAATTATTTCAGTAATTTTTTTATTTATGAGATCGTCTAAAACCTGAGATTATTTTTGCTCAAAATTCAACAACAAAGTCTGTTTTTTGTTGAATATCTTTGGTTTTTTTGTTGCAAGAATCATGTGTAACAGAAAGAGAAGGTGATTCTATGCCAAACTTAAAACAATTAAGAATTGCTGAAAGAAGGAGTCGTCCCATTTGGATTTGTAAGATTAGAGGTGAACTTGATGCGTCTATTCAAAAAAGGGATATCATGGAAAGGAGTCCTTATTTCTTCAAGAGTGAAGGGCCTCAAGATAGAGAAGAGAAAAGCATGTTGGATAGTTTGAAGTCATACAAAATCATAAATTACTCGTTCCCTTTCTATTATCTATATTGTTGAGTTGCATGCTCTTATGAGTCCATGTTAGTTATGATGGTGCTAGGACATTTTGTGGTAACCATAATATTGAACCTTATGTTTATATTGAATCCATATTTCGTCTTAGCAATGTCTTGGTGAAGCATTTGATGGATTCCTATGTAGTAAGTTAATTTTTATGTTTTTTATCGAATCCATAACCATTTTTGGTGGTGCTCTTTGATATGCACTTAATGAATTCTTCTATTTGATATGAGATCGAGCTTTCTTACCCTTACCGAATTTATAATCAGTTTTGGTAGTGCTTTTGAGCTCCTCTTGATGGATTCCAGTATTTGATTTCTGATTAAGCTTTTTTGATCTAATATAATCTGTTACTGCTATCACCATCATCGAAGATGTTCAAAGAAATAGCGCCGAAGAATGGCAACGTCACATAAAATTCATTAGCCTCGATAAAGCCCTAAACAATGAAGTGTGGTAAAATCATCTCTTCTCAATGTCGACACTGCCGGCATCATTCATTCTTAACATCGTATGTGTTCAAGCAATTGAAAGCTTCCATCCCAGTGTCGTTGCCTAAAGAATCGCATTGTATGGGAAACTACAAGTCTTGGATGACTCCACACATTTACGTGCACGATGTTGATGGCTGTCGTCAATATCCACAGGCAATATTAATGCCATATTTCATCAGCTACCGAGTATTAGCATCAAGGATCATATATGTCATCGATGTTCCATATCTACGACACTTTTTAATAATGGGTAATGTCGCCAACCATCAATCGGGAAGATCTCAAGATATGAAGTTATCGTCGTTGATAGTCATTTAGCATGCCGAGAATCATTAATATATTCAAAAAGATTATCAAAGGCTCATCTTGCTAGCATCGCCCTTCATTAATGCTAATACGTGGTTATGATAAGAGTCGAACAACAAAGAGGAATTTCCCAATACCGAGGTTAATGACATCGAATATCGGCAATATTGAACCAACACCGAAGCCTAGCCATGTGTACATGACAGTGTCGACATTGATGTTCCGCGACGTTATTAATGCCGAAGACAAGGTTGCCAAAGCCAATCACTACGCTGCCTGTCAACACCTATAAATAGGGACCCAAGGACTTTATGGAAGGGGCCCAATTCTCTCTTCTCATTTCTTACATTTTAAACTTTGTAAACCCTAGATTGAAATGGGGCTCTTACCTATTTTAACGCTTGAACAATTGTGTACATAAGAATTTTGGAAATTAAACAAGGATATATCCTTTTGACTCAATTTGGACTATGACTCGCATATTCATTTGACTTGTACTTGAATTTTGACTTGCATAACATATTAAATTTCCTTGAACTTGTGATTTGACTATTGCCGTGCATATTAACTTGAATATCGATCTTCATATTGACTTATATGTGCATACTTCCTCGAACTCCTAATATCGTCAATGATTAAACCAAGAGTCGATATGAATGCAAACCTCCCCTCAACGACTTCAATTTGCCCCAAAAAGGCCTCTCTTTGAAGTTGTTCTGCTTTCCATATACTATTGGGGTTAGCAAATTTATTTGCTAACATTTTGACGATAGAAGGAGGGGTCAAACCTCTGACTTGGTTAAAATCCTAAGTGGAACTTCCCTAACCTACATATTTAGAGCATAAAGAACATTCCTAACCAAGCATATTCCATTCTGTGATAACGAACCTTAATCCATAACATCATGTCATTTAATCGATTCAAGATGTTTTAACAAGGGTATTCTAAACCACGGATTATTAGGCCCACCTAACAAGTTACTAGTGACCTTCAACTTTGTGACCTTCAACTTTGTTACCATCGGTCTTCACTTCAACCTTGTCAAAACCGTGAAGAATATAAAAGAAAGATCCATAAGGAATGATAGTGAAAGCAAGACCTTTCGAAAGAGTCGAAGGGATGCATATGTAGAAATTGAATGTTCTATGAGCTTTCGAAGAGGTCAAAAGGAGTCAAAAGCACCCTTTCACTTCAATCATTTCCTTCTGATACAATTGCTTTCGCGTGCATGAGTATATTTCGAATGGGTTAAGGAACACTTTTTGAAGGAAACAGATTACAAGCCTTCACATGCGTGTTAAACCTTTCGAAACAGTAGGTTTCGCCTTCATTCATGGTTCACGGGAGAACATTTAGCCAAAACGATCCATTCAAAAGTATAAATTAGCCTTTCGAACCGAGTAAGACCATTCACAACCATAAAAGAAAGCTTACTTAAGATCAATATGGAATTCTCATACACCAAAGGATGGGATTTTGCATCAATCAACAAGTATGCCTTCGAAAGCTACCTTTTGCCTTTAAACCTTCTACGTCTCAACTCCTTCAAAGCATCAAAGATTCACCTATCAACAGGGAAGAAAGACCATGTCCATTCCTCCTTACAACGACACATCAACAACAAAGTGGAGAGTGCATTTACACCTTTTGACCAGCTCGAAAGCACTTAAGTTTACTTTAAAAGCAAAGTGATGGACGCCCTTATGTTAACAGCGATGAAAGGTCTCTAAGGCCGCCTTTTGACCAAGTGGAGAGGACTGATTCAAAAGGTGCCAACCCGCGCATATAAATAAGACCCTACGGGTTTGGTTTTTTTGGTCCAATTTAATTCACTCCATACTTGTACTTTCTTGAATTTGTAAACCCTAATTTTAAAATAAGACTAAGGATCTAATTTCTTTGTATTACTTAAGCTACTAACAATAAAAGAAAAGACAATCAAAGCAAGTTTATGGCATTCTTGGATATATTGTTTGATTTAATGCTTCTATGCGATTTTCATTGTGATCTGTTTGTACTCAACATGATCGAAAGGCTACTTATTGAGGAAGTCAAAACCTCTTAATTCAACTAATATCCTTAGATCATTAGGGCCAAATCTCAAGTCACCTCGACCACTTCGAAAGGAGGTTTCAGTAGGATACTTAACCAATTCAAATAGTTCGAAAGTTGTTATGAAAAGAGATTCAGGTGTTTCGATCGCCTCAAAAGGTTACATAAAATGGTGTTTCAATTGCCGCAACCTTTTCGAAAAGTGGAGTTAAGGGAACCAAAAGGTTTTAACTATCTCTATCTAATCGAAAGGCGTTTTCGAAGGGATCTTTACACTTTAAACTTTGCTTTAGGGTGTTGAAAAGTTTTCTTGTTAATATTTTTGGCGTTAGATGGAAGGCTTGAACCTCCAACCTTTTTGAACTCCCAACTTTATTTTCCTCTAACCCAGTTGTATTCCAAGCTTACTTGCTTTAGACTTTACATCACTATGTTTAGCAAAATCAATTGGTCCAAACAAGGGTCCTTGGAGCCACACTCAATTAGATTCTCCCGTGGAACCATCAAAGATTCTAAACTATGTGAAGAGAAAATCTTGAGGTTGGAAGCTTTAAGGATCATAAAGAAAAAGAGAGCCGAATCTTATGACCTAGACAAATGGTGTTTATTCCCCTTTTACATTGGCTCCACATCTATCTTTGCCTTAGGAGAAACAAAAGATAAGAGTGATAACTTGTTTGACCGGATGAAGTAAACAACTCAACTCTATACCTAAGGCACTATCTTTGAAAAGGGGATGGTGGCTGATTATAACGCCTTTGCATAAAAATGGCATCAAGCAACAAGTGGAACATTCCTATATGTGAGCTTAAAAAGGTTTTGAAATGGAAATTGGTCATTGAGGGTGAAGCTTCAGAATCAAGCAATAAAAAATCTAGAAACCGTTCTCAAAAGACAAACTTTAAATCTAGACTCCCTAAGGAATGCAATATGATTACATCAATTGAGAATGTTTATATGCTAACCAAGGAGGAACTCAACTATTGGCCATCATAGAAGAAAAAACCGAAGTATGAAAGGAATTAGGGAGGATCCTATTGCCATTATCACACGATGAATGGGCGTGAGATAAATCAATGTAGAGCACTCGAAGAAATGGTGATTAGCCTTTTCAGATAAGGCAAAATCAATAGATTTGTAAAGAGATCTTAGTCAAATTAAATAAAGTACCACTTTTCCAAGATAAATCTACATGGTTGGGAGTATAATTATCCTTAAATTTGGAAATTACCTTAAATGGTCAAAGCCTTTGTCTGCGCCAAATTGGCCAGGTCGAGGCACCTACTTGAGGGAGGTTAGAGTAAGCCTTTAACTGCACTATGCTATGTACAAGTTAAAGCATCGACAAACCCTTTTTACACGCCGCATTATGCCCAGATCAAAGCGTGCCCTGGAGGGTGGACGGAGTAAGCCCTTGGTCCCACCATGCTATGGCTTGTCCAATGCACCAAATAACCCTTCAGTCCCGCCATGCTATGGTCTGTCTAAAGCACTTCCTAGAGGGAGGATGGAGTAAGCCCTTGGTCCCGCCCCGCTATGGCCTGGCCAAGGCACCGAACACGCCTTCAGTTCTGCCTATAAGGCCTGGTTGGAACGCCTCATGGAAGGTGGTTGGGTAAGTTCTTGGGTCCTTCGTGTGGATAAGCTAACCAACCAGACAACAACGGACTAAGAAATCTAAGCCCGAGAAGCGGCATATCAAACAAAGACAACAACGGACTAAGACGTCCAAGCCTAAGAAGGGGCATACCAAATAATGATAACAACGAACTAAGATGTCCGAGCCCAAGAAGCGGCATGTCAAACAACAACAACATACAAGGCCTAAAGGGTGGTACATGTCAACAGAATCAAAACCCAAAGAGCGGTGCGAAACAGAAGGCTTAAATAAGAATCTACAGCCTCCGACCGGTTCCTGAAAGAGAGTTTCAGAACTTCACTTATTAAAACATGAATCCAGGTTCTAGGTCTTTTACTATTAATTTCTGGTCTTTGTCATACGAGCTATTACCATTAAATCCTAGACTTCACTCATTATGACCAAATTTGAGCTTTGAACTTCTACTATGGAAATCTTTATCACGGGTTTCTTGCTATCATCCACTAATATCTGAATTTCAGGTCTTTCAACTTTTGAATTTTATTCATTAATTCCCTAATTTGGGTTCCATTGAAATTGATATTGAGATTTTTATGAATTTCTAGTCTTCAATTAAACTTGAGATCTATTTTACTAATGCTTGAATTAGGGTTATTGGACTTCTACTACAAACTTTCAGGCAACACTTGTTAACATCAAAATCTGGGCTTTGGATCTTCTATTATAAAGATTCCTAATCTTCTATGATTCATTCCCAGATGCTAATTTTTGGACTTTTATTAAACAACTATTATTGGCTTTCTATTAGTTATTTCTAGAAGAGGAGTTTCGAAACTTCTACAATTGAAATTAGAATTGAATTTCTGGTTCCCAGTGATTAGATATTTAGTATTCCATCAATGTAGTTTGAATCGGATTCCTAACTCTCTCTAGTCATTACCCACATTCATTTCAACAAAAGTTTCAATTTTTGAAGGTGACTCCAGATTGATTGGACTATTAGGTTGACATTTATCAAGAAATTTTACTCCTATTGATGCAATCCAGTCTTCATTATCCTCTTCATGTTCCTCATCATCAATTGAGCTACTTATCAGATTCAAATCCAAGGGTGACGTGTTTTCAGGAGGAACATCTTTATTGTCGAGTCCCATACCAACCTCTTTTGAATAGCTTGAATATATGCTTTTATCTTCAGATAGTCTGCATAAATATAACAACTTTTTTACTTTATACTTTTCAGGAAAATGAGATCAGTAAGGAAGACTGAATGGGCTAGCAAATGCAATAACCATAGTCCACATTATTAGAAAGTAGACTCAGAAACAACATAGTAAGAAAAGACTACAAACCAGTGATATTTACATAATTTATAAGTTATTTAGAAGTATACAGTACGAGGGTATGTTTCATAAATCTTGAACAGCCATATCTATATTTTCGGCAATCAAAGAATCAACGGTATGCCGAACTGCTATACAAAGAATCTCTTGAAGATTCTTTTCCTTTTTCTTTATATCGTCAACATCATCAATGGAATCAATACAAGCCTTTAAAGCATGGTTGAAAGTTTTGTTCGCACCTTTAAGGGTTTTATTCTGTCTCTCTAAATCAGCAATGTGTTTTGAAGAAGATACCTTTCATGTTCAAGTTTTTGAATCTTAGCTGCATATTCATTAATGCGTTGCGATTATCTCGCCTTCTGTTGGTCATCAAAATATCTCATCATTTCAAATTTTTCCTTCCTACACTATTCACCCACTACTTTCTCGTTTAAACCTAGGGGAGGATTGGTCATAGTGGGAAATTTTTGAATTGCAAGAGATGAACTTGTTGATTTTACCATAGATGACGTGATCGAAGAAGCCGGTAAATGGATATTTGGAATGTTGTCCCACATGATGAATTCCAATGATTTGCATTGAGCTTGACTGTCTTTTAACTTAATCTTTAAATCACTTATCTACTGAAGAAGCTCAGACATCTTATGATCAAAATCAATCAAATGATTCAATTTAATTTGGCGCTTTAATATGGAAATTGTTTCATTCTTATTCCTGATGTCCACTTCAAGATTAGCGATCTGATCATTATGTTTCTACCAATTGTCTTTTGAAGAAAATATCACATGTGCCATTCCAATGCTTCAGCATTGACTTGAAAATGAATAGATAAGGATCCTTAATTAGACGTCTCTTTTCAACATCCACAATCAATCTATCTCTGATGCTAGTGAAGTGAGATAAAGAATCCGATGAGAGTGGTGCGATTGCTAACTGTGTGTCCTATGTAAACAGAAAACAAAGTCAAGATTTAAATAACCAATCTCTTTTATTATAACAATAGAGATTACAACTCAAGGAGAAACTAAAAAAAAGTACAGTCTCATTGTATAATCAAATACTTGATTTATTACACTTAAAGTTGAGAAACAGCATTTTTGACTTTGTTCAAAGAGCTGAAAAAGTAACTGCCAAATCAAAAGGGACATTAAATTCTTTCAGGGTACTAACTGGAGGACATTTGCTATAGTCTCATTCCTCGGCAGGAGGACCATCACGAACGCATATTAATTTTGTATGATATATTCAAATTTCCTTGGGAATCTTTTCTTTTTCTTTGCCAAGAAAATCGACGAAGGTGGGGATGTTCCATACAAAGTCCCTACAGGTCTCTAAGAAAGCAGTATCTAGCCAATTTGGAGGATTTCAAGAGCGAGGACTTTTCCAAATAATCTCTTCTTAATTTGACATATTTTCTTAAATAATCTTCGGAAACAAGGGTGCCTGAGAGACATTTAGTCTATGATAACGTAATAACAAAATACAACTAAGTACAAAGCAAACTAATATAAGAAATTCACATTACATAATTACAAATGTTCATCCGATTCTGTAACATCCCTTATCTTGAGGCCCGAGCTAAGCACTACAGATGTTGCAGTCATCCGTAATATTAACTTCTGGTGACAAAATATGGTAATGTTAATGGTATCCATAATATCAGAAGCACATAATTTGAAACAAAATCACAGATTCAAAAGAAAATTTTACTAATAACATTGCAAAACCATGTTATATTCCGTTACATAATCCCAAATGATTCCCAGGTTTTGATCAAATAATAAATGCTACAAATTACGCCAAGAGCGACATATAAAGATGCTCATATGGATGATCAGAGTACTAAATAGACATTTCAGTCTTAATACATCACAGCGGAAATGAAACTAAATAGCACCTATATAGCCAGCTTTGACTCTTGCAGTTCTTTGGAAGCTTTGTTCATCCAACCTACTAAACTTGAAAAACCTCAACATTCAATCTACTCAAATTAATTTTGAGCACCTGAGAATTTAAGGGAAAAACATAAACTTCGAGCCAAACATAAAGCCTAGTGCGAATAATACTATACATATCGGTTATTTGATATTAAGTGAGACCACGCCGCTTAGCGGAACGGGTGCGGCTCACCAATATCCTTTAAAACATATCTTTTGCAAATCACAATCCTGCATCAAACTGATTAAAGAAATCATAGCAATATCATATATGCATATAAATCAAGTAATAAATAGACTATCTGTCCGAACAATATAGTTTTATTCGGCTAACTACTAACATTTGGCTGACTCGGGCCTACCAAACATAACAAATAATCTCCTGTTAGACATACTTCTAAATGGTCTGTCCCTAACTTACTTCTCCTAGGGTCAACTGATCCTAACGATTTTGCGGGCTCACAACTAACCTATCTTTACTCTGTATATTTCTTTCTGTGTGTAACATCATTTTAGTCTGAACTGTGACAAAGCCCTATACACTGGAATTTCGGACTTATATTATCTAGGCGCTACTAGCTAAAGTATAGGGTGTGATCCTATACTAGTCCCATCTGGTATTATAATATTGAGTCATTTACTTAGAGTCAACTTCCCCATCAAATTTTCCTTGAAAACATTTCTTCCAAGTTGATTTAACCATTTTAATCATACTTAAACAAGGAAAATATACTCTTTGCTTTACTCAAATCTCTTTGACATGTTATAAATACTTTACTCAAAACAATGTTGATGAAATATATTGAGGGTTATTTATCCCTCCAAAGTAAGTTAAAAACCCCTTTTAGCATAAAAGATCTTAGGCCATAAAGCCTAGGTGAACCATTCGAAATATTTGCTTAAAAACTTTAAACAACCTTTCGAATCCACTAAAAGTACCTTTTCAAAATATATGGACTACTATACCTAGAAACACTAGGCCAAAAGGCCAAAAATACCTTTCGAAACCTTTATAACAACCTTTCGAAATCATTGAAGGTATCCTTTCGAAATCTTTATAAATCTTAAACATCCTCTTTTCAAAAATCTTTAAACTTGCCTTTCGAAAGCATTTGGAAATCTTCCATTTAAAATACTTTAAGTGCCTTTCAAAATCATTAGGGAACCTCCCCTTCAAAACCTTTATTAAATAACTTTCAAAATCAATAAGGTCCTTTACTTAATACAACTCTTTCGAAAGCATTTGGGTTCAAGTAAAAGCTTGTGGAACATAGCTTCGAAACCATTTAAAACATTCCATTCGAAACCTTCGAGTTTATCTTTCAGTAGAACAAAGGATCTTAAAAGAACTAGGTCGAAAGCACTCTTTCGAGTGCAATTTCCTAAGTAAAAAAATGTGGACGGTTTCAACAGCAACCCTTTTGAAAGCGTGGAGAAGCGGTATCTTATTTAAAAATGAAAGCCCCTTTTCGAAACCAATATTTAAAGGCAGAAGCAGCCTCAACTTGTTCGAAAGGCAGAATGAGGCAACGAGTGTTTCGGCCCTGTCGAAAGGTTGTTTAAAACAAAAGGCCGCCACCTCTGTTGAAATCCATATTAAAGCCTTTTTGAAACCATTCTATTGAAAGCAAAGTAAGCGGCATATTTCTTTTCTCGACCTCTTCGAAAGCACGCTTCGACCCTATACCTTTCGCCTGACTCCAGTCCACTACCAAGTATTTGATACCATGTGAACTGGTTTCGACTGTCATGGAGGCGGTAGTATGAAGTCGAAAGGTAGCTGCCGAGAGTGGCGAAATAGCAAACCTTTACAAAATCTATTTTCTTTCCTTATAAAGTAATATCTTTCTAACTAACTTGCTTATTTGTCATCATATAATTGGTTGCCAATTTATTTTCCAAAAATCATTTCTAAAAGTGCTGTCGAATTCGGTATTTTATAATTTAAAACATTTAGCAAATTGTCCCTTCTTTCTTTCTAAACATATAAAACATTTAATCGCTACCTTAAATTATTTTACATACTTAATAAAACATTTAGGAAAATTCTCCAAGAATTCTAATAAATCACTTTTTATATGTTTTCTTACATATTTAAATTTCTGAACCAAAGCTAACATATAATAGTTGAAATTAATTTAAACTCAATTTAACCATTTTTTCACTAGAAAATTCATAATAAATCCATAATAATTTAGAAATTTATAAAACTTGAAACCCATCTCTAAAATAATATTTCTGATCTTATATTTAAAATGCAAGTCATTTGAATGTCATTTGATAGTTTTTATAAATTAATTCTTATCATAAAATCTATATGAAATAGCCTAAATCAACAACAAGCATATATAACCATTTAACAATCAAAACATGGAAAATCATTTGCAAAATAAACACGGGTCTTATCTAGAAACCGCAAGCTATAAAAAAATGAGATGAAATCTATTATTCACCTTGAGCTTGTGTTATAGTGGTTGAGATTTTCTTTTGAACTAATTTGCTTAAGCTTCCTTCTTGAAGTCTTGTTTATCTTCCCCTTGATTTCTTCTAATGGTGGTCGGCCAAGCTTGATACTTGGTTTTAATTTGTGAATGTTGTAAATGAAAGTGGCTTAAGGGTTTAGGGTATAAGAATATAACCTATTCCTATTTTGACCTTATCTTTTTACTTCTTTATTTTCATTTGTTCATTCATTTAGGCACAACTACCTTATGCTTTCACAAATCTCAGTCTCTTGACCACTTAAATCTTTATATTTTTCTATTTAGTTTATCTAATTAAACATCCCAAATAATGTTATTTAAAAATTAGGGGTGTTACAGATTCTCCTCCTTGAAGAATTTCGTCCTCGAAATTATGATATGGTACTCATACAAACCAATCGTAAAGTAAAACATACTATTAAACAAGTCAGGATAAGTGTTTCTAATCCTGCGCTTTGTTTCCTAAGTATAGTCTCTCTCGTCGTCACTCCACTAGAATTTGACTAATCTAACTGTCTTGTTCCTTAGTCTCTTCTCATCTCTCTCGGGTATACGAACTGGCTTTCTAACTATAGTCATATCTGGTTCTACTACTAAATCATCTAACACAGTCGGTGTAATAGTTGTTTCTAGATCTCGAATACATCTCCTTAGATGAGAAACATGAAAAACATCATACACTCCTGCTAAACTGTTCGGTAATTCTAGTCTATATGCGAGTTCCATGATCCTCTTTGAAATAGGAAATGGTCTAACGAATTTTGGTGCCAACTTTCTTGATTTTTCGAATCTGATTATACATTTCATCGGTGATACCTTGATGAAAGCATGATCTCCAACTAAGAACTCTAAGTCTTTTTGTCTCTCCCTCTTTCTAGCTTGAATCAACTCAATCTTTTCTACAGCTTTCCTAACCAAATCTGGACCAAGTACTAACCTATCCTCGGTCTCTAATCAATAAATAGGAAATTTGCATGGCCTTCCATACGAAGCTTCAAACGGTGTCATCCTTATACCAGCCTGATAACTATTGCTATAAGAAAACTCGACTAAGTGTAGATGGTCTTTCCATGATCCTCTAAAATCTAGCGCAAAAGCTCGTAATAAATCTTCTAAGACTTTGTTAACCCTTTCTATTTCCTCATCTGTCAGCGGATGGTAAGCAGTACTCATCTTGAGCTTGGTATCTAAAGTATCATATAGACTCTTCCAGAACTCACTAGTGAATAAGGAATATCTATCACTTACTATACTACTAGGAATTCTATGTAGTCTAACTGTATTCTTCATGAATAACTTAGCCAAAATAGTTGCCGTCCTGGTTGACTTAACTGGAATGAAATGGGCACTCTTGGTCAATCTATCCACTATAACCCACATACTTTCATTTCCTCAATTTGATCTTGGCATCCTGTCTGTAAAATCCATTGAGATAGAATCCATTTCCATACTAGGACATCCAAAGGATGATGTAACCCACTTGTCTTCTAATGTTTGGCTTTTACCTGTTGACAGTTCAAACACTTTTTCACCCATAAGCCTACATATCTGTTCATACCTTTTCAGAAAAAATTTCTTTTCATATCCCGATACATCTTAGTTCCTCTAGGGTGAATAGTGAATTTCGAATGATGGCATTTTTCAAGAACTTCCTTCCTAATGTTCTCCACATTCGGAACACACGGTCTTCCTTTCTTCCTCAACCACCCATTCTGGTCAAGACTAATATCTTTTAAGTCACCATTCTTTGTTCCATCCCTTAACTTTCTGATCCGTTCAGCTAATAATGATCCTCTTTTTCTTAGAAGCGTTCTTTTCGATCATCGCCGGTCGAACCTCTAAACATGACGACATAGCAGTTTCTTTATTAGAAACACTCTTAGATCTCCATTGTACTCTGCATGTACTCAATGCTTCCAAGTCTTTTCACTCGGCTATCATTGCCAATACTACATTATGATGTTTTTTGCTATGTCCATCCGCAACCTTGTTGCTTTTTCCCGGTGTGTACTCAATACCAAAGTCATAAGTGGCTAAAAACTCTAACCGTCTCTGGTATCTTATATTCAACTCCTTATGAGAGAATAAATACTGTAGAGACTCATGATCCGTATACAACTTGAACCTTTATTCCGAAAGGTAATGTCTCCACATCTTCAATGCAAAAATTACTGCAACTAGCTCCAAATCGTGAGTTGGATAGCTAACCTCATGCGGTTTGAGCCGTCGAGAAGCGTAGGCAATCGCTTTACCTCTTTGCATTAACACAGCTCCTACCCTATTCCACAGGAATCCATGTGCACCACTAAGTCCCGATTCTCCTCTAGAAGAACTAACACTGCTGCATTTGTCAATAAGCATTTCAGCATCTGGAAAGCTTCCTTACACTTATCAGTCCAGACAAACTTCACATCTTTCCACATTAGCTTGGTCATCGGTGCCGCTATCCGCAAAAAATCTTTGATGAATCTCCAATAATACCCAGATAATCCAAGAAAACTCTTTATCTCAACCACTGTTTTGGGTCTCTTCCAATTATTCACCACCTCGATCTTGGTCGGATCTACAGAAAACCCTTTCTCTAAGACTATATGACAAATAAACTTTACTTTCTTCTACTGGAAATAACACTTAGAAAATTTCGCCTTCGACGGATGCTGCCTCGACGTCTCAAGCACCACTCTAAGATGAACTTCATGCTCTCTTTCATCTTTAGAGTATATCAAAATATCATCTACGAATACCAACACAAACATATCCATGTGCTCTTGGAAAACTCGATTCATTAAATCTATAAAGAATGTCGATGCATTAGTTAGTCCGAACAACATTACCTACCATTCGTACAATCCATATCTAGTTCTAAACATCGTCGAATACTATCACCTGCCACTCTAAGCTGATGGAACCCTGCTGCTAAATCAAAATGGGAAAATACTTTGGCTCCACAAAACTGGTCGAACAAATCATCAATTCTAGATAATAGAAATCGATTTTTCATCGTCTTCATATTCAACTAACGATAATCGATACATAACCTTAACGATCCGTCCAGCTTCTTTGAAAACACTACGGCTGTCCCCCAAGGTGAACTGCTTGGTCTAATAAAATTCTTACTTTCAAATCCACCAACTGGACCTTTAACTCTCTCATCTTGGTAGCTGTCATTCTACTCACCTGTTCTGCTCCTGACAATAAATTTATCTGAAACTCAATAGCACATTTCGGTGGCAATCTTACTACAAGTTCAAAGACATCTGTGAATTCTCTTACAACGAAAACTCGATTCAACTCGTCTTCCACCTCCATAACACTCAACAAAGCATTAACCTCAAAACTAGGGTTTTCTACAGAGTATACTATCTGATCACTACAGTCAGGGTGTCTAAGCGAATTTTCCTATCATGGCAAAATATCCTAGCATCACATTTAGTCAACCAATCCATACCCAAAATAATTCTGAACTATACAAAATCAATCACATGAAAACTGCAAGCAAATACATGACCTAACAGTTCAAACTCTAGATCGTCACTTCTCATCCCAAGATTCGCATAACCACCTATCAAATTTGCAACCCTTAAGGAAGTAACTAGGTATAAGGGTTCTAGGTTAAGCTTATCTACCAAACAATGAGACATAAAATAATGCAACGCACCAGTATCAAATAGAACTCTAACTGACATACTATGAATCAAAAGCGTACCTCCCGACATAGCTTTCCCTTTCCGCTACTGTTGGTCTTGAAGTAGTTGGCTTCAATGCAAACACTTTGCCTTTCCTATCCTTGGTTGGCTCCTTGCACTGGTTCTTATAATGTCCAATTCGATCACAGTTGAAGAATCTAATATTCTTCTTCTCGATCACCTTATTTCCATCTCCCGAGCGACATTCATTGGAAAAATGCCCTTTCTTGTCACATTTATAGCAGATAACCTCCGCCTTTCTCTTCTTAGAAGCTTCACGCTTCTGAGCTCTGAAAAACTTCCTCTTTTGGTTTTGTCCTCCTTGAACTCCACCTATGATGTTACCTTCAAGAAAAGAAAGCACCTCTTCCTACCTTAAAGCCATTTTAATGACTACATCGCATGGATCTCTATGCGACAATGTGGCCTTAGCAAGTTCAGGCTAACCCATGAATGACCTTATCATTCCTCTTAATAATAGTATCAACCGTAGCATACACATATCAAGATAGCTCCTCAAATCTGGTTGCATACTCAAATATGGTTGCATACTCAAGCATCGTCATATCTCCTTGCTCCAACTCAGCAAACTTCCTGAGCAAAGTTGACTTAGAAATCTCCAATATAAACCTCTCCTTAAACCTTCTTTTGAACTCAGCCCAAGTCATAGTCTCCTCATTGACTCCGTAGTGACACTGTTCCACCATTACAGTGTTGCTCCTTGTAACTTTCTAGAAGCAAGTCTTCTCTTTTGTTCATTGCTAAGCCTCAAATCAGCAAAGATCCTCTTGCAATGAAGTAATCAATTCTCCACTTTAATTGCATCTTCAGTCCCAATAAACGGTTTTCTTCCCAACCTGGCATAATCTCTACCTGGTACAACATAGTTATTGACCACTAGAGCTTCCTTATTTCCTCCATCTAATCCTGCAGCAGCTCCTTCTTGCATCATGTTAACAAAGAACTGATACATAGCTCCCATATCAACTTGCGGCATTCTGGCACACATATTTGCAGCTTGTGCCTGACCTAGGTTCCTCCTAGTGTTTGGTCTGGCATTTCCATTGGTTGTAATGCTTCCCCCACCTAGGTTAACTCTTCCACTTCTAGCATCCATATCATATGTCCGTAAAATCTACATTCGAGCCTTGTAAGATACATAAGAATAGCCTAAGAGAGATGTAAGAATAGAGATAAAGTGTATACTTACATATAGCAAATACAAGTACGTTACTATAGCATTATCCCTTACCCTAATCTTTTCTCTAATTCCTTAGGATTATGTTTTCAAAACCATTTTAAGTTTGAAATTTCTTTTAAGGTTTTCATAAACCTATGCTTTGATACCAAGTTGTAACATCCCCTATCTTGAGGCTCGAAGCTAAGCGCTACAAATGCCAAAGTCATTCACAGTATTAACTTCCAGTGACAAATATAGTAATATTAATGGTGTCCATAATATCAGAAGCACATGAATATGAAACAAAATCATAGATTCAAAAGGCAACTTTACTAATTACATTGCTAAACCATGTTTCATATTCAATTGCATAATCCCAAATGATTCTCAAGTTTTGAATAAATATAATTGTTACAAATTACGCCAGGAACGACATATAAAGATGCCCCCGTGTATGATCAGAAAACTAAATAGACATATTAGTCTTAATACATTACATCGGAAATAAAACTAAATAGCTCCTGTATAGCTAGCTTTACCTCCTACACGTCTTCGGAAGCTTTATTTATCCAACCTACTAAACCTGAAAAACCTCACCTCTCAATCTACTCAAATTAATTTTGCGCGCATGAAAGTTTAAGGGGAAACATAAACTTCGAGTCAGACATAAAGCCTAGTGCGAATAATATTATGCATCTTGGTTATTTGATATTAAGTGAGACCATGCGGCTTAGCGGAACGGGTTTTTCCTCGCCATATCCCTTCAAAACATATCTTTTGCAAATCATAATCCTGCAATCAAGTTAATTAATGCAATCATAGCAATATCATATATGCATATAAATCAGGTAATAAATGGACTATCTGTCCAAACAATATAGTTTTTTTGGGCTAACTACTAACATCTCAGGCCTACCAGACATAACAAATAATCTAATTTCTGTTAGACACACTTTAGTATGGTCTTTCCCTAACTTACTTCTCCTAGGGCCAGCTGATCCTAATGGTTTTGCGGGTTCACCAATAACCTAAATTTACTCTGTATATTCGTTTTTGTATGTAACATCATTTTATTCTTACCTGTGACAAACCCCTACACACTGGAATTTGGACTTACATTAGCTAGGGGATACTAGCCAAAGTATAGGACGCGGCCCTATACCAGTCCCATCTGGTATTCTAATACCTTAGCTATTTACTTAAGGTCAACTTCCCCATCAAATTTTTCTTGAAAACATTTCTTCCAAATTGATTTAACCCTTTAAATCATACTTAAGCAAGGAAAATATACTCTTTGCTTTACTCAAATATCTTTGCCACGTTATATATACTTTACTCCAAACAATGTTGATGAAATATATTGAGGGTTATCTATCCCTCAAAAGTAAGTTAAAAACTCCTTTCAACTTAAAAGATCTTAGTCCATAAAGCCAAGGTAAGTTATTCGAAACTTTTGCTTAAAAACTTTAAACAACCCTTTCGAATCTATTGAAAGTGCCTCTTTCAAAATATATTAACTATAATACCTTCAAACACTAGGCCAAAAGGCTAAACATACCTTTCAAAACCTTTATAACAATCTTTTAAAAACATTGAAGGTATCCCTTCGAAACCTTTATAAAACCTTAAACATCCTCTTTTCAAAATTCTTTAAACTTGCCTTTCGAAAGCATTTGTAAATATTCCAATTAAAATACATTAAGTACCTTTCGAAACCATTAGGGAGCCTCCCCTTAGAAACACTTATTATATACCTTTTGGAATCAATAAGGTCCGTTACTTAATACAAGCCTTTCGAAAGCATTTGGGTTCAAGTAAAAGCTTGTGGAACATAGCTTCAAAACCATTTAAAACATTCCTTTCTAAACCTTTGGGTTTATCTTTCAATAGAACAAAGGGTCTTAAAAGAATTAGGTCGAAAGCACTCTTTCAAAAGCAATTTCCTAAGTAAAAAAAGTGGAAGGTTTCGACACCAACCCTTTCGAAAGCATGAAGAAGCGGCTTCTTATTTAAAAGTGAAGGCCCCCTTTCGGAATCAATGTTTAAAGGCAAAAGCTATCTCAAATGGGTCGAAAGCTAAAATGCAGTAATGAGAGTTTTGACCCTGTTGAAAGCTTGTTTAAAAAAAAAGTTGCAACCTCTGTCGAAAGCCAAATTAAACCCTTTTGAAATCATTCTTTTAAAAGCAAAGCAAGCGACATATATTTTGAAAACAAAACAAGGTCTTGACCCCTTCAAAAGCACTATTCGACCCTATACCTTTTGCCTATCTCCAATCCACTACGCACCAAGTCATTGATACCATGTGTATTGGTTTCGACTATGATGGAGGCGGATGTATAAAGTCGAAAGGTACCTGCCGAGAGTGGCGAAACCACATACTTTTGCAAAAACTATTTTCTTTCTTTATAAAGTAGTATCTTTCTAACTAATTTGCTTATTTTGTCATTATATAATTGATCGCCAATTTCTTTTTCAAAAATAGTTTCTAAAAGTGCCGTCGAATTCAGTATTTTATAATTTAAAACATTTAGCGAATTTCCCTTTCTCCCTTTGTAAACATATAAAACATTTAAGTGTCATGCCTTAAATAATTTTATATACTTAATAAAAAAACTTACGAAAATTCTCCAAGAATTTCAATAAATCACTTTTAATATGTTTTCTAACATATATAAATTTCCGATCCAAAGCTAACATATAATAGCCTAAATTAATTTAAATTCAATTTAACCATATTCTTTACTGAAAAATTCAAAATAAATCCACAATAATTCAAAAAATTATAAAACTAGAAACTCATCTCTAAAATAATATTTCTGACATTATATCTAAAATGCAAGTCATTTGGATATCATTTGATAGGTTTTCCAACTTAATTCTTATCATAAAATCTATATGAAATAGCCTAAATCATCAACAAGCATATATATATATATATATATATATATATATATATCCCTTTAACAACCAAAACATGGCAAATCATTTTCAAAATAAACATGGGTCTTATCTAAAAACTGAAAGCTATACAAAAGTGAGATGTAATCTATTATTCGCCTTTAGCTTGTGTTAAAGAGGTAGGGATTTGCTTTAGAACTAATTTGATTAAGCTTCCTTCTTGAAAGTCTTGTTATCTTCCCCTTGATTTCTTATAATGGTGGACGACCAAGCTTGATTCTTAGCTTTTAATTTGTGAATGTTGTAATTGAAAGTGGATTAAGGGCTTAGGGTATAACAATATAACCTTTTCCTATTTTGAATTGTCTTAAAACTTCTTTATTTTCATTTGTTCATTCATTTAGGCACGACTTACTTATGATTTCTCAAATCTCAATCTCTTAACCACTTAAATATTTACATTATTCTATTTGATTTATCTAATTAAACCTCCTGAATAATGTTATTTAAAAATTAGGGGTGTTACAGGTTCATATAAAAATGATTTTCCAATAACTCGGAAATGAATTGTCCTTAAAATATTTGAGTTTTTCTAGGGGCAACTCATGAGGGATTGATTTGACTCATGGTAAATC
Source organism: Allium cepa (assembly GCA_030765085.1). NCBI lineage: Eukaryota > Viridiplantae > Streptophyta > Magnoliopsida > Asparagales > Amaryllidaceae > Allium > Allium cepa. Next base: position 503,842,625 of record CM060941.1, on the reverse strand, counting down.
CAACAAGCTCTTGGATGTGGATGAGATTCAAAATCGTCTAAATATCTCTTATGAAGATGTCTAAGTAGACCCCCACTAAAATTACCTAGATATGAAAAATCTACGATAGGGTGTCTACGGTAGGCTTTGTATAGGAAGTCTACTAGGATAACCCTTTCTTCAATCAACGTCCAAAAGAGTGTTATTAATTCCCGGTTCTATTACAAAAGCTTGTCATATCGAAGGCATGCCCTCTTCAATCGAGGGGCAGCTTCTTGGTCTTTAAAGGACGCTAACACTGCGCCGCTCTTATTAACATTATAATACTTATCAAAGAGTGCATTATGTTTTTTCAATTGCTTATCTTACTCCCTATACAGGCTATTTATTTCTGCTTGTTTTCTTTTAAGCTTTGTTTTATAAAGTTGGGTAGATTTCTTCTTTATCTAAAATAAAAGGATGTCAACTATTATTATCTTGGAAGTGAAAGCCATTTGGCAAGGAATATTATACCTGAAAAACAGGAATTGAAGTTTGTGGAGTCTGCCTTTTCTCTGATCTCCAGCATCAATATGGGCAGCTTCTTCGTGGAGATCAGAAGGCTCGGGAAGTACTGTTTGGTTTCCTTCATAGCCACTAGAATCAGGGTTAACATTGTCTGAAGTCCCAGAAATGTCCTCGCCATCCCCTCTTGGAGCACCAACATGACCTCCCCTATTACCACCCGTACCCAAACCTTTATCTTCATTGTTAGGGTTGTCATCTTATTATCATCATCATTGCCGCCTTCCTCTGCGGCGATTTTATCATCCTCATCACTCTCTTCCTCATCGGAGTCGGAATCATCTTCAATAAGAGCAGCATCAAAAGATGAGAGTTTAGCAACGTCAATTTCCTCTCTCTCTCTAAAACCTCGATACCTTGCTCCTTCTCTTTGATTTTATCTATAAATGTTTTTACTAGGGTGGGATCGAGTGAAGAGAAGCTCAAGTAAGGGCATTTATCGATGTTGTCAGAATAAGCAACCATAAGAGCATCCTCGTAGGAATTCACAATGATGTCATTGAGGGAAGTACTCAAGAATTGCGACACCTTTTGCTTGGCTTTAGAAATAGTATTAATGGTCATTGTCAAAGAATTTTTCTTCTTCCCCAGTTGCTTCTTGAGAGAAGACTGATTTGCAACCATTCAAGCCTTCTCTTCATTGGACTCTTTTAAAGCCATTTTGAGAGCCAAAATTTTATCGGTTGAGAGTTGTTTGGCTTTCCTCTCTTCAAAGATAGTAGATTCCGCTTAAGCAAGAGAGAACCCCAACCTTTCTTGTTCCTTCACCATGCTATTTTTGGCAGTAGAAAGGGAGGTAATTTGGCTGTTCAAAGTTGAGATCTCTTCTTGAAGCATAAAACTTTCAGCAAAGGATTTCGAAGAACTTCCCTAAAGGGAGTACCAGCTTTTAGAAATCTGTCGGGAAAGGTACGACATGAGTTAAAATTCAGTATGAAATAGTAATGAAAAGGGAAAAAATAAAAAACGTAGCAGAAGTTGTTGCTCTATTAAAGATCGACAATGTCTTGCTGGGTCTGGTATTAAGGAAGGTAGTTGAATGGAACTAAAGGATGAAGAATTCATGATGGACCGTACCATTTCTATCACGATCCAAATTCCAGCATTTGAAAATCGACATCCATACTCCACTGTACTTAAATGCCGCAGATTCAAACGTTGAAATTCAAGTCGTGCTGGAGCTTATAACACATCAAGTATAACAACACAGCGGAAGAAAAAGAAATGAATATCATATACAACTCCAATGAATACAATATCCAATGATATACAACAATGATCAATATGATAAAAGAAATATGAGAGACAATAAATAACAGCGGAAAACGAATAGCAAAAGAGATAATTCCAATATCAAACTGCAACAGTATCCCATCTCCAAATGCAAAGGCTCAAAACTCCAAAGATCTCCAATCCAATAAGCAAGAACCAGCATCAAGTTATCCAAGCTAAGCAAGGTCAGTCGTCCTAACCAAAAACTTCAATATCCAAAATCTCCAAAGAATACCAAAGAGAAAGCTGAAAGCTACTGAATCGATATCTACTATCTGAAAAACCCAACTCTAGACTGCCCGTGTGGAAAATAGTGGGCACCCAGAGTTTAGAAAAGGAATAATAAACTCCGGGTCAGTCGTGGGACTGGTATAAGCAAACAAAAACAGTTTATCTTTAAAAACAAACAAAAGATTTTAAAATAAATCCGCAATGCTTTTTGGAAAATGAAACTACCATAAGGCCTCCCGCCACACACACAATGCAAGCGCAAACTTGGAGGAGATTTCTCCTTATGATAGTCAAAAATGCTTGATACGCGAAAACCATTTGATATTATTATTAGTGCATAGTGCAGAAAACCTTTCGAAAATATAATATTAATCTTAGCCAGCATAGGTACCGTTATATTATGCCAGCTATAGCTACCATTTTAAATGGAAGGTTCTACAACTAAAACCGTACAGGGCTCGCATTGTTTTGTTTGGATTTCCAACAAATGGTCGGGCAAATGAACTTCCCAAATAAAATGGAACGCCTCTGGAGGCACGCCCCCGAGAACCTAACCGGATCTCTGCTAGACAAGGTCGGGTTACCTCTGTAACTAGGTAACTACCGACACGAGCATGCCATCCCCCGGTCGTTTGCGACCTTTATCTGCGGTTCCTCTCAACGAACAACCACAAAGCAATAAGTTTGCAGCAACCACAAAGTAAGTATCTGGGCTCTATACCATGATACCACCTATAATCCAGAAGGAAATGGACATACCCTCAGAGGGCGCTACCCTCAAATAACCTTGCTGCTACGATTCCTATTTCGACCATAACCGGGTTGTGAGGTTCGACGAAGTCTCGTCCATAAAGCTATGCTTTTCACAAAAGCCATGCTTTGATCAACAAATAATTGGCAGCACTTCATATGCCACATTACCAAATTGGGGATGTATCACTGGTAACCATCAATTACATAACCTCTGAGCTTGTACGTCTCAGAGAAGGGTGTTAAGCTAAGAGAATAAATCTCGGCCACCAAACAGAAATGTATTTGATAGAAACCAATTTTACATCTCAAAATGTAATGTCGGACACACATCCATACAAGTCTGTTTCGGGTTCGAACAGAACCGAAGGCACTTTCAAAGAAGCCCTTGCAATCCAGGCATCCACAATCCCGATCGGACTTCCCATCACTTAGAGAATCTCTATAGCGTAGCTACTCGGTGCAGAGACAATCGATATGTCATCCTATCGTTCTCGCAAATACCCGGTCTTCACCACCGGTCTTCAAATGCTATCCATAACGTCGTATCATTATTCGGAATGGGTTATATGACACAAGGTCCTCTTCCGGCTAAACCGAATAATGAGCGCAATATTTAAAAACATATAGATATGGGATCTCAGTTAAGTCACAACTTATTACCCAAAACTTTTCTTTCAAATGGTTAAACAAATTACCATTTACAAATCTTTTGAACAAAATATTCACTTCACAAAATTTACGAAGTTTACCAATCTTCTACAAGATTCATTAATATCTTTCCAATTCAAATCCTTTATACAAAAGATAGGCTTTTCTGATCCCTTTTCAATTTGGAAATAAACTTCACCAATTTTTAACAAAGATTCATTCGTAGCCTTTCAAAACGATTTCCCTTTCAAATTGGATTAACTTATCCAATCAAAGATTCAATTCATAGCTTTCAAAAATCATTTCCAAAGATTTATTCATAACTTTCAAAACCATTCTTTTTGAAACTTGAAATCTTTTCATCATAATTATTATTTGAAACCACTTGTTTCCGTTTCGAAAAACCCGAATTTATTTGCATGAGTTAAGGCCTTTCAAATATAAACTTGGGTTAAATTCAAATTCTCAAAATCATACTTTTTAAATGGTTTAAAAACCCATATAAACACATTTATAGTTTGTATAACCTTTTTACACCATAAATTCTCAACATAGAATTCAATTTCAAATTTTGAATTCAAATTTTAAATCAAATTTCAAAACTAAATCAAGTTATTCAAAAATAACTTTTATCTTTGAAATTCCTTTCCAAAATATTTTCACTTTAAACCCAATCCATATCCAAAACCATTTGAATTTAAAGATTCAATTTTCAAAATTATTTCAAAAATCTGTTACTTAACCAATTTCCACGTGCAATCCATATTTGTGTGTGTATGGTGTAGTCCAGGGGTTTTACACACAATAGTGCGACAACATCAACCATTACAGATTCAAACACAGAAATATCGATAAGCGGTATAATCTATAACGCTTATTTTCATTCACAGATTCACGAACAAATGTATCACAGATAAAATAAATAAATAAATAAATAAAGTACGCAAATCTCAATTCACAGAACAGAATATTATAGTCCAGAGATAACAATCAATTCAAGGCATGCAATGCAAACATTCATAAGTAATCCAAGCATTCAATAATCATTTATAAACAGGATTAATTGTTTAATCCTAAATTAATTCAATTAAATTTTCAATTAAGTTAATTACTTATGAATTAAGTACTCAATCCTGATTATAACTTAATTTAAACCAAATTAATAAAGTACTAATCCTGGTTAATTAACATTAATTAATTACAAACCATTTTAATTTATTTAACCTGTAATCATTATTAATTAACCCTTAATAATAAATTAACTAACCCTTAATTGTTAATTAATCAACCTTAATTAATAAATCAGTTAACCCTTAATTAACAACCATTAATTATCTTTAATTAATTTCAATATGTGATTCTCCTAATCTATTTCATTAATTTATTAACCTCAAATTAATTACTTAGTTGATTAACCACAATAATTAATTTCCTTTAATTAATTATTCTTTAATTACTCGATTAATCAAATTTAAATCATTAATTAATTAACCTTAATTACTTTCATTTAGTAATTATCTTTAAGTTAATTAGTAATCAAAACATTATTTAAGTTAAACTATTTAGCTTGATTAATTACTTAATTTCATCATTCATCGTTTGAATATATTTAATTTAAAAACTTGAAATCATTTCTATACAAGAACATTGATTAACTAAAGTTTAACACCACATCATTTCAAAACATTTGTTAGTTAGCAAATTAAATACCAAAACAATTTATATTTAAAAACAGTTAACTTTAAATATCTAAAAGTTGAACTCGTTTTGAAATCTTGTTTTACATTTTCTTTCCTATTCAAAAAAAAACTTCCCAAACCTGGTTTATATTTCTATTAGAATTTTAAACCTGGAATCAAATTTACTCTTCAAAATTTAAAACTAGTACTCAATCTAACACAACACAAACTCAAACGAAGTTAACTCGAGCAACTGCACGAGGCAATGCCCATCTTCCCCGGAACCATCTTCGAGGCCACCATCTCCTCTCTTGAACCCAAATCCCTCGACACACATTGATACTTGTGCACATGCACAAACGATCGCAGACGTGCCGATCATCGTCTCCGACGCCTTCAGATCACAACCGACTCACCTAAACGCTTCGACCACCCAAGTCAACGATCGATTAGGCAAATCAAAATTCGACAATGTCCAGCACTTGGAACCAAAACACATCACCCAAAATCTTCCTTGAACCTACGCTTCCGACCACCGGGACGCCTGAGCCTCTGACCACAACCTCGCCAACTTCCCCGTTACCCTTCCCTAGAATTTGGATAAACTCGACTTACCAGAGGCAAGGCCGTTCACCAACATCCCGACCTCAACATAAACTAGGGTTATGACCTAGTTCGATCCACCGCAGTTGCAACGGTGACGAAGAAAAACTTCCACCATTTTTCCTAGCCTCGACCACTTCCCTACTACCTCCAGCCAAGTTTCCGACTTCTCTAATCATTTTAATCACCGGAATTTTACAAAAAGGCAAACTTTATTCAACTCGAGAATACCCAACGATTACCAAACTATAAATCATGATATTCATTTCAAAAATCATGATTTTCTACCATGAATATAATCATGCAATTCAATCCTGAAATTTAATTTATTAATTTTCGACCCAAATATTTTTTTTTTTACAGTTTTTTGGAAACTCTCGAGACAAATATTTAATAAAATTTCCTGAAATTATTTTTAAAAACAATGTTATATCTTCATATACATTTCATCTTCAAAGTTCTTAGCTTATAATTGATTTTATAAAGAGGATTCGAATTATTTTTCTTTAAAATGGATTTAGTCTATACTTAAACAGAAACAAACATACGTAGGCATGCTTTTCAACATTATGTACACAGACATGCAGGCATCTGAACACTTATACCAACAGCTTCAAGCATTATCAAAAATCACAACCGATTTAAATAAAAATGGGTAGTTTGCTCACCTTGTATGAAGAGCAGAGGATACATGGAAGCTTGAAACCGGACTTGCTTTTGTCCTTAATCTTTTACTTCATTAATCTGAAAGTTGATCTTTGGTTCATTGAATCTGCAGTTTTGATCTTCATTTCATCAGGTTGAAACAGATTTTGCTTTGCAAAGGTTTCCATTTTTGATTTTCTTTTGCACTGGTTTGGTTTACAGGTTCTTATAGTTATCTAATTTCATTTTTCTTTCTCTTTTCATTTTATTTTCCTATTTCCAGGTTGAAGATATGATAATACATCTCTGTTTATAGGCTTGTATGAGAGAGTTACAGACTTGAGAGGAAATGGTTACAAAGTTGAATTGTTTTTGAGGAAGTGATTACTTGAAAATGAATTTACAAATTTGGATTTGATCTGTTTTGATCATCTTGCTTGAGGAAGTATTCAGGTTTTGATCCATGAGAATTTCTGGTTTGTGAAAGATAGTTTTACAATGTTGAGTTTCTTTGAAAGTGAGGAGATAAGAGTTTATAAAATGTTTACTAGAATTTTTTATTAAAATTAAAGGAAAAAAATAAAAATAAATAATGGAATGACACTTGTCATATACCTTAATTTATTAGCTAACACATGTTATTATAAGTCCTTAATATGTTAACACTTGTAATTAAGTATTTTTCTTTTTATTTAAATGTTAAATAAAGCCTTTAACCTAATTTATTAATTCTAATGTAAATACATTATGAATTTCTTATGTAAAGAAAATGTAATAAAAACAGATTATAAATAAAAACTTATCCAAATATTTTAAGGATCTATTCTTTTGAATTTCAAAATAAATTCCAAATTCAAATCCAAATTAAACTTTTGAAATCCAAATTAAAGTCAACTTATTCAATTTGAAATGATAATTCCATTTTCTTATTTAATTCTTTTTATATTTATATGGAAAAATAATACATTATTAATATTGTTTGAAAATAACAATTTAATTATTTTAAATAATTTATAAAAGAGATTATCTTATAATAATTAGAAATATCCATCTATATTGGTTCCTTGAAACATAAAAATTAATAAATCCAATTTTATTTCTAAAATATTCATTCTTGAATCCCAAATCAAATTTATTTTCAATACATTTATATTTTTAAACTTAAGATATGAAACTTATTAACAAATACTTATTCTAAAATTTTCATTTTAAACTTAAGTAATCATACTTATTATATTTTTGTTTCAAATATAAAATTTCTTTAAGTCCAATTAAATTCAATATATTAACAATTTGAATTTCAAATTCAAATTTCTAATTATTATTTTTATATATATATAAACACAAACCAAACACAAATCTTTAAAAATCTGAAAAAAATTCAAATTAACTCACCATTAATTCACAATTAAATTCAAAAGTTAAATTGATTACCAATTTAAATTTAGCATAAAAATCGGGATCGTTACAATTTCCACGAAATCACTAGAAGACACCGATGAAGTGGGTTTTGAAGGATTCGACTCCTAAGGAGGAGTTCAATTGCATAAATTCTTTTGCGTTTGTTCAATGATGCTAGGAGAGTCAGACACGATGATACAGGACATGAAGCCATCCATGGAAGGAACTGCTCTAGGTGGATTAGTAGCAATATCAATAATAGAACCTTCTGGATCCTTGCCTACATCAGTAGAACCACTCTCTTTTGAGGGAAGAAAGGACTGGGCATTAGAAATTTTAGCTTTCTTGAGAGAGGGACCTGCTTCAGTCCTCTTGCTCAACTTTCTTTTGGCAATCATCCTCGACCTGGCGATGGCCTGGGTCAAAGCCGATGCATTGGATTCAGAAGGTGGGGGGCTAGATCTCTTATGACCAATTCCATCGAGGAAGCAGTTACTAAAATTTTAAAGGAACAATTTAGTAAAGCGATCTAAGGAGTATTACAACGATAAATTTCAAGTACTACGCTTAAGCTTACCAGGATGATCCAGAAAAATTAGGGAGATAGGAGAAAAATTCTTTGGATCACCCAAACATAAGAAACATTTGCTCGTAGAAGTATGTTGGATAAGAGGGGGTTGTCCAAGAATTCTCTAACTCGTGGGTAGGAGGGAATGTTTCTAAAGATTGCTTGGCGTTAATAGAGCAAGCCTATTCCTGATACTACCCGAAGTAACGATCAACTGCTTTACGATACTTTTTCCCTAATCTTTAAGTTCTTTAGGAGCAGGACCTAATAAGAAAACATAATTCAACAAAAGAAAGTAATTGTATAAAGTTGAAGATTATGATCAACTTACGAGGGAAAGAGAAGACTCCACTGATGTTTGGAGAACAACCGACGAAAAAGAACTGCAACTCCCAGTCTCTAAATTTATTTACTCCCTCTGAGATTAGTTTCGTAAGGGGATTAGTTCTAAAAACCTAGCTATTAAGATTGCTAAGTTTGACCAATCGAACAAAATAGCTAAGAACTTCAGCGTTTAGTGAAGGAATTCCTGATTCCAAAGCCATAAGTTCCAAAGAGATAAGATATGTGTAGACATTTGGTGATAATTAGATAGGTGAAATGCAAAGATGATTCAAGAACTTAGATAAGAAATCTGGGAAGGGAAGAAAGTCACCAAGCCAAATGAATGGCAGCATAAGCAAAGTATCCTTCGAGGGGATTTTGAATAGTATCACTATCGCCAAGAGGAATGGCTTATACTCGAGTGACTCCGAAGTCGTTCAGAATGGCATCGACTTCGTCTTATGAAGATATCAGAGAATGTTTGGAGATGGCTTTAACTTTTTTGGTGAACATTTTACTTTTAGAGCTATATCTTTTTCAAGTTTCTTAGAAATCTTCTTCACACTCATAATCCTGACAGGTGAAACCAATTCATTAAAAGTTATAATTTTTTCCATCATTAAAACCTTTCAAAGATGTCAGAAACCCATTGCAATAACTCAAGTATCCACCAAGGTGTATGATTCCATATCTTTGAAAGAGTGTTAAAGTTAATTTGAGTCATGGAATTCATTGAGATTTTGATGATATCAAAGGGGTATATGGAATAGAAACATCTAAACACACCCTTTGACAATGTCAAAAACCGAAGAAAAAAAGTTTATCAAAAGGAATAACTAACCCTACAGAACTAGTTTGAATACGTATATTAACAATATTCCACAATCAAGCGAAGCAATCCTTTCAAAAATGTCGAAACGCACAAAATTTATTTTACTCAAAGTATATAAATATTGCTGAAACACTATCTTAAAATCGAAAGACATGGAGCTAAGTGATTTTAATACAAATGAAGGGGCCTTAAAATGTTTCGACGATGTTTATATTGAGAAAATGATAGTTATACTCCTATTAACTACAATGGGTTTCGAGTAAGTCGAAAGGGAGGTAAGGTTTTGAAAGCACATAAACTACTAAACTTGTTTCAATTTAGAAGGTTTTGACCAAGTCAAAAGGCTTGATATGGTTTTCAGCTTTAACAAAATATACAATTTTCAATCCAATTGATCAAAATTAAGCATGAATCCAATGACAAATTAAATCCACTTTTAATATACATTAAGTTGTGAATCCTTTAAAATAAAAAAGGTCAATTATATATTATGTAGCCATTAAATTGAACCCTGTAAGATGATTCCTTTGAAAGGTGTTGAAATACACCGAAACATATTTCTACTTTCGAAGAAGTCCATCTCTTGCCGAATACGTCAACCCCGTCGAAAAGGTTTCATTTAATATGCCTAACTTCTTTCGACCCCTTCGAAAGAGGTTGAAAAAGTAGGGCGGAGTTAACTGCCTCAACCCTTTGAAAGGGTTGAAAAGTCAAATTACAATAATGGGTTTTAATTTGTACGATTTAACCTTCTCTTTGAAGCCACTAGAAAAGTGCTTTCTCCCCAATTCAATTTTTAACCCAATTCTACTAGAGGCTAACAATTAAATTGATGTTTAAATTTACAGTCGACAACAGCAAGAACCCCAAATTCAAGCTCGAAGCATAATTTAATATAAAAAAAGGTTTGGATTGAGTGTAATGGAGTTCGAGCTTGGGTTCGTACACAATAATGGCAAATAGCCTCCAAATCTGATGAATTTGAATTCCAGCTCAAAATCAATACCATAAAATCGAATGAAATGAGCATATGAATAAACCTAAGATTAATTTCATATTAACGAAAAACTCGAATCATCTTTAAAAATTAGAACAGAAATACAAATTCGTACCCACACAATTTAAAATCAGAATTAAACGTGATAAATCGGATTGAAAGATAATTTGATACATACCTTAAATCCAAACTCGTGATTACTGAAAGTAGGAATTTAGAAAGAATTTGAAATCTTTGATTCTTGTTGTGAGTTTTTAATTCCAGGTAGATGAAAAAGGGGGAAGAAGGAAGCATGATTTATTAGAAAAGCCAACGCGAAGGACAGACCGTACGATCAAATTTAAATGAAGGACCAAGATTCATGTAAGAATATGAAATGGTAGGAAATCTCTATGTTAAAATAAAAGAAGGGTATCAAAACAATTGACTTGAAAAGTCAAGAGCATCCCTTTGTAAGGGGGGTATGTGTTACCATCAGTTTTCACTTCAACCTTGTCGAAACAATGAAGAGAAGGATCAATGAGGAATGATAGGAAAAGCAAGACCTTTCGAAGGAGTCAAAGGGATGCATCTACAAAAGTTGAATGTTCTATGAGCTTTCGAAAAGGTCAAAAGAAGACAAAAGCACCCTTTCGCTTCAATTGTTTCCTTCCGATACAATTGCTTCCGCATGCATGAGCATGTTTTGGATGGGTTGAGGAACACCTTTCAAAGCCAACATATTACAAGCCTTCACATATGCACCAAACCTTTTGAACAGTGTGTTTTGCCTTTATTTACTGTCTACAAGAGAACATTTGGCCAAAGTGAACCATTCAAAAGCATAAATTAGCCTTTTGAACCATTTAAGACCATTAACAAACATAAAAGAAACTTACTTAAGATCAATATGGCGTTCTCATACACCAAAAGATGGGATTTTGCATCAATCAAAAAGTATGCCTTCGAAAGCTAGGTTTCCGCCTTTAAACCTTCTACGTCTCAACTCCTTTGAAGCCTCAAAGATTCGCCTATTGATCGAATCAAAATCCCATGTCCATTCCTACTTACAACGACACATCGACAACAAAGTGGAGAGCGCATCTACGCCCTTCAACCAGCTCGAAAGCTCTTAAGTTTACTTTAAAAGCAAAGTAGAAGGACACTCTTATGTTAACAGCGATGAAAGGTCTCTAAGGCCGGCTTTCGACCAAATCAAGAGGACTTATTCGAAGGGTGCCAAGCCATGCCTATAAATATGACCCTAGGGGTCTGGTTTTTTGGATCCGATTTGATTCACTCCATACTTGTAGTTTCTTGAATTTGTGAACCATAATTCTAAAATTAGATTAGGGATTTAACTTTTTTGTATCACTTAAGCTACTAGCAATAAAAGAAAAGATAATCAAAGCAAGTTTATGGCATTCTTGGACATATTGGTTGATCTAATGCTTCTATGCGATTCTCATTTGATGTTTTTGTATTCAGTATAATCGAAAGGCTACTTATCGAGGAAGTCGAATCCTCTTAATTCAACTAATATCCTTAGATCATTAGGACCAAACCTCAAGTCACCTCAAACACTTCGAAAGTAGGTTGCGATATGATACTTAACCAATTCAACTACCTCGAAAGGTACTATAAAAAGGGATTCGGGCGTTTTTAACCGTGTCGAAAGGTTATATAAAAAGATGTTTCAATTGCCGCAACCTTTTTCGAAATGTTGACTTAAGGAATCGAAAGGTTTTAACTATCTCTACCTAATTGAAAAGTGGTATCGAAGGGGTCATTTAAACTTTGCTTTAGGGTGTTGATAAGTTTTCTTATTAACAAACTTCATAAAGAACAAGTATTGAGATTAACAGCCTTACAAATTATAAATGAGAAGAAGCAGGAAGCCCTTTATGATCTAGAAAATTAGAGCATAAATTCATTCCATATAGGCCCTACATCAATTTTTGTGTTGGGAAGAGAGATCTCGAAGAAGGATAATATTTTCTTAAAGATAAGGAGATCCATCCAATGCCAAGCCAAAGGCATCGTATTTAATTTTGACACGTTCGCTTAGAAATTGCATAAGGTCATGAATATTCATTGACTTTGAGTAAAGTTCAAAGGATGTCAAAGTGGAAATTAATTATAGAAGATGAGATACTTATGGCAAGAAGGAAAAGGGTTACGTATCAACCAAGAGGGCTGTCCTTCAAATCACAACTTCCAAAAGATTGCACTTTACCACTTCTCTAAAAAAACATTTATTTCCTGACTAAGGATGAGATGAACTATTGGCCTTCGCAAAAAAGGAGACCCAAGTTCGAGAGGAATCATGGAGCATCATATTGTCATTTTCACCTTGCAAATGGTCATTATACCAATCAATGACGTAGCTTAGAAGGAATGATCATCAATTTTTTAAGGCAAGGAAAACTCAATCAGTTTGTATAAAGATGTTAAACCAATCGACAATAAAGGTCTTTTGAATAAAATAAATGTATCTATATAGACATCAAAGTCTCATGACCAAAAGAGGTCCCAGCTATCAAAGGCCCTAGCAATCGAATGCTCATGACCGTGAGAGGTCCCGACCATCAAAGGCATTAAGTCCTCAGTGCCTGCTATCAAAGGCCTCACCGAAGCGCTTCCTACAGGGAGGTCGGGTAAGCCTTTAATGCCTACCATCATATAACCTCAACAAAGCATCAAGAAAGCCTTTAGCACCATCGTCAAAGACCTTGCTGAAGTGCCTCCTAGAGGGAGGTCGGGTAAGCCTTTAGTGATGTCATCAAAGGCCTCACTAAAGCATCGGGAAATCCTTTAATCCCTGCTTATGTGGTTTGGTTAAAGCCCCTCCAAGAGAGAGGATGAAGTAAGACTTTAGTGCCTGCCATCAAAGGCCTCGTTAAAGTACCAAAATCTACAAAAGAAAGATCAACCAAAATCAAGAGCCAAGTAGTGCTCCCAAGTCAATCAAAATTAAGAGCCAAGTAGTGCGTCCAAGTCAATCAAGATCAAAACCAAGTATGCTTCCAAGTTAATCAGGATCAAAGCCTAGTAATGCTCAATTGATCCAAATCCAAGCCAAGTAGTGCTTCGAACCAAATCAAATTTTCTAAAGGAAGATCCATTAGATATGGGTTATTTATGTCTCCCAACAAATGCAATTCTTAGCAATATGGATTTCTACGCTTCTATTGCCAGATATGAATTTTCGGTCTTTTTCGGATATGGATTTCTGGTCTTCTTCATATACAAATTTCTTTTCTTCAATTATTGCCAGATATAGGATTCTGGTCTTGTTTCAGATATGTACTTTGTTCAACTATTAACGTTATCAAATTTGGTTTTATAGTCTTCTTTTATTTCCAGATTAAGATTCAAGGGTTCTTTAAGTCGATTTTGAACTCAAATCCATTTAATGGGAATCTCCGTTACTAAAGAAAAATATCGAAATTTAAATCGAGATCAATTTTTAAGGTTCTTGATTCCCAAAGCTAGCAAAAAGTTAATCTATGCATCGAAAAGCTCAAATATGGAAAAGTGAAATGCTAGTCATCAAGCAATTTCAGATCAAAATTGAAATTCTAATTCACGATTATATATCCTGTATTTGAGGTAAGATCCATTCAATTGTAAATTTACTTATAATCTAATACATTATGTACAAAGTGGAAGGTATAAAAGTTAAATGGAAAAAGAAGCTAGTTTAAAGCAAATCATCACTAAAGTTCGAGGTTTTATTCAGTCTCCTTTAAAACCCGAGCAATTATGGGGTTAAAGCATGGCAAATAACAACATCTAAGAGTTATGGAATTTTTTTCCTTTTTCCAAACTGTATTTGCATCGTTAATCGAAGAAATCTGAACATTCAAAGTGTGCTAAAGAGACATATTGGCTCCTCACAAACTTTTGGCTGTGCTATTCAACTCTTCGATCTTTTGTTTGAAATTATAACTTTCACGCTCGAGCTTTTTAACTTTGCTCTCATATTCGCTTATGCGTTAAGATACTTTCTCATCCTATTCCTTACCAAAATATTGAATAACCTCAAATTTGACCTTTATGATCCATGACGAGAATGTTTCATTGCTTAAGCCTAGAGGAAGGTTTAGCAGAGTAGGGAATTCTTGGCGCATCAAAGAACGATATCTAGTAATTCTTCCAGGAGTGGGGGAAGGAATGTTGGCTTCTTCCCCATTTGCAATGAGCTCTAATGATTGATAATGAATTTGACCCTTTATTGAGTCTACTTCGAGATTATTTATTCCCTGATGTAATTTAACCATCTCAAAGTCGACTTCAATCGAATGACCGAAATCATGAATCAAGTTAGTTTTCTCTTTTAACACTTGAAGCTCTTTCTTTAAGCTGCTCTTCAATGCGAGAAGTCATTTCCTTGTAGGTCCTAAACGCCAATTTCAATGTAAAATAGTTCCTATGCCACTCTTGTGCTATAAGATTATTCGGGAATCGCAAAGTTGAATCACCTTGGGATATTGTTTTTCCTCTATGTAAGCAAACAACCTATCCTTAATCTCAATGGTTTCCGAAGCATCCAGAGTCTCAGATATATAATTGTGTTTTCTATTAATAATGAGGGAGATAAAAATTAATATATGGAGAGAAAAATTTAATTGTCGATAAGTAGGTCCCATAAATAGTACAAAAAATTAAGGTTACATCATCATTCTATTTTCAAGAATATTTAATTATCATTCAAAGCTTCGAGACTCCGATCTTAGCCTTTTCAAATGACTTAACAGATAATGTAAGTATAGAATCAAAGGAGGCCTTAATTCTTTTTTGGGTATAAACAAGGGAACCGATGATAATCCCATTCCCCAACCGAAGGACTATCATGACCACATATTATCTTTGTGTGATAAAATCAAATTTCACGGAGCAACTTGTCACTATCATACCCAAAATTAATCCAAAAATGAGGGTAACACATGTAGACTTCTTATAAATCTCTAAGGAAGCAATGCCTTGCCAATTGTGATATCTTGAGAATCAATTTTTTTTCCTTAAAGTCTTTTCTTAGCTTGAAAAATTTATTCATGATATCCCTAGAGACCAGACTGCTTGAGAGATCTTAATTCTGTATAATGCATTAAAAGTAAACTAAAGATAAGAAACCAAAACGATGAAAACTATAAGTGAAACAAGAAGCGTATCACTATAGAATAATTATTCAGGTTCATACAAAATCGATTTCTTATACATTTCAAAAATAAATCTCTTCTTATTTTACTTGAGTTTTTCAGGGGAAAGTGAGCTAGAAGAAGGTGGGATAAATGTCACTCTAGAAGGTTCCAACACACCCCAGGGTGGAGAACGAACCCTTACTTGTCCAAATATCCGCGATGGAAACGTCGGAGCAAACCCTCACGGTTATCACCTAAATATGAGAAATCAACACATTTACCCCTATAATAAGCTTTGTAGAAAAACTCCACCATGGCATTTCTATCATCAATTAGCATCCAAAAAAGAGTCATCGGTTTAGAATTCTCCTTCATGAGTATTCCTTGGTGATGATGGTCTTTCGTCATCCAAGGGGAAATTACTCTTTGATTGAAGAATCTTAACTTCAATGTGCTTTTAGTAAGTTTGTTATATTTTTCATACAGCTTATTATAATCTTTCATTTGCTTGTTCAATTCTATATTTAATCGATCAACTTCTGCTTGTTTCTTTTGAAGTATATTTTTATAGCAATGTTTCAATTTTCTTCTTAACTAAAATAATAGATGTGTTAACTAGAAATTATTTCATCACTTAACACGTTTGAATAGAATGACCAATACCTAAGAAAGGGAACTGATGACAAAGAGATTTTTCCTTTGTTCTTGAGTCCTTGGCCTCGAGAAGCATTTCCTGTATTAGGAGAGACATTTTTCAAAAGATCCGGTAAGTTGGTAACTTCAGCATCCTGGACAGATGAATCCAAATTAGCTTAACCAGATCCATTCTTATCACACGGTCCTCTAGAAAATCCTGCTCCATCACCTCCATTACCTTCACCATCACCATCATCATCATCATGATCATCTCCATTATCATGATCGTCATTGTCATCGTCGTCATTTTTTTCCTCTTCATCAAGTTTTGGCTCTTCATTAATGGGAGCATCGTCGAATGATAGCTACTCTCCAGCATCAATTTCTTCCTCGGTAGAGAACTCCGCATCAAGAGCCTTCTTGTCTTTCCTTATTCTAATACTGAATTTCCTCTTGCATTTTTCATTCAAGGTAGAAAGAAATAGGAAATCCAGATCTGGGCATTTCTCGATGTTATCGGCATATGCTACATACAGAGCATCTTAATAACATCTCATAGTAATCTTAGGGAGAGCGACATCAAGAAAGGAAGCGACCATTTTCTTAGCATCACTGATGATGTTATTTGAATAATCTTGGAGCTTATTTTCTTTGCAGTTTATCTTCTAATGATTTGTTCTTCTTAGCTAGCTCTAAGTTTTCTTTGGCAAGCTCAGATTCTTCTTTAGTCATCTTCTACAAATCTACTTTGAGTCCGCTAAATGACTCAAGGTCAGCATCCAATTTTTCATTCTTCTTCCAGTAGTTTTCTGGCTTTCATTTCTTCATCAAGAGAAGAGGCAAGTTTGCCTTTTTCTAAGATTGCCTCGTTCCTTGCCACGATAATATATCATATCATTTTGAAGTGAAGAAACTTTCCCTTTAAGCTCAGCTATTTCATTTGAAGGTCCTTGTGAAGTGCCTCATAGGTGGAGCATATGCTTTCCTACCTAAAATATGTAATCCACAAAAGTTAAAACAAAATTTATAGAAATTAAAGCTAATCTAGTGAATAAGAAAACATACCAATATGAGCTGCTTGAGAATACGAAAAAGGTGGTCATCAGAGTATGCGATGATCTGAGAGAAGAAAAGGAAGGGGATTGAATAGCCAACTGTGCAAGATCTTCAAAATTCATTGGTGAAATTCGAGTTTGAGACCTCAAGGAAGAGGATCATATGGAGAACGAGTTAGACTGGGTTCAGCGCACTTGCGGTTGATAGACATTGGAGAAGTATGGAATGTAATATTTAGAAGGGGGTTAGGAGTCGGAACCTCCTTAGGTAACTCAGTTTGAACCTCTTTGGACTTTTCCAGAGCTTTGGCCAAATGAGTTTCTTAAGGACTTGGATCAGTATTTACATGCTCAATCTCATCAATAATAACAGGGGTGAAGTCACCCACAAATTTGGGTCTCTTATCTTGGGGAGGAAAAGGAGAAAGAATAAAAACATCATCACCCATTTCATCTTCATCTACTTCTTCAATGACTTAGGCGATGGAATCTTTAAAGGAGGCAGTCCTACTCTGTTGGGACGAAGCTAGAACTTCATCTTTACTTTTTTTCTTTTTGGAAACTTTTCTTTGACCTTTGTTTCCTTAGAAGCAGTAACAAGAGTAGATGAAACTTAAAAGAAAATGATATTTGTAAGATGATAACATTAGAAATTCTGTTTTAAGCTATATTAAAACTTACCAGTAGCGTCACGCCAAACTGGAGAGTTGAAGTTGAAAGATTTTGATTTTCCCATCACCAAGGAGCATCCTCCTCTAGCATTGAGTTTGACTTTCGGGGGCTCTCCTAAGATGTTATGGAAATCCAAAATGATGGAATACTTAAGGAGTTTAGCCAGAGTTAGTAGCCTGTTCCCCATGCTTTCTGCTGCCTTAGTTAATGCTAGAACAATTTTATGATCTTCATGTTTTAGCTGTTTAGGAGCAGAATATGGAAAGAATCATCCATTAGTAAAAGATAATGAGTGGGCATGGTATAAAAACAGTAATAGTAATAACTTGCTAAAAGTAGATAATGTCCCTTTAATGTTAGAAAAACATTTTACGAAAAAGTATTGAGTCTCTCATTCCTTTGCTTTGTTAACACCTTCAGAGATCATGCTTTTTGGGTAAGGACAAATGCGGTATAGTTGACGATTCAGTTGGTGATCAATTTTAGAGGGATTGTTATGGAATGGAGGATATTGTGCCAAGGAAAGGGAGCCCTAATTCCTGATCTAGAACCTCTAAACAGGTCAAGTATGTGTATGAGTTGGGTAGGAATTGGATGGGAGCAATGCCTAAGTGCTACAGATATCTTTGAACGAAACCTTGAAACGGAAGATAGGCAGTGCGACAAATATGTAATGCGGTGAAGACAACGTATCCCTCAAGTGGATTGGTAATACTATGTGAGGGTCCTGCGTGAATGGCTTATATTCTAGTAATGTTAAACTGTTCAAGAATAGAATCAACTTCTTCTTGGGTCGTTATATACGATGGATTCAAAAGATTGTCTGCTTTCTTGCCATCTGAAGGTGAAGGTTTAAACCCGTTGCCAAAATTTTTAATGGGCTTCATGCTGACTTGTTGACTTTCCATTAAACTGTCGGGTGATATTATTCTAAACTTGTGAAATGACCATGTTATTATTGTAGAAAAATTCAATACGTTGCTATCTAAATAATCTATCATTATCTAAATAATAAAGTTTGAACTAGCTATAAAGAAGCAGTTCTTAGATGAGATATGACGAATTTGTTAGTAAATCTAAGTTTAATCTTAATAAGAGAACACTATGAAACAACAATGCAATAGTTGAGTAGGAATGGACATGTACTAAACTCATGATTCAAAATGATAATAAGCTTTGCAAGTATAATTAACAATGAAGTAATAAATATCTCGACATCAATGAGTAACAACAATATGGATTGTCGACAAGCTAAGTGGTCAAATTGCTCATAATGTATTAAGGAAGATAGTCTGTAGATAATGGTGTTGAATGAAGTTTAATTCATGACATGAAAAGTACTCACGAAATAATAATGACAAGCAAAGAGCTTGTCGATGTTAAATATGGCTCTACAAATCAATGTCAAAAGCAAGCAACATCGACTAAAATTGAATGTCGTCACCTTTAACTAGTATACATTTTCTCCTAACAATGGGAAATTATCATATTTCTCCTTAATCGCTAACACTAAAATATGGTAGGTTGTCAAAGCAATGGTTAGCAAAAGGTATTATTGATGTAGTGGGACATGTTAGTGCCGCAATGTCAACTTTAATTAATATAAAGACAATTAATGTCTCATTCTAATAACGACGATGTTTGTAATTCTGTGTGGATCACTAACATAAATTAGTAACGAAGACAAGATTTTATGGTGGTTAGGTGGCGTTGATAAACCTAAGTCAAGAATTATAACGACGACAAGCATCAAAAAGCATTAATGAACCCTACTATTATAGTTAAAAATTGAGTAATGAAAAACGTCCACATCAATAAATGATGACGACGAGAGATAACGTCTACCGATAATAGCCACAGCATGTGCTAATGTGAATCAATGAGTGACGACATCAATTGTAATTAAATAACTTTGCAATTGGTATACACTATCTTTCAACAATAAAAAAATACTGCACCATATCTTGATCAATAGTAGGATAATGAAGGGTCTTGTCAATGTCGAGGAACATACCAGTATTATAACATCGACGTTAATTGAAACCCTTGCACTCTAAATCACCATCCCGAATCTATAAGATCTATTCCGTCAAACTCATTACGGAATCACCCACAGAGTTATACTGACGTATAGCCCTTACACCTCGAGTCTTCACAAAGCTCCATTTTGACTTACGACCTAACGTTATTTGGAATCGATGTGGTTTTTGGATATCCAAATATGGAAACCCGATCCCGGTCTCATCGAAATCCAAAGCGTGTCTTTTAAGGTCCAAGTTGTTTTAAAGGTTTAAAACAATTCAATTCAACTATCTATATATACACAGAATAGATAATTCACAAGCCACAACTGATAATCAACAGTATCAAATAACAGGTAATTCATATAATCCATATTATAATAGATAATCCATATATCAACATTCCAATTGATAATCACAATTCAACCAAGCATTCATATCACACAACCATACTTATCTCATTACTGAGATCACACAGCATTTAAGACAATCAATGTCATCCAATCATTCAGAAGCAATGATTCAACTCATACCAATACAATTAATTTAAACTGAATTAATTTAACCATCTCTAATTAATTTAAAGTGAATTAAATTAATTACCTAATCACTTAATTAATTAATTAAATTAATTACCTTCATCCACTATCTTGCTTAAATAAACATTAGTTAAATCAATTAACTAATCCTAATCAACCTTGATTAATTAATTCTTAATAAAGAAATAAATCCTTAATTATTTTCATTAATCATATCAATTAATGAACCTTAATTAATTAAATCATGCTTAGATTAATTGCTTAAACTTAAATACAGTAATTAATTATTCTTAATTACTTCTTAATTACTTATAAATCCTTTGATTTATTACCCAAGTAATAAACCTTTAATTTCTTTAACAAGTAATTATTCATTTAAAATTTACTTCCCAAATCAGTAATTTACCCAACTCAATTACCTCTGTAATTTATCAATTACTTATCTTAAGAAATTAGCCTTACCTAAACTTATTAGGTAAACATACTTAATCCTTAATCAAGTGTTTATATTTAATCAATTAACCAATTAATTAACTTACTTGATTTCACCCACCTCATAAAACAAAATTGAGTAATTCATTCCTTAATTACTCGTTAACCCAAATTAATCTTCAATTATTAGATTAATTATCTCCAACTATTAATTAATAAACCTTAATTATTAATCAATCCTTTAATACAAAGTAATTAATTACTAATTACTTTTAATAATTAATTAATTAAACTTAATTAACTAATTAATCAATTCTTAGTCATTAATTAATAAACTTAATTATTAATTAACAATCTTAATTACAAATTAAATAATTCATAATTAAAATTAATTAATCCCTAATTAAAACTAATTAACCTTAAATAAAAATATTTAATTAATTCTTAATTAACTAGCATTATCCTTTAATTATTAATTAAGAAAACCCAATTAAAACTTAAATAAACCATTATTAATTAATTACTATTTTAATTAACCCTTAATTACTTAGTTAATAAGTAATTACAATTTAATCAATCATTTGTCATTAATTAAATCATCATCTTAATTAACAGTTAATTAAATAAATAATTATACTTAATTAATTAATTAATTAACCCCTTTTAAATAACTAATTAAATTAATTAATTAACTTATACTTCTTTAATTAACTATCTAATTACAAATTATTAATGCTTAATCATTATTTAATATAAAATATTATCTTAAATAAATCTTGAAATCTTAATTTAACTTAATTCCTTAATTAAATTAAATTATAAGAAATCATTAATTTCTTTCACTAATTATTAATTAACAAATCTAATTCCAAGTTAATATGTTATCTTAAACTTTATTTGTTAATCAATAAAAACAATTATAAATTTACTTTATTATTTCCAAAATATGTTTGAAAACAACATTAGCTAAAAACATTTAAACAAGTCATATAAATTTCATTTATAAAACAATTCAATTTCATAAACAAGAATTTTACTTCGATTTAAACTATTTAAAATTTTAAACCTATTCATTAATTTTGAAAATTTTGTTAACACTTAAGTACGGGTTTACCCTTTTACTTACTGGGAACAAAGCACATGGATTTTAAATCCTAAAAAAAAAAAACTGTTTTACTCTAAAAACTCAAAACTGTTAAACTAACAGTTTAACACAGCACATCATTACCTAGATCACACGAGTATAAACCCGAGCCACGACCAAAGATGCACGAGTTTTCCCCGAGTCATCACCCCTCTTTCCCGAGCTACTTCCAGAAACACAAACAAAGCGAACCCATATGTTCAGACACCCACCCCTCTCTCGTGCACCTGCACCGATGCCATCACCATCGCCGATCAACAGCGACTTCACCGACAAGTCATCCTACCTCTCCTCATGCCTCCACGACCATCAAAACCCCAACATCAATCGTAATTCGAAATCGAGCATAAAAGTTGGACTGAACCCCTAAAACTACCACTAGAAAAACCCAAATACTCACGACTACGATCAACTTCAAGGGCCACAACTCCGGCCATTGGCTACTGACCCACCGAGCTTCCCTCACTCCAATTTCCACTTCACTCGATGCAATATAGACGATGCAGTGATAAATTTTCCAGTAGGCTACCAAAACTAAGTTAAAAACAAATCTCTGACAATTTCAAACATCAAAGTGATTTAAAAATTCTTTAATGATTTTTACTATACTTACTGATGCTTCATCTAGCTCCAAGCACAATCTCAATTTACCCAGTTACACAAATCAATAGAAATGGGCAGAAATTCATTTTGCAGAGAAACCCCAAATTCAGATTCAATACCTTACTAAAAATTGTTATTTTGATTTTAAAAATCATCACTTTCGAAGATGATTCAAGTTGTATATTCCAATCAATAAAATTTTAACATTGGATTTTATCAAATATCCGAGTTTTACTGTATTGTCTTGTTCCAGTAAACTAAAAACAAAAATAAAAATACTTGAACTTGTCATTCAAGACTAGATGTTGTTTAAACCTAATTACATGTTTGAGAATCAAATCATTAAAGTGATTTGATAAAGAATTTTGGGTCCTTTGGTTCATTTTAATCTCTGTGCATAAAAATAACAGAGAGGAGCAGTTAAATTAGCATGTATGCTCAACACATACTTATACACAGATCAATTGCCATCATATAACATGCAAGCATTAATTATTATAGAAATTAAACAAGCAACAGATCAATTACCACTTAAGCTTTTTAAGTTGTTGTTTACTCACCTTATAAAGAAATGCTGAGAGATTGTTCTGGGTGAAACACTGGAAAACTTTGAAAAACCTTTTGAACTTGAAGCCCTTTTTTTTTTGAAACAGCAATGCTTTAATTCCTAGATTTGATTTAAACTGGAATGTTTCTGTTTGCATTTTGAAAACTTGCTGTGCTTTAACTTTTTGCTTCAGATAATACCTCTTTGAAACTTGCATGCATTTGAAAATTTTGAGGCAGACATGGATTGAAAGCTTGCATCAGACTCTTGAAAACAAACTACGGATATTGTTTTGAAGATAAACTGCAGACATGCAGTTGATTTGGAGGAAGTTTCAGGTTTTGGTAATAGGAATTGATATTTGGATTGGAGGAAATTTTCAGGTTTTGGTGATAGGGATTAGTGTTTTGAGAGAGTGTTTGTAACTGATTTAATCATTTTGCTTCAGATATGCATGCACCAGGAAAAAAATGCAGATTTTAATTAAAGATTTCTGGTTTTAGGTGTTGAATAAAGATTGCATGATGGTTTCAGTTTTTCATCTTAGAAATGAACAAAGAGTTAAAGAAAATGATAAAGAGGGTTTTTATAGGATAAATTTCAGATTTAATAAATTAAAAAGAAATTAGAAAAACAAAGGACACTTGTCTTCAACTTTCATTAATATGGTAACACATGTTATCTAAGAGATTAAAATTTTAACACTTGCCCTTGTTTATTTTTATATTATTTATAATTGATCTTCAAGGTCTTTTAAATAAATTTCCTAATAAACAAATATGTTTCTAAATTTTAAAAATACTTTTCTACACGAATACACTTATACATTTATAAATGTATGCTAGTTTATAAATACAATCTTTTAAAAAGAAATACAACTAAATAAAATTTAAATAAAGTTATATACAACATTTCAAACTTATTTTTTAAAAAAAATGCTTATTTCAAAAGCCGTGTATTCATTTTACTAAATAAATATAAATCAAATTTCTATAAAAGAAATACAACAAATCTTATTTAATAAAAAAAACATTACCTATGTAATTTAAAACCAAACCATATTATTATTTATATTTTAAGATGCATGTATATCTTTGAATTCAAATTTATATTCATTTCAAAGTCAAATTTAAAAACCAAATCTAAAATAATTTAAATAAATATAAACAATTATTTTAAACTAAGCTTATTATTATTTACAAATAATTTATCCTATTTTAAAATCAATTTAAATTACACAAATCTAAATATACAGATTTAAATGTATTTAAACATACTTATAAATTTTGAAAATAATAAATCAATTTAGAATTTATTTATACAATAAAATGATTTATCTTAATATAAAACCAATTTATAACCAAAATTAAAACTTTACTTGGTTAATTATTCTTGAAAATAACAATTTTATAAATTTTAAATTAGAGATTATCAGCATTTTAAACTCCTGGATATTCCGGGATATTACAATCCTTCCTCCTTAACAGAATTTCGTCCTCGAAATTTAAAACAAAGATAATCCAAAGTTTATTTTATTTTCAACCAATTCAAACATTCATAACAGCCATACACTATCAATCAAACAAACAATTTCATCCAAACAACCAATTTAATCAAACAACACTAGCTATCCAGACACAGATCCGGATAAACTTCCCAAATTATCTCGAGTCTCCCCAGTACAGACACAGGGATACTCGCTCTACTAAACCCCAAACTAGCTATACTTATAAGCTACTGAGTTCCTACTCAGCTAGATCTATAATCTACCTAAGATACCAGACCACAGACAAGTCAGATCAACAATTAAAACCCTCACAGAACTACTGGTCTCAAAACCAGTGATGACCAAACACGTACTCCCTCAGAGACACGTGAAATAATTTGAATTCCAGTCTTCCAAATTGGCAATTCAACTCTTCAATCCAAAACACTGATCCTACAAACTCAGAAGAATCCAATAAACTACGGAGCTTACTTCAAATCTCATTGCTCCCTTTACCAAAGAAAAATCTCAATAACATCGAAGTCTCCAACTTCGAATTCCAAATTCTTCCGTTACTTAGCCTCAAAACTTACCGGATGATCCGGACTGCCTACAAATTCTTCCTGATCAGCTCAACCTTCGCTGATGCTCTACAAACAAACCGGATCAACTCACAACCTGATCCTCACAAGATCAATCTAAAAATAAAACCAAACTCTACTATCAACAGAAGAAAACAACTTCTCCTATCCAGATAAGACAGAATAGAATCACTCGCCAACTTGCCTCAGATACTGAAAATTCCAGAAGAAACTTACTAATCCAAAATACTGCAATTCCCAGTTGCTTCTATTCAAGAACAACAGTCAACTTGCTTCCGTTGCACAACTCTGATCTGGAGCAGATGAAAATGCCGTAGACGAACACAGGCACAGACTAAACATCACATCTCGGAAATAAGGTTCAACAGAAATTCCAAGAAATATAGAGTTGCTTCACCAAACAATCATCCTAGGAAACAACCTTCTACCTAGCTGAATCACCGGTATCACTCCTGGCATCTAGTCGATTCAGAACTCAATCTCCAATGCGGGAAATTTCTAACTTTCCTGAAGATATATCCAGAAAAATCTTCAGCAACTTCTTAACTCCTACAATTCTCTAGGAATGCTACAAATCCAAGCAAAAGATTATCAAAGATAATCCCCCAACTATCGCAAGTTACTTCTGCGATCAACCCAAACCAATATCCAAGATACTGTCCTTTCTCCACCAATCTGAACAGTTTATCCTTGACCAACTAATCCATCGAAGAAACAGATCCTCACTGCAGCTTCTGAATTCCACTTCCAGGAAATTTTAAGCCGAAAAGATCTTCCTACTGAAGCACGGAACACTCCTGAGCTGCTCCGCTAACACAGATGCCAAAGACTTCTTATCCAGAGTTCTTAGAGAAACTCGGACTTCCAACCAAACACATACATCCCGCTGATCTCAGCTACAACACCTGAAACAGACACACTTCCTTAATCTTGCTCCGAAAGAAACGTCTTCGGAGACATCCATAGTCACTGCATCTCATCACACATTTACTACTTCCTGAGGTATCAAAATACCATCACTTACTTCTGCCCAACCAACAGATCCAAACTCTCAAAAATCCTCTCACACGAGCGCAATCAAACTTACACTTCAAAGATGAACTCCGAACCTTAACAGGTTTCCTTCAAAGATCAAATGAAATCCTATACCAAACTACAAAGATTATTTGAGACAGTATTAGGTCTACAGTCTCGACAAATACACTTCCAACCTCAAACATTCAAACTCCAACCAATGGTAGTTGTGTTACACACACCACTACTCAATCTACCCTTATAACTTATATTGGAAAACCCGAACAGGTAACCCAACAGATAGGTAGAAATATATATATATATAGTTATATATAAAAATTACAAGTACGCTCTCTCAAGAAAGACACCACTACAGAGCCTAGGTATTCACTCAACCTAATGCTCTGATACCAACTGTCACGACCCGACTTTCCACTCCCGGAAAATTGCGTCATGAATTAAGAAAGAAAGGGATAGAAAAGAGAAAAGATAGAGAAGAAGAAAGAAACAACATCAGAATCTAAACAGCGGAACGAATAAATTATATTAATAACATAATACTTTACATAGTATCATATACATCAGAGATACACAACATAATCAACTCATACTAGACAGTTATAAACGCCCGTCTAGTTATACAACTCAAAATAACAACTCAGAGAACACACAGCGGAATACTCTATAGCTATACGCAGAAGCCTCCTGCTCCATTGCTCCTCCAGAATTCGTCAAGCCAACTTAAAATCCTATCCTGAATTCCCTTGGCTACTCGTAAAAAATTTGAGTACCCAAGAGTTTATGAAAAACAAAAATAAACTCCGGGTCAGACATGGGTCTAGTGTGAGTAAATGGTTAAAGTTGCTTAACTTTAAAAATCCTTTGAAGAAACGTATCACGTAAGACTTCCCACACATAAACATGGTAAAGTTTTTACCTTACGCTAACCAAAACATTTGATAAGAAATCCGATGATATTATAATAGTGTCTAGGGTTTTCAAATAAATAAGAAATAGCCGAAATTGTTACATGATTAAATTCCAGCTACTAGCCACAAAAGTGGGTAATACAATCAAAACTGTTGGCACTTATTGGATTTTGGATTCCATACAATGGCAGGGCTACTGGGGTACCGTCCGTCACAGTACGTGGCCTAGATCACCGTACCGAGGATTACTCCCTTCATCCCCTGCAACACAAAGCCGGACCCGTTCCTTACTGAATAGTTCCGAATAAGACAACCCCGACGGTTGTAGCTATTCAACCGTCCACACAGCCGAAATAAAAGGAACCTCTAGACAGGGGTAAATCTTACTCTCCAGTGGGTGCGACCCACGAAACCTTGCTGCACCTCCCCTGTTTTAGCCATTCCCGGTTGATGAGGCTTGAGCTTACGATTACCTTTATAGGACATATCACTTAGAATGTTCATCGTCCACCTGACGATGTGCTGAAAGCATTCAATCCATACAAGTTCGTTCCGGGTTCGAACGAAACCGAAGGCATTATCTCGTTACACTCATTTTGGAATCACCCTTATAGTTAACGACAATAACCCTTTCACTCTAAATCACCATCCCGAATCTATAAGATCTATTCCGTCAAACTCATTACGGAATCACCCACAGAGTTATACTGACGTATAGCCCTTACACCTCGAGTTTTCACAAAGCTCCATTTTGACTTACGACCTAACGTTATTTGGAATCGATGTGGTTTTCGGATATCCAAATATGGAAACCCGATCCCGGTCTCATCGAAATCCAAAGCGTGTCTTTTAAGGTCCAAGTTGTTTTAAAGGTTTAAAACAATTCAATTCAATTATCTATATATACACAGAATAGATAATTCACAGGCCACAATTGATAATCAACAGTAACAAATAACAGGTAATTCATATAATCCATATTATAATAGATAATCCATATATCAACATTCCAATTGATAATCACAATTCAACCAAGCATTCATATCACACAACCATACTTATCTCATTACTGAGATTACACAGCATTTAAGACAATCAATGTCATCCAATCATTCAGAAGCAATGATTCAACTCATACCAATATAATTAATTTAAACTGAATTAATTTAACTATCTCTAATTAATTTAAAGTGAATTAAATTAATTACCTAATCACTTAATTAATTAATTAAATTAATTACCTTCATCCACTATCTTGCTTAAATAAACATTAGTTAAATCAATTAACTAATCCTAATCAACCTTGATTAATTAATTCTTAATAAAGAAATAAATCCTTAATTATTTTCATTAATCGTATCAATTAATGAACCTTAATTAATTAAATCATGCTTAGATTAATTGCTTAAACTTAAATACAGTAATTAATTATTCTTAATTACTTATAAATCCTCTGATTTATTACCCAAGTAATAAACCTTTAATTTCTTTAACAAGTAATTATTCATTTAAAATTTACTTCCCAAATCAGTAATTTACCCAACTCAATTACCTCTGTAATTAATCAATTACTTATCTTAAGAAATTAGCCTTACCTAAACTTATTAGGTAAACATACTTAATCCTTAATCAAGTGTTTATATTTAATCAATTAACCAATTAATTAACTTACTTGATTTCACCCACCTCATAAAACAAAATTGAGTAATTCATTCCTTAATTACTCATTAACCCAAATTAATCTTCAATTATTAGATTAATTATCTCCAACTATTAATTAATAAACCTTAATTATTAATCAATCCTTTAATACAAAGTAATTAATTACTAATTACTTTTAATAATTAATTAATTAAACTTAATTAACTAATTAATCAATTCTTAGTCATTAATTAATAAACTTAATTATTAACTAACAATCTTAATTACAAATTAAATAATTCATAATTAAAATTAATTAATCCCTAATTAAAATTAATTAACCTTAAATAAAAATATTTAATTAATTCTTAATTAACTAGCATTATCCTTTAATTATTAATTAAGAAAACCCAATTAAAACTTAAATAAACCATTATTAATTAATTACTATTTTAATTAACCCTTAATTACTTAGTTAATAAGTAATTACAATTTAATCAATCATTTGTCATTAATTAAATCATCATCTTAATTAACAGTTAATTAAATAAATAATTATACTTAATTAATTACTTAATTAACCCCTTTTAAATAATTAATTAAATTAATTAATTAACTTATACTGCTTTAATTAACTATCTAATTACAAATTATTAATGCTTAATCATTATTTAAGATAAAATATTATCTTAAATAAATCTTGAAATCTTAATTTAACTTAATTCCTTAATTAAATTAAATTATAAGAAATCATTAATTTCTTTCACTAATTATTAATTAACAAATCTAATTCCAAGTTAATATGTTATCTTAAACTTTATTTGTTAATCAATAAAAACAATTATAAATTTACTTTATTATTTCCAAAATATGTTTGAAAACAACATTAGCTAAAAACATTTAAACAAGTCATATAAATTTCATTTATAAAACAATTCAATTTCATAAACAAGAATTTTACTTTGATTTAAACTATTTAAAATTTTAAACCTATTCATTAATTTTGAAAATTTTGTTAACACTTAAGTACGGGTTTACCCTTTTACTTACTGGGAACAAAGCACATGGATTTTAAATCCTAAAAAAAAAAAAACTGTTTTACTCTAAAAACTCAAAACTGTTAAACTAACAGTTTAACACAGCACATCATTACCCAGATCACACGAGTATAAACCCGAGCCACGACCAAAGATGCTCGAGTTTTCCCCGAGTCATCACCCCTCTTTCCCGAGCTACTTCCAGAAACACAAACAAAGCGAACCCATATGTTCAGACACCCACCCCTCTCTCGTGCACCTGCACCGATGCCATCACCACCGCCGATCAACAGCGACTTCACCGACAAGTCATCCCACCTCTCCTCATGCCTCCACGACCATCAAAACCCCAACATCAATCGTAATTCGAAATCGAGCATAAAAGTTGGACTGAACCCCTAAAACTACCACCAGAAAAACCCAAATACTCACGACTACGATCAACTGCAACGGCCACAACTCCGGCCATTGGCTACTGACCCACCGAGCTTCCCTCACTCCAATTTCCACTTCACTCGATGCAATATAGACGATGCAGTGATAAATTTTCCAGTAGGCTACCAAAAATAGGTTAAAAACAAATCTCTGACAATTTCAAACATCAAAGTGATTTAAAAATTCTTCAATGATTTTTACTATACTTACTGATGCATCAT
This sequence comes from Allium cepa, assembly GCA_030765085.1. Taxonomy (NCBI): domain Eukaryota; kingdom Viridiplantae; phylum Streptophyta; class Magnoliopsida; order Asparagales; family Amaryllidaceae; genus Allium; species Allium cepa. The sequence continues at coordinate 503,811,992 of CM060941.1, read as the reverse complement.
CTAGCTCCAAGCACAATCTCAATTTACCCAGTTACACAAATCAATAGAAATGGGCAGAAATTCATTTTGCAGAGAAACCCCAAATTCAGATTCAATACCTTACTAAAAATTGTTATTTTGATTTTAAAAATCATCACTTTCAAAGATGATTCAAGTTGTATATTCTAATCAATAAAATTTTAACATTGGATTTTATCAAATATCCGAGTTTTACTGTATTGTCTTGTTCCAGTAAACTAAAAACAAAAATAAAAATACTTGAACTTGTCATTCAAGACTAGATGCTGTTTAAACCTAATTACATGTTTGAGAATCAAATCATTAAAGTGATTTGATAAAAAAAATTGGGCCCTTTGGTTCATTTTAATCTCTGTGCATAAAAATAACAGAGAGGAGCAGTTAAATTAGCATGTATGCTTAACACATACTTATACACAGATCAATTACCATCATATAACATGCAAGCATTAATTATTATAGAAATTAAACAAGCAACAGATAAATTACCACTTAAGCTTTTTAAGTTGTTGTTTACTCACCTTATAAAGAAATGCTGAGAGATTGTTCTGGGCGAAGCTACTGAAGCACAGAACACTCCTGAGCTGCTCCGCTAACACAGATGCCAAAGACTTCTTATCCAGAGTTCTTAGAGAAACTCGGACTTCCAACCAAACACATACATCCCGCTGATCTCAGCTACAACACCTGAAACAGACACACTTCCTTAATCTTGCTCCGAAAGAAACGTCTTCAGAGACATCCATAGTCACTGCATCTCATCACACATTTACTACTTCCTGAGGTATCAAAATACCATCACTTACTTCTGCCCAACCAACAGATCCAAACTCTCAAAAATCCTCTCACACGAGCGCAATCAAACTTACACTTCAAAGCTGAACTCCGAACCTTAACAGGTTTCCTTCAAAGATCAAATGAAATCCTATACCAAACTACAAAGATTATTCGAGACAGTATTAGGTCTACAGTCTCGACAAATACACTTCCAACCTCAAACATTCAAACTCCAACCAATGGTAGTTGTGTTACACACACCACTACTCAATCTACCCTTATAACTTATATTGGAAAACCCGAACAGGTAACCCAACAGATAGGTAGAAATATATATATATATATAGTTATATATAAAAATTACAAGTACGCTCTCTCAAGAAAGACACCACTACAGAGCCTAGGTATTCACTCAACCTAATGCTCTGATACCAACTGTCACGACCCGACTTTCCACTCCCGGAAAATTGCGTCATGAATTAAGAAAGAAAGGGATAGAAAAGAGAAAAGATAGAGAAGAAGAAAGAAACAACATCAGAATCTGAACAGCGGAACGAATAAATTATATTAATAACATAATACTTTACATAGTATCATATACATCAGAGATACACAACATAATCAACTCATACTAGACAGTTATAAACGCCTGTCTAGTTATACAACTCAAAATAACAACTCAGAGAACACACAACGGAATACTCTATAGCTATACGCAGAAGCCTCCTGCTCCATTGCTCCTCCAGAATTCGTCAAGCCAACTTAAAATCCTATCCTGAATTCCCTTGGCTACTCGTAAAAAATTTGAGTACCCAAGAGTTTATGAAAAACAAAAATAAACTCCGGGTCAGACATGGGTTTAGTGTGAGTAAATGGTTAAAGTTTCTTAACTTTAAAAATCCTTTGAAGAAAGGTATCACGTAAGACTTTCCACACATAAACATGGTAAAGTTTTTACCTTACGCTAACCAAAACATTTGATAAGAAATCCGATGATATTATAATAGTGTCTAGGGTTTTCAAATAAATAAGAAATAGCCGAAATTGTTACATGATTAAATTCCAGCTACTAGCCACAAAAGTGGGTAATACAATCAAAACCGTTGGCACTTATTGGATTTTGGATTCCATACAATGGCAGGGCTACTGGGGTACCGTCCGTCACAGTACGTGGCCTAGATCACCGTACCGAGGATTACTCCCTTCATCCCCTGCAACACAAAGCCGGACCCGTTCCTTACTGAACAGTTCCGAATAAGACAACCCCGACGGTTGTAGCTATTCAACCGTCCACACAGCCGAAATAAAAGGAACCTCTAGACAGGGGTAAATCTTACTCTCCAGTGGGTGCGACCCACGAAACCTTGCTGCACCTCCCCTGTTTTAGCCATTCCCGGTTGATGAGGCTTGAGGTTACGATTACCTTTATAGGACATATCACTTAGAATGTTCATCGTCCACCTGACGATGTGCTGAAAGCATTCAATCCATACAAGTTCGTTCCGGGTTCGAACGAAACCAAAGGCATTATCTCGTTACACTCATTTTGGAATCACCCTTAGAGTTAACGACTATAACCCTTTCACTCTAAATCACCATCCCGAATCTATAAGATCTATTCCGTCAAACTCATTACGGAATCACCCACAGAGTTATACTGACGTATAGCCCTTACACCTCGAGTCTTCACAAAGCTCCATTTTGACTTACGACCTAACGTTATTTGGAATTGATGTGGTTTTCGGATATCCAAATATGGAAACCCGATCCCGGTCTCATCGAAATCCAAAGCGTGTCTTTTAAGGTCCAAGTTGTTTTAAAGGTTTAAAACAATTCAATTCAACTATCTATATATACACAGAATAGATAATTCACAGGCTACAATTGATAATCAACAGTATCAAATAACAGGTAATTCATATAATCCATATTATAATAGATAATCCATATATCAACATTCCAATTGATAATCACAATTCAACCAAGCATTCATATCACACAACCATACTTATCTCATTACTGAGATTACACAGCATTTAAGACAATCAATGTCATCCAATCATTCAGAAGCAATGATTCAACTCATACCAATATAATTAATTTAAACTGAATTAATTTAACCATCTCTAATTAATTTAAAGTGAATTAAATTAATTACCTAATCACTTAATTAATTAATTAAATTAATTACCTTCATCCACTATCTTGCTTAAATAAACATTAGTTAAATCAATTAACTAATCCTAATCAACCTTGATTAATTAATTCTTAATAAAGAAATAAATCCTTAATTATTTTCATTAATCATATCAATTAATGAACCTTAATTAATTAAATCATGCTTAGATTAATTGCTTAAACTTAAATACAGTAATTAATTATTCTTAATTACTTATAAATCCTCTGATTTATTACCCAAGTAATAAACCTTTAATTTCTTTAACAAGTAATTATTCATTTAAAATTTACTTCCCAAATCAGTAATTTACCCAACTCAATTACCTCTGTAATTAATCAATTACTTATCTTAAGAAATTAGCCTTACCTAAACTTATTAGGTAAACATACTTAATCCTTAATCAAGTGTTTATATTTAATCAATTAACCAATTAATTAACTTACTTGATTTCACCCACCTCATAAAACAAAATTGAGTAATTCATTCCTTAATTACTCATTAACCCAAATTAATCTTCAATTATTAGATTAATTATCTCCAACTATTAATTAGTAAACCTTAATTATTAATCAATCCTTTAATACAAAGTAATTAATTACTAATTACTTTTAATAATTAATTAATTAAACTTAATTAACTAATTAATCAATTCTTAGTCATTAATTAATAAACTTAATTATTAATTAACAATCTTAATTACAAATTAAATAATTCATAATTAAAATTAATTAATCCCTAATTAAAATTAATTAACCTTAAATAGAAATATTTAATTAATTCTTAATTAACTAGCATTATCCTTTAATTATTAATTAAGAAAACCCAATTAAAACTTAAATAAACCATTATTAATTAATTACTATTTTAATTAACCCTTAATTACTTAGTTAATAAGTAATTACAATTTAATCAATCATTTGTCATTAATTAAATCATCATCTTAATTAACAGTTAATTAAATAAATAATTATACTTAATTAATTACTTAATTAACCCCTTTTAAATAATTAATTAATTAACTTATACTGCTTTAATTAACTATCTAATTACAAATTATTAATGCTTAATCATTATTTAAGATAAAATATTATCTTAAATAAATCTTGAAATCTTAATTTAACTTAATTCCTTAATTAAATTAAATTATAAGAAATCATTAATTTCTTTCACTAATTATTAATTAACAAATCTAATTCCAAGTTAATATGTTATCTTAAACTTTATTTGTTAATCAATAAAAACAATTATAAATTTACTTTATTATTTCCAAAATAAGTTTGAAAACAACATTAGCTAAAAACATTTAAACAAATCATATAAATTTCATTTATAAAACAATTCAATTTCATAAACAAGAATTTTACTTTGATTTAAACTATTTAAAGTTTTAAACCTATTCATTAATTTTGAAAATTTTGTTAACACTTAAGTACGAGTTTACCCTTTTATTTACTGGGAACAAAGCACATGGATTTTAAATCCTAAAAAAAAAACTGTTTTACTCTAAAAACTCAAAACTATTAAACTAACAGTTTAACACAGCACATCATTACCCAGATCACACGAGTATAAACCCGAGCCACGACCAAAGATGCATGAGTTTTCCCCGAGTCATCACCCCTCTTTCCCGAGCTACTTCCAGAAACACAAACAAAGCGAACCCATATGTTCAGACACCCACCCCTCTCTCGTGCACCTGCACCGATGCCATCACCACCGTCGATCAACAGCGACTTCACCGACAAGTCATCCCACCTCTCCTCATGCCTCCACGACCATCAAAACCCCAACATCAATCGTAATTTGAAATCGAGCATAAAAGTTGGACTGAACCCCTAAAACTACCACCAGAAAAACCCAAATACTCACGACTACGATCAACTGCAACGGCCACAACTCCGGCCATTGGCTACTGACCCACCGAGCTTCCCTCACTCCAATTTCCACTTCACTCGATGCAATATAGACGATGCAGTGATAAATTTTCCAGTAGGCTACCAAAAATAGGTTAAAAACAAATCTCTGACAATTTCAAACATCAAAGTGATTTAAAAATTCTTCAATGATTTTTACTATACTTACTGATGCATCATCTAGCTCCAAGCACAATCTCAATTTACCCAGTTACACAAATCAATAGAAATGGGCAGAAATTCATTTTGCAGAGAAACCCCAAATTCAGATTCAATACCTTACTAAAAATTGTTATTTTGATTTTAAAAATCATCACTTTCAAAGATGATTCAAGTTGTATATTCCAATCAAGAAAATTTTAACATTGGATTTTATCAAATATCCGAGTTTTACTGTATTGTCTTGTTCCAGTAAACTAAAAACAAAAATAAAAATACTTGAACTTGTCATTCAAGACTAGATGCTGTTTAAACCTAATTACATGTTTGAGAATCAAATCATTAAAGTGATTTGATAAAAAAATTTGGGTCCTTTGGTTCATTTTAATCTCTGTGCATAAAAATAACAGAGAGGAGCAGTTAAATTAGCATGTATGCTCAACACATACTTATACACAGATCAATTACCATCATATAACATGCAAGCATTAATTATTATAGAAATTAAACAAGCAACAGATAAATTACCACTTAAGCTTTTTAAGTTTTTGTTTACTCACCTTATAAAGAAATGCTGAGAGATTGTTCTGGGTGAAACACTGGAAAACTTTGCAAAACCTTTTGAACTTGAAGCCCTTTTTTTTTGAAACAGCAATGCTTTAATTCCTTGATTTGATTTAAACTAGAATGTTTCTATTTGCATTTTGAAAACTTGCTGTGCTTTAACTTTTTGCTTCAGATAATACCTCTTTGAAACTTGCATGCATTTGAAAATTTTGAGGCAGACATGGATTGAAAGCTTGCATCAGACTCTTGAAAACAAACTACAGATATTGTTTTGAAGATAAACTGCAGACATGCAGTTGATTTGGAGGAAGTTTCAGGTTTTGGTAATAGGAATTGATATTTGGATTGGAGGAAATTTTCAGGTTTTGGTGATAGGGATTAGTGTTTTGAGTTTTGAAGAGTGTTTTTAACTGATTTAATCATTTTGCTTCAGATATGCATACACCAGAAGAAAAAAAATGCAGATTTTAATTAAAAATTTCTGGTTTTAGGTGTTGAATAAAGATTGCATGATGGTTTCAGTTTTTCATCTTAGAAATGAACAAAGAGTTAAAGAAAATGATAAAGAGGGTTTTTATAGGATAAATTTCAGGTTTAATAAATTAAAAAGAAATTAGAAAAACAAAGGACACTTGTCTTCAACTTTCATTAATATGGCAACACATGTTATCTAAGAGATTAAAATTTTAACACTTGCCCTTGTTTATTTTTATATTATTTATAATTGATCTTTAAGGTCTTTTAAATAAATTTCCTAATAAACAAATATGTTTCTAAATTTTAAAAATACTTTTCTACACAAATACACTTATACATTTATAAATGTATGCTAGTTTATAAATACAATCTTTTAAAAAGAAATGCAACTAAATAAAATTTAAATAAAGTTATATACAACATTTCAAACTTATTTTAAAAAAAAATGCTTATTTCAAAAGCCATGTATTCATTTTATTAAATAAATATAAATCAAAATTCTATAAAAGAAATACAACAAATCTTATCTTAATAAAAAAAACATTACCTATGTAATTTAAAACCAAACCATATTATTATTTATATTTTAAGATGCATGTATATCTTTGAATTCAAATTTATATTCATTTCAAAGTCAAATTTAAAAACCAAATCTAAAATAATTTAAATAAATATAAACAACTATTTTAAACTAAGCTTATTATTATTTACAAATAATTTATCCTATTTTAAAATCAATTTAAATTACACAAATCTAAATATACAGATTAAAATGTATTTAAACATACTTATAAATTTTGAAAATAATAAATCAATTTAGAATTTATTTATACAATAAAATGATTTATCTTAATATAAAACCAATTTATAACCAAAATTAAAACATTACTTGGTTAATTATTCTTGAAAATAACAATTTTATAAATTTTAAATTAGAGATTATCAGCATTTTAAACTCCTGGATATTCCGGGATATTACAATTAATAACAACAATTCACAACAAATTTTGAGTTATTAGGACCAGATAATTGAACTCAATTTCTGATTTCTAAAGTAATAAAATTCAAGCAAACTTTAGTTACGATTTTAACATTATGGGTTAATTAAGACAAGAGTCATACCTGAATGTAGATTTTTTTTATTAAAGTGATCGGGCTAGCAGCTAATTTTGAGAATTTAAGTGTTTGCTTTGTTGAATCTCGCCTTATAGCGATTTGACAACTATACATATATACTAGTATCGATTAACCTTGTTTTGCAGGAAGAAACTCTACAACAAGAAAATTTCAAGGGTTTAGTTAAAGAGTCTATGTATTAGTATTTGTTAAAATCTTCCTTGATGACACACATACATGCACAATTGAAAAGCATGCACAAGATACAACAAACAGACGTATGAAAATTTTATTACAGACGTTTGTCTGCTGAAACAAAAGTTGATTCAGCATAATATTGAGACGTCTGTTCTGAAATATTCAGACGTCTGAATATAGGCCGAATTTGCCTATTTCCTTGCTGTATATATATTTAACTACAAACAGACTTTTGAAATTTTATTTCAGACTTCTGAAAACAAATAGATGCAACTATTCAGCAAAGAGACACGACTCTTGATTCACATATAATCATCGAATCTCTTCGTGAATAATTGCAACTATTTGTATACTATAAATAGAGGCTTAACCAAATATTTTGATCATCGAATCTTACTATAATTCTTTCTATCTTATCAATAGCATTCATATTCACAAAAGCTCTCTATTTTCATATTTCAAAGATAAAAAATCTTCTCAAATCTTCCATAATCTTTCACGAACTACACTATTATCGTCAAGGAAAGATTATAGGAAGGGTGTACATTGATTTGACATATTCGTGTTATTAAGAACACAAGTAGTAAACAAACTCTTTTATATTGTGAAAGTCCTCTTCAGCAGTCGAGGCTAGAAATCCCGTTCGGTTGTTCGGGTAGCTGTAAACCTATTCCCCGGGATAAAGTGAGGGTTATTTTTGTTAGTGAAATTCCTAAGAGGAGCTTAGGGATTGGACGTAGGATAGTGGTCCGAACCAGTACAATCTCTGGTGTCACTTTTATTTATTACTGATACTCTGCTATCTACATATTTCTATTCCATACGATCATGTTGCAACGTATCTTTCATGCTTAAGTTTTTAAAATTGCAGGTTAAGGAGAAAATGAAGAGAAGCTTATGTATTTATAAGAAGAAGTAAGAAAATGAGTGCAGTTGGATTTGATTTAAATGTACGGATAGATCAGCACAAGAAGATCAAAAGGCGAGAAAAAGGATGGCATCGAGAATATTGACTTGAAATGTCAATAGTTTCTTTATGGGGAGGGAGGGTGGGGAAAATGTCACAACTATCACTATCGTCGAAGAGGTTCAAAGAAATAGTGCAGAAGAACAGCGATGTCGCATAAAATTCATTGGCCTCGATAAAGCCTAGAACAATGAAGTGTGAACGTCATCTTTCATGAATCATGACAATTGCAGAACAATACTATGATTAACGTCGAGAGTCGTGATTTCAGAGGCAATATTGGATAAAGCCATCTCTTATCAACGTCGATACTGCCAGCGTCATTCATTCTTAACACTGTATTTGTTCAAGCATTTGAAAGTTTCCATACCAATGTCATTACCCATAGAATCGCATTGTAAGGGAAAATAAAAGTAATGAATGTCGTTGGGGGACAGTATTGTTATGATGTCGACTCTTTTGAAAGAATTCACGCATCTACATGCGCGATATTGATGACTGTCGTCGTCAATATCCATAGACATTATCAATGCCTCATTTCATCAGCTACTGAGTATTAGCATCGAGGATCATCTATATCGCCGATATCTTGTATCTACGACACTCTTCCATAATGGGTAATGCCGCCAACCATCAACAAGGAAGATCTCAAGATATGGAGTCGTCGTCGTCGATAGTCATTAGCCATGCCAAGAATCATTATCATTCCAAAGGGTTATCAGAGCCGCATCTTGCTAGCGTCGCCCTACATCAATGCTAATATGTGATTATGATAAGAGTCGATTAACAAAAAGGAAATTGCTAATGCCGAGTTTAATGACACCGAATATTGGCCCAATTGAACCAGTGCTGAAGCCTAGCCATGTATACATGACAATATCGACATTGTTGTTCAGCGACGTTATTAATGCCCAAGACGAGGTTGCTGAAGCCAATTACTACGCCGCCTGTCAACCCCTATAAATAGGGACTCAAGGGTTTCATGAAAGTGGCCGAATTTTCTTTTCTCATTTCTTACATTTTAAATTTTGTAAACGCTCGATTCAATTGCAGATCCTACCTATTATAATATTTGAACAATTGTACATATAAGGATTTTGAAAATTAAACAAGGACATAGCCTTTTGACTCAATCTGGACTATGACTTGCATATTTGTTTGACTTTGTACTTGAAAGTGACTTGCATAGCATATTGAATTTCCTTGAACTTGTAATTTTACTATTGCCATGCATATTGACTTGAATATCGACCTTCATGTTGACTTATATGTGCATACAACCTCGAACTCCTAATAATGTAGATGACTAAACCAAGAGCCGATATGAATGCATACCTCTCCTCAACGTCTTCAATTTGCCTCGACAAGGCCTCTCTTTGAAGTTGTTCTGCTTTCCACATACTTTTGGAGTTAGCAAATTTATTTGCTAACATAATACATAACTAGTTTTGGTAATGCTTTTGAGACGCACTTGATGGATTTTAATATTCTATCTTTGACAGGTCACATATATGTGTGCATGCGTGTGTGTGTGTATATATATTACGTATGTTGTTAATCCTTTTTCTGAATGGCGACCCAATTGCTTAAGAAAAGCTGGCGACTTAACGACCTAACATAATAACGGGTTAACTACCCCAAAACCCCAAGCGACTTAACTGTTCACAGCTCCAAGCGACTTACGACCTATAGCATCTGACGAGCTAACATTGCAACGAGTTAACGATTCAACCTCCCAGCAGCTTTCAACGAGTTAAGAGACCTAAACAGATCAATTGCATAGCGACTCAAATACGATAGTGGATTGAATACTACAACGACTCAATGAGGTAGCGACATAGCAACCTAGCGAGTTATGAGCCCACAGCTGCACCTAAATATGCCGCGTCTCCTTATGTCGTTCCTATATAGGTCTCTCCAACCTATATTAGGTCGCTGCTTCTCCCAAGTCTATCTTAAGTCGCTCCGCCTGATGCCCCAGCGTATAGATCGCCTTACATTCCCCATAGGTCGCTGCAACCTACCAGCTAACGCAAATGGCCAAATACACCCACTATAAGCCGTAACCCGTACCCATTAGGTCACCCGCGACCTAACTCAACTCCTAAGCCGTCCACAGCCTACACCACATGACCTAACTCCGAAACTCCCCTTTAAATACCCCTCCTACTCCACATTGGAAGGGGGGAATGATTTCTCGAACATCAAGACTTTGCTGTTTTCACGACTTCTACAACACTTCAAATGCCAAAGACACTTCAAAGAACCTTGGGAAAAAATCAAGTTCATTCAACATGAATTCAGAGAGCTTTTCTACATCAAAGTTCTAACTACTTGCCTTAATTGTGTTGTAATTGAAGAATTATTGTAAAATTTGTAATCAAATCAATAATAGAAGAGATTAAGTGGACGTAGGCTTGACTTTGAGCCGAACCACTATAAAAATTGTTGTCTCTTTACTATTTTCTGCTTGCTTTTAATTCTCATACCAACGGGTGGTGCTTTCGCTATATCACAACTCACACTGGGGTGTTAGCGTACATTTTTAGCGTTAACATTTTTGGTGCTTTCATTGAGAATTGAACTCAGGGGTGCTCTCATCATTACTTCACAAAGATTTGTTGAAAGACTCTCCCTAAGAACCAGAAGTCTATCCGAAATTATGGCTTCTGGAAGAAAAAGTAGATCTACTAGATCTGGAGATGCTTATGACAACACCGCCACTTCTCCCGCGTCAAATCAAGTGGCTCCTAGTGTTGGAATCACAAGGGCGGAATTGGATGCTGTAGTGTCTGGGTTGTATCAACAAATGGAAGCCTAGAACACCTTGATGTTGAACAGGTTGAATGCTTTGCTTGGAGTTAACCAGCAACCAGAAAATAATGAAGAAATCTTTGCTGAGGATGTTCATGATTCCCAAGGGAAAAGTATTCCTCAGAGGGCAGCTGGCACCGCCGAAGGAGCACCTCCCCAAGCTGAAGGTTCAAGGCCGCAGCCAACTCTTCGTGAACGTTTGTCCAGGAAAACTTTCGAAAAAGTAGCTGACGTCTGTCCCGCATGGCCTCTAAACGATGAGGAGTACCTCTCGAGAATGATTCGACAAATTATGAAGGAGAGCATGCGAAGGGAGGAAGATGAAAGTGACTGGGGGTTTGCTCCAAGCAAGACTCCTTTTACTGAAAGAATTCTGAAGGCTGAATTTTCGAAGAAGTTTGTTCCCCCCACTATTCCAGCTTATCGGTGGACAAGCAATGCTAACCAGTTCTTATACAAGTATGACTGGCATATGACAGGTGCCAGAGCAACAGACGAGATCAAGTGCAGATACTTTCCTATATACTTGGAGGGAGTGGCCCTGCTTTAGTTCACGAAGTTGCCAGTTCGATCCGCGGATCAGTTCTTCGACCTAACTCGGAAATTCAAAGGTCAGTTCAGGTTACATGCTTCGAAGGCCAAGGACATAATGTCACTATCCAGCCTCGAACAAAGCCCTGTAGAGTCTATCAAATCTTTCTTAAACCTCTTTAATATAACATTGGCCGAATTTGATAATGCAGAGCCTCAGATGATTCTGACTTACTTGATGCGAGCTATTAACAAATCAAGTGAATTCGAAAAATGGCTAAAGATGAAAGAGCCAAATTCACTTGAGAAGTTCTACAAGAAGGCCGATGAATTTATGCGCTTAGAAAACCTTCATGTGCCAGCAAAAGTAGTCGTGACTGAAGTTGAGAATAACAATGTTGCTTCTAACAAAAAGAATCTGGTGGCTAGAAGAGGGAGAATGACGGTGGAAAAAAGAAGAAAGATGCGAAGAAAACTCGCCACTTTAAACCTTCAGATTTTACTCCCTTAACTGATACTCTAGAAAATATCTTTTTCGCAACCAAAGATGTTATTGAATACCCCAAACCACCTGAGATGAAGCCTGGAAAAAATGTTTTGCATAATAGGAGATTCTGTCGATTCCACAATCAACCTAGCCATGACACTAATGAATGTTGCCATTTAAAGAATTTGATTGAAGAGCTGTTGAGATAGAATAAACTACGACAATATACGAAGAGAAGTAGAAGTGACCCGACCTCATCTACTCAGGGGCAGCAAGTTCCTGCTCATCAATCCGGCTCAGGCAAGAGGACTGCAGCGCAGGAATCTGAGAGGCCTGTCATTAATGTTATCACAGGGGGTCCTCACCAAGCGGGCAGAAGTTGAGGTGAGATGGAGAGATATGCTCACGCTTTGAGATATGCCTCGGCGGAAGAAAATGTTTTTGTCGTGGAAGATGCTGCACCTTTAAAACAGCAAAGAACTTTTAACAATGACATCATATTCCGGGCTAGAGACTCTATTGGTTTTGAGGCTCCCATCATGGATCCCTTGGTGATATCTGTGGGCATCAGACCAGCCATTGTAAGATGGGTGCTTGTTGACTGCGGCGCCTCTTGCAATGTCCTCTTCAGAAAGACATTTGATCAGATGAAAATTCCCATGGCTGATGTCCAAGCTTCCTCACAGAAAATTGTTGGGTTCACTGGAGAACCAAAACAGCCTATAGGGACTATTGACTTATTTGTAGAGCTTGGAGAAGGGGAAAAGAAGGTGATCCGAAAACAAACTTTTGTGATTGTTGATGAATTCTCCGCTTAAAATGCCTTCTTGGGTCGACCGCCTCTTGCCGCATTCAAGGCCATTCTCGCCCCATGGTGCCTGACTATGAAGTTCCCCACTGATATGGCATCGCCGTTGTGAAGGGGGACCAAAATGCCGGACGAGAATGCTAACTCATAGAGTTACGGGAGGCAAAGAAGAGAGAAATGGGTAAGGGTGTGGCAGCTCCGCTCCGCATCAAAGAGCCCACCTTGTAGCAATTACGGGGGTGGACCCTACACTGGTGAGCATAGTGGTGCACAAAAAGAGATTGATCCCAGAAAAACCAGTGCAGTGGAGAGTAGAGTGGTGCCGGTGGAAGTGACGGTGCCAATACCTGTTGATCTGAATGATCCAAACAAGGTGCTGAATGTGGGTTCATAACTCGGTGTGTCGATTCAGAATATGTTGATTTCATTCTTGAAAGCAAATCTAGATGTATTAGCTTGGAGTCATGCCGACATGTGTGGAATATCTCCATAAATCGCAGTGCATGCTTTGAATATTGATCCAAAATTCACACCCGTAAAGCAGAAAAGAAGAATCCAGGGTCCTGAAAGGTCGACAATATTAAAAGAAGAAGTAGATTGGCTCATAGAAAATGGCTTCATCAGAGAATCCACATATCCAAATTGGGTTTCTAATCCGGTGTTGGTTAAAAAAGAAAATGAAAAGTGGAGAGTATGCATCGACTTTTCAGACTTGAACAAAGCATGCCCCAAGGACTGTTTCCGTTACACAGGATTGATCAGTTGGTGGATGGAACAGCCGGGCATGAATTATTGTCTTTTATGGATGCTTACTCAGGATACAATCAAATCATGATGCATGAGCCAGATCAGGAGGACACGAGCTTCATCACTGATGTTGGTCTTTACTGCTATAAAGTCATGCCCTTCGGACTAAAGAACGCGGGGGCAACTTATCAAAGACTTGTTAATGCCATGTTCAAACCCCAGATTGGCAAGACTATGGAAGTATATGCTGATGATATGTTGGTGAAATCGAAGAAGGCAGTAGACCACATGGATCATTTGGCAGAAATGTTCGCGGTCCTCCGAAAGTATGGGATGAAGCTAAATCCTCTGAAATGTTCATTCAGGGTAGAGTCCAGAAAATTCTTGGGTTTCATTGTGAGTGCTAGAGGCATCGAAGCTAATCCTGCTCAGGTTACTGCTTTAAGAGAAGTCAAAGCCCCTAGGACAAAGAAGGAATTTCAAAGCCTCAATGGGAAAGTCGCTGCTTTGAGTCGGTTTATTTTCAGGGCCAATGATAAATGCATTCCCTTCTTTGACGCTATGAAGAAAGGAAAGAAAAACTTTGAATGGACTCCTGAATGTCAGAAAGCTTTTGATGAACTGATTCGTCACATGGAAACGCCTCCAGTACTTTCTAAGCCCAGCAATGGTGAAGATATTTTCATATATTTAGCGGTTTCATCTCATGCTCTCAGCGCATCGTTGGTACAGGAAGATGCAAAAGTTCAGCGCCCGGTTTATTACATCAGCAAAAGATTCACTGAGGCAGAGATGAATTATTCAAAGCTGGAAAAGCTCGCCTATTGTCTGTCGATTGCGTACAGAAAGTTGAGGCCATATTTCCAAGCTCATCCTATTAAAGTCCTCAGTGATCAACCTCTAAAGCAAGTCCTATTTCTCCCTGAAACTTCGGGTCGTCTTCTGAAGTGGAATATTGAACTCAGCCAATATGATATCACCTACCATCCCCGAAGAGCAATCAATGAACAAGCTTTAGCGGATTTCATTGCAGAATACACAGATAAAAGTGACAGTGAGGAAGAGGTGACTGGTGACATCCCGATCCGATGGAAATTATATGTTGATAGTGCAAGAAATGACTATTGTTTCGGAGCTGGGGTTGTGCTTGAAACCCCCGAAGGGCGGTCATTGTGCTGTGCATTGAGATTAGAATTTCCTTCGACAAATAATGAAGCAGAATATGAAGCTCTTGTTGCCGGCTTTAAGATTGCTAAAGAACTGAACATCAAAGTATTACAGATCTTCAGTGATTCCCAGCTTATTGTATGCCAAGTCAAGAAAGAGTTTCAAACTGAAGGAGGAAATCTGCCTGCTTACTTGTCAAAGGTCTGGGATGCTCTCGATGATTTTGATCATTATACAATAAGCCATATACCCCGGGAAGAGAATATGAAGGCGGATTCTCTCGCAAAATATTCAAGCTCTGGCGAAGCTCAATTATTGGGATTGGTCCCTGTGGAAGTCTTGTCAGCTCCAAGTATTGATGAGATGGACATTGACTGGATTATGGCTGTATCTCAAGAGCAGGAGTCGTGGATGATCCCGATCAAGGAATATCTACTCAACGGCTCCCTGCCATAAAACTCAAAAGAGGGCCAGAAGCTGTTAAGAAAAGCCCCGAGATATGTAATTCAAGATGGCCGGTTGTACAGATGAGGATTCTCGATGCCATTACTCCGATGTGTAACCAAGGAAGAGGCTGAGACAATTTTAGCTGAGGTGCACGGAGGAGAGTGTGGGGATCATTCAGATGGCCAAACTCAAGCAAAGAAAATTCTCCGCAATGAGTATTTTTGGCCAGATATTAATCGAGACGCTGCTAGCTACTCCCGAAAGTGTGATAGATGCCGGAGATTTGCAAAAAACCCAAGAGCACCTTCCACCGAGCTAACACAGATGGTCAGTCCATGGCCATTCTCCATTTGGGGGATAGATCTCATTGGGCCTTTGCCGATTGCCAAGTCCGGAATAAAATATGCTATTGTTGCTATTGATTATTTCACTAAATGAGCTGAATCTGAACCATTGGCTACTATTACCTCTAAAAAGATGATAAACTTTATGACTAAAAATATCATTTGCAGGTATGGTGTGCCTTAGAAGATAATCACAGACAATGGTACCCAATTTGAAAGCGCAGAATTTCAGGACTTTTGCAGGCGATTCAAGAACCAAAAAAGCCTCTCAGCAGTGGTTCATCCGCAGGCAAACGGGCAAGTGGAAGCAGCGAACATAATTGTCAAATCAACCATCAAAAAACAGCTGGAAAAAACAAAAGGTGGTTGGATCGATAAGCTGCCACTTTGGGCATACAGAACTACCCACAAGACTGCGACTGGGCACACTCCATTCTCATTAGCATATGGATCAGAAGCAATGATTCTAGTGGAAATAGAGATCCCCTCACACAGGAGAATTCATTTCAACCAAGCTGAAAATGAAAAGCTGCAACTTGAAGCACTTGACTTGCTTGATGAAAGAAGGAAAGAGGCTAAGCTCAGAGTTGCAGCCTATCAGCAAAGGATAGCCAGGCACTTCAATTCTAAAGTTCGCCAACGCAGCTTTGAAATTAGGGATCTAGTCTTGAAAAGGGTCACGACAGTAACAGGAGTGTTTGGGCCAAACTGGGAAGGGCCATACGTTATAGGCAAAAACTTCTTGATGGCACTTTCAAGCTCACAACTGTCGAAGGAGATCCAATTTCGAGAGCTTGGAACAGCAATCAATTGCGTCCATATTTTACTTAGAAGCTATGCTTAAATTTGTAAAATGATTGTGGATGTATCATTCTTGTATTGTAAGCCATTGTAAAATCAGTATGAATCAATAATAAGAATTATAAAGTGGATGTAGGCCCAGTTCTTGGCTGAACCATAATAAATCTTGTGTTCTCTACTATATAAAATGCCTGTCTCATTTCGATGTGCAAATATCTTAAATATATTGTTAAAATGTCGATTTGGTACTGTAGGCTATCAAAGCAAAGCTTACCTATTCAACACATCACAAGGCCAAGCAATTCCTACAAATCACTCAACAAACAAATGTCAAGCCACAAAAATTCCAGATTCAATTCCTACATAAGAAGTGCTTCTCACAAACAGTTGGTGATTCCACCGAAGGGGCACCTTCCTAACGTGGAGGTTCCAGGCCCTTGCTAACTGATTGCAATCGTTTGTGCAAACGGACATTTGGTTAAGTAGCTTGCGCCTGCCCCGTGGATTCACTTAACAATGAAATACACTTCTCTGGAAAAAAACAACTTGCAAAAGAAAGGAACATGTACTTGGAAATGATAACGAGGAATCGCTGAGGGGCAGATGGTGAAAAGACATGGGCAAGCAGACAAAAAATAGCCAAAATGGAATCTTGTCTCTCAACAAAAAGGTTGGTGGGACCACCGAAGGGGCACCTTCCCAAAGTGAAGGTTCCAGGCCCTCGCTAGTCGATCATGATCTTTTGTGCAAACAAACATCCAGTTAGGTAGCTTGCGTCTGCTCCGTGTATCCACTTAACTGTGAGATGCAACCTTCCTGGCAAATGAAACAAAAAAGTTCTCTTCGGAGGCACACTTCTACTCTCAACGAAAGATTAATTTCTCCATAATGAGAACATTCTTCCCCAAAAAAGTTGAAGTGCCAAAGAAAGCTCTCTAACAAGGCACGCCGAAAAATGAAATGTTTTTCTCAAACAAAAAGGTTGGTGGAACCACCGAAGGGACAACTTACCAAAATAAAGGCACCAAGCCCTTGCTAACAAATTGTGATCGTCCGTACAAACGAACATCCAATTAGGTAGCTTGCGTCCGCCCCGTGGATCCATTTGACTGCGAGAAGTAACTTTCAGGCAAACAAAAAAGCCCTCTTCGGAGGCACACTTCTACTCTCAAGGGAAGATCAATTTCTCCATAATGAGAACATTCTTCCCTAAAAAAGTTGAAGTGCCAAATAAAGCCCTCTAACGAGGCACGCCCAAAAATGAAATGTTATCTCTTGAAAAAGTCGTTGGTGGAACCACCGAAGGGGCACCTTCTCAAAAAGAAGGTTCTATGCCGCAGCTAACTGCTCGCGATCTTTTGTGCAAACAAATATCCGATAAAGCAGCTGACGCCAGTCCCGTGGGCCCACTTAGCGATGAGATATAACTTTCTAGCAAATAAATCAAAGCCTTCTTCGGAGCCCCGCTTTACCACGTAGGGGAATCCACTTCTCAAAAATAAAAGTGACCATCTCCGAAAGTTGAAGTGTAAAAACTTTTTCTAAAAAAAACTTCTCCAATACAAGGTACACTCTACTAGAGCAGAATAATATTTCCTCAAAATGGAAGAATTATTCTCCATAGTAAGAGTACAAGTCTTCTCAAAATGGAGAAGATTGCAATAAGCCGTGATATGGGGGCAATATAATATAGCTACATTGATAAAAACAACGCTCAAGCAACATACCACGAGCTCACTGCAATATCATATAAAGAAAATAAAGAAACTTGTGTGAAAATAAGGAATAAATGCATTTACAAATACAGACAAAAGATTGTACAAGTAAAAAGAGTCATTCTATTCCATACTATAAAAGATTTGTATACATGTGCAGGTTTCAAAAAGCGGGGGCCGGTACCCGCACAATCTCCGGTCGATACAAGTCTTTAGATACAAGCAAAAAGCAAAAAAGCAAAACAAGAAGGATAAAACCAGACCCATTACTTCTTCTTCCCGCCGCCTTTGGAGTCCTCGCCTGGCCTAATGGTTAACTTCTTGAGTCGGCCTGAACAAGTCAGGAAAAAAGGAGAAAGAGGTGCAGTTGGGTCCTCTTCCGCTTTCTCATCGCTAGCAGAAGTGCCCTTCTTTTTCTTCGAAATTCCATGCTTCCCCCTCTTCTTTGAAGAAGATTCGCTGCCCGGAGTGATAAGATCAATCAGCTTTGTATCATCGGCAGTAAATTTCTCCAGGGTCCTCTCACCCTCCTCAAGTCCTTCAGCTTTCTGCTCTTGTGAAGCGGCCAGGTCATCTAAGCCTTGAAGAGCTCCTATTTGTTCTTCTTGCGACCCCGGTTGAGAAGCAGAAGGAGTAACTTGAAGAGGTGGAGGGGCAACAGCTGGAGGAGGCGAAGCCTCTACAACACTTGTTGTTTTCACTGCAGAAGAAGAAAAGTTAAACATCAGTATTTCTCGCAAAGAGAGGAGATAGTGACACGTCGAGGCTTAAATAATAAGCAAGAAGTTCATCGAGCTTATGTGAAGCAAATGAGTAGTCCACTTGAGCTGGATCAGTGTTGAAGTTACCTGGAGAGATTGGCTTTATCACGTCAATTTCAAGATCTTGGGCTTCGGTGTCTTCTTGGGCCTCGTCTTCGGCATGAGCAGTTGTAGTTTCGGTTTCGGCTTTGGAAAGAGGCAAAGAGTGGGAACTGGAGCCAGTAATATCGATGTCAACCGAAGCCGAAGGACGAGTTGGGTCGGCCAAAGGTGCCTTCTATATGCTCTCCTTCCGTCGCTTCGGCTCGTTCCTTAGCAAGTTGTTCTTTCCCTCTGGCAAGGGCGGCACGACCCTCATCATCCAAATAATAAGTCTCAAGATCCTCCTCAGCGTAGCCAGCGTCTCTAAGAATTTCAACTGCTACCTCCCACACTTCAGCTACGGTAACCTCATACTTTGGGCTCAAAAATGAAAGACTGCCACGCCCCAAGACGTTGTGAACATAAAACTCGAATAGAGTGGAGCTGACATTAGCCTTAGTCGCCTCATGTGATTGTTCAGCTGCTGCTTTTCCAGCGATGGCCTCGTCACGCTTCTTTTCAGCCTTAGAAAGCTGGGCCTTTAGCATTGTAGTCTCTAAATCTTGGGAGCTAGTCTTTTCCCGCAGCTGAGCAGCATCATTGCGGTAGATTTCCATGATTTTCTACTCCGCCTCAAGTTTAGCCTCAGTATCTCGTTGAGTAGAGTGGGCGTCTCTTATTTGCTTTTGAAGAACCTCTTCCTTTTGAGTATAAGAAGTGGAAGAGGTGGCAAGATCATCTTTAAGCTTCTTGATTTCAGCCTTAAGTTTCTCGTTATAGGCAGTGATGCTCTTCAACTCTGTATCATGCTGATCAAGAACTTTTTGCCACTCAGACTTATCGCTTTCCATGGTCAGCATAGCCTCGATATTTAAACGATTTACTCTTTGAAGCTCCTC
Source organism: Allium cepa (assembly GCA_030765085.1). NCBI lineage: Eukaryota > Viridiplantae > Streptophyta > Magnoliopsida > Asparagales > Amaryllidaceae > Allium > Allium cepa. The sequence continues at coordinate 503,792,019 of CM060941.1, read as the reverse complement.
AACTAGTTTTTGCCAGCCGGACATTCTTTCAATATCAAGCTTGACAGCGTTGAGATTTCTCAACATGGCCTGTTTATCAATTGGAACCAAGTCCAGATCAAAACGTACTCCTTTCAAACACCAATGCGAAAATGGGCTTTGGAGTGCAGACGGAGGCTTCTCAACTTGATAAGGAGGCCTATTAATGATTGCTTGAATTTCAGCTCTTTTAAGGGCAGGAGAGCTAGAAGGGATGTCTAGAGAGATAAAAGCAGCGGGCACTTTAGAAATTTCAGATGTAGACTTTTCGCTAAGCTTGGCTCGCTTACTTGAATCTTTAGCTGCATGACTCTTCCCCTTATCGCCATGAAACTTTCTCTTATGGGAGTCATCATCCCTCTGGTAAGTGTCACATCGGTCGTCTCTTCTTCCATAACGCCCCTCATAAGCCTGCCTTTCGCGAGCTTTCCTAGCTGCTCTTTCCTCATCAGTCTCCCTAGGGGCAGGAAGATAGCGCATGGGGTCATAAGAATCATGCCTCGCATAGCGTTGAAAGTCATCGTAATATGAGTTGCTGCGTCCCATGGGAGAACTTGAAAGTGAAGAAGAGACAAAATTTAGAAATCTTCGAAATAAAGAAGCTAAGTGCGCATAATTGCCAAAAATCCTAAGTGTGTGTGTGGCATGCGAACTACGCGCGTCAAGCTACAAACCACTCTTCGGCTTAGGAGCGATGTCGGCTTTTGCAGCAAGAGTCAACTCTTGGGTTGATGGAATTGATCACAAAATGGATGTCGCTTCGATTGCTGGAGAAACAAGCTTAGAAGTGGTGGTGTCATCTTTAAAGAGCTCGTGGGAAGTCACCATAAGATCGCTCAGTCATCCAAAGATATCATCACCATCGTGCCCAACAGAATGGGTCATATCAGCAGTGCCCTCTTCAGCACGCTTTACACTCTTCGTAACGGAACTTTCTTTCTCAGCTCCCTCATCAGCTTCCCTAGTAGTCTTTCCAGAATGTTGAGGAAATTCCTCTTCTTCGATAACTGGAGGAAGTTTAGATTTGCCAGATAATCCCACACCGTCAATGGAATTAGAGCATTTCACTAATGAAGCCTCTATAATAGGTTCCTTCAGTGCGAATTCCTTTGCGGAGGCTGGGGCATCTAACGCTTCTGCTTGAGAACTGGGGGAATCACGGGACTGAATGGATCGAGAAGAGTGCAAGAGTCCGAATTGGTGCAAAAATTCATCCTTCGGTAGAAACTTAATACTTCTCTCATCGATAGCTACAGCACTCAATCTTTCGAAAGTCGATTTGTGACTAGGATCTTTAGAGAGAGGAGGAAGTGCTGCAAAAGTAAAGAATGAAGTTAGCACTTGACAACTCGAATTTTGAAAGGCTCAGAAATGAAGTGAACAGAGATAGGTAGTCTTACTTCTTACTCTCCAGATACCGTAGAATCCCGAGGGGCAACGGACAAAAAAAACTAGTTTAAAACCCCGTGAGCGCTCTCGAGCAGTTCTATAATCAACTTGCGGTTTCTTGCACTCCTTACAAGAGTAATGGAAGGGTGATCTTTGTTCCTACCGAATGAACACAAATAGCAGATCTCCTCGAAGCTTGGGAGGCGGTTAAGCGTCCTCCTAAATAGTATGCACAACCCCGTCAAAATGGCATAGCCATTAGGGTGCAACCGGAATGGAGAAATAGTTAATCGAAGGAAGAGTGTTCTAAGAAAATCGTTGAAGGGGGAATAGCTCCATTCAGACACATTTGACGATTGACTGCAATGAAGCCAAGAGGCGGCCTATCGGCAGTGTCATTTACCCCAGGAAGCAGAGCATCCGCTTCAGCAATGCCGAATTGAATACATAGTTGGCTGAAAGCCCGTTGGTTCAATGTATTTTAAACTCTTTCCGAAGGATTTTCCAAAGGGTCAGTCATTGGAAAAACCTCATCGGCCCGCTCTACTGCCTCTTCTCGCACTTGTTGAGAAGTCATTCTATACAAGGGACTGGATATTCAAATATGAAGGTGCACATTTCCTAAAAGCGTGTGAAGTGTTGTGCAAAGCTACTGAAATAACAAGTAAATAAAGCAAAACTTGAAATAATACTGGTTTGCGCATGTCAATTTAGGAAGATTCAAGGCTTGTTATTGGATCAAAATTAAGTGTAGTATAAATGCAGATAATATTCAGCAATAAGCAGTTATAACTGTATGAATTTTACGTTGATGCTTCATTTAAGTCAGTTGATTCACAGCATTTCATTTTTAATTAGATTCATATTATTTTAATTAAGTAAAATATTATCTCTTTGCCTAATCCATCACTCGATGTGGGCAGTTGATGATGAGTATTTCGTCCTAGTTTTCTGCATTATAACAACAGGTTATTAACAATCAAATGTTGGTGCAATCTGTTTAGAGGAAGTTGAAAGTTCAAGCAAGCAGTTCAAGTTAAATCCATGGAATGATAAGGCATGTGCAAGGTAGAAGGTCACGGGTTAAGGCTATAAGGCTTTAAGTCACGACGAGGCAAATGTGCTTAAGTCTTAGCTCGTCCAAACACAAGAGCGACCTAAAGGTTATGCCATAAAAAGTTAACTCGCCCAAATTATGGTGCGACCCAAAGATGGGTCGTTAAGGGAGTTATCTCGTCTGAAGCAGTATACTATATATCCTAAGCCGCTCTACATGATTAATTCGCCTCATGCCCTAGGTCGCCCTAAGAGTATCCCAGAAATACCGAGCTCTCTTCCACTAAAAACCTAAGTCCTGCTCTCCACTCACACATTGCCACGTGTTCATCCCCTTTAGTTCACCAGAAACGCCACAACATAACCCGAAATCCGTTAACCCAAAACCTCCTCGTCTCCTCCAAACTTCCAAAACCCATGATCAACTCCAAAAACTCCACATTCACCCAATAACTTCATGGAACCCTAAGTCGATTCATTTTTCGAGAATAACGCAATTACCAACATTCGACGATGATCGAAAGGTGAGTCGGAGTATAATCTTTCAACATGGTAACAAAAATTGCGTGAAATTGGTTATGGGAGAATCAATGGTGAACACGATGGTCAGATGATCGGATTTACCTAGATTTTCTGTTGAAAATGATAATCGAGGATACGAGGAAGGGAATTTCGCTTTAGCTCTTGAGCTTGAAAACAACAATGGAGGCAAGATGATAAACAGTAAAGTGAAGAGGGTGAAACGGCTTAGCCGCTTATATAGAAGAAAAAGGGGAAGATGAATAGGCGCGCGAGTTAGCAAGATCCTTGAGTCGTCCACGACTTAGCAAGGTTAAATCAAAGCACATGACCTATAACCTAGGCATGTACTTCGAGGGGCAAGTGTTAATCCCTTTTCTGAATGGCGACCCAACTCCTTAAGAAAAGCTGGCGACTTAACGACCTAATATAACAACGGGTTAACTACCCCAAAATCCCAAGCGACTTAACTGTTCACAACTCCAAGCGACTTACGACCTATAGCATCTGGCGAGCTAACATTGCAATGAGTTAACGACTCAACCTCCCAGCGGCTTTCAACGAGTTAAGCGACCTAAACAGATCAACGGCATAGCGAATCAAACACGACAGTGGGTTGAATACTACAGCGACTCAATGAGGTAGCGACCTAGCGGGTTATGAGCCCACAGCTGCACCTAAATAAGCCGCGTCTCCTTATGTCGTTCGTATATAGGTCGCTCCAACCTATATTAGGTCGTTGCTTCTCCCAAGTCTATCTTAAGTCGCTCCGCCTGATGCCCCAGCATATAGATGCCTTCCATTCCCCATAGGTCGCTGCGACCTACCAGCCAACGCAAATGGCCAAATACACCCACTGTAAGCCGTAACCCATACCCATTAGGTCGCCCGCGATCTAACTCAACCCCTAAGCCGCCCACAGCCTACACCACACGACCTAACTCCGAAACACCCATATAAATACCCCGTCTACTCCACATTGGGGGGGGGGAATGATTTCTCGAACGCCAAAATTTTACTGTTTTCACGACTTCTACAACACTTCAAATGCCAAAGACACTTCAAAAAACCTTGGGAAAAGATCAAGTTCATTCAACATGATTCAGAGAACTTTCAAAGTTCTAACTACTTGCCTTAATTGTGTTGTAATTGAAGAATTATTGTAAAATTTGTAATCAAATCAATAATAGAAGAGATTAAGTGGACGTAGGCTTGACTTTGAGCCGAACCACTATAAAAATTGTTGTCTCTTTACTATTTTCTGCTATTTTCTGCTTGCTTTTAATTCCCGTACCAACGGGTGGTGCTTTCGCTATATCACAACTCACACTGGGGTGTTAGCGTACATTTTTAGCGTTAACATATGTATGTATGTATGCAGACCCGGCGTAAGACCGAGGCGAGCGAGACATTAGTCTAGGGCACCGCGAGCTGCTGGGGCAACAAAAAATATAGGGCTTCTCCTCCTGCGATATCTCGCACAACGCTTTTCCACTATCCTTCATGGCTCAAGCCTCTAGTTACTCTGCTCAACAACTGCACCTGCCTATTGCTACCTATATGTTCTCGCCTTGTGCTCGGTGTAGTGCCTAGCTACTACAGTACTATTTGATTGATTTGCCCTAATTGTTGATTTCGAATTTGATTGATTTGCCTTAATTTTCGATTTCGAACTTCTACTGAGAGCTTAATACCGCTTTCTTCTAAAATCATGTAATTCTGTTAGCCAGTTGATGAAGATTTCATATATTATTATTAAAATCAGTGAAATCTTTTACTCAATTGCTATTATCCAGTTTACGACTTATAACCAAATTTCTACCTTTTTAATGGAAATAAGGAATCCCTTTACTTTTAATATCTGAAAAGTATTAAATATTTAAATTCATTTATCTTGTGAATGAATTATAGAGATTTCATTTATTTTGTGAATTAATAACCCTTGGCATAAATCCTTCTAGTCAATATATTTATTTCGTAGCTTGCTAAATTTAAATTATTTTAATAATTAAGTTGATTGAATTGTGACTGTAATTGAGTTAAACTAAAATGAGTTATATTAAAAAGTGATATGTGAATGAGTTGAATAAAATTTTAATTGACTTACATGAGATTGTGGTCGTGATACTTTTTTTTTGTATAGTAGATAAAAGTTTAACTTCACCTGAGACTGACTTGAGCAATTTAAACTTAACAATATTTATATATACTTAACAATAAAGAGATAATATATGAGCTTGCTTCAAAAAATGCAAGAAAGTTGTTTTCTTTAATATGTAATAACATGTTACAATATCTTGCTGACACTTGGATTTCTTAACGACTAATATGAATGGCTTTTTTAACCAATATTTTGCGCTTGATGTTAAATTTATAATTGAATTTGCGTTTGTTTTTACATATATATAACAAATGGGGCAACAAAATTAAAAGAAATATATATATTCGTCTAGGGCATTAAATCTATTTGGGTCGGCCCTATATGTATGTATATGTGTGTGTATGACAATGATCAACTACACCTTAAATACCCGATATCAACCACGAGTTCTGAATTGAATAATATACTCTCTTTTTCTATTCACCTCTATTATTTAATTCAAAACACATGTCTGATATCAAGGGGAATAGAGGTGTAGCAAAAATAAGGCGTAACCGATGGGATGCATTTCATGAATTTACACCTTAATTCGAGAGTTGTTTTTAATCCATCGCCGACATTTGTAATTTTCAGATGCGCTTGCCATATCTTATTGATTTAATTGACGTTATACATTGTTGCTTTTACATAATTCATAGTCAGTTTTGATGATGCTATTTTGACATTAACAAGATATATGTTTGTATTTATAATAATATAGAATAAGATGTGATTTAAATTTGCAATATCATTTATTAGTTGAAATATACTAGTAAATTTTGTTGTCCACTCATCATAAGGGATAAAAAAGGATGTAATATGTTAGTGGAAACCACATCGGCTTCTCTGTCCCCAAAACTAATATGCACCATTTCTCATTTGTAATCTAACCTTTGATTTTACATCTGGTGCTTATGATTCAATTATATATATATATATATATATATATATATATATATATATATATATATATATATATATATGATTAATGGTTTGCTGACACGCAAATTATAAGTATAACATTTTTGTATTCTGTGTTGGAATAACGTATTAATTTGAAACTCGAATCATTGATTAGCTTATGTTCCTGTTATCCTCTCCACGCAAAATCAAAGCAATTGTGTAAGAAATACAGAAAACTAGTTAATAAAGAAATGAAACCTTTTGAGTGACAAAATGGGCATGTGGAAGAGTACAAGTTTTTGCAATTAAGGTTGGATAAATATAATACAGTAATTACTCTTAAAAACCAGAAAATACATTAAAAATCCGAAGCTATTTATTACCATCCGTGCTATTTTAAGCTTGAAATATAAACAACAATATACGATGCATGTGTTGTTTAAACTCCAGCACCATAGACATTAAGTTTTCTGCGTCTTCATGTAAAAAAACAAGCTGTAGCGAGTACTATTTGATTTGCAACATGGAATGAAAAAAAGAATGATTCTGATTCGAATATTATAAAACAAGCATATTCCATTCCAGGTCAGTCAACTATAACTACATAAGCAATCGTTAACTTCACATAACATATATCAAATTATTTATTTATCTATTGTATAATAATACCAGATCAAGTTACAAGTCATATTGGAGTTGAACAAGTCCGAGCATCCTTTCTCTTAAAAACAAGCGATAATTCCGAAGCAAAATGATGAATTAGAGCCATGGATGACTTCAAATCTTCTTCAATGAGTTCTAACAATCCATCTTCTCTGCCATCACCACCTGGATATTTTACAATATTGCATAACTACCCTCTGATATCCGCCTTTTTTGGATTCTTCATTGCACAATCCATGAAGTTTTTCACCACAAGGTACTTGCACAGATCTGTAAAATTTCAATTTTCAGTTGTGCATAAACAGTTATAAAAAATATATATTTTGATTGCTATATATACGACTTAAGGTACAAGGACAAAAGGTGGGACATAAAACAAATGATTGCATCTGGAGGGATGCCGTCTTCTCATTCTTCAACAGTAACCGCTCTGGCTGTAGCAATCGGATTTCAAGAAGGCTTTGCTGATTCTGTCTTTGCTATTGCTATGATATTAGCATGCGTAGTAAGCATAGTCTTACGATCCATTTATGATATGTTTACTCTGAAATTACATAATTATGATATTAATCATGTTTTCATATGATACATGTGTGTATGTCAGGTAATGTATGATGCTGTTGGTGTTCGTTTACATGCTGGAAAGCAGGCAGAGGTTGTTTATAAACTCACGTTCAAAGTCATATTTTACCATTCATTGATACACCAAAACATTTTTATACATTGGATTTTTTCAAGGTATTGAATCAAATTGTATATGAACTACCTTCTGAACACCCGTTAGCTGAAGCAAGACCATTACGAGAGCTTCTTGGCCATACTCCTTGTCAGGTTTTGCTCATCATCTCATCACTTCTTTTTTATCTATTTATTGTTTGAAAAGAAAAAAAAAATAGTACTCACAGTCGTAGAAATTTTATATATTCATGTGTTTATATTCAGGTATTAGCTGGATCCGTTATAGGAATAGTCATAGCTGCTATAGGGCATCTCGTCAGGTTCACCACAAGCAGACCCTGATTCATTTGCTGGCTGTGATTATTTTCATATTGTGATTAAAATATTGGTTGAACTACTTCATTCTGTAAATACACATTGATTTCTGAGAAAAATTCGTTCTTATACCAACCGACAACACACATTATGAACTGTGAGTAGGTAACAGTTTCAGCGTTATTACATTATTGAACAGTACAAGCAACTTAACTAATCCAAGCACAAGTTATTATATAACTCCAAAAGTAGCAAAATATCACATAGCTAGTAAGACTTTTGGTCTAGAGCCTTGAATCAACTTTAGGATGATGAACCACAATTTGATTATAAGCATCAAGAGTCAAGAAATCATCCAGCAATTCACTTGTGCATTGCCTTGTGAAAATTTTTCTGGCTTGTGCATACCTCCCTTTTTTGAACTTATCCTTTCCTACTTCTCTTTCGATTCTGGCCATTTCTTCTTCGACTACCATTCCAAAGAGTTCTTTAGTAACTCTGACTCCCATTCCATCGCCGTCTAGCTCTACACCATATTTCAGCCATTGCCAGTTTTGAACTCTGCTGATTTCTGCAGTTGCCGCGTCCTCCATCAGATTGTACAGTGGTACTGACCCTGTCATATATTATTTAAAAGTCAATCTTTGATCCAGTGGTCAAAATCATCGGATGAAACTCTGCTTTTATTTTCAATCAAAGCATATGATCCAAGGATACAGAGGTGTCAATTTATCACGGTGAATATATGTTGTGAATTCAATGTGCATATTTTCTTTAAAGTTTACGAACAAAACTTGATTCTAAGGATATTCTGATTTTATTATTTTTACTATTAGTACCTGTGCCAGTGAGCCAAGCAGCTAAGTACTGAATACCTACGCGAGTATTGAGGCGCAATCCTTCCATAGATCGAGACCCTCTCGGTCTTTGAAGCAGGTCTTCTTCGGTGATAACATCAGCATCTTCACGCTTAGCGGTTATGATTTGGTTTGGCTGATTGTTCAAGTTTGGTGTAAAAACTTGCAAAATTGCAGGGATCAAACCAGGGTGAGCAGCCCATGTACCATCATGTCCTGCACGAACTTCTCGTAACTTATCTTTCCTTACTAATTCTAAAGCTGCCTCGTTCGCCTCTGCATCGTCCCTTATCGGTATTTGAGCAGCCTATAATACATAAAATATAACTGTGTGAAAATTTTATTCCCATAAGTAAAATATGAAATCATATCATCTGCTCTAGTTTGAAACCAGAAGGCAGTGTACAATAACTGTTGTGTATATCTGATTAAAACACTGAGACTGACTACATTTACATACCATGCCGCCCATGGCATGCACTCCACGTTTGTGACACGTGCGAATAAGCAAGTCAGAGTAGCTCCTCATAAAGTGCTGAGTCATTCCAACTTGCACTCGATCAGGGAGAAGTCGATCAGAATGAGCCTGAAACGTTTTAACATAACTGAAGATATAGTCCCATCTTCCACAGTTAAGTCCAACTGAATGGTCCCTTAACTCATACAGTATCTCGTTCATTTGAAACACAGCAGGCAGAGTTTCTATTAGTACTGTTGCCCTTATGCTTCCCTTTTCAATTCCTGCATATTTCTCCGCCTTCTCAAACACAGAGTTCCAGATTTTCGCTTCTCTGTTCATCAATAATTCATATCAAACATAGAGGAAGATTATATATCATGCAAAATTTGCATCAGTGCTTGATTTTTGATCTACTTTAATTAGTTGAAAATCTCAGGGCTGATATTATGAATACTTTATATGCAACTTTACTTGGAATATGTAAGTCTAGTATGAATTTATTTACGCATCATTAAATTCAGTTTCTGTGGGTGTTTGGTTCAATTATCAGGCTTCCAAAAGCTGCTGCTTCTATACCAATAAAGATAAAACCATGTGCAAATTGAATATTATAGACTCCGCTCAAACGGAAGCTGAGAAGCAGAGTAAATAATGATGAATGAAGATGTATCAAACAGAGTTTTAAAGTACAAACCTAGAATGCTCCATTTTGGGTAAGTAGAAAAAAGGCCCGTATCCTTGGCCCTGAGTAGCTCGAAAATTAGCATGATTATGAAAGAAATACAGTCCAAAGTCCACTAAACAGCCGGTAGCAGGTTCGCCATGGATAAAAATGTGATATTCGGGTAAATGCCAACCTCTAGGTCGAACAAAAAGTTTAGCTGTGTTTTCATTGAGCTTGTACATCTTGTTTCTTGCTTTGTCTTGGAAGTTTATGGTTCCGTTCACTGCGTCTCTGAGGTTTACTTGACCTCTCATTAGGTTTTCCCAGGTTGGTGCTAGTGCATCTTCAAAATCTGCCTGTCATTTTGAATTTTACCTCTGTTTTATTAAATTCAGTCCATTATATGCATGTGCAATTACACAAAAACAATGAACACATGAATAGAGATCAACATATAGTATGCAAAAGTTGGATCAAACTTTTGCTACACAAAACTTACTGAATGATATTTTTATGTTATTTCACATTTCAAACATTGAAAAAGCGATAGATGAAGAAGATATTATTATTACCATGAACACTTTGGCGCCAGAATTAAGAGCGTTGATGATCATCTTCCTTTCAACCGGACCTGTAATCTCAACCGTTCGATCTGCCACGGCCAGAGGTACAGCTGCACAAAACCAGTCACCTTCCCTAATATGCTTAGTAGCCGGGTCAAACCCGGGTGTACCTCCTGAATTGTGCCTCCCTTTTGCCTCTCGTCTACACTCCATGGCATACCGAATTTGCCCACGGAACTCCCTATGCAACTCCACGACAAACTGGAGGGCATTTTTGGTCAAAATATTTGCGAATTGTAGATCGTACCTACCTCTAATGTCGACGCCTTCAGGCACATCGTAGTAGCCTATGTTCTTTGCCATCGCAACCATGTTTTGTTTATGGTAGTATTGTTCAAATATAAGACTATATATATTTATATAGCAAGTGTGTAAAGTATAAATATGGAGTTGAATGGAACTATTTGCGTCATCTATTGGTTAGGATAAGAACTGCTTTATGTATCTATCTGTATGTACAAGTGTGCCATGATTTTCTTCTATCTTGTGTAGGTTACGTTGGAATGCTGAATTCGTGCATCATATGTTTATCTAATAATGAGTGGAGTTATTATTAACACATAAATGTGTTGCTACTGTACGGGTTAATAGGTTTAAAAAATAAAGTATTTCATCTTATTGCTACTGGTACAATGGAACTTCGTTTGCACATTGGTTTGCACAACCAAAATTCATCCGATGATGATGATGACAATGACGATAGCATTTACCTTATCGAATTGCTTAAAAATGATGCAAAGCTTCAGAAAATACTAGTCGTTTTTTCTACAATTACTTATCTGCTAACCCAATGCCACTGAGAGTATAGTTACCAGCCGTTTCTTAAGACAGTGGGTTATGGATTTTTAGATTTTTGAGCCTTTCCTAGTAGGCAGTGAATTTTTTACTAAACTTACAAAATTTTGTTTAACAACTAAATGTCTATTTCGAACAAAGACATGGACAAGTTAGCAAAATATAAACATGGACAAGTTAGCAAAATATAATACAAAAATTTAGCATCGTCCCATCAAACCCGGAGAACGAAAAGCTCATCTTATTGCTTTATCACCCAGCACATTACATAGATTTTGATGTTACAATATTTTCAAATTAAAACATATTTTAAAGATATTTTAAATTAAGATGGAATTGTGACTCAAATATGTTGCATCTTTTATACATTTTGTACATTTTAGAGCGTTCTTTAAGAATATTAATTGCCTCTTATATTTTATTAAAGAAAATGCAAACAATTATCTAGATGCAAATAAATTATTTCAAGAGATAGAAATAATCAATCAATTCTTTATTCCTTAATAAGCTACTCAATGATGACATTTTATTAAAGCTATCATGAAAAGACTTGTATAGGATTCATTGTGATTAGAGAGTCGTTGAATTCGCGTTTTGTAAATTGATATTTCTTCTCAATTTTAAGACTTTTTCTTTGTAATCTTTTGCGGAAATAAATAAAAGTTTGGTTATGAAGAAGATAAGTGTTGAAAACTTAATACGAGAAATTAAAGGTTATGGAAGGAGACGATGGAGGTCTTTGTCTTCACTAATCGTTAGGAAACAAAGGAGAGAAACATGGTGGTATATATGAAGAGAAGTAGAAATTTTGGATAAGAAGGCTGCGACGGCTATTCAGTGATTCTTGGATAATATGAAGTTTCATGTTATATTATTGCAGATGAAACGTCTGTTTACACAATTTAGAAGAAATTGGAAAGAACTTACACAAAGAACTCCCCAATGAATAAGCGTCTTCTAACAAGAAGATTGATGATTTTGAAGCTTACAAAAAGTGATCAGTTGGAGGACGTCTTAATGATTTTCAAACAATTGTGGACCAAATGGTATAGTGAATTACAAGACGAATGATGAGACACGAGTCTTGATATTGATGAGTTCATTATCAGAAAGTTAGGAAATGCTTATAGTTGCATTAAAAAACTCAAATTCGAATGAAGTTGTTTCAATGAGGTCGGAGATTAGTAACCTTCTTAATAAGGAGATGCGGGTGATGAACCATATGGAACAAATTAGTACCCGGGGATTTGAGGTGTCATGAGTTGAAGCGGACAAGGATAACTTAATTCCGCTCAAGAGTTTACCGGTCTGCCAGAATATCCTAGAGTATAATAAAAAAAATCTTAATGAAGAAAAGGACACGAAAATCCAATTAAAAATGTGCATCTTGCAAGGAGGAAAAACCGTCCAAATATGAAAAGAAAATCAAATAGATTAAACATGGATATGAATTTTATCAGCTATTACTATAAAAAATTAGGTCATCTGAGATTTTGTAACAAGGTAAAACAAGTAAAGAGAGGACGAAAGCATTAGAGGAAGACAAAGACAAACTTGAGAAAGGTAGTGATGATGACGTGAATTTTGGTATTGGCAATGATGTGCTTTATTTTGATGGAAGGAAAGAAAATGAGTGGATGTTAGATTCGGGTACATGTTTCCATATATGCAACCAAAATGGAACATTCATTGAATATAAGAAGCAAGAAAGCAAGATGGAATCTACTAACGGTAGAGGCTTGCATGTTAAAAATATAGATCCAGCTAGGTTGAAAATATATGATGGAAGAGATGTGAAGCTTATGGGAGTTAGGCATGCTCCAGAAATTAAGAAGAATCTTATTTCAGTAGGACGGTTGGAAGCAACACCAGAAAGCCGCAAAATCTGCATGGATGCCTTTGTGGTGAGATTGAAGATTTTTTGGAGTATAAGGTTATAGGTGGAACTGGTAAGCTTGTACGAAAATATAGTATCAATGTGGTGATTGTTAAATTTCAGTGATATAATATTTCACAATTGAAGTAGATTTTGGAAATATCTTGAGTCAAGATGGAATTGTGACATAAATATATTACCTCTTTTATAAATTTTATAGATGTTGGAGAATGATTTAAGAATATTAATTATCTCTTTTATTGCATTTAATAAAATACTAGTAATTATCTATATGGACATGAATTATTTTGAGAGATGGAAATAATCAATTTATTTCTTGTTCTTTAATCAGCTGATTAAAGAAGGCATTTTAGTGAGGATATTATAATAGGCTTGTATAGGGTTGATTATGATTAGAGAGAAAGAGGTCATGGCATTTGGAATTTGAAGATTGAGATTTCTTCTTAATTTAAAAAAAAAATCTTTGTAATTTTTTGAAGGAATTAATAAAGGTTGTTTTGGGGAAATTATTTCTGTCTTTTCTTCACTTCATTCTCAAATCTAATTGTGTAGAAATTCTTGTTGTTGAGCCTAAAAATGACATAACGCCCAAAGCATACTGAAATTAATAGAGATCTGGCAAGAACTTGAAAATAAACAGAGAGAATGCAAGAATTTTTATAATGGTTTGGCAATCTATAGCCTACGTCTATTGTATTGTTATTGATTATAGATTCTAGTCACTACTAAAAATGTTTGGCATATCTAACAGCTGAGAATAGTTAAGAATAAATTTCTTAGTGATTATGGTTGAGGAGATATAGAAGATGAAGAAGAAAAAAGGCCAAAGGTCCTTTTTCAAATGTCATAGGTGTTGTATTTATAAGGAAATCATCTAGCAAAATTACCAGCGCTCAATATACTAACTTTTACTTCAGTTTCGAAAAAGCAAGAGGGAAAGATGAAGTCCTCAGAGCTGTAAAAACAGCTCAATATCAACCAGAAGTGGTCGGTACGGCCTATTTTTTGGAAAGAAAGTCACTCCTTCCCTCCATTGGCTTTCTACCTCCGATCCATTGTATTTCGAGAACTTTTTCTTAAAGATGGTATTGTTTTCTAGAGATTCTAATATCACTTGTACTTGTCTGCATTCCATTAGAACTACCTTGAATTTGTCCACTTATTCTATGAGAAATGGATTCATGGTGATCCCTCTAGTCAACCTCTCTCAATTCGTATCTTCGAGGCCCAATAACAAGTGAAAAGTGATCAACACTGAGTAGATTAGCTCGATATCGAGTTCTACCCTTAGCACCTATTTTGTTCTAATTCCTCAGGTCTATTCCTACCATCTTCCAAGCATGTCTTCGTGTTCATGAATCATTTCATGTTCATCTTGACGTCCAGATTCGTTTAAAGACCACTCGGTTAAAAAGTAAGATAACACCTTCTCTCGGTGCTTTTGTTGGAAACAAATCATGGTTTGGAACAAGACAAGCATTTACTATTATCCACGTAGGTCCTTTGATTATCCAAGAGGTTCTTCAAAGCATTATGTCCTTTCCATGGATATCCGTTCAACTACTTTAACTAGTAGAAATTCCAGTCCCCATATCAAGGATAAGATATTAACTCAGGAGATTATTCCATGCCTTAGTTCGATATGTACCATCTTTATGTTGCCTTTCCCACTTTCGTTTTCTTGTTTGGATCAAAAAAATTTACCTCGCGCCCTCATTTTCTTTTCATACCCGAGTTTTCTCTCTTTCCTTCTATCGCGCACAAGCAACCACCATCACCTTGTCAAAACTGATAGCCGTCACCACTTCCAGATCGACGTCGCTAGCTAAAGACCGATGTCGCAGCTCAGGGTTCACTTTAACTGACGTCATTCAATCTAAGGATCTCGTTACCGTCCCTTATGATTCCGACACAAATTCCGACCTCAACTCAACAAGGTTGGTGGCCTTTCCATGTCATGGTGGTTAACGTCAGTGATGGTGATTCAGGTGATTTTGACAATTGGTTGATCAAGGAAAATCTTAGGCCTTCCTAGGGTTGTTCTCTGGTCTGATCTAGGGCATACTCAGATTGTACATGAGGAATGCTTGGTTGCCTTAACCCCGAGCCTTTGCATTTCAAAGTGCCTTGGCCAACCCCCACAAAGAATTTGTCGGTCATATATCACCGCTTGAATGTCAATAGGACAGTTCTCCATTGAAAGAACGATCATATTGAATGTAGTCCTATATTTGAATGATTCTATTGTAAAGCATATCCAATCACTACATTTCCAGTGTTCCTGCAAAAGAAATACTCTACATCGCTCCAGCCAATGGTTTCATTATCAATTATACGTCAATAACAGGTAAAAACTTAATGCATAGTTCCTTCGACGGCGTAGCTCATTTTTCTAGCATGAGCGAGTTATCTAAACAGGATGACTCGTCCATTGTGTGTAGGACACATAACTCACACTGTATATATTAACATTTTCCCTTTCCCCGATTGATACTTAGAATCTGATTAGTAAACACATGTCGACATTCGTTGGATCCTGGGAACCCATCACATGGGTTTAAATTCGAAATAGAATTCCAAAATAAATCATACCTAACCGTGTTGAATACCAAGTTTTCCTATTCAGAATGATTCACCGTTCTTCTAGATTCCAAGCAAGCGGTGAGCCATCAACTCCTCCTGAAGCTGGGTCTACCACTGCTCAGGCTTCAACCACCATGCCTTCTTTGCCTAGGCGTTCAATTACCGCTGAATTACAAAGGATGATTTTTCTAGTAGAACCATTCAAGAATAGCCTCTTCTTTAAACGAAAATATTAGCTTAAGAGTTCTGGACGGTCCGCCCGAAGAGGTGCCAATGATTATAACTGCGAAGATGCTTAGAAATATATGTCGACAACACGGGATCCGTGAAAGTGATATCCTACTTTCAATGCAAATCCAACGAGCACACAATCCTCTTATGGGTTATTTCGCATGCAGCAGATATATGTGGTTAGGTGGCGATATGCGACCTTTTAATCCATTCTTGTGCATGTTCCTTCAAGAGCTCTAGCTTGCTCTATCTCAAATACATCCCAATGGATATGCACTACTGAGCTCTTTATATGTGCAATTTATGAACCAATTCCAGTGGCCTTTAAACTTCAGGGAGTTGACTCACATTCCAACTTTCAAACATCGATGTGATTCGCTATCCGTTATGATCATCGAGGCCTGGTTCCCATGCAAGGTCATTGAAGAGCTCCATAATAAATGTTCATATTTCAAGAACGAATGCTACTTTGTCAAATGCGCGTATGGCTTAAGCAGACCTTGGCTTTCCATCAGTAAGTTCCTTTTCTCTTTACTTTTCCATGCTTGGATTCCTATTTATTTACCCAAAAAATGGATCAACGTCTGGATTGAGTGTGAAAGCACCATCCATGTTTATCAAGGCAAATAAAATAAAAAGGGTAATAGTATATCGTCAAAAAGTAAAGTAACAAGAAGATTTTTATAGTTGTTCGGCTGTTAACGAAGCCTACGTTCACTTTATAACTTTCTATTAACTGAATGTCTCTACAAGTGAAATCAAATTACAATATGATTGAATCTCCTAAGTTAGACCAAGTCGCAAGTGCTAGAACTACTACAGAATCACAATGAACCCCTAGGTGACTATTATGTGGGAGGATAAGAGTGAAGAATAGTTTCTGCAGAGTTCCAGCAGCCAGTCCATAAGATCCTCTTCATGTTGTAAGTAGGACTGTATTTATAGTGGTTGGAGAGCTATTGGGCTAGGCCGCTTTTCCATAAACATACACTTGATGATACGAAGATTCTTCAAAAATTTCATTGCGATCCAACTCAATGTGATGGATCGCTTGTGATCCATAGAGCATTGATCGCTAGAGATCCATGTACTTAGGGGATTTTTGGATTGTTTCCTTTGGGTTGCATTTCTTTCCTCATGTACATGCACCTCATATAATTTGGTAACTAGTTGCCTTGTTCTAATGGCGATTCATATACAGGTTGCATTGAACTACGATTGGAATCAGATGAATGTTTACTTCTCGAGCTAATTTGCTTGAAATTACATGAAACTTGATAGACATCCTTAGAAAAGATACTGGACAATGATGAAAGAAGTTTGGAGGGTCCATAATCAAGCCTTATGGATCGCTAGCGATCTATTGGTGTTGGATCACTAGTGATCCATAGGCGAATGGATCGCTAGCGATCCACTACCTTAGCTTATTTTTGCTTCTTTCCTTTTAGGTCGTTCCTAATTTCTTCTTCTAGTCTTTTTGGTTGATTCTTGAGATGTTTCGACTTGTTATAGATGTTCTAACTTCTTTTGAATTTTATTGGGTTAAAAACCCAATTAACATTTTCCCCTAGGCTATGGCTTTGTTGGAAATGAGGTATGCTCTAGAAGTAACTGCTTTTGAGTTCCTATTTTGTGAAGTTTAATTGATCATGTTAAAGCTACAATGCGAATTTGGCATTGTCTATTCAACTGTCTGTTGAGTTTTGATTGTAGGATCGATTTCACCCTATAGGGGGGTGAATAGGGTGATAGTGTTAATTATAATAATTATCGCGGAAGTGTATATTAATTTTAACACAGATCACAGCAGAATAAACACAGCACAAATAATATCAGAATAATAAAATGCAGAAATAGAACGACACAGAATTTACCCAGCTTCGGCAAAACCCTGCCAATGTGCTGCCCCCAAGGCTTCTACTAGAAATTAGATAGGCCCTCGCTTCCACACGTAAACTCGCTATACCCGCTATTGACTACTCTAACTCTACGCTCAAAACCTTGCCACAACTCAGCCACCGAGTTGCGAATTCTCAAACTACGACACGTAGTTTGTCCCCTAGTCACACGACTAGAAATTTAAACGGTTTAAAAAATAAAGATACAAATTAAAAACAATTTAAATATAAAATAGCCCTAATTTTAAAATACTATCTCCCTTAAAATAAAAAGACCGGCCCTCTCCCCTTTTTCTTTTATTATGTCGATCGTTCCTTTATTTTGTGCTCTTGATAATGGCGGCCTTTTCCTTTGCTTGCAAATTAGGGCTTTGTATCTCGAAGCGCCTGTTTTTAATTCGATCGAATCAGTGATGTTTTGCGAATTTCCTTGATCGATTTGATTGCTCGTTGCTCACCGCGGCTGCTTCGTTGATCGAATTCCTTCCTTGCTTCCGTATGTAATTACATGCTTTTGCTTTTACTGATTTTATGCTTGCTTGAATTCGATGCAAAAAATTGCCGATGATGATATCAGTTTATAGGGTTCGATTCCCTGAATTCTCGTCGTATATACTTTATTTGAATTTGTCAATAATTCACCTCGGCCACTTGATTTTGTTTTGATGCTGAGATTTATCTCTGACTTCTTCAATTCGTATATTCTTCGATTGCTTGATATTCACGGCATTGATCGACTCCTTGGTCATCACGTTGTTGACTACGGCTTTGATTTCCTATTTCTGTTGACTTGTTTGATTAAAACATACGGCTTTGACTTGGTCGGCTCCTTGATTGCTACTGCTTCGGCCTTGACTTGAGAATTGCTACAGGACTCCGGCCATTGATTTTTTTGATTGCTTAGTTCTGTTGTTGCTGTAGTTTTCAAGCATTGTTGCATTTGTGTATTCATATATGCACTGTGTCTTGTATCACTATGTCACTTAGGTGCATTTGTTTGCACTGTGCATCGACTCGAGCTTCTGGCTAGCACTTGTTGGTACATGAGAAGTTTGCATGTTATTGTACTCGACCTAATGCTGAGTATCATTTTTGGTTTAAACCCGTCTTGCATTTTTCCTGACTTCTATTCACTGTTTTTTTTTCCCAGTCATGTTGAACTGTTTGATATAATTTGCTTGAGTCATTTGAAGTTTGTTGTGCACTGATGCATATTGCCTCTTGTTATGGCCACTGGTTTGTGTTGTTACTTGAGTCACTTTGTTGAGACCTCTGCACTGTGCCTTGTACTTGATTCACCTGATTACTGTTGTGTCATGTTCATCTGGTTTTGTTTGCATTAGTGGTTCATCACTTCGTTCCAGTTTGATACTGTGTTGCATTTGATCACTTGTCTCATATCTTGTGCTCGAGCTCTGTCCATACTTGCCCAGTTTACACAGATGCTCCACTTGTTCATTTTGTTCAAGTGTACTTGTCTTCATTTTCACCATGTTGGCACTGGGTTACTGTTGTCTTTGCATTGCTGTGCATACTTGTATTCATGTGCCACTGTGTTTCATTTGCATAGCTCAGTGGTGCACTTGTTTGGTCATTTTGTACTTCTGGATGGAGCTGTGCATACGAGTTGGTGAGGCAGTGCACACGTGTATAAATGTACACATGTGTATTGCAGCCACTCATGATTACCTGTCACTGTAGCGTTATCAAATGTATATATCTATGTGCATGACTTTGTGATGAATTCAAGTGTGAATGATGACGAACAACCCAAATAACTGAGGCAAATCATATTTTCAAAAAATCATATTTCATTTTATATTGCAAAAATATTTCTTTTTCAATTTTACTGCGTTAGTGAGTATTTTTGCAGATTGCTCAGATGCTGGATTCTAACTGGAAAGAAGTTGAAGATGAAATACGAATTGAGTGAATGAGCGATGTGTAGTGAGGTTAAATGTAAATATGAATTGTGATGTAATCAGAAATGTATTGCAATTGAAAATGTATAGTTATAGTGAGAGCTTGAAAATGTACTATCAAAATTGTAATATATATTTGTTTGAATAAAATATTTGTTTGAATTCAAATTCTGTGTAATTTATTTTATTCAACAAATATTTATTTAATCTATAAAAAATAAAATAGTACATTAACAAATACATTTAGACGAATGTATATATGTTTATTATCATCAAACAAAAATCATATAAGCGCATATTCAACAATCTCCCCCTTTTGATGATAACAAACATATATTTAAGATTTTGAATATGTTAAATGTATTTGATCGTTCAATTTGCTCCCCCTATTTGAATGCTCCCTCTCTACACAATACCCCCCCTACATATATGCATACAAATAGAAATATGCAAATGAGCCTAGATGCAAATGGAAAATTATTTGACCTTTGCTTGATTTATTTGACAAAATCTTAACTTTTCTCTCCCCCTTTGTTATCAGCAAAAGAAAAATAGTATTAGAGAAAATAGAGATAAAGTGATCGATATCGATCAAATATTAAGACTCAATTGAATATAAATATTAAATTTCAAAAAAAATCAAACAAAAATCATAAATATTTTGTTAGGCGCATATTCCACTTTTAGAATGATGGAAATGATGTCATCATATAAAACCATATAGTTATGTCTATTTGTGGTATATTTATATCAGGAATTTGAATATCTACTAACCATGCATAACCGTTAGGACTTTTAAATGAGATTAGTAGTATTCTAATTTTATTTTAAAAATTAATTCAAGTATCTTCTAACCACGCATAACCGTGAGGACTTTTAAATGGGATTAGAATCAACTTGTTTATTTTAAAAATTGACTTTTGATATGCGTTCCATACATGCATAATCGTGAGGACTTTTAAATGAGCATGGAAGCACATAACAAATTCCAAGTAATTCACCCATGCATAACCGTGAGGATTTTTAAATGAGAGTGAATACATTGGTAATTATTATTATTATTTTCTTTTTTTTCTTTTTTTTTTAAATGTAAAAATGAAAAACGAATGATTCCTGTACCATATATCGACAAACTATATTGAATTTTGATGAGGGATGGTTGTTAGAAATATGATATAAATAGAGATGGTCATGGAATTTTTACCAACAAAAGTTTATAACTCTTGTTTAATTTGAAAAATTTTACTAATTATACCATCTCGAGTAATAATATATGATAAATATCAATACTCATCACTTTTTCAATCACTATTTATCTTTTTGACAATTTGTAGGGAGAAAAATGTTAAATATTCAGCAAATTTCTAAAACACTAAGCTGAGTCGTAGTTTACAAAAACTATTTTCTGGTAGAGGTTTTGTAAAAATGTCAGCCAATTGAGAATCGGTTGAAATAAAATTTATGCAGATATTTTCTTTGGAAATATGATCTCTAATAAAATGATGTCTAAAATCTATATGTTTTGTTCGTGAGTGATGTACAGGATTATTTGTGAGATCGATTGCGCTTTTGCTATCACACATTAGTGGTACACGTTTAAAATTTAGGCCATAGTCATGCAAAATTTGTATCATCCATAAGATTTGAGCAGAGCAACCACTCAAAGCAATATACTCTGCCTCTATTGTGGATAATGCAATACAGTTCTGTTTTCTACTCGACCATGCAACTAATGAATGTCCTAACATAAAACATGCTCCACTAGTACTTTTTCTATCAACTAAATTTTCGGCATAATCAGCATATGAAAAACCTTTCAATTCAAAGTTATCATTTGTTGGATACCAAAGACCAAACCGTGGGGTGTTCAACAAATATCTTATAATTCTTTTAACTGCTTTTAAGTGAGATTCTTTTGGATTAGATTGAAATCGTGCACACAAGCAGACAGAAAACATGATGTCAGGTCTAGAAGCGGTAAGATAAAGGAGTGATCCAATCATACCTCTGTACTGCTTTTGATCAACTGTCTTACCTTTTTCATCCTTGTCAAGTTTAAGTGTTGTACTCATGGGAGTTCTTGCTGGTTTAGCATCTTTCAATCTAAATTTGTTGACAAGTTCCCTAATATATTTTGTTTGAGAAATGAATGTGCCTTTATCGCTTTGTTTGATTTGAAATCCTAAAAAGAATTTTAACTCTCCAACCAAGCTCATTTCAAATTTTTCCTGCATGACCTTTTCAAATTTCCCATACAATAACTTGTTAGTAGCACCATAAATGATGTCATCAACATATATTTGAACAATCAAAAGATCATCGTTTTCACGCAACAGAAATAGTGTGGTGTCTACACATCCCTTTTTGAACCCATTTTCAAGGAGATAAGAACTAAGACATTCATACCAAGCTCTGGGAGCTTGTTTTAATCCATATAATGCCTTTTTCAGTTTGTATACATGGTTTGGATATTCATGGCTTTCAAAACCTTCTGGTTGTTCAACAAACACATCTTCTTTTAAAATTCCGTTAAGAAAAGCACTCTTAATGTCCATTTGTCTTAGTTTAAATCCTTTATAGCAAGCAAAAGCTAGCAATATCCTAATTGATTCTAGTCTAGCTACAGGTGTAAAAGTTTAATCAAAGTCAACTCCTTCAATTTGATTATATCCTTTAGCGACTAGTCTAGCTTTATTTCTAATCACATTTCCAGATTCATCATATTTATTTTTGAAAATCCATTTTGTTCCTACGACTGGATAGTCCTTAGGTCTAGGTGCTAAACTCCAAACATCATTTCGCTCAAATTGATTTAGCTCTTCTTGCATAGCCATAAACCAATTTTCATCATTAAGAGCTGTATCTAAGTCTTTGGGTTCTATTTCTGAGACAAATCCACTATATAGACACAGATCACACAAATTTCTAAAGGAGGAACGAGTTTGAACACCTGTGATAGGATTTCCTATTATCAATTCTGGAGGATGATCTGCTTTGAATTTCAATTTTTCTGGATCTAGATTCCTTCGAACTTCGTTTGTTGTTGCGGTTTCTTTTGGTTTTTCGTTCTCATCTTTTCCATTCTCCTCTTCAACATTGCTTTTGGTCATTTCCTGTTCATTAGTGCCTTCATCAAACCACATTGATTGACTCCACGATTGTTTTATTCCTTTTGTTATAGACTCTATAAGCTTTACTTCTAGAAGAGTATCCCATGAATATGCCTTCATCAGCTTTTGCTTCAAATTTTCCTAACTGATCTCCTGTATTAAGAATATAGCACGGATACCCAAATACTTTGAAATAGTCAATGTTTGGTTTATTTTTGAACCACGGCTCATAGGGTGTTTTGTCAAGAATTGGTCTAATCATAACTCTATTCATTACATAACAAGCTGTATTTACTGCTTCTCCCCAAAAATGCAAAGGTAGCTTATACTCATTTATCATAGACCTGGCTAATTCTTGCAATGTTCGATTTTTTCTTTCAACTACTCCATTTTGTTGTGGAGTACGTGGTGCAGAAAATTCTTGTTTAAAACCGTTTTCATCACAGAAATTTTCGAATTCATAATTTTCAAATTCTCCACCATGATCACTTCTTAACGAAACAATATGGACTCCTTTTTCATTTTGCACTAATTTTGCGAATTTTGTGAAGTATGAAAAAGTTTCTGATTTTTTAGCCAAGATATATACCCATGTATATCTTGAGTAATCATCAACTAACACAAAGCAATATTTCTTACCTCCTAAGCTAGCAATGTCATTAGGTCCGAATAGATCCATATGAACTAGTTCAAGAACTCTAGAAGTGCTTATATTGTTTTTGGCATGAAACGATGATTTTTTAAGTTTTCCCAAAGTACATGCTTTACAAATGTTTTATGTTTTAAACTCATGTGATGGCAACCCTCTTACCAAACTTTTCCTTTTTCATTTGTTTAATAAGTTCATACTAGCATGCCCTAAACGTCTATGCCATAAATTCACTTCTATATCCTTAGCTACCAAACATTTAGAGAGGGTGAGATCATCAAAAGATAGAGAATATATATTACCTTTCCTTTATCCTGAAAATAAGATTTCTTTTGATGATTTGTCAACAATTTTGCACAAGTCAGAATCAAAGATAACATTCATACCTTTATCACATAGCTGGCTGATTGATATCAAATTGTGGTGCAGATTTTCAACATATAGTACGTCATTCAAGGTAAATGTATTGTTACCTACTTTACCTTTACCGACAATTTTACACTTGTCATTGTTGCCCATTGTGACTCTGCCACCTTTGTACTTTTCTAGGCTAAGGAACTTTGATTTATCGCCTGTCATGTGCTTGGAACAACCAGAATCCAAGTGCCATTGTTGTTGCTCCTTAGCCTGCCAGCATACCTACATGAGAAGAGAGTTTAGTGACCTATTTGTTTTTATAGGTCCATGATTGTTAGTGGAAAAATAGTTAGAACGATAATTTTGTGGAGACCCAAAACTATTTATAATTGTTCCCTTTGGCACCCAAATTTGTTTAACTTTGAGAGTTTTTATATTTGTGCCTTTTAGAACCCAAATCGGTATAGTTTTCACATGTTTGGGTCTATACCAACAATTATTGTGATTGTGTCCATATTTTCTACAAATTGTGCACATAGAATTATGATTAATATTGCTTTCAATAGTTTTTGAATTATTATATCCAAGTCCTTGTCCAACCGTATTAACAGTTTGCTTTCCTAATAGCATATTCAACGATTTTTCACTTTTTGAAAATGTATCTAAAGTCGTTGACAATTGTTGGACTTGTGTCTTGAGAGATTCATTTTCGTTTAGCAATTGTGTGCACTTTTTAATAGAATTCTCTCTCCTAGTATTTTCATTCTCTTTTAAAATCAGAATTTCATTTTCAAGTGATTTTATATTAATTTCTGATTTTTTAATTTCTTCTTCGAATGTTGGACACTTATCACACTTAGGGATCCTACTTTGATAGTTCTTAACTAATTGATCAAGTTGTTCATTACATTCTATCAAAGTATCCTTTTGAGATTCAAGTTTGGCGTATTTTTCCCTAAGTCGTTCATAACAGCCATTTACTTCATGGAAATAAATAAGTAATTCAGAATGAGTGAGTTTTGATACCTCGCTTGGCCCGTCGTCATCACTGTCTGTAACTTCACCATGAAGGCACATGTTTGCTTTTTCACTCTCACTCTCGGTGCTATCACTTTCATCTTCGTCAGTTTCATCCCAAGTAGCCGCAAAGCTTTTCTTCTTTAGTTTCTTTCCTTGGTTTGATTGTTTTTTAGGACAATGTGGCTTGATATGACCGGGTTTGTTGCAGTTGTAACAGATGATTTTCTGTTCTTCTGGGTTGTCTATTGCTTTGTTTAATCTGCTCTTTGCTTGTTGATTTCTAACTGGATTGCCATATTTGCGACTCCACCTTTTGAATTTTATTATTAATAGTGCTAGTTCTGCTTCACAATCATCATCATTATCATCATCATCTTCACTTTCAATTGTTCCTTTAAGAGCTATTGATTTTCTTCGAGTGTCACCTCCTTCACGCTCTTCCTTGAATTTCATTTCTAACTCATAAGCAGTGAGATTTCCGATGAGTTCTTCGACTTTCATTTGTTTCAAGTCTTTTGATTCTTGAATGACAGTCACTTTGGCTTCAAAGCTTCGAGGAAGGACTCTGAGGATTTTTCGGACTATCTCCAACTCCATGTATGATTTTCCAAGAACTTTTGATTTGTATACGATATTGGAAAGTCGTCCATGCATCTTTTTGACATTTTCTTCCTTCGTCATTGTAAAGTTATCATATTCGCTACATAGCATAGCAAGGCGGGATTCTTTGACTTGAGATGTTCCTTCATGAGTCACTTCGACTGTGTGCCATATTTCCTACGCAGTTAGACAATGTGAGACACGATTAAACTCAAATTGATCCAATGAACAGATAATAGAATTCATAGCTTTAGCATTAGTATTTTGTAATTTATTTTCTAGTTTTGTCCATTGTTCCTTTGGTTTCTCTATTTCCTGATTATCTACAGTTATAGTTGGTATTCTATAACCTGTCTCAACAATATTCCATGCGTCAATGGTTTTCAGAAAAATTTCCATCCTATTTTTCCAGTAAACATATTCACCATTGAACATTGGTGGTCTAACTATCGACTGACCCTCTGCAAAAGAATTATTAAAAGAAGCCATTTTAAAAATTCATTTTTTTTTTAAAACAAAAACTGATTTTTTGAATTTTTTTTAAAACAAATGTTAACTTCTAAACATAGCTCTGATACCACTTGTAGGATCGATTTCACCCTAGAGGGGGGGTGAATAGGGTGATAGTGTTAATTATAAAAATTATCGCGGAAGTGTATTAATTTTAACACAGATCACAACAGAATAAACACAGCACAGATAATATCAGAATAATAAAATGCAGAAATAGAACGACACAGAATTTACCCAGCTTCGGCAAAACTCTGCCTACGTGCTGCACCCAAGGTTTCTACTAGAAATTAGATAGTCCCTCGCTTACACACGTAAACTCGCTATACCCGCTATTGACTACTCTAACTCTACGCTCAAAACCTTGCCACAACTCAGCCACCGAGTTGCGAATTCTCAAACTACGACACGTAGTTTGTCCCCTAGTCACACGACTAGAAATTTAAACGGTTTAAAAAATAAAGATACAAATTAGAAACAATTTAAATATAAAATAGCCCTAATTTTAAAATACTATCTCCCTTAAAATAAAAAGACCGGCCCTCTCCCCTTTTTCTTTTATTATGTCGACCGTTCCTTTATTTTGTGCTCTTGATAATGGCAGCTTTTTCCTTTGCTTGCAAATTAGGGCTTTGTATCTCGAAGCGCCTGTTTTTAATTCGATCGAATCAGTGATGATTTGCGAATTTCCTTGATCAATTTGATTCCTCGTTGCTCACCGCGGCTGCTTCGTTGATCGAATTCCTTCCTTGCTTCGGTATGTAATTATATGCTTTTGCTTTTACTGATTTTATGCTTGCTTGAATTCGATGCAAAAAATTGCCGATGATGATATCAATTTATAGGGTACAATTCCCTGAATTCTTGTCGTATATACTTTATTTGAATTTGTCAATAATTCACCTCGGCCACTTGATTTTGTTTTGATGCTGAGATTTATTTCTGACTTCTTCAATTCGTATATTCTTCGATTGCTTGATATTCACGGCATTGATCGACTCCTTGGTCATCACGTTGTTGACTACGGCTTTGATTTCCTATTTCTGTTGACTTGTTTGATTAAAACATACGGCTTTGACTTGGTCGGCTCCTTGATTGCTACTGCTTCGGCCTTGACTTGAGAATTGCTACAGGACTCCGGCCATTGATTTTTTTGATTGCTTGGTTCTGTTGTTGCTGTAGTTTTCAAGCATTGTTGCATTTGTGTATTCATATATGCACTGTGTCTTGTATCACTATGTCACTTAGGTGCATTTGTTTGCACTGTGCATCGACTCGAGCTTCTGGCTAGCACTTGTTGGTACATGAGAAGTTTGCATGTTATTGTACTCGACCTAATGCTGAGTATCATTTTTGGTTTAAACCCGGCTTGCATTTTTCCTGACTTCTATTCACTGTTTTTTTTTCCCAGTCATGTTGAACTGTTTGATATAATTTGCTTGAGTCATTTGAAGTTTGTTGTGCATTGATGCATATTGCCTCTTGTTATGGCCACTGGTTTGTGTTGTTGCTTGAGTCACTTTGTTGAGACCTCTGCACTGTGCCTTGTACTTGATTCACCTGATTACTGCTGTGTCATGTTCATCTGGTTTTGTTTGCAATAGTGGTTCATCACTTCGTTCCAGTTTGATACTGTGTTGCATTTGATCACTTGTCTCATATCTTGTGCTCGAGCTCTGTCCATACTTGCCCAGTTTACACAGATGCTCCACTTGTTCATTTTGTTCAAGTGTACTTGTCTTCATTTTCACCATGTTGGCACTGGGTTACTGTTGTCTTTGCATTGTTGTGCATACTTGTATTCATGTGCCACTGTGTTTCATTTGCATAGCTCAGTGGTGCACTTGTTTGGTCATTTTGTACTTCTGGATGGAGTTGTGCATAGGAGTTGGCGAGGCAGTGCACACGTGTATAAATGTACACGTGTGTATTGCAGCCACTCATGATTACCTGTCCTTGTAGCGTTATCAAATGTATATATCTATGTGCATGACTTTGTGATGAATTCAAGTGTGAATGATGACGAACAACCCAAATAACTGAGGCAAATCATATTTTCAAAAAAATCATATTTCATTTTATATTGCAAAAATATTTCTTTTTCAATTTTACTGCGTTAGTGAGTATTTTTGCAGATTGCTCAGATGCTGGATTCTAACTGGAATGAAGTTGAAAATGAAATACGAATTGAGTGAATGAGTGATGTGTAGTGAGGTTAAATGTAAATATGAATTGTGATGTAATCAAAAATGTATTGCAATTGAAAATGTATAGTTATAGTGAGAGCTTGAAAATGTACTATCAAAATTGTAATAAATATTTGTTTGAATTCAAATTCTGTGTAATTTATTTTATTCAACAAATATTTATTTAATCTATAAAAAATAAAATAGTACATTAACAAATACATTTAAACGAATGTATATATGTTTATTATCATCAAACAAAAATCATATAAGCGCATATTCAACATTGATGTGAATCTTCGTTGCTCATAACGATAAATCTATTTCAAGCACACAACTTTTCAAATGCTTGAAAACAACACTTAAATCATACCTGGTGAGCTTGGAGAAATTGACTACAACTTTATGTACCGGTAGCGATCCAAGGACTTAACAAAAAAAAAATTCATGTAATCTCCTACTTAACTTCGTTCGAGCCGACCTTCCATCGTTCCATGTTTTTTTTATGAATCGAGCCATCTGCCTTACGACTCGATCCAAACGAACCCAAACTGTAAATTCGCTCCACCATCGCCATTGTCGATCTCCACCATCGAAGCTTCTTGCCAATGACCCTGCTGGACTTTGCCATCATCTCAAGTCAGCCCTTAGTGCCTGAAACATCATCTACCTGGATCGTCGCCGACCTTGCCCACCTTGGATCGCCAACAAATTGAGATTGATCGTATTTGCCTTATGACTTGAGGTCAGCGATGTGGATTTTGACGTTTACTTAGCGGTTGTTGATGAAGTTGTGTTGGTGATGGATGAAATGGAGAATTCGAGTTAATTGCAATTTTGTGGAAGAAGATAGTAAATCAAATCTTGGATTCTTCACGGAACGAAGCCTGGGTTTTGCCTTGGTGCTTGATATGTTTTTCTATCTTCGTCTATAGAGTCAGAATTAACTTGCACCGACCGTTAATTCGGCACAACATCTTGCAGATTGATTTCAGTTTTTCTGAGAGGTGACGAATGCTTAGCGTAGCATCTCTTATGTAGCTCATGCTTCTATCACTTTCCAGAGAATCGAAATCGACTTATGTTGATAATCCTCTACCCGATTCGAACCCACTGATATATAGTTGCTCACTATGGATTGATCCTGTCATTGCACGGTCAGTGTACCTAGAATAGGAAGAGCTTTCCATGTCACTTCAGACAACGGTTTCGTTTTGATCATTGATCGTTAACAGGTAAGTGTAGGATAAATAACTTTAATGAATGATATGAAAGGCTTTTTCCTTTCTTCGCTACAAAGGAACTATCCACACAGGATAGAGCATTTATAATGTTTAGGACACCGAGCCCATCCCACATAGGTAACACACTGCACTTGCTCTATCAACGCTTGAAGTCTGATGAGTCGGCATAAATCAATATTTTTCGGAATTCAAGTGTTAAGCATAAGGGGACTTTTAGCTACGAATAGAATTACCTGAACGCATGAGATAAAAGTTCTATTGTATAGAATGAAGCTCCCGTCATCCCATCGTAAATCTAGTGGAGGAAGTCCGGCACTCTCAAAGGCCGAATCGACATCCGTTATGCCCTCACAAATAGTTTCAGCGGCGCCTACTTCTTTGGCACCACCAGCTGAATATAGTCAATGGGTTCCGGTTGGTCCAGTTGTAAATTGAACTCTTCTAAACTTTAGTTTTACTCAACCCTTCGGAGAGAGCTTCCTCCGCAATCTCTGTTGAAGTTCTGCATATCATTTGTTTACAGCATGGCATTCCAGATGATGACTTACGCCTTCCATTGAAAAACGATTCTGCACATATTCCACCTTCAGGGTATACCGCCAGTCATTGGTACATGTGCTTGAATGGGTAGTGGCCCCCTTCAATCACTTCTTGAGAGAGACTCTCCTGAACTTGGAAATTGCTCCACTTCAGATTCACCCCAATGGATATGCGATTTTGACTTGCCTTCATATTTTATTTATTCAGACATTCAATTGTGCCCCAAGCTTTGATGAATTGAGATATTTCCTCTCATTCAAGAAGAGAGATGAATGTCTGTCTCTTGTGATCATCGAGGCTCAAAGAAATCGCAAAATCGTGCTGCAGCTTCAAAGTTACCTGTCCAAATTCAAGACCCAATATTTCATCGTTAGGTGTCTTGAGGAATTTGATCGTCTTTGGACAACAAGGGGTAAGTCTTCTCTATTACTCGTTGAGATTTAATATGATGATGCGGGATTTTTAATAGACTGTATACTCCTTGCTATTATTCCGAGGCCAAAAAAAGATCCATCACTCGATCACATCTTCCAAACTCTGAAGGCCATGGATGCTAGAGAGAGATCAGTCAAGTTTTTACTAACGAATGAGAATCTATTTCAATACAGGTTGTTGCATCTCAGGAGATCTACCGTAGCCGTTGAAGTTCCTTCTCCTTCCATTCTAGGATTCAAACACACTCTACTTCTTCATTGCACAACTCTGAAGAGGGTGATCTACTAGAAGGAGATGGTCCATTCGGTGGATCAACTGATGAAATTCATGAAGGAAAAGACATTACCATTAGATCTAGTTGCTCGATTAGGATGCCTCCGATCCCGGAGGAGGGGCACGAGGAGTTCAAGCAGCGCGAGGGCAAGGCTACGGTGATCATGGAGAAGGAGGAGGGTGAAGTTGAGAGTAGTAGTAGCTATGATTCCTTCTCTAATGATGAGGAATTTGATGCAAGTTCCTGTGCAGGAAACTTTGAATCATGCGATGAGACTCCAGGAACGAGTCTTATTCTCTCGATTTTCCTCATCGAAAGATTATTGCTAAAGATGCTTCCCCAATAGCCGGGCGACTTCATGGTTGTCCACCTAAAGGAAAATGCTATCAACTTTGGGGACTTGAGCAACGTTTATGTAAACATCGATGAACTTATGGGAGATGATTTCGAGTTTGAGGAATTGTCTTCTCACCCTGGTCATGTTGTGTCTAAAGTTAGCCTGACTCCCACTGTAGCCACTTCCTGATCTGGTTTATGAAGTCCTTTTAGGCCGCCTACGAAACAATACACATTTCACTAGTGTAACAATCTGCATATTTTATGATTATATATTTAAGTATAGCATCGTTAGTTGGATTAAAATACGAAAGATAAACAATCAAATTCAGACTCGAGACCACTTCCATTGAGTTTAAAATGACATTTATAACTTGTTTAAATATAAACATCGATATGTTTGAAGTTGATTAGGATTTTTGCATTTTTAATTAGGCTTTGGGTTGAGTTATATCCCATTGACCCAGCAAGAGACCCAAACTCTTCTACCTAATAGCTCTCACTTCACTCCTCTTCATTCATTTATTCCATTTTCTAAATTCCTAACAATCAAGCCCTAAGAAGAATGGTGGGAAGAGGAAACAAAAATTCCTAAGCCCTAGTTTCTCTTAGGAATTCAAGTTCTAGTTCTAAAATCAAAGAGAAGCTTAGGTAAGCGTCCCCTTCATCTTCTCCATCTCAATCACTCTCCAATTTTTATAATTTCATATAACCTAACTTAGAAAATATTTGCATATGATCATAGATTGGAGCTTCTAGAGTAGTGATTGAAGTTGAGTTGATCTTTCCTTGCATTAGAGCTTTTCGATTATTGTTTTTGAGTTTAAAGGCGAGTTCTTGAAATCGCATCTATGTTTATAGCTTTCATTATTGTTTGGTATAAATTTCTAACATCTATTTCATGTTCAGTTGCTTTTGAATTTAATTGGTTTGGTGAATTTTTCAATTTTGGTTTTGAAGTCAAAATTTATGACAATCTTACTATGGATGTTTAGACATATTATTTGGGGTGTATCGAAGAGCCTATAGGGCTGGGTTGTCGTTTGGCATAAATCCCTAGCCTTCATCACTCGTTCAATCGCTTTTGAGTTAATCTGGCCGTTAATGGCTTAGGCAAATTTCTGCCCAACTCAAGCAACCAGACATCTGGTTGAACCTACCAGACATCTGGTAAGGGCTTCTAAAAAAATATAAAAAAGGAAAATAAAATAAAATTCCAAAGCCTAGGGTCAGACGTCTGGTTAAACCCACCAGATGTCTGGTCCTGTTAAATTTTCCCTATTTGCCTATTTTTGAGTGGATTTCCAATTTTTATCGATCTTGACGATCCGAATAGCTATTGTCAATCAATATTGACTTTGATGACTACTTTTCCAAATTTTATGTATTTGCATTTGATGATTTGATATCGATTTCCATGGTTTTGATTCACGCTATTGAAATGTGGATTTTCGGTGATAGATTGTTTTTACAATCATTTCTATGATTGTCACTTTAAAATACAAAGGTTTTTATACTAGTAGTAAATACTAAAACTCTTCACATAAATGATTTCAACACTACTTTTAATATAAAGCTCCTTTTAAAACCATTTTCTAATTTATTAGTATATACAAACCTTTACCTCATTCATATGAGGAATCCAATTAAATGACTTAGAAATATGAGTGGTATGAAACGTTTGCGTTTACTTTGTCGGTTGATTCTTGAACTTGTTCGATTGAAATCTCATGAAATTTTTTGAGTGGAAATCTACAATTTGTTTGTAAATATTTAAGTTAACCTAATGGTTATAAGACATGAAGCTAAACTTATTTATTTATTAGCTTAGTGTAATTTACACTACTTTTTGATCAATGATGATCATTTTGTAATTTAGACTTGCAATGAGCAATGTCTCTTTGTCCACATGGGAGACTAAACCTCGTTTGTGTAGAGCTTCGCCTCATTTTTATGGGCTAGCGACCTATGGTCTTTTAACCGTTTTATGGAGTTCGGTTCATCGGATGTACCATTGTACTACGTCGTTGTTTCAGATTATTTGAGTTTCAGGTTCCTCGCACGTACTGTTGTGCTACGTCGTTGCACCGGCTCTATGGATTAGCGACCCTCGGGATAGTGTCTCGTTTATGATGCATGTATTGGTGAGTTTTCATGCTCCCGTTTATGATAGGCATTCCCCCTTTTTATGATTTCTAGATTTCTAATTGATGTTTTTTGGAATTTGTGTTTCACCAATATTTGTGATTTTCATTGATAAGCTTTTTCAATATTTGTGACTTGGTGAATAAAATAAAGAATATGACATTCCTTTTGGTGTTTGAGAAAATTTGAGATATTGTATTATTTTTGTTGTTATCAAATATATTTGTCATATCTCTTATCCTATCTCATCTTACATGATAATTACAGCTAGACCGATCCGTTTATTATTTTTCTTCTTAAATAATACCCAGTTCAGACCGAGATATTTCAGGTGATTTCACTTGACTGCTTAGCAGGGACTAGCTTTTGACTTTTGGCTAACTACTTTAGCTTAGTTTTTTTTGTTTTCATGTATGCGAGATAGAGACTCTTTGGTGTATAAATATTCTTTTGTGTAGAATATGTACCTATTCTTTTATGATGTAGTGGATCTTGTATGACCACTACTATGATGTTCATTTCTATGTGTTATATTCATATCTGTGGCTGATTTTATGTTATGTTTATTTTGTATTGATTCCGAAGGCCATATAGCCACTATGCAGTAGATTTGAGTTTGGATTGGATATCTTAAATTTCCTCTTGAAATGAAATCCGTTCATCCGACGTATCGGTTCTCACTCAAATCAATTACACAGATGGTTGCTGCTCAACAGCCTTATTCTTCGCGCTAGTCAATGGCATTACTCTGTAGTGCCCTTGGCTAGTGTGAGTATAGAGATGGGGCATCACATCTTGGTATAAAAGACAAACTTCAGAACAATATAGAAATATTATGACAAGAATAATTGTCCTAATTCTCTCTTAGGAATCGTGCCTTAGGATTTAATTCGAGTCTTAGGACTCGTTCTATTCTATTTTCTTTTATGATGCTTTGTTTTACCAATCAAGCTTATTGGAATTCATTTTGAGAATAACCTTTTTCCTTTTCTTTCTTTCTTTCTTTCTTAAGGAAGAAGAGATGGTTAGACCTAGCCGTCCTAGCGCTGGTTAGTCCAATGGTCCTCCTCAGGATGGCGTATTCATGTCTGCCCAACAACTTTTGGATATTGTAAAGAATCGATGGTTTATCCATGGTTTGAATAAAAATCCTAAAAAGGCTTTACCTCTGAAACTAGAAGTGCCTTTCAATTAGCTAGTAGATATCGCTCTGCGACTTGAAGAGACCGATAAAGAAAGTGATGGTGAAGTTGTGGGTGCTAAGAGGAACTTCAATAATAACAAGAAGCGGCATCCCGACAATAATTTCAAAAGCCATAATCCCAACAAGGAAGGGAAGCAAGCAACTTCGGTAGCAAAGACTCCTAGCCCTAATCGTGGAGAATGCTACAATTGTGGTTCTAAGGGCCACTATGCAAATAAGTATCTGAAGTCCCTTACTTGTCACTATTGCAAAAGTTTGGGTCATCATATATCTTCATGTCCCAAACTTCAAAGTAAGAAAGAGGGAAAGCTTTGTGCAAGCCCTTTGCAATACTTCTCTTGGTCAAGGTATTTCTCATTTTGTCCTTGATGGCATTATTATGTTCCATGATCATTCTATTTGAGTTCTTTTTTATACGGGTGCTCTCACTCTTTTATATCAAAGGAACTTATTAATACTTTGTCTTTAAATGTTATGAGCTTGATGACTTCATTGAGAATTGCGAATACGGTTGGTGGATTCGCAACACTCAGTTTACTTTTTAAAGATGTCGAGATTGTTTTATGTGATTATGCTTTCCGTGCCGATTTGCATATTATTCATTACTTAGGTTTTGGAAGGATTTTGGAAATGGATTGCCTTAACCGATATAAAGCCCATATCCTATATCCCAAGAAAACTTTCCATCTTCGACATACCCAATCTATTAGTCTGATTTCTATTGTTCTTAATGATTTCAATTCCAATTCGATGGCATCTTTTTATACTTTAAATCCACATGATGACTATAGTGATGATGAGGAAGTTGTTATTTCCCACATTCAAGTAGTTCGTGAATTTCCCGATATCTTTGAGCCTGTCTTAGGATTACCACATTAGCGAGCAATTAAGTTTAGAATTAATTTAGACCCTAGAGCTCTACCTATCACTCATCCTTCTTATCGTATGTCCAATAAGGAAAATGAGAAAATGCGTAAACAATTATTCGAATTGAAAGCGAAGCGGTTTATTCGATCTAGTTCCTCTCCTTGGGGAGCTTCTACTATCTTTATAAAGAAATCTGATGGTACACTTAGGATTTGCATCAATTACCGCAAGCTTAATGAGTTGGCCATTAAAAATAAGTATCCACTGCTCAGGATCGATGATATGTTTGATCAATTGAGTGGTGCTAAGGTCTTTTCTCAGCTCGACCTTACCATAAATTTTCATCAGCGGCAAGTTGCGGAAGATAGCATTCTCCATACCTCATTCTGTACTCGTTATGATTCTTATAAGTGGCTCGTTATGTCGTTCGATTTGACGAACCCCCAGATTATTTCATCAATCTTATGAATCGAGTATTCCGGGAATATCTCGATGAGTCTGTCCTTGTATTCATTGATGATGGGTGAAACAACAATTTAAAATTGCAAATCATTCTAAGAAGATATATTTATAAGTATAATTGGATTCTATTATTAAGAGAAGCAAAGAATATTTTTAAATTTTATAAGAGGTGTGTTTATCATATACAAGATGATTTTGTGTTGGATTTTCCATTGAGTGCTTTAAGAATTCTGGTCGATGCGCCTGACCAATATTATCAATAGGAGTCTCCTAAACGCTATGATGAGCCAATCAGACACGGTAAATTGACTTGTAATAAGTAAATTTTTCTAAAAAAAGATGATTACTATAGTTAGTTATAATTTTGAATGTCTTAGCTTTTTGGGAAAGAGGACCATGAAATAACTGATTTAGCATAAAAGCTATTTTTCAAAAATTAAAAGAACTCATTTTTGATGCTTCTATTATTGTGATTCCCAAAGGGAACCGGGACTTGAATGTTTATACCGTCTAGTCGTGTTGGTTTGGGAGCGTTCTCATGCAAAGGGAACGTGTTATCGCTTATGGATCTAGACAATTAAAGCCTGCCGAGACTAGATATGCCACTCATGATTTAGAGCTCGCAGCCATTGTTTTCGTTCTTAGAATTTGGCGTCATTGTCTATTGGGAGAAAAATTCGTTCTCTACATCGGTCATAAATCTTTAAAGTATTAATTCTCTCAAAATGAACTTAATTTACGTCAACGACATTGGCTCGAATTCGTTGCATCTTGTGATCTTAATATTCATTATACTCCCGGAAAGAGAAATCGTGTTATCGATGCTCTTTGTCATAAGCAACAAGCAGTTGTTTCCATGATAATATCTGAATGGAATGATCTCTTAGACATTGTCCACTTGTGAGATTCGAGATCATGAATCTAATTTGTGTTCATCTCTTGTTTTATGTAGTCATGAGGCTCATTCTTCTTTTTTAGACCGCATCCTTGAAGCTCAAAAACACAATCCCAAACTGGCTCATCTTAGCCAAAGTTGTAGGGATAAAAATAATATTGATGGTCTGAAAGACTTTGAAATTGATGCTCGTGGAGGCATTCGAAAATTTGGTAGACTTATTATGCCAAATGTTAGTGATCTTCGTAAAGACATTTTACAAGATTCTCATCGTTCTAAATTTACCATTCATCTCGGTAGTAGTAAAATGTATGCGGACATGAAGCGACTTTATTATTGGGATGGTATGATATCTGATATTGTTAACTTCATTAAGTGTCGCATGACTTGCCAACTCGAAAAGGCCGAGCATCAGAGACCCGGTGGGTTATTGCAACCTTTAGACATTCCTGTTTGGAAGTAGGATCAAGTTTCCATGGACTTTAATGACGGTCTTTCCCATTCTCGTTCGGGTCATGACAGTCTATGGATGATTGTAGATAGACTTACAAAATTTGCTCATTTTCTTCCTGTTATGTCCAACCGGACCGAACCTCTTTTGACTAAACTTTATGTTAAAGAAATTGTTAAATTGCTTGGAGTTCCTACTTCTATTGTTAGCGATCGTGATCAATTATTTACTAGTGGATTTTGGAAGGGTCTTCAAAAAGCTTTGGGAACGAAGCTTAATTTTAGCACCGCTTATCATCCTCGGTCCGATGGACAAACAGAGCGTGTGAATCAAACTCTTGAAGGTCTTTTTCATGCATGTGTTCTTGATTTTAGTGGAAGTTGGGAATATCATATTTCCCTTGTTGAGTTTTCTTTCAATAATAGCTTCCAATCGATAATTTTTGTTCATAAATATTTAAGTTAAGCTATTGGTTATGAGACATGAAGCTAAACTCGTTTATTTACTAGCATAGTGTAATTTACACTTCTTTTTTATCAATGATGGTCATTTTGTAATTTAGACTTGCGATGAGCGATGTCTCTTTGTCCACGTAGAGGACTAAACCCCGTTTTTGTAGAACTTCGTCTCATTTTTAAGGGCTAGTGACCTATGGTCTTTTAACCATTTTATGGAGTTTGGTTCATCGGATGTACCGTTGTACTATGTCGTTGTTCCGGATTATCTGAGTTTAAGGTTCCTTGGACATACCGTTGTACTACGTGGTTGCACTGGCTCTATGGGTTAGCAACCCATGGGATAGCGTCCCGTTTATGATGCGCATGTTAGTGAGTTTTCATACTCCCATTTATGACAGGCCTCCCTCTTTTTGTGATTTCGTGATTTCGGGATTTCTAATTGATGATTTCTGGAATTTGTGTTTCACCAATATTTGTGATTTGCATTGATAAGCTTTATCAATATTTGTGACTTGGTGAATAAAATAAAGAATATGACATTCTTTTTGGTGTTTGAGAAAATTTGAGATATTGTATGATTTTTGTTGTTATCAAATATATTTGTCATATCTCTTGTCCTATTTCATCTTACATGATAATTATAGCTAGACCGATCCGTTTATTATTTTTCTTCTTAAATAATACATGGGTCAGGCCAAGGTGTTTCAGGTGATTTCACTTGACTGCTTAGCAGGGACTAGCTTCTAACTTTTGGCTAACTACTTTAGCTTGGTAGTTTTTGCCTTTCATGTATACAAGATAGAGGCTCTTTGACGTATACGTATTCTTCTGTGTAGAGCATGTACCTATTCTTTTATGATGCAGTGGATCTTGTATGACCATTGCTATGATGTTCATTTCTATGCGTTATATTCATATCTATTTCTGCTTTAATGATATGAATATCTGTGACTGATTTCATGTTTTGTTTATTTTGTATGATTTCGAAGGCCACATAGCCACTATGTAGTAGATTTGACTTTGGATTGGATATGATAGATTTCCTCTTGAAATGGAATGTGTGACATACAATCTGACGTATCGGTTCTTGCTCAAATCAATTACACAGATGGTCGCTCCTCAACAGCCTTATTCTTTGCACTAGTTGACGGCATTACCCTATAGTGTTCTTGGGTAGTGTGAGTATAGAGGTAGGACATCACAAATAGTGTCATGCACATTTATATATGCATTATTTGAGTTTATTTTCTTTCGCTAAAGTTATTCATTCATTTTATATATCAGATACTATGGGAAGCCATGGACTTTATGAGGACCTTGAACAATTTACCGATGCATAACACCGGTTAAGACGAACTTCAAGCCGCCATCAACCCCAAGAAACTGAGTAAGAATGGAGAAGGAGGAAAGATTTGGAAGCCGAAGTTCATTGTCGGGATGACAGGGACCGAGGTAGAGTTTATAGGAGTGGTTACAAGAAGAGGAAAACTCCTAATGACTTGGAAGAGCCATCTAAGAAATCAAAAGTGGACCATTATTCTCATCCTTCCGAGTACCAAGCATTTGCCCCGGCTTCTGTCTCTGTTGGAATTGAAGTTCCAACTTCTATTGTTCAAGTCTCTCCATCAACCTAGGTTCCATCAACTCACGTAGTGTCTGCTTCTAGTTCTCCACGCCCCCGCAGGAGGCTAGCTTATATTTTCCCATCTGATCCCCCCTTAGCTTGAATTCGCGCTCCCTGGATGGTTTTTGAAGAGAGTTAAATTTGATTGTGACCTGTGCCCGATCCGTAAAGATTCTTATATACCCCATCTTCAAGCGTCCGGAGCGATTTGGATCAAGTTGAAGGATGGGAGAAGTTATGTAAGAACCTGGCGGATACAAATCATAACAATTACCAAGAGATCCTTTCCTTTGAGTCAGAAAAGGATGATTACGAGAGGATGTTAATGGAATGTGATGCTAGAATTGAGCAATTGATAAAGGAGAGGGATGCTGCACTTCGAGAGAGTAAGAGAAACACTAGCTTGCTGAAGGAATCAAAAGAGTCCCACACAAAAATTGAGATCATGTTCTGAGATGAAATCAAGAAGGCCCATGCATATGAGGTTAAGCTGAAAAGGAGGCTTGAAATTCGAGATGAGATTGTTGAAGCTCAGAAGAAAACTATTGTTGGTCATGAGGAAGCCTTCGAACCTCACGAAAAGACGTTTTTTGATTATGTGGGATGGCGGAATCCCTTAACAAGAACATTTCTGACCAGGCCCAAATGATTGCCTCACTTCAGGAAAGAGTTGCGAAGCTTAACATTTAGAAGACCCAAGTTGAAGTAGAGAATTTCGCTATGACGACGGACTACTTGGAGCTACAGGATACCTTTGAAAGGAAGATGTAGAAGATGCATGACACTATTATGAATTTCGGCGTTAACTCCTTGCTGCGTCAAGGCAGCCTCAACTATCTGGACCCTAAATTCCCATATACTCTTACCGTGATTTGAGAAGAAGTTCTATCCCGTTTTCCAAGAAATCGGAAATATATAGACCAGGCAAGAGTTAGAGGGTACCTACCTCGAAGAAGAGTCAAAGAAGGTTTTGGTAAAGGGCTGGGAGATTATTCGGATTGAAAGGGAACAAGAGGCCGCCGATGCTATTGCAACCGCAACTGCTAAAGCGCTATCAGAGCCTTTTAGTTCTGGACCTAGCAAATCATCAAAGCAGCCTCATGATCAGTCAGGAACTATTCCGAGTTCAGCCGGTACTGCTTTGTTGTCCTCCCCTTCAACAGCCCTTTCGGAAGCCATGGGTGGTCTTGAAACTTCACCAAAGATCGTGCAGCCATCCAAAGAAGCAGATGGTGGAGAGTATGAGGTTGAAATTCTCGGTCACACTTCTGATGAAGATAACTTTCTTATTTTTGAGTTTGAGAACTTTCAGCTCACGCCGCAAGAACAAGATGAATTAAATGCTTTTAGTTTCGATCTTACAGGACTGTCTTCTGTGCCTATCAAATTACCAATTTCTTCGATCCTAGGGCCTGCTGCTATATCGACCGCTTCGATGCTTGTTTCTATAGCATCTTCGATCAGTGCGTCCGTGTCTGGCTCACAACCAGGTTCAGAATTCGAGAAGATTGCTATGATGCTTGGCCTGGACGAACCTCCGTATCTCTGGAGTGCGATTTAACAATAGCTGAAGCTCAAGAGTAGATAGACCAAACTAGACATCTAAGTAAATCTGAACAGCGGATGGTGGAAGTTTAAGAGGAAAAAGATTAAGGAGAGAAAGTTTTCAAGGAGCTCCCGCAAGTCCCGGAAGCACAAGACCAAGAGGGAGTCTTATAAGGTGGTCGAAGAATAAGTAGGTAACCTGGGTATGGAGTCGATAATTGGTATTTTAGGTAGTGACACGACTCCTAGCAGGGATTCTGAGAAGAAGAAGAAACTTCCAACCAAAGGCAGGAAGGGAAGTGGCGAAAAGAAACATTGACAGGCTCGAGTGATAGGGGAGCCTGATACTAGAACATTCTGATTTGTTTGACATGTATATTATACAACAACAGAGTTAGCACTTATTACTTTTGTTGTTGTAGCATTTGTACTTTTCTTTTATTTGCTGGTATTGTGTGGATACGGCCCCCACATTTCGACTTTATACTAGAATATGTTATAAAGAATGAAAAGATTAATATCTCAATTGTCTTCTCTTCTGTGTTCTTCCTTATTTATCACGTACTTAGCTTGTTTTTTATACTACTTATGTCTGCACATGGCACGATTACCGAAATTCTTTTTTTGGAGAAACGGGCCAGTGGAGTAGTTTTTCTTTTAACTAAATGTCGGTTTATGTGTGCCCCCTATTTTACAGGGTTGTTTCCTTAGAACACCTGATAAATGACCGATTGATCCAAGCGTTTCATCAGAAGTCTATAACCGAATCTACTTTGCGGTTCCTATCTTCGAGAGCTGGTGACTCGAGCATCTCAATTCTAGTGATTCTGTCAGTCAACGTTTGGAATTCATTACGATTTCGAATTGTGGGTTCCTATTTGTCTTGCAATGGTTGCGTTTCTTGGTGTTGTCAGGACAATACTGGTACTTGCAAGATCTTAATGGCTTGCTGATGGTGTCGGAGCAACATCAAGCAGTGCTTGCGTGGAGTGCACATCTTATGAAATGTGCGGCTTTCTAAGAGTGCACAGATTACGAAATGCACGACTTTTGAGAGAGCGCGGTTTACGAAATGCGCGGCTTATGGGATCGATATGACTTGACAATCCAGAATGGTTTGGAATTTCTTGACGTTACCAATCTTCAGGTAACGTGAGGAGTTCATGCTTTGAGAGCATGGTTCCATGGCTCAACAAGTGATGCGCGACTTATGAATGTGCACGGCTTAAGTAATTATATTTTCTTGGGTGTCATTCCATAACACAAGAAGCGGTGCGTGGCTTACGTAATGCGCGGCTTTGGTTTGGGCCTTCCTGGTGTTGCCGGAGCAATGTTGGTTTTTAAAAGGCGGGGATGGAGTTTCGTCGATCCAATAGTTTGATTTGATTTTCTTCCATCGACTCGGTAGGTAGATGGGGCGTACTTGAGCGGTTCAACTATCTCAACCAGCGATTCGATGCTTTTGAATCGATTTGACCCCGTCGACTCAGCAGGTTACTTTTGTGAACATGGTTTTATTATTTCAAAAAGCAAAGCAATTTTATTAATAAAAGTTAGGCAAGTTCTGCTGATTTTCAATGCCTTTGGTATTCTGAGATAGCTTGTTCGTAGGAAATATGAAATATATATATGATAGTCTTAGATAAAGTAACAACGCAGCAATTCGCTATTCCAAGCTCAGGGAATTTGGGTTCCATCAATGATTGCTAACTTGAATGTGCCATCCCCTAGCTTTAGGCCGATCACATAGGGCCCTTCCCAGTTTGGTATGAATGTTCCTGGTACAGGGTAGACCTGTTCGAGGATAAGGTCTCCCACTTCGAAAGTATGGTTATAGGCTTTGGGATTGAAATATCACGCGACCCGTTTTTGATGAGCGACAATCCTTAACTCAGCTTCTTCCCTCTTCTCATCGAGCATATCGAGCGACTCGAGTAGGAGCTACTCGTTTTGCTTTTGAATGAATTTTTGCCTTCAGCAAGTGGGAACTTCTAGCTCTACTAGGATCATTGCTTCTGAACCATATGCTAGGGCGAACGGGGAGTGCCCGTTTGTAGATTTGTGCATTGTCCTGTAATCCCATAGAGCGAGTGGAAGTTCATCAACGCAATTTTCTTTAGCTTTAGTCAGTCGCTTTTTGATGGTGGACTTGATGATCTTGTTCACTGCTTCCACTTGCCATTTTCTTGCGAATGTGCAATGGTGGAAAAGCTTTTCTCGATGTGGAAGCGTTTGCAAAAGTCTTTGAACTTAGTGCTTTTTAATTGAGTCTCATTATCCATGATGAATTTTTGTGCATTCCAAATCGGTAGATAATGTTTTTAGTGACAAAATATTTAAATTTCTTTATGGTAATAGTGGCTAGCTATTCCGCTTTGGCCCATTTGGTGAAATAGTCAAAAGCAATGATAGAAAATTTGGCTTCTACTTTGGCTATTGGTAATACACCAATCAGATCAATTCCCCAGATCGCGAATGAGATGGGATGACCATCTATGTTAGCTCCGTCGAAGGAGTTCTTTTGATTTTACCGAATCTTTGGCATTGGTCACACCGTTTGGTATAATCTGCTGCATCGCAGTTTACTGTTGCCAAAAATACCCATATCGGAGAACTTTCTTTGCGATGGTTTGCCCCCCCCCCCCCCAATGTGATCTTCATGGTTGCCTTCATGAATTTCCCTGACAGTTCTTCGGGCTTCATTATTTGTCACACACCTGAGCAAAGGGGTAGTGAAACTCCTTCGGTAGAGCATCTCATCCTATACTGCAAACCACGGTGCCTTTTGGAGGAGTTTTTTTGTTGATTCTTGTCTGCGGGGAGTGTTCCTTTGAGCAGGTAGTCTTTGATCGGTGTCATCCACATTTCTAGTTCTCCTGTTGTCTCAAAGATCTAGTCGGCTTACGCATGAGTAGTTAGCATTTTAGTTGGGACCACTCCCAATGATTGAGCTTCTCTAGAACGGCCGGTTTGGCTAGAAAGTCTACCTTTGTGTTTTGTTTCCTCGAGATAAGAGTTATGGTGCAATTTTCGATGTCATTTAGCAGTTCCTACACTTTAGATAAGTACGGGGTGTGATTCTCTCCTCGAGCTTGGTATTTGCCTTTCACATGGCAAACGACTAGTTGAGAGTCGCTATAGATGTGTATGGACTTTATCCCGAGTTCCTTCACAACTTTCAGTCTGGCTATCAATGCTTTGTATTCACATCATCATTTGTTGTAGGGAATTTCAAGCACAAGGCAAGGAAAATGGATCATCCTTCGAGAGTTTTGCGCACTATTCCTAGCCCCAAGCCGAAGTCATTAGATACACCATTGACGAACAACTTCCAACATGTCTCCACTTTCGAAGTCATTTCTTCCTTGTTATCTCATATTATAAACTCGGTAACGACTGCCAGCGCCTGCCCGTTGATCGGCTTTCAAAGATGGTATGTGATTTCGTACTGACTTAATTCAATGTTCCATTTGATAAATCATCTAAAGGTCTCGGGACGGTATAACACTTGATTCAAGGGTTGATCTGACAGCGCTTTGATCAGATGTGCCTGGAAGTGCGGTCGTAACTTTCTGGATGTAATTAAGAGGCAACATACTAGTTTTTCCAATTTTGGATAGTTCTTCTTGTCTCTAGTGAACCGTTTACTGATATAATATACGGATCGCTGGACCTTAGCTTCTTCTCGTGCGATTGTGGCACTTAGTACATAGGGCGAAACTGCTAAGTAGATGTATAAGACTTCTCCATCGACCAGCTTGGGTAGGACTAATAGGGTTTTCATATGTCGCAGCAGCTCTTCGAATGTAGTTTGACAGGCGTGATTCCACTCGAAGTTCTTCTTCCCTTTCTTTAGCGCGTCAATGAACAATATACATTTTTTGGTTGCTTTTGAGATGAACCGGCTCAACGCTATAACCTTTCCATTCAAGCTTTGTAATTCCTTCCTATTTCTTGGGGCCTCGACTTTCCGTAAAGCGGTAATTTATATGGGATTTTCTCCGATGCCTTTAGCGCTTACTATGAATCCAAAGAACTTTCCAAAGTCTACTCCAAAGTGATATTTAAATGGATTATGTTTCATTACGTATTTGCAGAGTATTTCAAACATTTCGACGAGGTTGTGCAAGTGATTTGCAGCTATTTGCGATTTAACCAACATATCATTTATATAAACTTCCATAGTCTTTTCGATCTGATGTTTAAATATGGCGCTCACTAGTCATTGGTAGGTTGCCCCAGCATTCTTTAAGCCAAATGGCCTCACTTTGTAGCAATAAAATCCTAAACCAGTAATGAAACTAGTATTTTCTAGGTCTTGTTCATGCATCATGATCTAGTTGTACCTCGAATAAGCATCCATAAATGATAGTAGTCATGTCTAGCTGTCCCTTCCACAAGCTGGTC
The DNA here is from genome assembly GCA_030765085.1 of Allium cepa. Taxonomy (NCBI): domain Eukaryota; kingdom Viridiplantae; phylum Streptophyta; class Magnoliopsida; order Asparagales; family Amaryllidaceae; genus Allium; species Allium cepa. The sequence goes on along the minus strand of CM060941.1, from coordinate 503,747,089 downwards.
GATTCTAGGCAGACGAAAGCTATGGGAAAGCTTTGTTTAGGTCCGAGTAGTCAATACAAGTTCGCAATTTTCCACTGGACTTCTTGACCAAGACCGAGTTGGATACTCATTCGGGGTAAGTTGCATCATGGATAAAACCACTTTCCATCAGCTTAGCCACTTCTTCTCTCAGCACTTTGGACCATTTGGGTCCTAGGCTATGTCTCTTCTTTTTAATGGTGTATACTTGGGTCAATATTAAGTGCATGACATGCAATCTCTTGTGAAATTCCACACACATTGGAATGTATCCAAGCGAATACGTCCACGTTGGCGTGAAGGAATTTGATGAGTTCCACTCGCATCTTGTTTCCAAGATGTGATCCAATTTTCAGGATCGTGTTGGGTCATCCATATCGATTGGGACTGACACCGTCAATTCTGCCGGTGCTTCCCGTTCCTTCCCTGAACTCTTCTTTCTAGGATCCAAAGCCTTGTCAAATAGGCTATGGTACCCAAGCCAGAGGAAGCTCTATAGTTGTTATTCGATAGGTTCATGAATGTGGAGAGTTATCCCTACATTCTTCCCCTTTTCTTCTAGACTCGCATAGTTTTGTGATATAGCATTCTCTAATGGCACTTCGGTGTCCTTTGATCACCCAACTCTATTCTCTATTGGAAATTTCATGGTTAGACACCATAAGCTAAAGCAATCTTGCAACCTACCAAAACGGGCCAACCCAAGAAAGCATTGTACGTGGATATTTCATCTACAGTCATAAAGGTTGGGATGAGAACGACTCTTCGTTCATCTTCTCTCGGTTCTATGGGTAAATTGATTGTTCCATTACTTAGGTTAACGATAAATCCCTGGATCTTCGGTGGCAAGTGAATATGTCCTTTATACCGACCTTCAATTGGTCAAATGTGTTTTTGAATCACAAAGCTGCCACTATCCACCAATACACGCCAGATCATGACTGGTTCGATCCTTACCGTCACAACCATGGGGTCGAGGGTCGGAGCTTATATTCTTTCAGTGTCTCAATTTTGGAACACTATATCATTGTTCAAGGTTCTCTGCTGCTTGGATGGAGTTCCATCTTTGATCACGAAGCACGAATCTTTCAGAGCATGTCTTAGTGAGCTTGCATATCGCTCCATATATCCCCAACTCCTACACGAGATGAGGTCCTCCAGATATTATTCGATAATGAGTCTATAGTTGGTTTATCTGGATCCCTCTTCACTAGTTCTAGCTTGGTTTCCCGGTCTCTAAGAGCTTGGGGTGCTATAGGATAGTCAGGATTTTGTGGTTTCCTCACATGCTGCTAAAGCTTATTTTCCTAAGTCATCTCTTCAATCATGTTTTTAAGTGACGACACTCAGTCATGTTGTGACCATGTGTTTCATGGAAGTGGCAGTACTTCCTAAACGCTTTTCTATATTGTCGCTTCCTCTTTAGGTAGCTCCTTGTACTCTTTCGTCCTTTGTGTCGTGAGGTAGATGTTCTCTGGAGTATCATTGAGCGGAGTGTAGCCTTCAAGCCTGAAGCCTTTAAGTCGCTTGTTACTTCCATTTTTATTGTTGGAATTCTGGTTCTTCCTTTTCTCATTCCCGACCTTTTGCAACGGTCCCAAAAGTATTTGCATCTTGGTTCGCCGCCATGCCATTCTGCCCAACACTGGTTTGTTGTTGGTTAGCAGGTTTTCCTTCTAGCTCCTCTGCCTCTTCCAGCTCCTCTGCCCCTTCCATTCTCAAGTATTACCTCTCCATTTGATTAAAGTCCTTCCAGGTGGTAGGTGGTTTCATCATGATCCATTTACCGAATTCAGTGTCGGGATGGATGGCGCAGATCAGGGCCATGAAGACCATATCTTTATTTGGGTTACTTGCTTCAGTAAATGCGGTGTTAAACTGACTCCTGAGGGATTTCAAAGATTCATTTCATCCCTGAAATAGGACCGATAAGGATATCACGTCTTTCGGTTGTGCCGTGTGAAGCCTAAACTAGTCAAGGGACTCTATTGCTAATTCACCAAAAGTGGAGATGGATTTAGGTGGAAGCCGGTGAACCACAAAAGGAAATTCACTCCAAAAAGATTGGAAAACATCTACACTGAACAGCATTTGAAGCATTTGCTCCGTCCATGTACTAACTATCTTGTACAGGTGAGGTTTCAGGTCTCTTGTTCCATTGTAGGATGGAATAGTCGACATAGTGAACTTTGTAGGATATCACTCATTCATAATGTCATCAATGAAGGGAGCCCAGCTTGGAGTGAATCATCATTCATCATCTCTCATATTCTTACTTTCATTCATTAGGCGCTTTATCATGTCTGCGATATATGCCTCGAAAGTCCGGTAATCCATGGATTGACTGTCAGTGACTATACCAAGTATTTGATATTGCAAACGGTCTTGGTCGGTGGGCTGTAGCCTAGGCTCTCCTGTCTTTGGGAGAGCCACTCCCTCAAATTTCCATTGGATTGCGGTTGGTCATATAAGGGAAGTTTGGACCTCTCTGCCAGTATTAATTATGTTAAAGTTTTCTCTCAAGTTGTCATCGTCAAGTTGTTCACAATCTTTGAAGTTGGAGAGATCCACTGTTATATCTTCCCGTGGGGTTTTCGTCCCTAGATTCTAGTTCATGGCAAGCTGCTTTGTAGTCGGTAAAGTGCTTGCGTCTCCTTCTATGGCGATTCATACAGCTCCACCTACTACTCCTTTTTTATGCTGCTTTCCATTTCTCCTGTTTAAGCCAGAAACAGAAGAGTTTTCCGGCTTCTTGGTAGCCACAGGATCTGGCACGGTTCTTGGAGTAGCCAGCGATTGTAGCCAGTGATTTCAATTTTAGGAGGGAAATTAGTTTCTCCATAAGAACTTTTTGGCCTTTTTCCATCTTTTGATTGATTTCATCAACCATCTTGTTTAACTTTCCTCTAGTGACAACTTCACGGTGGATAGAAGATCCCAGCATTTGATCTTCTATGTTGGCATCATTGCCTTCAACTTGTTGAGGATTGGTTTCCTCTCCAACTATTATATCTCCTATGGATCTTCCTGAAGCAGTTCTCTTTCTTCCTGGTGCCATTGATTCTCAACAGCAAATTTTCTAAGTAGAGATTGGGTATCTAACTCCTAAACCTGTCTGATCCAAAGTAGATAGCTAGATCTGAGCTTGAATTGAGTTCTCAGTGAAAGCACCAAAATGTTAACCGAAAAATGGATCAACACCCTGGATCGAGTGTGAAAGCACCGGTCCTGTTTATCAAGGCAAATAAAAAAGAAAAAAAATAGTAGATCACCGAAAAAGTAAAGGAACAAGAAGATTTTTATAGTGGTTCGGCTTTTAATGAAGCCTATGTCCACTTTAAAATTTTCTATGAACTAACAGTTGATACAAGTAAAACCAAATTACAATGTGATTGAATCTCTTAAGTTAGATCAATTCACAAGTGCAAGAGTTACTGGATAATCATAGCGAACCCCTAGGCGACTGTTATGTGGGAGGAGAAGAGTGAAGAATAGTTTCTACAGAGTTTTAGCAGCCAGTCCAGAAGATCCTCTTCATGCTACAAGTAGGACTGTATTTATAGTGGTTGAAGAGATATTAGGCTAGGCCGCGTTTCCAGAAGCCTACATTTGACGGTATGAAGACGCTACAAAAATTTCATTACGATCCAACTCAATGTGATGGATCGCTAGCGATCCATGTACTTAGGGGATTTTTGAATCGTATCCTTTGGGTTGCATTCCTTGCCTCATGTGGATGCTCTCCATGTAATTAGGTAACTAGTTGCCTTGTTTTGATGGTGATTCTCTTACAGGTTGCGTTAAAATATGACTAAAGTCAGATGAATGCTTACTTCTCGAACTAATTTTCTTAAGAATACCAAGAAACTTGGCAAACATCCTTATAAAAGATACTGGATCATGATGCAAGAAGTTTGAAGGGTCCATGAGCAAGTCTTATGGATCGCTAGCGATCCATCACCTAAGCTTATTTTTTCTCCTTTCCTTTTGGGTCATTCTTACTTTCTTCTTCTGGTCGTTTTGGTTGATTCTTGAGATGTTTCGACTTGTCATAGATTTTCTAACTTCCTTTGAATTCAATTGGGATAAAACCCTGGTTAACACTATTGTCTGATTGTTTAACTTGTTACTCAATTCCTACATAGATATTCCTATTCAAGATGCAAGTGAAGAGCATGTTGAAAGCCTAAAAATTCTTAAGAGAGTTTTCTTCTTGCATCGCACCTTCACTAAGCTTCTTACAAATGAGAACCTCCGCCGGTGCAACCCATTACATCCTGAGCGCTTCTCCATTGTTGAAGTTTCCCCTCTAAGCAGTTCTAAAATGCCTACCAAATCTCAGCCCTCACGCACAGCTCTAGCAACAATCTCCAAGTGAAGTTGAAGGTCCATCTTGTATGACACTTGTTGATGAGTCGGTCCACATAGCAATAGAAGAGCCCCTCATCGGTGAAGTTTGAGAATAAGGGATAAAGGAGTTGGAATGCAAACAATTTAAGAGGAGAGCGATGAAGTTGAAAGAAGAGAAGGAAATAAGAGGAGAAAGAAAAAGAAGAAGAAGAAAGCGATGAAGAAGAAGACAGTGACTATGATATCGGTCAAGAGAGAGATGAATCATACGGTGAGACGTCTCCCGAAGGCACCAAGCTTCATGTTTCCCCGCATCCAAAGCGTATCGTGGTCAAAACTTCAAAGAAAATGACTGAACCAAGCAAGACGCCAATAGCTGAGGTGATTTCTCCAGCTGGTTCCTTAGATGATATCTCTGCTCATTGAGTGTCTTTGATATTTCAATTGTCGATCTTCTAAAGGAAGGCCCTCCGGGCTTCGGCTTCTAGTCCGAGGATATCATAGCCAAAGAAGGCGAGATTCCGCCTTTATTTCCTTTCGAACACTATCTGTAGAGTACTTAGCAGGGATATTGACACTCCATACACTTCTAAGATCCCGAAAACACATTCCTTGCATTCTTTTACTTTCCAATATTCTAAAACTTATACGATCCTTTCTCTTGTTTCAAGGACCATGGACAGAGATACAATCTTCAGTATGGCGTCGATAAAGAGAGAAGATGCACTCCCAAACTACCCCATTCTAGTTCTTATAGGGGACGAGAAACCAAAGAAGAGAAAGCCCAAACGAAAGATAAAGAGAAAAAGGAGGAAGAAGATCGCCAAGCTGAAAAGGATTGAAAGAAAAGGCAGGCAGAAGAAAAGAAGCCTTACCATCAAAGGAAGTGGCATAATGACTCACATGATCACTATGGCTCATCTTCTAACATTTCTTCGCCTCGTTCTCAACCCCAATTTCCTACACGCCAACAAACCCCATCTTCACGTTCCATGGCTTCAACTGTGCCTCCTCGCTCACCCTAGAGATGTTTCAATTCGTCCTTCTATCCCAGCTTCATCGAGCCTCATGTAAGCAGCCTTCCTTGACGTCCGCTTGACCGATGACATGTTTAACCATGACATTAAGAATATTTACAAGGAAGAAGTAGATTGCAAGGTCGGATGGGTTAAAGAGTTGGTTGATCAAGGATATGAATGGAAAAAAGCTTTGTTATGCCCTTTCTAGCATTAACCAAATCAATCAAATAAACATTCAGTCATTTGAATCTAAAAAGGATACTATGATAGTCTGATTGAGGGGGCACGAAGGACTTGGAGCAAATCAGTAAAGAAAAGGAAGCGGCACTAGAAGCAAAGAAGAAAGTCAAGGATCTGATGGAGGATATAAGGGGAGCTCATACCAACATAGAAATCATAATAAAGGATTCGCCGAAGACTGCTCTTGATGACAATTCTACTTTGAAGATGTAGCTTGCTGAAAAGGACTTAGCTCTCATCACAAAGGATGAAATGATTTGGGCTGAGGATTAAACTATTGAGGACTAGACAGCTGAAATCCAAAAGCTTCTGACTGAAAAAGACAAACTCGAAAATGATATGCTATCGGCAAAGGCCGAGAAACTAAAGGTTGCACTTGACTATACTATCGTCGTGCATGATCGAAAAGAGCTCTAAGGGAAGAATGTCAAAGAGAAAGAGGAAATGAATTCCACCCTTCAATCATTCTTCGCTAACATTATCCAATATAAGAACCCGATGTGGTTGGGAAGTACATATGTTGTTACCCTCGTCGATGCCTAGGAGGAAGTGTTGTGTTGTGCAGAGGCGACTGATTAAGGCCTCACCGAAGATAAGTTGATGATCAAGTACCTTAATGCTGCTGATATAAAAAACTTGAGGAGGGAAAGACTATTCTTGCTGCTGAAGACGATGTCGCTGCCACTAAAGCATCTATAGACCTAAGTGTATCAAGTCAAGCAGAATCGTCCACTCCAAAATCCCAAGAGCTTACGATAGATATTCCTATGATCGAGGGGGGCAATTTCGAGGCCATTTAAGTTATTCCATCTTCGGTATCAATCACTTATATTAAACCTTATGCCCCATCCATTGTTTATCCATCAATGCGGCATTCGCTCAAAGAGGGGGAATCTCTAAATCTCGTGTTCTTTAGCCGAGTCCAGATGAATGTATTTCCTTTATTTCTCTAATATTCAAAGTCTTTGGTTCTTGTTTGAGATTGTGACTAATCTCTACTTCTCCATTTGTCAATTTAAAGGTCATTCTTCTCTTCCGCCTCCTCCGCCCCTAATCACTTAAGCCATGGGAACTACTGCGATCACCACCGAGTCAACTCCCATGACTATGGGACAAGGTGTTCCTTTTCTTCCTTCCAGATTTATCCCTGGTTCTAATGCAGAAAGAGAAGCAACTTTGGAAGGAATGGACGATGTTTTTCAGTTCCAGGGAGATGACATCACTATAACTAGTGTCTCAGGCCCGACCAAATCTGTTTCCATGGCAGAGAAGTGGAAGTTGACATGTCGAAAGTTAAGGTCAAAAGTGAGCCTGGTCTTGATAAGCCTACAAGAACGAAGATCCAAAATCTTCTTCTCGTATTCATCATTTTGTTATCCATCCTTCGAGAAGTGGCAGCACCAGCGCTGCAACAGAGACTTTTGACCTTCTTTGCAGCCGTCCATAAGATCCCAACATCATTGTTTTTTAAAGCAACACCACTCCTTCAGGAGGCAGCACACTAAAAGACGATAATGGCCAGAAGAGGCTCCGTGATGGCTCAAGTGGCAAGGCTAGGAAGAAAAAAAGGAAGAGCCATAAGTAATAGACTCCTAAGCCATTCTCTGACGAAAGAAAGACAGTTTCCAATTATTTGTGTGGGAACGGCCACCGCAATCTTCATGTATAAAAGTTCAAGTAATGAAAATCTATCTTTTGTAATCTTGTTGCATTTACATTTCTACGCTTTTATATCCTACATTTACTTATTTACAACTACATGCATATATAATAAAATGGGGGTTTTTGTATAAAGGGCAAAAATGTGTATTTATTAGTCTCAAGGACACAACCTCAATATTTTTTCCAAAAGGACAAACATTCTTCCAAAATTAGTGATAAGGACAAACATTCTTTCAAAATTAATCATAAGGACATACGGCCAAAATTATCAACCACCACTCGTCACATCACCACCCACCATCATTACCTGCACCACCAGCCTCGCCGCCACCTCCAATACCACTTGCTACCATCACATGCTACCGATAACTCTTCACCTAAAAACTACTACCGGTGACTAAAAACCGATACCTAAAAACTACCACCGACAACTGAAATTGATACTCAAATAAACCATCCATGATCTCCTAGGTTCTCAAATTTATCAAACTCGATCACCATTATCTAAGTTTACAGTTCATTCTTGAACAAACATTTCAATCATAACAATCATCCTTGTAGAAAATCAGTTCATCATAATATTTAAAGCACAAATTGACCATCCATAATCAAAATCTATCAAGCTCATGAAATTGCATCTTTATCTCGTATAATGATGCTGTGACTTAAGCATCTCCACTCTCCGATGCAAGCCAAATCGAGTGGCTCCACTCCACATAAGCAGTAATTCCATTCAACTAAGGTAGTGTGCACAATGACGAGCACGAAAATGGTTCATCTCTAGGTGAAAAATAAAACAGTTTTTACAAAAATGATATCTACTATCACTAAAAATGATACTTAAAAACTGATCCTCAAATTAAAAGTAAAATCGATGCTCAAACAAAATTCATTAAATATTTGATATTAACAAAATACTAATTCAACTCAAATCATCATATTTACTCTATAATAACTTCTTTTTTTTATATAATCAAACAAATAAAATAGAAAACAAAACTTCCTACTGCATTAATTTAAAAAATGATAATCAGAAAAAATAAAAATGATACCTAAAAACTTATCCTCGCTATACTCAACGCGACAATACGTTATCAATCAAACCATTATGAATGCAAAAATAAATAACAATTAGAAAATGTTAGCTTCAAAATGTAAATTTATTAAAGTATAATAATTTTGTTACACAATAAAAAATCACAAACTCAAAAATAACAAATATTTTCGAAAATGATACCTAAAAACTGGAAAACTTATACCTGATAACCGATACCACTTCTTCTCCTCTAATTCTTTCATGGCTTGCTCTTCTTCTTCCAAGACCTGCTCTTCTTCTTCCTCGCGTTGTTGTTTCTTCTAAAACACCACTTCACCATGGCGTCGCTGCCACCAAAGCATCAATTTTCCATTATCAGATGACTTCAAATCGAGCTACGTCAAAGACCTAGCTGTTGCCATCCACCATCGAAAAAACCACCCTCGCAGCCAACGTCGTCGCGACAACCACCCTCGTCGATAACGTCGCCTAAGCTTGACGCCGCTCTAGACTCATTTGCATGTTTGTCCTGGTCGCTAATTTCTTGTCCTGCTTTCGAATTGAAATTCAAAAGTTGTCCTTCACGTTAAAATACCAAAGGCCAGTCCTTAAGGCTAAAATGCTGAGAAATTTTATCCTTAACACTATATTCATGTAATATAATTGCATATAATGCAATTTATCCATATTATAAATGTTTGCCTCTGAGCGATGCATTTATAGCATATAAATAAAATTCATGCAATTGTTCTAGTATATGACAACCGCCTTACACCACCAATACCCAATATACCTATATAGCACGCCCTAATGGTGCTCAGCCGATGTAGGATGATCATTAATGTTTGACAAGTAAATAAGCAATGCGGAACCTGTCATATATCTCATAGTACATCAAATAAAATATAATAGTAAACATCTCAGATACAGAACAGGTGAGACAGTAAATAATTGAATGGATCACAGCATTAGAGTATATAGATCCATATAGTAAATAACATAATTGGTAGAGTCGTACATCAAATAAAAACTCATATATAACTATTTGTAAATAATAAGGCACTAGTAATCTCCATAGTGTTGTACAGTTGAGTCATAAACGAGTACATATAATAACATGACAGCTCGCCACCTGTCCAACTCCACGTACTCACCAGACCTAATATCCCTAATCTACTCATTCAAGAGTACCAAAATAATAGGAAGCAAAGCATAAAACCCCAGATCAAACAACAGCCTAGTGTGAGCGGTAGAAATCTCAAATACTATTAAGGTTATAAACTAGGGCAAACGGTATGGAAAATCATACATGACATGTCCCTATATCTAGAGAGTTAGCAGCTATAAAAGATATACGCTACTCTATGATAGTCATCATGGATGTGTTATATGTCAAAGTACAAAGGGTGTTTAGATATCTACATCGATAGTATCTCCATCGTGTGGCATCCCTGAGGTGATAAAACGATCAAGCAAACATAGCATCCATCATCCACCCTCACATTCAGTCACTCGGTGCATTGGATATATGACACTCGTATGACCCCATCGCAATAGTCAGGGACTACTCAACGTCTTCAGTTTCTCGATACTCGAATCCATGCCACTCAGTCAGCCAAGAACTAGACTATCATTGCATCATTTATGGGTAAACATATTGATACATCGTGATCTGGGGCAATTGTTGCAAACCCAAGCGAGTGTGTGTTTGCGCCAAAATGGTCGCAAACACCCAATTACAGACGAAAGCACCAAATCGTAGTCACAGATCACAGATTAATTGTATGTAGTAGAGTTAAATATGAAGAATGCTCAAAAAATTAAAAGGAAAGCAGTAGAAAGACAAGATTTATAGTGGTTCGACGTTGTAGCCTACGTCCACTTTGAAGAATTGTTATTTTATTGATGATCCACTACTGAATTACAAGAGTATAATTGATAGTAACTGAGTTATAACGGAGCTCAGCAGAGTAAAGGTGTAGAAGAGCCAAAGAGATCTCCCTTCTGAAGCCCTTCGACGGCTATTTATAGGTGTAGGCTACAAATATCTCGTCCAGATCTCGAAAGACTCCTTCTCTCACATGGGTGGGCCCACATGATTGATCCCTTGACATTTCGACTCGATCCATGATCAATACGTACTAAATTCGTATCGATCCAAAATTATTCATTTTAGGTTGGTATCGATCATGGACATTCTTGAGGTTGTACGCAAGCTCCTATGAAAATTTGGTGGCATTTGGACTTGTAGATTTTAAGTTATGATCGATGCAAGTTTGGATCTTCAACGTGCAGCCAAGCTTCATATCGATACGTTCGTATCGCTCTCATTCATATCCATGGGATGCACGTGATGACCAGACGATGCGGCGCTATCTTCAAGGATCGGTCCTCTTTTCATGCCGAGTGACCGAGTCCTCCTCTCTTCTAGGCTTCGTTTGTATCCATTGGTTTTACCTTGTTCGTATCCATCCAGTGTGCATCATTTCGTATCAACTATTTGGAGGCATTTTCGTATCCATACCGATAGACTGTTTCGTATTGTTCAATGCTGGCACGTAGATTTCGTATCGATCGTTTTAGTGGTGGATCTCATATCGATCATTTGTTAATCGACATGAAACATGTTGATGAGGGGATCGATACGTAGTGGATGTTTTATGAACCCAGACCGATATTTGAGGGACACGAAGGAAGAAGGTGTTGGGTACGAAACTACATCGATAAGAATAAGGGGACTGTATTAGGGATACGAAATGATATGAATCATACGATCGCTGATCGATCCTCTCGAAGCAGTCACCTATCTGACCCGAAGTAGATCTGCTAGTGACTCGAAGCAAATGTTGAGGCGACTAAGAGTGGCTTGTAAACATGTTAATCTATCCAAGACTCATAGTGGACCCTCCTCCGACTCGAAGCAAGCTATCTAGAAACCCAAAGCAAATAGGAAAGTGACTCGGAGTAGATGCCAAGCAGTTTGAAATGACTCGACCTTTGTTGAAATCATATTTTAAACATATTGTGGTGTTTGTTTGTCGACTATGCTGTGTTTTGTGTAGTTGATTGGATTAAATGTGTCTGTATGTTGCCTTTCCAAAAGGCGGGTAACAGCGTTCTCACATGCCCCTGGTTTACAAATACACATCGAAACACTACGAATATAAACGGTCCCTTTGTACACGTCCTCCATTGCAGAGCTCGTCCTAGAACTGTCCTTACTACTTTCATCTAAAGTCTTCGCGTTTGGGAACTATTCTGACAACCATCGCTAGTCATAGAATGTCATCGTGTGTCCCGTTACCTTCCTCTAGCAGTTCCTTCAGTCCGGCTACTCTACATCCCAAAATATAGCAATCTATCTTCAAACGACTATTGTTCAAGCATACGAACTCCATATGGTCTGAAAATCAGAATGTAGTCTCATGCTGCCTTCCTTGTGATCCCATATCGATAGCACCAAGTTTGGAATAAAACTCGTGGATAGGTACCGATCCATGACCACCGTACAGTACCCACTGATCCATGGCCACCGAGCCATCGCTATTGATCCCACACTTCACACATGAACTCCAAATAAACCTCCCCACACCATCTATCGTGCCTTGATTGGACCAACCACCATGGATCGGTACCGATCCATGGAGACCGATCCCTCACTTTATTTTTAAGCTCAAATGCACTTCTTCATACTGTAGAATGATAAGTGGGTGAAATGGGCTAACCTATATAGATCGGTACCGATCCATAAGGTTATGCCCATACATAGCCAAAATCGTTTGATGTTGGCTCCACTCTCTTGCCTCCATGTTCCCATATCCCGATCCATACCCCAAGCTTCTCCACTGATCCATGTTATCAAGTCTCATCGATCTGTGCCTTTGAATTCCAACTTATCCATACCTTTGAGTTTCTACCAATCAATACTTTTCATACCCATATCTTGACCATATGAACTCCAAATGGCATGAAACTTGGTGTGCAACCTTATGAGACCATCCTTATTTCCCCCACATCGATCGTGCATAGTTTGGGGTAGAATTTATGGATCTTCGTCAATCCATAACCCATTCCTAGCTAAATCGACAATCATTCGATGTTTCCAACCATAAAAACATCCACTACAACAAAACAGATATTTTACAACGGGCAATGCCCGTTGTAATATGGATTTCGCAACGGGCATGAGCCCGTTATATTAGGCCTCATTGTAATAGGTCGACCATATTTTACAACGGACAATGTCCGTTGTAATACACCTTTTTACAACGAACAGTGTCTGTTGTAATACACCTTTTTACAACGGACAATGTCCGTTGCAATACACCTTTTTACAACTAATACACCTTTTTACAACGGGCAATGCCTGCTGTAATACATGATATTGCAACGGTTTTTGACTGTTGCAAAATAAATGCAAAATTAAAAAAATTACAGCAACATCCATGCAGTACATCCATACCAATAATGAATAGTTTAACGAGTAATAAATATTATCGTAAAACAACCAAAATCACATACAAAAAGATAAAAAGCTAGAGTCATAAAATTCCAACACATTCCAAAAAGTTAGATAATTTTACATTGACATAGTTCTAATATACACATAACGACTATTTTCATAACAACCGTTGAGAATTTCAGTTGTCAACCTACACCGAGCTTTGACAATATCATGTGTAACATGAGTTAAACATAATTCTTCTGAGCTGTGACAATATCATGTGTAACATGAGTTTTAGACAGTGTTACATGTTACAAGGTATAAGTTTACTTCTAAAATGTTAAATCTTAAGGAATCGGGATTTTTTTGAGTTGTGGCGATTTGTGTTGTCCATTTGCTGATCGCAAGGAGAGCAAGGCAAAGTCCTGTTCAGTAGCTTTCCAAAATATTTCTACACGATAAAACCCATTTAATACCTTGAATTGTCCAAATTTTGTTTGGATCATGAGGGTCAGTTGATGTCATATGATTTTTGTCATAAAGCTGCAATTTTAAACGACATAGTATATTATCAACCATATTTTGCATCTTCTCTGCTGTGACATCAATTTGTTCTAGGACCACAAGCGCAGTTGCCCACTGATCATCCATATTTGGAGGCACTTTCAACTATAACATTCTGCATAAGTCATATATTAGTTTTGTTTCTGGTAGTTTAGTTAATAATATTAGCAGAAGGATCATAAGATTTTCGTTCAGTAAAAGTATAGAAATCGGTTGATGTAGAGTAACAAATTCAACCAACTTCCAAATGAAATATATCAATATCGTCCACCCAAACTTCTTTCTGTATGGTCCTTTTGCTTGCTCAAATCAATGTTAAAACTTCAAGTATTGAGCTTTGAAATAGATGAACATACATCATGCATTAAGAAATATAATTAACAGTAAAAAATCTTCCTTTTTGGATGATCAAAATTCATTCGTAGGGTATTTTTAAGTGGCAACCAGTCAACACAGTGTAATTCTCTGAACATTGGAATGAGAATAATCAAGACGTTTTCGATGATGCCATTTTCTACAACATTTGTGTTTATTTTCGATTGATTCTAGTAATGGGTAGTAAGTACGGTTTTTGTTGACAATTCTATACTTTTTTCACATTGTATAAGGTTTCTTGTGAATATCTATGTTTCATAAGCAATAAAAGGTATTATTTGGTTTGTATGAATATTATAACATGCTGGTTTCATCAATAAAAAATACATAAGATAATAAACCTATATCAGTTTAAAAAACATGAATTAAAATAGCTCTTCCAGAAAATGCCTTTCTTATACATAACATCAACGCTCAAACTGTCTTTACCTCCAACATACTACACATTTGACATCATTTAAGCATATTTTAGATAAGAATAATTCCTCTATGTTATTTTAGTTTTTCATTTTAGTTAAGCATATTCTTAAGTCGCATCAAGAAAGGTAAGCACAAAATCATTTTAGTTTATCATGATTCTAATATTTAGATATTCATTTCATAGTAGCATCAAAGGATAGGAAGAGGAATCCCTTTTGTTTTGAATTAGTTACAAAACATCCTATTAAGTGATGATTTTATATATTAATGAACTATAGTAGTAATCAACCTTACTACAAGTAAACAAACCCAAAAATGCAAATTACACCGTGGAAAGATGAAAAAAGCCATGTTTGAATATTTTTACACAAAATAACCACTTCAAATGTTATAGAAAATAATCTTTATATTCATTGAAGGGTGGTTGTGTACACTAAATTATTTATAAAATAAGTTAACCACCAACCCGTATTTATTAATGGGAGGTTGACATTAACACATCCCTAAACTGTGGCTCAAAGTGCAATAGCGACACAAATCACGGATCAACATGTAACCAAAGCAAACAAACAACCAAGCTAAGGAAAAACACATTAGATTTAGAAGTTGATATCCTAAAATGAGAAGATAAGGAAAAGCTAATAAATATATGATGGATGCAGGTGTATCCTGAAAGATGATAAGAGCTGCTAAAAGGAATAACTTCAAGATAACTGTTATTCCTTATTTATTAATATTCATGTTATATTTGAATTTAAAACCACAACATATTAGTCATGTTTGTGTTGAATTCAAAACATGATTAGTACATCACATTAATGTGTATTGCAAACTCACACAATAAATCAAGCTATCATGTAAACTTGTGCTTCTATTTATATGTTAAGCTTCCTATATTTTAACCTGAACTTTCCTTAACATTCGCACCAAAATAACCTAAGGATTTATCATGTGTAAACAAGTGACCATTGTAATTTTCCTTCACAGTTTTTGGTTCAACAATAGTTGTGTTGAATTAATTGATAAACGTTAGGACCCAAAGAAACAAATAAAAAATTTACTGCAAACTCTGTGAATTGCCAAAATTCATTCGTAAGGTATTTTTAAGTGGCAACCAGTCAACAAAAATTCTTATAGATATAGGTGCTATACTATCGTCAACACAGTGTAAATATGTTAAATTCCCTCCTTACGCATATATTGCAGGTACCTCTTTGCTAGCTTTACTGTTTTTTGAATATTTTCCACGATATTCAGCCTATGTACTTCTTAGTTCAGTAAATGGATGTCTTTCTAGCACTAAATGCTTGCTATGACAATATTTTAAAAGAAACGACGTAGTCTTTTATCTAAAAGATTAGCATTTTTACTTTTATTTAAAGAGGTAATGAATTTATACATTTCATCAGAAATATAAATAAGAAGTGAGGAAAAATGTTTTGAGTTTAAAGTAACTTCCAACGCAGATGTCATAGGCAATTCTCAGTAGGATGAATTCACTTCATAGCTAAGAACTTGAATAATAAAAAAATAAAAAGGAAAGTCCAGCACTACCACTCCAAGCAGCTCCATCGCTGGAAGTAACAACGCTGATTAATGTTACTTCTATTTTGGAATGTGGGAGGGTTGAACTCTCTCACAAGGAAATGAGACGTGTTACAACATCTTGTGACCTATAAGCTATATATAATGGTCAAGTAGAGCATAAAATGAATGATGTCAACATTTCTTCAGTAATCTTATTAGCAGGAAGCTGGGCTTTCACCTACAATAATAATCGAGATAACAGAGGCAGAATTCTTATTCTATGAAACACTTCTTCGTGGATGTCTCATGTAACCTATAAGTCCAATCAGCACATTACATGTTTAATTGGAGGAGGAATCGGTTTAGCCTTCGTAATATAAGCTAAAAATACTGGAATAGAAAGAACAATTTCGTGGAATTCTCTTAGAAATGAATTTCAACACATAACAACCCTTGGCTCTTAGCATGAGATTTTAACCGTGTTCTTAATAATATTGAAAAAACCACTAATTCTAACCACTCAAAAGCAGATAGTGCATTTTTTTCTTGTCTAATTACAATAACAGGCCTTAAAAAAAGTGTCTAATGGAATTTTATTCACTTGGAGAGGTGGTTCAGATTTTTTAGAATTCACGGTAAATGAGTGCGAAGCAACTTTGAACTTTGTTACAGATTCACTCAAGCCAATTTAACTACTCTGAACTAATCAACAGGCGACCATTCACTAGTTTCATTAACCTTGTTTTTGGATTTCTTGATAACAAGCATAGAGCATTCGATTACAATAATGCTTGGAAGTATCAGTATGGATACCATGAAGTAGTTCAGAGAAGAATCTTTACTAGAGGAAATGTATAAATTAATTACCTAATCATCGACTCGTTCTTGCTTTCACAACTTCCCAGAGCGCGACTTCCAGTTCGCGATTTGCTTTTTTTCGATCGATGAACGCCCTTCGCCACAGCCCTCCACCATCTCCATGCTCCAGCGCCGCCCTTCGACCGCCTCCAGTGGTCGTGCGCGCATAGAAAAGAACGTGAAAAACCTTAGCCTCGAACGCCTGCAAATCCTACAACGTCTCCCCTCTCTCTCTCGCTTGCATCTGGCATCGCGATTTTCTCAAATCGAACGTCGATTCTTTTTTTTTTCATTTGTTTAGTTTTTTTTTATATATTGATTCAGATCTGAGATGGAAGAAATAAAAAGGGGGCAAGGGAATGATTTTGGGGGCGACTTGTACGGGATAAAAAGGGGTTTGAATTTACAACGGCCATGAAAGGAACGCTGTAAAAACTGACATCTATTACAATGGGCATGAAATGACCGTTTTAATAGCATTTTATTACAACGGGCAGTCATTTCCCGTTGCAAAAAAGGGATTGTATGGGGCATTTTTTACAACGGGCCCGAAAGGACCATTGTAATAGCTTTCTATTACAACGGTCAGCCAATGCCCGTTGTAAAAAGGGCGTTGTAATAGAGTATTTTGTTGTAGTGATCAAACAATCATACATTCATCATATATAAGCAGCAGCAATAGCCAAACATTCAAATATATCATTTTAAAGAGGTCTAAATCTAAGATAATGGTTATGGATCCATAAGAACATGATTATGGATCCATAAGAAAACGTTTACAAATCAAGTTCAAATCATCTAAAGTTTACATATATGGTATAATATGGTCTAATACATTTTTAGTATTTTAAATCATTTTTAGAACATCATTTAGGGTGTAAAATGACCTAATTAGTAAGTGAGATATCTAACCACTCACCTTAATCCAAAGAAAAACCCAAATCTCCTTATGAACAGTAGAAGGCATGAAATCCAAGACTGTTGCAGTAGTAAATCTCTAATTCCAAGTGCTAATCACGTTACTCTCTTGTCAGTGGTGTAATTTGGCTAACTAAAGTATGTTTAGGGGTTGCTTTTTGGTCAATAGAGGTTAATGGACGTTTTTAACTATTTTTTGGAGTTGTGAAATAATGGGGACGAGTTTCCGTCAGCCACCACTTACCCCAAAACCAAAATGTGTTATGGACCTTAAAACTAATGACGCTAGTTACCCACTTAAACTGCTCAAAATCAAAAAAACTTCAAACAGCCATAACTTGAAAGCAATAAGTCTTTTTCTTAATATGACTACTCTACGAAAAGGACATTCGAATCTAACGGAGGTGGTTTGAGGCCTTAACTTGTCTCGAATCAAAATTTATAGTCCATACAAGATTTACAAGGTCAAATGGTCACATAGAAATTCACCGAAAATCATGTATGTTGAAAGTGTTACTAAGAGTCATTTTCTAAAATATTAGAACTATACGACCTCACATGAAAATATTATAAATATTCTACGATTCTCCGATACGTAGAATATGAGTTGTTACATTATCCCCACGTTAGTAATTTTGCCTCAGAAATTCCATAATTAAGTCAATAGTGTCATCTTGCATTACTAACAATCAAATCCAAGCATAGGCAACCATCAAACATGCATACATAACAATAAGTGAAAAAGAAAAGCCTATCTTAGCACGCATTATACTATGCCATATTTCATGATATCATAAATGAAAGTAAAAGCGATAAATAAGAAATATTCTTACCAAGTAAAAAGCTCTGAATATCCTACCCTCACGCTCTTCTCGGTCTTCCAAGTGTAATCGCCTTCACTATCACTCCGCTGAATCCTTATCAACTCCACCATCTTCACCGTCTTTCTCCTAAGCTGCTTCCTATCACGTCCAATGATATGGATTAGCCTACATGGTCTCGAAGCCTTTGGTTCAATCTCTATATCATTTAGCTGATCCGGTGCGATAGTAACGCCTGATTCGTGTGCAAATTTCTACAAATGAGAAACGTGGAAGACATTGTGCACTCTCGCCAATTTTTTGAGGTAAGTCAACTCTGTAAGCAAAGTTCCCAATACTATGTAATATCGAAAAAGGCCAACAAATACCGATGCCAACTTTCCTCTACTACCGAACTGAATGACATTCTTCAATGGAGAGATCTTCACAAATACCATATCTCCAACAGAGAACTCTAGATCTCGACGTCTCTTATCAGCGTAGCTTTTCTATCTATCTTGGGCATCTTTCATCCGTTGTCGAACGATCTCGATGTTCTTCGATGTTTCTCTAATCATATCTAGCCCTAGTATCAGTTTCTCGCCTGCTTTCTACCAACATGA
Organism: Allium cepa; assembly: GCA_030765085.1. Taxonomy (NCBI): domain Eukaryota; kingdom Viridiplantae; phylum Streptophyta; class Magnoliopsida; order Asparagales; family Amaryllidaceae; genus Allium; species Allium cepa. The sequence goes on along the minus strand of CM060941.1, from coordinate 503,728,235 downwards.
AGAAGCGCTGCACGGTCGTCCATGTAATGCCTCAAATGGTGCAACACCGATGCTAGACCGATAACTGTTGTTATATGCAAATTCGATAAGATGTAAGTGATCATCCCATGAGCCTCCGAAGTCTAATATGCAAGCATGCAAGATATCTTTTAAGATATGACTCACCCTCCCAATTTGACCATTAGAGGGTGATAAGATGTGTCGAACTGCAGCTCCGTCCATAATGCCTCATGTAAGCTCTTCAAAAACCCACTAGTAAACAACGGGTCTCGGTCACTTACAATACTCTTTGGCACACCATGGAATCATATGATCCATTTCACATACAGTTCGAATAGTTTGGCTGCCGTACTACTTGACTTGACGAGTATAAATCCAGTGCTCTTGATCGATCAATCGACTATGATCCAAATGTTGTCGTACCTTGCTCGAATCCTCGACGGTCCATTGATGAAGTCCATCGATACTTGTTCCCACTTCGACTCGGGAACTTCTAGCGATTGTATCAGACAACTAGGCTTCTTCTGCTATGCCTTAACCAACCGGTAGTTCATGCATTTTGAGATGAATGTCCTAACTTCGTTCTCATCCATTCCTAATAAAAGGTCTACCTCATATCATGGTAAATTCTATCACCAGTAGGATGTTTAGTTAATCTCGAATGATGGCACTCTCTGAGCACCTCATCCATCTACCCATCGATATTAGGAATAAATAATCTCCCGTCTTTACAAAGCTAACCATCTCAGTTGAGTTAGCACTGTCTCATATCCTCAGATTATACTCTCGCTTCGATTTTCGAAATGATATGCGCTAATCTGGCATCGTGCCTTTGACTAGTACCAATCCGTTCAATAAGAGTAGGTCAGATAGTTAAGCTCGCCAACATCTCTGGCTCTAGCTCGCTGATCGAAAATCATAACCAGCAATATACTCTAATATTGTCCACTCTAGGAACATACCTCCCAAGCTGGCATGTCCCCTACTCAAAGCATTTGCAACTGAATTACCTATACCCGGTGTATATGCAATATCAAAGTCATAGGAGGCCAGGAACTCTAACCATTGCTGTTGATGAAGGTTAAGATCCTTTTGCGAAAAAAGGTACTTCAATGATTTGTGGTAGGTAACAGCTCGAACCTCTAAAAGATATTTCCTCCAAATCTTCAGTGCAATCATAATCGCTACTAACTTTAAATCATGGGTCGGGTATTCCTTCTCATGTGGCTTCAGTTGTCGATTGGCATATGCAACAACGTTGCCTCTCTACATCATTACCATGCCCAATCCGGTACTACATGCATCAGTGTATACCGTAATCTCCTTATTCCCGCATGGAATAGTCAATACCAGTGCACTCGTCAACTTCTCTTTCAGACTTACAAATGCCTCCTCACAGCTCGCATACTAAGTAAAAGTCTGATTCTTTTTCATCAACTGAGTCAAGTGCTGCTACCTTAGAGAAGTCTTGGATGAATCATCTATAATATCCAGCTAACCCCAAGAAACTTCTCACATCTGTAGCATTTTTAGGTCTAATCCAATCCAAAACTGCCGCAACTTTTGCATGATCAACGGAAATGCCCTGCTTAGAAACAACGTGACCCAAAAATCTCACTTTCTTCTTCCAGAAATGATATTTAGAAAATTTGCCTTCAATTCGTTCTTTCTCAACAACTTTCGCACAATCCACGAACGTGTCTTGTGTTTTTCCTCTATCCATGAGTAGACAAGAATATCATCAATGGACACAGGCACGAATTTATTTAGTTGACACATGAAGACATGGTTCATGAGATCAACAAAGTACGCTGGTGCATTGGTTAACCTGAATGGCATAGCCAACCACTCATAGAAACCAAACGGCATGCGAAACGCTGTAATTGTTACACTCTCTGTCTCGCCACTCTCAGTTGGTGAAATCCTAGTGCGAGATCCAACTGAGAAAATACTCTTGCACCATGTAGCTGATCGAAAATTCATCAATACATATAAGTGGATACTTATTCATCTCCGTAGTTGTATAGCTCATGGTAATCAATACATAATCTAAGGGAGTCGTCTGCCTTCGTGGCGAATACTGCAGGCATTCTCCACTCGGATATATTCACTTGCACCTCAAGCTCTCTCTACTCTCTAGGTGCCATCCTCCTCAAACGCATCACTGTCGGTCTGACATCTTTAACTATATCAATATGGAACTCGATCTCTCTGTCTAGCTAAAGTCCGGTCACCTCCTCAAATATGTCCAAGTACTCTTTAAAAATAGGTACTAATGGAAAGCCCTCGGGTAAGGTGTCAAGGGAATATAGAAAACTGACCATTGCATCATCATCTGGAAGGCAGTCTGACACTACCTTCCTCCCATCATCTACCCTATAATCACCACTGACTTATCGCAAACCAATAAAGCCAATCCATTCCTAGAATGAAACTAAACCCAAAAAACCCAAAATAATACAATCATAATCAAAAGAGCATTCATGACTTGATAAGATCAAACCATAAAAAACCATAATAGGCTAGTGGACCCCAAAATATGGTTCGGCATGATCAAAGGTCGGTCAACAATTTCGGGTTCCAATCCTAACTTATCTACCAAGTCACTAGATATGAAGGAATGTAAAGCCGTGACATCAAATAAAACACATACGGAACGCCAGAAACGAAAAGCATGCCTCAAATTGTAATGCCATTTCCCTTATCTTTCGCCAATGGAGCACTCGACAAAATTAAAATGGCGTTCAATGCATATGCTTCCTCGATTAGTCCCTACTCAGTTGGTATAGGACAATCCTTCTATACTGGGTACAGGCTCTCACATCACAAAGCCTCCTTGATCAACTTGTCGAAGCTATCGTCGATATGGCCAATCAATCGCTTTCCAAGATGAGCATTCAATCCAGTAATGAATTCTTCATTCTTTTTGAGTGGAGTATTAGTGGAAGATAGACCATACTTCGATAGAACATCGAATTCGATCACACACTCCACCACAGACATATCGCCTTACTTCAAACCGGCGAACTTCCTAAACAACTTCGACTTCTGAAAAGTCGAGATAAGTTTCTTTAAAGCAAACTAGGATCTAATCCCAAGTAAAATGGTGCTTGAGAATCAAAGCTATAAGGAAACTCCACCAGTTTTGTGTTCATCCTAGAGTCATCTAGAGGTTAACTTCTACATCATTGCATCATCTAACTCTAAGTCATCGAAGATCCTTTCATAAACCATCCCATCTTACACCTCCACAACCGACTCTTTTTCAAAGAACGGTCTGCCTTATAGTCTCACGTAGTCTTTATATAGCTTGGTAAAGTCGAATCTTCGTATTTGCATAGCACCATAGTCATTTAGAGCAACTTGGGCATTCCAGATAATTTTTCGCACCATCTCAATGAACATATTCTGAAAATTGGGGTTAGTCGTCCCCGATCTTACCCACTTCTATACTCCAGGATTGAACCAAAAACAAAATTTCCCGTATGCCAGATCGCTCTTGATCCGTAATAAGAATGATCAGTCTCTCATAGAGGAAGACTACATCAAAAGTGCTCGTGTGTATAATACGACTTATATACTATATATATTACTATATTGTTTTAAAACCAAAATATATAAATGCATACTCTGCGTATACATATACTCATGATCCACTCTAGGACGACAACTCCTACCCTATCTCTATTGGATCGCAGTATCAACTTCGATTAATCACGTAACTTAAACTATAATACCAAATGTGATGACCGCCCTTCGTTGTCGACATCTAATGTACCTGCATAATGCACTGTAGCGATGCCCAGCAAAAGTAGGACAATCACCAATGGTTTTACAGTAAATAAACAACACAGAACATGTCGTATATTTCACAGCACATCGAAGAAAATATAGTGGTAAACATCTCGGATATAAAACAGGCGAGATGGTAAATAACTGAATAAATCACAGCATTAGATTATATGGATCCGTATAGTAAATAGCATAAGTGGTAGAGTTATACATTAAATAATAACTCATAAATAACCGTCTCTAAATATAAGGTGCTAGTAATCTCCATATTGTTGTACAGTTGAATTGCAAACGAGTACATATAATTAATATGACTGCTTGCCACATGTCCAGCTTTACGTGTTCACCAAACCTGATATCCCTAATCTACTCATTTAAGAGTACAAAGAGTAATAGAAAGCAAAGTATAAAACCCCAGTTCAGACAACAGTCTAGTGTGAGTCATAGAAATCTCAAATACTGTAAAGCTAATAAACTGTGGCAAATAATCATAGTCCCTTCCTAACTAAATCGACCGTGCCTATTTTGGGGTAGAATTTATAGATCGTCGTCGATCCGTAGCCACCTCCTAATTAAATCGACATTCGATTGGTGTTTCCAACTATACAAACATACATTCATTATATTTAAGCAATAACAACAACCAGACATCCAAATATATAATTTTAAAAGAATATAAATCTAATGTGAAGGTTAAAGATTCATAAGAACATGAGTAGGGATCCATAAGAACACGTTTCTGCAAATCATCTAAAATTCACATATATGGTATTGGATGGTCCAAAAACATTTTTAGTATTTTTAAATAATTTTAAAACATCATTTAGGGTGTAAAATGATCTAATAAGTGAGAGATCTAATCACTCACCTTGATCCAAAAAAAAACTCAAATCCACTTATAAACAGTAGAAGGCATGAAATCCAAGGCTCTTCCAACAACAAATGTCTAATCCCAAGTGCTAATCACGTTAATCTCCTCTTAACCGTGTAATTTGGCTAATTAAAGTATGTTTAGGGGTTGCTTATTGGTCAATAGAGGTTAATGGAGGTTTTTAAGTATTTCAGGAGTTGTGAAATGAGGGGGATGAGGTCACATCGGTCTCCACTTACCCTAAAACCGAAATGGATTATGGGCCTCAAAGCTAATGACTCTAATTACCCACTTAAACCGCTCAAAATCAAAGAAAACTTCAAATAGTCATAGCTCAAAAACGGTAAGTCCGTTTTCTTAATATGACTACTCTAAGGAAAGGAAAACCATCATGCATATCTAATGGAAGTGGTTTTAGACCCTAACTCGGCTTCTATCAAAATTTATAGTCCATACAAGATTTACAGAGTCAAAATGGTCACATAGAAATTCACCAAAAATCTTGTATGTAGGAAATGTCCCTAAGAGTCATTTAAAAAAATAATAGAACCATACGACCTCATATGAAAATAACATAAATATTCTTCGGTCCTCTGATACATCGAATACGGATCGTTACAGTTATATTCTATTATTTAGTCATGTTTATAGCCACAGAGTGTTCTATTTGACCAAAAAAATACTATATTTAACCAATTATGTGGTTATTCTCATTTACATTAGGTAAAGTTTACTTTGACCATTAATGAGTTATAAATAATCCAAGTTCCATGTATTCCCTATCCCTAGGAAACAATGGTTTGGACGTCTATCTCCTAACGTCACCAATGTCGTCAATAATCGGACGTGATCGGTGTTATCCATAAGTTTGCACTGTTAAACCTCGACAAAAAGGTATCCTGGTAAGCCATGAGTGAAGCCATAACTTTTGTGTTGTTCTATCACATGGTAAGTCCTTTTTTTAGACTCATTGGTAAGATAATTTGACTAGTTTTAACGGACCTAAGCTAGTTTAGCAAAGTGATGGTTTAGCCGTCATAAAACAGACCGAGTAGTTTTCTCATGTACGTTTTCTATTATGCCTTCTCCTTTTTCATCCTCCTCTCTGCCACTGCTCTTTCTCTATCAATTCTGAACAAAACCCCTTACACACATACATAGCAAGGAATTGGAGGCTATTAGGTGACTTCCAGGGCTTGGCAACGTAGATGGGTAAGTGGAAATCATCATTGGATTATATATTGTTCACACGAAAGTAGTTTGCATTATTGATTGCTAGTTAGGTTAATTAGGTGCTGAAACTAGATAAATTGAATTTGGGAATAATTAGGTTTAACAATAATAATGATAATTTATTTAGGATCTAATTAGTGTTAATATTATATAATATGAAAATTGGAATTAAACGATCAAGTTTACTGTGATCAAGGTTGGATTATGGATATATGGTTAAAATGTGATAACATTGAATGGTCAATGATGAAATAGAAATGCACTAAACAGTAAACAATGAAAGAAAAACGAAATAAGGAAGAAACAATTTATATTTCTGGTTTTCTAACGTTCACCGGTCCATTGATGTGATGCACACTGGTCCGTCGATGCGGCTTTTTTATCCATATTGAACCTGGACCAAGCCGAAGCACTTTGGTTGAACCCGAACTAGGCTAAAGCACTTTGACTTTAGCGAGACCTATACGAAATAGATGACATCGACGTATTAGCTTCTCTACAACGTTTGAAGCCGTCTAATATCATTACAACAAAATACTTCATTTCGCAATGGACAACGCCAGTTGTAATAAGTCTATTACAACTAACAGCCGCCAGTCTAAATATGTGAAGTTGTAGTTCAGTTGATTTGTTTTGCAACTGTTTTTACCCGTTGTAATAGATTCGTTTACAACTATTTTTTTTCCATTGCAATAGTATTTTACAACCGTTTTTACCAGTTAAAAAATATCAAATGAGAAAAAATATAAACAATACTGCAGTGCACCTATGAATTTAAAACTAGTTTGCAGCTAAAACCAAAATATTGTACTAATAACAACCATATTAATTCATATTTACTATATAAAAAAAAGATTAATATTTTAAAATGTAAAAAAGATTCATGCATTCACACCATTCATAAAATCTAGATATAGTTATAAAACATTGTAATTCAAGTCTAAACTAACATAAACATGTAGTACATATCAAAAATAATACAAGATTTAAAATCTAGTCTAAACCACATTGAAGTAGACCTTGAAGCGAGATAGGGGCACGAGCCTGTTGCAAAGTGGAAGTAGTTGCAATGTAAATAAAGACCTGTCAATACAGCAAAATATCATTTAAGATGCAACCCTAACATTAGAAACAAACGAAAAATAGCGCGGGCAAAGCAAACTGGTTTCAACATCAAATCTGTTGAAAGAGACATGCAACTACATAAAGAGCATGCACCGTGAAACACATGCTACTAAGGAGAAGAACGTTACAACGCAATATTAGCACAAATTACTAGAATTCATAAAAGCATATGCAATATTACAGAATTATAAGGTTAAATAAAATTAGAGATGCCTTGACTTACCTAATATATATGACTAACATAAAATGCATGAATCAACTTACAAAGAACACATCGCTGACGTATCAAAAGAAAATTCCATTTGTGCAAAACAATGTACCTGTAGTGAAAATAAAGTATCAACATTCCAAATGTACCATTTGAATCTATGTTGTAAATGACAGCCATGCTAATTTACTGCTTAACTAATGATTCTTCCAAGGTTACTATCATTTGATCTTTGCATAAGAATATGTACTTAATTTATACCATGAATATACCGAGCAATCAAATATGACCGACTATTAAGAAAGTTAAAATTTGTTAGGAGCCATCTAAATGAATCCTCTGTAACCTGCTTTCTTTTTATGCAACCAAATTTACTCATTGCACCTTTTTCAGGTGCATATCTATCAGGTCTGAAGAATGAATTCAAGTCAACTTGAGTTGTTTCATTTTCAATATTTCTTTATATATGTTGTAGCTAACAGTCTGTTAGCTTGTTACCCGAACCTAAATCCAATTAACCTTTTCTAGTAAAAAGGCTGCCAGAGTTGATAATAACCGATAGTTCTTTTATGTCATAATATAGTTATGTAATCTAGGCAAGCCAAACAACTTGTAGAAGATGGACAACAATATAATGCCTACTTTGAAACTAAAGATACCGTAGGTTTTAGTCAAGTGTTATCATAACATGAAGGAAAAAATAGGTTAGAATAATAAACATGCATATCCTAACAATTTTCAACCACCCCTTCTCACTGTGCCAGCAAAAGAATCTTTGCCCTTGTGAACAGTATCTGAAATCAACCTATGTTGGGGGATAACTACTGTTAATGTAGTACGCAAAATATTGGTCTACCTAATATTTTTTATCGCCTAAAAGTTAAAGAGTATAAAGCATGTCAGAAAGAAAATTAGTAAAAGACTTACTTAGGAGATTGAACAAACCAGCTAAAATGGATAAGTGAAAGAGGAAAAAAAGGGTAGACATTTATCATTTTACGAGTTCTTTTGCAACAATTACATTGCATAAAAGAATATGAAGCATAAAAAAAATTCGATGAACAATCATAAAATCTACTTAACGTTAGCTTTTTCCTTGTTGCATTGAGTTCGTGATATTTGTTACCTTGAAGTTAATAATGATTTTTAATAAATTAGAAGCGTAGAAGTTAAAGCAATAAAAAAATCTCATCTATTCACATGAAACGAATTGATACAACACAAATGAGGTGATATCAAATAAGAAATCGGTACCTTTCTAAGAGCATTTTAATAGCTTGCTTGGTTAATCAATGAGAAAGCAAGAACAAAAATATCAGCGCCTCTATAACTTAGTGGCTTCAATCTACTATAATCCTCTTGCCCTGTACACAAGAATTAAGCAAGTTACTTAATTTTAATCGAGGAAGGGACACAGGGTTGTGCACCTGTGCACGTGTACATGTGTGCATGTTTGAATATGTCATGTAGAATCAGTCAAATAATGATGAGTTGGCAAATATGATATAATTAGCTGGCATGTAACGGCTAGTTGAATATGGTTCTGTATATATAGCCATAAGTATGCATGTAAATGATGACATATGAGAGTTGAATAAAATTACCAGTTCATTCTTTTATTCTTTGTGTATTCTCTCCTTGTTATTGTTTCTGTTTATCATCTGGATATTTTTCTCTAATAATTATCTTCACCCTCTTCTTTTATTTACAACTAACTGCAGCAGTATTTCTTCACCCCCTCTTTTATTTTCATTACTCATCATCATCTTCTTCCTGACTGCATACTCTCATTTAGCCTCTGCCTTCACCCATGACCACCACCAAATCTCAAGCTGCCAAGAAACAAGAGCATCACGGATTGTTACAACCAATCATTTCATCGAACACCTGATGGGCACTCAGATGAAGAGACAATTCATCAAACAGTTTCAACAATGAAGAAAGATGTTCTACCCCATTCGTTAGCAATTAATCCTATAGTTTATGGAGACTCGGAAGTGTTGCAGAGAGAGAAAGTATTGCAGAGAGAAGAAGACACTGGAAGATACTTAGTTTTGATCTAGGAAGGAGCACAGAGCTGTGCACCTGTGCACGTGTACACATGCATTGAATATGTCATACAGAATCAATCAAAATAATGATGAGTTGGCAAATATGATATAATTAGTTGGCATGTAACGGCTAGTTGAATATGGTTCTGTATATATAGCCATACGTATGTATGTAAATGATGATATATGAGAGTTGAATAAAATTACCAGTTCATTCTTTTATTCTCTGTGTATTCTCTCCTTGCTATTGCTTCTGTTTATCATCTGAATATTTTTCTCTAATAACTATCTTCATCCTCTTCTTTTATTTACAACTAACTGCAGCAGTATTTCTTCACCGCCTCTTTTATTTCCAGTACTCATCACCATCTTCTTCCTGACTGCATACTGTCATTTAGCCTCCGCCTTCACATTCATACCAAGACCACCACCAGATCTCAAGCTGCCAAGAAACAAGAGCATCACAGATTGTTGCAACCAATCAGTTCATCGAACACCTGATGGACACTCAGATGAAGACACAATTCATCAAACAGTTTCAACAATGAAGAAAGATGCTCTACCCCATTCATTAGCAGTTAATCCTATAGTTTATGGAGACTAAGAAGTGTTGCAGAGAGAGAAGAAGACACTGGAAGAGACTTAGTTTTGATCGAGGAAGGGACACAAGGTTGTGCACGTGCATAGGTGCACATGTGTGCATGTTTTAATATGTCATGTAGAATCAGTCAAATAATGATGAGTGAAAAATATAATACAATTAGCTGGCATGTAACGGCTAGTTGAATATGGTTCTGTATATATAGCCATAAGTATACATGTAAATGATGATATATGAGAGTTGAATAAAATTATCAGTTCATTCTTTTATTCTTCGCGTATTCTCTTATTGCCATTGCTTCTGTTTATCATCTGGATATTATTCTCTAATAACTATCTTCACCCTCTTTTTTATTTACAACTAACTGCAGCAGTATTTCTTTACCCCTTCCTTTATTTCCAGTACTCATCACCATCTTCTTCCTAACTGCATACTGTCATTTAGCCTCTGCCTTCACATTCATACCATGACCACCACCGGATCTCAAGCTGCCAAGAAACAAGAGTATCACAATTTGGTATCAGAGCTACACGGTAAGTCAGATGTCGGCCCTCACCAAAAAAATTTGTCACTTTCAGACAGTAGTGAAGATCCTAGAGATGCTCCTCCACCTCTTGATGCTATCAACCATGAAGAACTGTCACAAACAGAAAGATGGCAAAAGCAAGACATCATAAACAACAAAAATATTCTGTCACTCAGAAAACTATAATGGACAACTCAAGAAATGACAATCAGTATAGCAAGAAATGCTCAATGTCTTCAAGAAATTCAAGAAACTCTTGACAAATCATTGGCAAAAAAAATTTCCAAGTTCAAAGATTTAAAAACTCAAAAACAAACTGAATAAAATTCTCGGATTGATATTACTAGATCTGCATCTTTAGCACAAGTATCATCCCAGTATTTTAAATCCAACATTTATGTCCCACCCAACCAAAGACCTTCCTTATTACCTAGGCCTAATACAATCAATTCAGACCATTCACCATATAAACAAATTGATCATCAAAATATACATTCAAAAGACATATCGAAGATCAAGATTAAGATGGAATTCCCTCAGTTTACTGGAGAAGACAGAGTCATTGATTGGTTAAGACAAGTGGAGCGGTTCTTTTCTTACAACCACACCAATATACAAGACAGAGTGCATGTATGTTCATACCACCTCAAGAAAGAAGCACTCCAATGGTTCTATAGGTACTCACACAATGTTCCAGACTATGACCATTGGTCAGTTTTTCACAAGGCTATTCAGGTACGATTTAATACTTATGATTTGCATAGACCATATGACACTTTTTCACCTTTAAACAAACAACCACTGTTATGAATTATGTTAATCAATTTGAGCAATTAGAGGGTCCAATAGAACGCATTACACCTATCCATCTTTTACAAAAAAATTAGGGAGATTAAAAGATGAAATTAAATATAGTCATAGCTGCTAATCCTGCTGATTTTGATACTGTTGTTTCTTTAGCTAAAACATTTGAAACAAGTTGGTTACTAAAACAAAAACCAAAAAGAAATTTACTCCTTATCCTTCAAAAAAATTAAAGACAGTAACCAGCTTTCTTTACAAAAATAAGTTACAATAACCTCAGAAAATTCTCCAAAATCAAAAAACTTTCACCGCAAGAATTTTTAAAAAGGAAAAAAATAACATTTGTTATGGGTGTAATGAAAAATACCATTATGGTCATAAATACATGGTCAAACAAATTCATATAATGGAGGGAATAATTGATCTAGATACGGCCACTGATACTGAAAGTGATTCATTTGAGGATAATTTGAAAATTAATGACTCAGAAATAAATCAAGAACTTTTTTGATCTCCGGGGTTGTTCATTAAAATTCAGCTCTGCCTACCATCCACAAACAGATGGTCAAACTGAGGTCACAAACAAAATATTGAAGAATTATTTAAGGTGTTTTGTGTGCCATCATCCTTTTGAGTGGGCTAACTGGTTAACACTAGCAGAATTCTGGTATAATACATCTTGGAAGGAATCCACAAAACTTACACCATATAAATTTTTATATGGCAGACCTCCACCCACACTCTTATCTTATGTTCCACATACAGCCAAAGTTCAAGAAGTCGAACAGCATTTATTCTCCAAAGACATTACCATTCAATTCCTCAAAGATAACTTACAGTTAGCACAGGAAAGAATGCAAAAATTCACAAATAGAAATAGAATAGAGAGGCAATATTCAGCAGATGACTGGGTATATTTGAGGCTCTAATCATATAGACAGATATCAGTCAATTCGACCAAGACTACAAAGCTCTCGCCTTAATTCTACGGGCCTTATAAAGTAATTAGGAAAATTGGCAACGTGGCTTATAAACTAGAACTTCCAGACTCATCAAAGATTCACCCAGTTTTTAATGTCAGCCAATTAAAAAAGAAAATAAGCCCACATATCACTGTTCAACATGAAATACCACCAGCCAAAAAACAATTAGCTGATGACCAGAAAAAAAATTGGATCAAAGACTTATCCCTAGAAATAACAAGGCAGTGGTACAAGCTCTAATCAAATGGAAAAACAAACATACCCTAGATGCAACTTGGGAAGACTACTGGCTTATGGTAAAGACGTTTCCCACTCTAGACCTTGAGACAATGTCTCTTTTTAATAGGGGAGGGGATTGTTACAACTAATCATTTCATCGAACACCTGATGGGCACTCAGATGAAGAGACGATTCATCAAACAGTTTCAACAATGAAGAAAGATGCTCTACCCCATTCATTCGCAGTTAATCCTATAGTTTATGGAGACTCAGAAGTGTTGCAAAGAGAGAAGAAGACACTGAAAGATACTTAGTTTTGATCGAGGAAGGGACACGGGGCTGTGCACCTGTGCATGTGCACACATGCACATGTGTGCATGTTTGAATATGTCATGTAGAATCAGTCAAAGAATGATGAGTTAGCAAATATGATATAATTAGCTGGCACGTAACGGCTAGTTGAATATGGTTCTGTATATGTAGCCATAAGTATGCATGTAAATGATGATATATGAGAGTTGAATAAAATATGGTTCTTTTATTCTCTGTGTATTCTCTCCTTCCTATTGCTTTTGTTTATCATCTGGATATTTTTCACTAATAACTATCTTCATCCTCTTCTTTTATTTACAACTAACTGCAGCAGTATTTCTTCACCCCTTCTTTTATTTCCAGTACTCATCACCGTCTTCTTCTGACTGCATACTGTCATTTAGCCTCCGTCTTCACATTCATACCATGACCACCACCAAATCTCAAGCTACCAAGAAACAAGACCATCACACACCGTCGGCACATAATCCTACAAACAATATATCAAAAAATGATAATAACGAAAAGAAAGGAACAATGAAGAAAAATACAAAAATCAGGCAAGTCAGTTAAAATAAGACGAAGATACAGTTAAACTAGACAACGATACTGGGATCAAAAGAGCGACTCAATTTTTTATATATCAAATTGAATTTGAGTACAGTGAATAAAGGTAGTAAATAAAATTGAAATCGAATATGCCAGAATCAATAGTGCGACTCAAAAAGACCACCTCAAAAACAGACTGTTAGCCTCCTTCTACCAAAGATCCAGATCGCCTTCAACTACGAATCCGCAGTCGTGCTTCAACAACCGAATGCCTTGGAGAAGCTGAAAATTCCATCATAAGTATTAGGGCCTCGAGACCATCCTGGCATCGAGAGGAACGCAAAGGCAGAACCCACGGCAGCAGGGTTGATCGTGGACGATATTACTATGATTTTGACGATGTGGGTTCGAGATAGTGAGAAGTTGTTTTAGGGTTAAAGATCTGACATGGGAGAGGGAGCAGGAATGGATTTGGGATTTAGAATTATGGAAAATATAGCTTTAGGCGGCCAGCGAAATTTAGAAACATAAGGCGGGCCTTGAAATTTTAGTTGCCGCCATGCCATCTATCATTGATGGATTATTAAGAATTTTTTTTGGTTTGACCTCGTTTTGAAAACTATTATCACAAATAATCCGGTTTTAAAATTAATTTCATTTCTAGTCCTGTTTTGACCAGTTCAGTGTTGAGCTGGTTAAAACATACTAGTGCCTTTTGAAAAGGCACCGGTATTTTTTGTGTTGGTTTTTTGTTGGTGACTTTTCAAAAGTCGCCAACAAGTTTTTAAGTCATAGTATGTTGGCGACTTTTGAAAAAGTCACCAACATACTATCTTGTTAAATTTGTATGGACGCCTTTTCAAAAGTCGCTCATACGAGGTTCTGCTACAAAACAGAACCCTCATCATCCCCTCCCATCACTTTCTTATTTATTCAACTTTTAAAAAAAAACCTAAACCATCTACTTTCATTTTTCTTAAATTTCATTTATTCTCAATGAAAGCATTAGATTTCGAAGATCTAGCTCAAGCATATCAATTTCATTAAGTCGGATCCAATCAAGATATGTAGTAGTAAACCTAATTTTGCCGATTAGTTTGTAAATTAAATTGATTATGTGGTTTTGCGTGGTTGATGTAGAATGGCACTTAATTATATTCCAAGCATATGCTATTATGACGGTGAATTGGTTATTGGTGATTTAATGTGTGAGAAATATTTTGGTGGATCTTACAAACCGGCTAAAGTTTGAAGATGATCTAATTTTGAACAGTTGAAAGAGTCGGTTTACAAAGCAACAAAGATAAAATCGAAAGAGTATGATATAGATATAGTTTGTAATTGGCCAATCGATTCTGAATTTAAAGCAATAAAAATTGTCGACGACGACGATGTTGAATTAATATTTGTTGCCATGACTAAATCTGTTGAGTTGTTTATTAGAGAAAAATAGAAGATTGGTTGCAGAATGACCAATAGCAGCACCTTATCAAATTTTGGAGTTGAAGAATATTTTATAATGGTGGGGAACATGATTACTGGACAAGGAATTCCGTCTCCTAGCTTTAGTAACCGACTCAGAACTTATCGAATACGGGCAACAACAAATATTTTATGGTTATCATCCTTTCATGAATTTACAGTAAAACGTCCAATTAGTTATCCATATTTGATGCAGGATAGCGTTGCACGAATGAGTCAGAGGTAACATTTAGCTGAGATTACATATAGATCTGATATACTGAACTGATTTAATTATTATACAAAAATTGTATTCCTGTCCAGTTTTATCCCACTTCAAAATTTCACTGAAAGAAGTGTTAGACCATCAAGTAGTCGTACATTCGAACGAATACTACCAACTCCGTCTGAACTTTACCAATTAAGTCGAAAGTAAGTTATATATTACAATATGGTTCAAAATTGTTGGTGTGTAGAAATAAAGTAAAATTGATGTATTTTTTTATTGCAGCTTCGTAGCAAACAATACCGCTACACATTTGTACGTCCAACCATCGAATGAACTAGTGGATCGAAGTGTATGCAACAACGATATGGTTGTAGATGATGAATAAGATGTACAAGCTGAAGATGTTCCTACGCTTGACAGTACGACTGTTGTGTCAATACCAAAGGTTGATAAAACTTGGGTGGAAAATATGCAAGTAAACAATGATCCACCGAGCTATGATTCGGAGGTGAAGAACCAAATTGTGTGGATAGTGATGAACCGAAAACGGAGATACCGATGGACGATGATTTGTGCAATGCACAAATTATGGCTACGTCGATAGTAGCAAATGTACACTTCAATGACGAAATATTTTCATCTTCTAACATACAAACTGGTTTCAAAGTTGGCATGGTTTTTGAGAACAAAGCTAAATTTATGCAACAACTATATGAATGGTCAATCTTACATGTGGTGTCATTTAAGCCAATCAGGTCGAACAAATCAAAACACACCGTCATTTGCAACGTCGATGCAAGTTGTCCTTGGATAATACATGCTGTTGATTCAAAAAAGACACGGGCTGGATGGTGGGTTATTAAAAAATATCCAAGTGATACATGCGTAAACCCAACAGTGAACTCAAATTATAGGCAAACAACATTTTCTTTTATGGTATCGAAGATTATGCCTTTTGTGAAATCTGATTTGAACATTACAGCTGAAACGGCGTAAGTTTTAATGGAGGAATAATTGTTTATCAAAATTAGTTATTTGAAAGCATGGAGGTCACTGAGAAAAGCAATTGAACGCATATACAGTGATTGGACAGAGTCATATTCCAACCTATGACAATACTTTGCTGAAATATGAAAAACAAATCCAAGAGTGTAGGACATGAGACCACTGATGATTACGGAGTGTTCGATCGTGCATTCTGGTCATTTGGGCCATGTATCAAAGGATTTATCCACTGTCGACCTTTTCTTTGTATAGATGGTACACGTCTATATGGTAAATACAAAGGTACCTTACTTGTTGCAACCGCAGTTGATGCAAATGATCAGCTTTATCCTTTGGCATATGCAATTGTAGAGTCTGAATCAACTGATAATTAGGGATGGTTTTTTGCGTACATGCAAAGGTTCATTCACAATGTGAACAATGGTCGTATTACTTTCATTTCTGATAGAATGAAAGGAATACCTACAGATTTGGAGAGCAAATGGCAAGTCCCACATAAACATAGATATTGTGCTAGACATTAGAAAGTTAATTTTAAAGGAGCGGGTTTCAGAGATAAACGATTGACCGGTTTATTCTTCGCTACAGCCTGTGTCTCTAAGGAGATTGAGTATTTAAAGATTTGTGAAGAAATTAAAGCCACTAGTATTGGAGCACGCAA
Organism: Allium cepa; assembly: GCA_030765085.1. NCBI lineage: Eukaryota > Viridiplantae > Streptophyta > Magnoliopsida > Asparagales > Amaryllidaceae > Allium > Allium cepa. The sequence goes on along the minus strand of CM060941.1, from coordinate 503,711,605 downwards.
CTGGATAGAGAGAAGTTTGGCTGGAAAGGAGGAAAATTAGGCATTATGTAAAGATGATGGTGGCCGTTTTCATGTTATGATTATTAATGCGTTAGAAAGTTTTAATGGTGTCTTTGGGGTGCAAGATCTTTGCCTATTAGAGCACTTTTTGCACGTACCTTCTCTCGTTCCATTGATTACTTTTGTCAAATAAGAGAGTCGGCTAAAAATTCTACACTTCGTGTTAATCCAAAATAGGAAACAAAAATAGCGAAGAGAGCAAGTGAAGAAAGACGTCGGATTTTCCGTTTTAGTCAAATTGAATGGCAAGTAGTTCATTACTTTGGAGATGAATTCAAAGTTATAATCGATGGTAATACATGTTCACGTACACACAACATCTCGTTACTGCAGCATCTTCCTTGTGCCCATGTGATGGTTGCATGTTCGTCAGTGGTCAATGGTGCAAATAGAGCTCATCATGATTTTGCATCAAATTTGTACTCCATACAAAACTATCTAGCGGCTTATTCAGCAGAATTTCATCCCATACGCGATAAAAGGTATTGGGCTGCACACGAAAGACCAATGGTTCTTCCACCCCCAGCTTGACGAGTTCAAGGAAGGCTTAAGTCTACTAGATTTAAAGGCACTATGGATGAGATGCAGCCTCCAAGGTCGAATAGATGCAGTAAATGTGGACTGCACGGTCATAAAAGGAGTCGTTGTAATTCAGTTACTTAGTTTTATCACGTGTGTTATTTTTGGTATGATGTTTTTAAACCATCTGTTGTTTATGTTAGAACATTTTGTTTTTGTATTCTGTGTGTTGTGTTTGTTTGAGACGTTGAATGTTATGTATTGGTATTGGACTACTCCATTGGAAGTAATTTGAGAAATGATAAATGATAAATGATACATAAATGGATGAAAGGATGCATGCTAAATGATACATAAACCGGTTATATGATACATGGTAAATGATACATAAACCGATGACATTATACATGATAAACAGAACATAAACCGAATACAGATATGGTAGTTAAAGAAAATACATGAATGACATCCAAATTCATAATTACTTCTCCTACAATCTACGAGGCCATAATTTTTTATACCTACGCCCTTATTCAACAGCGTGTTGTAGTATTGTAGGTTCAACTTCTCCAAACGAGCACTTTATGGTTGCATCTCAAGGGCATATTCAACTCCCCTTTGACACATTTCAGGATCTTTCCACTTAAAAAATTACAGCATTCAACATCGTTTGGCCATACCTTATTCTCGTTGTACGATTCACAACGGTAAAATCGTTGACCTGTATTCCTTTCATTCCTATACACAACTACTTCATATTCATCTCCACAATAACAAAGCACACAATGTGGTGGCCGGCTGGAACTAGCAATGTTAGGATTACGATGAGCTAGCGCATCCATTAATTTTCCATGTAGTGATTGTTTTATTGGTTTACCGTTAACCACGACCATTGTCGATGTTCCGCCACCCACTAAAGGGGGCAAATTTTATCCGAAAACGAAATCATCCTCAATAGTTTCTTCATTAACCGGTACAAAACCTCGTTGTTGTTCAATTTTGTCATACATTTTCATCATCGTTTCGTCATCAATCTTCCAATTGTCCATTTTCAATAACCTGTCTATTGAAAATAGCAATGTTGGAATTAGCCTCATTTGCACAAGATCACACAAAATTAGTAGTACTAACGAAACTAACATTCTTGTTGTGTCTTCAAAACTACAAAAGATATTCGATTTCGCTTGAAATTATGGAAGAGAGATGTAGCTTGGGTTTTGGATTTTCTTTTTGGTTTTTGGTAAAGTGAGAAAAGAGGGGAGAGAGATAAAGTTGATGTTTATAAAGATGTTGGAATGGTGTACTGCAAGGTTTCTGTTTTGAAACCCTATATTACTGGGGCGGCTTCTCAAAAGTCGCCAGTTGGCGACTTTGAAAAATCGCCCAGTAATGCAGGGTTTCAAAATAGAAACCTTGCACTACACCATTCCAACCTATTACTTATCAATACATTACTGCCCGAATTAACAACACACAAGATTTAATAGGAATAAAATCCAAAGAGAGAAGTTCATCAATACATTCAAATTTCGACATCCAACAAAACATTTCATCAAATTTCAACATCCAAAGAGAGGAGTTCATCATATTATAAAATCGGACAAACCAATAAATTTAAACCATCCTCCCTATTTCAACATACAGAGTTCGAGTGGAGTGCGTCTTGTTTTCCTCCTAGAAAATGGAGTTTCTTCCGGTGATTCCTCTTTTTCGCTTGCTTGCGTAAGATCTGTAGGCTGTGAAGGGCCGGAAGCAACTTCAACTTGTGTTTGTTGAGATGAAGATATGTCTTTTCGATGTTTCCGTCGTTGATATATCTGAGCAGTACGAGGAACATCGATGGCTTCTATGGCATGTTCTATGTACGCCAGTAGAGGGAGTGGTGGAGGCGGTTTTGGTCTTTTTAACTTGTTCCTCCCTAAAATAGATTCTAAGATGCGTTTAATACTAAAGCATTTCCCTTGCGGCCTTCCAGGAGCTTCTTCTACAAGCTCATCTACAATCTCGATTGAACGGTAAATGTTGTTTTCCTGCCATAATAACATAAATTACAAGTCAACGTATTTATTTTGAATATTTGAATAAAGAATGGACGTACGATGTACCACATTCCTTTCAAAGGGAGCTTTAAGAGTGTAAGGGTCTGTAACAACGAAAGACGCTGTAGGTGGCTCCGTACCACGAAGAACATATCGACGCGTGATGTTCCAGTACCAAGAAAGGTATTCTTCGTCGGATAATGTGAAGTCGCGCTCTTATTGCATGAGCATATAGCGATCATTCCATGTCTCAATCGTCATAGCGTACTCTCCAACTGCAACTTCTATCCTGTAATGTGGTGGGTGTTCTGGTAAATGTTGTGTCATACCAAACCGTCTCATCACTCAGTCGGAAAGATGAAACACGACATCATTAAAGAAACGAGAGGATCACGAGCAGTCCATAGCTGAATGGAAGTGGTACACAAATTAAGCAGATCTCCAAGCACATCTGCGTGTAGGGTGCAAGTCATAGAATCATAATCTAGCACATCTAACTCATTAGGTAGAAGGTAACATTATGCCTTAGTGATTTAATGGTGCTTTTAGGTCCTATCCACCTGCAACAATATAAAAATGTAATTTATCAAATCCGAACAACTATATTATACTTCAACACTAATTATATCTGGTACCGTATGACAATGATAAATCAATCGCCGTCCTCCTCATGGATATTCTACCTACAAGTAGATAAGTCCAACACCAAAGCTGCAAATAATAGTAGACACATGTTTTCAAATGAATAAAAGCATATGAAAGAATTGTCGATGGAAGTAAATAATGCAAATACATGTACTAGACTCACTCAACCACCAATGCTTGTGCTCTCTTGCGAGGCAAGCCTCGACGGCTCGACGTGTGTATAAGCTAGAACTGCACTGCCCTAAGAATACCGGCTCGCAAATCAACCGTAAACAAATAATATGCAATATAATGGTTCTGGCTCGCTGTTGAATCTGAATCTCCGTGGCGTCTACTGGAATGTCATCTGCAAGCTATTGTCTAAACCATCTAGTTTGTATCATCTCGTTACCCCACCACCCTCGGTTGGAGGAGTTAGACCTAGAAGCCCATGACATAAACTCAGGAATTCAACTGGCTCAGGGTTGGTCAATGGAGCACCATCTATGGGTATACCAAGTAAGCACTTAACATTACCCAACGTGATAGTCGTCTCCTCTACACATAGGTGAAATGTAGATGTCTCAAGCCTCCATCTATCCACCAAAGCGGTGATAAGATGATGATCCAATTGGATGTGCCCCAACAGAAAAACAAGTCCAAACCCATCTTGGTCTATCAACTGTAGAACGCCTGGATGAGCGGATGTTACTCTTTTCAATTTAGACGAATGGTCTGTTGTCCCATCTGCAGTATTGCGCTATCAAAATATCACAAAATGGTATCAACATCTAACAGACAATATCAATCAATTTTTACATTTCAAAACTAAGAATTCTACACAACGAATTCAGGATTATTCGTTCGATGACATTCTTGCAAATATAGTACAGAACTATCGATTGGTTTCGGTAACATCTCCGAGTAATCTACACATATACAAGAATTAGATATTTGTTTTTCAACAATGTAACAATGACTTCACCTATCTTCGGTTATCTCTACAATCAATGGCTATTTATAAATCTTAAAAACTATACTTTTTCCATTTTTTAAAAACCCTAAAGTTAGAAATTTTTGAATAAACCATACTAGAGGAGCATCACGCGATGAAGAGCTTGTCATCTTCCAATTTCCTAAAAAAATTACTAAAATTTGGTTGCTATTTAAAGTTTAGGGGAAAAAGTGTAAAAATTGAAGGGTTTGAGTTTTTTTAAAAGTTGAAGAAAGGACAAAGTGGTGGAAGGGGAAGAGGGGTTCTATTTTGTAGCAGAACCCCGTATAGGCGACTTTTGAAAAGTCATCAACTGGCGACTTTGAAAAGTTACCAACTGACGACTTTTGAAAAGTCGTTCATACTTTAACTAGGTAGTACGTTGGCGACTTCTCAAAAGTCGCCAACATGCTATGCACGTAAAAACTTGTTGGTGACGTTTCAAAAGTCGCCAATAAGAAACCAACACAAAAAAAATACTTGCGCCTTTTAAAATGCGCCAGTATGTTTTGGTCAGCTTAACGCTGAGCCGACTAAAACAGGGCTACAAATGAAATTAATTTTAAAACGGGTCAATTTGTGATAATAGTTTTCAAAACGAGGCCAAATTGGAAAAAAAATCCAATTATCAATTATTATTTGTACATTAGTATTAATAATTTATAATTTGGTCATTGTAAATCATAAATATTATTTATGAATCATGAATTATAAATCATTATTACATATTTAGTATATAGTATAATTTAGACATTATTATTATAAATTATTAATTATGATAATAAATTATTAATTATAAAAAAGAATTATTGATTATTGTTTATAAATTATTTATTAATATTAATTAATTATGACTCGGTGATTATAATAAATTTTAAATTATTGTTCATTAATTATATATTTTCGAATCATTAATTATAAATCAATAATTATAACAAATAAACTACGTATTATAATTTATGAATTATTATTAATAATTATATATATTAATTATTAATTATAACAATAAATTATTGATGATAAAAAATAAACATAAATTTTTAGTTATTGTTTATAAATTATTTTTTAATAGTTATTAATATCATTTATACATTAAAGTATAAGAAACAATTACAACTTATGAATTAATAACTATCAATTTTAATAAATTATTAAGTATAGATTATCAAATATTAAGTATATATTATTATTTACACGTTACCATTAGAAGTTATTAAGTAACTTATTGTTTATTAATAATTAATTATGCTATATTATTAAATACTAAAAATAATTATTACTAATTACTTCTATATTATAACTGAATATTAATTATTAAATGTTACTTATTATTTATATATCATTGACTATAATTATTGATTATTAATGGTGATTATGAATTATTACATATTTAATTTTTATTATTAAAAAATATTTATTAATTATTTAGTATTAATTATTAATTATTCAATAATAATTATTAATTATTAATTATTTTTAGTTAATTAATGATTATTTAAGAGTAATTATTAATAATAATTATTTCATATTTCAAATTAATCATTAATTATTATTATTTAATAGTAAGTAATTAATAAAATAATTTTTATTAATTTTTTAATTATTAAGTATTATTATTTAATTATAATAATTAATATTATTACAACTAACAAATAAAAAAGGCTGTACTATGCATCTATTACAACTAACAAAAAAGAAGAGCTGTTAAAAATAGGTATCTATTACAACTGGCAAAAAAGAAAGGTTGTTATGGACATTTGTACAACTGGTAAAATAAAAGAGTTATTGAAAATAATTTTGTTTTACTAAATATTAAATATTACTTTTTAATTATTACTTCTTAATTATTGATATTAATTATTACTTCTTAATTATTAGTTATTAATGTTGATTATTAATTATTAAAATTTATTCTTATTTATTAATTATTAATCATTTATAATTATTATTTATTATTTATTAATTACTAATTATTGAATACTATTTATTAATAGTAATTATTATTGTTTATCTATTAAAGTATTTATTATTAATTTTTTCATATTAAGTATTATTATTTAAGTATAATTAATTACTACAATAGGCAAACAAAAAAGGTTGTGGTATGCATCCATTACAACTGGGAAGAAGGAAAGTTGTGATAGATACCTATTACAACTGATAAAATAAAAAAGTTGCCGAAGATAAGTTTATTGGAACTTTTTGAAAAAAAACATTGTAAAAAACCTTTATTACAGCTGACATTTTGTAGCCATTGTAAAAGTGCAGTTGTAGTAGAGTCATTTTGTTGTAGTTTACGGTTGATTTTTGTGTGTTATGATGATGATATCAAACCGTTTGTTAATGGTTTAGGCTATGCTACCCATACCTTCATGCGTGCATGAGCTAGTCTATGTTCACTAACTCATGACCATGTTTATGTTTATAGGGTTAGTCTATGTTTATTTATATTCTGGTATTAGTCTTTGTTTAACTAACTTTCTTTGTGCATAAACAGGTTTGTCTCGGTTTAGCTAATTCTATTGTATGTTTAAATATATCATAGTGATCCTCATATTATATTTATTATGATGGACCAACTTCGTAGATGCAGGTGGGACAGGTTGAAGTGAAGTAAATGTTATATCTCATATGATGTTTATGAAATCATGTCAGCAGTATATACTTGGTAAATTTAATTTATTACTCATCGGACATGTGTCTAACCCCTTTCTCATACATTGCGGGTTAACAGAGTACCTTTGGCGCGTATGGTGTTTGAAGATGGTGACTATGAAGGTGTTTCCATATGTTTGTCCATTTATCTGTACAAATTGTATATATGGTGTGATAATGTGTGTATGTATGAACACTATGGCTAAACTAGTGATGTATATAAATGAGATTTGTTTATATATATATATATATATATATATATATATATATTCCGTTGTAAGTTTTGAAAGATATAGTTAGTTTGTTTAGCTCTCTGTATATTGGTGTTTAGAAAGAGCACACTTTTCAATTGTCTATATTATAGATGGAACAACAAGGATAACAAGTTTGACACCACATTCATTGGACTTTTGGTGGGGTACTCACTTTGATCGGATAAGTATAGTAAGGATGTTACAAAGGTGCACATATTAATAATTTTATGACCATCTTCGAGTTAAACAAGCTACATTAAAAGCCGATCAAAATGGAAGTGAGAGGAAAAACATGATCGATGGGGAGGATGGTTCAATCAACCCTGTTAGAGTTAATATTAACTCAAAACTACTTTCATTAGCCATGTGTACAACTAAATATTCGATTTTAATAGTTATATCTACATATGCTATTGAATTTGAACACTATACAATATGACAAGTATAATGTTAGAGTTGATGAGTTGCATCATTAGAGCATTGAAATCACTTTTGATGTATACGAAGAAATCTTTGACTCGTTTATCGATGGAAGAAGGTGAAGATATGGTTATGAAAGCATTCTCGGGTGATCATATATTTCAAACTTATTTAGACAAATTCATATGTACGTCACTTAACTGTGATTAACCTTGATGATATGAATGATAAGATAGTACTTTAATTATTATGCACAAAATATAACGATGCCGCTTATACCATCAGCGCTCACACACGGGGAAGATTGAGTAGGTTTGAACTACGGTTCTCTAGAGAAGCTGTCACCGCCAAAGAGGAAACTGACGCTACGAGAGAGGAAGCTACGTCAAAGATATACTTAGAAGGTTAAGCCAATTCATCAACTCCAACGGTCTACCAAAGCGCATGGAGATCAACCGATGTGAAAATTAAGTGGTATGGAGGCGATTCAAGAATCTATAGGATGTATTTTTATAATCCTAGGATCGAACCCGTGCTTCACACACGGTTACATGGTGGTATTTATGTCGGTTGTTCTACGGAGGTAGATAATAATTTTGTAATGCAGAAATTATAGGATTGAAAGCTAGTGGCATTCATATGCTGCTGAGTAATAGATTAAACTTAGCTAAACTGATGTTTAATATGACAGCAGACATTGAAAAAAGAACATGCGAAGACAACTCTATTGAAAGAGAGAGTATGGTAGCACACAATGGTTACAAAGTGTAGTTCAACAAATAAGTGGAATTAAAGTAAACATGCACACGGTTCACTTAGTGCAGAAAGTAATCTATTAAATGACATAGGTAGGAATACTTGACATTAGTGCAGTGAAGGAAGTGATTACAGTGATGAAAATGTTGACATCAATGTAGACTGTACCAAGGAATGTGTTGAACTATCAAATGAAGATGATAGTTTTGTTGCCATAAATAAGAAATCACCATTGTTATCAACATATTTTAGACTTGGTTAATTTTTTAGATATATTTTACTTATTACACAGTCTCTACATATATTCAAACATTCTTTTTTCGCACTAATAGACTAAGTTCATTTCTAACATCATAATTCACAAATTCGAAGGGGATTTTTTTTTTATTTTTCTCCTCAGGTTCTCCCTATTTGTAAACCTCCACAAACATAAAATAAAATAATCAATATCGCATATACACTACGACAAATCCATATAAAAAAGCAGAACAATTTTTCAACATTTGCTACATATTTCTTCTTAGATCTACAACAATGGCACTAATAATATCTGCACTTGGCCTCACCAAAGCCATCTTTGTTAACATAGTAGATACAACCGAGCATGCCTTGTTACAAATCTCTCTATTTAAACCCGTGATCTTTTCTTTCAGCTACATTCTAACAATATAAGAAATGATTTCACTACTAATGACATCCTATACGACAAGCACCATTGTTTCAGTGGTTAAGTGATTCGACTTTGGACGAGCTTGCGTAGCGTAATTCGAACATATAGTAACATGTGATTTGTGTTATGCTTTCTAGTGACATGTTATATTTAAATACTATTTCAAAAAAAAAAAGTAACATCCTATACGCCAAGGCTCACTAACATTAAATATTCATCATCATATGCTCTTTCGGTTATTGTTACTTCTGGCTCTGAGATTATATAGGGTTTCTGTAGTAATCGCCTATTGATCATCATATGGCAAGCAATTATAGTGCTCTTGCACCATCCAAATAGATTACTCTACATCCTGCTTCTTGTATTCTTTTCAACTCATTTGCACTATTTGGCTTATGGTCAACTGAAAGAGGAGCAGCACCACCAACTCAGTCAATCGCAGACCTTGAATCACCAATATTACAAATGAAGATATGATCTAAAGAAACTACAGGCACACTAGCTGCGGACCCCACATGGTCACACTTTGGAGTCTGTTGTTCACTCCTACAGTTCAAAATCTGGGTTCTGCTAGGATTTTCAATCACTTTAGAATGTACATGCAAAACTCTTTTCCATCACTTCTTTCTACTCAGTGGATTTAGAAGGCTCCGCCTTCTTTGATGCTTTTGTTACCATAGCATGCATCCTTTCTTTGCATAAAGCTGCAACATGAGAGTAACAACATCCATCGACAACCCTAGAAAAGTCATCCTTTCTCTCTGAATTCTTCAAAAAAGTTCGACTAAATCTAGACGTCTTCCGTGTCTATCCTCCCTCCACAAACAGAGGCACCTTCATACCTTAGTAGGTTCAAACTCACCACTAAATTCAAAACGGACCCATCAGCCGATGATTTTTCACCTTGGACATCTACTTTTTCCAACTTCCTGTGCTTTCTTCTCGACTCTTCACACAACGCCATGGCTTCTTTTAGAGAAAAAAACTCAGAAAGTTACACACTGTCTACAACACGCCAACCTCTTAAGTCATTTAGCCAAAATGAGATGAAACTCTGGTGTAATAATATTCAAAACAAAGGTACATGAGATATAAGAACATACCATACCTCTATAGTGAGATAATTTGCAAAGCACCTACAAAATATCATACATATAACCAACTAATAGGAACTATGTTACCATATCGAGACATTGTTTCTCCATTAGTGTTATTGAAATTTGCATCTATTTAATTCATCTAAGAGTATTTATAATGTAGAAAAGGCCAAATAACAAAGATTAAAAAATGATTATACAATATGTTCATACTTGTCAACAAACTGTCAACTTATTCGGAGTCTCCTTATGGCTGATATGTATTTATAGTAAAAAAAAATGATTGTGATCATGACCTGAATGTGTGTGTCGTACTAAGAGGAGCCGTTCGCCAAAACATTTGGCAATCAAGTTACATTTGTGTACTCATTGAATGATTCAGTACTGAATAAAGACTTTACAATGCCAGATAGTATATTATATCATAATTTAACGATAATAAGCAATTTATTTGTTATATTACTACTATAAGCGTAGGAAAAAAAATTCAGGATTCAAAAATAATTATAGAGTTCCGGATGTAGAGTTCACGACACCCAATAATTTTGACAACGCACCAACTTTTTGAACCTTTTGGTTATAAGTAAGTATTCAACTGAACAAACATAATCCTCATTGGTTGTAAAATGACATAGTATTTTAGACTAAAAATCACCCAAGTTTGTAGCTTGATTATATTTTTCAACTCAAAACATGAAACTCGTATTTTTATTGGGTAACCGCGATTTACTTAAGAATATTGGAATTCTCGCTCACGCTTTACTGAAAAGTTACAATTAACTTAAATAATATGGAAGCAAAGATAAATGATCATTCAAGCTTGGACTGGTAAACACGTTGTGTAGTCCTGTATTTACCGTACTGACATTTGGAATATTTCCTTTCATTTCTAGGGTGGGCTATATAAAACTTTTTTTTTTTTGAAAAACCCAGGATAACCCGGCAGACCGGTAAACTCCTGAGGAGGGTACAATAAAGTAGTCCGCTGATCCAAGCCCCCATACCCCTGGGTAAATTTATATAGGATGGGAAAACGCATGATAGGAATCGAACTTGGGTCTTTTTACCAGAACCAAAACCTCCTTTCCACTGCACTGCATCCACTGACAGGCTATATAAAACTTTGTTTAATAGATATCACTTCATACATATAGTGGAACATTAGAAAGATTGAGATGACACAATCATAAAAATATCCAAATTCATTACCTTTAAAAATGTTATTACGACCACTATGTAAGGAAATTTGATCGTTTTGTAAGGAAATTTATGTGGTACATTAATGGACCGTTTCCTTCCTCATTATGTGGTACACTAATGGACCGTTTCTTTTCTCAAACGTTTCCTTCCTCATTATGTGGTCAATAGAATCTAAAAGGTTTTTCCTATTAATATGCAAAATAAATAAAACGGTTATAATCTAGAGCGTTAATTTCTCTTATCTTGATCTTGATGGACGATCAAGATTAAGTCTACAAATCTGGAAATTTGGTCCTCTCTCTACCTATAAATATTAACATTTGCCCATCACAAAGGATATACAGAAAACACATAAAGAAACATATAGGAAAAGAGAGAGAAACCATTTTCTTTCTCAATTGAAACAGCATTCGACAACATCCATTACTGATTCGTATACAATATGTCTGGAGGTATGTTTTATTAATTCTTTACATATGTGATAATCATGTAATTCTAGATCTTAGGGTTTATGTCATTCGCAAGATATAGATTACACGTGGTATTAGAGCATGGTTTTAGAATTCATGATTATCCATCAATATATAAAACGAAACTACCATAGATCTTTGATATGATGTTTGTAATTTTACTATGATAATGATAATGATTATTAATGTTAATATGATTCAAGTTTAATATTCGTATTATTTAAGTTGCTACAGTAATCATGATTATCAATATTGTTCTATTTATTGTATTCTTAAATCTGGATCTGGAAAGTTTATATTTCCGCAAAAGTTGATTTTTTTTCTACTTTAATATTTGACATACTGTATAATATGGAACGACTTATTGTATGCGAATACTTTTCAGAAAGTATACATATTGAAAACAATTGTTTTCTAGTTTGACATTAAATTCATGACCTGAAACTTGCAAGATAATTGTCTATATATGATTTGCAAAATAATTATTTATATGTTAAATTCATGTATGGAATTTACTTGGAGTTACTAGACATTAATTATCCTTGCTGTGGATTACTTGAAAAATGACAAATGTTTATGCAAAAAAAAAACATTAATGTTTATCTCTTGTTTTATTTTACGCTTACGTGCTTAAATTCCTTATTTCCTCTGGTCTGTTGCATGTAGTCCCGCCCACAGGCGGCTGCTGCTTGCACAATAACGCATGAAACATTAATGTTTATCATTCTTTCAATAGCATGGTTCTACTGCCTACCCACAGGAGGCGCTAAACATAACCTCTTATTATGACATGTGTTTTATTCTAATAAAGAAGCCTACATTTCTTTTATACCTGCAGTTGCAATGCCCTCAAACCTTAATTCGTACGCTATGTCTATCGTCAAACTCAATGGAATCAACTACTCAGAATGGAAAGAGCAAGTTGAGTTTTCTTTAGGCGTACTTGAACTGGACATGGCTCTCATTAAGGAAAAACCAGCCCCACTTACTGACACAAGTACGCCTGAGGAAAACAAACTCCATAATGATTGGGAACGATCTAATAGGCTCAGCATGATGTTTATGCGAATGGTGATTGATACCAACATCAAAACCTCCCTACCCCAAACTGAAAGCGCAAAAGAATATTTGCAATCCATTGAAAATCGGTTCAAGACTGCAGACAAATCCCTTGCTGGGAAACTTATGGCAGATCTTGTAACCATGAAGTTTGATGGTTCTCGCTCAATGAGCGCTCATGTCATTGAAATGATTAACCTTGCTGCTAAACTTAATAACTTGGGATTGGTTATGGACGATGCTTTTCTCATCCAATTCGTTCTCACTAGCTTACCTCCTCAGTATGAACCATTCAAAATTCATTACAACACTATTACGGAAAAGTGGAGTCTGAATGAATTGACTAACAAACTGGTTCAAGATGAGCCTAGGCAAGGCTCGCAAGGCATTAAGGTTGCTTATTTCACTCAAGGGGTTGGAAAACAAGCTGGCAAAAAGAACAACTCACAGCATAAAAGTGCACCACCCAAATCTGATGACGCCACTCAACCATCCAAGAAGAAAAGGAAGGATGATATCTGCAAATTCTGCAAGAAACCTGGACACTTCCAGGCAGATTGCATTAAGCGCAAAACATGGTTCGAAAAGAAAGGTAACCCAATGGGTTTCGTAAGTCATTTCGAATCAAATCTTACTAATGTACCTTCTTCTACTTGGTGGATTGACACTACTGCTAACGTTCATGTTTCGAATTCTATGCAGGAATTCATTACGATCCAAACCACAAACCCAAGTGAAAATTTCATTTTAATGGGGAATAAAGATAAAGCTCTAGTTGAAGCTACTGGAACTTTTCGTCTTATTTTAGATAGCGGTTATCAGTTAGATTTATGTCAAACTCTTTATGTTCCGTCTATTTCCCGTAATTTGATTTCTGTAAGTGTACTTGATAAATTTGGATATTTTTTTGAAGTTGGAAATGGAAATTTTAGTTTATTTAAAAATTCTAGTCTTATTGGTTCTGGAATATTAATTGATGGACTTTATAAACTTCATCTTAAACAAAATGCTGAAATCCAACTCACCCTGCATGGAAAAGAAAATAAAAGAAAGTCATCCAATAATGGTTCTTACTTCTTGTGGCATAAAAAAAACTGGGTCATATATCCAGTTAAAGAATCAAAAGGTTAGTGAAAGATGATGTCCTACCGGATCTAGACTTCGCTAACATTATAGCATGTGTTGATTGTATTAAAGGAAAAACAACAAAAAACACAAAGAAAGGAGCCACAAGAAGTACACAACTTCTTGAAATAATACATACAGATATTTGTGGACCTTTTGATGTTCCAACTTTTGGTGGAGAGAAATATTTCATCACTTTTATCGATGATTTTTCACGTTATTGCTTTCTTTATCTGTTGCATGAATAATCTCAGTCAGCGGACGCTGTACAAGTGTTCATTACTGAAGTCGAAAGGCAATTAGAAAGAAAAGTGAAAATCATTAGGTCAGATAGGGGTGGTGAATTCTATGAAAGGTATGATGAAACGGGACAACATCCTGGACCTTTTGCTAGACTTCTTCAAAAACTTGGAATTGTTGCACAATACACAACGCCTGAATCTCCATGGCAGAATGGTGTAGCTGAAAGGCGAAATCGTACATACATGGAAATGGTTAGATCCATGATGAGTCATGCAAATTACCTATATCATTATGGATGGATGCATTATGAACAGCTGTCTACATCTTAAATAGAGTTCCAAGTAAGGCCGTTCCAAAGACTCCTTTTGAACTTTGGAAAGGATGGAAACCTAGTTTAAGACATCTCCAAATTTGGGGTTGCCCAGCTGAAGCTAGACTGTACAATCCAAATGAAAAGAAATTGGATTTTAAGACAGTCAGTGGTTACTTTATAGGTTACCCAGAAAAATCTAAAGGATATATATTTTATTGTCCTAACCATAGTACAAGAATTGTTGAAACCGGAAATGCCAAATTCTATGAGAATGGTGAAATCAGTGGGAGTACAAAACAACAAGAAGTGGTCATTAATGAAATAAGGGTACCCATTATCTTACCCTCTATTTCGAAAGATATTGGGAACCATCCTATTGTTGAACATGTTCACAATGAGGAAAACCCAATAAATGATCAACAACTCCATAATGAAATTATCACCAATCATAATGTTGATGAAGTACCACAGGAATTAACATTAAGAAGATCTCAAAGGCAAAGAAGATCAGCTATTCCTGATGATTACATGCTTTATCTAATAGAATCTGAAGGAACTACGAACCCAATTTCTTATTCACAAGCCATTAAGGATGTTAATTCTATTAAATGGATTGATGCCATGAAAGATGAACTGAAATCTATGGATAATAATCAAGTTTGGGAAATCGTTCAATTACCGCAAGGACATAAAGCAGTTGGTTGTAAGTGGGTTTTCAAGTCCAAACGTGACTGCAATGGTAAAATTGATCGATATAAAGCTAGACTTGTTTTCAAAGGTTTTAATCAGAAAGAAGGCATTGACTATAATGAAACTTTTGCTCCTGTTTTCAGGAAAGATTCTCTTAGAATTATCATGGCATTAGTAGCTCATTATGATCTCGAGTTACATCAAATGGATGTGAAAACAGCCTTTCTAAATGGAGACTTGGAAGAAAAAGTCTACATGCGTCAACCTGAAGGCTTCATAATTGAAGGACAGGAAGACATGGTCTGCAAACTTAAGAAATCAATATATGGACTGAAACAAGCTTCTAGACAATGGTATCTAAAGTTTCATGAAATCATTACCGCTTTCGATTTCACAGAAAACATAGTTGACCCTTGTATATACCTCAAGATCAGTGGGAGCAAGTTCATATTTTTGATTCTGTATGTTGATGACATATTATTAGCTAGCAGCGACCTTAGTTTATTACGTGAAACTAAGGATTATCTCTCAACGAACTTTGAAATGAAAGATATGGGTGAGGCATCCTATGTGATAGGAATAGAAATATTCCGTGATAGATCACAAGGAATTCTGGGATTGTCTCAAAAAGCATATATTGACAAAATTCTTGAGAGATTTGGCGTGACGAATTGTTCCTCTAGTCCTGTCCCACTGCAGAAAAGGAGACAAACTTGTTCTTGAGCAGTGCCCAAAGACTCCTATGGAACGATAAGAAATGACCAAATATCCTTATGCATCTCTTGTTGGGAGTTTGATGTATTCACAGGTCTGTACAAGACCTGATATCAGTCATGCAGTTGGTATGCTGGGTAGATTTCAAAGTAACTCAGGAATCGCTCATTGGAAAGCTGCAAAGAAGGTACTAAGATACCTAAAGGGAACAAGGAATTACATGCTCACCTATAGAAAATCAAGTTACCTACAGGTAACTGGTTATTCTGATTCAGACCTTGCTGGATGTCCTGACACTAGGATCTGCACTCTTGGCTATGTGTACCTCTTATGTGGAGGTGCAATATCATGGAGAAGCCAGAAATCTGAGATGCTTTTCGGATCCACCATGATGGCTGAATACGCAGCATGTTATGAGGCTTCAATTCAGGGAACATGGCTGCGTAATTTTGTCTCACAATTTGGCACTTTAAGTTTTATCTCTAAGCCACTAACTGTTTACTGCGACAATGAAGCTGCAACCTTTTTCTCCAAGCATGATAGGATAACCAAAGGTTGCAAACACATGAACCTTAAATACCTACTACTGAAGCAAGATGTTAAACTAAAGAAAATTATTGTTGAATCAATAAGTACAGACTTACAAGTGGCACACATATTCACGAAAGGACTACCTCCAAAGACCTTTCAGAGACATACTGATAGCATGAGTCTTGCAGATAGTTCCTAATTATCTTCTTATTATGTCATTTATCTTGTACTTATCAAGACATAACAATTATTGAGCTCTTAATAATTTGGACATCTTTTATTTCTGTTTTATAATGTGTACACATTTATATTTAGATAAATGATAACAGAAATAGTCTTTTGCTTCAAGACATTATGTGACCATTAAGTTATGCTCATCTACGGTCTAGCTATGAAAGTTGTCAATGTCATAGTACATGGAAGTAAGCATGTTGCAAAATAACGTGTACACGTCATGACTTCCATTGACCACTAGATTAGCCAAGACACTTATGATAACCGACTAAAGAAAAATTTAGCATATCATGCGCGCCTTATGACCTTAATACGAAAACATTAATAGATTTTACTATTGACCAAGTGGAAGACTATAAGGAAATTTGATCGTTTTGTAAGGAAATTTATGTGGTACATTAATGGACCGTTTCCTTCCTCATTATGTGGTACATTAATGGACCGTTTCTTTTCTCAAACGTTTCCTTCCTCATTATGTGGTCAATAGAATCTAAAAGGTTTTTCCTATTAATATGCAAAATAAATAAAACGGTTATAATCTAGAGCGTTAATTTCTCTTATCTTGATCTTGATGGACGATCAACGTTAAGTCTACAAATCTGAAAATTTGGTCCTCTCTCTACCTATAAATATTAACATTTGCCCATCACAAAGGATATACAGAAAACACATTAAGAAACATATAAGAAAAGAGAGAAACCATTTTCTTTCTCAATTGAAACAGCATTCGACAACATCCATTGCTGATTCGTATACAATATGTCTGGAGGTATGTTTTATTAATTCTTTACATATGTGATAATCATGTAATTCTAGATCTTAGGGTTTATGTCATTCGCAAGATATAGATTACACACTATACATGTTACAACCAGGATGAGGTGGTCCAAGTAACCAGCTATTAAGAATAGTATTTAAAACAGACTGGTAAAAGAAAGAAAAAAGAGTGAGCATCATTTAGTTTGATTCTCCTATATGATTTCTGAAATCAACAGCTCTTTCGCTACAAAATTATATCTTTGCATTTAAAAGTGTCGCTGATTAAATTAGATTAGATCATTCATCTAAAAATACATAAACATAGAAGTATAAAAGTTACCTCTTATTCTTTGCCAAAGATAATGAAACTTTGTTTCCAACCAAAGAAAACATATACAAAAAAACTATACAAATGAAGTTACATGAACATTTTGCAAATGACCATGTAAGTTGTTTCCTATTACTATTCTAGTCATAAATTCCTTATAAACTAACAGTTAGTCATACTTTAGATTGAAAATTGTTCGCAAAGTGAAGAAATGGAAGAGAAAATACAAAATAAAAGAATAAAGACCAAAAAATCACAATTTAGCAAACAAAAAGGCATGGCAAATACGAAGCGAACATTGCATTTAGTATACACCATCAAAAACGTAATGCTTTTAATAAAATCTTAAGCATCGATATTACTTACGTACTACACATAAATTAACATGAGAAACAAAATTGCAACAAACTTCTTATGGCACAAATTCAAGTACAAATAGTTGCGGTCATAATTGTCAATATAAGGGTACCGTAGATATAATGCATTAAAGTTTCAAGGCTAATTCTATCCAACCCAATATTTTGCTCTGTAGCCCCCCGTTTTGTTATTTTTTTTGCATACCCCTTAGGTTAATTAGTAGCCCCCCCGCTTTCCAATACTACCCCTTCACGTACGTAATTTCCCCGCTTTTTTTACGCGCGATTCTTCGTTCTTCAAGTCGCGACTCCTCCTCAGCAGCATAGCAAAGGTACGTCCTCCTCATCTTCCTCCTCCAATTTCGATGTTGTATAATTGCATTCGCAAAGGTACGCGCGAGTTAGGGTTTAGTTTGATGATATCTTCGATTTTGGGTTTGAACGCGAGTTATATATGTTGAACGATGAATTCTTTGAGTTTGGATTTGAAGAAACGCGAGTTTTATATGCTAAATTGGAATCGCGAGTTGTAAATGTTGAATTGGAAACGCGGTATTTTTTTCTATATACAGTTTACCACGCAGGCGCCATGCGTGGTAAAAATGCGTACCACGCAGCGAAATAGCGTGATAAATATTCGTACCACGCAGGGCAAAAGCGTGGTTAAAATGGAAACAACGCAACATAAGTGCGAGGTATTCATTTCTACCACGTAGGATCCTTACGGGGTAAGTATTTTTACCACGTTGTACGCCTGCGAGGTAAGCTGTATATAGCAAAAAAAAATAGTCCTGCGAACATGTTCTACTATTTATTGTTTATGAATATGATCGTGCTAAATGGCTTTTCTAAACTTGATTACAGATGGGTAGAGCACCAATGACTGCTTCAGAACGAAAACGGAGAATGATGCAAAGGGCTGGAGGTACTAGTGTGCACACCGTAGTTGAAGCTGGAGATGATACGGGAGAGGAGCAGTAAGGTACAGATGCAACCGCATATGAAATTGTTGCTCGGGAGCAGAGTGATGAGGGAGGTGAGGGAGATGAGGGAGATGAGGGAGGTGAGGGAGATGGGGGAGGTGAGGGAGATGAGGGAGGTGAGGGAGGAGAAGGTGGTTCAGGCTCATCTGAAGACGATGGAGATGACACGGGGGATGATTCACATGCCAGTAATGACAACGAGACAGATGACGAGTCCGAAAAAGAGGGTGAAGGCGAGGAAGATGTAAACGAGAAAGATGGATCGAGAAGTAATGATGTGATTAGAGAGTTTGATACTCACGTTGCTTCAATGATATGGATTGGTCAGGTATGTACCTAATATTATTCTACAACATTGATATGGATAGTCTGCATTTACTAATTCTAACGTTTATTCGTGTAGGAACGATCACCGCTCACTTGTGTTAACCATGCACAAAAGGTGTTCGAGTGGAAGATTCCAGATAATGCTACAAGATTCAAAGAAATCATTGACGCGTCTGGCTTGTTTTCTATTGTTAGCACTTGCTACAAGAGTGTTAACAAGAATTTGGTATCAGCTTTTGTAGAACGATGGTATCCTGAGACAAATACCTTCCATTTACCATTCGGTGAGATGACTATAACTCTCGATGATGTTGCTTCTTTATTACGTATACCAGTGGAAGGCAAGCCCATACAGAGCATGGGATATGAAATGGAACAAGCAGTCAATATTGTTTCGAAGTATCTCGGCATTACCAAAGCAGAAGCTAGGTTGGAAATGAATGAGAGGGTTGGGTATAAAATAAGTTTTTCTAAATTATATGATATATTTAAAGATGTTAATGATGATTAGACAGATCGAGCAGTTAGGCGTGCTGCTCGTGCTTATCTTTTATTCCTTCTCGGTAACACATTGTTTGCAGATAAAAGCAAGTCTCATGTGCACATTTCACTATTGGATCCACTAAAACATTTGGATGTAGTCAGTACTTATTCTTGGGGATCAGCAACACTCGCATTTCTATACAGGCAGCTTGGGTTAGCGACTCGCATGGGTGTGAAACAGATTGCAGGATTCCTTTGCTTACTAGAGTCATGGATATTTGAGCACTTTCCATGCTTTCATCCATCCACTAATCTGTACTATGAGACTTTACCCCGTGCAGCTCGGTGGAATCCATCTACAGACTGTGGTGCATCAGTAATTGATTATCGCATATTCCTGGATACTATTCAGATTGAGCAGGTAACTATATCTATTTTTTTACGATGTATTTGGACTATAATGATAACGATGTTAACTATATCTTTGAACAGGTTATTTTTGATCCTTACATATTCGCACGACAGTATCATCCATTTCATCCTATAGCTTGGTATAGTGGCTGCATACTCTGCCTCAATGTTGTGGAGGCTTATCATCCTGATAGAGTACTTAGACAGTTTGGCAGAGTTCAGAACATTCCCATGCCTCCTATTCCTCCAGTAACAACAAATGCACGTCGAGGTTCAACTTCAACCACATACACTCGAGTGCGTTATCAATTTCTAGAAAGTATATGGGAGAATTGGTACAATCATGTGATTGCAGAGACCCGTAGATCCACACCACTTCAACATTCTTTCATGAGTTGCACTGAGGACTATATGGAGTGGTATCGGGAGCATAGTGTTTTGCGTGTTCATAATCCAGCAAGATTACCTGATGATGTACAGATTGGAGCTCCACATTTTCAGCCGACCTATGACCAACTCTACTCGGTATGATTCATCTCATTTACATTTATGAAACTTAGTTTACACTAGTTTATTTTCAATTTTTTTTTTTGCAGACCCTACATGATGTGCATGGTCTTTTGGATGGAGCTAACCCTCAAGTTGATAGTGCCAGAGTCGCCGCATCACGCTACATTCGCCGTCAAGTGTAGTTACTTCTGGAAATGTTGTATGGTTAACTGAAATGACTTTTTGAAATGTATGGTTAAATGACATTTTGGAGTAGACTATGTATTATAACAATTATTCAAACAAATGGTGGTCGAATTGTTGTATGAAATGGTGTAACGAAATGTTGTATGAAGCGTATGTTGTTTGCAGTATGAAATGTATGTTGTTTGCGTATGTTGTTTGCAGTATGAAATGTATGTTGTTTGCGTATGTTGTGTACCTGTGCCTTGTGTCAAACTGTATTTTTTTTAACTCTCTGTGTTTACCACGCACTGTAAGAACGTGGAACGAAGACAAACCACGCAGGGAGCCTACGGGGAAAACGAAGAACAACGTAGAGACACTGCGTGGTTTATGACGAACCACGTAGTATTCTTACGATGTTAAAGCACAAACCACGTTCACCTACCCCGTACTGGAACCATATTCTCGTAGGGTTCATACGTGGTTAGTTCAATCAGGGAAAAAAAATATTCTATGCAGAGCATAAACTATACAACCATTTCGAATGCAATTATACAACCATAATCTGTCCAGACCATAAAATATAATTCAATTTCATTCATTCAATGCAATTATACAATCATTCAGCATATTCGTATCAAATGTCAACAACATTAAAGTAAAAAACAACTACATCCATTCGGCATATTCATTTCTTTCATCCCACGCTTGTCTTCGGTCGGTGAACACGTACTCCCATCTACTTGCGTCCACATCACGAGCTGTGAACCATTTCGAATAAATTGGTGGAACCGGGTGTTTGGGTTCCAGTTTCACCTACAAGTTAGAATATACAATTTCAGTTCAAGTTTAAATTAAAATGACTATAGTGACAAAGTTAATATGTATGTTACGTACCTGCACAAAATGATCTTGGTTTACAAAAGCTATTCAGATTTCAGTGCGTTGTATCGGTGGGGGCACTTACCCTTCAACGGTGGTAATGTCAGCATGAGTCTTTCACTAATGTTGAATACTACAACGTTGTATCTAGTTGCAATGAGTAACCAACATCGGGCATTGACATCCACTTTTCTATCGGCGCAAACCCTTCACCTTCATGTCTAATGCTATTGAGAAGTGTAGTAGTTCTATCATGCTCAACGAAAACACGAGCGTATAAACTCTGATTTTCATATAATTCTTCGTACAAATCCCGCCTAATTTGGCCCCAGCTAGATTCACCCATACCAAGCAAAGCCGCGACACACCTATATCCATAGTTACCATCTGATCGGACGTCAATAATATCAGTAACAAATGCCTTCATCGCCAACGGTATTTGGGGCAAATAAGTTTTCATGCCAACGGTTAGTTCTTCTAACTGGGAAATAAGGTGACAAGTAAAGTTAATAATATAGTAATACATGTATGCAAATAACATGCAAGTCATTTACGTACCTTCTTTGGTTTTCGAATAGGAAGTTTATCGACACGAGCTTGTTTTGAAGTACACGAACTTTGACTGTACACACTTTGTACAAGCTCAAATGACGAAGGCATTCTTTTAGTTGAATTCTTAGCACTTTTTTTGCTTTCTCTTCCACGTGTTTTTATTTTGCTTTTTGGTGATGCGAGGGACGACGTCTGCGGTTCAACAACTTCCAACATCTTCTTATAAATTTGCATTTGGTATGGGGTATCCATCTTTTTAACATCATTTAAAAGTATCTCCATTTTTTCTACAACACCAACATCTTTCTTTCCACTAATTTCAACAAGATGAAGTCTTGTCCAATGAACATCAATCATTTCAAGGGGTATGACGGTACCAGGCCCAAGACGTGCTAACTCATGCGCACAAGACAATCCATGTGTTCTACGAACAACACATCCACATAGCAATTCTTCCTCGCCAACATCTTTTATTCTCTGTATTTCTGAATGAATCAAATCCAGCGCCTTGATAGAAATAAAACCTCTTAAATTTTTGAATTCCCGTATATGAAATATGTGCTTTACTTTTGTTAAACTTTGCTCGAATGATGCTTTAAGTTCGGTAAATGAGAGTTCCAATAATGAATGCATCTTCATCCAAGCTTGTTCGAAATTACATTGACAACTAGCTAAATGTTTCTTCAACTTTGAATGAGCGGATTCGGCCCTGCATATGACACAACAATATTATTACATAAAAATATTACTATTTGAAATAGATATTAATATTAGTATGAAAGATAAGTACCGATTAGAAGTATAATTTCCAAAATGCTTGTAATCATCCGTCCATGCTTGAACAAATCGGTCTTTGTATGTATCCAACCAAGTCTCGTGAATATACTTCAGAAGTGAACTATGCTTCGTGTACTTTTCATGTAACAGTTGCAAATTTTCATTGTACACAACTATATTTTTTGAACAAACAAGTTGATTCCAATCAAATAAAAATGACTTCTTCTCCTCAACTTACATACCTTTCACTTTTTTTTGCATAAACGTTAGAACATTGTTTTTAATGCGCCACGTGCATAACATATGAGCGGAGTTTGGAAAAACAACTTCAATAGCATTAACTAGCGCTGTTTCCCTATCAGAAATGAATACCGATGGCAATTCCACTTCACAGTCAAGCAAAATAGATTTCAATCGTTCTAGGGCCCATACATAATTTTCTTCAGTTTCAGCAACTAAATACGCAATCACGATACAGAATGTAAGATTGGTGCAAGTAACACCAACAACCTCAAGTAACGGCATTCTGTACCGATTGGTCTTATATGTGCAGTCTAATATGATAACTCGGGGAAAGGTGCGTAGAAAATCCAAGCTGGTTGGATGAGCCCAAAAAACGTCTTTAATAATATCTTTTCCGTCAAGTGTTTTACGGTGCCATTCAAAATAACCAAACTCTTTCAATTTACTGAGCAAATATTGAACTTGAGATCGCCCTGCTCATTCAATAGCATTTTGAGCTCGGATAACATTGTATATTGTTTTGATTGTCGTACAATTTGTAGGATCATTTA
This sequence comes from Allium cepa, assembly GCA_030765085.1. Lineage (NCBI taxonomy): Eukaryota > Viridiplantae > Streptophyta > Magnoliopsida > Asparagales > Amaryllidaceae > Allium > Allium cepa. Next base: position 503,687,611 of record CM060941.1, on the reverse strand, counting down.
TTTTGATGGTGTGTAAAATTTCTTTTGCTTTTACCATGTTCCTATGCATCTCAATAACTAACTTAGTCTCCTGTTCACTTAGTCAACCAATATACGAATGTCCTTCGTTGTTTTTTAATTCCGAATGATTATGACACCATTAACAACATGCAATCGCCAATCATCTAAAGTAGGAAGTTTCTCACCTCTAAGTCTAAAAGGGCAATTGCATTTTTTCGTCCCGGTCTTTCGGAGATTCTTCGGGCTTTTGTCCTTTCTCTTCTTGTACACACCGCTTCCTTCACAAGCAAACATAATTCTTAGCTTTTTGGTTGATGCACCAGTATCTGATTTTAGAATAATGATAACAAAACCAAGACGTTTTCCCGTATCACGAACCCAATCAACTAATTTATTCCTTGAAGGAAATATCTGCAATACAAACGTAAAAAAAAATGTAAGTGATGGACAAGGAAAGGTATGACGATTAATTTATACAAAAAATGTTTCAAAGTACTCTTACATCATATGTCGTAAACTCATTAGAATAATCCACCACCATTTCGTCGTAAGTTTCTTCATCACTTGAAAATGGTACGATCTGCAAAAGGAAGTAGCACACAACAAAAATGTAAGAATGGAAATAATATTAGACAACAAACAAGTCAATTTGCAAAACTAACTCTGACAACCACGTCCATCAGTGCGTGGTTATTCGAGTAACCACGTAGGAACTATGCGTGGTTATGTTACTAACCCCGTATAGAATATGCGTGGTTTTGAACAAAACCTCACTTTTACTACACGTGATTACTACCTTATCCTAGTATGATTCATGTGAGAATTAATAGCAATCCCATCTATTTTGCATCAGCGACTCTTTGAAAGAAAATCTGAAAAAAAAATGATATAAATATGATTTCTTGACAAACCTGCTGTGATTGTGATACAATATCATCATTCTCTTCAAATTCCATCAATTTTTTATTTGAAAATCAAACTTTTCCCAAGAAATTTGTAAATTAGGGTTTTTGTCACGGTGCTGAACCCAACTTACGGTCTGAAGAACAAGAAGAAAGTTACTTAAGGGTATTTTAGGCATAATAATTTTAATAATTTTAAGGGCAAAGCAAAATTTTGGGTTGGAATAGAATTTGCCAAGTTTCAAATTTGCAACTAAAATGGTTGGAAATCAAATCAAATGCGGTTAAAAATTTAACATCGGTTTATAATAATATCAGATGAATAAAAGTCTTACCAATACCAAAGATTCGTCCACTAATAATAGTACTTGATATACCAAACGAAAGAAATAAAAGCAAGGAAATAACAAATGAGAAAGATTTCATAGTCTTGCGCGAATATGAAACAAACAGTTTGTATGTAGAAGTAGCTGTAATCTTGTAATAATTGTAAATCGTAATAAAATAGAAAAGAAGAGGACATGCCTTTTTACTCAGAATACCTAAAAAAATAGCTATTTATAACAAAATAGTCTATAGTTGTCGAATGGGAAAATTTAGGAAAAAAATAGAGAAAAGAACAAATGCGATGCATCAAACAATTTGAAGTGCCAATAATCATGATAAATGTTTGCCATTAGTTCACCTAAATAATAAATGGTGGGAAAAAAATATAAAATTGGTGTTAAGTTAACGGAAGGGTGAAAAAATAGGTTTCCAATTTTCGAGATCAACATACAATATTCGAATATCATAGAAAATAGAAATTACCTGAAGACCAATTGCTGTAAACTATGAAGATCATAGCTGCAATTGTATACCATAAAAGTGTAATTCAACGGTGCAATAATTGTTTCGGCCCACCAGCGATGGACAATCCGAAGAGTCATAAGAGTTACAGACTATGGGATGAGACAAATTTATATGCAGATGCAACATAGTAGGATGAATTTGGTTATACTGTGTCGAAGAAATTAAGGAACTGAATTAATGAAGAAGTTGGGTAGGTCACACTACCGAGGAGAAAGAGGAAATAATAAGTAGCAGAAAATGGGACAGTTTGTTGGAAGAAGTTATCGTTGAATTGAGGAAAATAAGACAACCGTGCTTCGAAATAGGAGAGCAGGTAGGGTGTTTAGATGGCCAGTTAAAACAATGAATAGATTTGCAATCCATAGTTTTAAAGAATAGATGCCACGTATGTAGTACTGGGTTTGTGTAATACATAGATGTGTATGTATTATTGTCTAGAACTAAAGATTTATCAAGTAATCTGAGATTTTGTTTCATAGTATTTGAGATGTTGATGTTGATAGAGTTAGGGGTATGTCCTACGAGCAATTATGTAATTTGTTGCATACATCTAACTCGTTGATCCATCTTGTTCAAAATAAAAGGTATTTTCATCCTATTAAATATTTGATATAATACGATTATATTAACTATTATAACCAAATAACGGTGGAGAAACCGACCGTTGTGGTATTTGATATCAAAGAAAAACGTTTTTGTTTAATTTTTTTTCTTTATTATTAGTTTGAAGAAAAATTAACTGCATTTTCAAAAAAAAAAATATAAATAATTGAAACTGTGTAAATGCAATTATATCTATGATTGAAAATGTAGGTCAACTTGATAATAAGGATGTGCTATTAATGTATTGATATTAACTATCCACAGACACACAGACATATATGTATCAAGAAGGTTCAATATACACTTAATTTTGAGCTTATTTTTAGCTCTAACGTATTAATGAATTTGGAAAAAAAATCAAAAAATATCACCGTAATATACATCATCATGTTTGTCAATACCTAATTAAAGAAGAATACTAATGCAAAAATTGATTTAATAAATAAATCCCATATTATTGAACTACAATGTTTAAATAAATTACTTAAAAATACCATTATTATATGACATACTAACACTACTGAAGTAAAAATAAGAAATAAACTAAAATTACTGAAACGAAAAAAACTAAACTTTGGATTCTGCCATTGTTGATATTTCTTCTAACAAGAAACTTGATTCCGCCGTATAATCAATAACTGATTGAGACATAACATTGATTTTTTTATTTTTTTTCATTCATGTACTCAATTTGGGCAACACCAACTCTGAAAAGACGAGGGATCCATAACAACTCCTTTAGTTTTTGTTTGTATATATCTTCACCTTCATCACTCTTAATCTTATAAAGGTCATCAGCACTACAACCTATGATTTCCTCTGCTGGTTCATTAAAAGAGGTAATCCAAACTTTAGCGGTTGGATCATTAATTTTCATTACCATAATATATCTGCACTAAACAAACATATTATTACATATATTACTGATTACTATAAATAATTAACTCAACTTTGGTGTCAGGGGTCAAAGTTCGTAACTTGTGTAGCGTGATTCGAACATTTATTAACATTTGATATGTAATAATATATTGTATATAAAGTACCATTTCAAATAATAATAATAATAATTAGCTCTTAAATTTTTACCTCAAAATACAAGAGCTTTCATTCTGTTGACATGCTTCACACCAATAGCCTGATCCTGCAGATTCAGTTACTTTTTTTTGCAACTCTTACAGGCTTGATACCACAATTTCTGACTCTTAATATAAGTTATGTAAGCAAACACACTGAAGAATGCGGACTATGAATGGAATAAAAATAAACAATTAATATGAAATTATTAATGTACAATATAGTTCGAAATGATATGGACAAACCTTGTCATGACCTAATGTTGGATCATTTATTATATGAGAAAGCATAACTCTATCGTAAGTGGTATATGAGATTATTGTATTTTTACCTTCACAATTGTACCAACTTCTAAGATTTTTAGCTTCTGGTATGCTAGGATTTATATATAAATTGCTTTTACTCAATGTTGATAAAGACAAACCTGCAGTAAGATTAGATAATCTTAAAAAATGATGGCTTGGCGAGGACTAAAAACACAAAACAATTTTTACCTTGAAAATCTCTAACTTTGGCATATTTAATAGCTACTATAGGACATTCATAAACCATTTGTACCAGCTCAGCACCGACTTTCATAGCAAGTTCTCCCTATAAAGTCACATTAACAGTTTTACTTCTGTAATTTAAATCTAAGCATAAATATTTTGAGTAAACAAATTTATTGGTTTAATATGTGTACTTATGAATCGTCTGCAATGGTTACATCACGTTTTGGAATATTCTCATTGTTGGTTTTTCTTCGAATGCCTTTGATTGATGAGACACTTTGAACTATACCGATTACATCTAAAATATACTTATGTTAAGCAGACATACAATGATTTATAAAAAATTAATAATATGGATGCATTACCTACAACTTCTTTTCCTGCAATATATTTTTGAAGTTGGTCAATCTTTATAAAGTTGTATACGATATCGGGTATACTAGAGTTCGCATCATCCATCCATTCGACTAATGAGTACTCATTTAGTACTCATTTATAATAATCTCGTACTCGTTTTTTATAGTACTAAATTCTAGATTCGCAGGCTTAACGGTTCCTTTAGAAATATAATAAACTTTTCCATATTGAAATATAGGATAGTAGACAAGCACCTTTGTCCAAGTGGTTAATTGATTTGGCTTTGGTGCAGGATGTCACAAGTTCGAAACTTGCTTTCGAACGTTTGTTTGACATGAGATATGTTGTCTCAATGATTTATTATATATAAAGTACCAGTTCAAAAATATATATATATATATATATAGGATAGTACTTATCTGTAGCTTTATTAAACATTGTAGCTTGAATTTGGGTATCCTGTGAATTTGAAGAGAACAATTATTATAACAATAACTTAATGATAGCACAAATAGAGAAAATATTATTGAAAGCATGAAGATTAAAAAAACTTACATCTTCATCGGTGAGCTCTGCACTAAACACGCAACCCTCTCCTTTAATATTTTTATAAGATCTCAAATTATCTTTATTTGTCACTCGTACTTTGATGATCCAATTACGATGGTATGGATTCAGTAATGCAAGAGGAAGAACATTTGTATCCAAATCCATTTGAGTAATAGTGCTAACATTAATTAATATAATATTAGAAAACAGGCATAATACAAATTTAAACAAAGTGAGCTCAACAAGCTTATATAAATGATAATGTAACAATGACAGCTGTACACAAGATATGCTGCTTTTGCACCTTTTATTATATGACTTCACTTGGATCAACAACATTGTTACGGCTAAAAAATCTTTAAAAAAAGGGTTGGATTCCAGTTTGAAATCGAACCAGCAAAATGTAAGTGATTTCATTTTTTCGAGTTATAGAAATCACATACTTACACAATATGAATTGTTAGTTTCAGCCCAAGTAACATTTACACTGCTTATAAAATTATATGAACATTAAGCAACAACAGACATTTGGTAAAATTTATATGAGAGCTTCCAATAAGAAAAGTTATCATGCTTAATATAATGTAAAAGCATTAACATACAGTTATTGGTATTCCTTCAAACAATATTTTTACAATATTGTTTCAAATAATTAAAATTGTATACTGATATCTATATAAAGGATCGTGTCTATTTGAGTGAAAAATTATCTCTGCAATTATCTCTGCAATAAGTTAACTATTTAATTTTATTTATGACTACGCTATTTTTGCACTATTTATCTTCACTGAAAGTTTGTCATCATACTAAGCCAGACACATCTTGTTTATATATTCATTTAGTTCTAAAATATTAGTAACAAATTATGAGTCACTCTAGCATAGCATAAGGATTTGAACACTGGGTTATGACATTTTTATCTCTGATGTTATATAATATATTTATAGACACATCTTATCTTTTTCCATGATTATAAGCCAAACACAAACCAAACTGTTCTCCTTCAAAAATATCAAAGCAATGACTCTCGACCTCTATGAACAAGTAGAAGTAAAACATCCATTCAATACAAACAGCCATGAATCGATCTTGATGTCAAATTCAAGCATAGAAGGAAAAATAACCGGTCACGAAACTATAATTGTTTACAAAAGCTTGTACCTATAGGCGTACTCTTTACTTTGCATCCAAAATCAAAAATAATTAGAAAAGAAAAGATTTACATAGAGCGAGACGAGAGGCGCAGTCGAATAACCAGGGGAGATTCGAGTGGAGCAGCATTTGAGAAGAGGAGCGGGTGATGTAGTTGCGGTAAAATAAAGAAGAGGAGCGAGACGAGAGGGTGTTCGAGAAGAGTGGCGTTCGTATCAAACAATCTCTGGCACTGGTAGGGTTTTATTTGGTTTAGGAGAAATAAAGAGGAGAGGGAAGGGAAAAATTGACCGGAGAAAACATAGGCGAAAGTTTTAAAGGGAGAATACGCGGTCAGGAGGAGAAAATTTGGGGGAGAAGCACACAGGAAATAAAAATGAAACCGACGAAAACGGAAGCGAAACTTTGGAAGGTGGAATACGCGGTCAGGAAGAGAAAATTCGAGGGACGAGAAGCCTTCCTAGAGAAGTTTAAGTTTGCAGTTTCCTCTGGTTTCGATCCAGATAAAGATTTAGTCAAAGCAGGTGTTGCAAATCAAACAACCATGCTTAAAGGGGAGATTGAGGAAATTGGTAAACTGGTTGAGAAGACAATGATGAGAAAGTATGTAGTAGAAAACATAAATGAGCATTTCATTAGCTTTAATACGATATGTGACGCTACTCAGGAGAGGCGGGATGCTATGTATAAACTAGTGGAAGACAAAGCCGACCTCATATTAGCTATTAGTGGATGAAATTCGAGCAATACATCGCATTTGCAACAGATTGCTGAGCTTAAAGGAATTCCTTCATATTGGGTTGATAATGAGCGAAGAATTGAACCGGGCAACAAAACACTATATAAGCTGAATCATGGTGAGGTCGTTGAGAAAGAGAATTTTTGCCCTCCAAGTCCTGTTACACTAGGAATAACTTCAGGCGCTTCTACTCCTAATAAGGTTGTTGAGCTAGTTCTGATAAAGATCTTTGATATTAAGAAGGAAGAAACGATGCAGGTTGCGTAGAGCTCAAGGATCATGTGTGTTGTGCAATAATATTGATATACATCTATTAGTGCATCTTTATGCTGAACTGAAGTTAATGTATATAACAGTTTGTAGATTACATTGTCAGCTTTGGTATATGAATTCTGTTGTTGTACTTATTGAACTGGAGTTGTCTGATACTTTTGTGGATACAGCTCTTTTCAACAGCTGAAAGGTGCACATTTAATGAATAATATTGTTTCAGTTTTAACTAGTTTTTAAAGTGCTGCTCTGATAACAAGTTTTTAAAGTGGTTAGTGTTTTGAGTTTTTTGGCTCTGGATTATGCGAAGATTCGAAATTTTTGGTTATTCAATTATAGATGTGGAATTTAGTTTACTTGTAATTTATTGGATTTGCATATGATAGTTTGGTTTGCAAATAGTATCACTGTTCTGATCATTTTTTTAGTGCTATAATGCTTTTTGTTTTGTTTTTGGTTTCATTTTCTTGACATGTAACTGAGCTTTTGTTCAGTTTGGTTAGTTGTTGAAACTACAAGTATACACTGTTTACTTTTTCACTTAAAGGAAACCATTTATAGTTCTGTTGTGATGGATTAATTTGTAACAGTCTGGCGAAGGGACTTGTATCCTTGGATCTTGTAGGAGAAATTTGCCAAATTGCTTGCTTGGATATGTTTTTTATTCTATCCAGAATCAATGAATGCTATTATTGTGTAACTATGCTGCTTGTATAGAAACATGTGTCTCCTTGATAAATAAATAATATGAGTTCGTCAGAACAGTTGTAGCTGAAAGATTTTACTCAATTATACAAATGTCTGCTCCATCAAATAAACCGATACAAAAATGCTTCCAAAACTAACAGACTAGGAAACACTGGCATTGGTACTGTATCCCTATCTATCTTCTTATTACTTTTCTTAATCTCGCAACTTCTTATGAGGTGGATTATGTACTAATATAGTTTAAACAAAACATGCTTATTATTGTTGGAGGCAATAACCTGGAGTTGGAGTAAATGCAACCATATTCAAATCAGTAGGTACAACCCTAAAAACTGCAACAAATTAACATATGCTACAAGATAGTAGCAATGAAAACTTTTATGGCAAACTAACATAAGCTGCCGTGAGTTTGCAACCATTTTGGAAGTGCAAAATAGAGGATTGTGGAAAAAGCGTGTAGGAGAGCACAGATTGCTGCAACATGCACGGTAGGGGTAAAAGGTGTAGGGTTGAGTGTGCGAGATGTTTGTGAGAGTGAAGTGTGGTTTGTGCGCGGTGCACAAGAGCATGATGATGGCGGCTAGGGAAGGAGGTACGATCAAGAGCCTGATGATGGATTTGCAGAAACACAAACTTATCAAAAATATCCAAAGGGATATAAGCATGGTTAATTCCACAATATATTGTATACTAGTTCGATGGCATCAATAATTCGGTTTGTCTACCATCTGTACTTACAGCAGTTATGGTCCTGCTACAGAAGACAGTCGAACAATTACAGTTGAACACAAATTGATCCACAAAATATGCATACTACTTAACTCCATCTACCATACGTAGAAAACAATAGTTTAAAACATATGAACGATAGATTCAGTTGCAATTTGCACACTAACAAGAAAAAATTACACTGCTGTATTTTTCATCTTAATTATAGATGATTTTCCCATACTTAAGCAGCAATATTCAACCGAAAGTTTCAATGTTTACAAAGAATCGCAGAACCAATTCAAAAAAAACAATGGTAATAAGAATGAGTTGATATACTGTTCTTCTGCAACGACTATATATGATACATAGAAAATCTTTTACCACAAAGAACCACTTCTTCCAAGGATGCACAGAGAGGACAATCACCGCAACAGTTACGAGCAAAATAATAATTGCAATACACATCCATTTGCGTGAGTTCTTTTGTAGCGATTTTGCTTTTTGAAGAGCAACATTTCCAGTTTGAACGTGATCGACTGCACTTGTAACTTGTACAATAAAAGCTTGAAGGGAATATAAAGTTTACACTAACCTCTAAATAAGTGATGATAGAAATATGTCAAGTTATTTATTACCCGACTTTCGATGTTATCAAGCATGTCACCCTGAGCATCAATCAGCTGCGCCATATCCACAAAAATCTACAATAACATACAAAATTGTCTAGTAATTAAAGTATAAAAGGGGAAAATCACAAACCCAACATTCAATTTACCTATTAGAAAAATCAATGTGTAAAAAATTATTTTGTGAGTAGTGGAATGCTAATTAATTCAACTACAAGATGGAAAATATAGCGTGGGATTATTTTATGAAACTTAAATTTACTTTTCTGTATACAAACCTACATTGCATCGTTCTATCGTCTTAAAGTGCTTAAGAAAATATGTACCTGCTGCAATTAAAGAAGCCGCCTTTCTAGTTCTTTCACAGTGTCATGTCGCTCCTGGATTTCAGCAAGAGTATCCATAAACTAAAAAAAAATATGTTAGATATTATGACTTTTAAGAACAAAAAATAAAATAAAAAGATATGTTTATATGATTAGGATAGCCTGGCAACGGCCCTGAATTGCTTCTTCAGTCGCATACCATATGAAATAACTAATGCTGAATGAATCAGAACTTAAGAAAACTTAGCAAGAACAGTCGATGTAGCCTAAAAATGCCAATGCGCCCATTCAGCTATGTTAAACATCTGATATGTAAACAAAGAAAAGAATCAAAAGATATAACTTCAGTGTAAGTGCTTCCTGGTCCAAACTGACAATTGTGGATATAAACTTGACAACCAAAGATCCATAAAATGCAACATAAAACAAACACTGACAAAAAAACTTAAAATAGCCTTGGGACCAAAACATCAAACTACCTACATGTAAAATAACATGATACACCAAGCAGGTCCGAAGCAAGTTGCCTATATAAAAGCTGAAACAAGAAACCCATAACTAAACATTACTTATTGATGGGGGAAAATAGAAAAGTAAATACTTTCACTAAATCATGTCCTTATTTATCCTTGACACTTGATTAATAACTGGAGAATAAAATTTATGACATATATTTTTCATACTTCTCTTGTTGCTACTTATCCCTATGTTTCAATTTGAGATGCTATGTTTTCCTATTGCTGATTATCAATCACGTATTTGCTAACTACTAGAAAACTAGTTCGCTACTTTTATTTCTTCTATTAAGCCTCACACTGGTTATAATTCATGAGTGAGTCTTGAATCATGTCTTGATTTGAATCAATATTGTTTATGGTTCAAAACTGAAATTTCAACTTGTTCCTTTAGAGAATTATGCTAGTTACCTGTCATAACCATTTCAATATACATCACATCTTTATTTTCAATAAATTAGTAATTACCACTTTGATTTCCTCGGTAAGCTTGCAATGAATCAACATGTCATATAGCACCGTACCTTGACCACTACATCTTGTTTGTACAATAGTTGATGCGATTGCGAAAGGAACACTATATAGAATCTGCAACATTCGACTTGGAAGTTCAGAATACAAGAGTTGATAAAAATAAAAAAATAAAAAATAAAAAACAAAAATGGACCATAAATATAATAGGAAGAGTACTTACAGACTGAGGAAATCCAAGAAAGACAAAGATAATCAAAATTACAATTTTAACATCGGCATATCACAAAGCATCACTTCTTCCAGGGATGCACAAAGAGGACAATCACATCAACTTTTACAAGCAAAATAATAATTGCAATACACATCCATTTGCATGAGTTCTTTTGCAGTGATTTTGCTTTTTGAAGAGCTACATTTCCAGTTTGAACGTGATAGACTGCACTTGTAACCTGTACGACAAAAGCTTGAAGGGAATATAAAGTTTACATTAACCTCTATATAAGTGATGATAGAAATATGTCAAGTTATTTATTACCTAACTTTCGATGATATCAAGCATGTCACCCTGAGCATCAATTAGCTCCGCCATATCCACAAAAATCTACAGTAGCATACAAAATTGTCTAGTAATTAAAGTATAAAGGGGGAAAATCACAAACCCAACATTCAGTTTACTTATTAGAAAAGTCAATGTGTAAAAATTATTTTGTGAGTAGTGGAATGCTAATTAATTCAACTACAAGATGGAAAATATAACATGGGATTATTTTATGAAAATTAAATTTACTTTTTTGTATACAAACCTACGTTACATCATTCTATCGTCTTAAAGTGCTTAAGAAAATATGTACATGCTGCAATTCAAGAAGCATCCTTTCTAGTTCTTCCACAATGTCATGTCGCTCCTGAATTTCAGCAAGAGTATCCATAAGCTAAAACGAATATATAAATCAGATATTACCACTTTTAAAAACAAAAAATAAAATAAAAGGAGATGTTTATATGATCAGGATAACTTGGCCACGGCCCTGAATTGCGGTTTGAAATATTTGTTCACTTTGTCCAGTCTCGATCAAGTTATGAATGGTCTGTAAACCACAAAACATAGACCTTAAGATGCAGGTATAAAAATTATATAGAATGTCCAAAACATCAATGCACAACCCTATAAATAACATTTGACAAACACATTCTTAATATTAATTTTTTTAGAAATAATAATAAATAGTAGTGGATCTTTTCTATATATAATTTACCAACCTTGACCACCGCCTCTTGTTTGTACAATGGTTTATGCGATTGCGAAAGGAACACTATATAGAATCTGCAAGATTCGACTTTGAAGTTCAGAATGCAAGAGTTGATAATAATAAAATACAAAAAACAAAAATGGACCATAAATATAACAGGAAGGGTACTTACAGACTGAGGCAATCTAAGAAAGGCAAAAATAATCAAAACTACAATTTTAAAATCGGCAATGGTTGTAATGTAGCCATGAATTCCTCCCTTATAACCTTTTACTGACCATGTGCTTACGATTGCAATGGTTGTCATAGCCAGGAAACCATGATACCTGATTACAATAAATATTAAAAGAAATGTTAGACCATCAGGTGCATTTTAGTGTATTCACTATTTAGAAGGATGAAAAATACAACTGATTTCAATATGACTTCTTCTATGTCTCCTAATAAGCTCTCTTCTTCTCCCTGATTAAAATCAAGTTTATCCTAAATCATACCTTAAAAAAATCAAAAAAAATCGGCATAATTGAAATTAAGCATCATGTCCGTTCTAATTTACGGCTGTAACGACCCAGAATTTCTGTCAATTAAAATTTGTATATTTAATTGATTTTAAATATTAATAAGTGAAATTTATAAGTCGAATAAATTTTATTTCGAATATCTGGATTTAATTGCATAATTAAATCAATAATTTAATATTGGAAATTACAGAAATAATTGAAAATTGGGTTTAATATGATTGAAAATGATTTGTAAAATTTTATTATATTATATTGGAGTAAGAATGATGTTATAGAACTTTTAAAATTGAATTAAAAGTTAATTTGTGAAAATTGAATATTTTAATACTTAATTGACGAGTTAAAATAGCCATTTTTCAAACAGTCTCGGATTTCGACGAAACTAGTTTCATCGGATCTGTAATGTTATATTATTGTATGGTTTCAAATTTCGTGTCAATCGGATTTACCGTTTGTCCGGGGCAAGCCAAAACGCACAGAAATTCGTTTTATCGGTTTAATTTAAAATTGATCGTTTATTGCCATAACTCGCACAGATGATCGAATTAGCTTCCAAAACCTATTCCATTGTGTCTGGAACGTGGGTTAAACCCTAGAAATGCCGGTCACTGCGCTAAATTCGGAGTTTGGAAAATCTAGGATGGATAGTGTTCGTTGAATTTTCTATAAAAGCCCATTTATTTTCATTTTTGCAAAAGAAAAACAAACCCTAGGGTTTTATTCTTCAGGTCGCCGACTCTAATAATTCAATGGCCGAAATTTTCTTTCCTTCTCCCTCTGATTTCTTCAAATCCACACACAAACTCGAGAATTGTCCAACTGCAAAGTTAAAGAGCTCGTCGAGAGCTAGATATCCAACGGTGGATCTTGAACGCCATCGTCGTTTGGAAGAGATAGAGGGCCGTGTTTGTCTTCGGTTGGGCATGAATTTTGAGGAGCCTGGAAGGGCCGAGCTGTGCCGCAACTAGGGTGTTGATGAAGTTGGTGATGAGCATTCGCGTGGAAGTCCCCGATCGAAGTGGAAGTGCTCGTGGTGGCCTCGAAAATTGAGGGAACAAGGGCGGCCAATATGGGTTCTCGCGTTCGTTTGCTGGGAGATAGAAGAAGGAGGGGACGACTTTGATTCAGGACACAGGAACGTGTGGCCCAGATTAGCCAGGGTTTGAAATTGAATAATAAAATTGTATATTATTTATATATAAAAAAAATTATTCAAATTTTAAAATGTTGTATCTTTGTCGTACGAGGTCCGTTTTGGACGAAATGAATTGCGTTGGAACCGTATTGTCGAACACTACGCTATGGAATTCAATTGGAGTCATTTGGAGCTAGTTTGAATTTGGGGTAAAATTAAACGCGTGTTTAATTTTATTCGAAATAAAACGCGGAACTGAATTGAAAGCAAGGTGAGAACTTCTCACTCAATCGAATTAGTTTCGATTTAAATTTTAAATAGTTAGATTTAAAATTGTTGATTGCATGCCTGGATGATAAATTATTATCTATTAATTGTTAAAATAGACATTATACATCGTATATTAAGCGAAAGTTATTTATTAAAAACATATACCGCGATAATTCCATCTTGATTAGAATTGGTATCATATATGTACTTGGAGTTGATTTTCCCGCATTATATAGCGGATGAGACCCTATTGCGCCGCATAATAACGGATAATATTTTATATATCCTATATACCGCGATATTCCATATTGGAACGGAATTGGTATTGTGCTAACATCTGTGGATGCAAGGAAACAGGTTGGAGGGATCCAACTGGATTCCTCACCAGTATTTATTTGATTTCAGATATTGTGATATTTGTTGATTATCATATTGATATATGATGTTTGGTTTGTCATGATCGACTATTTGGTGCTGTTACATCATCGGATCCATTTTTGAAGTTTAAAAATAATGATTTTGATTTTTAAGGGATTTTTAAAGTGATTTTTGAAAGTATATGTTTTATTAAAATTTTGAATTAATTCATTTTAAATAAATTAACGTTATAAATTTAATGTTATAAAAAATATGATTTTTGAGAAGTATAACCAAAGTGGGATTTTTGAAATAAATAGTTGTTTAATTTATAAAATGGTTTAAGTTTGGATTTTTGAATTCTTATAAACGGTTTATATAAAAGATTTATCAAATTGATATTTTATAAGTTAAAGATATTGGAATTATAAAACGAGCTTTTATAAGTGTTAAAATAAAGTTGTACCTAGTTTTATAAGTAAATAAGAATTTCAGATTTATAAATTAATGATGATATAAAAGAATGGATTTGTGAATAAATGGATTATAAGTAATTTACTTATGAATTGGATTTCGACATGTAAATGAAATATAAATAGAATTGGTTAATAAAGGAGATTTATAAATCGAAGTTTTTATAAATAGAAATGGAATTTATAAACATTATTTATAAATCCGAAATCAAATTGAATTTAATAAACGAAATATAGAAGGTTATTAAAGGAGGTATATTCACGATTTTGATTAGCGAATTATCCTTTATATAAATGTTGTAATAATAAGGTTTGGTTGGGAATTATATCCATGATTTTGGATAGTGGATAATCCTTTATACAAAATGCGTAGAAATATTGAAATTTGGTTAACGAAGTTTATTCACGATTTTGGACAGTGAATATATTATTGAATAAAACGAGCATGATTTGGAGAAGTGAAATTTTAAAACGAAGTTAATTGTTTTAAAAGATGTTTTAAAATTTATTAACTATCGAAACCATAGATTTCAACATTCATTGTTGAAATAGACGTTTTCGAGAAATAGAAGGAAATGGTAGACTATAACACTGTTGTTATAGTAGATGATTTCCGAAAGGAAATGTTTTATATAGTATTGGGATTTATATACTTATCTTAATTCTGAATCCCTATACTAGTGATTTTGGGTTGTCGTAACGATGTTTTACGCAATATTCGTTTTGACCCAAATAAATGTGTTTAAGAGAATGTTTCCTTAAAGAATGAAACCTGTACTTAACTGTGATTTAAGTATAACGAATATTTTCCAAATGTTGAAAATAAATAGATTTGTGAATTACTTATTATTAAATAAGTATGGAAATATTTTTTCCAATATGAAATGAACGTTTTAGAATTTATCTTTGTAAAGATAAATTGAAAGTGAATATTTGAAATCGATTGAAAATCGTATATCGGTAGATATTTTTTTGAAATGTAAATTCACTATGGAATTTATAAAAGGAAAGGGGAATTTGTTAAAAATAAATATTGATTTATTTTTGAAATGTGGAAATTTATATCTTGTAAAGATATTTTTGGAAAATAAATAATTTGGGAAATTATTTGGAGTCCGGTGATGTTGTGCAACCTATTGATAGTTAAATATCTGACTATCAATATTTACCTTTAAATAGGTATTTGTTGTGAATTGCTTGAATTTGAATGTCACACTTATTTCTAAATAAGCGCTCACTATTTGGGTTAGCCGGAAAAGGACCTTGGGGTCGTATAACCCATTCCGAATATATGATACGTTGTTATGGATTACATTGGAAGACCGGTGTTGAAGACAGGATATTTATGAAAACGGAAGGATTACCGTCGAATGTTTCTGCATCGGCTGATCCCCGATATAGAAATTTATTACCCTTTGTGATGGGAAGTCCGGTCGTGATTAGTGAATATCCGGATTGCAAGGAATTCTCTGGAAGTGCCTTCGGTTCCGTTCGATCCCGGAACGGACTTGTATGGATGTGTGTCTGACGTTACAATTTGAGATGTAAAGCTGGTTTCTATCAAATATATTTCCGTTGGTGGCGGAGAATTTATTCTCTTAGCTTAACACCCTTAGAGGTTATGTAGTTGATGGTTACTAGTGATACATTCCCAAATTGGTAATGTGGCATACGAAGTGCTGTTGAGCATATGTGATCAAAGCACAGCTTTTGTATAAAGCGTGGCTTTATGGACGAGACTTCGTCGGACCTCACACCCCGGAAATGGTCAAAACAGGAAGGATGCAGCAAGGTTATTAGGGAGTAGCGCCCCTTTAGTGTATGTCATTCCTTCTGGATAAAGGTGGTATCATGGTATGGAGCCCAGATACTTAACCTATGTTGTTGCTGCAAAGTTATTGCTTTGTGGTTGTTGGAAATCGAGGATCCTCGGATATAGATCAGTTACGATCGGGGAATGACATATTCGTGTCAGTAGTTACCTAGTTTGAAGGGTAACCCGGCCTTGTGTTGGCAGAGATCCGGTTAGGTTCTCGGTTCGTCTTTCCAGAGGCGTACCCATGTGGCAATGGGAAGTTCCTTGGCCTGACCATTTGTTGGAAATCCAAAGAAACAATACGATCTTGTACGGTTTTAGTTGTAGAACCTATCATTCACTTATGGTGGCGCCCCACTGTTTGGATGGTAGCTATAGTAGGCATAAGTGCGAAATGCCTATGCTGGCTAAGATTTATATCTTTACTTTCGAAATGATTTTTCCTACACTATGCACTACTAATAATATCAAATGTTTCTTTTTAATGCGTATCAAGCATCTTTGACTATCATAAGGAGAAATCTCCTCCGATTCTGCGTTTGCATTGTGTGTGTGTGTGCGGGAGGCCTTATGGTAGTCTCATTTTCTAAAAAGCATTGCGAATCTATTTTAAAATTATCCTGTACTTTGTTTCAAAAAAAATAAATTGTTTTAGTTCTCACACCAGTCACATGACTGACTTGGAGTTTATTGGTTTCCTTCCTCAACTCTGGGCGCCCACCAATTTCCACATGGGCAGTCTAGAGTCAGGTTATCAGGATATTCTGGAATTCAGGAGTTGCTGGAGGCAAGCTGGATGGCATGGCGTATTCACTAGTATATAGTATTTCTTTTCCGCTGTTTGTTGTTGTTTGTTGTTGTACACTCTGATGATGTAATGTGATGTAATGTAATAACTGATATAGTTCTTTGTTTAAAGATTATTCATTTATCTATTATATGTTGTTCCGCTGCGATTGTGAGATTCTGATATTGTTCTGTTGTTTCTGTTCTGTTCTATCTTTTTCTTTCTTCTTCTATCTTCTACCTCTTCTTTAACCCTAACGGTACGGTTTTCCGGCCTTTGATTATTCGGCAGTTGATACAGTGGACGTATTGATGTTGGTTTTCGAGTGTCGAAAAGTCGCATTCGTTACAACGGGGATGCACCAAACTTGCGTATAAATATGAAAGAAGGAACATTAGTCCGTTAGAAGAATGGTGACATAAGTTTAATCTTTTTTACATATCAAAGTTAAAAATCATAGAAAAATGGAAGAAGAGACTCATTTATGTTATACCCAGAAGTTGCAGAACCATAAATGGCAACATCAATAATTAATAAATAGTCATTTAAGCAAATTTCTCTACAATGGAGATGATACATACATTTAAACGTAGACATAAACGTATGTATATCTACACACACATATATGTATATGTATGGAACATATATTTATTGATATAAAATACTGTTTTATTCATAGTTGTTACCATAAAAACTAAACGACTCCATCCTTACCCAAATAAAAAGTGGAATGTTATATTTGTTTTGAATTTTATGTATGTAAATGAGTAGACCAACATGTAACAAGCAAGAACAACTAAGCCACATTAGATATATTTCAGTACTCGTTTAAACAACAATCCTTCATATACGAATGGTTAAACTCAATGTATTTGGTCGAGTAAGGCTTGTGTTTTGTCATTGCTAACTCCAACCGTGGCTCAATACATTTGATATCACATATTCGACATTAACTCTGAACATGAGTGTGATACAGAGATAAAAGATTATTCATGCAACTTTTATTCAAAAAACCATTGTAATTATTCAAATCAAATAACTATATGTTATGACATGGAAATATAGCACTTCACTTAACCAAACATTTGAAAAAAAAATTTGGATACTACTTGTATGAATGCAGCTTGACAAAGCTATCTAAACACCTATCAAAGGTACTGCTATCTACAGTATCAAACACTTATAATATCAGGTCAAACATTTTAATTTTAATTAAATCATAAATATCGGCATTAATTTTTTTTAAGTTTAATTAATTGCTAATTTAACATAAAAGATAAAATTGATCTAAAATTTTGAACATAATAATAGTTGTTTGTGCTTACCATTTATTCAACAGACATTGCATTCAAACGTTCTTCCTCTAATAATCTAGAAGGCAAGCCTTTGGATCTTCTAATCTGTGCAAGTCTTTCAAAAGTAAACATAGGATTGAAAGCAAGATCCTCTAATTTTCTAGTTCTTGATAAAGCAACAAACGTTAAACCAAGACTTTCTCGATCAACGATATTAATGATTGCTTGATCAAGTGTCATTCCTTGACTTTTATGTATTATTATTGCCCAACATAGAGCTAAAAGTAACCGAGTTCTCATACATGTTGTACCAGAAGAAGTTTTTTAATTTACTGTTTGCGGAGTTACTGGAAAAATATTTGTTCCCTCACGAAATGGAGTACCACGGTATTTATTAAAATCGACTATGACCGCTAGCAGTAGATCGTTAGGAGAACTTGATGACTGTGAATATACAATATCCATAACAGTACCCATTGCACCATTAACTAATCCATTTTGCAAAGAAAGATTAGATCGTAACATCACTCGAGCACCTACAGAAAGATAAATACATCCTTCTAAACCTTTTGCATCATCAACCAAAGTGTTAGATGCTGCTTCACAGTTATTGAAAGAAGGAATGCGTGCAATAGGTTTTCCAAGTTGAATCAAACGGTTTTTGTTATGTTCGTTAGCAGCAATTCTTGTTGGAAAAAGACAAAGAGCAATCTTAAAGGTTTCCTTCTCTTTGTTCGATAAAATTGACCAATCTTTGGTTTTGAAAAGTTTCCAATCGTCTAAAGTAGATGCACCTCTACTCAGTCTTTCTAAAGCTCCTCTTAAAGGTGCTTGCTCATCTCCAATTTGACGGAATATATACGATAGTCTTACACACTTATCAAAACTCATATATGCAAGTCCACCACGTTGTTGTAAGAGATTACCACCTTTCAAGTATAGCGAACTATCACAAACAGGAGGTAGTTGTCGCATATCACCGACTAAGACAATAGAAATGCTGCCGAATAAGTCATTTATTGAATAAATATCACGACATCATAAATCAATATTTGCCATCATTGTTCTACCATGCATACTATATTCATCTATTATAATCAACTTTGTATTTTTAAATTCGTCTTGCATACGATGACATTGCTCTGATGATAGTTCTTCGTAGGATGATTTTCTTTTTGTGGAGATTATAAGTTCATGATGAATTGTGCTACCACCAATATGAAATGCAGCCATTCCAGTTGGAGCCATAATGTGAACTGCTTTGCTGGTTCCAAAATGAGTAACGATTGTTTGAACAATGGCATTTACAAGCGTTGATTTTCCTGTACCAGCACCACCGCATATAATCATTCGAATTGATTTTCCTTTAGATATTGCTTTAAATATCACATTATGTGCAATCCTCTGTTCTGTAGACAAGCTCTCAAAAGGAACAACAATAGAACTGTTTATGGTCTCACTTTCATGTTCCATAATTGAACGTAAATTGTATGGATAAAATTACGTTCAATATCTATATTAGGGTATCTTTGAAGTGCTTCATTCCAATGATGCAAAGTATCGAATTCCCTTAAGCCCATTTTTGTTTCCTCTCCTGAAACAAACATTGGACCATCGCGGCTGCTATCATCCATTCTTATTTTTGATTTTCTTCTATATCATTGTTTATACTATCATCTTCTATAACATCTAGGAGTGATTGATGTTGAATCAAACCTAAATTGACATATCTATTAGACCAAGCATCGTAGTTTCCTTTTGCTTCATTAAGATTTCTATAGTGATGACGTAGTAGTACCTGTATTCATATTAAAAAACAAGTTTACTTATGATTTCATATTTTAAATATAACTAAAATCAATGTACTTTTTTATTATCAAAGTTTATCATTAATATTTGTAAAATTTGATCTAATAAAAAGCAGAGAAATTGCATTACCTGTTGCTCGTAATAAAATTCCCACTTTTCACCGAATGGAGGAATATTGGTACTTAGCTCTGGTACTAATCGTACAATTGCCTCTTTTCGAAACTTATGCCACCCTTTATTATAGTAATGGAAGTTTTTTTCCATATCAAGTAATGAAAGGTTTTCAAGTTCGCTTGGTCGATCCATATACCTTGTAAGAAAATTTGGGTCTGAATCAATGATATCTTCATCTATTATTGTATTTCGACGTCGAATTATTGCTGATAACATGTTTTTTTCAGTTACGTTAAGTTGCACTATTGTTCTAGATGAACTTATTAAAGGTTAAGACATCAGAAGATGGCATACCTCTTATGCAGAAATGTATTGTTCGGATACACTCTTGAGAAGTAGTTTCTTGATGGTGGAAGTTGAAGTTTGACAAGGTCGATGACTATTTTCAACTATTGTTTTGAATGTTTCTATAAAGCTCTTTGATACTGGTTCAGATTTTGAAACATATTTTCCAACATAATTTACCACAGCATGCATAGATAACACAGAGACCAATCAATATTAGCACGCCAAACCTGAAGTACTTTTCTATTATGTGAGCAGATCAGAGGATCATTGCGTTGTGAAATAAATCAAAAGATTTAACTATTTGGAGGATCTTCTACAATTTTAGATCGTGGAAGCACGTCAAACAGATATTTAAAGCGACATGTCAATTGTTTGGTTGTTCTATGTACTCGCAAACAGTAGTTTCCACACCTGGAATGACGCATAAGCCAAGTAACTAGATTTGCATAGTCTTTGTCGTCCGTATCCAAATTTGCATCTACTGGAATAACTTGTGCACATCGATGCTCTTGTTCCTACGAAGGTCCACCCATATTTGGGTTTATTGTACAAACAAGATGATCAAAATATTCAATAACTGTAGAATTTTCATATGAATTTTCGATAATAGAAGATAAATCTGGTGCATCATGTAACCACAAAAAGCCATAGATATGTCCACTTCCACGATTTTGCCACTCAAAACGATACCAATAGTCCTTAACAGAAAATTCTGGTGTCAAAAAATCTATTGCAAAAGTTTTAACCCTTGCTTGGAAAAACCAAGCAACGACAAGTGAATTTTCATTTAGTAACTGTCCCTTTCTTTTTCTTTTTTCACTGTAGCTTAATTTTAGCAGTTCAATTTTTTGATTGAGAAGTTTATAAAGTTCTGACCATTGCAAATCTGCTGAAATTAATGAGAAAAATATAGTTGGGGTACCTAATTGTTCAACCATAGCTATAAGCTCTTTCAATCTTGCAGACCAGTAAGAACAGCTTCCACGAATGCCTTTTGCAGAGTAAGAAATGCGTTGGGACAACTGCTTATCTCCCGATTTTAACATTTCACGGATATCAATTATAGATAAATTTCCATCATCCGAGTTTTTTTGTACGTATATGCTACCAATATCTAACGCACGCCACCTGCTAAGTGAATTATAGGCAAAATATCTAAATGTAGAATCTTTTGCAAATCTTTGTTCATGAAATTTCATTAAATATTGAAAATAATCTAGGGGTCTAATTTTCCTTGGTCGTGCTTGTCGTAAATCGGCATTTCCTAACGGAAATAATGTTGGAAATGCCATTGAGATATATCCAGGAGTATTAAACTCATCAATAGCAACATAAGAAATAGGCATCTGAACAATTGTTTCATTTATTTCTTTAATTTCCAAAAATAATAATAGGTAGGTTTGGTGGTTCGGTTGTACTGCAACCGTGGTTGCACCAGATATCTCAAATTCACGATGTTAATTATTCCGCTTTCCAATTCTAGAGGTCCTAGAAAATCATCATTGTGAATTTGAGTTTGCGAATTATCTTGAATATGAGGAAGATTTAAAGGTACACTGTCCTCTGGTAACTCATGGAGAGATACTTCATTAATGTGCACATCGGAATAAAATATATTATTAGATTTAAGCCAAAGTAGTTCCTGTCTTACATGCTCACGCCTTATGCGAAACTCTTGACTTTCATTCGTTCCACTTCTATTGAAAACTAATATTGCTGATAAATCATTTGCCCTGAAAGGGAGAGAACGTGCTATTGCATGAATATCCCGAAGGAAATTAATAATATTTCCACTGTATTTATATTGTTGTCCTTTAAAACGGTAAACTGACATAAATGGATGAATGCGCGCAATGAGAATTCGCTCCAAGTTATTAAGGCAAGATAATTCAGGTGAAACAGGACCGGGTTCCATTAGATTTTGAGAACCAAACTTGTAGGGAAGGCCATGTTGTGGTTTATCAGTACGACAAACAGAGCATGAAACTGACGTAACAATTAAATCCAAAAAAAATCGAGAACAAGTCTGACAACTTGTCCAATTAATCTTTTGGCATGAGCTTATAAATTTGTGAGCATTTGTAACTTTTGTAACTGGAGATATTAACATTGTAGTATTGATGTTTGAGGATTTGATATGAATTCCTTTTTCTTTATGTCTTGCTGTATCAACCCCTTTTCTACGTTGTTTTTGTTGATCAGTTTCTCTCAAACGTCTAGCTCGTTGAGTTGATGGCCAATTTTCATTATATTTAGCCATCATTTTTTCATATTGACGAAATATAGGCGAGTCTTTATTATAAAATATGTACATCCAATTAAAAAATAACTCATAAATAGTAGGAGTAATAATCTATTATTTGCATATTATAACTAAATGTAGCATTATATACCTTTGTAAGGTGCATGATAAGTCTAAAGGACAAATTGCATCAAATGACTCTTTTAAAACATCGTGTGAATTTGAACCGAAAGGGGTGAATAAATCAACATTGTTCGATGCACCAAAAGGAACAAAATCTCCATACAAAGCATAAGATAACAACAATGGATCTTCTACGAGGATAGGTTGACATAGTACATCATGTGGCATCTATGCAAGTAGCAATTGAAAAAGTAAGGAAAAGTGTAATATGGGGCATAAACTATCAAACTGTCATTAAATATTTATATTATAGTATTATGTTTGATTACTGTAAAAATTAAACATTAAAATATAGGTAAATGTGGAAAAAATATAGTATGGAAGTTCACCTTTGTCGTTGACACTACTTGCATATTATCGACATAACCTGAAATTAATTTCTTCTCATTGTGAAGCAAAGGTGGTGCATTCAGATCAATACAGTGCATATCAACTGTACAGGTGAAGACGAATAATATTATTCTTCATATATTTAAAAACGTCACAAAAACTTATAATAAAAGTGATAACAATTAATTTGTACTGCTATATTATACAATTGTACATTATGGTAAAAGAGTCACCATGATCGTTAGTTTGTGTCTTTTCCGAAGTTTCTTCAAATTGTGCTGCAACTACTGATGATCTTAGATGTTCTTTACATATTGCTTTAAGCGGATTCTAAACATTTTAGTGCAAATATCATCAGAAATTTAATCATATGACCATCGAATAATCTTGTATCATAAAGATTACAAATAAAACATAAATTTGACAGAAAGACAAATTAAATAATAATTATAGAAAATTTACCACATGGAAGTTTGACTGCGATGTTGATACCAGTTGTTTATAATTAATACGATCTTCATATAATTGCTCATCATTACTAGACAACGACAGTGCTTTCAAATCAATAGGACATATACTATGCATCCCATTTTTCTGAACATGTGAAATAAATTAGTGTGCATGATTGATCATAGTAGAATTATCATTAGTAAACAAATATATGTTTATCCATTATTTTACATGGCACGCATGTCTTTTTTTGACAATAGCTTCATTGAAACGGAATAAATACATTCATACTCACAGCGTGAATTATAAATCATTACTCATATACAAGTTGTACTGCAATACGTTAAGAATGAAACATACTCATATATAAGCTTCATTATAATACATTTTAATAATGAAACATGAAATTATTGAGAGATTGATAATGAAAATGATTACCGTAAAAATATTGACGTTGATACCACATGCTTATCATCTTCATGATCTTTAAATGGTTCCTCATCATTAATCATTGAAGGCGATGTATTTAAATCAATATAATACATATTATTTGCCGTATATGCCTGAACATGGAAAAAGGTAGTGAGTAATTAAACAAAATAAATACTTTAACTTGGTTGACCAAATAATGGAGTTAGATATACGTATACGTTAGAGTGCTAATTTGTGGTCTACCATATGATATGTCAGTTAACAGTTGATGCAAAGCTATGTACTATATGATGTTTACAATTTAGCAAACTTGTACTTATACTACTTTCCAGTTGTATAACTTAAATCACATATAAGTATAACACAATAATTATTTTGGACATCACATTAGGAATTTGGACAAGACATTGTAATAAACCAACTAGTATTGGACTATAGCCATAGCCGATGTTTTTTTGCATTTATTGCAAACGTATGTATAACTAAGTATACCAATTATTTATATGTTTACTGTTGCAATAGTGCAAACTCTTGTTAATGTACATGGTGTAACCGGGTCTGATTACTAAAGCACAACAAGAAAAGAATAACATAATAGATGGAGCCTGACTGTTAAGATTATACTTTGTTCCACATGTTATGTTTCACATAAATTTTACAATTGGAAATTACTTTTACTAAAATGAAGCTATATGATACAATATTTAGTTGAAAAAAGAGGTGTTTGCATTTGTGTAAGTGGACTATGAACTGACTTACAAAGTTAAACTACAACTAGTAACATTATCCAAAATAGTATTTCGATGGAGGATGGCAAATGGATTTTAATCACAATCATCTTGAAAGAAAATAACGAGTTCAACTATAATAAAGAACATGTTGTCCATATTTCTTTCTGGCAGCCGATGGTAAGTTGTCAAGCTTACTTCTTTTCTATTATGGATCGTTAGCAGCGTTGAGGATATTGGCATTCACCGCTTCTTCAATATCCCTTGGAAAGTGATCTGTGTAAAATATCAGGGAAAATTTATATGTATTCGGACTAAAACTTTTATCTTCATGATTGTTAATATTTATATTTATTCGATGGTAAATGGATATGTCGACCTGATATCTCAAATTCGATATTGAAAAAATATGGCTTTAGTCTGGCAATGACTTTTTTTTCAATAACTTCTTTTTTTCTATTCAATTGCTATGTTAATGCAACACTTTACATTCAGTTATTTAACTCTCTTTTTTCAATTGCACCATTATGTTCAGTTATACATCAAAGGTTAACTGCACATATTCATGTATAATTTATACCACCATTATAGAATTGATGAAATATTCATGTATCAAGCAAATTTTGTTCACAAGATCCTGTATCCATCTGCATCTTGCTCGCACTTTCTTTATTGTTTTGCAGCAAATATTTCATTTAAGCAAATCTTAAAATAAATTAACACTAACAATACTTCCGTCGGCAGCCAACAGCATATGAAATAGGGCATTTCTAGATTTGATAATATTGATATTTCACATTAATTTCTTTCGTAAATTCATCAAATAGCAGAAAAACAACAACAATATACATCACAACTACTATCGAAGCATCCAAAATAAAAAATAATTAGAAAATAAATGATTTATCTAGAGCGAGACGAGAGGCGCAGTCGAACAACAAGGGGAGACTCGAGAGGAGTAGCGTTCGAGAAGAGGAGCGGGTAATGTAGTTGCGGTAAAATAAAGAGGAGGAGCGAGACGAGAGGGCATTCGAGAAGAGTAGCGTTCATATTATCAAACAATCTCTGGCACTGGTAGGATTTTATTTGGTTTAGGGAGAAATAAAAAGGAGGGGGTAGGGGAAACTTGACCGGAGAAAGCAGAGGCAAAAGTTTCAAAGGGAGAATACGCGGTCAGGAGGAGAAGATTTGGAGGAGAAGCACACGGGTAACAAAAACGAAATAGCGGCAATGTTATTTTGGCTGTAGAGTATTTGGTTTTGGCCAAGTGACAGTAAACAAACCTCCCTACGGTTGGTTTGATTAATTAACTTAATTAGAAGTATATTTAATAGAAAAATCCATAAATGGTATATTTTATGATAGTAATTACAAAATGTTGTAACCGTGAGTAATTTATCACAATGAAACAAAATATACCATTTTAAATGTTCCTAGTCAAGATATATCGAGACTGGATATCGATGTATCCGTTGAGACTGGAGGACGTAATACTCTCCAAATGTTAGGCAGTGTATATTACTCATAACCGCTGGAGGCATCTAGGGGTCACGTACTAATAGTTATTGGCTAAATATTAAACGACTCACTCAATAGTTTTATGTTGGTTACTATAACTAAGGTCAAACAGAAAATATCGATGTGATCGATTTACACAGTTCTCTCGACTTGAGAATACTATGGATCTTCAATATGAAAGCTCCGCTTTGATTATAGCTAAATTATAGCATGTTGTCCATCGAATGACTATAGTTGGGTCGAGTGGAAGTATTAGAAGTGAAGCACTATTCAAGAGAGGATTCGTCTCCTTAGTTATATGCGGTTAGTATCACAATAAACTCAAGTCAACACAAAGTCAAAGTCACTGGCCAGAGCACTTCGGTTAATAATAATTGTTATTATTGAACCCCAAGACTTTATATTTGGACTGTAAAGTAGAATGTGGATGAGGTTGGAATTTTGACCATTTTCAAATTCCATAAGTCTAATGCGATATAGTTTTGATGAAGAGAATTGGTGTAAACAAATTTCACAACCGGGTAATGCTTACTAAACTTAAATTGAATTTTTATCGAAAATGAATAGGCGATAAATTTGGCCATTATGTCACACCACCTGCTAAGTGATGTGTGAACGTTAATTAGAATAGTTCGATGTTAATTGCTGACCAAATTTACACCCAAGAGTTACACAGACGAAATGATAAATTCCCTTAAGATAGAACAATTTAATTAGTTTATAATTATTATAAATTAAATAAATAAATTAATATTTATTAAATATTGATTATAAAATTCGAATATGGTTTGAGAAACAAATAATGTTATAAATATTTATAATAATTATAAATATATCAATCGATATACATAAAATTCTATATGGATCATATCTTATGTATATGACAAGTAATTATTATGTACATGATAAATTAAGACAATGAGATAATAGTAAATATAAAAAGATCACACCAGAAATTTTATACTGGTTCGGACCTTCCGTCCTACGTCCAGTCCCGAAGCTCGTCTTCGGAATTTACTAGTTAATAACCCTCTCTTCGTCCGGAGGATTAGACTTGTTACAATAGAAATCTTTCGTTAAGAATGTGCTCTTATTAACAATGATATTGACAATACATACAAGTCTTTCTATAATCTTCATTGGATACACATAGATATGAATATATGTGTGCTTTGGAAATATGGAAGAAAATTGAACCAAAGTCAATGATCTTTGGTTGAAATATCGATTACAAATATGAGTAACTTGAATTTGAGTGCAAAGTAGATATACATAATAGAAATTAAAAAACTAGTTACTTCAATTGTAAAATCTGTTATGTATTTATAGTTGTAAAAAGGTTGATTTGAAGTGTTGCTACCATTTCTCTTCGTTTCTGGAGATGCTTCCATATGGGGTAGAACTGAATTGAAGAAGAGATGCAAAAGCAACCTTCCAAATTTTGACAGTTGTGTATTTTAAAAAATTCCTGGAGCCAATTCCTGACATTTGGATTGTGATGACCAGACGTCTGGTCATGTGTTATTTGGAAAAATTCCAAAGGCTGGGACCATACGTCTGGGGGCAATAAAGCAGACGTTTAGTATATGTAAAATTTTATTCTGTGTATCATATACAAAATTTAAGGAGATTTTACATATTATTTCTAAGATATGTATACAATATTTATCTCTCTACTGTTGTGGTTTATGCTCCGTGCTTTGATTTGTATCCTTGAGAATCTGCAAAAATTAGATACGAGATATATGTGTACAATTACTATTATATTGTTTGTCATCATCAAAACTTGCTGGTAGGACTTTCTAACATTCTCTCTCTTTCTTATGATGACAAACTATATGTCATAAAATATATTTTACTCCCCCTGTATATATGTATATCATATGTTATCCTCCCTTGTGTGTATGCATATTTCTCCTCCTTTTGGCATTATAAAATAGAACAGAGAAAATAGAAAATGTAATCTAAATATAGAATTTGTAGTACATGATATCCGAAATAAGAGTACATAGAGTGAGAAATGCATAAAAGAAAAATACAGTGGAAGAAAAACTAGAAACTACTGGTAATAGTAAGTTGAATCAGGAAAACTTTCGTAGGTATTATTATAGGAATCCCAAAAGCTGAAGGATCAAAAGTGTTCTCGGACCAATGACGTTGATCATTATATTCTTCGTCCTCTTGAATAGACAACCCTTGAAAAGCCAAGTACCCCTACTGATGGGAGGAAGGATCTTGCGTATTAAATTCCTCATTTTCCTCTTCATCTATGTCCTTTAATGGTTCATCTTCAACGACTTTTTTTCCTCATGATTTTGTTAAAGATCCTGGATGGAAGAGATAAATGGAGCAGGTAAAGGAGCCGATGGTTATGAGGATGAGGACCGGGATGATGATCGACCATGAACTTTCCTTATTAGTTTCCTAAGAGTGGATACAACCTTATCCAATGTTTTCTCGATTTACCCATCAGAGAAGATATGCTTGAGATAGATCTATCAAGATGAACAACTTTCTTGCCTAAGACTTGTTGATTACGAGATAAAAGTTGTTGATTTCGAATAAGTCACGATATGCTTCTCTTAAAGTAGGTTTTCCTCGAGCTTCTAAAATCTCTGAGTCTGAGCGATATTCAGAAGGATGTTGGTGGAAAACATAAGGATCTAGTTGTTGTGGAGGGGGTTGTTGCAGCTCTTGTAGAGGTCGCAGCTGATGTTGTTGTTGTTGCAGCAGAGTCCACCGAGGAAATGATATTATTGGTGGTGGTTCGTCTGGCAGATGCATAAGTTTGAAGTATTTGGACCCACTTTCTTTAATTTGTAGTTCTTCAAAATATGATAAGTAACAAGGGATGCCTTGGGATTGAAAAATCTGCATTATATAAGGTGCATAAACAATTGTCTAACGCTTGTGAATCCAATTTTTTTAAATTTCGTCGAAAAGAAATTGAGCCCAATTAACTTTAATACCACCAAATATAGCATACATAGCTTTGTGATCTGTTTCATATATTTTCTCATGACTGCCTTTTCTTGGTATTGTGGTATTAATAATCATACGATTTAGTAATCTTGCCCTAGGTCGGAGGTTCTTCGTATTTCATTGTTCTGTATGATCTTCCCAAAGAAGGCGAGTGACCTCATCACTGGTAAAAATCTTTCGTCCGGTATGTCTTTTATTTCGATACCCATGTAAGAGCAATGGAGGATTCATCCTATCATACCAGAAGTAAGCTTAATGACTTTACCATAGACATTAGTCCAAAACCAATTTTCCTCATCTTCGGGATTCCAGATGGAAGAACTACATAGATTTGAATAAAAGAGAAAAATAGCAAGTTGATCTATGGTTACCTCATTTGGACCTTGTTCAATCAGATAGTTATCCTCGGCATCTTCACATAATGAATGAATTTCATAGAGAGAAAACGTAGTAGTTGATAGAAGTAACCTAAATGAAACTTCATACTTTTCACATCTTCAAATATTTTGATGGAACTAGGACTTTGATCAAGCCATGATTTGATGTGAGAATCGGTGACAACAGTTGTTTGAGATGAAGATCGCTGATCTTTCTTTTGCTTTTTTGTAGTTTTTGATTTTGGAGGCATCGTGTTTGGAAATTGAAGGTAAATTTTAAGATCTAGGTTTTACTGGGGCTTTGTAGAGAATGAAAAGGTGAGGCAAAAAATGAAGAGATGTTTTAATATAGTGAATAGATAGCAGATCGTCATAGGCAGAGACAGGGTTCAGACGTCTGGAATGATGAGGTAAACGTCTGGTAGGCGTCTGGATCTTGCAGAGTTTGGGAGAGAGAGTCTTTTGAGTTCGTAAGCAGACGTCTGGTTATAAGAATTAGATGTCTGGTTCTTCGAGTCAGTGATAACCCGTGAGAACAATCAAACGTCTGTTTTGATAGAATAGCGAAAATTTTGTTAAAAATACGAATTACAGATCTTAAGGCTGGAATAACACTAGGGGGTGAATAGTGCTTTGTGGATTTTGTAAATCTTTTTGAAAGTAATATAATTTAATCACCAACAAATGTAATTCACAGACACAGATATAGTCACAGAATCAGACACATATGCAAATATTAAATAAAAGCAGTAAAGGAAAGAACACACCAGGATTTTATACTGGTTCGGAGTTATCCTACATCCAGTCCCGTACAATTGTACGGATTTCTTATCAAAATAATCTCACCGATTACACCCTCGGTTTCAAGGCTATGAGGTACACCCTCCTGTATCCGAGTCTAGGGCAAACTCCCTTGGTTTAACCAGGCTACAAGATCACCTAATTGATTTCTGAGGCTACAATCACACCCAATTGATTTCAAGGCTCAACCGCAACTTTCACTGAACATATTGATTTAGAAAAGATCCTATAACTATGAATAGCACTTAGATCTTATGGAGAGAGTGGCAGAGAATCAAACAAGAGATAATCAAGTTTGATTCACTTGGTATTTGGACAGAGTATAGTTTAGAATTCTTTAGAATAAATGTGAAAGATGAAGAGGAGAGAAAATAAATGAAATCTGGTGTAAATTCATTTAGAACTTACTGGTATTTATAGTAGAGCAACGACCTTACCTATTCGTGAAAGGATACGACGAATAGACACTTCTTTTGAAAATTGAAATTTGAAAATAACGGACACTATGTCGACATGGGGAGTAGAGGGATGTCGACATGCTCAAGGCAAAATTGATGTTTTGATTTTCTTATTAAAATTGGTTTCTATAATTTGTCGAAACAATTTCTAAACTTTGTACATATATTTGAATATAGCTTAAACATATAAAAGAGTTTAGAAAGTAATTTTTAATATATATAATCTTAATATATAAAGTGATTTAAAATCTGAGTATATAAATATTTTAAAGCTAAATATTTAAAACGAGAGATGGTTTAAAAACAAGGACAATTTTGAAATCAAAAAATGATAAAAATAGTTTTGAGGCTAAAATATTTAAAACCAAGAGAGACGTCTTTTTGAAAGAAAGTATTGAAAACATTTTTAAAAAACAAGAGATATAAATTTTTGAAAAGCATTTTTATAAAATTAGTGGATATCAAAATAGAACCACTATATGTTCCACTAGATATTGTCGTGGGTTCCATCCCACTAGGGTTCCATCCCTTTAACAGGCTCGAAGTGGATTCCATTCCATGAATAAATTTCGAATAAAGACGTAAGTGCTTTCAAGAAGTTTTAACATAATTCTAGATTCAATACTTATCTTATACTATTGAAATCTTGAACTCTTGGTATCTTAATACTCATGAGTCTTCAATCTTGATATCTTCAATCTTGAACCTCTATACTATACAGTCTTCATTCTTGGTACCTGCATGTTTATATCCTGCATATACATATATATTTAAACTATAATGTTAGTATTTATATTTTATAACAATTCCTAAGGTTGTTGTCATTGAAACCATCATCTCAAGGACTAACAATCTCCCTCTTTTTGATGATGACAACCTATGTTTATAAAATATACTTCGCCTTCACTATAACTCCCCCCTAAAACTAATAAATCCCCCTTAATCTAAGCCTAACTATTCTAACTACTCTATTTTATACTTCTCCCCCTTTGTCATCAACAAAAACTAATTCTAAATTTATATATAGCTCCCCCTTAATCTAATACTATCTAAGCTAAATACTAATAAGAAAGTATAATAAGCAAAACAAAAAATTTATTATATACGATGTTATATATATATATGGAACATGAAAACACAAATATAATCAAGTACATAAATTATAGAATAACACTACTAACGAGAGTTTTTGACAATTGGAGATTTGTGAATCGAACAATTTGGATAATGAAAACAAAAGTTTCCACGTTGTTCGACCAAATTCGCATCTTTGTCAAAACAAACTTTGCCTACGTAGACCACATTGTCGTTTTCTTCCATGGGTGCTTCTTCCACTTCTTCTTCTTCCTCTTAGTTGTGCTCTAAGGGTTATGCACTTGAATGTTGGAAGAATCTTCTTCAATCACAATAGGGTTTGCATGATTATGCATTAGGAATTTTTTCAAATTCCAAATAATTTTGCCTTGCTTTTCTTGTTCTTTTGCTATCCTTATTTGCACAACTTGAAGTTCAGTCGACATTTGCATGGCATCCTTCATAGATTCTTCAATCTTTATCACACTTTCCAGTGTAGTGCGTTTGAATGGGCCAGAATGAGGAGAAGGGAAAGAAATGGTGTCATTTTGGTTAGCTTTAGTGGAGGAGGCCATTAATTTTAATTTTCAGAAGTTTATTACAGAGAAAGATAAGTGAGAAGACAGAAAAATTTGAAATGCATAGGTTTATATAACTACCAAACTGATTTTAGAGGGAAAATCAAATTTTTGAATTTTAACATTGTATGTCAACATGGGTGGTTGGGGTATGTCGACATCCCTATGAATAATTTGGTTTTTTTATGTATCTTTGTTTATTAAAAATATATGTTACTATATATATATATATATATATATATATATATATATATTTTATATCTTAGTTATTGAAAAAATGCCTAGTTCTCTTCTTAATTTATTAGATATAGGTTGATTTAAGTGTTTGGTTAAAATAACATCAATCTGATTCTCGGAGTTGATAAATTCAAGAGAGATAATCTCTTTACTTATATTATCTTTAAGAGAATGATGTCTGATATCAATATGTTTAGTCTTAGCATGATGAGTAGAATTTTAGATAAATTTATTGCACCAGTATTATCACAATAAATTGGTGATTTTGAAATTGTTAATCCAAAATCTTTTAGGGTCTGTTGCATATAATGACCTGAGAGCAAGCCAAAGCAGCAGAGATATATTCTGCTTCAGTTGTTGATAAAGAAATAGTGTTTTTCTTTTTTACTAAACCATGAAACCAGAGAATGCCCCAAAAAATGACAAGTTCCTTTTTCGGTCAGATTTGCAACCAGCATAGTCAACATCAAAATAAGAGATTAAATCAAATGAATCATTTTTAGGGTAAAATAAACCATAGTCAAAAGTATTTTTAACATATATTACGATACGTTTCACAGCTTTTAAGTGAGTCTCTTTGGGTTGAGATTGGCGTGCACAAAGACAAACACTATGCATGATATCAGATCTACTTGCAGTGATATAGAGTAGTGATCCAATCATTCCCCTATATAGTTTTCGATTTACATCTTTTGAAATATCTTCTTTATTTAGAGCTTCATTGGTTGCCATAGGAGTGGGTTTTCCACTCACAGTAGTCATACCAAATTTACTAACTAGATCCCTGGCATATTTTTCTTGACTAATAAAAATACCATTATATAATTGTTTATTTGTAAACCTAAGAAGAAAGTAAGTTCACCCGTATGACTCATTTCACACTCTTTTGTCATCATTTCAGAAAATTCATTATTCATTTCATGATTAGTTGAACCAAAAATAATATCATCTACATAAACTTGTACTAGTTGGATATCATTTTTTTTCTTTTAATGAAAAGAGTATTATCTACTTTACCAATTTCGAAATTTGATTGTAATAAAAAAGATCTTAGTCTGTCATAACATGCTCTAGGAGCTTGTTTCAGACCATATAGAGCTTTCTTAAGTTTGAAAACATGGTTTGAAAATTTTTCATCTTCAAAGAGTGGAGGTTGTTCAACATAAACTTCCTCTTTAACATATAGAGCTTTCTTAAGTTTGAAAACATGGTTTGAAAATTTTTCATCTTCAAAGAGTGGAGGTTGTTCAACATAAACTTCCTCTTTAACAAATCCATTTAGAAAAGCACTTTTAACATCCATTTGAAATAGTTTGAAATTATTATAGTTTGCGAAAGCGAGTAGAATTCTAATGGCTTCTAATCTTGCTACGGGTGCAAAGGTTTTATCAAAATCTATTCCTTCTTCTTGACAATAACCTTGTGCGGCTAATCGAGCTTTATTTCTAACGACCTCACCTATTTCATTCATTTTATTTTTATAAACTCATTTAGTTCCTATTATAGTTTTATCCTCGGATCTAGGAACAAGTTCCCAAACATCATTTCTGGTGAATTGATTCAGTTCTTCTTGCATAGACAGAATCCATGAATCACCAGACGATGTCTCCTTTGGATTTTTAGGTTCAAAAGATGATATAAAAGCTACATTAATCATGTTATTTAGTTGGTTTCTAGTTCTAACAATAGATTCAATATCTCCTAGTATATTTTATATAGGATGATCTATTAAAAGCTTAACCTTTTTATTTGGATGAATAAGTTCATTATTTGTTTCAATTGATTCATTGTTTAGGGTAGCAAAATCTCCTTCATCGTTAATTTGTTCAAATCTTTGAAATTATCATCAAACAAAACATGCATTGTTTCTTCAATGGTATTAGTTCTTAATTGAAAACTCTATATTCTTTATTTCTATTAGAATATCCGACAAAGATTCCTTTGTCGGATTTAGGATCAAATTTATCCAAATTATCTTTTGTATTTAGAATAAAACATTTACTTCCAAAGATTCTAAAATAAGATACCTTTGGTTTCTTCTTGTAAAGAAGTTCATAAAGTGTTTTATCAGTTAACGGTCTAATTAATATTATATTCAAAATGTAGCAAGCTATAGCGACTGCTTCAGCCCAAAAATGTTTTGGCAAATTACTATCCGAAAGCATTGTTCTAGCACACTCTTGAATCGTCCTATTTTTACGTTCTACCACTCTGTTTTGTTGTGGAGTTCTGAAAAAGGAGAAATTATGAGTTATTCCCTTTTTATTGCAGAATCTCTCAAAATTTTCATTTTCAAATTCCCTACCGTTATCACTACGAACAGTTATAATTTTTAAAGAAATTTGGTTTTGAAGTTTTTTTGTAAAAAATTTAAATAAATCAAAAGTATCACTTTTATGTTTCATAAAAATTGTCCATGTAAACCTAGAATAATCATCTACAATTACAAAGACAAATTTATTGATTGAATTTGAGATGGACCAAACAAATCTAGATGAAGTAACCCAAGAGGTTTTGAAGTTGAAATCATATCTTTTAATTTGTAAGAACTCTTCCTAAGTTTTCCTAATTGACAAGCATCGCATACACTATCTGTTTTAAAATTCATTCTAGGGAGACTTCTTACTAGATCAAGTTTAGAAAGTCTAGATAAGAGTTTAAAATTCAAATGCCCAAATCTTTTATGCCAAATCTAAGGGTAACTTTTATTAGCCAAAAGATATAGATTATCATCTGAGAATTTCATACTAAGAATACAGATATTTTTCTTCCTAATTCCTTCAAATATAATATTTGAATTACTATCTTTGATGTGACACTTATCTTTTTCAAATTTAATTTTGTATCCTTTATCGCAAAGTTGACTAATGCTAAGCAGATTGTGTTTCAGATTCTTAACTAATAAAACTTAAGAAGTAGTAGGAGTTTTAGAGTTACCGACATTGCCGATTCCAATCACATATCCTTTTGAGTTGTCTCCAAAATTAACCAATCCTCCATCTTTATAGATAATATCATTCAGCATAACTGGATTACAAGTCATGTGTCTTGAACATCCACTATCAAGTATCCACTTACTCTTCTTGATTTGCACAATTTTTCAATTGACTTTTGATTCTTCAAAGGCAATATAACATTTTTTATACACAAAATAAATACTCGATAGATAACTTGATTTTCTATAATAACTATATGCTGACTTATAAGACAATGATGATTTGAACAGTTTTAAACTAGTGTTAACAAAATCCCCTAATAAAGCCATTTTATAAACTATTTCAAAATTTAGATTATGAAAACTTGGAAAACCAAGGCTACGATACCAAATGTTTGAAATGCGGATTACGGATCTTAAGGTTGGAATAACACTAGAGCGGGGAAGAATAGTATTTTGTGGATTTTCTAAATCTTTTTGAAACTAATGTAATTTAATCACCAATGCAATTCACAGACATAGATATAATCATAGAATCAGACACGGATGCAAATATTAAATAAAAGTAGTAAAAAAAAAGAACACACCAGGATTTTATACTGCTTCGGAGTTACGCTACATCCAGTCCCGTGTAATCGTACGGATTTCTTATCAAAATAATCTCTCAAATTACACCCTCGTTTTCAAGGCTACGAGGTACACCCTCCTGTATTAGAGTCCATGGCAAACTTTCTTGATTTAACCAGGCTATAAGATCATCCAATTGATTTTCAAAGCTGCAATCACACCCAATTGATTTCAAGGCTCAACCGCATCTTTCACTCAACAGTTTGATTTATTAAAGATCTTATAACTCTAAATAGCACTTAGATCTTATGAAGAGGGTGACAAAGAATCAAACAAGAGATAATTAAGTTTGATTCACTTGGTATTTCAGCAGAGTATAGTTTAGAATTCTTTAGAATAAATGTGAAAGATGAAGATGAGAGAAAATAAATGAAATCAGGTTTAAAATTCATTTAGAACTTACTGGCATTTGCAGTAGAGCAACAGGCATATCTATTCGTGAAAGGATACGACAAATAGACACTTCTTTTGAAAATTGAAATTTGAAAACAGCAAAGACACAATGTCGACATGGGAGTGGAGGGATGTCGACATGCTCAAGGCAAAATTGGTGTTTTGATTTTCTTATTAAAATTGATTTTTATAATTTGTCAAAACTTTTCTAAACTTTGTAAATATATTTGAATATAGTTTAAACATACAAAAGAGTTTAGAAAGTAATTTTTAATAAATATAATCTTAGTCTATAAAGTGACTTAAAATCTGAGTATATAAATATTTTAAAGCTAAATATTTAAAACAAAAGATGGTTTAAAAAAGGACAATTTTGAAATCAAAAAATGATAAAAATAGTTTTGAGGCTAAAATATTTAAAACAAGAGAGATGCCTTTTTGAAAAGAAAGTTTTGAAAATATTTGTTAAAAACAAGATATATATATATATATATATATATATATATATATTTGAAAGCATTTTTATAAAATCACTGGATATCAAAATAGGAGCACTATATGTTCCACTCGATTCTGTCGTGGGTTCCATCCCTTCAACATGCTCGAAGTGGATTTCATTCCACGAATAAATTTCGAATAAAGGTAAATCCTTTCAATAAGTTTTAGAATTATACTCAATACTTATCTTATACTATTAAAATCTTGAACTCTTGATATCTTGATACTCATGAGTCTTCAATCTTGATATCTTTAGTCTTGAATCTCTATACTGTACAGTCTTCATTCTTGGTACCTGCATGTTTGTATCCTGCATATACATATATATCTAAACTATAATGTTAATGTTTATATTTTATAACAAGTCCTAAGATTGTTATCATCAAAACCATCATCTCAAGGACTAACAAATTTGAGTGCAGTTAGAGATTTCAGATTGTTATTATTACTGTCTTATATTTTTTTTTATTAAGAACAAGATATAAATTATAATCTTTAATAGTTTTAACCTTATTATAATTGGAATATATATATATATATATATATGTATATGTGTATGTATGTATGTAAGTATATATATATATATATATATATTGACACACACACACAAAAAAATATAGTTTTTAGAAGAACGGTGTTACTTTTTCTCCCACAAATTTGGTTCCTCCTTTGCATCTTCTTTTAATGGTCGTAGTGGAGTCCAAGAAGGAGGTACTAGACTTAATTGGGTTCAGATGTTCCTTCTCCCTATAGTTTACGTGGAGTTATTTGATGAGCACGTGGAGGAGTTTCGGTCACACGAGGAGATCGTACATGAACACAGTCCTTTGTAGGAGAGTGTCCACATAATGCAAGGATGCACTTTTTTAAAAAGTTTAGATGAGCTCCTTGATTTCTTGTGCATACATTTCTTTTTTGAACGTTCATCATTTCTTTTTGATAATGATGGACTTCGTCAATTTTTAAGCGAAGAAAAGCATTTTCAAGAATTAATACCATATTTAACCTTTCTCCTATCGGAGAATAACCGGTATGGTACACATGAGTAGTAGAAGGAACTATGTGTACGGAATGAGATGATTTTGGTGTTGTTTTGGTAGGATATGTATACGTACTACCAGATGAAGGTGAGGAGAAATCAACAGCTGAATAAGTCGAACCGTGATTAGACTACATTACTGATAAAATTCAAAAAAAAAATTACAGAGTGAAAGATTATTTGGTTAAAAAAATTATCTTTTAGATATATAAACATAGGTTTTTGAATTTCTAATTAAAGAAAAAAGTTGTTTGTTAGTTAACGAAATTTATGGTTTAAAAAAAATTATTTTTATTAAAAAAACTTGTGGTGTTCAGAAAGTTTCAAAACGAAAGGTGAAGAAGGTTTTTGTTTATTATTTTTTTAGTAACAATTTATGATAATAAAGAATATATAGTTTAGTTTATTAATTCAGTGTATGAACAAATTCCTAAGTTTCGTCTAAGTTTTACAAAAGAGTGTTCATTTAATGGTTTGGTGAATATATCGGCAATTTGATTGTCGGTGTTAACAAATTCAAGGGAGATAATTCCTTTTTCGACATTATCTCTAAGAAAATGGTGTTGTATGTCTATATGTTTAGTTTGAAATTGGTTAACTGGGTTTTTAGATAAATTGATCGCACTAGTGTTGCCGCAGTATATAAGAGGTTTTTCAATTATTTTATCAAAATCTTTAAGTGTTTGTTGCATATAGATTATTTGAGCATACCCTAAGGCGGTAGAAACATATTTTGCTTTACATGTCAAAGTGAAACATAATTTTTTTTTTGCTAACCACGAAACCAGAGATTGACCAGTAAAATGGCAGGTATCATTTGTGCTTTTTCTGTCTGTTTTGCAACCTTCGAAGTCTGCATCGCTAAATGATACAACCAGGATAGAATAAGCCGTAATCTTTGGTGTTCGTTACGTGACATAAAATTCGTTTGACTGCTCTATGATGTGATTCCTTAGGTGCGCATAAACAAATACTCATCATTATATAAGGTCGACTAGTTGTTAGATATAATAAAGAGCCGATCATACTACGGTAACATTTTTGATCAAAGTCTTTTCCATTTTCATCTTTGTCTAAATACAAAGTTGTACGCATAGGAGTTGGTTTACTAGCAGTGTTTTCCATTCCGAAACGTTTAAGTAAATCATTACAATACTTTTATTGATTTATAAAAATGCCATTGTCCAATTGTTTTATTTGTAATCAAAGGAAAAAATTTAATTCACCCATGTGACATTTCAAACTCATTTTTCATTATTTCAAAAAATTCATTACATAAACTTTCATTAGTTGATCCAAATACAATGTCATCAAAATATATTTATGCAACTTATATATCATTATTTTTATGTTTTATGAATAGCTTAGTGTCTATTTTGCCGATTTGAAATTCAAAGGTCGATCGTACCAACCACGTGGTGCTTGTTTTTAAAAATATCAAGCCTTTTTGAGTTTAAAAACATGATATGAATATTTTTCATGATTAACTAATGGCGGTTGTTCTACAAAAACTTTTTATTTGATAAAAAGTTTAAGAAGGCACTCTTAACATCCATTTGAAATAATTTAAAGTTATGATGACATGCAAAAGCAAGTATAGTACGAATTGCTCCGAGACGAGCTACAGGAGCAAAAGTCTCTTCGTAACCAATTCCCACTTCTTGGTTATAACCTTAAGCCACTAATCTTGCTTTGTTACAAATAATATTTCCATTTTCATCTGCCTTTTTTGAAAACCCATTTTGTACCAATTACAGATTGATCTGATGGTCTAGGAACGAGTTCTCATTCATTATTACGTTCAAATTAATTTAATTCTTCTTGCATTGCTAAGATCCAAGAGTCATCTTTAGATGCTTCCATATAATTTTTAGGTTCTGTATTTGAGATAAAAGCAACATGACTCATTTGATTTAATTTATTTCTAGTGACTCGAGAATTTAAGTCACCAATTACACTATCCAAAGGATGATTTTTTAATATTCATGTCGGTGATCTTAAAACATTTTCATTATTATTGGAGGATGAATTTGTAACGACCCATCCTCCTCGACCCTCGAAAATCTTCACAAATACACTACTATATAATATGCCGACAATCGAGTGCCGAAAAAGACAGATTGCTAAGGAAGGAAAGAAGGAGGTAGAAGAAGATAAAATAAAACAACATCAGAATCTCACAATCGCAGCGGAATAAAATATAATAGATACTAACTAATCTTTACACAAAAAGAAACTATATCTGTCTTGTACAGTATATCATCAGAATACATCACAGTCAAAACAATTACCAGACTGTTGTCTTAACTTGTCCTCACGAATCTGACTATACAACTTATACAGCACATTGGAAAATTTATCAAGAACAAGTGATATGTCTCGCCATCCAGCTCGTCTCCTAAGCTCCACAGCATCCTATCATGTATTTATAATACTCGGTATGACCCGAGCATTATTATAAAATAACTCTCGAGTCAGTCTGGAATACCAGCGTAAGAAAAATGCACTCAACTTAATTATTAAAGTTTTAAAAATCTTTTGAAAGAAAAGGTATCTCGTAAGACCACGCCACAAATAAACATGTTGGGTTTTTACCTTACGATAACCAAAACAGTTCTTATAAAATCCTCTGATATTATAATAGTGTCTAACTACAAATACTTATTCAAATAGCCGAAATTATTACATTATTAAATCCCATCAATGCTAGCCACAAAATGGGTTTGACAAACAAAAACGTAAAGGCACGTAGGGAGAATGGATTTCCAACTAATGACTAGTCACTAGAGTACCACCAATCACGGTACTTGGTCTAAATCAGCATACCGAGGACCCCTCCGTTCCTCTACAACACAAGACCGGACGAGTAAGATCACCCCACGGTTGGAATCAGCAACCGCCCACACAGCCGAACAAAAAGAGACCTCTAGACAGGGATGGCCTTACCCTAATTGGGTGCTACCCACTTAGCCTTGCGGCATAACCCTTGCTTTTCATTCATTCCCAGTTGATGAGGTTTGAGGCTAAGCTTTACCCTTTTAGAAAATTTTCACATAGAATGCTCACTGTCATCTTGACGATGTTCTGAAAGCATTCATCCATATAATTCCGTTTCAGGTTCGAACGGAACCGAAGGCACTACTTCTACTACATCCATTTTGGAATCACCCTCGGGATTAGTAGCGATTAGCCATTGCACTTCACTGCTCCATCTTCGACTCCAAGCACTTACCTTCATCAAGAAAACATACTCATTGGATTGAAGTGGTTTTGGGATCTCAAATCCGATCCCGGTCTCTTCAAAACAACGTTCGCTATTTCCCGATAAACTCAACCCCGGTTCTTTAGGAATACTCAGAAGAAAATGAGATCGGAGTTCACCTCCTAACCGTTAGTGGAAGGATTTCCTTATAAACGTCCTAGAAGAACAAACGACTTTATACGTACAGTATAACACCTCGAACGGTAACTAAACCATATAATTCGCGTACCTCTTCTAGGTATTCCAAAGTTAAATTTGGGTCCAGATTTGATAATCGGTTATTTAACTATCAAATAAACAATTAATTCAACCAATTATTTATTTCCACTAGAAAACTCCAAATCTTATAAAAATTAGATTTAATAATTTTAAATTACCCAAAATTTTATATACTTAAAATATTTTAAATAAAACTACTTAAAACGCTATATTTAAAATGATAGTTATGAAAATCTTTAAAACTTCCAGATACAACTTAAGCCAAAACTACTTTTTTTAAAATAAAGCTACTCTATAAAATATATCAATCAAATAATTTCCTTTAATCATAATACCAATTTAATCCTTTTAAAATAATTACTATTATACTAACTAAATAAATATTTACTTTAAAAAATTTATAACAATTTAAGAAAATAATTTCTCCAAAACATTCTTTTTAAAATCAACTTTAAAACTTTAATTTATACTTAAAAACGAAAACATACTTGGCTTTCCGGGAAATACACGTCCACTTCAATATAACCCATATAATCCTTTATAAATCCTGCTCGATTTATCCCAATTTAATTTCCGTCCTAATCCCGTAAATTCTTCCAATACTTTAAAAATAAAATCACTTTTATTTTTAAAACCCATTTCCTTATAATCACTTCCAAAAATATATACTTAAATTATTTAAAACAAGGCTACAAAATTAATTAAATAAAAATAATACTTAAGAAATTCTATAAAAGTTTCCAAGTAAACTCGAACCAAAATTCCCCTTTAAAGTAAAGTTATTATATCAAACATTTATGTTAAATTTTCTTTTAAAAATCATAATACTAATTTACTTTAAAAACAATTAACCACCATAATTGACTTAAATAAATATTTACTTTTCACTTAAAAATAACTAAAATAATAAATTTCCAAAAACATTGAAAAAAAATCATTTTAAACTCCTAGTTTATACATTGAAATCTTTTCTTTCAAATATACTTAGTTTTCCAGTAAAATATATTTTCCAAAAAATAAAATCCCCTTTTTATTTTTAAAAATGAATGACAACTTTTCTTATAAATTCCCATCGGAATCTATACTTCCAGATTTATCCACTGATAAATATTGCACTTTATTTATAACTTAGTTTGCAGATTTCCATTTTCTCATTTCCTTTTAAATCACCGTTTCCAAAACACCTAATAAATTCAAACTGATTTCCTAATTTTAAACTCCCTTTAAATTTATTACTCGATTTATCCAAATTTCCAAATAATTATTGACTTAATTTTGTTATTTCATTTCCTTTAAA
The DNA here is from genome assembly GCA_030765085.1 of Allium cepa. Taxonomy (NCBI): domain Eukaryota; kingdom Viridiplantae; phylum Streptophyta; class Magnoliopsida; order Asparagales; family Amaryllidaceae; genus Allium; species Allium cepa. The sequence continues at coordinate 503,644,427 of CM060941.1, read as the reverse complement.
ACCCAATTTATTCAATTCTATATTTTAAAATACCAAATTATATATTCATCCAAATCATAGCATCGAATAATTTAACTCCAATATAATCTATCACATAACATATCGTAGATATGAAAATAATTCAACATTTGGAAGAGTCCATTTGGATCTCTATAACCCGTCTTCCTGCATCCATAGATGTTACCACACTACAAAAATACCAATTCCACTTCGAGATGGAATATCGCGGTATATGAGATCATCCGCTATTATGCGGAGCGCATAGGCTCTCGTCCGCTATACAATGCGGGAATCAGTCACTCCAATATATATATATATATATATATAATATCCAAACCAATAATAATATTAACATTCAACCAATCAATTAATAATTTAAATTCTAACTATTTAAATTTAGCTGATTATCCAGATGTGAGTGAAATAAACTCACCTTGAATTTTTCAAGAGTTTCAATTTTAAATTAAATCGAGTGCTTTCGATTTAATCTAAAATTTTCATGAGCTCCAATTGCCTCCAGATCTGCTGCAGTGCATAGATTGCGTCACTGCGATTCCGTTGCTTCTTGTTTCGTCGGAATCCGACCATGTATGCAAAAGATATGTAGTATTAAGATTGTTCGATTTAAAATATAATATATTTTCATTTTTCTTCTATATATTATACAAACCCAAATCGAGGCTACTGATATGCTTTCCTCTCCTTCGTCTTCACCCAGCAAACATACCCAAAGCAACCATTCTTTGACCGAAAATCGAGATCACTACGATAATGTCGAAGACAATCCAAACCTTCTACGCCGCAGCTCCAAACGGCGCGTACCCATGGCTAGAACGCGGCCAAGCTCGACCTCGCCATTGCTCCAGAAAGCGCACTCGGACGTGTGACTAACGGCCCAAAAGTCGAGATGATCCACCATGCTGATTCCATCACGTCCGTACTGATTTATAGAGCTTGAGATTATGAGAACTTGAAGGATTTGATTCAAAAAAAATTTGGCCATTGGTCTCTAGTAAATGGCGACCGAGCAAAAGAAAACTAGGGTTTCGGTTGGGATGCATACATATACGTGCACCATAATTATTTTAATAATATATTCTCACAAATTACTTGATTTTCAAACGAATTCCTATTGAACCGTGCCTATAGGCGTTTATAATGTTTTACCTACATTCCTAACACAATGGAATGTGTTTCGGAGCCCAATTCAAATATATGTGGAAGATAGCCTTTTGAACTAATTTAAAATATTAAATTTTCGATTTTAATTTCAACGCGTTCCTCACCCTTACGAACAAACGGTAACTCCAAATGCTACGAAATTTGAAATCCGATAATAATTAACTATTACAGATCCAGTGGAACTAATTTCGTTGAATTCTGTGACTGTGCGCAGGAAGGCTATTTTAACTCGTCGATTAAATCAAGCGATTTTCAAAATCAACGAAATCATTTAAAACTTCTCTTTTAAAACTTTACTAACTTAATTATAAATCATATAGAATTTATATTCACATTATAAATCATTTTGATTCATTTTAAATCAAAATCTGATTATTTGCATTATCATTATATAATAAATTCCACCATTAAATCAATATAAATATTCCAATTTTAACTTATCGACTTCGGATTCCATCCAAAGGTCCAATATTAAAATCCAAATTCAAGTAGAATTTAAATAAATTTTAGAAACCATTTCCATATCTATATACACCTAGATTCACAAATTATCCAATTTCAAATATTAAATTATTATCCAAATCCAATTGAATTGCCATATTTGAAATTATAATTAACCTTATTGATTTGACCAAAATTTCTTATTTCAAAATCAATTAACAATCCACATTCAACATTTAAAATAAACTAAATGTTCAAAATTAACGACCAAATTTTCCGGTCTTTACAGAATTATTCACATTATTTGTGATTTCAGTTTGATTTTTAGTTAAAATTTCATCTTTATCTTTTTTAATAGTTTGTTAGAAATTTTCATCAAAAGATACACGTAAACTATCTTCTATAATATTTGTTCGTTTTTATTATAAATTCTATGAGATTTACTACGTTCTGGATAACCAATGAAAATTCCTTCATCGGCTTTAGGGTCAAATTTTCCAAGATTATCTTTAGTATTTAAAATAAAATATTTTGACCCAAAGATTCTGAAATATGAAACTTTTGGTTTCTTTCCATAAAATATTTCATAACATGTATTTTTAGTCATAGGTCGAAGTGTGACATGATTTAATACATAACAGGCAGTGGAAATAGCTTCAACCCAAAAATGTTTGGGTAGATTACTACTATTTAGTAGTGTTCGTGAAAATTTCTGTAAAGTTCTGTTTTTCCTTTCAACAGCATCATTTTGTTATGGTGTTCATGGAACCAAAAAATTATGACTAATTCCATTTTTGTTACAAAAATCAGAAGAAAAAAAATTATTTTTGAATTCTCCTCCATGATCACTGCTTATATTTTCAATTTTTAAATCCATTAAGTTAGTAATCCATTTTGCAAAGATTTTAAACATTCCAAAAGTGTCACTTTTATGTTTTAAAAGTAATGTCCAAGTATATCTTGAAAAATCATCTACATTAACGAGCACATATTTGTTATGATTTATTGATCATACTTGGGTTGGTCCAATGAAGTAATTGTAATGGTTGCTTAATAGATATTTTATTTATAGATTTGAAAGAACTTTTCTTTAACTTGCCAATTTGACAAGCATCAAATAAATTTTTAATTTCATAATTAATTTTAGAAAGACCTCTAACTAGATCATATTTTGCTAGTTTGTTAATATATTTAAAATTTATATGACAAAAATATTTGTGCCAAATCCAAGGATCATCATGATTTGCGGCTAGATATAAATCTGAATTATTTTTAATGTTCATATTTAGAATATATATAATATGATTTTTAAATCCTTCGAAGATTAAATTTTTGTTTTGATCAAGAATTTTACATTTATCTTATTGAAATTTTATTTCGAACCCTTTATCACACAACCGACTTATACTAAAAAGAGTATGTTTTAGATTCCCTACTAATAAAACAATAGAAATAATATGAGAGTTAGAGATACCGATATTGATGACTTCTCCAATGCCAATGACGAACCCTTTTGAATTATCGCCAAAAATTATAGTGTCACCATCAATGTACATTATAATTGACAACATGTGAGCATTTCCCGTCATGTGCTTGGAGCATCCACGATCTAGTATCCATTTCTCTTTATTTTTGTATTTGGATACCTACAATAATAATATAAAAAAATTGGTAACCTTTTTTTTGTGGGTCCTAAGTGTTAGTGGATGAGGGCAACCATAACCATGATGGTCCAGTTCATTTTGAAATATAATTATTTTGGTGAATCACTTCTTTTGTATAACTACCTATATATTTCTGTTTAATTAGGTTGTTATTTGTTTTAGGAACCAAATTTTAATCATTTTTGAATTTGTGATTAATTTCTCATTTTGGGAAGAAGGTTTTTTATCTTAGTGTATATATCTTATTATACTTTGTAATTTTTTTTAATTCTCAAACCCTATCCCATTTCGATTTTTTAATGGCTTGGAAATTTAAATTAAATTCTCCAAGTCTTGTTTAACAAAGTTAAATTTTGTAACATTATTAGTAATTTTATCCAATTTGTTTTTAAGATTAGTAATTTCAGATTTTGAAGTTTCAAGGTTATATTTTAAGATAATGTGCGCATTGTTAATTTTATTATTTTATTATTATCTAGTTTAACTTTTCCTAATTCACAAGATAAAACATCATTTTCAATAGAAAGATTCTTACATTTTTCTTCAGCATTTGCTAATTCTTCTTCTAAAATAGATTTTTCATCTTTTAGTAACCATATTACAAGTTCCAATCGATTTATCTTAGCAACATATTTCTTATTTAATTTCTTTGTTTTTCTATATTTGTCATCAAGTTCCATACTTACTTATAAAATTTCATCATAAGTAAGGTCGAGACATACCTTATTAGTATGTGCCATGAAACATACATTTTCTTGTTCCATATCACTTTCACGGTCACTCTCGGATGAAGAGGAAGAGTCAGAGTCATCCCATGTGACTTGGTATGCCTTTCTCCTTTTCTTAAATTTCTCAAACTTATTTTCCTTTTTCTCGTTATTGAATTTTGGGCAATCCTTCTTCATATGTCTGAATTGATCACAATCAAAGCAATTAATCATAGTTTGATTTGATGAATTTGATTTTCCGCTAATTTGGAATCTTGTCATTTTCTTGAATTTCTTAAATTTGTTGTAGCTCTTGGCAATAAATACAATTTCATCTTCATCCAATTCAAAATCTTCATTTCTTGCTTGAAATGCTATGTTCTTCTTTTCATAGTTTTGTTCCTTTCTGGCATGCAAATTTGCTTCATACGATAATAAATTTCCAATCAACTCTTCAACTTTGAGTGTAGAAAGATCATTAGCTTCTTCGATAGCTAATACTTTTATTTTCCACTCAATTGTTAAAGAGTTGAGAATTCGAGATACTAAATCAAAATCGGCAAATTTAACTCCTAGTATCATAAGATCATGATGTACAGTTTGAGATCCGGAGTACATGCCAACAATTGACTCATTTTGTTTGATTTTAAAAGATGAGAATTGATATTGTAAAATTGATATTTTTCTTTGTTTGACCTTAGTTGTACCTTCGTGTGTAATTTGTAAGGTACGTCATATATCATAAGCAGTGGTACATAACATAACACGCAAAAATCCGTTTTTTACCAACAGAGAAAAAAAGTACATTGACAGCTTTAGCATTATTAGAAGCAGCGGTTTTTTATGCATCTGTCCATGTGCTAATATTTGTTTCAGGTGCTACATACTTGAATTTGAGTTGCTGACCATATCTCTAATCCATTTGCTTCCATAAAAAAAATCATACGGGTTGACCAATATGCATAATTAGATTCGATGAATAGAGGAGGATGTGCAGTTGACAGACCTTCTTGAAAGATACTTCCCATATTAACAGGTTTCAAATGTGTGTCACTGTGATTTGAACTAACCTGGCTCTGATACCAATTGAAAGTTTATTTGGAACGTATACTATGTATATGACAAGTAATTATTATGTACACGATAAATTAAGATAATGAGATAATAGTAAAAATATAAAGATTACACCGGAAATTTTATACTGTTCGGACCTCCCGGTCCCGAAGCTCCTCTTCGAAATTTTACTAATCAATAACCCTCTCTTCGTCTGGAGGAATAGGCTTGTTACAATAGAAATCTTTCATCAAGAATGTGCTCTGATTAACACTGATATTGACAATACGTACAAGTCTTCCTATAATCTCCACTGGATATGTATAGATTGAAAAAATGTATATGCGGTGGATCATGTAATATGGATATACAATAATGCAGAGTATAATGATGATAGCTATATAGTTAATAGTGTAGAATATAAACGCAGTATAATAAAAATAACACCAGAGATTTTTATACTGGTTCGGAACACCGTCCTACGCCCGGTCCCAGACTCCTTCTCGAATTTCGCTAATAACCTCCACTTAACCCGGGGGAACAGGTTTATACAACCCTTGAGCAGCCGAACAAGGACCTAAGCAGCGGAATAGAATTTCACGTCAGCAATCGAATAGGACTTTCTGCCTGAGCGACCGAACAAGACTTCTACTTGATACAGAAAACTTTGTTGACTAGTATGTTCTTGATAACACAGATATGTATTGAAAGTACACCCTTTCTATAATCAAATCCTCAAGAGTATTTGTGTGTGTATTGATTGAAAGGAAGATAATCACTTAGAATTGAAGTATGTATAGATTAAATCAAAGATTCAAGCGATATAGAGTTTGTGATTGCTTTGAATTGCAAAATATGGAGCAAGAATAGAATTAGAGAATAAAGCAAGAATTTGTTGTTTGTGTAATGAATCAAAACATGTTTATATAGAGGATATATAAATGCAGTTATTCCTGAAGGACCTCAATCAAAAGTTGCATCTGTTCCTCTTGAAATTGGATTGAAAAGCCTTCGCGAATGATTGGGTCTTTTTAGAAAATAGCTATTATTTTTCGTTCAGTCAACTGACTCAGAAGTGCCAGTTGATTGAATTTAAAGAATGTGCATGTTCATGCAAATATCTATGCACTGGCATAGGTCAGTCGACAGACCGACCTGAATCAGTCAACTGACTTGTGCTATATTGCACGGATCATATTAAAAAATTTATATTTCAATGTAAAACCATTTGTGTGTGTGACTACTTGAGTAATGATTTTAACAATATTTTCACATAACTAAGACCCAAATCGTGATAAATATAGATACTATATTCTGAATTGAAATCTTGTCTTGTTTGTAGTTCCATTCTCTTTTTGTCGCCACATTACACCAACTTGTAATCTATGTTCGTCAATTGTCGTCGAAGTTCTTCATCATGGATCAAAACCATGATTCAACGTTCTCCCCATTTTTGATTGATGAAAACATATATATTTGACGGAGCAAAAAATAATAATATATAACACAATATATAATACGAGTTATATAATATTAGTTTTCTCCCCCTGAATGTATGGCAATGATTTAAATCTGCAAAAAAATTGTTAGTAAACACAATAATTGATCCCCCTTTGTCATAAAAAAAGGAATACTTAGAGATAGCCAATACAACATAATCACATACATGGGCAAACAAATAAGACAACAGCATCACGAAGTTCGTACACCACATCATAATATCACAACACATTACACGGTCATAGTCATATGAATTCAAACATCAAAGCACGTCATGAACGTAGTTTTGAAGAAGCATAAATAGATAAACAAGGTTAAAACAAGATTGTTGTTGATTGAGTATGGTAAGAACTTACTAATCATGAAGCCAAAAGACCAAATTCCAACTTACTCCGCATCCCAATCAAAGGGATCTTCCTCTTTCGGTTGAGTCGGTTGCTTCCCTTTATCGACATGATGGGATGTTCCGCTAGTGCCACTTGTGCTTGAGCTTGTGTCTTCGGAAGTAGACCATGAGAAATGTGGAGCCGGCCTCTTACCCGGGTCCAAATGTGAAGTGCCGGTAAAAGAAGTTGCACAAGAAATTATTCCCATAAAGTTGTGAAAAACCCCTTAATCTTGTTAAGCTTCTTGTCTATTTTATTGAGGCGAGGGTTAAGAATAAGTTGGTTTGGCACGAGCAAATCAATAGCTTTCCTTGAAGTTTGGTCAATAATCGAAAGACGAATAATTCTTCTTCAGATTGTTGAGATTGATGTGGTTGAGAAGAAGATTGTTCGGCAATGTGGATTCCTTGTCCCCATTGACGTTGTGTTGCTTGCCAATCTTGAAATGTAATAAAGGGTTCCAGGACGTTCGGGGAGTTGCACAAGTCTTATGGTACGAATATAATATAATCTGACTTTGGAGAATTCAGATTCGAGGGACTTTATACCAAAATCTTTTAAAAGGCGCATTGTATATTCACCAAAGTAAATCACATTCGTTTTTCCTTGGTTAGAACTTAAGAATTCATCCATAAGAAGTTGAGTCTAGTTTCAAATTTCTCCAAATAGCATATAGAGCACGAAAATTATTAGGATATACTAATTCATATGACCCTGTTCGTAGAGTTATACTTTTCAGAAGAAACTTATGCACGAGTCTAGATTTTGGCCGAAATGACTTAGATTTTACGTTTATAACATCATCTTCTAGGAATAAATGACTTATATTATCCCGAATTCTCACATCACAATTTATATCCTTAAGATTAATACCCCCAACTCGTGTTTGAAGCAAATGATACATATGTTCTATAGAAAGAAAAAATGAAATTCCACATACCGAAGTCCAAATGCAATTTTCTCGGTTCCTAGGCGCCGGTTCTTGAAGATTCAAGTTTGCACAGAATAACTTAACCGTTGTGTGATTAATTTTGAGATTGTTCTTATTGTAATCGAGAAAAGTATCCAAACTGCTTCATTATGAAAGTTCCAGAATGCCATAAGTGTTGAAGTCGGGGTAATGAGCAAAGGATCCTTCGAAAATACGGGAGTTTTGCATTATTATCCATCTTTGAATGGCTTTATTATAAACAACCCAAGAAGAAATTTGAGAGTTTATTGGTGTAGAATAAGAAGAAGCCTTTTTGATACGTTTTGATCGTCTAAAGTCCATGGTGAAGCAAGAAAAGTTGAGAAAAATGTGAAATTTGGTAATGTTGGAGAGGTAATTTTCAAAATTTAGGGTTGAAAGAATGAAGATGAAAGTAAAAATGGTGAAAAGGTGAGTTAAAAAGTGGTGGGTAGGGACAGTTATTGTCCAGAAAACACGATTCAGTCGACTGAATGGCATGAGTCGGTCGATTGAATCTGACCCGAGAGGCTTTTACTTTCTGTAATCAGTCGATTGACTCAGACCATTCAGTCGACTGTATGTGTGGCTTTTTGCTTATAGAATTTTAAGATAGCTTATTGTATTATAATATAGATGAAATACAATCACTAATTATATAGGAGTAACACATATGTCATACAAATATATATATATATATATATATATAAGAAATTATCATGATAGTTGTTTGTCTTCGATTTTTTTGAATATGGTTGAGCCGGAATTGAAACATGAGATGAAAAGACACATTATTTAGAGGACGGGCTTGGAGTAGACTTCTCATTTTTCGTATTAGGTGTCTCATTTTGAATACTTTTAACAAAAGAATTGAAATGATCAAAGGAATCGCTTTTATTTTTCATTAAAAATTCCAAATATATCTAGAAAAGTCATCAACAATTACAAACACATGTATATTATGATTTATGGATTGTACTTGTGTTGGTCCAAATAGATCGATGTGTAGTAATTCAAGTGGTTGCATTGTTGAAATAACCTTTTTAGATTTAAAAGATGACTTAGTTAATTTTCCTCTCTTTTTAAGTGGGACTTGCAAGAAAATAAAGAATAACATTGGTACCTAATTTTTAGTAAGGTCCTAAGAGTTAAGCCTTAGGAAACCAAACCCAAGAGGGTTCAATGTCCCTTTGAAAATATAATTCTTATTTTATGCACAGATTCAAAAAATGAATTTACATATTTCTTCTTAATCAAACTATTATTTGTTTTAGGAATCCATATTTTTATAGTTTTCAGATTGGACTTCCCTTTTAAAAGTTCTTTTGTAGTCTTAGGTTTAGAACTATTTATCCTTTTATTTTCATTTTTAGGTGGAGCTTCTGATTTCTTAACATAGCCTAATCCCTTCTTATTTGAAGTAGGTTGAGAATTTTCAATAATCCTGAATAAATTTTCTCTCCCTTCATTAAAATTGGAAATATTTTTTGGAATGTCATCAAGCTTAGTTTTGAGACTAGTGTTATCTAACTCAACAATTTTACTTTTTGTTTTTAACTCATGATTCTCAGAAGCTAGAGCGTTATTCTTTTCTTTTTGTGCTTCTATTTCTTGACTTAATAGAGCGAGTTGAGAATTGTCAGAGAGTGAATCTTGAATTTTCTCAAGTTCTTCTTCTAATATTTTCTTCTCGTCTTTAAGCATATCTCTTTCGAATTCTGCTTTCTTCTAATTTTCCAAAGCTTCCTTATCTTGCTTTTGAGATTTTTTAAAGTATCTAGAAGTTCTAAATTTATTTCTATCATATCATCAAAAGTAAGATCACTAACCTCATTATCTTTTGCCATGAAGCATACGTTTGCTTGTTCATTATCACTATCGCTTTCGCTTTCAAAAGATGAAGAACCTAAGTCATCCCATGTTACTGAAAAAGCTTTTCTCTTGAACTTGTCCTTCTTATTTTTGTTGTTGTATGCTTTCTTCTGTTCTAGACAATCTTTTTGTATATGTCCCTTTTTGTGGCAGTTGAAACATTCTATTGCTGAAGTTGATGGTTTGATGGAATTGTTGTTGAAGCTTCATTTTCCATTACTCTTGTTCCTTTTTCTATATTTCAAGAACTTTTTAAAGTTTTTGGCAATAAATGCTAGGTCTTCCTCATCTGAATCTGAGTCTTCTTCTTTAGCATGAAAAGCTATGTTCTTCTTGTCTTGTGCTTGTACTCTTTTAGCCTGCAAATTTACTTCATAGGACATTAGATTTCCTATTAACTCTTCTGGCTTCATGGTAGAAAGATCATTATCTTCTTTAATAGCTAAGACTTTTTTCTCATTCATCCGTTAAAGAGTTAAGGATTTTTTAAACAATATCAAAGTCGAAATATATTTCTCCTAGTCCTAATAAAGAATTATGAATATCTTGAAATTTGAAGCACGTATCATTTATAGATTCTTCTTGCTTCATCCTAAATTTTTAAATTGATTCTTAAGCATAGGTATTTTACTTTGTTTAATCTTGTTAGTACCTTCATGAGTGACGTTAAGTGTTCTCCATTTTTCATAGGCAGTGTTGCACATACTAACACGATTAAACTCATTTTCATCTAAAGCACAAAATAACATGTTCATGGCTTTGCCATTTGAAGAAGCATCTTGTTTTTGTGTGTTTGACCATGTTGAATATTCAGTTGTGAGTATGTGATACTCTGATTGTGTAATGTTCCATGAATCAAACTATTTGCTTGCATATATATATATATATATATATATATATATATGCATTCGTGTAGCCCAATAGTTATAATTCATGCCATTAAACAATGGAGGTCGTGTAGTGGATTGACCTTCTATAAAACTGTTGTTAGTGTAACTATCCATATTACTAAGATATCAAATAACCGTGTGAAGGTTATAGGATGACCTAATGCTCTGATACCAAATGAAAAAAAGTATATACGGTAGATCGTGTAATATGGATATATAATAATGCAGAGTATAATGATGGTAACTATATAGTTAATAGTGTGGAATATAAATGCAGTATAATAAAAATAACACCAAAGATTTTTATACCGGTTCGGAGCACCATCCTACGTCCATTCCTAGACTCCTTCTGGAATTTCACTAATAACCCTCACTTAACCCGGAGGAACAGGTTTATACAACCCTTGAGCAGCCGAACAAGGACTTGAGCAGCGGTACATGATTTCGCCTCAGCAGCTAAAGAGGAATTTCTGCCTGAGCAAACAAACAGTACTTCTACTTGATACAGAAAACTTTGTTGACTAGTATGTTCTTGATAACACAGATATGTCTTGAAAGTACACCCTTCCTATAATCAAATCCTCAAGAGTATTTGTGTGTGTATGGATTGAAAGGAAGATATTCACTTAGAATCGAAGTATGTATAGGTTAACTCGAAGATTCAAGCGATATATAGTTTGTGATTGCTTTAAATTGAAAAATATAGAGCAAAAATAGATTTATAGAATAAAGCAAGAATTCATTGCTTGTGTAATGAATCAAAACATGTTTATATATAAGATATATAAATGCAATTATTCCTGAAGGATCTCAATCAAAAGTTGCATCCATTCCTTTTGAAATTGGATTGAAAACCCTTCGCGAATGATTGTGTCTTTTCATAAAAATAGCCATTATTTTTTGTTCAGTCAACCAATTCAGAAGTGCCAATCGACGGAATTTCAAAAATGTGCATGTTCATGCAAATATCTGTGCACTGGCACAGGTTAGTCAACTGGCTGACTTGAGTTAGTCGACTGACTTGTGCTATCTTGCACAGATCATACTAAAAAATTTATATTTGAATATAAAACCATTTGTATGTGTGTGACTACTTGAGGAATGATTTTAACAATACTTTCATATAACTAAAACTCAAAATCATGATAAATAGATATACTATATTTTGAATTGAAATCTTGTCTTGTTTGTAGTTCCATTCTCTTTTTGTCCCCACGTTATACCATCTTGTAATCTATGTTCATCAATAGTCGTTGAAGTTCTTCGTCATGAATCAAAACCATGATTCAACATAGATAAGAATATGCTTGTGCTTTGAAAATATGGAAGAAAACTGAACCAGAGTTAATGATCTTTGGTTGAAATATTGATTGCATGAGTAACTTGAATTTGAGTGCAAAGTAGATATAGAGAATAGAAATCAGCAAATTAGTTACTTTAATTGTAAAATCTATGATGTATTTATAGTTGTAAAAAGTTGATTTGAAGTGTTGTTACCATTTCTCTTCGTTTTTGAGGATGCTTCTGTTTAGGTTAGAACTGAATTGAAGGAGAGATGTAAAAGCAACCTTTTAGATTTTGACAGTCGTGTATTTTAAAAAGTTCCTGGAGCCAAATCTAGACGTCTGGATTGTGATGACCAGACGTCTGGTCATGTGTTATCTGGAAAAATTCCGGAGGCTGGGCCCGGATGTCTGGGGACAATAAACCAGACGTCTGGATTGTGATGACCAGACGTCTGGTCATGTGTTATCTGGAAAAATTCCGGAGGCTGGGCCCGGATGTCTGGGGACAATAAACCAGACGTCTGGTATATGTAAAATTTTGTTCTGTGCAAATGTAGGTATATTTTATCATATACAAAATCTAGGGAGATTTTACATATTATTTCTAAGATTTGTATACAATATTTATCTCTCTACTGCTGTAATTTATGCTCTATGCTTTGATTTGTATCCTTGAGAACCTACAAAAATAAGATACGAGATATATATGTACAATTATTATTATATGGTTTTTTGTCGTCAAAACTTGTAGATAGGAGTTCATAACAATATAATATCGACAAGCAATTAAATTAGATTTAATCGCATAGTATTTTGGCTTGGGCTTAGATGGGTTTAAGGCCCATTATTAGAGCTGCAAAATTTCAGTTTTGGAAAGGTTTAGAGGTTGCTAAAACATAGAAAATTAGCTTGGAGATAATAGGTTTAGATCAAGTGAGATTGGGTAAAAAGGTTTTCCTCATTTCTCTATAATACAACACTATATATGTGTATGTATATATGTGTGTGACTATATATATATATATATATATATATATATATATATATATATATATGTATGTATGTATGTATGTATGTATGTATCTCTAAAAATAACGATGAACTTTTTTGGCTGCCATTACATTCTACATTGCCGATTAAAACATAGCTCTCAATCCACTTCAAATTCTCAAATATATTTCAAATTAAAATAATACTATTCGATTGTCGGTGATTCCATACTTGTAATTTGACGAATCAAGAACAGTACAAAGAAGGAAAGTCGTTGGTTCAACGTGGATTCAAAGGAATCATTAAATTTATAATTTTAATTCATATTACAGTAATTAGATTATATCCTAGATCCTGTGATGAGCAATTTCATATATATTTAAATATATTGCAACTATATGTTTAGTTAAATGAGATTTTTGTAAGTAGATGTGGTTGCTAAATCGGTTGGGTTATATGCATAATTTATTTATTATACTATTTGATTTATGTATAGACAAATGTTTTTTACTGTAAAAAATCAATTTTTGTCATTAATACTTGTTTTACTTATTTATTAATAAATTCATACATATATACATACATACATACATACATACATACATACATACATACATACATACATACATATATATATATATATATATTAGTGTTTACTTCTCTCTCATAATAGCATATATGCATATATATATATATGATTTAAAAAATTTAGTACACTTATTTATATACAATATGAATTTAAAAATTCGAAAATTAATTATCATACATATATTCATATATTTAAATTAACATTTATTGAATTTTTGAATTTTTTTATATATAAAATAATTATTACATTAGAAATTCAATTTTATATTTAAAAAATATTATACCATTTCAGAAACATATAAAAAAATTATGAATTTTTCAATAAAGTTTATTATTTTTGTAATTAATATTATTTTCGAAAAACTGTTTATGATTTATTAAAAATAATAATTTAACTGAAAAAAATTTCAAAAAATTTTACAATCTTTCGTTCATGATCCTAGAATTTTGAAATTTTGAATTTTGTATTTTAACAATATATTATTTTATATTAATAATTTTTGCCAAAATCAATGTATTTGCTTTTAAAAATAATATTTCAACTTTAAAAATCTCCAGATTTTTTTGAAGCTCTAATTATGATCCTATATTTTTTTTTAATTTTTAATTTTGAATTTTCATCAAAAGATTATTTTATGTCAATTATTTATGGATGAGAACATTATTTTGTTCATAATATATAAAATTAAAATACTAAAATTATTATATTTGCAAAACTAAGTTAATTTTAAATTATTAATAATTTTTAATAATTGTTCTCACACATTTTTATATATATTTATCTGTATATAAATATTTTATGTTCGTATATTATATATAATATATTTATACATACATGTGTGTGTGTGTGTCGTAACACACACACACATATATGCATATATTTGAACAACATATATGATATATAAAATGAGCTAATATGTTTGTTGCGATGTAAATCCCAACATCTACATATGGGCCTATTACACCTTTCACATATTATATGTTACGCAAGCGCTCACACATATATGTATATGTTACATTTATGTATAAACTAAATCAAATAAAATTAATTTCATATCTTAATATATTTGAATTTAAATAAAATAAATGATTTTATTTAAATGAAATTTAGAAATTTTCTAATTTAGTTAGACTCCATAGGCCCAATAAAAAAATCTAACAGGGTAAAAAAATTGAAACTCACTTATAACTTCCACTGCGTGCTAGTCCAGTTTCAACAATGGTAGCCTATGCGGTAGTCATATTAGGGCTAACTAATTAAGCTTGCCCACTTAGTACGGTGTCTAGAAATGTAATGTATATGATTGATATTGGCTAATCAAGTACCATGTCCTACATGGTTACCGGCCTGGCCCAAAAGGTGAAGTGAGCCCAAAGGTTGCACCTAATAGAAAAATCCCAAATTAATTTGGGCCTTAGGCTAATTTTCAAAATTGTTTTGAAAATTAATGTTAAAGATTTTAAATTTAATAGTTAAAATTAAAATTAAAATTGTTTATTATAAAAATTATAATACTACATACGTTTCCAAAATGTTTAAAAGGATAATGAAATTTTCAAAATGTTTGAAAATATTTATACAGTAATATTAAATTTTAAATTTATTAACAAGATTAGTAAAATAAATTAATTTAATATGTTAATTAATTAATGTATGTATGCATATATTATATATGTTATGTTATTTTAAAATGTTCAAGATAACATAAGTATAAGTGTATGTATACAAGATAAATTTTGAAATTAATAAATTTTAATAAAAATAGTTTAATTGAAAATTAAAGGTCAATTAATTAAAATAAAATACACACATATATATGATATATGTGTGTTACACTATAAAAGTTATAATACACACTATAAATGTTATAGTAGATATGTCCAATATAAAAGCTATATTGGAATACTAATCTAAAATTAATTAGAGTTAATTGATTAAAATTAACTAGATAAGATTTAATTAATGATATATTAAACATAAGACTGTCATATAAGTAATATGAAATAATATATAACAATAAAACTTATATGATACGTAAATGTGGAACATTAAAGAAACCCAAATAGACTTGAGAAATAAATACATATTTAAATGTACATATACTACAATTTTTAATGTGTCTGACACTTGAATCGCTGGGGTATTTCATAAGAAATATATTATTCTATAAGTCGATACCACTAAATATATATATTGAAGATTATGAATCTTCAATATAATGTTGTCCTCTACCATATATATATATATATATATATATATATATATATTAATAAATTACTTACATATTGCTTAGTTGTTGAGCAAACTCAAGCTAGTGATGTTAGCGTAGTATTATTAATATGCTGAACAGACAAGGTAAGATAACTATATGTATTTGTTGAGAAAACTCAAGGTACATGTATTATACTTAGGTCATCACGATATGTTAGGAATGAATGAATAATCTCTTTCGATTTGTTGAGGAAACTCAAGGTCGAAATGAGATTAGAACATGGAAAAATGGGTTAGGAGTTGTATGTGATATAACCGATAAGGAGTTATCCATCGTTTTTGGGGCTATGATTTGTTGAACAAACTAAAGGTCAAAATACCAAAACAAACGAGTCCTAACACCCACTAGTGAAGTTATAACACTTCTATGTTTCATCTTAGGGTTTGGAGAAACATAAAAGACAAGCGGGAGCCTTATTAGAAAAATGAAATGGTAACATTTAACCTTTCTAATATTGTAAGAACATATGCTATATAATATTATAATTACCTACAATGATAAATTTGTGCATTTAATATGATTGATAAAACGTTTGTCAATTAACATATATAAACAAACAGAATTGAAAGTTGACAAATAGAAATATAATATATACTTGCTAATAATTCTAATTGCATGTTATATAATGTTTCTGTACCCATGCAAGTGCCTAATTTCAACTACATAATACATACATAAGTTGGTCACTTATATGTTTATTTGGTATAGATCGTGTATTGCATTTTATAAGTTTTTAAACTCTAAATGCAATTCAAGACTATGGATATTTGATCATGTACTTTCACATATAAATGTTATATGGTGAACAGTTATAGTTTGTGTGGTACAATATTCCAATGAACTTAGTTCATTCGAAGCAAGCCAATAAACAGTATTTTAAGATCATGTATTCAACTTGAATGATTTCAAAAGGATCATACCATGTTAATATAACACAAGAAGATAAACTATGAGATACATCTAAGAACTCGATCATTGAAATGTCATGTTGATCGGTTTACATAAAGCGCAACATATTTGATGTCGAATAATCGAATGCGCTTTTGTAAAAAGTTTGTTATGATATTATAGTAAGGTTTTCTTCTGAATAGTTTGACCATTTGAAAGAAAAACAAATGTATAAGAATAAACATAATTTAAGGAAAAGTTGGAATGAAGAGAATGAATAGTCACTTCTGCTTCATAGAGAAACATTGGAAACAAGAATTGTAATATAATTGATACTTAATATTGGAATATGAAATATGATTTTTGTTTTAAATGTATTTTCATATAGAAAATTGTTTTCTATAACATTTATTTCTTTGAGTTCAAGATATTTGATCAAAGAACTCCCCACTGTAAACTAGTTGCAACATATGAAAGAAGTAAACAATATTAAGTGAATGGTGAACTTCTAAATTTAGTACGCTATTATAGTAATGGTGGAAATAATGGGAGCATGCCATATAGCACCTAATGATTGCATCAAATTACGAAAATTATTTTCGTAAAATGTACCTAACATTGTTTATGAAATAATGTTTATTTTTGGTGTTAACTAAAAAATAGATATAACTATATTTCAATATGAGTATTATGAATATTTATTATGAAATAGAACTATATTACGGAATTTATTTTCATAGTAAAAGTGATGCAACAAAATACATATGTGTCAAATATTATTTACAGTTGTTTTGGAATTATAGACTAAGCCGTAGTTTTGAGAAATAATTGTACTATATGATTATGAATCATATGATACAGGTTAATTATATCTCAAACAATTAATGGCTATGCATCCATTCAGTGGGAGCATGATAAGAGTTGATGAACTCTTTGAATTAATACCTATTGATGTATGCAATCATAAGTCTTTTAGTACCAACAGGATTCCACATACTTTGTTATATTCATCGATGATTTATTACCAATACGAACATGTGTATTAGATACACATGTAGAAAGTTTATGATAAAATCATAGAATATAAAAGAAAAGTAAATAAAATAACATACAACAGAATAAAATGATTTGATTTGGTCAAATAAGTGAGTATACTAGAAAGAGTTCCAAATGTATCTAAAAATGAATATAGATTCAATCCCATAAGTCATTCCTCCATGTGATACATAATAATGCATCGATAAGGAGTAATCCGACATTGTTGGACAATTTACGATTAATTGTGAGTGAAGTTGAGTTAGTTTCTTTCTATAAGGTCGTGTACTTAAGAGTAACACAGAAGGTTGATATTATTTCATCTAAACAACAGTTTACAAAATCATACAAGATAAAGGTTTATAAGAAATACCAACATATCCTAGGCCAAAAAGTTGGCAGGTTGTGCGAGTCGAAAGATTACACGTAATAATTGTTCATGAGGGATCTTGCATGAATCTCCAAAATATTTTTCGAAAAGGTCTGTCATCAGATGACATGTTTATGTTTTAAACATAATTTTTGTAAACTAAAATCAATTATCTTTACTACTAGTAATGAGAATTCCATTAACATCATTCAACCGTGTCTTTTTGAATTTTCGAAAATACCCCCACATCTCCATTGAGAAATATAGATGGTAGTTGTTGGGTTGGAGTGCAAGTTATAGCACAATTGCAATATGTAAAATCGTTTGAACTGAGCTGCCATTCAAATTGGGTGCCACCCGTTATAGTCTCAACCTGGTTAGACGTTATTAGAACGTCATTTTTCTTTATCCCTTAGCTTATATACAACAACTACTAACATATTTTGAATGATGTGGGACTAAAAACAGTTAAAATGTGTTTAAAGCAGTTGCAGTTCTTATTGTCCTGAAACCAAATCTCATCTCAAATGGAGATAACTTCTCAATGAACAACCATGATAAGCAATCTCTCCTAAATCCTATTCTATCTCATATCGCGGTCACTTTTTTAACTTTTTCTCTAATAGCACTATATATATTACTTTTTCATAGAAGGTTGGACCAATGATTTTCAATCAAAAATTGGGTTTCTGAATGATGAGTTGAATGAAGCAATCTGGATGGCGCAATTCATTGAAGTTGATAAGGTTTGTTAAATTGTTTAATTGATTTACAAGGTCAGCCGACTGATTTGACTTTTGCCCAAATTTTAACCAAATTTGCATATTTCTTTCTTATTTCTTCCTATTTACTAAAAAAGAACGTACACATGACTTTTTGGTAATAAAAATGCATTCTTTGCACAATTGATCTTTTCCCTTGGGATCAGATGAGGCAATTCTTTCCATCTATACTATCAGAACAAGGGCTTTTTGATTTTTTATGGTGAAAGTAGTTCTTTTACTTATGTTTGTGCAATCGTAACCTAACTTATATTTGATTAACTTTATGTTTGATTACATTTACTTTATTTTATTTTTAGTTAATTGACTTATTGAAAACATTTACTTTATTTTATTTTCAGTTAATTGACTTATTGAAATTTTTTACTGTTATCTTACTGTTCTCCTAGGCCATGCTCATTAACAGTGCTCCCAATTGGTTAAAATTAACCACTCCACTTTGTAAAATTACACTAAATAGTTAAGTTAGATGCCTTTGGGACTCATCTAAGATCTCACACTCTGATATTATATAGAAATAAATTTCTTACTTTGAGCTATAACATCCTTTCATTCTAATATGGGAATCAAAACCTTCACATTTTTACCTTCAACATAATATCACCTGTAATTGATTATTCCTCATTATAACTTCAAATATACTATGATTTGTTAACAAAAATAAAGTAAACAAAATGTTCTGCCTTATTTTCCGTTAATTTGCCAATTTAAACCCTTGAAGTTAAATTTTAATTTACATTTCAAGGGTTTACTTTGAAGTCAACTTTTTTTTTTTATTCAAGTACTTTATTCTATGATGTATACTGTTATTTAATATGTTAAGTTTTGCCTTGCAAGGGTATGTGTTCGGAGGATATATTGCAATTATAGTTCTTGAATTTTAATGTTTGAGGTGTATATTTGGTTTTATGTTGTTTAATGATAATAATATTAATGACCGTCATAGTTAAAATATATAATTTGTGTTTGTATTAAGTGTATTTGTTAAAGGTGTGGATAAAATGGTTCAAAATGAAGAAACAAACTGTGTTTAATATGACTATTTGTCAGCATGCCTACTTTTTCTGGGCCACCACAATGACTCCACTAATCTTGCCAATCAAATTAGGAAAAACTTTAACTTGGTTATATTTGATTGTTGTGAGATTATGAATTAATTGTGTTAATTTTCCACACATATCTCAATCATATTTACAGTCATTTAACATGGTTATTTACGCTTTTATTGTATATATGGTTGAACTAATGCTATTTATGATATGATTTATTTTCCAAATAAATGTTTTGGCATATATAAGGTTGATAGTTAAATGCTTGACTTATTTGTTGCTAATTAATTGCTATCTATGATATGTTATGGATATGAACTTTCGTAGTTGCTTGGTTTGGCTTGATATGCAATATAGTCAATAATCCCAAATTCCTTCATTTTAAATTAGGAAAGGTAATATATCAGTATGTATGAATTGGAATCAGTGCTCTAAGAAAATTCTGATCCATATTTTAAGACCCTTATTTGACAGCATTAATTGCTTGACTGAAGGTCCCAATGAGTTGTTGCTGTATTTCTGTTCACAAGTCCTAACCTGATTGGAATCATAGACATCTGATTTGGATATATCTTTATCAACGCATGCAATAAAAATAATTACTTAGCCATTAGTATCCCATAGAGATTTTTGGTCGGTTTTTCATTATTTCCAGTGTAAACATGGCCCTCTCAACTATTGCAGTAGCTACCGGATATTGACGGAACCAATCCAAATTAAATCATTTGATATCATTTAACTTTGTATCTCTTGGGAAACCATGACTAAAAAGGTTGGCAGTGGAATTTTTATGAACAAGTGTTCAAACTTCTTGATGATTACCCTATTTAGAAAAGAAATCTTTGTCTAGATTAGTCGGAAGGTTTGAAATATCTCTCTCAATCTCCTTACGAGCTTTGATATAGCATGTTACTAAGGGCATCTCATTTTTCATTTCATTATACCGTTAAAAATTACCATAGGATTTTACGCTATTTACTTCTTAATAGCAGATTTTTTTCAGGGGCTACCAAAGACATCATTTCGACTCCAACTATCCACCGTCTTTAGTTTAAAAATCAATCTTCTATTCAGCATGCAGATTCATATTGCTTCAAGTGAAGGTAACTTTCTCCTTCTCTATACTCATTTTTCTCTTCATCTACCATGTCCACATTCAATAATTCATATTACTATTACACAAATGTTTGATTTCATCTTTGCGTCTACCTTTATTCTATTTTTTATGTTTGAATTGAAGGAATTCAAGCAGATGTCAATTTTTTTACTTTGTTTTAGTTTTATCTTAGTTTACTTTTTTAGGCAGATTAAGTGTTTGGGTAAATGGGATAGGAAATAATAGTTAATTCTGTTGTTTATTTTTCTGTAGTATAGTGCTACAACATATCGATTTTTCAACAAAGAGAGCTAATAAAATGAAACGGTTGTACAAATATGAAACATGTTTTATTATAATCCTAACTCCCTTTCATCCTTATTAACTTCATCGTATAATTCAACTAAACTTCTATTCTGTCTTTAATTTGCAGAATAGAAGTTCAGTCACGA
This sequence comes from Allium cepa, assembly GCA_030765085.1. Lineage (NCBI taxonomy): Eukaryota > Viridiplantae > Streptophyta > Magnoliopsida > Asparagales > Amaryllidaceae > Allium > Allium cepa. The sequence goes on along the minus strand of CM060941.1, from coordinate 503,622,974 downwards.
AGAAAGAATCATTGTTGTATATTCGACTTCACTAAAGTTGGATGCAGTAGAGGAGCTGAACTATCGTCGTCCTCATTATTTAAAAAAAAATTCTGCAAGTTGTGGAAAAGCAAATAATGGGAAAAGTGATGATGATGCGACGACAAAGTTTGGCCCTAAATTTATAATTCAATTGACCTGCTGGGTAAAAGTACCGAACTCCGATCCCCACAGCTTTATATTTAGTATTCAATTGGAGATTAATAAGAGTTAATGTCCAGGTCTTATTATTGTTACCTTTTGCATCATAATTTGTTCTATTTACAGTTTTGTCGCTCTACACATTCCGTCACTTTCCAATCATAATAAATAGTTTCGGTGAAATTGTTAACTGACCTTCATTTCCTTCCTATTACTGTATAATGGAGTCTGCGAATGCATATCAAGATCAGAACACCGTGATTCTCTTCATCTGCAGTTGGTAGAGTCCATATATTTTATTTCTTATTAAACACTGTTTCCTGAATTCCATCACTTTACAATCATAATAAATAGTTTCGGTGAAATTGTTAACTGACCTTCGTTTCCTTCCTATTACTGTATAATGGAGTCTGCGAATGCATATCAAGATCAAAACACCGTGATTCTCTTCATCTGCAGTTGGTAGTGTCCATAAAATTTGTTTCTTATTAAACACTGTTTCCTGATTTGCATCCTCAGTACCTCACCTTCTTAAGTACACATCTATTTCATTATATTGGAAATTTTAAATATTTTACCAAATACAACAAACTATGCTATGAGTAAGAATAAAAGAACGAGTATGGGTCCTATGCTCTGTTGAATAGGAATTCAACATATCTGCCAAACTACCATTTCAACCTTTTTTTTCAATCATGCAGTTTATTTTTATGTTTCCAAAATTCCTGCTTAGAGTGTATTTTCTTCTTCTTTTTGTATGATTCTGATTTTTATTCCACAAAGGAAGTTCTTTGCAGTTTTTAAATTTTCAAATCAAAATCAATTCTTTTTCTTTAGGTAATATATATTCATTAGCCTTTTATAGATCTTATTGTTTTTAACATCTTATATATTTCCATTTGCCTTATGTTGCTGTTTAAACATTAATGAAATAACAACCAAAATCTCTATCTCTACTATTAATAATAGGAATCCATTGAACTAATATCTCTACTATTAACAATCATGCAGTTTATTTTGTGTTTTGTCATAACTTTTCAACTATTGCTTATGCAGATTGTGGTTGATAAAGGTAAAACTTAATACATGTTTCTTCATTCTACTGTTGGAACTAAAATTTATACCAATACTTCAAAATGCAATAATAAATTATTAAATAGTTATAATATTTTATAAATAGCAATTGACAATATGGCTCCACGATCAAATGCGGTCCACATGGACGTGCGTATATACTCGTATAAATAAAAAGGTTCGTAAAGCGTTTATGAATCCCTATTCTATTTGCACTAGGAAACAATTGTTGTTTCAAGATATATAAACTTCATTGTGAAGGAATTTCTATGAGAAATTTTTGGCAGTTAAAAGGAATTCAATTCGATCTAAAGATAGAACTAATAATATGAGATGAAGTGAAATTAACTAACCTAAATAAACACATGGCATTAGAATGTCTAACAAGTATTCTCGTACATCAAAGAGAAACTATGAGTTTCTTGTTAATGTCGAAAATATACATTACCCTCGGTTGTTCAATTAAACTATTAAGATTGTTAACTCTATATGGTATGATACGCAAAATCTGAAAGAATTCCAAGTACACTGTCAAAATATGATTTTGGTGGTCGTAACCGAAGTGATGTGATCCATCAGACGAGATTGTGTCTTTATTGGAAAGACTGATATGGGTGGAATTAAGTGAGCAATGTTGATAAGAATAATATCGCAAATTTCAATTGTTGAAATTAGTATAACAGATTCGGTATTCAACATGCTCAAGTTAATTTAGACTTACTCACAAAATTATCACTCGATAAGATTTAGTGTTTGGTACTTATGTATTGAAACAGAGTAAGCCATTTACACATATTAACCAAAAATGCCTCGAAGTCAATGGGAGCGATATTGGGTTGTGAGTCTTTGGATATGATCCAAGAAATGATACGAATGTATCATTTTATAAGAATCAAGATTGAATAAGTATTTTGATAGAAATATCAAATAGTTTGATTTTCAATCAAAGTGCAGAGTAAGTATGTGTTTATAAGAAAGATCGTTAAAAGGTACATTGATATTTCTGAACTATAAGTAAATAACACGTTGTTGATTTTAACAATATGCTTGTATTAGAATCAACTTTAGTTGTTTTAATACTCTATTTTGGATTGTAAATGATGTATTTTATGGTGAGTATAAAAGATATAGGGATTGTCCCAAAACGATATACAAGAGCACCCTATTAAAATGAGAACATATAAGTTGGATTCTTTATGCATTAGCAATATGAATTATCATACAGATAATGTTATATGTGATATTTTGTTTTGTTCATGTATTTGATACATGGAGCAAATATAAAATCCAAATTGATATCACTAAATGGTTGTTTGAGGTTTTCTCGTGTATTAATGAAATACTAGAGAATTGTTTATAGAAACAACGACCTAGTTATGATGGAACGTTTGGACATAAACTTTTATAAGTGATATTGAGTATAACATGTCAATGATAAAATTCAAGTTCCCTAAAATTTGAAAAATGTTTCAAAACAAAAGTGATTGTGGTCGATTCAACGAAATGTTGATAACATTAATTTGAATAGTGCTACAAGAAACCAATGTATATTAGATATAAATGAACAAACTTATAATTGAGCCAAAGGTGATTCCAAATATTGAGAATCGCATAATATTGTTATAAGATAACAATATCATGAAATTGGTCATGATAGAACTTAAAGCTCACTAGAAGTCGAAAGACATACTTCGAATCGTTCCATATGATAAAGATAGTTTATCAGCGTCCGAAAGAGTTAGTCGACAAAGTAGATAATTAAAACATAAAGCATACCCATTCACTAAGGAACCGACCTAATTGGTTTTGAGAAAACTGATTAGAGAAGTTGGATTAGATTCCATAATTGATCCCAAGTGCAAGTAGGAGATTGATAGAGTTAGGGTATGCCCTAGGGGCAACTATGTAATTTGTTACATATATCTAACTCGTTGACCAATCTTGTTCGAAATAAAAGGTACTTTCTTCCTATTATATACTTGATATAATGTGATTACATTAATTAATTAGCTTAATTAAAATTATATTTAATAGAAAAATCCATAAATGGTATAGTTTGTGATAGTAGTCACAAAGCGTTGTGACCGTGAGTAATTTGTCACAACGACACAAATATACCATTTTAAATGTTCCTAGTCAAGATGCATCGAGATTGGATATCGATGTATCCGTTGAGACTACGGTACATAATGCTCTTCAAATGTTGGGCAATGTATTACTCATGACTGCTGAGGGTACCTAGGGTTACATACTAATAGTTATTGGATAACAATGAAACGACCCACTTGATAGTTTTCTGTTGGTTAGTATAATTAAGGTTAAACAGAAAACATCGATATGACTGACTTACATAGTTCTTTCGACTTGAAAATATTGTGGATCTTCAATATGAAAGCTTCGCTTTGATTATTTCCAAATTATGGCATAATGTCCATTGAGTGACTATAATTGGGTCGAGCGGAAGTATTGGAATGGAAGCACTAATCATGAGAGGATTCGTCTTCTCGGTTATATGCGGTTAGTATCACAGTCAACTCAAAGTCAAAGTCTCTGGCCAGAACATTTCGGTTAATAATAATTGTTATTATTGAACCAGAGACTTTATATTTGGACTATAAAATTGAATGTGGATGAGGTTGGAATTTTAACCATTACCAAATTCTATAAGTCCAAAAATATATAGTTTTAACGAAGAGAATTGGTGTAAACTAATGTCATAACCGGGTAATGCTTATTAAACTATAATTGTATTTTTACTGGAAATGAGTAAGCGATAAATATGGCCATGATGTCACACCACCTACTAAGTGACGTGTGAACGTTAATATTAGATTAGTTCGATGTTAATCGCTGACCAAATTTATACCCAAGAGTTATACAGCCGAAATGATGAATTCCCTTAAGACCGAACGATTTAATTAGTTTATAATTGTTATAAATTAATTAATATTTATGAAATATTAATTATAAAATTTGAATATGATTTGAGAAATAAACAATGTTATGTATATTTATAACAGCTATAAATATATCGATCGACATACAATATCGACAAGCGATTAAATTAGATTTAATTGCATAGTATTTTGATTTGGACATAGATGGGTTTAAGGCCCATCATTAGAGGTGTAAATTTTTGGTTTTGGAAAGGTCCAGGGGTGGCTAAAACATAGGGAACTGGCTTGGAGATAAAGGGTTGAGACCAAGTGAGCATGGGTAAAAAGGTTTTCCTAGTTTCTCTCTAATACAACTACACACACATACATGCATGCATATATATGGTTAACGATGAACTTTTTTTGGCCGCCATTGCCTTCTACATTGCTGATTAAAACATAGCTCTAAATCCACTTTAAAATTCTCAAATATATTTCAAATTAAAATAATACTATTCAATAGTTGAGGTCGATGATTCCGGATTTGCAATCCGACGAATCAATAACTGTAAAAGGAAGAGAAGTTATTGCTTTAACGTGGATTCAAAGGCATCATTAAATTGGTAGTTTTAATCAATATTACATAATTAAATTATATTCTATAATTCTATAATGTGCAATTTCATATCTGTTTAAATATATTGCTACTATATGTTTAGTTAGGTGAGATATTTGTAAGTAGATGTGGTTGCCACAAATCAGTTTGGTTATGTGCAATATCTGTTTATTATACTATTTCATTTATGCATAGAAAAATGTTGTTTACTGTACAAAATCAATTTTTGTCATTAACAATTGTTTTATATGTTTATTAATAAATTTATATATATATATATATATATATATATATATATTAGTGTATATTTCTTTTTCATAATAGCATATATGCATATATAAGATATATATATATATATATATATGATTTAAAAAAATTTGTATACTTATTTATATATAATATGAAATTACAAATTCGAAAATTAATTATCATACATATATTCGTATTTTTAAATTAAAATTTATTTAATTTTTGAATTGTTTCTTATATATAAAAGAATTATTACATAAAAAATTCAGTTTTATATTTAAAAAAAATTATATCATTTTAAAAACATATAAAAAAATTAGGAAGTTTTAAATAAAGTTTATTATTTTCAATAATTAATATTATTTTGAAAAAATTGTTTATGACTTAATAAAAATAATAATTTAATTGAAAAATTATACAAAAATTTTCGTAACCTTTAATTCATGATCCTAGAATTTTTGAAAATTTAATTTTTTTATAATACATTATTTTATATTAAATAATTATTGTCGAAATCAATGTATTTGTTTTTAGAAATATATTTCAACTTTGAAAAATATTCAGATTTTTCCTAAGCTCTATTTTATGATCCTAGATATTTTAAAATTGTAAAATTTCATTTTTCATCTATAAATTATTTTATGTTAATTATTTAGAGATGAAAACATTATTTTATTCATAATATATACAAATTAAAATGCTAAAATTATTATGTTTGCAAAAACTAAGTTAATTTTGAATTATAAATCATTTTTAATAATTGTTCTCTCTCTTTCTATATATATATATATGTATGTTTTATGTTCATATATTATATATAATATATTTATACATACATATGCATGTGTGTTTGTGTGTGCATATTTTGTAATACATATACATGCACATATTTAGAAAACATACATGACATACAAAATGAGCTAATATATCTGTTGCGATGTAAGTCCGAACATCTACATATGGGCATATTATACCTTTCACAGATTATTATTTTACACATGCACTCGCACATATATGTATATGATACATTTATGTATAAACTAAATCAAATAAAATTAATTTCATATCTTAATATATTTGAATTTAAATAAAATAAATAATTTTATTAAATGAAATTTAAAAATGTTCTAATTCAGTTAGACTTCATAGGTCCAATAAAAGATCCAATAGGGTAGATTTTTGAAATTCACCAATAACTTCCATTGCGGGCTAGTCCAGTTCCAACAGATGTACCATTTGGAGTATTTAATTATATTTTATTTTATTTTACTAGTTATAAAACCGCATTTCTGATATATAATTATACATGATGATACATATTAATATCTTTACATGTTCGATACTGTCACTTTGGATATATATTTTGTATTGTGGTGATTTGTGATGGATGGAAGTAAAATCAACTAAAATCTTATCAGAATTTCCAGGAAACACGTGGGAATGACAGAGGGAAGCCTAGGAATGAGGGCATAAGTAGCATCGGTGTGGTTGTTGACTCGTCGTCGATTCCCCAAAGAGCTCGGGGAACCTGTTTATTTCTTATGTCACAGCCACTTCGTCGTGAGCTTACATCAAAAGCAAAGTCATATTTGTTAGACCTATATGACCTGACTCATTTACCCTACTTATAAATAATTAGTAGGGTTATGTCAACCCATTTGTGAATTTTGTTAAATGGGTTATGCGTTGAGTTGACCCATTTTTAAAAGAGTTACAAATAGATAATCCATTTATTAAAAACTTAAAATTCACAAATAAAATTTTGAAAATAAAAATTTTGAAATTTTTTTTTTGAAAATTTAATTTTTTTTTTATTCGGATACTTCATCTCGTGAATGCACGCTGTAGTTCTCTATGTTGACTAAAGTTTGTGCTTAACAAATAACATATTACAACCCTATATTTGAACTTAGACTGGGTAGAAGCTGCTATTTTTTTGTTCAAAATGCAATAACTTCTTCGTACTAACTCGAAATCAGGCGAGACTCGACCGATGACCCCTCACTTAAATTTCGGACAATATGGAACACTCGGATACCTCGGCATGTGAACACACGCCGTAGTACTCCGTGATGACTATCAATTGTACTTGAAAAATAACAGACTACATCCTCATATTTGGACTCCGACTAGGTAAAAGCCGCTATTTTGTTGTTCATATTGCAATAATTTCTTCGTACTAACCCGGAATCGACCGAGACTTCAATCGATGAACTCTCAGCTAAATTACGGATAATATGGATACTTCATCTTGTGAACGCAAATCGAAGTTCTTTATGGTGACTAACAGTTTTACATACAAATAATATGCTACGTCTAATATTTGAACTCTGCCTAGGCAGAAGCCACTATTTTTTTTGTTCGGACTACGGTAACTTAATCGTACTAATTTGGCATCATGCGAGACTTCGACCGATGAACTCACACCTAAATTAGGGATAATGTGGAACACTTGGGTACTTCATCTTATGAACGTACACTATAGTTCTACATGACTAATAATTTTACTTAGAAATATATATATGCTACATTTTCATGTTTGAACTTCGCCTAAGCAGAAGCGGCTATTTTTTTATTCAGACTGCGATAACTTCTTCATACTAATTCGAAATCAGATGAGACTTTGACTGATGAACTCCCACCTAAATTACGGACAATATGAAACACTCGAATACTTCATCTTATGAACGTATGTTGTAGTTCTTCTCGATGATCAGCAATTGCACTTAGCAAATAACAGACCACCTCTTCGTATTTGAATTTTGATGAAAATTAAAATTAAAATTATAACTTTTGAAATTTTGATCGAAATTCAATTGTAAACATTAGAATCATGATTTTCTTATATTTATTTATTTATTATTAGTAAAATCAAATTTAAATCTTTAAAAATGTCAAATGGGCAACTCACTAATTAAATGAATTGGGTCAGACAGGCCTATATATTAAATGAATAAAAAAATGGATGATAAACGGGTTGGATCAAAATCGATCCAACTCATTTTGTTCCAATCCAACCTGTTTGATAGACGTGATAAATGCATTGATCATACAAATAACTCCAGACATTCTACATTTAGCTTTGGTCAACTAACATGCTTGATCTGATCTTATGATCGATTGCAGCGTTGCAAAAGCAAAGCTAAGGGAATGGGTCATTTTGCTTTGTGACGACCTACTACATGCTAAACCTTCTTGGTGTTCATTTTCAGAAGTCCGCGTTGAATGCCAGTATGAGGCTGAAAACTGCATGCCTTGTTGGAAACTGCACTGAAACGCTGCAGTTGGTCAATCGGTTTCTATGTATAATACAATAATAAGACTTTAAAGATCTTCGTGTAACACTACAACAGCAGCAGTATTAATGGTTGTATTCAACTTCTTCATCTTTGTACCATGAGTACGAGTTTCATATCATCAAGAAACTAGCAATTATTTGAAGACAAAAAAGACAAGAGCCACGTATGCCCATATGAATCACATACCTAACAAATTTACAAAAATATCTTAAACGTTCAATCCATATCTTAGGCCCATAAGCTTCGAAATATAATTGTAAGCAGCCAAAACTGGAAACAGTAGATTAATTTTTCTTTACTATTATTTTCTTGCATACGTTGCGAAACTTGTGAACATGTTTCAATAGTTACAAACTTAAAAGTATTGCTTACATAGACAGAGCTCTGATTCAAACCGTGTTGGTGCAAGATCGAAAATTCAAATGATTCAACCGGTTAGATCGTAAGAACCGCGTTAATCGTTATTTTTTATTTTTTCTGATTTAAATGTAAGATTATATCAGTTCATGTCAAAATTTAACCAATTATAATTAATATATTGAACTTTAAAATAATTAGTTTTGAAAATTTCTTAACATTAATTGAAATAATTCTATAATAATATTTTTGGTGTGAAATTAAAAAATTTCTTATTTTGTAAGATTAATAAGGTCCAATGCAATAATAATTCATAAAATGTACACTAATAATGTATTATGTCGTCCAAAATTGATAAGATGATTCAATAATTTAGTGGCTAAAGTTATGAAATTACTTGTTAAATTGATTGATGGAAGAAAAAAAAGAAAAGCGACAAGTTTTTCTCAAATTTGAAAAAAATGTGTGGTTTCAAAAGGTTGATGTAGATGGTTTTTCTTTTTGGTTTTGAGGGTGAATAGCGATTTCATACAAGCGCGGGATTATTTTATTTTCAGAGGGTAACGCTTCAAAACTGAATGTTAATCGTGGTCAAAGCGAGATTGGATTGAGTTTTTAAAACATTGATTACGCGCTCTCACATTTTACTTAATGCTGTATAGAACCATCAATTAGAAGCAGCCTTGTGCACGTATTGAATTGTGGTATAATTAATGCGCTCGCTAGGACTGTGATTTGTTGATGCTGCATTTTAATTTGTTTAGTCAATATTTGTACAGCCATGCACTATCAATTCTTGTCTTTTATAGGCCAATGATTTCCTAGCTGTAACGTTTGTATTAGCCAATTCATTCACATACAGAAAAATAACATGGCTGCTACGTGCACCATCGCTTTCAAGAACTCCTAATCTTCAAATCACTTCTGGCTTATGTAAGTTGGGAACTAGAGCACTCTTCATCACAATTAATGTAACTAAAGAATCCAATGTATGTATGATCATAGTATATATTTTTCATTAATGGACCCATGAATCACATGAGATGATACATGTTAATTCACTGTGCATCTGAACTTTGAATAGAGTTTTACCATTCTATAACACATAACTTGTGCTTTGTTTAAAAGACCTACAAACTCCCACCTTTAAATATCGCGTGTTTCACCTTTAAATATTGCGTGTTTCTTGTTTTCAGTCCCCTACCTTGGTAACATTTTACTTTCATATCTGTTGCTTATGGGGACATTATTGTTTTGGTAATTGCTAACCATTTTTACAAGCAAGTGAAAATTCACTTTACATGATCATGAAGTTAGCACAAATGTAAGAGTTTTGGTATACTTTTTTTTAATTTCCTAACAAAATGATATTCGTTCAACTAATTTTCTTACAGTACTAATGTTAATATACAAACATTTACTACACAGACAAATGATTAAACTATAGGCTATAACTCACTGAATGACCCTTCACAACACACATGCGAGTGTTACCTTACTAAACAAATGATGGGGACCGGTGCCAGTACATATATAATATCACTGCAATATTTTTTACTGCATCAATGCTGCAATTTTGTATAATTTTTTTTAATGTAAACATTTATCGTTTTGTCACCTATTTGACTTCTTGCTCCCTTCTCCATCTCTATATCACTCATTGCTATAGATCTTGAAAAAAGTACCTACTCGTTTTTATTTACTCTTCCTGATTCTATTCTGCATTCTTTCATCATCTACTTCACTCCTCATGTGAGTTCTTCTGTCACCATCTTCTGCTAAAAGAATCATCTTTGTTTTTGCATCTTTTTGGCAACAAATCTCATATTGACTTCTGCACTTCATTGATTTCAGTGCTGCATCACAAATCTTTCTTGTTAGTGCACCTTTTGTATATATATATATAATATTTGTCAACACTATTGCTCATAGTACTTTAGTCCTTATATATAGTAGTCGTTTGATTATATCTTCGCATTGTGCCTAGGTACTGAAAGTAAGAAGCTTTACAACATTTTGAAGAAATGGGATCTTTGGATGATAAATTATGCAATCAGGACCTCTACAAAGCAAGCATTATCACCCCAACAAAGAAAACCATAAACTCTAGGTTTAAACCGACTCCTTCAAAATGGGACGATGCACAAAAGTGGCTTGTAGGACTATCAAATGCAAGCAATCACACTTATGCTTCAAAAACACATGCTCGTAACTCAAATGCCGAAGACTTAAGGCTTCTAACTTCAAATTCTATGAAAGGGAGAGACTCTTGTAGTAGCATTGATGGTTTGTCGATCCCTGTTCCTAATGAAGGTGACACGAAGAATATAGATAATTGGACGAGTAAATCGATAGACGATGTGAGTATTGGTGTTAGATCTGTTAGTTTGAGAGATATGGGAACTGAAATGACTCCTATTGCTAGTAAAGAGCCTTCAAGAGTTAGTACTCCAATTAGAGCTAGAAGTCCTACTAGTTCTAAAGTTATTACAAGCCCGAAAAAGACAAATGTGGTCAAGGATGAACCATTTAGTCGCAGTGTAGTTGTTAGCAAATCGACTTCTTTGGAATGTAAAGCTATGGCTTGGGATGAAGCTGAAAAAACTAAGTACATGGCAAGGTTAGTAATATACTATTTTGGTAGTTTACATTAGTTTTATGCCCAGATGAACTCACTGCTGTACTAGATTTGTTAATCTTGATCATCTATACAATATAAATTTTTGTTTTTACGATGAATTCAAGGTATAAGAGAGAAGAGGTGAAGATACAAGCTTGGGAGAATCGCAAAACGAGGAAGGCTGAAATGGAGATGAAGAGGATAGAGGTAACAATATTAAAATGTAATAGATTATAAGTAGCCATAAGCTCTGAACCTACACGTTGTTAGCTTTTATATGTATTTATAATTATATATTTTTGTGGTTTAGGCCAAGGCAGAGAGGATGAAATCGAGAGCGCAAGAGAAGTTGGCGAAGAAGATAATGTATGCAAAGAGAAAAGCTGAAGAAAGGAGATCTAATGCAGAAGCAAAATTGGATGAACAAGCTGCAAAAGCTTCCGAGCAAGCAGAATACATTAGAAAAGCAGGACACTTGCACTCGTCCTTTATCTCATTTAAGCTTCCTTCGCTTTGTCATTAAAATTATTAATTAATAACGATGATGATTTTTATGTTAGTTAAAAGTGCATTTTTATTTGCTTACATTATCAGTGTTTGCAGCATTTTTTTAGTGGAAGTCCAGATGTAGAGTTTGGCTTAGAAATCTGAGAAATTTCGCACTATTTCATACCAGCCATGTAAAATGCATGACTCTCTCTTGGGCTGTTTCTATTTATAGCAATGACAAGTGCTATAAATACTACATCAAATGTGGTCATATGACGAGAAAATATAAACATTTGTTGTAAGAAAGAAAATGGCAGTGACAAAAGTTAACGCAATAATTGTGATATTACTGATAGCAATTGTGGTGGCGTCGGTGATGATGCCGGCAGTTGCTGACTGCCTTAGCAACTGTCTTGATGGGTGTGCTGGAAAAGAGTCTGACGTGGACTGCCAGAGAGATTGCTATACAGCTTGCAATTCCAATATCTTCGGTTAAATAAAAGGCTGGATGAAGATGTGAGCATTATATATTATATGTTTGATTCTATTTATGCAACAAAAATAAATGCCGAATAACTGAGGCGATACTGCTTTTTCTTCTTCTTTATCGGCATGAAATTTATGCTGAGGAGGAATAATAATATTACTAATTGTACATTTTTCTTTGTTCTCAATTGTATTAGTTTTGTAATGTATCAAATAATAGGAGACTTGCAAACATTCATGTTGACAATCTTGCGAAAAGCAATCATAAAATGTTGATTATTGTTAGTTCCAGCTTTTTCTTCAGTCTCAGTCTTAAAATTGATCATCCATAGAAAATTCTCTCAATCAAGAATGTTTGACTGTTCATATGCGCAAGCACAACTTCGGAAAAACTATTTATTCTTTGCAAGATGATATATTTTTTTTTTCATCAAGCACCATCTCTTAAGCTTTGAAATCTTGGAGAGAAAAAGGTACCCAAAATAACCAAATAATGGCAGGTAACAAACAGATAGTGAAGAATTTGATCCACATGTTTCATACTTCTATAGTACACACACAAGCATATACATGCACACATACAAGCAAACGCTCAGCACAATAGAGACCATTCACAAACTGTACATCAGAGACGAGCTACTGCATCACGTCTAAACAAGAAAATGGCACCATAGTCGCCAACTAACTTTTAATCTTCATAAAGAGTAGAATACAGGAGATCTATATATGGATTTTTATGTGCATTTCATGTAATCTAAATCGTATACAACTTGCATCAAGTAATCAAGCCATAGCGATGCTATCACAAACGCACACTGAAGCTAAGATCGCATGTGATCAACAGAACTATCATCTGGTTACCTAAGAGAGATAATTGGTATAAAACAACACAATATACAAGTATGTCATTCAAAAGATGATTATAGATAGCGTGGCAAACTATATCAAATTTGATTAGCACAATGACAATGAAAGAAAATATAACTCAAGTAGATTAGCAAGCATGCTATTCTGAAAAAGTTCAACCATTTAAGAGTTGCATGTGTGCTAATCCAAAAATATTAATAAAGCAGTAAATGTAGCACCCTATGATTTAGCCGTTGTATCTGTTGGGTTTCCAGTGCATACTGCCTCAAAATTTACAAGCCTATCCAAAAAAGAAGAAGGGAATTGACTTATTGACAGTTAACATGATGGCGTAACTTCATAAGTCCTCCAAAAAGCAAAGAAAACATGGACTGGACAACACGATCAATTAGCTCTTGGGACATACCTGGATAGTGCAACTAATGCAATCAAAAGTCGAACTTACACCTAATTTTCCTGCACGTTCCACAAAATTGGAACAATCAACTGTAAATAAAGAAATCAATTTCAGCAATTATAACATTTACAGCATGAGAAATTAATTCAAACCTATAGGTGTTTTTCACGAAATCACCTTCTATCCTTGGAGCACAACAAGAGCAAAAGAGAGATGAAATCCATTATTTCAATTCAGGAGCATACGGAGCTGGGCAAGGAGAAACAGAATTATCCGGCAACTGGTTTATAAATCCCACAGCAGCTTCAATGCAAGCATGCAAGATTTTTTTTTCTAGCATGACAAGTTGTGTAGCGACCAGTTTCTTTTTGTCCAATGTATTATCCTCCAGCTATTTTTTAAACGATGTAAATTAGCTTAGGGACTTAGCTAAGTTGAATTTGCAAAGAAATATGCACGTGATTTGAACTGGGAAGATGAGGGGAAAAAACAGGAAGATTAGTCTCAAATTTATTACCAATTTTTTATCTTCGCTCAATGTTGTAGGATAGCCAGCTAAACGAGTATTGAAATATCTTACAAGCTGGTCTAGAACAGCTCTTTCCATGCATGGACTCACCTAAACCAATAGTAAGCACATGAATTTTAATAAGTTATACAGAATTAATAAATAAAACTGAGGGTAGATGCATGAAAAATGATGGGTGCAAATATGCAACTATGGTCTGTGATAGCTTGCGCCCCGGTTAATTTACTCATCAATAAAGAACAAAAAAAAAAAATTGCTGTTACACCATCCATTTACATTCCTAGAAGATGGGTATAGTGCTCCATCATTAATGGAAATATGAACTGAGATTTGACCAGATGGTCTTTCTTGTAAACTTCATACTAGCAGCAGGTACCATCCGAAAGTTACAAACTACTATGAACAGCTATCAAGCAAGGAAGTACACAAGAATAACATAGATGGATATTTCTGCACTAAAGAGTAATGTGGACTAAACACGTGTTCATGCAGCAAAGTAACGAAACTATTAACTACTTTAATCATAATTGTATGGTTAAGGAAATGTACTCAAGTCATGAATTTGCTAAACTTGCAAATTAACTATATAGACTAGTACTTTAGCACATGTGAAATAAGGTTTTAAAAAACAGGATTCAAAACATAAATCATAAAGTTCAAATGTTAAATCGAAGAGAGATTTCAATCGCAGATCGTAGATTCAAAGGCTTCATTTGTAATGTATATGTATACTCGTATGTTAATAATTTTGTCAATGTAGATTATCATATAACATTCAAGTACATAAAATTAAAGCACCTACCATGTTGTACATTTGGTTGTGAACTCTTAAAACTCCTTATTGTTTTTCTTTATTCCCCTTTTTGAAGATTAGCAATTGATGTCCAGATTTCAATCGCAGATCGTAGATTCAAAGGCTTCATTTGTAATGTGTATGTATACTCATATGCTAATAATTTTATCAAGGTAGATTATCATATAACATTCAAGTACAAAAACTAAAGCACCTAGCATGTTGTACATTTGGTTGTGAACTCTGTTTTTCTTTTTCTTTTTTCCCCTTTTCGAAGATTAGTAATTGACGTCCAGAATTCAAACCCAAGACCTCTGAAAACTAAAGTATTGTTCGGCTTCAAAAAAATGTTTTGTGTTTTCAATATGTGACAAATGGTGTGGTAGAGAATGAGAAGTTGGAAAATCCTATTCATTCCAACAAAGGGGAGGAGATGAAGAACAACGATAATTTTTTTATATTTGTCGAAAGGAGGAAAACAAGTAAAATTCATTTTCAATTTCATATGTTAAAACTATCTTCCAAATCAACCGTTTTTTGCCCCTTCTCCTCGTCCGTGCATTTTTTAAGTAGCGTAATAGAAAACTCGTTTTCAAACCAAACACTATCTAAAGTACTAGAGCATGGTTGTGCATTTAGTTGTGATTAATGGTAACTGCTATTCAAGCCTTCAAACCCAAGGCCTTTTGATTTGTTCCAGTCTAGAGGCTTTACTGCAGGACTAGTGGTGGTATATTATTGTTTTACATACATGCTTGAGTTATTAATATGTAAGCTAACAAAATTAAGTCAAGTAAATAGTTGACAAATCACAACTTCTCTAACACGAGCCACAAGTACAGCCAAAAAAAAAAAATGGCATGACACATTATAGGATTATTCAAGCATAATGTTTGATCTTGTGAATGTAAACAAATCTTCTTATAAGTACCAGAATTTAGCCTGTGCATAGAAAAATGAATATTGCTATCACAAAATAAATACATAAAATCTTAATGTGAAACAAAATGGAAGTAAAACATTTAGCGATTGCTGAATATGGATCTAGACTTTTTTTTTCTGAATAAAGAATTATTTGTATGCTATTGACAATTTGGTATTGTATAAAACCTTCACCTGAAGTATTTGCATTATATAATAGAATATATATTAATTATTAACTATGTTTTACACATTGTAATATGATATTAACAGGTAAAAAGTTTACTCAATGTTAACACCATTAGTCCTATATGCATTTTGAATATTCAATTATTTTCTAATATAAGTATACGAGATAACTTACAAGACAAATAGGACCTTCTGAAGAAATAACTGATTGCATAGCAGATGGATCTGAGACATAACCTAAACGCAAATAAGGAAGCATGTCTAATATAGCCTCCTTTTCTCTTCCAGCATGGACCTGCGCAATGGTTAATAACTTTCTGTGTTATATCCTATAAATAGCAGTATGAAAGTTATTTTTCTTTGTACTTGAAAGACTTGAATAGCCAGCTTCCCATTTTTTTGAGCAACCATTCTCTTTTCTTGGTATTGAGGATCATCAGTACTTAGTGATGCCTGCACGACATGCTAGATTGTCATTAAATAAAAATGTAGTGATCGTGTAGGTGTTTGCTAAGATGTATGTATTCTCTAAATGAGCCCATGAACCAACTTTACCCAATGTCATGTTTGATGAACTAGTTCATAAGCTTGTTTCAAACAATCACACGCTCATGAATTTCTTTTAGAAATCCTAATCCTCTAAACATGGTATATATTTTTTAAGCTGAAGCTGATAAGCTTATTTGATCGAGTAAAGGATAACTACACTCATACACATTTTAATTGAACTTGTTAAAGAAACCCGTATGTCATGAAAATCTAGTCTGATTTAACTCACTCCAGGAAAAGGCCAATTAAACACCCTCCAGATAAAATGATAAAAAAATACTCTGAATCAGATATTCACCTCTATCACTAGACGATCATAAGGATTATCTTCGTCCACAAAACCATAGTTCAAAAGTAACCGTGAGTTTGGTTGTGGTCCACACCTACAAAGCGTTGAAATTTAAGGTTACTACGAAGTTGGCAGTATCAATTAAAATGGCAAATTTTATAATAAAGCTTGAAAAAAATAACCTTTTCCACATATAATCTTGAATCCAAACTTATTACAAAAACACAAAATAAAAATAATAAAGAAAATGTGCTTGCGCACTATTGAAGTGAAAGTGCGCAAGTACAAATTAAATTTGTGTTTGAGCACTTGAAAATATGCTCAAAGTGCGCAATCACAGAAGTATAATATGATGAAAACTGAGCCAATATATGTAGCAAGTTTGCAATTAGGTCTGTACTTGAAATAAGTTTTTTCTGAAGCTTAATAATAAAATTTGTCCTTCAAATAATGACTGCAAAGATTGTTAATATACATGTGAGCTAAGACAGTATGTTACCATACAACAATTGGCTCCCCAGCTTTATAAGGACGGTCAACTACAAGTTGAACAGCATCATCTACTGCAGTTAACATTGCCTTGCAATTGCTCTTGTAAGCTAAGAGGGGAGGACCTAATGGAACCAATGCAAACCTTCTAGCCAAACTAACTTTCTGCGGTTTATGAATAACAATATATGTTTGTTAAAAATGCAGATAGTACCTAGCCAGAAATTTCATGTTGCAACTGTTATGATAACTATAAAAGCTGGCTGTTAAATTTCTCAGTTTAGAAGAATGAAGGCAGCAAATAATTTGAATAGAGAGCAACAATTATTTATTCATGTCTGTTTGAACATAGATTAAGTTTTAATCTCATAAGCTTTTATAGGAGGGCTTCTAGTCATAGTAATTGTGTATGAGATGTGCACTTCACAGATGCAGCTGCCTCAATAAATCTTAAAGTTCTGAGTATAAAAATCTCTTCAGACAAAACAGCAGTATGAACTGACTGAGACAAAGATTATTTATCTGTTCATCGATCTGCATCAGTTCAACAAAGCTCTTCTGGGTAAGTGGGGTTGGAGCTTAGTCACCGGTTGTTCCAAACCGTAGGCAAACTGGGTTAATAGTTGTTACTACAACAGCAACTTTGCTTTGGCTGATCTCAAATGTTACCCCTTGTTCATTCTTCTGGCTTTTGGAAGGACATCCTACCCTGCTGCTCTGAACTGCACATTGGAGCTTTGATTGGTATTGGAAATGGTAAAGAACTGCATTCTGTATTGACCCGTGGTTGAACAATGTCAGCCTTAGTCCAACCTTCCCCGTTCTCTTCAATCTAGTTACAGACAAGTACATTACCGTCAAACAAGTTTTCGCCAATGGGACATGTTCCATCTTTAACAGTATAATCACCAATGGTACATGTTCCATTACCGTCGAACAAGCCTTGGTCCTTATACCGGTTCTATAATTTCTCCGGTATGTCTCTAAATTTCACTCCACTTTGGAATATTAAGGTTCCTCGAAGTTTAAGATACATATGTGGTTGTTAATGCTGAACACGACCGAGCATTTAGCTAGGAAACACCTTGGCTCTGGCCATAAGGGCTTCCTCTGCGATGAATACTCTGATTCACATAACCATATTTTCTATGATTGTGACTTTTCATATCGGATTGGGTTTTATGTGCTTTGAATCTATATGTAAACTTTGACATTTTTGGTACTGACATTGTTCAGTACTGGTCCTTATACCGGTTCTATAATTTCTCCAGTATGTCTCTAAATTTCACTCCACTTTGGAATATTAAGGTTCCTCGAAGTTTAAGATACATACGTGGTTGTTAATGCTGAACAAGCCGAACACGACCGAGCATCTAGCTAGGAAACACCTTGGCTCTGGGCCATAAGTGCTTCCTCTGCGATGAATTCTCTGATTCACATAACCATATTTTCTATGATTGTGACTTTTCATATCGGATTGGGTTTTATGTGCTTCGAATCTATATGTAAACTTTGACATTTTTGGTACTGACATTGTTCAGTACTGGGCTTCACATGATAGAGCTAAGTCGTCCTCTCCACCGTGGATTGCTTGGTCCTGGCCTACAGTTGGGAAATGGAGAGAGAGGGGGGGGGGGGGGGGGATTTGCTTCAACTTTAAAAGGAAAACCAGCGTTTCTGCTGCTAACATTATCATTAAATTGATTGCCGAATGGACATGTGAATTTGCTGGTCCCCATAACTTCGACTTTCTTGGGATGGGCTTCAAGAGTCTGCTGGCAGCAACAGCGCAGATGGATTCTAGGCGAGCAATGTGCGGTAGGGACTGCGGCTATCTGCTTATGTAAATTAAAATATATACTATGATATCGAACATATGGGTGGTTTGGTCTCATCTTACCAGTAGAACTCTTTATTGGTGTTTTTTTTTGGCCTACTGAACAGGCTTGTTGGTCGGAAACTTTTATCTTCTTGTTTGCTATGGTATGCTATGTGGCGTACTGCTAAGTATTCTTTTTATCAAAAAATAAAATAAAAAAGAATATTTGTCTGTAGAATTCAATCGCTGTGAATTCCGGTACGTATATACACACACACACATATATATATATACGTGTATATATATATACGTATAATATATACGTATATATATGTATGTGTGTATATATATATATATATTCTATATCTGTGAGAGAGAGAAAGACGCAGATCCGAAAATTCCGTCAGATTTTATCAAGATCATAGTTGATATTATTTGTATTTTAGTATAATGAATTATATGTATTTCATTTTAATAAGATAATTGTTCATATTATATACATTTAATGCATATTCACTACTCAAAACTATTGTTTACCGTCATTTATTTTTTTATCTTTTTGTGTGTTTATAATCAATAGGACTGAAACAATTATGTTAAATCAAACTTTTCTTTATGTGTTTAGATATCAACCGTCGGCGGATAGGATAATATCGGATATCTGTCCGTATTCGCGGCTGCTGATATCCAATATCTGAAAATGATTTCGAATACGGATGCAGATATGCACTATTTGCATCTGAAAGTATCCGATAATAAGCCTATTACCAATTATAGCATATTAGGTTAATTCATTTATATTAGCAAAATCTTTTGATTCTAGATTATAAGTTGGTTCTTAATTATTTCTTGTGATATTGTCAAGGGCATCTATCTTAAGTGGTTAGAAATATTGCGCTTTAGACATAGTTCCAGATGTTATGGGTTCGAACCCATGAAACATCATAATGAGCGTTCTACTTGAATAAAGTATTATTCATGTTATCAAAAAAAAATATTTATTGTAATATTTATCAAGTTTCATTTACATTGTGACTTTAAGTTGTAACCTAATACACTAAGATGGCAACTGACCAAATTTTCAATCGAGTTTTTTACTAATTATCTTATACTGGTTATTTTATGCACACTATCAGAATTCAGAACCATAAACAGAGTCATAATCCTAGCATTCTTCCTCCACGTGATTAATTCCCTCAACTTCTAAATCCATAGTTATCACCATCTGTTTCAGAGGTATCAGAATATGGAACAACACAGCATAAGGAACAAAAGTGGGAGCATGGTACACTATTCATCCTAAAAATGAGAGTATAGTACACTATTCATCCTAAAGCTTAAAATAGTAGTTAGACTTCTTCAAATTGTTAAGATAAGCTAAAGATGGAGGAAATAGATATCATGAATATCAAATAACAATAAAATATAATTGAGAAATATAAAACCATTATATCAAGTTATCTTTAAAACACCAAATCCATATCAGTGGATTTAACAGCTACCACTTTAGGAATATAGCAGTTGTGCTTATGCTAACCTAGCACTGTTTTTCTATAACAATTAAAACATCCAAAGATAATTTAGGTCTCATTATATTAAGTTTAAGAAGTCATCAAAAAGCAGAACACAACCAAAACAAACTACTAAATATCTAGCTCAATTTGAATTTCTCAATTTTGATAAACAATCATCATGACAATTACCTGCAAATGAACAACACATGATTGAACTGCAACAAATGCTTGCTTGAATATCTCAAACGAAAATGCCTCAGTGGGAATGTCAAATGGGTATTGCTGCAAGGCAATAAAAAGATAGTTTAAGGGAAACACATTTATTGAAATATGTCGCAGACATTTTGTTTCATATTATTGTACAGAGTAGTGCATCAACGAAAATGACCTGAAACAATGAGCCTGCCATATACCAAACTGTATCCAACTCTTCATACTCTCTCTTTATCCCTTCACCCCTCTCCAGAACTTCTGCCTTGATAATTGCAAAATAAACCATTATTTCCAGATCATTTATGGTGTTATGGTTGTGTAAGACATAACACACTCGCCAGGGCGTGAAATCATTATTTATGGAGCATATTATACAAATCAACGTATCCAACCTACCCTAGTAGGACTTCCATCTAAGTAACCAAGTTCATCTTCAGACCACAAGAGAGGAGATTCTACTGATAGCTGTCCTCTTCCTCTTTGTCGGTCAAGCTCCCTAATGAATGGATACCAAAATGATTTTTTACCTTGCTTTTTCTCGTACATGAGATACAGAGCCAGACAAGCTAGTTCTGAAAGCTTGTTGGTAGTTAATAACTCCGCTGCATAATCAAGAGTTTGAAGAAGGGTCGGCATAAAATAGTACAAGCTGCATAAACTAAGGTTGTCCAAAAAAAATTGGTACAGAGAAATACCCAGAAATACTATTGAGGATGATTGACAATATTTAAACAATAGAATGGTGGATATATTTTAATTATGTAAAAGAAAAACATGGAACATGCATTTGTGTAATAAGCATAATAAGAAGGAAAAAAAAAATGTTTCCATTAACTATATACTTCAGTAATATGAAAATGGCATGTGTCCTTATTTTCATTACTGTGTAACTCAAGTTATTCACTGGGTGTTTAGTGCGGAAGTTCCCTTGAGAATAGGAATTAACTAACAGCATATGTGGCAGAAATTGTAGTGCATGAATTGTTTTATGCTAGAAGGAAGCAAACCATTTTTACATCCTGTCATAATTTTAACTTCCATATTTCTACAAAAAGGATATATCTGCTCTTAATAGACAAAATATTGCTCATAACATTCCATGATCAGTATTTATAAAGATGAGTTCTGCTTCGGTATGCAACCAACAAAGAGTTGTCAATAAGAAACGAACACATACAGCAAGTTTGATGATACTGATGTTTTGAATGTATTTCTGGTGCAGAATTGGAGAAATTTTCATCAAGAAATGTGTTGACACCCTGTTCAAGAAGTAAAACAAGTATCCAGACAGCTAATATTTGTGGTGCATAGTGGTCTTGCCTTAATGGTTAAAAAAAAATGTTAGCTGTGATTATATTGGACATTGCGGAAGATCTATAGTGTCTAATAATATAACAAATGGCTCTTTCCCCTGAAATTTTAAAAGATAAGGGATTGAGAGAGTAGATAAACTATCATATTAAACTCCTAATCGTCATTTATCGTCACATATGTACCCACTGAAAATGTTTTAAAGTTCATAAGCCAAGGGTTATGAGCATATTCTAGTTATTTAGAGGGATGAAAACGTAACTTAGATGTCAACAACGTGCATGTATACACCAATTGAGCTTGGGAAGATAGAAACATATTTAAAATTTAGTAACAAACTTTCAAAAGGTACAGCAAATTGACTAGCTTTCAAACTTTGGTCATCAACTACAAAGTCCAGTGCAGCGAACTAAAGGTAAATGCAAGAAGGAAATAAAATTGATCACTCGCCAACAGTCTCATTCCCCAACACTCTATCCAGTGTCACAACCAAGGAATTTGGAACCGAGAATGCAACATCACCTGCCTGCAACCAGAAAGCCAAAACAACACAAAATTCCATCACCAGATCTAACAATGTTAGAAAAGCATATGATAAGGTAAAAATTCACTAAATTTCATTGAATTTATCTTCTAATGTTTTCATAGTTATCTTCTAAGCACTAAAACCTAACATGAAAATGACCTACACAAATGTTATTATCCTACAAAGACATCTTGAATATAGAAACATCGTTTCCCAATTACCCATTCATGTGCAGTAAATGACTGCACCCCATTTTGATCCACTGTGTTTTCATATGAAGAGCTTTATATACAACGTAAACAGACTCATATTTTCTCAAATTCAATTATTCAAAAATTCAAGTTTCTTCGTATATTTGTAGCAAAAGAAAAAGTAATAATCGTAACATATTTTGTGAGAATGAGAGAGTGATCAAACAACCCTGGTTCTTCGCGATTGTTTTGTCTTTTTACCAACCATGAAGCCACATATCCAGAAGTCATTGTAGGATGCATAAACATCAATCAAAAAAAAAGGTATCGCACTCAACTCAAAATGCAAGTTTATCATAACATTTGATCCGTTCAGCAAGTAGTACTAGTGTAGAATGCTAATATATCCAACAATTTTAAGGTTTATGGTATTAAGCTGGTATTTCGATACATTTGATTATATGTTACATCTTCCTTAAAAATTGCAATTAGTTTATTTCTTAATTTTATCATGCATGCAACCTTGTTTTATTAATAAATAATGGGATTTTACACCTGAGATGAGCATGTATTAACATATGTTAATATTAGTCATCTTGAATAATACCATTTTGGTACTACGGACATTGGTCGTGTATTATGTATGATTGATCTTTGTTCATCTTCCTTGTGTATCTAGCATGGTGCGCTAGTTACTTGCTTTTATTTGTAATAATATATTTCACACTTTTTCCTAGATAGGATACTCGCTAGCGGGACCATATAGGTTTTCCAGTGAGCGGATATATTATTACATGCCTCAGCTAGTCAGCAAGCTTGTTGCTAACATTCTTGTTTTTGTTTTGTTACGTATCATAGGTGTTTTCCTCTTCTCTAGGCGTACATCTTTTTCTGAAAGAAAAAAAGATTGGTTCAGTTTTTCATGAATGGTTTCATATTTTCTCAAATTCAATGATTTCTCTGTGCGCCTCTAGTTGTTTTTTGTTCTTAGCATATTTCGTGAGCATGAGAATGTTAATATCACCTTGGTTCACACCTGGTGATTTGTTTGTGACATCCTATCGACCATGAGACATCATTGTATCTTGAGAGTTTAATATCCACATGAATTCAAAAATGGTTGAAGAATGCATAAACCTTAATGAGATGATTTCATATTTAACTCCATGTATGTAAAATCATCATATCATTGTCAATTTGTAAGTTCATCACGTTACATTTTGTTTTCTCTAAAGTGTGCAATTTGCATTTATTAAGTAATATCAGATTACGAGCATGTTTGGCAAGTACCTATGAGTAACCAACACAAGTTACAAGTTACTTATAACTATCCGTGTGTTTGCCAACAACTTATAAGAACTTTAAAATAAATTGCCTACACATTAACAAGTCATTTGACTTCTACAGATACAATTATCACAATTTCGATTTATTTTCCAAACAATTATACATTTGACTTATTTATCCAAACAATTAAACATTTGACTGTTCACTTAAAACTTATTAAATGTTAACCGTTTGGAACTGTTTTTTAAGAAGGTACAAAATAGGTTGTTGATTGTTGTAAAAATCTTTTTAGTCCCCCGCCTGATAGCTAAGCAAAGCTTAGCGTCTACTCATCGCTTAGATCTGCTTAGACTAGATTCACCCATCATCTAAGCGTTTAAATAGGTATCTAGGCACTGCAAAGCTGTGACGCCGCACTCCGAAATCCACGTTAACAAAGAGTATTTCTGGGTAATGTTGTCCGCTAATACGGAGAATAAGACTGATTAGGAACGACCATCTATAGCTTTATCTTAAACATCTATTAAATACGTCGATTAATGCTCTAATTTTTTTTTCTATCTCAAGTGGATCGACATATCTAATAAATGATTGATACAAAACTATAGGTGGCTAACGGATCTATCAAAATGCAAATGCAAAGAGGCAGTACAAATCAGTTTTGAACAGAGATAGAAACACTTCAGAAATCAATATATAGAGAGTTATATCTCACTGCTTTTGAAATTTTGAAGCTTAGCTTAGCTAGTTTTTGTGCCTCTTTTTTTTTTTTTGACCTTGATGCCTCTTATAAACATCTAGATGCTCGTTTCAAATAGTTTTATCTTGGCTGCTTCCAAGCTCATCTAAACCCCTAAATTTTCAGTTTAGATCAATTAATTCTAAACAAAATGTTAAAATATTATCCAAAATACATGGGTTTATCAAAATCGCCTAGCTCCGATTAATCTTCATGGTTTTTTTGGGTATAGCAGGACTTGAAGCCGCGATCACTAGGTTAAAAGGCCAATGCTCTACTTGAGGGCCCTCGGCTGGGATCTACTCTTCGATCTTTCATGGAAATCCCCGCCAAAACAATTAATCCCTGGTCCATGCTTACCGCCTAGGAATTTTTACAACCTTGTTCACAATTGGATGCTAATATTCTCAACACTAATGAACAGAAATCTATGGACCTACATCATTTGCTGTTAAGAGACCCTTAATGTAATATCACTATAAGAGGCTGAAATTTCAAATTTTCAGAAAAATATTTTGAAATCCTTAGGATATACTGTAGCCACTTAAACCCTGAATTTTGTTATCAGTGAAACAGCTTGAATCTTCAACTCACCTGCTTACCACAAAATCTGTAGTTACACTCTAAAATACCTTTGACGCACTCTGCACTATAATGTACTAAACTTGTTACATATTTGCACTAATCAGCTCTCAATCTTGTTCAGATCAGAATAAAAACATAAATGTCCCAATGGTATCGATATAAACGGTACAGTAAGCTGATTGAAACAGAACCATCTCATCACAAAACAATACAGGAACACTTAAATTATGCACCGGATTGGTAGAAACATACCTTTAAGTCTTCGCTGGCAGCGACATAGTGAAGAGCAGGCCGATGCTTGCCGTCATGAGTATCAGCAGCCCTCTCTTTAAGAACAACTTTACAAGGAGGCAATCCTTCTTTATGAAGCCACGATTTGAGGTCCCCGGAGTCGAATGGTTTCACGCCGGAGGCGGCAATTAGGGTTTCGGCGGAGCACGCTACTCGACGGCGGCGGAAGGTAGAGGAAGGGATGGGAGAGGAAAAGGTGAGCACCGGCATGGAAATCAGAGTTGAGGTTCCGGAGTTAGTGGCGAGTATCAAAAGCTAACAAATTTGTTGTCGTTGTGGAATGAAGTTAGTTTGTGGAAGGGTGGATAAGAAAATTATGTTGGCTATGACAAGATAGGAACTGGGAAGGGATGGGTCCGTTTTGCATATTGCTACTTTTACTCGGAGTTCTTTTGTGTTACCGTTAGTATTTCGCCAAATACTGCTGTTCCCGTAACTTTAAAAACTAAAATTGTTTGCCGCTACCATTATCATTATCATAAATTGGTATACCCAAGACGGATATACGGATCGTTTGGTAATCGTTACACTGATAATGATAAATTATCTAGTCTAAACGTTTGGATCGACTTATAAAGCTAATTTTTGACTTCTTGAAAGCCAAAATATATTAATTTTGACTTTCAAAAGGTAAAAAAACAGTTTATTTAAATCGATCCAAACAAAATTTAAATATGGTCTGTAATTTCACATGTATTCACATCATAATGTTGTTCCATTATACGATTTACAGTGTTACTCATTGAAAGACAAATAAAAATGAAATAAAGTGTATTTAACATTATTTCACATGATTACTAAATTAAGTTTAATCATTTTCTTGATTTTAAATTTCTATAATAAACATATAGCATGAATATACATGTGTTATAAATGGATTGGTAAAATTACCATTACCGCTGGTATTGAAGAAATATTACCGATGATTTATCAAAAAAATTAGTGAATTTAATGTTACCGTACGGGTTAAATTGGTATACCAATTTCATGCAAAAATGGTAATCAATTGTCTGTTGATGGTATAGTAATGAAAAATTTATCATTACCATAACAACAACATATAGGAGAGCACCTCAATAGCGTGATGTTCATGTTTGGAAGCTCCTTGGTTATTCAGTAGAAGATGAAGTCTTTTTGATGATTATTAAATATGAAATTTTGTCATACATCCTTATAATTAAAAAAAAGTTTTAATTCCCTTCCAATTTTCTTTTATGAAATGCAGCCTTATTTTAAAAATAAATTAAAATTCAAGGGAATATTTGAATAATTTTACAGATCTTAACACATGCTTTGAGGGTATATATTCATAAGTCATAACCACCCGCAATACAAGTCTTAGTGATGATACTTAAATTTGAAACGAAAGAAGCAAAAAAGAAAGGAATTAAAAAAAGATAGATATATAAAAAGGTTTTTAGGCTAAGGAGAAAAGTTGGAGAAATATCTAATTTTGGAGATAAAAAATTTGTTTTTTAGACTGAAAGACATTTTTAATGTAAATCACAGAATAATAGTTGCAACTATCATTTTTTGTTCATATTAAAAAGTGTCCTTCAGAATAGGCCTGTCAAATGGGTTGGGTTGGGTCAAAATGGGTTGGGTCGAGTTCGACCAACCCAATTATGACCCATTCTCTTTTACCCATTTATGACCCGACCCATTTATGAGATTAAATTTAATTTGACTAATAAAAAACAAATAAATATAAAATAATTCTAATTCCAAGTTTTATGTTTTGAGAGCCGATAGAAATTTAAAATTTTAATTTTAATTTTCATCAAAATTCAAATATGGGGATGGGGTAGCTTATTATTTTCTAAGTACAACCGTCGGCTTCCTTGGAGAACTACAGTGTGCGTTCACACGATAAAGTGACCGAGTGTTCCATACTATCCGTAATTTAGATGGTAGTTAATCGGTCGAAGTCCCGTCTGATTCTGAGTTAGAACGAAGGAGTTATTGTAGTATGAACAAAAAAAAATAGCGGTTTCTGCACTAGGCGGAGTTTAATATGAAGATGTGACAGCCTGTTATTTTCTAAGTACAATTGTCGGTCTCATTGGAGAACTACAATGTACGTTCACACGATGAAGTATCCGAGTGTTCCATACTATCCGTAATTTAGGTGGGAGTTGATCGGTCGAAGTCTTGCCTGATTCCGAGTTAGAACGGAGGAGTTATTGCAGTCTGAACAAAAAAAATAGCGGCTTTTGCACTAGGCAGAGTTCAATATGTAGTTGTGGTAGCCTGTTATTTTCTAAGTATAACTGTCAGTCCACTTGGAGAACTATAGTGTGCTTTCACACGATTAAGTATCCGAGTGTTACATATTGTCCGTAATTAGGTGGGAGTTGATAGGTCGAAGTCTCGTCTGATTCCGAGTTAGAACGAAGGAGTTATTGCAGTCCGAACGAAAAAAATAGCGGCTTCTGCACTAGACGGAGTTCAAATATAGGGATGTAGTAGCCTGTTATTTTCTAAGTACAACAGTCAGTCTCCTTAGAGAAATACAGTGTGCGTCCACACGATGAAGTATCCGAGTGTTCCATACTATCCGTAATTTAAGTTGGAGTTGATCGGTCAAAGTCTCGTTTGATTCCGAGTTAGAATGAAGAAGTTATTGCAGTCTGAACAAAAAAAATAGCGGCTTCTGCACTAGGTGGATTCAAATATGGGGATGTGGTAGCCTGTTATTTTCTATATACAACTGTCAGTCTTCATGAAAAATTATAATGTATGTTCAAAATTCTTATTTTTTAAATTTATATTAAAATTTAATATTTTTAATAAATGGGTAAATGGGTTACCCATTTATAACCCTTTTAAAAATGGGTCAACCCAACCCATAACTCATTTTATGATATTCATAAATGGGTTGACCTAACCCATTTATAAGTAGGGTAAATGGGTTGGGTCAAATTTTGACAGGACTACTTCAGACTAATAACTAAACTTGTTGTCCCTAAGACTAAATTTTTTGGCAACTTCTTCCATATGCCTATTTTCCTGCGTATATAAAATAGTTTCTAAAAGGGAGGGATGTAAAAAAAAATAAGTTTTAGAATGAGAGACGTGTCTCTAATTTTCATTAATAAATATAACTATCTGACCTCGGAAATTTGTATAATCTTTTCTTTCGTTATTTCCACTCATTTTGTGACACCCCACCTCTATACCCACGCTAGCCAAGAACGCTACGGTGTAGTGCTGTCAACTAGCACGGAGAATAAGGCTGTTGAGGAGCGACCATCCATGTAATTGCTTATCACACGGTGGCTATAAATAATCTTCGGAAACAAACATAGAAATAAGCATAACACAAATCAGTCACAGACATCCATATCACAAAGACGGAAGAAGATATGAATATATAACTAACACATGAAAGCGTACATCAGAGTAGTGGTCAAAAAGATCCACAATAATACAAAAGAATAGCAACACGTGCTATACAAAAGAATACAACTATGAGTCTATATCTCAAGTGTATACAACAAAAATTGCTAATCTAAATAGTTAGCCAAAAGTCAGAGTAGCAAATCCCGGGAAGAAGTCAAGCAGAAGCAGCTGTAACATCTCGGTCTGACCCGAGTATTACTTAAGAAAATAATAAACGGATCAGTCTAGCTATAAATATCAGATGACATGATATAAAATAAAAGATATGACATAAACATAAAATATCCATACTGACATACTACTATAAGTATGCAAATGATGATCAACAGAAGATCAATCAATAAGAGATAAATCAATATCACAAGAATCTTCTCAAAGATCCAAAGAGGGCATCATACCCTAAACTTGTACTCATAACAAGTCAATGACATAAATTTCAGAAATCAACACAAGAAATCCAGAAATCACAGAAAAAGGGAAAGAGGCCCATCACATGACGGTCCGAAGACCATGGGAAGCTACCCCATATGGGTGAGTCGGAATCACCCAGATGAGGTCTAGGCTAACCGAAAAGCAAAAAGGTATGTGTGAGTGGAATCATACAAATAGTGTCTAACCTAACCTCGCAACAAAAAGGTATGTGTGAGTGGAATCACACAAATGGTGTCTAGACTAACCTTGCGGACAAAGAGATATGTGTGAGTCGGAATCACACCCATGAGGTCTAGTCTAACCTTCCAAACAAAGAGACATCGCACAATTGCTAGTCTAAATCATAAAATGATTGTCATGATCAACGAGAAGTGTCAATTACACTAAGCTAGTAAATATAAAAGTTTATCTTCGTGTCCCATAACCACTTGCTTAACTTAAATATTTACGAACAAACTGTAAATCTTCACTAGAAAATTGTCAAAATAAGTTCGATTGAACAAGTCCAAGAATTAACCGACGAAGTGAACGCAAGCGTTTTATACCACTTGTTTTACTAAGCCGTTTAATTACATTTCTCATCCGAGTGAGGTAAAGGTTTGTATATACTAGTAGATTGGAAAACGGTTTAAGAAAAGAGCTTTTTTATTGAAAATAGAGTTGAAATTATTTTGTTGAAAGAGTTTTGATATTTACTACTAGTATTGAAACCTTCATATTTCTAAAGTTGCTATCCCGCCTTCTTAGCAAGGACGTGATACCATAAAATCGACCGAGAAGCCAAAGATAGTTTGTCTCGAAGAATGGTTAACTCAGCATCTCAACAAAGCAAGTTATGTTGAATGTTTTTCAGATAAGATCCCTTACGAAGGGGTGGTCCAGAGGGGTGGCAACCCCCCAAGGTGGGGGTGCGGGGGAGCGCCCCGTCCAAAACGGTACGACCTAGTGAAGACCTAAGGGAGGATAGGATCGAGCAACTTAAGAAGCTCACGACCTATCATTAGCACGGTCGAGCGACCTAAATAGAACGGCCTAAGGTTGTAAGGGGCCGAGCGACCTACGAGTTTAAGGGGTCGAGCGACCTAGAGGTGTTCGCGACCTAGAGGTCAAGCGACTTAAGGGGGTACGCGACCTAGTGGTCGAGCAACTTAAGGGGGTACGCTACCTAACGGGTTAAAGGTCATGCGACTTATGGTGCCACGCGACCTAAAGTGCCACGCGACCTAAAAGGGGAACGACCCAACGAGATAAAGGCCAAACGAGATGACACAAGGAGCAACCTAGCAAGACTCGCGACCTAAAAATGATAAGGCCGAGCGAGTTAAGGGGATTGCGTGACCTACGGCCTAACGACTTAAAGGCTTAAACCATGCGAACGAATCAAGGTCATACGACCTAAAGAGGAACGACCTAAGGTCACACGACCTAACGGTGCCGATGCGACCTACGACCTAGGGGAAACGACCTAATTCTGAGGCGTCATTTCGAGGCAGTGCGACCTAACTGCAGTTTTTCACCAAAACCACTAAAATTTGGAGTTTTTCGCCAATCCATTCCAAACCAAATGCAAATGCACATGCTAAAGTGATGGGAATTCATTCCCAATAGTCCAAAATAGTTATAGACAAGAATGTGAGATAAAAATCTCACCTTTGCACCAAATTTATGAAGAAAAGCTTGAAAGTAATGGAGAAGTAATCACAAGCTTGAATCCAATATCTTCTTCTTGAATTTGGAATTGAATGTTGGATTTGCAAGAGAATTTGAGCTTGGAATATTAATTTCCCCTTCCACTCACCATTAATGCTAAAGCTTGGTTGTTAGAAAATTTATGAAGAGTGAGGAGAAGGAGAGAAGTGGGTTTGAGTTATAATGACTAATCTAACCCAAAGTCCAAAGCGGGAAAAGTAAGTGAAATTGCACTAACTCCAAACCTATCAATGTTTATACTTAAAAAAATTGTAAACGGCATTTCGAACTCAATGGAAGTGGTCTCGAGTCCTAATTTGACCATTTGCAAAAAGTAGCTTTTCGGACCAATATCTGATTAACGACAAAATATTTAAATAAAATATTTAAATATAAAATCGATAAATATGCGGGTTGTTACAGACTCCCCTCCTTAAAGAAATTACGTCCTCGCAATATAAGATGGAAATAAAAAGTAACAACCATAAAAGCATATTAACACAAAAGAAATTTGAAATAGGAAGTTCACCTCAAAGAGCAGGAGTAAGCAAGTCCGGATGTGTTCGCTCGATGAATTCTCTGGATTCCCAAGAGCAATCCTTAGGATTTGAGGACCATTGAACCTTCATAAGCGAAACATCTTTATTTCGGAGTCGTTTGACCTCCGAAGCAATAATTCGAATAGGATGCTGCTCGTAAGTTAAATTCGGCGAAACTTCAATTTCTTCCACAACACTAGGCTCAAGAATAGAATTGGAATCTCTAAGGCATTTCCGTAATTGAGAAACATGAAACACGTCATGCATAGCAGAAAACTGATCCGGTAATGCAAGGCGATAAGCCACAGAATCAATACGTTCAGTGATAGGAAATGACCCAATATATCGGGGTGCTAACTTTCCCGATCGACTGAAACGCACAACACCTTTCATAGGTGAAACACGAATAAAAATAGAATCTTCCACAGAAAATTCTAGCTTCCTTCTTTGATTATCGGCATAGGATTTTTATCTACACCGGGCTTCTTTCATCCTATGTCGAATAAGTTCAATCTTCTCTGTGGAATCACGAATAAAGTCTGGACCTAAAATCATTTTCTCACCGGCCTCAAGCCAACAAGAAGGAGATCGGCATGGCCTTCCATAGAGTGCCTCGAAAGGTGCCATACCAATACTAGATTGGAAGCTATTATTATAGGAAAATTCAACAAGTGAAATATGATCTTCCCAACTTCCACCAAAATCGAGCACACAAGCACGAAGAAGATCTTCAAGAGTTTGATTCACACGCTCGGTTTGTCCATCGGACTGGGGGTGATAAGCAGTGCTAAAATTAAACTTCGTTCCTAAAGATTTTTGAAGACTCTTCCAAAATCCACTAGTAAACAATGGATCTCGATCGCTAACAATAGAAGTAGGAACTCCATGCAATTTAACAATTTCTTTGATAAAGAGTTTGGCCAAAAAAGGAACGGTTCAGTTAGACTGAACGGGAATAAAATGGGCGGACTTAGTAAGTCTATCAATGATCACCCATAAGCTATCATGACCCAAACGAGAACGGGGAAGGCCATCTATAAAATCCATGGAAATTTGGTCCCACTTCCAAATTAGAATTTCTAAAGGTTGCAATAACCCACCAGACCTTTGATGTTCGGCCTTGACAATTTGGCAAGTCATGCAACACTTAACAAAGTTAGCAATATTAGATTTCATTCCCTCCCAATAATAAAGTCGCTTCATATCAGCGTACATTTTACTACTACCGGGATGAATGGTGAATTTAGAACGATGGGAATCTTCTAAAATATCTTTACGAAGATCACCAATATTTGGTACGATAAGTCTACCAAATTTTTGAATGCCGCCACGAGAATCAATATCAAAGTCTTTCAAACCTTCAATATCAATTTTATCCTTAACATTTTGGCCAAGAAGAGCCAATTCAGGATCTAGCCCTTGAGCTTCAAGAATGCGGTCTAAAAGAGAAGGATGGGCCTCAAGGCTACATAAAACAAGTGATGAGCATAAATCGGATACGCGCTCTCGAATCTCACAAGTGGATAAAATCTCGAGATCGTTCCATTCGGATATCATCATAGAAACAACTGCTTGTTGTTTACGGCTAAGAGCATCGGCGACACGATTACCCTTACCGGGGGTATAAAGGATATCAAGATCATAAGGTGCAAGGAACTCGAGCCAACGCTGTTGACGTAAATTAAGTTCCTTTTGAGAAAATATATATTTCAAAGACTTATGATCCGTGTAAAGAATAAATTTCTCTCCCAATAGATAATGACGCCAAATTCGAAGGGCGAAAACAATAGCCGCGAGTTCTAAATCATGTGTGGCATATCTAGTCTCGGCCTGCTTCAATTGCCTAGAAGCATAAGCAATAACACGTTCTTTTTGCATAAGAACGGCACCCAAACCAACGTGACTAGCATAAGTATAAACAACAAAATCTTGATTCCCTTCGGGAATAACAAGAATAGGAGCATCGGAAAGGAGTTCTTTCAATTTCTGAAAAGAGGCTTCACATTTGTCAGGCCAAATGTATTTAACTCCCTTCTTAGTCAAGCCATTAAGAGGCACGACAATCTTAGAAAAGTCTTTAATGAAACGATGGTAATAACCCGCCAATCCGAGAAAACTACGAATCTCTGTCACACGCTCCGGTCTCTTCCAATCTTGAATCGCTTCAATCTTTGAAGGATCCACGGAAATTCCGAATTCAGAAATAATATGACCGAGAAACTTCGCACGAGATTGCCAAAAGTGGCATTTAGAAAATTTCGCGTTTAATTGATTACTCCTAAGAGTTTCCAATACAATCCGAAGATGCTTTTCATGCTCCTCCTCGGTTTTAGAATACACAAGGATATCATCAATGAAGATGAGAACAAACCGATCAAGGAAATCTTTGAAAACTCGATTCATGAGGTCAACGAAATAAGCTGGAGCATTCGTTAACCCAAATGGCATAACAAGCCATTCATAAGATCCATATCGAGTATGGAATGATGTCAAAGGAATGCTATCCTCTGCGATACAAAGCTGATGGAAACCGGTAGCCAAGTCCAATTGTGAAAAGACCTTAGCACCACTAAGCTGATCGAATAGATCATCAATCCGAGGTAAAGGATATTTATTTTTAATAGTAAGATCGTTAAGCTTGCGATAATCAACGCAGAGCCTAAGAGTACCATCAGATTTCTTTACGAAAATAGCCGAAGCTCCCCAAGGCGAGGAATTAGAGCGAATAAATTGCTTCGTCTCTAATTCGGATAATTGTTTGCGCATCTCTTCATTTTCCTTATTGGACATGCGATAAGGAGGACGAGTAATAGGTTGAGCTTCAGAGCTAAGATTAATTCTGAACTCAATTGCTCTCTTAGGTGGTAAACCTAAAACGGGCTCGAATATGTCGGAAAATTCACAAACAACGTGAATTCGAGAAATGATGTCTTCCTCATCATCATCATCGTCTCCAGGATTTAAAGAATATAAAGATGCAGTCAAAGAAGAATCTGAATCTTTAAGAATAATAGAAATCTGATTTACAGATTGCGGATGTCGGAGATAAATAGTTCGCTCAGGACATAGGATGTGAGCTTCATAACGGTTAAGTCAGTCCATACCCAGTATCATTCCAAAGCCTAAGTAACGCATAACATGCAAATTGGCTAGGAAAGAAAAATCACATAAAATAATCTCCACATCTTTACAAAGCAAATTAAGAGTTGCAGATCCACCAACAGGATTCGCAATTTTTAAAGAACTCATTAATGCAGCAACACTTAAGGAAAAAGTGTCTACCAGTTCCTTTGATATAAAAGAATGGGATGCACTCGTATCAAAGAGAACTCTAATAGGTTGATCATGAAATAAGATAATACCATCAAGAATGGAGCGAGAAATACCTTGGCCACGAGATGTGTTGCCAGGGGCTTGAGCCACATTCAACTTTCCTTCCTTCTTACCTTCACGTTTGAGGCATTGATGTATGTAATGATCTGGGCTTTTACAATAGCGACAAGATTTGGGCTTAGAGCACTTATTCGCAAAATGATCTCCAGATCCACAGTTGAAGCATCTCGCACCACTAGGAGAAGGAGACTTTGCCGCAGGGGTTGCTTGCTTACCCTTTTTGTTGGGATAAGGGCCTTTGAATTTACTGGGCCTCTTTTTGTTGTTGAAGTTGGGTTTGGAAGCTACTACTTCAACATCACTTTCTTTATCAGCCTCTTCCAGACGAAGAGCGATATCTATAAGTTGGTCGAAAGGAACTTCTAACTTTAGAAGTAATGTCTTCTTGAGGCTTTTGTTTAAGCCATAAACGAACCTCTGGTTCTTCTTCAATGGGGTGTTGATGTATTCAACCCCATATTTGGAAAGCGACTCAACGGCTGCGCGTAATCAGTCACAGAGGACTCACCTTGAACAAGGTCTATAAAGCGTCGAGCCAGAGTTACCTTCTTTGCTTCTGGTACAAATTTTAACTCGAAGCATGTCCGGAATTGCTCACAGGTAAGGTCCGCTTCGTTGACTTCATAAATAAGAAGTTCATGCCGGTCCAATGCTCTCTCTTGGAGCATACTGGAAGACACATGAACACGATGAAGATCGACGGGATTCATGCGAATGAAGATTCGATTGCAGGTCCTCAACCAAGCCTGAACCTCGATGATAGTTTCAGAACCTTTAAATGGCTTCCCACCCAAATTGGTGTAATCATTGCACAAACGTGCAAACCCAGATTTAGGGTGAGTAGGTTCCAGATTAGAACCAGCTGCTTGAGCATTCGTGACAAGGTCAAGAAGTTGTTGGGTAGTCATAAAAACTCCATCTTGGGGTAGAGCACTAGATGGTCCAGCTCTGGGACGACCAGGTCTAACCATTTCTCTTCCTTGAGAAAGAAAAAAGAGGAAGAAGAAGATTATTCACTAATGAATATCAAGCAATCTTGCTAGATAAAACAAGGAATCATAAAGGATATAGGATGAATCGGTACGACGACTCGAATTAATCGTAAGACATAACTCCTAAGGTGGACTTAGGACAATGATCCTTGTTAAGTTATTCTACATTATTCCGAAGTTTGGCTCTGATACCAAGCTGTGACGCCCCACCTCTATACCCACGATAGCCAAGAACACTACGGTGTAGTGCTGTCAACTAGCATGGA
Source organism: Allium cepa (assembly GCA_030765085.1). NCBI lineage: Eukaryota > Viridiplantae > Streptophyta > Magnoliopsida > Asparagales > Amaryllidaceae > Allium > Allium cepa. The sequence continues at coordinate 503,586,516 of CM060941.1, read as the reverse complement.
GAATAAGGTTGTTGAGGAGCGACCATCCATGTAATTGCTTATCACACGGTGGCTATAAATAATCTTCGAAAACAAACATAGAAATAAGCATAACACAAATCAGTCACAGACATCCATATCACAAAGGCGGAAGAAGATACGAATATATAACTAACACATGAAAGTGTACATCAGAGTAGTGGTCAAAAAGATCCACAATAATACAAAAGAATAGCAACACGTGCTATACAAAAGAATACAACTATGAGTCTATATCTCAAGTGTATACAACAAAAACTGCTAATCTAAATAGTTAGCCAAAAGTCGGAGTCGCAAATCCCGGGAAGAAGTCAAGCAGAAGCACCTGTAACATCTCGGTCTGACCCAAGTATTATTTAAGAAAATAATAAACGGATCAGTCTAGCTATAAATATCAGATGACATGATATAAAATAAAAGATATGGCATAAATATAAAATATCCATACTGACATACTACTATAAGTATGCAAATGATGATCAACAGAAGATCAATCAATAAGAGATAAATCAATATCACAAGAATCTTCTCAAAGATCCAAAGAGGACATCATACCCTAAACTTGTACTCATAACAAGTCAATGACATAAATTCTAGAAATCAACACAAGAAATCCAGAAATCCAGAAAAAGGGAAAGAGGCCTATCACATGACGGTCCGAAGACCATGGGGAGCTACCCCATATGGGTGAGTCGGAATCACCCAGATGAGGTCTAGGCTAACCGAAAAGCAAAAAGGTATGTGTGAGTGGAATCACACAAATGGTGTCTAGCCTAACCTCGCAACAAAAAGGTATGTGTGAGTGGAATCATACAAATGGTGTCTAGACTAACCTTGCGGACAAAGAGATATGTGTGAGTCGGAATCGCACCCATGAGATCTAGTCTAATCTTGCAAATAAAGAGACATCGCACAATTGCTAGTCTAAATCATAAAATGATCGTCATGATCAACGAGAAGTGTCAATTACACTAAGCTAGTAAATATAAAAGTTTATCTTTGTGTCCCATAACCACTGCTTAACTTAAATATTTACGAACAAACTGTAAATCTTCACTAGAAAATTGTCACCACTACAAGAAAAACCATTTATGGTTGCAAAAATCGGTGGCGTTTTATTGTAAATGCAACAAAAAATAGATTACCAAATAATATAAACGTGGCAAAAAATAATTCACGTTTCCCGCTTCTAAAAAAAAGAGTTCGCGCGAACTAAATAAACGTAACCTATCATTTTACTCTCGTACTTAACAAAATTCTCGTCCCTAATTTGCTTTCTTCTTCAAAAAAAATTCCCCTTTTAATCGTGTTAAATTTTCATCGCACTCAAGTATCATCGTCAACTCCGTCGTTTCCCCCTTACTCAACATCGAGTCACGGCAGCCAGCAGATCTAGGTATAATTAGGTATGAATCTTTTAAATCGATTAGGTATATTTAGGTATGAATCTGTTAAATCGACTTTGTGATTCTATTTGGCTTTTATATGAATTTGAATGCATCTTATTTTCGTATTTTTTCCTAAACTATTACTGAAATGGTTGATTTAACCCTAATTGCAATGATCTATTGGGATATCTGCTTTGATTTCTTTGAGTATATGAATGTTCTGTTGAAGTGGTTCAGTGAATCAATGGTTGCTTGCTGAGAGGAGGTTGAGGTTGCGTGTTTCGGGAATTTGGTGGGTTCAAGTGGCATTGATGGAGGTCGCGGTTTTGTTTGCGATTGGGTATTGGCTGGCTGGATGGTTGAGAGTGGTAAATGTTGGAGCATAAATAGTCTTTTGTGGAGTGGCAGGCACTGGAAATATGTCAGTTGTGTGGATGTGAGGTAGTGAAGAGGAGGCGGTGAAGTTGACGGTTGGTTTGGTAAGAGGGGCCGAGGCTGGGGGAAGGATGTGAGTATGTGTTCGTAAGGAGTGGTAGAATGTCAGAGGGCAAGTTGATGAATGTTGCGTGAGTCTCTGGTAGTTTGCTGCGGAGGCTGGGTTGTTGATGTTTTGTTGAGTTGTAGTATGAAGTGCGGTTGCGAACAGGTTGCAGGTTGGAGAAATGGGAAGGAGGATGGTCTGTGGTTGCTTGGGGTTTATAGTTGGAGTGGTCACTGTTGTAGTGTGTGAATATGGTGCAGTTGGTTGTATCAGTGCAGTAGTCAGTAGGTTGTAGAATGGTTATTGAAGCAGGCTACAGGAATGTAGGCAAGTGGATATTGTCTTTGGTGATATGAATGAATGTGGTGTGTATGAGATGAAAGTTGGTATTGTTATAGGCTGGTATGAAACTATGTTGTTGTGAGGAGTGAATGAATTGTTTAATAGTGGAGTGGGGGAGTGATTGCAGTGTTGAAGTATATTTATGGAAGTGGTTGAATTAAACAATGTTGTGAGAAGTGGTAAAATAGGAGGATTGAGTAGTATGGTGATGAGAGGTTGCTGCGTTTTTTGAAAGTTGCAGCAATGTGTGGCAGCGGAAATGCACCGGCGTTTGTTGGTGATAGGTGGGAGGAAGTTTGGTCAGTGGTCTGTGTGTAATGGTGAAGTGTAGAGATTTGCAAAAGTTTTGTTGAAGTGGAGTGACTGGAATGTTGTTTGTTGAAGTGGAGAGTTTGTGGATGGATTGACAAAGGAGGGGCAGATAGCTGTAACTGTTATGCAGCAGTTTGGAGGGTTGTGACTTGGTCAGTTATGTGTGGGTAGGAGTGTGGTGTTATGCATGGATTAATTATAAATACATGTAAATCTGAGGTTAAATGCAAAATATAAGTGTAAAATTTATATTTTTGGAAAAGTATTCTTTGCCTTTGTCTACTAAACCACCATGCTTATATGCAGTAGTGCTACAAGTATTTGTACTTCAACGTCTAGTTATTTTTTTGATTACAACAGATAACCAATTTATACGTCAAAGATTGAAAACTTATTTGCCTTCAAATGTCGATAATGGAAAAAGGCTGGGTTTTTTTAAACAGGTGATAAAACCATGATTAACTTAATATGTATTTTGAGAATTAGAACATATAATCTAATACTAAAGCTCACTTTTTTTTTACCTTTTTCATAGAACTAGTATAGAATACCGACAAGGAGCAATGAATTTCGTGCATGCTGTAAAGAGGAATGTAAGAAGTGTAGAAAAATTTTTATGCTCTTGCAAGGATTGTCGGAATCTTAGTCGTCATGATGACCAAATCATCGTTGAACATTTAATTATAAAAGGAATGGATCCTAAATACATTGACGGTGTATGGTTTAACCACGTTGAAGAGATAAATGTAGAGAATAAAACAAATACGTTTGACGTATTTGAACTATTCAAGATGATTCACTATGAAGATGAAGATTTTTTGAATCAAGATTTTTTTGATGATGTAAAGACGATGTTGATTCTCAAAGAAAAGAGGATGAGTTAGTCAAGAACTTGGAAGATGCAGAAACTCCATTATATCCTGGTTGCACAGATCACACAAAATTATCTGCCATCACCGTCTTGTATAATCTTAAATGCGAGACTGGCTTGTCCGATAGTGGTTTTGATAAGATTTTAGCTGTGCAACATCTATTTCTGCTGAAGGATAACGTGCTTCCCAAAACCTTATATGAAGTCAAGAATTTCTTAAAGCAGTCGACATGGGTTTTGAAAAGATACATGCTTGTGAGAATGATTGTTGCCTTTTCAGAAAAGAATACAAAAACTTAGAAAGTTGTCCAAAATGTGGTTCCTCGAGATGGAAGAAAAATCAAGATATTGAAGAGGTTATACAAGGCGTTCCAGTTAAAGTATTGAGATATTTCCCAATTATTCCGAGGTTTAGACGAATGTATAGATCTCAAAAGATGGCTGAAGAATTAAGATGGCATTTTAATAATAAAAGTAACGATGGAAAAATGCGTCATCCCGTGGATTCTATGACATGGAAAATGGTGGATGAAAAGTATAAATCTTTTTCATCTGATCCACGCAATCTTAGGCTTGGTCTTGCTACAGATGGATTCAATCCATTTTCCATGTTGAGTTTGAAATATAGTTGCTGGCCGGTAATGCTTGTGACATACAATCTCTCGCCTATGTTGTGTATGAAGAAAGAAAATATTATGTTAACTTTACTTATTCCAGGCCCGAAGCAACCCGGAAATGATATTGATGTATATTTGGCTCCTTTGGTGGAAGACTTGCATCACTTGTGGTCTAATGGAGTTACTACTTATGATGCATTTAGTAAAACTTTATTTAAACTGAATGCAATTTTGTTATGGACGATTAATGATTTTTCGGCTTATGGAAATCTTGCTGGATGTCGTGTGAAAGGGCAAAAAGCTTGCCCATTATGTGGTGTCAATACCCGTTCTCCTTGGTTGAAACATAGTCGAAAGTTCGCCTACATGGGTCATAGAAGATTTCTACCTCCTTTAGATTCACGGAGGAAACAAAAGGCATTGTTTGATAATACCGTAGAGACAGATGGTGCTCCTAGAATGCTTTCTAGGAGAAACATCTATGCATTATTGAAGGATTATCCAAATGATTTTGGAAAAGGAATAGAGGAGAAAAGTAAGAAGAGAAAGCATGTCTATGATAAAGAAGATGAATATGATGATACTAACAGTTCAACAGAAGTAGAGCTATCAAGGTGGAAAAAACGATCAATTTTCTTTGATTTGCCTTATTGGGAGGTTAGTGGTTTATTTATTTATTTTTCATTGTTTTAATACAAGAAAAACCCAATAATGCATTATTGTTTTGGTTTTCATAGGAACTTCCATTACGTCACGATTTAGATGTGATGCATGTGGAGAAGAACATTGGTGAAAGCCTATTGGGCACAATGTTGCATGGAAATAAATCCAAAGATGGAATCAACTGTAGAAAGGATTTAGAGGATTGGGGAATTCGAAGTGAGCTTCATACACAACCTCGTGGGAATAAAACATGTCTTCCATCGGCTCCATATATGTTGTCAAAATCCGAGAGAAAAATATTTTGCAAAAGACTGTATGATTTCAAAGGACCGGATGGCTACTGTTCAAATTTAAAAAAATCGGATTTCGTTGTCGGATTGCAAAATTAGTGGATTGAAGTCACATGATTACGATGTATTAATGCAACATTTATTGCCAGTAGCATCGAGAGGGTTTATGGCAAAGAAGGCAAGAAAAGCGATAATTCGCTTATGTTCTTTTTTCAACAAATTATGTCAACGTGTTCTTGATAGAGAGAAGGTAGAACAAATCAATGTTGAAATTATTGACGTTTATGTGAGCTTGAAATTTTTTTTCCACCATCTTTCTTTGATATAATGATAAACTTATCCATTCATCTTGGAAAAGAAGCACAAATGTGTGGACCTATTCATTTTCGATGGATGTACCCATTCGAAAGATATATGAAGACACTCAAAGATTATGTCAGAAACTATGCACGACCAGAGGGATGTATTGCAGAATCATATCTTGCAACAGAATGCATGTTGTTTTTCAATGAATTTTTGAAGAAATCAGGACATATAGAGGAGAAAGGAGCTCGAAATGAAGATTATGAAAGTAGTAGAATATTAGAGGGACGTCCAATTTCAGTATCGAAGACAATTAAATTGCCAGTTAATGAGAAAGAAAGTGCTCATTTAGCTGTGTTAATGAATATGGCCGTGGTGGAACCGTTTATAGAGTAAGTTTATGTTATATTGTTTTAAATATTTTGATGTGTTCGCAATGATATATATAACTTATAATCAATTGTTCAATACTAGTTTGCATTTGGAGGAATTAGAAAATTCAGACCAACGCATGACAAAAAATGCGACCTTACTTTGGGAAACACATACAAAAAGTTTTGTCGATTGGATTAAAAGGAAGGTTAGTTAGATTTCAAATATATTCTCATTCAGCTATCAATATTACTATATAAATTTACATGCTAAATGAAATTTGTTGTAGATACCTATTACCTCTAAGGATCATAATGACATGTTAAAATGGATTGCTTATGGTCCGAAGGATGATGCCATGTCTTTCAAAGGATATATCATCAACGAGCAACGTTTTCATGTAAAAGATTTAGGGAGAGAAACTCAGAATTGTGGGGTGACTTTTGATGCAACTACTATGTGTAGAGCAAGTGCTAAAGATATGTCCCAAGTGGTTGATGTGGTCACTTATTATGGAATATTGACAGATATAATTTTATTAGATTATCATTTGTTTTATATTCCAGTTTTCAAGTGTCGTTGGACGTATAAAGGAAATGGAGTAAAAGTTGATGATGATGGGTTCACTCTTGTTAATTTACATCAAGCATCATTTTCACGAGACCCATACATACTTGCATCTCAAGCAAAACAGGTATTTTATTCAAGAGAGAACGATGTTTCTAATGGGTACGTTGTAATGAAAGCACCATCAAGAAGTTTTAATGATATAGAGGAGCACGATTGCATCGAGGAAGATATTCAAGTGGTGGAAGATGAAATAACTGAAGCGGATGATGAAGATGTTTGCTATGTTAGAGAGGATTACGAGGGCATAATTGAGTAGATTATATGTTCTACTTGAGCATAGTTGTTCATTTGCTTTAGTGATGGTTGAACTTATATATTAAATCCGGGCTATTTGGAAATTTCATTGAACTTGTATTGATTTTCTTTAGTGATTGTTGTTCATTTGCTGCACTAATGCTTTGTTTTTTTTAATGTTGCGAATGGCTGTTAGTTTGCACCATTTAATTTTCTAATCCATTGCAAATGCATGTACCATTCAATTTTTGTTCTTTGTGTTTTGATCTTTGTATACTTCCAGAGACAAAGCATTATATGTTCTTATCAATTCTGTTTGCATATATTGCTTGATAATGAGTAGTGTTCTTATCAATTCTGTTTGCATTACATGTACATTTTCTCATAAAATTACAAATCTGTTCATCATCTCAAGGCTTTTAGGCCTGCTTGTTTGGTTTGTAAACTGCCACATCTCTTTCAGCTACATGTTGATGATATTTAAGTGTTGTTTGTTAATATTATCGCTGCTTATTGTTTACATGTGCTTATTGGTTTATACTGTGTTTTCTGTCACTTGTAGAAAAATATGTCTACAACATCTGTACGTACCCGCTTGCAGAGAAAGGCTGAAGAACAAGCAGTCAAAGGTAAGAACAAACAGTCAAAGCGAAAACGTAAAGTTCCAGCTAGTATAAATGAAATAGAAGAACAACCAGACAATGCTAAGAAGCAAGCCACTGTTCACAATGAAGAAGACGAACAACCACTAGATGATATCCCCTCTGACCCAAATGAAGGACTCCGCTCAGAAAATGAAACCCGTCCTGAACAAACTGCTGACGCCGAGCTGGAAATTGGGAAACAAAGTGAAGCTGAAATCGGAAGTACATCTCGAAAAAGAGGCGGTAGAGGTCCAGCAAAAGCAAAAAGACTCCCGTCATGCAGTCAGGATCGAATTGAAGTTGAGTTCAATGATCTAGGTATACCAGTAGGGCAAGGATCGGTATATTTATCCTCTTTTCTTGGACCGCTTGTGCGGGAGCAGGTTCCATACACCATTGATGATTAGAGGAATATTAGTGATGACTTAAAAGAAGTTTTGTGGCAGTCGGTTCTGGTATGAAGCAGACATCTATTATTTAACATTCTGACTCTAATATGTTTTGAAAATGACTTCTAATATTGCATGGTCTTGCCAATTATAAATTGAAATTGCCATCTAATAACTTCTGGATAAATTGAAAAATAGATCTTGCCAATTATAAATTGAAATTGCCCTCTAATAACTTCAGAAAACCTTTCAGATTTAATTAAATCTGTCGTATTTAAATTAAATAAATTTTACTAATATCATGTTTTGATGTATTGTTGCAGATTAGATTTAAATTGGAAGAGGAATGGCAAAGAAAAGCTATATTTCAACAAATGGGAGTACTTTGGAGATCGTCAAAAAGCAAATTGGTTCGAAATTTGCAAAAAGCGGAGAACGATGAGGAAAGACTTAAAATGAAACCTACGAACATAAAAAGCATAACCGATTGGAGGAAGTTTGTGAAGGCGAAAACAAGTCCGGAGTTTAAGGTAAATCATTCCTACTGAACTCGTCTGGCATATTTCTGCAAATCCATCTACATAGTTAGCAACCGATAAATTTCTTTAGAAGTGAAGTCCAAGTGTTGGTGGATGCTGAGGGTTCCTGTTTAGGTATTAGCTGCAGGAACCTATGACAGTACAAAATACAAATGCGTTATGACAAGCACAGGAACATTTTAAATGAAGTAAAAAAACACTTTGCAAGTTAGTTCAATCTATAAATATTATTAGTAGATATGGAATGTTGTATATGTCACTGAGTTATCCAGCATTAATAATACCAAATAAGTATATGACCATAATGAATTGATTTTCAAATAAATTGCAATCCTCACCATACATATTTACCTTGCATTATAAATATTAGATAGTCCTTTTTTTATGATTTTGGTTGTTAAATTCTAGCATCTTTCAACATTTTCAGCAAAAAAGTGAGAAATATTCTGCCCTTAGGTACACACAAATTCCGCATACAACCGGTCGTAGGGGAATGGCTAGAAAGACCGAAGACATGGTAAGTTAATTAACTATAGCATTATTTAACATTATTTTATACCTGTCAGTTTATTAATTTAATGTTATTCTATTTTTAGAAAAAAGAAAGTGTAGATCCATCGTCCATAAGTAGAGCTGATGTGTGGATTAGATCTCACATTAAAAAAACTGGTGAACCAGTGAACATGGAAGCTAGGAATACTATTGTAAAATTGTTTTTAATTTTATTGGTATATTTTTTTTGAAACTATGATATTTTTACCATTGTACATTATCTATGTGTATTTATTTATATAGGAGGAGATCAAAAAATATGGTAGCCTATCCCAATCCGGCTCGTCACAGACTGATATTGGAAAAGATGCTCTTGTACATGTACTGGGACAAGATAAACTGGGACGGTTAAGGGCATTGGGTAGGGGTTGCACTTTAACCAAGCTAGCTTTGGCCCAGTCCAAAGATAAACAAGTGTCTCGGTGTTGAGAGGAAATAGCAGAATTGAAGGGAATGATACAGACTCTGATGGACCAGAAGGTAAATTTTTGGAAATTAATTTATATTCGTAAAATATTAATTTATATTCGTGCTTCGCTGCAGGGTAAAGAAAGTTCGAGAAGGAACTCACCTGATTCGGTAAAAATAATATTTATTACTCAATAAATGAAATTTATATTTTAATTTTTTAATCCAATAATTGATTTAATTTTCGGTTGATTAATTGTAGAGCGACGACGAAGTATGTTCGCTGTTGAATTGGGATGGAACCTCTGGAGTTGTTGCCCATGGGAGGCTGTTGTCCATGGACCCAGATGACATTGTCAATGGCATTCGTCTGGGACCAAATGCCGGGAGCGTTGTTATAGATTCAGTGGATAAAGCAGATACTTATTTATGGAGGCCTACACCTGAAATGGCAGTCTTAGCAGACGCTAAGAATAAGGTAGTTGCTTGGCCATCAGTTTACATCAAGGTCCCGCTGCGAACACGGTTGAACTGTAGTGCAGCCAGTACGGTAATTTTTTTTCACGTTAAGTATATTAGTGTAATATGCTACGAGCTTATTGATGTCTAAAATGCAGCGAGCACACCCTTCATCTGAATAAAAATTTAACACATATTCGTTGTTTTTGTATAGCATACTAAAGTCTTGAATTTCACTTCTCATTTTTAGAGTACCAGCATCATCGAAGACACTTGCAAGATTTACGGTTGGACTGAGGGTGAAGGTGTAATTGCCGAAGGAAGAATCCATGCCACTGATCCAAAATATACTGTTAATGGTATTCCACTCGGTCCGTCTGCTGTTGTGATTTGGGTGGACAAAGTAGTAAATAAAGATGCTTATTTGTGGCGACCCACATCGGATATGTCGTGCATTGGAGATGCAGTTGGTATGAAAATAGCATGGCCAAGATCAAAAGTAGAAGCTGATCAAGAAAAACTAGATGAGAGTCATGATGATACTGAAAATGTTGTGAATTCTCCCATGAAATCCGCACATATGGTCATGAATAAATCGCAAAATGTAAGTATTAATTTTCAAATTTGAAGAAGTTAACTGTGTATGAAAGTTTATTTAATGTGCATGTATACATTGTGCATAATAATCTCTTTCCTTTCAGCCAATTGCAACCATGCAAAAGGATGCCAAATGCCAGTTGATCGATTTGGGTGGAGCAGACGTAGTGGCGGAAGGAAGTATTGCATCAACTAATCCGATAACGATGGTCCATTGTCGTCCACTGGGACGTAATGCTGTAAAAGTTTGGATTGAACTGGTGATAGTTCCAGATGCAGAGATATGGAGACCAACATCGGGTCTGATGTGCATGGATGATTGCTTTGGCGTTCCCATAGCTTGGCCAATGGAAAAAATCATTATTAAGTCAAAATGAAAGGTATATAATTTTTTTATATATATACATTAGGAATGCTAGCAGCTAAAGTGCAGATAGATTTTTGGTAAACTGATAAAAGTACATAAGTAGGGGTGTTATATTCGAATTGTGATTGAATGATTGTGATTGGTGAGGAGTTATGTATGGATTGTGGTGGAATGTTAGTGATGCAATATCATATCTACTTAAGAACTTTCTCTATCATATAAAATATCTCACGCATATTCACTTTAACAGGGTTCGCTTATTCTTCTTCTGGAATTAATTAAAACCTATTATTGTCATTTTCTAAATTAAAAATTAAATCCAAGAAATAAATTCTGATATTCGAGCATGTTCATTAAGACACTCTTAGGCTTTTCTGGCACAAGTCCATCTATCGCGTTACTAGGTTTTGGGCCCTGTGTCGCGTGCGTAATCTAAGATAAGAAAAGCAGTGGAAGGAGACAGAGTGGAACGTGATTTACAGGTGAGTGTTACCACTCACAAACCTATGGCAAGCTGCTTTTGTTTTGTGTTTTCCCAAGTACTATGGTGTTTGAGAGTGTGTGCATGCTAGCCTGCTAGGTATATGTGTTGCTACTGCCTTGAATTTCTATGTGCATGAAGAGAGTGTGTATGTGTGTTTTAGTGTTTTGTATTGGTGTGCATATAGGTGTGTGTTGCCTGGAGTATATGTGTGCTTACGTACGATCTGTGTTTTTGTGTGTACATATGAGCGTGTGTATTGATTAATTTGTATGTGTGTAACCTGTAGGTGCGTGCGCGATTTTGTATATATGCGCTAGTGTGTTTATGAGGATGTGTGCTTACCCAACTGTGTGTGTGTGTGAGTGTGATTGTGTTAAAATTATCATATGTTTACTCAATATCATACTACTGAGTAAACAGATGATAATTTTAACACAGTATCTAGCACGAATAATTTTATTACGGTACATTAGCATAAAGTAGCGAGAAACTTATAGCAAGTAAATTTCTAGTTATAACTAGAAGTGTTGGATGTGCCATATTATTCACTAATTAATTTTTTATATATATAAACCTTGTCTTAAGCGGTTAACTATCATTTAAGGCCATGTAACCATGATTAAGCAATGTGTGTGCTGCATTGTGTTGTGTGTGTGCATTCAAATGCTATATGTTTATGCATGAGTGCATTTGTGTCTGTGTGTCTATATATATAGTGTTATGTATTGTAAGAACTGTTGTGTTTATATTGAATGGATGTTTTGTGTGTTTGTGTGTTGTCTTCATATATTTGAGTTTCAGTTTTGTTGTTGTGTATCTCACGTGCATGGGGTGTATTATTGTGCTTTTTGGTGTTTTAGACTTGTTTAATTGACCGTTACACTATTACAATACTCTTACTATATCATATCTTGTCCATTTTGTTGAATTGATTTCATTTCTTTTATGCGTAGGTACATCCCCATTTATCTATGCAAATTTTAGTAATTTATATTTTTAAAATACATATGTCTGTATATTTATTCAGATATTACTTTAGTATAATTGATGGTGAGGAGTTATGTATGGATTGTGGTGGAATGTTAGTGATGCAGTTTTAAGTTCAGGTTTTGTTTTCTCACGCTTTTGTTCTGTTCTTTGTTTACATGTAGTTCAGGTTTTGAAGACATCAGCAATGATAGGTAGTTCAGGTTTTTATGGTGGTTCAGGTTTTGCTCCGTACTTTGGTTATTTCAGACGTTTATTTCAGATGTATATGTACGGTTATGACACTTATGGTAGTTTAGTTATAACACTTATGGTAGTTTGGTTGTGTATGTGTACGGGTAGCTTTTTGTCGACACCTATGTATGTGGATGTATGAATGTCTATGTATCTTGTGGATCTTCAATGTGTATACGTATTTTGTAGTTGTTTAATATATTGTGTTCAAAAGTGTATGTGCTTGCGTATTCTGTTATTATATAATTGCATGCTAGATCAGTGGTAAATCTGGAGTAGCAGGTGGAGGGAAACAAACGCTACTGGATATTATTTATTTTGGTAGTGTTAAAATGTCGCTACAAAAGAGTGATTAAAAACTCAAGTACACTTATGCTGGCGTTTATTAAGCGCTACAAAATAGTGATTAAAAACTCAAGCACACTTATGCTGGCGTTTATTAAGCGCTACAAAAAATATATATAACGCCATGAAAAGGTAACATGGAGGAGAAAACCCTTTCGGTGGCGTTAAACAGGCGCTATAAAAAATTTAGATAACGCCATAAAAAAGTATCATGGAGGAGAAAACCTTTTCGGTGGCGGCAAATAGGGGCTACAAAAAAGGAATTCTATGGCGTTATAAAAACGATATCAAAAAAAAAATGGTAGCGTTTAAAAAAGTGCAACTAATACTCGAGGATTTTTAGTGGAATGTTTTTTCGTAACGATTATCGAAACACCACTAAAAATACTTAGTGGTGGTTTTTGGGCGCTACAAAAAATCAGTTTTCTTGTAGTGCACAAGAGGTTCAATCGAACAAGTCCAAGAATTAACCGACGAAGTGAACGCAAGCGTTTCATACCACTTGTTTTACTAAGCCGTTTAATTAGATTTCTCATCCGAGTGAGATAAAGGTTTGTATATACTAGTAGATTGGAAAACGGTTTAAGAAAAGAGCTTTGTTATGAAAATAGAGTTGAAATCATTTTGTTGAAAGAGTTTTGACATTTACTACTAGTATTGAAACCTTCATATTTCTAAAGTTGTTATCCCGCCTTCTTAGCAAGGACGTGATACCATAAAATCGACCGAGAAGCCAAAGATAGTTTGTCTCGAAGAATGATCAACTCAGCATCTCAACAAAGCAAGTTATGTTGAATGTTTTTCAGATAAGATCCCCTATGGAGGGGGGTCCAGGGGGTGGCAACCCCCCAAGGTGGGGGTGCGGGGCAGCGCCCCGTCCAAAACGGTATGACCTAGTGAAGACCTAAGGGAGGATATGATCGAGTGACTTAAGAAGCTCACGACCTATCATTAGCACGGTCGAGCGACCTAAATAGAACGACCTAAGGTTGTAAGGGGCCGAGCGACCTACGAGTTTAAGGGGTCGAGCGACCTAGAGGTGTTCGCGACCTAGAGGTCGAGCGACTTAAGGGGGTACGCGACCTAGTGGTCGAGCGACTTAAGGGGGTACGCGACCTAACGGGTTAAAGGTCATGCGACTTATGGTGCCACGCGACCTAAAAGGGGAACGAACCAACGAGATAAAGGCCGAACGAGATGACACAAGGAGCGACCTAGCAAGACTCGCAACCTAAAAATGATAAGGCCGAGCGAGTTAAGGGGATTGCGTGACCTACGGCCTAACGACTTAAAGGCTTAAACCATGCGAACGAATCAAGGTCATACGACCTAAAGAGGAACGACCTAAGGTCACGCGACCTAACGGTGCCGATGCGACCTACGACCTAGTGGAAATGACCTAATTCCGAGGCGTCATTTCGAGGCAGTGCGACCTAACTGCAGGTTTTCACCAAAAACACTAAAAATTGGAGTTTTTCGCCAATCCAATCCAAACCAAATGCAAATGCACATGCTAAACTGATGGAAATTCATTCCCAACGGTCCAAAATAGTTATAGACAAGAATGTGAGATAAAAATCTCACCTTCGCACCAAATTTATGAAGAAAAGCTTGAAAGTAATGGAGAAGTAATCACAAGCTTGAATCCAATATCTTCTTCTTGAATTTGGAATTGAATGTTGGATTTGCAAGAGAATTTGAGCTTGGAATATTAATTTCCCCTTCCACTCACCATTAATGCTAAAGCTTGGTTGTTAGGAAATTTATGAAGAGTGAGGAGAAGGAGAGAAGTGGGTTTGAGTTATAATAGCTAATCTAACCCAAAGTCCAAAGCGGGAAAAGTAAGTGAAATTCCACTAACTCCAAACCTATCAATGTTTATACTTAAAAAAATTGTAAACGGCATTTCGAACTCAATGGAAGTGGTCTCGAGTCCTAATTTGACCATTTGCAAAAAGTAGCTTTTCGGACCAATATCCGATTAACGACAAAATATTTAAATATAAAATCGATAAATATGCGGGTTGTTACACATTTTCCCTCTAAATTTTCTTTTTTTATTCAAAAGAGCATCAAAATGTTGCAACAATCGAGAAAGATTGGAAGATGGACCATGTAACACTCGTAAAATTTAATAGAAACTTAATTAAGTGTTAATTAATTAATAATAACGCTGAAATGAAAATTTAGCAGATGTCAGAATTTTGCCATGAAATTTATACGAACATGTTTGTTGCATTCTTCTGATTAACTTTCATATATACGGTTTCGCGATCAGAGTTCAAACAAAAAAGTTATCGATGCTGGAAGATTTTGGTTCGAAAATAATTCAAAACATTTAAAGGAAAATAAATAAATAAAGGTAAATATAAAAGGCTGGGACCTTCAGGTCGACTGCCTCTATAGATCGATCGACCGCTCCTATTGACCGTTCGACCGGTTGGCGTATGGAAGCTATGTTTTCTTTTGGCATAAACGACCTAGATTTGAGAATATCAATTCGACGGTCCTGGTGCGTCCAAGCAATTAAAAATAAGAGGCTGGTCCCTCATTTTTCTTCATACAAATCTAAACATGATAACGACACTTCGCCCAATTCTCTTCCTCCACGTAAATTTCTTAAATTCAAAATCAATAATAAAGTATATACATCCATAGATTTGAGGATGACTTGAAGAAAGCAAGTTAAGGTAAAAGATGATAAATCTTATATATATAAAATCTATATTGTAAAACTTCATAATCCTCGGTTCTCTAATCTAATTGTTATATAATATAAAATAAAAGGAGATAAATCAAAGGAAGAGATGGGCAATAGCATGGAAGGCAAATGTAACATCCCCATACTTTGAGGCCCAAAACTAATGGCAACTGATGCTGCAGTCATCCATAGTTATTAGTCTTCGACAACCAAATACGGCGGTATTGGATACATTGATACACAGATCATAGAAATATAAATTTTTCTTTATTACAATTCAAAGACACTTTTCCATATTCAAATCAAAACATTTCCTATTCATTACATAATCCCAAATTACGATAACCACATTCAGCAAAATATAATTATTACAAATACGCCGAGAGCGACATATGAAGATGCCCCCTTGGTTAATCAGAGTATATAGTAAGGCTCATAAATCTACCTTTACAAACAAACACATAGCGGAATAGAAAACACTAAATAACTATCTGCTTCTTGCACGTCTTCGGAAGCTAATAAGAGAACTTGGAAACCCTAAATCTTAAATTATTCAAAATTAATTGAGTATCTGAGAGTTTAAGAGAAAAATAAAAACTTCGAGTTGGACATAAAGCCCGGTATGAATAATAATCCAACATCTCAATCCTTTTGGCTATATAGTGAGACCACACCGCTTAGCGGAACGGGTTTTCTCCTCATTGGTATCCTAAAAACCTTTATAAAGCCATATACTTTGCTCATGCATCCATAGTGATTAAAACATACATTTTCAAAATATTATGATGATATGCATACTTGAGAATAATTAGGAATTTTCATTCACAGTTTAATGACATCCCATCATAATTATAGTTTCTAGGGTCACTATTAACCTTTTTAGTTTTCATGGGTTTACTAATAACCTTGCCATAATTAATAGACACTCTGTCTTATTCATAATTTAAATGGAATCACTAAGAACCTACAGGCTCCTACCGGTTAACTTAATCAATTCATGGGTCCTCCTAAACCTATTGGAATGTCCAATAACTAATCACCTCATCCTAGTTTTCATGGGTTTACTGGGAACCTATGTATTTATCTAGTAACTCACTTCACATTCTAGTTTTCATAGATTGACTATGAACCTACTAATACATCCATTAACCACTTACTTATCTTAGTTTTCATGGGTTTATTAGGAACCTATTGATTGATGTCAATTCTTAAAGTCCTTGAAGAAGCAAAACAACAATTTAACAATATCACTACTATGGGTTTAAAGTCCTTGATATATATATATATATATATATATATATATATATATATCTCATGACATAGTTAATACCTTTAACTTATATTTTTATCAAGGCAATACTTCTTCAAAATTTCATACTTAAACCATTACAAGACTCCTTTATACAAGGCATGGGTTTTGCCTTTAAAATTAGAGTATGGGTTCTCAAATCTTCCAAAACCAAACCTTTCGACCTTGTCGAAAGGTCTACAAAACAACCTTTCGAAACCATTGAAACAATTCGGTAATTTAAATCTTTCGAAAGCATTCAACTCTTATAACATAAACCATTCAAAACCAGGGGATTAAACCTTTCGAAAACTTATTGTGCTCAATTTAAAACATACGGAAGGTCCTCTTTTAAAACCTTTGGAACACAAAGGAAGCAACCTTTCGACCTTGACGGAAGGTCTGCTTCGAAAGCTTTAAAACATTTCATTAAAACAATACACATCCGCATTTTAAAGCAACTCCTTCGAAAGCTTGGGTTATACTTCAATTATGATACACCGGTATATCATCTAAGTCGTAAGCCTTGAAACCTTTCGAAAGTAATGGAAGAAGCGGCTGGTTTTTTAAAACAAGTAAACTTTTCGAATAAGTCAAAAGCTTCTGCTTTCGACCTTTTCGAAGGGTTTTAACAAAATAAAGGCGGCAGTTCTTTCAAAATCTCTTTGAAATAACCTTTCGAAACCAAACCTTTCGACATTGTCGAAAGGTCTCTTAAATCCTTTCAAAACCTAACCTTTTGACTATGTTGGAAGATCTTATATAAAAACAGCTTATAAAAACCAAACCTTTCGACCTTATCGAAAGGTTTAAAACATTTCTTTAACCATTTGACATGGTTGAAAGCAACCAAGTCGAAAGCTCTAATTCGAAAGCAAAACAAGTGAAAACTTTAGTTTATAAAACAATAAATCCCAACCTTTTTGGCCATCAAGCTTTCGACTACGAACTCTTCGACTTTGTCCAATTCATTATGCACCAAGTACTTGATACCATATGCATTGGTTTGACCTTGTCGAAAGATCCGGGTCGGAAGGTATTATGCCTAAAATGGCTGAAACATGCTAAAAGCGTGATTTTCTTGTTTTAAACTTAAAGAAGGTAATTTTTAACTAACCCGCCTTTGTTTATCAAATTCTCATTGGTTAAAAATTACTTTACAGAAAAATGCTGCCACTAGTTTAAGATTTAAATAATAATTTTATTTTATAAAACGTCCATTCTCCTTAAATAAATATATAAACATTTAAGTCGCATATCTTAAATAATTTTATATATTCATCAAAACACTTAGGAAAAATCCGGAAAAATCTCAGAAAATCTATTTTAATATGTTTTTCAGCATATAAAATTTTCAAAACCAAATATTCATTATTTTTCCGTAAATAATTTATGACCCAATAAATCATTTTATTCACTAGGAAATTCATATAAAGTCCATATGCACTTGGAAAATTATAAGGATTGAAACTCATTTCCAAAATCATGTTTTCTATAACATAAAATTTTCCCATTGCATTTAAAAATCATTTTCATCTTGGTTTTGCCTTAAACCGTATATCTCACTTATTAAACAACCATGTTTAAACACATATAAACCATAATCAAGCATATCATCATTAAACATATCATAAAACAAATTTATCATTAAATCCGAAACCATTTGATGTGAAAATCAAAATAGAGATGTAGAAATTATTATTCACTTTGCATGAGATAAAGAGATTAGAAATTGTTTGAGATTGATTTTCCTCCATCTTGAATCTTAAGCTTTCCTTAAATTTTCTTCTTCTCTTCTATCTTCCTATGGCCGGCCTTGTTGCTTCTTACATTTATAGTTTTTCTTTTTGAGATAAAATGAACGTGCAAAACCTAATGAGAATAGTATAAGGGTGGGGCGTATGGGCATTTACCCTAATGCCTTTTATGTTTAATTTCCTAACCATTTATTTAAGTTCATTAGTTTTGATAAGCACGGCCCCCTAGTTTATTAATCGACCTCAATATCATTATCTACATTATTCTATTTAATTTATTCTAATTAAATCTCCTGAATAATGTCAATAAAATCAAAGGTGTTACAGGCTCCCCTCCTTAAAGAATTTCGTACTCGAAATTCAGTCTGGACTAACTAGCAAACATAGCAATCATCTGTAACATCTTCTAACAACCATACTAGCTTATCTGACAGCAACCAATCTATATAAATCTGATATAGACATACCATCAAAGCAGTTCAGGATAAGCCTCTCGAATCCTATACTCCGTCTCCTAAGTATAGTCTTTCTCACTGTCACTCCACTGAACCTTTGCCAACTTGACTGTCTTGGTCCTCAACATTTTCTCATCTCTTGTTATAACCTGAATTGGTTGTCTAATGAAAGTCAAATCTAGCTCTACTACTAAGTCCTCCGACTCCGTCTGAGGAATAATATCCTCTAGATCATGCACATACTTACGAAGATGAGACACATGGAATACATTATGGACACCCGCCAAACTGCTCAGCAACTTTACTCTGTACACGAGCTCTCCAATCCTTTTTACAATCTGAAATGGACCAATATACCTTGGGGCCAAATTTTCTGATTTTCCAAATTGTATCACACCTTTCATTGGTGATACTTTAATGAAAATTATGTCTCTCATCGAGAACTCTAGGTCTTTATGCCTTCTATCTATATAACTCTTCTACCTGGATTAAGCTTTCTTCATCCATCCTCGGATTATCTCAATCTTTTCTAATGCTTCTCTAACCAAATCTAGATCTAAGACCAATCTGTCTCCAGTCTCTAACCAACATACTGACAATCTGCATGGCCTTCGATACAAAGCTTCAAAAGGCGCCATTCTTATACTAGTATGATAACTATTATTATAGAAAAACTCAATTAGATGTAGGTGATCTTCCTAAGATCCACTAAAGTCCACACACAAGCTCTCAATAAATCTTCGAGTACCTTATTAACTCTTTATGTCTGCCCATCTATCTATGGGTGATATGTTGTACTCACCTTGAGCTTGGTACCTAATATCACTTGTAGGCTCCTCCAAAATTCACTGGTGAACAATGCATCTCTGTCGCTGACTATGCTACTAGGAATCCCATAAAATCTAGCTATGTTCTTCATGAACAACTTTGTTAGACATGTGTCATCCTGGTTGACTTTACTGGATTGAAATGGGTACTCTTGGTCAACCTGTCCACTATAACTCATATGTTCCATTTCCTCTATTTGACCTTGACAACCCATAAAATCCATAGATATCGAATCCCATTTCCCAACTGGAATATCTAAAGGCTGAAGTAACCCACTTGGCTTCTGATGTTTGGCTTTCACTTATTGATAGTTAACACATTGCCTAACCCACAAGCCAACATCTCTCTTCATGCTTTCCCAATAGAAGTGCTTCTTCATGTCTTGATACATCTTGGTCCCTCCAGGATGAATCGGAAACTTCGATCGATGACATTCTTCTAGAACTTCTTTCCTTAAGTTCTCTACATTTGGAATACATAACCGTTCCTTCTTCCTCAACCATCCTCTTTGGTCAAGACTAAAATCTTTTAAGTCATCAATCTCTGATCCTCCTTCAAGCCTTCTAATCTTTTCGGATAAAACTGAATCTTCTCTCTGCTTAGAAGTTATCCTTTCGATTAGCACTGGTCGAACTTCTAAACATGATAACATGGCAGTATCCTAACTAGAACTAGCAGTAGATCTCAACTGTACCCCACAACTGCTAAAGCTTCTAGATCCTTCCATTCTGCCAACATCGCTAATACTACATTTTGATGTTTTCTACTGAGAGCATCAACTGCCTTATTTCCTTTTCTTGAAGTATACTCTATATCGAAATCATAAACAACCAAAAACTCCAGCCACCTCCGCTGTCTCATATTCAACTCCTTCTGAGAGAATAAATACTTTAATGACTTATGATCGGTATACAACTCAAATCTCTCTCCCAACAGATAATGCCTCCAAATCTTCAAGGCAAAAATTACCGCTGCCTACTCCAAGTCATGAGTAGGATATCTTACTCGTGCAGTCTAAGATGCCTAGATGCATAAGCAATAACTTTGCCCTTCTACATCAATACCGCTCCCAATCCAGCACCACATGCATCAGTGTATACTACCAATCCTTGATTACCATCCGGAACTACTAACACTGAAGCATTGGTCAACAAATGTTTTAACTTAAGGAAGGCTTCCTCACATTTGTCTGACCAAACAAACTTCACGTCCTTCCTGGTCAACTTAGTCAAAGGCGCTGCTATCCATGAGAAATCCTTGATGAATCTCCGGTAATAGCCTACCAGTCCAAGCAAACTCCTGATCTCGGTTACCATCTCTGGTCTCTTCATTGACCGCCTCGATCTTAACTGGATCAACAAACAATCCTTATTCCGAAACCACATGATAACTTCTCTCTTCTAGAAATGACACTTGAAAAACTTTGCCTTCAGCTGATTTTGCCTCAGCGTCTCTGATACTACTCTAAAATGAATCTCATGCTCTCTTTCATATTTAAAGTACCCCAAAATGTCATCTATGAACACCAACACAAACCTATCCAAGTGCTCACTGAAAACTTGGTTTATTAAATCAACGAAGAAAGCAGACGCATTCATCAATCCAAATAGCATTACTAACCACTCGTATGAACCATAACTAGTTTGGAATGCAGTCAAAGGAATACTATACTTTGCCACTCTCAACTGATGGAACCCTATTTCCAAATCCAATCGGGAAAATAATCTGGCTCCACTCAATTGATCAAATAGATCGTTAATCCTTGGTTGGGGGTACTTATTCTTGGTTATCCTTTCATTCAATTTACGATAGTCGATGCACATCGTTAATGACCCATTTGGTTTCTTCACAAACACCGTAGCTGCTCCCTAAGGCGAACTGCTTGGTCTGATAAAATTTCTTTCCTTACGATCCACTAATTGCACATTTAATTCCTTCATCTCTGTCAGTGTCATTTTGCTAGGTGGTCTACTAACAGGTTAAGTTCTCGGTATAAGGTCTATTCAAAACTCAATGGCTTGTTTCGAGGGTAATCTAGTGACCGGCTCAAACACATCTACAAACTCTCTAACCACACGAATCTGACTAAGCTCTTCTTCAACCTCCATGGCACTCAACAAAGCACAAACACTCTTACTAAAATTCTCCACTAAGAAAATGATTCGATTAGGACTATCTAGGTGTCTTAATGATATTTCCCGATCCTGGCAAAATATCCTAGCCTTATACTTTCCCAACCAATCCATACCTAAGATGATCCTGAAATCTATGAAATTATAAACATACAAACTGCATGCAAAATTATGACCTAACAAATCAAGTTATAACTAGTCACATCTCATCCCAAGAGTTGCATACCCTCCTATTGAATTCACAACCCTTAAGGAAGTAACAAGGTATGTGGGTTCTATACATAACCTATCAACCAAACACTGAGATATAAATGAATTTGATGCACCGGTATACTCTAAATCAAAAGCGTACCTTCCATCACAATCTTTCCTTTTTTTGCTGCAGTGGGTTTCGAAAAAGATGGTGGTCCAATAGCAAACACCTTCCCTCTGTCCGCCTTAACTAGCTCTGGACACTAGTCCTTATAATGCCCAACTTGGTTGCAGTTGAAGCATTTCACATTCTTCTTCTCCGTAGGTTTCTTTCCTTTTCCAATTCTACACTCATGGGCATAATGACCCTTCTTATCACACTTATAACACACCGCATCAGCCTTTGCCTTCTTAGACGCTTCCTCTTTCTAGTCTCCTTAATTCTTAAAGAATTTCCTTGTTCTTCCTTGAGAACCCTGGGACTCTACCGGCTTCTTCCTAGTTGAAATAGCAAGCATCTCCTCATGGAGGACGGTCATTTCCACCATCACATGATAAGGTTCTCTAATATGAGTCATAGCCATCCTTCCTAGCTCTGGCCTCAAAACCCTAATGAATCTATCATTCCTCCTAACATCCGGTTCAACCAAAGCATAACCATATCGAGATAGCTCGTCAAACTCAATAGCATACTCGATCACAGACATCTGTCCGTAGGCAAGATCTATGAACTTCCTTAGCAACGTCGATTTGGAAACCTTAGACAAGAACCTCTGCTCAAATCTCATCTTGAAATCGTCCAAGGTCAACTCTTCCTCCGGCACCCCGACCATCACACTGTTCCATCAATGAAGCGCCAACCCTTGCAACTTTCTAGAGGCTAGCCTTCCCTCTCCGTCATTTAAGCCTAAATCGGTAAAAATCCTTTTATAGTTCAACAACCAATTCTCTACTTCAACAGCATCTTTCGTCCCAACGAATGAATTTCCTCCCAAATTAACATAGTCTCTACTCAGCTTAGTATATTTATAACCAGCTGGAACTACAGGATTAGCTCCACAATATTCCCAACAGCTCCTGCTTGCAAAAAATTAGCCAACAACTGATACACCATCTCTGCATCTGTCGGTAGATTTCCAACACCTACATTGGCCTCAACATTTTGATTAGCATTGGCCTGCCAATCTTAGTTACTCCGAGTGTTAGGTCGAGCATTCCATTGGTTGTGTTGCTTCTTCCACCCAAATTTCCACTTCCGTTTCCCGCCTCCATATCCTCTTTCTCTTATATCTGCATATGAGCTTTAGTAAGATAAAGAAGAACAGTCTAAGAGAAAGAGGAATACATACATAGATATATATATCTATATACCAAATACAAGTATGTTAATATAGCGTTAACCCAAACCCCGATCATATTTTTAAATTCATTGGATTATGTTTGAAAATAGCTTTTAGATTTTATTGTTCTTTTAGAGTTTCATAAACCTATGCTCTAGTACCAACTTGTAACACCCCCTACTTGGTGGACCAAAACTAACGACTATGGATGCTACAGTCATCCATATTTATTAATCTTCGACGACCAAATACAGCGGTGTTAGATCCATTGATACACATATCACAAAAATATGAAAAATAAATTTTTTACACTTCTAAGACACTTTCCCATATTCAAATCAAAACATTTTATATTCATTACATAATCCCAAATTACGTTAACCACGTTCAGCAAAATATAATTATTGCAAATACACCAAGAGCGACATATGAAGATGCCCCCTTGGTTGATCAGAGTATATAATAAGGCTCATAAATCTGCCTTTACAAACAAACAAACGGTGAAACAGAAAACACTAAATAACTATCTACCTCCTACACGTCTTTAGAAGCTTTATTCATCTAAGAATAGAACCTAGAAACCTTAAATCTCAAACTACTCAAAATCAATTGAGTACACAAGAGTTTAAGGAGAAAACTAAACCATTGAGTCGGACATAAAGCCTGGTATGAATAGTAATTTAACGTCTCAATTCTTTTGGATATCTAGTGAGACCATGCCACTTAGCAGAATGAGTTTTTACCTCACTAGTATTCTAAAAACCATTATAAAATCATATACTGTTCTCCTGCATCCACAATGGTTAAAACATACATTTTCAAAATATTATGATGATATGCATACTTGAGAATAATTAGGAATTCTCGTTCCTAGTTTAATCCGGCACCATATCATAATTACAGTTTCTAGGGTCACTATTAACCTTTTTATTTTTCATGGGTTTACTAATAACCTTGTCATAATTAATAGACACCCTATTTTACTCATAGTTTTCAATGGATCACTAAGAATCTAAAGGCTCCTACTAGTTAACTTAATCAATTCATTGGTCTTTCTGAACGTATTGGACTTTCCAATAACTAATCACCTTATCCTAGTTTTCATGAGTTTACTAGGAACCTATGTATTTATCTAGTAATTCACTTCACATCCTAGTTTTCATGGGTTGACTAGGAACCTGCTGATACATCCATTAACCACTTATCCTAGTTTTCATGGGTTTACCAGGAACCTATTGATTAACGTCAATTCATAATTCAGATATAGTTTTCATGGGTTCACTACAAATCAATTAGCCTCTGCCAACTACTCTTAATACATAGTTTTCATGGTTAACCATGAACCTTTTGGTATGCACCAAAAACTACCTTATCATAGTTTTCATGGGTTTACTATGAACCTCTTGGAATGCACCAATAACTACGTTATCATAGTTTTCAAGGGTTTACTATGAACCTTTTGGTATGCACCAAAAACTACAAAGTTTAGGCATCCTATATTTTTGGTCACCCTGACTTCATGGATGCAATTCTACTCATTTAGGAGTTTAAGCAATTTATATTCACTATTAAGTTAACCTAGCGGTTCTTCTACCCTTTATTTTTCCAAAATACAGTTATGGGTTATCATGTGAATATACTCATATTTGAAGAAGCAAAACAACAATTTAATAATACCACTTCTGTGGGTTTATAGTCCTTGAAATATATATCATAACATAGTTAATACCTTTAACTTATATTTTTATCAAGGAAATATTTCTTTGAAATTTCATACTTAAACCATTACAAAACTCATTTATACAAGCCGTGGGTTTTCCTTTAGAATGAGAGTATGGATTCTTAAACCTCCCAAAATCAAACCTTTCGACCTTGTCGAAAGGTCTACAAAACAACCTTTCAAAACCATTGAAACCATTCGACAATTTAAACCTTTCGGAAGCATTCAACTGTTATACATGAACCTTTCGAAACCAGTGGATTAAACCTTTCGAAAACGTACTGGGCTCAAGTTAAAACATGCGGAAGGTCCTCTTTTAAAACCTTTCGATTACAAAGGAAGCAACCTTTCGACCTTGACGGAAGGTTTGCTTCGAAAGCTTTAAAACATTTCATTTAAAACAATAGATCTATGCCTTTTAAAGCAACTCCTTCGAAAGTTTGGGTTATACTTCAATTATAATACAAGGGTAAATCATCTAAGTCAAAAGCCTATAAACCTTTCAAAAGCAATGGGAGAAGCGGCTATGTTTTTAAAACAAGTAAACCTTTCGACTAAGTTGAAAGCTCCTTCTTTCGACTCTTTCGAAGGGTTTTAACAAAATAAAGGCGGCAGTTCTTTTCAAAATCTCTTTGAAACAACCTTTCGCAACTAAACCTTTCGACCTTGTCGAAAGGTCTCTTAAATCCTTTCAAAACCTAACCTTTCGACTGTGTCGGAAGGTTTTATATAGAAATAGCTTATAAAAAACCAAACCTTTCGACCTTGTCAAAAGGTTTAAAACCTTTTTTTAACCATTTGACCTGGTTGAAAGCAACCAAGTCAAAAGCTCTAATTCGAAAGCAAAGCAAGTGAAAACTTTAATTTATAAAACAACATATCCCAACCTCTTTTGTCGTTAACCTTTCGACTATGAGCCCTTTGACTCTGTCTAATCATTACGCACCAAGTACTTGATAGCATATGCATTGGCTTGACCTTATCGAAAGGTTTAACCTTTTGACTTAGACGAAATGTCTGGGTCAGAAGGTATTATGCCTAAGAAGGTTGAAACATGCTAAAAGCATGATTTTCTTGTTTCTAACTTAAAGAAGGTGACTTTTTAACTAACCCGCCTTTGTTTATCAAAGTCTTATTAGTTAACAATTACTTTACTGAAAAATTCTGACACTAATTTCCGATTTAAATAATAATTTTATTTTATAAAATGCCCATTCGCCTTAAATAAATATATAAACATTTAAGTCCCATACCTTAAATAATTTTATATATTCATCAAAACACTTAGGAAAAATCTGAGAAAATCCCAGAAAATATATATTAATATGTTTTCTAACATATTAAAAATTTCAAACCGAATTAGTCATTATTTTTGCCATAAATAATTTATAACCCAATAAATCATTTTCTTCACTAGAAAATTCGTATAAAGTCCATATGCACTCAGAAAATTATAAGAATTGAAACCCATCTCCAAAATATGTTTTCTGTAACATAAAATTTTCCCATAGCATTTAAAAATCATTTTCATCTTGGTATGCCTTAAAACATATATATCACCTATTAAACAACCTTATTTAAACACATATAAATCATAATCAAGCATACCATCATTCAACATATCATAAATACAGATTTATCATTAAATCCGAAACCATTTGATGTAAAAATCAAAATAGAGATGTAGAAATTATTCACTTTGCTTGAGATAAGGAGATTAGAGATTGTTTGAGATTGATTTTCCTCTAGCTTGAATCCTAAGCTTTGCTTAAATTTTCTTCTTCTCTTCTATCTTCCTATGGCCAGCCTTGTTGCTTCTTACATTTATAGTTTTTATTTTGAGATAAAATGAATGTACAAAACCAAAGAGAATAGTATAAGGGTGGGGTGAATGGCCATTTACCCTAATGCCCTTATGTTTTATTTCCTAACCATTTATTTAAGTTCATTAGTTTTAATAAGCATGCCCCCTAGTTTATTAATCAATCTCAATCTCCTTATCTACATTATTCTATTTAATTTATTCTAATTAAATTTTCTAAATAATGTTAATAAAATTAGGTGTGTTACAGCAAATTCAAGGAGATTGGGGTTGGGATAATCTATGAAGGGAAATATCTTAATTTTTCCTAATAATATATTGTGTAGTTTGATGTTTGGATTTGTACGGGGCCTTGGGAGATTTTGTATGCGAAAATTTATCAATCTAAAACCCTAAAATCTCCCCTAATATGTAAATATTGAATTATTTGGAATCCTAGTTGTTTTATTTTAATATGGCAGAATTGGATTCATTTATATACAAAAAATATATTTTTTGTTCTATTTAACTCCACTTTTCGAAATGTGATTGTAATGACAAAGAATTTCAAAATAAGAAAATAGAAAGAGGTGTACAAAGTAAGAAAAAGGTTATTTTCCCTCTTATTTGTAGTTTGCGCCACCTATTTCGACAATAAAATAAGTATGATTTTTTTTTTTAATTTCAATGCTATTCATCTAAAAGTTGAATCAAATTTAAAAGAACTGTATTGTAAATCTACTTTTGTGAAAGAAGATCCATAATTCCACTAAATTACATGTTTTGAATTCCATTTTGAATACACACACACACACACACACACATAAGTCTATTTTGTGTAGCTAATTTATTTATGATATTGGTTTTATGTGATAACCGGGACTTGTATAGTAATTGGAGTTGTGAAAATTAAAATAATATAAAATGCTAAATAAGAAACAGAAAAATTACCTGAATACGAATGAAACTAATTAGACACAATTTAATACTAGGCATATATGTAATAGTAACGTATTCCTTTAAACTTCAAAATTAACAATTATAACCGTAAACCTTTAACATATTTAGTAATTAAGGCAATAAATAAAGAAACCAATAAATAAATGGCAATCAACAATCAAAAATCAATCTAACAAAATGAGTTAGGGGTAATTATAAAAATTAATGCATAAATAAAGGTGAAATAAGGAGTTTCTCTTATAAGGCCTTTAATGCGTAAATAAGGGAGAGATGTGTGTCTATGTGTGCATGTTGAGATAATTTTGATTTGATGTTGAAAAGTGGAAATATGCTAAATTACAGGGATGTGAGGTCGGTTGGAAGCACATAGAAGTCTGTCCAGCTAATCTGGCTATCGGTAGTGTGATATTTGTAATTGATGTGAGACATTTCCCAAATAAGTACCTATGGTAGACACAAGATTAGTCCCAATTTTGTAGGGTAAGTCTGCCCAGTTGATCGGGCTATCGGCACCTACAAATAGTAGGATCTATATGGGACATCGCAATTGAGTTACGGGCCGTAAGGACGTGGTTAAGGTATTAAACATCGTTTAGGGTCTGTCTCTTTCCTATTTAAGAAATATTTAATAGTCGGGATTATCTTTTAGGTGCATACTTAATGGACGAGATTATTTTTTACGTGCGTTAGTGAAAATCTCTTGGGGGAGACCCGCTTTGGGGTTGAGGTATTAAATGGACGTTGGGGTCTACCTCTTTCATATCTAAGAAGTGTTAGGTGACTTATAATAGATTTTGTGCGATGTCAGTTAGGGAGTACCAAGAATGGTACGCCTGGGGTTAGGCATTAAATAGTTGGAGGATCTACCTATTTCGTGTTTAAAGGGTATTAAATGGCCCATATACTTTCTCTTGCATCATTAGGATATGATTGGATATGAGATGGGTTGTTGAATCTAATATACTCCATAGTTGCGTTACACCTGATTTTGTAGTCACAGAGTAGGACTCATGGGCCACTAGCCCATAGTTAGAGGTATGCGTGGAGAAATATAATAAATACATAAGATATAATACTTATCTGAATGCTTTTCCATATACTATTATTGTAAAACCCGGGGTTTTCATTCATTAGACATTGTTGTCCTAACTCCCTTCTCATTACAACCTATAGGTTAGATACGGCGATGAGGGTGGAGAAGGGGCTGACGAAGACCTAATGGCAGTATGTGTTACCTATTTATGTTTTGATGTACCCAAACAATGTATTAAACTTATTTTATGTGTTATACCCCAATAATTCCAAAATAATAATCATCATAGGTTAACAAAATAGGAAGCTCTCATGGCAGATGCATAAGAGCTATCGTGGGATGTACACTAGAATTGTCATGAGGTATCAGCAAAAATGAAGGTTATCGTGGGACATGAGCAAAAGTTATTGTGGAGTTACCCTATTTACCATCATGAATGGAAATGAAACTATGAAGAAGAAGTGAAGTGGATCTATAGTATAGAAAATTTATGTCATCGTGACATGATTTTCAAAGGCCATCATAAGATGATTGACAAAGAAGAGTTATCACGTGTTAGGCTTGAACATGAATTGTGGATGCCATCATGATATAAAGCATTAAGAGCCATCATGAAGTAATATATCAATGCCTTAGTGGAGCGTTTATTGGAGTCATTGTGAAAATAGATATGGAAGCCATTATGAAATAAGGCATTAAAGTCATTGTGGGTCATTCATCAGTGCTATCGTGAGACATTCATTAGAGCCATCGCGGGACACCATAACCATTATGAAATAAAACACTTGAGCCATCATGGAGTATTTGGAAGACCTCACGAGATAAGTCATTAGAAAGGCTACCGAGAAGAATTTCTTAAAGCTATCGTGAAAAATTCCTCACATCCATCGTGGTTAATTCCTCAAGGCCGTTGCAAAGTGTGTATTAAAACCACCAAAGCTATCATGAAAGATCTCCCAAACTATCGTGACACACTCTCTAAAGCCAAGTAAAATAGATTTCAAGGTTATCATGGAATATGTTCATTGCCATCTGAGTTAAAAAGCAAAGTGACCAGATCTTCATAAAGCAACATAATGCAGGCCATTGTGATATAAACATAAGGCTCCTTAAATGAAACCAGATCTCCACCGCTTATCCACACTAGGTGACATGTGGTACAGATCTAGAGGATGGAATTATCTATAAATAGACATGTACTTCTAGAAAGGTTCTATTTTTTTTGGAATGTGTCTTCTTCCTCATTTTCATTTTTCTTCAGAATAAATTAAAAAAAGCTTGAATAAAGGTTGTTAATGGATGATTGGGCTGATCTGATTTTGTGACTTAACAAACAAGAACCCAAACAAATGGCAATTTGAATAATAACTTTGTTGGCTCTCCTTTTAGCGCTACTTGACTAAGAACTCTATCTTACTCAAGTGCCTTATCCTCTAGGAGATAAGTGCATTGGTTTGACCAAACTTTAGCACTAACATTGGTGTTTTCATTGAGAGCTGAACTTAAAGGCTTACTTGTGAACTCGTCAATAATCATTCTTACACGATGGGAAAATTATCTAAGAAGGTGAATGTTCAAGTTTAAGAGAAAACAATACATCATGTAAACCTTCAAAACAATATAGCTCCCCAATTTAATATAGAGAATGCGAAAGCGGGACAAACATCCACACTAATGGAAACGCCTAGGAAAGAAATGAACTCCAAACTCTTAAAAAGAAGTTGGAACTATGCATGAACTTATCGAACAATTGGTTTCCCTAAAGTCTTCAAAAACGTCTATGAGGATGAAAGAAGCGGGAGAGGAGAAAGTTGAATCTCCATGAAGGAAAGCAAAAGAATTGCACTTAAAAAGTAAAAATGTAGAAAACAATGCTTTGGGGTCATAGAGAAAGGTGGAAAAGTACTTTTTTTAAACTTGGTTAATAATTGTATTGCCAGAAAAACTGTTTAGGCCTAAAGCCCAAAATTATAAGATCAGCTACAAAAGCATGAAAAAGACAGCTGCTTTCAAATACACATACAAATAGGCTACAACTCGAACATTCCCTTTCGTAAACTCTAATTTTCCAAAAAGAAAGAGCTTTCATGGCGGATTCCCAAACATCTTGTTGATTTCCTATGCAATCTTCCTACCACTTCATCCTCTCCAGCAATTGTTTTTCTAATCCCGTTAGGCTGGTAAGTTTCCTTTTGTTTATCCGACTAACTATTAAGCTCGTATCTCTGTTAATTTGGGAATTGAGTAATTGAACTTCTGTCTTTTGTTGTTGAAAGCCATGTGATTCCTTTCTCTCCAGAGATACCATATGATAGTTGTGAAACTAATTTTGAGAATTTCTTTTATCAAGTACGAGTCGTTGCTCCAGTTGTTCGGGTAAAAGAACTCATCTTTCAGCGAGCTAACTTCATTTGAGAGTATACCTTTCATTTTTTATAGACCCCATACAGTTTTTCTATATGAACACTAAAAAAATAGATGAGCATGACTTTCATTTTCTCATTGCATAAATTGCATATGGTTTCCTCAATTATCCCCCAATTGTATAGACGGTATTTAGTAGGAAGCCTACCTAGAATGGCTTTATACGTTGTGTGAGCCATCTTTGGATTGATTGATTTGCTCTAAACAATTTTATACCAGTCTACAGTTTGATGTTTATTCCTTGTCTCTTCCCAGACCTTATGGAATAAGAACTGACCTTTTTTAGAGTTTTTCGTACACCATGCATCTTCTATTCTACCACTGTATATTGACATACATTGTATCTCTTCTTTAAAATTCCTTGTAATAAGCTGCTTGTCACATCTCCACCTATCTCATTCTATAATGCTTGATACAGTACATCTAGGATTACCATTGTCTGAGAAGCCTTCCCAACCTACTATATCAATCGAATTTTGATTATTAAACCATGGGTCTTTCCAAAGGTCAGTTTTATGGCCATTAGCATTTTCCTTTCAATGAGAGGCTTTAGGTTTTCTCTGAATTTCAAGATATTTTTCCAAATGACTGATGCATTAGTATCTGTGGTAACTATCCAAAAATTGTCTTTAAGATACCTTACTCTCATCCATTTAGGCCATAGATTCTCAGACGTTAGGATATTCTAGACCATCTTGATCCCATAATCCTTTTTTAGTTCGAAATGGTCTTTCAATCCAACTCCTCCTTCTTTCTTCGGTTTGCACAGATCTTTATAACTAATTTTATGTAATTTCCCCCTCCATATAAAGTCTGCGCAAACAGAGTTAATCTTACCCAGTGAGCAATTCGGTATTTGAAAGGTTTAAGGCCAAAATCTAACTTTAGATGTGATCGTATGTGGACTAACTCAATTCTACCTACAAATGGGAAGAACTTGGACCTCCAGCCTTGTAATTTCTCTTTAATACTATCTATGAGTTTACCACATTCTCTATCTATAATAGAGTTTGTTGACAGAGGCATCCCCAAACACTTAACTGGTAACTTCCCTTCAGTGACTCCTATTCTATGAAGGAAATTTTGTCTGTCTTTGCAATACTTATTAAAGTAGCGTTTTGTTTTCCCCTCATTGAGTTTCAGACCACCATACAAATCAAGTAGGTAGAAAATATTTTTAAGGGTATCAATTGCATGCATAAAAGCTTTCATAACAATAATAAGGTCATCAACATAAATCAAATATGTTACCTTTGGTTCAATTTTGTGCACCGGGATTATGCTATTTTGATAACTTGCTATCTCCTTTTAGAGGAAAAACCATTCCATTGCAACTGCAAAAAGATAAGGGGATAGAGGGTCCCCCTGTCTTATTCCCCTATTACTTGTTATATATCCCTTAGGAACACCATAATAAGAATAAATATGTTGGGGAGATATACAATACTCTATCAACTTCAACAGCTTAACCGGGACACCCATAGATTTGAGCATATGTACAATGAATTTTTTGTTCACTTCATCATATGCCTTATGTAAATATACTTTTAGACACATTTTATTAGCCTTTGGTTTGTTGAAATCTCTAATGAGCTCATGAGCTAAAAGAGAATTTTCAGATATGAATCTACCTCTAATAAAGGCACTTTGAGTCTGGGAAATTAAATCTGGTAGCACTTTATTTAGTCTCATGTGAATTATTTTACTAAGAATCTTATATGAGACATCGCAACATGAAATTGATCTATATTCCTCCACCCTCTCTTATTTTGTTAACATTTAGGATTAGGTAGATGAATGTGTGATTTATTTCTTGTAAAAAATCACCATTATCCAAAGCTTGTCGATATGCTTGTAACACGACACTTTTCAGGGGTACCCGGTGAACTTTGAAAACTGCCGCCCCCATGCCGTTTGGGCCAGGAATTGAGTCTATGTGAATGGACTGTATAGCTCTCTACAAGTCCCTTTCAATAATCCTAGCTGTGAGCATGGAGCTACCTTCTTGAGAGATCTTCCTTCTATAAAGAACAACGGGTAATTCTTGTGTTTCATCTCCATTGTATAGGCCCATAAAATATGATAAAGCATTGTCTTCTATCTCCTTTAAGTTCCTCACAACATTTCCTTCCTCATTCAAACAATTCAAAAGGTTATTATGATGTGTTCTTTGAGACATTTTAGTATAAAAGAATCTTGTACATTCACCCCCCTGGGTTAGTTTA
This sequence comes from Allium cepa, assembly GCA_030765085.1. Lineage (NCBI taxonomy): Eukaryota > Viridiplantae > Streptophyta > Magnoliopsida > Asparagales > Amaryllidaceae > Allium > Allium cepa. The sequence continues at coordinate 503,553,134 of CM060941.1, read as the reverse complement.
ACAGCCCGCACCTCACCTAAGCAGATATTGTCCCCAACTTAGTTACCTCCGCCTCATGGGCCAAGCCAATGTGTGGGGTTTTGTTCCTCAAAAGGCATCGATGTTGTTATGTGGTGAAGGCTTTGGTATATAAACACCCGCTTCATAGTGTTTTTCCACGATATGGGACTATTATTCCTATTTTTAAGGGGTGTTACAGTCTCCTCCCTTTAGAGCCTAACACCTTCGTTGGCTCATGAACAAAGCACCAACCAGGCGTCGTGGCTGTAACACACATACCACAATTTCGGCTGGGTATGGCTTTGATACCATTGTAACAGCCCGCAACTCACCTAACATAGATATTATCCCCAACTTAGTCACCTCTGCCTCATAGGCCAAGCCAAGGTGTGAGGTTTTGTGCCTCAAATGGCCTCGACGTTGTTATGAGGTGAAGGCTTTGGTATATAAGCACCCGCTTCATAGTGTTTTTCCACGATGTGGGACTATGATTTCCATTTTTAAAGGGTGTTACAGTTAGCCAATTTTCTTTTGTTTTTGTTTGATTTTCGTAGCTTGTTTACCGAGTTCTTCTTTCAATTTTCCCTGTGAATGATAATATATTGAGTAAAGATTTTAATTCATTAGATCCTTATCAAGCTTCTCTTGGGTAACCCCCCGTTGATTCGGAATATTGAGGATTAGGTCTTTGTTTTTCGGTCTCTTTCTATTCCACTCCTTTAGTATATTTTTCATAGTTTTGAGCACCATAACGAACTGATACATGTGGTTCCCATAAGGGGGTAGAATGCTCTTTATGTTTATGGCCTCCTTATATCCTTCTATTTGATTCTAATGATTGGCATATCTAAATGGTCTACCTTTTTGACTGTTTTTTTCTTTATTAAATTGAATTAATAAGGGGCAGTGGTCACTAATGGAGCTGGGTAGACTTGTTTGCAAAGTAGGAATTTTATTAATAAGATCTAAATTGCATAAGGCTATGTCTATTCTAGATGTTATTTTCTTTGCCTCATCACTTTTCCATGTGAAATGTAGTCCAGTATGGAATGTTCCGAGTAATCCATTAGCTACCACACAATCATTGAACTTCGCAACTTGGGACTTCTTCAGGGCAACTCCTCCTCTCTTTTCCCTTGTTTCCAAGATTGCATTAAAATCCCACATAATCAACCATGGCATATTTTTTTTTTTAGAATGATTAATTATTTGTTACCACAACACGGTTCTTTTTGAAGCAATATTTTTAGCATATACAAATGTAATATATAACTCCAACCCTCCTATGTTTCTAAATAAAATTGTTAGTTGCTGCTCTTTCTTGTCTATTAAGAAACTATTCCAGACATTACTATCCCATTAGACAATAATTTTCCTTTGTTTGTTGTATGATGCTGTGCTTAGAGCTCCATTGATTACTTATTTGATGTTTGAACATTTCAAAGATTTCATCATTGAATTTGTTCTCCAATAAAGCAATTATAGATAGCCTATGAAAGGCCCTTAGGTTGTGGAGGTCTAATTGACGAATGTCATTGTTTAGACCTCTCACATTCCAGTAGAGTATCGTCATTTATTTTTGTTGGTTTTGCTTCTTGTAATAGGAGCAGATGCAACATTTACTTTCATAAAAGCAACCCTTTCTCCTTTTTTATTGAACTATTTGGCACACTGCTCATTAACCTCTGTGAATTTACTAATATCTTCTTCTTCACCTTCATTCTCTTCCTTAGATGAATCCACATGTATATTCATCTTTTGAATTTCCTTCAGAGAATCAGGCATTTTCTATTCTCATAGCAATGGTGTTGCTCAGCAAGAGATTCATATAGGGGAGGGGGATCTGATACAGAAGCTCAGTCATTTGATCAGGAATTGGAGGAACTACTAGCTCTGATCCAAATCCCTCAGAATTGAGAGCAGACTGACTGTTAGATGGGATTAGGATACTAACTGCAGCTTTTTGTATGTAGCTTTTTGTGGCTGCCATATTTTTTGGTTTGATGATAGGAGAAATATTTTGTGTAGATGTTGAAGTGGGTGTTTTGTTTTTCTCCACCCAAACTTGTTTTGGTTTCTCTTTATGATTATTGAAGTATATGAGTGAATGGCCGAAACACTTGCACACATGACATTTAGGAGGTACAAATTCGTACTCTATTTCCTGTATGTATGTAGGCCCATGTTTATTCATTGCTTTGACTGTTTTAGGTAGATCACTATCTCCCTTTAATTCTACTAGAACTCTGGAAAATTTAATCCTTTTAACCTTTCTAGTATTTTCATCAATATCCAATGGTTTTCCAACCATGCTAGCTAATTTACTGATGCATCTTGTGTTCCAAAGTGCCAAATTAAGATTATGTAGTTGATCCACATTGGATAAGATGAGAGCATTTCCCGTTCAAAGTAAAATTCTGCTTCCCGTTTTTTCAAAAAGATAAGTTTACTGTCCATGAACCAAGGTCCACCATTTAATGCTATTTTGTAGTCTTATTCTTGCTCAAATTTTATAAGATAGAAACCATTATCCCTTGGGAAAACATCCCATGCTCCTTTTGGATTCCAAACCCGCTTAATATAAGCGTTAAAGTGAACAACACATGGGCATTTACCAGCCATATAAATATAAATTGATTTTTTTCATATTTTTTTGTGCTTCTGCATAATCATCATCATCAATTAGCTGATAAGTTTCATCACCTTCAGTTATTGGTTAAAAGTAATTGACCGATCCTTTAATTTCAACCTTATTTCCGATGACATCAATCCAGGGTTTAGGGTTTTGGACAGACTTTTTAGGGTTTTGTAATATCTCAGAAAAATAGATCGACTGCCCTCCTTTTCTTTCTCCTTCTCCTTCCTTTTTACATCTACCCATCCATCTTCATCATCATCCGACTCGATCGCTAGGGAAGAAGGTTCGAGAATCGTAGGTTTCGAGGTTGCCATTAATTAATTATTTGTGTTCCTAACATCAATCATTTTATTACTTGTCTCAACGACCAAATAGAAATTCAAGGTTACCATATGAACAGTCTATAAGCTCCACTTCACAGAAATAGTATGAGCCAAAATATGAAAATTATGAAGATGATGAAGCATACTCAAGAGATATGGCTAATAAAATGACAAAAGGTATGGCCGATTTAAAAGGAAAGAGAATGATATATCTTAAGGCTAACAACTTCATGGGAGCACCATTCACAAAAAAATTATATCTGTACTCTTACCTTTCTACATTACAATCCCTTTATCAAGTACGATGGCACCACTGATCTGGATGATCATCTAATGACATTCGAAAGCAAAATGGATCTTTATGATACCCTAAAGGTATTGCGATGTAGGTTATTCCCAACCATATTCTTTGGAGCTAAGAAAAATGGTATCGACGATGTAGAGAATAAACATTTATTCTAAGGAGCAGTTCGCGTATGAATTTTCAACATAATTTTGTACTTCGAAAGAACCAACAATTGGTGCAAGCGTATTGGCTAATATCAAATAGAAACCTGGGGAACTATTAAACGATTACTCAAAGCGTTTTAATGTGGAAGCTAATAAAGGTGAAAGAGTAACTGATAGGAAAAATCAATAGCGGTAAAATATGGATTAATAGAAAAATACCTTTTTAGACATAATTGTATATCCATGGATGTAAAGACTTACAAGATTTTCACTTTCAAGCCGACAAGATTGTGCGGATGGACGAGATATTTCATAACAAGAGAAACCTTTAAGAAGAAGGAAACTTTGCAATTCCAGACAAGAAAGGAAAGTGGGATGAATTCACCAAGGAAAACTCTGTGAAACTAAGCCAGCCTATTTCCTATGGGATGAAACCGATTATCCAGTGTCTTTCAAGGTGAGAACAAACCCAGAACCAAATAGAGGGGCGACTATTGTGCTTTACACAAAGTAAATGGGTATAAATTCGACAAATATCGAGTTTTAGCTAGGATTATTTAGAATATGATTAGGAAAGGAGTTCTGAAAGAATTCGTCAAAATTGACCCAAAACCCCAGGGCAACGAGATACCACTAGCTAACAACAACATCTTGAAAAAAGTGCTCCTCCAATATCTATTGCCACCAATCATCACATTAATGTTATTTATGGAGGACCAAACATTACAGGCATGAGTAAAATGTCAAGGAATAGGTATGTGAAAAAGCCAAAGCGGGCATATACTCGATAAGTGAAGAGCCTCCCTTGAAACTTCGTACTTTGTAATAACCCTAAACGGGCTAAGAAGAGCCAAGCACCCTCATAATGATTTCCTCATGATAACCGCTCAACTTGGGCTTTCGCTCGTATCCAAGATCCCAATAAACACTGGTAGTGTGGTAATGTTATTTTTAAGAACGCTTTTGAATAGATGGCCATTCTAGAAGAAAAGCCCGAACCAAGCCTAGAGCTCATCTTTGGGTTCAACAATAAACATTCTTCTTTGGTCGACCCAATCATGCTATTCATTCAGATTGGTACTCCATCGTGCTCAAGGGTGTTCGAAACCATGTTCAAAATCATGAACTAATGTTCATACTATAATGCATTCTTCAGGAGACTAGCATTGGATGAAATTGATGCCTTTTCACCAAAACATCTATCAGTTAAATTTCTTTCTAAATCTAGATGATGAACCATTCATGGCAAGCAATTTAGCTCATATGAAATGTATTTTTCAAACCTTGAGCAGTATAATAAATTGGGGGATTCTTGCTATGGACCTAATTTAAATAACTTGCATACCAGTCCTCACAAACTAGTATCCAAGGCAAATAATTCACCACTTCAATCAAAGACAAATCAAGTGACCAACAAGGTGATCAAATTCAAAATGAGGAAGAGAAAACGTGAAGAATTAAACCAAGATATTCAAGGCAAGAGTGAGATCCTAAAAGAAATAGCATCGAACAAGGAATCTAGGGATGGACGGGAGAATGCACAATAATGAAGGAAATTAGGCTCTTGAGATTCTACCACGATTGTGAAAATAGGCGGGGGATGAACAAAGAAACAAAAGGTAGATTGATTTCATTTTAATCGAAATGGATGTATTCATATGGACTCACGCCAACATGGACAAAATTGGCCCAGCTATAATGTGTTATGCACTTAACATTGATCAAAAATTTGTTTTGGTAAGATGAAAAGAAAATGCTATTTGACAAAACTCTAATAACGACGCTGAAAGAGGAGGTAAAGAGGTTACAGGAGGACAGATTCGCTAGGGAAGTCTTTTATCTAAAGTAGTTGGCAAATCTAAGTGTTGGTTAAAAGGTCAAATGGAAAACAAAGAACATGCTTTGATTAAATAGACCTAAATAAAGCATGTCCATAGGATTGCTATCCTCTTTAAAGAATTGATCAATTAGTGGATGCAACTATAGTTCATAAATTGCTATCTTTTATGGTCACCTATTTCGGATATAACCAATTCCAATGTTCAAGTCCGATGAGGAGCACACTAGTTTTGTTACGGACTGGGTGGTGTATTGCTACAAAATGATGTCATTTGGATTGAAGAACGCAGGAGAAACATATCAACGACTTGTGAATAGAATGTTCAGACATCGGACTGGGAGAAACATGGAATTTTATGTGGATGACACGTTAGTAAAATCCAAAGAGACAAGCAGACATATGGAAGATTTAGGGAAAATGTTTGACATATTAAGGAAGTATAAGATGAAGTTGAACCCACAGAAATGCACTTTTGGAATTCAGTCTGGGTAGGTTTTTGTTAGAACTGGGACAACACACATCAGAAGTTATGGGTGAATTTCAAATTTTTTTCCTTATTGGATCTATATTGGGCCCATGAAGTCTAATTTATTTTGAACATTTTTAAATTTTATCTAAATAAAATCTGTTATTTTTTAAAATTTATAAATTTATATAGTTTTATTTAATTTATATATTAAAACATATAAATATACACATATGTATCATATACATATATGTATGTACGTGCATGTGTAACATGATATCCCAATAAAGGTATAACATGCGTGTGTATGGATGTTGGGATTTACATCGCAACAAACACGTTAGTTCATCCAATATGTATTGTTGTTGTCTGAACATATGTATGTATTTAAACTTATTACTTATATAAATATTATATATATATATATATAAATGTATATGTTAATTTTGTTTAAATAATTTTATGTAAATGAAAATATTTCAATATATATATACATGCTTATATATGAAATTTATAAATATATCTTTACTATTAATAAAGAGAATTCAAAGAATAGAATTTCATGGTGTCTTTTTGAAGTTCCTAAAATATCCTCTATTTTCCATTTTTATTCGCTACTTCTTGGTCAAATTTTATCCCACTTTCTTCGCTGGCCCTAATCGCCATGGCGATCCAGTACCATCTCCAACCTACAACCTAATCCATTACTATTTTCTCATCCATTGTTAACCCTAACACATAACTAGCTAGCCTTAATCCATTACTTTCAGCTAAATTGAAGATACCCTAATCCATCGCAGTTAATGATCACATTCTCTATCTCTACCATCGCTAATACTACGTACGCCCAACCTTCCATCGAAACTCTACTAACGCCATCGAGCCCCGGTTTATAATCAAAGGGTTCTGCAATTGAAGAGTTTTGACACCAAGGGGCAATCAGCTGCTTGACGTCTACATGATATCATTGGTGAGTTATTCACAAAGTTACATCTCAGTAACTTTAAGCATCATATTTTCGATCCTAATTAGAGATTTTAATTCGTTAATCTTACGATAATTTTTTGCATTTTGTGAAATCTGTTCAAGTCTGCTAATGTAGAATTGGGATACGAATTATGAACATGACTGTGTACCGTTGATCTTGACGTATAAACTTTTGTAAATTATAAGCTTTGAATCTAAAGACTTTGGTATGTGCTTGCCATGGCGCCTCAATCTTGATGAGGAGAGTGCATTCAGAGAGTAATATGTTTGAACCCAATCGTGTTTGCAATTTTGTCTTCTTGAATAACATTATATACTCCGCATCTATGATATATACTATATATGATAAGATAAAAAATGCATATATATTCTACCTCACAGATATTATTATAATGTGATATTATAATATACTCTAAATTAGACTTATTAAGGAACACATTCTAGAGACCACATACTCTAATTTACCTTTCACAATCTTTATCCATGATTTATTGATCTTCCTATTTTGTTCACTATTGAGTATAGCATGATAATTGTCATGATTACATTTATAATGACATCAGCTACATATATCTAAGATAACAAAGTCTTTTGAAAATTGTATGTTAAATACTTGATTCATATTTTTATTTAATTACAATATGTATTTTCCAAATTAGGTAGCTGAAATGTAACTTCATTGCTCCATTCCAGTGACTAATAGAGTATGCATGGTGCATCTAATGGTGGATTTTTCTTACTACATATTGTAGTATTATCGGTTCAAAAGAGGCAAGTTATGCATTTTCTCTCAAAGATTTTATGTTTAATTATGCTCTTCTATTTATTATGTTGTAAGAATCTACCAACGCAAGTTTTCTTAGTTTTGATAATTGAATGTTATGATAGAACAATGATAGAACAACCATGATATAGGGATAAGGGAAAGGTAGGTTTGTAAAAGGGGTCATAGTTCATTGGATTTTAAGTGAAAGATAAATAATAAACAAACAATGGTTCAGATTCGAAGTTTTAGCCATATAAACTATAAACAAACAGAATTCTGGTGTCAATGAAATCCACGACCATTGCGAAAATATTCCTCACATCTTTAGAGTCGTATGCAAACATCAACAATAATAGAGTAATAGAGAATAGTGGTGTAATGAAATTTTTGGATTTTGGTTTCTCTTATCTAACTTCAAAAATCTTGGTCATCCCTTAACAAGTATTCATGTACCTTTAGAATTTTAGTTTGTAGGTTCTACCTCCTCCAAATTAAGCTAGAGCTCTTCATATGGTTCATAGATTTACACCTATTGATCAAGGGACAAAATTGATTTAACTCCAAATGTATCATTTAAGTATTTTCTTATATTTCTAGATTTTCACATAGTCAAATTTTATAGTGCAGGATATAATTATCAAGTGGTGCAGATTGTTAGCAACAATAGATTGAAGGTATCAAGGATGGACCATATGGAAGTAGCAACTCAAGTGACTGCCATGACCGTGGTTAGTTATTAATACAATTCTGGTGTTAATGATGTCATCACCTAACCTATTTAACTAAATGTTCAAAATTTGTATAAAACTATCCTTTTCTAATTAAAACCAATCATATTTTACTATTATATCATTCATTAATCTCATGAAAGTCATTCATTTGATATTTTGTATTTTATTAACATGATTAAATCTCTGCCTAATATCTAAAACTTTTCTGAGAATAAATAATGTGTGATGTATGCCATTGTCTTACAATAACAGTTATTAGTAACCCACTAATATCTTTGTTGTGTTTGTAATTCATAGCCAAATGATGTTACCCATCTTTCATCATCCATAATATTACATTTATTTTGAATTTTAAAAACCAACTTTAACTAATTGATTTTAAATTTGAAGATTTATCGTAAATATTCGTTTGATCTATTTATTCTCCATCTCTCTTACTTCCAGATTTAACTGATACAAATTTATCCATAGCTTTATTTCTTCTTCCTGCATTGTTATAGTCCTTTTATCTTGGAAACTATTGTAATACAAGTATAAAAGATGATTAGTTTACTATTGAATGTTAATTGTTACAAATTAGTTTATTTCACATATGGTTATTACCTAGAAGTTTCCTTTACTTTTATTGTTCATTCATTGATTCTTTTATTTTTATTGTTGCTTCATTGAATAACCTAACTAAATTTTACTTACTTAGAACAAATTGTTTATCCATTATTAGAGGTTTCAATGTGATTTTCATTGAGCAATAGCTAGCTAATGTCAGAGATTCAAATCTAAGCGAAAGTTGCCTTCCTATATAGTTGCTCATCCCAATCATTCTGGCAAAGAGATTTTTTTCTTCCAAAATTTCAGTTATAATTCTTTAATCGACTACTTTTTTCTGAACTTCAACATTTCATTTTGTTTGTACATTTTCATTGTCATTGGTTCAAAAAAATATTAATTAACCGATGCATAATGAGTACATATTGAACAATTTTTAGAAAACATAGATGACCCAATAATTCAAACAAATATAAGGTGATGCAGAAGGTTACTAGTTACATACTGAAATAGAGTTGATGCTTCAAACATAATAATATAATCTACTTACATAAATAGAGTTGAACATATTCACGCATTTTTTTGCGCTGCTTTAATATTGACTTAGAATTATACAATTATCGACTTTTTTCCCATGTTATTAAGGTAGTATCTGGTTAGTTACTAACATATCCTAAAATTTAGAAATATAGGATTAGAAGGTAGAGTAAATTTTAGTGGGAGAATGATAATTCTATAGCTCAGTTCAAAAATAATACTTTGTATACATAAGTCAACTCCCGTTCTGATGGATAAATTCATAATACTATCAAAGTTTGTTGATCATTGTCTTGTAGATCAGCGGTTAAAAATGAAAACAAAGTTTCTTCTCTTACAAATTTGTAGTTATCTTATTATTTTGTCTATATGAATTTGTACATCTGGTACTTAGTGTCAGGTTGATTTAAATGCGAAGATGTGAACCTAAAGCAGATACAGAAGCTTAGACATACCTTAAGTGGAGTAGCAAGATTTAAAGCACATGAGTAAGGTAGAACTTGCAATTATGCTGTTAAACCTATTTAGTATTATACAATGCATAACAATTGGTAGATAAATATAGTTTGTTATTCGCCGCATATTTGATGGGAGTTGTAAAGCAGATAATGTGAAATACGTGTAAGAAATGAACTCATATAGAAAGGAGATCTGAGCACATAGTCTTCTATGCCTTTATTTTTATTATTGCAGTTTGTATGTACACAATATTGATCAACAACATGGTAGATGCTAGCTATTAGTTTGGCATTATTATACTAAAGACCGCTGCATCTTTATCTTTGATAAAATTGACAATTTTCTTATGCTGAAGGGAAGCAAGACCAATGCTTGATTAGAAGCGAAGGATTGGGTGTCTGGCTAATTCTCATTGAAGCACCACCCTTTTTGAAGGCGTACTTTGATGATTATAATATGCAGATGTTGTAATATAGGCCTTTAATAGTCAAAGTTGTGCAGCAAAAATAGCAAAACTAAATAGCTTTCATGGGATTTGAAACTTGGTTTAAGCAATCAATTGTCAAACATTAGTAAACTATTTTTTGCTACGGTCACTATGATCCTGACCTGTTTACTCCGTAACCTACCTCGATGTTGTCAAATACAACTTAGGTATCATATTATATTCATACTAGGTTCACCTACTTTGATTAAGACCATAATAGATAAACATTCTCAAGGATTTGGCTTATTTGTTCAAAATCTTGAAAAATTAACCATTGGTTAGGAACGCACTAGAATTCTGTTCACCGGTGTTTCTCCATTCTAATAAAAGCCTAATTTATGTGCATATGTGTACTCTCCAAATAGCCTGAGGTACTTTAACCTTAAAAACTATATAAGAGATTCATCCAAATAGATGTAAAGCAATTCAGCAAAATATCTGCTATCGTAGAGAAGGGAATGATGCTCAACGTTCCTACAATCACAATTACTTCATGTTCATGTTTGGAGCATTTGAAATTGATGGAAGTATATAATGTAAATTGTGGTTTGATGCTGGATATTTGTTCATGAAATCATCAATTGCTAGATTTCAATTCTGTTATGCATGCGTGAGACTATTACTCTTGTTTAATTATGAAGTACAAGTTTTCCTTTTCTTAGAGCCAAGTTGAAGTTATTTGCCTTTTACTTTATGTCAGTATGTATTAATTGTGAGGACTTAGAATATTTGTTGTGGTATAGTTTCTGGATTATCTATTCATAAAGTCCTTATGCATATGTGATCTTATAACCAATTACAAAGTACGGTGAACATTTGATGAACTATAAAAATCTAGAAGATTTATATTCTTTTTTTTTTTGAAAACCCAGGAGGACCCGTTGGGTCGGTAAACTCCTGAGTAGAGTATAGTAAAGCTATTCGTTGATCCAAGCCCCCATATCTCCTGATAAATTTATATAGGATAGAGAAGCGCATGGTAGGAATCAAACCTGAGTCTTTTTATCAGAATCCAAGCCTCCTTTCCATTGCGATGCACCCGCGGACTAGAAGATTTATATTCGATTCAAGATAAAGTGAACTTCTTTGGTCCTTTTCTTTATGTGAATGCATAGATTTGATAGCTTATGTTAGATGTGTCAAGTATTTTAAGATTGCAAAGTTAACTTAGTTACGTACAAAACCATGATTAACGGACCTCAAACAAAGGATAGGTTAATCAAATAGTTTTCTCAAATTAACTACTTTTTGTGTGAGGGTAGAGGATAAGAATCGCTTATTTTTTTTATTGCTTTTTCACTAAGTATGTTTGGTGTTCAATAATGCCTCAACTATAGATGATGCAGATATTTGGTGTTTGCTAAGGACTAAATTATAAAGTATGAAAATATATCATAAAATTGATGACAAAGTCGACTTTTTTTACTACTTTTTTTTAAGTAAGGATCAAATTAAAGATGTTGGATAAGACCGCTTCGATGTTCTATTCATTATATGTATATCTCTACTGTTTATAAAGAAAATTCATTGGATCAAATGCCACCATGTCCTTTTAGTTACTATGTTTTTTTTCAAAGTTAGTATTGTATACAAACATGTGTATTATCCTTTATTTACTAAGTTTTTTACCTAACAAATTGCATGGCAGAGTGATTCATTTTCTTCTCAAATTTACTTTTACGCTCGCATCAAACATATCTTTATCTTTACTACTAATAAAGAGAATTCATTGAACAGATTTAGCTGATGTCTTTTAGAAATTCCAAATATAACATTTTACATCTCATAGAGAAATAGTATTCAAATTTGGGGATATAGCTTGTTATTTTCTAAGTACAACCGTTAGTCACCATGGATAACTATAGTGTGCGTTCACAAGATAAAGTATCTGAGTGTACCATATTGCCCGTAATTTAGGTGGAAGTTCGTTGGTCGAAGTTTTGCCTGATTCAGAGTTAGTATGGAAAAGTTATTACAGCTTGAGCAAAAAAAATAGCGGCTTCTACACTAGGCCGGTTTCAAATATGGGGATGTAGTAGCCTGTTATTTCCTAAGTACAACCGTCAGTCCTCATAGAGAACTACAGTATGCGTTCACAAAATGAAGTATCCAAGTGTTCCATATTATCTATAATTTAGATGAGAGTTAATCGGTCGAAGCCTCGCCGGATTCCAATTTAGTATAAAGAAGTTATTACAGTCTGAACAAAAAAATAACGGCTTCTGCACTAGGCGGAGTTCAAATATAGGGATATGGTAGCATATTATTTTCTAAGTAAACTGTCAGTCCTAATGGTGAATTATAGTGTGCATTCACAAGATAAAGTATCCGAGTGTGCCATATTATCCGTAATTTATGTAGGAGTTCATCGATCGAAGCTTCATTCGATTTCGAGTTAGTATAAAGAAGTTATTGCAGTATGAAAAAAAAATAGCTGCTTCTGCCTAGGCAGAGTTCAAATACAAGGATGTAACATGTTATTTTCTAAGTACGACCATTAGTCACCTTAGAGAACTACGGTATACGTTCACTAGATGAAACATATGAGTATTCCTTATTATCTATAAGTTAGATATCGGTCGAAGTTTCATCTGATTCTGAGTTAGTATGAAGAAGTTATTGCAGTCTGAACAAAAAAATAGCAGCTTCTTTGTAGGTGGAGTTCAAATACGGGGATGCTACTATCAATTCTACTTCCACAGGTACACCTAAAAACGCATATATGTTGTGATTAAATGCAGGCCCACCTGAGCGTGCATATATACTCATACATATAATATTAATAATATATATGTACATATGCATATTATTATAATAAATGTTAAAATATGATATATATATATATATAATATATTTTTATGAATAGAGTATGAGCCAATATATATATATATATTAACAAAATAATGTTTTTAAATAATATATATATCCATTCATAAATACATTTATAATATATATATATATATTAATTAGCAAAAAAAAAAAAAAAATTCTAGGTCATATGCACAACATTAAAAAATTTATTATTTTAAAATATATATTAATCGAATATTCTTTGGAAAATACATAAAATATTAATAATAATTACTTTCGAAACATTTTTCGCAAATTTTAAATTTTCAGTAAATCATATATGATATTTTTAAGTGTAAAATATTTTTTTATAGTTTTCTAGGTCATTTTTTTTTTTATTTTACTGATTTTTGGCGGATTATTATAATATTTTTTAAAAATAGCAAAATTAATTATTTACTTTTATGTTCTAGCCAAGTGCTTATCTTATGATAAAATAATTTGCAAAAATTTTAAAAATAATTTTCGAAATGTATTTTATTTTGTATGATTTATTTAGATAATATACCGATTTAAATAATATTAAATAATAATTAATGGTTATAAAAATTACTTTACTGCTGTCAAAAATTATTATTGCTATAAAGATATATGTATAAAATTATATTATCAATTTTAACCATAGAAATATATTGTATAAATATAAACTATATATGTATAATTAAGCGATATATGTATATATATATACATACATATATTAATAAAATAATAATTAATTATATCTAAAATATGCGGCTTCATAGATCTATCTTTCATATAAAGAATTGTTTTTTTAACGAATAAGTATTTGTAACCAATCTAGCTTATGACAATATTAGTGCATATCAGAATCATCACCTAACTAATAACATAATATATATATATATATATATATATAATGAAATATTATTCAGAAAATTATAAACTATAATTCAATATAAAACATACCTAAGAACCAATGTCTTGAAGCATATCTTAAAATGATGAATTCTTTCTTTTGAAAGCTTTTCGATTCAGTAGATTGTCAGTCCTCGAACCGTTGACCTTTGACTATTAGACAGTGATCGTTTTTGAATTGATTTGAGCTTGATATGATGGAGAACTTATAGAGAGATTTCAGCCAGAGATGGAAGGAAGGAATGACAACTAAAAGTCATTTATAATTAGGGTTAGAGATGTTTAAATAGTGGATATAAGAGAGAAAATAGAAGATCTCATCTCATACCAATTCTCCTCAATCTAAGCCATCCAAAATTTAACCATTCTACCTTAATTTAAGCCACCCTTATTACCATGTTGCTGCTGATATTCTCACCATTATGATGGGTCTAAAACCCATTTAAGCCCAAGGAAAATATTACTTAATTAAATCCAATTTAATCACTTATCGATATCGTATATCGATTGATATATTTATAATTATTATAAATATATTTATAATATTTATCCTTCAAATCATAATCAAAATTTTATAATTAATATTACATACATATTAATTAATCTAATTAATTTATAACTATTATAAACTAATTAGATTGTTTGGTCAAAAGGGAATTCATCGTTTCGGTTGTATGACTCGTCGAGTGTAAATTTGATCAGCAATTAATATCAATCTATTCAAATATTAATGTTCACATGCCACTTAGTAGCTGGTGTAACATTTTGGCTAAATGTATCACTTACTTAGTTTTAATGAAATCTAATTTTTACTTTATTAAGTGTTACACTTTTGTGCTTTTTATTTACACTAATTCTTTTTATTAAAACTATATAACTTTGGATTTATAAAGTTTGGTAATGGTCAAAATTCCAATATCATCCATATTCAATTCTATAGTTCAAACATAAAGTCCTTGGTTCAATAATAACAATTATTATTGACCGAAATGCTCTGGCCAGAGACTTTGAGTTGACCATGATACTAACCCCATATAATTAAGAAGATGAATCCTCTCTTGACTAGTGCTTCATTCTAATACTTCCACTTGACCAAGATATTGTCCCTTGATGGACGCCATGCCATGATTTGACTATAATCAAAGCAGAGCTTTCATATTGAAGATCGACGGTATTCTCAATTTGAGAGAATTGTGTAAATTAGTCATATCGATATTTCTGTTTGAGCTTAGTTATATTAATCAATATAAAACTATCAAGTGGGTCATTACATAGTTATCCAATAACTACCAGTATGTAACCCCTTGGCGCCTCCAGCTGTCGTGAGTAATACATTGTCCATATTTGGAGAGAGTTACGTACTCTAGTCCTAATAGATGTATTGATATCCAGCCTCAATACATCTTGACTAGGAATATTTAAAATGGTATAATTATTTTCATTGTGATACAGCGCTTTGTAACTACTGTCACAAAACATACCATTTATGGATTTTCTATCAAATATGCTTTTAATTAAATTAATTAATTAACATAACACATTATATCAAGCGTATAATAGAAAGAAAATGCCTTTTATTTCGAACAAGATTGGTTATCGAGTTAGATATAAGTAACAAATTACATAATTGCCGCTGGTGCATACCCCTAACTCTATTAATTTTTAGGATACATTATAAGCACAAGAGGGATCAAAGCTAATCCCAACCAGATAAAGGCCATTCGAGATATGGCATCTCCAAAGGCGTGTAAGGACATAATGGGACTAAACGTATGGATTGCAACTTTCAACTGACTTATATTCCAGACAACGGACAAATATATTCCTTTCTTTGATGTAATTAGGAAAAAAGCCCTTTAAATGGATATAATATTGCCAAAAAATTTTCTAGGAATTAAAAAGATCATCTAGAGAAGCCAACTTTACTTTCAAGCCCTATTGAAGGAGAATGCTTATTCTTGTATATGGTCACTTCTATACATGTGATCAGCTCAGTCTTGATGAGAGAAGAAAATAGAATTCATTCTCGGTTTACTACAAAAATATTAAAAGATGCCAAAACCTGGTACCCGGTTATAGAGAAGTTATCGTATTGTCTATTATTGATAGCACTAAAGCTAAAGTCATATTTTCAAGCGCATCCGACAAACGTTTTGACCAATTACTCGTTTAGGCAGGTCCTTAGTAAACTAGAAGTATCTGGAAGAATGGTAAAAGGGGAATGGAGCTTACTCAATACAACATTGAGTATTTACCCAAGACATTGATTAAAGGACAAGACTTAGTATATTTTGTTACATAGTGCATAGGATTTATAGAAAAAAAATTAGAAAAGTAGAAAAAACTTGAACCAAAATGGAAAATGTATGTCGTTAGGGCATTAAACAAGCAAGGTAACTAGAGCAAGCTACGTTGTGATTATATCCGACGAACATATGTTACATCATGGCATGAAACTAAGATCAACAACAAACAACTAAGCCAAATATGAGTCCATGATCGTGGGATTTACTCTAGTACAACAGCTCAAAATCCCGAGGATCAAAATATTTAATGATTCATAACTAATGGTAAATCATCTAAATAAGACATTCCAAACTAAAGACGCTCCCTTGGCTCGATACGTCAAAAAAATCCATTGGATGCTAGCCAAGTTTGAAGATTTTTTTTATATGCCAAATATCAAATGAAAGAAATGCACAAGCAAATTCTTTAATGCAATTGGCAAGTTCAAGAGGGGCGCTTGAAGTCAAAATCATTCCTGGATTCCAGCAAAATCCTAGCATCGAGAAAGGAAAAGTTAAATTAAACGATGGTGTTTTAGTTCTGACTAGATCTCATATTCAATAACTGCCAAACGGAGAAGAAATTTTCAAGGAAATAACAATGACAGTGAAATCCCCAAAAGAAGGACTACTTATAAAGATTAACACACAAATAACTGGACGACACCTTTGGTTGACTACATTGAGAAAGATTGTTACCGAAACATAAAAAAGAGGCATGGAAGCTAAGGTACCAAGCTCTTTCGTATGCCATAGTTGATGTAATCTTATACAGGAAAAGGTACTCGATGCCTTAATTACGGTGGGTTACAACTAAAATAGGAGCGAAATTGGTAAGAGAAGCACATAAGGGGTTTTCTGGTGATCACTTTAATGGGATAAAGCTAGCAAAGAAAGTCATGACGAAAGAATACTATTAGACATGAATGATGGAAGAGGCCATGAATTATGTGAAAAGTTATGACAAATGGCAAAGATTTTCCAGGTACCGCGGCTTCCTCTTAGCAATTTAACTGCCATTGATATCCCTTAACCCTTCGATATATGGGGAATTGACTGAATCGGACCTCTCCCGATCTAAGAAGGAAAAGAAAAATCTGCAGTGGAAGCTATTGACTACTTTAGTAGGTAGAGGCCGAACTGTTGCCAAGTATAACTACATCGAAGGTTTTGAAGTTTGTCATAAAAAATATGGTCACCAGATTCAAGCTTTCAGACAAGATCATCTTCGATAATGGAACTCAATTCGAAAGCAAAGAGTTTACTCATTTTTGTGAAAAGAATGGAATAATGAAGATTTTTTCATCAATAGCCATCTAAAAGCTAATGGAGCAGTGGAAACATCAAATAAAACCATTAAAAGCATCTTAAAAAAGTGATTTGGCAAAGCCAAGGGAAACTAGGCAGAGGAACTCCCCTTGTCCTATGGTCCTATTGAACTTCCACAACTTCCACAAAAACAGCCTTAGGACATATCCTATACTCTTGAACATATGGATTTGAGGAAACATTGACAGTCAAAATTGAGGTATTGCTTATGCTTACGAAATAAATCAAAAAATGAAGAAAGAATCACTTGACCCACTTAATGAATTAAGAGATTAATCTACAGTATGAACAGCTGAATATTAACAAAAAATCTCTAAGTATTATAATTCTTAAATGAAAGAAGAGCATTTAAAAAAGTGGATTTATTATTAAGAAGAGTGATGGCAAATATAAAAGACCCCGTAGACGGTCCATTGGGATGAAACTGGGAAGGACCACTAGTCATTCATGAAGTTATTACTCCATGGACTTGTCGACTAAGCAGACCTGATGGAAATGTAATATCAAGGACATGGAATGTTGAGCATTAATACCATACTTTACAACATTAGATGAATAAAATGGATTACCAAAGACATCATGCTCAAATGGTTGCCCCAAATTGAGATGTATTATGTTTAACTTAAATTCCAACCTGACGAGGACCATAAGATTTATTGAACAAAGCACCTTTCAAACCTAAAAGTAGACGAAAACCCTTTGGTCCCACTTCAAGGCCTGGCCAAAGCAACCACCAAAGAGTGGTGATCAATTAAGTTTTTCATCCCACTGTTACGCCTGATCAATGCAACCATCTAAGGGAGATGGAAGAAAAAGCCTTTGGTTATGCCGCAAGGCTTGGACATAGCAACCGTCCAAAGAGTAGTGGTCAATTAAGCATTTGATCCCGCCGTTGGGCCTGATTAAAACACTTACCCAAGAAAGACGGACGAAAAAGCCTTTGGTTCTGCCATAAGGCCCGACCAATGCAACCATCCGTAGAGCGATGGTCAACTAAGCCTTTGATCCTACCTTCAGGCTTGATCAAAGCACCAATCCAAGTGAGATGGATGAAAAAGCCTTTGGTCTAATCGTAAGTCTTAGTCATAGTAATCATCGAAAGAGTGCTGGTTAATTAAGCCTTTGTCCTACCATCGAGCCTAGTCAAAGCAACTATCCAAGGAAGACGAACAAAAAAAAGCCTTTGGTCCTGCTATAAGGTCTAGCCTAAGCAACTACCCAAATAATAGTGGTCAATTAAGCCTTTGACCTCGCCATCGAGCCAGATTAAAGAATCGTCCAAGGGAGGTGAATAAAAAGAGCAAATGTCGCCAAAAATAGTCTATAAGATATGTAGTGAACAAAGTAACTGAAGGTTCTTTCAATAAAAGAGACTATTTAAAAATCAAGAATGCTAGAATAAGCTTCGATTAAAGTTTTTACTTGTGAGTTACATTCAACGAAGTAGAAGATGATACTTAAGCTATAGTAAGCTATACCCTAAGAATTCCTAAAGGGTAATAATCATAGGTTAACGAAATGGGAAGCTATCATGGCATACGCTTAAAAGCTATGGTGTGAACGTGAGGTATCAAAAAATGAAGGTTATCATGGGACATGAGAAAAAGCGATTGAGGAGCAACCCTATTAACCATCGTGTAATAACTCACCTTGAAAGGGACCTAAATCCCGACCCAAAATAGGCCCATTGAAATTAAATCCATTCCAAAGCTAGCTATTGTTAGTAAAGAGAACAATACAGAGCTATTTATCTACTTATTTAGAACGCATAGCAGAAGGATAAAATAAAAACATAAATAGTGCCATTTTATTTAAAATTCCAAATGTCATAAAACCATAACACAATGTTTATAATAACTGTTACATAACCGAGATACAACATGTTTAAAATACATTGTCATCTTTATAAGGGTACTTCAGAAAATAACATAAATAGATAAATAGATTACTGCCACAAGCTCCTCTCATTGTCATCTCCATCCAGATGTTCGACGGCGAGTCTTCTATCGGTTAGAAAATTACCGAAAAATATTGTAATAAAAATAACCGCAAGCACACGGCGAACAATTTTAGTACATGGCGAGTATGGGTCGATCCGTAGGGAAATGAATTGATTTTAAATTCTACCTAATCAAATTAACCCAAGTGTTTGAAATTGTTTAAGATAAAAAAAATGTAAAAACTAAATACAAGCAAAAGTGAATAAAAATATGAGAGTAGAAGGCAATTTAAAGGTAACTCCCTTCTCATGATCACATAAATCAACACAATGAAATTATGATCTTGTTTTAGTCATTCATCAATTTAGTTGATGAGCTTATCCTAAGTATGGTATATTTGTGCTATTAATTAGCCCAACATAAACCATCAATCTTTAATACACTAACCAAACCACTTCTCAACTCTCATGAAACGATAATGAAATCAAAAATAAAATCTGTTCTAAGTATGATCTATTTACTGTTGATTAGTAATATAGACCACCAATTTTGATTCTAAACCCACTTCATTACCAAAATCATATGTAGATGAAGAGGTAATTTGTGTCTGTGTTGTTTAAGCATAGCCTATATGGTGTTAACAACATAAGCTATCAGATTCAATGTTAAATAACAAAATTTTACCACATTAAAAATTTCATCAAGCACAACAAGAGATCAAATGAAATCACTATGTCAACTGTATGTGATTCATGAGAGCTTCATCACCTCTAAATTGAAGGAGGTTAGCTTCTCATATTTCAATTCATTAAAACATAAGTGATATCAACATGAAAGAAGGGAACTAATTAAAATAAACTAAAAACTAATCAACTTTCCTAAAAGAAAGAGATCTAAACTACTAACGTCAAAAGAAACATAAAAGAAAGGAACATGAATTTAAAGTGACTGAATTAATTTGCGTACGAATAATTTACACAAAGAAAAGGCTAAGAAGCTATTAAAAAGAAAGAGAGTTTATGTTTACATTTGTGGCTACAACCAACTAAAGAGAAGGTGGTTAGAGCTCTCTACATGAAACATAAGTGGTACTTATACATGTTTGTAACCCTAATCATATTTTAAGGGACTACCCAAAATGCTCTTTAGGATGTGTGGCCTTCAAGTTGTCATAAGCATGTAAATAATCCTCCATTAACATGCCTTAAAACCATAGTGAACATGTGCATGTGCTTTTAATCTCCGTTAGCTTTTAATTGTGGGTTAGTGGATAGGTGGGCTCCTCCATGATTACATAAATTCGTTTATTTCTATCTTTCATTTGCTTTCCCTCTCTTGTGCATGCATACATACATAAATGCTCTTCCTTTTTCCATCCAAATTGCTACAAATAAAACAAAAATGTGCAAATAAATATTCTCAAAATAATACTACATAAAATTATCATTTTACCCCTAAATGAACATGAATGACTAATGATTTGATGACATTTGGGTTTTGGTGAAAACATATAAAAATATCCTAATATGGTCATTATTTAATTAAAACAAGATTAAATATGTGAGTATAAATATACAGATTTATGTCCACATCAAATACCACCACGCTTATCTTTTTATTCGTCCTTGAATAAACTAAAAACTAGGATAAATCCATTTTCGTGGGAAACACGACTGCATTGAGCGTATGCGACAAGCCGTTGAACCTCTACGTTTCCCTAGTAGGACGAGTGTTGTTTCATGAGGGTTTCAGTGGTACCACCCACAAAATTCAAATGCAACATGAAAATTTCCTAAATGCAAGATTTATTTATGAAGATATGAATGTAAGTTTTTAAAAATATTTACAAATGAAAATTTTACTTTTAAATTGACATGAACAAGTTAAATATAAGTTCCAGTCATTATCAAAAAATTTAAGTCCTTTTACTCGTCAAAACTTTCAACAAAATTTAAGTTATCGTCGCAATTAGACTCAAGTTTTGCTAGTTTTTCGGTTGATAACATAGTGCAACTATGAAATGGATCCTTAGTTGATTATAAAAGTTTTTCAAAGTGGTACTTTTATTTCTTTTGAATAACAGATCAAATCAAATAAATTAAAATAGTGTTTGGATCTCAGTTGTTTGCTCTCTCTATCTTTAAAAAGTAAATATTATTATTGTTTACACACCTAACTCAGATAAACTTAGGCTAGATATACCGATCCTGCACTGCCTTACAGACTTACATGAGAAGAGTACAGAGTGTGGTGAGTGTATACACTTGCATATGAACACATGCCTCTAGGTGGTAATTTTTATTAAAAATTTATATACATACACCTAATTCAGATAAACTGTGGCCAGATATACGGATCCTGCATTGCTTTTCGAGCATACGTGAGAAGAGTACAGAGTGTAGCGAGTGTACACACTTGCTTATGAACACATGACTCTAGATGTTTCTTATTTTCACAAAAACCATTTATTTATGTTTTTCTTTTATGTTTTTTTTAATGAAGAGAGAGTTTTGCAAAATCATCTTAGCACCACTTAACTTAGAAGATTAAAAAGTTTACCGCCTTTACTTTAAATCAAACACTCTTTTAAACAAAGATTTCACTTAGGATATACTTCATAATTATCACCCATAAATCTTCCTATATACTAGTTAACCATAGTTACTTATAATCAAACTTTATTTTTTACTTTTGTTGAGATAAATAAATTTTCAAAAATTTCAATTTAATAACCAAAAACATATATTTATCCCATAGTGTTTTTTCAAAAGTAAATTAATATGCTAAAAAGAAATTAATTTTGAGGTTTATTTTTTAATTTTGAGTTTTGGAAAAAAAATGCAAAAAATAAACCATAAAAAATAAAAAATGAGACTCCCATTTTGACTCTCCCCACAGTCAACTCAAGTGAAATGAGAAAAATAAAATAAAAATAAAAATATGACATGTATTCATATAAAAACGAAACGATTATTATTTACATGACATCAGAAAATATACCGTTAAAGAGTAAATGAAACGGTCTTTCAAAGACCAATTCATTTGTCTCGTCAAGTATGACAGATATAGCTTAAGCATTGAAAACCAAACCATAAAAATTTCAAAGTTGAATATTGATTTGGAAAAACGAATATTAAAAATCGTATGGGTTATTTTATTTTTGATGATTTTTGGGTTAAATAGAACAAATGGTTGAAGTTCAAGTTTATTTTCACCAAATTTGAATTCAAACCCATCATTGATAAATTCTTCAAAATTATTGATTTCAAAATCAAAATGGTGTTCTAAATCTACCCCTTCAGAATTCAACAACTCATCCTCGAAAAGTCCAAAAAAATTGTGTTCACTAAATTCATCTTCCTTTGTTGAATTATTCACAACTTCATCGTTTTCAAGGTGTAAAGTTGTTGTTTGAAATTCGTTTTGGCTAGAAAAAGGAAGATCGAATTTAAAATTGAGTTCCTCACCCTCAAAACAACTAAAATCCAAATCAATTACCGCACTTTCAACAACCTCGTTAAGATTATCGTTTTCAATTTCAAATATTATTATTCGAAAATCATCATTTTTGGTAAAAGATAGATTATCACTTGACTCATCACACGTTGGGAGTTGATTTTGTTTCTCACGTTGTTTCATGTATGTTTCAAACAACAAATTCATGTGATTTTTTTTGAATTTCTTTCATTTTCTCAACAAAATCAAATTTATAATTATTAATTTGAGAATATTCAATTTGAAATCATTGAGAGCAAAAATTCTCACCATCATTGAAACTATTCCCATTGCCCAAATCATTTAAACAATTGTTTCCATTTCCATTTTGATATTGAACTTCATTTTGGAGTTCGAAGTTGAATTGGCATGGGTCATAATCAAAATCATTTGAATTTTGAAGTAAATTCATATTTTAATTATTTTGAAATCCTTGACTTGAGTTATTACACAGATTACTCAAATCATTTGTCATTTGATTTCGTTGTTAAAGTAAAGACCAAATCGTTTCAGTACCATTTTCAAGAGTTGAGGGTTGATCGTCATTTTGAAAACTTTATGGTGCAAAATTCGAATTGTTTGTACAATAGTTGTTATTAAAATATCCATAAGAGTTTGATGTGAAACTATATGGATTATATTGATTTTCACAACTATTGTAAAATTCTTGCGAGTAGGAAATTTGGACATTTTCAAAAGTGTTTATTTTGGATTTTTTTCTAAAAAAAAAAATTGTTTTTGCATTTTTGATTTTGTTTATAAAAAAATTTCTTTTTTTTCAAAGGAAAAGATTTAAAAAGATTTTTTTCTTTTAGATTAAAAAAACTAAGTTAAAATAAATGTACAATTTTTCAGTTTTTGATTTTGATTTTTTATTTAAATATGCATGAACTAATACAACTAAACGAATGCAAGGACATAATTACAAATTTTTTGTCCTTAGTAGCTCCTAACCCAAAATTGTATAATCACTCTTTGTCTTTATTCAACAAAATATTTCTTAGCCAGGTAACGAAAAGAAGTTATCGGTGCACCATGAATCACCATAGCAATGCAGCCGAAGGTTTAAGTACATTTAGAAAAGCAATCACTATAAGATTTACGAATCACTATAATATTTATATATGATCCTCGCTTTACCATATCCTAGACACCAAGAATATAAATTGTTTAAAGAAGACAACTTGTCAAGATACAATTAAGCCCAAGGTGAGCTCGTGACTCTCTTAAGTCTGAAGTCTAACCGTTATTATAGCAAATTCTAGGAAGATATGCAATTTGTAGGCCAAGGAAGGGGTGATGAAATCCCCCAAGTTATGTGGATTTGAGTATTGCTCTTAGAAAAGAAAATAAGATGGTATGGATGCAAAACATAAAATAAACGTGAATAACGTTACAACTACGAATGGAATTTGTTTATTTTTTGTTTTTTTAGAATGCAAGAAACCACAATGCAATGAAAATAAAAACAAATGAGAGCATGATAACAGAGCGTGCATAATTATTAGCAATTTATTTTAAAGCGGCAATTTTTAACAGGCAATTTATTTTGGCAAGTAAAGCGAAGTTTATTTAGCAAGCAGGTCTTCTCCTTTTAAGTTTCTGCTTCTGCAACCTGAAAACTTGAACTATATATAGTATAATTGAAAAAAATTATTTATTAATTTTTTCTTTTTTTAGATGGAAGTAAATCTTAAACTTAAAACAAAGCGTTGAACGAGAGATAAGTAAGGATAAAACCAAAATATACATTTTTTTGGATAGAAGAAATGAACAAAAGCAAAACAAACTAAATATTTTTTAGATAAAACTCAAACAAATGAAATCAACATTCACTTAAACAACTTGTTTTTTTAATAGTTAGCTGGGGGCCGACCCAGCTAAAAAAATTCACAATTCACAAAATTGAAATTCTTCACGGTTCAAACATATGATTCCTTAACTCACAAGAGAAATTCATAAAACCAACTTTCAAAATTCCTAAATCAAAATTTTACAAGAAAAGTCGCAACCCAAAACAAAATTTCGCAAAATAGCAATCGAAATTAAGAAACAATTATAAAAATTCAGAAGGAGTTTGTCGCAGGGGATCTGTTTGATGTCGCAACGGCTAAGAAACAAAGCAGGGTTCAGGCAAGCTTGCGACTTTGCAGGTTGAAGTCGCGATTGAAGGTGATTGGTTGGAGAGGCTTTGGTTGCGGGTTGTTTGCGAGGTGGTTCCGCAGAGGTAAGTGATTGTTTGTAATGCATTTCACAGAGGTTTTAGGCGGTGGGATGCAGTTAGATGGATGGTTGTGGTGGATAGTGAAGCAGTGTTGTTTGTTGAAGATGGTTGGGGGAGGTAATATGGAGACAGTTGGGAGGTGTAGTTGTGAAGGATGTATTGGCAGAAGCTTGGAATGTTGAAGGTGGTTGGAGGCAGTAAGTTGATGCAAGATGAGTTGCTGGTGAAGAAAGTGTACGTGATGGTAATGAAGTGATGGTGGATGAACTGTGGGATGTTGCTGTGGTTTGACAGGCATAGGAATTTTTGATGTGGGCAGAGATGATGAAGCCGGAGAGGTAGTGAATTGTGTGCACAGTTTTATGGTGATCATGGCAGTTGGTTACAATGCAGTGGGTATTGGAGCAGTCTGAGGGGTGGTATGTTGATGTACGTTGATAGACAGTTGTAGAGGAGAATGGTCAGCAGCAGCAGCAGTTGATGATTGGGATGAAGATTGAAGTTTATGATGATTGAACTTGTTGACATTGTGGCTTGAGTGGGACTGTTGATATATGAAGTTGAGTGGATGTAAAGGAGGAAGAAGTGGTGAGACTGGGAATGGAAGTAGTTTGTGATGACTGTTGAATGAAGGCAGAAGGGATTGCACTGATATGTACACTATTAATGGTTGTGCAGTGGGGTTATGTTTGAATGGTTTGAGTAGTAGATGTAAGGGATTATAGGAAAGAGTTTGTTGGAGAGGACGTTGCAAATTATTTGGAAATGTGAAGTGATGGTAATGCCAGTGAGATGGAAGTGGTGGATGAAGTGGCAATGGGTAGATGATATATGTAAGGAGATGATGTGGGATGGTTCGGGTATGAGGCAGTTTGTAGGATATAGTAGGTGGAGGTGGCGCAATGATTGATGAAGTGTGGTGGTTGATGTAACAGGCCGGTAGGGGCGGTTGTAACAAAGATGGTGTGTTCAGGCAAGGTAGGTGTGATGGTGGTATTTGGAGGAGGTAGGCAGCAGCAGTTGATAGTGGATGTGCACAAATATTGTGGTGATGTTTTTATGGTAGTTTTGATGGTTGGAGGAGTATGGTCTGTGCACTAATGTTGTTTATGTTGATGTGCAGTTAAGTGAATGCGTGAGTGTGTTGAAGTTGTTGGGTATATGGCAGTGGAAAGATGTTGATGTCAGGGGTTGTAGGTGAATGGATGGCACTGTAGTGATGTGTCGTGATTTGAGGCAAGGTTAAAAGGGTGGTTTTCGTTGAAGTGCACTGAGTTGATGGAAGCAGTGTTTTGGCAGGTTGAGCCAAGTAGAAGTTTTATCAGAGGTGGAGGTGCAGAAGTAAGGCAGTGTTGATGTTGTAGTGATGTAATTGAGGCAAGTTGTAGCGAGGAGGTTGATGAGATGGTTGGCAGCTGTCACAGAGGATGTGGTGGAAGTATAATAGGGGTTTGTTATGATGGAGATGGTCTGGTAGTGTAATGGAAGTTGTTGATGAATGTATATATGCAGTGTGTATGATGATTGTTTGTGGGAATTGTTTTTGGTTGAGGAGCAATTTGTGGTTGTGTTTGTAGTGGCAAGGGGTGGTGGTTGGAGATTCAGGGGTGAGTGTAAGTGTGTAGACAGTATGCACGTTTGCTGTGGTCTGGGCAGTGGAACGGTGATGGAAGAACAAGGCAGAGGCAATATGAATGGTTGTTGTATACAATGTTGGAGGTGTATTTGAAGGAAGGAGCAAAGGCGTTGGAGGAAAACGGTGATATTGTGGAGGGAGGTTTTCTGGTATGGTAACAGTGAATGTTGATGGAACAGTGAAGGTTATGTAAACTCAATGCAATGTAAAACAGAAACTATAAAATGCAAAGAAAATTATATATATATATATATATATATATATATATATATATATATATATATATAGTTTTGAAATGAAATTATGTATTTTTTAATAGAAATGTAAATGCAAATTGGAAAAAACACAAAAATCAAATGGAAGCACAAATCACACAGCAAACACACAACACAAAATATTCTTTTTTTTTAAATATGCAATTCAACACACAGAATTGACATACAATAAAATCAAATAAAAATAATTCAAAGAGTAAAATTAAAATCAAATCTATTCTTCGGCAACGGCGCCAAAATTTTTATCGATGGCGAATCTTCTATTGGTTAGAAAATCGTCAAAAAATATTGTAATAAAAATAACCTCAAGTGCACAACATACAATTTAGTACGTGGTGAGTACAGCTCGATCCACTAGGAGTTGAATTGATTTTAAATTCTACTCAATTAAATTAATCTGAGAGTTTGAAATTGTTTAACCTAAAAAAATATAAAAACTAACTACAAGCGAAAGTAAATAATAATATAAGAGTAAAAGGCAATTTGGAGGCAAATCCCTCTTCATGATCACACAAATCAACGCAATGAAATTATAATGTCCTTTTAGTCATTTGTGAATTTAGTCGATGTGCTTATCCTAAATATGGTATATCTGTATTAGTAATTAGCCCAATTTAAATCATCAAATATTAACAAACCAACCAAACCACTTATCAACTCTCATGAAAATGATAATGAAATTAAAAATAAAAATTATCCTAAGCATGATCTATTTACTATTGATTAGTAACGTAGACCATCAAATTTTGATTCTAAATCCACTTCATTACCAAAATCATATGTAGATGAAGAGATAATTTGTGTTTATGTTGTTTAAGCATAGCCTATTTGCTATCGACAACATAGGCTATCAAATTCAATGTTAAAAGTCAAAATTTTACCACATCAAAAATTCCATTAAGCACAACAAGAGATTAAATAAAATCACTATGTTAACTTTATGTGATTCATGAGAGCTTCATCACCCCTAAATTGAAGGGGCTTAGCTTCTCATATTTGAATTCATTAAAACATATGTGATTTCAACATGAAAGAAGAGAGCTAATTAAAATAAACTAAAAATCAATCTACTTGCATAAACGAAAAATATCTAAGCTACTAACATCAAAAGAAACATAAAAGAAAGGAACATAAACTAAAAGTGCACAAATTAAAATTGCATACAAATAAATTGCATAAAGAAAAAGGCTAAGAAGCCATTAAAAAGAAAGAGAGATTATGTTTACATTTGTGGTTACAACTAACTAAAGAGAATGTGGCAAGAGCTCTCTACATGAAACATATGAGGTATTCATACATGTTTGAAAGCCTAATCATATTTTAGGGGACTTCCCAAAAATGCCACTTAGTAAGTGTGGCTTCCAGGTTATCATTAGCATGTAATTAATCCTCCATTAACATGCCTTAAAACCATAATGAACACGTGCATGCGCTTTTAATCTCCATTAGCTTCTAATTGTGGTCCATGGGTTAGTGAGTAGGTGGGCTCCTTCATGATTACATGAATTCATTTATTTTCATCTTTCATTTGCTTTCCCTCTCTTGTGCATGCATACATACATGAAGCCTCTTTCTTTTTCCATCCAAATTCCTACAAATAAAACTAAAATGTGCAAATAAATATTCTTAAAATTAATGCATGCACAAAATTACCATTTTGCCCCTAAATGAAGATGAAATGAATGATGATTTGATGACATTTGGGTTTTGGTAAAAACATGTAAAAAATACCCTAATATGGTCATTATTTAATTAAAACAAGATTAAATATGTGAGTATAAATATACACATTTACGTGCACATCACTAGATCATCGTCTGCTTCCCCAAACCGTGTTGTAATGAGGAAGGGGTCAGAACAACATATTCCGATGAATGAAAATCTGGAGTCTTTCTATATTATTACTTGGACAGTATAATTTAAATAAGGATATGCTTATGCATTTTAGTTATATTCAAAGTCTTTCCAATTATAATCCCTAAGATTTATCCAATTCTATGACCATTTCAACGTAATAACCCAAAACCATCATTATTAATGTCCTACCAGTGCGAGATACAGTATCCAAGCCACTTAATACCTTTTTATCAAGAATTAGGTAGATTCTAGCCATTTAAGACCTTATTTGAGGTAGGCCTCCATTATTTAATGTCAAACCCTAAGGCGGACTCTTCACATGTGACTATTTAGCTGACATTGCAAGGAAATCTCTTCGGACATTTAATATTTCCTATTGAAGCGGACCTTTTTGAGATATCCTTTGTCGAATACCGACCATTTAATACTTCATACACGGAAAAGAGGCAGACCCTCAAACAACCACTTAATACATCCTATTGAAGTGGACATCTATGTTCTTTTGACTAACATCGCATCCTTATGACTGGTCATAATTCATAACACTATCAAAATATATGATCACACATCTCACCGTATTCATTATTTAAACCTGGTAAGAAGTCCTTTTTATTTCACTTTTACAATTAATTACTTTCCTAAAGGGTATTTAATGAAAATTATTAACCTAATTAACTACGCAATTAATATGTGATAACTGTATGTTGTTTAAGCTAGTGTGTGTGTGTATATATATGTATATACATATATAACACATACACACTTATTGATTTTTATGCGTGTAGATATTACATCCTAAACTAACGTTTTAATGTCAAATCTTACAAAATTTTACTAGTCTCATTTCCACAATAACATATATGCCATAAATCCAATAACCCAAAATCAAATCAGTAGACTTCTATATAGAATCCAATTTAAACTTATTTTATATTAAAAAATGGAATAAATCAATATAGAAACTTATAATTTTATTAATTTTACACTCAGTTCAACTTCTTTTACATGAAATTAGACAAGTGAAATTCAATTTGTAGAAATAGGTAGTGTAAACTATGAATAAAAATTCGTATTTTACACACCATTACCTAATCAAATCCCTTAACCATATCCGAAGAAAAAGAAAAAGAAGTAAAATGCAAGGCAAAACACTTAAATTGTGAAGTCTACACCAGCTCCATTATTTCAATACAAAACAATTATGATCTCAACCTAAGAATTGGCACTTCGTTTTGGGGGAATTTTAGGGGGTTTAATGTGATGTTTCCATAAACCAAAATGCCTTAAGGCATATATCAAATCCAAACTACACTATTCTATTACTAAAATAGAAAAACTAAGATTTTCACTCACTGCAGGTCCTTAGCTTTGCTCCTCTTTAGATTTGACATGCCTACAATAATCTTCTTTAGATCTCTCTTCTTAGATATATATGCTACAAGAGAATTGCATAGGAATTAGATTCAGAATTTGAGAGGTTGGAGGAGAAAAGGGATTAGAAATTGAAGAACATCTAAAATTCCTTACTTGTAATCCTAGAAAATATCTTGAATCTTTTTAGAAGAGAGACTGACAGAGTTCTATTGTTTTCCTAAATAATTGGTAAAGAAAATTGAGGGGGCTAGGCTCTTATTTATAGTGAGTGGAATGCATCAGATCCGGATTAAGGTCGTTTAAAAATAATATAATTTGGTACATTAAAGGAATGTTAACTCATTGCCGATATTTTAATGATTTTCTTCCTTAATTAACAATTAATGTTTACACCAGTTTTAACATTTATTTAATCCCTAAGTATAATTAATGTTAATTTTTGAATTTCAAATTTTGGATTAATTATTTATTTGAATTCAAATTCTATTTAAATTAATTTGAATCCAAAACTTCAAACGTCCATAACTTTCTCGTTTTGAGCTCCATTTCCAACATATTATATATAGATTTTGATTAGAAAATCGCCATGAATGCAATGACATAACTTTCCTGGTCAAATTATTATTTTCACAAAATTTACATTCTTAACCCTGTCTTATTGAAATTAATTTATCCAATTTATTTATTTACATTTGATTTTATAGGGTATTACATTCTCCCCCCTTAAAAGTATTTTGTCCTCGAAGTCTTTCCAAGGGGTGAATAGCATAACGCACAATACACATCCATGTTATACAACCAAGTTATCTACACAACAATCTAGTAAACTAAAAGTGTACCGTGTGTATGTACTGCAGACATACTATAAGTGAGCTCAATCTTAGAGTGAGTGTATAATCATGACATATAAGTATATATGCAAACACCTTAAACATGCATAAAAATTTCAACATGAGTGCAAAGTGATGGTGAAAAGTGTAGCAACTATCTCGTACCATCTAGTCTAACAAACACGAATCAACCAAAAACCTAATTTTGGAGGGAAAAATTTACTAATGAAAAGCTCAAGATGAGAGATCTTCATCTTCTCTTCAGTTTCCCTCGTGCTTTCCACCGGGCTGTCTCCCTATTATACTTGGACTAACCTAACTTATTTATTATAGAATTTCCTACTTTTGTGGTCTACAATGCGTGCACAAGAAGCCATTGACTCCATCTCAATATTCCATAACTGATCATGTTCTATCACAATGCCTGTGTCATGAAGGCGTGTCCTTAAATGCGAAACGTGAAAAATGTCGTTGACTCCTGCCAACCTATCTGGTAGCTTTATGCAGTAAGCATGTTATCCTATCTTTTCTAAAACTTGGAAAGGCCCAACAAATCTTGGTGCCAATTTTTCTGACTTTTCAAACCATGCGAATTTTCTAAGAGGGCAGACTTTGATAAATACCATGTCTTCAACCTCAAACGCTGACTCTTTCCTTCTCCTGTCTACACGGGATTTCTGGAGGTCTTACGTTACCATCATACATTGCCTGATCAAATAAACTTTTCCAAAGTATCACTAATCAAATATGGTTCGAGCAAAATTTTGTCGATGGTTTCCCACCAATAATTTAGCAATTTGCATGGCTTCCCAAAAAGCACTTCAAAGGGGGCCATACCAATCGTCGCTTGGTAACTATTGTTATGCTCGAACTCAACTAAAAGTAGTGCTGCTCCCAGTGTCCTCCGAAGTCCATGATGTAAGCCCTTAACAAGTACTCCAAGATCCTATTCACAGTTTGACCATCTATCTATGGGTAATAAGTAGTGTTAAGATTCAATGAAGTTCCCACAGCTGCCTGCAAAGTCCTCCAAAACTCGCTAGTGAACAAGGGGTCCTAATCACTAATGATGCTCACCGAAATTCCATGTAGTCGAACCACCTTCTTAATATAAACTATGCTAAAGATGCTGCAATCCTATTGTTCCTAACCGTAATACAATGGCCACTCTTAGTGAGTTTATCTACTACGATCCAAATAGATGCATTGTTCCCCGACTCCTACGCAATCCTTTTATGAAGTCAATTGAAACGTGCTCCTATTTCCAAGTCGGAATCTCCAATGGAAACAACAATCCTCCATGTTTCCCTTGCTCAGCATATTCTTTGACATGTCAAACATCTAGCAAAAAACTCAACTACACTCTTCTTCATTCTCGACCAAAAGAAAATTCTCTTTATATCACCATATATCTTATCTCCTTCGGGTTGAATGGTCATCTTTGAGTAGTGACACTCTGCTAGCACTTCCTCCTGCACACTATCAATCACTAGGACATAAAAGGGTCAATCCCTTCTCACATTTCCCTTCTCGTTAACTGTATATCTACTGACATAGGGAGAATGTTATCTACTTATCAACTTATCTAAAATCTCCATTATCTTCTCATCCTTCTTTTGCTCAAGCCCAATATGGTCCATCAATGCCATCTTAACCTCTATTACTGCTATAAAGCCTAGGATAGGTTCTATTGGAGGTTGGAAGTTGATATTTGAGAGGAACTTCAAATGCCTCCGTTCATATAAAGCACCTAAGGTAGTGTGCCTTCGACCAAGAGTGTCGGTGACAACGTTCCCTTTTTCGGGAGTATATTGTATACTAAAGTCAAATGATGCTATATACTTCATCCACCCCTGCCGTTTAAGGTTTAAATCTTTTTAGAAAAATAGATATTTGAGCGATTTATGATCATTGAATATAAAATATAGTGCTGCCAATCTTCAAGGCAAATACAATAGCTGCCAACTCCATGTCATGAACTGGGTATCTCTTCTCACGGTCCTTCAATTATCTACTAGCATAAGCTACTACTACCCTTTCTTCATGCATGATAACTACTCCCAATCCTATGCCGCATGCATCCGTGAAAAATGTAAAAGGCTTTGCCCCATCGGGAATGGTAAGTACAGGTGCAATTGTCAATAGTTCCTTAATCTTCTCGAATGCTTC
The DNA here is from genome assembly GCA_030765085.1 of Allium cepa. Lineage (NCBI taxonomy): Eukaryota > Viridiplantae > Streptophyta > Magnoliopsida > Asparagales > Amaryllidaceae > Allium > Allium cepa. Next base: position 503,519,764 of record CM060941.1, on the reverse strand, counting down.
AGTGCATCTATTATCCTAAGACTAGATTCTTCTTAGTCAAGTAGGTTAAAGGGATTGTTATTTTTCAAAGTTCTTTATGAACTTTCAAGCATAGCCTGTTATCCCGAGAAAACTCCTAACCTCCGTTGTACTCCTTGGAACTTTCCACTCTTGAATAACTTCCATTTTTGCGGGGTCCACAGGTAATACATGCTCAGAAACAATGTGTCCAAGAAACCTTACTTCCTTCTTCAAAAAGTGGCATTTTGCTAATTTAGTTTTAAGTTGGTTCCTTCTCAAAGTCCTAGTATCTCCCTTAAGTGATCATCATGCTCTCCTTTACTCTTGGAGAATACTAAGATATCATCATAAATACTACGATAAATTGATTGATTTTTCCCCTAAATACTCTACTCATCAAATCTATAAAGTATGCGGGACATATCAATGAAAAAGGCATTATTCCCACTCATAGAATCCATCTGGCATGGAATGCAGTCTTTGATTTTCTATCCTCAGCGATCTTCAACCGATGAAATCTAGTAGTCAAGTCCAATTGAGAGAAGACTTTGGTTCCTACAAGCTGATCGAACAAGTCGTCTATCCTAGATAAGGGATACCTATTCTTCCTTGTTAGCTTGTTAAGTTCCCTATAGTTGACGCATGTCTCAATGAGCCATTCACCTTAATGGAAAAAACAACATGGGCTCCCCATTCCAAGGTACTCCATCAGATGATCCCTTTTGCAACAGCTTGAGATCTGCTTGGCCAACTCTAGTCTTTCTTCAAGGGTCATATGTCTTAATAGTAGAGCAACTAGTCTAGTATCCTTATCTAAATCAATTCTAAACTCAATCTCCCTTTGGGGTGGGAGGCCTGAGACTTTCTCAAAGACATTGGGAAATTCTCGGACTATTGGTATGGATGAGAGCTTATTATGAGATAAACTAAGCCAATGTAAATAGCTTGACTCGATTGAGTTTTGGGGTGTGCAGTAAACCTCTAAATCTCATCCTTTGTAGCTCTTTAATTGAACAACACTCCTATTGCAATCTAAAATTGTCCCATAGTATGATAACCAATCTATACCTAAGATAAGCCCATACTCCTCAAAATTTAGAACGTATGCTTTACATATGAAATCAACGTCACACATGTCCATAACTACATCTTTACAAATTAAAGAGAGACGTGTCTACTCCCTAATAGGGTTAGAGATTGCTATTTAGTTAGTGATAATTGGGTTTGAAGATTTAAAAAGTTGACTATATTCCTAGTTGAAAGGAGTGTGATGCTCCAAAATCAAATATGGTACGAATTGTAGCTCAAAAATAAGAGTTATACTTTCGATTAACGCCTTTCCTTGGTCTTTAGAGGGTGGTCTGCTCGAAATAAGGAGAGCCCCGATGGTGTAGGCCTGCCCACTCGGCCTTTCCTTGGCCAAATTTGGACAATGGTTCTTGAGGTGCCCCTCTTGGTGGTAGTGATAACACTTTCCCTTAAAAGCTTCTTTCATCAGTCTTACCCTACAATCCTTAGCTACATGTTCCTTTTTTCGGTATCACTTAAACACCTTTCCTTCTTTCTTAAACTTCCCTTTCGAATTCTTATTTGACAAAAAGTTTTCCTTTTTGGATCCTCCTTGATTTTGAGTAAGTCCTTCCTTTTCCTTCTCCATCTCTTTATCTTCTTCACTAGCCGTCTACATCAAAGCCATTTCAACTGATGTCTCATATAGGTTCCAGCAGGCACTTGGGTCAATAATTTTTTTCTAAATAGGGAGTTTAGGCCCTTTACAAATTTCATGGGCGTATCGATTAAACTCATCCCAAACTTAGTCAACTCCATAAACTTACTAAGGTACTTCTTTAAAGTGGAGACTGTTCGCCTAAACCAAATAAATTTCTCCAATTATAAACTCACTTCTGCTCTCGACATAAAGCTTGACACGAATCTATTCTTTAATTCATCGTAAGTGAAAACCTTATCAACATTCTCCTCGACCATAATATTCCACCAATCTATGGCTTCTTCTCTAAGGTGCCAAGCTACCATTTTCCTCTTTAGTTGATCCTCCCAACCGAGTTCTTAAAATATCCTCTTGCAGTCATTTATCCATGTCTTTGCCTCCATGCAACTCTATGTTCCAAAGTATACTTTTTCTCCTATATTAAGAAAGTCCTTGCACATTTTGGGAAAATCAATGGGACGGGGTGCTACGTCGGCAGGCAGGACAGCGGCTTCCACCGGTGCAGCTTACTAAGGAACAAGGACTTAGCCTACTTGCTTGAGGTATTGTCTAAACCATTTGGGTTTCCCACGAATGGTGGGTCCTCCTTGAGCAGAGTTCCGAGCCTTAGAATAAGAATGATTATTAGCCATATCAACTATCTATAAGTTAAACTTTTAGTTATAACTTACTAAGATAGTATTATATGCCAAAAGAAAGATTTGCCTAGTGTGCATGCGTATGTTCAAAAAAATAGTAGGTACATATATATATATATATATGTTTGTATACATAACAGTGCTTTTTATAAAATATTTTCAAAAATAACAAATACCCCACCTATACGTGTAGTTTTTCCCGTTGATCGGATAACCTAGGCTTTGATACCAAATGCAACAACCCCACCTTGAAATGAACCTAAATCCCAACCCAAAAAATGCCCATTGAAACTTAATCCATTCCAAAGCTGGCTGTTGGTTGGTAAAATGAACAATATAAAGATATTTATCTACTCATTCAGAACTTACAGCGGAAGAATAAAATATAATAATATAAATAATACCTATTTTATTTCAAATTCCAAATGTCATAAAACCATAACACAATATCAATAATAGTTGTTACATAACCGAGATACAACATATTCAAAATCCATTGTCATCTTTAAATGGGTACATCAAAAAATAACATAAATAGTTAAATAGACTATTTCCACAAGCTCCTTTCATCGTCATCTCCATCCGAATCATCGCCTTCTTCCCTAACCTATGATGTAATAAGGAGGGGGTCAAAATAACAATGTCCAATAAATGAAAATCTTGAGCCTTTCTATATTAGTACTTAGGCAGTGTAATTTAAATAAGGATATATCTTACGCACTTTAGTTATATTCAAAGTCTTTCCAATTATAAGCCCTAAAGCTTATCAAATTCCATAACCATTTCAACCTAATAACCCATAATCATCATTATTACTGTTCTAACAATACGAGAGATAATACCCAAGCGATTAATACCTTTCTAATAGAAATTTGGTGGACTTTGGACATTTAAGACCTTATTTGAGGTAGGCCCATCATTTAATACCTTACCCTAAGGCGGACTCCTCACAGGTGCCTATCTAGCTGACATTGCATAGAAATCTCTTTGGACGCCTAATACTTTCTATTGAAGGGGACCTTTTCGAGATATCCTCTATCGGTTCCCGACCATTTTATACTTCCTACATGGGGAAGAGACGATCCCTAAAACAATCACTTAATACCTTCAACCCCTGAATCATGCCCTTCTTATTATGAACCGTACACCACGGAGACATCTAACATTAGCCCGACTATTCATAGGTACTGGTAGCCAGATTAGTTTGGTAGATTTACCCTACATAATTTGAGACTAACCTCATGTCATCCGTAGTGACTTATTATAGGTAATGTCTCACATTAGCCTCAAAGTTACACTACTGGTAGTCAGATTAGCTGGACATACTTTTGTGCTTTTTGGACTAAACTCGCATCCCTATAACTTAGTCATAATTCATAACACTCTCAAAATATATTATCACATATCTCACCATATTCATTACTTAGGCCTTCTAAGAAATCCTTCTTATTTCGCCTCTACAATTAATTACTTTCCTAAGGGGGATTTAATGAAAATTATTAACCTAATTAGCTATGCAAATAATACATTATAATCATTCGTTGTTTACACAAGTGTGTGTGTGTGTGTGTGTGTATATAAATACACACCTATTGATTTCTATGCATGGAGAGAATGCATCCTAAAAAAATGTTTTCATATAAAATCTTCCAAAGTTATACAAGTCCCATTTCCACAATAACATATATGCCATAAATCAAATATCCCAAAATCAAATAAACATGTATATAGAATCCAAATCCAACTTATTTTATATTAAACAATGGAATAAATCAACAATAGAAACTTACAATTTTATATTTTACACTCTATTCAACTTCTTTTACATGAAATTAGTTAAGGGAAATTTTGTTTGCAGAAATAGCTGTGTAAACTATAAATAAGTATTCGTACCTTACACACCATTTTCCAATCAAATCCCTTAATCAGATCCAAAGAAAAAGGAAAAAAAAACTAGAATGCAAGGTAAAACACTTAAATTGCAAAATGCACACTAACCCCATTAAACAGTTAAGATTCCAACCTAAGAATTGACATTTCTCTTAGGGGGAATTTTAGGGGTTTTAATGTTATGTTTTCGTAAACCAAAATTCCTCAAGGCATATGTCAAATCCAAACTACACTATTCAATTACTAAAATAGAAAAACTATGATTTTCACTCACTTCAAGTCTTGAGCTTTGCACCTCTTTGGATTTGACACACCTACAATAATCTTCTTTAGATCTCTCTTCTTAGATATATATGCAACAAGAGAATTGCATAGAAATTATATTTAGAAATTAAGAGGTTGGAGGAGAACAGGGATTAGAAATTGAATAAGAACATCTAAAATTCCTTACCTGTAATCCTAAAGAATTTCTTGAATCTTTTTAGAAGAGAGACTGACTGAGTTCTGTCGTGTTCCCAAATAATTTGTGAAGAAAAGTGAAGAGGCTAGGCTCTTATTTATAGTGGTTGGAATGCACCGGAACCGTCAGATTAAGATCAATTAAAAATAATAATTTGGTACGTTAAAAACACATAACCCCTAGCCGCCATTCACCATCATCGGTCGATCACGCAGAGCACAGGTCAACTGCCAACAGTCGACCGGTCCTCTTATTGAACATTAATTCATTGCCATTGTTTTAATTGTTTTCTTCCTTAATTACCTATTAACGTTTACGTTATTTTTGACATTTACCTATCCCCAAAGTATAATTACTATTAACTTTTGAATTTCTAATTTTGAAATCAGTTATTTATTTAAATTTGAATCCTATTTAAATTAATTTAAATATGAAACTTCAAACTTATATTACTCTCTCATTTGAGCTCCATCTCCAACATATTATACATGATAATTGATTAGAAAGTCATCACAAATGCAATGACATAACTTTTGTGATCAAATTATGACTTTTAAAAAATTTCCATTTTTGACCCTATCTTATTTAAATTAATTTATCCAATTTATGTTTTTATGGTTGATTTTATGGGGTTTTAGACATCGTAAATGGAAATGTAGCTATGAAAGAGGGAGTGATGTAGAGCTATTGTATAGTAAATTATGTCATCGTGACTTGATTTTCAAATGAAATAATGAGATGATTGACAAAGTTACTAAGTTATCTTGTGTTAAGCTTGAATATGAATTACGGAAGCCATTGTGCTATAATGCATTAAGAGCCAGCATGAAGTAATACATCAAGCCTCCATGGAGCATTTCTTTGAGTCGTCATAAAAAGAGATATGGGAGCCATCGTGAAATAAGGCATTAAAGTCATCATAGGTCATTCATTAGAGCATCGTGTGATGTTCATTAGAGCCATAGTGGGACAGTGGAACCATCGTGAAATAAAGCACTAGAACTATTGTAGAGTATTTGGGAGACTACATAAGACAAGTCATTAGAATGTCCATTAAGAAGAATCCCTCAAAGCTATCATAAAACGTTCCTCAAAGCCATTGTGGTTGATTCTTCAAGACTATTGGCAAAGTGTGTATTAAAACCAGCAACACTACCGTGAAAGATCTTTCAAATCATCGTGACATACTCTTTGAACAAAATAAAATAGATTTTAAGGCTATCATGGAATGTCTTCAAGGTCATTGTGAGTTAAAAAGCAGAGTTACCAGGTCTTTATGAGGTAAGATAATGTAGGGCATTGTGATATAAACACGAGACTCCGTGAACAAAACCAGATCTTCGCCGCTCGTCCACACCAGGTGACACGTGGCATAAATCCAAAGGCTGTAGTTATTTATAAATAGACATGTACCCCTTAGAAAGTGATGAATTTTTTTGGAATGTATCTTCTTCCTCATTTTCATTTTCCTTTGGAATAAATAAAAAAGCATGGACAAAGGTTATTAATGGGTGATTGGACCAATTTGATTTTGTGATTTAATAAATAAGGACCCAAACAAATGATAATTTGCATAATAACTTTGTCGGCTTTCCTTCTAGTACCACTTGCCTAAGAATTCTACTTACTCAATGTTCTCATGCTCTTGGAGATAAGCGCATTGGTTTAACATAAGTTTAGCAGTAACATTATGCATTATTAAGACAATGAATTTCTAAGAATTGGATTTATGAAAATGGGTACCTTATTTGATTATTATACTTTATTCCTTCCATTGTGAGACTCTTAAGCATAGGTAGACCCTTTGCACATTTTTTTAATCAATTATACTAACTAACAACCAGCTTCGAAATGGACCTAAGGTTCGTTGGGCTTTTATTGGGTCAAAAATTTGGACCATTTCGAGGAGGGTTGTTACATTGATATTAGAGCTTATATTTGTCGATCATAAAATTTGGATACGCTAAGTAAACATACCTGTATTTTATACCCAGAATTATATATATTACATGCCAAACTATACAAATTTCAATTATAGAAGTAGTTGCGATTATATTCTGAAAGCATGGATAAGGAAACTATCATCTGGAACAATAAATTTAGTTAAATTTATACAGCAACCCCGATTATCACATGGGATGTAGGCCGTACCATAGTTATCGACTTAGAAGAGCATGAGCATGACATATAGAAAAGTCCCTAAAGTTGGATTGTGTTTGACTCCTTTGCTAGGCCTAAACTACCCTATGATTGTGGATTTCACTAGATTGTCGATTGATGAAAAACAATGGGAAGCATGCATCAAAACCGCATATATTGATTTTGATAACACCAATCATATAAACATATATACAAATTTTTTCTCAAGTTATATAAAATATTTTGCAGAATATTGCACAGATATAGGATAATCACGTTTGAAGACTGATCGGTAAAAAAACTAGAGATCAAGATCCAAAGATGATCAAGATAATTGAAGACTCATGAATCAAAGATGAAGATATTAAGTGTTCGAGACTATAGATAATAACTAACAAACATTAGATAAATTTGTTAAAGTCTATGAATAACAACTTTCTTTTCTTTAAATACTCTCTCACCAAAATAAATCTTCAAAATATCTCAACAAATATTTCATATAAGTTTTATATGGTAAAGTATTTAAAAACTATTTAAAAAACGATTTTAAAATTTTTAGAATTTTGTAACATTTTAAAAGTGTTTCTACTTCTCTTAAAATAAAAGGATATGATGACATATACCACATTAGTATGTCGACATATGTACCAATGAACGTTTATTTTAAATTTTGAAGAGTTTTGATTTTTGCCTCCATCTCTTTGTGAATAAACACGTCCCTTTAAACGCTATATAAAGAGGACTGGAAAACGATTGTTTTAATAACATTCTCTTCATTATTATTCCAAATTATTATTATTATTATTATATATATATCACAATATCTACTTTCTGTACTCTTCAAATTCACTCAAATTCAATCTCTACTTCACTATATTCATTCTCTATAATCTACTTACTGTTTTGTAAGAATTCTTTCACCAATTTAAAGATCAAAGTGCTATAAAAGGGCAATAAGATATTTTGTATCCAAGTTACAACTATTTGTGTTAGGAATTAACATCTCTCTACTGCTAATTTATGTAGGTGTGCTTATTTCCTGTTCGAATCAAGTGGGTGTGCTCGTTGACCGTTTAAATCAAGTGTGTAACGATTTGCCTTTTCGACCCTTTAACATCAACAATAAATATATCCACGTTATTCATATGTGGATTACCCAAGTGCTGGAAAGAAAAATAGATAGGGTAAAATAAAAAAAAAGAATTAGAAGAAGAAAGAAGAGAATACAATATTAGAATCCCACAAAAGAATGATAACATATAATATCAAAAGACGGTACAACTATCACTTTAAGATACATTACATTTCTTAGTTATAATTCTAAGTACTGTCATCGGGCTGGATAGTTATAACAATACATCCTCATAAATGCTGATATATACAATAATTTTAATGCAGTGTAAATAAGAATGCTATGATAGGTGAATGGAAGCACCCGGCTCATCTCCAGAGGCTCCAAAGAACATCAATGAAAACCTAACTTTCTCAGACTACTTTAAAGAGAACCTATGGAAATAAGGAAAATATAAAATCATGAGCCATACATAAGTCTGGTGTGAGAAAGTCAAGAAATATGCGATTAATATATAATAGTACTTGTTAATGAATTTCTTTGTTAACCCTAAAAGTACAAGGATGGGGAACCTTGGCTGATGATGGAATTTGGAGAGCCTAAGTTTAACCTCAATAAGTGTTGGCAAATAGCGACACTTGGCTGAGTTTAGGCTTAAGAGGTGTACAAGCAAGTCTAGGCTCATAGAGAAATTGTATGCAAGGCCTTGTGAAATCATATTAGATACATATTAGATGATCATATGATCGAAAAAGAAGTCAAGAGTATGATTACTTTTGGAATTCGAAGCAATCTTCGATTAGCAAATCATATATGATTTGAAATTCGAAAGTAAGTCATAATTCAAGATACCTTATTCTTATTCAATATAATGTTGAATGTACAATGTCTAATAGTTGGAGTGCTATAATCAGTTCTAAATCCCCAAATCAATTTAGGATTACAAAGTTTAAAATGTAAGAAGAGTGACAAGAATGATCCGCCCCTTCTATAGTGCCTCTTATAGGGAAAGAATTACGACACAGTAGGTCAACTTCAGCTGTTACGACCTGGTATTTTGAACCATTCGCATCCGCACATGTTGAACTTGAATTGCTCAAAATATTAGATTGTTAATTTTATATTTAGCAAAATTCAGCATATAAAGTAAATAAATCAATCACAGAATCACAAACACAGAGTAATACAACAATAAACATCGGAATAGATAAATAGTAGTTCATGAAGCTACTATATAAACATCAGAGTTAAAACAATACAGAAGAATATTACAAATGCCAGTGACAAGTCTGAAACAAACAAACTGGAACAAACTAAAGTAACTGAAAGCTGGATAGATAGATGGATCTCTAAGCGAAGATCCAAACTCCAAAGGTGAGTCTCAAATGCTGTGACACTCAGTCTGACCCGAGTATAAAGCAAAACACAAAACACTCGGATCAGGATTAACATTCTCATATCAATAAATCCAACTCAAGTGAAATATCAACTGAAATACAAGTAACTTAAGGATGTTTGGGATACCCATCCTCTAAGGATCCGAGGAACTATCTACTATATAGTAATATATGCTATTATAATATGTATGTAGTAAAGTAAAAGTATTAAAACATCGTTAAGGCATTACCCATATCCCCCTTAACACATTTTATATATTCCTGTAGTCTATACAATGTCGTATGCTCCTCCGTAAACTGGAGGTTTGTCCAGAGGACATCACATAGGTACGGTACAAAACAAACTCGTAGGAGGCACGATAGTGCATGCGATAAGGCATTCGAGGCAACGGCAGGGTAGATATACCATTTACACTCTCTGACTGGTGGTAACGCATAACAGCTACTACCATTCAGCTCGTGACACACTCCCAAATCAAAGGGTGCACCCTATGAAGTCACAAAAGCAATAGAGTGGTATCGAAGAAATATGTCCGATAGGGGAAATGACCCCACTTGGCCCAGTATAGCTCCTGTTTTAGCCACATCAAGCTAACTCATGGGAGTCAGGGCTACGTAAAGACTATATAGAATCGTCGCCAAACCATTCTACTTCATTCTGGAATCTCCACCACGTACATAGTTATTAAAGTGGCTTTCGGTATTGGCAGAGAGTATGACAGTATCCGATCCCGGTCTCTTTAATAACCAAACGCTTATTTCACACCATGGTCATTTCATTTCAAATAGTTTATACTTCATATCAAAATATCATATTCATTTCAAAACCATACCAATTTGATATCATTATTCACTTAGTAATATTCATTTACAAAATCGTAACACTTTCAAAATTATAACACTTTTGAAACCATACTACTTTTGAAATCATAGCACTTTGGAGATCATCACACTTTAGAAATCATAACACTTTGAAATCATGACACTTTTGAAATCAATAACACTTTTTGCTTAAACGGTTTAGATACTAAATATATATATATATATATATTAAAATAGTTATAAATTAAAATAGTTTATATATTAAAATAGTATGTATATTAAAAATACTTTATATGATAAAATAGTTTCCTCCAATCTCACAAATCGATTCAAATAATCTTAAATTCCAAATTTCAATTTAAATCAATTCCAGTTTAACCATCTCAATTTGAAGTTCAAAAATTCAAGTTTTAATATTCAAACATTTACGATATAAATTTCATTTATATTTCAACATTTAAATTTAAATCTACTCAAGTTGGAAATTATCCACTTAATCATTTTAATAAAAATTTATTTAAAATCCCATTTTATAAATTTAAATCAATATTTAATATTCAATCTTAATTTTATTTAAAAATTGAGAATATTCACTTAATCACTTTTTATCAAATCGAGTTATAAACCAAGTTATAATGATATCTTTTCAAAATCTTAAAACCAATAAGGTAAAATCAATTCTTTCTTAATTTCAATTATTAACCAATTTAAATTCCAAGTCAACATTAATTTATCTTTCCAACCTTTATTATTAAAGTTATAAATCTATTTTAAAATATTAATATAAATTTTAATTAAATATTTTAAAACATATTATATACTAATTAAATTAAATTTTATTAAATTAAATTTTATTTTATATTCCAAACTTATTATATATATTTTTAAAATAGTAAAATTATAAGTAAAATCTTAAATTTCAAACTTCAAACTAACTTATAACTTTAAAATTTCCAAACATAAAATTTTAAAAATGCAAAATTTAAACTTTTTTAAAATAACATATATATAATATCTTTAAAATTAATATTTATTAAAACCATATATTTCCTTTCAAAACCTTGGAATCATTTTCAATATATATATATATATATATATATATAGGCCAACAGTGTCTATATATAATTTTCTATCCTATGGTCAAGTGATATAGATATTTATCATTTCAATCTGCATTTTAAATATCTACGAGTACATATCATTTCAACCCATAATCCTAAAATTCGATTAAATGAAAATCGCATGGGTTTATCATTTCAACCCATAACAATTTTCTCCTATTCTACAAAATCGTTCGAGTATATATCATTTCAACCCATAGGGAATTCTAAACTAACAGGGAACTTGCAGAGTGAGAACATATATGATAATAATATAACATATCAAAAACAAATATATGTCGTCAATAACAAATAAAATATAAATAACATATCATGGTGTCAGATGTCACAGGTGAACAGTTATAAATAATGGCATATCATATATATAGCAGTTAAATAACTAGCAACAACATATTTCAATTGTCGTTTCAAATGAAATCAAATTTAATATATATAAGAATGTTAATCGTGATTGGTTGCTCACTTTTCGAGGCTAGAGAGAATAGATAACATGACAAGCTACGATTTGAATCACGATCTAGACAATCGACCAATCCGAACAATAATCTCAAAGCGAAATAAGCTGAACGTGGATTTGACGGGCAAAGCTGATAGACATGAATCGATGAAAAAAATCAATCAATTTGATAGAAACAGGAAATATATTATTATTATTTCCTTGAAATCAATATTTTAGTTTAACACAAATATTAAAATAATATATAAATATATAATTAAAATTAGTGTTTTAATTAAAAGACATATATTAGATCAAACACATATACATAATATATTTTGAAATAAATACTTATATAGATACACAAACATGTCACATGCATATATATACAACATAAAACAATAATCTTATATAAACCATATATATACTTTTAATATCAATAACAGAATATAACTTATATACTACTTATAAGCAACTTTTATATATACACACATACGAATTTAAAATCAATGTTATTATAAACCTATATATATTACTATTTACATCAAAGCAGGTTACAAATTTATATTATATACTTTATAAATATATGATATAAAATATATCAATACCAACATGCCACATTACTGTAAACAGACATATATATATTAACACATTTAACTAACCTGCATAAAATGATATATATATATATATATATATATATATTTATATAGACTTATATTGTTATATATATTTCATCAACTAGGGAACAAATAACACATATCTCTTTTTTTCAAAATGTATGTATATATATAAAATTGACATATATTACACAGGTCATATAACTTATCTACACAACAGGATATATACAAACTTTATATAAAAATTAAAATCAAACCATCAATATATAATACGATATATAGCAAAACACAGATATAAGAAAATATACATAATTTATATAAATTTTTATAAACTCATATATACATACTGTAACTTATATATATACACACACACACATAAAACAAAAAACTCATATAACTTTATAACCATACAAAACTCACGGCATATTACAAAGCAATACACATACACACTTAAAAAATACTAACAAACACACACACACACACACACACATATATATTAGAATTATATAAATATATATACCTTTAATTATGGGATGGGAGGCCAAGCAGCTCGGGTGTTACACGTAGAAGGTAGCTGGTTCCAAGGCGGCGGCAGCATGGGGCTCGGAAGGGGAGAGGCTGCGGGTTAGGAGGGAGAAGAAGAGGGTCATGGTTGTTCGGTGCTCTAGCTGTGTGCATGTCGAGGAGGAGAGGGATGATGAAGGAGGAGTATGGGCGGCGGAGAAGAGGAGAAGATGAATTGGTTTGTTTCGGCACATGAGACGAAGAGGTGAGGAGGTGTGAAGGAAAATGGTAGGGCGGATGTGACGACCCGCCCTTCTACTACCAGAAAGACGTATCATCATTAAGAAAGAAAGGGATGAGAAAATAGAAAAGAAAGAAGAAGGAAGAACAACAACATCAGAATCTCACAGCGGAACGGAACAAAATATAACATATCACTTAAATAATACATAGTTTGTACATATATCAGAGTTATAAAATATCAATACATATGACAATCATACATACATCACATACTAGATAGTTATAAGCACCCATCTAGTTAATACAACTCAAACATTATGACTCAGAGATACCAACACAGCGGAACTATATCTATATCTACAACGCTGAAGCCTCCTGCTCCATTGCTCCTCCAGAATTCGTCAAAGCTAACCTGAATCCCTTGGCTACCCGTAAAAATTTGGGTACCCGAGAGTTTATGAAAAACAAAAATAAACTCCGGGTCAGACATGGGTCTGGTATGAGTAAACAGTTTAAAGTTGCTTAACTTTGAAAACATTTGAAAATAAAGGTATCACGTAAGACTTCCCACAAATAAATACGGGTAAGTTTTTACCTTACGCTAACCAAAACATTTCATAGGAAATCCAGTGATATTATAATAGTGTCTAGGGTTTTCAAGTAAATAGAAAATAGCCGAAATTGTTACATTCATTAAATTCCAGCTACTAGCCACAAAGTGGGTAATACAAATCAAAACCGTAGGGTCTCGTAGGGAAAATGGATTTCCAACAATGGCAGGGCTACTGGGGTACCGCCCGTCACAGTACGGGGCCTAGATCACCGTACCGAGGATTACTCCCTTCATCCCCTGCAACACAAGGCCGGAACCATTCCTTACTGAACAGTCCCGAACAAGATAAACCCCGCGGTTGTAGCTAGCAACCGCCCACTAAGCCGAAATATAAAGAGGGACATCTAGACAGGGGAAATATCTTGTCCTGCTTGGGCATGACCCACCTAACCTTGCTGCATCTCCCCTGTTTTAGCCATTCCCGGTTGATGAGGCTTTGAGGTTACGATTACCATTATTGAACATTATTCTTAGAATGCTCATCGTCCGCCTGACGATGTGTTGAAAGCATTCAATCCATACAAGTTCGTTCCGGGTTCGAACGAAACCGAAGTCATTATCTCGTTACACTCATTTTGGAATCACCCTCAGAGTCAACGACGATAACCCTTGCATTCTAAAACTCCATCTCGATCTCCATTTGATAAGTTACGACCTATCGTTTAATTTGGATCGATGTGGTTTTCGGAGAATCAAAATTGATTCTTCCGATCCCGGTCTCATCGGATCCAAACGCCATTTTAAGGGCCAAGTTGTCTATTTAACTTAACAGTTCAATTTAATATTAAGAATTAACATAACAGATATAATAGATGGATCATACACAGTTATCACAGATATCCATAATATATCACAACACATCACAGAAAAATCATCCAAATGATATTAAAGTCAATCAAACAAAATCATCAATGCATACCATACAGTTTGGATTTACTTAACTAAATTACATGCTTAAGAATATCTATATTTTATTCTGCTTAATTAATTACTGATTAATTAACCTATCAATGATCAATTAATTACTCAATGAATCATTAATAAATCAATTTATTAATTATTCAATCTTTAATTAATTAATTAATTACTAAACTTTTATTCATTATCTGATACTTAATTACTCGGTTAGTAAGTTGATTCTTTGTTAATTACTTATTTAATTATCACAAATTATTTTAATTAATCATTTATTATCAATTTATAAATCAAAAATCCTTAATTGATCACTTAATTAGTTATTTGCCGTTTATTCATTTACTTTAAGTAATTAATCATATTTTCTTAACTTAAACTGATTAACTATCTTTACAACTTGCTTTAATAAACCTTTGAATCACATATTAACTTAACACTAACTAACTTTACTTATAATATTAACTTTGTTATTCAAAGCACTTAAATTAATTAGGCAGGTCTCAATGAAAACCCGAGGCAATCTCACGTTTCCTTCGAGAAACACACGGGCCTCCTCCCTGTTCCTTGCGTCTCTCTTTCCCACTATCTTCTTCCCAGTTTCTTACTCTTCTGTTCTTTCCTTTTATTTTATTTTTATTTTATTTTTTTAGGCTTAAGATTTTTAACTGCTGAAACTAATAAAACACTCTCGCGTGCCTGAAAATGAATCGAAGCAACTTCCAGAAATTCTCGAGCGCGACACGATGCAACCGTCATCACCGACACGACACCCATCCAACGCCACCGTGCACGTGCACGGTGGTTCGGCGCACCTCTGGCGGCCCTTACCACCACCCACAAACTGCAGTTCGCCTCGACAATCGAGAACAAGACCCAGATTTCCAATTACCAGTTGAAAACAAATTCTGACCTGCAGTTCGAACATGGCAACAAAACTCCCACTGTCCAAAACCTTCGTGCGCCCACCACCCATCACCGTAGGCGATGAAACTCCACCAGTATATCACTCACATCCCCCTCTAACTCTACCAAAAGTCGCGATGCACTCGATCAAAGCACGGCGATAAAACTAAAATTTTACAGAGCATTAAAATATAGGCAATAAACCCTACTTTTGATTCAAACTCAAAATCTATGTATTCGAAAAATGATTTGACATTTTTCTTGAATCAAAAGATTGACAAATTTCTTCCTGCAAATTTTCAGAAGTTAAAATTCACTCAATCTTCTACAATTTACAAAAAACCATTTTTGATTTATTTTAGAACTGTTCTTTTGATCTTTGCTTATAAGTCAAAATTTTATTGCTAAAAATCCTAATTTTGAATATGAAATCAGAATATGTTATTAAAATTTCAATTTTAAATACTCAAAACTTAAAATTTAATTCTCTCTTCTTGATACTTGAATAAACAGTATTGATAAAATACTGTTAACCCCCAAACTAGATTGTAAGCCTTTGATCTTTGATATCAACTTAAGTTTGCCTCAAAATTCAAGTTTACAAACATCTCCATGAAGAATTATTTTCCATTTCATTGCTTTACTATGTTCAGAATCATGGAACAAAAACTGGAAGAAACATAACAGACAAATCAATTTACCTGAGCAACACAGAGTACTTAGTACTACTAGTTTAGCAGAGCACATAGCATTTGTGAGTTAAAACACAAGTTTAAATTCGAAAATATTAAGTTTACTCACCTTAATCCAAATTAAACAGAGCTCTTCAGTTCCCAGATAAACACAAACTTGTTAATTTGCTTCCCAGACTCCCAGCTTGTTTGTATTTTGTTCAGGTTGATAGTTTACAGTTTTTCTTCTTTTAGTTTAAGTTTGTTTGCAAAGCCAATAAAGGTTTCTCAGTTTTACTTTATAATTTTAGGTTCGTATGTATAAACTGATGATATATAAGTGGATTTATATAGAAGCTGAATACAGGTTGTAGCTGGCCAGTTATTATTTGCAAGTCACTCTTTCTTTTTATTGGTTAAGATAGTATATACTGCAGTGAAGTGATATAGGATTTCGGCTACATGTACTTGATTTAAACAAGAAATTATGCTAATTAATGTTCATGCTCTAAATTATGACAACAAGTATTAAATGGTGACTGATACTCACTTTGTGTAGTACAAAGATATTTCCTTTATTTCGGCTAGCATACTCTATAAGACACAGGTTTTGTTTCATGATATTTGAAGTAAAACTTTGTTTTTCTTATTTGCTTACAACTAATAAATGCTTAAGCTTTTAATCATGATTGCAAGTAATTAAATGTTTACTGACAGTAGCTATTTATACAAAGATATTTATCATTATCTCGGCTAGCATATTTTGTACAAGATACAGCACATATAAGTTTAGTACAGAAATATGTTATAAGTTACCCCTTTAACTTATGCATTTAACCTGATTACATGATATTTAAAAAGTTCTATGTTGTACAATTGGATTTTGCAGGTTATTCTTAGGCTTAATTGATTGTAATTTATTTTCACTTTAGATTTTCAAGCATTTGATTCATAACATTTCAAATGTAATTTTTTTTTACATTCCTAGTTATAACTTATATTTATATTGTTAGTTCTCTTTTCTATTTATAATTATGGTGTGTACTTATGTTTATCTTTTATTATAACTTATATTTATATTGTTAGTTCTCTTTTCTATTTATAATTAAGGTGTATACTTATGTTTATCTTTTATTATAACTTATATTTAATTTAAATTAGATTAAATATTTATTAAAATATGCTGTCAAAATTCCGGGTCGTTACATTCCTCCCCCCTTAAAAGAATTTCGTCCCCGAAATTTAAACCACAGTAAATTCAAAAGCTTTTATATTAATCATCCAAACATACATATCATTTATATATTAACAACAAATAAACAGTCTATTCTAACAAACAACACTAGCTATCCGAACACAAGTTCGGATAAGTTTCTCTAAAACTATCAAGAGTTTATCTCTCGATGATCAATAGTCCAAAATGGATTCCTGACCACAATTAAATTCGACTCAACTTCAAATTTCCTGAATTGCTGGTTTAACAACCAATGATAAATCATGAACAAATTTCCTGAGATATATGGAATACACAATAAATTCCAGACATCCATTCTAGCAATTAAATTTTAAAAGCTACAGTATTAACTCTTTCCAAATTTAATTGACTCTTTACAGAATTTCTATATCTATTCAATCAAGCCTGTACGATGTACATATACCATTCGTACGCAATATCAAATCCGATCGCTCGATCACACAATTTCATTTCCGAACTAGTATCGTCCACCCGACTTCCTAGTATGGACTCAGAACTGTTTTCTTGATCAGCAACTGTCATTCTCCCTGCATAGTCACAACTATGATAGAGAATTCCCAGAATCAATCAAAATCCAGATCCATAGTTCGTCGTCGAAAATCGAGTGAAAAATCCTAATTCGGATCGATATAACTATCTCGAAATTCTATGCTCGAATCTGGATCAGTTCGTTATGCGAATAAAATAATATACGTACATTCTACGTATTTATATTCATTGATTATCAACCATATCAATTTTCTTTTATTCACATTATTCTGATGCTATCCACTTGGAATAATTTCTCAGTATCAATTTTACTTAAGATTCCCACCATTCATTTCTTAAGCTTAACATAAGCATTATATATATTTTTATATTATTACTCTGCCACTTTAGCCTTTATATCCTCTTATATTCATTTTTAATTTTGAATTTCTACTTCTATGTGAATTCAAATTTTCTTCAACTCTTAATATTAAATTTTATTGGCTATCTTTCATTCATAACTGATTTCTATCATTATTTTAAATTAATTTCATTCATTAGTTTACTTTAAATTTTCAATTTGAAATTGTTTTGTTGCTAATTTTTTTTTTCAAATTTTGAAAAGCTTTGACATATTCTCCATTACATATTTTCATAAGCACATATGTAAGGTTCCAATCCTCAACACAATTAATTTCAATCAATTCTCAAACCATTCCCTTTTAATTAAAAGGAATTTACAACTTACTTGCTTATATAATCCATTTAAGCAAAACAAATTCATATTCAAAATCATCTTATTTTGCTTCCAATAATTCATAGAATTTTATTCAATCTTATTTACTTCAAACAACCCATTTCCTTAGGCAATTTAACAATATCATTGTGAATAAATAATCACTCAAGCTTAATAACAAATCTTAAATTGATTTCAACTCAATTTACACTTGAGTCCATCACAATTAATTTATCCACAATCCTTTCGTTGCATTTTCTTTTATTTCAAAAGTTTGATTCCAAACCATTTTATTAAATTTGACAATCCATATTTTAAATTAATCATCTCACAATTTATTTAAGTCATCAACTGTTTCACTTAATAACTTAAGTTCATTCTATTCCACCAATTCCCATTTAAATCTTTGATTTGATTTTCCTTTAATCAAACCCCAACTACTTACTGATTAGTTTATTCTTTTATCCATCCTTAAATTTTAATTTACATTAACAATTCATTTTTGAATTTAAAATAAAGTCATTCAATTTATGCTTGAATTAGATTTGTTTACAACTCACATCGTTATTTAAATCCAATTCAATACTTACTTTGGTTTACATTTACTTATTTACATAAGAATTTTATTCAATATTATTTATAACTCGACTGAATTCATTTAAATTCAGTCTTATTCTAACTCAACTTCAGTTAAATTTAGCCACTTACAAATCTTTAAATTTATTTCTCAATATATGAGTTCAAAACTTATTTATTTCCCTTAAAGTTTAGATTACTCATTTGGGTCATTTCATCTTATAACCACAATTTCAGTTTATATATATAACACTTAGCATTTTAAGGCATAAATTTCCACCTCACAATTACAATCATTTTACCTTCAAATTTTATAGCCAATTAAGTTCATTTGAACTTCAATTCCATTTAACTTATCTCAGGTTAAACTCAAATATATTTCTTATTTTCATTTACTTGAGTTAAATTTTAATACCGGGATCAAAATTCCCGATTTTTTTTTCTTATTAATATCAACTTTACTTTATAAGTTCAACAGTTAATTCATTCAAACCTTTCACATTATTTAAATAGAATTTCTTAGAATTCAATTTCCCGGTTTTCATTTCCATAACCATTTTGAAATGATGACCATACATACCCATCAGGTATATCCAGTCAAATTTTCAAATTCCAAACACTTGTTTTCACCAAAACAAATTTTCTCTTTTGAAAATTTTGAAACAACTTGCATGCCCAACAACCCCAAACAATATCATAACCAACAATATTTTCCAAAACAAGATTCCATTATTTCCTTCAAATCTTTGGAAAAAACATTTCAAACATTCCCAAGATTTTAAATTTCCAAATCCTTTGTTTAAATTCATTTAAACACTTTCAAATTTCCGGGACTTACATTCTGGTTTAATCAAATTTTAGTTATATTCATTTTGTATTAAAGATCATACTTAGACAATTTTATTTGTTTATAGACCCCTCAAATTTAAATTTTTATTTGATTGTACTATTAACACCAAACATCCAAGTATATATAGTTATTTCAGAAAAATATTTCTTTTATATTAAAATATAATTTTGGGTAAAATTATTTCATTTACCCTACTTTGAAAAACAATATTGTGTCGAATTGCTCTATTTAAGTGTTTAGAAACCCCTTCGATACAGTTTTCGAGACTGTGCCGACGAAGGTTCATATACCACTCAATAAATCAATCAACGCAATATAAAACAACTTTATATTCACTAACAAATACGCGCTCATATCTATTAATACACTCAAACTCATTTTAGAGTTCTACTGACTCTATTTTATGAGTAATTCCTACCAGAGCCAAGGTTATCACCAACCTATGCTCTGATACCAACTGTGACGACCCGCCCTTCTACTACCAGAAAGACGTATCATCATTAAGAAAGAAAGGGATGAGAAAATAGAAAAGAAAGAAGAAGGAAGAACAACAACATCAGAATTTCACAGCGGAACAGAACAAAATATAATATATCACTTAAATAATACATAGTTTGTACATATATCAGAGTTATACAATATCAATACATATGACAATCATACATACATCACATACTAGACAGTTATAAGCACCCATCTAGTTAATACAACTCAAACATTATGACTCAGAGATACCAAAACAGCGGAACTATATCTACATCTACAACGCTGAAGCCTCCTGCTCCACTGCTCCTCCAGAATTCGTCAAAGCTAACCTGAATCCCTTGGCTACCCGTAAAAATTGGGTACCCGAGAGTTTATGAAAAACAAAAATAAACTCCGGGTCAGACATGGGTCTGGTATGAGTAAACAGTTTAAAGTTGCTTAACTTTGAAAACATTTGAAAATAAAGGTATCACGTAAGACTTCCCACAAATAAATACGGGTAAGTTTTTACCTCATGCTAACCAAAACATTTCATAGGAAATCCAGTGATATTATAATAGTGTCTAGGGTTTTCAAGAAAATAGAAAATAGCCGAAATTGTTACATTCATTAAATTCCAGCTACTAGCCACAAAGTGGGTAATACAAATCAAAACCGTAGGGTCTCGTAGGGAAAATGGATTTCCAACAATGGCAGGGCTACTGGGGTACCGTCCGTCACAGTACGGGGCCTAGATCACCGTACCGAGGATTACTCCCTTTATCCCCTGCAACACAAGGCCGGAACCATTCCTTACTGAACAGTCCCGAACAAGATAAACCCCGCGGTTGTAGCTAGCAACCGCCCACTAAGCCGAAATATAAAGAGGGACATCTAGATAGGGGAAATATCTTGTCCTGCTTGGGCATGACCCACCTAACCTTGCTGCATCTCCCCTGTTTTAGCCATTCACGGTTGATGAGGCTTGAGATTACGATTACCTTTATTGAACATCATTCTTAGAATGCTCATCGTCCGCCTGACGATGTGTTGAAAGCATTCAATCCATACAAGTTCGTTCCGGGTTCGAACGAAACCGAAGGCATTATCTCGTTACACTCATTTTGGAATCACCCTCAGAGTCAATGACGATAACCCTTGCATTCTGAAACTCCATCTCGATCTCCATTTGATAAGTTACGACCTATCGTTTAATTTGGATCGATGTGGTTTTCGGAGAATCAAAATTGATTCTTCCGATCCCGGTCTCATCGGATCCAAACGCCATTTTAAGGGCCAAGTTGTCTATTTAACTTAACAGTTCAATTTAATATTAAGAATTAACATAACAGATATAATAGATGGATCATACACAGTTATCACAGATATCCATAATATATCACAACACATCACTGAAAAATCATCCAAATGATACTAAAGTCAATCAAACAAAATCATCAATGCATACCATACAGTTTGGATTTACTTAACTAAATTACATGCTTAAGAATATCTATATTTTATTCTGCTTAATTAATTACTGATTAATTAACCTATCAATGATCAATTAATTACTCAATGAATCATTAATAAATCAATTTATTAATTATTCAATCTTTAATTAATTAATTAATTACTAAACTTTTATTCATTATCTGATACTTAATTACTCGGTTAGTAAGTTGATTCTTTGTTAATTAATTATTTAATTATCACAAATTATTTTAATTAATCATTTATTATCAATTTATAAATCAAAAATCCTTAATTGATCACTTAATTAGTTATTTGCCGTTTATTCATTTACTTTAAGTAATTAATCATATTTTCTTAACTTAAACTGATTAACTATCTTTACAACTTGCTTTAATAAACCTTTGAATCACATATTAACTTAACACTAACTAACTTTACTTATAATATTAACTTTGTTATTCAAAGCACTTAAATTAATTAGGCAGGTCTCAATGAAAACCCGAGGCAATCTCACGTTTCCTTCGAGAAACACACGGGCCTCCTCCCTGTTCCTTGCGTCTCTCTTTCCCACTATCTTCTTCCCAGTTTCTTACTCTTCTGTTCTTTCCTTTTATTTTATTTTTATTTTATTTTTTTAGGCTTAAGATTTTTAACTGCTGAAACTAATAAAACACTCTCGCGTGCCTGAAAATGAATCGAAGCAACTTCCAGAAATTCTCGAGCGCGACACGATGCAACCGTCATCACCGACACGACACCCATCCAACGCCACCGTGCACGTGCACGGTGGTTCGGCGCACCTCTGGCGGCCCTTACCACCACCCACAAACTGCAGTTCGCCTCGACAATCGAGAACAAGACCCAGATTTCCAATTACCAGTTGAAAACAAATTCTGACCTGCAGTTCGAACATGGCAACAAAACTCCCACTGTCCAAAACCTTCGTGCGCCCACCACCCATCACCGTAGGCGATGAAACTCCACCAGTATATCACTCACATCCCCCTCTAACTCTACCAAAAGTCGCGATGCACTTGATCAAAGCACGGCGATAAAACTAAAATTTTACAGAGCATTAAAATATAGGCAATAAACCCTACTTTTGATTCAAACTCAAAATCTATGTATTCGAAAAATGATTTGACATTTTTCTTGAATCAAAAGATTGACAAATTTCTTCCTGCAAATTTTCAGAAGTTAAAATTCACTCAATCTTCTACAATTTACAAAAAACCATTTTTGATTTATTTTAGAACTGTTCTTTTGATCTTTGCTTATAAGTCAAAATTTTATTGCTAAAAATCCTAATTTTGAATATGAAATCAGAATATGTTATTAAAATTTCAATTTTAAATACTCAAAACTTAAAATTTAATTCTCTCTTCTTGATACTTGAATAAACAGTATTGATAAAATACTGTTAACCCCCAAACTAGATTGTAAGCCTTTGATCTTTGATATCAACTTAAGTTTGCCTCAAAATTCAAGTTTACAAACATCTCCATGAAGAATTATTTTCCATTTCATTGCTTTACTATGTTCAGAATCATGGAACAAAAACTGGAAGAAACATAACAGACAAATCAATTTACCTGAGCAACACAGAGTACTTAGTACTACTAGTTTAGCAGAGCACATAACATTTGTGAGTTAAAACACAAGTTTAAATTCGAAAATATTAAGTTTACTCACCTTAATCCAAATTAAACAGAGCTCTTCAGTTCCCAGATAAACACAAACTTGTTAATTTGCTTCCCAGACTCCCAGCTTGTTTGTATTTTGTTCAGGTTGATAGTTTACAGTTTTTCTTCTTTTAGTTTAAGTTTGTTTGCAAAGCCAATAAAGGTTTCTCAGTTTTACTTTATAATTTTAGGTTCGTATGTATAAACTGATGATATATAAGTGGATTTATATAGAAGCTGAATACAGGTTGTAGCTGGCCAGTTATTATTTGCAAGTCACTCTTTCTTTTTATTGGTTAAGATAGTATATACTGCAGTGAAGTGATATAGGATTTCGGCTACATGTACTTGATTTAAACAAGAAATTATGCTAATTAATGTTCATGCTCTAAATTATGACAACAAGTATTAAATGGTGACTGATACTCACTTTGTGTAGTACAAAGATATTTCCTTTATTTCGGCTAGCATACTCTATAAGACACAGGTTTTGTTTCATGATATTTGAAGTAAAACTTTGTTTTTCTTATTTGCTTACAACTAATAAATGCTTAAGCTTTTAATCATGATTGCAAGTAATTAAATGTTTACTGACAGTAGCTATTTATACAAAGATATTTATCATTATCTCGGCTAGCATATTTTGTACAAGATACAGCACATATAAGTTTAGTACAGAAATATGTTATAAGTTACCCCTTTAACTTATGCATTTAACCTGATTACATGATATTTAAAAAGTTCTATGTTGTACAATTGGATTTTGCAGGTTATTCTTAGGCTTAATTGATTGTAATTTATTTTCACTTTAGATTTTCAAGCATTTGATTCATAACATTTCAAATGTAATTTTTTTTTACATTCCTAGTTATAACTTATATTTATATTGTTAGTTCTCTTTTCTATTTATAATTATGGTGTGTACTTATGTTTATCTTTTATTATAACTTATATTTATATTGTTAGTTCTCTTTTCTATTTATAATTAAGGTGTATACTTATGTTTATCTTTTATTATAACTTATATTTAATTTAAATTAGATTAAATATTTATTAAAATATGCTGTCAAAATTCCGGGTCGTTACATTGGAGTAAATAATGTGTGAGCTTGGGGAGGATAGGCGGCAATGAAAAGGAATGGAGGTGGAAGGCAACAAAAAGAAGAAGCAATATATAAAATGTATTATATCATTATATATATTAAATTGGATGAACAGAAACAATGGTTGATGAACCATCAAACTATAAATGAAAATGTAGGATAACTAAAAGTCAAAAATAAATTTTTGGGAATATTAAAAGTTAATGGCTGTTGGGTTTTCAGCTGGGACAAACAAATGGACACAGGGCACACAAGAGACTCAAATGGGTACCGATACGGTCCAGGATTTCGCACCGTACTGGACACCAAAATACAAAGATGAGTATACTTCGGAGATCGGCATGACGATATGATCAAAACGGTATACAGATATCAGTGATACGACCATCCTATCAAAAGTCGATATTCAGTACCGAAAATGCTGCTAAAACGTCGAAAATAAGATAAATGGAGCAATAACAGTCCAAATTTGACGAAACGAAATATGGCATCTCACTCAGAAGATGATTTACAAATTTATTATATTAAAATATTCAGGTTTTGAAAAACATTTTATTATCCTCAAGTGTTAACTGATTTAAATTGAAATAAAATTACACAAGAAAATAAACTTCCATATTTTCAGATGAAAATTTACCATTTGCTATGTTTATATAGACGTATTCCAAATATTAAATTTTTATTTCCAAATTTAATTATTTAAAATTTCATAAAACTTTAGTTAATTACATTGTTAAAACCTTTAAAATTTATAGGTCGTTACATTAGCATTCATAACTCTCAGCATTGGTAGTGTGGCATAAGGCTAATCTTTGCCCAATCACCACCTTCTACATTATTGGGTGTATAATAGGGCTTCAGCATTGCACCATTAACCGAGATATGTGGTGTCAATGACTTTTAACATTGATGGCTCTGGTTATGATGATCGATGTCCTTGATTAGTAGGTGGCGACATCAGCTTGAATCGGCATGAGTATGAAGTAATATCAATAAGGAGCGGCTTCGATGGCCTTTGTAGATATTGACGACATTCGTAACATCAACTTGCATGTATAGGTGGGCGGTATCCTCTAAGATAACCTTTCAATGCACATGTATAGTAGGGAGGCATTGACCATTGGCGACATCAATGATGGGCAGTGCTCTTTGAAAGATGATTCTAAAAAGTGGCGATGTTGGAATAAGAGCGACATCAAAGGGACACAACATCATTGCTTAATGGCTTTGGTTGTAGGTAGTATCAGTGATGAGCGATGTTGAAAGAGTGCGACACTGATGAATTGCAATGTTAATTTATTTTCACAAGTGAAAGGTGGCATCGATAAACACAACGTCAATGAGATGCGACATAGATAATTTTTACATAGCACTGATGGCATATGATGCTAATCATATTCGACATCACTGCTTCTTAGAAGAGATGCAGCATTGGTCACATGTGGTATTAATGATTAAAAATATCCTTAGCTCTAGTAACAACATGCAACATCGCACATAACTCTTTATTGATGAGACACGACATTCTTTATTTCCTCAGCATTGATACGTAGCCATCCTTCCACTATTGAATATTGTTGCGACATCATGGTTAGGTCGCATGTCACATATTTTTGAGGTCAATAATGGTGATAATATTCACGTTCTTGGTGTGGAGGAAGCATTGAATTTTTAATTCAATTCTATCAACATTAAGTTTTTGGCCTATTGGTATTTTCCGCAGATCAAGCCGTTAATTTGAACTTGATCAATGATGGCTTTTCATCCTCTTTTCTTTCTATAAATAGTCAAGCTCCTACCTCATTCTTCTTTTATCCGCAACTGAGACCTCAAGCAAGAAATCACAATCCTCAAAGGAATTCAGAGATTTTCTAGTTCTCAGGTATTCGAATCATCTTGGTATGATATTCATTTCATTCCGACTTAATTAGTGAGTTATACTGGGTAATTATGTGTTGAAATTACCGCTAGCGTTTAGATTAGATTTTTACCGATTTTAAATTGTCCTTAGGGTTTGACTATAGGGTTTTGACGCTTATTATTTAAGTTGGTGATCGATTCATATTATATAAGCGTTGGACCTTTAAGTAGTGTGAATGGATTTTGATGTTAATTGACATTGGCATGAAGTCTGGTATGTTCTTGGTTTATTAATGAAAAAAAGCAACTTATTAGACCCAAGATCCGATATTGACTTATGCTATACAACCAACCTATCATTTATGACGTAGTTATAATGCTTGGCCTCAGTTTATCCCTCATGTTTTATCTTGACACGGATGACCTACGATATTGTCATGATATTCGATGATGATAAAGTTCTCTGCTGACTAACAAACATATATAGCACAAAAACTCTTTCATATCATTGATGAATAAGCTGAGATGCGTCAACCCCATATTGGGAACACAGGAATCATCGACAATATATGTGTCGATTAAATGCAACACTAATAAGC
Organism: Allium cepa; assembly: GCA_030765085.1. Taxonomy (NCBI): domain Eukaryota; kingdom Viridiplantae; phylum Streptophyta; class Magnoliopsida; order Asparagales; family Amaryllidaceae; genus Allium; species Allium cepa. The sequence continues at coordinate 503,492,524 of CM060941.1, read as the reverse complement.
TCGACATTAGTTAGAAATGAAATGACTTTGCCCGTTTTTGACATTACCCTATTGGTATGGTTTGGTACCCATAGCATTATTGTTTTGTCACCATTCTTCATAGCTAATCCTAATATCACAGTTGAGCTTTATATGATATCGTCACTAACGATATAGCTGTTTTAACATGTTATAAGCTATTCAACCGATCAACACATTATCAATTTATATGGTCACCATTCATTAATTTCGATAACCTCATTACTTTGGCATTAGTTACTGTTGTGATATTCACTATTGTTCTATAATATAAGCTACGTGATATTTGGAAGTGATTTATCTAACTGATGTGGGCCTATTGATGCCGCATGTTGACTCTAATTCAATTTTACACACTTTTCTAAGCAATTCCTGTATAAAGTTAAAGTTTGAATTTTTTTAACAGATTCGATATGTACCACTTTTGTTGCAAAGGTGGTATTACATTTTATACCTAAAACATTTTGATGCCATCAATAGGTAAATCAGTTAGATAATAATTTTTAGTTTAGCACGTAGTAATTATTCTATATAATATAAGCGTTATTATTTCTTAAATTCTAGAATAATATCACCTAACAGGTAGATGGAAGGTTCAATGCCATGTAAGTTTGTTAAGAAAACTAGTGCGGGTCCTAAGGCTTCACCCTCTGCTAGTAGGATGGGAGATAACCTTTGTAATCCAGTATACATCATAACCCAAGCTAAGATGGATTCCATTTTGTAGCAATTTGGAATTACGGGAATCATATCCGTTCCTGCTAGTCTTGTAAATAATATTTTCAATCCGTCGGAAGAGCATTTCTCTTTTACTTCGATACATATTTGGCACACAGGCTACCTTCCTTTTCCTAGCTTTCTTCTAAGATAAATTGAACATCTAAACATTGCACCAATTTAGTTCTCACTAAATTATTACACATGTCTGACTTGCTTGGAAGTCTTGACTTGGGAGGCAGGACTCCCTTCCCTTAATGCTGAAATTCTTCATTCAATAGCTAGCCCTATCAGGATTGGTGAACAACAAGATCATCAACTATACTAGATCCATCCCCACCTAAAAATTATGATCTCTGAGAGTGTTAACAAGATAAGAGGATGGGAGACACAATACTTTTTCATGAAGTGTTATTTTAACATCAGAGGGACATTTTTATTGCCAATAAGTTTCTTGTCTTTAGTTTCCCATGTTTGATTATTCTCCTTTACCGATAGTTGTTTCCTTCCAGACTTTGCCCTTAAAAATCTAAGTCCTGATAACCAGAAGACTACGTAGTCCCTAACTCAGGTAGTAGAGAGTATGGGAAATAGGCTTAAACTGTTAACTCTATCAAAACTTCTTCATTATTCTATTATTTTAGATCACCATAAGATCTTGGGGGATCCTCCAGTGGTCAAATACAATGCTTGGGAAAAACGATTGTTAATGATGGGCAAATCAAAATCCTTTACTTCTAATTCTCCACTTTAGCCCGAGGCGCTTTGTAACATATCATTGAATTTTATACGAAACCATTTATAGCATCGTCTTATAAGCTTTTCTTTCTGATTCAGGTTCATCTGCCCTAGTCATTGCTTCCAAAAAGAACGGGATTGCAAGTGATGCTTCCCCAGGGGAAGGAGAGTAAAGATGGTACTTCTACCTAGAACAAGCTTCCAAGTCATAATCCTTCAAGGATATCATCGCTAGCTCATTCAAATCCATATAATGAAAGTTAAGTAATGGTTTCGATACTGCCACAACTCCAAGCAAGAAGCCTAAAGTCAAAGACATGCATATCCCTGTTATTATGAATGAAGAACCGTTTATGGATATCGACTCAAGTTCTAGGGTCTTAAAACATTACACTCCCAGGGAAAAATCCCAATAGTTGACTGAAGCGAGGCAGTCTCAAGACCCACTTCTTTGTATTAATGTTCCAGTTTCTTTTAGGGCTCTAAATCATCTTTGTGAGGAACTTGGATTGTGTATTTCTTTAGAAGATCTAGCTCCTTCTAAGTCTCAATCTCCAACTCCTAGTAGTGGTTTCGATGACCTTTTCCAGTTGGTCATCCAATCTCCGTTCTTTGCTGCTCTTAAGCCACCGCAATCTTCATCTTATCCTCAAGATCATCACTTTGCCATCCTTAAGCAATTCTTATCGGTATGTATGTTTGCTATTTTAACCATTTCAGGCTGTTAACCTTTTATGTAATATTCTGATTCATACTTGTTATTCATTTTAGGAGGTTAAGCATATGTTTCTTTTTCAAGAGGATGCTGCAGGGAACTCTAGTTACGTGTCCAAACTTATGGAGCAAGTTTCTTCACTCAATGATCATATAATTAACATTTCAATAGTGAGGATGAAGCTATAATAGAAAAAGAAAACTAGCTACCTAGCTCAAGAAAGTAGAAAATTCACTTCTTAAAGAGAGAAACGCCAGATAGATTTCAACTGATAAAGTGAAAGCTTTAGAGATAGGGCTTGATGAGGCTGACATGAAGAAGGCCAAGCTTGTGGAGGAGATTGATTTTCGCAAGAAAAAGTCATGAAAGTAAAGAACTCTTTTGAATAAATCAACTGGCTAATCAACGATGCAAAGTAGAAGGTGCCTCATTTCCTTCACAGCATTCTTGATACCATTATCGAAAGTTCCTATAAGAAAGCACTTTTTATACCATTTCCTAACAACATCCGCAAATTCCTAAATTTGGACTTCCCTTCACTCCCTCCAGCTTGAAATGAGAAGTTTGCGAAGAAATTTGAAGCTATGCCATATAAAAACCAAGCATATGAGAGGAACCTTCCAAGAAGGAGGAAGAGATTGATGCCAAGAAACTGCTATATTTTGACGACCCTCCAATGAACGAAGAAACAAAATCTGATAACGAGGAGGAGGATTATGGTGAGAACAAAGATGATGATGTCCATGGTTAGGTGATGGTGATGACGACAACAATGATAACCGTGATAATGATAATGGTGGGGATGGCGAGAATGGCTTCCCTAGACCGTTAGATGATAAATATGGATCAGGAGACGTTAACTTGGACTTAATAGTCCAAGATACAGGGGTTGCTGATATCCCCAATCCTCTGAGGAAGTATTATCCTCAGAAGGACAGTGCTCCCCAAAGTCATAAATCCAAAGGAAAGGAGTTGATAGCCTCATCTCAAATTCCTCTTTCTCAGGCACAGATTACTCTATTTAGTAATATTAAATTATTAAGTAGTTCCTACTTAATAATTTAACTATTTTGGTTAAAGAAGAAATCAAAATATCATTACGAAGGTATGCTTGAAAAGAAGCAAATGGAAATAGATCGATTGAATAGAGAACTAGATAAACAATTGTAAGAGTATAACGAGTTGTTTGAGAAATAAAAAAACCTTGCTGCTAGTGCATCAAAATTAAGATTTTTCAAAGCAAGGCAAGTTGCTCCATGGATGAATAAGGTACGCCTTCATCGGGAGAGACTCTTAGTGGAGAATGCAGAGATAATGACCCTCTTTTGGATGCTGATTGATGATAGGAGTGCTTTGGAAGAATTTCTCTACAAGGTTTACTCTAGGGGGATATTCGTTGATTTTTCCTATTTGGGCGACAACTGCAGAGGTTTAGTTAGGCACTTTCATTGCATATACTTGGATGAATACGGGTCTGATCCTCATCCCAAGTCATGTTGGAATCTCCCAAGAGTTACTTCTATCCCTCTTTCTTCTCATTATCTTTCCCTGAAAAACTCAAGTATAATAGGAATAGATTTACTTCTATGCTATATAAGAAATTAATCTTATATGCACCCGAGTGATTGTATAATTGTAATATGCAACCCAAGCAACTTATTAACTTTATCGTTTTAGCTTTTTTATTATTAGTCTAATTTTAAATTATCATATAGATCAAAGAAACCACAACCAGTCCTTTTCCCATAGAACTCTTGAGTAAATTTGTCAAATTGAAGAAGGTCAGGTATTGCAGCTAGCAAAGCCTGTTTACTTGGAAACCTACAAGATGTTTACACACGGTTTCCTTACTTTTTCTTCGATTATTTAGTTGATAAAAAGGACGAATTACTAAGTGAAATTTGGACTTATCACACCAAAATGATATGTGGTCACAATTGGGGAATGGGACAATCATCGATTCCTTCCCATTAATACCCTAGAAAAGATTAAAGCTTCTTTTGACTCTACTTTTACCATATCTATTGGGTCATTTGAAAAGGCCAAAACCACTATTTTAAAAACTTTAAGAGTTGATTAAATGTTTGAAAATAGCATTATGATGTAATTCAAATTTCTTTATCGTTTATAAATCTTTGTCATTATCAATAAAAGAAATTGTTTTTCATGTATTAATTCCCGTTTCACTTATTCTTAATAGGAAACACAGTTAGTGCGCGCATCTGATCCTTTAGATGTTTTCTCACGAGTGATTGAAATTAAAGATAGACTACTTGTAATGCCCCACTTTTATACCCATATTACCTAAGAATATTATAAGAAATATTATCGAGTAATATAGAGAATAATGTTGGTTAGCAACGACCTTTCGTAACATTGCTTTAGGCGAGTATCGATACGTCGAATTACATAACCAAAATTTCTCTTTATTTTCTTACAAGTGGTAATTCGACATATTCAATCTAGTTCAAAACAATAATACAATGGTTAAATATAATTCAGAACAGTACACAACATAGTATACAACACAAAATCAAACATCGTAATAGAAATGAAACACATCAATTACTTCTTTTAAAATGCAAGTCTATAAAATGAAACACTAGACTTACATTCACAAATATATACTTGCATAAACTATGACTAGTCTAAAAGAATATACAAGAAATCTCAAGTAAACACTACAAACAAATATACAAAGTATGCAAATAAGACTAACGTCTCAAAAGGGAACTCTATCATAAAGATACTACTTCATGTATCTATTCTAGCTAGCCCAAATCTAAAATCACCGAGTCTCTATGCCTGTAAGTCTCGGTCTGACCCTGGTATTATAAAAATAATACATGGGTCTAACTATCTCTAAATATAAAAAAGGCGAGAACATATAATAATAAACATGCATAACATCAGAGATATATAAGTCCAATCAGTGTATCACACTAAACATCAAAAGGTCTCACCATAAATCATCCAATAATAAATTTGCATAAAACACAAGGCATAAAATGAACTCCATAAAATATGCCATACGTAATTAAAAGATAATAATACTAAATCACTATGCCACCATATCCTCTCATGCCCATTAACGACAATCATCTCAATATGGTGTATTATGCAGGTTTTAAACCCAATGGAGTTAAATGAAGTTAGAACATCTACATCAAGTCAAAACGACTAAAGAGCTAACCAGAAGGATTAAAGGAAGGAATTAAGAAGGACTGAAGAGAAAAAAAAACAAAGGGTATGGATCACTAACAATCCATCTCCGATGGATCGCTAGCGATCCATTAATACAAATCATAGGCCATCCATTTTTCTTGCATCATAAAGCATTATCATTTCTAAAGACGCCCGATAAATTTCATGGTATTCCAAGCGAGCTAGTGAGAGAAATGAGCATTCATCTGATTTCAAGCATGGTTCAATACAACCTGTGCACAAGACACCATCATAACAAAGCATCTATTTACGAAATTACATAGAGAGCATCTGCATCAGGCGTGGAGTATGACACAAGTGATCTGAGTCAAAAATAACCTAACTATAAGGATAACGATCCATTAGATTGGCTCGGATCATTATGAAACTTTCAGATCACCTTCGTATCTCCAAATGCAAACTTCTGGCAAGGCGGTCTAGCTCAATAGTTCTTCAATCCCTATAAACAATCATACCTGCAACATAAATAGGATCTTCTACACTGGTTGCTGAAACTCTGCAAAAACTACTCTTCACCTTTCTTCTCCCACACAACAGTCATCTAAAGGTTTCACTATGATTCTATAGTGAACTCTGACGCTAGTGACTTGATGTAACCTACCAAATTCAATCGCATTATAATCAGATTTAACTTGCAATTGCAGTCAGGCAATAATAAAAGTTATAAAGTGGACGTAGGCTTCGTTAACAACCGAACAACTATGAAAATCCCTTGTCTCTTTACTCTATTTGCACGGAACTATGTCTAGTTTCTATTTTATTTGCCTTGATCAGCAAGGCTGGTGCTTTCACACTCAACCTAGGGTGTTGATTCATTTTTTGGGTTAACATTTTGGTGCTTTCACTGAGAATTGAACTCAGGCAAAGATCTAGCTATCTACTTTGGATTAGATAGGTTTAGAAGTTAGATACTTAATCTTTGTTCGAAAGATCTACAGCAAAGAATTAATGGCCCTAGGAAGAAAGAGAATGACTTCCGAAAGATCCATAGAAGCTACCATTGCTGGATAAGAAACACCCCCAGCAAATTGAAGTAAACAATCCGCAGTTAGGAGCTAACACCAGCGATCAGATTCCAGGATCCTCCATTCAGCATGAAGTGGTCACTAGAGACGAACTGAATAAGATGGTTGACGAAATCAATGAGAAAATGGAAAATAGCCAAAGGGCTCTAATAGAAAAACTGAATGCCTTATTGATCTTACAGACTCATGTCGCTCTAAGAACTATGACAGAGCTCGCGATTATCGTGGAACAAGAAAATTCTTCTATTTATGGCTTAAACAGAAGAAACGGGAAGCAACCGCAGAAAGGAGTAATAGGCGGAACCATAGCAATCAATGTAGAAGAAAGCATAAGCACTCTACCAACGCGAGGCAACTAACTACAAACTTAAATCTAGGGGCGAAGCCCCATAGGAGGATGTAATCATGGACCTCCCCGATTTAGAAGATAGTGAGCAACCTGAGGACGGCAAGTTGGAAGTAAATATCGATGCATTTGATAATGCTAAGGGAATCCAAACAGCCTCAGTCAGGCCAATCGCAAGCCAACGAGATCCTGAGAGAGTGGCTCTCCCAAAGACAGTAGAGCCTTGGCTTTAGCCTACTCACAATGATCGTTTACAAAGTCAAACACATGATGTAGTTACTGATAGCTGACCCTCGGATTACCAAATATTTGAGGCGTATATCATGGACATGGTCAAGCGACTGATGGATGAGAGTAAGAATAGAAGCGATGATGAATATCGATCTGATCCAATTTAGACTCCTTCACTGTGAGATCTTGAATGAGCGGTATCCCTAAAAGTTCACTATGCCAACTATTCCATCTTATGATGGAATGAGAGACCCAAAACCCCACTTATATAAGTACAGTCGGTACATGGACGGAGTGAATGCTTCGGATATCGTTCGCTGTGGATATCTCTTGATTTTTCTAAAGGGAATTGCTTACATGTGGTTCACTAGGCTTCCGCCAAGATCCATCTCCACGTTCAATCAACTAGCATCAAGATTCCTTGATTAATTCAAACTTCACTCAGTACAGCCGAAAGACGTGGTCTCCTTATCTAGTTTATTCCAGGGGATGAACGTATCCATGAAATCTGTCATGAATCGATTCAATTGTGCAGTAATCGAAGTAAGCAATCCAAATGAAGATATGGTTTTCATGGCTCTGGTCCACACCATCCATTCTGACACTTAATTTTAAAAGTTGATCAAAATGAAACAACCCACTACTAGGAAGGATTTCAACCAAAAGGCGTGCCAGTACTTAAGACTGAAAGAGGCACAAGAACTAGAAAGGAAGTTTGCTAACTTACAACCAGCCAACGTTGGACATAGTGGTGTGGAGGCGAACCAGGATATAATCATCTCCAGGACTACTGAAGGAAATGTGGGAAAAGATGAAATTCAAAAAAGGACAAATCAAAATTCCAACAAGCAAGACGGAAGTAATAAGTGGCTTAAAGACTTCAGGCCCGAAGGTTACAACCCACCCAATGATACTCCAGAAAACATCTATCTCGCAATAGGAGATGGAGGAGTACAAGAAACCTCCTAAAAAGGAAGTAACTAAATAGTAAAAGCGTTATGGAAAGTATTGTCGTTTCCATAAAATGCATGGCTGCATCACGAATGAGTGTCGTCACCTAAAGAATTTGGTTAAGGAGCAGATTCAGGAAAATAAGTTTCAGCAATATGTGAGAAAATCATAAAATACCGACTAATCCATAGCTCCCCAATCCCCTAGAAATCGAGGAAACCAAGCTGGAAACTACGAAGAGGGATTTTGACAAACTGACCAGAAACTCATCATTCGAATGATATCTAGAGGACCTCATCCCGCATAGAGGAGTCAGGGAGAAATAGAGCGATATGTGAGCCCATTAAAACACACTCTGAAGGATTTTTGCCTCATGGTCGAAGATTGAATCCCTGCCAAGCAGTAGAGAACCTTGAAGGATGATATAGTATTCCAAAATTGAGAACCAAGGAAGTAGAAGATCCAGCTCTCGATCCTATAGTCATGATAGTAGGAATCAAACGCGTTGTGGTGCAATGAATGTTGGTAGACAACGGTAGTTCTGTGAATATCCTTTTCAAATGCACCTTTGATCAGATGAAGATCAGCATAAAAGGCGTATCTGCCGGCCAAATAAAAATTCAACGATTCACCAGCGAACCCAAACAACCGTCGAAACGATTGACTTGCCTATAGAACTTGGAGAAGGTGACTTAAGAGTCACCCTCATCGAAACATATGTGCTCGTCGATAAGCTTCCACGTATAATGCTTTCTTTAGATGTCCTGCACTAGCAGATTTTAGAATTGCTTTAGCCCAATGGTGCGTAACCATGAAATTCCCAACGGAAAATGGAGTTGGAGTGATCAAACAAGACCAAAGTGCCGCCAGAGAGTGGTATATCGCAGAACTGCACAAATATAAAAGAAAGCAAAATGGGAAAAATGTGGGGAGAACTCTCCATATTTGCGAACCTATCGAATAGCAACTATAGAGCCGTCCCTGATTTGGAGACCATATCCAACTCGACAAGGTTTTGGACCCTAGAAAGAAGAGTTTAGGGGAGGATCGAGCAGCCAACAGAATTTAACGGTGTATGTTCCAGTCGACGTGGATGACCCAACGCGGGTGTTGAAAATTGGATCGCAATTTGGAATAAAGATGCGATTGGAGCTTACTAAATTTCTTCATGCCAACTTAGGTGTGTTCACTTGGAAACATTAAGGTATGTGTGGGTATCAACGGAATTACATGTTATGCACTCAACATTGATCCTAGGTACACTGGTAAAATAGTAGAGGTGCAGCCTAGGCGTTGAATGTTCCAAGGTGTTGAGAGAAAAAGTAGACAAGCTGATGGCCAATGGTTTTATTCGTTATGTCACCTACCCTGAATGGATATCAAACCCGATTTTGGTCAAGAAGTCCAATGGGAAATGGTGAACTTGTATCGATTACTCAGACTTAAACAAAGCCTGCTCGAAAGACAACTTTCCTCCATCCAGAATATACGAGCTTGTGGGCGGGATGGCTGGACATGAATTGCTATCATTTATGGATGCATACTCAGGGTACAACCAGATCATGATGCGCGAACCTGACCAAGAAAATACTATTTTATTATCGACCTGGGACTATATTGCTACAAAGTAATGCCGTTTGGATTACAGAATGCTGGGGCAACTTACCAGCGACTAGTAAATGCCATGTTCAAGTGCTAGATCGGGAAAACCATAGAAGTCTATATGGATGACATGTTGGTTAAATCGTGAATAGCTGCCAATCACTTAGATAATCTTGAAGAAATGTTGAAATACTCCGAAAATATGGGATGAAGCTCAATCCACTCAAATGTTTCTTTAGGATAGCCTTCGGAAAGTTCTTGGGATTCATAGTGAGCGCCAGAGGCATCGAAGCAAATCCAAAGTAAATTACTGCCCTACGAGAAGTCGAAGCCCCAAAGAAAAAGGAGTTACAAAGCCTGAATGGGAAAGACGCAGCTCTAAGCCGGTTCATCTCAGAAGACATCGACAAATGTATACCGTTCTTTATTGCACTAAAGAAAGGAAAGAAGAACTTCAAATGGAATGAGGCTTGTCAAACCGCATTTAAAGAGTTGCTGCGACAAATGGAAACCCCGCTGATCCTATCAAAGTCAGTAGATGGAGAGGACTTGTTCATCTACTTGGCAGTCGCACCTCATGCATTAAGTGTTGCTCTTGTACATGAAGAAGCTAGGATCCAACGACCCATATACTACATTAGTAAATGGTTCACTAGAGCCGAGATAAGTTATTCGAAATTGGAAAAGCTAACGTATAGTCTCTTGATCGCATCTAGGAAGTTACGATCGTATTTTCAGGCACCCCCGATAAAAGTATTGATCGATCAACCCTTAAAGCAAGTATTGTACCACTCTGAGACTTTCGGGAAGCTCATCAAATGGAATATTAAATTGAGTCAATATGAAATCACTTACCATCCTAGAAGGGCAATATACAAGCAAGCAATGACGGATTTCATCATCGGATTTTCCATAAGGGATGATGAAGAAGAAATTACACTGGAAGTAGAAACATGATGGAAGCTCTTCATCGATGGTGCATCTAATAACTTCTGCTTGGGGGCAGGGGTAGTGTTTGAGACTCCCTAAGAATGATCCATTTGCTATGCCTTACGATTAAAATTCCCAGCAGCAAATAACAAAGCAAAATGTGAGGCATTGATAGTTGGGCTAAAAATTGTGAAAGAGCTGGAGATAAAATCCATACACATCTATAGCGACTCTCAGTTAGTCGTCTATCAGGTGAAAGGCGAATACCAGGCTTGACGAGAGAACCTTTCCCCATATCTACCTAAAGTGCAAGTGTTGCTGAACGACATAGAACATTACACCATAACTCACATCCTGAGGGAGCAGAACATGAAAGCTGACTACTTAGCCAAACTGGCCAGTTCTGGAGAAGATCAATCGTTAGGGCTAGTCCCAGTTGAAACCCTGACCACTCCAAGCATATACGAAATGGATATCAACTGGAATTTTGAAACCACCATTGAACCAGAAACATGGATGACGTCGATAAAAGATTACTTGCGTACAGGAACTCTTTCCACAGATAGGAACCAGCGAAAAAAGCTTCTTTAGAAGCACAGCTATTCATTATACAAGATGGGATACTCTACCAAAAGGGGTTCTCTGCCCCTTTGCTTAGATATGTAACCAATAATGAAGCTTAAAGGATCCTGAGAGATGTTCACGAAGGCGACTATGGAGGCCATAATCGGAGGCAAACCCTTGTAAAGGAAATCCAACGATATGGGTATTTCTGACCGACGGTAAACCACGATGTAGCATATTACGCCAAACGGTGCAAATGATGCCTAAGATTCAGCAAGGTCAAAAGGACTCTCTCAATAGAGCTAACGTAGATGGTCGGCCCATCACCGTTTGCAATATCGGGAATTGATCTGATTGGCGTATTGCCAATAGCTAAAAGAGGGGCTAAACATGCTATAGTTTTCATTGACTATTTCACCAAATAGGCCGAAGTAGAACCGCTGACCACAATTCCCACAAAGAAAGTCATTAACTTTGTTACTAAGAACATTATTTGCAGGTTTGGTGTGCCATAAAAAATCATCACTGGTAACGGGACCCAACTCGAAAGCACCTAGTTCAAAGACCTTTGCAAACGCTTCCGAATCAAGAAGAGCTTTTCCCCAATCTCTCATCTGCAAGCAAATGGGCAAGTGGAAGCAATAAACAAGATCAACAAAGTAATAATCAAAAAGCGACTAATTAAAGCTAAAGGGATTTGGGTTGATGAACTTCCACTTGCACTATGAACTTGTAGAACAACACACAAAGCAACAACTAGGCATACCTCATTCGCCTTGGCATATGGTTCAGAAGCAATGATCCCCGTTGAACTAGAATTCTTCTCTCATCGAAGGTAGAATTTGAATCAAAGGTTAAACGAGCAGCTCCTACTTGAGTCGCTTGACATGATCGATGAGAAGAAGGAAGAAGCTGAGTTAAGGACCGATGCTCACTAAAAAAGGATCACACTATACTTTAACTCCAAATTTCACAACCGAACCTTCGAAGTTGGAGACCTCATCTTCAAACGAGTCTATCCCTTACCGAGAACCTTTGGACCGAACTAGAAAGGGCCATATGTGATCAGTCAAAAGCAAGGGGATGGGACATTCAAACTAACAACCGTTGATGGAATTTAAATTCCTCGAGCATGGAACAACGAACCATTGCGTCGTTATTTTATTTGAAATTATGTTATGTACTTCTTATTTTCCACAAATAAACCATCCCGGAATACCAGGGGCATTGAAAATAGGCAACACTTGCCCAATTTTTCTTAATAAAATTGCTTTGCTTTCTGAACCAATAAAACCGTGTTCATAAACGTAACCTGCTGAGTCGACAGGGTCAAATATGCTCAAATCCTTCCAATCACTACTTGAGATAGTGGAACCACGCTCAAGTGCGCCCCACATACTTGCCAGGTCGACGAACGCAAATCAAGTCAAAACTGTTAGATCGACGAAACCTGATCCTACCTTCTAAGAACCTGTTGTAACATCCCCTACCCAAAGGCCCAAAACTATGCGCTACAGATGCTGCAGTCATCTATAGTATTAGCTTCCGATGACTAAATATGGCTATGTTAATGGTATCTATAATATAAGAAGCACTTGTCTGAGACAAAACGCAAATCTCAAAATAACATCCTTACATTCAAAACAGATGTTCCATATTCATCTTACGTATTCCCAATACAATCCCATTCACAGATAAAATATACTTATTACAAAATACACCAAGAGCTGTATATGTAGATACCCCTTTGGATGATCGGAGTGATACAATCATAATAGACTTATACAAACACAGCGGAAATGGAACAAAACATAAAACTGCAACTCCTAAAAAGCTATTCTTTTGCCTCCTACATGCCTCCGGTGGCCTTGTTCAACATCCTACTAAAACCTGGAAAAGACTAGGTTTCTCTTCACTAACTTCCATTTAAATATATCTTTGCAAAACCTTTTTCCCGCAACCTTGACTGGTTAAAATACTGTAAAGCATCATTATGTAAACATTCATAAATATCAGGTAATAAATGAACTATCTGTTCAAACACATAAGTTTTGTTTGGCTAACGTTTAACCTTTGGCTGACTCGGGCCTACCAAACAATATCAACAGAATTAACTTAACACCTGTTAGATACTCCTCTTCTGGACGCTCTATCCGTAACTATCTATTAAATACTTCTCTTCTGGATGGTATGTCCCTAACTTAATGATTTCCTAGGTCTCCCTGATCCTAATGGTTTTTCGAGCTCACTAATAAACTATATGTATACAAACATATATTCCTTTCAATATGTAATCATAATTTTAGTCTACCTGACCAAGCCCTACACACTGGAAATTTAGCTAACAATTAGCTGGGGCCAATATCTAATGTATAAGGCATGATCCTATACCAGTCCTATCTGGTATTCTCATATCGAAGTCATTTTCACTTAGGGATGCCTTCTCATAATTTTCCTTGGAAACATTTTCAAAATGATTTAAAAACTTTAAATCAAACTAACACGAGGAAAATATATAATCTTTATGCTTTACTCAAAACCACCATGCCATGTTATATATACACACTTTAATCAAACTTTAGTTGATGAAAACATTTAAGCATTTGAAAGTACCATTTCGTTTCCATTGAAAGTACCCTTTTCGTTTCCATTGAAAGTAACCCTTTCTACGTCCTTTGAAAGTATCTATTTCGAAACCAAGTAAAACCCTTTATTTATCCAGGCCGAAAGCCCAAAACATTTCTTTCAAAGCCACTCTTCGAAACCCTTTCGAAAGCATTGAAAACCTTCCTTTTGAAAGCATTGAAAACCTTCCTTTTGAAAGCATTCAAACCTTAGACATCCTATCTTAAAATACTTTAAAACATTGCCTTAGAAAACCTTGGTAAAACTTTCATTTCAACCCTTTTGAAACCATTTAGAAAATAGGACCTTTCGACTAAGAATTGTCGACTACGACCTTTTGAAACCATTAAACCATTCAACTAAGACTGTTCGAGACCATTCATAAAATATGACCTTTCGACTCAGACCTATCGACTACTTCGAAACCAAACTAACTACCTATTGAAAGCATTAAACCTTTAAAACATAAATCTTTCGAAAGCTCTTTGGGTTTTTAAAACATGTAAAGAAACCTCTTTTAAAACCTTTCGACTCCTTCGGAAGCTTAGCTTTCGACCCCTTCGAAAGCTTGGCTTCCAACCACTTTGAAAGCTTTTCTTCCGACCTCTTCGAAAGCTTAAAAAATATCTTTTAAAACATTAGGCTCCAACTTATTTAATACTTTAAAACACCTTTTTTGAAACCTTGTATTGTACTTCAATTAGAATAAAAGGGTAAAACATTTAAGCCGATAGCTTCCTTTCGAAAGCGTAGGAGAAGTGGCTATTTCTTAAAAGACAATTTTACCTTTCGACCTTGTCAAAAGCCAATTAACTTTGAAAGGTAGAAAGGCGGCAGCTAGAAGATTCGACCCCTTCGAAAGCTTTAAACCTTTAAGTATTCGACCCGGTCGAAAGCAACCAAGCCAAAAGCTTCTTTTCGAAAGCAATGCAGGCATTAATTTTGGCTTATAAAACAAACATACTCCAACCTCTTTAGAGCCTAAGGTTACGACCAAGTACCCCTTCAACCTTGTCCAATACCTTACGTCCTAAGTAACTTGATACCATACGCATTGGCTTCGAAAGCAATGATGTCGAAAGGTCTGCGTCGGAAACCTTAATGCCAAAAGTGGCTGAACATGCTAAAAGAATGATTTTATTGTTTTTAACTTAAAAGAGAAAACTTATCAACTAACCTACCTTTATTTGTCAAATTCTTATTGGTTATGAAATACTATCCAAAAAATAGAGCTACCAACAATTTCAGAAATAAAAATTGATTTTATTTTATAAAATTCTCATTCTCTTTAATAAAATATATAAAACATTTAAGTCTCATACCTTAAATAATTTTTTATATTTATCAAAACATTTAGGAAAAATCTATAAAAATACCAAAAAATCCGTTTTAATATGTTTTCCATCATATAAAAATTTCAAACCCAAGTAATATTAATTTAGCTGTAAATTATTATAACATAATAAATCATTTTCTTCACTAGAAAATTTATATAATATCTACATTAATTCAGAAAATTATGAAAATTGAAACCCATCTCTAAAATGTCATTTCTGATCCATATTTAAAATTTTAAGGCATTTGGATGCCATTTAATAGGGTTGTCATATCAAACATATCATAGAAACTAATATGAACATGTATAATTCATGAACAAGCACATATATAACTTTAATCTTTCAAAACATGGCATAAACTTGCACAAACATTTCGGATCTAACTTGAAACCAAAAAATGTAAGAAAATGAGATGTATCAATCATTCACCTTAGCTTTAAGAATAAAATATGTGAGATTTGATGTTGAATATGTTGATTAACTTCTTTCTCTTGAAATCCTAACTTTATCTTCCCTTAAGAAGGAAAATGGTGGCCGACCTTGATGTATTTTAGTTTGATAGAGTGAAAATGAACGTGCGTTTCATTATCTAAGGGTTTAGGGTATAAGTCTCTCGTATTTCCCATTTTACCCTTGCTTATTTTCTAACACATTAATTCATATTGTTTCATTTTGATTTCCATTTAACATGGCATAGCTACCCTCAGTTAAATCAAATCTCAACCTATTAATCTTCACATTATTTTATCTAATTTAACTAATTCTAACTAATGTTATAAAAATATGGGGTGTTACACCGGTGTTGCTTCGACAACGCAGGGAAGCCCAAATCGAAGCCATGCATTCTATAAGCCGCGCATCACGTCCTGGATTATGGAATCACGTCTAGGAAAACACAACCTTAAAAGTCGCGCACTCCCATAAGCTGCACATAACTTTTTGAGCCATGTAATCATGCTCTCAAAGCATGAACTCCTCATGTTTCCCGAATATTGGTAACATCGTAGAGTTCTAAACCATCTTGGATCGAAACGGTCATATCAATTCCAAAAGCCGTGCATCCCATAAGCCACTTACACTCCCCAAAGTCGCGCACTTCATAAGCTATGCACATCCTTAAGTATTGGTATTGTGGCAATAATGTTAGGAAACTCAGTTTGTTGCGGGACTAACAAAAATCAATCCACTCCCACTATCAGGAGTAATGGGTATGAATTTGGCAATGTTAAATGACTATGAACCGGCCGAAAATTCCGATTGTTGATGAACAATATTTTTAGAGTCGAGGCATCCAAATCATAAGTTCCTAAAGGTAGGAACCACAAAACAAGCCCGATTATAGACATTCGAAAAAGTCACTTGGATCAACCAGTCATTCATCAAGTATTTGGAATAACTAGCCCATGAACTAGAGGGCACACAAGGAAACTAAAAAAAAATACTCAAAAACAAAAACTAAGTACTTCACAGTTCTGTTACTACAAACAAAGAATTTTGGAGGTAATTATGACACTAGATAAAATAAAATAGCAGTAAATAAAGTTAGCATAAGAGTATGATACACAGATAAAGTTATAATCGAAATGTCAACATTGTATTACTTATAGCATTGTTTATACAAATTCAAAAATGTAGGGGCCATACCCACACAATATCGGACCAAAAAATGAAAAATACAGATGTTGCAATAATCAAAGTAGTAAGTGCAGACTTTGAAGTTGAAAAAAACATGTATCAAACAAAACGAAATGTCCTAAAAACTGGTTGACTACTAGCCGAGCCTGTTAATGCCTCATTCCACAACTCCTCTTTCCACCTTTAGTTGGAAGCTTCTACTTCCCTTCATAATCCCGGCCAGGGGTAGTGTCACTGCCTGTATAGTTGGAAGTTTCTGCTTCCCCTCAAAATCATGACCAGGGGTAGTGTCGCTGCCTGTAATAACAACTATCTCCTCAGAAGACTCCCCCTTAGTCTTGTACTTCTAGGATTTGCGGGAGTTCCTCGAAGATTTTATCGCTTCAACCTATTCCTTCTTAACTGCAACCATTATTGTTCAAATTTATGCAGTTGGCCATTCTGATCCTCCTGCTCTTGAGATTCAACAGCAAAGAAATCACCCTCCAAAGATATAAAAGGGTCTTCTAAAACATGCAGTGTAGCAATCTTCTTGGATTACGGCCTTGGCTGTAAGCCAGACGTAGGAGTAACAATCGGAGCAGTCATGGAGATAAGCATCAAGGCGGTTGAAATAGCGATAAGCCTAGGCATTAAGGAGACCGACGGGTCAATAGGTAAAGAAGATGGACCTATAAGATTAAAAATGAAAGCATTAAGTTCGTCTTGTACTTGCAGCATGAGTTGAAAAATATCAAACTTGGGGAGACAAGAAGGTACTTGAATCAGAGAAATGACCAAGAATGTCAATTTTGTATTCCCCGCCTTCTCCTTCTTTTGATGGTTGCACGATCTTCGAAGAAGTTCAAGGGCTACCTGAAGTTTTAGTGATAGCTGCCGGAGGAACAGATGACAAAGTAGCACTGGCCGAACTCGCCCATTGATTGCGAGGATAGCTTGATTATCGGCTAGGTCTAGAAATTTAAGGCTCCAACAATGGCTTGGCAGTTGCAGTCATAGCAGCATCGGCAGCCTCCTATTCCTTCTCAATTCGATGGACCTCCACACCCTCTATCAGTGCTTTCTTTTATTTTTCATTAAGGTAGGCATCCTCCAACTCTTGCTAGGTATATACATCCCTGTTTTCTCGGAAACAAGCCAGGATTTCTTCCCAAACCATGGAAAGAGTATGTGAAAATTTGGGGCCCAAATAACTGAGGCTTCCATGATGTAGCCAAGAATTAACATATAAATTTAAGATGGTATCTTCCATCTTCTCCATCTTTCTTTTGAAAGTGTTCTGCATCTCCAAGTAGTCTGCTATTATGACGGCTTTCTCAACTTCAACTTGAGTCTTCTCGGCGCTAAGCTGTGCAACTCTTTCTTGGAGTGAAGTAATTGTCTAGCTTGACCGAAAACTATCTTTTCACATGATTCCATAATTCCCGCGTATTCAGCAATGGTCTTGATATGTCCTTCTACAACTCTGTCATGATCGCCAATAGTCTTCCTTTTGGCTTCAATAGTCATGTCATGGGCTTCGAGCTCTTCTTTAGCATAACTTTGTCCATGTGGGCCTTCTTGATTTCATCTTGAAACATGATCTCTATTTTTGCATAGGCCCCTTTCAGCTACTTCAACAAGCTAGCGTAGTTCTTGCTCTCCCAAAATGCCCGTCCCTCTCCTATATTAGTCACTCAATACTGGCATCATGTTCTGTTAACACCCTCTAGAAATCATCCTTCTTCGATTCAAAGCAGAGGATCTCTTGATAATAATTGTAGTTCGTGTTGGCCAGTTGCTTGCATTACTTTTCCTATCCCTCGGCTCGATCTAAATCACCTAGGATCGCCTGAAGTTAGGCCATATAGAATCTTTACGGACTAGCTGAAGGCCATGGTCAAACTTAATTCCCTTTAGAAACCACTCGAGGAGCGCTGCTTCGAGTCTAGGGGGACCAGATGGAAGAATGTAAGCCAGCCTCTTGTGAATATGCAAGGAACCGGAAGCGGGCACCACATGTGTCGATTGGGCTTGAGATGAAAACAGACCCTAAACAGAAGAAACCAAAACTTCAAGACTGACATAAACAACGGCCAGAGCAAAAGCCTAATGCTTAAAGGGATGAGAACCGCGATCAACCTTTGACTTTTTGGACGGTTCCTCTCCGTCGTTAGGGTTTTTTTATCTTCTGTAACCACTCTTATACGTCTAACCCCATTCTCTGTCATCCCGGTATGAGCTTCGACATCCGAGTCTTTCCTCCTTCTCTACTCTTCCTCAGTTTCATGGGACTAGTAGTGGGTTAAAGATCGTCTTTACGAACGTTGCGAATTAGTGAATTGTTCAAGGTCGTTGTAAAGTCCATGGCTTCTCATGGTACTTGACATGAACAATAATCAAAGACCTTTAGCAATGAGAAATAGGCCTAAATTATAAATGTGTAAGTGAATGTGACCCTAGTGAAATGCGTAATGTGTCTTAGGGGGCCTAAAAGGACGTCACAAACCGAATCGAGAAGCCACCGTGGTAGAAATCAG
The DNA here is from genome assembly GCA_030765085.1 of Allium cepa. Lineage (NCBI taxonomy): Eukaryota > Viridiplantae > Streptophyta > Magnoliopsida > Asparagales > Amaryllidaceae > Allium > Allium cepa. Next base: position 503,473,346 of record CM060941.1, on the reverse strand, counting down.
GCTGACTATAGACACAATATGACTAAAACGAGGAGATGTTACCTCGAATTCGAAACCTTCTCCTATAAGTTCATCGATATCAACATAAACATTTCTTAAATTCCCAAAGTCCACACCGGTATCTTTAATCGGGGAACCTTGATGTCGCTCGGCTACTGGAGAGCATCTTTATTGAAAATCTCTCAGGGGCGAATTCGGGAGAACGTGACTCATTCCCGAAGTCTCATCGCACGATTCAGAGTCTCCGTCGATGGAGCCTGCATCGAAATCATCACCACCAAAAGGAAGAATCATAATTATTGCTACCCTTAACTTCGCCCTCCTCCTTTTCTATTGTCACTATAGCCTTGCCCTCATACTGCTTGAATTCTTCTTCTCCTTCCTCCAAAATCGGGGGCATTCTGGTCGGACAGCTGGCTTCAGTCATGACACCCCTTCCTTCATGAGTTTCTTCGGTTAACTCGCCAGACAGGCCTTCTTTTTCTGGGAAACACCCTTCTTTAGAATCATGTGATGAAGTAGTGAAGCGTGTTCATATTCTGGAATAGGAAGAAGAAGGGATTCCAACGACCACACGGATCTCCCAAGATGCAACAGCCCATATCGAAGCAAATTCTCATTTGTTAGCAAAAATTTAACTGATCTCTCCTTGGCATCTATGGCCTTCAAAGTATGGAAAATCTGATCGACTAATGGGTCTTTATTTGACCTCAGAATAACTGCAAGAAGTATTTGATCTATCCGACTTCCCATCTCAATGTATTGAAACTCAACAAGTAAAAGAGAGAACGTACCCCTCGTCGTCCAAGGGCGGTTAAACCCTTTAGGACACCTAACAAAGAAGTATCGAGTCTTGAATTGAGATAAATTTCTTTAAAGCTGTAGCATGATCTTGCAATTCCTTTGGTCGATGATGACAAAGGATAGGGACTCGTCTCTCTTCTTAAACAAGAGAAAGTATCTCAACTCATCAAAACTCGGGACATGATTAAACATCTGCATAAAGAAGGCGTAAAGCCAAGTCAATATTGCATATCCATTAGGATGAAAATGGAATGGAGAAATTTCCAATTTTAGAAGAGTTTCTTTCAAGAAGTTATTGAAGGGGACACTACTCATTTAAGCACATATACCAGTGGCAAGCGGTGTATCCTGAAAGTGGCATATGGGCAAACTCATTCTTTTTCACATCGTCCTTTGGAATGTCGTATTATATGCAAATATTATGTAAAACCTTAGTGGAGATTATGGAAGAAGCTCTCTCCAGAGGATTAACTAGAACTATGAAATTCGGAGGAATCCAGTCTACAACTTGGCCAACTGGAAACAGGTGGCGGTATTCAACCCGTGGGACTAAAGAGGAAGGCACAACAAATGACGATTCGGCTTAGAAAGTGCTGGACTTCTTCCACTGGACTTACGACGAGAGGACGGATGATTTACTCCATACAACAGAACTTGCATCTAACTTGGTCAGGTAATTCTATTTTTAACTAAAAATTCCCCTACAACACTTGAATTCTGAAGGAATGTCGGTTTACACCGACACATCGGACTTCGAGTATAAACTGGGGCAAGTGCAGTGTGCTATGTATTTGGGGTGAGCTTGGTGTCTTGAACGCTACAAATGCCCTATCCCATGTAGATAGTTCACTCAAAATGAAGAATGAAAAGGGCTTCTCGTATCATTTATTGAAGTTATTTCTCCTACACTTACCCTTTATTGATAAACGATCGATAACAGATCTGTTGTCCACAGCGACAAGGGAAGCTCTTTTCATTTCAAGTACACCGAGTGTGCAATAATGGGACCAATCTGAGCTCTCCAGAAGGCGATAACAATGGCTGGACTAAGGCAACGATGAACTTAAGAATGACTAACGGCAAGTGTATTCGACGGTAGATGGTCGATAGCAGTAACAGTATGAGTGGATTTAAGGTTTAGACGAATTTGGATTGGGTCGTGAGGTAGGAAGCTCAAGTTGCAATAAATGTAGAAGGGAAAAAGGATTAGATTGATTGAACTAAATAAGAAAATTGAACAAAAAATACGCTAAGTCTTTGGATCATTAGTGATCCAAGGAATGTGGATAGCTAGCGATCCATCAAGCGGGAACCAATCTCTTCTAAATTTGCTCAGCATGATCCACGTGTTGTTTGCAAGTATTATGAAAGTTATGGGATCGAAATTTATTTGTTATAATGAGCAACGACGACCCATGTAAAAGTTCAACAAATAGCTAAAGCAAAATTCGCAAGACGGCCTCAGTATGACCCAATGAACCTCAGTAAATAGGAACTTAAAAGTAGTTACTTCTAGAGCACGCCTTGTTTCCAATGAAGGCATGCTCTGGGGATCAAATGTTATATGAGTTTTTAACCTAATGGAGTTCAGTGGAAGTTAGAACATCTACATTAAGTCAAAACAACTAAAGAGCTAACCAGAAGGATCAATGGAAGGAATCAAGAAGGACTCAAGAGAAAACAACAAAAAATAATCAAAGGGTATAGATTGCTAGTGATCGATCACCCATGGATCGCTAGCCATCCACAAATACTAATCACGGGCCATCCATTTTTCTTGCACCATGAAGTATTATCATCTCTAGAGACGCCTGATAAATTTCATGGTATTCCAAGCAAGCTAGTGGGAGAAATGAGCATTCATCTGATTTCAAGCATAGTTCAATACAACCTGTGCGCAAAACACCATAAAAAAGGCATCTATTCATGAAATTACGTAGAGAGCGTCTGCATCAGACATGGAGCATGGCATAAGTGATCTGAGCCAAAAATAACGTAACTGCATGGATCGGTAATGATCCATCAGATTGGCTCGGATCATTATGAAACTTTAAGAACATCTTCGTATCTCCTAATGCAAGCTTCTGGCAAGGCGGCCTAGTCCAATAGTTCTTCAACCCCCATAAATGGAATCCTACCTGCAACTTAAACAGGATCTTCTGAACTGGCTGCTGAAACTCTGTAGAAACTACTCTTCATCCTTCTTCTCTCACACAATAGTCATCCAAAGGTTTAATTGCGATTCTCCAATGAACTCTAACACTAGTGACTTAATTTAACTTACAAGATTCAATTGCATTTAATTAGATTCAACTTGTAATTGCAACCAGTTAATAATAAAAATTATAAAGTGGATGTAGGTTTCGTTAACAGATGAACCACTATAAAAATCCCTTGTCTCTTTACTTTATTTGCAAGTTACCATCTCTATTTTTTATTTTATTTTCCTTGTTCTGCAAGGCTGGTGCTTTCTTACTCAACCCAGGGTGTTAATCCATTTTTGGGTCAACATGGTGATAAGGAAAACTAACTTCGAAAACCCATACAAGAGATTGCATAAAGCAAGTCAATTGTAGAAAATATAAGATCGCTTAAAAGCAAGTCATAACTCAAAAGACTTAGCATAAAAGCAAGTCATAGATCATAAATCATAAAGACAAGCACATCGCAAGTCAAACAAAAGCAAGCACTTTGAAAGCTATAATAATAGACACGCATTTTGTGTGCTAACACCGAGGACATGCACTTCACACGTCCAATAAGACAGACACATCGCAGTTCAAATTCATAAGCTAGCAATATAGACAAGCATTTTGCAACTCAACACAAAAGACACACACTTCGCGCACCAACCCAAGAGACGTGCACTTTGCATGTCTAAACTCGTTTATAAATGAATATCCTAAGATGAGCCTAAAAACCCTTATAATCTGCATAGAAAAGATAACCCAAGGACGAGTATGAAAACTCAACAAAATAAGTGTTACATACATCTGAATAGTAATCATTCAAGTAACGACAGTATGTCCCATAACCACTCGGGTTTACTTGAACATTTACTAAATGTTAGTAAATTCCACTTGATAAGTGTAATATACTTTTGATAGTAAGTAAATAAGTTTCGCCCAATGTCGCATAACCACTTTGCGATTCTTAAATATTTACTAAACGATCGTAAATTCCACTTAACTAAAATATTCAATCAAAAAAGTCTAATAATTAACATATGAAATAACACAATATTCCATACCACTTATATTGCTGTATCGTTTAATTAGATCTCTCATTCAAATGAAGATAGAAATTGCAAGAAGGTAATAAACCCAAAGACATATAATAATGCTCAGAGAGCATATAAATAGCCAAAGGCTAAAACACAATAAAATTCAATAATAATTTATGGTTTAGAGAGCAAATAATATAATTTACCATATGGAAAATAATTTCTAAAACACTTCATTTATGTACTTACTTTCAAACTTCTCATTTTAAAATCCATAAACTAATTTTTTGGCTAGTTACTTCACAAATGATTTGAAAACTATAAATATTTATAATTATTTACTTTTCAAAGATCATTTCTTATAAAAGCTTTATGTACATAGAAATATCCTTTTAAATAATTTATTTTCAAAATATTTCTTTGTAAAACACTTGAAAACTAGTGCATAGAAAAGTGCATTTATAGATGTACACATAGAGTAAAACTTCTAGGGAATTAAAAGAAACAAGAAAGCAATTCAAAAATTGAAATAGACAATGAAATCTCATCAAAAAAGCTCAAACTGCAGTAAAACAAGAACGCAAAGCATTAGAGAAAGATGCAAAACGAGTAACATAAGAGAAAAGATGAAGCTGCCTGAAACATATGCCCAGGCAATCGACAAAGAAACACAGTTTCGACCCTTTAAAACTCAAAATTTTGCTAAACTCAAAAGATGAAATTATAGATAAAAGTCTAAGATTTCCAAAAAAAAGATTCGTTGGATTTGGAGTTAAGGTTCAGACGACGTTATCGAAACAAGCTTTGGGTTTAAATTGATTCATGTCTTTCAATCTCAAGGCGGCGAGAGAAATACACCATTTCAACCATCTAAAGCCTAGAATTTTATAAAAATCAAATATGAAAGTTGTAGATAAAATCTAAGCTTTTTAGATAAAAAAGAACCATCAGATTTAGATATAAGGTTCAAAAGATATGATCGAAACAAGCTTCATGTTTTAATTGAATCCTATCACTCAATCTCAGGGAAGCGAGATAAAAACACCATTTCGACAATCTAAAACCAATAATTTTACAAGACTCAAAACTTGAAAGTTGTAGATAAAAGTATAAGCATTCCAAAAAATATAGAATTACCAAATTCCGACCAAAAAAAGAGAAAGATATGACCAGATTGCTAACAATAACTAGTTTTTAACAAAGAACAAGTTGCAAGTTTGTAACCATGAAACAACAAAATCATCATCGTTTCAATTCTTCAATAATTAGTGAAAGTTTATATGCATGCAATTAGGGACTCAAGGATAGATTGTGTGAGGATTAACTCAGCTTGAATTCTTTGAAATAGCCCGCTAAACACCCAAATTCACAATTTACACAAAACCCTAAAATGCCTTAACTAAAAGAAGGGAACAACCGAAGATCAAAAACTGTATAACTGAAATCAACAAGTTTATAAGTTAAAATAGGGCTAAGAAAACTTACTTTTATTATATTGGATTTTCTTGCAATTGATTCCTATTTTGGTTAGCCAATTTGCATCTACGTTTAAAGAGGAACTAGGTTTTTCTTTACGGTTTCGGTTTACAGCTTTGAGAAAGTGTACATACAATACACATAAAAGTGAACTTTTCTCTTTTGTAAACTTTACTAATGCACTTAATTCATTATAAAACCCAAATAAGAAACTAATTTTGTTTTTAATTAAACAACAACCGAATTCCATTTTGGTTAACCAAAAGCCCACTTATTATATTTTTTTAAAGACTTAACTCTTTTTACCATGGATTTGAAAATAAGATCAATACTACAAAATCTTGAAATATACACTTTTACTTTTAAAACCCATTTTAAAAATAATTAGGTTTATTTATCATGAAATAAAATTCAAATAATAATCTTAAAGTGATTTCTAACAATTAGAAAATTCCTTCAATTTCTAATTTGACAATGTTTAGAATTAATCATTCAAAATTAAATTATCTTTCAAAAAGGAATACAAATTCTATGGTAATGATTTCAATTCTTCAATTTAAATCATTGTTTATTTTATTTGATCAACGCAAAAATATGGGTTGTTATAGACTTTCTCCCTTATAGAAATTGCGTCCCTGCAATTTCAGTTCAAAGAAAAGTCTATAACATATTTCCAAAAATTCATCTTTTGATTCCCACTTCCAGATTTAATCAAACATCACTAGAATAAAAACATTTTTTAACTAAACTCCATTAATATAAAAAACTAATTTAACCCAACATTTTAGTTAACAAAAGTTAACAACTCATTCATCTTTATTTTCTATATAGAAAATAAGTCCACACTAATATTTCACATTCTTAAAAAAATATAACACCTTTTATAGTTTAAAAATACTAAATAATAAGGTGTTAAAAAGATATTCGTCTTATTAAAATTTCTTAGAAAAATAATGTGAAAATAACACAAAGACTTCTTTTATTTTCATCTTAAATCCCATTATTTAATTTCATTTATTGAAAAGAAATCATTTGTCCAAGAATTAATTTTCCATAACATGAAAAATTACAAATTTTCATCCGAAACTCAACTTTTAGTTCTTCTTTTTTTCAATTCAAATTCTCATATTTGAAATTCATAAACTAGGAAAATTAATTCCTAGTAAAAGTTACAAATATGCTCACACCAATGAAATTTTCCTTACTTCACTAAAATATTTTTTTTATCAAATCTTCATGGACTTCCTATCGTCATGATTAGAAAGAAAATTTAATTTAGTATGAGCCGTATCCTTATACTAAAATTCAAAACCATTTATAAAAAAAATCTTTTCTATTACTTTACAAACGAACTTCTATAATCTCATTATTATTCTGTAAAGCTATTTAAATTTGAAATATTCACATTAATTTGTTATGCCAAATTCAACAACCATCATAATGAAAATGAAAATCAAATCAAATCATAACAACCATCAAACATATAAAAGGTTTATGGACATCGCTTTGCATGTCACATACTAAAGGTAAGCGCTTCACTTGTTTACACAAACGGTTGCTCTTTGCAAGTCTTACTAAGGCAAGCTCCCCACTATCAACAAAAGGCATCTATTTAATTAATCTCCTAGAATAATAATTCAAATTCTCCCTTTATACCAAATATTTTAACTCCAATTTTAAAGTTTCATTTATTAATTCCAATATTTCTTTTCAAAAAATTTCATCTTTTCTAAAGGATATAAATAGCTTCTTATGGTAATTATTTATACTGAATCATATTTATACGATCCATCTTATAGATTCCAAATCATCAAAATACAAGTCTCCATTTAACTTCTTATTTTGAACTTCTAAAATTTATTTATGCCACTACTTGACATCGTTTTGTTTTAACCTTTTATAGACTAAGGCTCAAATATAAAAACAACCAATATTTAAATCATAAAATGATTTTCACAACAAATCAAAAATATCACACACTTTTCTTCTTTGCACATATCTTAATAATAAGCATTCTCAATTTATAAATATCAAATAATTTAACAACGTTGCCTTGCCATCCATTTATAGTGAATGTTTATGTCAAATGGTTGCAATGTTGACCGTGAAGTCAGCATGGCCTCGCCATTGATCTCTATTATTGGTAAGGTTCGGTGGCTGCACACACCATTTACACTTAATACATAAAAATGCATTTTTAAATTTCATTAGAACTTTCAGAGTCATCACTATTTTTAAGCACCACATATTTGTAGATAAATTTTCCTTCTAAATTCATTTTCCAAAATATTTTTCCACAAAATATTTTATTTTCACAAATAATAATATTCAAATTCAAATCATTTACTAAATATTATTATCAAAACTTCAATTAATATTTCTTTTCCAAAATATTATTATTCTTCAAGCTACTTGTTTTGAAAATTTATCACATTTCACATTTGCATATACACGTATACATAATTTTTCACAAATATCTTTCTACTTCTAAAATTTCTTTCAATGCATATAAATATATTTTCCACAACAATTATCCCATTTTAAAATAATATTTCACTCACTTAAAACTTTATCTTCTCATTAAATATTATTTTCAACATATTCACTAATTTATAATACTTCAAATATTATAACTCAAATTTACTGTGTCAAACTGTCTCGTCAAAGTGTTGGGAATCCTTATCGACACCGTGACATCCCACGTCTCGACCAAAATTCAGAAAATACTCAACGGGCACTTTAACAAAAAAATAATCCCAAGATTTATATATCTCTGAATTCTTATCCAATATAATTGAAATATGCAACCATTTATCCATATTCAATCAAACATAAATAAGCAACAAATTACTATGCTCAGCGGAAACAACCATCTAAAGGCAAAATTTTTACAAAACTCAAAAAATGAAATTTGTAGATAAAAGTATAAGCTTTCTAGAAAAAGAAGAATCATCAAATTTGGACTTAGGGGTCAAAAGATATAATTGAAATAAGCTTTAGATTTAAATGGATTCTTGTCACTCAATCTCATTGAAACGAAACAATAACACCATTTTGACCATTTAAAGCCCAGAATTTTACAAAACTCAAAAGATGAAGCTTGTAGATAAAAGTATAAGTTTTTAAGGAAATCAAGAATTATCGAATTTCGACATAAAAAGAAAAAGACATAGCCAAATTACTAACAATAACTAGTTTTTAATAGAGAACAAGTTTCAAGTTTCTAACCATGAAAACAATAAAATCATAGTTATTTCAATTCTTCAATAATTAGTATAAGTTTATATACATGCAATTAGAGATTCAAATATAGATTGTGTGAGGATTAACTTACCTTGAATTCTTTAAAATAGCTTGCTAAAAACCCAAAATTCATAATTTCAGCAAAACCCTAGAATGCCTCAAATAAAAGAAGGGAACAACTAAAGATCAAATACAATATAACTGAAATCAACAAGTCTATGAGATAGACTAGGGCTAAGAAAACTTACTTTGATTATACTGGAATTTCTAGCAATTGATTCCTATTTTGGTTATCCAATTTGCTTCTAGGTTTAAAGAGGAACTAGGTTTTTCTTTTTGGTTTCTATTTACAGCTTTGAGAAAGTGTATGTAAAGTACACGGAAAAGAGAACTTTTCTCTTTTGTAAACTTTAATAGCTTGATTCATTATAAAACCCAAATAAGAAACTAATTGTATTTTTAATTAAACAACAACCAATTTCCTTTTTGGTTAACCAAAAGCCCACTTATTACATATTTAAAGACACAACTCTTTTTACCATGGATTTGAAAATAAGATTAATAGTACAAAATCCTGAAATATACACTTTTAATTTTGAAACCTATTTAAACACTAATTAGGTTTATTTATCATAATTTAAATAAAATCCAAATATTAATTTTAAAGTGATTCCCAATACTTAGAAAATTTCTTTATTTTCTAATTTATAATATTTAAAACTAATCACTCTAAAATAAGTCATCTTTTAAAAAAGAATACAAACTCTACATTAGCAATTTAAATTCTCCAGTTTGAATCATTATTTATTTTATTTAATCAACTCAAAAATCTGGTTCGTTACACTACTAGCTGATACTAAAAAGAGGCGGTCTCCACAAGACGCTTTAGCTTTATAATTTCCAAATAATCCGAAGGCATAAGAGTGGCATAGGAAATTCTTCTAACCGAGATTGAACTTTAAAAGTCTAAAGGAATGAATCTTTAGCTTAGAAGAAGAGAATAAGAAGAAGGATAAAGAAATTCTAGAGTTGAAAGAACGGATAGACTCAGCCTTAGAATCCAGGCCTTTAGTTGAGATTGACCCCGAAATGGTTAAATTACGTCAACGAATAAATGATCTCGAGGTGGAGTTAATGAAGATTCAAGTACCTTGCCAATCCCTGGAACTCATTTCCAATGAAGGCGATTCTAGTCTTCCCACTACTACTGCAATCCTAGAAGGACAATGAGATCTCGATTTTTGATAGTCAAGAATTTCCTACTTTACTGAACCCACCTCCAAGTCTAAAAGATGATGTGATTTCCAAATGAAGCAGACTAGTTAAATTTGAATGCATGTAAATTTTTAGTAATAAGTGGAATGAAAAAGTGTCTCAACTCAACAGATATGGAAGTAAAGTTCCAACAAGAAATATATTCTTAAACAAGAGATTGAAGAGTTAAAAGCATGGTTCAAACATTGAGAGGAGCCAACAAGGCTCTCCAGCATGCTTTCAAAAATCAAATTGTTTCAGTTGATGATGTAAATATTATTCGAAAGAAGGAAAAGAAATTTAAATAGCTTTTGGATGTGGACCTTTTCCACATTACTGATCTTTTAATTGCTAAGGATTTGGACAAGACAACATGGAGCCTCGAGCTTTGACAAAGATTTGCTGTAAATAGATTATTCTTTTGTCTGATTTCTATACCTATAACTTTGTGTGTAATGAATTTGTAAATTCATTTGTGTTTGGATGAATGTTACCTTAGATGTAAGATATGTAGCTTTGAATGGGATACTGGCTCTTATTCGAAATCGCTTGACAATCAATATCTTGCTTTCCTGTATTTTGAGCTTTTGATGTATAAATGGATATTCTACTTGTTAAGAAAACCAAGAATGTCACTAATTAAGCTTTTTAGAACTTGATATAAAAATTTGCCTTTCCATTAATAAATATTCAACGGGTTGTAAAGTAACCGAGATTCCTGTCAAATAATTTACATCTGAACTGAGAGCTGATTTAGCGAAGCTCCGTCACTAAAAAATCCTTTTGATAATAATTTAATAGAAAATTAGAGAACCATTCTGGCTATAGCATGAAAAGAAGACCATAAAACCCATTTGGTAATTAATAAAGAAGACCAGAAACCCATCTGGTAATAAAGAATACAAGAAAACCAATCTGGTATTTAATAGGGATGTTCAGAAAAACCATCTGGTATTAATAATATAAGGCTAGAAATCTTCATCTGGTAGAAGACTAAAAATCCTTATTTGGCAATAGAAGGCCATAAAACCCCTCCGGTAATAGTGAAATAGAGGACTAGGAAATCCATATGGCAATCGAAAATTGTGTTTGTTGTGGAGCACAAATTGCTCATATTTGATGGATCTTCCTCTAGAAGATTGTTTGTTTCAGAGCGTTAATTGGCTCTAGTTTGGACAAATCTTCCTCTAGAAAATTGATTGATTTGAAGTGCTATTCGGCTCTGATTTGATAGATCTTTTTAGCACCATCTTAGGTGATGATCTCTACTTGGATCGGACCCCTTATCACCATCTTAGGTGATAATTTAGGTTTGTTGTCTAGTGCATTTGATTTACTATTCTTAAGAAGAACAAAAGACTTACTCACCTCCCTTTAGAAGATGCTTCAATGGGGCCTTTGATGACGGCACTGAAGGATGGTTCAATGCTTTTGCCAGACCATCTTAGATGGGGCCAAAGGCTTAATCTATCCTCCCTCCAAGAGGCGCTTCAGTGAGACCTTTGATGACGGCACTGAAAGCCAGTTTGGTGCTTTGGCTAGATCATCTTAGATGGGGCGAAAGGCTTATTCCATCCTCCATTCAGGACGCTTCAGTGAGGCCTTTAATGATGGCACTAAAGGTTGGTTTAGTGCTTTAGCTAGGCCATCTTAGACGAGGCCAAAGGCTTACTCCATCCTCCCTCCAAAAGGAGCTTTAGCAAGCCCTCTGATATACGACACCAAAGGCTTTTTTGTCATGAGGCCTTTGATGGCCAAGTCTTTTGCCTTAGGAGAATCTTACTCCCCAAACATATAGGCACACTTATTTTATTAAGATGATCTTATTTTACTGTTGGTCGATTTAATATCTTTATATAAATTCATTTAGCTTCCCTTGCCCTAGGAAATTGTTGATCAAGCCCTCCAAGCTTCGACATTGGTTTGTGCAATGTCCATTGGCCCGATGATAGTGACAATCTTACCCTTTGAGATTTCTTTCTTTTTTTGGCTGCCTTTTTTGCGAGGTCCAATAGTTGAGTTCGTCCTTGGTCAAGAGATAGATGTTTTCTTAGAAAATAGTAAGGGTGTAGTTCTTTGAGAGTTATGATCTTTTGGAGGATGTTCCTTTTGATTGTTATTTAATTCCTCCATTGCTTGATATGGATTCCTCATCTTTGATGACTAGTTTCCTTTTTAGGGAGCTTAATTCTTCATTGATTTTGTAGAATCGATCAAGCACACTCCTTCATTTTCTAGTGAACCTTTCAAAGTCCCTTTCTATTTTCTTTTCAAAAATGGCCCCTTCTTTCCTCATTTTCAAGAAGATGCTATACTTTTTGTATTGTTTACCCAGAGCAAAGATAGATTGTTGCCCTGCATTAAAGGGATTTAAACACCATTTTTCTAGATTATTTGGAGCCACTTGTCTTTTCTTCTCTCACAAACTTGTAATCTACAAGTCTTAGCACTTGTTCTTCATGAAGTTAGGGGTTATTAGTGATTTGGTAAGTCAACCTAGTCATTTGAGGCTCACAGGATCCTTGCTTGGAGATCTTAACTCGATTAATTGGCATGACTAAGCAAACTTAGTTAATGCGATTGACTGATGTTAAGAATCAAAGGTAGGTTTGCTTAGAATGGGATATGCTTGGCTGGGGCAAGTCCTCTAACCTAAATATGCAAGCTACGTAGTTCCATTTAGGGTTTTAACGGAGACACAGATATAATCCCTCTTTCTAGCAATGAAATGTTAAAAAAGTTCTTCGCCAACCCCAAAAATACAAGGATAAGAACCTTGGTTGATGATGGAATTTAGAGAGCATACGTTTAATTTCAACGAATGTTGGAAAATAGCGTCATTTGGCCGAGTTAAGGCTTAAGAGGAGTGAAAAAAAAGTGTAGGTTCATAGGGAAATTGTATGCAAGGCTACATGAAATCATATATGCTTGAAGAAAATCCATATTAGATAATCATATGATAGAAAGAAAAATCAAGAATATGAGTACTTTTGGAATTCGAAGCAATCTTTGATTAGCAAATCATATGTGATTTGGAACTCGAAGCAATCTTTGATTAGCAAATCATATGTGATTTGGAATTCAAAAGTAAGTCATAATTCGAGATTTCTTTTTCTTATTCAAAATAACGTCGAATGTACAATGTACAATGTCCAATAGTTTGAGTGGTATAATTGGCTCTAAATCCCCAAATCAATTTAGGGTTACAAAGTTTAAAATGTAAGAAGAGTGCCAAGAATGATACACTTCTTCCATACCACCTCTAGATCCATATTTATAGGGAAGAGCTGGGACACAATAGGCCAACTTCAACATTCATAACTCTTGGTATTATTAGCGTCGCATTGGGCTAATCTTTGCCCAATCATCACCTTCGGCATTAATGTCATTTATTTGTGGGTGGTGACATCAGCTCGAATTGGCATGAATATGAAGCAATATCAATAAGAAGCGGCTCTGATAGCTTTTGTGGATATTCGACATCGCCATCGATGACATCAATGATGGGCAGTATTATCTAAAATATGATTCTAAAAAGTGGTGACGTTGGAATGGGAGTGACATCAAAGGGACGCGACATCATTACTTAATGGCTTTGGTTGCAGGTAGTATCAGTAATGAGCAAGGTTGAAAGAGTGCAACACTAATGAATTGCAAAGTTCATTTTCTTTTAACAAGTGAAAGGCAACATTGATAAAATGCGACGTCAATGAGATGCGACATAGGTCATGTTTACATAGCATTAATGGCTTACGATGCTAGTCACATTCGACATCACTGCTTCTTGGAAGAGATGCGGCATTGGTCACATGCAGTATTGATGATGAATGATATCTCTAGCTCTTATAATAACATGCAGCATCACACATAACTCTTTATTAATGAGACGCGACATTCTTTATTTCCTCAGTATTGATTCATAGCCATCCTTTCGATATTCAATGTTGTTACGGCATTCTGGCCAAGTCGCATGTCGCACGTATTTATGGTCAATAATGGTGATAACAATACTTTTGAGATCGTTCGAAAATGGTTATTTCATCAAAAGAACCACCCATCTAATAAGTACATATGGTGATATAATAGATAATGTTTAGAGTGAAGAATATAAATCAGAAAATAGCTATGTTGTGTGTACACCATAACAATAATAGGTATACAATCAATACGTCTAGGGCACGTTCGTATATATGTAAGGATTTCCATGGAGATCTCTCTGTTCAAGAAAAATCTGACCTCCTGCACAAGGACCAAATATATCCTTCCAAGCATCATATATATGTAGATAACATATACCATAGGGAAGCTATAGCTAGTCCATGCCCAATCATGAGGCTCCGAGCGTCATCACTCCTGATTGCAGATCTATATCCATCACTAGAATGGGGACACCTGCACCCTTGGGTTTGCAAAATGCTAACACTCCCCTAGCTATGCCCCACACTTTAGTTCTAGTCATTTATTGATGGTGAAGTCACGTTCAGCAATTCTCACATGAGTCTTCATCACTCGAACAGAACATGAATCCCCAAATCAATTCCAACATCATAAACAGATCAGAATCCCTACATGGATTCGAGCATCTCGAACATACCATGAATCTCTATCAGGATCCTACATAACTCGATCGATAAATGCCAATGTTGAACTCTCCCTGGTATTTAACTTAGAATAGACAGTCCAACTCTATAGCATTGGTCTGAAATGTTAAGACTGACCTCTTCCTTGGACTTAACCTTAGGATAGATAGTTCAACTCTATAACATTGTACTTACGACCGCATTCAGAACATAGGTCGCATATATAGTTTTTGAAGTAGTTATGAATTCGAGCCATCTCATATAAGTACACTCCCTCGCTTATCAAATGCTCCAAAACCAATCGATTGTTTTCGGTTAACTTAACCCCGATTCTTTTCGAAATAAACAAACAATTCCTAAGGGTGGAGACCATTTCCTATCCGGACGGATTTCCTTATCATTTGTCCTAGAAAAGCTAGATGAGTTTATACGTATAGTATATCACCTTGGAAAATAACTGTACCATATAGCCATCGTGTTTCTTGTAAATATTTCCTATGTTATTTTGACCAATTTTTATAGTCGACTAATCAACTATCAGGTACAAGATAGCCAATCATAAATGAAAATCAAATCTTGTGTACTTATTATGTTTCCAATCTTTTCGACTCATACTATCCCTCGGTCAAGAGAGGAGCCAGTAGGTTAGAGCATTATTGCTTCTAAACCCCACTCGAATATCATTCTTAACTCTCATAGATAGATAAGCCTACTTCATTGGCTTTTAGTGCTAAGTACATGACTAAGTACTTTCCATAAATAAGCAAACTAATAAAATACGATTAAGTCACACAAGTGTGATTAAGTCACAAAAACACGATTAAGTCACACAAAGTAAGATTAAGCTACTTAAACAACTCCTCATCCCTTCTATTTAATTAATCTTTATTAATTAAAAGTTCCTCTGTAAATAGTTGTATATGTATTCAAAATACCTTTACAAAAGATATATACATGTCTACTACTATTCACTATTCATTTCTACTCTTTTCAATACTTCAAAATATATTCATATTCTTGGCCAAAATGGTGTAAAAATATCCAGAAATCTTAAACATGATTTCACATTTGCTTTGATGGGTTAAAAACAAATTTCATCAAAACATCGTTACTATAAAGCCAAAACCATTCCATTTATAATACCTTTAAAACATTCTTTCTAAAGGTCCAATTACTCTATTAAGTATAATAAAAAAGGGTTAAAGACCTATGTTATTATTACACTATCACGATAAACCCAAAACCAACTTTATACTTGTTATTATCTTTAAAAACATTCATTTAAAGATTCATGTAATATTTGGTCAAGTTTTGTATTTGACAAGTCAATTATCTAGTCAAAAGATGATCACTTATGGAAACCAAGGTTCAGATACCTATTACGATTTTGAACTTCCTAATTTATACCATCTCTCAGTCAAGATTGAAGCCAGGTAGGTTAGAGCCCTACTTTCATCAAAGCCCTGCCTAGACACTTCATACTTAACTCTCACATACAAACAAGTCTACTTAGTTGGCTTTTGGTGCCATGTACATGACTAAATACTTTCCATAAATGAGTAAGTAAAAAAACGATTAACACGTTTTCAACATTCCCGACTTAACTATTCCTCGGTCAAGAGTGAAGCCAGTAGGTTAAAGAACTATTACTTTTAAACCTTACTCGAACAATAATCTTAACTAAGAAATAGATAAGTCTACTTCATTGGTTTTTAGTATTAAGCATACTTAATTACTTTTCCTAAAAAGTATGCAAACAAAACATGATTTAGCCATTGCGTAATTCCTAACCCTTTTTTAAATCATTTGGTTTTTAGTTACAACCTATGTGATTTGTTTCAGGGCTAACATATAGATTATATATGCTATTTGCCTTTCAAAGCAAGAATTAAAACCAATATCACAACATATAATAATGTAACTTTAAGCAACATATACTATAATATAAGCAAGCATTGTATACACTTCATGCACATCAAATGGTGAGTTATCTTAGCCTTAAAAAGTTTAAAAAGCTAGTCCAAGCATCCATTTACTACCTCACCCTTACAAACACCTAACATTCTACCTCTCCTTGCTTTGCACTTGCCTAACATATTGCTCACGACCTAGGGTTCCTTGGGCTTTTGTGCTTCAAATCTTCAAGATCAATATTTCTAGGAGACGTTGTAATGTTTTTATAAAGTCCTTATTCAAGTTTGAAAAGATTCAGAGTTGTTCTGAAATTATTTTTCTTAGGAATGTTATGAAGAGTATAACTTTTAATTTGTAAATTTGAAAAAGTGAATCAAAGATGTGTGCACCCACTTATATAGGCTTCAAGGGTAAGCTCACCTCCTCCTCCTTACCTCCTTTATATAGACAAGAAGGCTCACCCCCATGTGATATCCTATGTGCAACTTTCCACCTACAAAGTAAAGTAAAATATCTTCTTAGCCAATTACCATACTACCCCCCTCTCCAAAATATCTTCTATGACCTCATGCATGACATCACCCATATTTTCTTATCCATAAATGAAAATTATATTTCTTATTAATGATTTCCTAAGCAATTTAGTGTATGTAAAAAAAAAGGTTTAAACAACTTCTGTTGAATAAAAACATGTTTGTCGGTAAATCGATTTTCGATTACATTATCGATATTTCTTCAAATTATTCGTTTTTGCAAAATAATTGCAAAACCAAGTTTACCATCATTATTTATTATTAGTAAGTGGGTTAATAAGGTTATTAAATCAATTTATTCACATTAAATCTAAGAGTCAAATATTTAAATAATTCAGATATAAATATGAAGTGTTCGAAATTTTGGGTCGTTACAAAGAAGGTCTGCTTATTGCCCATTTAAATTGAGTGGGTGATCTTGTTGTCCAGTTATTAACCTAAGCTCAAAAAGTTAGGAGGCTGTATCTTGTTACCTTAGGACCAAGATTGTATTATGGTTTGCTTGTTTAAGTAGGCATTTGAGAGGAAATCTTTACATATAATGTATAGGATTGGATGTAGGATTGTTCAATATGAACCAGTATAAAATTCCTAGAGTCATCTCTATTACTTCTTCTTTATTTTTGCTATATATATGTACGTATGTATGTCTTCGACTGTCTGTTCATATGCATATCTGTGTTTTGATTTAAATCTTGAAACTATTTAGAAAAGTTCTTTATAAGTTACAAAACACTATTTACCCTCACTTTAGTGTTAAAATTGTCTTAAGATCCATTCACAATAGTATTATTTATATGACATCATTATCCATAGCTGGTATCATAGAATTAGGTTATAAAAAATTCATTATTTGATTTTTCAAAATTATAAACGGTTAGTAACACTCATAGTACATTATTTGATATTCTTGAAGAAAAAAAGTTGTAAAATCCTTATGTTAACCTCAAATATATTAGAAACTAATAACATTGAAAAGTCACTTGAAATTTTGAAAGTGCATTAAGTAAAATTGCAGGAGTTGTTATGTCATATGACTGATAAAGAACAGACACCTAATGACCATACATCACAAATCAAGAAGAACAAATAGATACTGGACAGTGATGCTCAAGACAAATGGCTGAAAATCTGGAGATCTTAAAAGAAATTATTTTTAAGAGATAACATAATCAAAGAAATTATTATACTAGAACAAATAAATGCAAAAAGTCATATAGCCGATATTCTATCTAAACCATAGCACAAACTACTTTCATCAAATTCAGAAGAGAACTAGGAATATGTTCATTTACATAAATATAGGAATAATAACATTTATTATTTACAAATTATAAAGAAAAATAAATTTACCCTACATATGTCGACATACTAGGAAAGCATATATCATACACGACAGCTTTCATAAAACTATTTTTTCCTCCTCCTTTCAAAATTCAAAAACTAATTATTTAATCACCTTAATGCAACTCCAGACCCATTTTCTTATCTTCTTCCTTCTGAAAATTTAAAAAATAATTAAACAATAATAGATCCATCAAACTCCAAACGTCCAAGAGAGGAATCAAGCCCGTTAGTTACTTCACATTCTCAAAACTAGGTAATATCGAAAAGGAATTGAAGCATATTCTCACAATGCTTATTGAGATTGAAGTAATGCAAATTTGATTCAAAAACAAACAAGAGAAGCAAGGAAGAACGTTGAGGAATCTGCAGAAACATTTGTTGGATAATCACGCAAATCCAATGGTTATTAAAGAGGGAGATACTCAAATCAATCTTGCAATTCATAACCCTATGAATCGAGACGGTGAAGAAGAAGACGATGTTGAGAATGAGGATGAAGACGAAGTTGATAATGAGGATGAAGATGAAGATGACGAAGATGGATTACATTGTGCAGGAGAAATCAATTATGAAATTCATGTAAATTTAGTGGAGCAAAAAGAAAAATTTTGTTTTCACTACCCAAATTACTCCATCCGCAACTCATTAATAGTTAAAACAAAACGTTAATTTATGAACTAGGTGTCGTGGGTATGTATTTGTTCTAGTTTGGTTTGTCTTATTAACTTGTAAATGTGGCTTATTATTAGTTTAATATGGACGATATGTCCCGAATATACGGTTTAAGTAAATGTAATTATATATATATATAAAGTTATTTCTCAAAAGTATTATTTTGTAATTAGTATTGATTTTGATTCCATATACAACATTATCACATTTCATAATATTTTACTATGTCATAGTTATGGGGAGTTTATTTTTCTTTATCCATTTTTGTTGATGACAAAAGGGAGAAAAATATAAAATATAATATATGCACATACTAAGAGGGAGTTATTCAAAATAGGGGGAGTTAACCAATTTAGAAGGAGTTACATTATATTCTATGATAAAAATGTTTACATGGTTATCATCATCAAAAGGAGGAGATTGTTAAAACCACATATATTGATTTTTGATGACCATAACCATATAAATATAAGTACTAATGTTTTTCAAAGCTGTATATAATAATTTATAGAATATTACACAGCTATAGGATAATCGATTTTGAATACAGATCAATAAAAGACTAGAGATCAAGATTTAGAGATGATCAAGACAATTCATGAGTTTAAAGATAAATATTGAAGAGTCAAGACTATAAATAATGGTTAATAGACATTAGATAAATTTGATAAAGTCCTTAAATAACAAATTTCTTTTCTTTGAATTTTCCTCACCAATTTTTTTATTTTATTTTCAAAATATTTCTACATATATTTTATAATTTTTATATAGTAAAGTATTTAAAAACAATTTTCCTAAAACAATTTTACAAAATATTAGAATTTTGTAACAATTTATAAGTGTTGGTGTTTTCTCAAAATAAAAGGATATGTCAACATATCACATACGAGTATCTCAAAATATGTACCGTTGAAATTTTATTTCTAATATTTTGAAGACTTGTGATTTTTGACTCCATCTCCCTACAAATAGACATGTTCCTTCAAATACTATATAAAGGGGTCTGGGAAATGAATTTATTTAACAATATCCTCTCCATTCTTCTTATTCCAAATTTTCATTATATATTTCACAAAATCCACATTTTATACTCTTCAAATCCACTCAAATTCAATCTGAACTTCACTATATTCATTCTTTATAATCAACTCACTGTTTGCAAGAATTCTTTCACCAATTCGAAGACCGAAGTGCTATAAAAGGCTATAGATATTCTATATTCAAGTTATGTATTTGGAATTAACAACTCTCTACTACTATTTTGTATGGGTGTGCATGTTCTCCGTTCAATTCAAGTGTGTGCTCCTTGCTCATTCAAATCAAGTGGATGTGATTATTGCCTATTTAAATCAAATAGTTTATCTTTTTGCCTAATTAAATCATGAGAGTCTACCCTAAGCTCGAAAAGTCGGGAGTGTATATTTTATTGCCTTGAAATCTAGAATGTATTCTGGTTTTCTTGCTACCTATTTAAAGTAGGTGTTCAATACTGTACAGGACATGATGTAGGATTGGCCAATTTGAACCAGTATAAAACTCCTGGTGTCATCTCTCTTACTTTTAATTTATTTACACTGCATTTATATATGTCTACGATTGCATGTTCATATTTATCTTTGTTGATTATCTATATTTTTCTTTAAAACCTTAAAACTATTTAGAAAATTTCTATGTATGCTATAAAATACTATCTACCCCCTCTCTTGTTAAAGTAGTCTTAAATCGATTCACACTAGTATAATATATAGTACATCACTTCCCATATTTTGTATTAGAGCATTAGGTTTTCAAAAACTTGTTTTTTGATTTTTGAAAATTATAAATGGCTAGTAACATGAGCAGCGCATTATTTGACATTTTTGAATAAAAAGAGTTATAAAATCCTTATGTTATCTCAAATAAATTTGGAATTAATAATACTGAAAGTCACTTGAAAATTTGAAAGTGCATTAAGTAAAATTGCAAGGATAGGTATGTTATATAACAAATAATGAACAGACACCTGATGACCGTATATCACAAATCAAAAAGGAAAAATAGATACTAGAGTGTTGATGCTCAAGACACATGGATGAAAATTAGAAAATCTTAAAAGACATCATTTCTTAAGAGATATACGCAAGAAATTACAACATTAGAATTTATAAATATAAAAAATCAAATAGTCAATATTTTAACTAAACCATTAGCACAAACTACTTCATCAAATTAAAAAGAGAATTGTGATATCCCATAACTTTTGGCAATATCAATTTAATAATCTGTATTAAAAATTAAACCGATTTGATAATTTTTGTTAATAATAATTTGAATTGATTTAATATTCTTCCTTTAATAAATATTTAACTGGCAGATTTTATCTTTTAAAGCTAATAAATTGGTTTCTATTTATAATATAAATATATGGTTATATTGCAAATAGATTAGTTTTGTTTTAAATTTAATAAATAAAGCATATTTCTAATTCTAATATTTTTAGTAATTTGAAAATTTGTTTTTACTTAATATAAAGCTTTTCAAAGTTATTTAAATAAATAAGCATATGATTTTGAATTGTTAAGATAAATGTTTAAACGTTTAAAATGATTTTGGCTTAAGTTTTAAATTTAAATTAATTAACAAAAAGGATTGTTTTGTTTTCTTTCTAAAATGTAGCTTCATAAAATAAGTAATTTATTAATAAAGACATAATTTCTTTTATAATTATTTTAATTTGATGACGAGTTATTTCTAAAAACAATATTAATAATGTATTATTTTTACAAATAAATTTTGAATAAAAATAGAATTGTTACTTCAAATTGAATTTTAGAATTTGATTTGAATTTGAATATAAAGTTTTGAAATCCAAAGTATAGATTTTAAATTGTTTTGGATTTCTAAATATATGCATAAGCTTTTATTTATAAGTATAATTAGTTTTTATTTCTTTTAAATAAAAATTTCTATACATATAAAATGCTAATTAACTAATTAATTAGGCATAACTTATATATCAACATTTAAATAAAATATAAATTACTTTAAAAAGACATGTGTTGTTTTCCTAAGCTTCATACAATAAGTGTTAAGTGATAAACATTCCAATTTGACCAATGTTAAAATTTTGTATGAGTGTCATTTTCAATTTAGTATTCTCTTTTATTTTTATTAAATCATACTTTCATCTTATAAAAAATGCCTCTTCTCTTCAATTTCTTTTTCCTTTTCAAAATCAAAAGTTAAGAAATTTAAAGCTTGAACTCAACAACTTCATAAACCAGAAACAAATCATGTTCAAGCCTGCACATTTTCAAAGATCAATATCAAAAGAATGTTAATCCTCTTCAAAATCATCAACCTGTATTACTTCAAAAACCAGAAATTCATCCAAATTAGTAATCAACCTCTCTTCAAACCAAAAAATCAGTTCTTCAACCTGTTATTCATTTCCCAGAATCAAATTATCTGCATAAAACCTGTCATTCTTTTCAAATCAAATAATTTGAAACTTGCATGCATTCTTAAAGCCAGAGATCTTCAAAGTCCTTTCTTTTGCAAACCTGAGAAGTATCAAAGCATATTCAAGAAACCATCTCTGTTTTTTTAAAAGCAAGACTGGAATCAAAGCAGCATCTGTTTGCAAGCATTTCAGTTGCATATAGTTTAGCAATCCAACTTTTAAAATCAAAGAAGCAAAGCATATACCAGTTTCAACACTCAAGTTTTAAAGTTAAGGCAGTTTAAAATTTGGTTTTGAGGCTCTGTTCATTTTGAATCAGGTGAGTAACTTTTAAAAATCTAATTTTTTTCTGGTTGCATGCTATTTCTATGATAAATATTGTAGTGTGTGTGTGTGTGTGTGTATATAAATGTAATCTGCTGTATGCATGTTTATATGAATGTCCTCTGTTTATAGTTTCCAGTTTTCCTGTTTGTTTTAAATTCATATTCTTTCTGACTTAATTTCTGTTAGGATTTAGTTTACAGACAAAAATTGTTTGTTTAGTTATAAAGTAAGTTTAAAATTTAATTAAGTTAATATAAACTTGAATTGGCTCTGGAAAATCAAACAACTGAGCAAGTTGAAATTTAATTGAAAATTCAATCATCCCGTCTTTTGGATTCATGAATATAAATTGAATACTAAAATTAAAATATGATTTTTAAAACAAAAATTATAATTTTTAGTGAAAGGATGGGAGAGCGGTTTTGGTATGAACTGAGATGGAAATTTGTGATTTCCTGGTGATCTACTTGAAGGAGGAGGTCGGGTTTCTTCCTAATGATGGAGGGGTGATCAGAGATGCTAGGAAAAATAGTTGATGGTGATGAAATTCATCAGGGAAGTTGCAGCAGTGGGATTTCTTTTAGAACGCTAATTTTAACTAGGAATGATAAATTGATCACCACGACTTGCGTAGTTGATCGAGTGCTATAAATCTTTGGGTAGTGGTAGCTTGGCCGTAGACGAAGTTGACGCCGGAGTTTCAGAATCTACGGTGGTCGGAGTTGTGAAGATGAGGTGATTTCAGGTTTTGGGTTGGTGATGTCCAGTTTGTTCCAGGTTTTGGAATTGGGCGCTCGATTGTGATTTCTGGGTGTTTGACACGATTTGATGATCGTGGTGGGTTGCAAGTTGATTTCTGATGTGTTGCGATCATCGTTGATGATCAATGGTGGCCGAAGCCACCGTGCATATGCACGGTGTAGTGATTTTTCTAGTGATGTTTTGGTTAGGTTTTGAAAGCAGAGGAGGTTGCTCGAGTTTACCTCGAGTTTAACTCGAGTGATTCGAGTGTTAGACTCGAAGTAACCTAGGGTTTTGCTCGAGGAAAATATTGATTGTCTCGGGTAATTTTTTTTGTTACAGGTTTTAACCTGTAAGTTTAAAAAAAAAAATTAAAACTGGAATTTAAAATGTGAAATAGAGATTTAAACTAGATTTAAATCAGAGTTTAAGTTTGGATTCAAATGAAGTTTGAATCTCAGTTTTAAAATAAAATAAAGTTTTAAAATTTAAATTGTTTGTAACAACTTTAAAAGGGGTTTAAATAGTTTGAATTTAAAAGTAAAGCTTTAAATAAAATAGAGATTTAAACCCAAGTTTAAATCTGGATTCAAATCTAAATTTGAATCTTAGTTTTGAAATAGAAAAAGATTTTAAATTGTTTTAAACAGTTTGAATGATAAAGTGAATTTTTAAATTGATTTGAATTTAAAATAAAATTGTGTTTTAAATTCTTTTAAACTTCTATTATAAGATAAATAATTCTATAACTTGTGAAATTAAAAGGATTTTGAAATTTTTTTAAACTTTGTTAAAGTTAATTTGTTTTCATTTTAAATCTTAAATTTAAAATGAAATTTTAAAAGTAAAGTTTGAAATTAAATTGTTTTTAAATTCCTTGTTAATGACAATTCGATCATTAATAAGAAAAATGTTTTTATAATTGAAGATTTAATGATTTGTGATTATTAAGTTAATTAAAATGGATAATTAACGATTTGAATTAATTAGTTTAGTAATTATGGTTTAAATTAGTTAATTAAGGTATAAGTTAATTAATTTAGGATAAATTAATTGGTAATTAAGATCATTAATTAAATAAAATTTGAATTTTTAATTAATAATTAGTGATTAATTAATTATATAATTAAAGATTAATTAATGGATTATTAAAGACTAATTAATTGATAATTAACATTGTTAATCTAAGTTAATTACTTAATGGAAGTAATTAAAGAATGGTTAATGAAGGTCAAGAACTAGGATTATTTAATAATTAATTAACGTGATTAATTTTAATAATTAATTAAATTAATTAATTAAAGATAATCATTTGTGAAATGTTTAAGTGTAATTACTTAATGGGAGTAATTAATTACTTAATGTAATTAATTGAGTTTAATGGGATTAGTTTGAATTAATTAATTTAATTTAATTAATTTTAAACACTGAATGATTTGATGATAATTACTTAATGTAATTAATGGAGTGTAATTACTTAGTGAAGTAATTAATGGTAATTACTGGATGTAATTAATTGAAGAAGATTTAAGAATGGAAGTAATTTGAGTATAATTACTTTTCAATTAATCAAGGGATTAATTAAGGATAAATTAATTAGGAGGAAGTAATTAAGGGTAGTTAATTGCTGAATGTGGTTAATTAAGAGGGATTAATAATTATGGTTTAATTTAGATTAATTACTTAATGAAAGTAATTTAAAAAAGATAATTAATTAAATGTAATTAAGGATCATTAATTAATACAATTAATGATGTAATAAAAGTTGATTAATTAAGATTAATTAATCAATGATAAGTGATTAAAGGTAATTAATTAATGTAAATTAAGGATTAATGTAATTGATTATAGTTAATTAATTAATGAAGTAATTAAAGGTTAATTACTGGAAGGGGTTAAGGATAATTAATTTGTGAAATTAATTAAAGAACAATTACTTGAATGTAATTAAGGATAATTAATCAAGGGTGATTAATTAAGGTGGATAATTAGATGGTAATTTAATTAATTGATTTGAATCCATTAAATGGTTATGTAAGAAGATTTTTAAAGATGAAGTAATTAATTTATCTTGAGGAGATCTTGGGTCATTTAATTGATACGTATAAGTGTGTAGGATTAACTAATTGTAAATTAAGGATTAATTAGCAATTAATTAGGAATGATTAATTTTTAGTCAAGTTTTAATAAATAATTAGAGTTATTAATTAATAATTAAAGGATAGTTAATTAATTATAGTGTGATTAAGTAAATCATTGCTTATGCATGGATGGATAATGTTGATTGCCTTCAATGGTTTGTGATCTAAGATATGAGATTAGTGATGTTGTGTGATATGAATGATTTGGTTACATTGTGATGATAATATGGATTATCTGTTTATGATGATAGTATGGATTATCTGTTTATAATGATAATGTGGATCATCTGTTTATAATGATAATGTTGATTATCTATTGTGACTTGTGAGTTATCTATCTATGTGTATATAGATAACTGAATTGAATCGTTCTAAACTTTAAAACAACTTGGCCTTAAAAGACACATTTTGGATTTCGATGAGACCGGGATCGGGTTTCCAGATTTGGATATCCGAAAACCACATCGATCCAAATTAATGATAGGTCGTGAATCTCAAGTGAAGATGAAGATTCAGAATGCAAGGGTCATCGTCGAGGGTGATTCCAAAATGAGTGTAACGAGATAATGCCTTCGGTTTCGTTCGAACCCGGAACGAACTTGTATGGATTGAATGATTTCAGAACATCGTCAGGTGGACGATGAGCATTCTAAGTGATGTGTTCTATAAAGGTAATCGTAGCCTCAAGCCTCATCAACCGGGAATGGCTAAAACAGGGGAGGTGCATCAAGGCTAAGTGTGTCATTCCCAAGTAGGACGTTATTTCCCCCGTCTAGAGGTCCCTTTTATTTCGGCTGTGTGGGCAGTTGTTGAGCTCCAATTGCCGGGGTTGTCTTGTTCGGGACTGTCCAGTAAGGGATGGTTCCGGCCTTGTGTTGCAGGGGAGTTAGGGTGGCTCCTCGGTACGGTGATCTAGGCCACGTACTGTGACGGACGGTATCCCAGTAGCCCTGCCATTGTATGGAATCCAAACTCCAATAAGTGCCATCAGATTTGATTGTTACTTTCGTGGCTAGTAGCTGGAGTTTAATCATGTAATAATTTCAGCTATTTCATATTTACTTGAAAACCCTAGACCTATTATAATATCACTGGATTTCCTATCAAATGTTTTGGTTAGCGTAAGGTAAAAACTTTTCCATGTTTATGTGTGAGAAGTCTTACGTGATACCTTTTGTTTTCAAAGGTTTTTCAAAAGTTAAGCAACCATAACCTGTTACTCACACCAGACCCATGTCTGACTCGGAGTTTATTTCTGTTTTCTTAAACTTTTAGGTACTCAAATTTTTACGAGTAGCCAAGCGATTCAGGTTAGCTTTAACGAATTCTGGAGGAGCAATGGAGCAGGAGGCTTCTGCGTAATAGTTATATATAGTGTTCTACTGTGTTGGTTTCTCTGAGTAGTTTCCTTGCATTGTATTGAGTTGTATAACTAGACAGGTGTTTATAACTGTCTAGTATGTGATGTATAATCTGTGTAACTCTGATAATGTTTGTAATCTATGTAATATTTATGTTATTAATATAATTTATTCGTTCCGCTGTTGAGATTCTGATGTTGTTTCTTCTTTCTTCTCTTTCTTTTCTCTTTTCTATCCCTTTCTTTCTTCAAGATGATGCGATTTTCTATGGCGAGAAGTCGGATCGTCTCAGTTGGTATCAGAGCACTAGGTTGAGCGAATACCTAGGCTCTTGAGTGATTTCTTTCTTGAGAGAGCGTATTTGTAATTTTGATATATATACATTTTTATTTCTACCTATCTATTGGGTTACCTGTTCAGGTTTTCCAACATAAGTTATAAAGATAGATAGGGTAGTGGTGCGTGTAACACGACTACCATTGGTTGGAGTTTGAATGTTTGAAGGTGGAAATGTATCTGTCAAGACTGTAGACCTAATACCGTCTCGAGTGAGTTTGCAGTGGTGTACGGATTTCATCGATCTCTGAAGGAAACCTGTTAAGGTTCGGAGTCTATTTTAGATGTTGGATGAGTAGAGTTTGGATCTGTTGGTTAGGCAGAAGCGAGTGATGGTATCTTGAAACCTCAGGAAGTAGTAGCTGCGTGATGAGATGCAGTGACTATGAATGTTTTCGAAGATATTTCTTTGGAACAAATTTAGGAAAGCGAGTCTGCTTCGATGTTGTGGCTGAGTTCAGCATGGTGTTTCTATTTGGTTTTAGGTCCGAGTTTCTCGAAGAGCTTTGATTAGGAAGTCTTTGGCATCTCTGTCAGTAGTGCAGCTTGGAGTGTTCTTCGTTGGCAGGAAGTTTTCTGGCTGAGTAGTTTTTCTGGAAGTGGAGTTCAGAAGCAGCAGAGTGGATCCTTTTCTTTGATGGATTGGTTAGATAAGTGTAAGCTGTTCTGATTGGTAAAGAGAAAATAGTTTTTCTTTGGAATTAGTCTGAGTTGATCGCAAAAGTGACTTGCGATAGCTGAGCGTTCTCTTGGGTTATCAGAATTTTTCGGATATCTTCAGGGAAGTCAGAGGTTTGTCCGCATCTGGAGATTGTGTTTTCTTATCGATTAAGATTCCAGGAGTGGTACCGGTGGTTCAGTTTAGTAGAAGGATGATTCTTAGAGATTGAGTGGGTGAAGCGGCTCGGGTCTTGATGGAGTTTCTGAGTTTTCTTTATGGATCTGATGAATCATATTTCTGGAATGTGTTGACTAGTTTGTGCTCGTGTTCCTCATCAACATTCTTATCTACTTCGGATAAGAGTTGTGCAGCGGAAGCAGTTAGGGAGTGCATCTGCTTTTCTTTTCCGGACAGGAGAAGTGAGTTTAGTCTTCTGATGTTTGAGGAGTAGAGTTTGTGTCCTTGATCTTGGTTGATCTTGGAGGATCATTGTGTTGGGTTGTTTTTGGTCTAGTTTGTTTCTAGAGGCGTCAGCAACGATTGAGATGATCAATAAGGATGTAGGCAGCCCACGATCGTCTGAAGATTTTGAGGATAAGATACGGAGGAATTTGGATTCCGGAATCGGAGATTTGATTTTGGATAAGTTTTCTCCGATTAAGGGAGCTATAAGATTGGTTAAGTCTGAGAAGCTAGCTCCGAGTTTTTTTGGATCTTTTCTGTATTCTTGTAAGAATACGTGTTTGGTCTTCAGGATTGAATTGCCAGTTTGGATAACCGGTATTTGATGAGTTTCACGCATCTCTGAGGGAGTACGTGTATGATCCATCTCTTGTTTTGGAACCAGCAGTTCAGGAGTTTTGGTTGTTGAGTCAGACTCGTCTGTAGTCTAATATTCTGTCGAGTTTTGTAGATATATTTGAGTAGGAGTTCTGTAGCTTAGTAGTATTGATTGTTTGGATTCTATAGAGCGAGTATCCCGATATTTATACTTGAGAAACTCGAGGAAATTCCATCCAGAATCTTGTCTGGATAGTTAGATTTGTTTGATTAGATGAATTGGTTGCTATGGTTGTTAGCATATGTTTGATATATGCTTGTGTTTAAAAATTAAAATCTTTAATGAGATTATTAAATTACCTTTTTTTTAAATTTCGAGGACGAAATTCTTTTAAGGGGGAAGGAATGTGATATCCCAGAATTTTTGACAATATCAATTTAATAATCTGTATTAAAAATTAAATTGATTTGATAATTTTTGTTAATAATAATTTGAATTGATTTAATAATCTTCCTTTAATAAATATTTAATTGGTAGATTTTATCTTTTAAAGCTAATAAATTGGTTTCTATTTATAATATAAATATATGGTTTATATTGTAAATAGATTAGTTTTGTTTTGGATTTCTAAATATATGCATAAGCTTTTATTTTTAAGTATAATTGGTATTTTTTTCTTTTAAATTTTTTTTCTATACATATAAAATACTAATTAACTAATCAATTAGGCATAACTTATATATCAACATTTAAATAAATACAAATTACTTTAAAAAGACATGTGTTGTTTTCCTAAGCTTCATATAACAAGTGTTAAGTGATAAACATTCCAATTTGACAAATGTTAAAATTTTGTAAAAGTGTCATTTTCAATTTAGTATTTTCTTTTATTTTTATAAAATCATACTTTCATCTTATAAAAAAATGCCTCTTCTCTTCAATTTATTTTTCCTTTTCAAAATGAAAAGTTAAGAAATCTAAAGCTTGAACTCAAAAAAATCTGTAGGAAACACTTTCGTAAACCAGAAACAAATCAAGTTCAAGCCTGCACATTTTCAAAGATCAATATCAAAAGAATGTTAATCATCTTCAAAATCATCAACCTGTATCACTTCAAAAACCATAAATTCATCCAAATTAGTAATCAACCTCTCTTCAAACCAGAAAATCAATTATTCAACCTATTATTCATTTCCCAGAATCAAATTATCTGCCTAAAACCTGCCATTCTATTCAAATCAAACAATTTGAAACTTGCATGCATTCTTAAAGCCAAAGATCTTCAAAGTCTGTTCTTTTGCAAACCTGAGAAGTATCAAAGCATATTCAAGAAATCATCTCTCTAAAAAGCAAGACTGGAATCAAAGCAACATCTGTTTGCAAGCATTTCAGTTGCATATAGATTAGCAATTCAACTTTTAAAATCAAAGAAGCAAAGCATATACCAGTTTCAACACTCAAGGTTTAAAGTTAAGGCTGTTTCAAATTTGGTTCTGAGGCACTATTCATTTTGAATCAGGTGAGTAACTTTTAAAAATCTAAATTTTTTTCTGGTTGCATGCTATTTCTATGATAAATATTATAGTGTGTGTGTATATATATATATATAATTGTAATCTACTGTATGCATGTTTATATGAATGTCCTCTGTTTATAGTTTCCAATTTTCCTGTTTGTTTTAAATTCATATTCTTTTTGACTTAATTTCTGTTAGGGTTTAGTTTACAGGCAAAAATTGTTTGTTTAGTTATAAAGTAAGTTTAAAATTGAATTAAGCTAATATAAATTTGAATTGGCTCTGGAAAATCAAACAATTGAGCAAGTTCAAATTTAATTGAAAATTCAATCATCCTGTTTTCTGGATTCATGAATATATATTGAATACTAAAATCAAAATATGTTTTTTAAAACAAAAATTATAATTTTTAGTGAAAGGATGGGAGAGCAGTTTTGGTATGAACTGGAGACGGAAATTTGTGATTTCCTGGTGATCTACTTGAAGGAGGAGGTCAGGTTTCTTCCTGATGATGGAGGGGTGATCAGAGATGCTAGGAAAATTAGTTGATGGTGATGAAATTCATCAGGGAAGTTGCAGCATTGGGATTTCTTTTAGAACCCTAGTTTTAACTAGGAATGATGAATTGATCACCACGGCTTGCGTAGTTGATCGAGTGCTTTAAATCTTTGGGTAGTGTTGGCCGTAGACGAAGTCGATGCCGGAGTTTCAGAATATACGGTGGTCGGAGTTGTGAAGACATGGTGATTTCAGGTTTTGGGTTGGTGATGTCCAGTTTGTTCCAGGTTTTGGAATTGGGCGCTCGATTGTGATTTCTAGGTGTTGGACACGATTTGATGATCGTGGTGGGTTGCAGAGTTGATTTCTGATGTGTTGCGATCATTGTTGATGATCAATGGTGGCCGGAGCCACCGTGCATATGCACGGTGTAATGATTTGTCTGGTGATGTTTTGGTTGGGTTTTGAAAGCAGAGGAGGTTGCTCGAGTTTAACTCGAGTGATTCGAGTGTTGGACTCGAAGTAACCTAGGGTTTTGCTCGAGGAAAATATTGTTTGTCTAGGGTAAATTTTTAGTTACAGGTTTTAACCTGTAAGTTTTAAAAAAAATTTAAAACTGGAATTTAAAATGTGAACTAGAGATTTAAATCAGAGTTTAAGTTTGGATTCAAATGAAGTTTGAATCTCAGTTTTAAAATAAAATAAAGTTTTAAAATTTAAATTATTTGTAACAACTTTAAAAGGGGTTTGAATAGTTTGAATTTAAAAGTAAAGCTTTAAATAAAATAGAGATTTAAACCTAAGTTTAAATCTGGATTCAAATCTAAATTTGAATCTTAGTTTTGAAATAAAAGAAGATTTTAAATTTTTTTAAACTGTTGGAATGATAAAGTGAATTTTTAAAGTGATTTGAATTTAAAATAAAATTGTGTTTTAAATTCTTTTAAACTTCTATTATAAGATAAATAATTCTTTAACTTGTGAAATTAAAAGGGTTTTGAAATTGTTTTAAACTTTGTTAAAGTTAATTTGTTTTCATTTTGAATCTTAAATTTTAAATGAAATTTTAAAAGTAAAGTTTGAAATTAAATTGTTTTTAAATACCTTGTTAATGACAATTCGATGATTAACTAGAAAAATGTTTTTATAATTGAAGTTTTAATGATTTGTAATTATTACGCTAATTAAAATGGATAATTAATGATTTGAATTATTTAGTTTAGTAATTAAGGTTTAAATTAGTTAACTAAGGTTAAATTAATTAATTTAGGATAAATTAGTTGGTAATTAAGATCATTAATTAAATAAGATTTGAATTTTTAATTAATGATTAGTAATTAATTAATTATATAATTAAAGATTAATAAATGGATTATTAAAGACTAATTAATTGATAATTAACAATGGTTAATCTAAGTTAATTACTTAATGGAAGTAATTAAAGAATGCTTAATGAAGGTCATTAACTAGGATTATTTAATAATTAATTAATGTGATTAATTTTAATAATTAATTAGATTAATTAATTAAAGATAATCATTTGTGAAATGTTTAAGTATAATTACTTAATGTGAGTAATTAATTACTTAATGTAATTAATTGAGTTTAATGGGATTAGTTTGAATTAATTAATTAAGTTTAATTAATTTTAAAAACTGAATGATTTGATGATAATTACTTAATGTAATTAATGGAGTGTAATTACTTAGTGAAGTAATTAATGGTAATTACTGGATGTAATTAATTGAAGATGATTTAAGAATGGAAGTAATTTGAGTATAATTACTTTGCAATTAATCAAAGGATTAATTAAGGATAAATTAATTAGGAATAATTAATTTAAGGAAGTAATTAAGGGTAGTTAATTACTGTACGTGGTTAATCAAGAGGGATTAATAATTATGGTTTAATTTAGATTAATTACTTAATATAATTAAGTTAAAGAAGATTATTAATTAAATGTAATTAAGGATCATTAATTAATACAATTAATGATGTAATTAAAGTTGATTAATTAAGATTAATTAATCAATGATAAGTGATTAAAGGTAACTAATTAATGTAACTAATTAAGGATTAATGTAATTGATTATAGTTAATTAATCAATGAAGTAATTAAAGGTTAATTACTGTAAGGGGTTAAGGATAATTAATTTGTGAAATTAATTAAAGAACAATTACTTGAATGTAATTAAGGATAATTAATCAAGGGTGATTAATTAAGGTGGATAATTATATGGTAATTTAATTAATTGATTTGTAATCCATTAAATGGTTATGTAAGCAAGATTTTTAAAGATGAAGAAATTAATTTATCTTGAGGAGATCTTGGGTCATTTATTTGATACGTATAAGTGTGTAGGATTTACTAATTATAAGCTAAGGATTAATTAGTAATTAATTAGGAATGATTAATTTTTAATCAAGTTTTAATAAATAATTAGAGTTATTAATTAATAATTAAAGGATAGTTAATTAATTATAGTGTGATTAAGTAAATCATTGCTTATGCATGGATGGATAATGTTGATTGCCTTGAATGGTTTGTGATCTAAGATATGAGATTAGTGATGTTGTGTGATATGAATGATTTGGTTGCATTGTGATAATATGGATTATCTGTTTATGATGATAGTATGGATTATCTATTTATAATGATAATGTGGATCATCTGTTTATTATGATAATGTTGATTATCTATTGTGATTTGTGAGTTATCTATCTGTGTGTATATAGATAATTGAATTGAATTGTTTTAAACTTTAAAACAACTTGGCCTTAAAAGACACGTTTTGGATTTCGATGAGACTGGGATCGGGTTTCTAGATTTGGATATTCGATAACCACATCGATCCAAATTAACGATTGGTCGGGAATCTCAGTGAAGATGAAGATTCAGAATGCAAGGGTTATCGTCGAGGGTGATTCCAAAATGAGTGTAACGAGATAATGCCTTCGGTTTCGTTCGAACCCGGAACGAACTTGTATGGATCGAATGCTTTCAAAACATCGTCAGGTGGACGATGAGCATTCTAAATGATGTGTTTTATAAAGGTAATCATAGCCTCAAGCCTCATCAACCGAGAATGGCTAAAACAGGGGAGGTGCAGCAAGGCTAAGTGGGTCATGCCCAAGTACGATGAGATTTTCCCCCGTCTAGAGGTCCCTTTTATTTTGGCTGTGTGGGCAATTGTTGATCTCCAGCTGTCGGGGCTGTCTTGTTCGGGACTGTCCATTAAGGGATGGTTCCAGCCTTGTGTTGCAGGGGAGTTAGGGTGGCTCCTCGGTACGGTGACCTAGGCCACGTACTGTGACAGGCGGTACCCCAGTAGCCCTGCCATTGTATGGAATCCAAACTCCAATAAGTGCTATCAGATTTGATTGTATTACCCACTTTCGTGGCTAGTTGCTGGAATTTAATCATGTAACAATTTCAGCTATTTCATATTTACTTGAAAACCCTAGACCTATTATAATATCACTGGATTTCCTATCAAATGTTTTGGTTAGCGTAAGGTAAAAACTTTTCCATGTTTATGTGTGGGAAGTCTTACGTGATACCTTTTGTTTTCAAAGGTTTTTCAAAAGTTAAGCAACCATAACCTGTTACTCACACCAGACCCATGTCTGACCGGAGTTTATTTCTATTTTCTTAAACTCTTGGGTACTCAAATTTTTATGTGTAGCCAAGGGATTCAGGTTAGCTTTGACGAATTCTGGAGGAGCAATGGAGCAGGAGGCTTCTGCGTTATGGTTATATATAGTGTTCTGCTGTGTTGGTTTCTCTAAGTAGTTTCCTTGTATTGTATTGAGTTGTATAACTAGACAGGTGTTTATTACTGTCTAGTATGTGATGTATAATCTGTGTAACTCTGATAATGGTTGTAAACTATGTAATATTTATGTTATTAATATAATTTATTCGTTCCGCTGTTGAGATTCTGATGTTGTTTCTTCTTTCTTCTCTTTCTTTTCTCTTTTCTATCCCTTTCTTCAAGATGATGCGACTTTCTGTAGTGAGAAAGTCGGGTCGTCTCAGTTGGTATCAGAGCGCTAGGTTGAGCGAATACCTAGGCTCTTGAGTGATTTGTTTCTTGAGAGAGTATATTTTTAATTTTGATACATACATACATACATACATACATACATACATATATATATATATATATATATATATTTCTACCTATCTGTTGGGTTACATGTTTAGGTTTTCCAACAAAAGTTATAAAGGTAGATATGGTAGTGGTGTGTGTAACACGACTACCATTGGTTGGAGTTTGAATGTTTGAGGTTGGAAGTGTATCTGTCGAGACTGTAGACCTAATACCGTCTCGAGTGAGTTTGCTGTGGTGTACGAATTTCATCGATCTCTGAAGGAAATCTATTAAAGTTCGGAGTCTATTTTAGAAGTTGGATGAGTAGAGTTTGGATCTGTATGTTAGGCAGAAGCGAGTGATAGTATCTTGATCCCTCAGGAAGTAGTAGCCACGTGATGAGATGCAGCGACTATGGATGTTTCCGAAGATATTTCTTTGGAACAAGTTTAGGAAAGTGAGTCTGCTTCGATGTTGTGGCTGATTTCAACATGGTGTTTCTGTTTGGTTTGAGGTCCGAGTTTCTCGAAGAGCTTTGATTAGGAAATTTTTTGGCGTCTGTGTCAGCGGTGCAGCACATAGTGTTCTGTGTTGGCAGGAAGTTTTCTGGCTGAGTAGTTTTTCTGGAAGTGGAGTTCAGAAGTAGCAGAGTGGATCCTTTTCTTTGATGGATTAGCTAGATAAGTGTAAGCTGTTCTGATTGGTAAAGAGAGAATAGTTTTTATTTGGAATTAGTCTGAGTTGATTGCAAAAGTGACTTGCGATAGCTGAGCATTCTCTTGGGTCATCAGAGTTTTTCGAATATCTTCAAGGAAGTCAGAGGTTTGTCTGCATCTGGAGATTGAGTTTTCTTATCGACTAAGATTCCAGGAGCGGTACTGGTGGTTCAGTTTAATGGAAGGATGATTCTTAGAGATTGGGTAGGTGAAGCAGCTCAGGTTTTGATGGAGTTTCTGAGTTTTCTTTATGGATCCGATGAATCATATTTCTAGAATGTGTTGACTAGTTTGTTCTCGTGTTCCTCATCAGCATTCTTATCTACTTCGGATCAGAGTTGTGCAGCGGAAGCGGTTAGGGAGTGCATCTGCTTTTCTTTTCCGGACAGGAGAAGTGAGTTTAGTCTTTTGATGTTTGAGGAGTAGAGTTGGTGTCCTTGATCTTGGTTGATCTTGGAGGATCATTCTGTTGGGTTATTTTTAGTCTAGTTTGTTTCTAGAGGCATCAGCAAGTATTGAGCTAATCAATAAGGATGTAGGCAGGCCAGGATCGTCTGAAGATTTTGAGGATAAGAGACGGAGGAATTTGGATTCTGGAATCGAAGATTTGATTTTGGATACTTTTTCTCAGATTAATGGAGCTATAAGATTGGGTAAGTCTGAGAAGCTAGATCCGAGGTGTTTTGGATCTTTTCTGTATTCTTGTAAGGATAAGTGTTTGGTCTTCAGGATTGAATTGCCAGTTTGGATAACCGTGATTAGATGAGTTTCACGTATCTCTGAGGGAGTACGTGTATGATCTATCGCTGGATTTGGAACCAGCAGTTTAGGAGTTTTGGTTGTTGAGTCAGACTCGCCTGTAGTCTGATATCCTGTCGAGTTTTGTAGATATAGTTGAGTAGGAGCTATGTAGCTTAGTAGTATTGATTGTTTGGATTCTATGGAGCAAGTATCCCGAAATTTATACTTGGGAAACTCGAAGAAATTCTATCTAGAATTTTGTCTGGATAGGTAGATTTGTTTGATTAGATGAATTGGTTGCTATGGTTGTTAGCATATGTTTGATACATGCTTGTGTTCAAAAATTAAAATCTTTAATGATATTATTAAATTACCTTTGTTTAAAATTTCTGGGACGAAATTCTTTTATGGGGGGAGGAATGTGATATCCCGGAATTTTTGGTAATATCAATTTAATAATCTATTTTAAAAATTAAATTGATTTGATAATTTTTGTTAATAATAATTTTAATTGATTTAATAATCTTCCTTTAATAAATATTTAATTGGTAGATTTTATCTTTTAAAGCTAATAAATTGGTTTCTATTTATAATACAAATATATGGTTTATACTGTAAATAGATTAGTTTTGTTTTAAATTTAATAAATAAACCATATTTTCTAATTCTAATATTTTTAGTAATTTGAAAATTGGTTTTTATTTAATATAAAGCTTTTTAAAGTTATTGAATAAATAATTTTATGATTTTAAATTGTTAAGGTAGATGTTTAAATGTTTAAAATGATTTTGGCTTAAGTTTTGAATTTAAATTAATTAACAAAAAGGATTGTTTTGTTTTCTTTTTAAAATATTGCTTCATAAAATAAGTAATTTATTAATAAAGACATAATTTCTTTTATAACTATTTTAATTTGATAATGAGTAATTTCTAAAAACAATATTAATAATGTATTGTTTTTACAAATAAATTTTGAATAAAAATAGAATTGTTATTTCAAATTGAATTTTAGAATTTGATTTGAATTTGAATATAAAGTTTTGAAATCCAAAGTATAGATTTTAAATTGTTTCGGATTTCTAAGTATATGCATAAGCTTTTATTTATATGTATAATTGGTATATATTTCTTTTAAATTTTTTTCTATACATATAAAATACTGATTAACTAATTAATTAGGCATAACTTATATATCAACATTTAAATTAAATACAAATTACTTTAAAAAGAAATGTGTTGTTTTCCTAAGCTTCATATAACAAGTGTTAAGTGATAAACATTCCAATTTGACAAATGTTAAAATTTTGTACAAGCGTCATTTTCAATTTAGTATTTTCTTTTATTTTTATTAAATCATACTTTCATCTTATAAAAAAATGCCTCTTCTCTTCAATTTATTTTTCCTTTTAAAAATCAAAAGTTAAGAAATTTAAAGCTTTAACTCAAAACAAATATGTAGGAAACACTTTCATAGACCAGAAACAAATCAAGTTCAAGCCTGCACATTTTCAAAGATCAATATCAAAAGAATGTTAATCCTCTTCAAAATCATCAAACTGTATCACTTCAAAAACCAGAAATTCATCCAAATTAGTAATCAACCTCTCTTCAAATTAGAAAATCAATTCTTCAACCTGTTATTCATTTCGCCGAATCAAATTATCTGCCTAAAACCTGTCATTCTTTTCAAATCAAACAATTTGAAACTTGCATGCATTCTTAAAGCCAGAGATCTTCAAAGTCTGTTCTTTTGCAAACCTGAGAAGTATCAAAGCATATTCAAAAAATCATCTCTGTTTTTTTAAAAGCAAGACTGTAATCAAAGCAGCATCTGTTTGCAAGCATTTCAGTTGCATATAGATTAGCAATTCAACTTTTAAAATCAAAGAAGCAAAGCATATACCAGTTTCAACACTCAATTTTTAAAGTTAAGGCTGTTTCAAATTTGGTTCTAAGGCTCTGTTCATTTTGAATCAGGTGAGTAACTTTTAAAAATCTAAATTTTTTTTCTGGTTGCATGCTATTTCTATGATAAATATTGTAGTATATGTGTGTGTGTGTGTGTGTGTGTATAAATGTAATCTACTGTATGCATGTTTATATGAATGTCCTCAGTTTATAGTTTCCAGTTTTCCTGTTTGTTTTAAACTCATATTCCTTTTGACTTAATTTCTGTTTGGATTTAGTTTACAGACAAAATTGTTTGTTTAGTTATAAAGTAAGTTTAAAATTGAATGAAGTTAATATAAATTTGAATTGGCTATGGAAAATCAAACAACTGAGCAAGTTCAAATTTAATTGAAAATTCAATCATCCTGTTTTCTGGATTCATGAATATAAATTGAATACTAAAATCAAAATATGATTTTTAAAACAAAAATTATAATTTTTAGTGGAAGGATGGGAGAGCGGTTTTGGTATGAATTGGAGATGGAAATTTGTGTTTTCCTGGTGATCTACTTGAAGGAGGAGGTCGGGTTTCTTCCTGATGATGGAGGGGTGATCCGAGATGCTAGGAAAAATAGTTGATGGTGATGAAATTCATCAGGGAAGTTCCAGCAGTGGGATTTCTTTTAGAACCCTAGTTTTAACCAAGAATGATGAATTGATCACCACGGCTTGCGTAGTTGATCGAGTGTCGGAGTTTCAGAATTTACGGTGGTCGGAGTTGTGAAGACGAGGTGATTTCAGGCTTTGGGTTGGTGATGTCCAGTTTGTTCCAGGTTTTGGAATTGGTCGCTCGATTGTGATTTCTGGGTGTTGGACACGATTTGATGATCGTGGTGGGTTGCAGAGTTGATTTCTGATGTGTTGCGATCATCGTTGATGATCAATGGTGGCCGGAGCCACCGTGCATATGCACGGTGTAGTGATTTGTCTGGTGATGTTTTGAAAGCAAAGGAGGTTGCTCGAGTTTAGCTCGAGTGATTCAAGTGTTGGACTCGAAGTAACCTAGGGTTTTGCTCGAGGAAAATATTGATTGTCTCGGGTAAATTTTTACTTATAGGTTTTAACCTGTAAGTTTTTGAAAAAATTTAAAACTGGAATTTAAAATGTGAACTAGAGATTTAAACTAGATTTAAATCAGAGTTTTGGATTCAAATGAAGTTTGAATCTCAGTTTTAAAATAAAATAAAGTTTTAAAATTTAAATTATTTGTAACAACTTTAAAAAGGGTTTAAATAGTTTGAATTTAAAAGTATGCTTTAAATAAAATAGAGATTAAACCTAAGTTTAAATCTGGATTCAAATATAAATTTGAATCTTAGTTTTGAAATAAAAGAAGATTTTAAATTGTTTTAAACAGTTTGAATGATAAAGTGAATTTTTAAATTGATTTGAATTTAAAATAAAATTGTGTTTTAAATTCTTTTAAACTTCTATTATAAGATAAATAATTCTTTAACTTGTGAAATTAAAAGGGTTTTGAAATTGTTTTAAACTTTGTTAAAGTTAATTTGTTTTCATTTTAAATCTTAAATTTAAAATAAAATTTTAAAAGTAAAGTTTGAAATTAAATTGTTTTTAAATACCTTGTTAATGACAATTCAATCATTAATAAGAAAAATGTTTTTATAATTGAAGATTTAATGATTTGTAATTATTAAGCTAGTTAAAATGGATAATTAATGATTTGAATTAATTAGTTTAGTAATTAAGGTTTAAATTAGTTAATTAAGGTATAAGTTAATTAATTTAGGATAAATTAATTGGTAATTAAGATCATTAATTAAATAAGATTTGAATTTTTTATTAATGATTAGTAATTAATTAATTATATAATTAAAGATTAATAAATGGATTATTAAAGACTAATTAATTGATAATTAACAATGGTTAATTACTTAATGGAAGTAATTAAAGAATGGTTAATGAAGGTCATTAACTAGGATTATTTAAAAATTAATTAATGTGATTAATTTTAATAATTAATTAGATTAATTAATTAAATATAATCATTTGTGAAATTTTTAAGTATAATTACTTTTTGGGAGTAATTAATTACTTAATGTAATTAATTGAGTTTAATGAGATTAGTTTGAATTAATTAATTAAGTTTAATGAATTTTAAACACTGAATGATTTGATGATAATTACTTAATGTAATTAATGGAGTGTAATTACTTAGTGAAGTAATTAATGGTAATTATTGGATGTAATTAATTGAAAATGATTTGAAGTAATTTGAGTATAATTACTTTGCAATTAATCAAGGGATTAATTAAGGATAAATTAATTAGGAATAATTAATCATAGGAAGTAATCAAGGGTAGTTAATTACTGAATGTGGTTAATCGAGAGGGATTAATAATTATGGTTTAATTTAGATTAATTACTTAATGTAATTAATTTAAAGAAGATAATTAATTAAATGTAATTACAGATCATTAATTAATACAATTAATGATGTAATTAAAGTTGATTAATTAAGATTAATTAATCAATGATAAGTGATTAAAGGTAATTAATTAATGTAATTAATTAAGGATTAATCTAATTGATTATAATTAATTGATTAATGAAGTAATTAAAGGTTAATTACTGTAAGGGGTTAAGGATAATTAATTTGTGAAATTAATTAAAGAACAATTACTTGAATGTAATTAAGGATAATTAATCAAGGGTGATTAATCAAGGAGGATAATTAGATGGTAATTTAATTAATTGATTTGTAATCCATTAAATGGTTATGTAAGCAAGATTTTTAAAGATGAAGTAATTAATTTATCTTGAGGAGATCTTGGGTCATTTATTTGATACGTATAAGTGGTAGGATTAACTAATTGTAAATTAAGGATTAATTAGTAATTAATTAGGAATGATTAATTTTTAATCAAGTTTTAATAAATAACTAGAGTTATTAATTAATAATTAATTAATTATAGTGTGATTAAGTAAATCATTGCTTATGCATGGATGGATAATGTTGATTGCCTTGAATGGTTTGCGATCTAAGATATGAGATTAGTGATGTTGTGTGATATGAATGATTTGGTTGCATTGTGATGATAATATGGATTATCTATTTATGATGAAAGTATGGATTATCTGTTTATGATGATAATGTGGATCATCTGTTTATAATGATAATATGGATCATCTATTCGTATAAATGGATTTTTCCATTGGAGGGTCTACAGTACCTTGAGGCAAGTCTCTTGGCAAGGGTCAGAAATTACCTTTCGAGCGCCGTATATCTCTAGATAAAATATGCCAAATAAGGAAGTTATAGCTAGTTCACATAGAGAACATGTTCCAAATACGATCAACTCTCACTAGCAAAATTGATGAGCATACTCTAGACAATAGAGTTGATCTGTACCCTTTGAGCTTAGCTAAACTCCATTATGGGCCTACTTTTTTTAAGCCATTTTCGATGTTGAGGTCACGTTCAACATCTTCACATGAGTTTTCAACAAAACTCGATCATATAATGAATCCCACATAGATTCCATCATCTCAACAGATTTCGGAACCCTACATGGTTTCCATCATTCACTTCCAAAACAAAGAACCTATATTTCAACCTTGAAGTGATTTTCGATAAGTAGAACACTTATCGATCTCGATCTCTCCAAGATCGAGTCGATGAATTTGGTCCTGTTCAACAATAATAAGAAGGATTGCATAAGGGAACTAAGTCCCGAATACCTTCTCATAAGCAAGTAAACTTACCTACATTATCATTTCATGCAAGGCATGTTTAAATAACATAAATAACTTTTAGTCCCTTTATAATTAATTTATCCTTTATTAACTAAACCCTTTTTAATAATAAACATCTTTTTATCTAATAAAACTTCTCTTTTATAAATCAAGACTTCTTTTATTTATCAATATTTTTTATTAATG
This sequence comes from Allium cepa, assembly GCA_030765085.1. NCBI lineage: Eukaryota > Viridiplantae > Streptophyta > Magnoliopsida > Asparagales > Amaryllidaceae > Allium > Allium cepa. Next base: position 503,431,092 of record CM060941.1, on the reverse strand, counting down.
AAACTCCGTTTATATACTTGTATATATTGCTTAATTTTTTTCACTTATACGTTTTTTAATACTTAAAAAAGTATTCATATACTTGTTCCAATGGTATAAGTATGTTTGCAAATTACTTAACAAGTTTTATTTACTTTAAAATATAATCAAAGCTATTAAAACAATTACCACCAAAAACATTGTTTTAATAAACTCATTTTCTTTATTAAATTAAACATACAAAATATTCTGTCTTTTTATAAAAGATTCCTATACTTGTTGTTTTCTTTAAAATTTCATTATTAAAGATTTATAATATTTCTTCCAAAATATGATTCAAGTGTTTAAAACAAATGCTATTAAAACGTTGTTTACTACAAAACCAAAACCATTTCATTTAATCATTATCTTTAAAAATCTCCTTTTAAAGGTTTAATTACATTTAAGAGTTAAAGACAAGTGTTGCTAAAAACGATTGTCATAACAAACCAAAACATTTAACACTTTAAAAACATTCCTCTTTAAAACTCCCTTTTTAAAGATTCAATTATATTCAAGGGTTAAAGACAAGTGTTGCTAAAAACAATTGTCACAACAAACCCAAAACCATTTACTTGTATTTTTCTACTAAATATACATTAGTAAATATCTTATTATATTTCAAAGAATAATTGACTAATTAGGATTCTAAACAAGTATGGCTGAAAACACCGTTTACAATAATCCAGAACTATTTACTTATCCATTAATAACTTTAAACATTTATTTACAAATCAAAGCATATCCACACTTATTAACTAAGGTAATACACTTTTAAGTAATTCCACGAATCATTTATTTTTTCTCAAGTATTAAAATTCATCTTCTTTTATTATATATTTAAAATACTTAATTTTATATTTAAAACTTATATATATAAAAATATCTTTAAAATACTTATTAATATGTTAAAATACTTTAAAAACTACTTAAAATATATGATAATTATTTATATAGAATATATGTAAAAATAAGGGATTTTGAAATAAATAAGGAAAAAGTTTTATTTTAAAAGCCACTCAGTTTCAAAATTCATAATTAATTGTTAAAATTTATTTCAACTTAAAACCAATTTTAAAACACATTATTATAAGTTAGAAACAACCCCAAAAAGATTAGAGAAAAATACATAATTTAAATATAATTTTTAAACAAATTATAGCTTCAGACAGAAAATATAGCATTTCTACAAATGCTACCAAGATAATTCGCAAAGCTCCAAAGTGTCTCAGTAGCAAAGATTGGACTTCAGAAGTGCTGCCAAAAGTCCTGGACTGTCGTTTAATGTTAATTTGCTACAACTTTGCACTTAGATTTCGACGTCTTAATAAATGATTTTCAATCCATTCATTTTACAGCAGTTACTATACATTTTTACTTTATAATCGTGAAGACAAATTCCAAAGAATATCTTTCATTTATTTTATAAAAATCCTTGAAAACTAGGTACTTTACCGAAGTACACATATAGCGACTCTTTCGCCGTAACTTTTGCACTTCATTCGACTAGCTATTAAATGAATTAGGCTTCAAAACTTTCCCAGGAACAATATTATTTACTTGATTAATTGCTAAAGGAACTCCTAATAAACTTTCTACAAAAATGCACGTTATTTTCAAAGATGGACTATTTATAAAAGTGTCACTATAGCGACCTTTTTACTTCAATCTTTTGTTTCTTTGATTTACTTCTTCTATAACTTTCAAAACATATTCTTTGCTTTTTGTAAAAACTTATAGAAGTATATATAATAACCAAACAAGTTATTACTAAGATATGTTATTTAATCACCATTTTCATAAGTTAATATTAAGTTATAGAGACTATCGCTATCTGCACCATTCCGTATTCAATCCAATATTTGGTTTCATGTTATTTTATAAATATATATGATTCCAAGTTCCAACGATATTACTGCCAAACATGTATTAACATATATACACATCAATATATTCATTTTAAATGTTCAAATGACTTATCACAGATCAATGGTTTAGTAAGCAATTACTTTAACAATTTATATACTTTTTAAAGTATATAATCAAGAGTTTAAGTAGTTAATGTCTATTATTATTATAATAGAAAGCAATTCAACAAACAACTTTATCTAGTAATTAGAAAGTTTATCAACTTCAAACTAAGTGAGTTAACTCACTTTTATCTAACCAATATTCTTCCAACCAACATTCTTTTCAACCAACACTTCACTATCACTTCTAACTTCAACCAAACATCACCTAAACCTCTCATCCACATTCAAAAACCACACGTTTCCCTATCCATCTTAGCTCACTACCATGCCTAGAAAGGCATCCATGCTCATGTCCTCACCTCCTTCACCATCTTAGAACCCACGGACAAAGGCCGTAACCTCTTCTACCCAATCATAAACGACCTAAGGCCATATTTTCATCATAAGGAACACGACCATTTAACTCCCAATAGCATACATGACCAAAGATAGGAGAAATGAAGAGGAGAATGAAAATTTCTATGCTCTGATACCAAATGAAAGTGACCACCGTGTGGCTAGCTATCACTTAGGATCGTGTAATATGGAATATAATTAAATCTAAATGCAGAAGCAGATGATAATAGCAAAGTAAATGAAAAAACACACCAGGAATTTTTGTACTGGCTCGAACTTCCAGTTCTACGTCCAGTCCCAGACTCTTTCTAAAATTTCACTAACAACAATCCTCACTTAACCCGGAGAAACAGGTTTACAACACCTGAAAAACAGAACAGGATTTTGATGCCTCAACAACCGAAGAGGACTTCACTTGCCTAAACAGCAGAACAGGACTTCAACTTATACAAAGAGTATTTGACACAGTGTGTTCTTGATAACATGGATTTGTCTCTTGATAGTACAACATTCCTATAATCTTCTTCTTTTGATATATATATATATGTATGTATGTATGTATGTGAAGAATATGGAAGTAAATGAATAATTTTGTATGAATTTTAATGCACAAAAGTGTTAGAATCAAAATAGAATAAGAATAGAAAGAGTTAGATCCATTAGATGAATAAAACCGATGATTCTAACATGTTTATATATAGTACAAAGAGATGCAATTGTTCATGAGTAGTTATCATGAAAGTATATGGACATTTCTATTGATAAAAAGTTGTATCTCTTCATGGAAAAGAAATGTCTATTCAAAAATATACCCGTTGTAAGAATTCAGACGTCTGAAAATTAGAATTCAGACTTTTGAAATTTTAACGTGTAAACCAGAAAGGAAATAGGTCATTTTTGATCTGATTCAGACGTTTGAAATTTCCAATTCAAACGTCTGAATATTGTCTGAAAATTCAAATTTGATTACAGATTCAGACGTCTGAAATGGTCAATTCATACGTCTGAATTTGACCTGAAAATTCAAATATGCTCTATGCATGTGTGTATGTGCACGTGTCGACATATATATCCAAAAGAGAGATTTTAACATCATTTTAATTCTAAACAACGACTCAATACAACATATATGAAGTATGAAGTTCATTTGAATCCGGTCTTGTAGATATTCCTGCAAAAATAAGTTAGCATAGAAAATTCAATGTATATAGTTGCCGTAGTCAAAATATCATAAGTATGAAACGTCGTAGACGAGGTTTCAACATTCTCCCCCTTTTTGATGATGAGAACTATATATAATACAATATATATATATATATGTGTGTGTGTGTATGTATGTATGTATGTATACTCCCCCTATTTAAAAGCTCCCCCGTCAAAAAAGCAAGATAGAATAAATAGACAATTTCAACACCTTCTCCCCCTTTGACATCTCAAAAAGGAAAATATAATATATATGAAATATTCATTCTATATAAAAAATAATATTAATATGTTTAAAGCTCCCCCTAAGTATAACATCTCCCCCTAAGTATAATATCTCCCTCTATCAATATGCATATGAATTTCTCCCCCTTTGTCATTATCAAAAAGAACGAGGGAATATAATAAATTATATAAAATATCTTGTGAATAGTGGGATAAACTCAATATTAATTATGGAGAAAAAATAAAATAGATTTACCATATTTGCTGAAGTTCATATATCATTGTAAGCATGTAATTCTATTAAACGTATGGATCATTCTTTAGAATTCCAAAATCTATCCTTTTTCTTTTGTTTCTCCGAGTACCTGCAATAAACAATAATCATTTTTGGTACCCACTTACTATGTTAGGGTCCGGGGGGATTAGGTCTTTGGAAACCATACCCATTTGGGTGTAGTTGAACCTTTATAAATATAATTTTCATTACAAATCACATTCTTATAATAGTTGCTAATATAGTGTTGTTTATCTTGATCAACCATATTAGCTGGAATCCATATCTTAATACTATTAGTCATTAGCTTAGTACTTGAAGAATAATTTCTATCATTTCTAAACAAAGTACTACTATGACTATAGCTGGTTTTAAAACTATCTTGGTTATTTGTACTAGCACTAAAATTAGTATACAAGAATGCATATCTAGTACTATTTTCACTTTTAGCTTGTTTATAGCCTAAACCGCTTTTGTCATTGTGAGCTTTTGGATTCTTAACATAACCTAATTCCTTCTTATTTGAAGCAGGTTGAGAATTTCCAATAATCCTAAATAAATTTTCTCTCCCTTTATTAAAATTGGAAACATTTTTGGTAATGTCATCAAGCTTAGTTTTGAGACTAGTGTTATCTAACTCAACAGTTTTAATTTTTGTTTTTAACTCATGATTCTCAGAAGCTAGAGCATTATTATTTTCTTTTTGAGCTTCTATTTCTTGACTTAGTAGAGCGAGCTGAGAATTGTCTAAATCTTGAATTTTCTCAAGTTCTTCTTCTAATATTCTCTTCTCGTCTTTAAGCATATTCTTTCGAATTCTGCTTTCTTCTGATTTTCTAGAGCTTCGTTATATTTCTTTTGAGACTTTTTAAAGTGTCTAGAAGTTTTGAATTTATTTCTATCATATCATCAAAAGTTAGATCACTAACCTCATTATCTTTTGCCATTAAGCATTTGTTTGTTTTCTCCTTTGATTTTTCTTTATTGCTCTTCCCCTTCTTATTGTCTTGACTAGATCTCTTTGTAGCCGTTTATTCTAGGATGTTGTTACGATCTCTAGAATACCAGGCTCTGATACCAATTGAAAATATGGTGCGGATCGTGCTATATGGAATTATACTATACTAGTACGGAAATAAACTAAGATACTATAGCAATGTGAATAAGTAAAATTAAATAAGCACACCAGGAATTTTTATACTGGTTCGAACTTCCCGTTCTACGTCCAGTCCCAGACTCCTTCTGGAATTTCACTAACAACAAGCCTCACTTAAACCAAAGGAACATGTTTACAACACCTGAACAACAGAATAGGATTTCGATGCCTCAACAGCCGAAGAGGACTTAACTTGCCTGAACAGCAGAACAGGACTTCAACTTATACAAAGAGTATTTGACATAGTGTGTTCTTGATAACACAGATTTGTCTCTTGATAGTATAACCTTCCTATAATCTTATCCTTTTGATATATATATATATATGTATGTATATATATGTGTGAAGAATATGGAAGTAAATGAACGATTTTATATGAACTTGAATGCATAAAAGTGTTAGAATCAAAGTAGAATAAGAATAGAAAGAGTTAGATCGATTAGATGAATAAAAATGATGATTCTAACATGTTCATATATTGTACATAGAGATGAAATCGTTCATGAATAGTTATTATAAAAGTATATGGACATATCTATTGATAAAAAGTTGTATCTCTTCATGGAAAAGAAATGTCTATTCAAAATATAGCCGTTGTAAGAATTCAGACGTCTGAAAATTAGAATTCAGACTTCTGAAATTGTTAACGTGCAAACCAGAAAGGAAATAGGTTATTTTTGACCTGATTCAGATGTCTAGAATTTCCAATTCAGACGTCTGAATATTGTCTGAAAATTCAAATTTGATTACAGATTCAGACGTCTGAAATGGTCAATTTAGACGTTTGAATTTGACCTGAAAATTCAAATATGCTCTATGCATGTGTGTATATGCACGTGTTGACATATATATCCAAAGGAGAGATTTTAGCATCACTTTAATTCTAAACAATGACTCAATACAACATATATGAAGTATGAATTTCATTTGAATCTGGTCTTGTAGATATTCCTGCAAAAACAAGTTAGCATGGAAAATTCAATGTATATAGTTGTCGTGGTCGAAATATCATAAGTATGAAACGTCATAGACGAGGTTTCAACAGAGAAGCGAGAGTGAAGAAGTGATTTAGTTTGCGAAAATATGAGTGTATATGCATGCCTTTATATAGTGCAGAAAATGAGAGGAAAAGTGGGAATAAACCCCTCCTTAACCATGAAATTAAGCATATAAGACCATGTTCTTACACATCCATACCTTTCATGTTTGGTGCCTTGATTTAAGGGTTCTTTTGTACTTAATATCCATGCTTACCTTTCCTAATTAACTCTTTAGTTTAATTTATCTTTAATTAGTAAAGAGATGTGTTTTAATTCTTGTCATATGTTTTCATATGATAGTTATTCAAGTTGCAACATATTTACACAACTTGTATTGAACAAAAAGTTGATTTTTAACACAACGTTTTCTGGTCACATTTTCAATATTTATCCAGTGTATATTTTTGTAAACACATTTCAAAAATAATTTTTCTATCATTAACTTATAATTAAAAAGTATTTAACAAGTTTATTATTTAATCACATTAAATCTTGGATTCAAATATTTAAATAATCCAGATATTTAATACGAAGTGTTCGAAATTTCGGGTCGTTGCATTTTCCACCCTTTAGAATATTTCATCGTCGAAATCCCGACATAAGCAATCAAAGAAACAACCATACATTAATACTAACCAGTACTATAATCAATAGCAATATAGCTTATCGTTTTCTTAGGTCAAAAATCTTCTCATCACATAAGGATGATAAAACTACTAAGTGTACCTTCCGCTCAATAGCCTCGGGTTGTTACCTGTATGTATTCATCCTTCCTCAAACCACTCAAAGAGTCTTTTCCATAAAATTTCCACAGGCCAAAATCATAATACACAATTATACTTAAGCTTACATGATGTACATATATCATCTGTACGCAATATCAGTCTGACTACTTGCTCGATCACATAAATTTCACTTCCGCACTAGTATATCGCACTTGACTTCTTTAGTGAGGACTTCGATCTTTTTCCTTGATTGGACACCTCCGTTCTCCTTTTATATTGATAAACTACAATAGAAAGCTTAAGGATCATATCAAGAATCTATCTCAAGTGTTCACTGTCAAGAATTTAGTGAAAAATCTTTGTTCGGATTAGTGTATACCACCTTGAAATCATGCACTCGAATCCTAGATCAAGAACTATCATGCGAATAAAATAATTTACATACAACTCACGCAGTTAATTTAGCTAGTTTCTTAACTACACCAATTACTTTACAATTCTAATTTATTTACATTAAATCGTATCTTATGTTATATTAAAATCATTTATGCAACATTTCTTTAAACCTTACTTATGTTCATAATATTTTTATAATACCTCAACTTTATTTAAATACATTTCCATAAACATAATTTTATTTTGAAACATTTCAAGACTTAAGTTTATTACTAGTATAATACTCCACTACTTCCTAAGAGTACATACAAAACATTCCTTTACATCCTAAAATTTCGGTGAAGTCCTAGAGAAAATTTGGATATTATAATTGAGCCAACCATCTAAACTTCTTAATCGCTCAGGTTAGGCAAGTAGCTAGGTATAGTAGGATTATGATATCCAAACTCAAAATTAGAGTCTACTTTCCTTAGACATCCCTAAAGTAAAGACGTGTATAAGTTAGCCCAATACATCGAATGTTATACTTAATGTAACGACCTGTATTTTAACCATTTAAAAATATAAAAACAAATAAGACTTTGGAATTTAATATTGTTAGAAATTAAAATTTATGATTTATTAAAAAAAATTAGAATATACTAATAATATTGATTGAATGTAATTGATAACTAATTTAATGTAATTTCAATTAATTGTAATAATAAAGGTAAATAAGAAATAAAATAATTGATGTATCAAATGGTGGAATCATATGTTATTTAATTTAAATTGGTTTTAATATAGAATATGAAATTGGCTATGTGGTAAGTAATTTATAATCCTTATTTGTAAATAATAAGTTAATAGATATGAATTACTAATGTATAACAATTGTTTTATTTATCATCTTATTATTAAATCCGTTGAAATTAATTGGAAATCATTGAAATTTATGTAATTAAATATTCCAATTAATATGAGGGAAGACGTTAATTATGGAGCGATGAGTGTAATATATGAAAATATATGTTTAATGAACACATAGGGTAATGGTTGGTTTAATAACAAGAATTTAAATCAAGATAAAGGAATTTGTTTAAAATTTAAAATATAAGGAATAAGGATTTCATTACAGTTGTAATTAAAATTTGAAATTAATGTAAAATTTAAATATTGGATTTAACATGGAAAATTGTATTTTTAAAGATTATTAATTCCAGTTAATAAAGAACGATGATAGAACTTTAAATTTAGAATTATAAGCGATTAAATCAATTTAATAATACTTTGTTTTATTTAACGTGTAAAAATAAATATAATTTGATTTTAAAGCTAACTTCTATATATAATAAAATTAGGCTTTGAAATTAGTTCCATTGAGTTTAAAAGATTGAAAACCTATATTTTGATACATGGGATGACCTGTTGTCGTTTTCGGAACGAAACGGGCTTTTTGGGCCTTTGTTATTGCTTTGACCCAATCGATATTCCATCCATTTTTGTTCATATATGTTGTTATAAACCCTAGAAGCTCCTATTTTATTTTATGTATGTACATTTCAGTTTTGATCTGCTCCTCCTCAATAGTCATTATCCTAAAAACTGATTTCAAATCAAATCGAAAAATTCAAACTGCTCAAACCCTATCAAATATATATCATCGCGAAGCTATCGACGAATGTAATCTACATCTATAATTCCCTTTTCAATTGGAGGTTCCATTTTCCTAGAAATCAGAGACTTATTCTCGACCATTCATCGAGTATGTTTGGTTTAACGATGGATCTTTATCCATTCGACGGTCGGAAGTTGCTGCAGCATAGAGGATGACAAGTAGGGGTGATCCATACAGTTGGATTAGTCTAGAAGTGCCTAGATTCGCTAGATCTGGGCATAGAATGGCGACGACGGCGAAGGTTTTCTAGTGATACGGAGGTGGCCGTGCGTGGTGGAGGAGGTCGGCAGGAGACAGCGAGGCTCGTGGCAATGTTGGATCGTGGTGGTAGCTTGTCTATGCACGGTGGCAGGTGCATGTTTGGCTTCATTCTATTGTACTATGATTGAGGGAGGTAAAGCTTTTTATGTTTTCGCCCTCAACTTTATATTAGTTAAATTTAAAATTTTCAAATATTCTAACTTGCATAACTTTTTCATAAGAACTCCGATTGATGCGCAGTTTCTTCCATTGAGATCGTATCAAAATTTCAGACAACATGAAACTTGTTTGGTTGAATTTGGAGACTGTTGAAATTTAAGCCTTTATTGGATTTTTAATAGGCTTTAAAATCAAGGATGGGTGATTTAACCCAGTCACGCAATATTAGAATTTATTATGTTAGTTGAATTAAATTTATGAAGTGATAAGAATTTTATTGGTTGCTGTTTGGTAATTTAAATTGACATTTTAATTGAAATTGAATTTTATATTGATTAAATTGACAATTAAATTAATATTGAATTTAATTGCTAGTTAAACACCGACAATTGATAATCAGTAACTGTTGTGATATATTGGTTGATTTGGATGTTAATTGTTATTATACGCCTAATGATTGATGATAGATGTATGGTTGTTTATTTATTTGACTTATTCCTGTTATTACCTATTTATTTGACGTCATTTATATTATCATTTGGACCATTGGAAATGAACTAAGAAATAGGTTGAAATGATATATACCTATGACATTTAATTAAGGGTTGAAATGATATATATCCATCCATGTAATTAAAATTGAATTAACTGATCACCTAGCCATAGGGTAGAACATTATATACAGACACCGGATGGTTAAAATAAATGGTTTAAATTTCGAGTTTGCATTTATATGAATTTAATTACTTTCTAATTCGAGCTTTGAAATGTTGAAATTGAAACAATTAAATGAAATTGTTTAAAGGATTTAGTTTGAAATCTTAAGTTGAGATTGAGATATATTTTAAATTTATTGAAAGTAAATTAATTTACAGGTTAAATTTTAATTTAAGCTTTGAATTTACTTAAATTAAAGTGGTTTAAATTGGTATTTCCAAGTTTTGGATGTGAAATGGATTTAAACTAAATTGTTTAAAAATGATAATTTGAATTGAAACTTTTAGCCATTTGAATAGAAGGGTTTAAATTGAATATGAAGTAAAGTTGAAATCGTTTTGAATTGTGGCTGATTGAAATTGAATTTTGAATATGAAGTTGACTTGAATTGGAAGCCGAAAATTGAATTCGTTGTGATTTTTAACATGATTTCAAGTTATTCTAAAAGAAAGAAGTAGTTTTAATATAAAAACTATTTTAATAATCAAATTATTTTAATATATAAACTATTTTAATTATCTAAACTATTTTCAATATCAAAACTATTTTATATTCAAACTATTTTCAATCTTTAAACTATTTTAATTATTCCAAACTATTTTCACTATTAAAACTATTTAATTATTAGAACCATTTTTAACATCCAAACCACTTTAAAGGAAACTATTTTAGACTTAAATCATTGATTCAAATACGAATGCTTTGATATGAAGGTATGACCTATTTTGAATTCAAAATGATTTTGAAGTGAATTAGACATTTTGATATGAAGTATGATTCGTTCTTGAAATGTAAAAGAACCAACCGGTGTGAAAAATAACTTTTGGTTGTTAAAGAGACCGGGGCAAAATACTAGCATACAGTCTGTCAATACCGGAACCACTTTAACAACAATGTATGTGGTGGATGTTGTCCGGAATGTAGAGGTTGAACTGTCGACATTTACTAGAATGAAGAAATAGAACGATGATGGATATACCCCGACACGTGTCAATTTGAAATGACTAAACCAGGATGATTTATCCTGACCATTGAGGCTAGCTACCTCTCGCGACATCTATTCTTCGTATTACTATATTGATTTTGACTTGGTTGGTGTACATGGATTTGGTTATGGGATGGATGTTCGCGGTGGACCATTAGGGGTTACCACCAGTAGGTGACTCGAATTGGTAGTATCCTACCTTGGATATTGCCTCACGCGCCTTGTCATACTTTTATCCTTGCATGCGTCCACTACGAATGTAATAACCCGTCCTTCTCGACCCTCAAAATTCGACACAAATGCGCTACTGTATAATATGCCGACAATCGAGTGCTGAAAAAGACAGATTGCCGAGGAAAGAAAGAAGGAGGTAGAAAAAGAGAAAATACAAAACAACAACAGAATCTCACAATCGCAGCGGAATAAAATATAATAGATAATAACTGATGTTTACACAAAAAGAAACTATGTCTTATACATTACATCATTAGAATACATCACAATCCAAATAATTACTGGATAGTTATCCTAACTTGTCCTCACAAAGCTGACTATACAGCTTATACAACAGAACGGAATATACTTCAAATACGTGTGATACGTCTCACCATTCAACTCATCTCCTGAGCTCCACAACATCCTATCCAGTATATAATACTTGGTCTGACCCGAGCATTATAATAAAATAACACCCGAGTCAGTCTGGAAAACCAGCATGAGAAAAATACACTCAATTGAATTATTAAAGTTTTCAAAATCCTTTGAAAATCAAAGGTATCTTGTAAGACCATGCCACAAATAAACATGTCGGTTTTTACCTTACGATAACCAAAACATTTCTTATCAAATCTTCTGATATTATAATAGTGTCTATATACAAATACTTATTCAAATAGCCGAAATTGTTACTTTCATTAAATTCCAGCAATACTAGCCACAAAGTGGGTTCTACAAACAAAATCGTAAAGGCACGTAGGAATAATGGATTTCCAACTAATGACTAGGCACTGGGGTACCACCTATCACGGTATCTGGTCTAGATCAGCATATCGAGGACCCCTCCGTTCCTCTGCAACACAAGACCGGACTACCCCCTACTGGATAGCCCGAGTAAGATCATCCCGAGGTTGGGATCAACAACCGCCCACACAGCCGAATGAAAAGGGACCTCTAGACAGGGATGACCTTACCATAATTGGGTGCTACCCACTTAGCCTTGCTGCATATCCCCTGATTTTCAGTCATTCTCGGTTGATAAGGTTCGAGGCTTAGCGTTACCTTTTTAGAACATTTTAACTTAGAATGCTCATCGTCCTCCTGACGATGTTCTGATAGCATTCGTCCATACAAGTCTGTTCCGGGTCCGAATGGAACCGAAGGCACTACTCCTACTACATCCATTTTGGAATCACCCTCAGGATTAGTAGCGATTAGCCCTTGGACTTCACTACTTCATCTTCAACTCCAAGCTCTTGTCTTCATCATGAAAATGTACTCATTGGATCGAAGTGGTTTTCGGATCTCAAATCTGATTTCGGTCTCTTCGAAACAACGTTCGCTATTTCCTGGTAAACTCAACCCCGGTTCTTTAGGAATACTCAGACGAGAATAAGATCGGAGTTCAATTCCTAACCGTTATTGGACCAATTTCCTTATAAACATCCTAGAAGAACGAATGAGTTTATACGTACAGTATGACACCTCGAACGGTAACTTTATCATATAATTCTCATACCTCTTCTAGGTATTCCAAATTGATATTTGGGTCCAGATTTGATAGTCGGTTATTTAACTATCAAATAAACAATCAATTCAACCAATTATTTATTTCCATTGAAACTTCAAGTCTTATAAAAATTGGATTTAATAAATTTAAATCACTTTGCCCAAAATTTTATATACTTAAAATATTTTAAATAAAACTACTTAAAACACTTTATTCAAAATGATAGTTATGAAAATCTTTAAGATTTCCAGATACAACTTAAGCCAAATCTACTTTTTTTCAAAATAAAGCTCCTTATAAAATATAACTATTTAATAATTTTATTTTAATTTATATTTACAAATTTTGAAATTAAATATCTCACCCATATATTGTCAGAATCGGGCGAAAAGTAGAGTGTATTAATAGCTATGAGCGCGTAATTGTTAGTGAATATAAAACTATTTTTTTATATACTGTGTTGATTTATCGGTTGAGTTTTTATGAATTTTGGTCGTCACAACGACTTTTTTTAGCGTTGTCTTATCATGGCGCCTCCTTAGCTATCGACATTACTGGTCATGCTACTAAGGAAACTGTAGGAAAATGCATAAGAATGTGTTAGTGGGGATTAATGTAAAGCCTTAATGCTATTTTAATACTTTACTTTACTGATAGATACTACATATGTAGCGTACATTACTACATATATATAGTTTGATGGATTCTTAGAAGATGAAAAATCTCATAACATCTCTTAAGTTATTGCACTCATGTTGTACATGTAATAGGAGATGGAAAATCCCATAAACATCTCTGAAGTTATTGCACTCATATTTACCTGTTAATGATTTAACTTACATAAGAACTTTTAGTTCCAACTTGAGTGTTTGTCTTTTCATTGTGCTCGGGTTAGCTTGAGCAATTCAGTGTTTGAACACATTATTCCTTGAGATGAAGATGGAGTATGCTTGACCGTATTTATTAGTATTATTTCACTGCATTATTTTGGTATGTTGGTTGATTTTACTTTGATTATGTTGTAAAAATCGTGTAATCAAATGTATATTGCAAAACAACTTCATGAACTGTTTATTTGACTATTATATTTCGTCATTCCATTGTGAGATTCCGTGCTTTTCTTTCTTTTTTTATTTTATTTTCTTATTAAACTCCATTGACAGTCTGCCCTTTTGAATGGTTTGAGTTAGACATGTGTGGTTTATTGTCAACTTTAATCATTCAAAAATGTGGATGGTCACACTTGATAAAGATGCTTAACAAATTTTAAACTTGTTTTCAGCTTACCATCTTTTCAATTTGTGAGTTATAAAATTTCAACTTCTATATTTCTACAAAAGTACTCAGCTTCAATTTTTATATCAATTCAGAAGTTTTTTATTTATATCAATTCAGAAGTTTTTTACTATCCAGAATTGTCGAAAATTTTATTTTCTTTCAATAATTGAAAACTAATAACATACGATAATAAGATGCAAAACCAGACTACCTTAATGCAAAGGATACATGCAACCATATATATCTTTATTGAAAACTTAAGAGTTTAAACTCCGGGTTGTATTTCAAGTCATTTGAAATAATATACATATATCTTTTAGATATCAAATCATATGCTTTGGGATTAAAAAAATCTGTAACATCCCTTATCTGGAGGCCAAAAGCTAAGCGCTATGGATGCTACAGTCATCCACGGTATTAACTTCTGGTGATAAATATGGCAATGTTAATGGTATTCATAATATCAAAAGCACTTGAATATGAACAAAATCACAGATTTCCAAAACAATAATTTTCAGTGATTACATTTCGAATAATACCATATCCAAGTTACAAAAATCCCCAAACCTATCCCAAGCATTGATCAAATATAATTTACAATAATACGCCAAGAGCGACATATGAAGATGCCCCTTGGATGATTAAAGCAATATAGACATAACCATCTTAATGCATAGCAGAAATAATTTTAAAACGAAACTCCTAAATTAGCTATCCATCAGTCACTTGCTCGTCTTCGAATGCTTTATTTGCCAAAATATGCTAAAACCTAAACCCTCAGCCTACACAAATCATATTATGAGCACTCGAGAGTTTAAGAGGGAAATAAAAACTTCGAGTCAGGCATAAAGCTTAGTATGAATAATTTCTGTTACATCTCAGTTTACTAATAAATAGTGGGACCATGCCGCTTAGTGGAATGGGTTGTCCCTCACTAATATCTCTTTTCAAAACATATATTTTGCAAATCCTTTCCTGCAACCAAACTGGTTAATCAACTGACAATAATAATAATATAGCAATATCCATTATGCTAAAATAGGAAATAAAATAGACTATCTGTCTAAAATCTGAACTATCTGTTCTTTACTAGACTATGTGTCCTAAATTCTGAGCTATGTACTCTTTTTTGGACTAACTGTCCTACTAATTATACCAAAATAGCCATATCTTTTATGCTAGATAGTGGGCTATCTGCCCAAAATAGGTAAAAAAAGGGTGGACTAAATGTCCTTAAAGTAGCAAGTTCCGTTATGCTAATAAATGAACTAACTGTTCATATTAGAGTTGGCAGCTCTTTTTGGACTAACCGTCCTTGGGGCTGACTGCCCTCAAAATGGACTAACTGTCCGAATTTAAAATGAGCTGACTGCCCGAATTTTCTTTTGGATTAACTACCTTTTAAATTGTTTGGGCTAACTGCCATTCAAAACATTTGGGCTAACCGCCCTTCAAGTTTTCCTTGAAAAACTTTTCAAAATGATTTGGTCCTCCCAAATTATATATATACAAGGATGATATATCTTTAGCTTTACTCTAGGCAATTTTTGCCATGTTATATATACTTTAATCAAAATAATTTTGATGATGTTCAATAAGGATTATCTATCCTTATAAATAAGTTAACGTCCTTTATACTTAAACACTAAGGCTATCTGCCTAGTTCTTATATTCAAAATCTTTATTTAAAACTTTTAAACAACCTTTCGAAAACATAGAAGGTAACTCATTCTAAACCATTAATAAAACCCTTCGAAAGCATTGAAGGTAACTCCTTCATATCCTTTGATAAACATTTCGAAAACATTGAAGGTAACTCCATCAAAACCTTTTAAAAATCCTTCCTTTTACAAGCTTTAAAACATATGACATCTTCCTTTAAATCCTTTGAACCTCGGCCTCTCAAAAACATTAAACTGTAACTTTTGACCTTGTCGAAAAGTCCTACCTTTTAACCTTGTCGAAAGGTTCCTTTTCTGCCTAGTTGAAAGGTTTCACCTTTCGACTTTGTTGAAAGCCTGGGGGTACTTCACCTATAAAATCATTTATAAACCTTTCGAAAGCAATGTAACTCAAAACCTTTCGAAGACATTGCATTTAATTTAAAACAGGTGGAAACCTTTCTAAACCATTCAAAGTTAACTACTTTGAAACTTTTAAAACGTTTTGACTTAAAACATTTGGATTATGCCTTCAAGTAGAGCAAAAGGAACAGAAAAACATTGAAGTCAAAAGCAACTGCTTCAAAACCTAAAACCTTTTGAAGCCATTTGAAAAAAAATAAAGTGTTGGTGTTGGAACTAACCTTTCGAAAACATTGGAGAGAGGCAGCAAGTTTTAGAAAACAAAAGATAATCTTTGACTCCATCTGTGTCGAAAGATTACGAAGTGGCAACTATACTTTCAACCTTGTCGCAAGCTATACCTTTCGACTTTGTCGAAAGGTTTCAATTAAAACAAGAAATTAAACCAATTGAAACCTTTTTCTTTTAAACTATTTGACACTGTTGAAAGCTCTTTGTTGAAAGCTAGCAAGCGTATTTCCTTTTAAAATAAAACAAAGTTTCATCTCCTTCGAAAGCTCTAACCTTTCGCCCCTAAACCTTTCGACTTCTTCCAATTCACTACGTACCACTTTCTTAATACCATGTGCATTGGTTATTGACCTAATCAAAAGGTTTGATACCTTTTGACCTTGTCGGATGGTTTGGAATGGAGGCGGAAGCTCTTGAAAGGGTTGAAATAGAAGAAAAACTATCTATTTGTACTTAAAACAGTTCTTTTGCACCCCACCTGCCTTGTTTGTCTAAATCTTATTGGTTGCTAGAATTTTACAGTCAAAATGCTGCCGACTTTCCTTATTTTTCAATTTAAACAAATTTTGAAACAGCCCCTTTCTCCTTTATAATTATATAAAATTATTTAAGTCCCATACGTTAAATTATTTTATAACTCTATTAAAACATCTTGAAAAATTATGGAAAAATTATAGAAAATCTATTAATATGTTCTCTTCAACATATAAATTTTTTGGATCTAAATAATAAATATTTTTCCCGTATATACTTTTATAATCCAAAATACCATTTTATTCCTTAGAAAATTCATAATAATTCCATAGAAGTTCAAAAAAATCTGAAAAATTGAAACCCATCTCTAGAATAATTATTTAGTTCATCATAAAAGTTTGCAAGGCTAATAAATTTCATTTAATAGGGTTTTCATCTTAAAACAGTCATAAAATCTATATGAACAAACACAAATCATCAATATGTATATATAATCATTTTATCATTCAAAAACATGGCAAACCTTTGCAAAATCATTTGGAATTAGCCTTAAAACCAAAACCATAAAAATCTAGAGATGTAAACATTATTCACCTTTGCTTTAGTGATGAAGGAGATTGAGATTTGAATGAGTTTAATTTGAATATGCTTTCCTTAAGCTTTCTTTTGTTTCCTCTTCTTCTTTCCTTGTTAATCGCGGTTGGCCAAGCTTTTAAAATTTTAGAATAAGAAATGAACATGTGTTTAAGACACTTTGCCCATGGAAGATAATATAGGAATGGCCTCTTTCCCATAACACCCTTTTCTAATTCATTTTAAACCCTTCTTTTAATTTATTTGCTTAAAATTGCATGACTACCTTAATTAAAATCAAATCTCAATCTATTAATCAACATATTATTTTATTTAGTTTAACTAACTAAATCTCCTAAATAATGTTATCAAAAATCTAGGGTGTTACAGACTTCCTTCCTTAAAGAATTTCTTCCTTGAAATTACAATAAGGCTCAAAACAAAAAAGAAGGTAAAACATACCTTCAAAACAAGTCAGGATAAGTTTCTCAAATCCTGCTCTTAAACTCCCAAATACAGTCTCTGTGATCGTCACTCCACTGGATTTTGACTAATGTGACCGTCTTGGTTCCAAGCCTCTTCTCATCTCTTGCAACAATGCAAACTGGCTTTCTCACTATGGTCAAGTCCGATTATACCATTAAATCATCTAGCACTATTGGTGCAATAGCTGTTTCCAGGTCTCTAACATACTATCCAAGATTAGAAACATGAAAAACATCATGGACAACTGCCAAACTGTTTAGTAACTCAAGTCCATACGTAAGCTTCTTGATCCTCTCAAGAATAGGAAAAGGTCCAATGAACCTAGGAGATAACTTTCCCAACTTCCCAAATCTAAGCACACCCATCAGTAATACTTTGACGAAATCCCGGACCCTACTTGGGAACTCTAAATCTTTCAGTCTCTTATCCGCATAAATCTTTTGCCTAGACCGAGCCACCTTCATCCTAGCTCGAGTGACCTTAATCTTTTCTGTTACCTTTCTAACCATATCTGGACAGGAATCAACCTTTCCTCGGTCTCCAACCAACAAATGGGAGATTTGCATGGCCTTCCATACAAAGCTTCTAACGGTGCCATCCCAATACTAGTCCGATAACTGTTGTTATACCAAAATTCGACTATATGCTGATGGTCCTCCGATGATCCCTCAAAATTCAGATCACATGCTTTCAACAAGTCTTCCAAGATCTTGTTAACTCTTTCTTTTTGCCCATCTATCTACGGATGGTAAGTGGTACTCTCATAACTTAGTTCCCAGAACTTCCTCTAGACTCTTCTACAACTCGATAGTGAACAAAGAATCTCTATCATTAACTATACTACTAGGAACCCCATGCAGTCTAATCACATTCTTTATGAACAACCATGCTAAAACAAATGCCGTCCTGGTTGACCCAACTAGAATGAAATGGGCACTGTTGGCCAATCTGTCTACTATAACCTGTATACTTTCATTACCCCTTTTCTATCTTAGCAACCCTTCTATGAAGTCCATAGAAATAGAAGTCCAATTCCATATTGAATATCTAACGGCTGAAGCAAACCACTTAGCTTCTGGTGTTTTGCTTTGCCTACTATTAATTCAAGCATTGCCTTACACGCAAACCAATATCCCGCTTCATTCCTTCCTAGAAGAAACTCTCTTCATATCCGGACACATCTTGGTACCTCCGGGATGTATAGTGAACTTTGCACGATGGCATTCATCCAAGACTTCCTTTTTTATGTTTCCTATGCTTGAAACACATGATCTTCCTTTCTTTCTCAACCACCTATTCTGGTCAAGGCTGAAATCTTTCAAGTCATCTCCTTGGTTCCTTCTTTTAGCTTTCTGATCCGCTCAGCTAACACTAGATCCTCTATCTGCTTAGAAGCAATTTGTTCGATCAACACTGGTCGAACATCCAAACATGACAATACAACTGTATTGCCGCCGGACCGTGCCTCGGATCTCCACTGCACTCTACAATTTATCAATTCTTCTAAATCTTTGCACTCATCCATCATTGCTAACACTGCATTCTTATGCTTCCAGCTAGGTGCATCTTTATGCCTGTTGCCTTTCCTCGGTGTGTACTCTATCCTAAAATCATAAGCGGCTATGAATTATAACCATCTCTGCTGTCTCATGTTCATCTCCTTCTAAGAGAACAAATAATTTAGCGACTTATGATCTATAAATAGCTCAAACCTCTCTCCTAAAAGGTAATTTCTCCACACTTTCAAAGCAAAAATCACTGCAGCTAACTCCAAACCATGCGTTTGGTATCTGACCTCATGTGGTCTAAGCTGTCTAGAAGCATAGGAAATCACTTTACCTCTCTGCGTCAGCATAGCTCCTAATCCTATTCCACACGCATCGATATAGACTACCAAATCCTCATTCCCTTCTGGAACTACAAACATAGGTGCATAGGTCGATAAGTATTTCAAACTATGGAATGCTTCCTCACACTTATCGGTCCACAAAAACTTCACATATTTCCTCGTCAGCCTGGCTATCGGTGCCACTATCCGTGAAAAATCCTTATGAATCTCCTATAATAACCAGCCAACCCAACAAAACTCTTAATCTCAGTTACAATCTTTGGTCTCTTCCAACTATTCACTACCTCGATTTTAACCGGATCTACTGATAACCCTTCCTCTGAGACTATATGACTAAGAAACTTCACCTCCTTCTTCCAGAAGTGACACTTTGAAAACTTTGCTTTCAGCTGATGCTGCCTCAGTGTTTCAAGCACTACTTTAAGATGAACTTCATGCTCTTTTTCATCCTTAGAATAAATCAAGATATCATCTATGAAAACCAGCACGAACATATCTAAATGCTCTTGGAAAATCCAGTTCATCAAATCCACAAAGAAAGCTGGAGCATTCGTCAGTCCGAACGGCATAACTAACCATTCGTACGATCCATATCTGGTCCTGAATGCTGTCAACGGTATACTATCCTCTGCTACCTTAAGCCTGTGGAAACTTGCTGCCAAATCCAGTTGAGAAGATACCTCTGCTCCACTTAGCTGGTCGAACAAATCGACAATTCTGGGAAATGGATACCGATTCTATATCGTTCTCTCATTCAATTTATGATAATTGATACATAGCCTCAGCGATTCGTTCGGCCTTTTAGCAAACACTACCACTGCACCCCACGGCGAGCTGCTTGGCCTAACAAGACCTTTGCCCTCTAAATCCGCCAATAGCACCTTCAACTCCCTCATCTTCGAAGGGGTCATCATGCTTAGTGGTATGCTCACCGGTTCTGCTCCCGGAGCTAAATCTATCTGAAACTCAATGGCTCATTTCGGCGGCAATCCAACTACAAGCTCAAACACATCTGCGAATTCTATAATCATGAAAACTCGGCTTAACCCATCATCTGAATACAGAGCACCCAACAAAGAAAACACCGCAACTCTAGAACTTGCTACGGTGAAAACAATCTGAACGCTACAATCCGGGTCTTTGAGAGATGTCTGCCTACCCTGGCAAAATATCTTAGGATTGTACTCACTTAACCAATTCATACCTAGGATAATCCCAAATCCCACAAAATCAAATACATGCAAACTGCACACAATAGAATGACCTAACAGGTCCAACTCAAACTGGTCATACCTCAACCCTAGAGTTGCATGCACTCCTATTGGATTCACAACCCGTAAGGAAGTAACTAAATATGTAGGTTCAAGGTTAAGCTTATCTATCAAACATACAAATATAAATGATCGCGATGCACCAGTATCAAATAAAACGCTAAAAGACATATCATGAATCCGAAGCGTTCCTCCAAGAGCCGACTTCCCCTCATTCGGGGTTGTAGGCTTAGAAGCAGCGGGCTCCAATGCATACACCTTGCCCTTGCCATCTCTAATGGGCTCCTTGAACTGGTTCTTATAATGGACTATCTGGTCACAATTGAAGCATCTGACATTCTTCCCCTTAGCTACATCCTTTGCATTCCCTGAGCGACACTCATTAGCAAAGTGCCCTTTCTTATCGCATTTATAGCAGACAGATTCAGACTTTGCTTTCTTGGCTGCTCCACCCTTTTGAGCACCTTTCTTGGGAAAGAACTTCCTCTTTTAGGTCTGTCCAACCTAGACCTCTTTTTCCTTGCTCTCCTCCAGAGACTCAAGGACTTCTTCCTACCTCAAAGCCATCTCAACCATAATATCAGAGGGCTCCTTAAGATGAGACAAAGTAACACTAGCCAACTCCGGCTTTAATCCTCTAATAAACTTCTCATTCCTCCTCAACATACCCATACCAAGCCAACTCTTCAAACTTCCTAGCATACTCAGCAACAGACATCTCACCCTACACCAGCTTAGCAAATTGCCTCATCAAAGCTGACTGTGCAATTGCTGACATAAACCTCCCCTGGAATCTCCTCTTGAAATCCTCCTAAGTTACTGTCTCCTTTTCAACTGTCGCTGTTACACTGTTCCACAAGAATAATCAGGTTCCCTTAAGCTTCCTGGATGCCAACCTCCTCTTCTGTTCATCATTGAGCCCCAGATCTACAAAAATCCTTTTGTAATGCAACAGTCAGTTCTAAACTTCAGTGGCATTCTCCGTTCGCATAAATGGCTTTCCTACTAGCTTCATGTACTCACCGCTCATCTTAGTGAAATGATTAACTACCAAAACTTATGGAACCCCTACTTCTATATCATTTCCACATAACACTTCGGATGCAACTCCTGCCTAAATCATATTCCTGAAAAACTGATACATGGCTTCCATTCTGACCTGCAGGACTTCTGCACCTACATTCTCCGCCCGACCTTGACCTCTCCCTGCATTAGGTCCAGCATTCCTTTTGGTGCTTCCCCCTATTGGGTTAACCTTGCTTCTTCTACCATCCATATCTGTATTCAAACATCATGAGATACAAAAAGATAACCTAATTAAAGATAGATGAAAAGAGACAAAGCACATATTTATATATAGCAAATACAAGTATGTTACTATAGCGTTAATCCAACCCTAAATATTACTCCAATTTCTTTGGATTTTTGTTTTCAAAACAAATTTTAGTTAAATTTTTCATTAACCTATGCTCTGATACCAAGTTGAAACATCCCGTATCTAAAGGCCAAAAGCTAAGCGCTATGGATGCTGCAGTCATCCATAGTATTAACTTCTGGTGACGAAATGCGGTAATGTTAATGGTATTCATAATATCAGAAGCATTTGAATATGAACAAAATCATAGATTTTCAAAATAATAATTTTCAGTGATTACATTTCAAATAATATCATATTTAAGCTACAAAAATCCCTATACATATCCCAAACATTGATCAAATATAATTTACAACAATACGCCAAGAGCGACATATGAAGATGCCCCCTTGGATGATCAAAGCAATATAGACATAACTATCTTAATACACAGTGGAAATAATTTTAAAATGGAATCCTAAATTAAATATTCGTTAGCCACCTGATCGTCTATGGATGCTTTATTCGCCAAAATCTACTAAACCTTGAAACCTAAACCATCAGCCTACTCAAATCAAATTTTGAGCACCCAAGAGTTTAAGAAAAAACAAAAACTTCGAGTCAGACATAAGCCTGGTACGAATAATTTCTTTTACATTCATTTTACTGATAAATAGTGAGACCACGCCGCTTAGTGGAACGTGTTTTCCCTCACTAATATCTCTTTCCAAAACATATATTTTGCAAATCCTTTCCTACAGCCAAACTGGTTAATCAACTGATCATAATAATAATAATACAGCAATATCTATTATGCTAAAACAAGAAATAAAGTAGACCATCTTTCTAAAATCTGAACTATCTACTCTTTACCAGACTATTTGTCCTAAATTCTGAGCTATCTTCTCTTTTGGATTATCTGTCCTAAAACTGATTATACCAAAATAACAATATCTTTTGTGCTAGATAATGGGCTATCTGCCCAAAACATGTAAAAAGGGTCGATGAACTGTCCTTAAAGGTAGCAAGGTCCTTATGCTAATAAATGAACTAACTATTCATATCAGAGTTGACTGCTCTTTCTGGACTAACTCTCCTCTGGAATGTCTGCCTCAAAATGGACTAACTGTCTAAATTCAAAATAAGCCGACTCCCCGAATTCTCTTTTGGATTAACTACCCTTTAAATTATCCAGGCTAATTTCTCTTCAAAACAACTGGGTTAACCGCCCTTTAAATTTTCCTAGAAAACCTTTTCAAAATGATTTAGTCCTTCAAATCATATATATACAAGGAAAATATATCTTTAGCTTTACTCTAAGCTATTTTTGCCATGTTATGTATACTTTTCTCAAATTAATATTGATGATGTTCAATAGGATTATCTATCCTTTTAAATAAGTTAAAGTCCTTTATAACTTAAATACTTAAGCTATCTGCCTAGTTCTTATATTCTAAATTTTTGTTTAAAATTTTTAAATAACCTTTCGAAAACATAGAAGGCAGCTCCTTCTAAACCTTTAATAAAACCCTTCGAAAGTGTTGAAGGTAACTCCTTCATATCCTTTAATAAACCTTTGAAAACAATGTAGATAACTCCTTTAAAACCTTTTAAAAAGCCTTATTTTACTAGCTTTAAAACAAATGGCATCTGCCTTTAAATCCTTTAAACCTTAGCCTTTCGAAAACATTAAATCATACCTTTCGACCTTATCGGAAGGTTCCTTTTCGGCCTAGTCGAAATGTTTTCACCTTTCGGCTTTGTCGAAATCCTGGGGTATTTCCTTTATAAAATCATTTATAAACCTTTCAAAAGCATTCGAGGACACTGGGTTAAATTTAAAACAAGTGGAAACCTTTCGAAACCATTCAAAGTTAACTACTTTGAAACCTTTAGAATGTTTTGACTTAAAACATTTGGATTATGACTTCAAATAAAGCAAAAGGATCAGAAAAACATTGGAGTCAAAAGCAACTGCTTTGAAACCTAAAACCTTTCAAAGCCTTTCGAAAACAATGAAGTATTGGTGTTGGAACTAACCATTCAAAAAACAATGGAGAGAGGTGGCAAGTTTTAGAAAAAAAAAGATAACCTTCGACTCCATCTGCGTCGAAAGGTTAGGAAGCGGCAACTATGCTTTCAACCTTGTCGAAAACTATACCTTTTGACTTTATCGAAAGGTTTCAATTAAAATAAGAAAGCAAACCAATTGAAACCTTTTTATTTTAAACTATTCGACAATGTCGAAAGCTCTTTTGTCGAAAGCTAGCATGCGTATTTCCTTTTAAACCAAAACAAAGATTCATCTCCTTTGAAATCTCTAAACTTTCGCCCTTAAACCTTTCGACTTCTTCCAATTCACTACTTACCAGTTTTTGATACCATATGCATTGGTTATTGATCTAATCGAAAAGTTTGAAACCTTTCAACCTTGTCAGAAGGTTTGGAATGGAGGCGGAAGTTCTTGCCGAAAGGGTTAAAATAGAAGAAAAACTATTTATTTGTACTTTAAAATAGTTCTTTTGTATCCCACCTGCCTTATTTTCCTAAATCTGATTGGCTGCCAGAATTTTACATTCAAAATGCTGCTGACTTTCCTTATTTTTAAATTTAAACAAATTTTGAAAATGCTCCTTTCTCCTTTATAATTATATAAAATATTTAAGTCACATGCCTCAAATAAACTTATTATAATTCAATGGTTTAGTAAACAACTAATTTAATAATTTATTTTCTTTTTAAAGTATATAATCAAGGGTTTAACTTTAAGTAGCTAAAGTCCATTATTATTACAATAGCAAGCAATTCAAGAAGCAATTTTAACTAGTAATTAGCAAGTTTATTAACTTCAAACTAACTTAACTCACTTTTATCCAACCAAGATTCTTCCTTCCAACATTCTTTTCAACTGATACTTCACTATCATTTCTAACTTCAATAAAATATCATCGAAACCTCTCCTCCAGCTCAAAAAACCACAAGTTCTCTTACCCCCACCATCTTTGCTTACTACCATGCCTAGAAAGGCATCCATGCTCACGTCCTTACCTCCTCCACCACTTTAGAACCGATGGCCAAAGGCATATCCTCCTCTACCCAATCATACACAACCTAAGGCCATATTTTCATCATAAGTCACATGGCCATTTAACTCCCAATAGCATACGCGACCAAAGAAAGGAGAAATGAAGAGGAGAAGATAGAGTGAAGAAGTGATTTAGTTTGTGAAAATATGAATGTGTATGCATGCCTTTACATAGTGTTCAGAACTGAGAGGAAAAGTGTGAATAAACCCCTCCTTAGCCATGATGTTAAGCATGGAAGAACATGCTCTTACGCACCCATACCTTCCATGTTTGGTGCCTTGATTTAAGGGTCCTTTTGTACTAAATGTCCATGCTTACTTCTTCTAATTAACTCTTTAGTTTAATTAATTTTTAGTTAGTAAGGAGACGTATTTTAGTTCTTGTCTTATGTTTTCAAATGATAACTATTCAAGTTGCAACATATCTACACAATTGTATTGAATAAAAAGTTGATTATTAAAAAAACGTTTTCTGGTCATATTTCAATGTTTATTCAAAGTGTATATTTTTGTAATCACAGTTCAAAAATAAGTTTTCTATCTTTATTTATTAATTTAAAAGTGTTTAACAAGGCTATAACATCATATTTAATCACATTAATCTTGGATTTAAATATTTAAATAATTCAGATCTTTAAATAAGAAGTGTTCGAAATTCTAGGTCATTACACCTAGAATAACAATTTTTTTCTTTGAATACTCTATCAACAAAATCCATATTTTATTTTCATATATTTATACAAATATTTATTAAAGTTTTATATATTAAAGTATTTAAAAACTAATTTTCTAAATGATTTTACAAAGCATCATAATTTTGTAACACTTTAAAAGTGCTATTGTTTTTCTCATAATAGAAGGACATGTCGACATATCCCACATGATTATGTCGACATATGTACCGTCGAATTTATTTTTTAATTCTGAAGAGTTGTGATTTTGGCTCCATCTCTTTACGAATAGACATGTCCCTTTAAACACTATGTAAAAGGGACTGAAAAATGAATTTTTTTTAACAATATTCTCTCTATTCTTCTTACTCCAAATTTTCATTATATATTTCACAATATCCACTTTTTATACTCTTGAATTCCACTCAAATTCATTCTATACACTATATTTATTCTCGATAATCTGCTCACTTTTTTGCAAGAATTCTTTCACCAATTCAAAGATCATAGTGCTACAAATGGGCTATCGGATATTCTGTGTCCAAATTACAACTATTTGTATTTGGAATCAACAATCTTTACTACTATTTTGTATGGGTTTGCTTGTTGTTCGGCCAAATCAAGTGGGAGTGCTTGTTGCCTGTTCAAATCAAGTGAGCGCACTTATTATCCTGCCTTTTGGCGAAGTCGTGATATCATCGATTCGACCAGGAACGAATAGTCAATAGCTTAAAGAGCCAGCTATATTTAGTACCATAGACTACAGTCGAACAAATTCGAACCGAAACCTAGTTGAAAGATGGAAAACATGATGTCACTAGCCCGACCCGTGAAGTTGTACCTCAAATTTGGAATTGACTGAAATTCGTGCACACAAGCTATGGGTAAGGCAACGACTTGTTTGGATTGACCAGAGAACGAGCAAGGAAGATAACTCAAATCATTGGAGAATAACTAATCTCTTGAGAACCATGAAGCCAATCCATGTAAGACTCCCGTGACATCAATAGAGTAGCAATGAGGCATACCATAACGATCACACGTCCTAAAACGTAGACGAGAGAAAGGCTAATCGATATAGGCCGATCATTATTGATGGGTGCAACCTAATGATCGGCATAGTTTTATGTATATTCTGCCTTCGATTTAAAATAGCTGATAGCTTGCAATCTACAACCCAATATGATCCCATATTGTAGGACCAATATCAGAAGCCTTTAAGATCCTCCAATATCGATCGCAAGTTGTTGAGAGCAAATAAAAATGATCGATCATGCATGTGTCGATCGTTATGGATCATGGAGTGGACATGGTCGATTGATATAGTGGGCTCTATTGGACTTAAAGGATTTCCTTGAAAGTTTTAGCCCGATCCATGCGCGTTTCCTACTATAAACAATATAATCATGGCTTCAGAAAGGGGGACTTCATCTTCTTCTTACTACTCCGGAGGCTCTGCCATTTCTATTTTTTGAAGAGCTTGTATCAATAGATTCTAGCTGATCCACCTATTCTTATAACTGTATCTAGTAAAAGATTAACAAAAAAATATGAAGTGGAGTATGCCAAGATTATTGAACAACTAAAAATTTGCGTGTTCATT
This sequence comes from Allium cepa, assembly GCA_030765085.1. Taxonomy (NCBI): domain Eukaryota; kingdom Viridiplantae; phylum Streptophyta; class Magnoliopsida; order Asparagales; family Amaryllidaceae; genus Allium; species Allium cepa. Next base: position 503,403,222 of record CM060941.1, on the reverse strand, counting down.
TACTTTCATGCTTTGTTCTTAAGATTTAATTCATTGTTTGATGTCTATAAGGTTCTACGGGTGTTGATGCCCATTTTTGGCATCAACATTTTGGTGCTTTCATTGAGAAATGAATTCTCAGCTCGATTGGATCTTGTTTTCTACTAGCGAATTTCCATGTTCATGAGATAGATCCAGTTTTAGATTGATAAGTCTCCTATTCTACTTAGATTTAAAAGAAGTCTAGATAGAAACTACTTTACAAGATCGAGAAATTATGTCTATTGCCTTCAGAGGAGGAAACGATAAATCCATAACCAGCAGCCATACGATTCATGAACGTCTTTGCATTCTCAAGTTTTAGTGCAAGGAGGAATGATCAGCAGTTGGCTATGGACTATATGCATTAGAAAAGAGGTTTTTTTCTACGAATTCAGTCGCTCCAACATCCTACCCGAATATTCTTTGCAATGGTCCACATTAGTCATTCTACCAATATGGCAGAGGCTACTTGCTTTCCTACACGACTGCCTATCTCTGATCATCCCTACACAATTGTCCATTATCCAATTGTTTTAGCCTATTCTTGGGACCGAACTTCTTGATTTGTATATTACTGGTCATACTGTGCTAATATCCCTGCCTGTTGAACATAGTCCTTTATCCTTATATGATCGCTTTACACGATCGTTCCAGTTAGACCCATAGCCAGCTGATTACATGTGAATATTCCAGTAAGACCGTTCTTGTACGACTATTCCAATAGCTCACCGTAACGATCGTTTCCACCCCATCTTTTTGACCAATCATTTTTTCTTAGAGCTTCCATCAACTTAAGATAGAAATGTTATTGCTTCTACATGAACGATCTACTACGATCGTTCCAAGGTCGTAAGCCACCACCGATCATTCTTATTTACACATCCACTTACAAACTTTTGTTAGTAGCCTTATGATTCAAGGCCAATCTAGTAGTTGTGGGAACTTGCCTTCACCTCTCCAAGTTAGCTGATTTAGCACCTTCTTAGACAAGATGCTTCAAGTTATTAAAGGCTAGAGACGATATGCTCAATCCTTGAAGGAGCCAGGCGTGAAGGAGTGGCATGAAAATTTTGACAAGTATAAGAAAAGATTTTATAACATGGGCTGTGACTCGAAGTAGGGTTCTGGTTGGATGATGTTTTTCTCAAAGCTAATCCCAATAAGACCATGAGTTCCCACTATTAAGCTTTCCAGATTTCCGACTCTAAGTGATTCAATCTCTAACCCCAAGCGATCCAAAGTGAGACTCCAAGCAACTATCAGATTTCCCCAAGTCTGACCCTAAGTGATTGAGCACTACCCATCAATTCCAGACCACTTAGCTTTAAGCACATCTTTAACATGCATATGTTCTCCAAGAGCATAATAAGTAGCTGTAGCCGAATAACATCCTGGCTTGATGATGACAGAAACACCATAGCCCTATCAATAAAGAACACTGACTATCAACTAGAGCGATGATGGTCAGTACCCCGCTAAAAGGACCCAGGAGAAAAGTGGAATAGCGAGCGCAATGCTGCTTCGCTGATTGATGATATTTATTTTGAATTTCTTTTAATTAGTTTGCTACAATTTCATTCTCAGTTATATCATAAGCTGTGATCGATTTGAATTAAACTATGTGCACACAATGCAGGTATCCGAGTGCCTAGAGTTAGGTGCCGACCAATCTCCATAGATTGTGACAGAACTTGTGGAGCTTTTATCTAGACGAGCATGATTTGACAGTTTATTAGCTACCTTATGCCCTTGATTTGGGATGTCGAAGTGCATAATAGAGAACCTAACAAGTTCAAAATCCAATAGAATGTAGATAGAGCCGATCGTTCGTTCAGCTACCTACATGTTAGACTTGAAGTAGCGATTTACTGCCTACTTATTAATTATGGATTTCAACAAGTGAACATGATCGCTGCCCGAAACGGATGTGACTTAATTTGTCTGCTCAATAATCCATTATCCTCATTTGCTAGAAAGAAATACAAAGCAAATTGTGCAAGACTCGATCGTCTGACCCCCAGCACGGAGGTGATCCAATCAATCATCACTTAATATTCTCCTTAACTCAATAGGAAAAGCCACAACTACCAAGTGGATGAAAATCAACTATCTAATTGCCCAGTTTCATCCTAAATACTAGCTGCAGAATCCCATTCTATGAAAGAACATGGTTCGACCGTTCATTCGACAACTTTTTTCCTTGACACGGTAAATGAAATAAAAATCAAAAGGGTGGAAATACGATTGCTCTCAACAAAAATCTCTAAGTCCCCGGAGTATGGACTAGAGTACTCCAAGTCCCTGGAGCATGGACTAGAGTATAAACGATTCTCTAAAATCTCTAATTCCCCGGAGTGCGGACTAGAGTACTATAGTCCCCAGAAGTGGATTAGAATATAAACTATTCACTAAAATCTCTAAGTCCTCGGAGCACGGACTAGAGTACTCTAAGTGCTCGGGTCGTGGACTAGAGTATAAACGATTCACTAAAATCTCTAAGTACTCAGAGCATGGACTAGAGTATAAATGATTCACTAAAATATCTAAGTCCCCAGAGCGCAGACTAGAGTACTTAAGTCCCCGTAGCATGGACTAGTGTACAAATGATTCACTAAATCTCTAAGTCCCAAGAGCATAGACTAGAGTACTCTAGTCTACGCTCTAAGACCTCGGAGCACGGACTAGAGCATAAATGATTCACTAAAATCTCTAAGTCCTCAGATCATGGACTAGAGCACTCTAAGTTCTCGGATCGTGGACTAGAGTATAAACAATTAATAAAATCTCTAAGTCCCTGGAGACTAGAGTATAAATGATTCACTGAAATCTCTAAGTCCCCGAAGCACGGACAAGAGTACTCTAAGTCCTCGGAGTGTGGACTAGAGTATAAATGATTCATTGAAATCTCTATGTCCTCAAAGCGCAGACTAGAGTGCTCTAAGTCTCCAGAGTACGGACTAGAGTATAAACGATTCACTAAAATCTCTAAGTCCGCGAAGCAGGGACTAGAGTACTCTAAGACTCCGAAACATGGACTAGAGTATGAAAAATTCAACAAAAATATTTATGTCCCTAGAGCATGGACTAGAGTACTCTAAATCCCTAACTACAGATTAGGGAACAAACGGTTTTGCTAAAATCTCTAAGTCCCTGAGTTCAAACTAGAGCACTCTATATCTCAGACTGAAGACTAAGGCATGAGCCATTTGATAAAAAATCGAAGTCTCTGAAGCACCGACCAAAGTATGAAACCAAATTGAGCACGAGTCGGCCGCTCATAGAATGACTCTAAGTTCCCAAAATGTGGACTAGAATGCAAACTCCATGAACCAGTGAGTGGATTTCAACAGTTCTCTGTTCTAATAATTCCAACCTATAATCGGCAAAAGAAGTGCAAACCGTTAAAGACCAGAATACGCACTGCTTAGTTTACTATCTATTAACCCGATCCCACGATTCGACGGGACAGAGTGTAAAGCTAAAGTAAGTGCGACTTGCCTCTTACTTATGAAGTGTACCTCAGACTTAGGGCACGAGAAAATATAATGAATGTGAATGACCATCCATTGACCGACTTTAAGTCTTTTAAAGGTTATGTTAGAATATTAACACCACTGGGACAAGACTTGACTGTTCACACAGTGCATTTACAGACCCGAATACTGGAGATAGAAATGCAATTGTTCGAAGAATGATTATGAAAGCTTAACATTGCGGCTCATATCTTGTGTTCACAGTGCCTCAAGACCATGAACATAGAAAGGCCTTAAGGTGGATTAATTAAATTAGTATTCAATTTGGCAACCAACAAGTTGCAAGTACATGAAGTGAAAAATACTGCAGTTCAGACATGTAAACAAGTAAATACAAAGATCATACACAAATGCAGAAGAATTTTTATTCCCATGAAAACTGTTTATACAAAATACAAAACAAAATTGAAGGGCCATGCTCAAACAAATACAACCAGCAAAAAGAGAAGTAGCTATCCAAATTATTTTCATGTCCGAAGATCACTCTTTAGATTTCTTGTCCCTTTTTCGCTTCTTCAGAGTAGCTCCCTCTGAACTACTACTAGTCCCCATCTTCAATCCCTTGCCACCTAGGTCTTTCTTGGAAGGAGTTTCCCCAGTTATATGGACCAAGGCGGTGTCGTCTTTGGAATTTGGAGGGATGGGGGCATCTTTGGCACCAGAAATGTGAGGAATGTCTTTTGGAGGAGCCGCACCTTCAGGAGGGATCATTTGAAGAGGGGAAGGCATTGGCTCATCCGAGACCCGTTTGACTGATTCTCCCTTCACCTTCCTCTTCTCGAGCACCTCTCGCTCAATCCTTTCTTTCATACTAGGCCTACCAGCAAGATCAAAGGAGCCTGTGATTAACACTTCTACGTCAAACGAGATTTCATGGTGTGGGTCTTCTCCCTCCTTGAACGATGACTCCAATAAGTTGATCATCAAAAAATAAGGCCTCTTCGCGAACACCCTGAGTGGTGGTCGAAGTTGTAACTGTAACAGATTCAGTTATGGCCGTTTGAGACTCTAGCTAAGGTCCTCTAAGAGGAAGGGAAGCAATATTCGACGAGTCTAAGGCTGAGAAAGAGAAAGGCGAAAAGATTAGAAAGAGTGATTAATAACATCCCAACTATACAAGATAAAGGAAAAATCGATAGAATACCTTCTATGGTGTGGATTTCAGGCTGAATTGAAGCGTCATCAAAACCATGCTCAAGGATCAACGATAGTCACAGTTTATTCGAAACGTATCCAGGGACGGTCGAGGAGCTAGTTGCAGAACCAGTCATGATTTAAGACACCGGAGGCAGCTCAGTTGCTATATCAGAATGCACTGACCCGGATCGTTCGCCCGCCTCATCTGAAGGAGCAGTCATAAGCTCTTTCTAGAGAGAAAACTGAATGTCATGTAATATTCTGGGTACATTGCCCAACATCACTTCGCTTTCGAGTTTGGTTGCGTTGAAATTTTCTGAGGTGTGAAGTCTTTCTCCTCCAAGATAAGAAATTCCTAGGCATGCTAAAGCTGGTAGGGGTATCGCCAACCCACGCCAAATTTCTAAGTTTGAATAAATTGGCATTGTAGAGAATGAGAAGCGGGTTGAGGTCATTCATTACGTCTTCTCTCACCTTATTCGTGAGCATTTCTGTCTCACGTTGAGCGTGTCGATGTTTTTAGCTTTTTCAATGGCCTTATCTCTCTCAAGGCTAACACGAACCAGCTCTTTGCAAGAATGTTGATTGATTTTTTGAGCTTCATCCTTGTGTTTTATCGCATCTTCAAGCTTGGTATTAAGTTTGACTATTTCCTTCAAGGCGGCAGATTCTTTATTTCGAGCCGCATCTCGCTCAAGCGTTATCTCTTGGTTCCGGTGATGCAGTACTTGAACCATATCTAGATGGCTAGCTTTTATCCCCTCCATAGGTTTTAAAGCAGCATCGGCTTTTCTTTAGCCTCGGTTAGGGCAGTTCTAGAGGCCTCTTGTTTGTTTATCAGAATTTCGATAATTCTTTTATCCTGGGCCTTTGCTTTAGTTTCTCAATTTTTGCCGCACGCTCGAAGGAACCTTTGATTTTGTTTTTGCGGCTTTCATCCATTTTCGATATTGCATGTGGATGTTGATGATGCAATTAACAGTAATTCTTTGAATATCGTCCGGAACCTCTTCAAATTAGGAGGAAAATAGAACCCATCGAAGCATAAGTTTGAAAATTCTTGTCGAAGTTCGGTACGGACATTTATCTCAGTTAGGAGATCCTCGAAAAAGTTTTTAACCCCAGTACTCTCCTTGCCGGGCCTGTGAACTGCAGTATGTTTTCCATAGCGACAGTGATCGTGCAGACACTGAGACTAAGATGTGATTAAGGACTTTTTAGTCATCGAAACTATAGGAGGGCCGCGAGGAGAATCGGTGGGAAAGTGCTTGTTCTCTGCTGGTCTTTTAGGACCTCTTTGAGGAGGAGATCTCGATCTCAATCAGTGAATGTCCTGAGCTGGGCTATCCCTATCATCCCTTCCTTGATAACCATGACCATAGCTAGGGCGATGGCTAACATCGTAATAGTCACCGCTGCCATGATAAGAGCTAGATCGCGAGCCAAATGATTGATGTTGTACATGTCGTACGGAATCAAACATACCCTTTTTCCTCACTATCGTTCCTGCAAAGAAAAGTGAAATAATCAACTTGAGTACTAGTAAGTACAAATTAAGTGCAGTGCAGTGTTAGACGTGCGAGTGTGTGTGAGTGTCCTAGTGCAGCCCCCAACAGACCTGGTGTAGGAGCTTTGCTCATCGGTGTAACTTCCCCTCCAGAAGTGGGAATCTCTGAACTGGTTCTGACGGGAGACTTTAATCCTCCAATGCTCACTTCAGTGAAATAATAAACGTCAAGATCAGATGGTATTGGTAGAGTGTGCGATCGCTTTCCCTTTTCTTTTAATCATGGTTGGGGGTTGAAGAACTTGTGAGGGTCCAACGCCAACCCCAGGATCAGGTCTTTTATCATGACGACCAAGTGCATCTTCATTACTTCTCCAGCATTGGTATCATCAGATTCCTAGGTGCTCGTGACTTAGGGTACCGTAGGGCCGGATGGAACATCTCTTTGGCTAGTTACGACCTATAATCTAGTCTCGGTCGGCCGGGCAGTTTTGGTTAGCCCCACGCTAAGGCCCTTTTCTATCAAGCCAAAAGCGATTAAATATTCGTCACAAAGAAAAAATTCAATATTTCTATCTTTGGCTAGAGCATTCTTCAAAATAGAGACTGCCTTTCCATAAATATTGTCGTTGGGTCAAGTAACGACACCTGAAAATGAATAACATCGTTAGAATGCAGCTTGGATGTGTTTTCCTTATATATTTATGAAGTTAGTGGAACGCCAATGTCTCTCTAGCCATAATCAAGTAAAGCCAAGCGGGTAACGAATGAAGAACCATTTGCTCTTGAAAGCACTTAATTTGTTCCAAGTGCCAGTCAAAATCTGACATTTCTTTCTTGATTCAAGAAAAGTAAACGATAAGCTCCTTGACCCTCGTTTAAAAGTGAAAAGAAAATGGATTTCATCAATAGCGGGAGGACGATGTAGAAACTTCATGAATATCATATATGTATAGTTGAGGAGCGCATAGCCGTTCGGGTGGAGTTGTGTAAGAACGATTCTTAGCTAATGAAGGATCCCTTAGATATACGAGTTGAAAGGCGGGATGCATCCCTCCTAGCACATGAATTTATTGCATATTGTGTACCCTTCGGGAGGTCTGTGAGCCATGTCTTCTTGTGACGGAACTAATACATCGCCAAAAGGAATCCTTTGCCTTATGTAGATCCTTTGGAGAGCATCTTCATTAATCCTTGAAGCTACTGAATTAGGAGGATTTTCAAGGACAGTTACATCTTCTAAAGTATCAAGCACCGTTCAATAACTACCCACGGAAAGATAGGAACAATGCTAGAAAGATCAAGCTGAGAACCCGAGCCTTTAGGTTGCCCTGAACTGTGACTAAGTGGCAGGCTGTCAGATTCGATTGTTGAACTAGATTATACATCTAAATTAGTCTTATGAGAGGAAGATCTGGCTGGCGCGATTGTGGAGTATCCGGAACACCTAAATTCCCTTGCTATCAAACTTAGTAAAATCCATAATTAGAGAAAATGACTTGTACCCCTAGTGCATTGTGAATGTGAGTATTATGTGATAAAGCGCTAATCAATGTAATAACAGGTTACGCAAAACCGAAGACAAGAAGAGACGATAAAACATAGAAATGTGTTCAAAGAACAGTTATTATCCCATAGAAACCAAACTGTTGTTTGAGCTACGGATAAGGTTTAACGTGGTAGTTAAATCATTTATGGCACTTATTCTTAAGCAACCTGTTATTAATCGTGGAGTTCATGTCATATAATGGTCATGTTCATGTTTAAATGTGTACTGGAAATTGGAATAGTTACTTGATACAAGTTCATGTTCAGAATATGGGTCATATTCTTATGAGTAGGTAAAAACACCGAGTCCAAGTGTAAATGCTTCAATATATTAAATGCCGAACGTCGTGGAAGCAAGTATATGCTGAATGATTCATGGAACAGCTCTGTCGATCGTCCTACCTACCGATTGTCTTTGCCTAAGTTAACATGTCCAATCGTACACAGGCCATTCCTGAATTCCCTCATCTTCGAACCAAAGCCCCCACCGATCGTCCACGAATAATCATAAGAATCATCCATATCTATTGCTCCAAACCCTTCTTCTTCTCGTCATCATCTCCCTCTAAGAACAATCAGCCCAATAATAGTAGGTTGCTAACTTCTTCCAAGCGAGTCACCTCACCTTCATTAAGTACGATTGCAAAAACAAAAGAGGAAAAGAGAACTTAACCCATGCCACTGTCCTATATTCGAAATCATTTCGAGAGTTATGCAACAAGTTAAGGTAATATTTTATCTACTTCAAGATATAAAAAATGAAGAATTCCGAGTCAATTTTAAATCTAGATATAAAGGAAGATGGATAATGTTAGGAGGGTAGGTAATGGGAAGGTGAAAGGTACTCGTCTCATTTCAGAGCTTAAATGCAAAAGTGAAAAGTGAAGTGAAGAAAGCGGCTAAGTACCAAGCCTTATATAGAGATAGATTTTTTTCGATCATTTTCACCTTGTAGGAATTAGCTGCTCAATTTCACTTTGGAGGGCTACACCAATCGTCTCATACCCAGTCAATATAATGATCCATCCCTAAGTAATGTGTCTACCGATCCATTCTAAATCTAATCTACCAAGCTTGCCGACCCCTCCCAAAGCCGATCGATTTTTGTCTCTTATTTATTTAAGCCTTTCGGATGACCGTTTCATTTCCTAACCTATAACACTCAGTTCCATGATCGAAGACAAATTAAAAATAGTAGTAGTAGTAGTAGTAGTAATATTAATAATAATAAATGTGTAGTGATGAATGGAAATATGATGAAGTAAGTGAAAACTATTGCGAATGAGAAGGACGACAAATGATCGTAGAAATTCGATTATGTGCATGAACAGTTAGAATATCCTAAAAGTTGGTAACGACTTGTGGACACGAGCACAACCTAGAGCTAACAATATGAACAAACTTGGACCTATCCTAAAAGTTCAACTTTTCATAATCAATAAAAGATTGTAAACAAACCTGGAGCTATCAGGTTCGAGGTAGGATCAAATAAATGAGGGCTTGTTGATTCCCCGTGACCTAATTTGTATATGCAAATAGGATACGACTCTAGATTTATACTACAAATGGACGATAGAGAAATAGTAATCAATCAGGAAGCTGAATGGATTCCATCACGGTGATTCAACCTTTTTACGATTCAAAGAAGTCATGTTATTCACAATATGTACTTTGGAGGGCAAATATTATCCTGTCTTTTAGCGAAGTCATGATATCATCAATTTGACCAAGAATGAATATTCGATAGCTTGAAGAGCCAGCTATATATGGTACTATAGATGATAGTCAAACAAATTTGAACCGAAGCCAAGTCAAAGGATGGAAAACATGATGTCACTGGCCTGGCCCCGTGAAGTTATACCTTAAGTTTGGAGTTGACTAAAGTCTGTGCATACAAGCTACAGGTGAGGCAACGACTTGTTTGGATCGACCAGAGAACGATCAAGGAAGATTACTTAAATCATTGGAGAACAGTTAATATCTTGAGAATCATGATGCCAATCCATGTAAGTCTCCTAGGACATAAATAGAGTAGCAAGTGAGGCATACCATGACAATCACACATCCTAAAATGAAGATAATAGAAAGGTCGATCGATATAGGCTGATCGTTATTAATGGGTTCAACCTAACGATCGACATAGTTTGATGTATATTTCGCCTTCGATTTAAAACAGCTGGTAGCTTGCAATCTACAACCCAATATGATCCCATATTTTAGAAGCAATATCAGAAAGCCTTTAAGATCCTCTAATAATGGTCATGAATTGTTGAGATCAAGTAAAAACAATCGGTCATGCATGTGCCGATCGTTATGGATCATGGAGTAGACACGATCGATCGATATGGTGGACTCTACCGGAACTAAAGGATTTCCTTGTAAAGTTTCAGCCCAATCCGTGCACGTTTCCTGCTATAAATACTATAGTCATGGCTTTAGAAAGGGGAACTTCATCTTCTTCTTCCTACTCTAGAGGCTCTCTAACTATTTCTGTAACCGTAATCCAATAAAAGATTAATAAAAATAAAGTGGGTGTAGGAAAGATTACCGAACCACTATAAAATCTTCGTATTCCTTTACTTTATGATTTGTTCTTAAGATTTCATTCATTGTTTGATGTCCATAAAGTTCTACGGGTGTTGATTCCCATTTTTGGCATCAACACTTGTTGCCTGTCTAAATCAAGAGAGTCTACCCTGAACTGGGAATGTCAAGATTATGTATCCTGTTACCATGAAATCAAGATTGTATTCTTGTTTGCTTGCTACCTGATTAAAATAGGCGTTTGAAAGGAAATGTTTATAGACTTTATACAAGACTAGATGTAGGATTAGTCAGTCTGAACCATTATAAAACTCTTAGTATCATCTCTCTTACTTTTACATTATTTTTACTACTTACATATATATATATGTGTGTGTGTGTGTGTGTGTATTTGAGATTGCCCATTCATGTATATCTATGTTGATTATCTATGTTTTGATTTAAATGTGGAAACTATATAGAAAAGTTTTATATAAGTTATAAAATAGTATTCGTCCCCCTTTAGTATTAAAGTAGCCTTAAGATTCATTCAAAGTAGCATAATTTATGCTACATCATTTTCCACAGTAAGTATCTATATGTTGTAAATATCTGAGTTAAGGTATAATTTAGAATGAGCAACTTCCCGCAAGAATGTGTGCATTAACCACCAAAAGAGGATAGCCGGACTTAACTTGTTCTTAATGAAGATAAGTGAAGAATAATTGAAAAAGAAGAAAAGTCCAAAAGAAAGGACAAACAAAAATCCATTTCTACGACCAACCCTATGTGAAAGAATTTAATAAAAGATTTTAAATTATCTTAAAGTATTTAAAGTGCCTTTCAAAGAATTTGCTTAATAACAAAAAAACCCTATCACTAAAAAGTTGTCATTTTAAAACGCAAATAAATATTAAAATTTTCACCATATAAAATATCCTAAAGAATCTTAAAAAACTAGGAAATTTTGTAAAGCCAAATTAAAATTGTTATTTGAAAATTTCTAGACCAAAATTCCCACTAAAGGATTTTTTGGTAGAGTATAAAGAGAAACTGATAATCTCTCCTTTTAAAATAGATAGAAAATAGGGTGTACGTTTGACTCGATGTTTTTCTATTTTTTTAAATTTGAAAATTTTAAAATTCTTTTAAGGGTTGGTAAATGGAAATGATATTTGATTTAAATAGGGTAAAGATAATGGAAGGATAAGAACTCTCGATAGTAAAAATAGGAAGGTTATTCCTGGATAAAGAAAATACGAAGAAAAACAACTGAAATAGATTTATGCATAAAAAACAAACTGTTTCATGTGAATAGAGAAAAGCCCAACAACTAAAGCAGTAGGCGAATGTACTGCGATGATCCAATGAAGAAAAATGTTAATGGAAAAGGAGAGCTATATAAAGAGAAGCAACTTAACTAAAAGTAAGCGAGGTATAGGAAATTAAAATAGCATAAGTAGTAGAAAAATAATAATATGAAAGTTGTCATTGTCTACTCAGTTTCTATTGTTTAAAGTTATAGAAGACATTATAGAAACACCGTAATTGTGCATTTTTGAAAAATGGTTTGGTATAACAATTGAATTTTTGAATGCAGAACTTAATAAATGGTTTGATTTAAAATCCTACCTTATAACAAGTAAATGTAAAAAGGCCTTAAAGGAAAATTTTATTGGACAACTATCCACGCAATAAAAACTTGACTCTTACTATTTGAAAAAAATGAAATAAAGTGTAGTTTGTGGAAAAAATTCTTTTTAAACTAAATTACTAACATTGAATTTTGAACTTAATAAATAAACTTACCTCGTAAATACTAAACTATAATTTTAAAAAGCTATGACACATACAATTAAAGTTAGTTAAAGTGAGAAGTTTACATGGCTCTTTTTGAAAACCAACCAATTGTTGAATTTAATAAAAACCTTCTTAGGTTATATTCTCAAAGATAAATTTAGGTAATTACTATATGACTATGAAATTTAATGATTTTTTGAAAAGAAGCAAAGATCATGCCAACCATTATATGGAGTAGACAGAGATGCCTAGTTAGGAAAAATATGGAAACGTTTAAAGCTATGAGCAATAGCTATAAATGTCACAGTGATTGGAAATCGAAATTTAGGAAGATTTTGAAAAAAACATTTTGTTCAAGGATGTTAATACTAAAGGAAAGTGATCTAAAAAGAAAATTTTAAAAGACATTGACCTCACTTTATAAAGCAAGTTGATGCTAAAAGAAATGAGCCATAGAGTTTTATATGTAAGCAATACAATAGGCTAAACCATATTAATATCTCTTTCCACCTTTAAAATTAGAATTTAGAAATTTTTATAACATACTGAAAGAAAAGAGGTCCACTGCATGACATTAGTTTTGAAATTGCACTTTTAAGGCTAAAAGACGGTTTTAAAAGCTACACTGATGAATTTGAAATATTTGCCTTATTAAAAAGAACAAAACTACTTTCATAAACTTCCATTAATTTTGTGTAAGTTAAACCCTTTGAACTTTCAAAGTAAAACATAGTAAGATAAAAAGAGTAAATTGATTAGGGAAAGTATTTGATTTAGAAACGTAAAAAACCAAACAGTTTTCCTTTTTTGGAGAATTTCTAATCTATAAAATGAGATAATCAATTACTATTTAGATGATTTAGAAGTGTTTCTAAACATAATCCTCATAGTTGGAGGATTCTGGAAATGTCATATAAAGAAGAGAATGATAGTAAACGTCAATAATATCATGGATAATTATCTTAAAACAACAACATGATGTGTTAGGATACCACTTAGATAAATCAAGGCAACGAATGACACCGTTAGCAAAGAATGGTTATATTATACTAAAGGTTCTTACGATATTTAATCAGTGAAGGTGGACGAGCATGATGTTTGGGCCTACGTGTCGTTATTTAGACATTTTGGTCATTATAAGGCCACATATTTATTCGATTATGGATTTGTTGCTCACCATGCCACTAGTATGTTATCTCAGCATATGTATTTTTGGATTATGACTATATAGATGGTAGTGCTTGGTTTTTCGCTACAACCTCAAAAAAGTTGTTTGCGATTGTGTTTAGGTTTACATAGAGTTTACCAAAATATAGGGTGGCATACAACTTGGAATCTAATGGTTATCATCATAGGTAATATTGTTGCACGACGATCAAAAGGCCATTTAAAAAGGTTGTGTGGAAGTAAGACCTCATATATTTGGGATAACTCTAAATAGAGAAGATTGGCTAAAGAAGGGGAAACTATATGTCAGTTTCTAGAGTTACCAATATTAAAGTGTGGGATATTGTGTGTTGTATTAACAAGCATGGACGATGATTGATAGAAGATCTAACATGCTTTGATGTGAAGGCATTTCAAGAAATAATATTTAGAACTCAGAAGTACGTTGATAAGAAGATTAGAAGCTTTCTTTTAGTCAACACTTGAACTAAAGGAGACAACGTTCCATAAAACTTACGTAGAAAATATTCTTTTAGGAATCTAGGCAACCTCAAAAAAATTAGGATTAGGTAGTATAAGAATTTATGATTATACGCAATACTTGTCACATTAGGGTAGGAAATTAATAAATTCTTATAGGTCAGGTAGAACAAAACTTTTGAGTCATGGTTGATTGAAGTTGAGAAAAAATGGCATGGAATGACATAGCACCTCTTAAATGGAGCTAAAAATTTAGAATGAAAGATCGTTCACCATTGGGGAGATAGATAAACCTAGAGTTCGTAACGTCTCCAGTATGTCACACTTGGAAAAATACGTAAATGATGCTGCCTTTAAAATAAATCTCGATCATTTGGGGATGTACAAGCAAAGACGATCCGGCTGAAAACGCATAGGAAATAGAAGAAAAGATGAAGGCTTATCATAAAGCTCTTCTCCATAAAATGTTCTCCCTATAGATTCAGTATTATGTAGGTTTCTGTTGCATCGTGGTTGCTAGATTGGATGATAAGGGATGATTATCAAACATTTTCCTGTTATTTTTGCACTTATGTAATATTACATGCATATTTATGTGGTTTACATACATGCCTATATGTCACAATCTTGCATTCATGCTAAAATAGAGCTCAGTTATACATATGTTGCATGCATGATCGCATTATATTTTTGGTTAAGTAGATGGCTGTGTAGATAACCTCGTTATATAATATGGTTGTAGAGTGCGCGTTACACTATCCATCCCTTAGGAATGTCGGGGACGAAATTCTTTTGGAGGAGGGAATGTAACACCCCGTAAAAATTAACAAAATACTAATTAAGAGAAAATAATTAATAATTATGCTAAAATTATAAATTTAGTAAATGTCTGAATTTTGCTATAGAACTTGCACCATTTTGTTCGTTGTGATCTTCTGAGCAACTTTCATACATAAAGCTTCGCGATCGGAGTTCATACGAAAAAGTTATTAACATTTGAAGATTTTTAGATCAGAAATAATTCAAAACAATTTAAAAGGAAAATAAATAATGTTAAATATAAGTGGTTGGGACCTACTAATAGACTGCTTCTCTAGACCGATCGACCGCCCTATTAATCGGTCGATCGGTTGGCTTATGGCATCTAAGGTTTTCTTTGTCCTAAACGGCCCAAATTTGAGAATATCAATCCGACGGTCCTGGCGCATCCAAGAAACTATAAATAAGTGGCTAGCCACTAATTTCTCCTCATACAAATCTAAACCTTCAAATAATACTCAGTTTAATTCTCTTTCTCCATATAAATTTCTTACACTCAAAAACAAAATATATACATCCAAAGATTTGGGGAAGAACTAAAGAAATCAAGCTAAGGGAAAAGGTAATAAATCTTATATGCATATAAATCTATATTCTAAAACTCCTTAATCCCCAATTGTAATGACCCAAAATTTTAGTGATTTGAAATTGGAATATTTAATCGATTTTTAAATATTTAAAATTTAATTTATTGATTTAATAACTGAAATTTCAATTATAACGATTTATTGGGTAATTTAATTGTGAAATTTAATAATTGAAATTTGATTAAATAGTGGAATCTTGAGTTTTAAGCTAGATAAAATAATTTCAAAGGCTTATTAATTTTCTATTAATAAGAATGAAGGTAAATAAAATTTTAAATTGAATTTAAAAGCAATTTACTTGATTTTAAAAATAACTCGTTTAAATTAACATATAAAAATAGCCTTCCGGGGCATGGTCTTGGAATTCAACGAAACCAGTTCCATTGGAACAGTAATAGTATATTATTATCGATTTCAAATTTTATAGCATTTGGAGTTATCGTTTGGTCGTACAGGATAAAAACACATTGAATTAATATTGAAAATTTAATATAATAAGTGGCTCCAAAAAGCTATCTTCCCCATACGATCGAATTAGGCTCCGAAACTTTTTCTATTGCATTTGAAATAAGGATATAACATTAGAAATGCCAGGTGGCACGCCTCAATCGGGGTTCGAAATAAATATCAAAATATTTTAGGAATTTTAAATATATATATATATATATTATCATCATTCACATTAGCCTCCATTCTAACCATCAGCCACCCTATTTCTAAAAGCACGCCGCCCTATCACATACGAGTTATACTTTCTTCCTTCACGTATATGATTTGCATTCCTACCAAAGAAGAAAATTTACAAAGCTTTTAATAAAAAAAGGTATGAACGTTTCCTACTGTAGTACATAGGCTAAATCCAACGGCCACTATCACTTTGGACCACCCAAAGCCTCGTCGAGTGAATGTGTCAACTGGAGAAATGTTCGGGATTGAGTGACGAGGAGGAGGGACGGTGGTGATCATCTTAGATGATTAGAGGGACCCGCATGTAATAACCCTGTTTTTGGAGATTACTTGTTAACATTAAATTATGACGAAACTAAAATAAAATTGGAGATTTTAAATTGTTTATTTGGAATAAACAATAAAATTTGGGAATAAAAATGAAAAAAATAAAGTTTAAAAGCTTTATTTTGTTTGTTTGGGTTAAGAATGAATGGAAAATGATTTTTATTTAGAGAAAATGCAATAATTTTATTAATTATTGTCAATTACTTCTTTTAATAATTTTTAAATGAATTTTTTGATTTAAAAGAGTGTTTAAATAAATAAAAAGATGAAATTTGGTTTAAAAATGAGTTTTAATTGTAAAATTGAGTTTGAAATGGTTTATTATATTTTCTAAGTAAGAAAATAATTTTTTGTTGAATTTTAGAAGTTAAAAATAAGGATTTGTGCATTTATTTGTGAAATTAGTGCCTTTATGTAAAATAAAGGATTTTAATAATAAAAATGCTTTAAAAATTAAATTTATCTTTTTATATGATGGAAAATATTTTATTTACTGTGTCGGTAAATTTACATATATTATTTATGTGAAAATTGGACGAAAATAACATTTGTTTATAACATAAAGCAAAAAATATGTACATATTTTGTTTTAACTGTTGGATAAATTTACCTAGGCTAAATTAATTCTCTTCATTACTTGGGTCCAAAGCCCATTAGCCAGCTAAAGTCGGAAATAAGAAAGGAGGAAGAAACCTATACGTATTTTATTTTCTTCTTCCTCCTAAGAAATCAGAAAAGAAACCATCTCCACCATTTTCTTCAAACAAAGCTTTCAATCTTCAAATTAATTCAAGAAAACTGAGATTTCTATCAATCTAGAGTGAAAATTAAAAGGTAATCCTTTCCAAAACTATTTTATCTCATCAAAATCTGAATTTTAGAGGTGTTTGTCTGTTAATTGTAAGTTTTCATCTTGCATGTCTCTGTCCAAGGTTTTTACAGGATATTGAAGCCAATTCCTCCTCAAAGCTTCAATCTTTCAGCTACAAATCCGGTATTGCACTTCAAAAGCGTGGTGAGTTGATAAGCTCACAAGTCTAACAAAACAAAAATGTTAAATGCTTGAACCTGTGCAAAATAAGCTACTGTAATCATTTTTCTGTTGATAGTTTTTTTCTGTGAAACTATTTTATGTTGCTTCTTTGCATGCTTATATCTTTTGATTCTTGTAGTAAAATGCTGCAGGATTTCTTTTTATTGGTGGTTCAGTTGTAGTGATTCATGTATGTAAGATTTGGTTGAAAAATATTATCATTTGAATGCTCGAAACTGCACTGGAAATTGAATACGAGCTTTATTTTAACTTGGAGCAAATTCGCATGAGAAGGTCGACACCTTCTCTCTCTGGATCGACATGCTAACCGACCCAGAGGCCCCTAAGGTTGATCGACCTATCGACCTTAGGTGGGCAAAGGTCAACCCCCCGGTCGACCAATATGTCGATCAGGGTGAAGGCTTCTTCCAGGCCTTTGTCCAGCACGTTTTACTTCCAATTTTGCTTGTTTCTCTTGCTCGTTTTTGTGATATTTCAATTGTATTGAAGGCCATGATGTCTGTCAATAGACTAGACAAATTTTGGAGATTTTGAAACTTAAATTTTGGATTAAATTTTAATTTAATTTTAAATGAATATGAATACCGGTTTGAGTGATTTATTGGGATTTTATCCGTTTTCGAGCACAGATTTTTCCAAACCTTTTTGAAATAATTTTTAAAACAAATGGGCATTTTAAGTTATTATTATATAATATTTTAAAATTATTTTCAAATATAAAATCTATTTTTCTCTATAATAAGGGAATTTTCAAATATGGCTTTTAAAATTGATTTCAAAAATTGGTTTTAAAAGCCTGTTTTCCAAAGTAAATTATTTTTCCATAAAATACATGTTCTTATACTATTTGAGCGAATGAGAAGGAAAATTAAATGGTTTGGTAAAACATGTGGTATGGGAGATGTGCGTTTATCTTATCGATTAATTCCCGACTTGTCCGTTTGATCGTTTTGACCTTCGGGTCGAGTATACCGATGAGATGAGGTAAACTTTTTACTGCTTTGAGTGTGGAATTTACTAGCGGTTAGTAAACCATTTAGTGTGAACGTGTGGTATGGGGCACAAATTAACACTATTTGGGTTCCTATCTGAGAGTTTGTGACACATTTGTCTAAGGGACGTATTTGCTAGTACAGGACCTTCGGGCTGTTTGTCCTTGGGGACGTTTGTCTAAGAGACCTATTTGTCCATTGACATGTATTTATCCTTGGGATGTTTTTCTAAGAGACGTATTTATTTGTCCTTGGGGATGTTGTCAATCAAGACGTTTGTCTAAGAGATATGGTGCCTTATTTTGAGAGAACAGTACTTGGCGGGCTTCGGCCATAAGCATGTGCTATATCTTTAAGATGATTTCATTGGTTTCTTTGTGATTTTCCAAGTGTATCACCATTTTACATTATTGGTCACTTGAGCCATTCGAGATATTATATATGGTGATTACATCTTTGAAAATTGAACTTCTTATCGAGTTCTATATTTGAGATTTGGGTTTACCAACACCTGGCATTATTCGAGATTTGCCTTTTGGTGTATTATTTGAGATTTTCCTATTGGCATTATTATATGAGATTTTCCTTTTAGCATTATCATATACGATTTGCCTTTTGGCTTTTATTTGGGATTATATTCTCGTTTGTTGGGGATTTAAAGTTGATTGCCTTATGGCGTATTTGGAGATGATGATTTCTTTGAGATTGTTTTGAGTTGCCGATATGGCGGGTTTGGGATTTCTCCTCTATGGAGTAATGTTTTTCTCCTAAACCATATTTGATGTTTTGTGATACGCCAATGAGATGAGGTGTTCTTTTATTGTGAGATTTGTTATGAAGTTTTATCGCCTTTGAGTTGCATTCATATTAAGGGATATCCTTATATGACTTGAAATTAGTGTACCTACTTAATTGTGCCTTGTGAAACAACTATATACCCTTGAATTATTCCTTCTGACTTGAGTAGATTATCACATTGCCTTATGCTTATGTTACCGATTATCCTCTTAAACTGATTTGTTTGGCTAGACTGACCCATGTATTTTATACTCGGGTCAGATCGAGGTGTTTTAGATTAGGTACTCTTATGGACTTAGCCTATTCTGCTTCCACGTGGCTTTTCTTCTTCCCTTTTTGTTGTAGTCCTTTTTGTTGCCACTCTGATATGTATATTGTTTTGATTTGTGTATATTGTGATCGTAATACCACATATGTGATGTATTTGTATATGTGTATATATCTGATTATTTGTTGTTCTGTGATGTGTTTCGCATTTGTGTTATTGTATTTTTTCTAATAGATCCTATAGCCACCCATGGTTCTGGTATTAAGTATTTATTGGATATGTCGATCCACTTGAATTAAAAAATATAGAGCATTTATCGACGTATTCAACAGATATTTAGGACAAGGCTATAAATGGTCGTTCCTAACCTGCCGCATTAGCAAACGATATTACCTAGTAATACTCTTTGTTAATATGGGTCTCGAAATATGGTATCACAGCTTGGTATCAGAGCTGAGTTCATAAGAAAATATGATGATCGCAGAATAGAAACACATATTATGGTACATCCAAGTGTAATACAAGTGTTACCAATCCCTTAATCATCGTATCTTATACCTTATCGTGTCCTTTGAGATAGAAGTTTGGGATATGTATAGGAATATATTTTATTATAAAGTATTCCATAATAGAGTTTATAATGTCTTATCCTAGGAGCAATCCTAATATTGATTGTTTTATTCGAGTCCTCTTTGATACAGGTGCTTGACACTCATCCGTATAAGAAGAATTTGTTTATGCTTTTATATGTTCTTGTCTTGTTCTTCCATGAGGATTGTGAATCCTATGGAGGGGATCTGTAATATTTGACATGATGTATGAGGATTTTGGGAATTTTTCCTTATAGTTTATCTTTTCCTATGTATTAGCATGCTATTTCCTATAAGAGTTTGGAATGATTTGGCTTGCATAATTATCAAGCCACATTCTGTGATTCAGAGGACACTATAGTATCCTAATTTAGTTGATCTGTTTTTCTTGTTCTTTGGAATGTTGATAATGCTTCTAAAGTCTCTGTATTCACTCTTGAGTACTGAGATGTTAATGATATACCTCGAATTCCAATCATTGTGACTTTGTTGATTTCTATAAGTCTGTTCGAGATTGTCACCCCATCGGGTAATTAAGTATTGTATTGACCTCCTTTCCAATTCTTAGCCTTTTGGTTATCTTCCTACGAGGATATCCACTAAGGAAATGAGGTGATTAATTGAATTTAATTGGCATTGTCATTCTTACCCCTTCGAGATATCCTCTTTGGATATTCATTTGCTGTTATATTTTGTGATATTACTTCAGTCGAAGTAATGATGTGTCGTAAGTGTTACTTCTCCTCATTCAACAAGATATCTTACCCTTACTTTTATATCTCTTTGTTCTCTTTTTTGTGCTAGGATCATTACTCAGCTTGACTTACATCGATTTCCATCAGCTATGAGTCATGGAGGATAGCGTTCCTCCTACCGCATTCTGCACTTATATGGTTCTTGTGAGTGGCCCATTATACCATCCGATTTGGGGAACATTCCAACTTATTCATCAATCTTGTGAATCGAGTATTCTCGAAATATCTCGATGTGTTCTTCTTGAGTTCTTTGATTTTGAGTGTAAGCAATTATTGAATTCTCAAATCTTTCAATAAAAGATATGTTTTTAAGTGAAACTGGATTTCGTTTATTGTGATAAGAAACTAATATTTTGTAAATCATATATGAGGCATTTCTTTTTGTGGAAAATGATTTTTGTGTTGGGTTGTCCATTAAGTGCTTTAAGAATTCTGATTGATGCGCTTGATCAACGTTATTTTCCTAAACACTAGGATGAGGTAGTCAGACACGGTATATTGAGTTTTAATAAGTAAAGTTTGGAAATAATTAATATGGTGAAGCATTAATTTTTATTTTAAATGTTCAAAGAAACCATTGAACTATAGTGAGTGTCGAAGGAGTGGCGATGCAGTTTTGATCATTTGATCAACTTTGCAGCCAATCGATGGGGTCATTCGTTATAAATCAATGGCAAGGCAATACCCTTATATTATTTGAAATTTGAGAAATTGAATATGGTAATTTGGGTAAGTAAAGTGAATAATTATAATTAAGGGGATGTCTTAATTAGAAGAAAATAACATTTGATGCTTTGATTAATAAAACGTTGTATTTAAGGTAGAAGAATACGTTGGTTTGAAAAATTATAATATTAATTGAATATTTTAGAACAAGTTATTAATGATGACTATAAAAATTTGTTTTGACACTTAGTTATTGAGTAATAGTTGAGGACAGATATAAAACTCCATCTCAAGAGAAAATAAAGAAGTCTTAGTTTAGAACATTTAGTATAAATCTATGAGCTAGTTTTTGTTTTAAACTTAAATGTTATTAAAACTTGTGGGTTTGAAATTGCAAAATTCTTTTTAAAACAAGTTTGAATTAATTATCAACTTTAATTAGTTTTATGTTGACAATTAGATGGAAATTTAATTTTTGTGACAAGTGGAAATGTGAATTTGGATTGTTTTGATAAATGAACAATTCATATAGTATATTCATTTTAAATTATGAGAATAATTTTAAACTTTATATACATATATACATACATATATATATATATATCCCGAAAATTTATTTTGGTGGATAATCAATAATCATCTCTTGATAATGGAGTTTTCATAGTAATTGTTTTAAAGCTAGATTTTGGAAAGAAAAGAAAATATTTCCACTTAATAAAATGTTTTATGATAATTATATAAAGTTGATCATGGTATGCCTTAAGCTTTCATGGAAAAACAAGATCATTTAATAAATGATTTAGCAAAATTCTTGTTTGAAAATATAATATGAAATTAAAATGGTTTGGGAAAATTTCAACATTTAAATTGATTTGAAAGAAGAAATTTGGTTAGAAATTGTTACGCTAAAACAACAGTAACTTGAGATTTATAACTCCGAACGAGTTCAAACTTTTTGCAAATGAAAGAGCCTTTAGAAAGATAAAAAATTTCTTTGTACTACTTTAGAAAGTTTTGCATTTTTCCTTATCTAAAATGGGTTTGAAAGTATATGGCCATTTCTGCCCTATAAGAGTTTTCTAAAATTTAAGCTGAAAATAAATTTAACATAATTTCAAATCATGAAACCGATTTATATGATCTTTATATCACTAGAAAGCTTAGACTTAGTAAAACAACTTCCATTTTATAAGTATTTTCAGATTTTGAGTTTTGCTAGGTCAAAATTTAAGATCGTTACAGCAGGTTGGTAATCGAAATAACTTGTTTTTTTATAGTTAAGTGCCTTCTACCTATTTTGTGAATATAACCTGGTTGATCTTTTTGTATGAAAGTATATGTTTCAAACTGAAATATATTGTGGTAGAATCTATGAGTAAAACATTTTATTCACTTAAAATAAAGAGTTTTGAGGTTAAATTGGATTTTTTTAAGAAATTTTGAAATCTTTTTCAAAAGATTGAAGTTTGAGAACTTAAGTATAAATAAATTAGGTTTTTGAAACCTTAAACATATTTGTTTTGTAAATATAAGAGTATAGAAATCAATTTCTCGAGTTTTTTATCTTTGAGCCATTGTCTAATGACGTGCATTATGCGATCGTTTGAGTCTGGTGGCCTTTGAAGAAACCACCTCTCATCGAATTCTTACCTCTCTTGTTGTCAAACCAAGGTTGGTGTGGTTCTTTCTGTAGTGACAGATAGAAAGTCATCATCTTGTTGTTTGGAGTTCAAATGAAGCGATGCTAAATCCCAACTCTATTTGAGAAACTTTTGTGAAATCAATCTACTCGATAGATTTTTTTTGGGTAGCGCTCCATTGTGTTCTTGTTTCAAAAGTGAGATACTTTAGAAATCATGATGTATCACTCAAATAAATTCAATAGTCCACTAATCCCAGTATTTATAATTAGGGAAATCATTGAATTTACCGAGCAATTTTATCTTGGTCATCTTTCATCTTGAGTAGAGAGTGAGGACTTTTGATCTCGTGCTTGTCTTTTCTTTCTTTGATTGATGAAATAATTATGTTGAATACAGACTCTTCTCTACAAATTGCAAGCAGGGAGTCTGTAACAGCCTTGTTTTTGGAGATTACCTGTTAATATTAATTATAACGACAGTTATAATTTAATATTGTAAATTAAAATAAAATTGGAGATTTAAAATTGTTTATTTGGAATAAACAATAAAATTTGGGAACAAAAATGAGAAAATAAAATTTAAAAGCTTTATTATATTTGTTTGGGTTAAGAATGAATGGAAAGTGGTTTTTAATCTAGAGAAAATGCAATAATTTTATTAATTATTGCCAATTACTTCCTTTAATAATTTTCAAATGAAGCATTTGATTTTTAACAGGGTGTTTAAGTAAATAAAAAGATGGAATTTGATTTAAAAATTAGTTTTAATTATAAAATTGAGTTTGAAATGGTTTATTATATTTTTCTAAGTAAGAAAATAATTTTTTGTTGAATTTTAAAAGTTAAAACTAAGGTTTTGTGCATTTATCTGTGAACATGGTGCCTTTATGTAAAATAAAGGATTTTAATAACAAAAATGTTTTAAAGATTAAAATTTATCTTTTTATACGAAGAAAAATATTTTATTTGTTGTATAGGTAAATTTACATACATTATTTGTGTGAAAATTGGAAGAAAATAACAGTTGTTTATAACATAATGCAAATATATGTACATATTTTGTTTTAAATGTTAAATTATCCTATGCTAAATTAATTCTCTTTATTACTTGGGTCCAAATCCCATTAGCCAGCTAAAATTAGAAATAAGAAAGGAGGAATAAAATGTACGTATTATATTTTCTTCTTCCTCCTAAGAAATCAGAAAAGAAACCATCTCCACCATTTTCTTCAAACCAAATTTTCAATCTTCAAATTAATTCAAGCAAACTGAGAATTTTATCAATCTAGAGCGAAAATTAAAAGGTAATCCTTTCCAAAACTCTTTTATCTCATCAAAATCTGAATTTTAGAGGTGATTGTCTGTTAAGTGTAAGTGTTTTCATCTTGCATGTCACTGTCCAAGGTTTTTACAGGATACTGAAGCCAATTCCTCCTCAAAGCTTCAATCCTTGAGCTAAAATTCTGGTATTTCCCTTCAAAAGCAAGGTGAGTTGATAAGCTCACAAGTCTAGCAAAATAAAAATGCTAAATGCTTGAATCTGTGCAAAATAAGCTACTGTAATCGTTTTTCTGTTGACAGTTTTTCTTTTCTGTGAAACTTTTTTATAATGCTTCTTTGCATGCTTATTTCTTTTGATTTTAGCAACGAAATATTGTCGGATTTCTTTCTGTTGGTAGATCAGTTGTATTAGTTCATGCCTGTTAAATTTGGTTGCAAAATATTATCATCTGAATGCTCAAAACTGCACTGGAAATTGAATAGGAAGCTTGATTTTAATCTGGAACAAATTTGCGTGAGAAGATCAACAGCTTCTCTCTTTGGGTCGACACATAGGTCGATCCTAAGGCTCATAAGGTTGACCAGCCTGTTGACCTTAGGTGTGCAAAGGTCGACCCCTAGTCGACCTACATGTCGACCAGGGTGAAGGCCTTTTCCAGGCCTTTGTCCAGCCCGTTTTGCCTTGTTTTGCTTCCACTTTTGCTTGTTTCTTTTGCTTATTTTTATGATATTTCTGATTGTATTAAAGGCCATGATGTCGATCAATAGACTAGCCAAATTTTTGATTAAATTTGAATTGAATTCGAATATCGGTTTCAGTGATTTCTTTGGTTTTATTTGTTTTCGAGCACGAAATTTTCCAAACCTTTTCGAAATAATTCTTATAACAAATGGGCATTTCAAATTATTATATAATATTTTAAAATTATTTTCAAATATGAAATCTACTTATTCTCTTTATAAGGGAATTTTCAAATATGGCTTTCAAAATTGATTTCGAAAATTGGTTTTAAAATCCTGTTTTCCAAAGTAAGTTATTTTTCTATAAAATATATGTTCTTATACTATTCGAGTGAATGAGAAGGAGAATTAAATGATTTGGTAAAACATGTGGTATGGGAGATGTGCATTTATATTATCAATTAATTCTCGACTTGTCCATTTGATCGTTTTGACCTTCGGGTCGAGTATACCGATGAGATGAGGTAAACTTTTTACTGCTTTGAATGTGAAATTTACTAATGGTTAGTAAACCGTTTAGTGAAAACATGTGGTATGGGACACACGTTAATACTGTTCGGTTCCTATCAGAGAGTTTGTGACACATTTGTCTAAGAGACATATTTGCCAGTATAGGACCTTCGGGTCATTTGTCCTTCGGGACGTTTGTCCAAGGGACATATTTGTCCATTGAGATGTATTTGTCCTTTGGGATGTTTGTCTAAGAGACGTATTGATTTGTCCTTCATGATGTTGTCCTTATGGATGTTTGTCTAAGTGACATTGCGCCTTATTTTGAGAGAACGGTACTTGGCGGGATTCGGCCATAAGCATGTGCTATATCTTTTAGATGATTTCATTGATTTCTTTGTGATTTTCCATGTGTATTGCCTTTTCACATTATTGGTCATTTGAGCCACTTGAGATATTATATATGGCGATTACATCTTTGAAAATTGAACTTCTTATCGAGTTCTATATTTGAGATTTGGGTTTGCCAATACCTGGTGTTATTTGAGATTTTCTTATTGACGTTATTATATGAGATTTTCCCTTTGGCGTTTATTTGGGATTATATTCACCTATGTTGGAGATTTATATTTGATTGCCTTATGGCATATTTTGAGATTGTGATTTCTTTGAGATTGTTTTGAGTAGCCGATATGGAGGGTTTGAGATTTCTCCTCTTTGGAGTTATGTTTTCCTCCTAAACCATATTTGATGTTTAGTGATGTGCCTATGAGATGAGGCGTGCTTTTATTATAAGATTTGTTATGAGGTTTTATCGCCTTTGAGTTGCATTCATATTAAGTGATATTCTTATATTACTTGAAATTACTATACCTACTTAATTGTCCTTGTGAGGTGACCATATACCCTTGAATTATTCCTTCTCACTTGAGAAAATTATCACCTTGTCTTATACTTATGTTATCGATTATCCTCTTAAACTGATTCATTTAGCTAGACTATCTCGTGTATTTTATACTAGGGTCAGACCGATATGTTTCAGGTTATGTACCATTATGGACTTAGCTTATTCTGCTTCCGTATGGACTTTTCTTCTTCCATTTTTGTTGTAGTCCTTTTTGTTTCCACTATAATATGTATATTGTTTTGATTCATGTATATTGTGGTCGTCATACCACATATATGATGTATCATTTTATATACCCTGTGTTATATCTATATATGTGTATATATCTGATTATCTGTCGTTCTGTGATGTATTTTGCATTTGAGTTGTTGTATTTTGTTTCGATAGATCCTATAGCCACCTATAGCTTCATATTAAATATTTATTGGATATGTCGATCCATTTGAATTAAAAATAAAAAAATATAGAGCATTTATTGACGTATTCAATAGATATTTAAGACAAGGCTATAGATGGTCGCTCCTAGCCAGCCCTATTCTCCGCATTAGCAGACGTTAGTACCTAGTAATACTCTTTGTTAATGTGGGTCTCGCGATGGGGCGTCACACTGTAGTTCGTTATCAATGGCATTGGGAAGAGGAATACCTTGGCATGGCACTATAGGGGACGAGGGAAGGAGAAGATGATGGCGATGAATAGCTGGTGGTCTGGCCGTACTTCGAATTCGACGCGGTGGCTCAGTAGTGGCGGCGGCGGTTGAAATTGGGGGAAAACATCGTTCGACGTTTTTGCTTCGTATGGGAGATTGATGAAGTTAGGTGGTCTAAGACCACAAGTGATGGAGGCAAGGAAGAAAAGGCAACCTAAGGGCGGCATGTAGAGGCGAGCGGCGCCGCGTAGGGGCTGTGAAGCTTAGTAAACACTCATAGCCTCTGGGTTGACTGACGTGAGAAGAAGAAAAGGGGAAGGCGGTAGATAATGTAAAGCTTGGGTAGTTAATTGTTAATGTTTGCAATTAATAAATTAATTATAACTTTAAATTATGCAATTTAAATTATGAAATGATTCCATACGATGTCAGAATCGAACAAGACAAGTCGCTTGACGTTCGTGTGTACGAGATCTAGGATATGGAACTGAATTGGTTGAGATCTGAGCTATTGGAATTTCACCTAAAATCAAACGCCTATTTGATTTTAGACGAACCAGAACACAAAAGCGATAATTGGAATAAATGCGAGTAAATCTCACTCATTTGGCTAATTGGTTTTACTTTAAATAGTTAAAAAAATTATTTGATTAGATAAATTAATAAATTTTTACTATCAGTTGAATTCTATATGATATATATATATATATATATATTGGTATTAGTAGCTGGACATATTTCCCATCGATAGAGTGGATGAGACCTTATGCGCCCCGCATAATAGTAGACGATCCTATATTACCACGATATCCTGCCTCGAAATGAGATTGATATTTTATGTTATATAACATCTGTGGATGCAAGAAAACATGTTGGAGTGAATCCAACTAGATTCCTCAAAATGATTATTTTTAATTTTATATACAGCGATATCTGATGTGTTTGAATAATCTATGATAGATTATAGTATGATTTGAATTATTGGATGCTATGGTGGCACTAGCCTTAATTTTGGTATTATGAATACCATAAATAATATTTTTGAATTTAAAAAGGAAATTCAAAGGAAACTATGGAAATGCAAATATTTATATTGAATTTTGGGATTTATTTAAGGGTAAGTTTGGCTCACATCCCAAATAAGTTTCAAAATAGAGAAAACATCATTCCCAAACTAAACTTACATTTCCGGTCCCTATTTTCAAATTCACGCACGTAAAAAGACTCAAATACCATTTATGTTTTTAACGTTTCAAAACGTATAACTTTATGTAGAAAAATCGAATCAACATACCGTTTTCACCAAAAAATAACAAATTTTATGATCTTTAAAATGAGATCCATTGTCGATACCAAAAATTCATATTTGTAGTAAATGTGCAATTATTTCATATATCTGCAGACAATTCAGCAAATTTTGAACACTTACGATTTTTTTTCAAATTTATAACATTTGCAAATAATTGCAGACATTTCTGCAACTATATGGTATAATTGCAGAAATGTCTGCAACTATTGCATATAGTTGCAGAAATTTCTGCAACTATATGGTATAGTTGCAAAAATATCTACAACTATTGCATATAGTTGCAGACATTTCTGCAACTATTGTATATTTGCAGAAATGCAACTATTGCATATAGTTGCAGAAATTTCTGCAAATATGGTATAGTTGTGGACATTTCTGCAACTATTGCATAGTTGCATAAATGCAACTATTGCATATACTTGCAGAAATGTCTGCAGCTATTGCATATAGAAATTTCTGCAACTATATGGTATGGTTGCAGAAATATCTACAACTATTGCATATAGTTGTTGAATTGTCTACAACTATTGCATACAATTGCAAACATTTCTGCAACTATTGTGTATAATTGCAGTTTTCTATTGAAATCGAGAAAGCTGAGCTCGCCATTAAAGAAGAAGATAAAATCAAGAAATATAAGCTTGCCAATGAGGAAGAAAATGAAAGTAAGAAAGATAAACTCGTTATTAAAATCAATCGTGCAAGAAGCGGAGGGGTATTTTAGTGGAAAAAACAGCCGAAATGAAAAACAGAGACCTGCAAATTATGTTTTCTTGCGGGAGGAGTTTTAGTGAATTAAGTTTGCTTTTAGCGATGCGTACCTAATATTCACTTTATTTAAAAAGGAACTTGGTTGGATAAAATAAAATAATTTGACTTTGGATATTTATTTAATTATTTCACAAAATGGTTTCATATAGAGAGTTTTAAATTAAGGATTTTAAATAATGGATTTCAAATCAGATTCTTAAAAAAATAATGAAATGGATATCGAAATCAAAATTTTATTGATTTTGGAATATAGTTTAGACTGTTAAGAAATAGTTTTATAAGTGGAATTTTATTTAGAAATCGATTTATAAATGAATTTAAGTGATATGAAACTGTTATTAACTGGAAATGAGATTATGAATTTTATAAACAATGTTTATAAGTTAAGTGAAATGATTATCATCTGATAAACGGGAGATATAAATTCACCATGAGAATTTATAATGAGATAGAGTAATCGGTTTAAAAAGAAATGGTAGATTCTATTTTTAGAATGTGAAAAGGGTTATGAAGCTAGGGACATGATGGATATGTTATAAATCGAGAGAGATTTATAAATTGGAATTGGTTATATTGGAAATTTAAAAAACAAATATGTTTTTATCGAGAAGTTAGATTTGTTTCAAAAAGAGGGTTTTTAATTATTAGACTATGTAATTTAAAAATGTCTTAGCATGGAAATATTTTAGAAAGTTAGTAATCTAAATATTTAAATTTGTTGAAATAAATTCTAGATTTTATAAATAAGTTTTTGTAAATTGATTAGAAATTTTGTAAATGGATTAGAATTAGTTATTGACGGTTACTTTAAAAGTGCTTTGATATTTTTAAATAATTATTTAACTATGTTTTGTTTGAAGTTTATTATCATATATATAGTTTAAAAGTTAGTGATTGTAATTTATCTATAAATTCTCTCGAGATTTATGAGTTTTATTAAATGGATGTGATTTTATAAGTGAAAATCTTATAATGGAAGTTGGGAACCTAAGAAATTTGAGAAAAGGGAATTTCCAAATATTGTTTAGATACGGGAACTTCGAGAAATGAATCTGAATTCAATACAGGATTTATAAATTGTTAGTTGGATTTTAAATAAGTATAATCGATAATTTTTGGAAATTATAAAAGGAATAAATAAAAATTCTGAAGATTTGTGAGATAAGACGGAATATTCCTAAGCATTGGAAACAAATGGTTTTGGCAGTATTCTATTTACGAAATTATTTTTTTATAGAAATATTTTTCTAAGAAATAATTTATAAGTTGGACTTGAAAACATTTCTAAATGTTAATATAAATTGAGAGTATCCTGCTATGAATACAAGTATTCGAAATTGTTTTCAAATATTGAGATACTGGAAGGGATTTGAATATATATATCTTTGTAAAGATAATTTGAAATAAATGTTTGAAAGATTTATAATATGGGCCAAATGACTGCTTGTGAATGTAACTTCGGTATTAAATTACCGACTACCAAAATCTGGCCAAATTTGTTGATCGTTTCGAAGAGACGGAGATCATATTTAATTATCTAAAAACCACGTCGATCCGATTTGAACGTTACGAATTGTGATATCGTGAATGTAACGACCCAGAATTTGGGTCGTTTAGTTTTGAACATTTAATTTATTTAAATGTTGAATTTGAATTATTAATTGATTTTGAATATGGAAGAATTTCTGAAATAGTTTAAAAATCCAAATATAGCAATTTTTTGGATGGGGTAAATAGTAATTTAATAATTGAAATTCGGGAATATGGAATTAGATGTGAATAGAAATGATTTCTAAGTTGATTTAAAATTTTATTTGGATTTGAATTATAATGTTGGACTTTTGAATGGAATTAAAAGTCGATAAATTAAAATTTTGAAATTTTTATATTAATTTTATAGTGAAATAAATATATATGGAAATAGTGTAAATAATCAGATTTTGATTTAATATGAATCGAAGTGATTTCTGACATGAATATAAATTCTATATGAATAAAATTGGTGTTAGTAAGTTTTAAAAATAGAAATTTTAAACAATTATAACGATTTTGAAAATCGCTCGATTTAATCGACGAGTTAAAATAGCCTTTCGAGACACAGTCTTGGAATTCGACGAAACCAGTTCCATTGGCCCCGTAATAGTTTATTATTATCGGATTTCAAATTTCATAGCATTTGGAGTTATCATTTGGTCGTACGGAGTAGAAACGCGTTGAAATAAATATCGAAAATTTAATAATTTAATTCGATTTAAAAAGCTATCTTCCACATACTATCGAATTAGGCCCCGAAACATGTTCCATTGTCTTCAAAATAGAGGAAAAACATTATGAACGCTAGGCGGCTCTTTTCGTTTGGAGTTCGCATGAAAAAGCACGTTAAAATCGAAAATAATATTAAATATAATATACATGTGTATATATGCTTGTAATAGTGAAACCCTAGCCTCTGGAAACGCAGCCGCCAAGGTATATTTCAATGGCCAAAAATGAATCATCTTCCACCTTAAATCTCTCACAATCTATCGAGTTGTAGCAAATATCTCCGACTACAATATCGAAGAACTACGCGAGAGCTTCCCATCCACTCGGACGTGATCGAGTTTAGTGAAGCATGGAAACTAGAATCTTGTCGCATCTGTGCTCTGGTTGTGTGCGTTTTTCGAAATGATATGAGCATCGAGTGTGCCATGGTCATAAGCGAGGGTTAGGCAGAGGGAAGTGGTTCTTTTGGCAGCGGTGGATCGATTTTCGGTGGGGTTTATGGGCGGCGGTGATCGGTTGCGTATGTGGGCCGCTGGGTTCGTGTGTGTAAATGAACGCAACAGCGTAGAAGGGAAGAAAGGATTCTATGTGCGGCCAGATTTTTGTTCTCGTAATCAACGGCCAGATCTGGTGTTATTAATAAAAAAAGGATTTTAATTATATAAATTTATATTCAAAACTTATAAAATCTGTATCATTGTCATATGAGGTCGAAATCGGACGAAAAAAGCGGCGCTGAAATCGCAATGACGAGCACTATGCTCTGGAATAGATCTGGAGTTGATTTGAGCTAGTGAAAACTTTAGGTTAAATCAAATGTGTTCGATTTAATTTAAAATTGGAATATTGGCAATGTAAAACTCAAGCTGAGTTAATGTCACTCAATTTTGGACCGTTGGCTTTAATTTTGAATAGTTAAAATTAACAAATGATTGATTGGTTAAATTGATGCATTTTTATTATTGGATGTGATATTATATATAGTAGTGTATATATATAGGAGTGATTTATATTCTCGCATATATATAGCGGATGAGACCCTATGCGCCCCACATAATAGCGGATGACCCTATATACCGTGATATTCCTCTTCGATGCGGAATTGGTATTTTTATGTTGTGTTAACATCTGTAGATGCAGGGAAACAGGTAGGAGGGATCCAATTGGATTCCTCAAAAATGTTGTGTTTAATTTCATATATAGTGATATATGTTTTGTTGGAATAATCTCTGATAGACTACTATGGGATTTATATTGATTGGATGCTATGGTTGTTTTGACCTTGATTTTTGATATTTTTAACATCAATAAAAATATGGTTTGAATTTGGAAGAATTTTAAAAAGAAATTGAAAAAAAATGTTTGTAAAGAATTTTGGGTTAATCAATTAAATAAGTAAATGGTTTTGAAATTGTAATGTAACTATTTCGAGTTATTGTGAATGAGGATTTTGGAATAAAATTTATAAAAGGATTGCTATAGTAAATGATTAGAGGAACTTGTTTAAAATAGAGGAGGTTTTAAAATCAAGATTTTTAACAAATTGGAAAGATAGAAGTGAATTTGGGAATAAAGTATAAAATTGGTTATACTGGAGCCCAAGTAAGATTTCCAATTTACGAAATGAAATTGAATTGAGACATTGGGTTTGTTTAAAAAGAGGATTTTTAATTATCAACTAGGCAACTTTTAAAAGTGTTAAAAATATTCTGGAAACTAGTCATTTAATTATTTTAAATTGTTTAAAGCATATTTAATTATTAATTAGTTACCTTATAATGAAGTACTTAGTTGAGTTGATTGTTTATTTGATAGTTAAATAACCTGCTATCAAATCTGGATCTAAATATAACTTTGGAGATATCTAGAGGAAGAACAGAATTATATGGTATAGTTACCGTTCGAGGTGTTATACTGTATATATAAACTTATTTCGTTCTTCTAGGACGTTGATAAGGAAATCCGTCCACTAACGGTTAGGAGGTGATCTCCAATCTTATTTTCGTCTGTTTATTTCCTAAAGACACGGGGTTGAGTTTAACGGAAAATATCGAATGTTGTTTCGAAAGGACCGGGATTGGATTTGTTATCAGAAAACCACTTCGATCCAACGAGTACGTTTTTGATATAAAGACAAGAGCTGAAGTCAAAGATGGAGCAGTGAAGAGCAAGGGCTAATCGCTACTAATCCTGAGGTTGATTCCAAAATGGATGTAGTAGGAATAGTGCCTTCAGTTCCGTTCGGACTCGGAATGGACTTGTATGGATGAATGCTATCAATACATTGTCATCGAAGGACAATGAGCATTCTAAGTGAATATTTCTGAAAAGGTAATCGTAGCCTCTAGCCTCATTAACTGGGAATGACTAAAAATCAGAGGGATGCAGTGAGGCTAAGTGGGTCCCACCCATGTAGGGTATGTCTATAACCTTTCTAGATACCCGTGGATATTATTTTATTACTACGATGTATGGAAGGAGCTCGAGAGAGGATGGGAATACCCGGGGTGATAGCATATTCTGTCTATCCAGGTTAGGGATAGTCCGGTCTTATGTTGCACGGGATCTCGGCGTAGTCCTCGGTACGCTGTTCTAAACATGTACTGTGACAGGTGGTACCCCAGTGCCTAGTCATTCGTATGGAATCTATTATCCAATACGTGCCTTTATGGTTTTGATTGTAGAGCCTAATATGCTGAAATTTAATTAATGTAACAATTTTAGCTATTTTAATAAGTATTTATACGTAGACGCTATTATAATATCAGAGGATTTTGATAGGAAATGTTTTGTTATCGTAATGTAAACACCCGTCATGTTTATGCGTGGTGTGGTCTTACGAGATGCCTTTGATTTTCAAAGGATTTTTGAAACTTTAATGATTCAATTTGAGTGTGTTTTCTTACGCTGGTTTTCCAAATTGACTCGGGTTTTATTTTATTATAATGCTCGGGTCAGACCGAGTATTACAGGTTCAGGTTAAGATGCTATGGAGCTCAAGAGATAAGCTAGAGACCAAAACGTATACTCGTACTTGTTTATTTTCCGCTATAGAGTTTTGGTTGAAATTACCAGCAGTTGTGAGGGCATGTTGTTGTAACTGTCTAGGCTGGTAATTCTTCATTTGTGTACTCTAATGTGAGATATGTATATTACAGTTTTTGATTTGTGTAAAGGGCTATTGATATTATATATTATTCAGTCCACTGTGAGATTTTGTTCTATTTTGTTTCTTCTTCTTCTTTCTATTTTCTTTTCTCTCAACAATCTGTCTTTTCGGCACTCGATCGTTTAGCATGTTATACGATGAGCGTATTTATGTCGATTTTTAAGGGTTGAAAGGGCGGGTCGTCATATGTGGTATTAGAGCTTAGGTTGGCGATATACCCAGGCTTTGGTAGCGATTACTCATTAGAGATAGAGTCAGTACAATTCCAGAATGAGTTTGAGTGTATTAATAGATATGAGTGCTTATTTGTTAGTGAATATAAAATGTTTTTGTATTGTATTGACTTATCGGTTAGGTGTTTATGAATTCTGATCGGTACGGGAAGTAAAACCGTATCGATTGGGGTTTCTAAGCACTTAAACAAGGTAAACCGACATAGTATTGTTTTTAAAGTGGGTAAATGAAATAATTTTAACCAAAAATTATATTTTGATATAAAAGAAATAATTTTCTAAAATTTATTATACAGTTGTGATAACCCGTATTTTTGGGCAATAATAATGTGGTAATCTTCTTTTATAAATTATTTAAAATGATCTAAAATTATTCCTTTTCAAGCAAATAAAAACAAGTATTTGTTATGTATATTTATAAAAGTAGATTTCTAAATAGAATTTGGATTTGAAATTCAATTGTAAACATCTTGGAAATAAATTGGATTTAAAAATAGTATGTATATATGATTTTTAATAGAATATAATTAGTTTTATATCATTCTCTTTAAAAAAAATTATAAAATATAAATGAAGAATATATATATATATATATATATAAAACTAGTATATTTATATAACTATTTACTAGTGTACAATTGGAATTTATATCATTTACTTGTAAATTATATATATAGATAAATAGGAGATAAAGTTTAAATATAAACACATAAGGACATTTACAAAATTAAAAATAAACTGAAATTATAATATAAATATATATAAACATATAAAAAAAATTAGTTCATGCAAATTAAAAATGTAAACCTATTGTTACATGCAATTACAAGGCTAAGCTAATTGAACAAGTGTCATTTTTTTATAAGTTAAGCAAAGTTATATAAACATCTCTCTATCCCTCTCTTTCATTGTTTCTTTTTATCTTCAATTTCAAAACCGAAGAGAAACAAAAGCATGTAATAAACCAAGAAAGAAATCGAATCTTAAAAAAAATCAAACACGATCAGTTCCAAATTTAAAACCTAAGCAAAGCAAAGATCATCTAAAAGCATCAAGCAGTTCAACTCAACTAGAAAAAATAGATCAAATTTCAGGTGGTAGTTACAAATTCAAATCAAGTTCTAGATTAAAAAAGAGATAAAGACCTGCTCTCTGTTTCTTTTTCCAAACTATGAGTAACACCTCTTCCTATTAAAGCCTAATCTGTTTATTTGATTGTTGCATGTGATCAACAATTAAAGTAATGTTGAATGGATGGATTAAAGCATTTGCATGTACATAAATGTGGTTTATTATGTACAGATATGCCAATGTGTATATATATTTACCTCTGTTTTTGTTTCTCAATAGGCTAAATCAAGTTTAAAAATCTATATCTCTTGATATAAACAATTTTGTGTTGAGATCTCTAAAGGAAATTTGTTTTAGTTTCCAAATTTAACTTTTAAAAATAATTTCAAGTTAAAAATATTAAGGATACATTAGAAAAGATTTAATTTACAGTAAAAACCAATCCAAGTCAGAAAATAAGTTGTTTAAATCTAATGTTTTGTTTATATAATCAAAATTGTCTTGTGAAATGATGATTTTAGGCTATAGTTTCGTGATTTTTAAGCTTGGATGTAAGAAGGAATCGAGGGATGATCGAATTGGGGTGAAAATCCAAATTCCGACATCGTGATGGTTTTCGAGGCAGGCCATTTGGCTTGGAGGAGCTTGGGTCAGTTGCGCTTAAGGGAAAATTGGTAGATGTTTTTCTTATTGAATGGATTAACGTATCAAGATGATTCTAAGGTTTTAGGCCCGCTTGGAAGGAATCTCAGTTTAGAGGAAATGGTGAGATGGTGGGGATGTGCGAGATTTGCGGTCCTAGTGGGAAGGGAATAGGGAGACATGGCGTGTTTCTAAGTGAAGTTAGAGGGTGATCGGTGGCGTACGGTGGCATTATAAGATTGTTTGGTGGCGACGACTTCACCGGGTTGAAGCCTGGGTTTCGAATTTTTAGAAACGTATGGTTTCGCGTTTTCTCGTGTGAGCGATCAAGTCGAGGGGGTCGTAAGCGATGGTAAGGGATGCTCGAAGGCAAGTTCCGGTGGTGGGCTGCTTGTGCATGTGCACAGCGATATGCACAGGTTGGGTTGAGGTATGTGTAGCAGGTGAAATATTTGTGAAGATGGGAAGAAGTAGGAGAAGGATTTATGGGCCGTGTGAAAAAAAATTATTAATGAAGAGAAGTAAAAGAGAGAGTGGGCCAGAAGTTGGGCCAGGGGAATTAGGTAGGAAATTTAAGCAATGTAAAAGAGGAAAATAGAAATAGAAGAAAGAATAAAGAAAGTGAATAAGGAAAAGATGAAGATTGTTGGCAAGTTTAAAAGCAAAGAAGGTTTTCAAAGTAAAAGTTAAATATTAAACAAGTTTCAAAAAAAATTATAAGTCAAGTGTTTGAATTTAAATCCTTTTTGGGTTAATATAATTATATAATAAGTTAATTTATTTAAGTATTGTCCTATATGATTCCAAATGAAATTTAATAATGATTTAATTAAGTAATTAATTAAAAATGGTTTATCTTTTAATAAATTAAGATCTTAAGTAATTAATGATTATGGTTAATTATTGAAATTAATTAAAAAATAATTACTTAAAGAATAACAACTTAATATAAGTAGTTAAGAAATAATTAAGGCTAATTAATTAATGAGTAAGGATTAATTAATTAATAATTAAGGGTTATAAATTAATTAATTGGAGATTAATTAATGGGTAATTACATATTAATTACTTCAATGATAATTACTTAGTGTAAGTAATTTAAGGATTAATTTGTTAAATTAATTAGTAATTAGGGGAATTATTAAATAATTAAAGGATAATTAATTGAGGATAATTAACTAATGTGATGATTACTTAATTAAAGTAATTATGGATAATTAATTTAGATGGATAATTAAAGGATGATTAATTGGTGTGTAATTAATTAATTTTAAGTAAGTTGGATATAAAGGTGTTTGAAGTAATTGATTTAATTTATTTGAATTAATTAGAAATGGTGTGACTAATTAATCTTGCTTATGAATGATTGAATGATATTGAATGTCATGGATTATTTGTTATCCCTGGTATGTGATTGTGATGCTATGTGATATGGTGTTTGGATATGGGTTATCTATCTATAATAGAATCGCTATGTGAATATGTTACTCCGAGTATAAATTGATTTGTTTTCACTTAAACAACTTGGATTTAAGATTAGTTTCGAAGAGACCGGGGTCGGGTATCGGTAAATACTCGAAACCACTTCGATTTGTAATCTACTATAATTCTTTATAGATTTGAGTTTAAAACCAAACAGGCTGGAATTGGAATAAATTTTGTAACTTGGCCATTTTAACCGAATAGTAGTTCTTAGATATTGTTTGTAAAATAAGTAATGGCATTTAACATGTTAAGAACTCATAGTAAGATTCAAATTTATATGGGATTACTCATGTTGGTTTCTAGCCTGATCCAGGTGTTACTTTGATGTAATGCTCGGGTCAGACCGAGTATTGCAGATTTTCAGGTTAGGTGGTTCTGGGGCTCAGGAGTCAAGTTGGATGGCAGGAACGCATGGAGTTTACCGCTGTGTATTTGAGTTTGATTTGATAGTAGTTTGGGACAGATTGATATAACTGTCTAGTCTAATTGTAAATGGTTGTAACTCTGATAAATTGTATGTAATCTGACAATTACAGCTTTCTTTGTATAAATGCTACTATTTGATATTATATTTTGATCCGCTACGAATGTGAGATTCTGTGTTTTGTTTCCTATTTCTTCTTCTACCTCTTCCTTCTTTACCCTAACGATCTGAGATTTTCGGCGTTCGATTGCTCGACACTTCTACAATGGACGTATTAGTGTCGAATTCTCGAGGTCGAAAATTTCGGGTCATTACATTTTGGTATTAGAGCTGAAGATTAAGTGAGAATCGTGGCTCTGGTAGGTTTACTCATTAAGGATAGGGTCAGTGATACCCTAGAATGAGTTGAGCGTATTATATATGAGAGCGTACTTGTTATTTTCTTTTATAATGATTTTAAAAATGGTTTTAAAAATGATTTTGTTGTATAAATTTATGTTTTGATATATAAAGAAATAATTTTTCTAATTATTAAATATATTAAAGAATTTGTTGTTGATTATTGGAATTAAATAAAATATGATAATTTAAGTGGTAATATATATAACCAAATAGCAATTGGATAATATGAACTACAAAATAAGATAAGCTAGAAATGGATTTAAACCAAAGAACAAAATCCTGAAATTTGTTTTCAGAATGCTGAATTAAGTTACTCTGATTTTATTATCCAATAAATTATGAGAGAATATATAGTGAATTGGTTTCCAGTTATGATAACCTTGGTTATTGTTCTAAAATGTTTGTTGTATCTTGATAATGGAATGTTTATTAATGATTAAGCAGAATGAAATGTTTCATGGAAGAAATAATGACTTGTAAATTGGAATTGAAGATAATTAAAATTATGAAGTTTTAAATCTAAATCCTGAAATTTTGATTTTTTTTCAAAATGTTAAAAGTAGTAATAAATAATATTATTCAGAATATTTTTGAATGTAATCTTATTTTTAAAAATAAGAGTTGTTTGAAAAGTTAAAAGAAATTTGTTTTGAATTAAAACTAAAAATGGTTTAAAATTTAAAATATGTCTTGGGTGCAAAAGAAATGGTATATGTATATATGTGGAATATACATAATAACAAGTTGATTAGTAGTAAACACCAGGTATTGAGTTTTGAATTTTCCCTAAAATGTGATGTAATAACCCAAAGTGAAATAAGTCTTTGAGTCTATAAGTAAGAAAGGATATTGATAAGAAGTTTAAAAATTTGATATGGGAATTCAAATTGAGTAAGATCGACTAGATTAAATGAATTGAAAATTTAACTTAGGCGAAGTTGAATAAGTTTAACAAACAACCTAAATTAGAATTTACAAAATGAAATTAGATTTAACTTAGGGAAGTTAAATGGTTGAATTGAAGGGGGTATGTGTGATCTCAAAATGGATTTGAGATCTGGAAATTGGAAATGGATGTTATGGATGGATGTTTTAAATAATTTGGATGTTTATTTATTTTGACTTATCCTGATATCATCCCGTTGTTATTAATAATCTGTGAAACTGAGAATTTGATTATTTTAAATGAATTAAGAAATTGATTGAGGTAATGCACATCCATTACTGAAATGAAATAGAAATAAGATTAAACTTATGAAAAGGGAATCGCTTTGAACTTAAAGATTTAAATGTTAGAAATGAGGTTGCTGAAAATTTGTTAAGAATCAGTTTCAAAGTTTGAAGATAAAATTGGGTAACAAATTGGATTCTAAAGATTAAAAAGGTTTTGAACTCTTATTTGAACTTTGAAATAAGTTAAGTAAAGATAATTTAAAATGGAATTTTGGAATTTGGACTCAATGGTTTAAAGATTTAAATTGTTAATTTAAAAAGTAAAGGTTTATTTGATTTAAGAGATTAAAACAACATTTAAATTTAAGTCGAATTTATATAACTCGAGATAGTTTAAAGTTGTGATTTGAATTGAATTAGTTCAAATTGAATTTGATTTGAACTAATTGAAATTGTGATTGAAGTTGGATAGGTTTAAAATTCAGATGGAAATTGATTTGAATTTAGGATAGGAATTGAAGTTAATGCAAGTTGAATAGGAATTGAATCAATTAAGTGAGATGGGAAATTGTTTGGAAATGGAGGATAGGTAATTGAATCAGTTTAACTCTGAGATTATTTTCGAATAAATTATTTTAAAGTAAACTTTTTTAAATCTATTTTTCAAGCTATTTACTATATAACCTTTTTTTTAAAATCCAAACTAGTTTATACTTATTTTAAAATTATTTTGAAACTAATTACTATTTTACAACTATTTTGAAATTATCGAACTATTTTACAACTATTTTATAATTACTTAACTATTTTTTAGCTATTTTACAACTAACAACTATTTTACAACTACTTATTTATTTTAAACTTTTCAAGCTATTTTTTAATTCAAGTTTTCAGAGTGCAAACTTTTTAGAATTGAAGTGATAACTCAAATAGGAATTGAGCAATTGTGAATAGGTGAATAGAATCAATGAGGGTGAATAAAAAGAGAATTGATTTAGCTAATAATCAGTGATGATAAATACGTGGGATGTACATATATTATTCTATTTGCATAGTGATTTGATCTGGAATCGAGCATTGAATTTCGAGATAGTATCTTGATCCAAGTTGGGATTTTTCACTCGATTTTCGACGGCGAACCCTAGATACGGATTTTTTGATTGATTCTAGAAATTCTCTATCATAGTTAGGCTATGCAAGGAAAATGACGGTTTCTGATCAAGAAACCGGATCCGAGTCCGCACTAGAAAGTCGGGGGGGGGGATGGACGATACTAGTTCGGAAGTGAAATTGTGTGATCGAGTGAGCGATCAAATTCGATATTGCGTACGGATGGTATATGTACATCGTACGTGCTTGAATGAAATTGATATTTAAATTTTGAAAGAATAAGAAATGACTTTTGAAAGAAAAGTATATTTTGAGAGATATATGTGAATAAAAATGGAAGTTGGATATCTTTTGAAATTCACTTTAGGAATGTAAGTGATATGGTAAGTAACTTTATAAAAGAAATCAAACTTGAATATTTGATTTGGTATAGCTAAAGTTATATATATTTGTTTCATATGATAAAGTCCCCTTTGTTGAATTTATGGCCAAAAGAAAGGAGTTTTGGTAATATTTTTATAAAAGAGGATTTATATATGTATGCAGTGATCCAAGATTTTTCAAGATTATATATATCTATATATATATATATATATATATATATATATACACAAAGGATTTTATGAGAATGATTTTGGAAAAGGTTTTGGAACCTATGGATTTTGGAAAGGCTTTTGATTTTTGAGAAAAATCAATTTTGAGAATTTGGAAACCCAAGTTGGAACTATCGATTTGGGATATCGAGTTTGTGTAAGAGATTTTGATGTAAATCATAAAAGGTATGCTTTGAAAGATACTATAAGTGTATAGTATAAAACGTTTTGAGATTGGCTCTTGGGAAAAAGGCGCTCCCATTGAAATGAACTTCATAGGAGATCCATGGGGTGGTTCTGTCTTGTGCCCTAAGGGGAGGCTCTAAATTGAATCCTGGGAGGAAGTCTGTAACGACCCGTAATTTCGCTATTTCGAAAATAAGAGATTTCATTCGTTTTAATTTAGAAAGGAATTTAAAACTTAAATAAATATGTTATATATAATAAATAATTATCTATTCTTATAGTTAATAAATTAAAAATTAAAAATTTGAATTTTAGATCAAATCGACAAAAGTTAAGTTTTGTTAGTAATAAATAAAGGCTTAAATAAATAGGTATAAATATTATTTAAAAAGGTAAATCTTATTTAAAACATCTAATAAATATAATAAAGTATATTAAAAGATTTAAAAGAGTATTGATAATCGTTTTACAAAAATAACCAAAATTTGTCGCATTTTGTCAGTTTTACATACGCTGTAAAACTAAAGATTTTGATATTAATTAAATATGATTTTAAAATATAAATAGATATGTTTTAATTTATTTAAAGAAGTAAAAAGTTCATTTTAAAGTTTTATTTACATCAATATATAGCTTAACAAAAAGGTCAAATTTTGACGGTAAAATTTGTCGACAAAAACACCGTTTTCAACCAAAACAAGTTGTCGACAAGTTGTTGCAACTTGATACATTTTCTAACATACACGTATGCATAAATACAACTTTACAAATTATTTAAACACTTTACATTTATCACTAAAGACAAAAGATTTTACTTTTGAAAAGTTTACATAAAAAGTGTAAAAAGTGAAAAGACATGATTTGACTAATTAAATTTTATTTTAAATCTTTACGAACAACATCATTACATATACGTCATGTCTTATTTATGAGATGTTATGTGTATGCATGGAAAAGGAGCACAAGGGTAATTATGTAATTTAAAAAGTAAAGAAAAAAGACAAAATCATTACTTAAGGACTTAACATCACATCCAACATTCTCTTCTTATTAATGCACATCCTTTCTCATTTTGAAAAATAAGAAAGTAAGTTGAAAATTCAAATAGTAGAAGGGTATTTTAGTCATTTTGGCTAAGGTTAA
Organism: Allium cepa; assembly: GCA_030765085.1. NCBI lineage: Eukaryota > Viridiplantae > Streptophyta > Magnoliopsida > Asparagales > Amaryllidaceae > Allium > Allium cepa. The sequence continues at coordinate 503,360,317 of CM060941.1, read as the reverse complement.
CAATGTAATTTACATAGGAAATTTTTGCTATAAATACCACTACATTTTCACTCATTTTCTTCACACCACTCATTCTTCTTTTTCTTCATTCTTGAGATTTCTTTTGCTCATTAATGGCTTCACCTCTTTAAGAGAGGTAGGAGGGTTAAAAATAGTGGAGTGCTTAAGCATTAATCCACTTGTTACTCTCTAATCTCTTCTTACATCACTTCTTCTTCTTCTCTTCTTAAAAATGGCCTTAGGCCGTGAGTTTGGGAGTTGATAAGGGGAGGACGTGAGCAAAGCAAGTAGAGATGGAGATGGTCGAGCACTTGGAAGCATGGTTATGATAAGGTTTAGAAAGGTTTAGTGAAGCGTTGAATTAAATGAATATTGGTAGGAAGTTAAACATTTTCGTTAAAGGTGAGAAATTCTCATTGCTTTTGAATTTATATTTTAGTTATGTTAAAACAATCACATTTACACCCTTATGACATATGAATGTTTATACCAAGTTGATTGTTAATATGGATGATTTGATAGTTAGTTAATTAATTGAATTGTAATAATATATCCTGTTATGATATTAATAGTGAATGTTGGATTTGAAATCATATGTATGTGATTGGTTGAATGGATGTTATGTTAGTGATAAATATGAATATTGGATATGTTCATTTTGATTAAGTGATCCCTTTGTTTAATATGACCATATTTGAGTAATATGAGATATTTTGAAAAAATAAGCCTCTTTTCATTTAGAAGTGAAATTAAAGTTAAAAGAGAATTTGAAATTTGAAGTGAAATGGATTTGAAAAGGATAGTTAATTTGAAATTGAAATTGAGATGAATAGTGAAATTGAAATTGAAATCGATTTTGAAAAGTGAGGTTTAGTTAGATGTTGAATTGAACTTTGATTTGAAATCTAAGTTTTAAATGAGTTTAATTTGAAGTTAGAATTGAAATTGAATTGAAATTGGAATTTAAAATTTAATATTAAAATAATAGGAATAAAATAATATTATAATATGGTAATAGTGAAAATACATTTTAAAAGCCTTAAAAAGTGAGAATATTGATTTAAAATGATTCGTAATGATTTTATAAGTAATAGAATTTATTTGAATAGATTATTTCAAATATTGAAAAATAAGTAAAAACTAGGTGCGTCGCGCAACGGTAGTTCGCGATTTCGCGCCGAAAAGTTCAAATGAATGTGTAGAGTGAAATATAGCTCGGAATTCTTCGAGATAAGAAAATTTTGAAATATTATATCCATATCTTCTAAACAAAGAAATAAAATCAAAGTTTCGATAAGTAGATTGTGAATTAAGTCCAAATCAATTTTTCAAAAAAATCGCGCTAGTGCGGTTAAGTGACCATAACAGGAAATCTGTTTAAATGAACGTTTTTTATTATGGAAAAATATGAAATAAATTTGATAAGTCTATTTAAATGATTTGAAATAGATTTGGATTGGAAAATATGAATTATCGAATGTTTAAAAGTTGTTTTAATCAAATAAGCTTATATGACACTTTCCGTAGCACTTTTATGCTGTGAATTCTATAACTTTTGGAATATGGGTTTAAGTGTAACGACGTTTTCCAGAATCAATTGTGAATGTTTTAAAAAGATAATTAAGCGTTTTGAAAGATAATTGGGAATATTTATAAGAAGTTCCAAAATAAAGTGGAAATCTGAGTATGTGGAAACGACTAGTACATTTGTCCCGCCTATGAGATCTGGGAAGAAAAAACAAGGTGTTTAACTAAGGTTAAGGATGGAGGAACCAGTGCCCTGAACTTACTTGGCATATGTTTTCTTTTCTTAGGCGAGGGGTGGAAAAGATCGAAAGGAAAGCCCAGAAGCTCTTAAATAAAAAAAGATTCTGTTAAGTTTTCCAAAATAAAATAAGATTGGTATTATCCAAAATTTAAGCAATCTCCAAAATGAATGATTTTTATGGTCCTGTTTACTCAAAAATGTTGCTAAGATTGATTTAGGGTTTATTGTAAACGATGCCTTGAATAACATTGTTTTTGACCCGCATAAAAGTAAAGAATTTAATTGAAAGTTAAGTAAGAGAATTTGAGATATTTTCCAAAACAAAAGAATGAAAATTTTAGAATTATCCTAAGTCAAATGGAATAAATTTCGAAATCATCCGAAAAGAATTAAAGTGAAAAGCAACTTAATAAATCCTGTATATTCATATTCACTTTTTGTCGATAATTGGATTTCGAAGGAACCGGGGTCGTATTTTGTTGATTCCTATCCGAAAACCACTTTGAACCAACGTATACATTCGAACGTGAAGACATGTTGAAGGTGATTGAAGACCGTGGATCTTTATAGCATGAGGACTACTTGTTGACTTGCTCTGGGTAGCTCCTGAGTTATATATAGCAGTGGTCTCCTCGTTCTGGAGATTTTTCGGATTGCAAGGACTACTCGCTACTAGTGGTAGTAGGAGAGTGCCTTCGGTTTGTCCTGTTCCTGGACAACTTCTATGGACGTTTGTCTGACATTGCATTTCTAAAGATTACGTACATTGGTTTTTACAAACGTACATCAGCGGTGGCGGAGAACGCAACTTCTCTTAGCTTAACACCCTCCTTGAGACATACAAGCTCAAGGGTTGTATTTTTGTGGAAGGCAATTAGTAGTCAATAGAAATGGCAATGTGGCATTCAAAGTTTTGATATATGCTATATGAAAAGGTAATCGTTTGCCTTAAGCCTCATCAATCCGGAAATGACCGAAACATGATTAGATGCAGCAAGGCTAAGTGGGTCATTCATAATTAGGGTATGATCATTCCCTTCTATATATATTTCTTCCCACTATGACGTTTGGGATGTTAATTAATGTGGTGTATGGAAAGAGAGCTCTCGGATAAAGGTCGGTAACGACCGGGGGATGATATATTCAATACTATCTAGTTACAGAGATAGGTCGGCCTTGTGTTGGTAGAGGATCCTTTGTGATAGTTCTCGGGACATCCATCTAGAGGTGTACCCATTTCGGAAGGTAGATTTTGCACCTGGTCATTTGTATGGAAATCCATTCTCCAATAAGAACCTACGGCTTTGTTTGTAGAGCCTAGTATGCTGGAATTTAATAATGGCAACAATTTTGGCTAAGATTAATAAGTTTATTTGCAAATGTTTTCAAAAAGATGCCATTAAAAATAATATCAAAGGTTTTGATATAAAAGTGTTTTAGTTATCGTAACGTAAAAACCCGTCCGTGTTTATGTGTGGGCGTGGTCTTATGAGATACTCTTTATTTCAAAGGATTTTATCCAAAGGTTGATATATGACACTGTCATTTATTATTGAGTTTTTCTCATGCTGGTTTATCAAGCCTTATCAGGGTGTTTTCAATACTCGGGTCATATCCGAGTAGTTTCAGGTTAGTCGAAGATGATTGGAGTTTCCAGAGGAGAGCTGGAGATATTCATCGACGTATGGACATATTTTATTATCCGCTGTACTTAGTGTACTTTGTTTGATGTTTGTCAGCAATTGTAAGGACAAATGTTTATAACTGTCTAAGATGAATTTAAGTTAGACTCTGATATATGTATTCAAAAAGTTTTCCGCTATAAAAATACTTGTTCAATATTATATGTTATTCCATTCATGTGAGATTCTGTTCTGTCTATTTTTCTTTATTACCCTTCATGTTCTTTATTTTCATGCAATTTGAGTTGGACATTTGTGGTTTATTGTCGATTCAAAGGGTACGGGAAAATGGGCCTTGACATTTGGTTTCGGAGCTGAAGGTTAAGCGAGAACCTTGTCTCTGTTATGGATAAAGTCTCATCAGAGATAGGATTAGTAATATCCTACAGGGTTAGTAACACCTTAGAATGAGTTATAAGAGTATTATATATATGAGCGCGTATTTGTTAATTTTATAAAAGTGATTTTGTTTAAAAAAAAGATGGTAAATGAAATAATTTTACCTTAGGTTTATATTTCAAATATACAAAAGGGGATATTATTATTTTTGGGTTAGAAATTAAGGATTGATTGTAATTTTGCTTAGCAAAACCAAAATATAAATATCCTGTGATTAGTATTGCACAATTTAACTATAAGATATTCCAAACAGAATTAATTAGATGGAAGCTAGAATTTAGAACTTTAATCATAGACATTTGATTATTAAGAAATAATAATGATTAAGTGATTATCATAATGGATGGATTTAAAAGCCAAGTACAAATATCTTGTGAAGTAAAATTCACAATCTGACTGTAAGATATGTGATGATAATATTGAAGCTACAAGTTGTAACTAGAGAAAGTAAAAAGGAGAATGCACACTTATAAAAGTTCTTACCAACAAGATAGAAAAAAGATAAACCAAAATTGGTACTTTTTATAAACATACTATAAAAGGGAAGTTCTGTAACTTATAAAGGAGATAAGGTAATTTGAAATTTAGACACTTTGACTAGGTTAAAATCAAAATGAAATTTAGAAATAAAAGGTATAAGAAATGTCATCCTAATATAGAACTTTGAATTAGTAATACATTTAGGGTAACATTTGTAATTCATGATGAAGTAAGATTAGAAGGAGATAATTTTGAATAATATGGTTAGTAGGGTGATTGTTGGATGAAAAGGTTAATAACAAATACCGTGTGAATTAAGTATCACAATTTGACTATAAGGTATTTGATGGATTTAAGATTAAGAAATTTGATTTAGAAAATGGATAGGTAAATAAGTTAAGATTAGTAAGAAAAAGATGTACACTTAGTAAGGTCCTCTTATTAATATATGGATTGGATAAAAAATATTAGCTAAACGAAAACCTTAGGTAAAGAAAACTAAGGGTTGAATTTTATAACTTATTAATTTGAGATAATAGAAGAGTTCCATATTAGTTAAACACCTTAGTTGAAGTAATAACGATTTGAAGTTTGAGGATATGTATATATACTCTTTGGAAGTAAAGGTATATTATACAAGTTTAAGTCATATTTGTATGCTTAAGGAATAATGGATCTAGTAAAAAAGTGAATGGGTGTGAAATAAACTTGGATTAATAGAAATTTTGAAGAAATGTATTAGGTAAAAATGAATGTGAATAAATACGTAAGTTATACGTATATTATTTCAGCATATAAATTTTGATCTAAGATTTGAGTATAGAACTTTGAGGTGTTTACACCAGTCCGTAAAAGGATTTATCACTCGATTCTTGACGATGAGCATTGATGAGAGTTTGTGATTATATGCTTAAGTTTTCTATCATAGTTGGGATCTATGCAAGGAAATCAAGGGTTTGTGATTAAGAAGTCTGATCAAAGGCTGCATTCGAAAATCGGGGGATCGATACTAGTTCGAAAGTAAAGTTGTGGATATGAATAATAGATCGAATCAAATATCACATACATTATGATGTTTTGGATCTATCTACATAGTAGTTAGACAGTTATCTTAAATAATAGGCACTAAGATATAGTGGTTGGACTTATGTTTTGATATATAGACCTCAAGTATAGTACATGCTCAGGACAGAGGATGAGTTATGTGGATGTATTCACTTATGTTGATATAGTATCAGTGTGGTTTTTTTAGATGTATAGTCTTGTTTGGTTGTTGTATATACTATCTTAAGTATGCAGTATGCACTACGATGTGTATGATAGAAGTTTGGATTGATGTATGTATATATAACCTTAAGTATGTGATAGATACTCAGATTAATGTGGGGAATCTTTATATGTATGTTTGGCTTCATTTGTTTTAGTGTTGTTATGATATCAACCTTTTTCTTTTCTATCATCAGTAGAAATAAGTCAAATTATTTGAGGATATGAGCATGAGATGATTCTTTTATCTACTTTCATTTCGAGAACGAAATGCTTTTAAGTAGGGGAGAATGTAATGACCCATAATTTCGCTACTTCGGAAATAAGAGATTTCATTCGTTTTAATTTAAAAAGGAATTTAAAACTTAAATAAATATGTTATATATAATAAATAATTACCTATTCTTATAGTTAATAAATTAAAAAGTATAAATTTGGATTTTAGAACAAAGCGACAAAAGTTAAGTTTTGTTAATAATAAATGAAGGCTTAAATACATAGGTATAAATATTTATTTAAAAAGGTAAATCTTATTTAAAACATCTAATAAAGATAATAAAAGTATATTAAAAGATTTAAAAGAGTATTGATAATCGTTTTACAAAAATAACTAAAATTTATCGCATCTTGTCAGTTTTACATACGATGTAAAATTAGAGATTTTGATATTAATTAAATACAATTTTAAAATATTAAGAGAAATGTTTTAATTTATTTAAAAAAGTAAAAAGTTCATTTTAAAGTTTGGTTTACATCAATATATAGCTTAACAAAAACATCAAATTTCGACGGTAAAATTTGTCGACAAAAACACCGTTTTCAACCAAAACAAATTGTCGACATGTTGTTTCAACTTGATACATTTTCTAACATACACATATGCATAAATACAACTTTACAAACTATTTAAACACTTTACATTTAGCACTAAAGATAAAAAGGGTTACCTTTTGAAAAGTTAAAGTGCAAAAAATGAAAAGACATGATTTGACTAATTAAATTTTATTTTAAATCTTTACAAACAACATCATTACATATATGTCATGTCTCATTTATGAGATGTTATGTGTATGCATGGAAAAGGAGCAAAAAAGTTATTACGTAATTTAAAAAGTAAAGAAAAAAGACAAAATCATTACTTAAGGACTTAACGTTACATCCAACATTCTCTTCTTATTAATGCACATCCTTTCTCATCTTGAAAAGGAAAGAAAGTAAGTTGAAAATTCAAATAGTAGAAAGGTATTTTAGTCATTTTGGATAAGGTTAAAAATGTAATTTACATAGAAAATTTTTGCTATAAATACCACTACACTTTCACTCATTTTCTTCACACCTCTCATTCTTCTTTTTCTTCATTTTTATGCTTTATTTTGCTCATTAGTGGCTTCACCTCTTTAAGAGAGGTAGGAGGATTAAGAATAGTGGAGTGCTTAAGCACTAATCCACTTGTTACTCTCTAACCTCTTCTTAATTCACTTCTTCTTCTTCTCTTCTTAAAAATGGCCTTAGGCCGTGAGTTTGGAAGTTGATAAGGGGAGGACGTGTAACGACCCGTTAAATTTGATAATATGAAATGGGTTAACTTAATATAATTTTTAATCTAATTTATAATAAATGTAGGAGTTGGATATAGTAACTGAGATTAAAGATTTAACAATTGAAATGTTATATGGCAATAGGTAGAATAACGAAGATTTGTGTTGTGGTTATAAGTCATAATTAGTTGATTAAAATGGTATTAATGAAATAATAACTAAATTGAATTGCAATATATAAACATCAGAAAAATTTAATTGGTGGATTAAATTTGTTAAAGTTCATAAGTTTTGTAATTTAGTTTAGTAGAACTTTAAATTATAAACGAAGATTGAAATAAACGATAAATTTAATTATGTAAATGGTGACTCAAGACCTAGGTTATAGGAATTGGAACATAATCCAATTTGAATTAAGTAGAAGAAGGATTTGGTTAATATGTAAGTTATTGTTCAAGGTATTGAATAAAAACTTAGAATCCAATCATAATTTAATGATAATAACGTTAGTATTAGAGAATAAATATATTTCAATGCAGTACCCGAATGAACGGAATAAAATGAATATATATTGAATAGAAATGAAATGTAAATTGGCACATTTGGTTGAAAGTTAATTTTAAGAAACATATAAATGTTAAATTTGTCAATATTAATATAAATATTAACTTGAATGGGATTCATTAATACAAAGATGTAATAAGTATAGATAGTAAAAATTTAATGGCTGTAGTGGATAAAAAAAATCTAGTAGTAACATAAAATTTATTTATATGGAAAAAGAGTATAGATTTGAACAAATTTATGAAAATTTGATAAGAACAGTGGTTGTAATCAGTTTGGTTATTTAATATTTGGAAGATAGAGATTTGTAAATCCGTTAATGAATTTATAATGGGAAGGAATGGTAAGAATGTAAAATTTATAAGCATTTGATTCAATTAAGGGAATTAAATTTTAAATAAATGGTCATTTAATAAATTCAACGTTCTATGAGAAATCATAATAGTTGTGTAAAATGTGTACAAACTTCGATTTGGAAATTTATTGGATTTATAACGTTTTTGGTATTACATTTATGAGTTTAAAAGTTATTCCATTTTGTAAAGTAATAAAAGCTTATTTAGGTGACTAGAATTTAGCGTAACGACTATTGTGTGTTACCTATTCTTGTTGCTTGTTAATTTAAATTTTGGGAATCAAATTCAATTTATCCGCCAATTTACCGCAGTTAAAGTGAAATGAATTGGTGAATGAGTAATGTTAAATACAAATAAGATGTAACCAAGAAAAATCCCATTTATAATAATTTATGTAGAATAAAGTAAAGAAACCAGGAAATGAAAATGTGAAAATGTGGATGCAATGAGATCTTAAGTAATAATAACTTTGTTAGGTAAGTGAGAACGGATTTTTTTTTTGTATAACCAAATAAAGATCCAAATTTATTTGGAAATTAATTGCAATCAATTGAATTTATTGCAATTAAATGGATTTAATATTTAATAGTTATGTAATTATTATTTGGAAGAAATTGGAGTTATTTGTAATAAGTATGAACCTAATGTTAATTTTTCTTATAGGATTGACAATTGATATGGAATGAAAAGAAGAAAATTTGGGTCAGTAAAATTTGGAATTTATGCATAATAAAATGGATTCTAACGTTAAATACTACGTTATTGAGATTTAAATTAGACTTAAAGAATAATGATGTGAATCAGGAACTAATGTTTATGGCATCTTTATTTTAGGTGAAAGTTGAGAATATAAAGATTAAAAATCTAAAGTATGGGTTTTGAGAATATAATTTATAAAATTCTTAAATATAAGAAAGTGTAGAAATTAACATTGCAATTAATATACTGTCAACTTTTAATTCACAGCTAAACCTGTTAAATCTTTTCAATTGATTACGAATCATATAAGAAATAAAATTTGGCCAATTTTAGAATTTAATATAAAATTTGGATTTTTATAATTTATTTAATGAATATTAAAAATAGCCATTTTGGCCACGGACTCGGATTTCGACGAAACCAGTTTCATCGGATCCGTATCGGTGAATTATTAGAGGGTTTCAAGTTTCGTATCGATCGGACTTGTCGTTTGATCGTACGGACGTGAAACGCCTTGAAATCAATTTTATTAAAATCAATTTGGAATCAATTTGGAAATCTTGTTTTCAGCATAACTTCTTCATACGATCGAATTTGGACGCGAAACTTTTTCCATCGCGTTCAAAATATTTTAAAACACCTATCTGGATATATGGATTTGACGAATTTCGTTCCGGGGTCAGAACGGGCTTTTTGGGCCATAGTTTGTTTCGTACGTTCACTTATCCGATCCATCTACGCTATCTCTAGTCTACCTATATAAGCACGGTTATAAACCCTAGCCACTCCTTATTTTCATTTTCTATACATACATCTCCTTCTCACCTCCTCATTCTAATGGCAGAAAAAAAAAACCTAATTCCCAAATTCAAAAAAAAAAAAAAAAAAAAAAAATTGCGGATCTGCAGCAGCTTCTGGTCGCGCTTCGGGTTTCAGGGGAGAAATCCCTAGAGCAACTTCGGGTCAGGAAGAAAATGACTCGGGTCGCTCCGGGTCGTTTTGGCGAAAACTCCAAGCAAGCACCGGGGAATTGAGGCGGCGCACCGAAGTCGAACCCGAAGTCGACCCAGGACCAGAATTTTCCATTTTTCAAATTTCCATAACTTTTGCATACGAGCTCGGATTCACGCGCGGTTTGTTTTGCTGGGATCGTATCGGAATTTCTGACGTTTTGACGCTGGTTTGGATGGATTTGGAGACCGTCAAAATTTTGAGTTTAAATTGAATTTAAATTCGATTTAAATTCCAAAGGTGAGTGTTTTAACCCACTCACAACTACTAGAAGCTTTTATGTTTGTTTAAATTAATTTTAGAAATGAATAGAAATTTATTTATGAGTATTTGGCATGTTTATTTTATTCATATCTGTTGAATTGCATTTATTTAATTTAACTGTTAATTTAATTAATTTATTGCGTATAAATTTACAGTTAAAATTTATTTGTTTGTATATGAACTGCTAGTTAACAGTTATATAATTTATTACTGAATATAGACTGTAGATTAATAGCTGTTAAATTTAAATTGAATAAAATTGCCAGTATTACCTGTTATGTAGTACCAAAAATAATATTGTTATTGATTGATATTGATTGATGATTGCGATTTGGATGATGGATGATGGTGATGAATGGATGTTTATTGTATATCATTAAATTGCAAATTATCATGCATATTTCATTTCATTCGGGATTGTGGTTTGAAATGATATATAACCGCAAAATTTTATATTTTTAAATTGCGGATTGAAATGATAAATATCCGTATCACTTGACCATAGGATAGAAAATTTTATACAGGCACCGCGGTATATATATAACTATTTAAATGTGATTTCTATGGTTTGGATGGAATACGGTTTATAATAATCTTAAATTTTATATTGTATAAATATTTTTCTTCCATATATATATACATATGAAGTTGAAATTTTTGAAATTAAAGGGTGTATAAAAATCTTTATTAAAAATGGAAGAAAATTAAGAAAATGGAGTTTAATAATTTATATCATATGTTTAAATGTTAAGTTTGGAAATTTTAAGATATGATATTTATAATTGGATTTTTCCCACGATAAATTAAAATGAATATTCTAGTATAATTTGAATTGAAAAAAACATATATTTTATTACTAGAAATTGGAGTTTTATTTATTTATGGATTTTATGTGAATATTCAAGACTAATTAATAGAACATTCGATTTGTTGAAAGAAAAAAATCCAACTTTAGTTTGAAATATTAATACTCCAAATGGATATACGTACATATATATAAATTGAAGTGGTTTTGGAACTTGAGAGAGATAATACAAATTTTGGTTTAGACTTTAATAAAGAAATGTATTTGTAAAGCCATGAGAACTATTTTCTTTACAAAGTAACATTTAAGTTAAACCTTTTAATTCATATACCGTTGAATGTCCAAACCATTCATGTTTTAAAAGTATGGTTTCAAAGCATGAATTCCGAAATATTATGTTTTGGAAGTATAATTCAAATGTTTGGTTTCAAGATATTTTAAATTTTAAACCCGTATGATTTTGGAAAGAATAACATTTGAGATAAAATGATATCATATGGTTTTGAGTTTTAAATTGATATCGTATTCATAGTTTTGAAATGGAAATGTTTATTCTGGTTTAAAGTATAAACTATTTTTTTAAATTGACCGCGGTGTTATAATAACGATGGGTTGGCAAAGAGACCGGGATCGGATATGGACATACTCTCTGTCGATACCGAAAACCACTTTGACTAACCGTGTACGCGGTGGAGATTCCAGAATGAAGTAGGTGGTGGCGACGTTTCCTGTAAGGTAAATACGCGGACCCGACTCCCGTGAGTTGGCATAAGGTGGCTAAAACAGGAGCGATTCTCAAGCCAATGAGGTCATTCCTCTGATCGGACCCTCCTCTTCGATATTATACTTTGACTTGGATTGATTCAGTGGCCACTTCTATATTTTGATTTTGGGGAGTTAGTCCGAGGTGGGCGGTAACTGCGGCTACGCGTTTCCACCAGCCTGGATAGCAATTGGTATATCTACCCTGGCATTGCCTAGTTGTGCCGTGTCACCTACCATACCGAGCCTTTACTACGAGTTTCTATTTGTGTCGTACCTATGGAGTATCCTCTGGTAGCCTCCCGATCAGGAGGTATTACGGTACTATATAGACTATTGGCATTATTTGTGTTAAGGGCTATATGGGTAACCCCTTAACGCTATTAAAAAGTAAGTTTATTTTATAAATAGACACTATTATAATAGCGCAATATACTACATAGTAAATAGTTTAACGGATCCTTAGGAGATGTAAATCCCGAACATCTCTTGAGTTACTGTACTCATATTTATTTCTGTTAATTTAACTCACATAAGATCTTTTAGTCTGACTCGAGTGTTTTTGTCTTTCAAATTCGCTCGGGTCAGTCCGAGCGTTTCAGGATCGAAGACTTTAGCTTTGGAGGACGAAGACGAAGAATCCGTATTATTATTATTTATAGTATTGCACCACACTCTTTCTATTCCGCTGCATTGATTGTATTGGTATGTGTAACTCTGATATTTATTGTATAAAGCAAATCAAGTGTTTGTAAACTGTTTTGAACTGTATATTTATTATCATATTTTATCCTTCCGTTGTGAGATTCTGTTTTGTTTTTATTTCTTCTCTGTTTTTCTTATTTACCCCATAACAATCCGCCCTTGCGTATGCTTTGAATTGGCACGTGTGTCGGTTTAAAGTGTGCAAAAAGGCGGGATGTTACAGTTGGTATCAGAGCTTTGGTTTAGCGATAAACCTTGGTTTTGTGGGGTTTGACTCTTTGTTAATAGGGTAGTAATACCCTATGGGAGTCGCTGAGTGTATATATATGAGAGAGCGTATTTGTTAGTGTTAATAAAGATTTTGATATTGTGTTAATCTGTTCCGCTTTGTATTTATAAATTCTGTTTGATGCATGGGACGCTATGTCATCAATAGGGATTTCTAAACACTTAATAGGACTGACCGACATAATATTTGTTTTTAATATAGGTGAATGAAATAATTTTCCCATTATATTTTCTATATATAAAATATATTCCTATAAAGATATATTTTGGTTGCTATAGTTGGGTGTTAGGTAATAAAAATATTTGTAATGAATTAAAGCTAAGTTGAAATTATAATAAATCAAATTGGAGATTTTAGAACTTAAGTCCGGGATTTTAAAAATTTGCTTTCAAAGGATTTATGAAATATAATGATTTGGTTTATAAATATTTCTTATATAAATATTTAGTATAATTCGAAAGAATTGGTTTAAAGAGGATTTTGAAGAAAATAAATTTTGTACTTTCCTCTCTGTCGCTGGAAAATAATTTCGGTGATGACGGCCGCATCATCGACTTTCATTTTCGAGTCTCGAAGGGGAAAGGCCACTGTAGTAAATTCTACTGCAGATTTGTTTTGAAATTATTTAAAATTTTAATTGTTTAAAGGTAATTAGAGATATAAAAGTTGTAAGAAATTAATTATCTATTATTTTAAAGAAATTTTGGAATTTGACCCGGTATTAATTCTTGAATTTCCATTAATTAGTTGTAAAAATTTTTTAGGTTAGTGAGATAAAGGTTAAGTAATCAATGAATTAAAAGAGTTGAGATTAAACTTGCATAAGTTCTTTTGCTTTTTCTTTAACATAAATAACTTACCAAGTATAAAAAGTTGAAATGTAAATTAAGAGTGGAATAGAATATTATGCAAGTAGAATTTTGGGAAAAAATAATGAAGTATTCAATAAATTACTGTTATAAATAAGAATTTAATGGTATTAACTTAAGTGATGATTGGAATTTTACTAAAATTAAAGGTTGTATTATTAATAGGTGATTTTAACCTTAAGAAAGTAAAAATGAAATTCCTTAATTTATAAAGTTTAATTGTAGGGTTATAATATTTAGTATGAGTCAAATGCTACTAGTTGAATAAAATAAAAAGTAGGTAATATAAATAAATGACTGTGAACCCTAGGTAATGAATTAATAAAATTCTTTATTTTAAGAATGCAGGTTATAAGGTTAATAAATTAAGTGTAAGTAGAGGGTTACTGTAATTAAATATAATGGAAACTTCAACATTAAATAAATGAATGAGATTAAAGGTAAGTTGAAATTGTAATTTATAAAACAAATATATATTAATTAAAGGAATGGAGAAGAAACTTGTAAATTTTCACTTACATTCTTAAAATATATATAACTTACCATAAAATAAAAGTTGCAATTGCTAGTAAGAAAGTGTAAAGGGAAATCTTACAAGTGAAGCTTGAGATAATTAAAGTATTTAATTAATTGCTGTTAAAACTTAAGCTAAATCGGAAATTTTACTATATAAGAAAGGTAAGTAGAATAAATGGGTAATATAAACTTTAGTCAATAAATTGGAACACAAATATGATAATTTTGTAATAAATGAAAATGAAAATTGTAAAAAGTAAAGGGATCACTCCATAAATGAAAGAAAGAAAATCAAACCACTGAAGCATGAAAAAATGTATGATAAGTAATTTGGTTGTTGGGTTGAATTGTTATTGTTTGATTTATGTTGTTGGGTAAGGAATTTGAAGTTGTTGGATGAATAAATAATCTATCCTTGTTCCATCTAAGACTGTTGAGTAAAGGATGCACTTGATAGTTAATTTCATTTCATACAAATTTCAAGTTTGAACCCAAACAACAAATTGGTTGATGGATTAATGGTTGCTTGTTTGTGGTGTGTGCTGTTTGTTAAAAATCTATGGTTGTTGCATTTGATTGGTTGATTAATGGTCGAAACCACCTAAACATTTCACTTTCATATAAATATTTACCCTTTTAGATTATATAAGTGAATACAGGTGATGTAAGCAACTGCTACTGCTTTTGGTTCCAAAATAATAAGCGTATATTGCCCGACAAATAGGTACGTTTCCGTATTACGTTTAAGCGCTATTTTTCCCGTGTTGGGATATAATATTTTGATAATATATGTAATATATTTGTATATTTTGATATTATATTTTCTCCCGAGCCTCACCGTACAAAGGAGACTCTGCCAAAATTTTCCGAAAATTTTGGACTTAGATTTTTGTGAAAATATTTTCCCAACTTTAATAATTTAAGTACAAAAGAATATAATGATTATAAAACTGGTATATTTTATATAAGGGAATTAATTTAGTAATATTGTCAATAAGTTAATGTTTGAAATAAGATGTACTGTTTTACTCTTCCTTCTCCCTTCTTTTTCCTTTTCGGGGACGAAAAGTTTTGAGTGGGGGAGATTGTAACGACCCGTTAAATTTGATAATATTAAATGGATTAACTTAATATAATTTTTAATATAATTTATAATAAATGTAGGAGTTGGATATAGTAACTGAGATTAAAGATTTAACAATTGAAATGTTATATGGCAATAGGTAGAATAACGAAGATTTGTGTTGTGGTTATAAGTCATAATTAGTTGATTAAAATGGTATTAATGAAATAATAACTGAATTGAATTGCAATATATAAACATCAGAAAAATTTAATTGGTGGATTAAATTTGTTAAAGTTCATAAGTTTTGTAATTTAGTTTAGTAGAACTTTAAATTATAAACGAAGATTGAAATAAACGATAAATTTAATTATGTAAATGGTGACTCAAGACCTAGGTTATAGGAATTGGAACATAATCCAATTTGAATTAAGTAGAAGAAGGATTTGGTTAATATGTAAGTTATTGTTCAAGGTATTGAATAAAAACTTAGAATCCAATCATAATTTAATGATAATAACGTTAGTATTAGAGAATAAATATATTTCAATGCAGTACCCGAATGAACGGAATAAAATGAATATATATTGAATAGAAATGAAATGTAAATTGGCACATTTGGTTGAAAGTTAATTTTAAGAAACATATAAATGTTGAATTTGTCAATATTAATATAAATATTAACTTGAATGGGATTCATTAATACAAAGATGTAATAAGTATAGATAGTAAAAATTTAATGGCTGTAGTGGATAAAAAAATCTAGTAGTAACATAAAATTTATTTATATGGAAAAAGAGTATAGATTTGAACAAATTTATGAAAATTTGATAAGAACAGTGGTTGTAATCAGTTTGGTTATTTAATATTTGGAAGATAGAGATTTGTAAATCCGTTAATGAATTTATAATGGGAAGGAACGGTAAGAATGTAAAAATTATAAGCATTTGATTCAATTAAGGTAATTAAATTTTAAATAAATGGTCATTTAATAAATTCAACGTTCTGTGAGAAATCATAATAGTTGTGTAAAATGTGTACAAACTTCGATTTGGAAATTTATTGGATTTATAACGGTTTTGGTATTACATTTAAGAGTTTAAAAGTTATTCCATTTTGTAAAGTAATAAAAGCTTATTTAGGTGACTAGAATTTAGCGTAACGACTATTGTGTGTTACCTATTCTTGTTGCTTGTTAATTTAAATTTTGGGAATCAAATTCAATTTATCTGCCAATTTACCGCAGTTAAAGTGAAATGAATTGGTGAATGAGTAATGTTAAATACAAATAAGATGTAACCAAGAAAAATCCCATTTATAATAATTTATATAGAATAAAGTAAAGAAACCAGGAAATGAAAATGTGAAAATGTGGATGCAATGAGATCTTAAGTAATAATAACTTTGTTAGGTAAGTGAGAACGGATTTTTTTTTGTATAACCAAATAAAGATCCAAATTTATTTGGAAATTAATTGCAATCAGTTGAATTTATTGCAATTAAATGGATTTAATATTTAATAGTTATGTAATTATTATTTGGAAGAAATTGGAGTTATTTGTAATAAGTATGAACCTAATGTTAATTTTTCTTATAGGATTGACAATTGATATGGAATGAAAAGAAGAAAATTTGGGTCAGTAAAATTTGGAATTTATGCATAATAAAATGGATTCTAACGTTAAATACTACGTTATTGAGATTTAAATTAGACTTAAAGAATAATGATGTGAATCAGGAACTAATGTTTATGGCATCTTTATTTTAGGTGAAAGTTGAGAATATAAAGATTAAAAATCTAAAGTATGAGTTTTGAGAATATAATTTATAAAATTCTTAAATATAAGAAAGTGTAGAAATTAACATTGCAATTAATATACTGTCAACTTTTAATTCACAGCTAAACCTGTTAAATCTTTTCAATTGATTACGAATCATATAAGAAATAAAATTTGGCCAATTTTAGAATTTAATATAAAATTTGGATTTTTATAATTTATTTAATGAATATTAAAAATAGCCATTTTGGCCACGGACTCGGATTTCGACGAAACCAGTTTCATCGGATCCGTATCGGTGAATTATTAGAGGGTTTCAAGTTTCGTATCGATCGGACTTGTCGTTTGATCGTACGGACGTGAAACGCCTTGAAATCAATTTTATTAAAATCAATTTGGAATCAATTTGGAAATCTTGTTTTCAGCATAACTTCTTCATACGATCGTATTTGGACGCGAAACTTTTTCCATCGCGTTCAAAATATTTTAAAACACCTATCTGGATATATGGATTTGACGAATTTCGTACCGGGGTCAGAACGGGCTTTTTGGGCCATAGTTTGTTTCGTACGTTCACTTATCCGATCCATCTACGCTATCTCTAGTCTACCTATATAAGCACGGTTATAAACCCTAGCCACTCCTTATTTTCATTTTCTATACATACATCTCCTTCTCACCTCCTCATTCTAATGGCAGAAAAAAAAAACCTAATTCCCAAATTCCAAAAAAAAAAAATTCAAATTTAAAAAAAAATAAAAAATAAAAAAATTGCAGATCTGCAGCAGCTTCTGGTCGCGCTTCGGGTTTCAGGGGAGAAAACCCTAGAGCAACTTCGGGTCAGGAAGAAAATGACTCGGGTCGCTCCGGGTCGTTTTGGCGAAAACTCCAAGCAAGCACCGGGGAATTGAGGCGGCGCACCGAAGTCGAACCCGAAGTCGACCCAGGACCAGAATTTTCCATTTTTCAAATTTCCATAACTTTTGCATACGAGCTCGGATTCACGCGCGGTTTGTTTTGCTGGGATCGTATCGGAATTTCTGACGTTTTGACGCTGGTTTGGATGGATTTGGAGACCGTCAAAATTTTGAGTTTAAATTGAATTTAAATTCGATTTAAATTCCAAAGGTGAGTGTTTTAACCCACTCACAACTACTAGAAGCTTTTATGTTTGTTTAAATTAATTTTAGAAATGAATAGAAATTTATTTATGAGTATTTGGCATGTTTATTTTATTCATATCTGTTGAATTGCATTTATTTAATTTAACTGTTAATTTAATTAATTTATTGCGTATAAATTTACAGTTAAAATTTATTTGTTTGTATATGAACTGCTAGTTAACAGTTATATAATTTATTACTGAATATAGACTGTAGATTAATAGCTGTTAAATTTAAATTGAATAAAATTGCCAGTATTACCTGTTATGTAGTACCAAAAATAATATTGTTATTGATTGATATTGATTGATGATTGCGATTTGGATGATGGATGATGTTGATGAATGGATGTTTATTGTATATCATTAAATTGCAAATTATCATGCATATTTCATTTCATTCGGGATTGTGGTTTGAAATGATATATAACCGCAAAATTTTATATTTTTAAATTGCGGATTGAAATGATAAATATCTGTATCACTTGACCATAGGATAGAAAATTTTATACAGGCACCGCGGTATATATATAACTATTTAAATGTGATTTCTATGGTTTGGATGGAATACGGTTTATAATAATCTTAAATTTTATATTGTATAAATATTTTTCTTCCATATATATATACATATGAAGTTGAAATTTTTGAAATTAAAGGGTGTATAAAAATCTTTATTAAAAATGGAAGAAAATTAAGAAAATGGAGTTTAATAATTTATATCATATGTTTAAATGTTAAGTTTGGAAATTTTAAGATATGATATTTATAATTGGATTTTTCCCACGATAAATTAAAATGAATATTCTAGTATAATTTGAATTGAAAAAAATATATATTTTATTACTAGAAATTGGAGTTTTATTTATTTATGGATTTTATGTGAATATTCAAGACTAATTAATAGAACATTCGATTTGTTGAAAGAAAAAAATCCAACTTTAGTTTGAAATATTAATACTCCAAATGGATATACGTACATATATATAAATTGAAGTGGTTTTGGAACTTGAGAGAGATAATACAAATTTTGGTTTAGACTTTAATAAAGAAATGTATTTGTAAAGCCATGAGAACTATTTTCTTTACAAAGTAACATTTAAGTTAAACCTTTTAATTCATATACCGTTGAATGTCCAAACCATTCATGTTTTAAAAGTATGGTTTCAAAGCATGAATTCCGAAATATTATGTTTTGGAAGTATAATTCAAATGTTTGGTTTCAAGATATTTTAAATTTTAAACCCGTATGATTTTGGAAAGAATAACATTTGAGATAAAATGATATCATATGGTTTTGAGTTTTAAATTGATATCGTATTCATAGTTTTGAAATGGAAATGTTTATTCTGGTTTAAATTATAAACTATTTTTTTAAATTGACCGCGGTGTTATAATAACGATGGGTTGGCAAAGAGACCGGGATCGGATATGGACATACTCTCTGTCGATACCGAAAACCACTTTGACTAACCGTGTACGCGGTGGAGATTCCAGAATGAAGTAGGTGGTGGCGACGTTTCCTGTAAGGTAAATACGTGGACCCGACTCCCGTGAGTTGGCATAAGGTGGCTAAAACAGGAGCGATTCTCAGGCCAATGAGGTCATTCCTCTGATCGGACCCTCCTCTTCGATATTATACTTTGACTTGGATTGATTCAGTGGCCACTTCTATATTTTGATTTTGGGGAGTTAGTCCGAGGTGGGCGGTAACTGCGGCTACGCGTTTCCACCAGCCTGGATAGCAATTGGTATATCTACCCTGGCATTGCTTAGTTGTGCCGTGTCACCTACCATACCGAGCCTTTACTACGAGTTTCTATTTGTGTCGTACCTATGGAGTATCCTCTGGTAGCCTCCCGATCAGGAGGTATTACGGTACTGTATAGACTATTGGCATTATTTGTGTTAAGGGCTATATGGGTAACCCCTTAACGCTATTAAAAAGTAAGTTTATTTTATAAATAGACACTATTATAATAGCGCAATATACTACATAGTAAATAGTTTAACGGATCCTTAGGAGTTGTAAATCCCGAACATCTCTTGAGTTACTGTACTCATATTTATTTCTGTTAATTTAACTCACATAAGATCTTTTAGTCTGACTCGAGTGTTTTTGTCTTTCAAATTCGCTCGGGTCAGTCCGAGCGTTTCAGGATCGAAGACTTTAGCTTTGGAGGACGAAGACGAAGAATCCGTATTATTATTATTTATAGTATTCCTCCACACTCTTTCTATTCCGCTGCATTGATTGTATTGGTATGTGTAACTCTGATATTTATTGTATAAAGCAAATCAAGTGTTTGTAAACTGTTTTGAACTGTATATTTATTATTATATTTTATCCTTCCGCTGTGAGATTCTGTTTTGTTTTTATTTCTTCTCTGTTTTTCTTATTTACCCCATAACAATCCGCCCTTGCGTATGCTTTGAATTGGCACGTGTGTCGGTTTAAAGTGTGCAAAAAGGCGGGATGTTACAGGACGTGAGCAAAGCAATTAGAGATGGAGATGGTCGAGCACTTGGAAGCATGGTTATGATAAGGTTTAGAAAGGTTTAGTGAAGCGTTGAATCAAATGAATATTGGTAAGAAGTTAAACCTTTTGGTTAAAGGTGAGAAATTCTCATCGCTTTTGAATTTATATTTTAGTTATGTTAAAACAATCACATTTACACCCTTATGACATATAAATGTTTATACTAAATTGATTGTTAATATAGATGATTTAATAGTTCGCTAATTAATTGAATTGTGATAATATATCCCGTTATGATATTAATAGTGAATGTAGGATTTGAAATCATATGTATGTGATTGGTTGAATGGATGTTATGTTAGTGATAAATATGAAAATTGAATATGTTCATTTTGATTAAGTGATCCCTTTGTTTAATAAGACCATATTTCAGTAATATGGAATATTTTGGAAAAATAAGTCTCTTTTCATTTAGAAGTGAAGTTAAATTTAAAATAAAAGAGAATTTGAAATTCAAAGTGAAACGGATTTGAAAAGAATGGTTAATTTGAAATTGAGATGAAGTGAAATTGAAATTGAGGTGAATAGTGAAATTAAAATTGAAACCAATTTTGAAAAGTGAAGTTTAATTAGAGGTTGAATTGAAGTTTAAATTGAAATTAGATTTGAAATATACATTTTAAATGAGTTTAATTCGAAGTTAGAATTGAAATTGAATTGAAATTGGAATTTAAAATTTAATATTAAAATAATAGGAATAAAATAATATTTTAATATGGTAATAGTGAACATACATTTTAAAAGCTTTAAAAAATGAGAATATTGATTTAAAATGATTTGTAATGATTTTATAAGTAATAGAATTCTATTTGAATATATTATTTTAAATATTGAAAAATAAGTTGAAACTAGGTGCGGCACGTAAGCATAGTTCGCGATTTCGCGCCGAAAAGTTCAAATGAATGTGTAGAGTGAAGTATAGCTCGAAATCTTCGAGATAAGAAAAATTCGGACTATTATATCCATATCTTCTAAACAAAGAAAGAAAATCAAAGTTTTGATACGTAGATTGCGAATTAAGTCCAAATCAATTTTTCAAAAAAATCGCACTAGTGCAGTTAAGTGACCATAACAGGAAATCAGTTTGAATGAACGTTTTTAATTATGGAAAAATATGAAATAAATTTGATAAATCTATTTAAATTATTTGAAAGAGATTTGGATTGGAAAATATGAATTATCGAATGTTTAAAAGTTGCTTTAATCAAATAAGCTTATATGGCACTTTCCGTAGCACTTTTATGCTGTGAATTCTATAACTTTTGGAATATGAGTTTAAATGTAACGACATTTCCCAGAATTAATTGTGAATGTTTTAAAAGATAATTAAGCATTTTGAAAGATAATTGGTAATATTTGAAAGCAATTCCAAAATAAAGCGAAAATCTGAGTATGCAGAAATGACTAGTACATTTGTCCCGCCTGTGAGATTTGGGAAGATAAAACTAGGTGTTTAACTAAGCTTAGAGATGGAGCAACCAGTGTCCTGAGCATACCTGGCCTATGTTTTCTTTTCTTAGGCGAAGGGTGGAAAAGATCGAAAGGAAAGCCCGGATGCTCTTAAATAGAAAAAAGATTCTGTTAAGTTTTCCAAAATAAAAGAAGATTGGTATTATCCAAAATTTAAGCAATCTCCAAAATGAATAATTTCTATGATCCCGTTTACTAAAAAATATAGCTAAGATTGATATAGGGAACGATGTCTTAAATAACATTGTTTTTGACCAGCATAAAGTAAAGAATTCAATTGAAAGTTAAGTAAGGGAATTTGAGATATTTTCCAAAACAAAAGAATGAATTTCTTAGAATTATCCTAAGTCAAAAAGAAGAAATTTCGAAATCATCCGAAAAGAATTAAAGTGAAAAGAGACTTAATAAATCTTGCATACTTATATTCACTTTTTATCGATGATTGGATTTCGAAAGAACCAGGGTCGGATTTTTTTGATTCCTATCTGAAAACCACTTCGAACCAATGTATACGTTTAAACGTGAAGACATGTTGAAGATGATTGAAGACTGTGGATCTTTATAGCGTGAGGACTGCTTGTGTGACGTTTGCGATTTTTCGTTGTCGAAAAACCGAAATGTTAGGGTTAAAGAAGAAGAAAAAGTAGAAGAAGATAGAAAAAGATAGAACAGAATGGAAAGAAATAACAGAACAACATCAGGATCTCACAATTCGCAGCGGAACAACATATAATACATAAATGAATAATCTTTAAACAAACAACTATATCGGTTATTATATTACATTACATTTCATTACATCATCAGAGTGTACAACAACAAACAACATCAACAGCGGAAAATAAATATTATATACTAGTAATACGCCATGCCATCCAGCTTGCCTCCAGCAACTCCTGAATTCCAGGATATCCTGATAAACCTTACTCTTGACTGCCCGTGTGGAAATTGGTGGGCACCCAGAGTTTAGGAAGGAAAACAATAAACTCCGAGTCAGTCATGTGACTGGTGTGAGAACTAAAACAGTTTATTTTTCTTTAAAATCAAAATAGAGGAATATTTTTAAAGTCAATTCACAATGCTTTTAAAAATGAGACTACCATAAGGCCTCCCGCGCACACACACACAATGCAAACGCAGAATCGGAGGAGATTTCTCCTTATGATAGTCAAAGATGCTTGATACGCATTAAAAAGAAACATTTGATATTATTACTAGTGCATAGTGTAGAAAACAATTTCGAAAGTATAATATAAATCTTAGCCAGCATATGCATTTCACACTTATGCCTACTATAGCTACTATGTTCAATAGCTGATTACCGCCACATTCCATAGCAGGTAATACAACTAAAACCGTACAAGGATCGTATTGTTTCTTTGGATTTCCAACAAATGGTCAGGCCAAGGAACTTCCCATTGCCACATAGGTACGCCTCTGGAAAGACGACCCGAGAACCAAACTGGATCTCTGCCAACACAAGGACGGGTTACCTTTCAAACTAGGTAACTACTGACACGAATATGTCATCCCCCGATCGTAACCGATCTATCCGAGGATCCTCGATTTCCAACAACCACAAAATTTGTAGCAACATCATAGGTTAAATATCTGGGCTCCATACCATGATACCACCTCTATCCAGAAGGAATGACATACACTAAAGGGGCGCTACCCCCTAATAACCTTGCCGCATCCTTCCTGTTATGACCATTTCCGAGGTGTGAGGTCCGACGAAGACTCGTCCACAAAGCCACGTTTTATACAAAAGCTGTGCTTTGGGTCAACAAATGATCAAAGTAATGATCACCAAGATAAATGATCAAACAAATGATCATATCACAAATGATCAAACAATGATCATTTCACAGCAACACTCAGCATGTCACATTACCAAATTGGGAGTATATCACTAATAACCTTCAACTACATAACCGCTGATCTCATACGTCTCAGAGAAGGGTGTTAAGCTAAGAGAATAAATCCTCCGCCACCAACAGAAATATATTTGAAAGAAATCAGCTTTATATCTCAATTTGTAATGTCAGACATACAATCCATACAAGTCTGTTCCGGGCTCGAACAGAACCGAATGCACATACAAAGAAGTCGTTGCATTCCGGATAATTTCTAATCACGTCCGGACTTCCCGTCACTAAGGGTGATAAAACCTCTATATCGGAGATCAGCCGATGCAGAGCAACTCAACGGTAATCCTTCCGTTTTCAAAAATATCTGGTCTTTAACACCGGTCGTCAAATGCAATCCATTACGACGTATCACATATTCAGAATGGGTTATACGACCCCAAGGTCCTTTCCCAGCTAACCCGAATAGTGAGCGCTTATTTAAAAAAAATAAGTGTAGCATTCAAATTCAAGCAATTCACAACAAATACCTATTTAAAGGTAAATATTGATAGTCGGTTATTTAACTATCAATAAAGATGCGCAACATCACCAGATTCCAAATAATTTCCCAAATTATTTACTTTCCAAAATATCTTTACTAGATATATAATTTCCACACTTTAACCATTTGAAAACAAATTTTCAAATCACTTTTCAATCCTTTATCACTTTTGGAAACAAATTTCAATTATTTTCCTTACTCGGAAATACTTTCATTTCAAAATGGTTCATTTAAACCAATTAAATAAATCCTTACTGATTTACTTTATATTTACGTTCCAAATCCGTAAATTTATTCCCACACTTTAGAAATAAATCAACATTTATTTTTAAACAAATTCCCCTTTATTTTATAAATTCCATAGTGAATTTATAATTCCAAGATATCTATGATATACGATTTTCAATCGATTTCAAATATTCACTTTCAGTTTATCTTTACAAGGATAGATTCTAAAACGTTCATTTCACATTGGAAAAATATTTCCACACTTATTTAATAATAAGTAATTCACAAATCTATTTATTTTCAACATTTGAAAATATTCAATATACTTAAATCAAAACTAAGTATATATTTCATTCTTTAAGAAATCATTTTCTTAACACATAAATTTGAGTCAAAACGAATGTGGCGTAAAACATCGTTACGACGACCCAAAATCACTAGTATAGGGATTCGAAATTTAAAGTAGATATATAAATCCCAATACTATACAAAATATTTCCTTTCGGAAATCATTTACTATAACAACAGTGTTATAGTCTACCATTTCCTTCTATTTCTCGAAAACGTCTATTTCAACAATGAATGTTGAAATCTATGTATTCGGTTTATAATACATTTTAAAACACATCGTTAAACGATTAACTTCATTTTATAATATTCATTTTCCCAAGCATATCCATTTTATTTGATAATATATTCACTGCCCAAAATCGTGAATATACTTCCTTAACCAATTTTCAACTTCCAATTTATCAAATTCCATTGATTTTGAATTTATAAACAATGTCTATAAATTCCATTTCTATTTATAATCTTCGATTTATAAATCTCCTTTATTAATCCAATTTAATTTATATAACTCAATTATATGCCAAAAGTCCATATTATAAGTTAAATGCTTATAATCCATTTTATTTACAAAATCGTTCCTTTAAAACTTCACAAATTATAAATCTTATTACTTATAAGATTTCAATTATAACCCTATTTTCAACATTAAAAGAAATCCTTTTAAAATTCTATTATTTCGATTTATAAAATATATATTTTATAAATATCAACTAGAAACCATTTTTGCTTCATCAAAGATTTCAATTTAAATGCAAAAATCCGATTTATATGTTAATTCCTTAAAATCTTTTGTCTTACAACATCTATTCATTTTATAACTTCACAATTCATAAATCTATAAATTTTCGTTCACTTGTGAATCCATTTATACTTTATTTTAACACTTATAATAACTCGTTTTATAATTCCAATATTTTTAATTTTAAAATATCAAATTTATACATCTTTCATATAACCCGTTTTAAAATAATTCAAAAATCCCAATTTAACTATTTTATAAATTTATAACTACTTATCTCAAAAATCACCTTTTGGTTATATTTCACAAAAATCTTAATTTTTATAACATAAGAATTTATAACGTTTTAATTATTTAAAATGAATCAATTCAAAATTTTGAATAAACGTATAATTTCCAAAATCACTTTAAAAATCCCATTAAAATCAAAATCGTTATTTTTAAACTTTAAAATTGGATCCGATGATGCAACACATCAAATAGTCAATCACGACTTTCAAACATCATATATTGATATGATAATCAATCTAATATCACAATATATATAAATAAATAAATACGGTTGAGGAATCCAGTTGGATCCCTCCAACCTGTTTCCCTGCATCCACAGATGTTAGCACAATACCAATCATGTTTCAAGACGGGATATCGCGGTATATGAGATTTATAAAATATTATCCGCTTAATAGGCGACGCAATAGGGTCTCATCCGCTATATAATGCGGGAAATCATTAACTCCAATATATACGTATGCCAATATATATATATTGCTATATATATACTACTATATATAGTATCATAATCAAGCAATCAATCAATAACTGCAATTCCAACTCTAAATTTTTGAGTGAGAAGTTCTCACCTTAGCTTTAATTTGCAATCCATTATTATTCCAGCTTGACTCGATTGATTTATACCTTGTATAAATATTATGCAAATAAATTAACATTCGAACCAATTAAATAATCAATTTTTCGTTTTGATAGTTTTAATTAACCAATTTCTCCTTTTATAATTTTATTTAACTACAATTTAATTTTAAAACTAAATTTCCTTTTATAATTTATTTTTTTAAATGCCAATAATTAAATGAACCATTTATACAAATCAACTCTGCTAGTCAAAAATTTAGTTTCCATTTCATAGCAACTATTTAATTTAGAAATAAATTCCCATTTAATTATCAACTTTAAACTGACAATTTGATTTATCAAATAATTTTCCCTTTCTTTTAATAACTTAAAACTCTTCAATATTTTTAAATTGCAACTATATATTTATATATTTATTTTTCGTTCAATCCCTTATCTATCTATATATAAATATATAACCTAATAAAATAACTGAAAATACTTTAATGTGAATTTAATCAATATATTTCCTGTTTTGAAGTCACCAACTTAAAACTTACTGTTTTTTTTCTTTTACACTTCTGCAACAAACAGTATGTTTCTCTTACTGTAACCTTTTTTTTCTATCGAAATCAACATTTTAAAAAAAAATTAACTACCCCAATTCAAAAATTAAAATAAACTACAACAATTACCTGACCTTCACTGCACCGAGTCACGCGAGTGCCTACCACCTCCGAGTTCGACCCACCCCCTTCACCGATCTGCTGCTGCCACGCGAGTCGCGAATCTATCGCCACACCTTTGCATGCTCACCTCAACCTCACTGAGTCGCAACCACGACTTCGAACAGGCGCGAATTGGATCGCGAGAGGAAGACGTCCTCAAGTCGAGTCAAACACGTACGCGAACTCATGATTTAGGGATGAAGAGCTTCGGCTTGATTTGTTGAGGGACACGAGAATTTACTCGGCTAAAACGATTTCGAATTCGAGGATTTAGATTTAGGGTTTCGTTTTTTTTTTGAGTAGAAAGGGCTTCGGCCATTTAAATTTAGTTTCTTTGGCTGTCGAATTGAATGGGAACGAAACTAAACAGGAACAAGGTTTTAAACTTTGATTTTGAACGAGAAATAATTTATTCGGCCATGATTATTATTATCTCCTCTGAATATTTGTAATGAAAATGGGAGACAGAGATGATTTAAGGACGAGGGGGAAACGTGCTTACACAATTTTTGTTCCGTGATTCTCTGCGTGTTTTTTGGGCGTAATTTAAGGAAGCTACAGTGTTTTGATTTTGACCAAATTCAAATTTAAAAATTAAATTGAATTCGATTTAATTTCAACGCGTTTACTTACTGTGTGCTCACATACCAACTCCGAAAAATACGAAATTTGAAATCTGGTAATAATTCAATATTACGGACCCAATGAAACTAGTTTCGTCGAATTCCGAGACTGTGCCTCAGAAGGCTATTTTTAAATATCGATTCAACTTTCAATAGATTAAATTTTATAATTTAATCGCCATATTCATTCTGATAATTTGAAATTCAAGTCAAACCATCATTCAAATATTTAAAATTAATTAAATATTTTCAACTTAAATTATTAAAAATTCAGGGTCGTTACAATCTTCCCCCCTTAAAAGAATTTCGTCCCGAAATTACAAGTTTGGAATCCTTAACTCGTCTACTATTTTTCACAATCCAAATAGTTTTATCAACTTACTAACCTAAATTTTTTTGTTGGAGATTCATTATTATTTCAACTAGCTTTCCAACTTCAATCATAAGTTTTAAACAATATTGTTTACTTCAAAATTCAAATTTCAAACTTCAAACATTCAAATTTTCTCAAAAATTTTCTAACACTCTAAATTTTCGAAAAATTTCGCCAGCGTCTCCTTTGCGCGGCTAGCTCGGTACAACTACAAAATGGCACCACGGCCCCTCAGAATCAAAAAGAAAAGAGAAAGCCAAGTGGCCGGAGAAGAGGAGGATCAAATTTCATACTGAAATTGAAATACGTACCTTTTTGTCGAGCAATTCAATTTTATCCTTGAAACCAAAATCCCAATTATATTTTTTTTAATACACCTGTATATCCTGCTAGCCATAATATCCAATTCCAACATTCAAACCATTTTGCCAATTCCATTACAAAATATTCAATATATGCTTCTTATACATTTTTACTTCACTATTGAAGTTACATATTTATTTTCATCCAATTTTTCTTTCCAATTTCATTTGAATTCAATTCACAATTTCACTTATATTTGAATTCTGTTTAACTTATATTCTGAATATTGAATTTTATCAACTATCTTTCATTCACAACTGCACTATTTTAAATTAGTTCCCATTACCAATTTCAATTCATTTTATTCAAATTTGTTTTCAACATTCAGTTTCAATTCCAGTTTCAATTCCCAATTTTTATTTTCAATTCACTATTTTTGTTTATAACCACTTATATTAAACTGGATTTCAATATTCCATACGAATTTTAAATTCATCTTTCATTTAATTACAATTGTAAATTTATTCATTCATTCACAATTTATTCCATAATTCAATACTCAATTCCAATTCATTTTGATTACTCCAAATTTATTTTCAACACACTAATTTTTCTTTAAGTAAGTATTTCACTTCGTGTCCTTAGACATTTCTTCCAATTCACTTTATTCAAATTTATTCACTTATACTTATTTTAATTTAACTCCATTCTTTAAATTAAATTTATTCTATCAAAATTCAAATTGTATAAGTTATCAACTTATTTATTATTCCCATAAATATTTTAAATAGGATTCCAGAGTCTTTTCAACTTTTTTCAAAACCATTATTGAAAACAATTCAAATTATCCTTTGAATTTCAAACCAAACCCCAAATTTTCCAAACATCTTCCTTTTAAAACAATTTGGCAGCAATTCCTCTTTTGGAAACCCGAAAATGAACACAAATGATGCCGCGGTCATCATCGGATTTATTTTCCAACGACCGAAAAGAGTTTAGAGCTTTTCATTCCTTCAAAAATTCTTTTCAAAACCTTTTAAATTCATTTTTAAATCAAAAAGGATTTTAAACTTTCCAAATCTCCAAAATTCCAAATTCTTTTCAAAACATTCTCTGGAGTTCCATTTCAAATTACAATTCACATTTATAATTTACATTCTCAAATTTCATTTGTATATGGATTTCATTTTCTTATCTTTACTCAATTTTCATATAACAATGATTTCAATTCTATTTCAATGGTAATAGTTCAATATTATTACTACCTAACAACCATGCATCCATATACTATAATAATCTACAGAAAAATCATTCTTTTATATACAAAAAATGGTTTTGGACAAAATTATTTCATTTACCCGATTTTTAAAACAATACTGTGTCAGTTTATCTTGTTTAAGAGTTTAGAAACTCCTATCAACACAGTTAGCTAGACTGCACCGACCAAAATCTATAAACAATCAACTGATAAGTCAACACAATACAAAACAATTTATATTCACTAACAAATACGCGCTCATATCTATTATTACACTCAAACTCATTCTAAAGTACTGCTGACTCTATCTCTAATGAGTAACACCCAACAGAGCCATGGTTGTCGCTTAACCATTTGCTCTGATACCAAATGTGATGTTTGCGATTTTTCGTTGCCGAAAAACCGAAATGTTAGGATTAAAGAAGAAGAAAAAGTAGAAGAAGATAGAAAAAGATAGAACAGAATGGAAAGAAATAACAGAACAACATCAGGATCTCACAATTCACTACGGAACAACATATAATACATAAATGAATAATCTTTAAACAAAGAACTATATCAGTTATTATATTACATTACATTTTATTACATCATCAGAGTGTACGACAACAAACAACAACAACAACGGAAAAGAAATATTATATACTAGTAATACGCCATGCCATCCAGCTTGCCTCCAGCAACTCCTGAATTCCAGGATATCCTGATAAACCTTACTCTTGACTTCCCGTGTGGAAATTGGTGGGCACCCAGAGTTTAGGAAGGAAAACAATAAACTCCGAGTCAGTCATGTGACTGGTGTGAGAACTAAAACAGTTTATTTTTCTTTAAAATCAAAATAGAGGAATATTTTTAAAGTCAAATCGCAATGCTTTTAAAAATGAGACTACCATAAGGCCTCCCGCACACACACACAATGCAAAAGCAGAATCGGAGGAGATTTCTCCTTATGATAGTCAAAGATGCTTGATACGCATTAAAAAGAAACATTTGATATTATTACTAGTGCATAGTGTAGAAAACAATTTCGAAAGTATAATATAAATCTTAGCCAGCATAGGCATTTCGCACTTATGCCTACTATAGCTACTATGTTCAATAGCAGGTTACCGCCACATTCCATAGCAGGTAATACAACTAAAACCGTACAAGGATCGTATTATTTCTTTGGATTTCCAACAAATGGTCAGGCCAAGGAACTTCCCATTGCCACATAGGTACGCCTCTGGAAAGACGACCCGAGAACCAAACCGGATCTCTGCCAACACAAGGCCGGGTTACCTTTCAAACTAGGTAACTACTGACACGAATATGTCATCCCCCGATCGTAACCGATCTATCCGAGGATCCTCGATTTCCAACAACCACAAAATTTGCAGCAACAACATAGGTTAAATATCTGGGCTCCATACCATGATACCACCTCTATCCAGAAGGAATGACATACACTAAAGGGGCGCTACCCCCTAATAACCTTGCCGCATCCTTCCTGTTATGAGCATTTCCAGGGTGTGAGGTCCGACGAAGTCTCGTCCACAAAGCCACGCTTTATACAAAAGCTGTGCTTTGGGTCAACAAATGATCAAAGTAATGATCACCAAGATAAATGATCAAACAAATGATCATATCACAAATGATCAAACAATGATCATTTCACAGCAACACTCAGCATGTCACATTACCAAATTGGGAGTATATCACTAATAACCTTCAACTACATAACCTCTGAGCTCGTACGTCTCAGAGAAGGGTGTTAAGCTAAGAGAATAAATCCTCTGCCACCAACAGAAATATATTTGAAAGAAATCAGCTTTATATCTCAATTTGTAACGTCAGACATACAATCCATACAAGTCTGTTCCGGGCTCGAACAGAACCGAAGGCACATACAAAGAAGTCCTTGCATTCCGGATAATTTCTAATCACGTCCGGACTTCCCGTCACTAAGGGTGATAAAACCTCTATATCGGAGATCAGCCGATGCAGAGTAACTCAACGGTAATCCTTCCGTTTTCAAAAATATCTGATCTTCAACACCGGTCGTCAAATGCAATCCATTACGACGTATCACATATTCGGAATGGGTTATACGACCCCAAGGTCCTTTCCCGGCCAACCCGAATAGTGAGCGCTTATTTTAAAAAAAAATAAGTGTAGCATTCAAATTCAAGCAATTCACAACATATACCTATTTAAAGGTAAATATTGATAGTCGGTTATTTAACTATCAATAAAGATGCGCAACATCACCAGATTCCAAATAATTTCCCAAATTATTTACTTTCCAAAATATCTTTACTAGATATATAATTTCCACACTTTAACCATTTGAAAACAAATTTTCAAATCACTTTTCAATCCTTTATCACTTTTGGAAACAAATTTCAATCATTTTCCTTACTCGGAAATACTTTCATTTCAAAATAGTTCATTTAAACCAATTAAATAAATCCTTACCGATTTACTTTATATTTACGTTCCAAATCCATAAATTTATTCTCACACTTTAAAAATAAATCAACGTTTATTTTTAAACAAATTCCCCTTTCTTTTATAAATTCCATAGTGAATTTATAATTCCAAGATATCTATGATATACGATTTTCAATCGATTTCAAATATTCACTTTCAGTTTATCTTTACAAGGATAAATTCTAAAACGTTCATTTCACATTGGAAAAATATTTCCACGCTTATTTAATAATAAGTAATTCACAAATCTATTTATTTTCAACATTTGAAAATATTCAATATACTTAAATCAAAACTAAGTATATATTTCATTCTTTAAGAAATCATTTTCTTAACACATAAATTTGAGTCAAAACGAATGTTGCGTAAAACATCGTTACGACGACCCAAAATCACTAGTATAGGGATTCGAAATTTAAAATAGATATATAAATCCCAATACTATACAAAATATTTCCTTTCGGAAATCATTTACTATAACAACAGTGTTATAGTCTACCATTTCCTTCTATTTCTCGAAAACGTCTATTTCAACAATGAATGTTGAAATCTATGTATTCGGTTTATAATACATTTTAAAACACATCGTTAAACGATTAACTTCATTTTATAATATTCATTTTCCCAAGTATATCCATTTTATTTGATAATATATTCACTGCCCAAAATCGTGAATATACTTCCTTGACCAATTTTCAACTTTCAATTTATCAAATTCCATTGATTTCGAATTTATAAACAATGTCTATAAATTCCATTTCTATTTATAAGCTTCGATTTATAAATCTCCTTTATTAATCCAATTTAATTTATATAACTCAATTATATGCCAAAAGTCCATATTATAAGTTAAATGCTTATAATCCATTTTATTTACAAAATCGTTCCTTTAAAACTTCACAAATTATAAATCTTATTACTTATAAGATTTCAATTATAACCCTATTTTCAACATTAATAGAACTCCTTTTAAAATTCTATTATTTCGATTGATAAAATATATATTTTATAAATCTCGACTATAAACCATTTTTGCTTCATCAAAGATTTCAATTTAAATGCAAAAATCCGATTTATAAGTTAATTCCTTAAAATCTTTTGTCTTACAACATCTATTCATTTTATAACTTCACAATTCATAAATCTATAAATTTTCATTCACTTGTGAATCCATTTATACTTCATTTTAACACTTATAAAAACTCGTTTTATAATTCCAATATTTTTAATTTTAAAATATCAAATTTATACATCTTTCATATAACCCGTTTTAAAATAATTCAAAAATCCCAATTTAACTATTTTATAAATTTATAACCACTTATCTCAAAAATCACCTTTTGGTTATATTTCACAAAAATCTTAATTTTTATAACATAAGAATTTATAAAGTTTTAATTATTTAAAATGAATCAATTCAAAATTTTGAATAAACGTATAATTTCTAAAATCATTTTAAAAATCCCATTAAAATCAAAATCGTTATTTTTAAACTTTAAAATTGGATCTGATGATGCAACACATCAAATAGTCAATCACGACTTTCAAACATCATATATCGATATGATAATCAATCAAATATCACAATATATATAAATAAATAAATACGGTTGAGGAATCCAGTTGGATCCCTCCAACCTGTTTCCCAGCATCCACAGATGTTAGCACAATACCAATCCCGTTTCAAGACGGGATATCGCGGTATATGAGATTTATAAAATATTATCCGCTTAATAGGCGGCGCAATAGGGTCTCATCCGCTATATAATGCGGGAAATTATCAACTCCAATATATATATATGCCAATATATATATATATATATATATATATATATATATATATATATATTGCTATATATATACTACTATATATAGTATCATAATCAAGCAATCAATCAATAACTGCAATTCCAACTCTAAATTTTTGAGTGAGAAGTTCTCACCTTAGCTTTAATTTGCAATCCATTATTATTCCAACTTGACTCGATTTTTCTTGATTTATACCTTGTATAAATATTATGCAAATAAATTAACATTAGAACCAATTAAATAATCAATTTTTCGTTTTGATAGTTTTAATTAACCAATTTCTCCTTTTATAATTTTATTTAACTACAATTTAATTTTAAAACTAAATTTTCTTTTATAATTTATTTTTTTAAATGCCAATAATTAAATCAACCATTTATACAAATCAACTCTGCTAGTCAAAAATTTAATTTCCATTTCATAGCAACTAATTAATTTAGAAATAAATTCCCATTTAATTATCAACTTTAAACTAACAATTTCATTTATCAAATAATTTCCCCTTTCTTTTTGTAACTTAAAACTCTTCAATATTTTTAAATTGCAACTATATATTTATATATTTATTTTTCTTTCAATCCCTTATCTATCTATATATAGATATATATAACCTAATAAAATAACTGAAAATACTTTAATGTGAATTTAATCAATATATTTCCTGTTTTGAAATCACCAACTTAAAACTTAATGTTTTTTTTTCTTTTACACTTCTGCAACAAACAGTATGTTTCTCTTACTGTAACCTTTTTTTCTATCGAAATCAACGTTTTTAAAAAAAAATTAACCACCCCAATTCAAAACTAAAATAAACTACAACAATTACCTGACCTTCACTGCACCGAGTCACGCGAGTGCCTACCGCCTCCGAGTTCGACCCACCCCCTTCACCGATCTGCTGCTGCCACGCGAGTCGCGAATCTATCGCCACACCTTTGCGTGCTCACCTCAACCTCACTGAGTCGCAACCACGACTTCGAACAGGCGCGAATTGGATCGCGAGAGGAAGACGTCCTCAAGTCGAGTCAAACACGTACGCGAACTCATGATTTGGGGATGAAGAGCTTCGGCTTGATTTGTTGAGCGACACGAGAATGTGCTTGGCAAAAACGATTTCGAATTCGAGGATTTAGATTTAGGAATAATTTTGTTTTTTTTCTGAGTAGAAAGGGCTTCGGCCATTTAAATTTAGTTTCTTTGGCTGTCGAATTGAATGGGAACGAAACTAAACAGGAACGAGATTTTAAACTTTGATTTTGAACGAGAAATAATTTATTCGGTCGTGATTATTATTATCTCCTCTGAATATTTGTAATGAAAATGGGAGACAGAGATGATTTAAGGACGAGGGGGAAACGTGCTTACACAATTTTTGTTCCGTGATTCTCTGCGTGGTTTTTGGGCGTAATTTAAGGAAGCTACAGTGTTTTGATTTTGACCAAATTCAAATTTAAAAATTAAATTGAATTCGATTTAATTTCAACGTGTTTACTTACTGTGTGCTCACATACCAACTCTGAAAAATACGAAATTTGAAATCCGGTAATAATTCAATATTACGGACCCAATGGAACTGGTTTCGTCGAATTTCGAGACTGCCTTGGAAGGCTATTTTTAAATATCGATTCAACTTTCAATAGATTAAATTTTATAATTTAATCTCCATATTCATTCTGATAATTTGAAATTCAAGTCAAACCATCATTCAAATATTTAAAATTAATTAAATATTTTCAACTTAAATTATTAAAAATTCAGGGTCGTTACAGCTTGTTGACTTGCTCTGGGTAGCTCCCGAGTTATATATAGCAGTGGTCTCCTCATTGTGGAGATTTTTCGGATTGCAAGGACTACTCGCTACTAGTGGTAGTAGGAGAGTGCCTTCGATTTGTCCTGTTCCTGGACAACTTCTATGGACGTTTGTCTGACATTGCATTTCTAAAAATTACGTACATTGGTTTTTACAAACGTACATCAGTGGCGGCGGAGATGGAGACTTCTCTTAGCTTAACACCCTCCATGAGATATACGAGCTCAAGAGTTTTATTTTTGTGGAAGGCAATTAGCAGTCAAC
This sequence comes from Allium cepa, assembly GCA_030765085.1. Classification (NCBI taxonomy): domain Eukaryota; kingdom Viridiplantae; phylum Streptophyta; class Magnoliopsida; order Asparagales; family Amaryllidaceae; genus Allium; species Allium cepa. Next base: position 503,324,109 of record CM060941.1, on the reverse strand, counting down.
AGAAATAGCAATGCGGCATTCAAAGATGTGACATGTGCTATGTGCAAAGGCAATCGTTTGCCTTAAGCCTCATCAAACCGGAAATGACCGAAACAGGATTAGATGCAGCAAGGCTAAGTGGGTCATTTCTAATTAGGGTATGATCATCCCCTTCTAGATATATTTCTTCCCGCTATGACGTTCGGGATGTTAATTGATGTGGTGTATGGAAAGAAAGCTCTCGGATAAAGGTCGGTAACGACCAGGGGATGATATATTCGGTACTATCTAGTTACAGAGATAGGCAGGTCTTGTGTTGGTAGAGGATCCTTTGTGATGGTTCTCGGGACATTCATCTAGAGGTATACCCATTTCGGAAGGTAGATCCTACGCCTGGTCATTTGTATGGAAATCCATTCTCCAATAAGAACCTACGGTTTTGTTTGTAGAGCCCAGTATGTTGGAATTTAGTAATGATAACAATTTTGGCTAAGATTAATAAGTTTATTTGCAAATTTTCTCAAAAAGATGTCGTTAGAAATAATATCAAAGGTTTTGATATAAAAGTGTTTTAGTTATCATAAGGTAAAAATCCGTCCATGTTTATGTGTGGGTGTGGTCATATGAGATACTCTTTATTCCAAAGAATTTTATCCAAAGGCTGATATATGACACTGTCGTTTATTATTGAGTTTTTCTCACGCTGGTTTATCAATCCCGATCTGGGTATTTTCAATATTCAGGTCATATCCGAGTAGTTTCAGGTTAGTCGAAGACGGTTGGAGTTTCCAAAGGAGAGCTTGAGATATTCATCGATGTATGGACGTATTCTATTATTCGCTGTACTTAGTGTACTTTGTTTGATATTTGTCAGCAATTGTAAGGACAAATGTTTATAACTATCTAAGCTAAATTTAGGTTAGACTCTAATATATGTATTCAAAAAGTTTTCCGCTGTAAAAATATTTGTTCAATATTATATGTTAATCCATTCGTGTGAGATTCTGTTCTGTCTATTTTTCTTTATTACCCTTCATGTTCCGTATTTTCATGCAATTTGAGTTGGACATGCATGGTTTATCGTCGATTCAAAGGGTACGGAAAAATGGGCCTTGACAAAGTCCGTACAAACCGAAGTTCCTGAGGATTATTTGTGTGGGTAGCGAAAGTCGAAGGCGCTGATGCCTACAGAGACATTAGGGTTATGCTGTGACGACATGATAACTCGATGTCACTGCAATCTACTGCAAATCATAGCGGAAGTCGTATGGCCGTGAGAGCCACCAATCTACATTGATTTTGCCGTGATGGCAATGTAACATCAGTAGACTACGATCTATGAAGATACAGTGAAAGTCGAGATGCCGTGAGAGCCTAAGGCTACATTGGGACTCGAATGATGTAGTCTGCGACCTATGCAGGAGTGCTGAAGTTTAATTTGGCAGCAAAATTCGAGGGCGCTAATGCCTATAGTTACATGGTTTTTGCCTTGATGGCGACATAACGCTGAATGTAGCTGCGATCTATGGCGGGTTCCATGGCGTAATCGAAGGGCACGGAGTGCCTACAGTTATCTATGGTTTTTGCCGGGATGGAAACGTAACCATCGGGTTAACTGCGACCATGGAGGGGGTGATGATTTTCAGAACATTCTCACCAAAGATGTTTCCTCTATTTTCAAAAATGTTTTCTATATTTCCAATAAAATGTTTTCCAAGAATTTTCACTAGATGTTGAAAACGGGTTTACCAAGTACTTATAGATTTTCAGTCCTACGCCTGATCAACGTATGATCGAATTTCTATGAGAACGAGGATGGACTTGTGGAAACATCGAGTTATAAAAGTATTTTGTAAAAAATATTTTGGTAATATTATTTAGATTTTAAAGTGTTTGGAAATTTTTTTAAAGTAAAAATAGTTTTTAGTTAAAATTGTCAAAGGGTAATTTATCTGATGAATAAATTCTGGTTTCGTTCCTTTTCGAGGACGAAAAGATTTAAAGGGGGAGGAATGTGATAACTGGGATTTTTGGGCAATAATAATATGGTAATCTTCTTTTATAAATTATTAAAATGATCTAAAATTATTCCTTTTCAAGCAAATAAAACAAGTATTTGTTATGTATATTTACAAAAGTAGATTTTTAAATAGAATTTGGATTTGAAATTCAATTGTAAACATCTTGGAAATTAATTAGATTTAAAAATAATATGTATATATGATTTTTAATAGAATATAATTAGTTTTATATCATTCTCTTTAAAAAGTTTTATAAAATATAAATAAAGAATATATATAAAACTAGTATATTTGTATAACTATTTATAAATGTATAATTGGAATTTTATATCATTTACTTCTAAATTATATATATAGATAAACATGAGAGAAAAAGTTTAAATATAAACACATAAGGACATTTACAAAAATAAAAATAAATTGAAATTATAGTATAAATATATATAAACATATAAAAACAATTTAGTTCATGCAAATTACAAATGTAAACCTATTGTTACATTCAATTACAAGTGTAAGCTAATTGAACAAGCGTCATTGTTTTTATAAATTAAGCAAAGTTATATAAACATCTCTCGATCCCTCTCTTTCATTTTCTCTTTTTATCTTCAATTCAAAACTAAAGAGAAACAAAAGCCTATAATAAACCAGAGAAAAGAAATCAAATCTTAAAAAAAAAAATCAAATAAGATCGGTTCCAAATCTAAAACCCGAGCAAAGCAAATATCATCTAAAAGCATCAAGCAGTTCAACTCAACTAAACAAAACAGATCAAATTTTAGGTAGCAGTTATAAATTCAAATTAAGTTCCAGATTAAAAAAAGAAAGATAAAGACCTACTCTCTGTTTCTTTTTCAAAACTGTGAGTAACACCTCTTCCTATTGAAGCCTAATCTGTTTATATGATTGTTGCATGTGATCAACAATTGAAGTAATGTTGAATGGATGGATTAAAGCATTTGCATGTATATAAATGTGGTTTATTCTATACAGATATGCCAGTGTGTATATAGATATTTACCTCTGTTTTTGTTTCTCAACAGGCTAAATCAAGTTTAAAAATCTATATCTCTTGATATAAACAATTTTGTGTTGAGATCTTTAAAGGAAATTTGTTTACAGTTTCCATATTTGAATTTTAAAAATAATTTCAAGTTAAAAATATTAAGCACACATTAGAAAAGATTTAATTTACAGTAAAAACCAATCCAAGTCAGAAAATAAGTTGTTTTAAATCTAATATTTTGTTTATATAATCGAAATCGTCTTGTGAAATGAAGATTTTAGGTTATAGTTTCGTGATTTTTAAGCTTAGATGTAAGAAGGAATCAGGGGACGATTGGATTTGGGTGAAAATACAAATTCCCATACCGTGATGGTTTTCGAGGCAGGCCATTTGGCTTGGAGGAGCATGGGTCAGTTGCGCTTAAGGGAATATTGGTAACCGTTTTTCTTATTGAATGGATTGACATGTCGAGATGATTCTAGGGTTTTAGGACTACTTGGAAGGAAGCTCGGTTTGGAGGAAATGGCAAGATGGTGGGGATCTGCGAGATGTGTGGTCCTGGTGGGAAGGGAAGAGGGTGGTATGGCATGTCACTAGGTGAAGTTATGTAACGATCCAATTTTTCCGACGCTCGAAAGTCGACATCGGTACGTCCACTGTATCCAATGCCGCACAATCGAATGTCGAAAAATCTAACCGTTAGGGTTAAAGAAGAAGGAGACAGAGGAAGAAAACAGAAAAAATAAAAGAATCTCATATTTTGCAGTGGAATAAATATAATTGATAAATGAATAATCTTTAAAAAACAGAACCGTATCAGTTTATACATACATCATCATAGTTTGCAACAACACAACAGCGGAAAAGAATATAACATATACTAGTGATACGCCTCGCCATCCACCTTGAACTCCAGATCTCCACAATAACTGATAACCTGACTCTAGGCTGCCCGCGTGGAAAATTATGGGCACCCAGAGTTTAGAAAGGGAACAATAAACTCCCGGTCAGTCATGGAACTGGTGTGAGATCTTAAAAACAGTTATTTTCACAAAGAAAGGAAAAAGAAACCCGCTAAGCTTTTGAAAATGAAACTATCATAAGGCCTCCTGCCCCACACAATATGCAAACGCAGAATTGGAGGAGATTTCTCCTTATGATAGTCAAACATGTTTGATACGCAAATCTCTTTTTAATATTATCATTAGTGCATAGCGTGGAAAATATTTCAAAAGTATAATATTAATCTTAGCCAGCATAGACATTTCGTACTTATGCCTACTATAGCTGCCACGTTCAATAGCAGGTTACCGCCACATTTCATGGCAAGTTATTCAACTAAAAACCGTACAAGGCTCGTATTGTTTCTTTGGATTTCCAACAATGGTCAGGCAAAAGAACTTCCTACACCGAATGGAACGCCTCTGGAGGGATGCCCCCAAGAACTTAACCAGTCTCTGCCAACATAAGGCCGAGTTACCTCATGCTGTAATTACAGCTGGAACAAGGTAATTACCACAAGTATGCCATCCCCGGTCGTTACCGACCTTTATCCAAGGATCCTCAACCACAAAGCAACAACCACAAAGTAATAAATTTGTAGTAACCGCATAAGTTAAGCATCTGGGCTCCATACCATGATATCACCTTTTTCCAGAAGGAAATGGACATACACTGTGGGTGCTACAACCAAATTGTCTTGCTGCATCCTTCCTGTTTTGACCATTTCTGGGTTGTGAGTTCCGATGAAGTCTCGTCCACAAAGTTATGCTTTTCGCAAAATCCATGCTTCGATCAACAAATGATCAGCAGCACTTCGTATGCCACATTACCAAATTGGGAATGTATCACCAGTAACCATCAACTACATAACGTCTGAGCTCGTACGTCTCAGAGAAGGGTGTTAATCTAAGAGAATAAATTCTCCGCCACCAACAGAAATGCATTTGATAGAAACCAACTTTACATCTCAAAGTGTAACGTCATACACACATCCATACAAGTCGTTCCGAGATTGAACGAAACCGAAGGCACTTCAAAGAAGCCCTTGCAATTCGGATATTCACTAATCACGTCCGAAATCCCCATCACAAAGGATGATAAAATCTCTGTACCGGAGCAACTCGGTGTAGAGACATTCGACAAGTAATCCTTTCGCTTTCGAAATACCCGGCCTTCAGCACATCTTTAAATGCAATCCTATTTCATCGTATCATTATTCAGAATGGGTTTTATGACACAAAGTCCTCTCCCGGCTAATCCGAATAACGAGCGCTTATTTTAAAAATAAGTGTTACATTCAGATTTTAGATAAATCACAACAACTTCCACTTTGATCTTTTAAACAAAAGATCCAACACAAAGATTCGATCTGGTTTTCGAATATCCATTGGGAATCTGACCCCTAGTCGCATCGAAATTCAAACGGCATTTAAAGGCCAATATTGATAGTCGGTTATTTAACTATCAATCAATAATCACAGCAATCACCAAGATTTAAATAATTTTTCCCTAATTATTTATTTTCAAAATATCTTCGCAAGATATTTTTTAACACTTCAACAATTTGAAAACCAATTTCAAATCACTTTCCTTATGCGGAATAAATTTCCAAATATTTATTTCCACTAAAAATATGCCGAGTCCGAATACTTTGAAATAATTCAAATCATTTATCCAAAATATTCTTGGAAACATTTTAAATAAGAACTATTTCTAAACACTTATTTAAATATTAGCTATGAAAACATTATACCAATATTTCATATAAAACTTCAAGTCCAAACTAATTTCAAAATAAAATTAGTAGATAGAGTATAAATATTTAAATAACCATTTGCTAAATCAAATATCAATTAAATATTTAAAATAATCACTTCTATAATTTACCAAATAAATATTTTACTTTAAAGATTCAAAAACAACTTAAGAAAATAATTTCTCTAAAGCACCCTTTTAAAACCAACGTTAAAACTTATAATTTATATTTGAAAGCTATATTAAAACATACTCGGCTTTCCAGGGAAAATACACCTTCCATTTCAAAATAGACCATTTAAATCAATTAATAAATCCTTCTTGATTTATTTTAAATTTACATTCCAAGTTCATAAATTTCTTTCCACACTTTTAAAAATAAACCGATATTTATTTTTAAAACAAATCTCCCTTTCCTTTATAAATTCCCATTGTGAATTTAAATTTTCAAATATCCACTGATATACGATTTTCAAATCGATTTTCAAATATTTATCTTCAAATACCAAATTGATTTCCAAATTGATTTCCAATTTTATTTCTTTTGAAACAAATTCCTTTATTTCTTCCAAACTATTTAAAATCTGAATTTTAAATAAATTCTCCAACTTTTAAACAATATTACTTAAAATTCGTTTATTAAAAACTTTTCCCCATATTTTGGAATCTTATTCAATAGGATTACAAAAATCAATCTTTACCCATTTAAAATTTCTTCTTTTAAATTTATTCAATTCTCTAAAATTAATTTACTTAAAATCATCTGCTTTAATTTCCAAAAATCCAATCTTACATTTTTGGTATCCTACAATACCAAAAATACGTTCCGTTAAACTATAGCCTTCAACGATTTCAATCACAAATATAATCATAAACAAATTATAAATAAATCAATACACAACATTGGAATAAATTCAAATATTTGAGGAATCCAGTTGGATCCCTCCAACATGTTTCCTGCATCGACAGATGTTAGCACAACAATTAAATACCAATTCCACTTCGTGGTGGAATATCGCGGTATGTGGGATTATATAAAATCATCCGCTATTACGCGGCGTAGGGTCTTATCTGCTATATAATAAGGGAAATCAATCACTCCAATTATATATATATATATGTATATATATATATATATCCTACTATATCTAATATCATCAATAGATAAATTATCAAATTCATCCAAACACATCCAGAATTTAAATTTAACTATTTATATTCAACATACAAACCAAGCGAGTGAGAAGATCTCACCTTTAATTTGCAATCCATTCCAACTCATTTCCATTCCGGCTTGTTTCTCCATTTTAGACCTTGTATAAACATTATATAAATTTGTTAATATTCGAATCAATCGAATAATTAGATTTCTATTTGATAATTTAAATTAACCAGTGATTTTATTTTAAAATTAAAATTTGATTTGAAATGAAAATATTTTCTTTTCTTTTCCTTTGAAACCTCACTTATAAAAATTAATTTATATAGACTCCAAAATCCAAATTTATATAACTCTTCAATATTTTAAAATCCTATATATATATATATATATTCTCGAAATTTACTAATTATCCATTTATCAAAAATGAATTTTAAAATCAAACACCTGCTAAAATTTTAGTTAAAACTAAATTACGTTACTGTAAATATATTTTTCGGTTTTCTGCATATTATTTTATTTTTTATTTTAAATCCTAATGAAAATAAAAATCGCTTTTTAACCTATATTAATATAATTTAAATTTGAAAATAAGTTGTTAACATACCTTACTTTATGTTTATATATATAACTCCAGATTCAATTTAAATTAAAATTAACTTAAATTTTTTTACTTACTGTCGAATTTTCATCCAAAAGAAATCAATCTAGGTTTATCAAAAATAAATTAATAATTTGATTACCTAAGTGACGGGTTGATCAAGTACTCAGCAAATATTTTGACGGCCATCGCCATCGCGAGACCCATCCTCGCGAGTGCCCCACCTAACCACAATATTGCACGCGCGACTCTCTGGTTTTGCGACGAAGTCGCCACTGATCAATCCTCGATTCATCACAATTGATGACGACGTGCGCATGCCTTTGAATCACTGTTGAAGTAACGGCATCTCCCCTACCGTCATGAACGATCGCGGCCCTGATTCACTCGCGAGATCCCACACGAATCGACAATTTACTGGCTGAGCGAGCTTAAAAGCTAGTTTCGAATTGAATCAAAGTCGGCCTTCTATCGAAGTTGCTAAGATTCGAGGTGGAAATGATTTGATACGGAATGGAAATGGAAGAAGGGAAACGTTTCGATCTGAGGAAAGGAAATGGTGTAGGCTATCTTTTCTTTTACCTTTGTTGCGGCCATTAAATTTTGATTTTTGAGTGGCAAACAGTTTTTTTTTCTTTTTTTTTTCCTGATTTCTCTTGGCCATATTGATTTAGATTGAGGGGGAAAAGACATCTTTTATGAAATTAGAGAGGATGGTATACACGTGTTCTAATATATGAAACATGTTGTTTCCTTGAGAGAGAAATGGTATTATATTGAATACTATGCATATTATTTTAAATTCAAATTTTAAATTTAAATCGTTACAATTACGCAACTCAAATTTTCGACCTCCAACCGAGGCATGCCGCTAGGCGTTTATAATGTTATGCCCCTATTCCGAACGCAATGGAAAAGGTTCCGAGTCCAAATTCGGTCGTATGGAGAAGATAGCCTTTTATACCAGTTATTGAATTGAATTTTCGATATAGATTTTAGCACGTTTGCTTATCGTACGGCCAAATATCCACTCCAAACATTACGAAAATTGAAATCCGATAATAATACAATATTACGGATCTAATGAAATTGGTTTCGTCGAATTCCGAGACTGTGCCTCGGAATGCTATTTTTAAATATCGATTTAAACGATAAATATCAAAACTAAACAAATCATTTTCAAATTCAATTCTGAAGCTTCCATTATCTTCAGTATTATCATTATAAATTTTCTAAGCTTTGAAATATTTTTAACAAGCCTAAAACTCAGGATTAAAATTTTACCCAAGTTTCAATAATTAAATTCAAAAAAATTCATTGCCAAATAACTAGATATTCTTGAAATTCAAGTTAAACCGACTTTCAATATTTAAAATCAATTAAATATTTCTATTACAAATGTTCAAAATTTTCGGATCGTCGCATTCTTCCCCCTTAAAAGAATTTCGTCCCGAAGTTACTAATGAAGAACAATGATCCTTAACTCATTCATTATTTTCCAAATCCAAACAGTTTTAACTTTCCTAATCAAATCTTTTTATTAAAGATCCATTATTATTTCGACTAACTTTCCGAAATCTTTCATAATTTTCAAACAACATTGTTTTCTTAACCATTCAAATTTAAATTCAAATTCAAATTTTAAACTTTCAAAATTCTCTCAAAAATTTTCTAACACCCTAAATTTTCGAAATTTTTTGCCTACGTCTCTTTTGTGCGGCTAGCTCGGTACGACTATAAAATGGCACCACGGGCTCTTAAATTTCAAAAAGAAAACAAAGGCCAAGCGGCTAGACAAGAAAATCATCAAAATTCATACTGAAATTCAAATACTTTCGAGCAATTCAAAATTATCTTCAAAATAAAAAAATCCCAATTCCCTTTTTCTTTTAACACCTATATATCTTTCTTAACTCTAATTTCGAATCACAACATTTTATACATTTCTTTACGAAATTTCAATATTCATTTCATTCAAACTCATACGATGTCTGTATATCATTTGTACGCAATATAAAATTCGATCGCTCACTCGATCATACAATTTCACTTTCGAACTAGTATCGTCCACCCAACTTTCTAGTGCAGACTCAGATCCGGTTTCTAGATTAGAAACCGTCATTCTCCTTGCATAGTCGTAAATTATGATAGAGAAATTCCAGAATCAACCAAAAATCCATATCCAGGTTCGTCGTCGAAATCGAGTGAAAATCCTAACTCGGATCCATATAACTATCTCAAAATTCTGTGCTCAAATTCTGTACCAAATCGCCATGCGAATAAAATAATATACGTACGTCCCACGTATTTATTTCTAATTGATTATTAACTATATCCATTTTATTTTCTTTTATTCACATTGATTTTTAACACAATCACCGTTTCACGATTTCCAGTTTAATCTTCCTTCACTTTTTAATTTAGAATATTTTCTCAACTCCAAATTTAACTTAATAATTTTACTACCTTTCTTAAGCTCCATATAAGTGTTTTATATACTTCTTATTTTTATTTTCAGTTCACCACTTTGATTTTATCTATACTTTTATTTAAACTGGATTTCCAATTCCATATGAATTCAATTTACCTTTTATTTATAAATATTGAATTCAATTCATTTCAAACCATATTTAATTTGTCATTTCTTCAATTAGTTTCACTTACTAATTTTATTTCAATATTTCACTTTGTTTATCACAAATCAAATTCAATTCCAATTCTAGTTCTATTTACTTACAAATTCCAAATGAATTTCAACATTCAATTCAATTTCATTTATTCGTTCACAAATTTATTTTCTACCTTAATAGATTTTAATCCAATCATTTATTCTATTAGACTTCTCAAATTTACCATTATTTAAATTAACTCAAGTTAGTTTCAGTTTAAATCTGAATTTTCTAAGTTTTCAAACTTATTTATTATTCCATAACTATTTTTAATAAGATTGTAGAGTCTTTCCAACATTTAAAAAATTATTTTTGAAATCAATTCAAATTTTCGTTTGAATTTCCAAAACCAAACCCAATTTGCAAACAACTTCCATTTTTAAATAATTTGGCAGCAATTCCTCTCTTGGAAACTCGAAAATGAACACAAATGATGTCGCGATCATCATCGGAATTATTTTCCAGCGACCGAAAAGAGTTTAGTGCTTTTATCCCTCCAATACACTTTTCCAAATCTTTGAAAATCATTTTCAAACTAAAAAGGGATTTTAATTTCCAAAATTTCCAAATTTCTAATCCGTTTCAAAAACATTTTCAAATATTTCTCTAGAATTTTATTTCAATTTATAATCACATTTATAATTTACATTTACAAATCTCATTTGTATATGAATTTATTTTCTTAGATCTTTGTTATGATTTCAATTTCTTATTCAATAATCAACGATAATAATTTTAATTTTATCACTTCCTAACAACCAAGCGACCATATATAACTATAAAAATTTATGGAAAATCATTTCCTTTTGTATACAAAATAGTTTGGGTAAAATTATTTCATTTAACCTATTTTAAAACAATACTGTGTCAGTTTATCTTGTTTAAGAGTTTACAAACCCCTTTCGATACAGTTGGCCAAACTGCACCGACCAGAATCTATAAACAATCAACCGATAAGTCAACACAATACAAATTTTTTTTATATTCACTAACAAATATGTGCTCATATCTATTATTACACTCAAACTCATTCTAGAGTACTACTGACTCTATCTTTAATGAGTAACACCCAACAGAGCCAAGGTTATCGCTTAACCAAATGCTCTAATACCACTTTGTAACGACCCAATTTTTCTGACGTCCGAAAGTCGACATCGATACGTCCACTGTATCCAATTCCGCACAATCGAATGCCGAAAAATTGAACCTTTAGGGTTAAAGAAGAAGAAGATAGAAGAAGAAACAGAACCAATAACAGAATCTCACATTTCGCAGCGGAATAAATATAATAGATAAATGAATAATCTTTAAAACAACAGAACCATATCAGTTTATACATACATCATCAGAGTTTAGAACAACACAACACTGGAAAAGAATATAACATATACTAGTTATACGCTCGCCATCTAGCTTGAACTCCAGATCTCCACAGCAACTTCTTGATTTCGCTACCGAATAATTGATAACCTGACTCTAGGCTGGCCGTATGGAAAATTATGGACACCCAGAGTTTAGAAAGGGAACAATAAACTCCAAGTCAGTCATGGGACTGGTGTGAGATCACAAAGAGAGAAAAAAGAAACCCGCTATGCTTTTGGAAAATGAAACTACCATAAGGCCTCCCGCCACACACACAATGCAAACGCAGAATGAAGGAGATTTCTCCTTATGATAGTCAAACATACTTGATACGCAAATCTCTTTTTAATATTATCATTAGTGCATAGAGTGGAAAACATTTCGAAAGTATAATATTAATCTTAGCCAGCATAGACATTTCGTACTTATGCCTACTATAGCTACCATGTTCAATAGCAGGCTACCGCCACATTCCGTGGCAGGTTGTACAACTAAAAACCGTACAAGGCTCATATTGTTTCTTTGGATTTCCAACAATGATCAGGCAAAGGAAGTTCCTACACCGAATGGATGCCTCTGGTGGGACGTCCCCAAGAACTTAACCTGCTCTCTTCCAATACAAGGCCGAGTTACCTCACGCTGTAATTACAGTTGGAATAAGGTAACTACCACAAGTATGCCATCCCCGGTCGTTACCGACCTTTATCCGAGGATCCTCAACTACAAAGTAACAAATTTGCAGTAACCACATAAGTATCTGGGCTCCATAACATGATACCACCTTTTTCCAGAAGGAAATGGACATACCTTGAGGGTGCTACCCCTAAATTGTCTGGCTGCATCCTTCCTGTCTTGATCATTTTCGGGTTGTGAGGTCCGACGAAGTCTCGTCCACAAAGCTATGCTTTTCACAAAAGCCATGCTTCGATCAATAAATGATCAGCAGCACTTCGTATGCCACATTACCAAATTGGGAATGTATCACTGGTAATCATCAACTACATAACCTCTGAGCTCGTACGTCTTAGAGAAGGGTATTAAGCTAAGAGAATAAATTCTCCGTCACCAATAGAAATGTATTTGATAGAAACCAGCTTTACATCCCAAAGTGTAATGTCATACACACATCCATACAAGTCCGTTCTGTGATCGAACGGAACCAAAGGCACTTCAAAGAAGCCCTTGCAACCCGGATATTCACTAATCACGTCCGGAATCCCCATCACAAAGGGAGATAAAATGTCTATACCAGAGAAACTCGGTGCAGAGACATTTGACAGGTAATCCTTTCGCTTTCGAAAATACCCGGTCTTCAACACCATCCTTAAATGCAATCCCATTTCGTCGTAACATTATTCGGAATGAGTTTTATGACATAAAGTCCTTTCCCGGCTAATCGAATAACGAGCGCTTATTTTAAAAATAAGTGTTACATTCAGTTTTCAAATAAATCACAACAATTTCCACTTTGATCTTTTAAACAAAAGATCCAACACAAAGATTCGATGTGGTTTTCGAGTATCCATTTGGAATCCGACCCCCGGTCGCATCAAAATTCAAACGCCATTTAAAGGCCAATATTGATAGTCGGTTGTTTAACTATCAATCAATATTCACAGCAATCATCAAAATTTAAACAATTTTCCCCTAATTATTTATTTTCAAAATATCTTCGCAGGATATATTTTTAACGCTTCAACACTTTGAAAACCAATTTCAAATCACTTTCCTTACGCGGAATAAATTTCCAAATATTTATTTCCATTGAAAATATGCCGAGTCCGCATACTTTAAAATAATTATAATCACTTATCCAAAATATTCTTGGAAACATTTAAAATAAGAACTATTTCTAAAATCTTATTTAAATTTAGCTATGAAAACATTATACCAATATTTCATATAAAACTTCAAGTCCAAATTAATTTCAAAATAAAATTAGAATATAGAGTATAAATATTTAAATAACCATTGTCTAAATCAAATATCAATTAAATCTTTAAAATAATCACTTCTATAATTTACTAAATAAATCTTTTACTTTAAAGATTTGAAAACAACTTAAGAAAATAATTTCTCCAAAGCACCCTTTTTAAAACCAACTTTAAAACTTATAATTTATATTTTAAAGCTACGTTTAAAACATACTCGGCTTTCCAAGAAAAATTCACCTTCCATTTCAAAATAAACCATTTAAATCAATTAATAAATCCTTCTTGATTTATTTTAAATTTACATTCCAAATTCGTAAATTTCTTTCTACACTTTTAAAAATAAACCGATATTTATTTTTAAAACAAATCTCCATTTCCTTTATAAATTCCCATTGTGAATTTAAATTTTCAAATATCCACTGATATACGATTTTCGAATCGATTTCCAAATACTTATCTTCAAATACCAAATCGCTTTCCAGATTGATTTCCAATTTTATTTCTTTTAAAACAAATTCCTTTATTTCTTCCAAACTATTTAAAATCTGAATTTTAAATAAATTCTCCAACTTTTAAACAATATTACTCGAAATTCATTTATTAAAAACTTTTTCCAATATTTTGGAATTGTATTCAACAGGATTTCAAAAACCAATCTTTACCTTTTTAAAATTCCTTCTTTTAAATTTATTCAATTCTCTAAAATTAATTTACTTAAAATCTTCTACTTTAATTTTCAAAAATCCAATCTTACATTTTTGGTATCCTACGATACCAAAAATACATTTAGCTAAACTATAGCCTTCAACGATTTCAATCACAAATATAATCATGCATAGATTATAAATAAATCAATGCACAACACTGAAATAAATTCAAATATTTGAGGAATCCAGTTGGATCCCTCCAACCTGTTTTCCTGCATCCACAGATGTTAGCACAACAATTAAATACCAATTCCACTTTGAGGTGGAATATCATGGCATATGGAATTATATAAAATCATCCGTTATTATGTGGCGCATAGGGTCTCACCCGCTATATAATGCGGGAAATCAATCACTCCAAATATATATATATATATATATATATATGCTACTATATCTAATATCATTAATAGATAAATTATCAAATTCATCCAAACACATCCAGAATTTAAATTTAACTATTTAAATTCAACAAACAAACCAAGCGGGTGAGAAGTTCTCACCTTTAATTTGCAATCCATTCCAACTCATTTCCATTCCTGCTTGTTTCTCTATTTTAGACCTTGTATAAATATTATATAAATTTATTAATATCCAAATCAATCGAATAATTAGATTTCTATTTGATAATTTAAATTAACCAGTGATTTTATTTTAAAATTAAAATTTGATTTGAAATGAAAATATTTTCATTTCTTTTTCTTTGAAACCTCACTTAAAAAAAATTAATTTATATAGATTCAAAAACCAATTTTATATAACCCTTCAATATTTTAAAATCCTATATATATATATATATATATATATATATTCTCGAAATTAATTAACTATCCATTTATTAAAAATGAATTTTAAAATCAAACACCTGCTAAAATTTTAGTTAAAACTAAATTACCTTACTGTAAATATATTTTTCTGTTTTCTGCATTTTTTATTTTTATTTTTTACTTTAAATCCCAATGAAAATATAAATCGCTTTTTAACCTATATTCACATAATTTATATTAGATTTAAATTTGAAAATAAGTTGTTAACATACCTTAGTGTATGTTTTATATGTATAACTCCAGTTTCAATTAAAATTAAAATTAACTTTAAAAAAAACTTTACTTACTGTCGAATTTTCATCCAAAAGAAGTCAACCTAGGTTTATCGAAAATAAATTAATAATTTGATTACCTAACTGACAAGTTGATCAAGTCTTCAGCAAACATTTCGACGGCCATCGCTATCGCGAGACCCATCCTCACGAGTTCCCCACCTAACCACAATATCGCGCGCACGAGTCTCTGGTTTTATGACGAAGTCGCCACTGACCAATCGTCGATTCCCCCACAATTGATGACGACACGAGCATGCCTTTGAATCACTGTAAAAGTAGCGGCATCTCCCTTGCCTTCATGAATGGTCACGGTTGTGATTCACTCGTGAGATCCCACGCGAATCGACAATTTACCAGCCAGCGAGCTTAAAACCTAGTTTCGAATTGAATCGAAGTCGACCCTCTACCGAAGTTGCTAAGATTCGAGGCGAAAATGATTTGAAACGAAATGGAAATGGAAGGAGGGAAACGTATCTATTTGAGGAAAGGAAATGGTGTAGACTATCTTTTCTTTTTCCTTTGTTTGTTGCGGCCATTAAATTTTGATTTTTGAATTGCAAATAGTTTTTTTTTTCTTTTTTTTCCTGATTTCTCTCGGCCATATTGATTTAGATTGTGGGGAAAAAGACATCTATTATGAAATTAGAGAGGATGGTATACACGTGTTCTAATATATGAAATGTGTAATTGCCTTGAGAAAAAAATATGGTATTATATTAAATACTACGCATATTATTTTTAATTCGAATTTTAAATTTAAATCGTTACAATTACGCAGCTCAAAATTTCGACCTCCAATCGAGGCGTGCCGCCAGGCGTTTATAATGTTATGCCCTTATTCCGAACGCAATGGAAAAGGTTCCGAGTCCAAATTCGGTCGTATGGAAAAGATAGCTTTTTATACCAGTTATTGATTTGAATTTTCTATATATATTTTAGCGCATTTTCTTATCGTACGGCCAAACGACCACTTCAAACACTACGAAAATTGAAATTCGATAATAATACAATATTTCGGATCTAAAGGAACTAGTTTCGTCAAATTCTGAGATTGTGCCTCAAAATGCTATATTTAAATATCGATTAAGACGATAAATATCAAAACTGAACAAATCATTTTCAAATTTAATTCTGGAGCTTCCATTATCTTCAGTATTATCAATATAAATTTTCTAAGCCTTTGAAATATTTTTAACAAGCCTAAAACTCAGGATTTAATATTTTACCCAAGTTTCAATAATTAAATTCAGAAAATTTAATTGCCAAATAGGCGGATATTTTTGAAATTCTTAACTTTCAAATATTTATAATCAATTAAATATTTCTTTTTCAAATGTTCAAAATTTCCGGGTCGTCACAAGTTAGAGGGTGATTGGTGGCGTACGGTGACATTAGAAAACCGTTTGGTAGCGACGACTTCACCGGGTTGAAGCCTGGGTTTTGAATTTTTCGAAATGTATGGTTTCGAGTTTTCTCATGTGAGTGATCAAGTCGAGGGGATCGTAGGCGATGGTAAGGGATGCTCGAAGGAAGTTCTGGTGGTGGACTGCTCGTGCATGTGCACAGCAACGTGCACAGGTTGGGTTGAGGTATGTGTAGCAGGTGAAATATTTGTGAAGATGGGAAGAAGTAGGAGAAGGATTTATGGGTCGTGTAAAAAAATTATTAATGAAGAGAAGATAAAGAGAGTGGGCCGGAAGTTGGGCTAGGGGAATTTGGTAGGAAATTTAAGCAATGTAAAAGAGGAAAACAGAAATAGAAGGAAGAATAAAGAAAGTGAATAAGGAAAAGGTGAAGATTTTTAGCAAGTTTAAGAGCAAAGAAGGTTTTCAAAGTAAAAGTTAAATATTAAACAAGTTTCAAAAATAAATTATAAGTCAAGTGTTTGAATTTAAATCGTTTTTGGGTTGATATAATTATATAATAAGTTAATTATTTAAGTATAGTCTTATGTGATTCCAAATGAAATTTAATAATGATTTAATTAAGTAATTAATGAAGTAATGGTTTATCTTTTAATAAATTAAGATCTTAAGCAATTAATGATAAAGGTTAATTAATGAAATTAATTAAAGAATAATTACATAAAGAATAACTACTTAATATAAGTAGTTAAGAAATAATTAAGATTAATTAATTAACGAGTAAGGATTAATTAATTAATAATTAAGGGTTATAAATTAATTAATTAGAGATTAATTAATTGGTAGTTAGAGATTAATTACTTAAATGATAATTACTTAGTGTAAGTAATTTAAGGATTAATTTGTTAAATTAATTACTAATTAGAGGAATTATTAAATAATTAAAGGATAATTAATCGAGAATAACTAACTAATGGGATAATTACTTAATGAAAGTAATTATGGATAATTAATTTAGATGGATAATTAAAGGATGATTAATTGGTGTATAATTAATTAATGTTAAGTAAGCAGGATTTAAAGGTGATTGAAGTAATTGATTCAATTTATTTAAATTAATTAGAAATGGCATGAATAATTATTCTTGCTTATGAATGATTGAATGATATTGAATATCGTGGATTATTTGTTATACCTGGTATTTGATTGTGATGCTATGTGATATGGTGTTTGGATATGGATTATCTATCTGTAATAGGATCACTATGTGAATATGTTACTCTGAGTATAATTGATTTGTTTTCACCTAAACAACTTGGATTTAAGATTGATTTCGAAGAAACCGGGGTTGGGTATCAGTAAATACCCGAAACCATTTCGATTTGTAATTTACTATAGTTCTTTATAGATTTTAGTTTAAACCAAACCGGCTGGAATTGGAATAAATTTTGTAACTTGGCCATTTTAACTGAATAACGGTTCTTAGATATTGTTTGTAAAATAAGTGATGGCATTAATATGTTAAGAACTCGTAGTAAGTTTCAAATTTATATGGGATTACTCACGTTGGTTTCCAGCCTGACCCGGGTGTTACTTTGGTGTAATGCTCGGGTTAGAACGAGTATTACAGATTTTCAGGTTAGGACGTTCTGGGGCTCAGGGATGGCAGGAACACATGGAGTTTACCACTGTGTATTTGATTTTGATTTGATAGTAGTTTGGGACAGGCTGATATAACTATCTAGTCTAATTGTAAATGGTTGTAACTCTGATAAATTGTATGTAATCTGACAGTTACATCTTTCTTTGTATAAATGCTATTATTTGATATTATATTTTGATCCACTACGAATGTGAGATTTTGTGTTTGTTTCCTGTTTCTTCTTCTACCTCTTTCTTCTTTACCCTAACAATCTGAGATTTTCGGCGTTCGATTGCTCGGCACTTCTACAGTGAACGTATTAGTGTCGAATTCTCGAGGTCGAAAATTTCGGTTCGTTACAGTTGTATATGCTTGGAATGTTTAGTTGGTAATATCATAACCAAAAAAGATTATAAAATTTGAAATGATAACTAAATAGAAATTTATAATATGATTTATACAAAAGAGTATAACTAAAAAAATTGATTTAAAGCAGAATTTAAATTTTGAAAATTTTAAGAAATGGGTTAAAATGAATTTAAACTAAATGTTTGAGAATTTTTAAATCTTGGAAATTTTGAAAATGTTTTCCAAAATGATTTGAGAGGAATAATGGAGTAGTATTTGAAAAAGTTTTCGGAATATAAATTATTATAAAATGAATTTTTGGAGTAAGGAAGCATTGAACTCACTTCAGTCGTTGGAAAATAATCTTGGTGATAATGGTTACATCATCAGCATTCATTTTCGAGTTCCTAAGCGGTGGATTGCTACCATAGTGATTGGCTATGAATATTTGTTTTGGACTTGTTTGATAAGCAAGTTTTATTTTAGAAGATCCGAAGGGAAATTGTTTTGGGGATAAACCAAGTAGCTTTGAGATTTCAAGAGTATGACTTGATATACCAAAGTGATATATGTATATTTATGATTTTAAAATGATTTGAAATAATACCGAGTAATTGAATTCTGGGATTTTCATTTAAGTGTTTTGTAAATTAGGATAAAGTTAGTTATTGGACTTATAAATTGGAATTGATATTGATAAGAAAGGAAAACGTAAAATTTAAATTCTGGAATTAAAATTTAACTTGAGTAAGTTAAAAGGAATATTATGAATTAAAATTTAACTTAAGATAAATTAAATAAAGTGAATTGGAGTTGAATTGAATGGAATGTTAAGCTGGAAATGTAAAATGATTTTATAACTATAAGTTATAATTGTTGAATGGGATGGTTAAACTTAAGCTATTAAGTGATGTATATAATCCAGAGTTATGATTATAAAATATAAATAGGCTCAAGTAAGCAATATGAGATATTAAGTAAATAAGTTTTTTAACTTATGAATTGAGAAATAAAATAGCAAACCAAAATGAAAATGGTTTGATGTTATGGTAAAAGGAATGGAGATTCAAATTTTTGAATTTTTAAATGAAGGGTGAATTGAAATTGGGTAAAGTGAATATAAATATGAATTATGAAGTGATTATATAACCATATGTCATAAATAGAGAATGTGAATAAACTTAGGTGGTAAATTCAAGAAATTGTGAATAAATAAGTCGTATAACTTATTAAACTAAGGAAGCGGAATAGTATGACCAAGTTAAATGGTTTATAATAAATTAGCATGAAACGAAATGCCGTTCACTATAAAATAAAGTGGATAACACTATGTAAATCAAATAAAGTGAGTGGGAAAGATATAATATAAGTTGGAAATAAAGTAAATAGGAATGCAAGTGCATGACTATGTTGTGATATAATGAATTGTCAAAAACTTAATGAAATGATTTTCAAGTGATAGTATAAATTGGATATACTAAGTAAATAAATTAAATGAGGTCAACTTAAAATGAAATGGAATTTGGTTGCAATGGAAACTTAACTTAGGAGATTGTTATAAAATAGATTCATAGATAAAATTAACATGAATTGGAATGTGTATTAATATAAAATAAAGCAAACAAGGTTTTGTAAATAGCATAAATGGAAATCAAATGAAAATTAGATAGATTGATTTAAAGTCAATTTAAAAAGGGAATAAATTGAAATTGATAAAATGGATTTGCATATAATGAAAGCTAATAATGAATGGAATGCAAATAAACTAACTGTGAATCAATTTGAAATGGAATAAAGGTGAATTTATGTAAATGAAGCACATATAAATCATATTGGAGTGAATATGAGTTTGGTTGTTGTAAATATGAATGAATATAATAAATATGGTTGTGAATCATTTTGAATTGAACGAAATGATATATGATCCATGGAAAGGGATTAAATTGAACCTTAAAATCGCTTGTCGTATATGTTTGGCATGTCTGGATTATGAAGTTTATGTATGTGACTAGTAAATAAATGAAATGTTATTAAAATTTCATGATTTTGAAAACTTATGTGCTTATTTTGAGTAAGTACAAGTACAGAGAGCTGTTTGGATAGATTTGGGTTGCGTAAACGCTTATAAAATATGTTGCTTGCTTAAAGCCGCTAATATGAGGTACGCCTACACAATAAAATAAAGAAATGATATGCATTGACATATATATTTTGTTTTATTACCGTGTGGGTCGATGTATATATTTTTATCGTATTTTTGATATTGTAAAATGCTCTCCGTAAAAAGGAGATGCTGTCAAAAAATTTCGAAAATTTAGGTTGTTAGAAAAATTTTGAATTTTTTTGTTAACTAAAAAGGTTAATTATTGAATTGTATTAGAAATCAAGGGTTTTGAGTTAGAAATGGAAACAAATTATTTTGGGTAAAACTAAAAGGGGTGGGGAAGTGAATGTAGGATCGTACAAAAGTGGGTTTTAGAAAAGTAAATGGGTTCGGGAGCATTTTTCCAACCTTAGCAGTTTCGAGGACGAAATTTTTATAAAGGGGAGGAATGTAACGATCCGAAATTTTGATCATTTAGTTTTGAGCTTTTAATTTATTTTTAATGTTGAATTTGAATTATTAATTGATGTGGAATATGGAAGAATTTTTTAAATGGTTTCAAAATCAAAATATAGCGATTTATTGGATGGGGTAAATATTACTTTGATATTTGAAATTTGGTAAAAATAAAAATCTGGAGTTAGATGTGAATAGAAATGATTTCTAAGTTGATTTAAAATTCCATTTGGATTTGAATTATAATGTTGGACTTTTGAATGGAATTAAAAGTCAATAAATTAAAATTTTGAAAAATTTATATTAATTTAATAGTGAAATTAAAATGTGGAAATAGTGTAAACGATCAAATTTTGATTTAATATGAAATGAAGTGATTTCTGACATGAATATAAATTTTATAAGAATTAATTAGAGTTAGTAAGTTTTAAAAATTGAAATTTCAAAATGATTTCGATGATTTTAAAAATCGCTCGATTTAATCGACGAGTTGAAATATCCTTTCAGGGAGCAGTCTCGGATGGACGAAACCAGTTCCATTGGATCCATAATAATTTATTATTATCGGATTTCAAATTTCGTAGCATTTGGAGTTATCGCTTGGTCGTACGGTGTAGAAATGCGTTGAAATAAATATCGAAAATTTAATAATTTAATTCGATTCAAAATGCCATCTTTCACATACGATCGAATTAGTCACCGAAACATGTTCCATTGTGTTTGGAATAGGGGTAAAGCATTATAAACACCAGGCGGCACATTTCGTTTGGAGTTCATTTGAAAAAGCACATTAAAATTGGAAATAACATTAAATTAATATAAATATATGTGTGTGTATGCTTGTAACAGTGAAACCCTAGCCTCTAGAAACGTAGCCTCGAGGGTATATTTCAATGGCCAAAAATAAATCATCTTCCACCTAAAATCTCCCACAGTCCATCGAGTTGTAGCAAATATCTCCAACTACAATAGCGAAGAGCTTCGCGAGAGCTTCCCATCCACTCGAACATGATCAAGTTTAGTGAAGCGTGGAAGCCGAAATCTTGTCGCATTTGTGCTCCGGTTGTGCGCGTTTTTCGAAATGATGGGAGCACCAAGCGTGCCGTGGTCATGGTGAGGGTTAAGCAAAGGGAGGCGGTTCTTTTGGCAGCGGTGGGTCGATTTCCAGTGGGGTATAAAGGAGGCGGTGATCGGTTGCGTACGTTGGCTGATAGGTTCATGTGTGTAAATGAATGCAACAGCGTAGAAGGGAAGAAAGGATTCTATGTGCGGCCAGATTTTTGTTCTCATAATCAGCGGCCAGATTTGGTATTATTAATAAAAAAGGATTTTAATTATATAAATTTCTATTCAAAAATTATAAAATCCATATCTTTGTCATATGAGGCCGAAATCGAACTAACTATGCAGTGCCGGAATCGTAGCGATGAGCACTACGCTTTGGAACAGATCTGGAGTCGACCGGAGCTAGCAAAATTTTTAGGTTAAATCGAATGTGTTCGATTTAATTTAAAATTGGAACGTTGGTAATGTAAAACTCAAGGTGAGTTAATTTCACTCAATTTTGCACTGCTGGCTATAATTTTGAATAGTTAAAATTAATAAATGATTGATTGGTTAAATTGATGTATTTTTATCAATTGGATGTGATATTATATATAGTAGTATATATATTGAAGTGATTGATATTCACGCATATATATAGCGGATGAGACCCCATGCGCCCCACATAATAGCATATGACCCTATATATTGCAACATTCCGCCTTGAAGTGAAACTAGTGTTTTTATGTTGTGCTAACATCTGTGGATGCAAGAAAACAGATTGGAGGGATCCAACTGGATTCCTCAAAAATGTTGTGTTTAATTTCGTATATGGGATTTATATTGATTGGATGCAATGGGTGTTTTGGCCTTGATTTTTGTTATTTTAAAACACCAATAAAAATGTGGTTTGAACTTGGAAGAATTTTAAACATAAAAAGATGTTTGTAAAGAATTTTGGGTTAATCAATTGGATAAGTAAATGGTTTTGAAATTGTAATATAACTATTTCGGGTTATTGTGAACAGGGATTTTGGAATAAAGTTTATAAAAGGATTGTTATAATAAATACATAAGTGGCACTTGTTTAAAATATAGGAGGTTTTAAAATCGAGATTTTTAACAGATTAGAAAGATAGAAGTGAATTTGGGAATAAGTATAAAATTGGTTATACTGGAACTCAGGTAAGGTTTCCAATTAATGAAATGAAATCGAATCGAGGCATTGGGTTTGTTTTAAAAAGGGGATTTTTAATTATTAACTGGGTAACTTTTAAAAGTGTTAAAAATATTCTGGAAATATGTTTTTTAATTAATTTAAATTGTTTAAAGCATATTTAATTATTAATTAGTTACCTTATAATGACTGTTAAAGATGTATTATTATTTAATAGCTAATCGGCATTTTTGTTTTTAAAAGATAATTGTTAAATTTTAATATGGCTTGTATAATAGCTTTTATTTAAGTATATTTGCCTAGCTTAAACTTGAAATTTATTTTAGAATTTAGAAACATTATTTGAGATAATTATTAGATAAAGTTTTTGGGAAGTAATGGTATACTCGTTTGGCGTAATCGGAGGCAGTGAGTGTCCGTAGTTAAGTTTTGGATTTCTCTGAGATAGAACGTAACCATTGTGTTGTTATCCATGGTTTGATACTATAGTGGTATTTCTATTTTATTTTAAAAGGATTTTCAATTTTTTTTTTGAAAAGATACTTTGTGAATATACTGAATTCGACAAGATAAGTACATGACCTTTGATAAGAGACTTTAATTTATTTAAAATTTAAATTAAACAAGGCTTGGTGTTTTTCAGTGAAAATGAAGTATTTTGGTTGAATTGATTGTTTATTTGATAATTAAATTATCGGCTATCAAATTTGGACCTAAATATAATTTTGGAGATATCTAGAATAAGCATGGGATTATATGGTACAATTACCGTTCGTGGTGCTATATTGTACGTATAAACTCGTTTCGTTCTTCTAAGACGTTGATAACGAAATCCATCCACTAACGGTTAGGAGATGATCTTCGATTTTATTTTCATCTGTTTATTTCCTAAAGAACCAGGGTTGAGTTTACTAGGAAATATCGAAAGTTGTTTCGAAGGGACCGAGATCGGATTTGTTATCCGAAAACCACTTCAATCCGATGAGTACGCTTTTGAAATGACGACAAGAGCATAGAGTCGAAGATGGAACAGTGAAGTGCAAGGGCTAATTGCTATTAATCTTGAGGGTGATTCCAAAATGGATGTAGTACGAATAGTGCCTTTAGTTCCGTTCGGACCTGTAACGGACTTGTATGGATGAATGCTACAGTACATTGTCATTGGAGGACAATGAGCATTCTAAGGGAATATTTCTAAAAAGGTAATCATAGCCTCTAGCCTCATCAATCAAGAATGACTGAAAATCAGAGGGGATGCAACAAGGCTAAGTGGGTCGCACCCAAGTAGGGTATGTCTATCACCTTTCTAGATATCCGCGGATATCATTTTATTACTAGATGATGAAAGGAGCACGAGAGAAGGTGGGAATACGCAGGGTGATAGCATATTCGGTCTATCTAGGTTAGGGATAGTCCGGTCTTGTGTTGTAGGGGATCCCAGCGTGGTTCTCGGTACGCTGCTCTAGACGCGTACTTTGACAGGTGATACCCCAGTACCTAGTCATTCGTATGGAATGCATTGTCCAATACATGCCTTTACGATTTTGATTGTAGAGCCTAGTATGCTGGAATTTAATTAATGTAACAATTTCAGCTATTTGAATAGTATTTGTACTTAGACGCTGTTATAATATCAGAGGATTTTGATATGAAATGTTTTGGTTATCGTACAATAAAAATCCATCGTGTTTATGTGTGGCGTGGTCTTACGAGATGCCTTTGATTTTCAAAGGATTTTTGAAACTTTAATAATTCAAATTGAGTGTGTTTTCTCACACTGGTTTTCCAGACTGACTCAGGTGTTATTTTATTATAATGCTCGGGTCAGACCAAGTATTATAGGTTCAGGTTAGGATGCTATGGAGCTCAGGAGACGAGCTGGAGATCGAGTCGTATTCTCGCACTTGTTTATTTTCCGCTGTAGAGTTTTGGTTGAAATTACCAACAATTGTGAGGGCAGGTTGTTGTAACTGTCTAGGCTGGTAATTATTGATTTTTGTACTCCGATGTGAGATATGTATATTACAGTTATTGATTTGTGTAAAGGGCTATTGATATTATATATTATTCAGTCCGCTGTGAGATTTTTTTCTATTTAGTTTCTTCTTCTACCTATTTTCTTTTCCCTCAACAATCTGTCTTTTCGTCACTCAATCGTTTGGCATGTTATACAATGACCATATTTATGTCGATTTTCGAGGGTCGAAAGGGCAGGTCGTCATAGTAAAGCTATTGAAGATGGTGATTTTTGAAGAGATTGGTTTGTTCAGACCTAGAACAACTTGTATGCATGAATGCTATCATTGCATTGTTGCTTAGAAGGCAGTATTAGCATTCCAAGTGGAATTGCTATTCAAAAAGGTAAACGTAGCCTCAAGCTTCATCAACCAGGAAATGACTAAAACAGGGCATGCAGTAGGGTAAAGTGGGTCGATCCCATTAGGGTATGTCATCATCTTTCTAGATTACCCTATATTATTATGGATCTGGTTGTGCATGAGAGAACCCGATTAAGGTCGAAAGCGCGGGATGATGACATATTCGGTACTAGTAGTCAAATGCTAGGCCGGTTCTCTGTGGTAGGTACAAGATGTTCTTGTCAAACCTGGGTGCGTTGATATAGAGATGCACTCATCAAAGGTAGTGCCTTACCTGGTCATAGTACAGAATCCATTCTCCAAAAAGCATATTACGGTTTTGATTGTGCCCAACTATGTTGAAATGTTAGATGCAAGCATTTTAGCTATTTTAATAAGTATTTTTATTTAGACATTATTATAATATCAGAGGATTTTTATATAAAAGTGTTTTGGTTATCGTATGGTAAAAACCCGACGTGTTTATGTATGGCGTGATCTTACGAGATACCTTTTGATTTCAATATTTTCTTATAACTTTAAATCCAATTAAGTGTGTTTTCTTACGCTGGTTTTCCAAACCGACTCGGGTGTTATTTTAATATAATGCTCGAGTCAGAGCGAGTATTGCAGGTCTAGGTTAGGATGCTTTGGAGCTTAGGAGATGACCTGGAATATTTCTGGCGTATTACATGTATTTGGTTATTTCCACTATTTATTATGTTGTATGTTCAGTATATGTGAGGACAAGTAATTATAACTGTCCAGAATTGATTTATTGATTGTTGTACTCTGATGATGGTATGTATAATAACATTTATGGTTCTTTTTGTATAAAGATATGTTATTATCTATTATATATTATTCTGCTGCGATTGTGAGATTGTGTTGTTATTTTTATTTTCTTCTATCTCTCTTCTTATTTTCCTTAACAATCGGGTTTTTTGACATTCGATTGCTAGGCATGTGATACAGTGGACGTATTAGTGTCGATTTTCAAGGGTCGAAAATCCCGGTCATTACAGTTGGTATCAGAGCAGAAGGTTGAGGGAGAACCTTGGCTTTGGTGGGGATTACTCATTAGAGATAAGGTTAGTAGCACCCTAGAATGAGTTTGAGTGTGTGTATGTGTATATGAGCGCATATTTATTAGTGATAAAAATAGTTTTATGTCGTGTTGATTGGTCTATTGAGTGGCTTATGGATTCTGATCAATACGAGTAATTAACGATATTGAAAGGGATCCCTAAACACTTAAAAGAGTAATTCGGCATAATAATGTTTCGAAATAGGGTAAATGAAATATTTTTACTTGAAGCATATTTTATATACAAAGGAATGATTTTTCAGGAATTATAATTATATGGTATGCTTGGACGCTAGAGAATGATAATTTTGATTATCATTCGTTGTGTGATCTAATAAAGTGATTGATATTCTAATGTAAACAAGTTAAACAATAAAGAAATGATTTATCTAACAAGCGAGATTATATAAATACATGATTTACAAGTGTGGTTTATAAATTGAAAAGGAAATGAAATTCCTGAAGTATATTTTAAATATTATTTGTAAGGGTATAAAGCTGGGAATTTGGAAATTTAATTTCCAAATTGCTTATGGAAATTGTTTTCAAAGTTTTGGGAAAATAATAATAGTATCATTTGGAAATATTCTTGAATAGAATTATTTAAAAAGGTTTAAAAGCAATAGAAAGTAGTGAACTCACTTCGGTCGTTGGAAAATAATCTCGGTGATGACCGCAGCATCATCGACGTTCATTTTCGAGTTTCCAAGAGAGAAATTGCTACCATTGGAGTTTTGTTTTAGTAAAACTTATTTTTATTTTTGAATTCAAAAGAATAATTTTATATACCAAGGGATTTTGTGTATGTATGATTTAAAAAAAAAGATAATTTGAAATACTTAAGTATAAGGAGTTTAAACTCTAGGAATTTTCATCTGGGTGTCTTATGAAAATATGAGGAAATAAGTTTGGTAACTTACAAAATTTGAGAATCAATAAGTTAAAACAATGTTTTAATTTGTTAAGTATAAATGTTGGGAAAAGCAAGTTTTGGAATTTAACTTAAGTTAAATAAAGTGGAATTTTAAAATTTAGCCTAAGTTAGGTTAAATAAAATAATTGTTGGAAATGAATTAAGAAATGGACTAATCAAATAAATTAGTGAATGAAAATGATTAATAAAATTGAATATTGAATTGGGAGATAAAATTGAGTTTAATGGAATTGAAATTGAATAGAAATATATATAACTTAAGTTATGAAATGGTGATGAACATAAGTAGTGTTGTATGAAATGTTTATGAATTTGAGTAACATTTTATGTGGTAATTCATAAATGAAATTAATATGGAGTGAAATGAGTTAAACATAGAATTTGATGGAATAAATTCTTAAGTGAGATTAGTATGGAAAGAGTGTACCAAGTAAATATTCGAATGCAGATCAAATAAATGTGTATAACTAAAAGTAAAAAATTAAAAGTGAATAAAATAAATTTGAATAAAAGGAAGTTGTTATTGGAAAGAAATCAATTGGAAATAAATATGTAAGTTGTAGTATATTATTTTATTCGCATGACGATTTGATCAAGATTCGAACATAGAATTTTGAGATAATTTATGTCGATCCGAGTTAGAATTTTTCACTTGAGACGAACCCTGGATATAGATTTTTGGTTAATTATGGAATTCTCTATCATAGTATATAGCTATACAAGAAGAATTATGGTTTCTATGCAAGGAATCAGATCCAAGTACGCACTAGAGAGACGTGTGGACGATACTAGTTCGGAAGTGAAATAGTGTGATCAAGTGAGCGATCAAATTTGATATTGCATACGGTTGATATATGTACATCGTACGAGCTTAAGTGAAGAAAATATTAGAAATTGAAAATGTAGATTAATATGATTACAAACTATATGTTTTGATATCATGGGTAGATAAGATGCAGATATTTAAAAGCAAGAGCTAATTTGATGCCTTTGAGTTCATAAGAAAATTGGGTTGCTCGACTAAAAGGTACATGTTTAGATTATTATTTGAATTTGATGGTTTTATGATTGAGCCACTTGGATTTTGTTTTCTGATGCGGATGTAGGCCCGTAATGGCGACATGTAGTTGTTCTAATCTAGCTACGTAAAGTAGACACTAGCAAAAAAATTCGAAAATTTAAACAGTTAGAAACTTTGAAGAAACTTTTGATAACTAAAATTTGATTTTAATGTTATAACCTGAATTGGTTGAATAAATAATGTTAGTTGGGACCTATGGAAGAATTTGGAAACTTAGTAAAGGTAATAATGATGTTTCAACAAATTGATTTTTGGAAGTTATTTCAATTTATTTGTTTTATAGAAAGTTAATGGGTTTTGGGCTATTCTTCTTACCTTGGCAACTTCGGAGACGAAATTCTTTTAGAGGAAGGAATGTAACGACCTAGAATTTTAGTGATTTGAAATTGGAATATTTAATCGATTTTTAAATATTTAAAAGTCAATTCATTGATTTAATAACTTGAATTTCAATTATAACGATTTATTGTGGAATTTAATAATTGAAATTTGGTTAAATAGTGGAATCTTGTGTTTTGAGCTAGATAAAAATAATTTCAAAGGCTTATTAAATTTGTATTAATAAGCATGTAGGTAAATAAAATTTTAAATTGAATTTAAAAGCGATTTGCTAGATTATAAAAATAACTCATTTACATTAACACATAAAAATAGCCTTTTGAGGCACAGTCTCAGAATTTGACGAAACTAGTTCCATTGGATCCGTAATGTGTATTATTATCGGATTTTAAATTTTATAACATTTGAAGTTATCATTTGACCATATAAGATAAAAATACATTGAAATTAATATTGAAAATCTAATATAATAAGTGGGTCCAAAAAGCTATCTTCTCCATACGATCAAATTAGATTCCGAAACTTGTTCCATTGCATTCGAAAAAGAGATATAACATTAGATATGCCAAGTGACACACCTTGATCGGGGTTCGAAATAAATATCTAGATATTTTGGGAACTTTAAATAACATATATTATTATCATCATTCACATCAGCCTCCATTCTAACCATCAGCTACCCAATTTCTAAAAGCAAGCAACCCTATCGCATACAAGCTAAACTCTCTTCCTTCACGTATATAATTTGCGTTCCTACTAGAGAAGAAAATTTGCATAGCTTGTAATAAATATAAAAGAATAAATAGGTATGAATGTTTCCTGCTATATTTCATAGGTCAAATGCAACGGCCGCTATCACTTTAGACCACCTAAAGCCTCGTCGAGGGAATGTGTCAGCTGGAGAAATGTTCAGGGTTGGGTGATGAGGAGGATTGACGGTGGTGATCATCTCAGGTGATTGGAGGTGGCTGCAGTACGTTATCAACGGCATTGGGAAGAGGGGTACCTAGGCACGATGCTATAAGGGATGAGGGGAGAAGTGGATGATGGCGATGGATAGCTGGTGGTCTGGGCGTACTTTGGAGTTGGCCCGGTGGCTCAACAGTGGCCGAGGTGGCTGAAATTGGGGGAAAACATCGTTCGGCATTTTAGGTTCATGTGGGCGATTGACATGGTTAGGTGGTCTGAGACCACTGGCGATGGAGGCAGGGAAGAAAAGGCAACCTTTGGGAGGCATATGGGGGCGAGTAGTGCTGCGTAGGGGCTGTGAAGCTCGGTCAATGACCGTGGCCTCTTGGTTGACCGACGTGAGAAGAAGATAAGAGGAAGGCGGTAGATAATTTAAAGCTTGGGTAGGTAATTGTTAATGTTTGTAATTAATAAATTAATTATATCTTCAAATTACGCAATCTTATAAATTGTGAAACGACTTTGTACGACGTCAGAATCAAATGAAACAAGTGGCTTGACATTCGTGTCTACGAGATCTAGGATATGGAACTGAATTGGTCGAGGTCTAAGCTATTGGAATTTCACGCTAAAATCAAACGCTTGTTTGATTTTAGATGAACCATAACATAGAAGCGACAACTGGAATAAATGCGAGTAAATCTAATTCATTTGGATAATTGGTTTTATTATAAATAGTTAAAATTTATTTATTGGTTGATTGGATGAATTGATACATTTTTATTATCAGTTGAATGCTATATATATAGGTATTTATATTAGTAGTTGGATTTATTTCCCGCCAATGGAGCGGATGAGACCCTATGTGTCTTGCATAATAGTGGGTGACCCTATGTTACCGTAATATCATGCCTCAAAGCGGGATTGGTATTTTATGTTATATAACATCCGTGGATGTAGGAAAACATGATGGAGGGATCTAACTAGATTCCTCAAAATGATTGTTTTTAATTTCATATATAGCAATATTTGATGTGTTTAAATAATCTGTGATAGATTATGGTATGATTTGATTTATTGGATGTTGTAATAGCACTACTGGCCTTAATTTTGGTATTATGAATACCGTAAATAATATTTTTGAATTTAAAAAGGAAATTCAAAGGCAACTATGGAAATGCAAATATTTATATTAAAATTTTGGATTCATTTAAAAAGGAATTGGGTTGGATAAAATAAACTAATTTGATTTTGGATATTTATTTAGCTATTTCATAAAATGATTTCAAATAGAGAAATTTAAATTAAGGGTTTTAAATAATGGATTTTAAATAAGATTCTTAAAAAGATAATGAAATAGGAATCGAAATTTGAATTTGATTGATTTTGAAATATAGTTTAGATTGTTAAAGAAATAGTTTTATAAGAGAAATTTTAATTAGAAATCGATTTATAAATGGATTTAAGTGATATGAAGCTATTGTAAACTGGAAATGAGATTATGAAGTTTATAAACAATGCGAATAAATTAAGTAGAATGATTATCATTTGATAAATGGGGGATATAAATTAACGATGAGAATTTATAATGAGATGGGGTAATCGGTTTAAAAAGAAATGGTAGATTCTATTTTTAGAATGTTAAAAGGGTTATGAAATTGGGGACGTAGTCGATGTGTTATAAATCGAGAGAGATTTATAAATTGGAATTGGTTATATTGGAAATTTAAAAAAAAAATTACCGTGAAGTTAGGTTTGATTTAAAAAAGGGGTTTTTAATTTTTAGACTGTGTAATTTAAAACTGTTTTATCATGGAAATATTTCAAAAAGTTAGTTATTTAAATATTTAAATTTGTTGAAATAAATTCTAAGTTTTATAAACAAGTTTTTGTAAATCAATTTGAAATTTTATAAATGTATAAGAATTAGTTGTTGACGGTTACTTTGAAAGTTCTTTGATATTTTAAATAATTATTTAACCATGTTTTTTTTAAAATTTATTATTATATATATAGTTTAATAGTAAGGGATTGCAATTTATTTATAAATGCTCTCAAGATTTGTGAGCCGGATTTTATTAAATGGATGTGATTTTATAAGTGAAAATCTTATAATGGAATTCGAGAACTTAAGAAATACGAGAAAAGAGAATTTCCAAATATTGTTTAGATACGGGAACTTCGAGAAAGAATCTGAATTCAATAGAGGAGTTATAAATTGTTAGTTGGATTTTAAATAAGTATAATCGATAATTTTTCGAAATTATAAAGGGAATAAATGAAAATTTCGGAGACTTGTGAGATAAGACGGAATATTCCTAAGTATCGGAATTAAATGGTTTTGGTAGCATTCTAACTACGAAATGATTTTTTTTATAGAAATATATTTTTCTAAGCAATAAATTATTAGTTGGACTTGAAATTTCTATGCAAGAATATGATTTGAGAATATCCTGTTGTGGATATAAGTATTCGAAATTGTTTTCACATATTGAAATACTAGAAGGGATTCGAATATATTCCTTTGTAAAGATGATTTGAAATAAATGTGTGAAAGGTTTATAATATAGGCCTAGTGACTGCTTATTTGTGTAAATTTGATAGTTAAATAATCGACTATCAAAATCTGGCCAAATTTGTTGATCATTTGGAAGAGACCAGGATTGGATTTAATTATCCGAAAACCACTTCGATCTGATTTGAGCGTTACGAATTAAGATATTATGAAGCTATTGAAGACGGTGATTTTTGAAGAAATTGGTTTGTTCAGACCCAGAACAACCTGTATGGATGAATGCTATCATTGCATTGTTGCTGGGAAGGCAGTGTTAGCATTCCAAGTGGAATTGCTATTCAAAATGGTAAACGTAGCCACAAGCCTCAACAATTGGGAAATGACTAAAACATGGCAAGCAGCAGGGCTAAATGGGTCACCCCATGAGGGCATGTCATAAACTTTCTAGATTACCCTATATTATTATGGATTTGGTTGTGCATGAGAGATCTCGATTAAGGTCGAAAGACCGAGATGATGGCATAATCGGTACTAGTAGTCAAGTGCTAGGCCGGTTCTGTGTGGCAGGTACAAGATGTTTTTTTCAGACCCGGGTGCATTGAACTAGAGATCACTACGACAAAAAGGCCTTTCGTAGTGTTGAAAAAACGCTACCAAAACTTGACATATTATAGGGTTTTAGAAACACTACGATAAGTTTCAGACTTTTAGTAACATGTCATATCACATCGTTTACCGAAAGCTACTAAAAGTTATGTTAGCATTTTATCAACGCAAATCGTATCGCAGCTGTTTACATCTATTTCCATAGCGTTTTTAAAACGCTACTAAAGATTATTAACTAATTTGTTGCATACTTTACACACTACCGTTTTCTGTTAATGGCTTGTATCTTTTCCAGTCATCACTTTCATAATATTCTTCTTAAAACCAACAATTAATCACAAAATTGTTATATTCTAACCAACAATAAATCGATCGATCACATAATCATCATATTCAAACAATTGAAAAAACACGTTAATCACATAATCAAATATGATATCCACAACCATTTCGATAAAGTTTTCGACAAAATAGGCAAATTCACATAACATCCATAACCATTTATAAATAAGTCTACATAACAAGTACTAACAAAATGTTATAATATATATATATATATATATATATATAAGAATTAAAGTCATGTTCATTATTTGATTACCCATAATTATTTGCTAGAGCTGGTCTTTACTCCTAAAAAGCTAATTACCTATGGACAAATTTAACAATTAACAAATGATTATGAAACTGTTTTGCATATTTAAAGTATATCAAACATACTTAGTTAAACCTTTATCAAATTTAAATAATTCTTATAAAACTTAGTTAATTTAGTTAAATTTTTATAAACTTAGTTAATTTTTATAATAAACTTGTTTAATTTTTAAAAACATATTTACTTAAGTCAAATTATAATAAAACTTAATTTGTATGAATTTATTTATTTTTTATAAAACTTAGTTAATTTTAAAAAATTGGTTAATTTTTATAAATATTAGTTAAATTTTTATAAAATTCTGTTAACTTATTATCGGACTTAATTAATTTTATCAAACTTGGTTTTATTATTGTTATTATCATTATTATAAACTTGTTAATATTTATAGTACTTAGTTAATTATTATAAAAATATTTAATCTTTTATAAAACTTAGTTAATTTATCAAACATAATGAGCAAAACTCGGATCCCAATTTAGAATCAGACCAATCTACTGCCTGTAGAAAAATAAATAAAATAATAGGACAATCCCCTCTCACACACTTAGTTTGTAACGACCCAGAATTTGACCACTTTGAAATATACTATTTAAAATGGTTTTAAATATAAATTAGGTAAGGTTATGTGATAAATAATATTAGATAGAATTTAGAAAGAGAAGTATACACAAAAATAGTAATATTTGCCTATATCGACAAAAGTGGCAAAATGCTGATTTCAGAAAAGTAAGTTTCAATGGTTAAATAAATTATTTTAATTTATTTATGAGTGTCTATATTTTTTAATTGTAATAAAAAAATTTATTTTTAAATTTTATTTACATAAATAAATAGTTTAACTAAAACGTTAAAATGTGACCATAAAACATTTTGTCGAAAATCAACGTTTTATCAATTAAAAGTTGTCGCAACATTGTCGCAACTTTATTTTCTTATATATGAACATATATTCAAATAGTATAAGTATTAGAGAATTCACTAATCAAGTTACTTTTACTAAACATACTTAGAAAATTCTAGAATGTAATTAACAAAAAGTAAGCATAAAAAGACAAAAAGCATTATAAAAGTCAAAAAGTAAACATCAAATCAAACAAATATAATTATTATATTATTTACTTAATACTTAAATGGAAATGAAATAAAGTAATGAAATTTGATGTTAAGTGTTATTTTGCTTAAAGTTGAAGTAAGGGTATTTGGGTCATTTTACATAATAATATTTTATTTTAAACTTTTTTCTATAAATACCTACCTCTTCTTTCACAATTTCCACACACATTCCATTCTTCTTCTTCTTCCTTTTCTAAGCTCTCTTCTTCTTCCTTAGAGCTTTAATGGCTTCTTCTCTTCCACTTCCTTACTAATTTTTTCAAAACCATATCAAACAAAGTCAAAACTCCATCAAACTTTTCCAAAGACCTTGGAATATCACCAAAACATGATTTAGCATCTAAGAAGTGAAGAAATGGTGGGGGAAGAGGAGGATAAAGGAGAGGCTGAGCCTTATTGATGTTGTTGGAATGTTTGGACAAGAGCAAAGAAGGAAAGACTAGTGGTCAAGAGAAAGTGGAAGTGAAGTGATGACCGAGCACTAAAAAGTGAGGTGGATTTGTTTAGATGATGGTTTTGTGAAGTTAAGATGATTTCGTGAAGTGTTGTTTAAAAAATAATGTTTCTAGGAAGTTAATCTTTTGGTTAAAGGTAAATATTCATATTTTAAGTTACTAATTCTAAAAAAAATTCAAGTTAATTATATGAAAATTTTGTTATATGTTGGATGATTTAATGGATGATAACTTGATTTGTATTATGGTTGATTATATGTTTGTGATATAGATGATAACTTGGTTTGATAAGATAAATGTTAATAAGTATACTTAATTCAATGGAAATTAAATCCATACAATTATGTGTGGAAATTATTTAGCCTCTTAATGATTTCAAAATATCTAAAAAGATTGGAAATGATATTACAATAATATAATATTATAGTACGAAATGAAATGAAAACTGAGTTTGAAATAAAAAAATATTGTTTAAAATAAGTTTAAAATGATTTATAGATGTTTTATAAACATTTAAAAAGTGTTTTAATAAAGTTTGGAAAGAAATTGAAAAAC
The DNA here is from genome assembly GCA_030765085.1 of Allium cepa. Taxonomy (NCBI): domain Eukaryota; kingdom Viridiplantae; phylum Streptophyta; class Magnoliopsida; order Asparagales; family Amaryllidaceae; genus Allium; species Allium cepa. The sequence continues at coordinate 503,288,068 of CM060941.1, read as the reverse complement.
AAGTCAAAAACAAGCGCGTAGCATAATGGTAGTTCGCGATTTTGCACCGTAAAAGTTAAGTAAGTATAGAAAGTGGAATATAGCTTGGAATCATCCGAAATAATAACTTTTCGGACTATTATATTTATAGTTTTCCAATGAAGAAAGAAAATCAAAATTTCATCAAGTAGAATTTGAAATATGTCCAAAACAATTTTCTAAAAACATCGTGGTTTTGCAGTTCGGAATCCAAAAAGGGATTCTGTTGTAAATTATATTTTCAAATGATTAAAAATATGAAATAAATTTGATAAATCTATTAAATGGTTTAAACGAGATTTGGAATGGAAAATATGAATTTTCAAATATTAAACAGTTGTTTAAATCAAATAAGCTTATATAACACTTTCCATGACACTTTTATGCTGCGAATTCTATAACATTTTGAATATGAGCTTAAACTTAACTATTTTTCCTAGAGTCAATTATGAATGTTTTTAAAAGGAAAATTTAGAGTTTAAAAGATAATTTGGAATCATATAATCAATTCCAAAATAAAGCTAATAACTGAGTATGCGGAAACGACTAGTACATTTGTCCTGCTTGTGAGATCTGGAAATATAATATAAGGTGTTTAACTAAGGTTAGGGATAGAGAAATCAGTGTCCTGAACTTACCCAGCCTATAATTTCACTTTTTAGCCGAGGGGTGGAATAGATCGAAAGGAAAGCCCAGATGCTCTAAAAGATCATGTTTAAGTTTTTCCAAGATAAAAGAAAAGAGAAAAAATTCTTTGAATGTTAATTAACCACTTAACATATTTTATCGATGATTACTACGAAGGAACCGAGATCGGATTTGGGTGATTCCTATCCGAAAAACCCTTCAAAATAATTTTCGGAATAAAACTTATTGAAGACAAAGATCATTAAAGACAAAGATCTTCATGATGTAGGATTACTCGCCACTAGTCCCTAGAGGTGAAATTTACCATATCTAAGGTAGCAGTAGTGCTCTGCTATGAAATCTTCAATTTGCAAAAATATGATTTAAAATTAAGAAAGAAATCTTTAATTAAGATTTAATAAATGATTGGGAATATTTTCCCTAAGTAAAAAGTTATAACTTGAATATAAGAAATCTTTGATTAGGATTTAATGAATGATTTGGAAATATTCCAAGATTTAAGAAAGGTATAAATAAACCAAATGATTTGATAAATGAGGCTTAATGATTCCATATACTCTTGAAAAGAAAATGGAATAAGCTGAAAGAGTATATCTAAGAAAGGTATCTGATTTAAATAAAAGATGAAGTAATTATTTGATGATTGATATCCACATATAAACTTAACATTTTTAAATCGATAATTGGCTTCGAAGGAACTGGGGTTGGATTTGGATGATTCCTATCCGAAAACCACTTCGAACCAATGTATACGTTTGAAAGTGAAGACATGTTGAAAATGATGATTATTAAAGACCAAGGGTCTTCATAGCGTGAGGACTGCTTATTGACATGCTCTGGGTCGCTCCCATTATAGAGTTATTTATAGCAGTGGTCTCCTCGTTGTGGAGATTTTTCCTGACAAAGGCTTCTCGCCTAATAATGGCCGAGGAAAGTGCCTTCGGTTTCGTTCAGTCCGAAAACGAACTTGTGTGGACATTTGTTTGACATTGTGTTCTAAATCACATTTGAGTGGTTTCTATATTATATCAGTCGGTGGTGGAGAAGGCAGCTTCTCTTAGCTTAACACCCTTTCCCGCAAAATATGAGCTCAAGAAGTTATTTTTTTCTAGAAATCAGTCATGTGACGTGGAATGACAATGTGGTATTCAATATGAAACCTGCTATGATCAAAGCATGATTTCGTATGAAAAGCATGGCTTTGAGGAAACTGAGCGTAGCCTAACTAGTCTCACATCCCGGAAGATGATATGGGATACTATATGGTCTAATAGACACAAAATTCAGAGTAACCGAGTATGTATAGTGGTGTCCAATACGTTGGACCCTTTGGGGGAAAACGTTCCTTAAGGCATTTATGGCCCCATTTTGATAAAGCAATTAGCTTAAGAAAAGAAGGAAACTACCGGTTATCAGTTGTAGTATAGCAAGTATAGTTCCAAGTAACTAGTTTGAGAAAAGCGATTAAGGCACCACGGGAACTTTGTTTGTTATGCATGGATCGAAGAAAAGGCCACTAGTTCCCTATCATATTGGAAATCCAACCCCTATCTGAGATTTACGATTTTGATTGTATTTCCAAAATAGCTGTAATGATTTGCAAACATTTCAACTACCCCTTTTGTATCATATATTCCATTCGGTATATTCCGTTGATCCAGTCCGGATATATTCCCTTAGACTTAGTCCGAGTATTGGTACCTTATTTGAATAAGTTTATTGGAAAAGTGTTTTCAAAAGAATGTCATTAAAAATAATATCAAGTGTATTTAGTATAAAGTGATTTGGTCATCATAAGGTAAAATCACATCCGTGTTATGTGTGGGCGTGGTCTTATGAGATACCCTTCTTTTCAAAGGTTTTGATAGCATTAACATGATCTATGCATTTAAAATTTCAAGTATCTCACGCTGGTTTATCAAGCCTGATCTAGGTATTTTTAATACTCGGGTTGGAACTGAGTAGTTTTACGTTTAGTTAAAGACGGTTGGAGTTTCCAAAGGAGAGCTGGAGATATTCATCATTGTATGGACATATTCTATTATCTGCTACATCTATTGCATTTGTTTTGTTTTTTTAGCATCTGTAAGGACAAAAGTTTATGATTGTCCAGGCTAAATCTAGGTTAGACTTTGATATTGTATTTTAAAATTTTCCGCTGTAAAGATTACTATTAAAATAATATATGTTATTCCATTTGTGTGAAATTCTATTCTGTCTTTATTTTCTTTCTACCCTTACTGATCCGTCTTTTCGTGCAATTTGAGTTTGACATGTGTGGTTTATTTTCAATTCAAAGGGTAGGGAAAAGTGGTTCATTACATAGTAAGTAAAGGCAGAATGATGAGGAAATAAGAGGACTGACCTTGTATATAAAAGAAGATTGACACAGATTGGTAAGTATAAGAAATGAGGTAGTTGTCATATACTGAAGGTTGCTTTCACTTCCTCTGTATAGAAGCCCTTCTGTGATATCAATATTTTTATTGATATTGTAGTGTAACCAATTTTAAGTTTGATGTAGATAATTGGATGAGTTAAAACAACCGGTGGATGATTTTGAACTTACATTGTAACAAGAATAGGAGCAGTACAAATGATGGACAACAGAGCTTAAGGAATCACTATAACTTCCTCGGTGCTTATCAGTAAATTCAAACACCTGCATAACAAAAACGCTTTCTAATTCGATGTGCCATTTGGTTTCATAGACAAAAGATTTTCTTATTGTCCGAGTTCTTGAAAACAATAGAAATTGCTGCCAATAAAGAACAAACAAAGTTATATAATTGATATGCAAACTTCATGTACTTTCCAACATAAATATATTAAATACATACTCAATCGATACGAAGTAAACAAAATTTAGTACATCGGCTGTGCTATGTGTGGTGACTACTTGTTAATTAAACTATCAATACTAAAATAAGGTAAATATAATTTAAGTTACAATATTCTAAGTAAATATAACTGGGTGAAAACATGCAGTTCAAATGAGTTCCGTATTACTGTTAAGATTATAAAATTAGTGAAGTATCTAAATAACTTGAAGAAGTAATTACTACTTTTGAAAGTAACAAATAACAACAATGGTTCCAACAACTTATTACTATTAAGGTTAACTGTATAAACTCAAAATAACAATAATGACTTTCTCATAATAGCTGGTTTTGCCGGAGAAACAAGAACCGAAGAAAATAAGTACAGAAGAAAATGTCAATAACTTTCTCAGAACAGTTGATGTTGCTAGGGAAATTACTCTCACAGGATATTTGAGCAGCAAGCATGACCAAGGCAGCATGCAATAACAACAATGGCATAGAAAAACAAAGAAACACCAATTTATTACAACACTATAGAATTAGATATAGCTATTCAAAGTTTGAAATAAAAACTCTAAAAACTACTAGAGAAACATGCTTACAACAGCCAAAAATGATTCAAAAAGCCATTTGAATATAGCTCTCAAAGCACAAAAACCGATCAATGTAATTTTTTATGAATTAGTCCATTTTCTCTTAATCACAAGTTATAATTTTTCCTGAAAACAACTATTTAAAAAAACCTTGAATAACAATGATGTATAAAAAGGAAGAGATTCTTGAATATCAATGATAAAAAAACACATACTCCAACATTCATTCATTATATTATAGAATAATATACGTGTAAAGAAAATGATAATTAAAACTTATTCTAATATAACAAACAACCACTAAATAAATACAATAATTCACATAATTAGGAAAAATTGAGAAACATTAGTTTAGTTTTAACCTAATCTTCCAATCTTCATCAACAAATTAAGACAAATAGTGTGAGTACCTTACTTTTAACTAAAAGCAGAATTAATAACCAATATTACTCTTTAAAAGAATTAAGGCAACCACATAATATAATAATACTTACTTCTGGAGAATCCATAGCTAAAGCCTTAGATTTATATAATGATTATGAGGAATTATCTAGATTGTAAACCTTCATTGTAGAGAGAATAAAAATTAAAAAAATTTCATAAACTTCTTGAAGTGAAGGAAATTTTATATACCTATTTAGTTGCTTGCTTAATCGGTTTGTAAAGTTGTGGGGTTGCTCCTACATGAAATCTAAGACTAGAAACTACAGAATTAACATTCTGATAATCAATACATAGTCCTGGAATATAACATTTCCCTTTTTTCTTTAACCCTTTTATTTGATCCTATTTGTGAAACTCATAAGCCAACAAATAAAAGTACAACGCACTATGTATGTGTGTGCATATGTATAAGCGTATGTATGCATGCATTTGTGGAGAGAAGGAGACGTACTAAGCCATACTCTTCAGCATCCCAACTACATATAAGATAGTTCTTCTAGGCTTCTGTCCTCTCTATTGCAGCTTTCCAAGTCTTGTAGCAAGTTGCATTGCATAATGGAAATTTGAAATGAAAAGGTAATTTGTAAGCTATGCTTAAAAGTAAACCAAAGTCTAAGTAATATTGTTAGCATGATCTCATCTCTCATAATAAATAACGATATTTAATTCTGGTCGGGTTATGTTAAATCTACACACACACACACACGCACACACACACACACACAAAAGAAGATCTAATTGGAGAACATAAAAGAGTAAAAAGCCTAAAATGGAAGTAAATATGGATATACTAATTGACAATGGCTTCAATTGCAAATACGATCAATATACTGGATGTAGCTCCACATCCACAATTGAAGACGAACACAACGATGGCTATACTTACTTGAGTGAGTGGCACCCTGCAATCAACTGGGATCCTTTATGCAATGACACAGATATCTTCCATGGCCTAATCGATTCATCGATGATGTGTGATTATAACACAACATATGACATCAAGCATTAAGATCCGCCTTCCTTCTGCACAACCACTAGTGGGGGATCAACTCCATCTGTCACCGAAGGAAGCGACAGAGAATAATTTTATAACAGACTCTAAAAATGGAGAACAATGGTTCACCATGCACTATGTTTAAAATAATTAACAGCAAACTTTAGTTATAAGATAAACCAAAACAGTTACAGCGATTCTGTTGCTTTTAAGGATGTTAACGGTTTGATATTATGTAGATAAGTGGTAAGCTAATAGTCAGCTTTAGCATCTTAAAATAAATTATTTGTCAAGATACCTCGAGACCTCATGGAAGCCACAATAGTAAGAAGCACCTTTAAGATTTGTAGGACAGTAGTTCGATTTGCATTTTTATCAGTTTTAGTCTAGGAATTAAATGACTAACTATGATCGCTAGGAACCAATTATTTTAGTGCAAGCATGTTCGATGAAGAATTATCAACACATCCACAAATCATATTCATAGTTTGTGAATAGTTGAATGCATCTACCTCCTACCAGACCAGAATCACCTTTTAAGTGGTCATATGTAGTGAGTTTCTAATACCAATGCATCAAAATCAAAATAATATTGCCACTAATAAAATTACTACAATGCGCTAAAGAATTTTAATGGAAACGTATGGTGCGCTATATTGCAGAATGTAAGTGCAATGCAGCTAGCTGGACATAACCAAAGAAAAGATGGGCAGACTTAACATATTTCCATATAAGTAGTTCAACCCATATACTTGGAGTTATTTATAGGGTAGACTAACACACATATACAAAAGAATCCCTTTTAAAGAACAGTTTGAAACATACACGTGACCAATTTTTATTGCTGATACCAAATCCCTTTTTTGTAGCTTATAATAGTCTCCTAGTTCGATAAAAGTATAAAGCCGCTAAAAATAGATAGGCGAAACTAGTAGAAATAATTTGACTATTCTATATATATATATATATATATATTAATAAATCTAAGCATATATTGTTTTTATTATGAAAAAGATAAGAATAATCTACAAAAATTTAACAAAATAAAATTTATGACATCATGTGTAGTACTTAAAATATTATGAGTCATCAGTTTATGTAATCGACTTGTTTACTATAGAGTTAAGAAAAATGAAGAAACATTGGATTTTTAAATAATATTCGAATTTTTTTGAAAATAAATCTGCCAAGCTAAGATAAAAAGCATAAGCAGTCATATTCTGTGCTATTTGAAAATCCTAACTAATTATTTGCATACTCATCACAACAGAGAGAAAATAATAACAAATTAGATATAGTAGTTAATCATTTGAAATGTTTTATTTCCATAATTTAGTATTAATCTTCTTAATCAAAATTAATAAATAGTGACTGTGAACTTATTTAGCTAGGAAAAAACTTCTAATCTTAAGAATCATTAAACCTAAAGAATCGCATAACTTATGTTGACCACAATTGGAAACATTTTACAAAATTCAACACTTACAGTTAACTTAAGTAAAAGATAGAAATGAATAAAAACACACCATACACGGTATGCCAAAAAACACATAATTAGCATAACATACCACAGAATCACAAAGTTTTGGCCGTCAAATCTTGCCTTGGGATGAGAAGTGATAAGCACTTGAACTAATAATAATTCCGGCAAGCAATTGCTTGTGATCACTTATAGCTGCAAAAACAGGACAATTACAAAACCTTGTATGATATTATGTAACAATACAAATGTTGAAAATATTGTAAAATCATATTTCAATATAGATAGATAAAATTGAAACATTATTTCTGTATGCTATTTTCCATGGAATCTTTATATTTTCAAGCTGAGACCAAATCCGAATAATGGTAATAACAAAGCCTTCAATAGGAAACCTTTTCTCTCATTATCTCTATTAGTAAAAATTGTAGATTTGGTGTAGGCATATAAATATTGAATTCATTACCTTTGATTCAAGCTAAAAATCAAAAAACGGATGAAGCTGTCAGTTACTGGAAGTGAAAATTGATTAACAATTGCCGAAATGGTGGAATGGTAGGTCCAAAATGATGTCTGATAAATAGAGCTCGCAATAGAAGACATATTGCTTCTTCTTAGCCATTCGACACCAAGAATACAAAGCTGAATTAGGAGGAAAACTACCAGAATTTGGTATCTACGTAAAACCACAATAAAATGCAGTTAAAATTTGAGAAAAAACAATATAACAACAAGCTTTTACCAAAATACCAATGCTTTTGTACAAATGAGAAATCAAATAGTACTATAAGAACATATTATATGCGTTATTATCAGTGGAAACAATCATAAAAACAAACAGGTTACCTCTATTGGCATTTCTAAATCAGTGTAATAATTAAGCCTGTTAGTTAGGCTGCTTGAATGGGATATTTATTCTAGTTTCTAAGAATGTCAAAAGCAAAAGCCTAGCCAAACTACTTTGAGTTATCACATACAAAAATTTTAGAAAATTGAATCAATTTTCCAACCGGTCTTCCGATTATTGTTCAATAGGTTAGCTGAGCTTGTTAACAAAGCAAATTTTATGCCACTAACCACTTTTAAACATATATATATCATAGACAGCTAGCATAAGCTTAAAAGTCTCACATTCTTAATCTCTGCTAACCAACTATATTGCTCATAGATGTGTATGCGCATGCACACATACCTAGCATGCTACCAATTCCTGCTTAAACCTTAAATACACAGTTATACATATATATATATATATATATGTTTGTGTGTGTACAAATTTATTGTAGATTTTATATTTGCTTTCAGAATGTGAGAAGAATTCAAAGCACGTTATCTCATACCTAGGTCTCTGATTGAATTGATACCATATAAATACACAACAAATACCAGCTGCACATTTTGATAGATGGTAGTATAGACCTTCCATATAAATATCCATGAGTATATGCCATATAAATACCAATTAGTATATTGTACTTAATCACATCTGTCACATGGGAAAAACCACTATGTTTTTTTGATAAGAACCGAGATTGTTAAAAGGGAGAATGTACTGATACATACATCCATACATAAATGTGATTCTAGCTGTAAAATATTTAATCCCAACCATCCATCTAACTAAAGGACGCAATAAAGAACTTTATGTGTTTATTGCTAAGGTAAATGATAAGGCCATGTTCTATACTACCTCAATTACCAATGACAATATCTCCAATTTTGTTCTGGCCATTTTGAGATAATTTATATATTTAGCTAGCACAAAAGTTGTTATTTTTTCTCATTTTTGACATAAAAACTCCACTTTATGTTTATGTCTTTGATTCGACAATATACTTTTTCAAATGAATTCCAGTACCAACTTTTGTATATGAGATATAGTCAACTTTGCCATGGTTCGTTCACTTATATATTATACACTGGATCATAAGCAATGAAAAACTCTAAATGATTTCAAGTTGTTCAATCAAATTCTATTCCCACACTAGCCAAGATGTAATACATAAAACTATTTTGTTGAATCAAATGAAATTTCTTTTCAATCAAGTACATTGAAAGAAAGAGAGACTGAAAAAGGCAAGGGGGAATACATTTTACACTAGTAAAATGATAGAACAATGCATTACTTAGAGAATTAACTGTATATTAGTTGACTTGCATAAAGCAAAAGCTAACTTTACATAATTCATTGTAACTAGATGTTAAAAACCATACTAACTGGCTTTATATTAACTCCATAAAAGTTTGTTCCATAAAATAGCCCGGTCGACGATGCACCGCAACTAGAGTTTAAGTCAAGTAAGTGTACATCTTCCCTTGCACCATCCTTCAACCTCAACACTACATCCTTAACAATGAAAAATACCCCTACCATTCCTCTTCACAATGTCATCGCATCCATTGCAAGCCAAAACCTATAGCATGATCCAACAATCCCCTTTCATGTGCCTAACCTCCGCAACCTCATGTTCCACCCTAATTCAACTCCCTCCATCAATTGCTTCAACCCATCCGCTGTTTCAAAACCCAGGTTGCAACACCAACCCAATCACCAAAAAACCACCACACCACACTAGAATTCAAATAGCTAACCACCCAACATCCTCATTTAAATTTTACGTCGCTACGTACACTTGCTCGCAACCAAAAAAATCAATTTAAATGTACAACGCCTCATCCAAATTAGGGTTTTTGCAATTACCTTAATTTGTTAATTTAGGGCTTGTGAACAAATCTCAAGGAAGTAAATGGGAGTAGATTGAAAGAAGAGTGGATCGACCAAATGGAGGGGAGCAGATTGATGAAGAGTAGTAGAGCCAAATAAAGGAAACGTGACATCAGAAGCGAGAGGGGTATTTTGAGTGAAGCCAGAAACATAACAATGGATTATGTAGGAGATGGGAAAAGATGAGTTTTTTGGTATTGGGCGGGGAAGGCTGTAAAATCTGGTGGAGTTGAAAAAGAAAATTAAAACGCGGAGAAAAGAAACTGTAAAGACAATATAAGTTGCATTTAGACTACAAATGCTACCAAAAAATGCAACCAAAGATAGATTTTCTTGTAGTGGATGCACTCACGGAGGTAGTTTCTTACCTGGTCATAGTATGGAATCCATTATCTAATAACGATGTACAATTTTGATTATGCCCAATTATGTTGAAATGTGAGGTGCTTTTCAGCTATTTTAATAAGTATTTGTACTTAGACTCTATTATAATATCACATGATTTTTATATAAATGTGTTTTGGTTATCGTAAGGTAAAAACCCGTCGTGTTTATGTGTTGTGTATTTTTACGAGATACCTTTTAATTTCAAGATTTTCTAATAACTTTAAATCCAATTGAGTGTGTTTTCTCATGCTGGTTTTTCAGACTGACTCGGATGTTATTTTATTATAATGTTTGGGTCCGAGTATTGCAGATCTAGGTTAGGATGCTATGGAGCTCAGGAGACAAGCTGGAGTATTTCAGGCGTATTACACATACTTGATTATTTCCGGTATATGTTATGATATATGTTCAGTGTATGTGAGGACAAGTTATTGTAACTGTCCGGAATAGATTTGTTGATTGTTATGCTCTGGTGATGGCATGTATAATAATAGTTATATTCTTTTTGTATAAAGATATGCTATTATATTATATATTATTCCGCTACGATTGTGAGATTCTGTGTTGTTATTTCTATTTTCTTCTATCTCTTTTCTTATTTCCCTTAATAATCTGGTTTTCCGGTATTAGATTGCTCGGCATGTGATACAGTGGACGTATTAGTGTTGATTTTCAAAGGTCGAAAATCCCGATCGCTACATCAATTCTCTAAATCTAATTGTTATATAATATTAAATAAAGAGGAGATAAATAAGAGGAAGAGATAGGCAGTAGCACGGAAGGAAAATCCAAGTAGATTGCAATTAGGATTATCTATGAGTGAAAGCCTTAATTTTTCCCTAATAGTATATTGTGTAGTTTGATGTCAGGAATTGTATTATGTTTCGGGAGATTTTATATGTGAAAATTTATTGACCTAAAACCCAAAATCTCCCCATAATATGTAAACCTAAAATTGTTTGGAATCCAAGTTGCTTTATTTTAATATGGTATAATTGGATTCATTGATATTTACAGAATAAATATTTTATATTTCATTTGATTCCACTTTTTAACTTGTAATTGTAATGAAAAAGAATTCCAAAACAAGAAAAATAGAAAGAGGTGTGCAAAGTAAGGGAAAAATGATTTGTCCTCTTATCTGTAGTTTGCACCGCCTATTTCGACAATTAAAAGAAATATGTTTTCTTTGTCATTTCAACGCTATTCGTTTAAAAGTTGAATGGAATATAAAAGAGTTGTATTGTAAATCTGCTTCTTTAGAAAGAAGGATCGCAATTCTACAATATTAACGTGAAACTAATTATACGTTTTGGATTTCATTTTAAATATGTATACAAGTCTATTTTTATGTAGCTAATTTATTTATGATATTGGCTTTTATGATTTCCTAGTAAATTTGGACTTGTACAGTAATTGGAGTTGTGAAAATTAAAATAATATAGCACTCTGATTAAGAAATGAACAAATTACTTAAATACACGTAAAACTAAGTAGGCATAATGTAATACTAAGCATAAACATAATAGTAACATATTCCTTTAAACTTCAAAACCGACAATTATAATTGTAATCCCGTAACATACATAATAAGTAAGAAATTGAATAACAAAACCCATAAATAAATGACAATTAACAATCAATGCAATAAAATGAGTTAGGGACAATTATCGAAGTTAATCCACAATAGTGGCAAAATAAGGAGTTTCCCTTATAAGGCCTTTCATGCATAAATATGGGTGAAGGGAGTTTGTGTATGTTATATGTATAGTGTAACAATCCATATTATGGATTGTCGAATTTGATATTTAATTTGTTCAAATATCCGAGTTTGAATTAAATTATAATAAAATCTCTGTTTTAAATTTTGACTTGATTTTTGATGACATATTTTTAATTTGAAAAGTAAATAAGTTTCCATTTAACGTATTTTACAGCAAACGTGGGAATTTTGGGACTTGCCTATTTTATTTTTGTTTTGTGATCGTGTAACATTATTATATGCGATCGTACATTATTTTCTATTGTTCGTTGTTCGGACGCGGAAGCAATGTAGGGTAGCCTGGCACCATAATCCATTCAATTTCAAAATAATACAACACACACATAGTACACAACTTTCCCATAGCCACTTTATTGTCTCAGCAGCAACCATTATGTCTGCCTTTTGCCCCTCCAGCCACCATTGTACCCATAACCTTTCACTATAGCAGACTCTTTGTCTCCCTTGATTTTTACCTTAATTTGATCTTGCTCTCCATGGTACTTAATCAGGTAGGCACGTGTGCGTGTATATATAATTGTTCACACGTAGGTAGGAAGGATTTTTTCCTCTCTTGCTTTTATTTTTCCTTGTGATGAAATAAACCGTTTTTCCTCTATTCAAAAATCATTTACACCCAATCCGTTCAATATTAGCCAATATGTTCAACACAAAAGTTTTTCGTCTACGTCCACAGAATTTTTAAAAATTGACGGCGCTATATTTTGTCAAATATCAATTGAGAAATCGTTTAATATCAAAAAAGGGGAAATTTTGCTTAAAACATTAAAAATCAATTTCTCTCGATTCAAGTCGAATCGATCGACGCCATATGTGCCATTGGGATCGTATGAAGACATAATATTTTTATCAAAGTTTCGAAATGATTTTGTATCGACATTGGACATTGGTTAAAAGTTAAGGCTTGGGTTCGTCGGAGCTATGGTCATCGATTGGTGAAATGAAGCTTGGTTTGGGATCTAGGGCAGTGAGATGCTTCGATCGGCAAATTTTGGTGAGATTAGGTGCTAATAAGTGTCGCGAACTTGTAGTCCTGTAGCTCATGTATTTGGGTTGGGTCTCGCTCAAGCTTGAATTTTGTTGCAGAGGGCCAGAGCAGTTTGGGGGGCCATCGTGATGAGGGTAGGATGGCGAGTGTGCCGGTGGTCGTTGATCGATGGATAAGGGGATGGTTGGAGGGTGCATGTGCACGGGTATGCACGTTTTCTCACGTACATGCATTTGAAGAAAGAAAACAAAAGAAGAAGGGGAAGAAGAAGCACTTTTCAGGTTGAATAGCAGGTTTGCATGATGAGTGTGCTTGGGCCAAAACCATTTAAGGTGAGAACAATTTAAATTGCTTAAATGTTTAAATATTTACGCTTGTTGAAATTTTGAAAATTAATAACTTGCCCATTTGAAATCCGCTTGGCACACGGATTTTTGCAACGGACTTATATTGACGAGTATAACGTTGTTGTATGACTTATTAATAGCTTTGGATAAGAATAAATTTATGGCATATTAAAACAGACTGATTTTAAACTACATTATTTTAAATAATAACGACATTTAAATTTATATACCTTAAATATTGATGTTTATTTAGCCAAATAAATTACTGTTGAGTTAAATTGGATCGAATATAATAATTAGACATCTGTTAGTGGAATAAATCACCGTTCCGCTAATTAAATTAATTCGGCAATTATTTAGTTGAATAAATCACTGTTCTGCTATTTTATAGATATGGACATTTGATTATATATCTTTAATTGATATTTCGCTTTGAATAAGTAATATAGTAATGAATGATGGTAAAGCAATGGATTATTCACATAGTCATGGATTATGGAATTATCTCCTATTAACATGAAAAGTTAATTTGAATAATATGGTAGCTTATTTAAGTACCATGGTGATCGTTAAGCCTCCTTTAAATTTGAAAAGCTAATTACTGATTTGAAAGTTATTTAAGAATAATTGGTTTTTATTATAAGGTTTAAAGATAATTATTATTTAGTAATAATTTTTAAATAGGTAACAATTTATTAATAATAATATTTTAAAGATAATTAATAAAAAATTTAATAATATTTTAAAGTTAATTATTTTATTAATATGATTCTCAAAGGTTATTTCTTAATGTTGTTTAAGAATGTTTAATTATTTTTTAAAATTTATTTAATTATGGTTTAAATTTTTTTAATTATATTTTAATTATTTACTTAAAATGATTATCTATACTTTATTTTTTAATTAAAGTTACTTAATTATATTGATTTAAGTTATTTAATTATATTTGTAAGTTAATTAATTATCATATTAATATTACTTAAAGTTAGTTAATTATTGCATTAATAACGTTTTAAAGTTATTATAATATTATTCTGAAGTTAACTTTAATAATTGTGTTTAAAATTATTTAATACATTACTAATGATATTTAAGTTATTATTTTGAATGAGATTTAATTTGAATGAAAAAGAAGGATGTTAAATAATAACTTACAATTTTAAGTTATTTTAAATAATTTATGTTTATCAAGGGAATCTTATTGACTTGAAAGTTTAGTAAATAAGTTGTTTAAATATGGAAGAGTTTACAAATGGCATTGAATATTTATAAAAGAATTTACAAATGAGTTTTAAAGATCTAAAAGAAGAAGTTTTATAAATGGAGTTTTGAGATTTATAAAGACTTTCAAAAAGCTATTGGGTTTTTCCATTAAAAAATAACTTTTAGGTCAAAGTTAATAAAAATGAAACTACCCCTTTCGAAACTATTACCCTTTAAATAAAAATTATTGGGGAAAATTAATGGCTTCAGAATCATCCCTTCGAAAGCATTAATCAATTAAGAAAAACATTTGGAAGGATAGCTTCGAAACCCCTTTCGTAGCCATTGCCTTCGAAACCCTTTTGTATAAGTGGCTACTAGAGCCATTTCGAAAGTATTGGGAAGCGACTGATTTATTTTATAAAATAAAACTAACTTTTCAAAAGCTTTGAAACTTCAACCTATTCGAAAGGTATGAATACGGTAGCAAGGTCTCAACTTGGTTTAAAACTACCCTTTCAAAAACTTTTCTATAAAACATAATCTAAGGCAACTCATTTGAAAGCTACCCTTTCGAAACAATAATACGCCAATTCCTCAAAAGCTATGTTAAACCCTTTCGAAAGCATTCTTTTGAAAATAAGGCAAATTGCATTTCTTTGGACAGTAAAGCAAAGACCTTGACCCCTTTGAAAGCTTTGTTTCAACTCCATACTCACCGCCATTCTCTAATCCACTATGTACCAACGCATTGATACCTTGTGTATTAGTTTTGCCTTGGTTGGAGCAGAAGTAAATGGTCGAAAGGTAGCTACTAAAAGTGGCGAAACAATAAACTTATGCAAAACTACTTTCGTTGCCTTTAAGTAATACTTTTCAACAAACTTGCCTATTTGTAAAAACTGATAGGTTGCTATATTACTAAAATCTTTTCCTAAAAGGCTACCAATTTCATCTCAGATTTAGTTAAAGATAATTAGCAAAGAAGCACTGCTCTTAAGAAAAATAATTTAGACATTTAAGTCCTCCAACTAAACTAATTAAATTTTCATAATAAATTACTTAGGAAAGACCACCCAAAATTCTCAAAATTTACTTTTTAGTATGTTATCTAACATATAAAAAATTAGACCCAAATTCCTTTATATAATTACCAAAATTAATTTCTAAACCCAATTATTCATATTTTCCTTCAAAAATTCATAATAAATTATCCATAGCTTGGATAATTACAAAAAATTAAATCCATCTCTAAAATGATATTTTACATAACATATTAAATCTTCATGGCATTCAAAACCCAATATAAACAATTTTAGCCTTAAAATAGAATAATTTTTTTATCAAACAAACTTGTTTGATTATAACATATCATTTAATCCAAGCATATCATCATTAAAATCTTCATAATGGATTTAAACTTGAACCCGAAATCTAATGCTCTTTAAAAACGAAAATAGAAATGGTTTTTATTATTATTCACCTTGCTTAGGATAAGGAATTTGAGATTAGATATTTGATTAATTCACCTTGCTTGATTGCTTAGCTTTAATTAACTTTTCTCCTCTTTTTCCTCTAGGTTATGGACGGCTTGAGCTTTAGTTTATGTTTTAGAATTTTGAATTATGAACGTGCAGAGAATGGGAACAAGGGTTTAGGTTTTATGGGGTTATAGGTGTGGTTAATACCATAATGCCCTTGCATTATTTCCTCGTTATTTAATTTATGAAAATATTTTCATAACTTATTCTTTTTATTTAATTAAGCACGGCTTGAATTAGATTTTTCAAATCAGAATCCTCTTATTATTCTAATATTTACATTATTCTATTTAATTTATCTAACTAAATCTTTTGAATAATGTTATTAAAAATTAGGGGTGTTACAGACTCCCCTCCTTAAAGAATTTCATCCTCCAAATTCAATAAGCACTCAATACTAAGCATAGCAATCATTCGTAACAGCTCCTAACAATCATACTAGCCTACCTGACTAGCAATAGTTTGTATAAAGCAAATATAGAACATATCCTCACAGCAGATCAGGATAAGTATCTCTAATCTTGTCTTATGTTTTCCAAGTATAGCCCTTTTTGTTATCACTTCACTGAACCTTCACCAACTTGACTGTCTTATTCCTTAACCTTTTTTCATCTCTAGCCATAACTCAAACTGGTTGTTTAACAAAGGTCAAATTCGGTTCTACTATCGAATCTTTTAACCCTATCGGAGGAATAATAGTCTCTGGATCATACACATACTTACGAAGATAGGATACATGAAACACATTATGGACATTTGTCATACTGCTCGACAACTCTACACTGTATGCGACCTTTCCGATCCTATCTATAAATGGGAATGGCCCAACATATCAGGCGTCAGTTTCCTTGACTTTCCAAATCGTACCATACCCTTCATCAGTGATATCTTAATGAAAACTCTATCTCCAATTGAGAATTCTAGATCCTTACGCCTCTTATTTGTGTAACTCTTCTTTCTAGATTGACCTTCCTTTATCCTTTCTTGGATCAACTCAATCTTTTATGTTGCCTCTCTAACCAGATCTAGACCCAAGACTAATCTATCTCTAGTTTCCAACCAACATGTTGGTGATTTGCAAGGCCTTCCACATAAAGCTTCAAAAGGTGTCATTCCTATACTAGTCTGATAACCGTTATTGTAAGAAAACTCCACTAAGTGTAGGTGATCTTTCCAAGATCCACCAAAGTCTAGCACATAAGCTCTTAACAAATGCTCGAGTACCTTTATTGACTCACTCTGTCTACCCATCCATCTGAAGGTGATACACAGTACTCATCTTAGCTCGGTGCTTAATACATCCTTTAAACTCTTCCAGAATTCGCTAGTAAACAAAGCTTCTCCATCAGTGACTATACTTCTAGGAATTCCATGCAATCTAACTATGTTCTTCATGAACAACTTAGCTAAACCAGGTGTCATTCTGGTTGACTTAACTGGAATGAAATGGGAACTCTTGGTCAACCTATCCACTATGACCCATATACTTTCATTTTCTCAATTTGACCTTGGCAACCCGTTTATACAATCCATAGATATCGAATCCCATTTCCAAACTGGTATCTCCAAAGGTTGAAGCAATCCACTCGGTTTATATTGTTCGGCCTTCACTTGTTGATAGTTTGCACACTGTCTAACCCACAAGCCCACATCCTTCTTCATACCTTCCCAGTAGAAGCTCCTCTACATATCATCGTGGTTCCTCCAGGACGAATCATAAATTTGGATCCATGACATTTCTTAAGAACTTCTTTCCTTATGTCCTCAACATTCGAAACATATAACTATCCCTTCCTTCTCAACCATTCCCTTTGTTCAAGACTATAATCCTTTAGATCATCGATCTCTGATCCAATATCAACCCTTCTAATCTTCCTGGCTAATAATAGATCCGCTTTCTGCTTAAAAGCAATTCTTTCGATCAGCACAGGTCGAACTTCTAGATAGGACAACATAGTGGTGCTCTAACTAGAACTAGCAGTCGACTTTAACTGCGCACTATAAGTGGTCAAAGCTTCTAAATCTTTCCATTCTACCAGCATAGCCAACACCACATTCTGGTATTTTCTGCTAAGTGCATCTGCTACTTTATTTCCTTTCCTAGGTGTATACTCTATACCAAAATCATAAGTTGCTAAAAACTGTAGCCATCTCTGCTACCTCATATTTAACTCCTTCTAAGAGAATAAATATCTTAAGGACTTATGATTTGTATATAGCTCAAATCTTTCCATAAGAGATAATGACTACATATCTTCAATGCGTAGATGATCGCAGCCACCTCCAAATCATAAGTAGGATATCTTGCTTCATGCGATCTAAGCTGCTAGGTAACGTAGGCAATGACTTTACCCTTCTCCATCAACACAGCTCCTAATCAAGTCCCACATGTACAGGTATACACCACCTGTAACGACCTAGAATTTCTGTCATTTGAAATTTAGATATTTAATTGATTTTAAATATTAACAAGTAAAATATATAAGTCGAATAATTTATTTTTCGAATATCTGGATTTAATTGGATAATTAAATCGATAATTTAATATTTGAAGTTACAAGAATAATTGGGAATTGGGTTTAATGTGATTAAAAATGATTTATAAAGTTATATTAAATCATATTGGAGTTAGAACAATGTTTGTGAACTTTTAAAATTTAATTAAAAGTTAAATTGCAGAAATTGAATATTTTAATATTTAATCAACTAGTGAAAATAGTCATTTTTCACAGTCTCGAATTTTGATGAAACCGGTTTCATCGGATCCGTAATGTTATATTATTGTAAGATTTCAAATTTCGTGTCAATCGGATTCACGGTTTGTCCGGGGCAAGCCAAAACGCATAGAAATTTGTTTAATCGATTTAATTTAAATTTGATCGTTTATTTCCGTAACTCGCACAGACGATTGAATTGGCTCTCGACACCTATTCCATTATGTCCAGAAGGTGGGTTAAACCCTAGAAACGCCGGTCACCGTGCGAGATTTGGATTTCGAAAAATCATGGATGAATAGTGCGTTGAAAAATCTCTATAAAAGGACCATCCTCTTCACAATTGCAAACCCTAACCAAAAAAAAACCCTAGCCGCCAGTGTAGTAATCAATGGCCAAAATGCTATGAACTTCATCCCCTCCGATCTCCTCATCCATCGACTCTCACCAAATCTTCCAACTAGCAAAACGTAGAGCACGCCAAGTACTTCACATCCAACGGTGG
Organism: Allium cepa; assembly: GCA_030765085.1. Taxonomy (NCBI): domain Eukaryota; kingdom Viridiplantae; phylum Streptophyta; class Magnoliopsida; order Asparagales; family Amaryllidaceae; genus Allium; species Allium cepa. Next base: position 503,268,876 of record CM060941.1, on the reverse strand, counting down.
AGATCGTCCACGGCCTCGCGAGGTGGCAGCAGTTTGCCTCCGTTCGTGCTACCTTCACGTGCGTTTTCCAAGGTGTTGGAGGGGCCGAGCTTTGCAAATTTCTGGCCGAAGGTGGAGCTCACGTTGGTCGTTCGTGTGGCGGTATTTGATCTTATTCTCGACGTTGGATGGTGCCGCGTCGTTTGCTTTCGAACGGCATCGTTGGGTTTCGGTTGCGCGTGTTCAACCTGGGGAAGAAATATGGACGAGCGGTCTGGATTCATCAAGCAAGAATCAGCGGCTCTGATTAGTTAAGGTTTAAAAAGAAAATTAAAATTGTAAATATTAATATATTTAATTCGTTCGAACTTTAAAAATGTGTAACTCTTTCATACGAGGTCGAAAACGCACGAAACAAGTTGCGTTGGAACCGTATGGACGAACACTACGCAATGGAGCTAGTTTGGAGCGTTCGGAGCTAGCGATAATTTCGGATAAAATTAAATGCACATTTAATTTTATTCGAAATAAAACGCTACAACTGTTATTGGAAACTCAAGGTGAGAACTTCTCACTCAATCGAATTGTTTCGATTTAACTTTTATATAGTTAGATTTAAAATTGCTTGATTGTGTGATTAGATGATAGTTATTATCTGTTGTATTGAAATAGACCCTATACGCCGTATATTAAGCGGATGTTATTTATTAAACACATATACCGCAATAATTCCAACTTGATATGGAATTGGTATTGTATATGTATTTGAAGTTGATTTCCCGCATTATATAGCGGATGAGACCCTATTGCGCCGCATAATAGCGGATAATATTTTATAAATCCCATATACCGCGATATTTCACCTCGAAGTGGAATTGGTATTGTGCTAACATCTTTGGATGTAGGGAAACAGGTTGGAGAGATCCAACTGGATTCCTCAAACATTTGAATTTATTTCATATGTTGTATGTTGGTTGATTTATAATCCGTGTGATTATCTTTGTGATTGAGATTGTTGAAGGCTATAGGTTAGCCGAATATATTTTTGGTATCGTCAGATACCGAAAATAGATAAAAATTGGATTTTTGAAATTTCAATTTGAAATTTTATAGTAAAAAAATTATTTTTGAGGATTGGATAAGTTAAAATGAAGTTTTAAAAAGACAAAGTTATTTTTAAACCATATTGAATAAAATTCCAAATTACGGAAAAAGGGGCTAAGTAAATGGATTTCGATTTATATTATTATAAGTTGAAGAAATTTATTTTAAAAAGAAAAATGTTTTTGTAAATTTATTGGAAATTTATCAAGCAGAAATTAATTGGTTTTGATAATTAATTAAGAATAATTAATCAAGTATTAACTATTAATTAAGAGTTAAGCAATGATCAATGAAAGGATAATTTATTAAATGTTTTTATAATTAGCTGGCTATTGATTTACCATAAATAGCAAAATTTATTCATAGAAATTTATTTGATTTAAATTAATCAGATGATTACATTTATCCTACTTATGGATGTTTGAATTATATTGGATTTTGAATTGTTTGATATCTTTGATATGTGATGCTTTGTGATATATCCTGATGTGTGTAGTGATCTGTAATTTGTTTATCTGTGATATATATATATACTATGTATGAAAGGTAAGCGTTATAGTTTATATCGCTTATCAAATATATTGTTATATTTTGATCTGTGATGGTTGAATGTTATTGCACTATTGTGTTGAACCCTTGGACTACACAATACACACACAAAATGTGGATTTCACGTGGAAATCAGTTAAGTCACAGATTTTTGACAATTCTAAAGATTGAATTTTTGAATCCAAATTAGTTTTGGAATTGGAATTGAAAGTTTTTGAAAATGAATTTAAAAAATAAGAGTTATTTTAAATAAGTTAATAAAAATTGGAATTTAAATCATTTGATTTAAATTTTGAATCCAATATTTGAAATTGAATTCAATGATTTGGTACTATGGTCTAAAAGATTGTACAAGTTATAAAAGGTGTTTATATGGATTTTTAACCATTTAAAATATAGTTTTGGAAATTTTAAATTTAAATTCAAGTTTATACTTGAGTGACTTTAACCTATGAAAAATTGTAATCAGTTTTTCCCAAAACGAAAACTATCTGTTTTTAAATAAAAATAGCTTTCACATAAGGAAAGAAATTCCCATTTGTGTTAAAAGAATGTAAACTTGGAATTAAACTGTTTTGAAGGCTATGAATTAATCTTTGTGAAAGGTTGTTGAACTGGACTTGAAATAAAAGAGTATTTCAAATGATGTATCTTTTATATTATAAAAGACTTGAATTGTAAATAGTTTTGAAAGCTATAAGTTAAATCTTGATTTAAGATTTAATGAGTTAATCCAATTGAAATGGAAATTTATCTGGGAATCTGGGAATAAATCTTTGTGAAATTGGGTAAACTTTGTGAAGTAAATCTTTTTGTTTCAAGATTTAAAATGGTGATTTGTTTAAACCATTTGAAAGAAAGGGTTTGGGTAATAAGTTGTGACTTAATTGGAATCCCAATATCCATGTGTTTTAAAAATATTGCGTTCACTATTCGGATTAGCGGGTAGAGGACCTTTGTGTCATATAACCCATTCCGAATAAGTGATACGACGTAATGGATAGCATTGAAGACCGGTGGCGAAGACCGGGTATTTGTGAAAACGATAGGATGAACTATCGATTATCTCTGCACTGTTAGCTACGGTATGGAGATTTCCTTTGTGATGGGAAATTCGATCAGGATTGTGAATACCCGGATTGCAAGGGCTTCTTTGGAAGTGCCTTCTGTTCTGTTCGATCCTGGAACAGACTTGTATGGTTACGTGTCTGACATTACATTTTGAGATATAAAGCAGATTTCTTTCAAATACATCTCTGCTGGTGGCAGAGAATTTATTCTCTTAGCTTAACACCCTTCTCTGAGACGTACGAGCTCAAAGGTTTTGTAGTTGAAGGTTATCAGCGATATACTCCCAATTTGGTAATGTGGCATGATGAGTGTTGTTGTGTGATGATTATTTATTGATCATTTGTTGATCAAAGCATGGCTTTGTGGACGAGACTTCGTCAGACCTTACACCCCGGAAATGGTCGAAACAGGAATATGCGGCAAGGTTATGAGTGTCGTGCCCTTTAGGGTATGTCATTTCCTTCTGGAAAAGGGTGGTGTCAGGTATGGATCCCTGATGCTTAACCTATGTGGTTGCTCCAATCTCATTTTCTATGTGGTTGTTGCTTTGTGATCGAGGGCCCTCGGATAAAGGTCCCAAAGGACCGGGGGGTGGCATATTCGTGTAGTAGTTACCTAGTTACAAAGGTAAGCCGTCCTTATGTTGGCAGAGAGCTGGTTAAGTTCTCGGGACGTCCAGCCAGAGGCGTACCCATGTGGCAGTAGGAAGTTCCTTAGCCTGACTATTTGTTGGAAATCCAAAGAAACAATACGAACCTTGTACGGTTTTAGTTGTATAACCTGCCATGGAATGTGGCGGTAACCTGCTATTGAACATTGTAGCTATAGTAGGCATACGATAATGGTCGTATGTTGGCTAAGATTTATATTATACTTTCGAAAGGTTTTCCACTGTGCACTTATAATAATAATATCAAAGAAATTTGCGTATTAAGCATATTTGACTATCATAAGGAGAAATCTCCTCCAAGTCTACGTTTGCATTGTGTGTGTGGCGGGAGGCCTTATGGTAGTTTCATTTTCCAAAAGCATTGCGGATATTTCTCACTTCCCTTGTTGTTGTTGTTTTAAAGATAAATAACTTCTTTAGTTCTCACACCAGTCCCATGACTGACCTGGAGTTTATTGTTCTCTTCCTAAACTCTGGGTGTCCATAATTTTCCACACGGGCAGCCTAGAGTCAGGTTATCAGGTCATTCTGGATTCAGAAGTGCTTTGGAGCTCATGTGGCGAGCTGGATGGCGAGACGTATTACTTGTATATGATATTATCTTTCCGCTGGAAATTCACTTGTAAGGACACGTTTGTATAACTGTCCATTGTTTTGTTGTGTTGTATATTATTGTTGTACACTCTGATGATGATGTGATGTAATGTAATAACTGAGATAGTTCTTTGTTTTTAAAGATATTCATTTATCTATTATATGTTGTTCCGCTGCGATTGTGTGATTCTGATATTGTTTCTATTCTGTTTTCTTACTTCTTCTATCTTTTTCTTCTACCTCTTCTTTTTAACCCTCATGGTTTGGTTTTCCAGCATTCGATTGTTCGGCAGTTGATACAGTGGACGTATTGATGTCGACTTTCAAAAGTCGAAGAATCGGGTCCTGACAATTTGGTATCAGAGCATATGGTTAAGCGACAACCTTGGCTCTGTTGGGGATTACTCATTAGAGATAGAGTCAGCAGTACTCTAGAATGAGTTGAGTGTAATAATAGATATGAGAGCGTATTTGTTAGTGAATATGAAATTGTTTTGTATTGTGTTGACTTATCAGTTGACTGTTTATAGATTCTGGTCGGTGCAGTCTAGCTAACTGTATCGATAGCGGTTTCTAAACTCTTAAATGAGATAAACTGACATAGTATGGTTTTATATTGGGTAAATGAAATAATTTTACCTCGATTATATTTTATATATAAAGGAATAATTTTTTAGAATTATCAAAGTGTATGTAAAATTGAATTGTTTGATTGTTGAAAATGTAAGAAAATATATAAGTGAATCAAAGTTGTTCGAATAATCTGAATAAAAAACAATTGTGAAAGGATAAATTATATAAAAGCAACAATTGTGTAAGTATAGAATTATAATTGAAATGATTTACAATTGTGGAATAATCTTGTATAAGTAAAGGGAAATAGTGAAATTATATAAGCAAGATTTATAAATGTGATTTATAAATAAAAGGAAATTTTAAAAGAATTTAAAGCACTGAATTCACTACTGTTGCTAGGGAGTAATAAGGGTGATGACTGCAGCATCATCAGTATCATTTTCGAGTTTCTGTGTGATGGATTTGCTAACATAGTAAATTGAGATTGAATTTTATTGCGATAAACAAATTTGAAATTAAAATCCAAGTTGAAATTGATGAATATAAGTTATTAAGTTTTGAACTTATAATATGAGATAATAAAGATTTAACTTTAGTAAAGTTGAAATAAATTTGAATTAGTATGATAAAATATATGATGTGAAATTTAACTAAGGGAAGTTCAATAAATTAAATCAGATTTGGAAGTTGAATAATAAGTTGTATAACTTATTAAATGTGAAGATGTAAGTAAAACCAATTATTAAAATGGTTAAACAACTTTGTTAAGCAAAATGAGGTATGAATCTGAATAAGTGATAAAATTGACTTTGGTAAAAGTTAAATAGAATTTACTTTGGAGTTGGAATCTGAATTGGATTTATAAGTGGAAACTTGAAATGGAATATAACTTAAGTGATGCTGAATGAAGTTGATTTTGGTATCGAAGTAAAATAATGAAGTGAATTAAATGGTGTGAACTTGAATTATATAAAGGAGATTCAACTTTATTTGTAAAATAAATTAGTAATTGAACTAATGAATTGAATATTAATCAATCGAATGTAATGAATCGATATAGAATAATGGATATAAGTGTTAATTCATTTAAGGCTAATTGAATGTTAAACCAAATTGAAGGTAAACAAAGTGAATATGAATGTTGAATGTAAAGTGAATAAATTCGGTTGTATTGGATATACATTGGTTGTTAGATTATTGTTAATTGATTGAATAGAAATTCATATGCAATTGAATGAATAAAATTGAAAGCTAAAGCAATTAAATTCAAATTGGAAGTTAAGTAAATTTAAATTGAATGGAAATTGATTTGAATTGAAAGCGAACCAACTTGAATGTAAATTAGTGAAGGTAAACCAATTGAAAATGAATAATTGAATGTCGTTGTATATAAATTGGTTGTAAACAATTACAAGTAATGTCGAAATCATATAAGTTGCTTATAAACCTTGTTTAGTATGCATTTCTTTTAATATGCATGTGTTGTAGTTGTTTAAAAGAGTAAAATGTTAATAACTTCTTATATATATCACTTACGTGTTTATATTGAGTAAGTACAAGTACCGGGGCTACCGTTAGCGGGATTTGGTTGCGCAAAATGCTAAATAAATAACTGTTTTGCTTAAAAATGCTAAAAAGCACTACAAGAAAAATATCTTTTTACAGCGTTTAAAAAACGCTGTAAAAGGATACGATGACGTTTTTATAAACGCTGTATATCAACAAGTTGTAATATGTCAGGGATCTATAATAGCAACCTCAGAATCGCTATAAAAGCCATGCTATAAATGACGTTACTTATAGCGTTTCTGAATTGCTATTAAATGGACGATTCAGAACATAAAGTACCTTTCTATAGCGTTTTGGTGCTTGCTATAGAACTTTTACGCAGAGTTATGGTTTATGATGCTAATATTTATGACGTCATTTATTTGCTATTTATAGCAATTGTAAACGCTGTAGATATATCATTACCTGATTATTATAGCAGTTATAAATGCTATAAAAATATTATTGCCTGATTATTATAGCAACTATAAATGCTGTAAAAACGCTATAGAATGTTTACTTTAGTCTTTTATAGAATTATTTAATTGCTATGAAAACTGTTTAATCGTTGCAGAATATTTTTATTGCACTAGCATAACGCTATAATATGTATAGCCATGATAATTTTTTTTCCTAGCATTAATATAAAAAGGATGTAATATACGGTATTTCATACAGTATTAACAATTAAGCATAAAAAACATGAATAAAAGCATTTCATGCACAATATTAAGCATATAAATATTAGTAACAATTCATACAATCGTAGCTAACCAAAACAATACATAATAAAAGTAACAAGAGCATCTTCAATGTTGTTCTAAATCGGATGTTGTACTACATCACCAGTTGATACAACAAACATCCCATAACCCACAAACCATCCCTATGTCATCAATATCTGCTTGCCATCAACATCATCCCACAACCCAGTTACCATCAACTGCATCATACTACCAACCCTCTGCCTCAATTGTCCCCTGCCTTGCTCGGCAGCTTCACCACTTCCACTACCAAAGCTAACCACTCCAAACTCAAATACTGACTTCAACCACTTGCGAAAATCCCTAAATCCACTCCTCAACCACCTTGCTAAAGTAGTCAATTCGGTCAAATTGCGAGCCTTATAATGCAATTTTATTTTAGTAGCAGTAATAAGCAATAAATTATAAATTGTAAAAGAGACATGCCTTTAACTTCGCAATCAAGCATCCATTCATTAATAAGAGTACTCCAACCTCTGCAACCAAAACTAGGACACAAGAAGTTAACCATTATTCAACATTGCATATTTAAAAGCTACTCATTTTTATGATTACAGAAACTGCACTTTGTATTTGATTATATGAACCATGGAAAACTACAGCCAAAAACTACTCTTGCTAAAGCAAAAATTGTTACATCATAATAAGAAAACTGAGCTAAGGTGATTGTGCCTCAGCTAAAACTAAGGCGTGTAGTGAACCGAGACATGTATGCCTAGGCTAAAACTGAACTGAGGAGTATAGTGAACCGATGCATGTAAGCCTCGGCTAAAATTGAACTGTGGTGCGTATGCCAAGTGCGGTAAAGAATAGGCAACATGGCTCACTTCTGTTTTCTTAATTATGATGTAAATACATAATGAAAATGAATGGTATTTACTATTTAACCTAGCATAATCGAACAAGCTATTAATTGTCAAAAAAGGAAGGGTACAAATATTTTGGTAAGCATGGTGGAGGTTCAGTTTTAATGTACCTATATATCATTTATTAAAAATAACCATACATGTGTAGAAAGTGAAAGCATACCCGAGTATTAAGAAATTGAGTACAAGTTGAACTACTGTGTCTGCTTTACCTTCATTATAAAATCTATCATTGCGAGAATTATAAAATGTGAAATTTTATTAACAAAAAATTGAATCACAACAGTTATGAAGTTGAATTGTGGGAAAAAGGAATCGATAATTGAACACACAAAGGCATAAATAGATATGGCATTTAATGATAAATATTAAGAAGGTATATGATTTTATACAAATTGATTTGTTAAGAGTACCTATATTTCCAGTGTCGGTTTGGAGTGTGATGTGCCTTAAAGTTAATGATCTTCCCACCTTCAGTCCTTATCTTTTACCCTCAATGATATAGTCATCTACAACTAGTTTATATCACTTTTGTCAATCATCATTCTTGTCCTTGATGCCTCATGATCATAGTTTTGTAATACCCAATGGTAAAACTGATACATTTCATCAACTAATAATCAACAAATATATGATAAACTAATCATATAAAAAAGTTATAGTAGGTTTACCTTACATCCAAATTTTGATATTAGTCTTCAAACCTTGAACAAGTCTTTAAGTAATTATCAGATATTTGAGCAACTTCAAGAAAACATACACTGCAATTAATCAAGTTATAAGAACAATCAACTCCACCATACCTATTATTTGTGTAACTTCAACCCTCTTTGAAACTACAATTATATGTTTATTCAAAAAAAGAAACTACAGTTATATTAAGTCTTTTTGATAGCGTAGCACCTTTTAAAACTAAACTAATAAAACATGAATTCTTAATCACAACAGAATCATATTTTTCCTTTTCAAAAAAAGAAACTTGCCTGCTATATTTGTAAATTGGAAGGGATTGTTATCTTTTCCTTTTATTTTAGACATTGTGTCCTAGGCCTTGTGAAAAGCACCATCAAACTGTGAGTTGAGATCAGGAATTAAAAAAAAGCATGTTAAATGGGAACAAGGCATATATAAAAACAATATGGTGGTCATCATCTTCTTGAAAGAGTATGCACTATATCTAAAGCAAGTCATGGAGAAATAATAATATATGCAGGCAACAATAACCTTAGAAATCTTCGAAGAGAGATGAATGCAATAGACATGATGATCTAAATAGCAGCCATCAAGTTACAAAGCATAATATCCTACTCAGATCTCTTCCCGATTTTTATAACAAAATCTCCAAATTTTATTTTACTGCTCAACTGTGTCGGTAAACACGAACTATTAATAATTTCTCACATCTCCATTGTTAAGGAATCAAAATTTCAATTCAATCATGAAATTCATATCCAACATTTCACTCCATTGGAAACAAATATGAGCAGTTTAATGATGCACATTATGTATGTCTTGCTGGTAGTTCACAACCTTATTAACTAATACTCAACATTGTCTGTCCATTTTTTTCTGTTAATACTCAGTCAACTGGACATTGTTTGTAAACATTCAAGAAAATATACACTGGACAAACATCTATTCAAATTATTTAAAGGGGTGATGGCCATTGGAATTTGATCTATGCATCTCTCATTAGACATTTTAGTGTCAGATCAAATGAACTATCTTTCTAGGATCAACACTGTTTATCCTATTATATTATATCCATAGATTTAGGCTCAGCTTTCAAACATTTTTCCACTAAGCTTGTCAATAAATATCCAAAAAAACAAACCTCATCGATATTCATAAAAAAATTCTAATATACGAAAAAACATATATGAATATGACCGTATACGTATTCAAAAATTAACCATTCTATTTTCATTTTAACGATTTTGAGTGCATTATATTAATATGTATGAAACAATAATAATTTTCTACCGAAAATATAAAACATTAAACAATAATTATTTTCTACTGAAAATATAACAAATACTAAAAATGATTTCAAGTCAGCATTGAAAAAAATAAAGGTTTATTTTCTACTTTATTTTAACTTTCAATTATCATTATAATGTAAAGTAACCTTCAATTGTTCTTTTCTCTACATATTTTTCTCAAAATGATTTATACATTAAAACATGGTATATGGGAAAAGAAAATACATCGATGATGACAATATATTAGAAAATGGAAGGCATAGGCTAGACTACAATTAGATTATAACTAAGATATACAAATAAGGATATGACTTAAACCGTGCAATCTACGTTATTATAGAAATACGGTAACCAACGAGACAAATGACAGGGATTCAAGTATAAGAATGCACACATGCTTCAAATAAAATCATGCAAGCTAGCACACATTCTCCACAACATGATCACACAAAGTCAGCAACGTTAGGAATGTTAATTCATCAAGTTTGCCAGCATATATACGTAGCAACATAAAGGAAATCAAAACATTCAACAACAAACATGAAGACAACTGGCAATGGAATCCGAATAATGGACAATTTTGACTGTTGTGGTTCAGAAATTGAAAGGTGTTAAGAGTTCCACTGACAAAATTATTTTTCACAACAAGCAACCCCTTATGACCTCTAATTCTAGAGGCAATACTTCCAAAACATCAGCCTATGCATCCCCTAATCAAATAAAATTTTTAAGAACTCACCAAGAAATTGACACAAATTTAGAAATGGGGATATTTCAGTCTTGAAGTAATCTAGTATTGATTCATGCACTCAGATTGTTGCAACATACAGTCATAATCTGCCTTGCCAACACATTACATAGTTGCATAAGCAAGAAAAAAAAGAATAGAACAAAACAGACCATTCATGCAAGATTAAATAAATCTAATGTTAGAAGTATAATATTGTATCAGATCATATCAGGTCCATGCCACAAATTATCTCATGAAATTTATTTTTTGATCTACTTTAGGCACAGTAAAAGGCTGAACAGGGACATGCACATGATCTACTTCGCGCTTGGTCGAGGAATAAAGCTTGGTCAAAAATTAGAATCGTGCTTCAGCTTCATTAAGGGATCGAGCTTGGTCAAGGAATAGAGCTTCGTTGCTGAATCGTGCCTAAGAAGCCTTGAATCGTGCTTCGTTGCAGAATCGTGCTTCAGCTTCCTGGAGGAATCGACGTCATTAAAGAATCGCGCGGTGAGAGAATAGAGCGAGCGATAGAATCGAGCTTTTAGAGCGAAGAGGGATTAGCGATTGAAGAATTCGGGAGTGGAGAGGAGATTTGTCAGTGAAGTGGAGTGTATTTAGGGAAATTGGAAGTGTAGGGAAAAGCAAAGTATGGCGGCAGAATAATAAGAAGAGGGAAACACATAGAATATGACCGCCAAAATTTTATTTTGCTTAAAGATTGCGTGCACACAAGCTGTCTTAGACAGTAATGACGACCGATATACTTAACTAAAGCAGGCTAGGTTTAAATGCAATCCCTAGTTGCTATTGATAGACCATTTTGTTGTAGTGAAGGTACGCCTACGCAATAAAAATAGGAAATATGAACTGTTTTTCTGTTTTCCGACCGTGTGGGTCGACGTATATATATTTATATCTATTGTGATATTGTAAAAGCTCTTCCGTACAAAGGAGGCTATGGCGAAATTTTCTGAAAATTTAAGGCGTTAGAAAATTTTTGGGAAATTTTGGAGAATTTTTTTTTGTGAACACTAAGTTTTGATTTGAAGTTAAAGGTTAAACGATATAGTTGATTTTGAAAAGATAACTATATATGGATTTGAAAACTTAGTAAATATTTTGTAAGAAGTTTAACTATTGAATTTTTGGAAAAGTTAAACACTTAAGAGATTTGTAAATCAAATTTAAATGGGTTGTTTTGAAAAGTTAATGCATTTCAAAACTTTTTCTTACTTGGTAATTTCGAGGACGAAATTCTTTTAAGGGGGAAGATTGTAACGACCCAGAATTTCTGTCATTTGAAATTCAGATATTTAATTGATTTTAAATATTAACAAGTAAAATTTATAAGTCGAATAATTTATCTGTCGAATATCTGGATTTAATTTGATAATTAAATCGATAATTTAATATTTGAAATTACAGGAATAATTGGGAATTGGGTTTAATGTGATTAAAAATGATTTATAAAGTTATATTAAATCATATTGGAGTTAGAACAATGTTTGTGAGCTTTTAAAATTTAATTAAAAGTTAAATTGCAGAAATTGAATATTTTAATATTTAATCGACTAGTGAAAATAGTCATTTTTCAGACAGTCTCGGATTTCGACGAAACCAGTTTCATCAGATCCGTAATGTTATATTATTGTAAGATTTCAAATTTCGTGTCAATCAGATTCACGGTTTGTCTGACGCAAGCCAAAACGCATAGAAATTCGTTTAATCGATTTAATTTAAATTTGATCGTTTATTTTCCTAACTCGCACAGACAATCGAATTGGCTCTCGATACCTATTCAATTGTGTCCGAAACACGGGTTAAACCCTAGAAACGCCGGTCACCGCGCGAGATTTGGAGTTCGAAAAATCACGGATGAATAGTGCGTTGAAAAATCTCTATAAAAGGACCCATCCTCCTCACAATTGCAAACCCTAACCAAAACAAAACCCTAGCCGCCAGTGTAGTAATCAATGGCCGAAATGCTATGAACTTCATCCCCTCTGATCTCCTCATCCATCGACTCTCATCCAAATCTTCCAACTAGCAAAACGTAGAGCTCGCCGAGTACTTCACATCCGACGGTGGAGATCGTCCACGGCCTCTCGAGGTGGCAGCAGTTCGCCTCCGTTCGTGCTACCTTCATGTGCGTTTTCCAAGGCATTGGAGGGGCCGAGCTTTGCAAATTTCTGGCCGAAGGTGGAGCTCACGTTGGTCGTTCGGGTGGTGGTGTTTGATCTTGTTCTCAACGTTGGATGGTGGTCGCGTCGTTTGCTTTCGAACGGCATCATTGGGTTTCGGTTGCACGTGTTCAACCTGGGGAAGAAATATGGACGAGCGGCCTGGATTCATCAAGCAAGAATCAGCGGCTCTGATTACTTAAGGTTTAAAAAGAAAATTAAAATTGTAAATATTAATATATTAATTCGTTCGAACTTTAAAAATGTGCAACTCTTTCATATGAGGTCGAAAACGCACGAAACAAGTTGCGTTGGAACCGTATGGACGAACACTATGCAATGGAGCTGGTTTGGAGTCATTTGGAGTCGTTTAGAGCTAGTGATAATTTCGGGTAAAATTACACGCACGTTTAATTTTATTCGAAATAAAACACTACAACTGTTATCGGAAACTCAAGGTGAGAACTTCTCACTCAATCAAATTGTTTCGATTTAAATTTTAAATAGTTAGATTTAAAATTTCTTGATTGTGTGATTGGATGATAGTTATTATCTGCTGTATTGAAATAGACCCTATATGTCGTATATTAAGCGGTGTTATTTATTAAACACATATACCGCAATAATTCCAACTTGATATAGAATTGGTATTATATATGTATTTGGAGTTGATTTCCCGCATTATATAGCGGATGAGACCCTATTGCGCCGCATAATAGCGGATAATATATTATAAATCCCATATACCGCGATATTTCACCTCGAAGTGGAATTGGTATTGTGCTAACATCTTTAGATGCAGGGAAACAGGTTGGAGGGATCCAACTAGATTCCTCAAACATTTGAATTTATTTCATATGTTGTGTGATGGTTGATTTATAATCTGTGTGATTATCTTTGTGATTGAGATTGTTGAAGGCTATAGCTTAGCCGAATATATTTTTGGTATTGTTGGATACCGAAAATAGATAAAAATTGGATTCTGAAATTTCAAGTTGAAAGTTTATAGTAAAAAAATTATTTTTGAGGATTGGATAAGTTAAAAATGAGTTTTAAAAAGACAAAGTTATTTTTGAACCATATTGAATAAAATTCCAAATTACGGAAAAAGGGGCTAAGTAAATGGATTTTGATTTATATTATTATAAGTTGAAGAAATTTATTTTAAAAAGAGAAATGATTTTGTAAATTCATTGGAAATTTATTAAGCAGAAATTAATTGGTTTTGATAATTAATTAATAATAATTAATCAAGTATTAACTATTAATTAAGAGTTAATTAACGATCAATGAAAGGATAATTTATTAAATGTTTTTATAATTAATTGGCTATTGATTTACCATAACTAGCAAAATTTATTCATAGAAATTTATTTGATTTAAATTAATCAGATGATTAAATTTATCCTACTTATGGATGTTTGAATTATATTGGATGTTGAATTGTTTGATATCTATGATATGTGATGCTTTGTGATATATCCTGATGTGTGTTGTGATCTGTAATTTATTATCTGTGATATATATATATATATATACATATATATATCGATGATCTGTGAATGAAAGGTTAGCGTTATCGTTTATACCGCTTATCAAATATATTGTTATATTTTGATCTGTGATGGTTGAATGTTATTACACTATTGTGTTGAACCCTTAGACTACACAATACACACACAAAATGTGGATTTCACATGGAAATTGGTTGTCACAGATTTTTTGACAATTCTAAAGATTGAATTTTTGAATCCAAATTAGTTTTGGAATTGGAATTGAAAGTTTTTGAAAATGAATTTCAGAAATAAGAGTTATTTTAAATAACTTTAAAAAAATTGGAATTTAAATCGTTTGATTTAAATTTTGAATTCAATATTTGAAATTGAATTCAATGATTTGGGTGGTCTAAAGGATTGTACAAGTTATAAAAGGTGTTTATATGGATTTTTAACCATTTAAAATATAGATTTGGAAATTTTAAATTTAAATTCAAGTTTATACTTGAGTGGCTTTGACTCATGAAAAATTGTAATCAATTTTTCCCAAAACGAAAACTATCTGTTTTGAAATAATAATAGCTTTCACATAAGGAAAGAAATTCCCATTTGTGTTAAAAGAATGTAAATTTGGAATTAAACTGTTTTGAAGGCTATGAATTAATCTTTGTGAAAGGTTGTTGAAATGGACTTGAAATAAAAGAGTATTTCAAATGATGTATCTTTTATATTATAAAAGAATTGAATTGTAAATAGTTTTGAAAGCTATAAGTTAAATCTTGATTTAAGATTTAATGAGTTAATCCAATCGAAATGGAAATTTATCTAGGAATCTGGGAATAAATCTTTGTGAAACTGGGTAAACTTTGTAAAGTAAATTTTTTTGTATAAAGATTTAAAATGGTAATTTGTTTAAGCCATTTGAAAGAAAGGGTTCGGGTAATAAGTTGTGACTTAATTGAAATCCCAATATCCATGTGTTTTAAAAATATTGCGTCCACTATTCGGATTAGCCGGTAGAGGACCTTTGTGTCATATAACCCATTCCGAATAAGTGATATGGCGTAATGGATAACATTGAAGACCGGTGGTGAAGACCGGGTATTTGTGAAAACGATAGGATGACCTATCGATTGTCTCTGCACCGCTAGCTACGGTATGGAGATTTCCTTTGTGATGGGAAATTCGATCGGGATTGTAATACCCGAATTGCAAGGGCTTCTTTGGAAGTGCCTTCGGTTCTGTTCGAACCCGGAACAGACTTGTATGGTTACGTATCTGACATTACATTTTGAGATATAAAGCAGATTTCTTTCAAATACATCTCTATTGGTGGCGGAGAATTTATTCTCTTAGCTTAACACCCTTCTCTAAGACGTATGAGCTTAGAGTTTTTGTAGTTGAAGGTTATCAGCGATATACTCCCAATTTGGTAATGTGGCATGCTGAGTGTTGTTGTGTGATGATTATTTATTGATCATTTGTTGATCAAAGCATGGCTTTGTGCCTAGATTTGTGGACGAGACTTCGTCAGACCTCACACCCCGAAAATGGTCGAAACAGGAATATGCGGCAAGGTTATGAGGGTCGCGTCCTTTTGGGTTTGTCATTTCCTTATGGAAAAGGGTGGTATCAGGTATGGAGCCCTTATGCTTAACCTATGTGGTTGCTCCAATCTCATTTTCTGTGTGGTTGTTGCTTTGTGATCGAGGGCCCTCGCATAAAGGTCCCAAAGGACCGGGGGTGGCATATTCGTGTAGTTGTTACCTAGTTACAAAGGTAACCCGGCCTTATGTTGGCAAAGAGCTGGTTAAGTTCTTGGGACGTCCCGCCAGAGGCGTACCCATGTGGCAGTAGGAAGTTCCTCAGCCTGACCATTTGTTGGAAATCCAAAGAAACAATACGAACCTTGTACGGTTTTAGTTGTATAACCTGCCATGGAATGTGGCGGTAACCTGCTATTGAACATGGTAGCTATAGTAGGCATACGATAATGGTCGGATGTTGGCTAAGATTTATATTATACTTTCGAAAGGTTTTCCACTGTGCACTTATAATAATAATATCAAAGAAATTTACGTGTTAAGCATCTTTGACTATCATAAGAAGAAATCTCCTCCAATTCTGCGTTTGCATTGTGTATGTGGCGGGAGGCCTTATGGTAGTTTCATTTTCCAAAAGCATTGCGGATATTTCTCACTTCCCTTGTTGTTGTTGTTTTAAAGATAAATAACTTCTTTAGTTCTCACACCAGTCCCATGACTGACCTGGAGTTTATTGTTCTCTTCCTAAACTCTGGGTGCCCATAATTTTCCACACGGGCAGCCTAAAGTCAGGTTATCAGGTCTTTCTGGATTCAGAAGTGCTTTGGAGCTCAAGTGGCGAGCTGGATGGCGAGACGTATTACTTGTATATGATATTATCTTTCTGCTGTAAATTCACTTGTAAGGACACGTTTGTATAACTGTCCATTGTTTTGTTGTGTTGTATATGTTGTTGTACACTCTGATGATGATGTGATGTAATGTAATAACCGAGATAGTTCTTTGTTTTTAAAGATATTCATTTATCTATTATATGTTGTTCCGCTGCGATTGTGAGATTCTGATATTGTTTCTGTTCTGTTTTCTTACTTCATCTATCTTTTTCTTCTACCTCTTCTTTTTAACCCTCCTGGTTCGGTTTTCTGGCATTCGATTGTTCGGCAGTTGATACAGTGGACGTATTAATGTTGACTTTCGAAAGTCGAAGAATCGGGTCCTGACACCACCAACCCTTGGTTTCCGCCTGAAACTACTAACACAGGTGCATTGGTCAAAAAATGCTTTAGCTTAGGGAATGTTTCCTCATGTTTGTCGGACCAGACAAACTTCACATCCTTCATAGTAAATTTAGTCAAAGGCACTACTGTCCGCGAGAAATCCTGAATGAATTTCCAATAACTCAAAGAAAACTTCTGGTCTCAGTCACTATCTTTGGTCTCTTTTAGTTACTAATAGCTTCGTTCTTATCTGGATCGACTGACAAGCCCTTCTCTGAATCCACATCACTAAGAAACTTAAACTCTTTCTTCCAGAAATATCACTTAGAAAATTTTTCTTTCAAATGATGTTGCCTTAGCGTCTCAAGCATTATTCTAAGATGTCTTCATGCTCTGTTTCATCCTTAAACTATACTAAAATGTCGTACATAAACACCAATACGAACCTCCAAGTGTTCTTACAAAACTGGGTTTATCACATCCATGAAGAAAGATGGTGTGTTCGTTAACCCAAATGGCATTACTAACCATTTGTATGAACCATACCTAGTTTGGAATGCTGTTAATGGAATACTGTCTTCTGCCACTCTTAAATGATGGAAGCCTGTCACCAAATCCAATTGAAAATACTCTAACTCCACAAAATTTATCAAATATATCATCTATTCTCTACAAAGGATACTTATTCTTAATCTTCATCTCTTTTAACTCACGATAGTCGATACACATCCTTAATGGCCCATCCGGTTTCTTCACGAACACCGTGGCCGCTCCCTAAGACGAATTGCTTGGTCTAATAAAATTTCTTCTTTCTAGATCCACTAGTTGCCCTTTCAATTCCTTCATCTCGGTCGGTGTTATCCTGCTAGGTAGTCTACTTACAGATTTCGCTCCTCATACAAGACATATCCAAAACTCAACAGCTCGTTTCAGTGGTAGTCTTATAACTAGCTCAAAATCATCTGCAAATTCTCTTGCTATCCTTACTTGTCTTAACTCTTCTTCTACTTCCATGGCACTCAACAGAGTACAAGTATTTCGGTCAGAATCCTTCCTTGAGAATATAATTTGGTTATGACTATCAGGGTGTCTTAATGATATTTCCCTATCTTAGCAAAATATCGTAGCCTCATATCTACCCAACTAATCGATACCAGAAATGATTCCAAAGTCTACGAAATCAAAATCATATAGACTTCCTACAAACTTATGACCTAACAAATCTAGTTCTAACCAGTCACATCTCATTCCCAGAGTTGCATACCCTCATATCAGAGTTGCGAATCTTAAGGAAGTAACAAGGTAGATAGGTTCTAACATAACCTATCAACCAAACACCGAGATATAAATGAATGCGATGCACCTGTATCAAATAGTACCCAAACTGGTATACTTTAAATCAAAAGCATACCCTCCATCATAGTCTTCTCTTTACCGGCAACAGTTAGCCAAGCAGGCGATGGTCCAACTGCGAAGACTTTTCCCTTGTCCGCCCTGATTGGTTTTGGTAATTCCCCTTTTGGCCGTCGTTAAAGCACTTTACACCCTTCTTTTCTGCAGCCTTCTCTCCTTGCCTGTTTGGCATTCATGAGAACTATGTTCTTTCTTGTCTCACTTAAAAAACCAGACTAGGTTTTCCCTTCTTCGCAGATTTCCCCATCTGGGTTCCTTTCTTCATAAAGAACTTCCTCTTCTAACCCTAAGAACCCTGGGTTTCAACCGGCTTCTCCTTCCAATAAATAGCAAGTATCTGCTTCTGTTGGATTGCCATCTCCATAACAACATTACAAGGATCATGAAAATGTGGCAGGGTCGCCCTAGCAATCTCAGGTCTCAAACCTCGAATGAACTTCTCATTCCTCTTGATGATGGTGTCAATGGTAGCATAACTATATCTGGGCAGCTCATCAAACTTAGTAGCGTACTCAACTACCGGAATCTCTCCCTGCACCAGATCATTAAACTTTCTCAATAATGCCGACTTAACAACTTCAAACAAAAATCTCTGCTCAAATATCATTCGAAATTCTGCCCAAGTCAACTCTTTCTCTAGAACTCTGGCAGTAACACTATTCCACCAATGAAGTGTTGTTCCCTACAACTGCCTAGTGGATAGTTTCCTCTTCTGCTCATCATTCAATCCCAAATCTATGGCATCCTCCGTTCCCACAAACGGCTTTCCACCAAGACTAGTGTAATCTCTGCTCAACTTAGTGTAGTTGTTTCCAACTAGAGCCATGGGATTAGCTCCTCCAACATTTCTAACTACTCCAGCAGCTGCTCCTACTAGCATCAGATTGACGAAGAACTAATACATCATCCTCGTATCTACTGGTGGATTTTCAACACCTACATTACATCCACATTTTGGTTAACATTTGCATGTTAACCTAGGTTCCTCCTAGTGGGTCGAATATTTTCGTTTGTTGTGGTGCTTCCTCCACCAAGATTTCCACTTCCATTTCCTGCCTCCGTATATTCCTTCCTCGTAAATCTGCATATGAACCTTAGTAAGATACAAAAGAATGGTCTAAGAGAAAGGGGAATGTGTACTTATATATATATATATCAAATACAAGTTCGATAGTATAGCATTAACCCAAACCCTGATCTTATTTTCTGGTTCATTGGATTATGTTTGGGAAATCTTTTAGACTTAAATTTCTTTTAAATTTTCATAAAATTATGCTCTGATACCAAATCATAATATTCCTTACTTGAAGGCCCAAAACTAATGGCTACGGATGCTGCAGTGATCCAAATCATTTCAAATTCATTACATAATCCCATATTCGAGAACCACGTTCAGAGAAATTATAATTGTTACAACATATGTCAAGATCAACATATGAAGATGCATTCTTGGATGATTAGAGTTTAACATAGAAAATTAAACAACTTTGCCTTTACAACAAAACACAGCAGAATCAAAAAGAAAAGAATTCCTAATAGCTATCTTGCCTCTAGCACATCTTCAGAAGCTTATTAGGCTATAGAGGTACCTGTAAATCTCAACTCTCAAACTACTCAAAGTTAATTGAGCACTCTATTATTTAAGGGAAAAACATAAATATAGAATCAGACATAAAACATGGTATGAATAATAACCTACCATCTCAAACCATTTAGATATCTAGTGAGACCATGCCGATTAGCGAAATGAGTTTTCCCTTTCACTAGTATCTTATCCAAAATTTATAATAACCACATACCATGATCTTGCATCCATAATGGTTAAATAATAGCAAATTAAAATATTATGATGATATGTAAACAAGTAAACCATCCTAGACCCATCCCTATTCATTTTGACTATTTGTCTCGGTTATAGTTTCTAGGGTCACTATTAACCAATTAGTTTTCATGGACTGACTAATAACCTATTAGAGCTTATAGACTATCTGTCCAGTCTCATAGTTTTCATGGGATCACTAAGAACCTATTGTCCCTTGCCAATAACTTCACTATTTCATGAGTTCTCCCTTAACCTATTGGTATCTCCAATAACTTCTCTTATATCATAGTCCACATGGGATGACTAAGAACCTATTATCTTCAGTCAATTACTTAATCCAGATATAGTTTTTATGGGTTCACTACAAACCTATTGACCCTTACCAATAACCATTTCCAAAATAGTTTTTATCGGTTTACTATGAACTTGTCTTAACTGACAACTTCTTTAATCGATCTTTTGACATACTATTTTCTGGTTTACCCAACCTCCTGGATGGAACTCTAATCATACAGGAGTTAAATCAATTTTTTATTCACTACTGGGCCAACCTAGCCGGTTATTCTACCCTTTTCTCCCCAATTATAGTTATGGGTCCATTATACAGTGAATATGTTTATAGAAGAAGAAAATATAATAATGTAACAATACCAATATCCAAGGATTAATCTCCTTGAAAATATGTCCACATATAAAATGGTTAATCCCTTTAACATATTATTTTATCAAGGTAAACTTCTTTAAAACTCCATATTTAAAAACCATTTCAAAATTCCATTAGTTTGCCATGGGTTTTTCCTTTAAAATGAGATTATGCTCTTCATTTTTAAAACTTAGGCTTTTGAAACCTTAGACCTTTACTTTCAAAACCATTAAAATCTTTCTTTCGAAAGCTTTCAAATCTTCTTTTCAGAACAATTAAACCTATGACTTTGGAAAAAATTCGGACGCATCAAAACCTTCCTTTTGAAACCATCAAAACATTTCTTTTAAAACATTAAAGTTTATCTTTCCAACACAAAGAAGCATAGATTTGAAACCATTTGAAAGTATGTCTTTCGAAACCATTGGGTTTTTCCTTTAAAAATAACTTTGGGGTCAAAGTGAATATAAACGAAAGTATCCCTTTCGAAACCAGTAGTACCCTTAAAATAAAAATGATTGGGGAAAACTGATGGCTTCGAAACTATCCCTTTGAAAGCATTAATCAATTAAGTAAAACATTTGGAACGATAGCTTTGAAACCCCTTTTGAAGCCATTTCTTTCGAAACCCTTTTGTATAAGTGGCTATTGGAGTGCTTTTGAAAGTATTGGAAAGTGGCTAATTTAATTTATAAAAAAAACTAACCTTTCGAAAGAATTGAAACTTCAACCTATTCGAAAGGTATGAAGATGGTAGCACAGTCTCGACTTGGTTTAAAACTACCCTTTCGAAAGATTTTCTTTAAAACATAATATAAGACAACTCATTTGAAAGCTACCATGTTGAAGCAATAATATGGCAACTTCTTCGAAAGCTATATCAAACCCTTTCGAAAGCATTTTTTGAAAACAAAGCAAGTGTCATTTCTTTTGATAGCAAAGCAAAGGCCTCGACCCCGTTGAAAGCTTGGTTTCGAATCCATATCTGCTGCCATTTTCCAATCCAATATGTACCAATGCATTGATACCTTGTGTATTGGTTTCAACTTGGTTGGGGTGAAAGTATAGGGTCGAAAGGTACCTACTGAAAGTGGCGAACAATAAACTTATGCAAAACTATTTTCATTGCCTTTTTAAGTAATACTTTTCAATGCCTATTGTAAAAATCTAATTGGATGTCATAAATTTTACTAAAATCTTTTCCTAAAAAACTGCCGAATCCATCTTAAATTTAATTAACAATAACTAGCAAAGAAGCCCTTCCCTTAAGCAAAACAATTTAGACATTTAAGTCCTCCAACTAAATTAATTATATTTTCATAGTAAATTACATAGGAAAAATCCCCAAAAATTCTTAAAATTCACTATAGAGAATGAGAATAAGGGTTTAAGGATTATGGGATTATGGGTGCGACTATTACACATAATTCCCTTGCCTTATTTCCTCATTAGTTAATTTATGAAAACATTTCCGTAACCCATTCTTTTTATTTAATTAAGCACGTCCTTAATTAGATTTACAAATCTCAATCCCCTTATCATTCTAATATTTACATTATTCTATTTAATTTATCTAACTAAATCTCTTGAATAATGTTATTAAAAATTAGGGGTGTTACACTTCTCTTCAGATAAACTATTGGAAAAGGTACCAGACGAAGAAGCAACATCCAATAGAAAGAATTGCACATCTTTGAATGGATGTGATTGTTTGGAGCCACCGTTCATTGGGCATTCAGTAGTACCATCGGTCAACCGGTTGTATCCCACCGATCAGCGGTTATACCTCCAATTTGAAAGTATCAACACTCTCCCCTATTTTCAAAGTCTAAATATTTGAAATTGCAGCATCACTTATGTGATAGCCTACGTAACCAAGTGATATCAAGCTGACGTAGTCCAAAAACAAAAATTGACATTATCATGAAAACCAATACCTAAGTGATGAGTACCATTTTGTTTTGAACTCTTCACTTAGTGTAAACTATTCAAAGCCGTTTTGAGGTTCTAATGAATGAATCTTGAACCAAGTACCACTACTGATTTGATTCGAAGAATCACACATATTTATTTTCATAGGTTACTGTGTTATGGATGCTCTGCACATTAAGGACCATGTGTTCTAACCTTGAATTTTCAAGAGCCTACTTAGAAAGTAGTCTTATTTTCTTAGGAAATAGCCTGATTTTCCTCACTTATATAGGTAAGTCTTTAAGTTCTTTTACGAGACACTTGTGTATAGACTTATCAAGGAATTTAATCCATCCTCATTCATGTTGAATACCCAATGCTATCTAATGGGAGTTTTGGTGCAGTGTTCCATAATCATTTCTTTAACTTGTTGCTACTCATTAAATTTTATCTATCTTTTTCAAGGAATAAGTTGGTTTGTCGTTAGTCG
The DNA here is from genome assembly GCA_030765085.1 of Allium cepa. Lineage (NCBI taxonomy): Eukaryota > Viridiplantae > Streptophyta > Magnoliopsida > Asparagales > Amaryllidaceae > Allium > Allium cepa. The sequence goes on along the minus strand of CM060941.1, from coordinate 503,245,724 downwards.
ATGATCAACCTTCATTCATAGACCTTAATTCTATTTCTTTTGATTTTATAAAAACACTTTCTTTTGGATGACTCTTTATAAATGGATCATCCAAGTTCTTCTTTGTTTCTATTTAATCAGTTATAATTACTTCTTACTTGAGTAGATGTCTTACCATTTGATGTCTTAGACTCACATGTCTAGACTTTCGATTATATGTCTTATTTGACACATTATATATCGTAGCCAGATTATCACAATTAATCACGACTGTCGGAGATGTTTTAGTCCATATAGGAATGTCTATTAAAAAATTCCTTAGCCATTTCTCCTCTTTATATACATCTGCTAAAGCGATTAATTCTGACAACATAATTGATTCATTAACACAAGTCTACTTCTTGAAAGAACAACACATGACAACTTCTCCTAATGTAAATATCTTACCGGTCGTAGATTTGGATTTAGATTCTACATTGTTCCAAGTAGCGTCACTATATCTTTCTAATGCAGCAGAATATCCTTTATAAGAAAGACCATAGTCGATGGTACCTTGCAAATAATCTAGAACTCTTGAAATTGCTTTCTAATGTTTCGTACTTGGATTAATAGTAAAATGACATAATAAGCTAACAGCATGTGGTATGTCAAGTCTTGTGCAATGCATAGCATACATAAGACTCCCAATAATACTAGAATATTCTAGTTGAGAAATAGTACGCACAGCATTCTTCTCTAGTTTAATACTAGGATTTAAAGAAGTTGGAGTAGGTTTATCATTATAATGACCATACTTATTGAGAAATTTCCTAATATAATGAAATTGTGTTAACACAAACTCCTTTGGTTTTCTTAGAATCTTAATTCCTAAGATAATATCAGCTTCTCCTAAATTTTTCATATCAAATTCCGATGGCATAAATTTCTTTGTCTCGTTCACACAAGATATATCAAACCTAAAAATTAGCATATCATCAATGTATAAACATATAACAGCATAACCATTTTTATCCGATTTGCTGTATATACATTTACCTACATCGTTGACTTTATGTCCATATGATAATGCTACTTCATCAAACTTCTCATGTCATTGCATGGGAGCTTGCTTCAAACCATAAAGAGTTTTGGCTAATTTGCAAACTTTTCTTTCTTCGCCCGTCAATATGAAACCTTTGGGTTATTCCATGTCTATCTCGTCTGCTAAATTACCATTTAGAAATGTTGTCTTTACATCCATTTGATGTATAATTAAATTATATGTGGATGCTAGTGCTATCAAACAATGTATAGAATAATGATAGAAACATGAGCATATGTATCAAATTAATCTACTTCTTGTCTTTGTTTATAACCTTTGCAACTAATCTGGCTTTAAACTTGTCAATGGATCAATCTATGTTTAATTTCCTCTTGAATACCCATCTACATCCTATTGGATTAACACTAAGAGGTAAATCCATCAAAACCTATATTTGATTTGACAGGCTTGAATTCGTTTCATCATTTATTGCCTCTTTATAGAAATTTGCATCTCTAGAACTCATAGCATCAGAATAGTTTGTAGGATTATCATCGATATTTATTACATATCTAGTGATGTTATGGATTTGATCCTTAATTCCTTCGATAAGATATGTAATAAAGTCGAGGCAAAAATTCTTTTTCAGACTTGCTTTTTTACTTCTCCGTTCAGTATCTTCTTTAAGTATTGAGATTTCCTCATTCTTTAGGTTAGATATATAATCATCATCAATATCATCATTAGTTTCAGCATTTTCTGATCTAGATGATATTAATGGTTCATCACCATTTTCTCTTGTGAAATATACTTATTCTCAAAAAATTCTACATCTATAGATTCTATAACTTCTAAGGTATCTAAATAATGAATCTATAAGTACTGCTATTTTGAGAATATCTTATAAAAGCACATTTATAAGCTCTTTTTTCTAACTTGGATCTTTTAGGATTTGGTTTCCTGACATAAGCTAAACAACCTCAGACTTTTAGTTTTGATAAGCTTGGTTTTCGATCAAACCAAAGTTCATAAGGCAATACATCCTTTTGTTTTACAGAACGTCTATTTAGAATGTAACAAACTGATAGCATAGCATCACCCCATAATGAATTTGGTAATTTATAACTAATAAGTATTGCATTGACCATTTCTACTAATGTTCTATTTTTCTATTCTGCAACACCATTTTGTTGTGGAGTATAAGGAGTCGTACATTGGTGAATCAAACCGTGTTGTTTGCAAAATAAGGTAAATTCCTTTGAAAAATATTCACTGCCTCGGTCCGAATGCAATACTTTAATTTTAATTCCAAATTTTGTTTCCACTTCTTCCTTGTAAATTTTAATTTATCAAATACCCCATCTTTGGTTTTCATTAGATACACATAATCATATCTAGATTAATCATCAATAAATATGACATAGAATTTATTTCCTTCATATATTATATCACTTTTAAGAACACTAACATCGCTATAAACTAAGTCAAGCAAACTAATGTTCCTTTCAATGGATTTGAAGGATTTTCGATGAATCGTTACTTGAAAATCTCACATTTATCAGAAGATTGAAAATTGCAATATGAAATTAATCCTAGCTTATGCGTAGATTTAAGAGAATTATAGTAAACATGTCTAACATGCCATAAATTAAAAGAGTCAACGATATAAACTGAACTATTTTTTATTATTCTCAATCTAATCATGTAGTTACAAAAGTATCGTAGTACCACAAAATTGTTATTCTTTGACAAAACTAGCTTAACAGTCTCATACACCATCTTGAATCATACCTTATTAAGGAGGTATCCAGATACAAGATCCTTACATATATCAGGTATATAAAATACATTGATTAATGTAAGAAATTTTCCCGAGGTGGATAGAATTTCAATAGTGCCCTTCGCAATGACTTTGCTACAAGCTTTATTTGCACCGTAACTTTATTTTCTTCCCCATTTGTTTCATCATAGGTCTTAAAATACTGCATCTTTTCATTTATGTATTGTTGCTCCATTTTCGAGCCACCAATCATTTTCTATACCACTAACGTAGTTTACTTCTTGCACAACAACTATGAGCTTTTCGTTGACCACATTCACTTTTTGTTTCTTTCATTGACAATAATCACAAGCATAATGGTTTGGGTTGTTACAAAAGAAATTGGAACCCTTCTTTTTGTCATTCTTTCCTTTCCTTTTCTTATTATCACTCTTTGGCTTTGATAAAAGAATTTCTTCAACATTATTGGCCTTGAAATGAAACTGAGTTTGTTGACTATTGATTTATTCACGTTTATCTGAATCTTCTTCTATGCGAAGATAACGTTGTAAAGAATCTGAATCATAGTCCATTTCGACATGTTTTAGTTTCTTCTTGTAATCATTCCAAGAAGAGGAAAGTTGTGATATAATAACCCCAAATATGAATGGCTCAAGAAGCTTTATGTTGGTTACTTTAAATTATTGACGTTAAGTAAAATCTCACTTACTTATCCTATGGTCATTTTATCGCCATTCATCTTAAACTCCATAAAAATGCTAATAAGAAATTTCTTGCTACTTGCCTTGGAAATGCAGTATTTTTTCTCCAATGTAGTCCACAGTGCCTTCACAGTTTCCAAGCTTTGATGTGCATTATAAACAGGTGTGGATAGAGCATTCAGTATGCATCATTTACATATGAAGTCATCCTCCTTTCACTTATGTATTTAGCTTTTAATTTAACAGTATCCACTGGAGTCTCAACCAGTAATTCTTCTACGCCATCTTCTATTATGTAGAAATGTTTCACCGTAATGAGAAAAACTTCACATCTCTTGCCAACGGGTAAATTTTTCACCCTCAAAACATTCTAGCCTCGCTAAATGCTAGTTCATGACTTGAAGTGCATTATAGTTCTTTAATCCTTCATTTGTTGTAATCATTTTCTAAAAATTATGGAATATAATGTTGATACAGCTATCGTACTTTTGACTTTGAGGTCCTGTTACCAATTCTTTTAGAAAAAAGTTCATCCCTATCGAGTACAAAGAGACTATCAAACTATTCCCATAAGGATTCAACAAAGCCTTTTAATGACTTACTTGATTCAATGTTTCGTATCACTTTGATCAAGCCAAGAACACAGAAGAAATGTTTCTGATAATTGCCAAGAGTGGAGAAAGAAGAGAATGATTTAATCATAAAATCAATCATAAAATCTGATGATTTTAAAATGCAGAGACTAATACTGCTTATATAGATGGTAGGGGATGTGAAAAGGAGTTATTTCTCTTCAGAAAACTATTAGAATGGTACTAGACAAAGAGCAACATCCATCAAGAAGAGTTGAACCTCTTCGAATGGACTTTGTTGTTTGCGGCTACCATTCACTGGGCATTCTATAGTACCAACAGTCGACCAACATATCCTACCAGTCGACTGGTGGTACCTGCAATTTGAAAATATAAAATACCTTATAAATAGCTCCTATCGGGATATGACTTACAACCAAATCCTAAAATGGCTGATTCGGTCCCTTAGAAAGCATAAGAGCTTTCTTATGTTATGTATTAACCAACTCTATACCGAACTTAGCTAGCTCGTTAAATTGATTCATATACTCATTGATTGTCATATCACCCTGGCTAAGATGTATGAATCTTTCCAACTGAACATCCTCCGCTACCTAAGAAAGAAACTTCATCTCAAAACTCCTATGAAGCTAATCCCAATTAATATTATCTCCATTATCCTTAGCCTCCATAAGCTCCTACTAGCTCAACACCTCACCTCGTAGGTATCAGATGGCTAGTTGCCTCTTAACAGCATCAACCAATCCCATAAGACTGAATATCCTATCATAAGAGTTGATCCTGGCTCTCAAATCCACATAAGACTACGTTCCTAAGTAAGGCTTACCTCCAAAACTAGAAAAATATTTGCACGGCTTGGCAAAGTCTTGAGTGGTAGTCAGGCAGGCAGGAAGCCCACCCGTCGCTCTATCCCCAGGCTGTCTAACGGGTGGAAGCTTGGCCTATTCACTAGCTTGTAAATACCGACATAATCATAAGGGAATGTTCATGCTCAGAATCTCGAGTGCATCGCCAGATCCTGAACCTACAGAATCAATCATTGTCTATCTATGTATGTTAAAGACTCTATTAGTAACTTACATAGATAACATTAAGAGATAAGAGATAACACCTGAGATTACCTACCAGTCGACCGATAGGATACATTGGTCGACCGGTGGTACTACATAATGCCTAGTGAACGGTAGCCGCAAACATCAAAGTCCGTTCGAAGAGGTGCAACTCTTCCTGATGGATGTTGTTCTTTGTCTGTTACCATTCTGATAGTTTTCTAAAGAGAAACAACTCCTTTTCACATCCCCTATCATCTACATAAGTAGTATTAGTCCCTGCATTTTAAAATCATCAGATTTTATGATTAAATCATTCTCTTCTTTCTCCACTCTTGGCAATTATTAGAAAATTTTCTACTATGTTCTTGGCTTAATTAAAGTAGTACAAAACTTTGAATCAAGTAACGTCAATAGAAGGCTTTGTTGAATCCTTATGGGAAGATTTCAATGGTCTTTTTGTACTCGATAGGGCTGAACTTTTTTCTAAAAGAATCTGTAACAGGTCCACAAAGTCAAAAGTACGACAATTATATCCATATTATATTCCACAATCCATATGTTAAACACTTTATCTATGTATGTTAATGGCACGAACTAGAAGAGTGATAGGAAAGATTTTCAAAAACCTTTATAAAACATTTATATACACACACACACTTTTTTAAAAAAAAATCACTTTTGAAAATGCTTTGGAAAATATTTTGAAGATCTATTTTGAAAACCATTTTTTTAGAAATATGTCTCTCAATACGATCCTAACCCTAAAGGACATTGAACCTAAGATCTAATACCAATAGTGACAACCCACACCTTCTGAGACACTCCAAAATGCATCACATCGAGAAATAGGATCGTCCGGTTTAATTAACTAGCAACTCGGAGACCAAGATAATTGATATAATCATCATAAACTAACTAGCTAAGCATATCACAGCGAAAATATAAAAAATATATAAAACAATAGAAAATGGCATTCATAAAAAAATATCATATCACATCATAGTCTCAGAAAAATATCAATACAAAACCCAAATCATAGTACAGTATAAATTAAAATATCCCTCAAAAACATATACATAGAAATCGTCGTACTGATATATGAAAGCAATAAAGAGAAGATGTAGATAAGATGATTTCAAGAAAAGCATGACTCTCTCTAAGTATCTAAAATGGGAAAATCACCTACTTTGCTATCCACCTGTGATGGGGAAAAGATGGAAAGGAATGGGTCAGATAAAAGTCTCGTGAATGAGAACAAGTTTAATAAGATATTAAGACCAACTGACTTTAAATCTACCTTAATTAATATAGAGTATAATCCAGTGTCCATGAACTCTTAAGGTCCAGTATCTAAGGATTTTTGTCTAACTCAATGGGTCGAATCTATTGATCAAACCTCACATTAACGATCGACCAAAATAGGAATAATCGGCCAAAACAGGAATTACTTTCCCATCATATCTACCATCAACACTACACCTAGATATGGAGAACATCGTAATGCAAACTCATAATATTTTTCATCATATGAATCCATGTGCATCTCTCGATTGTAGTGGAAAAATGCCTCTTATCGTACTGCTCTGATATCCACCAAATGTGAACTTGTAAAAACCCTAATTTTAATTTACATTATTTAGGATATTTATTTTGATAAATAAAATACAGATAAATAAAATAAAATAATGTAAAATGTTAAGGAGATTGAGATTTGATAATTAATATGGGCATGCCTTAATGGATGAGTTTATTAAGAATGGTTTAAAACTTAATAAGAAAGAGGAATATATGCCAAGGGCAAAATGGGAATAGATCTAAATTCCGAAACATAAACCATTATTCTATTATTTTCTCTGTCACTCTATTCATTGCAAAAGAAATTAAAATAGTTAAGCCAGCCATTGTTAGAGAATTCAAGGGAAGTAAAGCTAGGAAAATAAAAGCAAAGATTAGGCTAAAACACAAACCTCAACCTTCTTTAACCATTCAAGGTAAAAAATAATTATGCATCTAATATTTTAATTCCTATTTTTAGTTTTAAGTCTAAATCCAAATCTTTTGATGTTATTATGCCATTTTTTAAATCATTGGATGATTATTCTACGTGATGGATTTATATGACTTATTATGTAATCTATTGATGTGTTTAAGTTTGAAAACCTAACATATGATACTCAAATGACTTGAAATTTTGATATGATTTTAGAAACATTATTTTAGAAGTGGGATTTAAATTTTATAATTTTCCAAGCAAGGGAGAAATTATTACGAATTTTCTAAGTGGAGAAAATAGATTATTTTGGGTTTTAATTGTCAAAAATAGTTAAATGTTGTTTTTGGCCCTAAAATTTTTGTATGTTAAAAGATATGATAAATTGATTTTATTATGATTTTTGGGGATTTTTCCTAAGTGTTTATGAAGAGTTATAAAATTATCAAGCTAGAAGGCTTAGTTATCATATTAAGTACTAATATAAGATTAAAGGTTTGTAAGTGTTTTGGAAATGATAACCTGCTTTAGATCAGTTTTTTGAAAAGATTTTAATAAAGAATGTTGTTATTCAATGGTATTTTGACAAATACAAGGAGTTGGTTAAAGAAACTACTTTTAATAACAAAATAACAGTTTCATGTTAATTGTAATAATGCCACGTCGAAGTCATCATCGTCGCCTTCCACGTCTTCATGTTCATGGTCTTCATCATCAACCAAAGACTATATACATGATATCATATTCAAGTGTTATGGAACATATCAATGCGGCTGAGGTAGGAAGCATGACACTAAAGTCGATAGCATAACTTCAACGTTGGCATTGCTGCATTGTTTAAGTGCCGCATTTTATATAAAAGGGGTATGGCATCGCATGTCTTCAATGTCGCTGTACTTTCAGAGTAACCTATAATGGAAATAATGATGCTGCATCTTTTATCTTTTTCCATATGATGCCGCATTTTATCTACTTCGGCTTTATTCTTTGTCGTATGTTTTTGAAGACGGCTTTGGTGCCGCTCGTATTGACTACGGCTCTAATAAAGCCGCTTATTTTTCTCTAAGGCAGTGGTGCCAAGATTTATCTACGTTGACCCTATTTTTTAGAGTTTTATAATATGCTATGAAAAGTGGTTGAATTTGACTATATACCCTTAAGTTTATAAATTAAAGACTTGAACACATTTTATACCGAAGAGGTGCGATGACCTCGAGTAGTGATAAAAACGCCGAGGTTTATCAATATATAAGGTTTTATCATTTTGGCCTATGTTTTGAGGGGTGATAACCCTCGTTTACTTTATCTTTGTCGTGCTATATCAATATAAAGGTTACATTGTTTTGGTTCTATAGCCTATGATTTTGAAGTGAGATAAATTCCAGGTGGTTTTTGAGATTTATCCATGCAATTTATAAAAGCATATACCATGGCATATATATTTTAGGATAAAGTAAAGGGTTATAATTTTCTTGTTTTAAAGTATAGTTTCAAAGGTTGAATCATTTGCAAAGGTTTTGTTCAAGGAAATAGGAAAGAGTATTTCGCCCAAAATTTTTACTAAAGAGATTATTGCTCTTATCACTTTTGGATAGATTATGATAGAATAAATTTGACTCGGATATTAGAAAACCAAATAGGGCTGGTGTAGGGTAGCGTCCTATACTTTAACTATTAGCCCCTAGCTGATATAAGTCCATAATTCCAGTGTGTAGGGTTATGACAAGGGTAAGACTAAAAGTTGGCGTACGCACAGAAAGGATACATGAAGATAAGATAGGTTAAAGGTTAGCCTGCAAAACCTTTAGGTTCATGATAATCCTAATAAAACTATGAGATTGGTAGATAGTCAGGTAAACACTAGATAAGTGTATTTGGATAGACCATCCGGTTTTCTTCTAAAAGCCAGCTAGGAAATTTGATATAACTGGTAGGTCCTAGTCATCCATGTAGATTGGTAGTTGCCCTGTGAAAACTAAACATAGGACGGACAGTCCACTGATTTGACATATAGTCGTGATTACCTATGTAGAATGTGTGTATATTATTGTTTATATCGTCTATTTTAACCATTTTGGTTGTAGGAATTTGATTTGCAAAAGATATATTTAAAAAGAGATATCAGTGAGGGGAAAACTTGTTCCAATTAGCGGCATGGTCTCATTGGATATCTATAAAACCGAGATGGCATATTATTATTCACATCTGGCTTTTTTCTGACTTGAAGTTTATGTTTTCTCCTTAAACTCTCGGGTGCTCAAAATTTGATTTCAGTAGGTCGAGAGTAAGGGCTTTACAAGTTAAGTAGTTTTGGCAAATAAAGCTTCCGGAGACCCGCATGAGCCAAAGCTAGCTATGTAAGAGTCTATCTATTACTATTATCCACTATGTTATATCAGTCGTTGTATGAAAGTATTGATAGTAGATGTATTTATTATTTAGTAACTTTTATCAACCATGGGCATCTTCATATGTCGCTCTTGGAGTATTTTGTAATAATATTCTACCTGAATCTGAGCAACGCTTGGAATTATGTAATGGAAATGGAATATTATCTTTGAAATGAAATGTGAAAATTTGCTCTGAAATTGTGTTTAAAACATTTCATATTCTTATGCTCTGATGTTATTGGTATCATTAACATTACCGTATTTTGTCACTAGAAATTAATACTATAGATGACTGCAGGATTTATAGCGCTTAATTTCAGACCCCAAAATAGAAATGTTGTAGAACCCCCATGCCTCAGTTTACTCAATACCTAAAGCCACTTATTGCACTACGCTGGCGTCCACCCATACCACGCTCCACAACAATGCGCAAGATAACATGTAGTACCTGGATCTCCCGTTAGTATCAAGCTCTCCAAGATAGTGTTTACGACAATGATGCTTCCATCCATATGTAACACTTCTAAGCCAATTTTGAAATAAATCACTCCAATCAACTCTGTAAACTAAATTTGCCCCAATCCATTGCCAACTATTGCAAAGTAAAATTTTCCGCAATCCAATACCAACTATTGCAAAGTTAAATTCGCTCAAATTCAATACCAATTATTACGAAGTGAAACTCACTCCAACAGCCTTAATAGTAAAGCAAATTTCGCTACCCTCCCTCTCATGTAACTTAGCCCAAATTAGTCCAACCAACCTGTTCACTAATTACATAATTTCTTACTAAATTATATAATTTTCCTCTATTTAATATGGGAGCCAAGGTTCAATTTGTATATTTTTACTCGAACGATCGACCGTGACCTTGCCAAGGTCGACCACTACCGATCGACCAAGATAATCCTAGGTCGACCGTTCACATATGAATTTTTAGGGTATGTTCGTTTAAAACTATCGATTGATTTTTATTTAATTTTCATTAATCAAAGAAATTAACGATTTCAGTTAATCCTAATTCCATTTAATTAATTTTCCAATTTCAATCAATTCTAGGGTTTATGATTTAGGGTTAAGAGTTAACATCAACATGTGTCGACTTACCCAATTTCATAATTAAATTTTAAATTAAATTTAGGGTTTAGAGTTTAGAAAAATTCAATTTTAATCAAACAAGTAAATTATAGGTTTTCCACAACTCTAATCATTTAAAGCAGTCTAAAATAAGTTTAAAATCAATTCTATTAATCAAGTTATTAATCTTTGCCCACTCACCTTTTGGCCTAAGCTCTTATATCTTGAGAAATTGGTTTCGAACGATAGCTCCTTCCCTAAATCGTCTTAGTTTTTCCTTTGATTTCTTGCTCTTGCCTTTAGATTTATAAGGGTTTGATTTTGATTTTTGGGTTTTAAGAAAATTAGGATTTTTAAAAGAAAATTTGATAGAGTTTTATTGCTGTATGTTCACAAAATAATTAGGCTTTGGTTTACCAACTTATTTGTAGGGTTAGGTTAAAACATAGGACCATTGGATCAACCTCCATTGTCATCTTAACCGCCCATCAAGTAATTCAAATGCAAGCAATCAATCTGGGCCGTTGATACACGTCACTTGGGGCAATAATCACACGATTTATGCCGTGTCGGGTCGATCGCTTATAACCATTAGTTGACTGCTACCGGTCGACCTAGGTTATACTAGGGTCGACCTGAACTATTAAAATTTTAAAATTCAATTTTAAACCCTAATTTTTCTTTCAACACTCGTAACTCTTTTATACAAACTCGAATTTCGACAAGTTATATATGAAAATCATGTAGAAAATCACTAGGAACACGATGGTGCAAATGTCATTGCCAAATTCGAACGCCTATGAAAAATATCTTTTTAAGTTCTTACTTTTACCTTAATTAAATTATCTTATTAAAGTGGAAATTAGCCACAAGGGCCTCAAGTGCAATTAGTTTCTAGGACACACAACTGAAATAATTACTTTTAAGGACAAAATGCAAAATAATTAGTTTTTAATGCCAAGAAGCCTATGAAATTATGTCCTTGAAAGTAATTGAATTGCTGACTTTGTCTTTAAAAGTAATTATTCTGCTGACTTTGGCCTTAAAATTAATTTCTATGGATGTATGTTCTAGAAACTAATTGGATTGCAAACTTTGTCCTTCTAATGAAATGCCCCCTTATTAAATCTAGTTAAATTTCAAGGGTGTTATGGACTGTCTAAGGAGATGGAGGAAGTGAAGGAAAAAATGGAGGCCGAGAGGATGGAAAAAACGACTCTCTTGACATATCATAGGGGTACTATGAGTAATTGCTATATGCCTGCCAAGCATGGGATGTCATAGAGACTCAGGCAAAAGATGATAAAATAGTTAATGCCATGAAGAAGCGGGTCAACGATGAGTTTGAGCCGATAATAATTTGCTACAATGCTAACATAATCAAATTCAGGGACTTGAATACCTCGATGACGATTACCCCAGGGCTATGATATTGGCATGAGAATAAAATGTGAATGAAGAATGGGTGTTTTTAGGTAGAGTTAAGGTTAAAATGCAGAAATTGAAACATGGTCTTCTAGATGAGGACGAGGTTCGCAAGCTTATTGTACACCTCGAGTTTGCTGTTAGGGCACATAAAGATCAATGTGATGGCTCTGGGTCTACTCCCCAGAATGCAATAACAAACCTTACTTTCAGGGCCTTAACCGCTTCAATCTCCTCCATAGATGTTCAGTACAATTCAAATGAGCCTCATCTCCAAAGGACAACTATTTTATCCCCTATTTTGGATGGTAGCAACGATGGTACCCCATCTCACATTGAGTTCAAATCTGATGGAGGTATATCACTGACCTCAGCTGTATTTGAGAAGACTCACATGACACATGTTGATGTTGCTAACCTATTATTTTGTGTTTCTCTAGTTTTAGGTCAGCCACTCGTCGCTCCTCTTTTTAAGGAAGGTCGGTAGCTGGGTCAATGAGCTTCGACGAAAAAGTCCATGATCATGTTTGCCTCTCAAATTGTTCCTGATGTTTCAGCTAGCGCGGCCTTAGATCTGGTGCACAAATGATTCATGCCTTAAAGGAGGAGATTACAGGTGATCTCCAAGAAGCTCAAAACAAGGAGGATGTCCTTGTAATTGGGTGTTTTGAGCCTTCTTCAAGGCCCACCATGTAGGAGATGGTCCAGACTTAATTTTTATTGACCAAAGAGATCAAGAAGGAACCATTTGATAACATGCCTCCTCCTTCATCTATAGCGTTTCCCGTTCAGTCCATCTTTTCCATAGTTATAGTTCCCTCTTCTAGAACCGCCTAAATCGTTCCTCTCGGATCATCAAACGGTGATCTTTCAAAGAATAACAGAGGTAGAGAAAAAGATAGAAAAAAGCAAGGTGAGTCTGGCATGCCTTCTTCCAAGGAGAAGAAAAATGAGTCAAAAAAGAGGAAGACGACTTAATTGTGCATTTCCTTATTTAAGTCGTATTTGGTTTTTTCCGAGAATTATGTATATAGGCTGAAGTTGTGTACGTACAACACTAGCTTTTGGTTTAAACGACATGTTAATAAAATTTAGACTTTTTTCTTTAGAGTCTTATGTCGATTCATCCAAGCATCGAGAGAAGCACTCATTATTTCATTTATATGCACATGAATTATTTTGTTGCTGACAATTAGCCAAATTAATGACCTATCTTGTTTGTTTATAATCAAGTTCCATTTAACTAAAATTTGCAAGCAGAATAACATTATCCCTTTGATCGAGAAGTTTTGGCGTAGTTGCCTATCTCCTGGCACCCTTGTTCGGCCATGCCTAACTCCGCGCTCCGATCGAGTTCAAGCACTTGGAATGGCGACCCAAACAATTCTCTCTTGGATGTTTACATATGGTCATACCTAACTCTAAGTGTTGATTGGTGTTAGCTACTTGGGAAGTGATTTAAGCATCTTATATTAGGATGTTCGGATCCGATGACGCCTATATCTAGGCGTTTGTCAAAGTTAATCACCTGGGCTGGTGATTTGGGCATCCCACATCAGGATGTTTGGATCCGATCATGCCTATCCCTGGGCGTTTATTGAAGTTAATCATCTAGGCTGGTGATTTGGACATCCCATATTAGGATGTTCGAATCTGATAATGCCTATCTTTGGGAATTTATCGGAGTTGACATTCCGTCTTATCATCTTTTGGGCAAGGCGTTGACACTCTACAAAACTCCGATCAGAGCTATTAAGGTGAACTATTTCACTCTACCCTTAGGTACTATATTGTTACCCCAAGCCATGGGTTGAAGGAGTTGATGGGTATTTATCTCTAGATATCTGGAACGGTATTACTTCATGGGTTCGATCATGGACTGTAGAAGTTTAATCGGCGCCTATCTCTGGGTACCTATGTACATGCATCACATACCTGATATTCATTCACGTTTGCTATGATTTGCTTCTCGTAGTCATGCTAAGATAGGTTCACAGATTTTGGAAGTCATTTCGTTTTGTAATCATCGAAAATGACAAATTCTTTGTCATTACATTGGAATTGATAAAATATTTACAAAGTCAGATTTGAAGTGAAATAGGATCGTAAGTGCTCGCCATTCCATGCTCGTGGGAGGAAGTCCCATCATTAGTTGCCAACTTGAATGTTCCACCTCAAACTTATATTCAATCAGATACAGACCTTCCCGGCTTGGGCCCATATTCACTGGGTTTGGAAAGATCATTTTAGGATGAGACCGCCAATTTCAAAGGTTCGGCTTCTGATGCTGGTGTTGGAATATCGGGCTACTCGTTTTTGATATGGGGTTACTCTTAAGTCGGCCTCATCATGCTTCTAATCGATTATGTTGAGTGATTCCAGTAGGAGTTCTTTGCTCGTTCTAGGGCTATAATAGGTTGCTAGATGAGATGGTACTTTGAGTTCAATTAGAAAGCTATTGATTCGTAGTCTAATGCAAATAGAGTGTGGTTGATCATGGACTTTTGGGTTGTTCTGCAAGTCCAAAGTGCTAATGGTAATTCATCGACCTACTTGTCCTTAGATTTATCCAATCACTTCTTGAAAATGTACTTAATTATTACTTATCCATTTTCCTATAGGTGCACTACCATTGCAAATCTCTTGTAACATGATGCTTAGTGGCAGAAGCTTTTCAATATCGCACTGCCGAATTGGGTCCCATTACCACAGATAATTGTTTGTGGGACCTCAAAATGAGAAATGATATTTTTGACTACAAGGTAGATTATTTCTTAGTAGTGATCATGCTAGCAGTTCCACTTCAGCCCACTTCGTGAAATAGTCAACAACAGCGATCGCGTATTTTGTGCCATTCTTTGACATTGGAAGCATACCAATGATATTAATTCCCCAAACTGCAAATGGCCAAATGCTAAATCATTTTTTGGTGTAATCAGCTGCATCATGGTCTATGGTAGGCCAAAAGTGTTGTAGGGGAGAATTTTCTTCACTAATGTTTGCACCCCGATGTGGTCATCGCAAGACCCTTCATGTACTTCCATTATGACCTGCTTGGTTCCATGTTTAGCAACACCATAGCAAGGGAACTGAGAATCCTTTCCTATACAACGCTACTTCATGTATGACAAATCTCAAAGCTTTGTGAAGAAGTTGTCATCGCTCATTCTTCCTGTCTAGAAGGATTCCCTACAGCAAGTAATCCTTGATCAGAGTCATCCATGAAACCATTTCGCCATCAACATCCAAGATCCAATCGACATCCATCTGATCGATGCTCGAAGCTTATAAGATCTCCAATGGAACCAAGCATATGAGTTATCTCCTAAACTAGCCAATTTGGTTAGTGAATCGGCTTTCACATTTTCCTCTTTGAGAATATGCATTATCATATAGTATTCTGTGTCGCTCAACAACTCCAAGGCCTTAGATAAGTAAGGAGCTAGCCTTGATCCTTTCTTCTGAAATTTCCTTCCTTACTTGGCACACCACTAGCCAGGAGTGACAAAAAATATGTAAAATTTTGACTCCCAACTCTTTATCAATCTTAGGTCCTGCAATTAGTGCTTCATATTCGGCTTCATTGTTCATCATGGGAAAATCAAGTTTTAAGGCATAGTAGATCGAGCATTCCTTAGGGCTCACTAGGACAACGCCTACCCTCGACCAACGCTCATTGGATGCCTTATCAGTGTGAATCTTCCATATAATGCTCCACTCTCCACTACCGTCCAAAGTATCATCTCAAGTAGTGTAGTTGGCTGTAAAGTCTGCCACGCCTGACCTTGAATCACCCCTCGAGAATGGTACATATCATATTGACTCAGCTCGATGTTCCATTCTAATAAGCTCCCACAGGTCTTAGGTCGTTGCATGACCTATCTCAAAGGCTGATCAGTCAATACTTTAATTGGATGAGCTTGGAAGTATGGACAAAGCTTCCTCGAGGCGATTAACAGATAGTACTCTAACTTGTCAATCATTGGGTGGTACCTTTCTGCTCTTGCCAATCATTTGCTAATTTAGTACACTATTCTCTAGATTTAGAACTCCTCTCGTACAAGTATAGCGCTCAAAACGTGCATCGACACTTCTAGATAAATAAATAAGTTCTCCTTTTTCATCGGCTTCAATAAGATAGAGGGTCTCTCCACGTGATCTACCAAAGTTTGAAAAGCATATTTGCACTCTTACGTCAAGGCGAAGTTTCTCTTCCCTTTCTTGAGAATATCGAAGAAAGGTATTTACTTGTCTACCGCTCTTGAGATAAGTCGACTCAAGGATGCAACCTTCCCATTCAAGTCTAAACTTCTTTCATTGGCTTCAGGGCTTCGGGGCTTCAATGTTTCTCAAAGTCTCAATCTTTTCTGGGTTAACCTCCATTCCTCTCGAGTCCACTGTGAAACCCAAGAACTTTTCCGACGCAACTCCAAATGAACACCTCAGTGGATTGAACTTCATCCCATACATACAGAGCATGCTAAACATATCTGCTAAGTCATGCATGTGGTTTATCAATCGCCATGATTTCATAAGCATATCATCCACGTAGACTTCCATTGTGTGTCCAATCTGCTCCTTGAACACCAAGTTCACCAATCTTTGGTAAGTCGCTTTTGCATTCTTAGGACCAAAAGAAATTGCAAGATAACAATATAGTCCTAGGTCGGTTGTGAAGCTAGTGTGTTCCTAATCTGGGACATGCATTGGAATCTAGTTATAGCCAAAGTAAGCGTCCATATACGATAATAGCTCATGCCTAGCAGTTGAATCCACCAATTGACCGATCTTTGGCAATGAGAAACTGTCCTTTGGGGATGCCTTATTCAAATTCAAATAGATGATGCACATCCTCCATTTAATGTTGCACTTCTTGACCAGAACTAGGATGGACACCCATTTCGAGTATAGCGCGTCGCGAATGAAGCCATTATCTTTCGACTTGTCCACTTTCTCTTTCAGTGCAGTGGATCACTCTAGACCTAGGCTGTGTCATTTCTTCTTAAAAACACATTTAGGGTTCACATTCAATGCATGGCACGCTGTGTCCAGTGATTTTCCACACATGTCGGAATGCATTCACGCGAACATATCCAGGTGTGCCCAGATAAAACCCATCAGCTCTTTCATCATCCTCACTCTAATTTAAGATCTGATCTTCAGGACTCGTGTAT
The DNA here is from genome assembly GCA_030765085.1 of Allium cepa. Taxonomy (NCBI): domain Eukaryota; kingdom Viridiplantae; phylum Streptophyta; class Magnoliopsida; order Asparagales; family Amaryllidaceae; genus Allium; species Allium cepa. The sequence goes on along the minus strand of CM060941.1, from coordinate 503,228,542 downwards.
GATCGTTCTGACTGACCGGGATGTAGATCGTCAACTTCACAAAGGCCACCCTCGCATCTTCTAGCTCTTTCCTTAGATCTATATCCTTATGGAACTGGCTATGCTGCTCGAGCCAAGTCTTAGGTGGTGGTTGCTATGCATCCAGCGACATGATGCAGAGAGTCTTCTCCATATTCTTCCCTTTCTCACTTTGCATTGCCTCATTCAACTCCATGATGTAACATTCATGCCCGACACTATGGTATCTTTATATAACTCCCACTCCATTTTTCATACGAAATTTCATCGTCAGGCACCATAGCGTAAGGGCCACCCGAAAACAAGCAAGGGCTAGCCAGCCAAGAAAAGCGTTGTAAGATGAGAAAATGTCCAACATAAGAAGGTCACTGTAATATCCCAGAATTTTTGACAATATCAATTTAATAATCTGTATTAAAAATTAAATTAATATTGATATTTTTTTAATAATAATTCAAATTGATTTAATAATCTACTTCAATAAATATTCAATTGGTTATTTTATCTTTTAAAAATAATAAATTGGTTTCTATTTATAATATAAATATATAGTTTATATTGTAAATAGATTAGCTTTGTTTTAATTTTAATAAATAAAGCCTATTTTCTAATTCTAATATTTTTAGTAATTTGGAAAATTTGTTTTTATTTAATATATAAGCTTTTCAAAGTTATTGAATTAATAAATCTTGGTTTAAACTTAATAAATGAATCATGATTTAAAATTCTAATATATACATTAATAATTTGGAGATTTTGATTTAATTTAATATTAAGTTTTCAAAGCTATGTAATAAATAAATATATGATTTTAATTATTAAGAAAAATATGTAAATGTTTAAAATAATTTTGGCTTGAGTTTTAAATTTAAAATAAATTAACAAAAAGGTTTGTTTTGTTTCTTTTTAAAATATAGCTTAAATAAAATAGGTAATTTATTAATAAAGATATAATTTCTTTTATAATTATTTTAAATTAATAATGAGTCATTTCTAAAAATAATATTAATAGTGTATTGTCTTTATAAATAGATTTTGAATAAAAAAAGCAATTGTTATTTCAAAATTTAATTTGTATTCATAACTTGATTTTTAAATATTAGATTTTGAATTTGATTTGAATTTAAAATCCAAAATATAGATTTTTAATTGTTTTAATTTTTATATCATAAGCTTTATTTATAAGTATAATTTGTGTTTATTTCTTTTATAAATTTATATACATATTTAAATATTAACTAACAAATTAATTTAGCTTAATACATGCATTAACATGTAAATTAATATACAAATTACTTCTAAAAAGGACAAGTGTTGTATTCTTAAGCCTCCTTTAACAAGTGTTATAATATAAACATTTAAATTGACAAATGTTAAAGATTAACATATTAATTTGACAAATGTTGAAAATAGTTTACAAGTGTCATTTTGTTTTAAATTTTGTTTTATTTAAGAAAATCTGAAAATAACCTATATAAGAACACATTCTTTCAATCCTATCTCTTTTTCTTCATTTCCTAATCAAAGAAAATTTTAACTTGTTTATTTTTCAAAACTGAAAACCCAAATTCAAAGCTTCTTTCCAAAATCAGTAAATTCCTCATACCAAAAATCCTGAATCATGTTCATTTTCCATTTTCAAAATCTCCTCATATCAAAAGCTTCTGCACATTTTCAAAAGCAAAACTATGCTTAAATTTAATAATCTGTGTTTTCAAAGGCTATAGATTTTGTAAAAGCATATGCACACCTTCAAACATTTACCTGAAAATCAAACTCCTCTTCAAAATCAAACCCTCATTATCAAAAAAATATGCATCATTTTTTTTTCTCTGAAAATTTCAAATCTGCATGCAACCTGGAAATGAAGCAAATCTACATCATCTTTTTCTCTGCAATCTGGAAGCATGAAGCAGTGTTAAATCAAGCAAAAGTAAACTTGCATTTTTAATCTGCATATCTTCAAAATGAAGCATGTTTAAAAGCAAATTCAAAAGCATTTTTGTATGGAGGCATGCAAACAGTTTTACAATCAAGCAAGTTCTAAAGTTTTTTTAAACAGAGGCTCTGCTACCTTTTAAAACTGTGAGTAACTTTTAAATCTTAAATTATTAATTAGGTTACATGCTAGTATGTTTTGATATAAATAAGTATTGTTTGTGTATTGATAAAAGTCTGATGTGAAAATGTATTGTGTATGCATGCTGTTATGGGCTCTGCTTTGTCCCCAGTTCCATCTTTTCATTTAAAAATCCCCTACACTTGATTTAATTTGTGATAGTATATGAATTTTTAAACCAAGGGTGTTTTCTTATCATGGAGTAAGAATTAAAAATTAAATTAAACTAAAACAGAGTCTGTTTGCCTCTGTAAATATTGGAAATATTAGTGCATGTTGATTTTAACAAAAAAAATCCAAACATGTTAATTTAGTAATTTAGTATCATAAATCAAAAGTATTAACTAAAGCTTGATTTTTAAATAAATGATTAGGATGTTTAGAATTTAGTTAAGGGTGCATATTGTTATTGAACTAAAAATGAATTTTAAGCATTTTCTGGTCATCTTTGAATTGAGGAGGCTCAGGGTTCTTCTGGGTGATGAAGAAGAGTTAGGGGAAGTTGGGAAAAATCATTAATGGTGATGGATATCAATGTGGAAGTTGCGGTATTGTTTCCTTTTTTTTAAACCCTAGTTTTAAAGGGGTTTGAAGAGTTGATCATTTCGGTTTGTAGGATTGACCAAGTGTTACGATCTTTTGGGAATTTATAGATTGATTGTGGATGAAGTCGAGGCCGGAGTGGCTGACCCTCAGGTGGTTGGAGCGGCGAGAAGTTGGAGTTGACAGTTTTGAGGGAAAACCTGTTTGTTGTTTCCAGGTTTGATATTGGGTGTCATCTTTGATTTCTGGAGGTTTGTCTCGAATTTGATGTTCGTGGCGGGTTGTAGTGACGGTTCCAGATGTGGAGCGATCATCAATGATGACCAATGGTGGCCGGAGTCGTCGTGCATATGCACGGTGATGAGGGGTGACTGATGAAGTTTGGGTAAGTTTTGGTAACAGGGGACGTTACTTGAGATTAATCGAAGTTTTTGGGTAATTGGCTCGGGGAAAATAGACATTAGACTCGAAGTAATTTTGGGTCATTCTCGGGTTGGTCAGTGTTTCAGGTTTTACAGAAACCTGAGTTTTAGTTTTTAAAACTTTAAAAACCTGAAGCTTTTAATGTTAAGAAAATTTTAAACCTAGTTTTAAATTCAGGTTTGAATTTTAGAATTCAAGTTTAAATTTAAAATCTCAGTTTTAAATAAAAATAAAGTTTTAAAACTTGAACTTATTTAATTACTTTATTTTGGTTAGTAGTTTGAACTTTTTAGAAAATGAAGTTTTTAAAAATATGAGCAAGTTTTAAGTAAGGTTTAAATCTGGAAAACAAAGACTAAAAATGAATTTTAGTTTTTGAAATTAAAAGAAGATTTAAATTTGAAAGATTTAAACAAAGTATAAATTTAAATTATTGAAATGAAATTAGTTTCAAAACTCTTCTGAATTTCATTTCTAAGACAAGCACTTGTTTGTCTTGTAATTTTAAAAGGTTTTAAATTGTTTAAACTTTATTTAAGTTTAAATGATATTCATTTTAAATTTCATATTTGAAATGAAATTTCAAAGTAATTTAAAAAGTAATTTGTTTCAAATAAATTTGTTTTTAAACATAATTAAGAAATGTTTTATCTTAAAATTTAGTTAAGATTTAATGCTTTGAAATTAATTTAAATTAATGGAGTAATTAAGGAATAACTAGTTAATTTATTTAATTAATTGATTAGGGTTTAATAAATATTGATTAAGGGTTAATCAATTTGAAATTTAAGATCATTAATTAGATTATTAATTAATGATTAAAGATTTCTTAATTAAGCAATTAATTTATAATCAAGGTTAATTAATTAAATAATTAGAGTTTAATTTATGGATAATTAAAGATAATTTAATTTGTGATTAATCTAAGTTAATTACTTAATGAAAATAATTAGAGAATGGTTAGTGAAGGTCATTAACCAGGATTATTTAATAATTAATTAATGTGGTTAATTTTAATAATTAATTAGATTAATCAATTTAATAAAAATCATTTGTGAATTGTTTAAGTGTAATTACTTAATGAAGTAATTAAGAAATTAATTACTTAAGGTAATTAATTGTGATTAATGTGATTGTTTAATTTGATTAATTAAGTTTAATTAATTTTAAACACTTGATGTTTTGATGATAATTACTTAATGTAATTATTGGATTGGAAATTACTTAGTGAAGTAATTGGTAATTACAGGAAGTAATTAATTGAAGATGTTTTAATAATGTAAGTAATCTGGAGATTAATTACTTAGTAATTAATCAAGGGATTAATTAAGAAATTAATTGTGGAATAATTAATTTGTTTTAATGAAGTAACTAAGTGGGTTAATTACTGAATATGGTTAATCAAGAAGGATTAATAATTATGGGTTAATTACTTAAGGTAATTAATTTAAGAGGATAATTAATTAAATATAATTAAGAATCATTAATTAATACAATTAATGATGTAATTAGGTTGATTAATTTTGGTTAATTAATCAATGATAAGTAATTAAAGGTAATTAATTAATGTTATTAATTAAGGATAAATGTAATTAATTATAATTAATTACAATTAATTAATTGAAGTAGTTAAATGTTAATTACAGTTTTTGGTTGAGAATAATTAATTTGTGAAATTAATTAAGGATAATTACATGAATGTAATTAAGGATAATTAATCAAGGGTGATTAATTAAGGTGATTAATTTGAGTTAATTGATTGTAATCAATTAAATGGTTGAGTAAGCAAGGTTTATATTGACGAAGTAATTAATTTAATTTATATTAAATTAATTAAGGACAAAGTAATTAATTTAATTCACTTTAAATTAATTAGAGATGGAAGTAATTAATTTAATTCATTTTAAATTAATTTTAGATGATGTGATTAAGTAAATCTTTGCTTATATATGAATGGAAGATATTGATCGCCTTGAATGGTTGTGATCTCAGTAATGAGATAAGTAATGTTGTGTGATATGAATGCTTTGGTTGCATTGTGATGATAATATAGATTATCTATTAAGATGATGATATGAATTACCTATTTTGATATGGATCATCTGTTTATTATGATAATGTGGATTATCAATTGTGATTTGTGAGTTATATATCTGTGTATACATAGATAATTGAATTGTTTTAAATTTTAAAACAACTTCGACCTAAAAGATGGCGTTTTGGATTTCGATGAGACCGGGATCGGGTTTCCTTATTTGGATATCTGAAAACCACATCGATCCAAATTAACGATAGGTCGTGAATCTCAAGTGAAGATGAAGATTCCGAGTGTAAGGGTTATCGTCACTAACTCTGAGGGTGATTCCAAAATGAGTGTAACGAGATAATGCCTTCGGTTACGTTCGAACCCGGAACGAACTTGTATGGATTAAATGCTTTCAGAACATCGTCAGGTGGATGATGAGCATTCTAAGCGATGTGTTCGCTAAAGGTAATCCTAGCCTCAAGTCTCATCAACCGAGAATGGATAAAACAGGGGAGGTGCAGCAAGGTTAAGTGGGTCATGCCCAAGTAGGACGAGATTTTACCCCGTCTAGAGGTCCCTTTTTATTCGGCTGTGTGGGCGGTTGCTAGCTACAACTGCGGGGTTTTCTTATTCGAAATTGTTTAGTAAGGAACGGTTCCGGCCTTGTGTTGCAGGGGATTGGGAGTGATCCTCGGTACGGTGATCTAGGCCACGTACTGTGACGGGCGGTACCCCGGTAGCCCTGCCATTGTATGGAATCCAAAATCCAATAAGTGCCGTACGTATTAGTTGTGCCTAACTATGTTGGAACGTGAGATGTAAGCATTCCAGCTATTTCTGTATTTTACTTGAAAACCCTAGACACTATTATAATATCATTGGATTTCCTATCAAATATTTTGGTTAGCGTAAGGTAAAAACTTTTCCATGTTTATGTGTGGGAAGTCTTACGTGATACATTTCTTTTCAAAAGGTTTTTGAAAGTTAAGCAACCTTAACCTGTTACTCACACCAGACCCATGTCTGATCCGGAGTTTATTTCTGTTTTTCTTAAACTCTTGGGTACTCAATTTTTTACGAGTTGCCAAAGGATTCAGGTTAGCTTTGACGAATTGTGGAGGAACAATGGAGCAGGAGGCTTCTGCGTGTAGATATATAGCTTTCCGCCGTGTTGATTTCTCTGAGTAGTTTCCTTGTACTGTATTGAGTTGTATAACTAGACAGGTGTTTATAACTGTTTAGTATGTGTTGTTTTATCTGTGTAACTTTGATGATGGTTGTAAACTATGTAATATTTATGTTATTAATATAATTTATTCATTCCACTGTTAAGATTCTGTGTTGTTTCTTCTTTCTCTTCTTTTTTTCTCTTTTCTATGCCTTTCTTTCTTCAAGATCATGCGATTTTCTATGGTGAGAAAGTCGGGTCTTCTCAGTCACAACCCGCACTCACTTGCGGTCGGCCTCAACTAATACGATCGGAAAGTCCACAAATTCCATAGGTTCTATCACTACTCCGTAAAATCCTTGGATCCCGTATTTTCATGGCTTATGATCCTGACTATCCATCTTCATTTTATTATAAGATTTTTTAAAGGAGGATATTTACTAAGCTACCACAGTCGATCAACATGTTCTTTACAATTATTGGCCCATTCTTGGCCGATATCACCAGGGGATCAAGTGTGGGTGCTTTGATCATGTCTATATTTCTGTTCCTAAAAGCAACATCATCAGTCATTATCTTGAGTTGTTTTGCCGAAGTTCCATCTTCGATAGCAAAGAAACTCTCATTCATAGTGTGCTTTAACAAACTCTCATATCTCTCCATCTCATTCAAACTCTTCGCAACTGGACGAGGTCCATCCAAAAATCATGTTTATGATTATTCTTTTCCTAAGTTGTCTAGACTCATCGTCACTAGGCCCAGTCTGACCCCATTGGTACCATTGTCCCTAGGGAAGCATTTCCTTGCTCGTAAAGCTTTAACAAATTTCTACAACTTCTTCTTTTTGATCAGGTATTCTATCACATCGTGCAAAGGTCGACATTCATTCATGTTATGATCGTGAGTTTCATAAAAGCGATGGTACTTACTAGATTTCTTCTATTTCTCCATTGACTCCCTTATAGGTGGTTTCTTATAATGATCAACACCCTGTGTGGCAAGGTAAATATTTTCAATCGAGTTATTCAGTTGTGTGTGATCCTCAAATCTCGAGAATCTCGGCCATTTTTTGGAACCCGGTTTCCTATCTCCACCTTCTTGATTAACTTCTTTCTGCATACTACCTTTGTCCTCCACATTCACATTAGTTCTATTGGAACTTCCCTTAGTCTACTTCACAGCAGCATTAGTCTGAACAACCTCACCCAATTGCCCAACATTAACTTTTCTAGCTGTAGTATTTTCTTCTTTCAAGCACAAGAACTGATTCACCTTTCATGTAAAAAAAATTCACTACCGGTGGGGTTTCATCTTTAACCATCTCCCTAAATCAGTATCTAGGTGCATCCTCTTTATTAAGGCCATTAATACTATGTCTTCTTTTGCGTTACTCACTTGTGTTACCGCCGCATTAAACCTGCTCAAAAAAATCCTTTAATGACTCCTACTTCCATGAAGAGGTTCGAAAATGACATTACGTCCTTAGGACGAGTAGTGTATACGTAGAACTGTTCGATAAACTTGCACGCTAACCGATTCAAAGATGATATGGATCTCGATGGAAGCCGGGTGAATCACATCGTTGCAACACCCTCGATAAAAATTTGGAACCAACAACATTTGACTGCTTCATTCGCTTTGGTTGAATCCATATGATAGTGCTACTTCATCAAATGTTGCTTTGGGTTCATATTTCCATTATATGATGACATTGTTGGCATTACAAATCTTCTGGGATACTATTCCATAGTATCTGTTTAGTGAATGGGTTTCGACTAGGTGAAGAGCCCCATTCATCATTACTCTGGTGCTGAGTTTCGTTCACCAACTTTCTCATCATCTCACTCAAGTATTCTGGCTCTACGGGATCCATTGAACAAAAGTAATAGTGGTCTGCCTCGAGTTTTTGGTCCTATAAATGATCTTGTTTAGTTTCATGATACCCGGGTTCTCTTAACTTCGGGAGAACCATTCGTCCAGTATTTCTACAAGTTTGTCTTCTACGTGGCAGATCAATAGTAGTGGCCATCAGCAAGCCAATCAGTCCTACCCTCAACATCATCATCTACGACATTTTCATGCTCATTTACTAAATCGAGGACCGACGGTTCGGTATCGATCCGGTTCAATAATGATCCTTAAACATTTTCCTCAGCCGGTCTCCAACCTCTCCTTCAAAGTGCCAGTTTCCTTTATAACTATCTTCTATTTGACTTCCCTATGCTTTACACCGGATGATGAATAACTGTTACTCCAAATTGGAATGCACCATCTCTTTCCTCCTTCTTCTATAGGTCAACTGATTCAGTAAGTTAAAACTCTACTACATTCGCTGCCTTATCTCATAGTGGCTCTCATGCTTCTTGTCGCTCATCTTCTTCATCCCTCGGTCCACCTCAATCCTCGTTATCATATCAAATAGGGTCTGAACTTTGACAGTATCTAGTTTCATAACTTCCTTAGCATGTTGAGAACCATCGTTCTCAGCATCATTGACTAGTCTGGAAACTACAAATCTTTCTTTTTATGGGGCCATAGCTTGGATTAATCCTTTGATAGATTCTACTAGAATTTAAATAGTTATGGATTGCAATAACCAAACTAATGGATCTACCTCATAGATTTGGGCTATCTAGAAATAGAAATTAGATCCTAATTGGTTACGATGAACGTCTCAGTGAAAGCATCAAAAAAGTTTGTACCATAAAGTGGCACGAACACCAAAAATAAGAAGTAGAAGAATTAAATGAAGAAATTAAAATAATGAAAAAACAGAGCATAAAAGATTCATAGTGGTTCCGCTAATCATTGTCTATGTACATTTAACTTTGCTAATGAATCTGATAGATATTTACAAAGATTGTTCTTATGGAATGGTGATGATCCCCGAAATTATAAGAGTGATTTGATAGTTCGTAATCCACTGAAACAAGATCCAGAAACCATGTCCATACCCCTCTATTTATAGCTATAGGTTGCCGAAATCCTTTTTACCACATTTCAAACCACATTCTCCACGTCCAAGGAAGCTAAATTGAAAAGATCATGGTCAAGTCATCGATATTCAGGGATCGATACCGATCTGTGTTTAGGGATAGGTACTGATTCGTGAAGTTGTATTTTAGATCTCCACTTTGTTCTTCTGTATACTTGGCATGTTCGCGTCTTCATTTTCTTTGTTATATTTGCATTACTAGAGCTTTGGATTTGAGTAGCTCTCCCGGTTCGAGGATGGAGCAGTAGTGTTTGACCCGAGTGTTGGTGGTGGTAGTCAATAATAACTCGCAAACCATTTCACATAGCACGAACATGATTTCAAGAGCCCTAGCTTGGCAGTGAACGAGGAAAATGATTGTTCGAGATAATTCATAGGAATCAGTATCGATCCATATACTTTGATTCCTCGGATTTTGTGTTTGTTGTTTAGAAGGTATGAGGTGTGTATGCCTTTGCTTGGATACCATCTGCTATCTTTAGGCTTGATCCATTAATCGCGCTTTGTGTTTGAGTTTAGCAGTTACCATTCTGGATTTTCTGCTTTGATAATCTCTCAGTCTGGTCGACCCGATGCACTTAAGAACGACCTAGTCACAAAGATGGATAACAGGTTCTATAAATTATTGTGAATAAAATATCAGAGATCACTAGCTCAAGTGGTAAGATACATAGATTGTGGTTCTAGTGGTGTTCGGTTTGATCTTCCGAGACATCAAAATGAATGCACTACTTAAATTAAGTATCAATTTTGTGATGAATTATTTTACCATGAATAAAACATACATGCAAATCAATATTCTTCTAAAGCATAAAATCTCCATCCTGGATGTAGTATATGGTTAAATATCATTACTAAGCATGTTCCAATTTGTCATAGATTTTACGAAGTTTTAAAAAATGAATGGGCATCATGGTCCTAATATTGTGCATCATTCAGTTGCACCTAATTAATAGTAGAGAAATGAACACAATTTTCACTAATTGAGATACTTCATATATTGAGCCATAGTTTGTGTACTAATATACTATTAGCACAAGTATAAAAGGCTATTCAATTTTGATATATCATAAAATTTTAAGTGAAGTTATCCGCTTCACGATATAAATAAAGTACAGGGAATTACTATGATAAGACTACAGATGGTGGAATCACGAGCTTAAAAAGAGAGGGTGATTGAGATAAAGTAGTTGGATAGTCTTTTGTGTTCACGAGAACCAAGTTTTAAATCTCCTTCATCTCGTCCAGGATCACTTAAAAATCTCATTTTTGCATCTGAACGAGATGAAACTGTAAATGCTACTTTTAATTGGTTTGACATTCATCTTACTGAATATATTAATATTTTAATCCAATTTATATGGATTACGATGTTAGTTCAAGATCTCATATAAAATCGTATAAAATCTGTAAGGAACAAACGAATAATAAAGTCAATGTTTATTTTTTAAGTGACTGAAAAGCTAAATGTGCAACATATGAGATAAGAGCTTACATGAGTATAATTATATACAATAAGCTAAAAAGTAGTGTAGATGTATTGTATGTAATACCGTACCTCCTGTAATACTTCTTTGATCTATATAACCGATAGTTAACTATTTGAGAAAAACTTTAAATGCTAGAATGTCGGACTAAAGCTTAAATTAAATTTTTTTTTTATACAAATCAAACAATTGATCCAATTACATTTAAATTCATCAAAAATGCTACTTTTATTAACTATATGGTAGTATTCATCAAAATTGCTACTTTACATGTGGCTCAAAAGGTGAAGCTTCTTCCTCTTACTTTGTCTAGCAGAGCTAAAGAACTAAGAATTAGCACACTTGCTATTCAAATAAATCATCCTATACTGTCAATCTTACAAAACTATCAGTTTCGCCCCATCCTCAGAGACGAGTCAGTGGTCTACGGATGTCCAAGAAATGTTATATCAAGTATCCATTTCATATATTATTCATGATTGTATGATCTATAATCAATAATTTTTAAAAAGCGTGACTGATATCATGATGGTACTTCCTAACCGCGGAGTTAAAATCCTCTTTCGAAAGTGGTAGGCTTTTAAATATATTTATCTATTTTAAGCGACTTATGGTAATACTTCAACTGCCAACGCTGAAAATCAAATCCATCAAATACTATTAAGTGAACAATCCTTTCACATATAAGAATTCAAAATAACTTGATACTAAATATGAATGTATGCTAAATTTGAACTGTGCATGTCTTAACTTTTATCGTTGAATATGTTGTGAGCCGATAAAAAATGCTAATAAAAATATGGCATGCACATAGTTTGATAAAACATTGCAAGCAGATTCTCTATTTCTTATGTACATTGGTATCTCCAACAAAATCAAGTTGTAACTTAATTAATATGCACGTCTTAATATACCGTGGTATTTTCTAAAGATATTTTTAATTAGTTTCTATTATTTATTGGATTTATAGAGTATTTTTGTCACCATGGTATGATAAACTCACATATGGAACGATTTGAAAATAAAATAATATGTATTTATGTTTTATTTTTAAGATATTATCTAGCTTTTTTCAAACAAAAGACAAAGATGTGTTTGTATCAGATATATACATAAAAGGTATAAATTAGACAAACATGATTAATATTTAACTTAAAATTACATCTAACTACAAATATTTAAAACATAAGATGTTTACAATTTGATTCAGAATTAAATGGTCAAAGTTTGTAGTATATATAAAAGTTACTTTCAAACGGAAGATGTTCTTTTATATATGTATGTGCCATACATATACGAGCATTACAAAATAGATGATCATGATTTATTTTTTAATTTTACTTCTGAATTAAATATTCAAATACAAAATGCTTATATGTTCAAAATTACAAATGTCAAAATGTGTGGCTAAATTTTGAATAAATATTACAGTTTGTAGTTTATACTTTATATACAAAACCCATCGGTTGGATTAGATTTTATAACTGTAGTGCTACTTGGTTTTAATTTTTTTTTATTAAAACGCAATAGTTTGGATTATTTCTATCAACAATTTTGTGTAAATAAAATTTTTGCCCAGAAATAAAAAAAAAGTTGGAGGTGAATTTTGGTTTTACCCATTTCAATTTAATATATATTTAAAAAATGAACATTTATCTAGAAAAGTCAAATTACTAATTTTCAATTAACTTGCGCAAAACAAAGTCAAATAAGCATATCATGGATCCATGAAATAATCTAGGATGGAGTCTTGATTCATTTTAAGTTAAAACACTTAGAGGAAATAATGTGCGCAGATGTGTAAAAAACAATTAGGGATAAAAATCAATTTTTACGGTTTATCATCAGTCTCGTATATCATTGGTGTATGAAAAAAAAGTTTGCTTATTTAATAAAATCCAACTATGTCTTGATCTACGAACTAGAAATAATATTCTAATTTATGTTGAGTGCTTGACCGTTGAAACGCAGGTCTATTTGTCTAATTTTTTTGATTTAAATTTGAAAGAGGACTGCTCAAAGATATTTCATTGTATATTAAAACAGCAAAAGTGTGTGCGAACAACTTTTATTTAGCAGTGTAGTAGTAAATTGTGAGAGTTTAAACGTATTAGCTATGTAACAACACCAAATTGTTAGATCATAGCAGTTGAAGAGCGATAAACACTCTGACGAAGCCTTGGCGGCTTCAATGAAGATTTAACTGCATAGCTCGTAGTTTCATTTCTCAAGACACCTGGCTTACAATTTTTTGCAATGAATACATCGCTAAATTCTATCATGCATGTCATCAATATTCAACGTTGTATGGAGTAGTACTACAGATGTAGATTTTAGCGTGCACCATGTACAAACATAATATTTTCTTCTTCTTCTTGTTTTTTTTTCCCTCCTTGATGTTACCCAAACAACTTGACTTATACTAATTTTTAATTGTTTACACTTTCTATCACAACCTACACATAGGGGCATTGCAATGAGCTTGACTTGCCAACTCCCTCCTCAATATCTTTCCTGCTGGAGATTTCGGTATTGAATGCACAAAAATAACCTTACGTATTTTTTTATATGGTGCAACCTGCAGTGAACCAAAACACAAATAAGCAATGGGTTCATGAACAAACATAGCTGCCAAGTATAAGGATCCAAAGACAAAGTTTCAGTACCTGCTTTGCTACATATTCCATGATTTGTTGTTCACTGATTTTGCTTCCCTTTTGTCGAACAACAAATGCTAGAGGGATTTGCCCAACTTCTTCTCGAGGAAAACTGTTGTCAATGTAGTCACAATAGCAAAAGGAATAATTACAAAGACAATCTTGCAAATTATTTATATTAAGATGAGAAAGAGAGACTAACGGGATTACAGCAGCATCAACTATGTCTGGTAAGGAATGCAGCAAATGTTCCAATTCGGCTGGTGGAACCTGCACACAAACACAAGAAGGAAAAAAACATTAAATGAGTGTTAGTTTCAGAGATAAATGACTGTCAATTTACTTACTTGATAAGCTTTATATTTGATCAGCTCTTTTAACCGATCAACAACATAAAGATACCCGTTATTGTCTATATAACACAAATCGCCAGTTTTTAACCAACCACAAGAATCAAAAGTTGAAGCATTAGCCTCGTCATCTCCCACATATCCTGATTATACATACGAATAGGTATATTTTTGTAATTTTCGTTGTTGATCACATCAACTTTTCGACTTTTTTATTTTCAGGATTGAAGAACATTTGCATTTGATAATTAAATGAAGTCACCTAACATAACTGCAGCACCCCGGACACACAATTCTCCTCTTTGTCCAACCGATAAAGGATTTCCAGTTATGATGTCTACAATTTTTGCCTCAACGTTCTCAGTCAGTTTTCCTGCAGATTTTAAATGTTTTGTTTCTTCTGTATTTAACATTCTTGATATTCCTCCAGCTTCTGTAGAGCCATATCCCTGTAAACCAGCTTTGTTAGTTTTCCTGCAGATTTTAAACGTCTTGACTCTTCTGTTTTTAATATTCTTGATATTCCTACTGCCTCTGTAGAGCCATATCCCTCTAAAACAGCTTTGTATTATAGTATGCATAGTATATGCATATGTGTTTATATGAATGTGTGTGAACGATCCGTTGACACCTTTATTTTGTAGCACCTTTTTAACCTCCTTATCATAAATTTAGTTCTTCAATTCATAATACTATGAAACTTTGAACGCAAGTTCTCACCGTGCCAGGAAAATACACACACATGCATGCCCTGATATGTAATTTATGTATAGAGTATTGGTGTACGTATTTAAGATTGCTGAAAATGTGGTAAGAATTATGACTGTGAATTCAAAAGGTCTGGGATGTCGGATCATCCTATACATCTTTTTTTTGGGTTAAATATATACGTATATACCCATACATACATATATGCACACATAAATACATATCATATGCATGTAAGTCTAAATTCCTAAAGTCAGTACAGATGTATTTAAACTTTAAAGTTTTAAACAAACCTTTACCGATTCAATATGAAGTTTACATTTTTTTTTTTAGAGTCAAACGTACTACTTTGTTTAGAGTAGCTTACTTCATATATTATGCTAGTAGAACGTGAAACAAATTGTTGAATTTAAGAAGTGTTGACATAACTGGATTAGTTTAAGTTAGGCATTAAAGAGTACATGTACTTGTACGCATTCAACAACAAAATTTCACTTAGTTTTATTTTATCAAGTATCTACCTGATTTCGAAACTGAAGAAAGAAAAATTAAATTGTTATAAAATAGTAAGTAGATTTAAATTGTTTGATGAAACAATTCACGAAGCAATTGTGAATCTGTGATTCAATCATATTTATTTTTCAGCAAAACATGTTCTGTAAAAGATGCCGTTTAAATTTAATATATTGGTTGTTACTGCCATTTAATGACATGCAATAATTTCAATAATATATGCTCAACTCAGCCTGCATATGGATTCCCATATTTGTAGAATCTTACTTTCATGATTAGGGAATCTTCTATTTTATACTAGGAGCGTATCTTGATAATTCATAAGTCACGCGTTACTATAGTAATTACAAAGGTTTAGGTGAAGTTTTGTATACTTTAAGTTGTACATATCACGGACCTAAGGCATACAACTGATATGTCAAGTCAGATTTCTTATTAACTAGTAATTTTATAAAGTACACAATTTATGTCATATTAAATGAACAAATTGAATATGATGCTGAATGTACATATGGAGTACAACTGAAGTATATGTATCCGCATTTCAATCCTGGGTTGCTTAAAATTATTCACATTGTAATGTGGAAATCAAGTTATCCGATATTTATTTTTTAATTTATTTGAAGTTTGACTATAGTGTACGGGTAAAAGATAAAATTCTGGGATGTAAAATAACAATAGCAAAAAAGTAAAATATTAAGAAGAAAATACATGCAAGGATGCTAAGTATTCTATGAAGTTTATGTACCTGTAGCAGATCGACATGTGGAAACCTGGCCATAAATTTCCGAGCAGCCTGAACGGACAAAGGAGCCCCGCCATAAAATACCCTTTCTAGCCGACCCAAATCATACTTCTTCACCTCCTTATCGTTTCCCATGGCCACAACAATCGGCGGTGCAGCCGTCATCAGCGTCGCACCATACTTCTCTGCGGCGCCTAAAATGTCCTTAAGCCCCACTTTCCTCATAACGACAACAGTCTCTCCCAACGCCAGCCCTTTAAGTGTAGTAAAAAACCCGAACGAATGGAACATGGGTGCCACCAAAAGGGTAGTCTCCACCTTTTCAGATGACGTTCTCAATGCATGACATCCAGCAGTCATGGCTATGAAGCTGCGGTGCGGCAGCAGTGCTGCTTTCACCCTTCCTGTCGTCCCTGACGAAAACTGTATCACTGCTCCGTCCATTTGACGTACATGCACGTTTTCGCTATTGTTATCGTATGAGTCGGTGAACTCGAAGTCTAGGTCTTCTAACAGCACGGTTTTTAAGGTGGTAGGTAGTTTAGAAGCATAGGAAGAAGAAGCAAAGGCAATTTTGGGGTTGACGAGAGTGAGTAGGCGGGAGATTTCTTGAGGGGTGGAAATGGGATTGGCAGGGGAAATAACAACTCCAAGAGAGAGGAGGGAGAAGTAAAGGACGGGTAATTGTAAGGAAGAAGGGCAGAGTATGAAGGCTACGTCCCCTTTTGAGAGGTTGTACCTGGATTCAAGGGCATGCGAAAGGGAGCAGGATTGAGAAATGAAGGTGGGGTAGGAGATGAAGGCACCGGTAACAGAGTCAACGAGGGCGGGGTTAGAAGGAAGAGGAGATGGGAGGAGGGAGAATGCAAAGGCAGGGTAGGAGAGTGGTGTACAAGGGTTGGGTAGGGGTGCGGGTGGGCGGAGGCTGTGGAATGTTTTTGTGTCTGGACAGTACCCAGATTTTGGATCTATTGAGTTAGAAGGAGAAGCGTTAAGAGAAGGAAGGATGAAGTGCTCTGCCATTAGAGATATTGGAAATGGTTTGTTATGAATGAGTACTTAGGCCTGTTATATGTAGTGTATGATTTTCATTGTCAACTGCGTGAAGGAGCAGTTGAGGCTTGTGAAGGATGTTGTTGATTAAAATATTGAATTAATCAGTAAACAAGTTTGGTGATCTTTTCTAGTGTTACATCTGGAGCACAGAATTTTCTCATAATAGAATGTACCGATGGCGTTAAGGAGATGTTTAGTATATGTAAACTCTAATATATGTAAACTCTCCTCTCCTAATCTAGTATTAAATGGACTGTACAGGATAGCCGGCATATGATGAGCTCCTTGAGTTATTTTTCCTTCCCCCATGCTGACTGAACGGAAACAAGCTTACCAATCAACTTATTAATTAAATTCAAATCTAGTACCGAGAATGGATTAATTGGAAGAGCCAATTGCCTGCTAAGATTATTACAGTACATGTTTAATACAAGCATTATGTTAGCACATACTGAACTTATTGTATTACATAAATTAAATATTAACATTAGTTATGCACTCCTACTCAAATATGATTGTTTACCAAATTGAGTATTTGTATAATTTTAAAGCGTAATTAATGCTTTTTTGTTAACACGTACGTGAACATTTTTTGGGTATAGTTATTGTATTTATGTTTAAATGGCCCCTTAGTTTTACAGGGTAACAAGAATGCTATTAATACCATTTAATGTTTGATGAGTTCCTTTTTTGGGTCCCTATTTATCAAAATACGTCATTGTACATAGCGAAAAGAAACTTGATATATGTAAGTTTAATTCTGCAGTGTAGAAATTAACAAAGAAATTGTTATTTAAGCATCGAGAGAAGTGTCAAAAGAAGGATGAAATGCTCTGCCATTGAGATTGTGATTAAGTTTGTTGTGAATGAGTAGTTGAATTGGCTGTTATATATGGTGCTGTAATGTTCATTGTATATTGCATGAAGAGGCAGTTGAGGATTATGAAGGATGTCGTTGCTCGAAACATTGAATTAATCAGCAAACAAGTTTGGGATATTTTTTTAGTGTTACATTCGGAACACTGAATTTTCTCATTATTAAATGCACTGATGGTATTAAAGACATGTTTACTATTTCCGAGCTCTCCTCTCCCAATCTAGTATTAAACGGACCGTACAAGCTTGACCATCTTCAAAGATAATTTTTAATTTGGGGATGGCTTGTAATCTTTGAATTTATTTTTCAGTGATTATATCCTGCCATTCTACCCTTTATTTTGGACCAAGTGTGTCACAAATGAATATGTATAGATCTTTTTTATCAATAAGCCAGACAGCGTAATAAATTTAAAGTATCTTTTCTTTACCAACTCATCATAACATTTTTCTTCACATAAACACCCATACTTGTATTTCAGTGATTAAAATCAACCGAAAAATAGTACGAAAAACAAAATTCATCAATTTTTTAGCTTCAATGACATATTCTCAATTTCCTAGTTAGAAGGACAAACTTTTCAATATTATATAGCAGAATGGTAGTGCTATTATGTGGTATCGGTTTTGTAAATTGTAGAAGTAGTTTTGGAGTATTTAACATTATTTAATGTAGTATTTTTATGATTTGTAATATCATTTTGTAGGTGGAGTGTATAACCTTAAACTACAATAATAGCTTGTAGCGACATTTTATGAGTTGTAATAATATTTTTAATTGAACTAAATAAGAATAAAATAATACCATATAGTGTCGATTTTATTCCATGTTGTTTGTTGTATTTTACTTATAATAAAAATTACAATTATAATATCATGTTATATTATTTTTTTAATACTTATTCTTATAGTAGCCGTTTCCGAATCATAGTTTTTTTTTTGTGAATTATACTAGCGATTTATACAAATTTAATATTATTTATGAATTATAGCAGTAGTTTAAGAATTATGGTAGCGGTTTATATATTTTTATTAGCACTTTTTGAACAATGTATAATTTTATAATTGAAGTGTGCATTTATTTTGTTTGTTGGAGCCGGTAATGAATTTTATTTTATTTTTTAAATTGTAGTAACAGTTTATACACATTTTATAGTACTTATGAATTATAATAGCAATTTATACATATTTAATAGTATTTATGAATTATAATAGAAGTTTTATACGCATTTTATGTTTTTTGATAGTAGTAGTAAATGATACTGCATGCATATTTTGACTGCAGCAGTATTATACACATTTTATGTTTTTTTATGGTAGTAGTAAACGATACTGTATACACATTTTGATAATAGAAATTTTATACATATTTTGATGTTAGTGGTTTTATACACATTGGATAGTAGCAATTTTATACATATTTGATAACAGCAGTTTTTTAATAATACACACACATTTGATGGTGTCAGTTTTATATACATTCGATGGTAACAGTTTTTTAATAATAGATATAAATGATAATGTGCGGTATCCATTTTTTTAAAATAAATTAACGATGTACCTTTTCTTTATGTATAGTAGGATATACATTAATTGTGATTACGAAGTAGTAAATTTAAATTGGCAAAGCAAAAGTATACGCATATTTTAGCTTATTACGACATTAATATTATTTTATTATATAAAGAAAACTGATACTACATAATAGCAGTGTCAAACTTGCTATTAAAATTTTAGAATTTAACAATTGTGGTGGTATTGGGAGCGGAAGCGAGGCTGGTGGCGTAGGTGATGGCGACGAGCGGTGGTGCGAGAAGCGATGGTTGTTATATTTAAAAATAGAGAAAGTTTATACTTATGGTCCAAAATCAATAGGTCTTTTCCTAGTTTTACCTGTATGTTGGAGATAAAAATCTCAGTATCCGATCCTTTAATATACCAGTCAATAATGATAACCTGCATACAATATGTTAACAGACTTGTGCATACAATTTCCTTTTCTTTTTTTTTCGCTCGCATCTATAGCTTCGTTTCTCGAGTATTGAAAGTAATAAAGGAATTGCCTTCAAGAGCAGCATTGTTTCATTTTAAATTGGTTAATCAATTGATGAGGTCCATGTTCATTAATTTGCTTTAGCAAATTTGTCTTTACAAATTTACTGTCGTGGACTTGTTCTGCAAATTTGTCCTCGAACTCACCTTGGTATCTTGATTATTGTATGCAGATAAGGAAGACATGAAGATATGTGTTAATCAGTGTCATGTCAGCATGTTGGCAGTTACTTAGAAAAGCGGAAGGAAAGGAAACAGAGAAGATTATATCATATGATATTATATATCAAAATGGATCAAAAGAAAACATCACACAAGAGAATGAAATGACATAAAATAGGAATCATCTGCAGAGATCGGTGGCCTGATAACAAGGAACAACGACTCATGGTGAAATCACAACCACGGGTAACATCAGCAATATATCTAATTCTGCAGAACTAAAGGTTTTGATGGTTAGAAATGTGCAATAACCAAAGTAATCGGTATAACCGCACAACGGTTGGAAAACCGATAGTGTAGTAATATAATATTAAAGGATCAAAAAAAATTCTTAGTTTTTTTTCTTAATTATTAATTCGATGAAAACTGACTGTATTGTTTAATTTTGAGATTCTCTATAGCTCTAATCATTATTAGATTTGAAACATAAAAGGACAAATAAGACTCGTATTAGCTCAAAAGATATCATCGTATTTGTAAATATTTAAATAAAAAAGATGAAAAAATGCAAGAATAGATGTAATAAATAAATCACATATTATTGAATTACATTATTTAAATAATAACCTAAAAGTAGCATTGTTATTAAAAAAAGGTTTTTAGGCTTAAGAAGAAGTTGCAAAAAAATTTAGTCTCAGGGACAAAAAGTTTATTTTTTAGGCTGAAGGGTGTAAATCTCAGAATGATAGTTGTAACTATCATTTTCCATTTACACTAAAAAGTATCCTTCAGACTAAAAAGCAAACTTGTTGTCTCCAAGACTAAATTTTTTCGCAACTTATTCCTTGTGCCTATTTACCTGTTAAAAAAATTGTCATTGCTGAAATAACTAAATAAACTAAACTTTGGACTTTGTTATTGTTAATATTTCGTCCAACAAGAAGCTTGATTTGGACGAATAATCAATGACTGGTTAAAACATCACGGTGATCTTTTTTTTTTTTTTCATTCATGTATTCAATCTGAACAATACCAAACCGGAAAAGACGAGGGACTCCTAACAACTCCTTTAGGTTTTGTTAGAATATATCTTCTGTTTGAACAAATTTAAACATCATATTTAAATGTAGGAAATATATATCTTTTCCATTCAAACAAAGCTATTAACATTGATGCCCATTTCAGTATTATATAACTTGCTGAATGGCATTCACTCTGATCTTAAGCGAGTAGGAGCGTGAAGCATGCTGTTAGAATCCAATGCCTCCTTCATATACGTGAAGTATGCTGGTGCAAAATTCTCAAAAGATTCCATCCCCTTCATATACGATATATATATAATTAAAGGTCTTTGTACCTTAGTCTTTACTGCAAGACCTCAAATACAAGGAACTTCCGATTGATTGTTGTGCTTATTTCTGCCGCTTAGGATAAGCAATAAGCCCATAAAGGTCATGTTTATCTATTGTTATCCCGCCTTTTGGTAAGGCCCAAGGAACTGACTGGAAAATAAGGATCACACGTCCTCAATTTTGAATGATTGTTGGTTTACTACAAAAATCGATGGATTTTGCCCGAGTCCGGAGTGGGCTACAATTAATACGGCATGTCAAGCAAAGCCGTGAAAACCAACGTTCCAAATTTCGAGGCAATCCGAGTTCGTATGCTCGAGTTATCACTAATGGAAATTGGAGGAAATTCACGTTGTTCGAATCCATAAAGCAAGGCCTTGCTTCGAATCCACCCTCCCAGAGCCTTGCCTCGAATCCATCCTCCCAGAGCCTTGCTTCGAATCCATGAAAAGTTCCTTTGCTTCGACTCCATCGAGCAAGCATTAAGGTCGTATCTATCCCATAATGCCTTGGTTCGAATCCATCCATGTATGCCCTAGCTCGAATCCATCGGGGGAAAGTTTCCTCGAATCCATGCATTGGTTCGAACCCATGAACTAAACCTTGCTTCGACTCCATCAAGCAAGCCTTAGTTCGGATCCATCCAGACCACCTAGCTTCGAATCCATCGGAATAGCTATGGTTCGAACCCATCCCCGTATGCCTTACTTCGAATCCATCAAGGCGATCTCAAGGTCGAACACATTAAAAACCTTTCCCTACCTCGAGTCCATCAAGAGAGAATCCTTCGAATCCATTCATCAGTGGAGTCTTCGTATCGGTTGGTTATGGAATACCCTGATCGATACAATGGGGACTTGTGTTCAATCGATTCGAAGGAGCATACCTTCGAATCCATTACTACGAATCCATCGAGTCATAGCAGCTAAAACCAAGGGTATGACCCAGAAAACTCGAAGAAAAAGGAGGATTGACCCGAAGCATACGCACCACGTCATCACCTTCACGTGCAGGAGCATGGGTTCGACCCTATGGATTCGAACCATATCGATTCGAACGAATCCATAGGGCGAAACACACCATCTTGAATCGATCATAACTCGAGATCTACAAATCCAAATGCTATGAAATTTTCGTAGGAGCTTGCATATACATAGAAGAATGTCCACGCCAAGTTTCATCATGATTGGACACTTTTTTGATCGATTCGAACAAAGGGTCGAATCGATCCCAAAGTAGGCCCGGATCTCCAGAATTCGGCCATGTGGGCCCCCTCACGTGCCAGAAACGTTCTCCCCTGATTTTAGGCAAAATATCAGCCTCCTACAACTATAAATAGAGCCCCTGGTTATTCAGAAAGGGGATCGGAGAATTTTTAGAATAAGAGAATGCCCGGACGCTGCCAGAATTGCTTCAGAGTACCACCGCTGCCTTTGATTTCGAATTTTGGCTTACTACTTGCTGTATTTTGACATAAAAAAGTTGTATTCTCCGAATATCAAGCAATAAAGTAACAAAACTTCATAATGGACGTATGCAATACGCCGAACCACTCTAAATCGTTGTCTCTCGTGCAATTTACTTCCTATTATTTGGAGTTTTTGTTAGATAATCCACATTTTAATTTACTTTCTTCATTTATTATCTCTTCAAAAAATTCCGACGAGTGTTGTGCCCAATTTTGACGCAAACACTTTAGTGCTTTCACTGAGAAAAACCCAGTTTTTCTCCTGCTCCTTGGATCTGTCTTCGATACCGGATTGCATAAATCTAGGAGAGAGATCCAGACCTCATATTCAGATTCCTTCCATTCTATTCAGATTTGTTCAAAGTCTAGGAAAGGATTCAACGCTTCAAGATGGTGAGTACAAGAGCCACTTCTAACGTTGGTGATCAAGAAGGTCGGGATAGGCAAAATCCCACACAGCTACAGTCTACCAATCAAGATGCTGCTGGGCATACGGATCAGTCAGGTCCGGTCACGAGACAAGAGTTCCAGGCGCTACTTCAGGAACTAACCCAAAGCTGACAACAGCTAACTGAGAAGTTGCACGCTAATGCTGAGTTGACCAATCAACTAAATCGCCAAAGGCCAAGAAGATCCAGAAGGGATCAAGCTCCTCATTCTTCCACCAAAAGCTCTACTTCATCTGACTACAATAACAGATCTACCCGTCCCAGGCTAGACGGAAACCATGCGCAAGCTGTTGACTATCAACAGGCATTAACCGTTGGGCAAGTAAGAGTTGGCCCATCTACCAGCTTCCATACTGGACCCTCCTCCCGAGGAGGCACTATTCCACAATACACTACAGATGATCGTGCTGCCACAGCCGCTGCAGTTGACATAGGAGTTGATACCCGAGATCACTCCAATCAGAATTACCATCAGCAGGGACACGCTCTAGAGCCATATGTCCTAGAAGACGTCGAGCCAAGGAGGCGAGATACGGATCATCGACAGCGCCCGATCCCACCTCGCACTGTGGAACCCGACCACACTTTGGCTCACCACACACAGAATGCTCCGATGCCAGACCTCTCAGCCATGGTACGACAAATGATTCGCGAGAGTCAAGGCCTAACAAATGACGATTGGGGAATCTCCCGAAGTCATACCCCGTTCACTGATGACATATTGTATGCTGAACCTCCTCGGCGATTCAGGATGCCAACCCTGCCCATGTATGAAGGGAATTCCGACCCAAATCAACACATTCCGAAATACGAATGGTCGATGACTGCTGCGAGAGCTGATGACGCAGTAAAGTGCCGTAGTTTTCCCATTTCTTTAGGAGGAATTGCGACGATGTGGTTTACACGATTACCGCCATGATCTATTTCTTCATTTGATCAGTTAGCTACCAAATTTGTTGAGCAGTTTCGCATGCATATTGCCAGACAGAAAGATGTTAATACCTTATCAAGTGTCACTCAAGCTCCCGGAGAGACAATTAGACGATATTTGGAGAGATTCAATGCTGCATGTGCAGAGATCACCAACCCCAATGATAATTCTATCTTAATGGCTTTGATTAAAGGAATCGACCCTGATTCCGAGTTTGGAAATTAGTTAGCTGGAAAGCCTCCCGCATCGTTGGACCGTTTCTATTCCAAAGCCGCTCAATTCTTGAGGCGAGAGGATGCGAAACAGTCTAGGAAGCAGGACGATGCAAGGCCCAGCAATGAAGGCATTCAGAGTAATGTTGCGGTTAAACAGTCTGGCGAAAGGTCAGGAAAATCCAGTTGAATATTCAAAATAAACAGACTCAACAACCGAGGAACGGTGATAACCGGAGCAAGAAGCAAGACCAGAATCGTGGTCCGAGGCGTAGAATCGCAATGTTTGACAATTATACACCACTTAACACGTCACTGGAAAATGTATACCAACAGACTTGTAATACCATGCAATACAAAAAGCCTGCTCTGAAGCCATCGTCGGAAAGGCAGATTCAAACAGGAAAAATCTGTAGATTTCATGAAAGTTATGGACATAACACCAATGAGTGTAGGCATTTACAAGACCTCATTGAAAAATTAATCAAAGAAAGAAAGTTGGATCAGTTTATTCGGACACCGCAGTCCGGTGAGGCGGGCCCATCCAATCAAAATCGAACGCAGAATCAGGAAAGACAAGGTGAACCCGCTCGTACGGGCGGGAGGTTGGTTATCAATACAATAAGTGGTGGTCCCCACCCAGTAGACAGAAGCTGGAGAGAAATGGAGTCATATGCTAGCTCGATCAGGCATGTGGACTTTGGATGCTATAGTAACTCTGAAGACGGAACACCGGCTAAACAACAAAAGACGATGGCTAATGAAATCGTATTTAGAAATCGAGATGCCGATAAAGTCGAAGCCCCCACAATTTACCCGCTGGTCATATCCGCTCAAGTTGGTCCTGCTTGGATGAAGAGGATCTTGGTAGACAGTGGAAGTTCCGTGAACATACTGTTTAAAAGAGCAGACGATTTAATGAAGATGGAAGCTAAGCACTTAAAGCCTTGTCAATCACGAGTCCACGGCTTCAACGGAAGTGCGACAATACCAACCGGAATGGTTGAATTGCCGGTGGAGTTGGGAGTGGGAGAATGCCGAAGAGTTCGGATCTTGCAATTTGTTGTCTTGGATATTCCTTCTCCGTACAATGCCTTCTTAGGCAGACCGGCCCTTGCTGAATTTAGAGCTGCTATTGCCCCATGGTGTTTAACTCTAAAGTTCCCTACTGACCACGGGATAGGAGTTGTATAAGGAGATCAGGCTGCTGGAAGAGCCTGTTATGTTGTCGAGCTGCGGGAGGCGCAGCGAAAAGAAAAAGGAAAGGGCGTAGAGGAATCTCTCTGCGTCCGTTTCACTGACAATTGATAATTAGCGCCTGGGCCTCAGCCTGGGCACCACAACCAATTCCAAAAGGATCTTGACCCAATGGACAATGATAATAAAGAAGAATCTACGGAAAGTCAAGCTTCTCCGGCTGAGCTAACCATCGATGTCCCGATTGACGATGATGACAATGACTCGAGAATGTTGAAGATTGGGTCTCAGCTGAACCAAGAGACACAACAGGAATTGGTTGATTTTCTCCGGGCGAATCT
Organism: Allium cepa; assembly: GCA_030765085.1. Taxonomy (NCBI): domain Eukaryota; kingdom Viridiplantae; phylum Streptophyta; class Magnoliopsida; order Asparagales; family Amaryllidaceae; genus Allium; species Allium cepa. Next base: position 503,202,694 of record CM060941.1, on the reverse strand, counting down.
CGACGTATTCGCCTGGACGCACTCCGATATGTGTGGAATCTCGTCGGACATCGCGAGCCACATTTTAAATATTGACCCGCGGTATATCCCGGTCAAACAGAAAAGACGTGGTATGGGTCCAGAGAGATCTGCTGCCCTTAAGAAAGAGGTCCATAAATTGAAAACGAATGGGTTCATTAGAGACGCTTTATACCCAGAATGGGTGTCCAATCCCGTACTCGTCCGGAAACTAAACGGGAAATGGAGAACGTGTATCGATTACTCTGATCTGAATAAAGCCTGCTCGAAAGAAAACTTTCCACTTCCCCGAATCGATCAGCTGGTAGATTCAACCGCCGGACATGAATTATTATCCTTCATGGATGCTTACTCGAGTTACAATCAGATACCCATGCATGTACCCGATCAAGAGCACACAAGCTTCGTAACCGACTTGGGATTATACTGCTACAAGGTCATGCCTTTTGGATTAAAGAATGCCGGCGTAACTTATCAACGCTTAGTCAACCGAATGTTTTCCAATCAGATTGGGAAGACTATGTAGGTCTATGTAGATGACATGTTGGTGAAATCACGATACTCCGCTGATCATGTCAAAGACTTGGAGTCAATGTTCAATATCCTCCGGAAATACGGGATAAAGCTTAATCCACTAAAGTGTCATTTCGGAGTCGCATCCGGAAAATTTCTTGGGTTCATTGTCAATGCCCGAGGAATAGAGGCCAACCCCGAGAAGATCTGGGCTATCAGAAATCTTCAGACTCCGAGAACCATAAGGCAAGTTCAGAGTCTTAATGGGAAAGTTGCAGCACTGAGCAGATTTATCTCGAAGTCGACCGACAAATGCATTCCCTTCTTCGATTTGATTCGAAAAGGGAAACGAAGGCGCATTTCAATCTCTAGTCCAACACCTTTCCGTACCACCAATCCTTTCAAAGCCTGTAGATCATGAACAGTTATATCTGTACCTGGCGGTACCTGAAAATGCAACCAGTGCTGCATTAATTCGGGAGGAAGACCGAGTGCAAAAACCGGTCTACTACGTGAGTAATCGATTGACCGGAGCCGAGAGAAATTATCCAAAGCTTGAACAGCTGGCATATTGCCTAGTCATTGCCTCGAGGAAGCTCCGTCCATATTTTCAGGCTCATCCTATTACTGTGTACACCGATCAGCCGTTACGACAGGTCCTCCCGCGGCCTGAGACGTCTGGTAGGTTACCAAAATGGAACATCGAACTGAGTCAATTCGACATCACTTAAACTCCGAGAAGGGCCATTCACGGCCAAGTCCTAGCAGATTTTATAGCCGAATTCACTATTCCTGAAGACTTGCCCGAGACCAGCAAATCTCCCCAATACATCTGGAAGCTGTACACCGATGGTGCGTCAAACGATCGGTGCTCAGGAGCTGGGGTAGTGCTTGAAACCCCCGAGGGACGATCCATATGTTATGCTTTAAAGTTCGAGTTCCGCGCAACCAACAATGAAGCCGAGTACGAAGCTCTACTTACCGGACTAAAGCTTGCCCGTGATCTGAAAATCATCGCTGTAGAGATCTACTGTGATTCCCAGTTGGTAGTATGTCAAGTTCGAGGAGAATATCAGGCCAAAGACCGAAGATTGGCCGCTTATCTAACTCGAGTTCTGGAGATGCTTGATCAGTTCGATTACTATGCCATTTTCTACATACCCCGAGAGCACAATCAGAAAGCTGATTCGTTGGCAAAGTTAGCAAGTACGGGTGCAGCTCAGCAGTTGGGGGTCGTTCCGGTTGAAACCCTATACTCCCCGAGCATTGATCGAAGGGAGACCGATTTCACATTTGAAGCTACCTCCAATAGGGAGTCGTGGATGACTCCTTATCGAGATTATATCGAACGTGGTGTATTGCCCGAGCATCGAAGCGAGAAAAAACAAGTTCTACGAAAGGCCTAGCGATTTGTTATTCAAAATGGAGTCATGTACCGGAGAGGATACTCTGTTCCTCTCCTCCGGTGTATCGCGCACGATGAAGTCAAACGAGTGTTACACGATGTACACGAAGGAGAATGTGGCGATCACACCGGGGGGCAAGCACTTGCAAAGAAAATACTCCGATATGGGTACTATTGGCCTACTATTAATCGCGATGCTGCAGACTATGCTAGAAAGTGTGACAAATGCCAGAAACACGCTCGAATTCCTAGAGCCCCGCCTACTGAGATAACCCAAATGGTCAGTCCTTGGCCATTTGTGGTATGGGGAATAGATATCATCGGCACATTGCCTCTGGCCAAAGGTGGCGCGAAGTACGCCATCGTCACAGTTGATTATTTCACCAAATGGGCTGAAGATGAACCCCTTGCAACAATTACGACAAAGAAAGTAATCAACTTTGTAGTTCGTAACATTGTCTGCCGGTTTGGTCTCCCACATACTATCATCACCGATAACGGAACCCAATTCGACAGTGCTGAATTCAAGAATTTCTGCCAACGATTCCACATCCATAAGAAATTCTCTGCAGTAGCGCACCCTCAAGCAAATGGTCAAGTCGAAGCAGTTAATAAAGTTATCAAATCCATTCTAAAGAAGCGACTGGAAAAAGCCGGGGGCAAATGGGTCGACGAACTTCCTATGGCTTTATGGGCCTATCGAACGACTCACAAAACTGCAACCGGTCATACCCCGTTTTCTCTATCCTAGGGCTCTGAAGCCGTTATTCCAGTCGAAATGGAAGTACACTCTCATCGTGTAACATATTATGATCCGAAAACAAATGCCATACTACTTGCTGAATCTTTGGATTTACTCGATGAGAAGCGTGAAGAGGCTGACTTGAGGGCAGCCGCATATCAAAGTCAAGTCGCCCGACTGTACAATGCCAAGGTCCGCCCGTGAACCTTCGAACTCGGCGATCTCGTACTCAAAAGAATCTATCCGGTTCCTTCGCACATGAAGCCAAGTTGGGAAGGGCCGTATGTGATTTCACAAAAGCTCGGAGATGGCATGTTTAAATTATTGACCGTTGACGGTCTTACTTTGCCGAGAGCTTGGAATAGCGAAAGTCTTCGTCGCTACTACACATAAAAGACTTTACTTATTTATTTTTTGTCAATTTATCCCTTTGCATTTTATTTTAGCATTTCGAGATTTAAATTTGTAATAAGGCAACTGACTTTGCCATATTTTCTCATTTCAGCAATAAAATGCCATCTCTTCGAGCCAGAGCTGTGATTTACTGAATATGACGTACAATATCACGATGCACGAAGAGCTAAGTTCCATCATGCGGTGGGATTTATTCAAATAGGGAGTGACTGTGATACGACCGGTCACTCGCTAAGTGAAACCCGAGCTCGGTGGCAGAACAATACATCAATATTCACAGGGATTGATACACAACAATCCCTCCTCCAACTCCAAATTCCCAGAGTGCGAATTGGAGTATAAACTTCAGCTCTCGGTTCCTAGAGTGCGAACCGGAGCATAAATCCATCGCTCCTAGAGTGTGAGCCAACTCCAAATTCCCAGAGTGCGAATTGGAGTATAAACTTCAGCTCTCGGTTCCCGGAGTGCGAACCGGAGCATAAATCCATCGCTCCCAGAGTGTGAGCCAACTCCAAATTCTCAGAGTGCGAATTGGAGTATAAACTTCAGCTCTCGGTTCCCGGAGTGCGAACCGGAGTATAAATCCATTGCTCCCAGAGTGTGAGCCAACTCCAAATTCCCAGAGTGCGAATTGGAGTATAAACTTCAACTCTCGGTTCCCGGAGTATAAATCCATCGCTCCCAGAGTGTGAGCTAACTCCAAATTCCTAGAGTGCGAATTGGAGTATAAACTTCAACTTTTGGTTCCCGGAGTGCGAGCCAGAATATAAAACTCTATCTCCAAATTCTCAGAGTGTGAATTGGAGCATAAACACCAACTCTTGGTTCCCAGAGCGCAAACCGGAGTATAAATCACTAACTCCAAATTCACGGAGTGTGAATTGGAGTATAAACATCAATTATAGGTTCCTGGAGATAAACATTGATAATAAATAAGTTCCCAGAGTATGGGCCGAACTGTTAATTGCAAATTGTGTTAAGTCCCCGAAGTGTGGACATGTATTCAAGGCTTATGACATATGTGAGCACAAGCTAATCAAGGTAATACTTAAGCACAAGAGAAAAGAGTTGTTTTCCATTTTATCAACAAACAAAAAAGGAGTTTGATTACATAACAAAACAAAAAATAGTCCATAGAGTGGGTGCTGAATCCACACTTGTACACGGCTCAAAAAAGGAGAAGTAAAAAGAATTGCCATTTCACAACTACGTGATAAAACGAGAAGTTCACTCCTTCCTATTCCGGGGTTTCTTCTTCGGAGTAGAGCCGCTAGACCCACTACCCGGCTTCCTGCGAGACCTTTTGTCCTTCTTTGGAACATCCTCAGGATCTGGCATAATATCAACATCTTCCTCAGAGCTGGAAGGGATGGAGATCCTCTTGTGAGGACAAACTGAAGGCGTGGGAGCCGTAATGGGTGGTGGAGCTTCGGCACTAGAAGTCATAACTGTGCCGAGAGGAGAAATAAGCACTAAAGGAGTTAAGCTTGGTGGAGCAACATCACTTCCGGAACCACCAACCGTCGTCACCGCAGCCATTTCAGCACTTATTTCGGCAAGGATTTCTTCTTCCCGGGAAGATCGAGCAGCGCTGGACACACTAATAGTCGGCATAAACGAGCTAAAAGTTGGAGCGACTCCACCCATTGAAAAAGAAGGATCGGTAAAAGGTTCACAGGGCTGCTTGAGAAGTTCCTCAATCATCTGAGCATCAAGCGACATTGAACTCCCCTCTCCAGTCTCGCCGGTTACGGCAGTAGTCGTAATAGCCTCAGTAACAACAACTCCTTGCATTGACTACGAAATTTGTGGTACTGGAAGTGCCGGCACATCACTTTCAGTCACTGAGCGAAAAGAAATGAGAATAACCAGTCAAACGATCTGTTCCAAGTTCATCATTCTAAAACACTTAAGTAATATTTGAAATACCTTCTTTGCCTCGGCTCGGTGATGAGACAAGTTCCGAAACAGTAGTTGTACCGAGAGACAGTTCCGGTCGATCCGGGTTATAAGCAGGAATGACGTGTGGTCCAACTGTAGCAGTAACTCCAGACGAAGTCGGGGCAGCAACTGAAACATCCTCACTACAATGTGCAGCTCCAGAACCCTCTCCAGTCTCCACATGGTGGAAACCAAGTCTCTCTCTCTCTCAACAGCAATCATTGCTTCATGAAGAAGTTTCCTTTCCTCCTCGCTCAACAAACGAGACTCAAGTTCAAATTCATCCACGGCACCTTCGGGGAGAGATGCTTTCTTGTTCGCCACCAATTTTTTCCAAGCATTGAGTAGAAGCGTAGAATAATCTCCGAGCCATGAGAGATTCCTGTGCTCAAGCAAATTAGCGTTGTAAGTGTCAAGGAGCTCATCAAACTCGGCTTCTACCCTGGACAGCTCTTCCTGGACCCTCCCTTCCACTTCTGCCTCCGCCGCTTCAACTTTAGCAACCGCCGCGTCTCGCTCAGCTCGGAGAGACACGGCTTGCTCGCACGCTTCTTGTGCGGCCGTATTAGCATCATATTTTTCCTTGTTCAAGTCGGTAAACTTAGCTTTTAATTCCTCAAGTTCTTTGACCGCCGCATCCCGCTCGGCCTCAACATTTTTGTACCGATGGCCCAAGTCTTCAACTAAAGTGCAATGCGCCTGTTGCATCTTCGCCATCTCAACTAATGTCTCATCGACCTTTTTCAGCGACTCAACTTCGGCCTTACAAGAGGATTCCATTTCAGACTGAAGTATATCAACAATGCGGTTCTTCTCAGCCAAGTCAGCTTCCAGTTTCTCCATAATTTTGGCTCGATCGAAGGCTAATTTCGAAGCTTTGACAGCCGCCTTATACCATTCTTTGTACTGAGCATAAAAATCACGAATATAGCTGAGGGTGGTGTTCACAGCCTCTTCGGGAATTCTTTTTAGATTGGGAGGAAATATGTAAGCATCGAAGCATATTTCTGGAAAATCTTTCTTCAGTTGAGCAATTCTTATAGCCCCTTCACTAGATGGTTCGAGAGGGGCCTCCTCCACAGTTACGGTCGTAGCCGTATCAGTCCTAGAACGATGTGGACCATGTTTTGAGATCTGTAGAGATGGCTGTTGTCGCAAAGTTTCAAGTGCAGGTGCCTGGCTTCTGGGTGGCGGAGGAGAACGAGAGGGTGAACGGTACCTTCGGTCCCTATTAGAACGCTCCTGGCTAGAATAATATCAAGAATGGTCCCTCTCATGATTCTCTTGCTCATAATGCCTCCGTTCACGTTCACGATCAGAATCCCTACGGCGAGATTCGTAATAAGATGAAGAATGATGCACTCGCCGAAGTCTATCAAGTGTAGAAGGACGATCCGACATGGCACCTGTAAAGAAGAAACAATTCAGTTAAGTACCAAGGAAAAGCACTGCAATGCATGTGGAAGTCGTGAAGTGTTGTGAAAGTGTATAAATGCGCAAACCCCCCCGACCCACCAGAAGCGTCGATTACACTAACGGGTAAAGATTCGCTTATATCAAGCGCTCTCCGGAGCTCTTCCAACCCGGACCCATGGTGGAGAGATACGTAGTCCGGAATGGAAATATTGTCCAGCCCTGTGAAAAAGTCTCCGGACTGGCGAGGAGCGGCGTCGAAGACAGTAACCCCAGGTTTGGAACGGGTTATGACCGCAGACTTCCATCTCTTAAACTTAGGCACAGCAGCCTTGCCTTTCTGACCCTCTTCTATTCGGGAAAGGTCGGCTGCTATCTCAGTGTCTGTGGGCGTTCTTTCATCATCGCTTGCTTCTCTTATCACAATGCCAGGTTTTCTTTTTGCCACTTTCTTCTTCTTCCTCGAGGCCGATTTTGCCAACCCTTTAATTACAATACTCTGGCTCATCTTAATCAAACCCAGTGTCCTTAAGTTATCGTCGGTCAACAGCAAGTCGATGTGCCTTGAGTCGCTTGGGACCCTTTGCAAGCTTTGAACGATACCTCTATAATGTCCACCGGTAGGTCTCGAAATGATGGCTATAAGAGTAACAGAGTATTAGTGCAGGTATTAAGAGTGGCCATTCAAAAATGACTTATGATACTTACGTCTGGATATCCATCTCCTGGCAAACCCTGGGGGGCATCGAACAAAAAACCACTTATTCTTGAAATAGCTAAGCCTGGTCCAGGCCCCAGTCACAACCTGACAGTTTGTGACCGCTTCCAAAAAGGTGAAAGACGGGCTATCACCCCTACTCTTGAAATTGAATATGTGCCTGATCTCGTTTGGCCTTGGCGGGCGAAAAAGGCAATCCATAAATATGACAAAGACGCTATTCAACAATGCATGCCCTTTGGGATGGAGTTGTGAAGGAGAAATTCCTAAATACGACAGCATTTCTCTAATGTATTGGTTAAAAGGAGGGAGAGATCCAGCCGCGCAGGCATGGCGGTAAAAGGCAGTATATCCTTCAGGTGGGTTATGTGGTCTGTCATTAGCACTAGGTAATAAAACATCGTCTAGGGATATGTTATGTTTCGAACATATCCGGCCCAACAAAGACTCCGAGATATTGGACTGAACAGAATCGACAGGATCTTCGATAAATATGGCCTCCGGCAACTCATCCGGAGCCGGATCTATAACCTCAGGAGGGATTTCCGAAATCTCAAGCACTGGAGGAGGCGAGCTTTGTACTTCTTGTTGTTGAGAACTCGAAGACTCCATAATTAACTAACTCACTAGAAAGCGGCGTTAAATACATAAAAAGCCCATGCATTCCTCCAGTGTAGAGTGTATGAATATGTCGTGCAGTGCAAGTGCTATGCATAACTTAAGCAGATTTCACAAGTTGAAAGAAGATGTCCGAACGATGAAACTTTGGAATTTGAGAATGAAAATGACCGTCATCGCTGACCGTCCACGCCATCCAGAGGCTACTGACCAATTCAAGTATAAATTCGTTATATTTTGGTTAAGTCATGGTGCCATCGACGAGCTCCAGAAGAGAGGTCAAGTCAAATTCGATTATGCAAGGCCGAAGCTCGCCGGAGTCAAGTATGCTAAAGTTCAGTGAGTTCGTTAAAGTTCAACTTGAAACTGGTCATAGTTCAGATGTTGAAGCAAATCAGAAGAGTGGGAGTCCCAGAAGCAAGGACGTTCGAATCGATCGACTCGAATCGATACGAGTCGAATCGACGAACTTCGAATCGATCGACTCGAATTGATACGAGCCGAATCGATGAACTTCGAATTGGTACGCCCCGACTCCATGTAGTTCGACTCGATGAGACCTTGGGACAGAGAAGCAATTCGAATCCATGAGCTCTGCATAACTTCGAATCGATCAATATTGAACACCTTCGAATCCATCGGAATATCGTTACTTCGAATCGATCGGCACGAGACCCTTCTTCTTTCACAACCATCGATTCGAAGCCTTGCACTCAAGATCGATTTGAACTGTTCATTCCTGGATCGATGCGAAGCAATGAAGGAAGATAGCGTCCATCAATGTCCACGCTCCTCCAAGACAACATTCTACGATCGATACGAATTGAATGGGTTCGTTCCTCAGGTCCATCGAGTCGACCCATTCCAGATCTCACAACCCTTTATAATTTTTAGAAGAAAGGATTGAAATCGATGATGAAAAGACCAGTTTCATCGTCCTACACTCGAGTCAAACCCCTTAATTACCTAGTTGGATTCGATTAACGGAAGAAGACTTGGTGGAATTTTATCGTTTCGTGCAAAAACACGGTTGTTTCTAGCTCTGGAGGATTGATTCGAAGAAGCGGCAATGGTAATAGTAAAAAGTAAAAAGTGAAAGTGAGGCTTACCTCGCGTATTTATATGAGTTCGAGGAAACGCTTGTGGCTCTTCGTCTCCCGGTCATATTGACCTTCTACCACCGGTCACTCTCCATGCTCCATCGATTCGAACGACCGCTCAATAACCCACTACGTTCGAATCCATCCCAGCGTAGAGCCGTTGCTTCGAATCCATCAAAGGGCTGAGTCCATTCTTCACTTCAAATCCATTGCCTTCCTATCCTTTACACGATCGAATCCACAACATCTTTATCGATGCGAGGCATCATCGATTCGAGGAAGCACTAAGCAAAGGCTGGATTAAAAACCATCGACTTGAAGACAATCGATTCGAACACACGTGACTTCGAATCCATCAAAGGGCGTCGACGAGAGCAAACGAATCACTACGATTTAAAAAATTACTTATCTACCTTTTATATCGATTCAGGAGAGGGTCGATACAAGAGGACGATTATAGACAATCATAAAAACAGTGTCTTAACTCGAATTTCAAGATCGGTTCAGGAGAGGACCGATGCAGAATTCGATAACAAACCGAACTGACAACGACTTGCAATCACGTAACGTTAACCAAAGTCAAGGTGGTACATATATGCACATATGTCTGACTAATGTTTGATCTGTATTATTCACAGGGATCAAATGTCCAGTTCGTCATGATGTAGGCGACGAACAGCCGATCGCGATCATACGACGATTGGCTACAGCAATAAAGAATACAACTCTCAGCAAAGCATGTTCTGATTGTCCAACGATAGACTGCAGCTTTTCAAAGTATGTCATGTTTACACAAGACGTAATTTGGGGGGCAAATGTTATCCCGCCTTTTGGCAAGGCCGAGATACCAAGGAACTGACTGGAAAATAAGGGTCACACGTCCTCAGTTATGAATGATTATTGGTTTACTACAAAAATCGATGGATTTTGCCCGAGTCCGGATTGGGCTACAATTAATACGGCATGTCAAGCAAAGCCATGGAAACCAACATTCCAAATTTCGAGGAAATCTGAGTTTGTATGCTCGAGTTATCACTAATGGAAATTGGAGAAAATTCATGTTGTTCGAATTCATAAAGCAAGGCCTTGCTTCGAATCCACCCTCCCAGAGCCTTGCCTCGAATCCATCCTCCCAGAGCCTTGCTTCGAATCCATGAAAAGTTCCTTTGCTTTGACTCCATCGAGCAAGCATTAAGGTCGTATCCATCCCATAATGCCTTGGTTCGAATCCATCCATGTATGCCCTAGCTCGAATCCATCGGGGGAAAGTTTCCTCGAATCCATGCATTGGTTCGAACCCATGAACTAAACCTTGCTTCGACTCCATCAATCAAGCCTTAGTTCTGATCCATCCAGACCACCTAGCTTCGAATCCATCGGAATAGCTATGGTTCGAACCCATCCCAGTATGCCTTACTTCGAATCCATCGAGGCGATCTCAAGGTCGAACCCATTAAAAACCTTTCCCTACCTTGAGTCCATCAAGAGAGAATCCTTCGAATCCATTCATCAGTGGAGTCTTCGTATCGGTTGGCTATGGAATACCCTGATCGATACAAAGGGAACTTGTGTTCAATCGATTCGAAGGAGCATACCTTCGAATCCATTACTACGAATCCATCGAGTCATAGCAGCTAAAACCAAGGGTATGACCCAGAAAACTCGGAGAAAAAGGAGGATTGACCCGAAGCATGCGCACCACGTCATCACCTTCACGTGCAGGAGCATGGGTTCGACCCTATGGATTCGAACCATATCGATTCGAACGAATCCATAGGGCGAAACACACCATCTTGAATCGATCATAACTCGAGATCTACAAATCCAAATGCTATGAAATTTTCGCTGGAGCTTGCATATACATAGAAGAATGTCCACGCCAAGTTTCATCATGATTGAACACTTTTTTGATCGATTCGAACCAAGGGTCGAATTGATCCCAAAGTAGGCCCGGATCTCCAGAATTCGGCCATGTGGGCCCCCTCACGTGCCAGAAGCGTTCTCCTCTGATTTTAGGTGAAATATCAGCCTCCTAAAACTATAAATAGATCCCCTGATCATTCAGAAAGGGGATCGAAGAATTTTTAGAATAAGAGAACGCCCGGACGCTGCCAGAATTGCTTCAGAGTACCACCGCTGCCTTTGATTTCGAATTTTGGCTTACTACTTGCTGTATTTTGACATAAAAAATTTGTATTCTCCGAATATCAAGCAATAAAGTAACGAAACTTCATAGTGGACGTAGGCAATACGCCGAACCACTCTAAATCGTTGTCTCTCGTGTAATTTACTTCCTGTTATTTGGAGTTTTTGTTAGATAATCCACATTTTAATTTACTTTCTTCATTTATTATCTTTTCAAAAACTTCCGACGAGTGTTGTGTCCAATTTTGACATAAACATCTATCATCTTCAATACTCTTATAAGAACACTAGCATTTCCACCAGTCATCTTACCAATAATGTCTCTGTTGCCCATTATCAGAGTCTGAAAAAGATAAGTTATTGTTGTAAGTGTAATATGATTGCTATGACCATTATCAGAGTTTGAAAAAGATAAGTTATTGTTGTAAGTGTAATATGATTGCTATGAAATAAATATGAGTAAATAGGGATAGTAAATTCTTACAAGATTTGCAACCACTTTCAATGGGCGGCCTTTTCCACATGCTTTTAAGAGTGTCGTGATGTTCATCTTGGGGTAAGATCTTGACGGTGCTAGGATTATTGGTTTGTGAGGATTTGTGATAAATTCCATCACCTGTAGTGAATGAGCAAACCTTGTAATAAACTTTTCTCAAATTTTTGTAAACGATGAATTCATGTTTTCACTGCTTGATGCTATGTAATGGTTACTTGAAATATTAAGTAGTTAGATGACGCGATGAAGGCTATGTGGGCATAAGTCACATAGCCATAATTAAACAGCCTGAGATTTTTAGTCTAGCTGTTCTTGATAGGTAAAGACATGGATATGCTTGTAAAAGCAAAAATATGCATAAACACATCATCTGTAAACATTTACACATGCATAAGTCCTGACCATTAATAAGAAGTGTTAGGACTTAACTCAACACATATGATAGGGATAGCCTTGAGAGATCCTTCTATAGCTGCAATTGTTTCTTCATCATCTTGTTGGACTCATACACAACTGAAATCCATACCACGAGGAATGACCCGAGTTTTAGTTGATGAACGAAAAATATATCAACAATATACTGTTATAATTCTCAAAAATAGTGAATTAGATATATCCCACATCGTCAAAAATCAGCCCAGTTTTATGTTTACATAGTTTACTCTCAATCCCTATATTGGCTTTTAGGATTAGGTAATTTTATGTGAGAGGAATGACCTATATGGCCATCGACTAGCACGCGCGTGCCGCCGTCTATCCGACCGGGCTTGTGTCGTGTCATATATTTTTGCTACCTACAAAATGGACTGATTTTAAAATAGAAGTGGGTTTAAATAGATACGGATTTTATAATGGTTGTGACCGTTGCAAACTGATGAAGAGACGCGATTTTTTCAGATGACCATTACGATGAACAGCAAAAATTCCAAAACGTTACAAACGAATGGACGCGGCTATTGCGAATAGCAACACTTTTTTGGCGTTGCAAATGAAGAGATGCTACTTTTGTCAATGGGTGTAGCAATTGAGAATTCGGCTATAAATAAGAAGGAAACCTGATCACTTTAATCACTCAATTTTAAAACCGAATTATTTCATCTTTTTCTTCATTTCTTAAAATCATAATTAGTTCTATCACACACACATAAGATCATACACATCACGATCTCGAGCAGCTTGCGTCTGTTGTATCTTGGAAGACATTGAATAAGGTCTTAAGGAAATTGTTACGATAAGTCTCAGACGAAATTTTTGCTTCTTCAACCGGTTAGATTTCTGGTTTATTTATATATATATATATATATATATATATATATATATATATATATATATATATATATAGTTTTCGTTTCTACGTTGTACTATTTCCTTAAATAGTATAACGTTTAATTTATCACTATAGTTACTATTACTATAGTTATTAGTTTGTTGTTGTAACATACTTATTGTTAAAAATAACTAATACAAAATTTCAAAATAGTGGAAATCTGATTTGTAAACTTGTAAGACGAGTTTATTATTGATTAGTCTCTATTTTGGTATACTAGACGTATAACATCTTAAGACTTTTCTGTTTTCACTAAAACCGAGATGGTAACAGTTGAGTTATGGAATAATTCCATATGAGTTATCGAAAGGACACATACCAAGTTTTAAATACCTCAAATTATGGGGGTGCTTGGCAAAAGTTCCAGTTCTGCTTCCCAAGAAAGTCAAACTTGGACCAAAAACAGTAGATTGTTACTATTTAGGACCAACCCAAAATATCCTATCATCTTAGAAGGATATAGTGATGCAAGCTGGATTGCTGATTCAGAGGAATCAAAATCAACGAGTGGTTATGTATTTACCTTAGCAGGGGCATCGGTGTCATGGAAATCTACTAAACAAACATGCATAGCTCAATCCACTATGAAATCGGAGTTCATCGCTTTAGATAAAATAGGAGAAGAAGCAGAATAACTTCGTCACTTTTTAGAAGATATTATCTTTTGGCCTAAACCTGTACCGGCCATATGCATACACTGTAATAACCAAGCAGCATTAAGCAGAGCGCAAAACTTTGTGTATCATGGAAAGTGATGACACATTCGTCGACGGCATAACACAGTTAGGTAGCTACTCTCAAATGGAACTATTTTCATAAATTATGTGCGAACAAATAATAACCTAGTGGATCCATTTACTAAAGGTTTATCAAGAGAGAAAATTAACTACGCATCGAGGGGAATGAGTTTAAAGGCCTAAACCAATAAGAGTTATCTTATACGGAAACCTATCTCGACGATTGGAGATTTCACGGACTAGGATCAATAGGCAAACCAGTTCTGAATAACTCATGACATAATGCATTTGTTTGGACTTTGTCATACTCCATTCCTATGGTGCATAATATAAATGCATGCCTACAGAAGTATTAAAAGGATAAAACTATGTTTTTTAATGATGACCATATTTTGAAAATAACAAATGAGGTATATGTAGGATACTCTTACTGGTTGTGACCACTTATGTTAGTGTGAGCTGGGTCGGCTCTATGAGAATATTAAAGGCTTTTATTCTCTAAAAACACTCGCAGAACCAAAATTTGTTCAGGATCAAAATGAACACAACTAAGAGATTGGATGTGAAGGAAAATAATGCTTTGTAGTTATGCGAGAGGGATGACCTACATGACCATGGACTAACATGCGCGCGCGCCGCCGCCCGCCCGACCGACCCGGGTCGAGTGCGGGTAACACTTTTTGACGTTGCAAACAAACGGATGCGACTATTGCGAACAGTAACACTTTTTTGACATTGCAAATGAAGGGATGCTACTTTTCTCAACGGACGTAGGCATTGGGAATTCGGCTATAAATAATAAGGAAACCTGATCACTTTAATCACTCAATTTTAAAACCGAATTATCTCTTCTTTATCTTCATTTTCCTAAAATCATAATCAGTCTTATCACACAGAAGATCATACACATCATGATCTCAAACAGCTTACGTTTGTTGTATCTTGGGAGACTTTGAATAAAGTCTTAATGAAATTGTTACGACAAGCCTCAGACGAAATCTTCTTCTTCAACTGGTTAGATTTCCGGTTGATATATATATTGTTTTCGTTTCTACGTTGTACTATTTCCTTAAATAGTACAACGTTTGATTTATCACTATAGTTATTATTATCATAGTTGTTAGTTTGTTGTTCTAACATATTTATTGTTAAAAATAGCTAATACAGAATTTCAAAGTAGTGGAAATCTAATTTGTAAACTTGTAAGACGAGTTTATTATTGATTAATCTCTGTTTTGGTATACCAAACTGAATATTATATCAACGATGTAAAAAGAACGCAGGAGGAACCATACAAACTGAAAAATAATATCAACAAAAACAAGGCCCGTCGGATAACGCCAACTGTCCATTTTTTTATTTCTCTCACCTTGAGATCTTAAAAAGCTGTTGGATCTTTTGAAAGCCCTAACGGGTTGAAGAGTATACCACCTGGGTAATTTACATCACCCGATAAGTAAATTCCCAAAGGCTCTAAAAGCTTCTATCCCACAGTATCTTGTATATTCTGGCACCACCTACCATGAGTAACGTTTCAAATCTGAAGACTAAGAAACAATTTGCATCATTATATAAATGTTAACTATGTATAAATATCTCACGATGTTCAATATTTGTGTCAATGTTCAAATATTTCGTTAGCTTTTTTTTACTGTAAATAAGGAGCAGCAGTTGTAAGCCAAAGTAGTATGTAGCAGTACAAATTCTTGGCCATTTCCCAAATTTTATGTGCCCAAATGTTTATTCTATTTTCATCTTGCAATATGTCCAGGAAATGGATTCACTACTTGTTATCGTGTAATACTTTATTTATAAAATAATTTTACTTAATTACAATATAGTTACCATAAGAAGAGCCTCGAAAATTGCTATGACAAGTACTGCTTGACTGACAGCAATGTGAAGTCCTGGAATGCAGAGATAGTTGAGACTGTCTCCCTAGGTAGAAAACAATAAGTAAAATATGCTCCTGTGTCTGGCAATAATGTATGACATATTTTATCAAATGCATCTTTATTACAAGATTTACTTGCAACTATGTATTTAAATAAACATTCCAAGATGCAAAAAGTACATCTGCAAATAAAGCCATCATTTTTCCTACCGTTTTCCACAATTAGTAATCTCTTATATATTCTCAAGCACGACAAAAAGGCAACTTAGTTGAAGCAGGTTGATGAAACCATATGAAAAAAAAATCCATGTTAGCTTCTTCTATGAACTATGGGTATAAAGATTATTTTGTACCATGTTGTGAATTCTCATTTGAGCTTCCTACAAAAAAACGATGGTTATCCAGATAAAGAATTTGAATACAAATCGATTAACCTATAATCAACAAGTTTTAAGGGATAGAGATTGGAATAAAAATATAAGTTAAATTGATAATGTCCTCTAATTTTGTGGAGCTTAACTTACTAATAAGAATAAAATGCATGTAGAAAATTAGGTCAATCTAAACAAATAAGATGTGAAGTGGAGGATTATAGAAATGGAGATCATTCGTGTGTGAGTTAATGACAACATGGTTTATTTTATTAACAAATTTTCATCATCATCATTGAAATTCATTTGATGGATTAAACTGAGCTATAAATGGTGTACTATATTTAGAAGTGCCATATAACTTAGCTTATAATTTTATTTATATAAATTATATAGCTTGTTACTCATGAAGTTCATGCGATGAATGCTAACCTAAAGTTTAGCATATCCAACTTTCCACCAAACAGGTTCGACGAAATGCAAAATATCCAACAGGTCTAACAATTCAAGAATAACGACCTCAAGAGCTGCAAGCATGGCCTATCGAGCATATAAAATTTCAAAGTTAGAAACCCTATAAAATCAATGTTTTAGTTTTGAAAATTTCATGTTTGTTGAAATAAGTATTTGGTTAAAGCGTGTAAATAAATATAATCATACAACTTAAATGTAATCAAATTCAGAAAGAAAAAGAAAATAATACCACATATCAATTGCAAACTCAGAGCCTTAGAGAATGGTAAAACATTTATGTGCTTTATTAATCAAATGATATACAAATATAAAAGATGATATGATAACTTACATCACTGATTTCATTCAATTGCTAATTTTAGAAGGTTCAAACAGTAAACATAAAACTAATGAAAAGTTGATAATGAAACTGCTTACCATATCAAAGATTGATGTTGACATCACATGCATATCATCGACATGGTCTTCAAATTGTTCCTCGTCAACGTTCAGTAAAGGCAATGTATTTAAATCATATGATACATATTATTTGTCATATATGCTTGAACATGGAAAAAGTTAGTAAACAAACGATAAGGGAAAGAAGGATATTTTTTAAAGACATTTTTGAGTCGTCATTTACTTCATCGATTTCATTCAACCACTATTTTTAGTCGGCTCAAACTCTAAACATAGTATTTTATTTATTCATAACAAAATCATAAAATTTCAGCAGTGATTTGTTATTATTACAGCCATTTCTTGAACAACTCTCTGCACCTGATACAAAACTAATTGCATATAGTTCCCTGATAAAATCAAGTAAATAAGTATTTGTTGAAAGCATGTCAAGAAATATAACCATACATTTTAAATGTAATCAAAATCGATAACGAAAATCAGTAACATAATTTAAGTAGAGTTTATTAAAATCTAGCTGCATTAATCACCCAGACATGTGCATGATGCTATATGTTACCTTCATCCAAATTTAATTTATTTTACATTTCGGTGGAAGAAGGAGCACTTTATGCAGTTGAAATTGGAACTACGGTTTAATACGCTCTAATATAGAAGCAATAACGTGGTACTTTATTTGGATTAATTAAAGCTTGACATCATTATCTAAGTGTTTATTGGCAAATACCACGTCTGTAGTGAACAAATCACTAAAAATCTCTTAATGCCGAACGAATTAAAAGTAAATCATGGTAGAAATAATATTAGTAAAAGTATATCATTATTCTTTTACAGCACGCAAAAATGAGTAAACTGTTGAATTAGTTTTTTTTTTCCCAATGCAAAATATATATTTGTCATAAGAATAGGTAAATCATTTAAATCAAAATTAATAAGGGCTTCTGAGCAGGAAAATCATTTTGATTACTATTCACCTAATTAAAAGAACACAATCCTTAATTAGCATACCTTTTGAAAACCAAAAACGAGTAAGTTCTTCAGTATTCGAACATAATAATATTAATATCTAAAATTATGAGAACATGGTGATGTAGACGTAGTAAACTCTAATGGTAAGAACTGGAGCGATGGTATTAGGTCTGAACTAGCGGTTGATAGTCGGATAAATCATTGCAATTTGAACTGGAGGGGTGTGATACTTGACAAAGCGAAGAAAATTGCGGTAGAAATAGAGTAATGAATTAGATCTGAAGTAGAAACGGAATGTTAGGAGAAATATCAGGTTAGATACTGGACAAGGGCAGCAGGGCCTTTGCACATAAATGCTCATTTTTTTAGGTTGTTAATAAGAAAAATCATGTGCTAATGAGTAAATTAGGTTTTGTTTTTTCTAAATCAGAAAGCACAAACTAGCTTTCACTTTCTTTATAAAAAATGCAGGTTAACTTGAACTTTTCAAAATTTTCAAAATTTGCAAAAAAAAATTAAAATTAAAAAACGCAAACTAGCTTATGTTTTCTAATAAAAAGTGTTACTTAACTTGCGCTTTTCAAAAATTTCAAATTGTCGAAAATTTTATAAATTTGAAGAAAAAAATTCAAAATCAGAAAGCTCGCGTTAAGTTGCATTTTCAAAAATTTCAAAATCTCATTAATTTCAAACATTTCCAAAAAAATTCAAAATTAGAAAGCGCAAACTAGCCTGCGCTTTCCTGATAGAAAACGCAAATTAACTTGCGCTTCTTAGAAATTTCAAAATTTTCATTCAAAGTCAAAAAATTGCAAGTTAGCTTGCATTTTCTGTCCGAAAAGTGCAAGACACCTTTCGTTATCTGTTTTTCAAAAAAGAGGCCAAATCTATATGTTCATATCTACTGGGACTTTTCTTATAACAACATCAAAAATAGAAACTTCTGAGAACATGGTGATGTAGATGTAGTAAACTATAATGGTATGAACTGGAGCGATGGTATTAGGTCTGAGCTAGCGGTTGATAGTCGGATAAATCATTGCAATATGAACTGCTGTGATGGTGCGATAGTTGACAAAGTGTAGGAAATTGTGGTAGAAATATAGTATGAATTAGATCTGAAGTAGAAACGGATTGATTGGAGAAATATCAGGTTAGATTTTGCACAATGACTGCAAGCAAACCTACCTAACGACCGGTTTGAAAATGTTACATGCTATATGCCGGTTCATGCTAATATCAACAGACAAAACATCCAGTGGCTAAACTTTTGCTTTGAACTATTAAATAAAACAATACTATCCCAACCAAATTCTTTAGTATAAAAATAGTGTATGAAATTGATAAGCAGACAGCAACCCATCATCAACAATTGTAGGCTTATTTTTGTGGTTGGAATTTCTATCATTTCGGTCATTCCTACCTAATTCAGCGATAACCTGAAACATAGTCCAATTTTGTTTCCAGCCTAAATCCCGAATTCATTTTTTAAGTCTTGAAAAAATAGAAGAAATAGCAGGTAATGGAATAAAATACAATAAACATCTAATAAAATAAAGCAACAATTCTTTTTTCTAGGTAATTTTTAAACTACATATGTGTTAAATTTGCAGTGCTATATTGATGAAAATGTAGAGGAATATATAAGCTTTCCAACGGTTCAAACGGTTGGGTCTACCCCTTCCCCAGTATATTAATTGGGCAAACTGCTTCTTTGTTCTCCTCAACCAGAACGGCATGACTCATCCTTTGACTGAAGGTTCATAGCTGCCTTTGATTCTTGGTGTGAAAGACAAATAAGATTAGAAAGGTCGAGTCAAGAATTGATATAAATATCTTCTCTCGCACCCAAGAGCTATGTGATCTGCTTGGGAAGCTTATATAATCTGCAACTCATCAATGACACTCATTTGCTTCTTCAATAGACAACGTACTTCAAGACCAGGTAAAGGCTGCATGCCGCTATCAAAAAGAAAAAGCAAACAGTCTACCGACTGAATCTATACTTGTTGAGGGAGGCTAACAACTATGTCACTGACTCTTTCAATCGGTAATGGAGCACTCCCATTGGTAGTATATTAATTGGCGCCTGCGGCCGCCTCAAACTAATAACAACAAAGATATGAACAAAACCAAGTTGCAACAATCATAGTTTGGTACACTAGAAGCATTCAAAACAACCACGGAAACGATATAGTTTTCGTCACTAAACGCTCTTTTTTAACTAAAAAGCTGGCTACTAATCAGTCAGGGGCCGACGTTATCTAGGAATGAGGTTGATCTGCTGCAAACTCGAGTTGAAAGAAAGTGCGCTTCTGCTCTTCCCTGACTCTAGAAGTTCGTGATTCAGAAGTTAGGCTGACTCTAAAAGAAAGGTTTTGGGTTGGCTAGGAAGACTTTTCGAGGTCATTCGGTCCGGTGAATGGACATGGACACCTTACCAGCCAAGATCTTGTATGCCTTGCCTTGGTTTGGTCTACCATCCTCCAGTTCGGTCTCGAAACCATGCCGACTAGGAAAATACAATAAACATCTAATAAAATAAAGCAACAATTCTTTTTTCTAGGTAATTTTAAATTACATACGTGTTAAAATTTGCAGTGCTATATTTATGAAAATGTAGAGGAATATATAAGCTTTCCAACGGTTCAAACGGTTTGTGATTTGGAGCTCGTACGGAAGTGCTATCATGGTTCGAAGGAGGAAATTTTGGTATAACAAACCAGTAGACAGATTGCCTATAGCAAGAAACCATTGTTTTTTCTGAGAGTTGCTGGTTGAAAACAGTCGACTAGTTAGGAGGCAACTAGTCGACTGATTAAAGAGTTAGTTGACTGATTGCTTTCTATCAGTCGAACCATTTATTAGCATCCTCCAAACAGCCGAACGGAGCTTTCGGATTTCAATATATAGTATAAAATCATTATACTTCATATTCAAACACTTGTAAAGGCCCAAATATAAGAAAAGAAATAAAAATGTACAGTGTATGTTGGTCCATTAGGATGAACCACTATAAATCTATATGTACTTTACATTTATTGCACTATATTTCTACTGAATCCGTTGCTATAAATTCGATTGGAGATGTTTGTCCAATTTTTATGCAAAATACATTTGAACGATATATTTGTATACTAGATGAGCTAATATATCTGTTGCTGTGCAAATCCCAACACTTATACGCGTGCATGTTATACCTTGTACGGTTTATTATGTTACACACGCACACACACACATATATGTATATATATAATAAGATATTAACATATAAAATAGATTCAGTTTATAAATTTACATAAAATAAAGATTTTATTTATAAGAAAATTTAGAAATGTTATAAATAAATTAGACTTCATAGGCATGATAAAGTTCCAAAATGGTAAAAAAAATTAAAATTCACTTATTTCGTCCGCTGCAGGCTAACCCAGTTCCAACAAAACAAACAGTCGATTGATCATCCAAAACAAAAAAATAGCTCAAAAATCGTCCCTATGGCTGCTTGAAACTCAGTATTTACAGGAGTGTGGAAGTGGTTTGGTTATTCCAGTGAATTGGGTAATTTCCAGGTATAACTTGCTTGGTTCGGATATTTCCATATATAAAAGATACGATCATAAATTTCCAGGTATACCTAGATTTCATTCCATATATATCATGTTTGGTTTGGCTAGGAAGGCCGTTCGTGGTCATTCAGTCCGGTGAAAGGACACGGACACCTTACCGGCCAAGATCTTGCACGCCTCGCCTTGGTTTGGTCTACCATCCTCCAGTTCGGTCTCGAAACCATGCCGATCAGGATCTCCTGTCTGGCTACTTGGTTTTAGCTTCAACATACACCGGGCAACATACCATGTTCAGAGCTGGGAATAACCGAATAAGGATTCCTGTTCGGTATTTGAGTAACCAAACATGATCACTTATTCGGTACTTTGAATGACCGAACAGGGATTCCTATTCGATACTTGTGTAAAGGAATAGGATCTCCTGTTTAGTACTGTGAATAACCGAACATGGATCTCTGTTTGATGCCTAAGAAACTGAACATGATCTCATGTTCAACAACGGTACAAATGAAACAGGGGACCTCGTCCAGCACATCTTCACTTCAGAACAATAAGGGGACTATGCTGGCCTCCAAGACCTCCTTGCCCTCTTTCCACTCTCTCTTTCCTTATCATACTAAGTCTTGATCTCTAGGGCAAGCAAATTCCCATAACACCTGCCCCTCAAAGGTTGGTTCGTAGGATATAGAACAAGCTTTGATTGTTTCCATTTCAAAGTTCCAGTTCCAGTTCCAGTTCCAGTTCCATTGTGCATCTTACTGGTCATACCTTGCCTCTATTCTAGTTCAGTAATTTTGGTTTGGTGCCAAATGAACTTGTGTGCCTATATAAATGCGGAGTCTCCCTTTGTCCGAACACCCCTTCTCATTTCTCGAGTTTTCTTCATTTTAATTCCTGTTCGTCTCCCATTTACACACCCACACTAACTTTACATCAAAACAAGTTAAACAACCCAAACATATTAGTCATATCCTTTATTAAGTACATCGGCGAGTCTTCTTTCTTTCAAACCTAAATTCTTACAACATCGAATTTCTTGCCATGATTCATGTTTAGTCGATATAGGGTTGGGTGGATGGTTAGGTTTTCCATGTTTGGCACATATATACTAAGTCCACTCGAGAGAGTGGCTCAGTACATGGTGCCTTGATGGCAGAACACTCCAGAGTATACAGGGTCTTGAAATTTTAAGGTTAGGGTTTTGTTGTCTTCTGTTCAGCATCCAAATAGGAAAAATTGTTAAGAGGCTATAAAACCTGTATCGAACCATATTGTATGTTTCCTGCCATCGGTTGAGGTCAGTGGTTGATGATCTTCAGGTATAATTGCCATAGGGTCTTTAACAAAGGACTCTAAGCTTCAACTAACTAATCATCACTTCAAATACCCCTTTCGTTTCAGCATTTGTATTTCTTCTTCAATCAGTTTTGTTCTTCCATATGCTATAATTAATCTTCATATATAATTTATTTTCTTCCACCAAGTTCTTGTTTATCTCTGTAAATGTCTCCATAATATATTTGAAAGTACTGCACAACTCGAGAATATTTAACAGTAATGTTTATATGGTTGATGTAATCAAAATCAATATAAGAGGTATTAATAATCTCCCATTTTTTGATGATAACCATATAAATATTTGAGAGATAAAATATAATATTTTTATATTTGACTCCCCATAACTCCACGACTCCCCCTATAATTTTGCCTAGTATGTTAATACATTTTCTTCCCATTTTTCATCAACAAAAAGGAAAAAAAGAATTGCTTAAGCGCAACTAGATAATATGTATAGAGTTTGTATATCGAGATAAATGTATATAAATAGAACTCATGAGGGGAATCACAATAAGTACAAATCATGAAGTAAAACATTCAAAATAAGAGGAGTTTTAGATTTACCGATGTTGTCGATACCAATAAAATATCCTTTTGAAATATATCCATGGTTCACTATTTCACTATCTTTGTATATAATGTTGCTCGGTATCTATGTATTTCTTTTTATATGCTTTGAACATCCGTTGTTCGTATCCATTGTTGGTACCTAAAAAACATAAAATATGCACACTTGTACCCTTTTTATTTTACGGTCCATAGGTTTAAGTTTTGGGAAGCCAAACTCAGGCCCTTTCAAAATATAATCATAAGATAAATGAACTTTATTATAAAATTATCAATATATTTTTCTTTCTTAATATTATCTAACTTACTTTGAAACATAAATTAATGAACTTATTTGGGGGTTTTAACTTTAATTTCCTAGGTTATGTTTTAAACTTGATAACCTTAACAAATTCAGTTTTTTTAGCACTATTTTTCTTCGATTTGGGCTTAGGGATATATCCAAGTCCATGTTTATTGTTAGTGGGTTTAAACGTAGATAATACATTTTCTAGATCATCATTGCCTTTGTTAAATTTACCAATACAAGTTTACATTTTATCAAAATCCTTATTACAGTTATAAATAACATTATCCCGATATGTTATTTTGTCATTTAGATCGGTGATCTCTTACTTCATTGAAAGATTTTATTATTTTTAGGATTCATTTGCACTTTTTAGTTTTTCAAAACGTTCAATGTTAAATCCTTTTCATTATTATGTCCATTAAATCTTTCAATTTCATCTTCTAGACATTGTTTTTCTTCTATTAACATTTTACTAAACATTTTTAATCTATCTGTTTCTACTAAACTATTCTTATACTCTTTCCTAAGAATTTTATAACCCTTATACATGTCATTTAAGACATTCATAATTTCTTTATTAAAATTCCATACCTGGTCATCTTTTTCCATGAAGCACATGTTGCCATTTTTAGTTTCCGAATCATCCTATGTAAAATTGAAATCTTGTTTCCTCTTCTTATTGAAAGTGCTTGAAAAGTACTTTGATTTCTTCAAATTTGAGAAGACTCTTTTCAAATGATCGTGTTGATCACATTCAAAA
This sequence comes from Allium cepa, assembly GCA_030765085.1. Taxonomy (NCBI): domain Eukaryota; kingdom Viridiplantae; phylum Streptophyta; class Magnoliopsida; order Asparagales; family Amaryllidaceae; genus Allium; species Allium cepa. The sequence continues at coordinate 503,178,480 of CM060941.1, read as the reverse complement.
TACTTAACAACATTTAGATTTTTGGAATTAAAGTTTTTATATTTTCGAAGTTTTTTCATCTCCATATATTTCAAAATTTTCTTGAAATTCCTAGTCATAAACTCAATTTCCTCATTATCATCATCAGCATCATCTGGTTCATCATTGTCGTTTGTAGCATTGAGTGCTGGTGATTTCTTCTCATTCGCTTGTTTTTCTTCTTCTAACCTACAACTTTACTTCATAGGATATTATATTACAAATTATATCTTCTATTTTCATAGTACTAATATCATTTTCTTTTTCGATTTCTTCTAATTCCATTCACTAGAAAGTTAATTTAAGATCTTTCTGACTTGGTCTTCTTCGATGATATTCTTTCCTATGATATTAATGCATGTAACATATCCTGAAATCTGGAATACATCTCAAAGATAGACCCATTTGGTTTCATTCTAAAAAGTTGAAACTGGTTGGTTAGCATAGATATCTTAGTTTGTTTCACTTTACTAGTGCCCTCGTGTGTGATTTGCAATGTTCTCCAAATTTCATATGTAGATTTACAAATAGAAACTGGATTAAATTCATTTTTATCTAAGATACAAGATAAAATATTCATGGCCTTTGAGTTAATAATGCTTGTGTCCTTTGGTCCAGTATCCAAGATGGGTACTAAGTGTAGTGTTCAGTGTACTCACTCTGTGTAATATTCCAAATATCTAAATGATTAGACTGTAAACAAATTTTCATCCTATAGGCCTATGCATAATTACTATCATTAAATAGAGGGGGTCTTGTAGTAGATTTCCCTTCTACAAAAGTGTTACTAGTGTTATTAGCCATTTATACTTTTCAAAAATCAAGTTATGGATTTTTGAAAACTAGTGCTTTGATACCAAATGTTAGAAATTAGCCTTTCTATAAAATAATGCAGAATGGATCTCAAGACTATTTAAACACTAGAGAGAGTGAAGTGTGTATTAACTGTTTACTTATGAATTTAAAACTTTACCTTCTCTAATTGCAAAAGGAAACAAGAGACCAGAGAATAATTAAGTAATACAGTAAAATGCAGTAAAGCAAATAACATAAGATATTTTTATACTGGTTCTCTGATTAACGAATCCTACATCCGATCCTATACTGCACCGTATAGAATTTCACCAGCACTACTTGCTTTCCACGGGTGGCAAGAACAATTTTATAATCTTGATTTCACGGGCTATAAGATGCACCCTCTTGATTTACGGACAACAAGAACACCCTCTTCCCTATACAAACAATAATAGAGCATGTCAAATGTCGTGTCTTCAATACATATTCTCACAGTTCGATACAATAATCGAATAGACCTCTTGTAGCAATATATCTTTAAATTCTTAAGGAATATGATGAAATCAGAGAGAGAATTAAATGAATTCAATTACAAACTCTTTGATATTGTGTGATTTGAAAATCCTTGAAGAATTGGATTGAAATAGTATGGATTTGCAAAGAGAATGGAAGAATATGCAATGTGTTTCTCTCAATAATGTTTGGATATGAAAGAGTAAAAAAAGAAGAGAAAGTTATGTTTAAAATTCATTTTCTAAGGCCTTTATACAGTGGTTAAAGAGACATGTCTTTTGATGAAGATGTGGAAGAAAATGTTTCTTCATTTGATGTTTCAAAGTCTGGAAAATGCCATGTATGTCGACATACATGCAGCGGATATATCGACATATAATGTTACAAAAGGAACAACAATACCAATAAGTGTTGCAGATTTTCGGATTTCAAAAGTATCTCATATTTTTTGATTTTTGTGATTCGACCGAGGTCAATGATTGATGATCTTCAAGTATAATTGCCATAAGGTCTTTAACAAAGGATTCAAAGGTTCAACCAACTAATCATCACTTCAAATATATCTCTCATTTTAGCATTTGCATTTCTTCTTCAATCAGTTTTGTTCTTCTATTTGATATGATTAATATTTATATATAATTTATTTTCCTCCATTGAGTTCTTATTTATCTCTATAAATGTTTCCATTATATATTTGAAAGCACTACACAACTTAGAGATACGTTAATAGTAATATTTATATGGTTATTGTCATCAAAATTAATATCTATGGTATTAACAAATTCTAGATTATGATGAGGCGAGTTTGAGTAGGGATTCTGTAATGATCAGAGTAACACAAAAAAACTAATAGATAGCTTTCTATTGAAGGTGTTTGTTTTCTTGTATGAAATGTGTGTATAGTTTTGTTAATGCTTATTTGATTTTATGGAAGATGTAATGTTTTCATTGTTGTTATGATTGATGAATTGGACGTATATACAAACTTCGAAAAATAAATATTTTCTTACAAGCAAGAAAATGATTTGATAAAAAATGTGTTTGATTTTATATGATGATTGAAAAAAATTAATATTTTAATTTGGGGTTAATTTGTCGGTTGAGTGCTTTAAGAATTCTGGTTAATGCGGGTGCATACTTATTCGATAGGGATTCCTAAATACTATGATGAGATATCTCAACATAATGATTTTGAAAAGAGTTACTATTTTGAATAAGAAAAAAGTGTAAAGATTTTGAAAGTATAATAAATAATATTTTAAAGGAGGAAGTTTCGAGCAATATTTTAAAATGGATATTATATTTTGGAACGAAATATATTTAGAGTTATTTTGAGACTGCAAAGCATTCTTGTTATTTTATTTTAAAGGGAGATTTTTTTTAATATGATTATTAAAAGTTTCTATTTTAGATGGTATATAAATACCACGTGTAGTATAAAGATAATAATGTAAGTAAAAGCAACATGTCGTCTGCTCTTTAATAGGGAATGTTCTTTAAATAAATTTTCAGTTTTGGGGTTTAGAAAAATTGAAGTTATTAATGGAAAAGAAAATTAATTTCTTTGAAATAAATGAAGGGTTTTGGTAATGCATAGAAATATCATGATAAAACTATAACTTGATTAAACCTTAAATCTCAAATTATTGATCCATTTTCGACGATTTTAATTTTATTTGAAAGCTGTGTTATTAAAGAATAATTTTTGTTTGAAAAGCAATGCAAAATTTTGTAGTTAGCAATGATTTTAACATGAATTATAAATAATGTTTATTGCTTTTTTGGATTTGGATGTTTCGTGTAACGTCGCTGAACTTCATTTAACCATAACATTATAAAGGTTTATCCAATTTCGTCGATTTTGCCCCTACCAAAAAATTAATAACATAAGCAATAACTTTTATTTTAGGTGCTCCGCAAAATATTAATGTTTTCCATGCTAAAACGTCATTTTATAAAGTGGGCATCTGCACTTTTATCATTTTCAATTTTCGCTACTTTTAGAAGTAACGTCATAACTCGGGTTGTAGATGACATTTATGCAATCTGAAAATTCTTTTGGAAAGCTATAACACCGAGTAACATCTCTACTTGCAAAACTCCTAACTAATTTTGTGTTTTTGACCTTCAAAATTTTGCCAGAAAGTAGTATAAATTTGAATGTTGTGTTGCATTTACACTGCAAGAATGCATACTTTCTATACCTTTTCATATGAAGTAATGTTTAAAGTTAAGTTGGAATAGGTACTTAAGGAGCTTACTTGGATTACTGGTTGGCAATTTTTACTCACTTTTACTTAAATAAAAGTTAAATAGCTTGTATTATGTCTAATAGAAAGGCATGTTTTATGATATATCGGTATATATGTGATATTGTATTGTTTTTCCCGTGTTTCGGGATGCTCCATTAATTGGGATGTATAATTAATATTGTGTTTATTTTTGGAATACTCACTATACAAAGGAGACTTTGCCGAAATTTTTCAAAAAGTCTAACACTTAGAAAATTTTCATAAAAATTTACCTTATGCAAAAATAGAATGTTGTTGAATAAGTTTAGTTAAATAGGTAGCATATGATAAGAGAGGTTGTAGAAGGAAAGCTTTTGTGTAAGCTTGTGGAAGATTAAAAATACGAAGAAAGTCAAGGTATGAGTTATGTATGGTGTTTTCCTCATAAGAAATTGCGAGGATGCAATTTTCTTAAGGAGGAAGTCTGTAACAACTCTGTTTTCTACGCCGTAAATTAAATGAATTTAAATAAAATAAAATTGTTCGAATTTCATATTTGATAATTACTATTTTTGAAAGTAATATTTATTTATTTGAAAGCTATCAATAAAAGATTTTGTTTCAATATATTGAATTAAATTACTAATTCTTTTCAAACAATGCTTCCCAATTAAACAAAATATTTTAATGAAATAAAATATAAATAAAACAATGGGGAAAAATATAAATTAAAGTGTTATTTAAAATAAAAGAAAAAAGTTGTTTTAATATAGAATTGTTTTAATTAGAACTAGCACAAAAATAAACCAGCCCAAGCCTACAAAAATACCACCCTCATTTCTCGTTTTCTAATTCCAACTGTATCCACTCCATCCCAACCCGAACCCACCTAAATATACCAAACTCTAATTCCCCATTTTAGAATTTGATGTGAACAAAGGGAATCGCATGCGAAGGCGCTTTTATAGCTGCATCGATGATCGACTCAAGGGATGCATGCCTGGAAGCGACGTCAAAGGAGCGAAGCGACTTGGAGTGTCTCGATGTGGTGTTGGTCGATGATGGTGTGTTATGTTAGCATAGACCTAGGATGGTGAAGCATTATAGATGGTGGTGCGGAGGATGTCAACATGGGGTGGACATCTGGTGTTGATGGTGGTGTGGTGATGGCTATAGCCGTTGTAAGCAGCATGGACATGCTACACCCCCTCCTAATTCAGTTGCACCTACATCTGGGCTATCAAATGGAGAGGATAACGTGATTCTAGTAGCGTTGGAGTTCCGTAAATGAAGATGGATGGCTTGGCGAAGCATATAACAGCGGTTTACACATTTGATTGTTTTTTTGGAAGCACCCACATTGAATGCAGAAAGTAGGTTGAAAATCTTCGCTTAGACTTCGTTGAGTTTTTTAAACTCACAACTATATTTAGTTCCTATTGCTTGATAGATAATTATCCCATCTATTGGTTGAATTGTTTGGTTGAGATGTTTGTTTAGGAATATTGATTGATTGTGTGATATTTCATGTAAATTTGGATTTGATGTTGGGATTTTGTATGTGTTGGATTGTCCAAAAATGTAAAGGAGACACTATCCGATTGCATTTTAATATTTAGTTTATTTTGTATGTGTGTATACATTGTACGGATGGCCGGAATATGATGTAATTCGATTTGGGCTAAACGATAAATTTTTCATTGATGATTGGTTGATATTTTTGAAGTATTTTCTACATATCATGTGTTTGTATATCTCTTAGGGACACGCAGTCGAGAGCTTGCTTCTCTCACCAGGGCCGATGATCGAGATATATCATATTGGATGTTCCATTAATTTTTTGGTTTCAAAAGATTATTGAAAGTTTTGAAAATTATTTATGGTGTTTTAAAATTTGATTGAAGTATATTTTTAAATGTATGAAAAGTGGTTGGAAATAAAATAATCTATTGAAATTTTTTTTGAATATAAAAGTTCTTTTTTAAAAAGTAAAATGGAGAATTTTTAGTAATATTGGAATTTAAGGAATTTTTATAAGGATATTTTGATGGCTTTTAATAATATTTTCCGAAAGGGAATTCTTTTGTGAAGTGAATATTTACTAAAAAGGATTAGAAGGAAATTTGAAAAGGGGACTTTTGGTTATTAAATCCATTCTTAAGAGTTTTGGAATTTATTCCCCTCTTTTATATATTTATAGCTTTAGAATTGGTTTATTCGATGATTTTATGATTAATTCTATATAATCAGGGTGTTGAATAAATGGATTAGTAATATCGTTTGGGTTGGGGCATTCGGTATTATTTTTTGGGTTATTATATTGACTCATATTATAGGAAAAAAAATTATTTGATGAGTGTAGTTTACTAGCTTCCAGTAAACGTTCGAATAATTCTGAGTAGAATGGGATGCTCAAGTAATACTTTTCGATTACTATTGGTGAATAGGTGTCACTTATATTTTAGAGTTGGATTAGGAGTTTGTGATATCGTTTAGATTTGATTATTTAGAGCTTATTAGTCGAGAATTATATTACTCTCCAAGGTATACAGGCTAGAGATATGTTGAGATTTATAGATTTATCCTCTTAGGACTAATTAGCCGAGTTATATTATTATTTACTCTTAGGGCTAACAGTCGAGGATTTGTTATGTAGCATGCTCACATTAGGATGTATGGAGTCGAAAGTACTTATTATTATTACTCTCGTTAGGACCCATTAAGTTCTAACTTGTCAGGCATCACTATCTACACTTTGGGCTAGTAATCGAGGATTTTGTTAAGTTGAGATGCTCTCATCAGGACTCATATAGTCAAGAGCGATTACTCTCATAAGGACATCTAGAGTTGAGAGTATTTGACATGGCACTCATCAGGACTCATTGAGTCAAGACTACAAATTATCACTCTCAATAGGACTTATTGAGTCGAAAATAATTGTTGTAACTCTCATCAGAACACCTAGAGTCGAGAGTGATGGTTATCGCTTTTACTAGGACTTATATAGTCGATAGTATTTGTTAGGAATCTATATCATAGAGTTCATGCCACTATGGAGAGCACATAAATTAGGCCTACCAGATAGCCTGGTTATCCTTTCTTGCACTCCTGATTGCATGGTCGTACCCCAGATCCATGATGTTACATTGTTGAGTTTGCGCGCTAAGAGTTATTTCCTTCATTAGAGTCATTGCCCCGATGTCACTTAAGGATGAATAATCCATTATCAAGGCCAAGTTGGAGTCATGGCAAAGCACATTGTAGTCTGGCAGCGTGTTTATGACATGTGACGGATATGAGTGTCATAATTCTAGGAGTAACTAAGGGACTGTAGGAAATGGGTTACGGTCATTAGCGTATCCTGGAGTAATGCTGCAGTATGTCAGTTTCCCATATAGATGACTAAGGTAGATCCATTGTATTTGAAATATTTGATATTACCACCTCGTTGGAGACGATAATGGTTTGGAATTAGGGACTAGATGCATGTTCTTCTGTCATTTGAGAAACCTTAACCCAAGACAGTTGTCTGTTTTCTATCCATGACATTAGAGATTTGCTGTGAGCTAATATGTCGTTCTCTCATAAGAGCATATGGCTAAGAGATCTCCTTTTTGTCTAATTTGGTGTAACATTCCCCACTTTAAAGCCCGAAACTAAGTGCTACAAATGATGCAGTCATCCATAGTATTATTTTTCGGTGACAAAATGCACTATGTTAATGATATCAATAATCAAAAGCACGTGAATATGGAAACTTTCAAACACAATTTAATAACAAGTTTTCACCATACATTTCACATTCATTACATAATCCCATTAGTAATCCTATGTTCAAAGAAAATATAATTATTACAATATACTCCAAGAGCGACCTGTGGCGATGCCTCCTTGGTCGATCCGAGTCTAATACATGGAAATTATACAACTTTGCCATTACATCCAAAATAACATAGCAGACAAATATGGACTCCTAATATAGCTAGATTACCTATTACACATATCCAGAAGGTTATTCATCTTTTTGGAAACCTAAAACCCCTTACCTCCTACCTACTAAATTAGTACCTGGGAAAAAACTTCGGGTAGACAAACTGTCTGGTATGAATAATAACCTATCATCTTGAACCAAAAGTAGATATCTAGTGAGACCACACCACTAAGTCAAAGGTGTTCCCCCACTAGTGTCTTAACCAAAGAACATTAACCATATACTATGCTCCTGCTGCCACAATGGTTAGAACATAAAAAATAAGCATTTGTGGTCATGCAATATATACTGGACTACCCAACCCAATTTACTAGACTATCTGTCTTAATTTCATTAGACTATCTGTCTTAATTTCTTGTCTGACTATCTACCTTAATTTCAAATGACTACCCGTCTTATATTTATTTGGACTGCCCATCTCACAGGCAAATATTTTTACGGATTGTCTATCCCTTATCATGTGCACCACCCATCTCGCATGGTTTCATTATCAAATTTATGTGAACTGTCGATCTTATATAATTTATTTGTTTAAAATGATGTGGACTATCCATCCCACATCCCATAGTTTTTCTAGGATGACTTTGAACCCTTTATTAACTATATAGAGACTATCCATCTCCGACACGATGTAGACTATCCATCGTACATTCCATAGTTTTCGTAGAATAACTATAAACCCCACACTTATCAAATTTTAATTCATTTTTAATCCAAACGTTCAACCTATGTCTATTGGTGTCCCCAATTAGGTTGTATACTCCTTAAACTTATAACATCTCAAAATGATATGCATTGGTATCTGCAATGATCTATGTACAAATTATAAAATAAAATACATTGGTATCCCCAATGGTTGGTGTCGAAATTTTAAATTAATACACATTGGTATCCCCAATGAACAATATCCAAATCATCATACATATGGCTCCTCACCATCAATATATTAATATAAAGAACATACGAAATTCTTGTAGCCATAACAGTATCGAAACTATATCCAAGGTTAGAAAACAAAAACTTAATTTTATAAATTATATGGCTAACTGTTGAAATCATATAGTTATCGACCTTCTTAAACATAGGCTATCTTTACCACTTCAAAACATACTTTTTGTTAGCACAAAACAAAGCCTTGCCAACATTGGGATAAAGAGTAATGACATGAATGCCACTTGGCATTATCGTCGATATTAGTCACTTACGGCGTTAATACTATAATGTTGAAAAACATAGTACTTCGGCTCTATACCATAAAACATAGGATGGTGGCATTGAGAACCCATGATGTAAATTTCCTTTATACCAAAGTCAAGTAATAGCGGCGTCATCACCATAGAACAATTAATATCGAAAATATTGCTTGCGGCATCACCGCTTAGAGCTATGATGTCGATATAGAAAACATGCAACATCGCCGCCTTAAATAGTTGGTATCAAATAGTGGTATGCGCTATCATTTAAAGTTATGGTGAAAACTTGCGTCATTTCCACGTGGCATTGATATGTGGCATTAAGTCAAACGACATCATTGATATCGAAGGAATGAATGCTACCTTACTCATACTTCTCACTTCAACCAAGTGGGTTTGTTATCCCATTTTTGGTCAAAACTAGAATATCAATGTTATGTGCGTTTCCACCACGACCGAACCAAGAAGAAGCAAGCAAGCGTATATAAGTCTGGGATTTCACTCATGATTCAAGTGCAAGTGTTCATTCTCACCCAGGATATCTCGAGACCAAGAAGCATCAGTTTCATCTGGGTTCGCCCACTTCATTCGTTCCATTCCATCCGGTACCTAAGCTCATCCGGTACACATACCAAAGCCGAACCATGTTCCTTCGCTACCGAACCAGCACGAGTAGGAGGCCACCGAACCATTCGGTACCGGACCAACGTCCCACCAATCCAAAACTCCACTGCCGAGCCAAACCTCGGCCTCCACCGAACCATCTCATCTCCATGACCGAACCAGACCTCGCCTCGCTACTTGCCGAATCAGACCCAAGGCACCACATGCCGAACCAGAGGCCTTTCCACCTCCCACAGAATCAACCTCCTTTCCATCCACTACCAAGTAAACCACCGAACCAACCTCCCCCCCAAACCATACCGAACCACCTCTCCACTTCCATGCCGAACCAACCCACCACCGGTCCAAAACCCACCATCACCGAACCACTTCCCTACCGAACCAAACTCCAACCACTCCAAACGCTACCGAACCAGGATGCCGCCAGGCAAGAATTGCTTCAGCCCAGGCCCGCCAGCAGCTATATACATCCAGGACCCCTGCCCCCAGCCTCACTCTATAAATAGAGGGGCAGGGGTACAACAATGAGAGACAAGTTTGAGAGCTCAAGCACGGAAGGAACTTTCAAACAACTTTCATATACTTGTAACCAAAGCTTTGTACTTGTAATCTGAAGAGAAAAAGGAGAATAACATATAAAGTGGACGTAGGCACGTTCTGGTCGAACCACTATAAATCTGTGTGTCTTTTACAGTTTAGTCCCAGTTTTTTATATATTTGCATAAATCACCCAAATCACTAAGAACAACATAAAATCAGCTAAATCATACGACTTGGAGGTGTTTGCCCATTTTTTGCGCAAACAGGGTTCATTCCATACCAACTGAAATTGACATCGTATGCGTCTGTTATAGCTAATGTCGAAAAGCGTAGCTGCAAAATAGATGATTGCGACATCAATGATGAGTTCGATGGCAATCCCATAATTGATCTATAAATTGTTTTATTTCTATTAAAAACATTTTCTTTTCACCAACTCTTATTCATTGTCAAATTTCTATCGAAAAACAATATATTTTTATCCAAATTTTTTCAGAAAACCGCCACAACCTACTTTTCCAAATCATATATCAACTTTAATTATATCCTTAATAAATTAATGATTTAAATGCTTACCTAGCATAATAAATCATAATCACATGGGAAAAATCCCCAAAAATCATAAAAATTTAGAAATATCATATTCTTTAACATATAAAAATTTCTGGTCCAAAAACCATACTTAATTATTTTTGGTAATTAAAACCCAAAACATACTTGATTTCCACCTTAGTAAATTCATAAAATATTCATCTTAGCTTGAAAAATTATGAAATTAAAAACCTATCTACAAATAACATTTTACTCCATATATCACAAAGTCAAATTGATTGGAGATCAAAAACTTAGGCTTTACCTTTAAAACCCATTCAAATAGTTTCATAAAAATTTATATAATTCATTATTATATCCAAGTAATGATCATACAACCAAAATGTGGCATAAATTATCAAAATAATTTAGGTATTACCTATAGACGAAATCGAAAATAAACAATAGAGATGATTTACTTATTATTCACCTTAGATTTGGATGTTGGAGTTGTGATTTATTGTTGTTTTAACTTCCCTAAGCTCCTTCTTAGGTTCCCCTTTGGATTTCGTCTTCCCTAGCGTGTTAATGGGCAACCCTAAGAGTTTCTTCTTTTGATTAGTTTATAGTAGTAGAATTGAGAATGTGTAAGGAAGAGAGAGGGCGTAAGGAAAGAAAATTAAGCTATATTGCTAACTTGCCCCTCCCATTCATTCTTTCTTTTATTAAGTTCAAATAATCTTACTTAGTTAATTAGTTAAAGCCCGATCTTATCAATAACCAAATCTCATCCCCTTATCCGACTACATTATTATATTTAATTTATCCAATTAAATTTCTTGAATAATGTTAAACTAAAATTAGGGATGTTACAGTCTCTTCTCCTTTAAGAATTTCTTCCTTGAAATTCAGCAAGGACTACATAACAAGCATATCGAATATACAAACAATGCTAGTATATCCTACCAGCTACAAAGTCTATATACAACAGATATAGAATAATACCATCATAACAACTCTGGAAAAGTATCCCTAATTCTATCCTCTATCTTCCAAGTACAGTCTTTCTCATTGTTACTCCAGTGGACTTTCACTGACTTGACTGTCTTGTTCCTTAACCTCTTCTCATCTTTGACCACAATACGAACTGGTTGTCTCATAAAGGTCAGATCCAGTTCCACTACTAAATCTTCTAATGTAGTCAGAGCAATAGTATTCTCTAGATCGTGTGTATACTTCGTAAGATGAGAAATGTAAAAAGCATTATAGAGACCCGCCAAACTACTTGGTAACTCTATTCGATACGCGAGTTTCTTGATCCCCTCTATAATAGGGAACGGTCCAACATATCTAAGTGCCAGTTTCCCTGACTTGCCAAACTGTACCACACTCTTTATCATGATACTTGAATGAAAACATGATCTTCAACCAAGAACTCTAAATCCTTATGCCTTCTATCTACGTAACTTTCTACTTAGACTGAGCTTCCCTCATCCTAACTCGAATTAACTCAATCTTCTCTGCGGCTTCTCTTACCATATCCGGACCAAGGACCAATCTGTATCTGGTTTCTAACTAACGTGCTAGTGATTTGCATGGCCTTCCACATAAAGCTTTCAAAGGCGCCATTCCTATACTAGTCCGATAATTATCATTGTAGAAAAACTCAACTAAGTGCAAACGATCTTTCTATGACCCACTAAAATCTACTATACAAGTTCTCAAAAAATCCTCAATTATCTTATTGACTTTCTCTGTTTGTCCATTCGTTTGTGGGAGATAAGCAGTGCTCATCTTAAGTTCGGTACCTAACACTTCTTGTAGAATCTTTTAGAATTTACTAGTGAACAAGGCACCCATGTCACCGACTATACTACTAGAAATACCATACAGTCTAACAATGTTTTCATAAACAATTTAGCCAACATAGATGTTGTCGTGGTTGACTTGACGGGAACAAAATGTCCACTCTTGGCCAGTCTATCCACCATGACCAAAATACTTTCATTTTCGTTATTTGATCTTGGCAACCCATTAATGAAATCCATGTATATTGAATCCCACTTCCAAACTGGTACATCTAAAGGCTGAAGCAATCGACTTGGCTTTTGATGTTCGGATTTTACATGCCGGCAATTTGTACATTTCTTCACCCATAAGCTTACATCCCTTTTCATACCTTTCCAGAAGAAACTTCTTCATATATCCTGATACATTTTAGTTCCTCCAAGATGTATAGTAAACTTTGATCGATGACACTTCCTAAGAACTTCATTCCTTAGGCCATCAACATCTAGAACACACAACCACCTTCTTTAACCATCCTCTTTGGTCAAGATTAAAATCTTTTAGATCATCAATCTTAGTTCCACTTTCCAATCTTCTAATCCTTTCAACTAGTAATGAATCATCTCTTTGCTTAGAAGCGATTCTTTCGATAAATAATGGTCGAACTTCCAAGCAAGGAAACATGGAAGTACTTTAAATAGAACCAACAGTCGATTTTAAATTTACACTTCAAGTAGTCAACGCCTCTAAATCCTTCCATTCTGCCAACATAACTAACACCACATTCTGATGTTTTCTTCTAAGTGCATCTTCCACTTTATTTTCTTTCCCTGGTGTATACTCAATAACAAAATCATAAGTCGGTAAAAACTCTAGCCACCTCTTTGCAAACTTATGATACATATACAACTCGAATCTTTCTCTTAAGAGGTAGTGTCTCCGCACTTTTAATGTGAAAATCATCACTGCCAACTCCAAATCATGGGTAGGATATCTGACTTCATGTGGTCTAAGCTATCGAAAAGTGTCGGCAATCACTATACTTCTTTGCGTCAACACAACTCCCAATCTTGTTCCACATGCATCCGTATACACGACCAAGTCCTGATTACCATCCTGTATAACTGACATGGGCCCATTGGTCATAGTTATTGAACCAAACAAACATTACATTCTTTCTAGTTAGTTAGTCAGGGTTGCTGCTATCTCATAGAAATCCTTTATGAATCTCTGGTAAAAGACAACAAATCCAAGGGTCCTTATCTCAGTCACCATCTCGGGTCTCTTCCAACCATTTACGCCTTCGATCTTAGTAGGATCCATTGACAACCCTTTCTCTGAAACTACATGACCAAGAAATTTCACCTCTCTTTACTAGAAATGACACTTCGAAAGTTTTTCTTTTAGTTGATGTTGTTTCAGTGTCTCAAGCATTATTCTAAGATGAATCTCATGATCTCTTTCATCCTTAAAATATATCAAAATGTCATCAATGAATACTAACACGATCCTATTTAAGTGATGTTAGAAAATCTGATTCATCAAGTCCAAAAAGAAAGCAGGCTCATTTGTTAACCTGAATGGCATTATTAACCTTTCATACGAAGCATACCTCGTTCGAAATGCCACCAAGGAATACTGTCCTCCACCATCCTCAATTGATGGAACCTGTTGCCAAATCCAACTTGGAAAATACTTTGGCTCCACTTAACTGATCAATTAAATCATCGATCCTTGGCAGAAGATATCTATTATTTATCGTCTTCTCATTCAACTTTCGATGATCAATACATAATCTTAGTGACTTGTCTAGTTTCTTCACGACCACCGTGGCCGCTCCCCAAGGCGAACTGCTTCTCTAATAAAATTCTTCCCTTCTAAGTCCATTAGCTGCAATTTTAACTCCTTTATCTTGGTAGGTGTCATTCTGCTAGGTGGTCTACTCATAGGTTTAGTTCTAAGCACAAGTTCTATTCGAAGCTCAATAGCGTTTCGGTGGTTGTCTTGTAATAGTCATAAAGACATCTGTATATTCTTTTACAACATAAACCCAATTTCCTCTACTATGTCCCCAGTAAATCACAAATTTCTGGACTCAAATTCTCATCTAAATATATAATTTGGTCACTATTATCAGGGTATCTCAATGATATTTTCCTATCCTGGCAAAATATTCTAGCATCATATTTTATCAACCAATCCATACTCAAAATAATCCCAATGCCCACAAAATCAAACACAAACAAGCTACAGGCAAAAGCATAACCTAACAACTCTAACTCTAGATGGTCATATCTCATCCCAAGAGTTGCAAAGCCTCCTATTGGATTTGCAACCCTTAAGGAAGTAACAAGGTATAATGGTTATAAATTTAACTTATCTACTAAACACTGAGAGATAAATGGATGCAATGCTCCAGTATCAAATAATACGTTAACTAGTATGCTATGGATCAAAAGCGTACCTTCTATCACAGACTTTCCTTTCTCAGTAGCAGTCAGTCTTGGTGCAGACGTGTAACACCTCATATTTTTATAATATTATTTAGAGCATTTAATTAGGTGAATTAAATGAAATAATGTAATTTGTTAAGAGAGTAAGATTTATGATTTATATAAAGGATAGCCATGCCTATGTAAACCAATGAACTAAGTAGAATTAAAATGAATTAAGTTAGGGTGAGTACATAAGGTAGAAGCAATAACCTTATACCCTAAACTTTCACTACATTAATTTCATACATTCATTACAAAATTTACCAAAACTCAAACACTTATAGGCCGGCTACCATTAAGAAGAAAAGAAGGAAAATCAAGCTAAATCAACAGGAAGAAGCTAATTAACTTAAACCAAAGATCAAATCTCATCTCCTTAACATCAAAGCAAAAATGAATAAGGACTACATCTCTTACTATTGATTGATTTCGGTTTTAGATGATTTCCAAAATATTTGCAAATGTTTTGTCATGTTTTGAATGATAAACGGATATATATATATATATACATACATATACTTGTTGATGATTTAGGCTATTTTATATATGCATTTTATGATGAGAATTGATTTTTGACAAACCTAGTTATGACATCCAAATGACTTGCAAATTTAATATGAGGTTAGATATATTATTTTGGAAATGGGTTTCAAGTTTCATAATTTTTTGAATTATGGTGGATTTATTATGAATTTTCTAGTGAAGAAAATATTATTTTGGATTTAAAATTATTTACGCCCAAGATATAATGGCTTTGGGTCTAAAATTTAAATATGATAGAAAACATATTAAAAGAGTTTTCTAGAATTTTTGGAGAACTTTCCTAAGTGTTTTTTGTTAAGTATATTAAATTGTTTAAGGTATGAGATTTAAATATTTTATATGTTTAAAATAGGTGAAGGGGCATTTTGCAAATGTTTTAATTAAACAAAAATCTGAATTTGGCAGCACTTTTAGGAAAGAAATTGGCAACTGATTAGATTTTGACAAATAAGCAAGTTAGTTGAAAAGAAATTACTTTAAAAGGAAATAAAGTAGTTTTTATAACCATTTTCTATTTCGCCTCAATCAGCAGCCACCTTTCGACTAAGTTCCTCCGCCTCCATCACAGTCGAAACCAATACGCCTGGTATTAATACTTGGTATGTAGCGAAGTGGACAAAAGTTGGAAGGTATGAGATTGAAATAGGGGGTTCTGAATGGGTCAAAACCATGTTTTGGCTTTAGAAGGAAAATGCGGTTGCTTGCTTTCAAATGAGATGGATTTCGACTTAATTGGTTTAAAGTAGAGCTTTCGACTCAGGTTGCCACCTTTGTTTTTAAATTGACTTTCAACAATGTCGAAACCAACGTTGCCGCTATTCAACCTTTCAACCTAGTTAAGGCTGTTGCCTTTAAACATGGTTTCGAAGGGATGTTTCGATTTTATTAAAGAGGCCACTCTCTAATGCTTTTGGAAGGGATGGTGTCGAAACAATCTACTTTCTTTACGTAGAAAAAATGTTTTCGAAGGAGAGCTTTGGACTTGGTTGTTTTATAACCGGTAGTTCTCTTTAAAGATAAACCTAAAGGTTTTGACTTAAATGGTTTTGATTGTTTCGAAACTATGTTCCACAAGATTTTACTTAAACCCATTGTTTTCAAAGGAGTTGTTTTAAGTAGTATATTTTAATGCTTTCGGAAGGTATAAATTATGGTTTTGAAGGGGAGCCCCCAAATGGTTTCAAAAGGTATTTAAGGCATTTTTAATGGAAGGTTTCCAATTGCTTTCGAAAGGCAAGTTTTATGGTTTGAAAAGGATGTCAAAGGTTTTAAGGCTTTCAAAAGAGAAGAATTCGATGTTTTCAAAAAAGGCTTTTGTAAAATGGTTTCGAAAGCTATGTTTTGGCCTTTTGGCCTAAGGTTATAAAGTAAAGTAATTTACTTATATCGAAGTGAATACTTTCAATGGTTTTGAAAGGGTTGTTTAAAGATTTTAAGAAAAGGTTTTGAATGAATTGCTTTTGGCAATATAGCCTAAGTGTTTTAAGTTAAAAAGGTTTTAACTTATTTTGGAGGGATGAGAAATCCTTAATGTATTTTACCAATATTATTTTGAATAAAGTATGTATACAACATGGCAAATAGCTTAACATAAAGCAAAAGGTATATTTTCCTTTTGTATGTATGATTTAAAGGTTTAAATCATTTTGAAAAGGTTTTCAACGAAAAATTAAAATGGGTAATTGACCCGAAGAAAATGACACAGATATAGAAGACTAGATAGGACAGGTGTAGGGTTATGCCCTATAGATTAGCTTTAGCCCAAGCTAATTTTAGTCCAAAATTCCAATGTGTAGGGCTTAATTACAGGCAGACTTAAATGATGGTTGCACACAGAAAGGTATATATGTGCAAAGAAAAAAAAAGGATATTGGCGAACTCGTAAAACCTTTAGGATCGGGAGACCTTGGGAAATGTAAGTTAGGGACAGACCGTCTAGAAGACTTATATAGTAGTTGTTAGATCATATTTTTTTTTCTGGTAGGCCTGAGTCAGCCAAAGGTTACTAGTC
Organism: Allium cepa; assembly: GCA_030765085.1. NCBI lineage: Eukaryota > Viridiplantae > Streptophyta > Magnoliopsida > Asparagales > Amaryllidaceae > Allium > Allium cepa. Next base: position 503,161,207 of record CM060941.1, on the reverse strand, counting down.
AGCCAAACAAAACTACATTTGTTTCGAACAACTGGTCCAGTAAATTACCTATTTTTAGCATAAAGGATATTACTTTTTTGGTATAATCAGTTTGATTAACCAGTTGGGTTGCAAGATTATGATTTGCAAAAGATATGTTTTAAAAGAGATATTAGTGAGGGAAAACCCGTTTCGCTAAGCAGCGTGGACTCACTTAATATCAAATACCGAGATGTATAGTATTATTCATACAGGCTTTATGTCTGACTCAAAGTTTATATTTTTTCCCCTTAAACTCTCAGGTGCTCAAAATTGATTTGACTAGGCTGAGGGTTGAGGTTTACATATTTTTAGTAGGATGATGAATTAAGCTACCAAAGACAAGTAGGATGCTGATGGATACCTATTTAGGAGTTGCTGTTTTATTCTGTTTATTTCTGCTATGTTGTATCATCTCAGTATGAGAATATAGTACTCTGGTCAACCAAGGGGAATCATTATATGTCGCCCTTGGCGTATTTTGTAATTATTATATTTTGTCTTACCTTGGAAAATGCCATGGGAGTATGTAATTTGGATATGAAACATATGATCTGAAATGTAATCAGTGAAATGTTGTTTTTGAAATCCGTGATTTTATTTCATATTCAAATGCTTTTGATATTATGGATACCATTAACATAGTTATATTTAGTCACTGGAAGTTAATACTATGGATGAATGCAGCACCTATAGCGCTTAGCTTTGGGCCTCTAGATAGGGGATGTTATAAGATGGCTCCAAAACAAACAACTTTCATTTATTTGCCTTGGCTGCTTATGGATATTTGTTCTATTAATGCCCCACTTGGTCGTAGTTAAAGCACTTCATATCTTGCCTTCCCACAACCGTTTTGGCATTACTAGATTGACACTCATTAGCATAGTGCCCCTTCTTGTCACACTTATAACAAACAATATCCACTTTTCCTTTCTTGGCAGCTCCACCATTCTGATCTCCCTTCCCCTTGAAGAACTTCCTCTTCTTATTCTGAGAATTCTGGATTTCCATCGACTTTCCTTTCCCAAAAGTAGAAAGCATCTCCTCATTCCTTAAACACATTTCTACCACTACATTACTCGAATCTCGGAGATGTGGCATGGTTGCTTTAGTAAATTCTGGCTTCAAACCCTGGATAAACTTCTCATTCCGCTTAATCACAGTGTCGATGGTAGAATGTCCATACCTAGACAGCTCATCAAACTTCGTAGCACATTCCAAGACGAACATTTCCCCTTGCTCCAATTCCATGTATTTTCTAAGAAAGGCCGACTTAGAAACCTTAGATAAAAATCTTTTCTCAAATATCCTTCTAAATTAAACCCAAGTCAGTTCCTCCTTTGGCACGCCAATGGTTACCTCGTTCCACCTATAGTGCAACACCCTATAATATCCTTGAAGTCAATCTCCACTTCTGCTCGTTGGCCAAACCCAAGTCAGCAAAATCCTCTCACAATGCAAAAATCAATTTTCCACTTCAACGGCATCCTTAGTTTCAAGAAAAGGCTTTCCTCTAAGACTGGTATAATCTTGGCTTAACATAGCATAGTTATTACCAATAGGTGCCAAGGGATTAGCTCCTTCGGCATTAGCAACATTCACTCCAACTACACTGGCAACTCCTCCAGCTTGCGCCATATTGACAAATAACTGATACATAGTCACCATATCTACTGGTGGGATTGCAACACCTATATTGGCATTTACATTTTGATTAGCATTTGTCTGTCAACCTTTGTTCCTTCTGGTATTGGGCCAAACATTTCCATTAATCGTATTACTTCCTCCACCTAGATTCACTCTTCCATTTCTTGCTTCCATATCTTACTTTCTTGAAATTCCCATATGAGCCTTAATAAAATACAAAAAATGGTCTAAGAGATAGGGGAAAATACATATTTATATATTGTAAATGTAGTATGTTATTTTAGCAGTATCCCAATCCCCAATCTTTTTATCCGATTTATTAGAATTATGTTTTCAAAAATCTTTTAATCCTTTAAATTTTACATAAACCTATGCTCTAATACCAAACTATAAAAACCCCCACTTTGAGGCTCGAAACTAAGTGCTACGGATGCAGTAGTCATCCATACTATTAATTTCTGATGACAAACTGGGGATATGTTAATCATATCAATAATTAGAAGCATATGTATATGAAAATTTTCAAATACAATTTAATAACAAGTTTTCACATTACATTTCATAAATAACATTTCATATTCATTACATAATCCCACTCATAATCCCACGTTTGAAAAAATATAGTAATTACTAAATACTCTAAGAGTGACATATTAAGATGCCTCCTCGGTTGATCAGAGTCTATTACTTAGCAATTATACAACTTTTCTGTTACATCCAAAACAACATAGCAGATAAATAGGAACTCCTTATATAGCTAAACTGCCTAATGCACATCTCCAAAAGCTTATTTGTCTTTCTAGAACCTTGAAATCTCTTACTTCTGACCTACTCAAATGAGTACTCAATGATTTAAAGGGAAAAACAAAAACTTTGGATCATACAAACATTTGATGTAAATAATAAACTATCATCTCGAACCAAAAATAAATATCTAGTGCGAGCATGTCACTAAGTGGAACGGAGTTTCCCCTCACTGGTATCTTAACCAAAATACATTAACTATATACTATGCTCATGCAACTACAATGGTTGGAACATAGAAAATAAGCATTTGGAGTCATACAACATATACTGTACTACCCATTCCAATTTATTAGACTATCCATCTTAATTTCATCGGACTATCTACTTTAATTTCTTATCTGACTATCTGTCATAATTTCAAATGACTATCCATCTTATATTCATATGGACTACCCATCTCACATGTAAACATTTTTATGGATTATCTATCCTCTCCCATGTGGATTACCCATCATGTATAGTTTCATTATCAAATTTATGTGGACTACCCATCTCACATAGTTCGTTTATTTAAAATGATATAAACTATCCATCCCACATCAGGATGACTACAAACCCTTCATTAACCATATAGAGACTATCCATTTTCGACATGATGTGGACTATCCATCACACATCCCGTAGTATTTCTAGGATAATAATAAACCCATCACTTATCAAATTTTTATTTATGAACCAAACGTTCAAACTATGTCTATTGGTTTCCCCAATCTGGTTTTATACTTCTTAAACTTATAAGATCTCAAAATAATATGTATTAGTATCCCCAATGATCTATGTCGAAATTATAAAATAAAATACATTGGTGTCCCCAATGGTTAGTGTTGAAATTTTAAAATAATATACATTGGTATTCCTAATGAACAATGTCAAAATCATCATACATATGGCTCTCCACCATTAATGTAGTAATTTAAAGATCATACAACATTCATGTTGCCATAACAAAATGGAACCTCTACCAAGGTTAGAAGACAAAAACATGATTTTATAAATTACATGGCAACTACCGAAATCATAAGGTTTTCGACCTTCTTAAACATAGGCTATCTCGCCTTTTTAAAGCACACTTTTAGTTAGCACATAACAAGCCTCACCAGCATTGAAATAAAGAGTAGCGACATCAATGCCGCTTGGCATTATCCCTGAAATCATTCACTTGCCGCATCAATACTATAATGTTGAAAAACAAAGTACTTCCGCTCTGTACTATAAAACATAGTATGTCGTCATTGACAACCCATGATATAAATATTCTTAAAACCGAAGTCAAGTAATAGCAGCATCATCGCCATAAAAAAGTTAATATTGAAAATATTTCTTGTAGCATCACTGCCTAGAGCTATAGCGTCAATATAGAAAACATGCGGCATCGCTGCCATAATATAGTTAGTACCAAAATATTTGTTTGTGGCGTTGTTTATAGCTATGGTGAAAACTTGATGCACTACCATGCGGCATTGATATATGGCATTAAGTCATACAACGTCATTAATACCGAAGGCATGAATGTCGACCTTACTTATGCTTCTCACTTCAATCATTCCATACCAACTGAGATTGATATCATATGCAACCACTATAACTACCATCGAAAAGTATAGTTACTGCATAGATGATTATAGCATCAACAGTGACGATGATGGCTATCCCGTAATTAATATAAGAACCGTTTTATTTCTATTAAAACATTTTATTTTCACCAACTCTTATTCTTTGTCAAATTTCTATAGGATAATGTTTGAACCAAAAATTGTTGCAAACACCCAACAAAGATTTTGTAGAGAAATAAATGAAGAATAGTAAATGGGAACAAAGGGAAAATATCAACAAAATAATAAGAAACAAGCAAACAACCGAGACACATCAATTAATAATGGTTTGGCATTGTTTGCCTACATTCACTTTGAGTGGATAGCATTATTAATTACTTTGTCAACTGAGTACAATAACGATCGGATAAAAAAATTTATTTGCAATAGAGTACAAAGCAACAAGCAGCGTAAAATCTCGAAATAAACAATCAGACCTGTATTTATAGTGGAAGATGGCAAAATATTTATTTGAAAATTTGGTAGAAGTATTTCCAAAACCATATGGACCCACGAGAGGAATTGCATGGCCCAAATCCCATGGAATAAGGATAGGTGCCATCCTTATTTTGGAGGAACTTAAGAGTGCGATCTCTATGAGAGCTTCTCATGTTATAGTATGATTAGCCTCCAAGTTTCATGCCAATTGGTTTAGTAGAATTTGAGTTAGTGCTAAATCATTACTGCAAAGTGTGTTATTACCTGATTCGGGCTGATCCCAATGAAGGGAAGAGGGCTGATCCCTCTTTCTTAAACATTCTGGGGTACGATCCCTAGGGCAAGCTCCCTAGGGCCCCCATATCTTGTTTCCAAAATTTCATATACATTGGACTTATGAATCATGAGATATTGATTGTTTTCCATTAAGTTGCATTTGTTTGCCTGAAATAGGCCGATCCCTTTGATTGAGAGGGATTATAGCCAATTCCTTTTCTATATTAAACTATATTCAATACTTATAACATCCTATATTGCATATCCCTTGATTCCGTTCAATCATGGCTTCATATTACCATTTGTACCCGACTTTTTGACCCCATAGTCATCACTCTGGACTCATTGACCTTAACGATAGTTAAATCTAACTTGTCCAGTCAGTTCGGATATAGCTAGGTCAAAACACCAGATAACACTAACCTTCAATATACATCTTGCATTGAACATGACTTGCTTTGAATTGAAGCAACTTAGAGTGTAACACCCCATATTTTGGTAACATTATTTAGAATAATTAATTAGCTAAATTAAATGAAATAATATGTGGATTAGGGGATTAAGATTTGAATTATAATTAAGGGGTGGTCGTGCCAGTTAAAATTAAAAGAAGAGTAACATGAAATGTAGAAGGGGTAAAATGGGAAAGAGATCATTCCTATATCCTCAAAACTTGGTGGTGTATCCTATAGACGTTCATTTCATTTTCAAAATTTTAAAAGCTAAGGCCGGCCACCATAGACAAGAGAAAGAGAAAGAAAGATAAAGGGGAGGCATAATCAACATCAAATTCATTCCAATCTCATATCTTAGGCTCTAAAGCTAAGATGAATAATGTTTACATCTCATATTTCTTTTGTTTGCGGTTTTAAGATGAAATCCGAAGTATTTAGCATTGATTTTCCATGTTATTGAATGATGGAATGACTATGTATACTTGTTGATGATTTATGGTTGTTCATATGGATTTTATGACATGTTTTGATATGATAACCCTACTAAATGACATCCAAATGCATTGCGAATTTTTATATAGACCATAAATTATATTTTGGTGATGGGTTTCAATTTTCAGAATTTTTGTGGAATTTATATGAATTTTCTAGCACAGAAAATATTATTTTGGTTAAAAATTATTTACGGTTAAATAACAATTGGTTTGGGTCTGAAATTTATATATGTTAGAAAACATATAAAGTGCTTTTTAGGAATTTTCCTAAGTTTTTTAGTGAGTATATAAAATTATTTAAGTATGAGGCTTAAATGTTTTATATATTTATAAGAGGAGAAGGGGCTCTTTGCACATAACTCAAATTTGTTATTTCTTAAAATTGGCAGCACTTTTGAAAAAGGACAATAGCAACCAATCATTTTTAGACAAACAAGGTAGGTTAGGTATAAAAGAAAAGTTTAAATGGATAAATAAACATGTTTTTCACTGATGCTTTCGGCACCAGGTTCCGCCTCCCTACCTTCGTGCCCGACTCAATCGAAACCAATGCATATGGTATTAAGGAACCAATACGTCAGGGAATTAGATGTAGAGGAAAGGTAAAAGGTGGAAGGGGTTTCGAAGGGGTTGAGGCTTTATTTGGCTTTTAAAAGAAAATGCGCCTGCTTGCTTAAGTAGCTTTCGACCAGGTCAAATGGTTTTTGGGGAATGGTTTCGATTGGCTTGCGTCTTTGTTTTTAAATGATTACATTCGACTATGTCAAAACCTTTACTGACGCTTTCTTCCTTTCGATCCAGATGGTTTAGAAGGGATTATTTTGTTTTCTAAAATTTGGCCACCTCTCCAATGCTTTCGAAAGGATGATTTTGACATCATCACTTCTGAACTTAGGAAAAGGTTTCGAAACAGATGCTTTGATTTAAATGATTTAATTACCCTTTTTGTTTTATTAAAGTATTACCCAAATGGTTCGAAAGAGACAAGTTTCTATGGTTTCGAAAGATGTTTCCGCAGGTTTTAAATTGAACCCAAGAGCTTTCGAAAGAGTTGAGTTTTGATGCTTTCGAAAGGTTTTAATGAATGGTTTCGAAAGGGGTGGCTCGCTAGGGTTTCGACAGGGTTGAAAGGGAAGGTTTTTCTAATGTTTTCGAAAGGCAATGTTTAAAAGATTTTAAAGGAGGGTGTCTAATGTGTTAAAGATTTTGAGGGAAAGACTTTTATTGGTTTCGAAAGAGTGACTTTCAATTGTTTCGAAAGGGGTACTTTCAATGGTTTCGAAAGGGTTACTTTCAAGGGTTTCGAATGGGCTTTTAAAAGGTTTTAAACAAAGGTTTCGAGTATATTAAGTAGGCAGAATAGCCTAAGTGTTTTCAAGTTAAAAGGGATTTTAACTTATTTTGGAAGGATAGGTAATCCTTTTAAATCCCGTCAACATTATTTTGAGTAAAGTATATATAACATGGCAAAATAACTTGGAGTGAAGCTAAATATATATATATATTTTCCTTGTATATGTATGATTTAAAGGGATAAACATTTTGAAAAGGTCATTCAAGGAAAATTTAAAGGGTAGTTAACCCTAAAAAAATGACTCAGATCAGAAGACTAGATAGGACTTGTGTAAGGTTGTGCCCTATGCTCATTAGCCATTATCCCCTAGCTAATTTAGTCCAGAATTCCAGTGTGTTGGGTTTAGTTGCATATAAGACTAAAATGTTGGTTACACACATAAAGGAATTGCAGTTTATTTTATATTTTAAACTGACGTAAAGTATATCTAATAGATGTTTAGACCATTTGATGTTTTATCCGGTAGGCCCGAGTCAGCCATAGGGACAGTTAGTCAAGTTTAAGGGCAATTATTATTATTATTATTATTATTATTATTAGTTTGATTAACCAGTTTGGTTGTAGGAAAAGATTTGCAAAATATATGTTTTGAAATGATATTGGTAAGGGGAAACCCATTTCGCTAAGCGACGTGTGGTCTCACTTAATACAATTAAACAGAGATGTAACAGTATATTCACACCAGGCTTTATGTTTAACTCGAAGTTTTTGTTTACTCTTAAACTCTCGAGTGCCCAAAATTGATTTGATTAGCTGAGGGTTGAGGTTTTCAGATTTTTGTTATTTTAGCGAATAAAGCTTCCGAAGACGACCAAGTGGTTGATGAATAGCTGACTAGGAGTTGTCATTTATTCTATTTATTTCCGCTGTGTGTATATTAAGTCAGAAATGACTATATTGACTCTGGTCAACCAAAGAGGCCTCGTCATGTGTCTCTCTTGGTGCATTTTGTAATTGATATATTTGATCGTTACCTAGGAGATGTTAAGGGATTATGTAACATAGATATGAAATTGTTTTGAAATGTAATCAGTAAAATGTTGTTTTTTTGAATATATGTGATTTTGTTCATTTTCAAGTGCTTCTGTTATTATGGATACCATTAGCATTACTATATCTTATCACTATAAGTTAATACTATGGATGACTGCAGCATCTGTAGTGCTTAGCTATTGGCCTCCAGATACGGGATGTTACTTAGAGTTGTTGGAAAGAAATCCATCTAGTTTTCTGAATAGTCTCTATCCTTTTGTCGAATTATTTCTCAAAGCGTCGTATCTCTTTTTGATCGATATGACACTTGGTCAATTTTCAACAGTATGAATCTACGATTATATTCCATCAATTGCTACCTATGTCTGGTTCTATGGGGCTAGTAAGCTTTGGCTATCTGATTCAGTCTCGACCTTGAAAACTTCATGTTTGAATTCAATTTCTATCAATTTTAAAACTGAACTTTAAGATCATTCACATGCACATTCTAGCATACGTTTTTGTCGTTGGCTCTCGTATACGTTTTCACGCTCATGGATCATCAACAATTTTCATTGAATTAGATGCAATTCCATTGCATTATATATATATTTTTAATGTCCATGTTTGCATGCACATAGGGTGCGTAACCGATCCCTTCTCTCTCTCTCTCTCTCTTTTTGTATACAGAGGGCCAATCCCTTCCTTTTTCTTTTTTGTTTTAATAGGGATTGGAATGGATCCCCAAATCAAGGATCATACCCAATCCCTTCTTATGTTGGGAACTCAAACATTTTGGCTTTGTGGAGAATGGAAAGCGGGCCGAACCCTCAATGCTGATATATAAGCTAACATCTTTCTTCTCCATCTTTCACTTATTCACTTTACCTCCATTTGCTTTTATTTTCTTCAATACCAAACCCTTCTTATCTTACCCTAGAGTCGAACTCTTCCCCCTCTCATCCTTCCTCAATTTCGAACCAAAATCCATCGCAACCTAACATACTTCTATAAATCTGATCCCTCTTCCCTTTAATCTCGATCATCTCCAAACCACTTACCATCCTCGCTGTCTTCTCCATATTTCACCTCCAATATATATAGGTAGGTTTTTAATTTACATATGACTCCGATTTGTGATGAGATATTGGGTTGTTTGCATTAATTAACATGAGCATGGTTTAAGTTTGGAGAAGATGAGATCGATGAGGTGATGTAGGGTTCAGCTAGATGGTAGAGAACGAGAAAGGCGAGGAGTGAAGCATGGAGGAAGTGGAGGGATTGGTGTAGAGGGTTAGGGTGGAGGACAAGAAAGGCCAAGTATATGGATCAGTGTTGTGGCTTTGAGAGGGTTCGGTATTTGAAGTTCAAAGAAGGGTCGATGATGGAGTACTTGCTAAGGGATCAGTTATGATGGGTTTGGCATCGGGGTCGATTGTATTGGTGTATGAGGGATCAATTGTTTGAGGATTCTGGAGGGATTGGTGTTAAATAGGGACCGGTTATTTGATTTATGGGAGGGATTGGTTGTAGAATTCATAAGAGAGACCGGTTATTTTTAGATAGAGGAACCGACTATGGGTACTTAGCCGATTCTAAGCTTTTTGAATTGAACTTGAATATTTTAGCAAACCAATCCATATTCACTTGCATGAACAATCAGAACCAATCCTGTTTTAAAGAGCTTGAACATATGATGATAATGAACAATAGGACTTGCATATCCAATATCGAACTCAAAATTAAACGATCAAACTCCTGAGACTTAGAATATGAGCTAAAAATTAACATAATGGACTTTAATAATGGACTTCACACTTCGTTATACCGATGGTCGATCCCAAAGTATACACAATCGATCAATCTAAATGCCAGTTGAGATGGTCAGCGATAATGATCACTCTGGTCAGAATCCAATGTCTCGTCACTTACTTCTGTTTTTAATGAACTGTTTATCTTTGCATACACAACACTAGTTTACACTTAGCATGAGGGATAGGTAAAATTTTCTAACCTTGATTATCTACCGAGTTTAGTTGATATGGGCTCCAAACATTCAGAGCATTTAGCCGTAATGCTTTCTGGATAACCTTCATAAAATAGCAATCCCAAAGCCGAGTCCAGTTCTGCAACTGTGTCTGATAGACTTTTCCCTTACCATCAAACTAACCAACCGGGGGTTTCCAACCCATTGGCCAATATTCTCACTGATGTTCCTGTCCTTCCGGTGAAAGATATAGACCTTGCCCGTGGCACTATGGAGGGTGCTATATTTCTGGATAACCCGATGGATTCCCAGGCCCCCAGAATTGGTAAGGCAGCTCTCCGTAGACTAGCTCTAAATATGGGATTCCATTTAAAGCTGTTCTAGTCTGTTCAGTGGATAATAGGGCTCATTTGCCTTCGGAGGGGTACACGGCATGCAATAAAATCATATGCTAGGCCGGATGTGAGCCGCCTTTTACTTCTTTTATCTGAGAGATGCTAAATTATCTAGGAATAGCTCCTGCTTAGCTGCATCCAAATAGTTATAGTTTTCTTTATTACAATTTCTTGCTATTTATGGATGTTCTGTTCCACCCGGCATCTCCTAAAGACATCAAGTTTATCTACAATTTCAAACGACGGACGAGAGCCTTTCTTACACTTACCATGAGCCTTCTCCCAACTGTTAAGTTCTAATTGGCATTTGGAATAAGCTTAGTATCTTTGAACACGAACGGTCCTGTGTTCATTGTCCGCCTGGCTCCACGAGGCAATGGTTGGAAGGACATAAGTGTTTCCTTGATTTATTCAAATTCTTTAGCTCAAGTTATATCATGAACTAACTAATACTTTTAATATTCACATATGTCCATCCACATCCAAAAGGCGATAGTTTTTCAAGTGCGGTTTCTGCAATCGTACCACCCCAGTTGAGGACTGGGACACTAGAAACCTTGTAACTGATGAGTGGTTATCTATTTTTGAGATGTTAGAAGAAGGTCACAACTTCGGTCTTTCGAGAAACATTGCACCACCAAGAAATGTAGCTAAACAAGAAGGCGGCACTAATAGCCTTGTTGTTACACCAGTCGAGGGGGCTCAGGACGATGCCGAAGAGTGTGTAATTAGAGGTGATGAAGCCAACAAACCTGGTGATGCTAATGCAGGTCCAGGCAATGCACCTATGGTCGAACCATCACAAGGCGTGCAATCTCAAATGCCAACAAGGAGAGGAAAAAAAGCTCGCTCATAAACTCCATAGGAGAAAAACTGCTAAAGAGCCCAAGTCCATCATCACCTCTATTGAAGAAGAGTCTTCCTCTCAACATTTAGAAAGTTCGATGGAAGGGTTCTCGAATCTCCCGATCCTTGATGATATCATTACCTATGACTTCCCCAACATCAATATTAGAAGGCTCAATTCTCCCATTAGCAAAGGGGAAAACACTCCCATGAGCAAGGCTACTATAACTGTTTCATCGAGGGGACACTAGGACACTCACAATCACGTGCACTTCACCGCATGATTTTCATCTATCATTTGTCTAATGGTCACTTATACGCTCTTGTTTGATTCGCTGGTTCTATGTCTCATTCTCATACCTTCTATTGCTTTAGGTGCTCCTCAATATAGTATGGATCCAGTTGCGGTCCAGACTCAGGCAGGCATTAAGAAAGAGATGACAGCCGGGAAAGAAGTCACAGTTCAAGGGAGTCTTCATCTTCTAAACACAAGTTCCAATCCCAATTGTCTCACTGGGATGTTCAGCTCAATCTTCCTATACATAGTGGTGATCAAACCTCTTTCTATGCTCTCCAAACTGTTGTGCCACCCAAGCAATATTCTAGTTCATCGGGTTCTCGACAGCCTCGTGATCGTAGGTGGAGCAAACACCCAATTGCTACTTCTGATCTAGCTTTGACTACTACAGCTCCTGAGACCACTACGGTAGAAAGACTTCCCAAACTTAAGGATAATTTCCTAAAAATCTTCTTTGATGAGCCGAAGTTTCTTCCTTCCATCCATACAATTCCAAGGAGTGCGAAAGCGAGTTCACTTGCATGTGTCAATAATGTTTTTGTGCAACATGAAGCGTTCCATTATTTAGCCAAGAAAATCCTTGAGTTGTCTACTAAGAGACAAAATGAAATTGATCATCTCAAGCTAGAGGAGATCCATGATAAAATCAAATTAAACACCATGATGATGAGATCATAGATTTGACGGTGATGCTAGCCGCGACAGAGAAGGATGCCAAAGAAACATCCGAGGTGGTTAGTCATTTGGAAGCGGCTCATAAAAAGGAGCTAGACGCTGCCCTCAATTGCAGCGGTGTGCTTGCTCTAGAAAAGGACACACTACAAAAAGAGAAAACACTCTAGCCCGCCGTGTTGAGGAACTCGAAGAACTCCTTAAGAAAGAGAAGGAAGAAAAACTCAAAGCTCAGGAGGAGTCTCAAAGGTATTGTGAAGAGGCCATCGAAGCCCGAGGAAAATTAAACTTGGCGAGCAACTCACTCAAATTGAAATCCTCAAGGAAAAGGAAAGGGAAGCTTGCTGTAATGAAGTTAGAGAGCAGATCGAGCCCCAGTTGGAGGATGCCAACAAAGCTGGTCGGAATGAGGTTAAGGACACGTTTGATGCTCCAATTGTTGAATATAATGTTAAAGTCCTAATCCATCGTGATTTGAGTTTTCTTGGAGAGGGCTATCTAAAATCACTCGTTTAGGCTTGGGAATGTATTATTGAAATGAAGAAGAAAGTCCTCGGCGAAGCTGATTTGGATGAGAAGAAACTGGTATGGAAAATTCTTCGTAGGGATAAACCATTAGATCTTGTCGCGACAAGGCTCTGATACTTTGATATTTTAGCATGCTCTAGCAAAGGGAAAAACATTGCCGAAGCTTCGTAGTCTGATCCCAAAGGTCCCTTCACTTTAAACAACCAGAGCATCCATTTCACTTGGCTCAAGATAGGATCAGAGTTGTGATCCGGATAGATATTGTTATCAATCAAAGGTGCTGACTCTTATTCAAGAGGGGAGCACTCCAATAACAACTGAAAGTCAGCCGCACATAAGTATTCCACTTTACTCTTCATTATTCAAGAGATTTCGTTCCTCATGCCCATTAGTTATGGGATTATTTTCTTGTTCCCATGAATCTGTAGGTCTTTCGGGTTCTAGTCAAACTCCAAGAAGTAATGCCACCGTGGAACAACAACCGACTTTATTGAAATTTTAGCAGGTATTAACATTCCAGGGCCCGATGCTAAAGTTATTAGAGCATTTGATGATGAAAAAGATGACGCCCAGATGAATCAGATGACGTTGTGACCACTGGTGGCTCCAAACATACCGATGAGATCAGCTTGAATGACCGCATCGAGAGAAAGGAGTTATTGAAGAAAAAAAGCTAAAGTTGAACCCGTTGACATAGACATCGATGATCAAAGTCTCATCCCACTGAAATTTATTCCACCCAATGTTTCGTTCCCCGAAGAACTTCCTTCAATCTTATAAAGCTCTCTTGTCGAGGATGGTAAAGGATCGAAGAGAAGTACATGTGAAGACTCGGGTGGTGCCACTCCAAAGAAATCCAAAAGAGAGAAGGGGCAAAGGAAATAGCTGTCACTTTCGCTTAGTTTGTGTATAGCCATTTTTTTATTGGCTGTGATTGTTCGGATATGGATGCCTCTTTTGGATAAATTTGTACCATAGTTTTCAAGTTTAATGTGCAAATAAAAGTTCTTTATTTTCCTTCAAACTCTTTTGTGAATTTTGTTTAAGTAATTGAGCTATTATTTTCCATTCAATATACTTGTAATTCGTTGCTCGTTAATTCAGATAATCATCTGTTAATTTTCACTCAAGGCCTTCGTATGGTTATGGCCTCAAGTTGTATCAAATACTTGGCTCAAGCCCTAGTGTTGCACCGTCGTATTCAGTAGTTTGAGTGATTATACTCCTGCCCCTAGTCTCATGTTAGCGGAGTTAGATAATGGATAGTCAAACTCCATCCTTAGCGAGTTTATACTCCTCCTACCAGACTTTATGGTGTAGTGAGTGGTCAAACCGCACTCATCTATTTACTTATACAAATGTCCATACTCTAGGGATAAGACTTAGTTCGTGGGTGATCGGATCGCGCCTAATTCGTGTTTATGCTCTGGTCCACACTCTGTATGCTCTGGTCCATACTCTGGGGACCTATATTAATTTCAAAAATAGGCGAACCATACATTCCTTAGTTGATTGATTTGCCCCCAAGTACGGGGTTTAACATAGTGAGCGATTAGTCATGTCATGATCGCTTTTGATTCATGTTTGTCCCATCACTTGGTGGGATTAATTTGGCTATCGGATGGTCAAGTCATACCCATTTATCATTAAGTACTCCATCTACGAGGTTCTGAGTGAAAGCTATCGAATGAATGACAGGCCATGCTCATTTTGTTTAGTTCAATCGTGATTTCTGTAATTGGCTAGCTCCAAATTTTAGGAACCTGCTCGGATATGTCAATTTTAGTTAGTCGGGTATCGTAACTAATATGTAATGCTACAGCAACTGCAGATATGAAGAAAATTTCAAAATTTATTTCCCAAATGGAAAGAAGTGACATAATTTGTCTCATTACATATTTGGAAAATCAAATGCTAAAGCAAATTCGAAAATTTAATACAACCAAATGAAAATGAATAAACTAAGTGAAATAGCATCGTAAATGCTCGCTACTTCTCGCCCTTAGGAGTGTGATGCCATCAACAGTCGCTTGCTTGAGAGTTTCCTCTCCAAGCCTATGTTCAATGACATATGGTCCTTCCTAACTAGGATTCATGTGTGACGGTAAAGGAAAAACCCATTTCAAGACGAGACCGCTAATTTCAAAGGTACTAGGTCAAACTTTAGTGTTGTAGTATTGGACGACTCAGTGTCGATGCACAGTTCCCCTCAAATCAGCTTCTTCGCCCTTCTCATCTACAAATTCTTAAGATTCTAAAAGGAGATCTGTATTCATTCTGGAATCGTAGTAGTTCACTCGATGAGAAGGGAATTCGAGTTCAATAAGGAATTATGGCTTCGGAGCCATAAGTAAGGGTAAATGGAATGTGGCTAGTCGTGGACTTATGGGTGGTTTTGTAAGCCCATAATGTTGTTGGAAGTTCATCCACCCTCTTCCCTCTAGTCTTTTCCAAATGCTTCTTTAGAATAGACTTTATGATTTTGTTCATAGCTTCAACTTGTCCATTTTTTAAGGGTTAGAAATTTCCACAAATCTCTTTTCAATATGATACCAACGGTAGAAGTTTTTGAATTCAGCGCTGTCGAATTGAGTCCCATTATCAGTTACAATGGTTCGTGGAAGGCCAATACAACACATGATGTTTTGGACAATGAAGTTGGTTACTTTCTTTATCATGATCGTTGCTAAAGGTTCTGCTTGTCCCATTTGGTGAGGTAATCAACTGCTATGATGGCATACGTTGCACCACTTCTTGGGATTGATAAGGAACCGATAATATCTATGCCCCCATATGGAAAACGGCCATGGACTGACCATTTTTGTGATTTCTAATGGTGGAGCTCTCAAAACTTTTTCATACATCTGGCACTTGTCGCATCACTTAGCGTAATCAGCATCATTTCGTTGACAATTGGCCAATAATATCCATAATGGTTTATTATTTTTGCTAGGGTTTGCCTTCCAATTTGATCGTCACATTCCCCTTCATGAACTTCCTTTTAAGGCTTGTTTTAGTTTATCATGAGTGCTACACTGAAGCAGGGGAATTGGAAAACCCATTCTATACATGAATCCTTCTGAATGATATACCGCGAAGCTTTGTGAAGGACTTGTTGCCTTTCGTTCCACCTTTTGGGAAGGACATCCTATAGCAAATAGTCTTTAGTCGGAGTCATCCACGACTCCTTCTCAGACTCTGTCTCAACTACCCAATCGATTTCCATCTGGTTTATACTTAGAGCATCTAATACTTCGACTGGAACCAAGCTCATTTGTTGTGCACCAATGGTACTAGCAAACTTTGCCAATGAGTAGGCCTCTTTTTTTTGATCCTGGGGATGTGTGTGATGTCATAATACTCAAAATCAGTCAATGCCTCTTGGACTTGGATAAGGTATGGAGCAAGTTGTTGTCCTTTAGCTTGGTAATCTCCTCTGACTTGGTATACTGCCAACTATGGATCACAAAAGATTTCAAGAGATTAATCCCCAGTTCTCTGGCAAGTTTGGGTCCAGCAATCGAAGCTTCATAATCAACTTCGTTGTTCATTGCAGGGATGTCAAGCTTCAAAGCATAGCAAATTGATCGATCTTTTGGGATTACTAGCATGATTTTGACTTCAGAACAACGATCGTTGGATGCTCCATCCGCGTGCATTTTCCACCAAATTGTAGGGGTTCCAAAGTTCTCTGGGAGATCATCATGTGTAGAGAATTCTGCTATAAAGTCCGCCAGTGCCTGTCCCTAGATGGCTCTTCGAGGGAGATAAGTGATGTCGAATTGCTTAGTTCGATATTCCAGTTGGGTAACTACCCAAACATCTCGGGTCGTTGTAGGAACTATGGTAGCAGTTGATCAGCGTAAACGTTGACGAGATGAGTCTGAAAACAGGGGAAGAGCTTTTGTGAAGCAATTAACAAGTGGCATGCAGATTTCTCTATCATTGGATAGTTTCTTTTAGCCCATGTTAATTGCCTGCTAATATAATAGGCCATTTTCTGGGTTCGATTCCCCTTATGAAGTAGTGCAACACTTATACCGTGTACCGACATGACCAAGTAGATATACAAATCTTCATGACCCATTGGATTTGACAAGTTGGAAGGCCTCTTGAAGTGGTTCACAAAAGCTTGAAATGCATCTTTACAATCCTGCGTCCATTCAAAGATCCTTTAATCAAATCGAAGAAAGGAATGCATTTATCGGTGGCTCTGGAAATAAATCGACATTGGGTGGCAACCTTCTCATATAGGCTCTATACTTGTTTGATGGTCTTTGATGCCTGAATGTTGCAAATTGCTCGAATCTTCTTGGGATTAGCTTCGATTCCACGATCATTGACAATGTAGCCTAAGAATTTTCTTGATGCGACACCAAAGGAACATTTCAGAGGATTGACCTTCATTTTGTAATATCGAAGGATATAGAACATTTTTTCAAGTATCTAATGTGGTCACTTGATCATCATGACTTCACAAGTGTATCATCCATGTATACCTCAACCGTCTTTCCAATTTGATCTTTAAACATTCGGTTGACCAAGTGTTGATAGGTTGCTTCAGAACTCTTCAATCCAAACAACATTAACACATAGCAATACAGTCCAGCATCGATAATGAAGCTGGCGTTCTTCTGATTAGGAAACTGCATTGGGATTTGGTTATATCCACAGTATGCGCCCATGAAAGATAGCAACTCGTGTCCTATAGTTGAGTCTACCAACTAGTCGATCCTTGGAAGGAGAAAACTATTTTTGGATACACCTTATTTAATCGTGAGTAATCAATGCATGTCTGCCACTTTCCATTTGCCTTTCTCACAGGTACAGGATTGGATACCCATTTAGGGTAGAGGGCATCACGAATAAACTCATTGCCTTTGAGCCTATCCACCTCCTCTTTAAGGGCATAGATCTCACTTGATCCATGCCTTTTTTGTTTCACCGGGACGTGCCTCATGTCAATATTTAATGCATAGCATGCAATGGCAAGCGAGATCCCATACATGTCAAAAGGAGTCCGGGTGAGCATGTCAAGATTCGCTTGGAGAAAACCAGCAAGTTCTTTCATCATCGGGGGGTTGATCTGTAATCTGATCTTTAGGACTCGTGACAAGTCATTGCGGTTGACAGTGATGTCAATCGTCAGCTCAGCCGGTGCAGCCTTGGTCTCTTTAGGCTCCTCCTCATCATCCTTTGGATCTTTGTCTTTATAAAATCGACTATGGTGCCTGAGCCAAGGCCCATGCACTGGTTATCAATCTTCGGTTGCTTGGATGCAGAGAGACTTGTCCATACCCTTGCCTTTCTCTTTCCGTTGAGCGTCTCTCAATACATCCATATAGCAAGCACGCTCGGTCGCCCAATTACCATGCATATCTCTAACATCATTATCAGTTGGGAACTTTAAAGTCTAACACCACGGGGCAAGAGCTGCTCGAAATTCAACTAGGGCTGGTCGGCCCAAAAAAGCATTGTATGGTGGGTCAACATCCAAGACAACAAATGGAAACATCCGTACTCTCCTGCCATCGCCCTGTCCCAACTCCACGAGAAATTCGACATAAGTAATAGCTTCAGTCACAGCACTATTTAAGACATAAGTAATAGCTTCAGTCACAGCACTATTTAAGCCACAAATGTATGCTTTAGATGGTTTCAAGTCCTTTACTTCCATCCTCATCTCATCGTCAGTCTTTTTGAAAATTATATTTATGAAACTTCCATAGTCAACTAAGATCCTCCTTACTAAGGTAGGGAAAGTGATGGTCGAAATGACCACTGGATCGATCGTCGATGCCTTTACCTTTTCTACATCTCTGTTTCTGAATACAATGTTGTCTACCATTACACATTGCTGTTTTGCTGGAGCCTTATCTTCTGTACTCGAACAACACTCAAAATTCATATGTCTGATTGCGCTAGCATAGTGCTCCATCTCGTACCAACTCTTATCACCCGGATGCAGTCCTCTAACTATTATATTGATCACTATTCTTTCACCGGTCTGCGAAAGCTCCTCGACCCTGTGTGGTGCTTGTCCTCAGTTAAGATCAGATGTTCCTGGCCCTCCGTCCTACGGGGTTTTAACGAACTGTGGTAATTTTCTTTCTCAAATCAGTTTCTCAACAACATCTTGAAGATGCCTACATTCATTCGCGTTATGCCCATAGCATAACCGAAAATATTTTCCAATCTGCTTCTCCGTTGATTCTATCGGAGGTGGCATCCTATACTGCATGGTATTGCATGTAGACAAGTAAATGTTATCTAAAGATATATTTGGTTGTGTGTAATTATCATATATTGGAATCCTAGGCTTTCCTCTTTTGGACTCTCTTTCGTTCATGATTCCGATCATCGCCTTTCTTTTGCTGATTTGGTTTATTTTGGACATTTACTTAAACTTTTACTAAAGTTTCCAAGACTGTTTCACTGCAATGTTACTCTGCACTCACTGTCCACTTGGTCCAACAACATTCTTCTTCCTAGAGAATCAAGCTTCCTCTTTCCTCAAATACTGAGCTGCTTTTGCACAGAAACGCTCCAATGTTCTAGTAGTTTTCCAGCTAACCAAACGTCAAAGTCAAATTCTGGATCATTCCCTCTCGTTACCACCATCAATATTAAATGTTCATTCGGATTATTGACTTTTATGACAACTGTATGAAATCTCTCTAGGTAATCTTTCAATGATTCTCCTGGATCTTAGATCACACTGGATAGGGACATTACATCTTTGGGGCGAGTTGTGTGCATACAAAATTGCTCCATAAATTTTGTTGCTAAATCATCAAATCTAAAAATTGACCATGGGGGTAATCTCATAAACCACATCATTGCTGTGCCAGAGAGAGTAATAGGAAAACATCTGCATATTATTGCATCATAAGCTTATGTAGAATCCATCATCTATTCATATGTCATAATGTGCTGCCTGGGGTCAGTTTTTCTCTCGTAGGCAGGCATCGAATGCATGCTTAACCTCCTTAGATACTTTGCATGTAAGATATTGTCAGTGAACAGGGTATGGATTTTCGAGATCCCCCAATCATCATTGGTCAAGCCTTAACTCTCCCTCACTAGTTGTCTAACCATAGCCGACAAGTCCGGCGTTTGGATAGCGACCTTATGTTAATGGTTCGGTCGATGTCTACGGGCCATTTCATGCCTTCTTTGCTCAACATTCTGATGACGTATCTCACGTATGTTCACTTCATCGTCATTCCTGGAAGGTATATGATCTGCATCCAAATTAACCTTGGCGACTCTGGGCTTGCTCTACCAATAGAACGAATATTTCTTCCTTTAAGGGTGGGATTGGTACCGATTTGTGTAAAGGGATCGGGGTCGGTCGGTCCTAGCAACACGGATAGGGTTGTTCATTGATGTCCAGAAATTTCTGCGGGATATCTGTCAATTCTGTAATGCCTGCATCTATGATAATCATCTGATGAACTAGAACTCTCTAATATAGAATAAGGGGTTGGCTCCCTCCTAGTTTTCTTACGCCGTTGATCACTAAGTTGATTCATTAAATCGATGTTTGCTTGAATCTGCTGGTTTAATTATCGGTGGCTATCCACTAGCTCTTTCATTAGATTTTAAAAATCATCTCTTGTGATGGAATTAGCCGGATTCTGGAAACAACTGAAATGACAGCATTAATATCTACTAGTAGATTGCTCGAGCCTCCTTGTTGGATGCTAGCATTCTTATTTCCTTCTGCATTCTGAGAAGTAGATCTGGTGTTCCTAACCATTGTTGATATTTTTGCTTACACTTTTGCAAATCAGAATATAATGGATAAACCACCTGAAGATAATTCTGGATCTCTTCCTAGGATTTATGCAATCAAGTAGCAGCAAAAGGATCCAAATATAGCCGATAATCTTCTTTCTTAGTGAAAGTACCAAAATGTTTGAATCAATAATTTACCCAAATACCCAATAGAGATTTTCTAGAGAAATAAATGAAGAATGGTAAATGGAAACATAGGGAAAATAGCAATAAAACAATAAGAAACACGCAAATAACAAAGAAACGGTGATTTATAGTGGTTCAACGTTGTTTGCCTACGTTCACTTTGAGTAGATAGCTTTATTAATCACTTTTTCTACTGAGTACAGTAGGGATCAGATAAAAATCCTTAAGTACAATATAATATAAAGCAACAAGCAGCACAAAATCCCAAAAATCAATCAAGCCTGTATGTATAGAGGAAGATGGCGAAATATTTCCTGAAATTCGGTAGAAGGATCTCCAAAACCATATGGACCCACAATATGGATCGTATGGTCCAAATTCCAAGGAATAGGGATCGATGTCGATCCCTATTTTGGAGGAATTTAGGAGTGTGTTCCCTATAAGAGCTTTCCCTTGTTATAATATGCTTAGTCTCCAAGTTTTATGCCAACTAGATTAGTAAAACTTGAGTTAGTGCTCGACCATTGTTGCAAAGTGTGTTGTTACCCAATTCTGGCCGATCCCAATGGAGGGAAGAGGGTCGATCCCTCTTTCTTAATCCTTTTGAGGTATAATCCCTAGTTTAGGCTCCTTAGGTTCTTCACATCTTGTTTCCAAAATTTCATATGCATTGGACATGATCTTGAGATGTTGATTGCTTTCTATTGAATTGCACATGTTTGCCTGAAATAGGCCGATCCTTATAATTGAGAGGGATTATAGCATATCCCTTTTCCATAGTAAACTATATTTAATACTTAGAACATTCTATATAGCATATCTCATTCGATCATGACTTCTGGACCACATAATCATCACTCCGGACTCACTAATCTTAACGACAGTCGAACTAACTTGTCTAATCAGTTTGGATATAGCCGAGTCAAAATGCTAGATAATAGATAACAATATATTTTTGTCCAATTTTTTAGAAAAAACTACCACAACCAGTTTTACTTTCCTAAATCATTTATCAACTTTAATTAGCTAATATCCTTAATTAATTATTAATTCAAATGCTTATATAGCATAATAAATTCATAATAAATCATAATCACTTAGGAAAAATCATAAGAATTCAGAAATATCATATTTTCTACCACATAAAAACTTCAGGGCCAAAAATCATATTTAATTATTTTTAATAATTAAAACCCAAAATATACCTTATTTCTACCTTAGGAAATTCAAAAAATATTCATCTAAGGTTAGAAAATTATGACATTAAAACCCCATCTCCAAAATAACGTTTCACTATACATATTAGAAAATAAAATCGATTAGAGATCAAAAATTTGGTTTTACCCTTAAAACTTATTCAAATAGTTTCATAAAAATTTCCATAAATCATTATTCTATCCAAACAATGATCATACAACCCAAAAATGCCCTAAATTATCAAAATAATTCGGATGTTATCCATACCTAAATTTGAAGACAGAAAATAGAGATGGTTCGCTTATTATTCACCTTAGATTTGGATGTTGAAGTTGAGATTTGATGTTATTTTAGTTTCCCTAAGCCCTTTTTGAATTTCCTTTTGATTTCGTCTTCCCTAGCTTATTAATGGTCAGCCCTAAGAGTTTCTTTTCCTTTTGTTTTGTGGTAGTAGAAATGAGAATGGTTAAGGGGGAGAGAGGGATTAAGGGAAGAAAATGAGGCCGTATTCCTAATTTTCCCCTCCCATTCATTCTTTCCTTTATTAAGTTTAAAACAGTCTTACTTATTTAATTAGTTAAGGCCCAACCTTATTAATAACCAAATCTCATCCTCTTAACTCATTACATTATTCTATTTAATCTATCCAATTAAATATCCTAGATAATTTTAAACTAAAATTAGAGGTGTTAATTTGTTTTTTCTATCTCCAAGACCATTCGGTCGAGAGTTTGGCCTTTCCAAAGATTGAGGGTCGAGATATATGATTTTGCACATTGCGTATTTGGTTGACTTTGATATTTATTTGAGTTTGTGTTTTTGGATATTCCCGAGGGCCTAACAATCGAAAGTTATCACTTCTATTAGGGCTGTAGATCGAGATAATTATTTAGATATTTCTTTCTATATTTTGTATGAGTTGTTATTTTGTTGGGATTTATACCTTTTGCTATTTACTAGGACTAATGGTCGGAAGATTTTTACTTCCATCAGGATTTAAGTTGAGATAGTAATCTTGGATGTTGATTTCTATATTTGGTCTGGATTTAGGTCTATTTGGGTTCCATATTTCATTATTTATCTTTTATGGCTTAGCAAGTTATTACTTTCATTAGGGTAGTAGGTCAAGATTTGATGCTTTAACTATTTTTTTGGGATTCTGCATCTCTTTGTTCATCTTTTAGTGCTTAGAAGTTGGAAGTACTCACTTCCATTAAGATTGTAAATCCAGATTAATATTTTGGTTATCAACTTTTGTGTTTAGTATGATTTGTGAATCATTCCTTTATTGGTGATTTTTATGGACATACTACATGTTTATCCATAATATTTCATGATTTTAATGAGTTTGATTGTTATCATTCAATTTATAGAAGTCATATTTGTACTTGCCTATATGTACTTCATGGGTGATATTTGAGATATGTGGATGGAATGTTATTATGCGACTATATTAGATAATACTTGAGTTATAGACATGCTATGTTTCTTATTTACCATGCTTACAATTATGTACTCACATTGGGGTCAAATATAGTCTGACCCGTTTATTATTTATATAATATTTGAGTCAGTCCGAGACTTTTTAGGAACATGGACATTAGCCATTTTGGATGATTGGGCTTTAGAGTAGACAATATATATATATGTATATATAATATCGTGTTTGTGTTATCAATGTATATTTTTTTGGGCATCTCCTTTTATTTGTTTGTATTGAGTTGGTTATGGGTTGTGTAATTTGAACTTGACATGGTATATATAGTCGTAATGCGAAAGACACTACAATTGTGTTTGTTTGACATGTATTATATTTTTATGATGTGACCCTGTGTTCATTTGTATACTTTATATATTGTTCTTTCTTGATAAACTTACATGTTTATTGCTTTGAGTTGATAATGGTATGTATATTGTTCATATACTCTATGGTGAGATACATACCAGTGTTAGCCCAAATTAATATTCACGTGTGGTCGCTCCTAACCATCATCATTCTTCATAGTACTAGAAGGATTACTTAGTAATTCTCTTTGGTAGTATAGGTACAGAGGTGGGGCATTACATGAGGATCAAATTCAAATTGGTCAAGAATCTGTACTGTAAGTGCAGGATGTTCAAACGCGTGTATTTCTTCATCCGAGATGATTCTCTATGCTTTCCTCAGTGGCATTTTGGATGTAAGTGTTTTTTACCTGTTTCTTCTTATATTTTCGCTTTAAGAAATTTTTGCACCAAGCACTAATCCTTTTCTTCTTTGGACTTCTCTTTTAGGTGCGGTGAAAGCAACAATAGGAGAAGACCTAGAGGATATGCTACAGAGATTTCAACAAACTCCGTCGGAACTTTAGAAGGTCCCCCGTTTGGTAATTAATGATAACCTAAGGCAGCTCGGACTATTGGCAGTTAGTCATTCAATCGAGAAAGGTAGAGCTTCTTCCACTCATAGGCCTATAAAGAAAAGGAAGGGAAAGGCTTCTAAAACTGGTAAGGCAAGTGAAGCTCTATACTCTCAACCTTTTGTCGACGGTACCGTCTTGACTACAAATCCACCCGGAGTTGACCTTGCTATTATGGATGTAGAAGAGTTGGCACTAGGCTCCTTTAGGGTTGATCCTTGCAAAGTTGGTTGACCTACGGCCTTAGAGGAATAGGATGACGATAGCCTTAAGACAAAAATTGCAAACCAGACAGATTCCCACTCTCATGATAATTAGTATATCCTTTCGAACCATAGTGAAGCCCATTCTTCGAGACACTTTGGCCTTGATATCTCGCTTAATCTAGTCATGGTAAAAACCTTGCATCGGGATTTCGATTTCGTGTAAGGTAAAACTTTATCCTTGAGGTTATAACAATATTTGACTATCTTTACGATCCTGAGTTGGGGATCAACTATAGGATTTAGTTTCGATACCTGAAATCCAGCGTCAACTGGAAAATCACGAAGGCCCCAAGGGTTTGTCCAGGTGCTACGCACTCTTTCGCACACATTTACATAGATACACATTTATGCCACAGTCGTGCACTTTTTGAGCATTTGTCCAATTTTAAGTCCTCGTATTTTCACAATTGCCGAAGCATGTGTTTAAGAATAAGGAAGCTACTATCTAAAATGAAGCAATCAAGGTTGAGAGCACCTCCCAAGGGCATAAAAAGGTTTCATCTTCATTTGGACCAAGCAGGAATGTTGGCAGCTGGCTACCGAGCTTAAGACAAGGGAAACCGTATTTAATCGCCTGGTTGAGGATAGTGGCGACCAAGATCCTCAAGATAGTTTAAGAAAAAGGCCTCGATCCCCCAATAGCAAATAAGTTCCAGGACCCCTGGCCGCTGCTCCAAATCTCCTCGAGCTTCACCTTTTCCCTTATCTAATTCAAAAACTTCTAAGCAACAGGAAAGGACGGATAAGAGAGGAGCAATCGTTCTGCATCAAAAGCACAGACAACGGAAATGAAAAAGAGGTGGCATTAATCGTCACTGATCCCATAGACCTAAATTTTTATGAATTTCAGCAAGCTTACTATCCTAAAGACCCCCTCGCCTTACTGCTTGCTAAGGCGTCTCCTCTCTCCTTTTCAAGGTCGATTGATCTTTGGGTCGATGGGCTGAGCAATGTAAAGGCCTTATTAGAGTTTCATAGCAGAGTGGTTAAATTCGAGGAGGAAATCAGCAAGAAGAATGTCGAGCAAAACTTAAAGATTTTTGAATTGAGGAAACAGATACACCAAAAGGACCTAGACCACAAAAAGGTGATGGAGGCACTGGATAGGTCTCAAGCTAAAGAGATTGGGAAGCTAAGGATGCTCATGATGAAGAACTAGCGCAGTTGAGAGGGGATCATTTTTCTGACATCAAAGCTACAAAGGAGGAGTACAAAGGTAAGGATGTGTAGCTGATCAACGACTAAAAGAAAATAATGACTAAATTCACCAAGAGGCTGGACAAGCTCTAGGCGATGGCTAAGAAAATGGAGCATTGCCTTGTCGGTTTGAAGAAGAGAGTAGTAGAGTGGAAAGCGGACAGAGTCTCCCTTCAGGCCAAGCTTGAAACCTTATCTGCCGAAAAAGCAGCTGCAACTTCCATAGTTTAAAAATTATAGGGAGAGTGTGATGAAATGAATAGCCATTTGGATTAGGTGGAGGACTTTTGGATGAAATTTATTGTAGAGTGTTTATGGAGAAAAGCTTGGCATAGATAGACGATTATCAAGAGGTCATGGTTTCAATCCATAATCAACTAATTAAAGAAATAAAGGTGTTAATAGGGTAGCCCAACCTTTAGCCTTGAAACAATGCTGGTTGTTTGCATAGGAGGAGGAGGCCATTTGCCTTGGTTACATCAAGCTAGATGAAGCTGAAAATGCATAGAAAGAGGAGGAAGAGAAGAGGAAGAATGGTAGACCGACATCAGGGACAACAAAGAAAGGTCAGATTTCGAAACTTGTCATTTATTCCCCCATGCATGATGTTCCCCTGACTGTTTTACATACTTCTTCAGATGCATCATCTACGAGCCAGCTACGGGATGTCCCTCCTTCTTCAAGCGATGTTTGACATCATGGCAATGCCCGAGTTTCCCATGAAGGAGGTAGAGTCCTTCTTTATAGTCCATGGGCCAACGCTCAGTATGTTCAAGCTTGTTTGGGAAAAACCATATCTGACAAGCAGAGCTTGACAAGGTAGTTGCTGCCAATATGAAAGAGGAGAGGAAAGGGGAGAAGTCGGGGAAGCTCAAATCGCCTGGAAAGGATCATTCTTCCAAGTCCAAATCCATATGAGCGCAACGATCTCACATTTCATGTTTAGGGAAACACTTCTTGTGCTTGTTTTCAACTTGTTTAATTCTACACTTACCCAATTTTGATGTTTTGGTAAGGGTGAGTGTGCATTACTTTTTGATCCATATATAGTTGTATTTTTAGATGATTGGATGCTTGAGAAAATGAACTTGATTGTTTGTTATCTTCACATAATGTGTCTTGTGCAATGTGCTTTTATCTTTCCTACTTGCTTATTATTGTATTCATGTTTCATGTTTTCCTTAATAAATCATAACTAATGCATAGCTGCTAACGATCATTGCAAGGAATTCCTATAGTGATGATCATACGTTCATATTTGAATACTTGGAGATCACCAACTAGATAGCGGCTATATCCTGGATACTGATTAGTCGAGTTCCCTAGACTTATTAATGGCATTTAAGTCCCTCGTCAGTGATGGACACTCGGATAGGTCACTCTAGTCCATCGCTACCAGTGAAAAGTTTGACACGATCTTTAATGATGGATTTCTGGTTAGGGTAAATCAGGTCCATTATTGCTGGTGACAAGTTTAAGTCGATCATCAATGATCGATACTTAGTTAGGGTCACTCTAGTCCATCACTACTAGCGAGAAGTTTGAGCCCCGGTTAGGGTCATCTAGTCTGTCATTGTCGATAAGAAGTTTGACCCGATTGTCAATGTTAGATACCCGGCTAGGATCACTCAGGTCCACCATTGCTGACAAGAAGTTTGAGGGGAGGAACTCCTTGTCATAGCAACACTGTTTGCTCCTGAGTGGAAAGTTTGAGCCTATTAGGCATACAGAACGCTTTCTAAGTGTTAAAGGTATCGCGATGCACGTAGGTTATAATGCAAATTTATACTTCATACTCATTATCTATCATAAAAAGATTTCAAGGAAAGCACATTTTATAAGAATCAATTTCATAACAGTTTCAATTATAGGTTTACAATATAGTTAGAAAAATAGCGAAAAGTTAACGATGGAGATTTTGTGCATTCTAGGCTTTTATGAATATAGCCCCATTCATCGTGCTGAGCATAAAAGCTCCCTACGTCCATGTAGATAACATCTGGTCTTTTCCAGATTGGATCGAGTGCCCCCGATCTAGGTAATATTCGCTTTAGCACTAAGTCTCCTTCCTTCAGTCAACAGGTCTGACATTAGAATTATATTGATTGTCTGTCCTTCATTTGTTTTTTCAGCCATTAAAGTAGTTTCTTCACAAACTTCGTCGATCAAATCCAGCGACATATTCAAAAACTTCCCATTTTCATTCGAGTCGTAGTGCATCGTTCGGTGTGACGGTATTGTTGTCTCAACTTGTAACATCACCTTTGATCCATAGGCCAATGAGAATGGAGTATGACTATGACCATCTTGAAAGAAGTACGATAAGCCCATAGTACTAGAGGAAGTTCATCCACCGATGCTCCTTTTGCCTTTTCCAACCACTTCTTAATGAAGGTCTTCGGAACCTTATTGACCACCTCCATTTGCCCATTAGCTTATGGATGCGCTACCTAAGAGAAATATTTCTTTATTCCTTACCACCGATAGAAATCAGAAAATTCCTCACTGTCGAATTGTAATCCATTATCTGAGATGATCTGGAGGGGAACTCCATATCTGCAAATTAAATTTTTTGACTAAAAAGTTTATAACCTTATTTATTGACACTTTGGTAGCAGTTCAGCTTCATCCCACATAGTAAAGTTGTCAACTTCCACTATAGCAAATTTCTCCACCCCTAGCCATAGGGAGTTCACCGATCAGGTCTATTCCTCAAACCACAAAAGGCTAGGGACTAACCATGTAAGTTAATCCACTCAGGGTTATCTAGGAATCTTTGTAAATTGCTTTCACTTATCGCACCTTTTCGCATACTCCATGGCATCGTAATGTAATGTCGACCAGAAATATCCATATCGTGACACCTTCTTTGCTGGAATTCGCCCTCTAGTACGACCTTCGCAGCTTCCTTGCTGTATGTTTTCCAACACTTTCTCGACCTTCTCTTCCAGCAACTTACGTCAAAGCGGGTTTGAGAATCCTCTTCGATACAGCACACCATCCAAGATGATAAAATGAGGTGCCTTTCTCAAGATATTTCTAGCTTCATTTTTGTTTCCTAGTAACACTCCTTCATATAAAAACTTCATGAATAGCGTCATCTACGTCTCCTCATCGTCTATAGTTAAGATCACAGTCACTTCCTTGATGCTTGGTCTAAGCAGGGTGGCAATAGGTACCGATCCCAGTAAAGGCCCAGCTTCTGAATATGCAAACTTTGCCAGCACATCTACATCCCTATTCTCTTCTCATGGAATGTAGTGCTGTTAATCGACGGAATTTCTATCGAGTTAAAAAATCATCTGGAATTGTGATTTTCAAAATCTATTCTGTCAAAAAGAAAGTGATACAAATATGAGAGTTAAATGACAATTTAGAGATAATTCTACTCTCTAGATCATATAGTTGAACAAATTATGAAATTATGATCTCTTTTTTTTGTCATAAGTGAATTTAAATGATGTGTTTATCATAAGTATGGCTCATTTGTGCTATTAATTAGCTCAACATAAGCCATCAAACTATAACACAACCTTTAAACCACTTACTAACTCTAATGAAAATGACAACAAAGTTGAAAATGAAATCTATTTTAACTATGACCTATTAACTATTAATTAGAAATATAGACCATCAAATTTGAATTTCAAATCACTTTCTTATGCAATAATCATATTTTGATGAAGAGGCATTTGTATTAGTGATTGTTTAAGCATAGCATATTTGGTGTCAACAATATAGGCTATCAAATTCAAAGCAAAAACAACAAATTAAACCACTTCAAGCATTGTCGTTAAGCATAAAAAGAGAGCTATAATTATCAAAATGTTGAAGCTACGTGGTTAGAGGCTTCATTACCCCTAAATTGAAGGGATTAGCCTCTCATATTTGTTATCAAAACAACAAATATAGCTTGCAACATGAAAGAAAAAGAAAAGGAAAAAGAGAGCAAAGTAAAGAAACAAAACCATTCTACTTGCATGAGAAATAAATCTACACTACAACATGGAAGTAAATAAGCATGAAAAGGTAAAGAACATGTATTTAAAGTTGCATAAAAAGAAATTGCATGAAATAAAAATGGCTAAGTAGCTATGAAAAGAAAATAGAAGCTTTATTTTATTTTGAGCCTAAACAAATGAAGAGGAAGAGGAGGGTTACATGAAACATAAGGGGTATATATACATATGTTAAACCCTAATTCATATTTTTGGAGAATGCCCAAAATACCCTTGAGAAAGTGTGAAGGCCAAGTAATCATTAGCTTCTACTAATCATCATTTAAGTATATATGAAGCCATTAATTCCATAAGCATGTGCATTAACCTCTAATTTGTACATTAAGGTGGTGGGTAGGTGGGGTCCTCCATGATCTTCACTTTGAATTATTTTCATCTTCATTCCTTTGTGTTCTTTTTGTGCATGCATATCTTCTTCATGAAACAACTTGTAATTGAAATCAATTTCCTACAAAAGAGTACGAAAATTTCTAATTAAATTTTCTCATTTTAATATATGCACAAAAATGACCATTTCCCCCCTATATGAAGATGAATACGTGACTTTTAAATAATTTGAATTTTGGTTTAAAACAAGTTAAAATACCTAATATGATCATTTATTTAATTTAAATAGAATAAATATGATGGTAAAAATATGCACATTTACGTGCACATCAAGTGCTCATTTTCATTAAGCAATACCCTCACCTTCCTTAGATAGAATTTCAAGTGCTCCCCCTTAGCCTGAAATTTTTTAAGCACCCGATTTACAACCAATTGCGAGTCACTGTGCATGCATATCAACCTAATTACCAACTCCTTTTCTATGTCTAAACCTGATATTAGGGCTTCGTACTCCACCTCATTATCGGTTGCCTTGAACCCCAATCATATAGCATAGCTCAACTTCCCCCCTTCAAGCATCAACAGTACCACCTCTGGGCCAGAGTCATGTTCATTCGAGGCTTCATTTACATATTTTCAATTTAAGTGCCTTTTCCTCCCGTGATTCCACTTCATCGTCCTTAGAGGTGAATTTTGCGATAAATTCTGTCAGCGCTTGTCCTTTGATTATTGTACATAGATGATAGGTAATCTCATATTGAATCAACTCGATACTCCACTTGGTGAGTCTTCATAAGGTATCTGGTCGATATAAGACTTTCCTTGAAGGCTGATCGACTAATACACAGATGGGATGCAATTAGTACGCAGTTAGCCAAATTCTCTAGCTTAGGATACTAAGATTCCAACCCAGTGAAACATTTTCTCATATAATATACTGGACGTTGTACCCGGTATTTTTCTTAAACCAAAGAAGCACTTAAGACATAGGTGGACACCATGAAGTATAGATAGAGGTCTTTTCCTTCCATGGGCCTAGAGAGAACTGGAGGCTTCTGCAAATGTTCTAGCAAGTTAAGGAATGCTGCTAGACATTCATCCATCCATGTAAAATTTCCTTTCTCCTTCTTATGCGCTTCAAAGAATGGAGCACACTTATCAGTAGCCTTAGATATGAACCTGCTTAACGCTGCTACTTTCCCATTTAGATTTGCATCTCCTTTCGAGTTTAAGAAATTTTTATATCTTCCAAAGCCTGGACGTGTTCAAGGTTTGTTCCAATTCCATTTGCATGCATGATGAATCTTAAGAACTACGCAGAGGGTACTCTAAAAATACATTTAGCGGATTCAGCTTCATCTCAAACTCCCATAGAATTTAAAACATTTCATCCAAGGGCGAAATATGATACTTAGCCTTTTTTGACTCAGCATATCATCAACATAGGCTTCCATAGCTCTTTCAATCTGCCTAGCAAGCATTTTGTTAACCAAGTGCTGATATGTCATCCTTGCATTCTTAAGTTCAAATGGCATGATCTTGTAGCCCCAAATCAATGATAAAGCTAGTGTGCTCCTGATCTAAAATATACATAGAAATTTAATTGTATAAAGAGTACGTATCCATAAAGGGTAGATGTTCATGCCCTATAGTTCCATCTACCGATTGGTCGATTCTCAAGAGATGAAAGCAATCTTTAGGGAAAATGTCATTTAATTTAGAGAAATCAATACATGTATGCCATTTTCCATTCGGTTTCCCGACCAAGACCGGGTTAGAAATACATTTAGGATAACGAGACTCTCTAATGAACCTATTTGCCAATAGAGTCTCAACTTTTTCACTGAGGGCGGCTAATCGCTCATGACCTACACTCCTTTTCTTTTGTTTAAACAAAGGCTTTCTTAGATCAATGTTTAGGGCACAGTATGCTATTGAAGGGGAGATCCTACACATATATGCAAAGGACGAAGCGAAGACATCCTAATTATCCTATAGAAATCCTATCAATTGCAGCTCGAGGTCCTATTTTAGTCTAAGAATTATCGGATCACTTCCATCTATCTCCACAAAATCCATCGCATCGTTGGGATCAACTACGGCCGTCTCTCCTCCATCTCTCGAGTCAAACTCATTATAAGGATCGTTTGAAAACCCGATTAGGGGCCCTTTCTTTAATTGTTGTGCAATAGAATTCATGGTGCAGAGTGCAACCTATGCAACATTCCCTTTTTCTCATCATGTGTTTTCTCTAAGTTCAGCTACATAGTACTCCTTGGCTACATCCTATTTCCTTCCACCGCTCTCACTCTATTAGTCGTAGGGAACTTCATGATTAAGAATTACTAAGTTACCATCGCACGAAAGTAGGAAAAGACTGATTGCCCTCGGAATGCATTGTATGCCGAGAATCCATCCACTAAGCCGAAAGTCTGCTTTCCTTTGGCTGATCAAGGACGGGTTCTTATCTTGAAAAAAGATCCATCCTTCCTAAGGGAAATGTGCCCTCTCCTATGAAACCATGCAACCACGGGTTGCACAGTGTGACAACTTCCATGGATAGTCCCATCTTATCGAACGCATCCTTGAATAGAATGTTTACTAAACTCCTATCGTCTACTAAAATATGATGCACCCCAACTAGGCCGAGAATTGCCCAAATCACTAATGCGTCTGCATGTGGGTACTGCTTACCCCGTCTCTTATTGTCGTCAAAGGTTATCTCATCCTATTCTCGATGCAAGTCCTGGTTTTTCGCTCCTGACCTATAGCATATGCAAAAGCTTCGCCATTCTTTAATAACCTTGCATATCTCTCCATCCCATCCCAGCTTCTATCAGCTATGTGTGGTCATCCCACTATGAAGTTGATTACTAGCCACCCATCCTTTTCACGGTTACTGCTGGATCCCTCGCCTCCATAACCAAGTGGGCCTGTACCGAGGCTTGCTTATAAGGAACCATGGGAGCATTTAAATTCGTGACATTCATTTCCAATTTCCTCTTCCTGATGCGCACATCAATTATGTCCTGTAAATGATGACATTCATTAGTGTTATGTCCATGGGATTGGTAAAACCTAAAATGCTTCACCATGTTCATCTCGGCTTCAGTTTCCTTCTTCAATGCAGGTCTATTGTATTTCAACTCTTCTTGTGTGGCAAGATAGATGTTTTGGATTGTATCATTCAAGTCGACATAAATATCAAACTTCGTGCCAGGCTTGAATCTTTTATGCTCCATTTCCTTTCCACTGGAGTTGCCTATATTATTACTTTTTATTTTCTTAGCACCACTACCTTCATCATTCTTGATCACGACGTTCACACTATTAAAAGCCTCTAATGTTTTGACAATCGTTCTTGCCTTCCATCCTGTTGTTGCTTCCTCCAGCTTCATATACTTTGTTGTCTCGTAGATGATATCCTACAAAGTGTTGGGCTTATCCTTAGTAAACCTTCGGGCCATCTTCACGCTTGGATGCACACTGCCACATAATCTCGTAGGATTAATCGCTCGTCGGCATTCTGGATGCTAGCGGTTCTGGTGTTAAAACAAGTCAAGTACTGCCATAATGTTTCATTCTCTTGCTGTTTCATATTTCAAAATGAGCATGGGTCCGTAGGCTGCTCTACTTGAACCCAAAATTAGCTAATGAATTTCTCCTTCAACATTTTCCAGGAGTGGATTGAGCTGGGGGGAAAGTGGCAAAACCACACGGTCGTCAAGTCAGACAGAAAGAGAAGAAAGTACTTGCATAAAACTTCTTCCGTTGCTCGACTCATCAACATGTGCTAGTTATATCATTAATGATGCACTACTGAATTAGTTAGGCCCTGATAAGTGTCTATAGTGGGCATTCGAAAACTCCTAAATTTCTAGTAGCCTCTATCTCTATGAAGAACAGGCTATCAACTCCTTCCAATCCACTGCTCTATTTTCTCACGAGTACGCACTCCTTTATGATCCATGCCATCTCATCCTTTAGCTTAAGGGATGGGAAAAGCTAAATGGATTTCTCTTGTCAGGGTAGAAGATCCCTTTCATTTCCATTACAATAGTTTACATTACAATCTCGACTACGTTCTCTGCTTTAGGATCGTTTACGATGATATGCTCGCTTCCTTTGGTTTTCAACTCTACAGAATGATGGAGCACTACTTAGATTGGGGAGGATTAGCCATGGCTAACCCAGGTTCACTGCCTCTTCTATTCGATTCATTGTCAAATCGATCCTTGGACATGGGGTCCGGTCGAATTCTCACTCGATCTACTTCCACGGCATTTACTTGTCCTGCACCTAGTTCTCTCGATCTGATCCACCACTCAAGTGTGACCTCCTTCTCCTTCTAGATTATCAAGATCTAAACCTTCCCCTATTTTAGTGTTGTGTGCAGCCGGATGCGTCTGTCCCAAGCATGTCATGATCTGGTCCACAATAGCTTACCATTGGGCATTGAAATGAGTACCAAGATCCACCATAACTCTATCTAAATCACCCTTAGTGATGGTGTCTAATGTTGGAGTACTGGATGAATGGTTATCTTAGTCTGTGATAGCTCAGTTAGCATTCTCTTTGGTTCCAATAGTCTCGCTTTTAGTTTTGTGGCATGCTGAGCAAATTGCGCCTCCCCCTATGGGTTATGGTGCAATGGATCTTAAGGCTATTTAACACTAGAGGGGGGTTGATAGTGTTTTACAATTTTTATGAATCTTTTTAACTTTGTTTTAAGGTCTAGATCAAATCACATATTATCAACACACACATATATATACTAATCAAGCAGTCAGAGATGAAATCAAAGATAAATATAAAAGCAATAATAAAATGTACAGTAAGAAAGATGACACCAGGAATTTTATATTAGTTCAAATTAACAAATCCTGCATCTAATTCCGTACAATATTATACAGATTTCTTTTCAATTGCCTACTTTAACCAGGTATTAAGCAAACTAGAATATAGTATCAATTTCAAGGCTATGAGATTCACCCACCTATCTCACGTGTCTAGGGTAAATTCTTTAGATTTACCATGCAATATGATCACCCACTAGATTTAGACTGGTTACTAAGCACACCCACTTGATTTGAATGGGCACAAGCACACCCAAACAAATAAGAGTAAAGTTGTTGATTTTCAAAAACAAACGGTTGTACTTGGATATAAAATATCTTATATATAACCCTTCTCATAGCGGTTTGATATTTGAATTGATGAGAGAATACTTCCAAAATAGTAAGTATATTGTATAGAATGAATCTAGTAAAGTAGTAATTGAATTTGAATGAATTCAAAGAGTATAGAAAATGGATTTTGTGAAACATATGATAAGAATTTGGACCGAGAAGAAAATAGAGAAAGTAGTTGATAGAATTCATTTTCCAGTTCCTTTTATATAGTGTATGAAGGAATGTGTCTATTTGCAAAGAGATGCGGTTAAAAATCACAACTATTCCAAATCCAAAAGACTCATCGTCAATAGTCTATATATCGACATACATAAGAGGCCTATTTCGACATATCTATGTTAATTTTTATGATTGACAATTCTTTTAAGTTATTTTCAAACTTCTATATTTCTGTTAAATAATTTAAACATAGCCTTTAGATACTTTGAAAACATAAAAACTTTTATAAAATATTTGAGAAATGTATTTCAAATTTTAAATAATTTATGTTGATAAAATATCAAAGATCAAAATTTCATGATAAAGATCAAAAGCTGCTATCGGGGACTTTAACAATTTATTCTAATGACTCATAACTATACACTAAAGTCTTAAGCTCTTCAAGTCTTTTATCTTTAAACTTATGAGTCTTGATCATCTCTGAATCTTGTACTTTATACAGATCAGTCTTAAGCTTTAATCATTTTATGATATCTTATATTCTACAATATATACTATCCAACATGGCAAAACATTATTACCTATATTGATATTGTTGTTGTCATCACAATCGATATCTGAGGTATTACCAATCTCCTTCTTTTAGATGATGATAATCATGCAAATATTTTTGTATATAAAATGTAATACAACTCCTCATGAGTTAAATAACACCCCTTAGTATATGCATGTGTTATATTTTATATTTTTCTCCCCTTTTGTTATCAACAAAAATGGATGAAAAATAAAATTGTATACACAATTATGAATAGGTTTGTGTAAGGCATATATTTATCGAAATATAAGTTATTTTAAATGTGATATATTCAAAACTTATATTTAGGATACAGGAAAATAGACACAGGGAAGAAGTTGCAAAAAAATTTAGTCTCGGGGACAATAAGTTTGCCTTTTGGTTTGGAGGACACATTTTAGTGTAAACAGAAATGATAGTTACAACTATCATTCTGTGATTTACACTAAAAAGTGTCCTTCAGCCTAAAAAGCAAACTTCTTGTCGCTGAGACTAAATTTTTCTTCAACTTTTTCCTTGAGCCTAAAAACCCCTTTAGGATATATATTGATAAATGATTAAATTCTAAACCATATATTAGATATTGAAGACA
Source organism: Allium cepa (assembly GCA_030765085.1). Lineage (NCBI taxonomy): Eukaryota > Viridiplantae > Streptophyta > Magnoliopsida > Asparagales > Amaryllidaceae > Allium > Allium cepa. Next base: position 503,124,580 of record CM060941.1, on the reverse strand, counting down.
CTAATTGAACAAGACAAATTTTATTAATCATCTTAAAATACATACCAACTATTATATGATTCAAATATATAAGCAAACAATATTAAACAAATCAAATCAGACCATATATATACAAACCCATAACAATCTAAGCCTACGAGCAACTCCAATGAGGGCATTAAATGTAGCATCAAACTCTGTAACTTCTATTTTGATGTTTTGAAATACATTTTTGGTGGTCCAACCCAAATACTAAAGGAAGATGAAAAATTGATTGTATTTCGTTATAGATGCAAATTTGTTGCTAAAAAGGATAGATTTAAAGAGAAGAAAATATGTTAAACGACTATAATTTTATTCCAATAGCTAACATATCTTCATCATATTTGAATACCTCTAGTCTTTCTATCATTATTTAATCTCCAGTAGAGTTCTTTTACTAGTTTTAAGTTCATTTATTAATTGATTCTTAATATTAAAGAAGATATATTGATATTCTTAATTGTGATTCACCCAATTTGGGTTGGAATTCAAGTGTTTGATTCTGTATAGTAGACATGAAGTCAAAATAATGTACACTATCCTCATTGCAAATCACAAAGAACCAAAAATTTCTCTAATTTATTGTTTTTGCGTAGTTAAACATAAGCAAAGATGATATTCATGGAGTTGGCAATGCTCTTCATGGTTTTGGAATAGAATCTATAATCAGTTCATTGCATCAAGAGGTCAGAAAGAACGGATTGAAGCATCAATCAAAAATCATTGGCATTATATTTATGTACATTTTTGAAACCCATATGGTAAGTTTTAAACAACAGTATTGAACAATGTTATTTCTTGTCTACTAAAAATCTTTTGCAAGGAAAGATACGCATGGACTTTAGTCGACGACATATATAAATGGTTAGTCAAAAGAAATTTAAAATGGTTACTTTTATTTGATTATTTAGGTTGGAAAAGACCAACAGTTAAAGATCTAAGTAGGTAATCAAATTAGCATATGCATAACCAAATGATTGTTTTGATGTTTTATTTTGATACTTTGAATTGGAATTGCTCTAAATATATTATTTACAAACTAATCAAATTCGAATATACAAGTTTTAAAATACACACTTACAAATTTCAAAAAAATTGAAATACTAGATTTTCCTTGGAATTTCAACCCATCTTTTGAATCCAAAGGTTAGATTTGTTTTGATGACATCCCAATCATCTTGTTCCATGTTTGCTTTGGAGTTTGAGCATTCCATGTTGTTGTTCTGATCATTTCCGATAAGGGAGAAAATTAACCAATGAAGATCATCAAAATATTTTTCTTATTCCTCTACCATTTGCATTTGACTTAATTCTAAATGATTTTGATTTCGGAGGATGAAATAGAGAGTATCTTTGAAAGATAGAAGTGTTTCTTCAAGTTTTCACAATATTTTTGATGTGGAGAACACATTTTTATGAAATGAAATGTTTAGAATGAAAAGAGATGAAAAGATGAACCAATTATGAGTTTTCTAGAAGAAAAGGTATTAAATAAAGATGAAACGACAAATTAAATAACCAATTTAAAAGTAGTTGCTAATTTTTGAAATTTAGAATTTTTTAAAAATGACTAGTATATGTTGACATATGTATCTGGGGATGTCGAAATATGTACCTTAATTTGTACAATTTATGTTTTTGTTTTAATTTTTGTTTATACTTAATACTATTCTGTTCTAATGATCCGAAAAGACTAAGATCACATTTGCAACGACCCGCAGATTGACAACTTCGGAATTTTTATAAAATATTCAAATATACGATTTTTTAACATAAACGATAATGCTTTGAACAATAAATAATAGTGGTAATCTTATTTTGAAATAGTATTTACAAAAATATATACTTTAGAAGATATATCGATAAAACGACCAAAAACCGTTTTTCAATAAACAGCTCTTAGACCATCCGACATCGTGCATGAAGCTTGATACATGCACTCATTTATCTATATGAGTGGGAATATGTAATAAAATTATTTATTTATTTTATTTATGAAATAAAATCTCTTTATGACATCATCAATGATATCGCTATTTTGGAATAAATGATTTTTGAATTTAAACTGAGTTTAAACGATTTAATAATTATTTTAATTATTAAATGAGTCCTTTTAATTATTATATATTGATAGAAATGTTATTTCAAACTTTGTTTATATATATTTTAAAAAAGAAGTGCAAATATGACCAGAAATCGAAATAGAAATCCGCAACGATTCAACATAGAAAAGCTGTACAACGTTGTGAATTATTTGAAGTGTACATATGCACACATACATGTACATATACATGAACTCATACACATATCACATGACCACATAAATATATACAAATATACTTATACATACATACATACATACATACATACATATATATATATATATATATATATATATATATTACAAAATATCTAAGATATTTTCCTAATACTTCATCCTTAAGTAAACCCAAAATCAACCTCTTATACCCTAAGTATAAGCACATGGGTACACACATGGGGGAAGGGATGTTTAGCCGTGGATGATGAGGTAGGAGGAGGGTGTGGTGGAGAGGCCATGATGATGAAATGGCAAGTAAATATCATGATATATTTTTTCACGTTTTTGCATATAAATACCACCACGCATCTTAACTTTATTTGTTCATAAATTCTTAAGCTTCTTCACTTCTTATACTCCACTTTAATGACTTCTTGCCTAGAGAAAATAATGTCAAATTTTATTGCAAAAAGGAATTAAAATTATGTAGTAAGTATATACTATCAAAACTCTTCAAAACCAAAGCAAATACGCTCCTTTCCTGCTCAACAACACAAATCCACTACCTCCTACCACCAAAAGCTGAGCCTTTCATCATTTCCAAGAAAAGCCATAAGCACTCTATCACCAAAGGCCGAGCCCATCTAGGGCTTTAGTGCAAGCTTAGCAAGCTAAGTTTGCCGAATAGCGGTGCTATAATCGTTTTAAAGTTAGTTCGATTGAACCTAAGGTGAGAAGCTCTATTTATATGATGATATTTTGGATGATGAACCGTTTCTTGATACAATAATATGTTTATTTGGATGTGTAAACAATTCACGTTTAATACACGTCGAATATCACAAAGGAAATCACTTTCGTTTAATAAGTGAAAAGATGTATATGAGATTGTTAATCCTCTTTAAAGTGCTTTTAAATGATTTAGAAATGATTTATAAACATTTAAAATTGTTCGACTAAGTTTGAAAAGGATGTGGAAAATTAGTTAAAATAGACGCGTTGCTTAACGGTAATTCATGATTTCGCACCGTAGAAAATTAAATCCATTTATAGAATGGAATCGAAATTATTTGGAATAAGAATTCTCTAAACTTTTATAATCATGGTTTTTAAACAAAAGAAAAGAATCGAGATTTCATTTAGTAGATTTTGAAATATGAGCAAATCAATTTTTCAAAATAATCGTGCTTTGGCAGTTCGGAAACCAAAGCGATAAATTCTTTAAAACTGATATTTTTAATTCTTTAGAAATATGGAATAATTTTTTTAAATTTTTAAAATGTTTTAAAAGAGATTTGAGTTATAAAAAAGGATTTCTAAATGACAAAAAAGTCGTTTTGACCAAACAAGCTTTTAAAGCACTATTCGCATCGCTTTTAATAGCGGTTTTTAATAACTTCTGAAATATAACTTTAAACTTAAGTATTCATTCCTAAATATTTTATAAATGTTTTTGAATGAATAATTAAGTATTTTAAAGATAAGGTGGAGGTTTTATAATTTATTTAGAAAGTTTAAATAAACGATTTAAAGAAAAGCTGTCATAATTAAATGATTTAATCTTGGCTCTAAAGCCAATGCGTAACTGGTGTGAGATCCGAATTTGATGTGCTTAAACTTAGAAGATGTTTAGGAGCAACCAGCGCCCTGTTTCACTTGGCCTCTTTCCTGGGTGAGAAACAAATAATTTTGAAATTTCGAAAACGAAGCAAGTATAAAATATCTAATTTTTCCAAATTTAATAAAAATTGGATTTTATAGAAATAATCTTCTTATACTTGGTAATAAATTTCAAGAACGGAATCCATGCTATCCACGTGAATTTAAAAGTTGATTTCACCATTATTCTACGGATAGTTAAGGTTGAATATGGAAATTGATATTAAATAAAATTAGTATTATTTTTATCGACCATTTTTACTCAATAAGATTTTGAAATATGATTAATAAGAAATTTTTTTGATTTGGTATCTCCAAAGTTAAAGAGAGGTTTAATGATTCCGTATATACTGGAAAAGAATATGATTTAAAGATTTATATCTCTAAAGAGATATTTTATTTGGTAAAAGATATAAACGAATGAAATGATAACCACTCTCAAACTTAATATCTTTTTAGCGATGATTAGTTTGAAGGAACCATAATCAGATTTTGGTGATTCCTATCCAAAAACCACTTTGAATCAATATACACATTCGAAGACATGAAATGGTAGTAAATGGAATGAAGGGTTGCTAGTCACTGACTCTTGGGGGAAACTTCCAATATCATATATATGTGGCATTAGTATCTTAATTTGATCTTCAATGCAAGGGATGCTCGCTACTAATCCTTGGGGTAATTCCTGACAGGATGTATTAGTAGAGTTCCTTTGGTTTATTCTTTTCCTGGACAACCGGCATGAATGAATGTTCGACATTGTATTTCTAAAATACACGTACATTTATTTTACAAACTTACATGTGTTTCGTGGTGTAGGAGGTAACGCCCTTATACTTAACACCCTTCTCTAAGATATACGAGCTTAGAGGATATATATTTATGGCAATCAATAGCATGTGATAGAATAGCAATGTTGCATTCGAAGTGGAATGTACCACATGAATGCTAATCGTTACCTCGAGCCACATCACCCTAGAATGACAAAAACTGGGTAAATGCGGTAGGACTACGTAGGTCGCACCCACTAGGATATGGCCATCACCCTTCTAGATTACCCTCTATATTTCTGGTATGTTGTGTTTGCTTTTAAATCCCAAATAGGTCTGGAATGACATGGGTGATGTTATATTCGATACTGTCTACATTAAAGGTAGGCCGGTTCTGTGTTGGTAGAGGATCATCTGTTGGAGCCTCAGTGAATTTTTCTAGAGATGTACTATCGGAAGGTAGTCCCTTATCTTGTCATTATATGGAATCTGTTCTCCAATAAGAGCCTTCGAACTTGATTGTAGAGCCTAATATACTGGATTTTTTAATGATGTAACATTTTCTGCTAAGATTATGTATATTTACCTAAAAGTTGTTTTCAAAAGAATATCACTAAAGATAATATTACCAAATTTTGCGTAAAAAGATTTTGGTTATCATAAGGTAAAAACCCGTTCGATGTTATATGCGGCATGGTTTTATAAGAGACCATTTGTTTTCAAATATCCATATTTTGAGTTTCTCATACTAGTCTCATAATTGACCTGGAGTTTATTTTCCTTTCCCCTTAAAATCTAGGTGCCTTATTTTTTCAAGCAGCGAAGTAATTAGGTAGCATAAAGCATTTTGAGAAGGAGCATAGAGCATTTCGAGAAGGAGCATGTAGTGTTTTGAGTCCACGTAGAAAGTTATATATTATTCCGTTGTATTATGCATGATGTATCTACCAGCACTTATGAGGGTAGGCAGTTATAACCGTCCTGGCTGGATTAGTACTTGCTAGAACTCTGATGAAGCAATTTGGAGTGATTGCATGCACTACTCGTATATATAATTAAATGTTTAATGCGATGTAAGATTCTATTTTGTTTGTCTTCTACCTTTATTTTCTTTAAAAACCCATGATATTCCACCTATCCGGCACTTGGATTTGTAGCACGTGAATACCAAAAATGTACTAATGTTGATTTCTAAGGGTCGAGGAGGTGGGTCATCACATTTGGTATCAGAGCTTGTAGTTGAGCAAAGACCTAAGCCTTGATGAGGTCAACTCATTAGAAATAGGGTTTGTAGTGCCTTAGAATGAGTTTAGTCAGAGAAAGCGAATATCTGAAATTTCATCCGAATAATTATATTTGAGTTTTATACCTATTCTCTAAGATAATTTCGTCTATAATTCTAAAGATGTTTCCTTACTATACGCAGATAGTATGAGGTGAGTAATAGAAGAAGACAAAGGGTAGGCAGCAACACTACGACAACCAACAATCGATCAAATGCTATACTAATTGAGGAAGTGGTAATCCCTATGCAACCTCAAATTAACTTGCTACTCTAGCAAGAATTACACCAGCTTGGGAGGGAAAAATTCAAAGGAATGGAGTCCATTATTGAAGTATGGACTTGGCTTCGATCATGTAAAGTGATCTTTAAAGGATTAAATGTCAAAGATGAGTAGAAAAGGTTTTAAACTTTTTGGCAGTCAGAAGAAGGGGCTCTAGCTTGGTAGGAGTCCATAAATACGAATGATTCGGAGGACAGTTTCTAATAGGAAAGGTTTAAGGATGTATTTGAAGAGAAATACATGCCAGTAGCCAGAAGATCCCGTATGTATAGAAATTTCATGGACTTGAAACATGAAGAACTATATACGGAGGAATATTCCCACAAATTCAATGAACTATCTTGCTTCGGGCCTGGATTTACAGAAATTCCCCTCAAAAGAGCTAGATGTTTATTGCAGAAATGAAGGAAGCATATCAGGATAAGATGATCGCTCACGTAAAAGGAACCTTTATGGACTTAATGGATATATGCTTCCGATATGAAGCCTTAGACAAGAAGAACTCAGTACCCGCTCAAGGAAATAGTAACAATCAGAATAAGAAAAAGAAACCATGGTAAGGAAAGACCGAAAGAGATCACAAAAGAATAGTTTTAAGGACATAACTTGTTACAATTGATAGAAGAAAGGAAACCTTTCTACAAATTGTAGAAATCCTAAGGTTCAAAGGCAGCAACAAGAAACCGTCTCTCCAATGGTGTAGTAAAGTCTCTGCCATAACTGCCACCAACCCGGCCATTGGAAAATCAAGTGCCCGTTAATAAAGAAAGGAGAACAGGTTAGAGTTTTTTCCATAAAGGATGGACCATAAACCTTCGCAAGTGTAAAAGGCAAAGGAGTTCTAGAAGGTAACATCTATGTTAACAATGATTTAGTTAGAGTATTATTTGATACAGGAGCTTTCCATGTTTTTATTGCCAAGAGATTAGTTGATAAATTAAAACTAATCACAAAAATAGAAGATACCCCTCTGTATGTCCAACCCTATAGGCGGTGTGACTAGTCTTTATATGGTTTGTAAGGACATCCAAACCATACAGGGTTTAAAATAAAGGGCTTAAAATAGAGGAAAGAAAGAAGAAGGATCAGACTGTTCGGAGAGATTGAAGGGATGAAATCAATAATATGAAGTGGCTCAATACCTTTCATAGGAAAAGTAGAGTGTCATACTACAATGATTAGAAGGCTCTTACCCTCTAGAGGAAGCAAACAAGAAGAAACAAAGACATGGCCTCATGCCAGCCTTTTCGAAAGCGCAATAAGCTTTACAGGCCAGATAATACATCTGCAAGGCACCTTCCGATGTTACCAGAAGGTTTAGGTAAAAGCAATTCCTATAAGTCAACAGAAAACAACCTTCCGCCATCACCCAGGGAAGATACAACTTTTGGTAGCAGTTGGCCAGGGAAAAGCGGCCTTCCACTAAGGCCAAAGGGTTCGTAAAGGCTATAAACCTTCCGGTGGATCGGAAGGTTCATGCGCTATGAAAATAACAGACCTTCTGGTAAAGGCAATCGTTTCTTGAAAATAAGTGAAAGAAAAACCTTTCGGTAGCATCCAGTAAACCATGATGATACACAATCAATGAACCTTCATACAGTAATGAGAGGCCTACAACCGTGTACAAAAAACTATCTTCAGGCAAGACCAAAAGTTTTACAACCGCATACCAAAGGCAACCTTCTGTACCAGATAAAGGTATAAGGCCGATGGGATGCCATCCACATCTATAAATAGGACCTAAGGAGTCCAGTTTAAGGGTGATTTTTCCCTTCATTTTTCGAAAATCTTGAAACTTCTTGATCAGAATTCTATAACCCTAATCGGGGATCTGATTTGGAAAATTCAATAAAAGTAAAACGTTATGATGGATGGCAAGGGAAGTTTTCTGATTTTGTGAACCGTTTTAATGATTGCTTATCCTTTTGCTATAGTAATACCGATTGGCAGGATCAATTCTCCCGAAAGGTTCTGGTCGATAGGTATGATGATCAGTTGATCGAAGCTACCATTTCAAGAAAGATATTGAATTTTCTATTTTAGCCCTTCGATAGGGCCAGTAGCCAATCATGATTTATATAAGCAGTAACTATCCGGGTTTTCGACACTATAATCGAGTTGTTTCATCTAAAATTGGTAGATACTTATATCTTTAGATACTTATATAAGCAGTAACTTTCCGGGTTTCCGCAGTCATCAGCCGACCACTCAAAATCCTTAGAACAATATAGGTGAAGAAAAATAGAGTTCAACTTGATAGTTAGACTTCTAATACCTTTCGAACAGATCAAGTTCAACTTTTTAAGAGCAGATAAACCCTTTGAAAAGATCAAGGGTCTTCACATATCTCCCAGGATTCCATTCCTTAGCTTGTTGCCAAAGAAGTCAATCATCCAAACCTTTCGGAATCAATAGAGCATAACTTTAAAAGATAACATTTGGTTAATCTTCATTTGAGTTGTAGACAAAAGCTTCACAAAGGTTTGAAACAAGTCTACCTCTGTTAATAACGTTCTGATTGAAAGATTAAACCTTCCGCTTACATTGTAATCTTCAAGTCCAAATATATCAATTATGGGAGTAAAGCGTAGGAGCTATTATCTAGGTTAACGTACCTTTCAACCTAACCAACCTTCTCTTTCCTACTGGAAATACTATTTGGGGTGTTGACCAAAAATCTGGTTAACATTTTTGGTGCTAGAAAAAGGGCTCGAACCTCTGACTTGTTTGATTTCTCGACACTACAATTCTCTGATTCTCATCGAACTAGATTCATATCAAAGTCATTTATCACTGAATAAATCTTAGCTAAAAGATTCAAGAGGTCTGAACAAGGTTCTTCTAAACCCCAACTCACAAGGTTTTCCTATGTTACAACAAATATTTTAATCAAAATGAGGAACAATGGTTAAGGCTCTAAACCTTGAGAATTATAAATGGAAAGAAGGCAGAGTCCTATAATCCAAAAAAATGGAGCTTGAACCCCTTCCACATGGGACCAACCCTGATCTTTGCACTTGGATAAGGAGTAAATAGAAGCGGCAACATTTTTAACAAAATAAGGAAAACCATCCAATCATATTACCAGGGAACCATCTTTGAAAAAGAAATGATAAAGGATTATGACAATTTCTCAAGAAAATGGAATGTGATCATAAGTGAGGCCATCACCCAAGGGAAAGCTATAAGCATCTAGAAAAATCCATGATTTAAAAATAAACGAGTAAAAGAACCGTCTGGTGGAAACATAAGAAACACCAAAAAATTTCTTACCGAGACCTCGAGAATGGAAGGAAAGCCTTTAGAAGAAAACCAACGAGCCATGAAAAGAAAGTCTATTCCTCAAGAAGAAGTATTTGAACCAGGCAATAAAAGATTTAGACGCCAGTCAAGGACGACTCAAAAATCAATACTTCTTAGAGAGTACAATCTTACGACGTCAATCGTGGACATATTACTAAAACCAAAGAGGAACTGAACTATTGGCCATCTCAAAAGAAAAGGCCGAGGTTTGAGAAAAGGTCCAAAGTAGTATATTGCAATTTCCATCTCATGAACGGACATGATACTAACTAATGCAAAGTACTTAGAAAAATGTTCCTACACTTTCTGCACCAAGGGAAGCTAAAACAGTTTGTAAGGGATTAACCGAACCATGAAATAAAAGCTCCATTTTTGAAATAAGAAAATGCTACATGATCGGGAGAAGAGTTCTCCCTAAACTTGGACTACCAAAAAAGGTAGACTACCAATGATGGTAGAAATCCATTGGTCGCGCCAAGATGGCCAGGTCAAGGCACCTCTTGGAGAAAGGGCTAAACCTTTATCCATGCCAAAATGAAAAATACCAAGTTAAAGCAGCACAAGCCCTTATCCATGTCACACTATGGCCAGGATAAGGCATCTCCTAGAGGGAGGATGGGCAGTCTCTTGGTCCCGCCATGCTATAGTCTGGCCAAGGTACCGGACAACCCCTTAGCCACGTCATGCTATGGCCAGGCTAAGGCGCCTTCTGGAGGGAGGATGGATAAGTCCCTGGGTCCTGCTTCAAAATAAGCTAGTAGAGCGTGCCATAAACCCGGATGAAATGTCCGGCGGACTAAGAAAAGTCCATGCCTAAAATTGACACCCAGAAATTAGCATCACTTAAAATAGCTACCACTGAAGAGGTCGGTATTATCAAGGATGACTAACAACCTGAAATAGGCTCCGCTTAAATAAGCACAAATTCGAACAAAAGAGTCCCCACTAAAATAGGCCAAAATAAAATAACAAATGAACAAAAAAAATTGGGGCCCAAGAAAGCAAAAGCATACAAGATGTCTTCGAAGCCTAAAGATTGCATATTCAATGAACAGGGTCAGAGAAAATTTTTGGACCTCCTCCAAATGGTATTCCGGTCTTCTATTATTAGTTATCAGAAATGGTATTCTAGTCTTCTATCATTAATTACCAGAAATGGTATTCCGGTCTTCTATCATTAATTGTCAGAAATGGTATTCTGGTCTTCTATTATTAATTACTAGAAATGGAAGTCTGGACTTCTGTTAATTGCCAAGAATGGCATTCTGATCTTCTACTATTAACCGTTAGAAATGATATCTTGGTTTTCTATTAAAAATTTCAAAAACGTATTCTGGGACTTCTATTATTAATATCTAAAATAATTCCCTTAAATGCAACTAACAAATGTCAACAAAGAATGTTATAGTCAGCAATTATTTATTACCAAAATGGTTTATTGGACTTCCATTATTGATGCTAGATTGGTTTACTGGCTTTCTGTTGCTCATTATTAGGATGTACACTTCTATTCCTCTAATACTTATTACCAGAAGCAATACTATGGTCTTTCATCATTTATTATCGAAGAATGATATTCTGACCTCCTAATATTAAAGATTCTAAGAATAGCATTTTAATATTCTATCATTTAATGGTAGTTCCATCTTTTATTTCTCATCTCTAGGCTAAATCTCTAGTCCTTCGTTGTTAATTACCAAATATGAATAAATTTCCGGTGTTCTATTAATCATCTAGTGTTATGCAAGGAATTTTGAACCTCAAATACTTAATTACCACATACGGTTTTCTAGACTTTCACTGTTTATTCCAGATTAGAGGCCTTGGTCTCTTACCAACAAATATAAATTTCCATCCTTATGCCTTTCATCATAGGAAATAACACTGATGTATCAAAGAATGATTTCTGTATTATTTAATATTTCTTGATACCAGAGTCTGAGCCTGATGGCATCTAGTAAAAGTCCATCATTAATATCAAAAGGTTTGCATCCCAAGGCTACTGATTATTTAAAGTCCTAATCTGGATGTGAAATCTTTGGACTCCTGCTCATCTCAACTAATTTGATGCAAGTCAAAGAATATTCTTTGGAAAAGGACTACTGCCGAAAGAATCTCTTAAAGGATACATCAAGCCCTTTTGTTATCAGATTCCCTCATTAACGAGGGTTAAATCCAAAAACTACCATGACAAGATCCCAGTCATAAATGACCCCATAGGGTCTTTATTGAATAAATGCCAGAATTCAATAATTATGTGCAGCTCAGAATTACTATTTCCAGGAATGCCGAGCAAGTGAAAGAAGCCAAACATACGATCATCCCTCATAATATAAAAAATGAGGCCTTAACATTTTAAACGAATTCCTTTTATTATATATATATATATATATATATATATATATATATATAATTGCCACAAAGATTTGTTAATCTAGGAAAATGATGCCTTTCAGGTTTGCTTGTCATTTTCAAGCTAATAATTAGAAATACCATATGCTACATTTTTGTAGAAAATTCAGAATAGCAGCGGGTCTAGATAAATTCGGCTATGAGAGAAGCCATGAACTAAAGTGAAAAGTAGAGAAGACATCAACCCTCGAAGGGAATGTCTAAATCGGGAACAAACAAGGTATGAATGAAAAGCAACAAAATAGGTAGAATTTGAAATATTATAAACGCCACACTACATTATGAAACATGGTGTTATTAGGGTATGGAGAATATACATATATTTGAAGATACTCATGATTTGGCTAAACATTCATGTGAAACTAGTAGACATCATGAGATTGGCACTCTAAACAAGATTACCAACTATGATTCTAAAGATTTTTGGTACCAAATTAATTTTTGAATTCTTATTTCTGAGATAGATGTTCCGAGTTGAAAATTAGTACATGAACCATTTACTTTATAATTCTCTATATTGAGTCACTTTTGAAGAAGGCTTTCCCTATATTGGGCATGTTGAATGGATGGATCTCTTAAGATAACTCAAGTTAAGAGACAGGAAATTTGGAAAATGTAAAACAAACTAGCCAAATACAAGATGTGTAGTAAGAAATATATATTCATAAAAATAGTTACATGTCATGTATTTATGATAATCCCTTCGGTTTACACAAAGTGGACGTAAGAGAAAATTTGAAAGCAAGCTTATATCGAAAAGCCAGAACTCTTCTAGAAAAAACAAAAAACAATTTTTTTATTATTAAATTACTAGAATGGAGCTCAGATGGATCTTAGATCATATGATTAACTCGATGTTAAGAGTAGTTCTAAACCTTACGTTTGAAGGAAGATGACCTCCTTGTTTTAAATCAAGTTTGAAAATGACTTCCTTGTTCCATGGAAGATGAAATTGTTTAAAAAGGGCTCTTTTACTTGTACTTGGATTTTGTATTTGTATGAAGAGGAAGCCAAAACTCCATGATTCTTAGAAAAGATGACTTGGAAAGTCAAGCGCACCCCTTCGCATGGGGGAGGGGGTGGGGAAAATGTTATACAAAAATTTCACCTTCCGCTTATGCCATGAGGGTTTAAAACAGAGGAAAGAAAGGAAAGGAGCAGGATCAGACCATCCGGAGAGATCGAAGGGATGCAGTCAATAATATGAAGCAGCTCGAGACCTTTCATAGGAAAAGTAGAGTGTCATACTACAATGATCAGGAGGCGCTTACCCTCCAAAGGAAGCAAACAAGAAGAAACAAAGACGTGGCCTCACGCTAATCTTTTCAAAAGCACAATAAGCTTTTCAGGCCAGATAACACACCTACAAGGGACCTTCCAATGTTGCCAGAAGGTTTAGATAAAGGCAGTGCCTATAAGTCGACAGAAAAAAACCTTCCGCCATCACTCAGGGTAGATACAAATTCCGACTGCAGTTGGGCAGGAAAAAGCGACCTTCCACTAAGGCAAAAGGGTTCGCAAAGGCTATAAACCTTCCGGTGGATCGGAAGGTTCATGCGCTATGCATATAACAGAACTTCTAGTAAAGACAATAGTTTCTTGAAAATAAGTGAAAGAAAAAACCTTTCGGTGGCATCCAGTAGACCATGGTAATACACAATCAACGAACCTTCTGACAATAATAAGTGGCCTACAACCGTGTACAAAAAACTATCTTCAGGCAAGACCAGAAGGTTTATAACCGCATACCAAAGGCAACCTTCCATACCTGATAAAGCATAAGACTGATGGGATGCCACCCGCATGGATAAATAGGATCCAAGATGTCCTATTTAAGGGGGACTTTTCTCTTCATTTTCGAAAATCTTGCAACTTTGCGATCAAAATTCTGTAACCCTAATTGGAGATCTAATTTGGGAAATTCAATAAAAGTAAAACCTTAAGATGGATGGCATGGGAAGTTTTCTAATATTGTGAATGGATTTATTGATTGCTTATCTTTTTGTTGTAATAATACCAGTTTGCAGGATCAATTGCCCCAAAAGGTTCTGGCCGGTAGGTTCGAAGATCAGTTGATTTAAGCTATCATTTCAAGTAAAGAAAATATTTAATTTTCTATTTTGGCCCATCGATAGGGCCAATAGCCAATCTGGATTATTATAAGTAGAACCTTCCGGGGTTTTCGAAATTGTATCAAGTTGCTTCATCTAAAGTTGGTAGATACTTATATCTAGCAGCAATCAAACCTTCTGCAGTCATCAACCAACAACTCAAACCCCTTGGAACAATATAAGTTCAAGTTCAACCCGTAGTTAGAATTCTAATAACTTTTGGTCAGATCGAGTTCTACTTCCTAAGAGCAAATAAACCCTTCGACAAGATAATGGGTCATCATATATCACCCAGTGTTATCCCGCTTTTTGGCAAAGCCGCGATACCAAAAGATTGATCGAAAGCAAAGGACAGTTCGCCTCGGAGGTTGATCATACTTCCGTTTGCCATGGATATCACTGAATTTTATCCGAGTCCAGATTGAGCTACAATTGATAGGACACGGCAAGAGAGACCACAGGAGTCAGCATTTCAAATTTCAAGTCGATCCGAGTTCGTATGCTCAAGTTATGATCGAGGCAACTTGGAGGGAACACACTGGTTTCGAACCCATAATGATGGTTGTCTTCGAATCCATCGTCACGCCCCAGTTCGAAACCATCTCCTTCGAACCCTTCGAATCCCCCACGGGTTTGACTCCATTACTTTCAAACCCACCGGACATGCATGCTTCGAAACCATCCATAAGCTTCGTTCGAACCCATCCCTGAAGTCATGTTCGAACCCATCACAGAGCCATTCTTCGAACCCATCACAAAGGCCTTCTTCGAACCCATCCGTGATGCCATGTTCGAACCCATCCTGTGTTGCCTTGTTCGAACCCACTGGGTCAACCAACGTGTCTTCCATCGGTTCGAGATCACCGAGATACACGGAGTCGAAGCGGTCAACACGGAGTGAAGTCCGGATCGATTCGAATTTTGCGCTCCACGTCACCACGAAGCCGCGTGCCATGATGGATTCGAAACCATCGTTTCGAATGCATGGGTTCGAACCAAACAGCCCTGCCATAAACTCAATTTCGAATCCATCATTCTCCTAACCTGCTGATCCAAATGCCATGAAATTTTCACAGATGTTTGCATACATGTTGAAGAATGTCCACGCCAAATTTCACCTCGATGGGATGAATTCTTGATCGGTTCGAATGGAGTTCGAACCGACGCCAAAGTGGGCCCAAACTTCCTGAGACCGTGCATGTGGGCCCCCTCACGTGCCAGACGTGGTCTCCCGAGTTTTCAGCGAAATATCAGCAGCCTACGCCTATAAATAGAGCCCCAGGGCCAACAGAAAAGAGGATCTGCTGACTCTGAGACGCCGAGACTCTGCCGGATCAAGATCTCCATTGTGACGACCGCCCATGACTCCCGCACCAAAACAATGGAATAGTGCGCTGAAAGGCGTGCCAGGTAGTCATGGACGATAGGCAGGGTAAAATAAAACAGCAACCTCTATCGTACAACTCACAGCGCTTGGATAAAATACAATAGAGAAATATATAGTGAAGCTCCATAACAAAAAAAATCATCATATAAGCATCGTAAGTAGATTTATACAAACATGAATCATCCATACATCAAAGCCTCACTACAACACTCAATCAGATATAACAGCGGAACACCCAGTACATATAGTAAGAAAACTAGTATGCAAAGCCTCCTGCTCGTCTTCGTCATCATCAGCGTAGATCTCTAAGAACAGCACCTGTCACCTGCTACCTAGTCTGCCCATCCCAACATGGATGAACAGCCCAAGGTAATAAGAGGAGACATAAAACCTTGAGTCAGACAAAGTCTTAGTGAGCAGTAAGTCAACTATCAAACATACCAAAAGAGCATAAAGGATAAAAGGAATAGGAACCAAACCATCCCACTCCACCTCTTTCTACAGTGATAGCCCCCAGACACACACCAAGGAGAAGTAAGCATAACACAACAGACAATTAAGGTAAAGCAATAATCACTCGAGTCAAGGGCGATGTTTTCCAAATACAAACCCCCAAGGCCTAAACCAAGATCAGATAAGCACCTAGAAAATACCGCTCTTGAGACCGAATGATGATACAACCAAACGTCCAAACATCCATGACTCTGGCTATCACTGTTATCCTTGCTTCGATTTCACCGTTGATTAAATGACCATCCGTCAAGGGCTAATGGTAACCCCGGTTCCAGACATAACTCCGCACACTGCCTTGTGCCTAGGATTTATCTACTTTGCCCAGAGTACTCGACTACCTACCTGTAGTCTTTTGGTTGTCCCGACTACCTACCTGTAGTCGTTATGGGCACCCCATGTACTCTTGCTTTTGAGCATGCTAGAACCTTCAACAACGATGAGATCCAGGCCTCCTAGTCATCCTCCTTGACGACTATCCTCATACTAGCTCAAGCTACCTCTCGAGCAATCCATTATCAACCAACTCGAACCATCCCTCGAGTTATCAACATGCTTGGAATGATCCCTGCCTGGATTACGCCAAGTCTCCATCACATCATACCTCGCTTTATTACACCATAGCAAAGTCTCAACTCAACAACATGGTTTGCCTCATCGCATCATGGCAAAGTTCCATCTCAACATCATTCAATCCATACATATGAGCTTCCACATCCGCTACATATGCCTTTAGCAGCTTTCACCATTCAAGAGCCTCTTCTGTAGCTTTTGAATCATCTTTGACCATACTTGTCCAAATCTATCAACTAGATAGCTCATTCACAACAATCAATCAAGGCAAACATTAATCCAAACAAATAAGTATTCAATCAAGATTTAATTAGGCATTCATAACTACAATGGCAATTTCGTAAATAAATGAGCATAGAACTAACATACATGAATCATGGGTTTTTAGCATAGATCTAGCAAATATAAAACATGGGTTTTGTTTCTATAACTTAATAAATGAGCTTGCATAGATAAACATCTTCACAAACAATGGATCTATACTTGGATCTAAGGAAAATGCACAAAAATCACTATCTACAACACTCCAACAAACCACCAATCCAATATACTCCTTTGGGTCCGCGTGAGAGATGACTACCACTCACCAAATCACCCAAACACCTCAAAAACTAATCACTACAGATCTGGACAGCGAAGATCAAGGCTTGATCCGGCAATATCTCGCTTCAATCGATGAAATCTAGCTCGAACGGATGAAGATCTTCAACTTTGGCTCTTGGATCTTCGTTCTTGGATGAATGTTAGAATTAGATTGGAATGGAGAAAAGAAGATGAAGAAATGTTGTAGTCGAGTTCCCAAAATGGCAGCACTTCGTCGCTTCAAAAACCGGTGCCAAAAAGTGAGCCAAAGCCCTCTATTTATAGGCTGAAATCACCCTTAAGTCGGCCGCCCCTTAGGTCGTCCCCGACCTATCACCTGCCAACCTAACACTCTCGCTGACTTATCCTCATGGCCGACCTAACTACAAAGCCGACCCTACGACTCAACATCCTACCGACTCAACGACCCAACACACACACACGGCAAAGCACGCACACGACCTAACACAATGCAACTGCGCGACCTATCGGCTTAACGAGATGCCGACCTAAAGCACATACCGACCTAACACTATGGTCTGCCCTAACACCTAGCCAACTTACGACTTAATACAAGTGCCGACCCAACGACTCAACACACACCGCCGACTTAACACTTATGCAACCTAACTAGACACAGAATAGCCGACCTAACTTCATAATGTCGCTCCACCGACCTATCTCCTCTCATTAAGTCGGCAACTCTCGGCTAACTACTAGGTCGCTCCAAAGTCTTAACTCGCCCACTGCCTAAGTCGGTAGCCTCCTTGGGTCGGTCCATTACTTAAGTCGGCCAATAACTATAGGTCGGTCACCATCTTAACTCGGTCAACGTACTAGAATTGTAACTCGTGTACGACCTAACTCGGCTAAACCTATGAGTCGGTCACAACTCAACGCTTAAACACACGAGTTACTCTCCATACGACTCAGACTAGAGATAACATAAACAACACTAACGACCTGTAAATTCTACGATCTATCAACACGTAAAATACGGGTCGTTACATCCATCATCCTATATCATAACTTGATTGTTGATTTCGAATTTCCAGTTGTAACTTGCTGTGGATCGTTGTAACAACTTGTAATCATTGAAAGAGAATCAATAAAACATCAAAACACTTCACAGTGGACGTAGGCAACACGCCGAACCACTATAAATCGCTTGTCTACGCATTTATTTTACTGTTGATTGGAGTTTTTGTTAGATAATATCTGTTTTGCACTTGCATTCTTGACTATTATCTCTTCAACGACTCCCGAAGAGTGTTGTGCCCAATTTTGACACAAACACCCAGGATTCAATTCATCGCCTTGTTGCCAAAGGAGTCAATCATCCAAACCTTTTGGAATCACTAGAGCACAACTTCAAAACATAACATTTGGTTAAACTTCATTAGAGCTGTAGAGAAAAGCTTCACGAAGGTTCGAAACAAGTCTACCTTTGGTAATTACCTTGCGACTGAAAGCTTAAACCTTCCACCTACATTGTAATCTTCAAGTCCAAATATATCAATTATGGGAGTGAAGCGTAGGAGTTATCATCTAGGTTAACATACCTTTCAACCTAACCAACCTAACCAACCTCCTCTTTCCTACCGAAAGCACTATTTAGGGTGTTGACCAAAAATCTAGTTAACAGATTGGTTATCCCACAATAAAGCTATTCTCGATTGTATTATGGGAATCATATCTTTATTGACAGGCTTCAAAAAATTTATAGAAATATTCTATGGGTAACCCAATCTAGTAAGGGATACTTTCTTGTATGCACTTGACTCATCTCAAAAAGGTTTAGAGATAATACCAATTGTCAAGGAATTTTAAGGCTTTTTTGAGGAAATTAAAAGTTTTCCCCTACACCGGGAAATTGAGTCCCGTATCGACTTAATTCCTAGTGCAAGACCCATATTCACTCCATTCGAAGGATGTCCCCGAAGGAAAAGATTTTGTTGGCAAACCAAACAAATGTGTTGTTAAAGAAAGGACTAATTATACCAAGTCGCTAGAGTTAGGACACGGTAGTGGTTTTTATTGTAAACTTCGATGGCTCCCTAAGGCTTTGTGTAGACTTTCGAGACCTAAATAAGAAAAGATGAACTCAAGAAAAGGTTAACTACCGCTACATTCCTAGCTATTACTAATGGAGCGGCGGTTTAACTGTATATACTGATGCTTGTGGAGAAGGAGTAGGTGCAACATGAAAAGTTATCGTTGATGCAAGAAAACAACTAAAGGCTCATGAAAGGAATTATGCAACACATGACTTAAAATTACTAGCCGTTGTATTTGCATTGAAATTGTGAAGGCATTATTTACTGAGTAAGAATTTCACATAATCTTTTTGATAAACTTTGTTTGACCTTATTAAATAATATTCCTTCTTTAAATAGGTGAAAAGTTCGAACTCTTCACAGGTCACCAATCTTTGAATTATCTTTTCACTCAGAAGGGCTTGAATACGAGACAATATTGTTGGTTAGAATTTCTTATGTCAAATGATCTTGACATTTTATACCTGCCTAGAAAAGCTAATGTAGTAGTGGATGTGCTAAGCAGAAGGCATGCAGTAGCGGATGTGCTAAGCAGAAGGCATGCAGTTATAGCTTATTTAGTGGTACATCCAATTTGATTAACCTATGAAAGAGAACCAACTCAAAGATCCGTTTATTCTGAAGATGGTCGAAGTAGTGGAGAAAAACACGTTATTAGGAAGATGGTCGAAGCAGTGGAGAAAAACACGTTATTAGGAAGATGGGTAGGATTTAAGGTGGATGATCAAGGAATATTAAGAATGAATGGAAGAGTATGTGTCCCAAACGTCGACGGGATAAGGCAAGAAATTTCAACAGAATGTCACAATTCTCGACTTTCGGTATATCTCGGAGTTACAAAAATGTATCGAGGTACGAAGAAGACTTTTTGGTGGGATGGTATGAAGAGGGATATCTCTATCCTATTAGAAGATGTGCAAATTGCCAACAGATTAAAAGCGATCAACAAAAGACTGCTGGATTACTCCAACCTCTTGAAATTCCGACTTGGAAGTGGGACCAAATATCGATGGATTTCATAGATGGCTTACCTCAAAAAGGAAGGGAAATGAAGGCGTGTGGATTATTGTAGACCAACTAACTAAAAGCATACACTTTATTCCAATAAAGCCAACAAGGACCACTTCAAGTCTGGCAGAAAAATACATAAAAGAAACTGTAAGATTACATGGAGTTCCAAGTAGTATTGTGAGTGATCAGGACCCAAATTTACAAGTCATTTTTGAAAGGAATTATGGACAACTTTGGGAACGAAGCTAAATTTAAGCACAGCATACCATCCCCAAATTAATGGGAAAACTTAAAGGGTAAACTGAGTATTAGACGTCTTCTACAAGCTTGTATCTTAGATTCTGGAGGTTTATGGGAAGATCATCTTCATCTTGTGGAATTCTCCTATAACAACAGCTATCAGGAAAGCATTGATATGGCACCATATGAAGCTTTATATGGTCATTTGTGCAGATCCCCAGCATGCTGGATCGATGGAAATCAATTAGTACTTGGCTCCAGTATGATCCGAGAAGCCTTAGAAAAGGTAGACATGATCTGGAAAAAGTGAAAAGAAGATCAAAGCAGTCTGAAGAATTACGCTGATCAAAGGCACATGAATTCAGAATTCTAAGTTTGTACTCTTGAAAGTCTCTCTGATGAGAGGAGTGGTAAGATTTAGACATGCAGGAAAGTTAGCACCTCAATTTATTGGACCTTTTCCCATTCTTGAGCAGACTAGCCCTTAGCTTATCATGTGGAATTTTCCAAAAATTCATAACATCTTTCATGTATCCCATCTATGGAAATATGTGCATGATCCGAAATAGTTTATAGAAACAGCTGCCTCGAAAGATTTAGAAGTAGAACCAAATTTGGCAGTTATCAAAAGACTAGTTCGAATAATGGACCATGATAAGAAGCAATTGAGAAGGAAGCGGCAAGGTTGGTTAAAGTTCAATAGAGTGGTGATGACGAAGATTGCACATGGAAAACAGAAGATAGAATGAGGAAAGTTTATCCTGAGTTAGGATTGACGTATAGTTGCATGTTGTATCATCGCCTGTGGTGTGGTCACTTGTCATATCTTGTATATATTTCCCCTCGTCAAATATATATTTCTTCTTTAGTAATTTTCTTCTTATCCTTAATTTCAAGGAAGAAATTCTTTTAAGGGGGAAGTATGCAACAACCCGTAAATTCACCACTTTGGAATTTTTTTAAAATATTCAAATATAAGATATTTTTTACATAAATGATAATGTTTTGAACAATAAATAAAGTGGTAATCTTATTTTGAATCAATATTTACAAAAATATATACTTTGGAAGATATATCGATAAAATGACCGAAAACCTTTTATAAATAAAAACTCTTAAACCATTCGATATTGTGTGTGGAGCTAGATACATACATTCATTTATCTATATGGGTAGGAATATGTAATAAAATTATTTATTTAATTTATGGAAATAAAATATCTTTATGACATTATAAATGATATCACGATTTTGGAATAAATAATTTTTCAATTTAAATTGAGTTAAATGATTTAATAATTTTTTTAATTATTTAAAAAGCCCTTTTAATTATTATATAATGATAGAAATATTATTATAAATTTTTTTACAAGTATATGTGTGTGTATGTGTATATGAAGTGAAAATATGATCGGAAATCGGAATCTATAACGATTCAACGTAGAAAAGTTGTGCAATATTGTGAATCATTTGAGATATACACATGTGTTCGTCGATGGAAATTTTATCGGATTAGAAAACCATCGAACGAATTTAGAAATAAAATTAACCGCAAGTGCACGACGTACTATCGTAGTACGTAGCGAGTATGGGTTGACCTACAGAGAATTGTTAGATTTTAAAAATCTATTCAATCAAATTAAACCAAAGTTGAATAGAGTGTTAAGGTAGAAAATGAGAAAACTAACAACCTAACAAAAAGAAAATGATAAAATATAAGAGTAGAAGGATAACTTAGGGATAAATCCACTCTCTATATCACATAAATTAACCAAATGAAGTTATGATCTCTCTTTTCTTGTCATTAGTGCAATTAGTTGATGTGCTTATCATAAGTATGGTATATTTGTGCTATTAATTATCCCAATATAAACAATCAAACTATAACACAACCACTAATACACATTTAACTCTCATAAAATATGACAATAAAGTTGAAAGCAAAATCTATTTTAAGCATGGCCTATTAACTATTGTTTAGAAATATAGGCCATCAAATTTTAATTTCAACAATCACTTCATTACCATCATCATATATAGATGAAGAGATAATTATTGTTTGTGATTGTTTAAGCATAACCTATTTGGTGTCAACAATATAGGCTACCAAATTCAAATCAAAAATAACAAGTTAATCCACTTCAAATGTTTCATCAAGCATAAAAGGAGAACATAAACATCAAAATGTTGGATCTACATACTAGAGAACTTCATTACCCCTAAATTGAAGGGATTAGACTCTCATATTTGTTACCAAATAAACAAATGTAGAAAACAACATGAAACAAACAAGAGGAAAAATTGAACAAAATAAAAAGAAAATCTAAGTAAAAATAAGTAAATACTAATCCACTTGCATGAAAAGTAAACTACATTACTAACATAGGAAGAGAAGCATGTAAATAAAATGAAAAAAAACTAATCATTACATAAAAAGGAGAAAAATACATGGAAATACATGGCTAAGTAGTCATGGAAAGGGAAAGAGAGATTTCTTTTATTTTTTACTCTAATCTAAAACTAACTAAAAGGAAGAAGGTTACATGAAGCATAAGGGGTATTTATACAAGTTTAAAACCCTAGTTCATTGGGGAATGCCCAAACTACCCCTCCAGTAAGTGTGGTGGCTAGGTAACCATTAGCATCCAATAATCATCCATTAAGTGTGCATGAATATTTGATGGCCTTTTAACATGTGGATTAGCTCTAATTTGTACATTAAGGTAGGTGGGTAGGTGGGGTCCTCCATGATCATGGCTTTGAATTATTTCCATCTCCATTCCTTTGTATTCACTCTTATGCATGCAAATATCTTCATGAAACCACTTGTATATGAAGCCAAATTCCTACAAAATAATATAGAAATTTCCAATTAATTTTTATCAAATTAATATATGCATAAAAATGACCATTTTACCCCTGGATGAAGATCAATATGTGATGATTTGAAAATAATTTGAATTTTGGTTTAAACATGTTAAAACACACAATATGATCATTTATTTAATTTAATTAGATTAAATATGGTGGTAAAAATATGCATATTTACGTGCACATCAATATGCACGCATTCACGTACATATACATGAACACATCCACATGTCACATGAACACATATATACAAATAAATATACTTATTCCTTTATATACATACATATACATATATATATATATATTTCAAAGTATCTAAGATATTTTCCTTAAACTTCATCCTTAAGTCAACCTAAAGTCAACCTCTTACACCCAGATACAAGAACATGGCTACACATATAGAGGGAATGTTCGGCCGTGCACGATGAGGTAAGAGATAGGTGTGGTGGTAAGAAAATGGCGATGAAATGGGAAGTAAATATCATGATATATATATTTTCACATTTTTCCTATAAATACCACCATCCTTCTTCACTTTATTTGTTCATAAATTCCTAAGCTTATTCGCTTCTTATACTCCACTTTAAGGGATTCTTGCATAAAGAAAATAATGTCAAACTTTATTGCAAAAGGAAATTAAAATTATATAGTATGTATAATCAAAACTCTTCAAAACCAAAGTAAATCCACTCCTTTTCCCATATACAGTCATGGCCACCACCTCCTCCTACCACCAAAGGTCACGCCTTTCCCCTCTTCAAAGAAAG
The DNA here is from genome assembly GCA_030765085.1 of Allium cepa. Taxonomy (NCBI): domain Eukaryota; kingdom Viridiplantae; phylum Streptophyta; class Magnoliopsida; order Asparagales; family Amaryllidaceae; genus Allium; species Allium cepa. Next base: position 503,100,481 of record CM060941.1, on the reverse strand, counting down.
TCTGTGAGGACCCTACCACTAAAAGCCAAGGCCGAGCCCATCTAGGAGCTTTAGTGCAAGCCTAACAAGCCATGTTTACTGAATAGCGGGGATATAATTGCTTGAAAGTTAGTTCGATTGAATCTAAGGTGAGAAACTCTATTTATACTATGATATTTTGGATGATATATATATTTGGCTATGCTTGGTTGTGATGATTGTGAACTGTTTTTATACATTTAGCGACAAAGTTTGGAAAGGATATGGAAAATTAGTTAAAATAGGCGCATTGCGTAATGGTAGTTCGTGATTTCACGCCATACAAAGTTAAAACCATTTATAGAATGGAATCGAAGGCAGAATTATTTAGAATAAGAATTTTTCAAACTCTTATAATCACAATTTTCAAACAAAATAAAATGAATGAGATTTCATTTAGTAGATTTTGAAATATAAGCAAATCAAGTTTTTAAATAAGTTCCGCTTTGGCGGTCCGGAAACCAAAGCGATAAATTCTTTTAAATTGATATTTTTAGTTCTTTAAAAATTTGGAATAAATTCTATAACTATTTTAAAATATTTTAAAAGAGATTTAAGTGATAAAAATGGATTTCTAAATGATAGAAAAGTTGTTTTGATCAAACAAGCTTTTAAAGCACTATTCGCTTCTCTAAAAGATATATTTTATTTGGTAAAAGATATAAATAAATGAAATGATAATCATCCTCAAACTTAACATCTTTTTATCGATGATTGGTTCGAAGGAACCGAGATTGGACTTGGGTGATTCCTATCCAAAAACCACTTTGGTCCAATATAAACATCTGAAGTAAAGACATAGAATGTTAATAAATGGAATGAAGGGCTACTTGTCACTAACCCTCGAGGGAGTTTCCTAAATTTTATATATGTGGCAGTAGTATCTTTATTTGACCTTCGATGCAAGGGCTGCTCACTGCTTGTGACGAACCACCTTTTTGGATGGTTAAAGTTGACAGTAAACCACACATGCCTAATTCAAACCATTCCAAAGGGAGGATTGTCAATGGGGTCTAATAGGAAAATAATAATAAAAAACAAAAAAAAACACAGAATCTCGCGGCGGATTGACAAAATATAATAATAAAATAAACAGTTCATGAAGCTATTTTACGATATACATTTGATTACACAATTTTCACAACATAATCAGAGTACAATAAACAAACATACTGCAACAGAATAATAATAGTAAATACGGTCTAGCAAACTCCATCTTCAAGGAATAATGTATTCAACACTGAAATACTCAGGCTAACCCGAGCGTAATGAAAAGACAAAACACTCGAGTTAGAACAAAAAGTTATTATGTAAGTTAAATCAATAATTAGTAAATATGACTATAATAGCTTTAAAGATGTTTACGGGGTTTTCCATCTCCTATCTAAGTGTACAATGTGAGTGTAATAAATTAAGAAATGTTATGGGATTTTCCATCTCCTAACGATCCGTTAAACTATCTATGCATGGTATAATACGCTATATGTGTAATGTCCAATCAATAAAATAAATATTTTTCCTAGCCTTAAGGCTTTACATTAATTCCCTTTAATGTGTTTTTAAGCATTGTCCTACAGTTTACCTTATGACACCACCAGTAACGTTGGTAGTCAAGGAGGCACCGTGATAAGACAACAGTAAAACAAAATCGTAGTGATCGCATATAAGGATAGAAGTATGACAAGGCAGATAAGACAATACTCAAGGTATTATTCTACCAGTTTACCCTTTCTGGCTGGTCGTAACACATCGGAGCCACGACTGTCGACCGAGTCCACCACCCCCAAAATCAAATCAATGTGCACCGGTCAAGTCAAAAGTCAATATTACACGAAGGGGTGGAGACCTTAAAGGTAGCTAATCCCTTGGCCAGACATAGGCTCCTGTTTTAGTCATTTCAAATTGACACAAGTATCGAGGTCATCCATCATCGTTCTCTTTCTTCAAATCCAGAAAACGTTCGCCAATCTAACCACTTCATTCTAGATCGGCCATCGTGTACACAGTTGTTAAAGTGGTTCCGGAATTGACAGAGAGTATGCCAATATTCGGGCCCTGTCTCTTTAACAGCCAAACCTCATTTTTCACACTAGTTGGTTTTTAAAATTTTTAAGAACAAGTCATATTTCATACCAAAATGGCATATTTGCTTCAAAAATCATTTCGAATTCAAAACAAGTTATACCTTCATATCGAAACATTCATATTTAAATCAATGATTAAAATCTAAATAGTTCCCCCTTCAAAACAGTTTGAATATTGAAAATGGTTTTGAATACTTAAAATAGTTTTAATAAATAGTTTTGATAATTAAAAATAGTTTTATTATTGAAAAATAGTTTGGAATAATTAAAACAGTTTTAAAGATTGAAAATAGTTTGAATATAAAATAGTTTTAATATCGAAAATAATTTAGATAATTAAAATAATTTATATATTAAATAATTTGATTTTTAAAACGGTATTATACTAAAATAGTTTATATTAAAACTGTTTCTTTGTTTCATAACAATTTGAACTCATTTCCAAATCACAATGAAGTCAAATCTTCGACTTCCAATTCAAGTAAACTTCACTCTAAAAATCCAATTTAATCCAACCTCAATTCAGACGATTTCCAATTTTATTTCAAATTCAATTTAAACGATTTATTCAAAGGCTGAAAGTTTCAACTCATATACTCATTTTTTTTAATAATTTAGTTTAAATCCATTTCGCATCCAATTGAAATAGCACTTTAAAACACTTTAATTACAGTAAATTCAAAGTTTAAATTAAAGTCTAAACCTTTAAAATAATTAACTTTCGATAAATTTAAGCCATTTCTCAAATTCAACTTAAGATTTAAAATTAAATCTTTAAACAACTAAAATTTCAACATTTCAAACTCAAATTTAAAAAACAATTTAGTTTATATAAATCCAATTTTTATTTTCTTTAAAAAAAATATAATTTAAACCAATTTAAATTCAAGGCTTTCTACCCGTTTAATATAACCAATCCTGTGTCCGTATATAATTTTCTACCCTAGGGTTAAGTGATAAGTTAATTTAATTTTAATTATATGGATGGATATATATAATTTCAACCCAAAGTTAAATGACATAGGTATATATCATTTCAACCCAAAGTTAAATGACATTAGTATATATCATGTCAACCTATTTCTTGGTTTATTCGAAATTATTCAGACAACAATTTATAGGATCTTAAATAATATATGGGGCAATAGGATATATTGAAATAAATAAAAACCATACATACAACATATGCATCAATAGGCATCCAACTACAATCAACATCCAAATCAACCAATATGCTATAATAGTTACTAATTATCAATCGTCATTATTTAATAGGCATTTAAATTCAATATTAATTTAAATGTCAATTTAATTCAATCTAAAATTCAATTCAATTTAATTGTTAATTTAAAATACCAAACAACAATAAATAAAAATTTATGACGTCGTAATTTCAATTTAACTAACATCAGAACGTTTAGTATTGCGTGATTGGGTTAAATCACCCACCTTTGATTTTACAACCCATTAAAAATCCAATAAAAGCCCAAAATTCTCAACGGTCTCCAAATTCAATCAAACCAGTTCCATATTATTAGGAATTTCAATACGAGTCCAAGGGAAGAACTCATGCATGAATCACAGTTTGTATGAAAAAGATATTCATGTTATAAGAAATATTATTAAAATAATAATTGGTACATATTTAAAAAAACAAACAAACTTTAATACTCACGTTTTTTCTCAAGATGAGGCTTCAAGCAAAGATGGAAGAACAAATTAAGATAAGGGCAGGACGTGTAGGAAAAATGAAACTCATGTTTCATAAAAAAACTTTTGGTTTGATTTATTTTAATTTGCCTCCTTATTATATTAATACATGCATACATACATAACATATTTTGAAGGTTTGAAAAAAAGATTTGAAAAAGAAGAATAAAAAAAATTAAAACAAGAAGAATTGAAAATGAAAGAGAAGATCAAGATTTGAAAAGGAAGAAGAAAGTTTCAAATAAAAGAAGATTTGAAGAGGAAGGAAATAAAATAAAATGAGAGAGAATACGAAGATTTGAAGAAGAGAAAGAAAAAGAGAAAGAAAAAGAGAAGAAGATTAGAATGGATGCCAGGGTTTTATTTGCATCATACATTATTTATAAGGTTAGAGTTAGGTTTAGGGCCACTGAAATTTAAAAATAGAGGTTGCTATTAATTTAAAATAAATGAAATGAGACTTTAGGAAATGTAGTTGAAAAATGAATGTAAATGAGGTAAAGTTAATATGAACAGCCTTTTTAAAAGTGGCATGTATTTATAAGGTTAGAGTTCGGTTCATGTTTACGAAATGAAAAAACTTCAAACAATGTAAATGGAAAGGAGTAATTGTAGAAATGAGAAAACAATGATAAGAGTATGGCAATTATTAATTAGAAAGGGGACTAACTCCAACTATAAACAAACTTTTGGAATTCAAATTTCAAAAGCATTTGTTCATTCAGTTAATTTTGTTAACCCCAAACATACTAAAATTGACATCCATTAAAGATTTAATTAATACACAATACATGAAAATAAATACTGTACACAAATTTATATAATTAATTATGAGAATATACAACATTAAAATTATAAAATCATAAATGAGGTGACTAAAGAGGACCAATAATACACTGCTACCAAACTTTTTGGATCTAATTCTTAAACGTATTCTCCACTCAATTAATTCATTAACCTATAAAATACTCAACTTGTATCCATTTAATTTTTTATTAACACATAATCGTTGACCAAAAAAATGGAACAACGCCCTGGTTTGGATTTGAAAGCACCAACCCTGTTCTGACTGAGCAATATCATAGATAATAGATACTAAGAAAGAACAGTAAAATAAAGTAGACTAATAATTTTAATAGTGGTTCGGCCATTAACGAAGCCTGTGTCCACTTTATAGTTTTATTATAGGCTGATTGCTATTACAAGAGATGTATAATTACAAGGCTTGGTTTGTTTCCTAGCTCAATTGAATCTCTAGAGTTGAAATCCACTTGAGAATCACGGTGTATTCCTTTTGAGATTGTTACGAGGAAGGTAGAGAGTAAAGAATAATTTCAGCAAAGCTTCAACAACCAGTCTGGAGAAGATCCAGTTTATGTTGCAGGTAGAATGGTATATATATATAGATCGGAGAGATTCTAGGCCAGACCACCTCATCATCAGCTCGCAGGTAGGTAGGAAACGACACAAGGGGGGTTAGTCTCGCAAAACGAGACAAGAACATGGGTCACTAGCAACCCGTCGACTTGGCTCGTTTACGAGTCAATGTCTTGGCCTCATTTTGTAGTATTCCTTAGCTAGCTCATTTGAAGGTTTGAGAAGAGGCATGGGTCACTGATGATCCAAGAACTTATGATTTTTATGGAGTTTGGAATTGCAGATGTTTCCATAGTCTTTTATCATAGTCATTTCGTTTTGATAGCAGTTCACTAGCTGTTTGCACTCAACTACTGATTAGGCTGTTAGAAGGCTGGTCCCTTGGTTTAATCGATCTCGATTGTTGTCTTAGTAATATAGTTTGGCTATCGTTCACTCCTTACCTTAGCCTTTCTGGTTAGGTTTTAAGCCATCCTAATGTTACGAGATTGTTCTTCTTTCTAGTGGATCCCACTGGGTTAAAACCCGGATACCTCCCAAAGTACATCTTCGTTTGAAGCAAGGCATGCTCTGGAAGTTATCGATTATAATATCTATTTACTGGGTTCCAAATAATCGCATTAGAGTCTCGCGGAAATGTACTAAGTTACGCTATTGATCGCCTAGTTTTGGTCTCGACGGCTACTGCTTGTCCTAACGAATCAAATTTCTCTCCATAGTTTCTTGGTGAACTTCGAAATAATGGGTAATTATTGAGGCTACCATGCAAATTTGGCTTTGGATTTTCAGGCTCTGTTGAATTTTCAGTGTGAATCATTAGAGTCCACCTCAAGATGTTCTTTTCAACTGACTAACTTCTGATAGCCATTCGTTTTTTGATTTTGATACAGATTTCAATTTTCGGTATTGACAATGCAATCTGTGCTCGTAGTTTACGCAAGGGTTTAGGTCAGTAGGTAGGTGCATGACGTAGGTTTAGAGTTATCTCATATAGCTTTAATTCGACCGACGGTGAAGCTAAGTTTGCCTCGAACGTTTGTAGATGTTTTGGAGCGAGGTCTTGCTCTTTGTCTTTAACCTTTTATTCTCGAGAATTTGGTTATGTTCCCGCCGATGTTTTTGAATTCCAATGTGACAATTTACTCTAAAATCGGATATAGTGGATGATTTAATCGTGTTGCTCTTCCTTTTTCTGTATTCCAGTGATCCTGAAAAGAAAATATTTCCGCGTCGCTTCGGACAGCTGCTCTGTTATCGATCATTGATCGACAACGGGTAAGTGTGGAAGAGATAATTTTAAAGGAAGATATGGCTTGTTTTTCAAACGCAAGAAAGATAGCTACACTGGACTGTTTGTTCACAATATTCAGGAAAATGGACTCTTCTCATGTAGATAACACACTGCATCTACCTCAATCAATGCTCAGGACCCGATTAGTCAACATACATTGACTGCCCTTGGATTCCAGGCGTTGGTTATATAAGGATGTTATTTAAAGTAAAACATACCTGATAGGGTTGAATGCTTAGTTTTGTCGTTGAAAATGATTTTTCGATCATCCAATCTTTAGTTTGGTGGAGGTTCTTCCACTCCTCCAGAAGCTAGGTCTTTCACAACTTAGGCTTCGCTTATTATTATTCCTATCATATTGGGAGGACTGACTGCAGTTAAATTACGAGGCATAGTTGCTCTTTTAAAGTTGTAGTTGAAGTTCATTCAGGAATAGTTTTAGACTTTGGAAATTATCACGTGTTTGTTCGATTGCGACTATCCTTTTCTTGCATTTTTCGAAATCTAACACATATTAGCCTCTGTCTATGGGGACTATTGGCTTAATTACACGATTTCGAATATTGCTTTTTATCGTTGTTGCACTTCTTGTGCTCATATGCTGCATACTCATTTACTTTAATTCTATATATGTAAGTAATACTTCTGCGGTCATTTCGGCATGTTCTATTTCATTGCCTTGTCTGGAACCATAAAGTAGCTTGGTCTAGCCAGTTTTATAGCTAATCCCTACTTATGCTCAATGGAGTTAGTTTCAACAAAGTGTTGGTGTAAATGCCTTAATCCATAGGGCTGATTACTTTGACTACAAATCCAACATATTTTGGGAGACTAGGCTTCCAAAGCAATAAGTTCGATTGCCCTAGTTTGATTGATACAATAACCCCTTTCTTTAGGAATTAGGGACTATATTGCTTGATCCCAAGTTTTGAGTTTTGTAATGATGCCGGCATGTACCGAAAAGATAGTTTTTAGCATCTTTTGCTAAAGTAAATTCTTCTACGTCCTACGTTGAGATCCCAATCATGTGTTCGTTTCTATCTTTGGAATTTATACATGGATGACTCAAATATCTGGATTTTTCCTTGATGTTGTGAATCTTCAGATCGCATGATCGAACTTTGGGTAATGGCATTGTCCTACAAGTTGGTACCAAATGATCTAGTTAGACTGTAAGTAGGTTATCGATCCCTCTCGTCATCGCCAGACTATGAAAGACGATTGATTTCTAAACGTTAAAATTTTCATTTCGTTTGTTGGTGATTTCGTTGCCAGAATGCTCTGTTTTGTAATATAGAACCGTTATCTAGACAAACTCGTGGTTATTCGCGTTTGAACTTTTGAAACATTTATTTTGATCAAGTGTCTGTGCTTCTATCCCTTCTTGAGGGACTAGCTATTTCGAATGCCTATATTTTGGTGATTATGAGAGATGGAAATCTATGTGGAGAATTGCTTAATTTCCTCAGTCTGTTTCTCAATCCCATTCTAGAATTAAGGATGTTCGGGGCTTTTATTTTCAACCTTCCATGATTGCTCCTCTTGTTCTTGGCCATGTATGCTCTTCTTGGTTGCCGATGTTGTCACGGAATTTTTGTTCATATATCAACTCCTATCTTTGAGAATTGATAACTAGTTGTTTGGTTCCACGCAACATTTCCTCGAGGCTGCCTATTTTTCGGCTATGTCTAAATTCTTTCTAAGTTAAAACATATGTTTCCTTTTTATTTCCTCAACTTTCTCTTTTATTTTAATCCAGCCGTATGTTTCTATTATTACGTCAATTAATTACAGTTAGTGTTCTCTTTCCATTTATTTGAAAGATTTCAATTACATTAATTGGAATTAATCCCAAAGTCAAATATTAAAAAAGAAACGAGACAATACAATTCCTGATTATAGTAATTTAACGTATTTATGCAATTATCATATACAAATCAACGTTATTAAATTTTTCATATTAAATAATTGATTTCTTACACCAATAATCAATCTTTCAGCTACCAAAAATTTCAATTGAATAAACATATGATTTCTTTTTTAATAAAGAAACATTTATTATTCTTTATTAACATTTATTATTCCAATCGATTGGAAATTTATATTCATAAAGTTATCGATTTTATTCAAACTAATATCATTAAATACACAATATCTTATGTTATTATTCTTACCTTATTGCAAACATATGTCATTAATGGACATTTAAATTAAGCTCATAACTTATATATTATAATTTTTTTGTATCAATTCCATCTTAAATATTTTTTCTAACAATTTTATTCAAAAATATTATTTAATTTAATATTTTTAAATGGTTAAAATATGGATCGTTACAATCTCCCCCGCTCAAAACTTTTTGATCTCGAAAAGGAACAAGAAAGAATCAAGAAATTTGATATGTTTTATTCAAAATAATCAATTTATAAACAATTAAACTTACATATTTAAGTCTAGTATAAATTTTAAAATGACTCAACTTCCACGAAAATTTTTCTAAGTCCTAAAATGATGGAAAATTTCGGCAGCATCTCCTTTGCGCAGTTAGGTACGGAAAAATAACAATACCGGTAATTACATTGTACATATCATATTTCAATAATAAAGCATTCCAAACCATGGAAAAAAAAATAAAATACCATTACAAAAACTGTAATCCGAAAACGTACTTATTTGTCGGGCAAACAAACTTTATTTATGAAACCAAAAGAAACAGTTGTTGCTTCCATAAACCTGTATTTTACTTACATAATCCAAAAGAGTTAAAATTATGTAAAAAGAACAATATATTAGTTATTCCCATCAATAACACAAGAAAAACAACATATATAATAATCATATGCAACCAAAAGCAATATGACTATTATATGCAACAAAAGAATCCATCACACATCCCTAGCAACCAAAAACTAATGGTTTGTCTAGGTTTCGAAATCTTTCATCATACAAGGGTGATAAATAAACTACCAAGTGTATCTTATCCTTAACTGCCTTAGATAGTTACTTAACAGATTATTCATACAACTTCAAACAACGTAGAATCTGAATATTATTTAAGTTTGTACGATGTACATCTTAATTCTTTATTTATATATGAACATAATTTTATTTTGAAACATTTTTATTACTTAAGCTTTTTTCTTGTGTGATATTCCATTATCTTTTAGTTTACAAGTTACAAAACTTCAATTTTTATATTTTCACTAAAACATTTAGCTTAAATTTCAGATTTCAATTTGGAAGATTCCTACCATTAAAATAGTCAAAGATTCTATTTAATTTCAGTAATTGAAAATCACTAATTAACAAAAAAATTAAACCAAATACCAAGTTTCATTTTGAAACATATTGAAATATATTTATATCTTTTGTATATAAAATCATACTTAGGAAATTGAACTTAAATTTGTTTCGCCGAACAACTGTGTAGCAAAGCTACTATAGTGGTCTTTCCACTTTAAAACTTGAAAATGATTACCGATGATGCTGCGGTCATCACCAAAATTATTTTCCAATGACAGAAGAAGGGAGTACAGAACTTATTTTCTTTTAAATCCCATCGAAAATATTTCTATCCGAAAGTACTTCCAAATAATACTAATATTTTAAAAAAAAATCTTTGAAAACCAATCTCAAAACACCAGAATTTAAGTTCTCAAAATTTAAATTTAAATTCATTTTATTAGTAAATCCTATTTTATAAACCATATTTTATAAAATTATATTTCTTATAACATACAATAGTTAATAGTTTTTAAGAACTTTGACTAACCAATAATGAATGACAATAATCAATTTCCTAACAAATAATAAAGTAAAAACAACAATATCAATTTATGAAGAATTATTCTTTTTAATATATAAAATATAATTTTAGGTAAAATCATTTCATTTGCCAATTTCAAAAACAATATTGTGCAGGTCTACTTTGTTCAAGTGTTTAGAAATCCCTATCGATTCCAGAGCGTCCTATATATTGATCGAAATTTATAAATACTCAACCGAACAAATTAATACGATATAAAACATTTTTATAGCATAAAAAAATACGCTCTTTCATAGATACATACACTCAAACTCATTTTAGGGTATTACTAACCCTATCTCTAATGAGTTAACCCCTCAACAGGCTAAGGTATCTCTAAACCAAAGCTCTGATACCAACTGTGACGACCCACCTTTTGGATAGTTAAAGTTGACAATAAATCACACTTGCTAACTCAAACCATTCAAAAGAGAGGATTGTCAATGAGGTTTAATAAGAAAATAAGAGAAAAGAAGGTAAGCAAAGCACAAAATCTTGCAGTGGAATGATAAAATATAATAATCAAATAAACAGTTCATGAAGCTGTTTTACAATATACATTTGATTGCACAATTTTCACAACATAATCAGAGTGCAATCAACAAACATACCAAAATAATGCGGCGGAATAATAATAGTAAGTACAGTCTAGCAAACTCCATCTTCATCTTTAAGGAATGATGTCTTCGACATTGAAATACTCAGGCTGACCCAAGCGTAATGAAAAGACAAAACAATCGAGTCAGAACTAAAAGTTCTTATGTAAGTTAAATCGATAACAAGTAAATATTAGCATAATAGCTTTAGAGATATTTACGGGGTTTTCCATCTCCTATCAAGTGTACAACATGAGTGCAATAACTTAAAAGATATTATAGGATTTTCCATCTTCTAAGGATCCATTAAAAAATCTAGGTATAGTATAATACGCTATACATGTAATGTCTAATCAATAAAATAAATATTTTTCCAAGCATTAAGCTTTACATTAATCCCTCTTTACGCGTTTTTAACCATTGTCCTACAGTTTGCCTTGTGACACTACCAGTAATTTCAGTAGTCAGGGAGGCGTCGTGATAAGACAACACTAACAAAATCATAGTGGTGGCGTGTAAGAATAAAAGTATGACAAGGCACGTGAGACAATGCCTAAGGTAGGATTCTACTAGTTTACCCTTACTGGATGTCGCAACACATCACAGCCACGACTGCCGACCGAGTCCCCCACCACCAAAATCAAATCAATGTGCACCAATCAAGTCAAAAGTCAATATAATACAAAAGGCTAGGTCCTGTAAAGGTAGTTAACCCCTTGGCCAAACATAGGCTTCTGTTTTAGTCATTTCAAATTAACACAAGTATCAGGGTCGTCCATCATCATTCTCTTTCTTCAAATCCAGCAAACGTTCGGCAATCCAACCACTTCATTTTGGATCATTCATCGCGTACATAGTTGTTAAAGTCTTTCCGGTATTGACAGAGAGTATGCCAGTATTCGATCCCGGTCTATTAATAACCAAATGTCATTTTTCACACCAGTTGGTTCTTTTAATTTTCAAGAACATGTCATGCTTTATATCAAAATATCAGATTTGCTTCAAAAATCATTTCGAATTTAAAACAGGTTATACCTTCATATCAAAACATTCGTATTTAAATCAATGTTTTGAATCTAAATAGTTCCCTCTCCAAAATAGTTTGAATATTGAAAATGGGTTGGAATAATTAAAATAGTTTTAATATTGAAAATAGTTTTGATAATTAAAAATCGTTTTAATATTAAAAAAAAGTTTGGAATGATTAAAACAGTTTTAAAGATTGAAAATAGTTTGAATATAAAATAGATTTAATATCGAAAACGGTTTCATCTATTAAATAATTTGATTATTAAAATAATTTTTATATTAAAATAGTTTATATTATAACTGTTTCTTTCTTTTACAAGAATTTGAACTCATGTTCTAAATCACAGCAAAATCAAATCTTCGACTTCCAATTTAAGTAAACTTCATATTAAAAATTCAATTTAAATCAACCTCAATTCAGACGATTTCCAATTTTACTTCAAATCAATTTAAATGATTTATTCAAAGGCTGGAAGTTTCGACTCAAATTCTCATTTTTAAACAATTTAGTTTAAATCCATTTCACATCCAAAACTTTGAAATACCACTTTAAACCACTTCAATTACAGTAAATTCAAAGTTTAAATTACAGTTTAAACCATTAAAATAATTCACTTTCAATAAATTAAGTCATTTCTCAAATTCAACTTAAAATTTCAAATTAAATCCTTTAAAAAAATTAAAATTCCACATTTCGAACTCAAATTTAAAAAATAATTTAGTTCATATAAGTCCAAGTTTTGTTTTCTTTAAAACAATATCATTTAAACTAATTTAAATTCAAGATTTTGAAACCACTTAATTTAATCAATCTAGTGTCCGTATATAATTTTCAACCCTATGTCCAAGTGATCAGTAAATTTAATTTTAATTACATGGATGGATATATATCATTTCAACCCAAAATTAAATGCATGGGTCTATATCACTTCAACCTATTTCTTAGTTTATTTTAAATAATTAAAATGATAATTAATAGGATATTAAATAATAAATAACAGGGATATATTTAAAATAAATAACAACCATACAAACAACATATCAATCAATAGGCATCCAGCTACAATCAACATCCAAATCAACCAATGTACTATAACAGTTACTAATTATCAATTATCATTGTTTCAATAGCAATTACATTTAATATAAGTTTAAATGTCAATTTAATTCAATATAAAATTTAGTTAAATTTGAATGTTAATTTAAACTACCAAACAACAATCAATAAAAATTTATCACTTCGTAATTTCAATTTAACTAACATCGGAAAATTTAGTATTGCGTGAGTGGGTTAAATCACTCATCTTTAATTTTACAGCCCATTAAAAATCCAATAAAAGCCCAAAATTCTCAACAGTCTCCGAATTCAATCAAAGCAGTTTCATATTATTCGAAATTTCAATACGAGTCCAAGAGAAGAAATCATGCATGAATCAGAGTTTGTATGTAAAAGACATTCATGTTATAAGAAATATTGTTAAAATTATAATTGGTACATATTAAAAAAAAATACTTTAATACTCATGTTTTTCTCAAGGTGAAGCTTCAAGCAAAGATGGAAGAACAAACTAAGATGAGGGCAAGACGTGTAGGAAAAATGAAAAATGAAACTCATGTTTCAAAATAGAAAGCTTTTGGTTTGATTTATTTTAATTTGCCTCCTTGTCATATAAATACATACACATATGTATGTATGTATTTAGAATGTTTGAAAAAAAGAAGGAGATTTGAAAAAGAAGAATAAAAAAGAAGAGAATTAAAACAAGAAGAACGGAAAATGATAGAGAAGATCAAGATTTGAAAAGGAAGAAGAAAGTATAAAATAGAAGAATATTTGAAGAAGAAGAAGAATATTTGAATCGGAAGGAAAAAAATAAAATGAGAGAGGATATGAAGTTTTGAAGAAGACAAAGAAAAAAAGATTAGAATGGAGGCTAGGGTTTCATTTGTATTATACCTTATTTATAAGGTTAGAGTTTGGTTTAGGGCCGTTGAAATTTGAGAAGAGATATTGCTATTAATTTAAAATAAATGAAACGAGGCTTTGGGAAATGTAGTTGAAAAATGAACGTAAAGGTAGTAAAGTAAATATGAACAAACTAGCTATTGAAATAAAGTAAATATGAACAACCTTTTTAAAAGTGGCAGGTATTAAAAAGAGGCGAAGGAAAGCATTAAAATCATGAAAAGTAATTCACGTTTGCGAAATGAAAAAACTTCATAAAATGTAAATGGAAATGAGTAATGGAACAAATGAGGAAATAATGAAAAGAGTGTGGCAATTATTAATTAGAAAGGGAATGAGTGGACCAACTCCGTACTGTAAACAAACTTTTGGAATTCAAATTTCAAAAACATTTGTTCCCTCAAGTAATTTTGTTAACCCTAAACATACTAAAATTGACATCCATTAAATATTTAATTAGCACATAATACATGAAAATAAATTATGTACACAAATTTGTGTAATTAATTAAGAGGATATACAAGATTAAAAATATAACATCATAAATGAGGTAATATAAAGTAAATAAAGAGGACTAGCCATATACATCTACTAAACTTTTGGGATCTAATTCTAAAAGGTATTCTCCGCTCGATTAATTCATTTACCTCTAAAATACTCAACCTGCATCCATTAAATTTTTTATTAACACATAACAAATAAAATTTGAATATACCAATTAACGTCATGGAGACCGCTGCTACCCACAAATAAAGATAGCTCGGGACTCTAAACTCAAATTTAAAAACAACATCTTTCTCGGTGCATAATCAGGAACTCAAATATTTAATTTATTTTAAAATTTAAGGTTAGCGTCAAAACTACTTTCATACCGACTCCCACTGCTATTTAAACCGTAAAATGTTGTTTCAAAATTCAAATTTTCCTATTTTCACACAATCATACTTAATTAAAAAAATTGAAAACATTCATTTTATTTCATTTTCCAAAACACTCTTTTAATTTGACTAAAAATATTCCTATTTTATTCCGTCAATTTTGTCTTTTCAATTAAAACATATGTTTCCTTTTTCTTTCCTCAACTTTCTCTTTTATTTTAATTCAAACGTATGTTTCTATTATTACGTCAATTGATTGCAATTAGTGTTCTCTTTCCTTTTATTTGAAAGATTTCATTTACATTAATTGCAATTAATCCTAAAATTAAATTTTAAAAAAGAAATGAGATAATTCAATTCCTATTTATAGTAATTTAACGTATTTATGCAATTATTGTATACAAACCAAAGTTATTACTTTTTTATATTAAATAACTGATTTTGTACACCAGTAATCAACCTTTCAACTACCAAACATTTCAAATGGATAAACATATGATTTCTACTTTTATAAATAAACATTTATTATTTTTTATTAACATTTATTATTCCAATCAATTGGAAATTTATGTTCGGAAAGTTATCAATTTCATTCAAACCAGTATCATTAAATACAAGCTATCCTATGTTATTATTTTTTCCTTATTGCAAACATATGTCATTAATATACATTTAAATTAAGCTCATAACTTATATATTATAATTTAGTTTGTATCAATGCAATCTTAAATATATTTTTCCAACAATTTTATTCAAAAATCTTACTTAATTTAACATTTTTAAATGGTTAAATACGGGTCGTTACACTACTAATCCTAGAAGAAATTCCCGACGGGATGTGGTAGGAGAGTCTCTTCGGTTTGTCCTATTTTTGGACACTTATATGGACAAAAGTCTAACATTACATTTCTGAAACGACGCACATTGATTTTTTACAAATGTGCATTTGTTTGATGGTGTAGGAGGTAATTCTTCTATACTTGACACCCTTCTCCGAGACGTACAAGCTCAAAGGTTGTATAATCGTGCAAACCAATAGTGTGTGATGGAATTAGCAATGTGGCATTCAAAGTGGAATGTGCTATTTGAGAGGTAATCGTTACCTCGAGCCTCATTACCCGAGAAGGGAAAAAACAAGGTAGATGTGGTCGAGCAATGTAGGTCACACCCATTAGGATATGGTCATCATCTTTCTGGATTTCCCTTTATATTTTGGGTATGTTGTGTATGCTTTGGAACCCCTGATAGGTCAGGAATGACTGAGGTGATGCCGTATACGGTACTATCTATTTTAAAGGTAGGTCGGTTTTGTGACCATCTGTTGGTGCCTCAGTGCATTTTTCTAGAGACGTACTGTCGTAGGGCAGTCTCTTACCTTATCATTGTATGGAATCCATTCTCCAATAAGTTCTTTCAGACTTGATTATAGAGCCTGTTATGTTGGAATTTAATATGTAACAATTTGTGCTAAGATTATGTATATTCACCTAAAAGTTATTTTCAAAAGAATGTCGTTAAAAATAATTATACCGGATTTTTTGTAGTAAGGATTTTTGTTATCATAAGGTAGAAACTCGTTCCGTGTTCATGTGCGGCGTGGTCTTATGAGATACCCATTGTTTTAAAATATCCATATTTTGAGTTTCTCGTACCAGTTTCATAATTACCCTGGAGTTTACTTTCCTTTCCCCTTAAACTCAAGGTGCCTTATTTTTCGGGCTGCCAAGTAGTTAGGTAGCATAGAGCATTTTGAGAAGGAGCATGGAGCATTTGGAGAAGGAGCATGGAGCATTTCGAGAAGGAGCACAGAGCATGGAGCATTTTGGGTCCTTCGCAGAAAGTTATCTATTATTCCGCTATATTATGTGATGTATCTACCGGCACTTGTGAGGATTGGTAGTTATAGTTATCCTGGCAGGATTAGTGCTTAGTAGAACTCCGAGGAAGCAATTTGGAGTAACTGCATGTACTACTCATATGTATAATTAAATGCTAAATATGATGTGAGATTCTACTTTGTTTGTCTTCTACCTTTATTTTCTTTAAAACTCTGATAATCCGCCTCTCCGGTACTTACATTTGTGGCATGTGAATACCGAGGATGTATTAGTGTCTATTTATGAGGGTCGAGGAGGTGGGTCATCACAACATTGTTGAATAGCAAAAAGTAATTTTCGTTAATTAAAATAGAAGTATATGGATATAAAAAATACATCAAAATAACATAAAATAAACAAAAAAACATACAACTAAGAGATACAAAGGTGGATAAAAGAACTAAAAGATGACGATGAAGAAGAAGAGTTCCCATCAAGTTTCCTAATGATCTTCTCAAAGTATTTTTCCACTTTATTGGAGAGAGAAGTGACCTTTTTACCAAAAGAGCGTTTAAGCTTCTTTTAGTTGTTAAAAAGCTTCTCTTAGTTCTTGAAAATTTCTTTATTGGAATAGCGAGATAGTTTGTCAATGCTTTCTTGGGAAGTGTCCATTTCCTGCTCTTCAACATCTTGTTCTTCTTCCTCTTCATTTTCCATACCATTGCTTTCTTCTTCTTTTTGAAGAATCTATTGCTCTTCTACCCGTGCCATCTCTTCCTTTTCAAAAAGAGATTCATAGGGTTCAAATTGAAGAGGAATGCGCATAAGAGGGAGGTTGTAACATCCCGCCTTTTTGTACGCTTTAAATCGACGATAAACCACACACATCAGACTTAAACCATACAGAATGTCGGATTGTTATGGGGTAAATTAGAAAAAGCCGAGAAAGAAAAAACAAAATAGAATCTTGCAGCGGAACGATAAAATATAATAATCAAATAAAGAGTTAATGAAGCTGTTTACAAAATATTTAATTATACTTATACAATACATATCAGAGTTACACATACCAGAGAATAATAAAATAATGCAGCAGAACAATGTGATGCGGTGGAACAATATAGTATATAATAATAATAATATCTTCGTCTTCGTCCTCCAAAATAAAGTCTTCAAAACCTGTAATGCTCAGACGGATCCAAGCGAATTGAAAAGACAAAACACTCGAGTCAGAACTAAAAGATCTTATGTAAGTTAAATCAACGGTAAACAATATGAGTGGAACGGCGTCAGAGATGTTTATGGGATTTGACATCTCCTATCCAGTGTCTAATGTGAGTGAAGTAACTTAAGAGATGCTCGGGATTCACATCTCCTAAAGATCCGTTAAACTATTTACTATGTAGTAATATTTCGCTATTATAATATGTCTATAGTAAAATAAACTTACTTTTAAATAGCGTTAAGGAGTGACCCAATATTCCCCTTAACACATAATAGTCCCAGTAGTCCATCCAGTATCATAGTCCCTCCTGATCGGGAAGCCACCAGAGGATACCACACAGGTTACGGGAGAAAACCAAACTCGTACAAGGCGCACTAGGGTAGGTGACACGGCACAACTAGGCAATGCCAGGGTAGATATATCAATTACGCTTTCGGACCGGTGGTAATGCGTAGCAGCTGCTACCGCCCACCTCGAGCCACACCTCCAAAAGCAAAAGGGCCCCAATCAATCACAAAGTAGTAGAATAGTCCGATAAAAAGTGCTACCTTCTTAACCCGTCGATCATTCCTGTTTTAGCCACCTTATGCCAACTCACGGGAGTCGGGTCCACGTATATACCTCAAAGGAAACGCCACCACCATCCTACTTCATTCTGGAATCTCCACCGCGTACACGGTTGTTAAAGTGGTTTTCGGAGTTGGCATAGAGTATGACAACTTCCGACCCTGGTCTCTTCAACAACCAAACGTTATTATAACACCTCGGTCTTTTCAAAATAATTATATTTCAAAACCAGAATATAACATCCATTTCAAAACTATATAAATACGATATAATTTTCACTTCAAAACCCAAATCAATATGATATCATTTTTTTCAAATATATTTGTTTTCCAAAATCATAGCACTTTCAAATTTATATACTTCGAAACCAACATTTGAGATTAAAACACTTTAAAACATAATACATAAAATTCATAACTTCGAAACATTTCAGTTTCGATAAAACATTTCAATTCCGATATATTTCAAGGCTTTAAATATTCCAAAATTTCAAACTAAATTCGATAATTTCAATTCCACAATTAAATTTTCTATTATTTAGTTTTGAAATAATTTACATAACAAATTACTTATCACCTAAATAAAACTCAAATTACAGATAACTAAATATTTCCTTCAATTCATTTATACTTGAAATAATCATTTAATTCACCTTGACCCCAAAATCAAGTTACAATAATTATACCTTTTAAAATTTCCAATTTAATAAATTTCACATCAAACTTTTTGTTGTTAAATAAATTTATTTCAAATAAATCTTCAATTTATCTCCCAACCTTAAATTATTTAAATCATTATACACTCTATATAAAAATAAAATTTAAATACTTACTCACGTTTATTTTAATAAAAATCAAACTCTATTATTAAATTTAATTTTTACTTAACAAACTTATACATAGCTTAAATTCAAGCATTTAACTATATATAAGAATAATATTTAAATAACATCAAAAATCAATATTCATTAAACCATATTTTTCTTTCCAAAACCACAGAAATCATTTTCAAAATATTTTAGATATAGACCACGGTGTCTGTATATAGTTTTCTACCCTATGGTCAAGTGATACGGATATTTGTCATTTCAAACTGTAATTTAAAATAAAATACGACTATATATCATTGCAAACCGTAATCCCGAATGAAATAAAAGTTCATAACAACTTGTAGTTTATAACAATATAAAATACTACATCCATACATCCAATATCAATCATCAACCATTGTTCACAAGCATCATCCAATTCAAACAATAACATCAATATAGAACATATAATAAATAACAGGTATTTAGTGGCAGTTTATATACAATAGTAAATCAAATAACAATTTAACTGGCAGTTTATATGCAATAATAAATTAAATAACAATTTAATTGGCAGTTTATATGCAATAATAAATTAAATAACAATTTAATTCAATAAATTCAATTTAACTGGAATGATGATAAAACTATACCAAATAGCTATAAATAAATTTCTAATCACATCAGAAATGAATTTGACACACATAAGAAATTTGAGAAGTTGTGAGTGGGTTAAAACACTCACCTTTTGAATTTAAATTGATTAAATCCAATTTAAACCCAAAAATAAACAGTCTCAGAATTCGTCCAAACCAGCGCCAAAATGTCCGGAATTCCAATACGAACCTAGGGAGATAACCGCACATGAATCGGACCTCGTATGCAATAGTTATTATTATCAGAAGTTATACGAATTTATTATTTGAAAATAAATAAAATGAGTAAAACCTTACACGTCACTGTCTTTCTTCCTCCAGCACAAAGAAAATCGCGCACGCACAACAAAGTACGGCCGACCCTAACGCGTGAACGTCGATCGCCAGAGATGATCGGTCGCCTCCAGGCTTCGCCGCCACTACGCGTGGCCTCTGCGCGCCTACTCGACCCCCTCCCCCCACGACGACGATCACGACCCCAAAACTCACGACCGCCAAAAAAGGGTTAAACCCTAATCGAATTTTCACATACAATCCAACCGTTAGCTCACCAAAATAAGCACACCGATGGACTCCGTTTGTCAATCTCTACGCAACAGTAACCTTCAATTGTCGATCAGGCGAAGTTGTTTTCGGCACGATGAGCGGTCGTGAATAGTTCATCGATTTCTGGCCACGGTGAAACCCAAATTGAAAAACGAATCATATATTTGACTTGCGCTCGTCGAGAGCTTCGAATTCATATATAATTCGATATAGTTTGAAGAGATTTAATTTTGGCTTTGAATTTGATTTGAAATTGCATTTTGGGATTTAGGGTTCTGGCTGCCGTTGAAAGAGGAGAAGTAAATAGAATTGTATGTAGAAACGAGGAATAAGAAATAGGCTAGGGTTTATAACGAGGTATATATATATATATATATGTATATGTATATGCAAGACTGAAATTGGAATGGATGGACATGATTGATATACGCGTTGAACGATAAAATGGCCCGAAAAGCCCGTTTTGACTCCGAAACGAAATTGGATCAACCCATATATCAAAATAAACATTTTAAAATATTTTAAAATCAATGGAATAGGTTGCAGGTCCAAATTTCATCATATGAAGAAGTTATGCTGAAATCAAGTTATTTCAAATTGATTTCAATTAAATTGATTTCATGGCGTTTCGAGTCCGTATGATCAAACGCCAAGTCTGATTGCTACGAAACTTGAAATCCTACAATAATTCACCGTTACGGATCCGATAAAACTAGTTTCGTCGAAATCCGAGTCAGTGGCCAAAATGGCTATTTTTACATTAATTAAATAAATTAATAATAAATTAATTAAATCAAATTTTCAATTTCAATTCGATAATTGAAAATTTTCATCATTTTTGATTTCTCAATCATATACAATGATTTAAACAAATTTAAATATCAAATTAGAGTTGATAACTTATCAATCTAAGCATTAACCTCAATTTCATTAAATTCAAAAATTATAAATTTAATTTCCAATAATTCTGTTTAATTTACTTTTCATTCTATTATTCAATTCATTATTATCAAACGGATGAAATTAACATTGGATTCAAAATCTATTACATTAATATTCTCACATTCGATCTTGATTTCAATTAACGTAATATTTAGATATTTAATTTCATTTATTTGCAATTAATCCAATTATTATAGTTCAAATCCCATTAAATTGATAAGTTTTCATTTCCATTCTTTTAATTCAACAAATTGTCCTATTATGGATAATATTAACATTATTCTTAAATATTACCTTGATTAACATTAACGTAATAACTTATTTAGATCTATCGCAATTGATTCCAATTCAATTTAATGGATTAAAATATATCAGTAACTTATAATAATTGTTGCCACTAACTCTTAATCATACTTTTATAAGTTATCATCTCCAAACGATATTATAAATACTTACTGGATATTGATTTTGTTCAATTACTATTTATTATTAATAATCCATTAATTAATTCAATATTTACGTTTTTTTTCTTATATTCAATTTATAGCCTAGTGTAACAATTTACATCACTTCAATTTATCGTAATTTCATTTCAATAGTTACTACTTAGCTTTAATTTCCATGGTTGCATTTCATTTCAGCATTCATTTCATTATTAAATTACAAATTTTTTGTTTCGTCTAAATTTATTTACCAAAACCTTAATAAACTAACTAATTTAAATCATTGAAAATTACGGGTCATTACACTCTCCCCCACTCAAAACTTTTCGTCCCCGAAAAGGTAAAAGAAAGGAAAAGAAGGAATCGAGTAAACAATACATCTTATTCAAAAATATTAACTTTATAAACAAATAAATTTACAAAGTTAGTCAATTTAAATAAAATATATCAATTTATAACCATTAAGTCTTTTTATACTCATATTAATAAAGTTTGGAAAATATTTTCGAAAAACATTTCTAAGTCCAAAATTTACGAAAAATTTCGGCAGAGTCTCCTTTGTACGAAGAGGCTCGGAAGAAAATATAATATCAAATATAACAATATACAACATATATTTTCCAAAATAAAATATATCCCAACACGGAAAAATAGTATAATATCACTAGAAACCGTAATCCGAGAACGTACCTATTCGTTGGGCAATTTACGCTTATTTTATGAAACCAAAAGCAATAGCAATTTCTTCCATAACCTGTATTTCACTTATAAAATCTAAAAGGAGTTAATAATTATATAAATTGGAATATTAATTTTGTTTCAACCACTAGCAAACAAATCAATATAAACAACAATCATTAGCAACCAACAGCATGCGCATCATATACCAATCAACCATTCATGCAAAACAAAAACAATTGGTTGGTTCGGGTTAAGACAATTTAAATCACACAGAATGACAAATAACTATGAAGTATTCCATTTACTCAAGAGTCTTAAGTAAACTAAATAGATTATTCATACATCCAAACAATTTCAAAGTATCTTTGCCCAAACAACCGCAGACCAAACAAACAATAATTCCAAACAATAGATCCAGTTAATTTTTATCAATTTTGTTTCAAAATTGATTTCCTTTTCATTCATATAATGGTTTATCTTTTAATTTTCATTTATTTCTTGCAAATTTTCAATTTCTATTCGTTGATTTTGTGTTTATTTCACTTAATTGCACTTATACTTAGATAAATTTTTTTTATTCATATCATGTAAATTTTCTTTTTTATTGCATTACATTCATTCATTTCTCAATTTCATTTATTACTTACTTTCACTGTTCATTTATTTAATTTGTAGCCTTTCAATTATACTTAAGTTTATAACAACTATAACATCCAATTCTTATTTATTA
This sequence comes from Allium cepa, assembly GCA_030765085.1. Classification (NCBI taxonomy): domain Eukaryota; kingdom Viridiplantae; phylum Streptophyta; class Magnoliopsida; order Asparagales; family Amaryllidaceae; genus Allium; species Allium cepa. The sequence goes on along the minus strand of CM060941.1, from coordinate 503,077,312 downwards.
AAGAATTTCATTTAATACTTTCATTATTTCAAATTTTACTTGTAAAATTTCCCATTACATTTTCTTTTAACATCTTAACCTTTTTATAGTTGGTAAGTTATATGTAGTCAAAGAATGCAATTGAAAATTATACAATTTATCTCATTTCTTTTAAATTAATTAAATGTTCAATAATCCTTTCATTTGTCTTATAGGTTAAACATTTCAAACTTTCTTGTAGTTTCATTCATAACTTAGCATTTAATCTCTTACTTTAATTAGAGGTCCCAATTATTAATTAGTTACATTCAATTTCACTATAATAATTTAAACTATTCATCAACAGAAACTTAAGGACTACCGGTTTAAAATCATTTAAAATAATAGATAAATATATATACTTACAACTTATATATATATCCAATTATATTTAAAACAATTTAAAATTTATATTTGTTTACCAAAATAAGTCTACAGTAAAACTACTACAGTGGCCTTTCCACTTAGAAACTCAAAAATGAATGTCGATGATGCGTACACTCATCATCGAAATTATTTTCCAGCGACAGAGAGGGGAGTACAGAACTTATTTCTTTCCAAATTTTCTAAAAAAAATTCTTTCAAATTATACTAAAATATTTATATCGGAAAAATACTTCTAGTAATATTATTATTATATTCCAAAAACATTTGAAAGAAATTTTCAAAATCCGGGACATAGGTCCTAAATTTCCAATTTCAGTTCTTTTATTTTAAATCTTATTTCCAACCAATATTTATAAATTTCACTACCTAACAACCAATATATTACAACCCAATATATATCATTTATAAAATTTCTATTTTATATATATAGAAAATATAATAAGCAAAATTATTTCATTCACCTATATTCAAAACAAATATTGTGTCCGTCTGTCCTATTAAGTGTTTAGAAATCCCTATTGATGTCATAGCGTCCTATGCACCAACCAGAATTTATAAATACAAAATGGAACAGATTAAAACAATATTAAAACCTTTTTATAACACTAACAAATACGGTCTCTCATATATATATACATTCAACAACTCATCACAGGGTATTACTACCCTATTAATAAAGAGTCAGACCCCACAAAGCTAAGGTTTATCGCTAAACCAAAGCTCTGATACCAGATGTAACAACCTGCCTTTTTGTATGCTTTAAATTGACGATAAACCACACACGTCAGACTTAAACCGTACAGAAGTCGGATTGTTATGGGGTAAATAAGAAAAGGCAGAGAAAGAAAAAACAAAATAGAATCTTGCAGCGGAACGATAAATATAATAATCAAATAAAAAGTTCATGAAGTTGTTTACAAAAAATTTAATTATGCTTATACAATACATATCAGAGATACACATACCAGAGAATAATAAAATAATGCAGCGGAACAATGTGATGCAGTGGAATAATATAACATATAATAATAATAATAATAATAATATCTTCGTCTTTGTCCTCCAAAATAAAGTCTTCAAAACCTGTAATGCTCAAAATGACTCGAGCGAATTGAAAAGACAAAACACTCGAGTCAGAACTAAAAGATCTTATGTAAGTTAAATCAACGGTAAATAATATGAGTGGAACGGCATCAGAGACGTTTACGGAATTTGACATCTCCTATCCAGTGTCTAACGTGAGTGCAGTAACTTAAGAGATGCTCGGGATTCCCATCTCCTAAGGATCCGTTAAACTATTTACTATGTTGTAATATTTCGCTATTACAATAATGTCTATAATAAAATAAACTTACTTTTGAATAGCGTTAAGAAGTGACCCGATATTCCTCTTAACACGTAATAGTCCCAGTAGGCCATCCAGTATCATAGTCCCTCCTGATCGGAAAGCCACCAAAGGATACCACACGGGCTATGGGAGAAAACCAAACTCGTACAAGGCGCGCTAGGGTAGGTGACACGACACAACTAGGCAATGCCAGGGTAGATATACCAATTACGCTTCCGGACTGGTGGTAACGCATAGCAGCTACTACCGCCCACCTCGAGCCACACCCCAAAAATAAAAAGGGCCCCAATCAATCACAAAGTATGGTATCGAATGAGTGTGTCCGATAAAAGGTACTACCTTCTTAGCCCGTCGATCGCTCCGGTTTTAGCCATCTTATGCCAACTCACGAGAGTCGGGTCCAAGTATATACCTCAAAGGAAACGCCGCCGCCATCCTACTTCATTCTGGAATCTCCACCGCGTACACGGTTATTAAAGTGGTTTTTAGAGTTGGCAGAGAGTATGAAAACTTCTGATCCCAGTCTCTTCAACAACCAAACGTTATTGTAACACCGCGGTCTTTTCAAAATAATTATATTTCAAAACCAGAATATAATATCCATTTCAAAACTATATAAATACGATATAATTTCCACTTCAAAACCCAAATCAATATGATATCATTTTTTTTCAAATATATCCCTTTTCCAAAATCATAGCACTTTCAAATTTATACACTTCGAAACCAACATTTGAGATTATAACAATTTAAAACATAATACTTGAAATTCATTACTTCGAAACATTTCAATTACGATAAAACATTTCAATTCCGATATATTTCAAGGCTTTAAATATTCCAAAATTTCAAAACTAAATTTGATAATTTCAATTCAACATTTAAAATTTCTGTTATTTAGTTTTGAAATAATTTACATTACAAATTCCTTATCACCTAAATAAATCGCAAATTACAAATAACTAAATATTTCCTTCAATTCAATTTTACTTGAAATAATCATTTAATTCACCTTGACCCCAAAATCAAGTTACAATAATTATACCTCTTAAAATTTCCAATTTATTAAATTTCACATCAACATTTTTGATTTAAATTCTGAAATAAATTTAATTTCAAATAATATCCAATTTATCTCCCAACCTTAATTTATTTAAATCATTATATACTCTATATAAAAATAAAATTTAAATACTCACTCACATTTATTTTGATAAAAATCAAACTCTATTATTAAACTTAATTTTTATTTAACAAACTTATACATAGCTTAAATTCAAGCATTTAACTATATATAAAAATAATATTTAAATAACATCAAAAATCAATATTCATTAAACCATATTATTCTTTACAAAACCATAGAAATAATTTTCAAAATATTTTAGATATAGACCACGGTGTCTGTATATAATTTTCTACCCTATGGTCAAGTGATACGAATATTTATCATTTCAATCCGTAATTTAAAATAAAATATGGTTATATATCATTTCAAACCGCAATCCCGAATAAAATAAAAATGCAGAACAACTTGCAGTTTATAACAATATAAAATACAACATCCATTCATCCAATATCAATCATCAACCATTGATCACAATCATCATCCAAACAATAACATCAATATAGAACAGATAATAAATAAAAGGTATTTACTGGCAGTTTATATTCAATAATAAATTAAATAAAAATTTAACTGGCAGTTTATATGCAATAATAAATTAAATAACAATTTAACTGGCAGTTTATATGCAATAATAAATTAAATAACAATTTAATTCAATAAATTCAATTTAGCTAGAATGATGATAAAACTATACCAAACAGCCATAAATAAATTTCTAATCACATCAGAAATTAATTTAACACACATAAGAAATTTTAGAAGTTGTGAGTGGGTTAAAACACTCACCTTTTGAATTTAAATTGAATTTAAATCCAATTTAAACTCAAAAAATGAACAGTCTCAGAATTCGTCGAAACTAGCTCCAAAATGTCCGGAATTCCAATACGAACCTAGTGGTGAAAACTACGCATGAATTGGACCTCGTATGCAATAGTTATTATAATTAAAAGTTATACGAATTTATAATTTGAAAATAAATAAAATGTGTAAAACCTTACACGTCACTGTCTTTCTTCCTCCAGCAGAATGAAAATAGCGCACGCACAGCAAAGCACGGCCGACCCTAATGCACGAACGTCGATCGCCAGAGATGATCGGTCGCCTCCAGGCTTCATCGCCACTATGCGTGGCCTCCGCCCCGCCTACTCGACCCCCACCCCCCCACCCCCCCCACCCCCCCCCCCCCCCCCGACGACGATCACGATCCCAAAACTCACGACCGCCTAAAATGGGTTACACCCTAATCGAATGTTCACGCGCAATACAACCGTTAACTCGCCAAAATAAGCACACCGATGAACTATGCTCGTCAATTTCTACGCAACAGTAACCTCCAATTGTCGATCAGGCGAAGTTAATTTCAACGCCATGAACGACCGTGAATAGTTCATCATTTTCCGGCCACAGTATAACCCAGATTGAAAAACGAATCATATATTTGAATTATGCTCGTCGAGAGCTTTGAATCTATATATAATTCGATATAGTTTAAAGAGATTTACTTTTGGCTTTGAATTTGATTTGAAATTGCATTTTGGGATTTAGGGTTCTGTACGATTGAATTCCAATACGAACCTATTTTGAATTCCAATACGATTGATATACGCGTTGAACGATAAAATGGCCTGAAAAGCCCGTTCTGACTCCGTAACGAAATTGGGTCAACCCATATATCAAAATAGACGTTTTAAAATATTTAAAATCAATGGAATATGTTTCAGGTCCAAATTCCATCGTATGAAGAAGTTATGCTGAAATCAAGTTATTTCAAATTGATTTCAATTGATTTCAATTAAATTGATTTTAAGGCATTTCGAGTCCGTACGATCAAACGACAAGTCTGATTGCTACGAAACTTGAAATCTTACAATAATTCACTGTTACGGATCCGATGAAACAAGTTTCGTCGAAATCCGAGCCAGTGGCCAAAGTGGATATTTTTATATTAATTAAATAAATTAATAATAAATAAATTAAATCAAATTTTCAATTTCAATTCGATAATTGACAAATTTCATCATTTTTTATTTCTCAATCATTTACAATGATTTAAACAAATTTAAATATCAAATTAGAGTTGATTAATTTATCAATCTCAGTGTTAACCTCAATTTCATTAAATTCAAAAATTATAAATTTAATTTCCAATAATTCTATTTAATTTACTTTTCATTCTATTATTCAATTCATTATTATCAAACAGATGAAATTAACATTGGATTCAAGATCTATTATGTTAATATTCTCACATTCCATCTTGATTTCAATTAACGTAATATTTAGATATTTAATTTCATTTATTTGCAATTAATCCAATTATTATAGTTCGAATCCCATTAAATTGATAAGTTTTCATTTCCATTCTTTTAATTCAACAAATTGTCCTATTATGGATAATATTAACATTATTCTCAAATATTACCTTAATTAACATTAACGTAATAATTTATTTAGATCTATTGTAATTAATTCCAATTCAGTTTAATGGATAAAAATATATCGGTAACTTATAATAATTGTTGCCACTAACTCTTAATCATACTTTTATAAGTTATCATCTCCAAACAATATTATAAATACTTACAGGACATTGATTTTATTCGATTACTATTTATTATTATTAATCCATTAATTAATTCAGTATTTACGTTTGTTTTCTTATATTTAATTTATAGCCTAGTATAACAATTTACATCACTTCAATTAATCGTAATTTCATTTCAATTGTTAATACTTAGCTTTAATTTCTATGGTTGCATTTCATTTCAGCATTCATTTCATTATTAAATTACAAAATTTTTGTTTCGTCTAAATCTATTTACCAAAACCTTAATAAATCAACTAATTTAAATCATTGAAAATTACGGGTCGTTATAGAGATTGTTTTTGTCGAAAACTTTATGAAACAAAATGTTTTCCCACCTTGATTGATACCAAATAATTGAAGATTCTAGTAAGAAACATGCCATGGTAAAGTATGTTCATGTGCTTAGAGATTTTCTTTTGGACAAAGTCATCCATAATCACTTGAATCTAATTTGTACCATGTCCAAAAATAGAAAAACGAGCTTTGAAAACCTTTTGAGTCGGGTTATTGTAATTTTCCATCCTCGGTGTAATACTTTGCTATAAAATAGGACTCATTAGTCTTACTTTATACCTAAGATTTTTGCCTTTGAAATTGTACTCTTCATCGTTAGAAAATATATCGTGCATAACTTCTCTATTACCAAAGTAAATATCGAAAGTGGAGAGGTCATTTCCACTACTTTTACAATCAAAATTTTATCTTAAAATTTCACAATCCAAAACGGCAGTACCGTCTTTTTTCGCAAGGAAAGTCAGTTTTATTATGGACTGTCCACTTTTGTTAATGAAAAAAAAAATTACAACAGAAACATAGGACCTAGGAGAAACTAATAAACAAAAACAAAGCCCAAAACAGTCCATAATAAAAATACAATTAACGCTTCAAAGTAGCATCTTTTGCACTACTCCTCATTTAACATTCTTCTCCTTGGAAAAAATTTTCCATTCAAATTAGCATATTACTTTTTAACTAAATTACAATACCAATCAAAATCATTTTGAGATAAATCGTTTAAACTGAAAATATCATTTTCAAAAACAAGATCTTATAAACCATAAGAAGAAAATTCATTAAAATTTGCAAACCTTTCTGAAAATACTTTTCCATAAGTAGCATATTCATTATAAATTTCCATGGAATCTTGATCATTAAAAAGTTGACTTTTGATATGTTTGGTAAGCCTAATGGCTTTGGACGAAAAGGGTTAGTTCAAAGAAGACATTTTTGGGTAGTTTTGAAGGTAGGGGAGTGAGGAATGATTTTGAATTTCAAAATAGAGTGTGAGTGAATGAAGAGATAAAAATGAGTTAATCAATAAAGAGTGAATTGGAATTTTTCAGTTGAGAAGGTGCATTTTTCAGTTTTTGAAATTAATGCAAAACGGAAACATTCAAAAGTGTTAATTTGAAAAGATTCTCCAATTTTCTAACTGGTATGTTGACATACATATGTGGACCATGTAGTCATACAAGTTGAAGATCACAAAATTATATTAAGGCAATGAATTACTCTATGTGTGTATATACACTCATTATTATTATTAATCTATATTTATTCTTAAATTCAATAATTCCAAAATAAAAAAATAAATGCAAAAGTACCACTTCTGCTGTTGTCTTTTGTTCTGATCCGGTTAATCTTCTATTGCTGTGAAACACATATTTACATTCTCTTTATTCAGTTTGTTTTCACTTGATATAGAATTAAAATTATCTAAAGTTGCAACGTAATCCCTCTTTCTCTTTTTGGATTAATCAGTAGCAGATGTGATCATAATTTTTTTTTTGATATGGACAGTCTCTTTGCAGAAGATCAGGTTCATCATAGTTGTAACATTTAATCACAATCCTGTTTCCAGAATTTTTGACTTTAGGTCTGTGGAAGTTATTCATCAATCTGTACTTCATGAATTTTTTGAAATTTAGAGTCATAGGACCAGTCTCCTCATCTGAATCTTGATCATTATTTTAGTATTGAAAGCAACTGATTTCTTTTTGATTGCTTTATTTTCCCTTCTACTCTACAACTTTGCATCATAGGATGTTAGATTACCAATTAATTCTTCAAATTTTATAGTACTAATGCCATTAGCCTCTACTATTGCTAATATCTTTTGACCCCACTCTAAAGAAAGTGGATTAAGGACTTTTCTAACTTGGTCCTCTTTAGAGAAATTTTTACCTATATCTTGAAATCTAGAATATATATCAAAAATAGAATCATTTTGCCTCATTTACAATAATCGAAACCAATTAGTTAGCATGGAAATTTTTTACTGTTTCACTTTACAAGTGCCCACATGTGTAACTTGTAGTGTTATCTAGATTTCATATGCAAACTTACAAATAGAGGCTAGATTAAGTTCATTTTTATTTAATAAACAAAATAAAATATCCATGGCCTTGTACTATTAAGTGCTTCTGTCTTTTGGTCTGGTGTCCATGTTGAGTATTTAGTTTAGTGCTCAGTATATTCACTATTTGTAACATTCTAAATATATAAACCATTGGATTGTAAATAAATCTTTATCCTACATGACTAATAAATGTAATTTCTATCATTAAATAATGAGGGATTAACAGTTGATTGTCCTTCTACAAAAAGTGAACTACCATTGTTACTAGCCATTTATACTTTTTAAAAATCAAATTACAAGTTTGAATACCTAATACTCTAGCATCAAATGTTGGGTTACAATATAACGGATCTTAAGGCTACTTTAACACTAGAGGAGGGTAAATAGTATTTTATATCTTTAATGAATCTTTTTAACAAGATTAAAATCAAAACACAGATTATCGACATAGATCTATACTAATCAAGCAGTCACATAAGCAATCATAGATAAATATAAGCAATAACAAATGATAAAGTAAGAGAGATGACACTAGGAAGTTTATACTCTTTAAATTAACCAATCCTATATCCAGTTCTGTGCAATACCTTATAGATTTCTTTTCAATTGTCTAATTTAATCAGGTAGCAAGCAAACCTGAAACGGTCTCGATTTGAAGTCTATGAGGCATACCCTCTCGTCTCATCAGTTCGGGGTGAGCTCTGATTTATCGAGCAACAAGGTCACCCACTCGATTTGGATAGGCTACTAAGCACACCCACTTGATTTGAATGAGCAACAAGCACACCCAAACAAAAAAGAGTAGATTTATTGATTTCCAAACATAAATAGTTGTACTTGGGGTACAAGATATCCTATAGCCCTTCTGATAGTGGTTTGGTCTTTGAATTGATGAGAGAATACTTCCAAATTAATAAGTAGATTGTAGAGAATGAATACAGTATAGTAGACATTGAATTTGATTGAATTCAAAGAGTATAGAAAGTGGATTTTGTGAAATATATGATGAGAATTTGAAGTAAGAAGAAAGTAGAGAAAATAATTAATAAAATTCCTTTTCCTGTCCCCTTTATATAATGTATGATGGGATGTGTGTAGCACCCTGTAAAAACAACCATGAATAAGTAAATTAGATAAATTATAAATAAGATAGGGTTAAAAATTGATATTCTATAAAAGCTAAAATTTAACCACAATAATTATGCTGATGCCTTCGTAGTGATTTTCTAATAAATTTCCATATATAATATATTGAAAACTGAGCTCAAATAAGGAAGTTACAGATGTTTAACGTTTCAGATTCAAATTAATTTACGTAGAATTAAAATTCAAATAAATAATCAATTCCTAAGTTTGAAATTCAAACATCAATAACAATCATGCTTAGGCATTAAGTTAACGTTAAAATTAACGTTAACGTTAAACTCCAATTAGGAAGAAATAAATTAGGCAGTCACATAAGAAATTCAACGTTCCTAAAATAGAACTAGTCGACCCCTGACCCATGACTGCTTGACCGGTACGGGGGGTTCGACCAGTGAACACAGGGTGGCAACTAGGGCTTTAAAGCAGTGAACGTTTTAGATTTTATAATTTTAAACCGACTTAATTCTTCTGGTGCATTCCAATGACTATAAATAAGAGCCTAGCCCCCTCACTTTTATTAACAAAATATTTTAGGAACCCTAGCTAAGCTTTGCCATTTCGTTTCTTCATAAATTCAGAAAACTCCATTAGTGTTTCAGGTAAGAAATCCTATATACCTATTTTGTATATTGTTTATTTTCTTAACCTATTCTCCTCCAAACCTCTAATTTTTTGGATTTAATGTATATACAAATTCCTTGCTATATATATTAAAAAGAAGAGATCTGAAAGTGTTCGCTGAAGGTGTGTCAAATCCAAAAGAAGGAAAAGCTAAGGTCCTCTATGGGTAAAAATCGTAGTTTTTCTATTTTAATAATTGAATAGTGTAGTTTGGATTTGATATATATATATATATATATATATATATATATATATATATATGCCTGTGGGAGTTTTGTATTATGAAAGCATCACATTAAAAATCCCCAATATTCCACCAGAACAAATGCAAATCTTAGGTTGGAATCATAATTATTTTATATTAAAATAATGGAGTTTGTGTAGATTTTATGATTTATATATTTTACGTTCTATTCCATTTCTCGTGATATTTCTCTAGATATGATTATAGGATTTGATTAAGAAATGGTGTGTGAGATACGAATTCTTGTTCTTAGTTTGCACCGCCTATTTCTATAAATTGAATAAAAGTTTCCTTATCTAATTTCATGTAAAAGAAGTTAAATAGAGCATAATGTTAAGTAAATTGTAAGTTTCTACTATTGATCTACTCCTTTGTTTTAATGTGAAATATATTGGATTTGGATTCTATTTATAGGTCTATTGATTTGATTTTGAAATATTGGATTCATGGTATATATGTTATTATCGAAATGTGACTTGTATAATTTTTGAATATTCGATATTTAATGTTATTTTAGGGCATAATCTCCAAATGCGTAGAAATTAATAAAAGTGTGTGTGTATTGGCATAAATAATGTACAATTATAACGTATTAATTGCGTAGTTAATTAGGTTAATAATTATTATTTAAATCCATATTAGGAAAGTAACTAATTGTAAAGGAAAATTAAAAAGGATTTCTAATAAGGCCTAAATAATGAATACAGTGAGATTTATGACAATCTACTTAGGTAGTGTTATGAAATATGACTAAATTATAGGGATGCGAATTCAGTCAAACGCACATGGAAGTCTGCCCAACTAATATGGCTACCAGTAGTATGACATTGAGGCTGATGTAAGACATCGCCCATAATAAGTAACTACGGATAACGCGATGTTAGTCATAATTCTATAGGCGAAATCTGCCTAAATAATCTATTTAGCAATTCCTATAAATAGTCAGGCTAATGTGTGACATTTTTTAAGGTATGGGTCGTAATACGAAGGGCTTTCTTCGAGGATTGAAGTTATTAAGTGGTTTTTTGAGGGCCTACCTCTTTTCTTTGTATGGAATATGAAATGACAGGTAGTTAGGCCTGTTTTGGGGTGGGTATTACATTTGGTATCAGAGCATAGGTTACCCGATCAATGGGGAAAATATACATTTAAGTGACGTATTTGTAATTTGTGAAAATATTTTTCAAAAACCCTACTATATATACAATATATAAATGAATTATTTTTGAACATACGCACACACACTAGGAAAATCTTTCTTTCAATGTACAATACTATCTAAGGAAGTTATAACTAAAAGCTAAACCTATAGATAGTTGATATGATTGATAATCATTCTTCTCTTGAGGTTGGAACCCTGCTCGAGGAAGACTCGCCATTCGAAGGATGCCCAAATGGTTTAAATAATACATCAAGCTAGTCGGCCAAGTCCCTGTTCCTCGAGCTGCACCGGCGGCATCCGCTGCCCCGCTTTCCAATGTAGTATCCTATCCCGTCGACTTTTCCAAAATGTGTAAGGATTTTCTTAATATAGGAGTAAGAAAAAACTCTGGAACAGAGGGTGTTGTAGAGTTAAATACATGGATAGATCACCGCGAGAAGATATTTCAGGAACTTAAATAGGAGGATCAGCTAAAGAGGATAATGACAGCTTGGCACCTCAAGGGAGAAGCCCTAGATTGGTGGAATATTGTGTCTTAGAAGAATGTTGGTAGGATTTTTTCTTGGGATAAATTCAAGGATAGATTCGAGTCACGATTTATGTCGAGAGCTGAAGTGAATTTACAACTGGAGAAATTTATATAACTTAGAAAGGGATACTCCACTTTGAAGGAGTATATTAGTAAGTTTACGGAGTTGGCTAAGATCGGGATGAGCTTGATCGATGCGCTTATGAAAAAACTATGAGGTTTATGAAAGGCATAAGCCCCCCGCTTAGAGAATTGTTCTTAACCCTAGTGCCCGTTATGCCATATATGAGACGGTAATTAAGATGGCTTTACTGTAGATGGCTAGTAAGGAAGAAAAAGAGATGGAGAAGGCACAATAAGACTTATTCAAAATCAAACCAAAAACGGGAACTTTTGGATGAATAAGAAGTCGAAAGGAAAGTCCATGAAAGAGGATAAGTTGTGTAAGAATTGCCAAAAGAAGGGTCATGTAGCTAAAGATTGTAGGGTGAGCCTAATAAAGGAAACTTTTAATGGAAAGTGTAATCGGTACTATGAGGAAGGGCACCTCAAGAACCAATGTCCAAAGCTAGCGAAGGAAGGGCTGAGAGGATAGGCCTTCACCATTGAGCATATCCTTATTTTGAGTAGATTACCCTCTAGAGACCGAAGGAAGTCATTATTGGAAGATATAACACTTATTTTTGGGCTACAATTTGTACCCTATTTGATTCTGGGGCATCACATTCCTTTATCGCTAGGAATGTGGTCAACCCTTTAAATCTTCAAATCTAATTTGTCACCATCCTAGTAGTAGTTTCTAATCCTATTTGGGATCGAAACATCTCTCTTTAATTTGCAACGACCTAGGTTTGAACGTATGTGATGTTGTTTTTATATGTAATGTGCAAGTTCTAAATTTTGTTAGGTATGGACTTATCTTAGGAATAGGTTGGTTATCATACTACGGAGCAATTTTAGATTGCAATATGAGGGTTGTATGATTAAAGAGTTGTAGAGGACGAGGCTTAGAGGTCAATGGTAAATCTAAAGACTATGTCGAGTCAAGTTGTTTGTACTCACTGATCCTATCTCATAATGTGTTTTTATCCGTATATGTAGTTTGAGAATTTTTCGATGTCTTTGAGGAAGTCTCCGGCCTCCCACCCCAAAGGGAGATCAAGTTTAGAATTAATTTGAAGAAGGATGCTAAACCAGTTGCTCTACCATTAAGGCACATGGCCCCTAAAGAAAGGCATGAGTTTGATAAGCAAATCTTAGAGCTGCTGCAGAAATAATTCATCCAACGATGTACTTGGGAATGGGGAACCCTTTTTGTTTTTGCCACTAAGACCAAAAGATCATTGAGGTTATGTGTTGACTATATGGAACTTAACTAGTTGACAAGAAAGAATAGGTACCCTTTACCTAGGATAGACGACTCGTTCGATGAACTTATGGGAGCCAAAGTCTTCTCCCAATTAGACCAGATAATTGGATTTCATCAGTTGAGGATCATAGAGGACAAGTCGAAGACTACTTCTGTACACCAGATGGACTCTATGAGTGGAAAGTAATGCCTTTCGGATTGACGAATTACCTTGTATACTTTGTAGATTTAATGATTAAAGTACTTAGGGGATAACTTAATAAATTCATCTTAGCATTTGTTGATGATATCTTAGTATTCTCCAAGCATGAAGCAAAGCATAGTGATCACTTTAGGTAGATACTAGGGACTTTGAGGAGGTACCAAGTTAGTGCCAAATTTGCAAAATGCCACTTTTGGAAGAAGGAGGTATGGTTTCTTGGACACATCATTTCCGAGCATGGATAGCTGTGGACCTCGCAAAAATGGATGCTATTCGAGATTAAAAATTGAATAGTGTAGCTTGGATTAGATATATGCCTTAGGGAGTTTAGGGTTATGAAAACATCACATTAAAAATCCCTAATATTCCCTCAAAGTGAAATGCCAATTCTTAGGTTGGAATCTCAATTATTTTGTATTAAAATAATGAGTTTGTGTAGATTTTGTGATTTATGTGTCTTACCTTCTATTCCACTTCTTATTCTTTTTCTTTGGATCAGATAAAGGGATTTGGTTAAGAAATGGTGTGTAAGGTATGAATTCTTATTCATAGTTTCCACCGCATATTTCTACAAATTGAATAAAAATTCCCTTGTCTAATTTCATGTAAAATAAGCTAAATAGAGCGTAAAGTTAATTAAATTGTTAGTTTCTACTACGGATTTACTACTTTGCTTTAATATGAAACAATTTGGGTTTGGATTCTATATACAAGCCTGTTGATTTGATTTTGAAATATTGGATTCCTGGTATATATGTTATAGCGGAAATGAGATTTGTATAATTTTGGAGGATTTGATATTCAAACGTTAGTTTAGGGCATAATCTTTACATGCATATAAATTAATAAATGCATATATATATATGTATTATATGTATATATATATATATATATTATATGTGTGTATATATATATATTATATGTGTGTATATATATGTCAAAATTAGCGTAAATAACGTATAATTATAACGTATCAATAGTGCAGTTAATTAGGTTAATAATTATCATTTAAATCTCTAATAGGAAAGTAATTAACTGTAGAGGCGAAATAAGAAGTGTTTTATATAAGGCCTAAATAATGAATCTGGTGAGATGTGTGATAATATACTTAGAGAGTATTATGATATCTGACTAAGACATAAGGACATGAGGTCATTTAAAAGCACACAGAAGTCTGCCCAGCTATCTGACTACCAATCGTATGACTTTAGGGTTGATGTGAGACATCATCTATAATAAGTAAGAAGTACGGATGAAGCGAGGTTAGTCCTAATTTTATAGGCTAAATTTGCCCAACTAATCTGGCTATTAGTTCCTATGAATAACCGGGTTACTATGAGATGTCTTCTTAGGGGTATGAGTCGTCATATAAAGGACCTGCTTCAAAAATTGAAGGTAGTAAGTGGTTGTTTGAAGACCTACCAATTTTCCTTGTATGAAGATTAAATGGTCAGGATAAGGTTTTGGCATAATTGTGGACATCTCGAAAAGGTCCTAATCAATGGAAATAGTAAGTGTCCAAAGAGATTTCCATGCACTATCGGCTAAATAGGTATCTATGAGGAGTCCATCTTGGGAATATGTATTAAATGATGGAGCCTACCTCAATCGAGGTCTTAAATGGTCAAAATCTGCCTGCTTTCCAGTAAAAGGTATTAAGTGGCTTAAGTACTATCTCTTGCATTGGTAAACAATATTGATGATGGTTATGGGGTATTGATTACAATACAAAGGACCTGCTTTGGGGATCGAAGGTATTATGTGTTTGTTTGAGGGCCTACCTCTTTCCCTTGTATGAAGTATTAATTTTATTTTAATATAGTTTAAATGCGAAAGACATCATTATTTAGATTATACTGCCCAAATAGTGATGTAGAAAGTCTCGAGATTTCTGTTCATCTAAAGTTTTTGTTTTGACTCCCTCCTCATTACAACACAGGTTAGGAAAGCAGAGGAAGATCAAGATGGAGATAACAATGAGCATAGCTTTTGGAAATAGTCTACTTATCTATATATGTTATTTTTGATGTACCCATTTAATGACGCTAATGTATTTTTGAACGTGATTATGTAACAGTGATTGTTGACATTATGTCATGGTTTTGTGACATTTGAAATTTGAAATTAAATGAGTACTGTTTACGATATTATATTTTATCCTTCTGCTTGAGTTCTAGATGAATAGATAAGTTTCTCTGAATTGTTCTTTTTACCAACTGTTAACAAATAAATTTTTCAACACATAAAAATGTATAAAAGATGGATTAATCAATGAGTAGCTTCTTCTAAGATAATCAAAGACATCGAAGTCATTGGTTGAGATGTGCATGATTTTATATCCATTGCAATTCTCTATTCAATCATTGAAGCCGGAGTTATATACAATACAGTAGAGGGTTGAAGCCAATGTGCAAGTTCAATATGTAAGCTCAAATATCTTATGCATGTTTAAGGTCGAAGTCGGGTTGTAGTCAAAGTCAAATATGCAGGTCTCGGACTTGAAAGTGGTCGATATGATATGCTTGTTTGTGTTTGAAGTCAAGTCAAAAAGAAAATCATGATTGAAGACAAATATGCTAGTCATAAATCAAAGTCTATATGTTATGCAATTATTTGATTCCTATTCCTAATGTGTACAAGACTCAAGCATTACAATTGGCAAAATCTCGAAATTGGTTTAGGGTTTAAATATTTGAGAATATGTAAGTAGAGAGGAGAGAGAATTCAAACTCCTTGAATGGCACCCTTAGGGTCATATTTGGATTTGACAAGTGGTAGGCTTCAACATTAACTACATCGTCGTACATCAAGTTTGGTACTTTATTGGCTTTGACATTAGCATCATCATCGAACATCAAGGACACCATTCTTGTGTTTACATAGCTAAACTTCGGCGTTGGTTCAATAGAGCCATACTCAGTATCTCTGATCTCGGCACTGATAGTCTCTTCTTTATTAATCAATTTTCATTACCACTATACATTAACATTGATGAAAGGCAATATTATTAAAATCAACTTCGATAAACCTTTTGGATATGTTGATGATTCTTGACATGGTTAATAAATGATGGCGACAAGGACTCCATATCCTATGACATTCTTTAATTGATGATTGGCGGCATTTTAGGCATTGAACAGCGGCGACATTGGTGACTCCCAATGTTTATATTTAGAGGCTTGTGATTCCTTTTTCAACGAACAACGATCTCAATGAATATACTATTATTATTCAACATTTCGATCACATGTAGTGCTAAGCATGGATGACATTGGCAGCATTGGCGTTGATAGGAGATGGCTTTATCCAACATTTCCCTCGAGATCATGACTCACAACGTTAATCATGGTGCCACTTGGCAGTCATCTTGAGTGAAGGAAGAAGATGTTCATACTTCATAGTTCTAGGCTTTATCAAGGCTAATGGATTTTATGTGACATCGCTATTCTTTGGCACTATTTCTTTGAACATCTTCGATGTCCTTTGAAAGCAGGCAATGACTTCGAAAATGATAGCCATAGAGAAGTATTAGGGTCTTCGTGGATATTGATAGCATTCAGCATCAATATCGCTTTACATAGATATATGACATCCTCCGAATGTTGATAAAACATGCTAAAGAATGTTGTGTTGAGCATTAATGAAGTGCATCGTAACTCTGCACTTCAATACCTTCAAAGTTCTTATGAAGTGTGGCATAAGGCTTCATAATGAGTGAAAGGTCATCACACATCATCGGAGGTTGACGACATAATGGATCTTGATATGAACGAACTTTAATGTAGCGCGAAATGTGGTATGGTCGAGTTGCGATCCTCCATGAGATGTAGAGTCCTCAATGCTTCAAAGTCCTCTTAAGAAATTATGTGGATAACATTTGCTCCCCTCCGTCGGAAGTGTAGTAGAAGCATCGACTTTTCAAGTCAATAACCTTGAACATATTTGTAACGACCCGCATTTTACGTGTTGATAAAATCGTAAAAATAGTTGCATTAAGTCGTTAGTATTGCTTGAGTCGTTTTGAACCTAAGTGGTAGGGTTTACGGTTTAAGGGGTTAGGCCGTGTAATAGCTAGCTCGTGGGTAGCCTAAGTCGTTCGGAGTTGAGTCGTATGGAGGCATGAGTCGTGACCGACTTAGTAGTGTTGAGCGACTCATGGTAGTGGCCGACTTAAGATAGGTAACGACTTAAGGAAGGTAGCCGAGTTAAGGTGTGGAAGCTTGGGTCGTGTTGCCGGGTTAACGACCTAAGGAGATAGGTCGGTTAAGCAGGTTAGCGACTTAGGGGAGGTAGGTCGTTCAAGCGACTTAAGGATTACCGAGTTAATGGAGTTAACGACCTAAGGGTTGTGAGGAACCTAGTATTAGCGACCTAAGATAGTGGGCGACCTATAACAGTGAGCAATGTCTATTTAGGTCGTGAGCGACTTATGATAGGTCGCGAGTGACTTAGTAGAGTGAGCGACCTATAAGGAGGGGCGATCTAAAGGTTAGTAGCTTAGGTCGGTAGGACGAGTTAAGGATAGGTCGTGTATATTGCTAGGTCGTGTGAAGGAGTTGTGGTTAGGTCGGCATCCCTGTTAGAACGTTAGGTCGTGGAGTATAGTTAAGTCGCATGAGTCGTTAGGTCGTTGAGTCGACCATACGGCTTAAAACTTAGGAAAAAAACACGGCAGTGTAGATAAGTCGTGGGTCGTGTCTGGGTTAAGTCGCTATGCCACATGTTTTAGGTCGTTAGGCAGTTGGGTCGTGCATTAGTGCTTAGGCTTAGGTCGTTAGGTCGGCGACGACTTAGTTAGGTCGTGGACGACCTAAGGGGGGGCGGCGACCTAAGGATTTCAGCCTATAAATAGAGGGGTTTGGCTCACTTTTTGGCACCGGATTTTGAAGCGACGAAGTGCTGCCATTTTGAGAGCTTGACTACAACACTTCTTCACTTCTTTTCTCCTCTCTAATCTAGTGATTCCTTCCATCTAAATTGAAGATCAAATCGAAGATCCAAGAGCCAAAGTTGAAGATCTTCATCCAACAAAGAGAGATTTCATCGATTGAAGCGAGATTTTGCCGGATCAAGCTTGATTCCTTGCTGTCCAGATCTGGAGTTGGTTGTTTTTGAGGTGTTTAGGTGATTCGGTGAGTGGTAGTTATCTCTCACACGGACCCAAGGGAGTATATTGGATTGGTGGCTTGTTTATGTGTTAAAGATAGTGATTTCTTGCATTTTTCCTAAGTATGCATGTAGATCTATCATCTATGAAGTTTTGACACCTATTTTACTACATGTTAACTTATGCAAGTTTATTCGTCAAGTGGTAGAGACGTTTGTCTATTATTCATGCTTATTAGATTTAGACACTTTAATTACCAAATTGCCATTTCCTTGTATAAGTGCTTATTAAACCTTGTTTGAATATTTGATTGCTTGGATTAATGATTGTCTTGATTAATTGTTTAGAGTTAGTTGATTTATGATTGGATCTAGACAAGTATGGTCGAAAATGATTCAAAAGCTAAGGGAGAGGCTAAGGGATGAGAAAAGCTGCTCATGGCATATGTAGCGGATGATGAAGCTCATATGGACGGATATGATGACAATGTTGTGATGGAGCTTTGCTTTGATGAGATGAGGCGAAGCATGATGTGATATAGTTTTGGCATAATCCAAGCAGGGATCATTCCAAGCATGTTGATAACTCGAGGGATGGTTCGAGTTGGTTGATAATGGATTGCTCGAGATGTAGCTTGGGCTAGTATGAGAATAGTCATCGAGGAGGATGACTAGGAGGCTTGGATCTCATCGTTGTTGAAGGTTCTAGTAAATTCAAAGCAAGAGTACATGGGATGCCCAAACGACTACAGGTAGGTGGTCGGGACACCCAAAAGACTACAGGTAGGTGGTCGAGTACTCTGGGCAGAGTAGGTAAGTCCTAAGCACGGGTCACGATGACGTGCAGAGTTTATCTAGAACCGGGGTTACCATTAGCCCTTGACAGGTGGTCATTCAATTAACGGTGAAATCGAGGCAATGATAACAGTGATAGCCAGAGTCATGGATGTTTGGTTGTATCGTCATTCGGACTCAAGAGAGGTGTTTTCTGGGTGCTTATCTGATCTTGGTTTAGGCCTTGGGGGTTTGTATTTGGAAAACATAGACCTTGACTCGAGTGATAATTACTTTACTTAAATTGTCTGCTTTGCTATGCTTGTTTATGCTTAGTGGGTCTGGGGGCTATCGCTGTAGAATGAGGTGGAGTGGGATGGTTGAGTTCCTATTCCTTTTATCCCTTATGCTCTTTTGGTATGTTTGGTAGTTAATTTACTGCTCATTAAGACTGTTGTCTGACTCAAGATTTTATGTTCAACTCTTATTACCTTGGGCTGTTCATCCATGTTGGGATGGACAGACTAGGTAGCAGGTGACAGGTGCTGTTTTTGGCTACCAACGCTGTTGATGACGAAGACGAGCTGGAGGCTAGCATATTAGTTTTCTTACTATATGTACTGGATGTTCCGCTGCTTGTATATGTTTGAGTGTTATGTAGTGAGGCTTGATGTATTAATTGTTCAGATGCTTGTATCAAACCTTTATGAAGTCTATATGATGATATTCTGTTATGAGCTTCACTATATACATATATTTCTCTATTGTATTTTGTCCATGCGCTGTGAGTTGTACGGTAGAGTTTATTATTTTACCCTATTTTGACTATCGTCCATGGCTGCCTGGCACATCCTTCAGCGCACTTCTTCCTAGTTTAGTGCGGGGGTCATGGGCGGTCGTCACATTTGGTATCAGAGCTTTGGTTAATCGATTTTAGCCAACGCTCGCTGACGTAACTACGTATGAGAGACGTAATTGTATTTTGATGGATGATTACTATATATATAATATAGTAGTTTAGAAGAATTTGAACTCCTTATGTAGTTGTTTCTCAAGGTGTTCTAAGTCATTCCTTTTTGTAGATATTAAGGATGAGTCGAAGTGAGAGACAAGCTGCTACGGAATGTCGTGCTGTTGGGGGAGCTACTGACTATGCTGCAATGTTTGAAGCTATGATAACTTCGATCATGAGAAGGATACCAACTTCAGGATCGTCAGTAGATGTTGGAGTTCAAGTTCAAGCTCCAAGATCAGTGGATTTTGCTAAGTTGTGTAAGGACTATACTGCTCTTGGAGGGAAAGTTTTCTTGGGGACAGAATCAACCATAGAAGTTCAGAGATGGATTGATGCTTATAGAAGGATTTTTGGTGACTTGGGAATCGAGGATGCAACTAAGAGGAAGCTTGCATCGAGACAGCTTCAGGGAAGAGCTGCTGATTGGTGGGGTTCTATCACTATTGATACTCCAGAGGAAGAGATTACTTGGGAGCAATTCCAAGTTAGATTTGAAGCTAAGTTCGTTTCTACGGCTCATAAATCTGTTCTGTTTAAGAAGTTTGTGGAGCTCAAGCAAGGTGGGAGACCAGTTCTTGAGTATGTTTCTGAGTTTGAAGCTTTGTCCAAGTATGCTCGGTCGTATATTGAATCTCCCTACCAGAAGAACGAGAAGTTTGTGACAGGCTTGGACTATTATCTTGGGAGACAGATGGTGGATCATTTGGACGATCCGTTTGAGAAGCTTGTGGAGAAAGCTCTCAGGCATGAGAGTTTGTTTCCTAAGGAAGGATCTGTTGTTGCTGTAACCAAGGAAGGGTCTAGGCCACAGCAGGGTGGAAACAAGAAGAGGAAGCAGCAGCAACAGAAGGGTAAGGATGGCCAGAAGAAGCCGAAGGGCGAAGTGACGTGCTACAACTGTCAGCAGAAGGGCCATCTCTCCAAAGATTGTAGGAATCCCAAGGTGCCGGGAAAGTGTTACAACTGTGATAAGCTGGGACATATCAAGAAGGACTGTCCAGAACCGAGGAAAGATAAGCAGATTGTGCAATCTTATGCTTTGGGGGCTGTTCCATCATCTTCTAAAGCTCCTACTGCAGAAGTAAAGGGGAAGAGTGTGGTGGTTCAAGGTACTCTTTCCATTTGTGGTGTTCCAGTTAGAGTGTTGTTTGATACTGGGGCATCGCATTCGTTTGTTTGTGATAATTTGGTAGGCCGGTTGGGTTTGGAACCGGAAATTGTTGATAGACCATTGGTTGTGACTAATCCAGTTGGGGGTTCGTCTTGTTTGTGTATGGTATGTCGTGGTCTAGTTGTATCGAGTCATGATTGCTCTTTTGTTTGTGATTGTTTTGTTCTGAACTTTGCGGGGTTCGGAATTATTTTGGGTATGAACTGACTTAGGAAGTATGCAGCAAAGGTTGATTGTGAGAAACTGGAGGTGACAGTCGGGAATGTGGAAGGGCGAAAGGTTGTGATACGATGTAAGCATGAAGAAGGCGTCTTCATGGGCTTCATGTATTCGCTGGTTGTTCCACGGGATGGAGTGTCATCGATGCCGGTTGTGGATGGATTTGAGGACGTCTTTGACGAGGTCAAAGGGTTACCGCCGCATAGGGAGATCGAGTTTCGTATCGATCTAGTTGAGGGAGCCAGACCTGTTGTGATGCCTCTTAGACGGATGGCGCCTAGAGAACAACAAGAGCTGAAGGTGCAGGTTGATGACCTTTTTCGGAAAGGATTCATTCGGCGTAGTGTGTCCGAATGGGGTGCACCAGTTGTGTTCGCAACCAAAGCGGATGGATCGTTAAGGTTGTGTGTGGATTATCGTGAGCTGAATAAGGTGACTAAGAAGAACAAGTATCCGTTGCCGAGAATAGATGACTTGTTTGATCAGCTTCACGAGGCTAAGGTGTTTTCTCAGATGGATTTGGCAATGGGATTTCACTAGTTGAGAGTGGCTAAGGATAGTGTTCCGAAGACTACTTTTAGGACACCATCCGGTTTTTATGAGTGGCTGGTAATGCCGTTTGGATTGACTAACGCACCAGCATATTTTGTGGATCTTATGAATAGAGTGTTCAGAGATCAGTTGAACAAGTTTGTACTTGTATTCGTGGATGATATTCTGATTTATTCTAGAACCGAGGAAGAGCACAAGATACACTTGTGTATTGTTTTGGAAATCTTGCGGAAACATCAGCTGAAGGCTAAGTTTTCGAAGTGTCACTTCTGGAAGAGTGAAGTGAGGTTCTTAGGCCATGTTATCTCTGGAAATGGAATAGCGGTTGATCCCGCTAAGGTGGCAGCAATCCAGGATTGGATTAGACCTAAGAATGCATCTGATGTGAGAAGTTTTCTTGGATTAGCAGGATAATATCGTCGGTTTATCAAAGACTTTTTAAAGATAGCTACACCGTTAACAGGATTGACGAAAAAGAATCAGGTATTCATATGGGATGATAAGTGTGAACAAGCTTTCGTAATCCTGAAAGAGCGACTGATAAGTGCTCCTGTTTTGGCTATTCCGAGTGGGAATGATGAGATGGTGGTTTACACTGATGCATGTGGTACTGGACTTGGAGCAGTGCTAATGCAAAAGGATAAAGTTGTTGCGTATGCAAGTCGACAACTGAAGCCGCATGAGAGGAATTACACGACTCATGATTTGGAGTTAGCGGCGATTATTTTTTCTCTGAAGATGTGGAGACATTATCTATTGGGAGTTCGATTCGAGTTGTTTGCGGATCATAAGTCGTTGAAGTATCTGTTCTCCCAAAAGGATTTGAATCTTCGGCAGCAAAGGTGGCTAGATTTTTTGGCATCATATGATTTTGGAATAGCCTATACTCCAGGAAAAGGTAACGCAGTGGCAGATGCGTTAAGTCGAAGACATGCAGGATTGGGAGCCATGTTTTCAGAATGGAAGAATCTCGAGTATTTGGCTGGATTTGACTTCAGGCCTAGATGTGAATTGGAACCTGAGATGTTGGCAAACTTATCGATAAGACCTACTCTTGTGGAAAGAATTGGCGAGAGCCAAAAGCGAGATGATAAGCTTGTCAAGATTATCCGTGATTTGGAATCTGGATTGAACCCAGAAAAGGATAAAGGATTCGAGGTCGATCGAGAGGGTTGGCTTTGGAAGCAAGGACGATTAGTTATTCCCGGTATAGATGGATTGAGAGATGAAGTTCTTAAGGAAAATCATCACTCGAAGTTGATGATTCATCCAGGTGGAAATAAGATGTATCGGGATATGAAGAGAACCTATTACTGGGAAGGTATGAAAAAGGATGTTGGAAATTTTATTTTCAAGTGTATGAACTGCCAGTTGGTAAAAGCCGAGCAGAAGAAGCCAAGTGGATTGCTTCAGCCATTAGAGGTTCCTATATGGAAGTGGGAGCAGATATCGATGGATTTTATCGATGGTCTACCTAGAACCAGGGCAGGAAATGAAGGGATTTGGGTCATCGTAGATCGTTTGACTAAGAGTGCAAGGTTTATTCCTGTTCGATCAACTAGGACTGCATCGAAATTGGCTGAGTTGTATGTTAAGTGCATAGTTCAATTCCATGGTATTCCTAAGAGTATAGTGAGAGATCGAGACCCATTGTTCACTAGTGGATTTTGGAAGAGCTTCCAGGAAGTTTTGGGAACCGAGTTGTGTTTGAGTACAGCTTATCACCCCCAAACAGATTGTCAGACTGAGAGAGTCAACCGAGTTTTGGAAGATCTCCTGAGGGCATGTGTTTTGGATTTCGGAGGATCATGGGAAGATCACCTTCATTTGGTGGAATTTGCGTATAATAACAGCTACCAGTCAAGTATTGGTATGGCACCGTATGAAGCATTGTATGGAAGACCGTGTAACTCTCCGACATGTTGGTTAGAAACTGGAGAAAAGCTGATACTTGGGCCAGAGATGATTCGACAGACTATGGATTATATAGAGATCATTCGGCGACGAATGAAGGCAGCCCAAGATCGTCAGAAAAGTTATGCCGATAATCGTCGTAAGGATTTGGAATTCGACGTAGGTGATATGGTTTTTGTGAAGATTTCTCCTCTGAAGAATGTTATTAGATTCGGGAAGAAAGAAAAATTGACTCCGGGATTTGTTGGACCATTCCCGATTATCGAGCGAATTGGAAAGCTCGCTTGCAGATTGGAGTTACCGGAAAAGATGGCGGGTGTGCACAATGTTTTTCATGTATCTTATCTACGGAAGTATGTGCACGACTCGAATACGGTGGTTTCTGCTGATAGCTGTGAAGATTTAGAGGTTGATCCAGTTGTTACGAGACCTCGTAAGCCGCTTCGTGTTGTTGAAACCGACACGAAACAACTTAGGAGGAAGACGATTACGTTGCTCAAGGTACAATGGAGTGATGATGTTGACGACTGTACGTGGGAGGAGGAAGAGAGGATGAAGGCAGCTCATCCTGAACTCTTCGAGGTATGGCCCTAAGGTGTCGTGACATCTCACGAATTTGTAACTTGTTCTAAGTCTTAGAATTCTGCATGCTAGGCTAGTAATTGGATGCATGGTTTGTTGATTACTGTGGATGGTAGGCATGCAGAATAATTTTGATTGCTCTTGTTTGTTTGGAATTTCGGGGGCGAAATTCCTAAGGGGGAGAGAATGTAACGACCCATATTTTACGTGTCGATAAAATCGTAAAAATAGTTGCATTAAGTCGTTAGTATTGCTTGAGTCGTTTTGAACCTAAGTGGTAGGGTTTACGGTTTAAGGGGTTAGGCCATGTAATAGCTAGCTCGTGGGTAGCCTAAGTCGTTCGGAGTTGAGTCGTATGGAGGCATGAGTCGTGACCGACTTAGTAGTGTTGAGCGACTCATGGTAGTGGCCGACTTAAGATAGGTAACGACTTAAGGAAGGTGGCCGATTTAAGGTGTGGAAGCTTGGGTCGTGTTGCCGGGTTAACGACCTAAGGAGATAGGTCGGTTAAGCAGGTTAGCGACTTAGGGGAGGTAGGTCGTTCAAGCGACTTAAGGATTACCGATTTAATGGAGTTAACGACCTAAGGGTTGTGAGGAACCTAGTAGTAGCAACCTAAGATAGTGGGCGACCTATAACAGTGAGAAATGTCTATTTAGGTCGTGAGCGACTTATGATAGGTCGCGAGCGACTTAGTAGAGTGAGCGACCTATAAGGAAGGGCGTTCTAAAGGTTAGTAGCTTAGGTCGGTAGGACGAGTTAAGGATAGGTCGTGTATATTGCTAGGTCGTGTGAAGGAGTTGTGGTTAGGTCGGCATCCCTGTTAGAACGTTAGGTCGTGGAGTATAGTTAAGTCGCATGAGTCGTTAGGTCGTTGAGTCGACCATACGGCTTAAGACTTAGGAAAAAAACACGGCAATGTAGATAAGTCGTGGGTCGTGTCTGGGTTAAGTCGCTATGCCACATGTTTTAGGTCGTTAGGCAGTTGGGTCGTGCATTAGTGCTTAGGCTTAGGTCGTTAGGTCAGCGACGACTTAGTTAGGTCGTGGACGACCTAAGGGGGGGCGGCGACCTAAGGATTTCAGCGTATAAATAAAGGGGTTTGGCTCACTTTTTGGCACCGGATTTTGAAGCGACGAAGTGCTGCCATTTTGAGAGCTCGACTACAACACTTCTTCACTTCTTTTCTCCTCTCTAATCTAGTGATTCCTTCCATCTAAATTGAAGATCAAATCGAAGGTCCAAGAGCCAAAGTTGAAGATCTTCATCCAACAAAGAGAGATTTCATCGATTGAAGCGAGATTTTGCCGGATCAAGCTTGATTCCTTGCTGTCCAGATCTGGAGTTGGTTGTTTTTGAGGTGTTTAGGTGATTCGGTGAGTGGTAGTTATCACTCACACGGACCCAAGAGAGTATATTGGATTGGTGGCTTGTTTATGTGTTAAAGATAGTGATTTCTTGCATTTTTCCTAAGTATGCATGTAGATCTATCATCTATGAAGTTTTGACACCTATTTTACTACATGTTAACTTATGCAAGTTTATTCGTCAAGTTGTAGAGACATTTGTCTATTATTCATGCTTATTAGATTTGGACACTTTAATTACCAAATTGCCATTTCCTTGTATAATTGCTTATTAAACCTTGTTTGAATATTTGATTGCTTGGATTAATGATTGTCTTGATTGATTGTTTAGAGTTAGTTGATTTATGATTGGATCTAGACAAGTATGGTTGAAAATGATTCAAAAGCTAAGGGAGAGGCTAAGGGATGAGAAAAGATGCTCGTGGCATATGTAGCGGATGATGAAGCTCATATGGACGGATATGATGACAATGTTGTGATGGAGCTTTGCTTTGATGAGATGAGGCGAAGCATGATGTGATATAGTCTTGGCATAATCCAAGCAGGGATCATTCCAAGCATGTTGATAACTCAAGGGATGGTTCGAGTTGGTTGATAATGGATTGCTCGAGAGGTAGCTTGGGCTAGTATGAGAATAGTCATCGAGGAGGATGACTAGGAGGCTTGGATCTCATCGTTGTTGAAGGTTCTAGTAAATTCAAAGCAAGAGTACATGGGATGCCCAAACGACTACAGGTAGGTGGTCGGGACACCCAAAAGACTACAGGTAGGTGGTCGAGTACTCTGGGCAGAGTAGGTAAGTCCTAAGCACGGGTCACGATGACGTGCAGAGTTTATCTAGAACCGGGGTTACCATTAGCCCTTGACAGGTGGTCATTCAATTAACGGTGAAATCGAGGCAATGATAACAGTGATAGCCAGAGTCATGGATGTTTGGTTGTATCGTCATTCGGACTCAAGAGAGGTGTTTTCTGGGTGCTTATCTGATCTTGGTTTAGGCCTTGGGGGTTTGTATTTGGAAAACATCGACCTTGACTCGAGTGATAATTACTTTACTTAAATTGTCTGCTTTGCTATGCTTGTTTATGCTTAGTGGGTCTGGGGGCTATCACTGTAGAATGAGGTGGAGTGGGATGGTTGAGTTCCTATTCCTTTTATCCCTTATGCTCTTTTGGTATGTTTGGTAGTTAATTTACTGCTCACTAAGACTGTTGTCTGACTCAAGGTTTTATGTTCAACTCTTATTACCTTGGGCTGTTCATCCATGTTGGGATGGGCAGACTAGGTAGCAGGTGACAGGTGCATTTCTTGGCTACCAACGCTGTTGATGACGAAGACGAGCTGGAGGCTAGCATATTAGTTTTCTTACTATATGTATTGGATGTTCCGCTGCTTGTATATGTTTGAGTGTTATGTAGTGAGGCTTGATGTATTAATTGTTCAGATGCTTGTATCAAACCTTTATGAAGTCTATATGATGATATTCTGTTATGAGCTTCACTATATACATATATTTCTCTATTGTATTTTGTCCATGCGCTGTGAGTTGTATGGTAGAGTTTATTATTTTACCCTATTTTGACTATCGTCCATGGCTGCCTGGCACATCCTTCAGCGCACTTCTTCCTAGTTTAGTGCGGGAGTCATGAGCGGTCGTCATAATATTGCTTCCCGCCTTTTGAATCTATTCAGTTTGGTGGCGTCCCTTATTCTTCTGCAATTTAAACTCAAACCAAGGAAGTCTTCAAATTATCGAAGTCATTTAACATCTTAAATTCTACATATCCAAGTTGGTACTAATATATGACTTCATAGCAATGTATTTTTGCACTATTGTACAACCCATGCAACATTTGGTACTAATCTATTTATTTGACATGGTTTTACTTGTCCATCATTGTATTTAAAATTATTTTATGTCACTTATCATTCGAGCTTCTTTTACATATCCAAAAACTTGTTCCTTCATCATAAGTTTAGCATTTGTGTTCTTCTAATCAACTAAAAAGTTTTAGTTGGTTATTCACGATCATTGACTTGTTATGGGAGTTATTTTGGACTTTAAACCTTTATTGTTTAAATATCATGTAAATTTCCCACACGCTCTTAAGAGTGAGTATTCAAATTTGGAATAATATCACCAGGTAAATAGATAAAGGGTTAAGCAAAAAACACTTTAAGAGGACTAGAATGAACTCTGAAGCTTTTCTTCTCGAGCTAATTCTTCTTTATTTGTTAGAGAATGGCTTTCAATATTGACTTGCTGGTAAAATCTTAAGTCAGACTTCTTAGTTGTTCAACTTCTGGTTCCACTATTCTTATGGTAATTCCTATATAAAAACCTGATATTTGCTTTGTTGATATCTTAGTGATTTAAGAAAATTGAAAATTCATTTGACAAAAAAATAGAAAGATATCGGGTGCTAAATTTGAAGAAAAGGTTATAAAACCTTCTGATAAGCTTGAAATCTCGTATGTCATCTAATAATAAGAAATCCAAAAACCCATCTGACAGTAGGAAAATCAGAAAACCATCTGGTAATAAGAGACCATAAATCCTCATCTAATGATAATAGAAGACTAGAAATCCAAATCAGGCAATAATAGAAGAAGACTATGTCTAACAATAATAATAAAAGAACAAAAATTCCTTTCAAGTAATAACAGAAGGCCATAAATCCATTCCAATAATAATATGAAAACTTGAATTCCACAAGAGTACTAAAATTCAATAAGAAATCAAAATACCATTAAGAAAACCACCAAGTAAACCGGGAATTCAATCACTAAGAAATCAAAATTCAATCAAGAAACTCAATCATAAGCTTGTCAGAATTTTATCTGATAGCAAGCAATTTAGAAAGTCATCAAAAAATCATCTAGTAATAGTAATTTGAATAAGCTTAAGCAATAGATTCTCAATTTCAACTAATACTAACTCTTTAGCCCTACCTAAAATATTGTATCAATGCTTTACCGTAGACTAATAGCAACGAAGACTTCGTTGCCTCTTATTAAGAAATATATAGTTATTATGGCATTTGTTATTTCTTATTATTATTACTATTATTATATTGGAGCCAAGTAGTTTCATTCAACCATTCAGCAAGTAGTTCCATTCGACCATCCAATCGTTCAACATGTAGTTTCGTTCAGTCATTGATTGTTCAGCAGGCCCAATTAGTTTTTTGATATTTATTATATAGACCTTCCTTTGAAGGTTTCCTTATTTATGTTCTAGATTGGATCTATTAAAAGTCTATTTCGATCAGTTTCGTTGAACGAGCCTATTCTTATCCTCCTAGTAAGGATTTACCCTTAGCTTAATTCCCCATTCCTCTTCATTGGTCTTTGATTTCTTTTGTATCTTTCATTTTTGTCTCTTTTTAGGTTTATTGGACATCTTAATTCATTTTCTTTTTACCATTTCTTGGGCTTTGCCTTTGCTTTGAGTGGTGGGCATCTTTGTCCTTTTTCTTTTGCCCCTTCTTGGGCTATGCTTCTGTTTCAATCTTTGGGCATCTTTGTCATTTTTCGTTTGTGCCCCTTCTTGGACGTTTTCTTTGCTTCAGCCTATGGACATCTTCTTCCATTCTATTTATTTATGCCCCTCCTTGGGCTTTGCCTTTGCTTTAAGTCATGGACATATTCACCCTTTAGCTTTTTGCCATTTTTTGGTCTTTTCATGTGTTTTGGGCCGTGGACATCTTCATCCATTTAGTTTATTGTTTTGAACATCTTCACTCTTTTATCTTTTACCCTTTTTGGATCTTGCCTTTGATTCAGGCTGTGGACATCTTCATCCTTTTTTATTTTGAAAGCGGTCTAGGAATTCATTAAAGGCTTTGGTGGGTGCTGGAACCTCCTCCCTCTAGGAGGCAATTCGGACTGGTCGAAGCTGCTCCGGAATGACATGAGAGGCTCTTGGTGCTTCAGAGTGGACATCGAAGGCTTTTTGGTGCTCTAGAGTGGATATCAGAGGTTTCAAGAAGTTTTTCTTTTGAAAAATTTGTTTATGAAAACGATTTTTGGCCAATTGAAAGATTTTTGGAAACCCTTTTGAACACCAATTTTTCGGTCATGAAAATTCTCTTTTGGAAGAAGAAATTTTCTATAAAAAGGACCCTTTAACAAATTAAGGTATTATTTTCCAAAATATTTTGGATACTTTAACTCTTTGATAACAAGTTTTTAAAGTATTCTCATAATAGAAACGTGAATTTTAAATAAGAGACTGAGTGGTCATGATTCATGAACCAATTGTCCTTTAACTGAGAATAAGCTCTTTTGATTAGAATTTTTATAGCGCTAATGAGTCTTGGTAGTTCTAAAAAAATTTCTTATGAGACGTCTTTCTTTCCCAAAACTTCCAAAAAGCAATGAAAATGCTTTTGTCAAGATATGTTTAACCAAAATCTTTTATGTTCATTTACTAATGCTAAGTAATATTTTTCAAAGATTTTATAGATCTTTCTTAAAATAGTTAAACATTTTCCTTCCTTGATATGTAGGATAATAATCCTTTCTGGTTTCTAGAAGTAATATTTCTTGAAGAGATGTATAGAAAACCCTTTTGGCAGTAAAATGACTTGCTGAAAATAAGGTTGGTGTATTCACTTCCACCTTTATATATATAATTGTATCTCCTCAGGTTTTGCTTAGCAAAAAGGAATGTCTTATTTATAAGTCTAAAAATCCATGATTCATGAATTAATAAACTTTTACAGACAAGAGCATGCTTTTTCTAAGAACCCCTTCTTTTGGGAAGATTTCAGATATTTACCTTTCCTTAGAAGCTGGCCTATGATGGAAGATTGATTGATTCAAGCTTGGAGATAGAGATTCATTTCACCCTAGATATTTGATTTACCATTTCTCTAAAGGAGACAAGAGATTGGTTACGCTTAGATAGGGAAACTAAGGTCCTTCCATGTGAAGTGGATTGGTTTTTGTTTTAACCTGTAAAGACACCTGAATTTCATGTTAATACATGATTCATTTCAAGTACAAATAAAATTGAAAAAGTATGAGTAAAGATAATCTGTGGTGGGCATCTGCCACAAAAAACTTCAAAGTTTGACTAGAATCCGAATTTGGAGTTGCAAAGTTGCTTTTCTTCTTAGGTTTTAGGTGCTTCAATTACTCTCTTTAAGCAGGAAATCCTCTATATTTCTTTAGTGAATTCTTTCAGGGATCCCGACTTGATCATATTCTTTCCAGTGCATGACATTTGTTGACTTCATGCCCGTTTACTTAATGATAATCACAATAATCTTTTCCTTTATTCGGTTGATGATGGTTCGATGTTTTTTAGGAGGTAGAGAAATTTTTATCATCTTTTTTCACGGTGAAAATGTGGGAAAGGTGTTTGTTTAAAGTACATAGTTAGATTCAGCAATCTTCCTCTGACTCCTTCTTCTATTCTTATTCCTTTTTGGCCTTCTACTAGGATGTTCGGCGTCAAACCTTTGCTTCTTTTGGTTTTGTTGAGATTTCTTCGAGGCATGGTTCATCTCGTCCATTTAAATATAACTTTTGGCTTGGAAATAGAAGTGTCGTAGATCCTTACATCCATGAATATAAAGTTCTTTCCAAAAAAGAGTTTTCATGATTAAACTTGAACGAACTGCCATCAGCTTCACTCTGCTGGTCACATCTTCTACTTTTAATGCTTCTCTATTAAATATCTTCAGGTATTCACCAAACAATTCTCCTGGCTTTAGCTTAATTTTGGATAACATGTTGAAATTCATAGTTAAGTCCTTATATATGTAAAACCGTGTCAAAAATTGGTAAGAAAATTACTGCCAAGAATAGATGGTCTTTCCTTGATAATTCTTATACCATTTGATAGCTGCTCTATGAAAAGTTACTGGAAAGAGCTCACAACAAATTGCACCTAAAGTGTTATACAAATCCATTCGGTTTTCAAAATCTACAAAATGATCATTTGGATCAGTAGTTCCATCATACTTAAGTGGAGGAATCCAGATATGAGATGGAATTCTAACAGCCATTATTTCTTTTGAAAAAGTATTTTTTGAAACTTACTATTTTCCTCTAGGTCAAGGGTTCTTTCCTCCTTAAGCACACCAATCGTTATTTGGTTGAGAATATCCTTTTGGTTGGTTTCATCATCATATTAATTTCTTTGATAGGGCCTATGCTCTTTACATGAGATTGAGCTATCTAATTATCTAAGTGACCTTCCTTCTTGGCCTTCTTGATTCTCGTTTTGTTGACTCATCTTAGCTTTACTGCTTTCTTTTTCTTATGACTTTGGAGAATGCACATCATCTTGGTTTTTTATTAGAGATTCCACTTCATTTCTTTCTTCCATATGCTATGCCGTATTTGAAGATCTTTGCGATGGGGCTTGCTCAAGAAGTTCTTGCATAACTATTAATTATTGTATTATATTCTGAATTTTGGTCTCGTGCTTGCTAGTTTTATTAGAGTTGAAGATTGTCCAACTTCTATAGTTTTTAAATTGAAGCTTGGGATTATATTGTCTTCCAAAGTTGTGTGTGATGTGGCTTCTTCATTTGGGATGTGTTCATTATTTCTTCTGATTTTCACCACTTTCTCTAAAACAAACATTATACTATTAGTTTGTGGAGAGAAGTATAAAGAAGCGGAGGTTCGAGCCCTTCTTCTAGTGTCAAAATGTTAACGAATAAATTCATCAACACCACAAATGTATAAAAGATGGATTGATCAAAGAGTAGCTTCTTCGAAGATGATCGGAGATGTTGAAGTCATTGGTTGAGATGTTCACAATTCTATGTCCATTGCAATTCTCTATTTAATCATCGAAGCAAGAGTTATATACAATACAATATAGGGTGGAAGTCAATTTGCAACTTCAATATGTAAGTTCAAATATCTTACGCATGATTAAGGTCGAACTCAGGTTGCAGTCAAAGTCAATTATATAAGTCTTGGAGTTGAATGTGGTCGATATGATATGCTTGTTTATGCTCGAAGTCAAGTCAAAAAGCAAATTATGTTTGAAGACAAAACGGTAATCATAAACCATAGTCTATGTGCTATGCAATTGTTTGATTTCCAATCCCTAATGTGTATAAGACTCAAGTACTACAATTGGTAAAATCTCCAAATTGATTTAGGGCACACAAAATTGAAAGCGTTTAAGAAGAGAGGAGAGAGAATTCTGACCCCTTTAATGGAATCCCTAAGGTCATATTTATAGAGTTTAGTAAGTGGTAGGCGTTAACGAATAAATACGTCAACACCCAAGAGCATGTAAAAGATGGGTTAGTCAAAGGTTAGCCTCCTCGAAGCTAGCTGAGGTTGTTCTCTTTGAAGTTATTCGAAGCCATAAGTTGATGCATGCATTGTTCCAAGTAAGTAGTCATTCTTTGTGTTGAAGGTTTTGTCACTTCGAAGGTAATGCATAGTACGAATTAATATGCCATAGAGATGGTATCATCTAAGCCAGTATGATAGAAGAGACTTAAGTCAAAATGTTCGATGACATCTAAGTCTTAGTTCAAGCTCAATTAAGTATGCAAATTTTGAGTTTGAATATGTCAATAGGCTATGCAATTGTTTGATTTTCAAATCCTTATGTGCACAAGGTTCAAATATTACAATTGAATAAACTTCCAGTTCAATTTAGGGTTTATAAAGCTTAAGAAAGCAAGTAATAAGGAGAGAAAATTTGGTCCCCAAAACAGCACCCTTAGGTTAGTATTTATAGAGGTAGAGTGGTAGGGTCTTCAATACGGGTGGAGTCTCGATGATGGAGTCAATAAGGTATTTATCGACTTTAATGTTGCTAAGTGTTAGGTCTACGCCTAGATTCTTTAGTAGGAGCATGCGGCAATAACTTTGGCGGCAACAACCCTGATTGCAATGATAGTTTTACCAAGTATAATATCGACATCTTTCATGTGATATGAAGATTGAAGTGTTGTATTGAAAAATAGCAAAGAGAGGTGCGACTTTGAATCCTTTTGTTGTTGTCATAGTGCAGTGTTAAGGTCTTCATGGATATTGATAGTGTCCAACATCAGTACCACTTTGCATAGATACTTGGTGTCCGCTAATGTTGATGGAGTGTCGTATTGAACGTTGCTGAAGTGCAATGCAGTATCTTTGAAGAGCTGCAAATTAAAGCACATTACGATGATTGACGGCGAGCTCGTGATTGGGGAATAGTGGTGCTTAGTATCAATGAGATGCGCTAAGGCCATTTTGACACTCATTGTTAATCTTCGAAGTTGCTTCTACTTGACCTCTTCGCATCACTAGTCATGAAAGGCGATGTCTTCCCTATATCTATTTTCATATATCTTCAAAGTTAGTATGAGGCGGTGTTGGTGTATTGCTGCTCTCATGTCCCTTAGTACAGTGATGATGTGTAAGGGGGTCGAAAAGAAACCTTTGGTATTGGCTCTATTACTTTAGCGTGGTCGTAATTCTCTATAACATCCCACATCTTGAGGCCCGAAGCTAAGCACTATAGATGCTACGGTCATCCATAGTGCTAACTTTCGGTGACAAAATAATGTAATGTTAATGGTATCCATTATATCAGAAGCACACAAGTATGAAATAAAATCAACACAGATTTAAAAAAACAACTTTTCTGATTAAATTTCAAATTAATATTTCATATTCAGATACATAATCCCAAAATGATTCCCAGGTTCTGACTCAATATAATTATTAAAATAACGCCAAAAGCGCCATATTAAGATACCCCCTAGATGATCATAGTACTAAATAGACATATCAGTCATAATACATCATAGCAGAAATAAAATTAAATAGCTCCTAACTTTGCCTCCTGAATGTCTTTGGAAGCTTATTCGTCAACCTACTAAACTTGAAAAACCTTAACTCTTAATCTACTCAAATTAATTTTGAGCACCGAGAGTTTAAGGGGAAAGCAGAAACTTCGAGTCAGACATAAAGACTGGTGTGAATAATACTATTACATCTCGGCTAACTGATATTAAATGAGACCACGCCTCTTAGCGAACGGGTTTCCCCTCACTAATATACCTTTTAAAATATATCTTTTGCAAATCAAAATTTTGCAATTAAAGTAATAATAGCAATATCATATAAGCACATAATCAGGTAATTAATGGAATATCTGTCTGAACAATGTAGTTCTGTTTGGCTAAATACTAACCATCGGATGACTCAGACCTACTAGAAAAAAGCAATAATCTAACTTTTGCTAGACACACTTTTGGATGGTCCATCATTAACTTACTTCTCCCAGGGTCAACTGATCCTAATGGTTTTGCAGGCTCACTGATAACCTATCCTTCTTTGTATATTCCTTTCTGTGTGTAACATCATTTTAGTCTTACTTGTGACAAAGCCCTAAGCACTAGAATTTTGGACTTATATTAGCTAGGGGTTATTAGCTAATGTATAGGACACGATCCAATACAAGTCCCATATGGTATTCTAATATTTAAGACATTTACTTAGGGTTAACTACCCCATCAAATTTTTCTTGAAAACATTTCTTTCAAATTGATTTAACCCTTTAAATCATACTTAAACAAGGAAAGTATACATTTTGCTTTGCTCAAATATCTTTGCCATGATATATGCTTTACACAAAAATGTTGATGAAAACCTAAATCAATAGGGCTATTTATTCCTTTAAAACAAGTTAAAACCCTTCTTTAACTTGGAAAACATTAGGTTTTCAATCCAAGATATCATCTTCGAAACCCGCTCTTAAAAACATTAAATGGTCCCTTTCGGATCCATAGAATGTACCCCTTTCTAAATAAGATAACTACTTTACCTTGAAGCACAAAGCCGAAAGGCCAAAACATATCTTTCGAAACCTTTAAAAATAGACCTTTCGAAATCATTGAAAGTATCCCTTTGAGAGCTTTATAAACCTTAGACATCTTCTTTTAAAAATACTTTAAACTTTCCTTTCGAAAGCATTGGATACCTTCTATTTAAATACTAAAACCAGCCCTTTTTAAAACACTAGGGAATCCCCTTTTGAAACCTTCATTATATATCTTTCGAAAGAATTAAGTTCTTTACTTAAAACAAACCTTTCGAAATCATTCGGCCTAAGTAAAATTGTGGAACATAGGTTCGAAACCATTTAAAACTATTCCTTTCGAAACCCTTGGATTTAGATTTCAATATATCTAAGGGCCTTAAAAGAACTAGGATGAAAGCATTGCTTTCGAAAGCATTATTCCTAAGTAAAAGAAAGTGGATGATTTCAAAACCAACACTTTTGAAAGCATAAAGAAGCGGCTTTAAAGTTTAAGGCGAAAGAACCCTTTCGAAGGCATTGATTTGAAAGATTGAATGCGGCAACAGGGGTTTCGATCCCCTTCGAACGCTTGTTTTAAAAACAAAAGGCGGCAACCCATTCGAAAGTCCTTTCTTTATATAAACAGAAGCAAGTTGGTTAAGTCAAAAGCTCCATCCCCTTCGAAAGCCTCGTTTGTAATCAAAATAGTTCCAAGTTTATAAGAGCTACTTCTACCCCTTCGAAAGCATGTTTCGTCTCTATACCTTCCGCCCAACTCCAATCCACTACATACTAAGGCACTGATACCATGTGTATTGGTTTCGACTTGGTTGGAGGCGAATGTATGGGGTCGAAAGGTGGCTGCTATAAGTGGCGAAGCAATAAAGCTTTACAAAACCAATTTTTAATTTTTTAAAGCAATACCTTTCCAACTAAGTTGTCTTATTTGTCAACATATAATTAGTTGCCAATTCCTTCTCAAAATCTTTTCTAAAAGTGCTGCCGAATTCCGTAATTAACAATTTAAAACATTTAGCAAATTACGCCTTCTCCTTTTCTAAACGTATATAACATTTAAGTCTCATACCTTAAATAATTTATATCCTTAATAAAATACTTAGGAAAATTCACTAAAAATTCCCATAAATCAATTTTAATATGTTTTCTAACATATTTAAAATTTTGACCCAAAGCTAACATATAATAGCCAAAAATAATTTAAACCCAATTTAACCATTTTCTTTACTACAAAATTCATGATAAATTCACAACTTAGAAAATTATGAAATTTGAAACCCATCTCTAGAATAATGCTTCTAACTTTATATATCTTACCATCCAAAATGCAAGCAGCTACAAATTTCTTCATTATTCTTTGCAGATGATATTCTGATCTTCACCAAACCTAATGAACATTCCATAACTGCCATTAATGACACTCTCCACTCCTTTTATCTTGCTACTGGATTACGGATTAATAAGTCAAAATCACATATCCTCATCACTGTTATTAGCAAGCCTGCATATGATAGGATGGTTGATCTATCAGGTTTTCAGAGGATGGAAAATAATATGTCTTATCTTGGCCTACCTCTTTGTACATCCAAGGTAACAAAGGCTGACTGTACTCCCCAATATGATAAAATAACAACCAAGCTTAATAACTGGACTGCAAAATTCCTCTCCATGGCTGGAAGATTGGTGCTTGTAAAGTCGGTGTGCTTCTCTATGACAGTGTATTGGACAAGAACCTATATTCTGCCTACTCAATTACTCACCATGATCAGAGCAACCCTGCTAAGATTCCTGTGGACTGGATCTATCCACAATAGGAAGATGGTTCCTGTGTCTTTCTCCTCCCTTGAAAAGCCAACTTTGAAGGGTAGGCTTGGCATAATCAACATCTCCTTATGGAATAAAGCAGCTATCAGTTCCCATGTTGATGCGATATTGCTCAAAAGAAATAGCCTATAGGTGCATTGAGTGTGGACTTATCGAATAAAGAACGGTAATTTTTGGGCTATGAATATCAGTCAAGGCACGAGCTGGATATGGAGGAAAATACTCAGCTTGAGAAGTACTCTTCTTCCTTTAGTCAAATATAATTTGTCCCCTGGTTGCACGGTAAGTTTTTGGAAGGATCCATGGCTTGGGGATGGCATGGTGTTGGATAAAATGTTACGAACTCAAGAAAAACTGCAATCCTTAATTGGTGATAATTCATATGTTGTAGAATACATAGTAAATGGGAAGCTCCTCACTCCTTCCACCAGTAATCAGGTGGTCACATGTTTTGGAGGAGATTGCGTGAACAAGATGTGATAATAAAGCATGAGACAGAGCTATGCTAGAAAGGAAAGCCACATAGAATAGGTAGGGTGTATGATAATCTTCTAAATACAGAAGCAATTCCAAATTATCCTTGGGCAAATGTGGGTTGGTCTTCTCAATCCACAGAAAATGAAAACTTGATGTTCTGGCGAATTGTTAATAGAGAAATTCTAACAAGAGACAGATTGGTGACTGCTGGAATGCATATTGACCACCTTTGCCTTTTCTGCAATGTGATCCCAGAATCTTCTGATCATCTTTTTTTTTTGGATGTGATTACTTAGCTAACATCATATGTACCCTGATGAATAGAGTTGGGATAACAAGCCTTGATGGTAACACAACCACCTTGTGGAATGTGTTGATGTCAGCAACGAGGTAGAGTCATAATCGAAGGATATTATTTTCTTTGTTATAAAGATTTACATACGAATGGTCTAAATAGAAAGGAATTCAAGGTGCTTCAGGGGTGAAGTCAGTGTGGCGCAACAATTATGGGTCAAGATCATGACGAAGATTGTTGCTGGGTTAAGATTTTCCAGGCAGGGCTTCTCACCTCATTGCCATGATTTTTGGATTTGATTTGGGCCTTGTGCTTTTGCCAGTTTGTGCCATCTCCTGTGCATGTATGGCAATGCAACTTTGGGATGTTCTTGTTCTTTTTCAATTGGTTGGCCTAAGCATTTCTGTTGTGCTTTGTGAGCATGGGTGTGTTTTGTGCTGTGCAATTGTGTGTGCTGTGTAATGTGTGTGTCAATAGTTTTTCTTTTCATCTGTGCTATGTTGTTGTCTTCTTTTTATTTGCGACTATAGTGTGTTATAGTCGTGTTTCTTTCCTTCTATTTTCAATAAAACCTGGTAGGGGACCAGTCAACCCCGCTTGCATTTTAAAAAAAAATGTAAGCCATTTGAATGTAATTTAATAGGTTTTCCAAATTAAATCTTATCATAAAATCTATATGAAATAATAAAAATCATCAACAAGCATATAACCCATTTAAACATTCAAAACATGGCATTTTATTGCAAAACAAGTTCGAATCTTATCTAGAAACCGGAAGCAATTAAAATGAGATGTAATCTATTATTCACCTTAGCTTGTTGTTAAGAAGGTTGAGATTTGCTCTTGGAACAATTTGGTTAAGCTTCCTTCTTGAATTCTTGCTTATCTTCTTGTTGTTTTCTTCTAATGGTGGTCGATCAAGTTCTAGGTTTATTTTATGTTTGTGAATATTGTAAATGAAATTGGAATGAGGGTTTAGGTTATAACAATATAGCCTATTTCTATTTTGCCCTTATCTTATTACCTTTACTTACTTCATTTTAAATTTTCATTTTTTATTCATTACTTAAGGTACGGCTACCTTATAATTATATAAATCTCAATCTCTTAACCACTTTAATCTTTACATTATTCTATTTAATTTATCTAGTTAAATCTCCTGAATAATGAAAACCCAATTTAACTTGTGTTCTACCTTCACAATACCTGATAGAGCATTAATCTCAAAACTAGGGTTTTCTACGGAGTGTATTATCTGATAACTTCAATCAGGGTATCTAAGTGATATTTTCCTATCATGGAAAAATATCCTAACATCGTATTTATTTAACCAATCCATACCCAAAATAATTCCAAACTCTACGAAAGCAAACACATGCAAACTGCAAACAAATGTATGACCTAACAATTCAAATTCTAGGTGGTCACACTTCATTCCAAGTGTCTTATATCCTCCTATTGGACTCGCAACCCTAAAGGAAGTAACTAGCTATTAGGGTTCTAGGTTAAGGTTATCTACCAAATAATGAGATATAGAAGAATGCGATGCACTAGTATCAAATAAAATTCTAACTGATACACCATGAATCAAAAGCGTACCTCCTGACAGAGCTTTTCCCTTCTCCTCTGTTATTGATCTCTAGGTAGCTGGCTCTAGTGCAAACACTTTGCGCTTTCCATCCTTGGCTGGCTCCTTGCACTGATTCTTATATGTCCAATTTGATCGCAGTTGAAACATCTCACTCCTTTCTTATCAGCAGTTTTCTCCCCTTTGCCTGTCCGACACTCATGAGCATAGTGTCCCTTCTTATAACATTTATAATGGA
The DNA here is from genome assembly GCA_030765085.1 of Allium cepa. Lineage (NCBI taxonomy): Eukaryota > Viridiplantae > Streptophyta > Magnoliopsida > Asparagales > Amaryllidaceae > Allium > Allium cepa. The sequence continues at coordinate 503,037,296 of CM060941.1, read as the reverse complement.
TAACTTCCATCTTTCCGCTCTTGGTAACTCCACTTTTCTGAGCGCCCTTCTTATGGAAAACCTTCCTCTTTTGGTTTTGTCCTCCTTGAGATCTTCCTAACTTGTTACCCTCAAGATAAGTAAGCATCTCTTCCTGCCTTAAAGCCATCTCAATAACTAAATCACATGGATCTCTAATATGCGATAATGTGGTCTTAGCAAGCTAGGACTTCAACCCATGGATGAACTTCTCATTCCTTTTGATAACAGTATCAACCATAGGATATCTTTATCTCGATAGCTTATCAAGTATGGTGCATACTCAAGTACTGCCATATCTCTTGGCTCCAACTCAGCAAACTTCCTGAGCAGAGTTGACTTTGCAATCTCCAACATAAATCTTTCTTCAAACCTCCTCCTGAACTCAGCTCAAGTCATAGTCTCTGTAACACCCCATATTTTTAGTAACATTATTTAGGATATTTAATTAGCTAAATAAAATAAAATAATGTAAGGTGATTAATAGATAGAGATTTGTGATTAATAAGGTATTCATGCCATGTAAATGAGTAAATCAAAATGAGATAACATGAAATAAAATAGACAAACGGTTTGGAAGTAGGCAGGGGAAAAATTGAAATAAGGAAAATACTTATACCCTAAACCTTAAACTCCTTAGTCATGTATTCTCTTATTCATTCTCATTTGCAAATTAAAAACATAGAGCCCGACCACCAATTTAGAGAACCAGAGGAAGAAAAATCTAAGGAAGAAGATTAACAAAATCAAAAGCTATTCAAATAGCAAATCCTTAATCTCAAGCAAAGGTGAATAGTGACTAAAATAAATACACAAGCAAAGAGAAACGTCTAGGTCGGAAATCCTGGTGCTGAAAGTGGCGAAACAGGCTAAAAATAAGTAAATTTTCGGCACCAGGATTTCCGACCTAGACGTTTCTCCATCATTGCTTTCGAAACCAAAGCGCATGGTTTCAATATACTTGGTACATAGCGAATTGGATGAAAGCGGAAGGTATAGGGTCGAAACGTATGGTTCCGATAGGGTTGAAGCATGCCTTTGTTTTAAAATGAAGTTGCTTTGCTTTGCTTTCGACTTGGTTAAGCTTTTGACCAGGTTAAATTGATTTAAAGAAATAATTTTGAATGGGTTGCGATCTGTTACTTTAAGCAACGCTTTCAAAAGGGTCGAAACACCTAGCTGCTGTTTTTCTTACCATTCAAAGTCAATGGTTTCGGAAGGTATACTTTCTTTTAAAAACTTGGCCACTTCTCCAGTGCTTTCGGAAGGGTGGTTTCAACACCATCACTTCTTTTCTTATGAATGGTTTCAAAAAATAGGCTTTCAATTTAAATGGTTTTAATGATCATTTTTCTCTGTTGAAGTATAACCCAAATGGTTTCGAAGGAGACGATTTTAATTGGTTTTCGAAAGGTATTTTCCACATGCTTTAAATTGAGCCCAATGCTTTTGAAAGGTTGCTATTTACAGAGGTTAGATGCTTTCGAAAGGTTTGAAATGATGGTTTCGAAAGGGCATTTCCCTAATGCTATCGAAGGGTTTAAAGAAATGTTTCAAAGGGGCTGTTCCTTAATGATTTTGAAAGGTTAAAAGGAAAGGTTTTACAAAGGTTTTGAAAGGCAATGTTAAAGGTTTGAAAAAAAAAAGATGTCTAAGGTTTTAAAGCTTTTGAAAGGTTTCTAAGAGTGGTTATGGAAGGAAGGTATTGGCCTTTCGGCTAAGGTTAGAAGAAGGGTTTTACTTGGTTTCGAAAGAGGTGCTTTCAATATTTTTGAAAGATGCACTTTCTATGGATTCGAAAGGGGCACTTTCAAAAGTTATATGTTATCATCAGTAAAGGTTTGAGTAAAGTGTAAGAGTGTGTGTGTGTCGCATAACATAGCAAGATGATTTTGAGTAAAGCATAGAGTACATGTATTTTTCTTGTATGAGTTTGATTAAAGGTCTTAAATCATTTTGAAAAAGGTTTTAAAGAAAAATTATGGGAAGGGGTCCCTAAGTAAAATGACTTAGATATTAAAATACCAGATGAGACTGGTATAAGATCGCGTCCTATACGTTAGCTATTGCCCTATCTAATTTAGTCCAAAATTCCAGTGTGTAGGGCTTTGTCACACGTAAGACTAAAATTATGATTGCACATAGAAGGGAATATATGTTTGTGTACGATAGGTTATTGGTAAGCCTGCAAAACCATTAGGATCAGGTGACCCTAGGACATGTTAAGTTAGGGACAGACCATGAAGAAGAGAAGTATTTAACAGATAGCTAAGGACAGACCGTCCAAAAGAATTGTCTCTAATATATGTCAAATTATTTTGTTATATTGTCTGGTAGGCCCGAGTCAGCCAAAGGCTAGTAGTTAGCCAAAAAAACTATAGTGTTCAGATAGATAGTCTATTTGTTACATGATATTTAAGTTTACATAAAATTATTTACAGTTTTAACCAGTTTTGGTTGCATGATTATGATTTGCAAAAGATATGTTTTAAAAGGACACTAATGAGGGGAAATCTGTTCCGCTAAGCGGCGTAGTCTCACTTAATATCGTATATCCGAGATGTATCGTATTATTCACATCAGGCTTTATGTCTGACTCGAATTTTATGTTTTCTCCTTAAACTCTCGGATGCTCAAAATTGATTTGAGTAAACTGAGGGTTGAAGTTTTACAAGTTTTAGTAGGTTGACGAATTAAGCTTCCAGAGACGAGCAGGTGGATGACGGATAGCTATTTAGGAGTTGTTGTTTTGTTTTATTCCGCTGTATTGTACTTAAGACAGTATGTCTATATAGTACTATAGTCAACCAAGGGGCATCATCGTATGTCAGTCTTGGCATATTTATGTAAAAATTATATCTTATCTGAACCTGGAAAATGATTATGGGATTATGTAACTTGAATGTGAAAGGGATTATGTAACTTGAATGTGAAACATGTGTTTTGAAAATGCAATGTGAAAAGATGTTTTGAAATCTATGATTTTATTTCATATTCAAATGCTTCTGATATTATGGATATCATTAACATAACCGTATTTAGTCGTCGAAAGTTAATATTATGGATGATTGTAGCATCTATAGTGTTTAGCTTTAGGCCTCTAGATAGGAGATGTTACAACTTGTATCAGAGCATAGCTTTATAAAATACCATAACAAAAAATGATTTTTGAGAAACATAATCCTGAGGAATCAGAGTAAGATCAAGGTATGGGATAACGCTATACTAACGTACTTGTATTTGCTATATATAAGTGTAAATGACGTGCACGTAAATATGCATATGTTCGTATCCATATTTTATCTTTTTTTATTTAAATAAATGTCATATTTGGACATTTTAACATGTTTAAATCAAAATTCAATTATTGTCAATTCATCATATATTCATCTTCATTCAGGGGCAAAATAGTTATTTTTGTGCATTTGTCAATTTGAGAATTTGTACTTGGACATTTTTTAATGATTTTTATAGAAATTTTGATGCATATGGAAGAGGCTTTCATGAAGACATATGCATATGCAAAAATGAATACAAAGGAAGGATGATGGAAATAATTCAAATACATGATCATGGAGGACCCTACCTATCTACTTACCTAAATCTACAATTAGAAGCTAATGGACAACTAAGTGGAGGTTAAAGCTTTCATGTACATTTAATGATGGATTAATTAGTGGCTAATGGTTACTTGATTGCCACACTTCCTACAATGGCATTTTGGGAAACATTAGGGTTTTATGCACATATATACAGCCCTTTTATGTACATGTAAATATCTTCTACTCTCTTATTTTACCTAGGAAAATTAGCAAGCAAGTTGTAGACACAACGTTTCATGAAACAAAAATAGCTTCCAAGCCTCTTTCTCTTTTCTTTTCTACATGTTTTTATTTACTTTTATGTTAATGCTTATTTCTATATTTTCTTTCATTTCATATTTATAGCTTACATTTACATTCATGCAAGTAGTGTAGCTTTATTTTTTATGCAAGTGGTTAGTAGTTAATCTCTCTTTCTTCCTTTGCTTAGTTTTCATTTCTTTGCTTTCCAATGTTGAAATTTACAAGTGTTGACTTGATAACACAAATGAGTAGCTAAACCTCTTTGATTTAGGGGTAATGAAGCTCTTTAACTTTATGTAAATTCAACATTTCTATAATTTATGGTCTCTGTTATTTGTGCTTTATGAAAATGGATTTTGATGTAAGTTTATACAAATGGGTTTGATAGCTTATGTTGCTTTTGCAAATGAGTTATTCTTATTCAACATAAACACAATTTACATCATCATTTGCTAATTGATTTTTGATTTTGAAATAAAAATAAAAACAAAATTTGATGATCTATATTACTAATTAAAATAGTAAATAAATCATACTTAAAATAGCTTTTAATCTGGCTCATTTTCATGAGAATTGATAAGTGGTTTATTTGTTGTATTATAGTTTGATGGTTTAAGTTATGTTAATTAATAACATAAATAAACCATATGTATGATAAATACAACAATTATTTCACTTACTGTCAAAAAAAGAGATCGTACATTGTTTGTTTGTTGATTTAGAAAAATATGAGAGTGAATTTGCTTCTAAATTGTTCTCTAATCTCATAGTTTTTAATCTCACTTTTATTCTAATTTTAGCTTCATTATGTTTACAATTTGTAATTAAAAATCTTCTCTCCACTTTGGTCTAATTTGATTGGAAAGAAAATTTTAAATCTAACAATTCTCTGCGGATCGACCCATACTCGCCATGTACTAACTTTTGTACGCCGTGCGTTCGTGTTTATTTTTAATTCGAAATTTATCGACAGTTTTCTAATTCGATAGAAAATTCGTTGTTAAACAAGTTTTTGACGCTGTTGCCGAAAAATTGCTTTAATTTTGATTTTCTATTTTTCGAATTATTTTCTTTTGATTTTTGTGTGTTTTTATTTTGTGTGCGTTTGCATTTAAAAAAACAAATATTGTGTGTTTGTTCGATTTTTATGTGGATTTGTTTGTCTGCTTGTTGTTCTAGATTCCTTTTCCATTTGCATTTTCATTATTTTAAAAAAAAGAGCATAACAATTTTAAAAGAAAGACACAAACGTTTTATTTTCTTTTCTTTTCAGTTTTCATTTCATTTGAAATTTCCACTTTACAATTCACATTGCATTTTATTCCTACATTCCTACTTGTTCTTGTTGCTTTCATTGCTCATCTGCTATATAACCCCTCTGCGCTGCAACAACATTCCACTGTTCTATGCATTTCCCTCCCTCTGTCTCTGTTAGATCATAGCAATACATCATCGTTTGCCTACTAAACCACTATAACTTTTACATAAACACCTCAACCTTGCCATTTCTACTTATGCTACCACCTCTTCTCAAAACATCCATGTTATTGTCACTTATCATCTACAACATTGCACAATCATCCCACCACCAACATCTGCTACTGTTTACCTAACCTCCCACTACCATAACAAAATCCTCATTCCTACAACATACATCACTCCATTGTTCTATACAACCCACTGCCACCATCCTCTAACTCACTGCCACCATCATTGAAAACTACAAACAACCAAACTCCTCTTACCATTCAACCACATTACATATTTACATACGGTCACCATTCAAATTCACCATCAACTTACTACCTCAATCAATATTCCCACTGACTTCACTGTCAAACTCACCTATTTCACATCTGTTCACCAACAAAGCTACACAACTCAAACTGCTGTTCACAACATTACAAGTACATTGCCTTCTTCTGAAACTGACTTCACAACATCTACATCTCCTCACAACTACTTTCCCCTTCGTCATTTCATTGCAACCACTTCACAACACTGCTGTTCCACAACAACACCTTATTGCCATTCAACCACATGCCCACACAACATATACTACCACCCCTGTCACAAGCTTCTATTGCAATAGTGCCACCAAGCAAACACCTTTGCCTGCATCTCTGTTCATACCCATAACAGCAGCGCACCTTTGTTCTAAACTTCACCATCCCCAAACAACCACTTCACTGCAATCTTCCATTTCTCTCGTCTGTCACTAGTTCATCACATTGCTTCATACCAAATCCACATTCATCTCTTCTACCATAACAATCCACATTCATCTCATTGCATAAACAGTGTGCATTCAACTTTCCTTTCTTTCATCATACTCCTAATTCGCAACCAGAAAAAAATCGAAACCATAACTCGATTACAAACAACTCACCTTCAACCAAGTCGCCTGACTCCATCTAACATCTCCTACCTCTGACCAAACACTTCCTTACTATACCGTATAGTTCAAAACATCACTCCACTTGCCTGCACTCGGTATCATCTCACTTCACACCATAAACTAACTTCGCAGCATAAAACGTCCCCCTGCATACCATTTCAGCATTCATCTACAATCGCAACCCCATACAAACCCGTCTCTTCACAGATTCCAACTCACTAACAACTCTGTCAACCACGAACCATGACCCGGTTCGCCTTCACCCAGACAACCCAACCAAACCGCTCGACCACCAGAGACCAAAATCCCCAATTTGCTTGAACCCTGCCGCCAACTACCAAACTCGACAAAAGAAAACAAAATTCGACTTGCCTCCACCTACGCTCGCGACTTCCAACTCAACACGACCAGAATCGAAGTTTGAGAATTTCAGTTTGATTGAGAATTTTAGTTGTTTGAGAATATCGATTTGTTTTTGCTGCGTTTTATCTTGTGTTCGTGATCCTTATAATCGAATTGCCTTGTTATAAATTGAGCCGGGTTTGTCTGAGTTATATCATTTTTATTTCATTAGTTTGGTTTGGTTTTAGTTGTAGAGTAATTGTTTTGCTCACTTCTTTAAAAAAAATTGCTTTCTTTGTTTTGTTTTGTTATTGGCTTTTAGTCAAAAAAAGGTTTCTTGCATTTAAACTTCCATTCCATCCTTCTTTTTAAAAAGTTGCCTTTTTTTTTTCTTCTAAAAATTAAGAAAACAAATTTTTTTTTTTTTTATTGCTGCGTTTTATCTTGTGTTCGTGATCCTTATAATCGAATTGCCTTGTTATAAATTGAGCCGGGTTTGTCTGAGTTATATTATTTTTATTTCATTAGTTTGGTTTGGTTTTAGTTGTAGAGTAATTGTTTTGCTCACTTCTTTAAAAAAAATTGCTTTCTTTGTTTTGTTTTGTTATTGGCTTTTAGTCAAAAAAAAGGTTTCTTGCATTTAAACTTCCATTCCATCCTTCTTTTTAAAAAGTTGCCTTTTTTTTTCTTCTAAAAAATAAGAAAACAAAAAAAAATATTTTTTTAATTTCTTTTCTTTTGTTTAACTTGTTTTGTCTAATTTGTTTTAAGTTTCAGCCTTTTCTAAAAAAACCTATATGTATATATTTTGTTTTTAATTTTCAGGTTGCCAAAGTAGAAAATCAAGAAGAATCGCTTTGTTTTGCTTTGCTTTGCTTGCTTATAAAATGAATCGTCATCTAAAAAAAATTGCCAAATAATCTACACACTCTGGTATTGTGCTTTCATCTCTTATTTATTATTTTAGTTGCATTGTTAGTTGCTTGCATTTGCATTTATATATATATATATATATATATATATATATATATATATATATATATATATATATTCAAAATCCAAAAACAAAAAAAAAACTTCATTTTAGTTGCATGGTAAATTCATGTTTGATTTTGGTTTTGCATTCATCTCATCACTTAAGGGTGTCCCGAGCTCATCTTGGGCTTAATTGTATCTTCACAATTGTTTCTTTGAACAATTTTATTTCTTGGTATCTAGGCTACAGTGGAGTAATAACCATTTATGAATATTACGGTGATTCGTAATTATTATAGTTGTTGTTCCTCGAAAGGTACTTAAACCTTCGGCCGCATTACTACGAAGATTCGTGGTGCACCGATAACCCTTGCCCGTTACATGACTGAGAAATATTTTTGTTAAATTAAGACAAAGTGTGATTATACCATTTTGGGTTAGGAGCTACTAAGGACAGATAATTGTAATTAAGTCATTTGCGTTTATTTAGTTACATTAGTTCATGCATATATAAAAAAGACAAAAATCCAAAATTCAAAAAAAAAGTGTAAACTTTACTTAACCTAGTTTTTAATCAAAAAAAAAATGCTTTTTCCTTTCCTTTCAAAATTTTCAATCAAAAAAAAAATCTTTTCAAATATTTTTTTTTTGAAAATTCGATTACAAAAACAAAAAAAAATCAAATTCCCATTTTCTAAAAGAAAATCCTTTTGGTAAATATCTAAAAATTTTGAAAAATCAAAGAAATAAAAAACAAACAAAAATCAAACTTTTCTTATGAAACTAAATTTCACTTAGTAAATAGTTTTCTTCCTTGTTAAAAAAACCAACAAAAACAATTTTTCAAATCTCGTTTCATTCTCTAAACTCGATTCTAACTTCTATCTCTTCTTAACTTTCACTTGTGCATGAGTACTTCGATACGTGACACAACAACAAATCGTTGGACTCGCGATTCAACAACTAATCATTTAACTCGAACAGACGATCCTTCCGAAATGGTGAACGAGAACGCCCCACAAACTCTTATGGATAGAATATTTCCCGATAGAGTTTCTATTGCATCTTGCATCACATCACTCGTCTATACGGGTAACCATTTTGAAATTCACTCAAACCATATTGTCACGCTTCCAAAATTTGGGAATTTTAAACACGATTATCCATACATCTTTTTGACAAAATTCGAACAAGTTTGCACAACCATTAAACTCCAATAACTATTCGATGACGGAACTAAACTTCGATTACTCCTATTCGTACTTACGGATTACGCTGAAAAATGGTTGTATTGCTTAACATCAAACTCAATTAAAATTTGGGAAGAATTCGTAAAAGCTTTCTTAAAAAAGTTCTACCCTTTGGAAAAAATGAGAAGAATCCAAAACGAAATTGTAAACTTTCATCAATTCAAGGGAGAAACATTCGAAAAATATTTTGAAAGATTCAAATAGCTTTTGATAAAATGTCTGCACCATAACTTCGAAAAATGGATGATTTGCTAAATCTTATACGATGAACTAGAAAACAACTCACGAATCAAGCTCGAAGCAATGTGCCAAGGCAACTTTCTTTCCCAACATACGACGATGATCGGCAATTTCTTGAAAACCTCACCAAAAAGTCATCCCAATAGGAACGTTCAAACATAAAATCAATTTATTCACGATCGAGTGCACACTCGATAGGATCTTCTTTTTCTTTGGAAGCTAAGATTGATGCAATGATTAAAAAATTCGATAAAATTTTCCCATTGAATCAAATGAACCAAGCTTCCCAACCGATGTGTTATAAATGCAACGATCCTAATCAAATAGTCGATCAATGCCCTAATTCTGTCGAACAAATCAATGCTTTCAATAAAGCCAAAAATGACCCAATTTCTCCAACATACAATCCTAGTTGGAGAAATTATCCGAATTTTGCTTGGAACCAAAATAATCCCAACACGAATACGGTTTGTCCCAATTTTCAAGCATTCCCAAATAATACTTCGAATCCTCCCTTTCAAACCAATCATTTTCAACCCGAATTTTGTGGGTCCGTCTCATAATCAACCACAACAATCAAATTTTTAACCAAATTCTACTCATCCTCCCTAAGACGATAAACGTTAAGTTCACTTGAGAAAACTGTTGAAACGTTGGCTAAAGCAACTACGCAAAGTCTTCAATCAAATATAATTTGCAAAATTTATTGACCTTGTATATGCAAAACACAAACCAATCAATTGCAAAACTTGAAATGCAAATGAGTCAATTAGCCACGCCTGTAAGTGAACGCGAACGAGGCATATTTCCAGGCCAGCCCATTTTAAATCCTAGAAATCAAAGCGCAAATTCAAATCAATCCCATGTTGTACAAGATAGCAGCGTCACCCAATTGAATGCTATCACAACTTTACGTTCCAGTAAACAAATCGATAATGAAGTCGTTAACCAAATGATTTACCGGAAACCTCTCTCGACACTTTAAACAAATCAGAAAAGAACATGGAGCCAAACGTTGAATCAAATGCTGGCCAAAATTCTTCTTCTACTCGAGTAGACCTGCCTATCGAGTATCGTGTTCCATTTTCACATTGTCTTCGACCCAAAAAACACTCAGAACAAATGGAGAAGTTATTGGAAATTTTTAAACAAGTGAATGTTAACATCTAGCTTCTTGACATCATTCAGCAAGTCCCCACGCACGCAGAATTTCTTAAGGCTTTGTGCACCCAAAAGCGACACACTCAAGTGCCTAAAAAAGTCTTCTTAGCTGCCAGTTTGAGTGAAGTATTGTCTTAATCCATGTCCGTCAAATATAAAGATCCTAGCTGCCTTACAATTTCGTGTACAACTGGAAACAAGATGATTAACAAATACTTAATAGACTTAGGTGCGAGTGTCAATTTGATTCCATACTTTGTGTATGAACAATTAGGCTTAGGAGAGCTTAAACCCACAAAGGTCATGCTTTAATTCGTCGATCGTTTCATTAAGAAGTCCGCGGGAGAAATCGAGGACATGCTCATAAGAGTAGGGCGATTCATATTCCCCGTTGACTTTATCGTTCTCGAAACACAACCCGTAACAAATCTCATGAGTCAAATTCCATTGATTTTAGGTCGACCAATCTTAGCCACCTCAAACGCCTTAATCAATTGTCATAACATTTCGATGAAAATTTCTTTTGGAAGTATGTCTTTGGATCTTAATATTTTCAATCTTGAAAACCAACCGAATGAACCTTGTGACCAAACGTTTGAAGTTAGTGTCATTCATGAAAAATTCAAAAATGATACAATTGACCTTAAGGATGAAAGCGAGACCGAGTATGAAAAATTGTTTCATGAAATTCCCAACGAGATTGAATACACTCTTCCTTTTGAATCGCTTCCAGTTAAGTCCGAATCTCAACCCAGTTCTTTAATTGAGCAATTCTCGAAGTTGGACCTCAAAACACTTTTTGATCATCTTAAGTATGCATAATTAGGTGATAGCAAAGCATTTCCCATCATAATTTCTACGACTCTCTCTCTCTCTCAATCAAGAAACTTCTTTACTTTCAATGCTGTCCAAAAACATGGAAGCAATTGGATGGTCGATCTCCGATATAAAGGGAATTAGTCCTGCTCTTGTTCAATATGGCATCCATTTAATCGATGATGCCAAGCATGTTTGTGACGTGCAATAAAGGCTTAAACCAAAATGGAAGATGTGCTATGTGATGGAATTCTTAAACTTGTCGACAGCTGAATCATTTACCCGACTTTGATAGTTCATGGGTTAGCCCAATTCACGTTGTACCAAAAAAGCATGGGCAAGCCGTTGTCAAGAATGATTCAAATGAACTTATTCCAACTCGTACTTAAACGGGTTTGCGTGTTTGCATTGACTATCGAAAACTAAATGTCGCAACACATAAAAATCACTTCCCTCTTTCTTTCATTGACCAAATGCTCGAACATTTAGCAGACCATGAATTCTACTGCTTCCTTGATGGTTATTCCGGATATAACCAAATTCTAATCGTTCCCGAAGATCAAGAGAATGACTTTTACTTTTCCATTGGGTACCTTTGCTTATCGACGTATGCCATTCGGACTTTGTAACGCTCCTGCTACTTTCCAACGATGCATGATTAGCATTTTTTTTGACATGATTGAATACTTTCTAGAAGTTTTTATGGATGGCTTCTCTATCTTTGGCGATGCTTTTTCCCAATGTTACATCACCTTGAGTTGGTTCTAAATCAATGTAAAGAAAAAAAATTGACTTTGAATTGGAAAAAAGGCCACTTTAAGGTCAAACAAGGCATAGTCCTTGGACATATCATCTCAAATAAAGGCATTGAGGTAGATAAAGTGAAAGTTGACGTAATTGCAAACCTACCCATTCCCAAATCTATTAAGGACATTCAATCATTTCTAGGACACGCTGACTTTTACCAACGCTTTGTGAAAGACTTCAGCAAAATAGCTCATCCTTTGACAACTCCCCTCAGAAAAGACGTTCCATTCGATTTCAACTCTGGATGTATCTCTTCTTTTAAACGTCTTAAAAAAGAACTCATTTCAGCTCCAATCATTTGTGCACCCAATTGGGAACTCCCGTTTGAAATAATATGTGATGCTTCGAACTTTGCAATTGGTGCTGTCTTAGGACAACGCATCAACAAAATCCTTCATATTATCTACTACACTAGCATGACTTTGAACAATGATCAAGTTAAATACACAAGCACTGGAAAAAAGGGGTAGTTTTTGCTCTTGAAAAATTTCGACAATATTTGATCGGGTCACACTTTACCATGTATACGGACCATTCTGCGCTTCAATATCTCTTCGCTAAAATGGATGCAACATCCCATTTGATTCGTTGGATCCTTTTACTACAAGAGTTTGATCTTACCATCAAGGACAAAAAAGGATCTGATAATGTCATAGCCGATCACTTATCTCTTCTTTCGAACGCACTATCTTCTTCGCCAACCTATGAAAACATCCCTGATGAACAACTTCTTTCAATTTCTATCGATCCATGGTACGTTGATATAGTGAACTACTTAGTCACTAAAGAAACTCCCTCATCTTGGTCCAAATAAGACAATTATAAATTCATGTCCCAAGTGAAATATTTCTATCGGGACGATCCATACTTGTTTAAATATTTTCCTGATCAAATCATCCGATGTTGCATTTCGGATAATGAGATCAGGTGTATTCTTTCGTTTTGCCACGATCAAACGTGTGGTGGACTTTTTGGTTCTAGAAAAACTACGAAAAAGGTGCTTCAGTGTTGTTTCTATTGGCCTTCTCTTTCAAGGACTCATTTGAATTTTGTAAAACTTGCGATCGATGTCAAATGCTTAGATGAATTTCTCGACGAAATATGATGCCCCTAAACCCCACTCTTACTATCGAAATCTTTGATATTTGGGGTATCGACTTTATGGGATCTTTCCCAATTCTTTTGGAAACATGTATATCCTTCTCGCTGTCGATTATGTCCTAATTGGATCGAAGCTGTTCCATGAAAAACCAACGACCATAGAATTGTTGTGAAATTTCTCAAGGAAAACATCTTTTCGAGGTTCAGCACACCTCGCACAATAATCAGTGATAACATCACCATTTTTGCAATCGTTCTTTTGAAACTTTAACGAAGAACTACTCGATAACCCACAAGTTATCCACTCCATATCATCCTCAAACTTGTGGCCAAGTTGAAGTTTCAAATCGTCAAATAAAATAAATCTTGGAGAAAACTGTTAATACAAATCAAAAAGATTGGTCTCAGAAATTGATCGACACGCTTTAGACTTACCGTACTACTTTTAAAACCAACCTTGGTCTCTATTTCGTTTGGTCTACGGGAAAGCTTGCCATTTACTGATTGAAATCGAACAAAAAGCATTATGGGCAATAAAGGACTTAAACTTTGATCTCGATAAAGCTAGCGAAAATTACAACTCAACGAACTAGAATAACTTAGGAACAACGCATATGAAAATGAGAAAATTTACAAAGAAAGAACAAAAGTTTTTCATGACAAGTTAATCCTAAGGAAAACCTTTTTGCCTAACCGAAAAGTTCTTTTATATGACTCAATACTTCATTTATTCCTTGGGAAACTTAAATCGAGATGGATCAGACCATTTTTGGTATGAACTATTTTTCCACATGGTGCCGTAGAAATAGAAAACCCTAGAGATGGATCAATTTTTAGAGTCAAAGGTCATCGTTCAAAACCTTTCTTGGAATTGCCCAGTAACCAAGAGGAGGAACTCATGATTCTTCATGAGCCAAGCTATGTCTAGTAAGAATGTTAACCCTCTTTTATAAATATGTACATATTTTTCACCATTACACTCATTGTATCATGCATTGACTGTGGAGACATAGTAAAAATTAAGTGTAGGGGTCTTATTTTCATTTTTTTAAGTTTCATGGCATTTTTTTGAATTTTTGTTTTCTTTTAACAAAAAAATTTCTAAATTTCTAAATCTCAAAAACATTTTCTTTTTAGCATTTTGATTTATTTTTGAAGAAGCACTATAAGTTAAGTATAAGTTTTGGTTAATAAATTAAAATTTTGAAAATTTATTTGTCTTAACAAAAATAAAAATGAAGTTTGATTAAAAATAACAATGGTTTAACTTGTATATAGGAAGGTTCAAATGTGTTAATTATGAAGTATATTCTAAATAAAAAATCTTTGTTTGAAAAAGTGGTAAATTTAAAGTAAAGGATATAACATTTTTATCTTCTAGGTTAAATGGCGCTAAGATGAATTTGCAAAACTTTCTCTTTTTTAAAAAGAAATAGAAAAAAATACAAAAGTATATATAGGTAATTTTTTTTTATATATGTATATATTTTTAACACCTAGAGTCAGGTGTTCACACTCGTATATTCACTCGCCATGCTCTGTACCCTTCTCATGTAAGCCCGAAAGGTAGTGCACGATCGGTATATCTGGCCTCAGTTTATCCGAGTTAGGTATATGTATACAAACATTCTTTTAATAATGCCTACAGTCGATAAGTGTTCACACTTGTGTGTTCACTCACCATGCTATGTATTCCACTCACATCAGTCTGCAAGGCAGTGCATGAATAATATATCTGGCCTCAGTTTATCTGAGTTAGGCATATGTAAATATTAATATTAATAAAATTTTCAAATAAGAAAGAGTAAGCAATCGAAATCCAAGCATCATTTTAACTTGTTTGATTTGACTTATTATTGGAAAGAAATGAAAATACCACTTTGGCAAACTTTGATAATCAACTAAGGATCTATTTCATAGTTACAATGTATTATCAACCGAAATAACGAGTTAAACTATAGCTTATTTTTTATGATAACTTCATTTTTATTTGAAAGTTTGACGAGTAAATGACTTAAATTCCAAGATAATGACCAAAACCTATATTTAGCTTATTTGTTTCAATTTAAAAGTAAATCCTTCATTGTAAATACTCTCAAAATCTTGCATTCGTCTCTTTATAAATAATCTTGCATTTTGTAAATATTTTCACTTTGCATTTGGATTTTATGGGTAGTATCTACTGAAAACCCTCACGAGACAACAATCGTCCTACTGGGGACACCCAGAGATTTAATGGCTTGTTGCATATACTAAATGCCATCGTGCTCCCTACGAAAAGGGATATATCTGAGTTACCCTTTATTCGAGGACAAATAAAAAGATAAGTGTGGGGGTATTTGATGTGCATATATTTACATCCATATTTTATCTATTTTTATTTAAATAGACGTCATATTTTGGAATTTTACAATGTTTAAACGAAAATTCAATTATTGTCAAATCATCATATATTCATCTTCATTCAGGGGCAAAATGCTCATTTTTGTGCATGTTTCAATTTGAGAATTTTTACTTGAACATTTTATTATAATTTTTATAGAAATTTGGATGCATATGGAAGGGACTTTCATGAAGATATATGTATGCACAAATGAAAACAAAGGAAAGATGATGGAAATAATTCAAATACATGATCATGGAGGACCGCGCCTACCCACTTACCTAAATCTACAATTAGAAGCTAATGGACAACTAAGTGGAGGTTAAAGCTTCATGCACATTTAATGATGGATTAATTAGTGGCTAATGGTTACCTAATGGCCGCACTTCCTACAAGAGCATTTTGGGGAACACCCTAAAAATGGAATTAGGGTTTTATGCACGTATAAATAGCCCTCTTATGTACATGTAAATATCTTCTACTCTCTTATTTTACTTAGGAAAATTAGCAAGCAAGTTGTAAACATAATGTTTCAAAATAAAAATGGCTTCTAAGCCTCTTTCTCTATTCTTTTCTACGTGCTTTTGTTTACTTTTATGTTATTGTTTATTTCTATGCTTTCTTTCATTTCATGTTTATAGCTTACATTTACATTCATGCAAGTAGTGTAGCTTTATTTTTTATGCAAGTGGTTAGTAGTTAATCTCTATTTCTTCCTTTTCTTAGTTTTCATTTCTTTGTTTTCTAATGTTGAAATTTACAAGTGTTGACTTGATAAAACAAATGAGTAGCTAAACCCCTTTGATTTAGGGGTAATGAAGCTCTTTAACTTTATGTAAATTCAACATTTCTATGATTTATGGTCTCTGTTATTTGTGCATCATGAAAGTGGATTTTGATGTAAGTTTGTACAAGTGGGTTTGATAGCTTATGTTGCTTTTGCAAATGAGCTATTTTTATTCAACATAAACACAATTTACATCATCATTTGCTAATTGATTTTTGATTTTGAAATGAAAGTAAAAATAAAATTTGACGATCTGTATTACTAATTATAATAGTAAATAGATCATACTTAAAATAGCTTTTGCTTTGGCTTCATTGTCATGAGAATTAATAAGTGGTTTATTTATAGTATTATAGTTTGAAGGTTTAGGTTATGTTAATTAACAACACAAATAAACCAAACTTATGATAGATACAACAATTATTTCACTTAATATTAAAAATAGAGATCATAGATTGTTTGTATGTTGATTTACAAAAATATGAGACTGGATTTGCCTCTAAATTGTTTTCTAATCTCATAGTTTTTAATCTCACTTTTATTCTAATTTTAGCTTCATTTTGTTTACAATTTGTAGTTAACAATCTCTTCTCCACTTTGGTCTAATTTGATTGGTTAGAAAATTTTAAAATCTAACAATTCCCTACGGATCGACCCGTACTCGCCACGTACTAACTTTTGTACGTCGTGCACTTGTAGTTATTTTTAATTCGAAATGTATCGACGGTTTTCTAATTCGATAGAAAATTCGTCATTATACAGTGCATTATATCTCCTATATCTATTTGGCTATTCTTCTGTATCTCACGAGGAATGAATATAGATATGGACGCATAAAGAGACAGAGTTAGCCAAGGAGAGGACACCACCACCACCAATGGAAATGCCAGACCTAATACAATGAGGACTCAAGGTCAGGCTCAAGTTGAGAATGCTGGTGCCGGAGTCCGACAACTGGATATGGGAGCTATGTATTAGTTTTTCATAAACATGATGCTAGCTAGAATTGCTAATGTAGTGGTTGGAGGAAGTGTTGCATGAGGAGTTCAGGAAGCTCCGGTTGTCAACCATCATGCTAACTTGAGTATAGACTATGCTAGGCTTGGAGGGAAGCCGTTTATCAGAACTGAAGATGCTATAGAAGTGGAGGATTGGTTGTTGCATTGCGAAAGGATATTTGCTGACTTAGGGCTCAATGACGAGAAGAGGAGGATGCTTGCTTCGAGACAGCTTCAAGAAGTAGCTTTATTATGGTTGAATAGTGTGACAGTTGGAATAAATAAGAGGAGAGACATGGGCTGAGTTTAGGAGAAGGTTCCAGGAGATGTTCATATTGGTGATGGCGCAGTCCGTTCTAATCAGAATGTTTGCTGAGTTAGAGCAAGGAGAAATGTCTCTTTTGGAGTATGCTGGTAGGTTTAAAGAGTTGGTTAGATATGGGTATGCCACTGTTGATACAGTGATGAAGAGGAATGAGAAGTTCATAAGAGGGTTGAAGCCTGAGTTGGCTCGGGGTACCTTATCGCATATCAACGATACCTGTGATATGGTAATGGAGATGGCATTAGGACATGAAGTGATGCTTGCTTGTATGGAGAAGAAGAAGGAGAAGGTGTTCCAGGTTGGGCAAGGTCAGAAGAGAAAGTACTTTCACAAGAAGGATGCTCAAAAAGGTGAAGCAACGAAGAAAGGGAAATATGAAGTGGTTTGTTTTAAATGCGACAAGAAGGGGAATTTTGCTTATGAGTGTCGTACTGGAAAGAAGTGACCGGGAAGAAGAATATCAAGTGCTTCAATTACGATCATATCAGCCACTATAAGAATCAATGCAAAGAGACCGCTAAGGATGGGAAAGGCAAGGTGTATGCATTGAAGCGTACTACTTCAAAGCCAGTAGCATAGGAGAAAGGAAAGGAAGTTTTGGGAGGTACGCTTCAGATCCATGATATGTCTGTTAGCATTTTGTTTGATACTGGTGCATCGTATTTTTTTATATCTCGATGTTTGGTAGATAAGCTTAGATCCCACATATTTAGTTACCTCCTTAAGAGTTGCAAATCCGATAGGAGGGTATACAACACTTGGGATGAAGTGTGACCACTTAGAATTTGACTTGCTAGGCGACACCTTTGTTTGCAGTTTGCATATATTTGAATTTATAGGGTTCAGAATCATATTGGGTAAGGATTGGTTAAGCGAGTATAATGCTAGGATATTTTTTCAGGATAGGAAAATATCACTTAGACACCCGGACTATACTGATCGGATAGTTTATGCCATAGAAAACTCTAGCTGTGATGTGAATGCTTTATTCGGTGTTGTGGAGTTAGAGGATGAGTTGAATCACGTTTTTATGGTTAGATTGCAGATGTTTTCAAGACGGTGGTTGGATTGCCACTAAAACGAGCCATTAAATTTCAGATAGATTTGGTGCCTGGAGAAGAACCAGTGAGTAGACCACCAAGCAAGATGACGCCGACATAAATAAGGGAGTTGAAGGCTCAGTTGGTTGATTTGGAAGGCAAGAGTTTTATCAGACCAAGTAGTTCACCTTGGGGAGCAACCACGGTATTCGCTAAGAAGCCGGACAGATCGTTAAGGCTATGTATCGATTACTGTAAGTTGAACAAGAGAACAATAAAGAATCGATATCGGTCGCCTAGGATTGACGATTTATTCAATCAGCTGAGTGGAGCCAAGCTATTTTCTCAGTTAGACTTAGCAATAGGTTTCCATCAGCTTAGAGTAGCGGAAGATAGTATAACTTTGACGGTCTTTAGAATAAGGTATGGGTCATACAAATGGTTAGTTATGCCGTTCGGACTTATTTATGCGCTAGCATTCTTTGTGGATTTGATGAACATCCTGGGTTTTCTAAGAGCACTTGGACAGGTTCGTGTTGGTTTTCATAGATGATATTCTAATATACTCTAAGTATGAGAAGGAGCATGAAGTTCATCTTAGAATTGTGCTTGAGACGTTGAGGTAGCATCAGCTAAAGTTTTTGAAGTGCCATTTTTGGAAGAAGGAAGTGAAATTTCTAGATCATGTAGTCTCATAGAAAGGGTTGCCTATAGATCCGACTAAGATTGAAGTAGCGAATAATTGGAAGAGACCTAAGACAGTAGCCGAAATAAAGAGTTTTCTCGGATTCATGGGATATTACAGGAGATGCATTAAGGATTTCTCGAGGATAGAAGCACCAATGACCAAGCTAATGCAAAAGGATGTGAAGTTTGTGTGGACCGATAAGTGTGAGGAAGCATTCTAGAGCTTGAAACACTTGTTGACCCATGCACCTGTATTAGTGGTTCCAGAGGGAAATTAGAACTTGGTAGTTCAAACAGATGCATTAGAGCTGGATTAGGAGCTGTGTTGATGCAGAGAGGTAAAGTGATTGTCTATGCTTCTAGATAGCTTAGACTACATGAGATTAGGTATCCGACTCACAACTTGGAGTTAGTTGTAGTTATTTTTGCCTTGAAGGTGTGGAGACATTTCCTTTTAGGAGAGAGGTTCGAGTTTTATATGGATCATCAGTCATCGAAGTATTTGTTCTCTTAGAAGGAACTAAATATGAGACAGTGGAGGCGGTTAGAGTTTCTAGCCGCTTATGATTTTTGAATTAAGTACACACCAGGGAAAGGCAACAAGGTTGCAGATGCGCCTAGTAGGAAGCATCCGAATGCGGTGTTGGCTATGATAGCAGAATGGAAAGACTTGGAAGCGTTGTCGACTTGCAGAGTGTAGTGGAGATCCGAGGCTGGGTCTAGTGGAGAATCTGCTATGTTATCTTGTTCAGAAGTCTGACCGGTATTGATTGAGAAGATTGCTTCTAAACAGGAAGATGATCCAGTGTTAGCTAAAAGGATTGAAAAATTAAGGGATGGAACAGAGAGCGATGACTTGAAGGATTTCATTTTTGACAGAAGTGGATGGTTAAGAAAGAAGGGTAGATTATGTATTCCAGATGTGGGAGACATAAGGAAGGAAGTTTTGGAGGAGTGCCATCATTTCAAAGTTCATTATTCATCCAGGAGGAATGTGGATGTACTGGGATATGAAGAGAAGTTTCTTCTAGGAAAGAATGAAGATGGATGTTGGCTTTGGGTGAAACAGTGTTTGAACTGTCAGTAGGTGAAAGCCAAGCATCAGAAGCCAAGTAGGTTGCTTCAGCCATTAGATATTCCGGTATGAAAGTGGGATTCTATTTCTATGGACTTCAAAGACGGGTTGCTAAGATCTAATAGAGAAATGAAAGTATATAGTTCATAGTGGACAGATTGACTAAGAGTGCCCATTTCATTCCTGTTAGGTCAAATAGGACGGCACCTGTATTGGCTAAGTTATTTATGAAGAATGTGGTTAGACTGCACCGAATTTCTAGTAGTATTGTTAGTGATAGAGATTCCTTATTCACTAGCGAGTTCTGAAAGAGTCTATAGGAAAGTTTAGGAACCAAGCTTAAGATGAGTACCGCTTACCATCCGTAGACAGATGGACAAATGGAAAGATTTAACAAGATCTTGGAAGACTTGTCAAGAGCTTGTATATTAGACTTGGGCAATCATAGGAAGACCATCTATACCTAATTGAGTTTTCATATAACAATAGTTATCAAACTAGTATAGGGATGGCACCGTTTGAGGATTTGTATGGAAGACCATGCAAATCTCCCATATGTTGGTTAGAGACCTGAGATACATTAGTCCTTGGTCTCAAATTGGTAAGAGAAGCAGTAGAGAAGATGGAGCTGATAAGGGCGAGAATGAAGGAAGCTCGGTCTATGCAGTAGAGCTATGCGGATAGAAGGTGGAAAGGTTTAGAGTTCTCTGTTGGAGATCATGTTTTCTTCAAAGTACCACCGATGAAAGGTGTTATCAAGTTTAGGAAGATCGGGAAGTTAGAGTTACCGAGTAGTTAGGTAGAAGTCCACGATATTTTCCATGTATCTCATCTGAGAAAGTGTGTTAGGGATCCAGACACTACTGTTGCACCGACTGTGTTAGAAGATTCAGTGGTGGAGCCAGACTTGATTATAGTTAAGAAGCATGTTCGGATAGTCGCAAGAGATGAGGAGAAGTTAAGGAACAAGACAGTCAGAGTAGTGTGTCCTGTGGGGTGACGATGATAAGGATTGTACTTGGGAGACCGAAAGCAGGATTAGAGACGCTTATCCTGATTTGTTTGATAGTATGTTTTACTATTGACTATTTTGTTGTGTACCTTATCGTAATTTCAACGAGGAAATTCTTTAAGGAGGTGAGACTGTAACACTCCATATTTTTAGTAACATTATTTATTATATTTAATTAGCTAAACTAAATATAATAATGTAAGGTGATTAATTGATTGAGATTAATAGGGGTAGCCATGCCATGTTAATGAGTAAATCGAAATGAGATGACATGAAATAAAGTAGATAAAGGGTTAGGAAGTAGGTAGGGGAAAAATGGGAACAAGGAAAATCCTTATACCCTAAACCTTAAACCGCTTAGCCGAGTATTCTCTTATTCATTCTCATTTGCAAATTAAAAACATAGAGGCCGACCACCATTTTAGAGAACTAGAGGAAGAAAAAGCTAAGGAAGAAGATTAACCAAATCAAAAGCTATTCAAATCTCAAGTTCTTAATCTCCAGCTAAGGTGAATAATGACTACGTCTCATTCTCTTAAATGTTTTCGGTTTTAAGTTAAATCCGAAGTTTTTGCAAGTTTATGCCATGTTTTTAAATGATTAAATGTGTATATATGCTTGCTGATGATTATGCTTATTCATATAGATTTTATGATAAGTTTTGATAAGAAAACTCTATTAAGTGACATCCAAATGCCTTGTGATTTCAGATTTACATCAGAAATGATATTTTAGAGATGGATTTCAATTTTCTTAATTTTTTGAATTATTGTGGATTTTATGTAAATTTTCCAGTGTAGAAAATGATTATTTACGTTATAAATTATTTACGGCTAAATAATTATATATTTGGGTATGAAATTTATATATATTAGAAAACATATTGAAAATGATTTTCTGGAGTTTTTTTAGAATTTACCTCAGTGGTTTAATGGATGTATAAAATTATTTGAGGTATGGGACTTAATGTTTTATATATTTATAAAAGGAGAAGGGGAATTTTATAAAATTAAATTATTGCATTTCTGAAATCTTGGCAGCACATTTGGAAGAAAAGAAGAAATTTAGCAATTAATGAAAATTTAACAAATGTAGCAGGTTAGTCAAAAAGTGTTTCTCTTTTAAGCTGAGGATAAAATTTACTTATTTTTAGCCTGTTTCGCAACTTTTAGTACCAGGGGTTCCGACTTAGACGTTTCGCCATCATTGCTTTCGAAACCAATGCGCATGGTATCATTATACTTGGTGTGTAGCGAATTGGATGAAGGCGGAAGGTATAGGTCGGAACGTATGTTTTCGATAGGGTTGAAACATGCCTTTTTTTAAAATGAAGTTGCGCATGCTTTGCTTTTAACTTGGTTAAGCTTTTGACCCAGACAAATTGTTTAAAGAAATGGTTTCGAATAGGTTGCACTCTTCTATTTTAAGCAATGCTTTTGAAGAGGTCGAAACACCTAGCTGCTGCTTTTCCTACCTTATGAAGTCAATGGTTTCGGATTTTAAAACATGGCCACTTCTCTAATGCTTTCAGAAGGTTGGTTTTGACACCATCACTTCTTTGCTTACGATTGCTTTCGAAAAATAGGCTTTCGACTTAAATGGTTTTAACGATTCTTTTGCTCTGTTGAAGTATAACCCAAATTGTTTCGAAGGAGATGGTTTGAATTTGTTCCGAAAGGTATTTTCAACATGTTGTAAATTGAACCCAATGATTTTGAAAGGTTTGCTTTTTACAATGGTTTGATTCTTTCAGAAGGTTTTAAATGATGGTTTCAAAGGGGCATTTCCGCAATGCTTTTGAAGGGTTTAAAGAAAGGTTTCAAAGGGGTGGTTCGCCAATGATTTCGAAAGTTTGAAAGGAAAGGTTTTCCAAAGGTTTTGAAATATAATGTTTAAAGGTTTAAAAGAAAGATGTCTAAGGTTTTAAAGATTTTGAAAGGAGGGTTTTTCAATGGTTTCGAAAGATTTCTAAAAATGGTTTTAGAAGGAAGGTTTTGGCGTTTCGTCCTAGGTTGGAAGAAGGGTTTTACTTGGTTTAGAAAGAGGCGCTTTCAATGGATTCGAAAAGGGTATTTTCAATGGATTTGAATGGGGTATTTTCAAAAGTTAATTGTTTTCATCAACAAAGGTTTGAGTAAAGTGTGTGTGTGTGGTGTGTGTGTGTGTGTGTGTGTATAACATGCCAAGATGATTTTAAGTAAAGCATAGAGACTATATATTTTCCTTGTTTAAGTTTGATTAACTATTTTAAGCAGTTTGAGAAAAGGTTTTTAAGGACATTTTCGGGAAAGTTTCCCTAAGTAAATGACTCGGATCTTAGGATACTAGATGGAATTGGTATAGGGTTGCTCCCTATACATTAGCTATTAGCCTCGGCTAATTAAGTCCAAAGTTCTAGAGTGTAGGGCTTGGTCACAGGTAAAACTAAAATTATGATTATACACAGAAGGGAATATATGTTTGTACACAGATAGGTTATTGGTGAGCTCCAAAACCATTAAGATCAGTGAACCTGGGGGATGTTAAGTTATGGATAGGCCATCCAAAAGAGAAGTATTTAACAGATAGTTAAGTACAGATCATCCATAAGAGGTGTGTCTAATAGATGTTAGATTATTTTATTATATTGTCTGGTGGCCTGAGTCGGCCAAAGGTTAGCAGTTAGCCAAACAAATCTATAATGTTCGGACAGATAGTCCATTTGTAACTTGATATGTAAGTTTACATAAAATGCTTTATATTCTCAACTAGTTTTTCTTGCAGGATTATGATTTGCAAAAGATATGTTTTAAAAGGATATTGGTGAGTGGAAACCTATTTCGCTAAGCGGTGTGGTCTAACTTAATATCATATATCCGAGATGTATCATATTATTCACACCAGGATTTATGTCTGACTCGAAGTTTATTTTTTCCTCTTAAACTCTCGAGAGATCAAAATTGATTTGAGTAGACTAAGGGTTGAGGTTATACGGGTTTTAGTAGTTAACGAAAAGCTTTCGGAGACGAGCGGGCTGTTGGGGATAGCTATTAGGTGTTGCTGTTTGTTTTTTTATTCCGTTATGTTGTATTTAAAACTGTTATGTCTAAATAATACACTGGTCAACCAAGGGAGCATCATCATATGTCGCTATTGGCATGTACATGTAATAATTATATTTTATCTGAACCTTGGAAACGAATATGGGATTATGTTATTTGAATATGAAATATGTGTTTTGAAAATGTAACATGAAAAGTTGTTTTTGAAATCTGTGATTTTGTTTCATATTCAAATGCCTCTGATATTATGGATACAATTAACATAGCCTATTTAGTCGTCGAAAGTTAATATCGTACCATTGTATAGGGCGCAACCCTATACTAGTCACATCTGACAAAGCCCTACACACCAGAATTTTGGACTTATATTAGCTAGGGGCTATTAGCTAAAGTATAGGGCGCAACCCTATACTAGTCACATCTGGTATTCTAATACCTACGTCATTTAATAAGGGTTAACTACCCCATCAAAATTTCCTTGAAAACATTTCTTTCAAATTGATTTAACCTTTTAAATCATACTTAAACAAGAAAAATATACTTTTTGCTTTACTCAAATGTCTTTGCCATGCTTTACACAAAGCAATGTTGATGAAAATATAAATCAATAGGGTTATCTATCCCTTTAATACAAGTTAAAGCTCTTCTTTAACAAAACATTAGGTCTTAAATCCAAGATATCATCTTGAAAACCCTTGTTTAAAAACTTTAAACAGACCCTTTCGAATCCATTGAATGTACCCCTTTCAAAATAAGCTAACTACTTTACTTAAAGCACTAGGCCGAAAGCCCAAAACATACCTTTCAAAACCTTAAAAAATAGACCTTTCTAAATCATTGAAAGTATCTTTGAAAGCTTTATAAACCTTAGACATCTTCTTTTCAAAATACTTTCAACTTTCCACTCGAAAGCATTGGAAACCTTCCATTCAATTACAAAAGGTAGACCTTTCGAAAACATTGGGGACCTCCCTTCAAAATCTTCATTACATATCTTTCGAAGGCATTAATTCCTTTACTTAAAACAAACCTTTCGAAAGCATTGGGTCCAAGCAAATGTTTATGAAACATAGGTTTGAAACCATTTAAAACTATTCCTTTCGAAACCTTTAGGTTTAACTTTCAGTATATCTAAGGGTCTTAAAAGAACTGGGGTGAAAGCATTGTTTTCAAAAGCATTACTCCTAAGTAAAAGAAAGTGGATGGTTTTGAAACCAACCCTTTCGAAAGCATGGAGAAGCGGCTTTAAAGTTTAAGGCAAAAGAACACTTTCGAAGGCATTGATTCAAAAGGTTGAATATGGAAGCAGGGGTTTCAACCACCTTTGAAAGCTTGCTTTAAAAATAAAAGGAGGCAAACCATTAGAAATCCCTTTATTTATATAAACAGAAACAAGTTGGTTAAGTTGAAAGATCCATCCCCTTCGAAAGCCTCATTTGTAATCAAAATAGTTCCAAGTTTGTAAGAGCTATTTCTACCCCTTCAAAAGCATGTTTCGGCTCTATACCTTCCACCTAACTCCAATCCATTACATACCAAGGCATTAATATCATATGTATTGGTTTCGACTTGGTTGGAGGCAGATGTATGGAGTTGAAAGGTGGCCGCTATAAGTGGCAAAGCAATAAACCTTTATAAAACTGATTTTTAACTTTTTAAAGTAATACATTTCCAACTAACTTGCCTTATTTGTGAACATATAATTAATTTCCAATTCCTTTTCAAAATCTTTTCTAAAAATGCTGCAAATTTAGTAATTAACAACTTAAAACATTTAGCAAATTGCCCCTTCTCCTTTTCTAAACATATGAAACATTTCAGTTACATAGCTTAAATAATTTTATATCTTTAATAAAATACTTAGGACTATTCTTTAAAAATTCCTATAAATCACTTCTAATATGTTTCTTTAACATATTTAAATTTTTGACCCGATGCTAACATATAATAGCTGAAAATAATTTAAATACAATTTAACCATTTTTTTTTGCTATAGAATTCATAAAAAATCCACAATAACTTAGAAAATCAAGAAACTTGAAACCTATCTCTAAAATAATGTTTCTGACCTTATATGAAAAACGCAAGCCATTTGGATGTCATTTAATATATGTCCCAAATCAAATCTTATCACAAAATCTATATGAAATAACATAAATCATTAGCAAGCATATTTACCCATCTAAACAATCAAAACATGGCATTTTCTTGCATAATAAGTTCGAATCGTATCTTAAAACTGAAAGCATTAAAGATGAGATGTAATCTATTATTCTCCTTAGCTTGTTGTTAAGAAGGTTGAGATTTGTTCTTGGGTTAATCTGGTTAAGCTTCCTTCTTAAATTATTTCTTATCTTCCCCTTGTTTTCTTCTAATGGTGGCCGTCCAAGCTTCGAGTTTAGGTTTTATTTGTGAAGGTTGGAAATGAAATTGGAATAAGGGTTTAGTGTATAAGAATATAACCTACTCCTATTTTTCCCTTATCTAATTACCTTTACTTATTTCATTTTAGATTTTCATTTGTTTATTCATTACTTAAGGCACGACTACCTTATAATTATACAAATCTCAATCACTTAACTACTTCTATCTTTACATTTTTCTATTTAATTTATCTAATTAAATCTTCTGAATAACGTTATTTAAAATTCGGGGTGTTACAGTCTCTTCGACATTCATTAATGGCTGCGGATTGACGACAAGTGGTATGAATGAGGAATGACTTCGAGGAGATGCTAGACTAAAGAGCATTGATGTGATGAGTATGGTTTTGATGTGAAGTGGTGTCATAATACTATCAAATTAGCGTATCTCCATGTCTTTGACATTGTTGGTCTTTTTCATATTGCCTCCTCTTGCAATGAGGTTCAATCTCATCTCTTTAAAGCTTTGAATTCAACACCGTATTCTCTTATGAAATTATAAAGATTATATTTGCCCTCTTCCTTGTGTAAAAGAAGCTTTTTATTATTTAGGGAAAACCCATGAATTTCTATTCCTTTGCTTAGCCTTTTAAAACTATTCACTCTGGTGGTGTTCCTTTTTCTCCTACGGTTTAAACTTAAACAAAGGATGATTAAAATCATCACAATTGCTTCAAAACTTTAAATTTTATATATCCACGTTAGTAGTAACGTCAAATTTAATATTACCGTATGTGTCCTTATGGTATAGCTCATATGGTATTTGATATTAACCTATTTATTTGGCATAGTTTTACTAGAGTAATCATTGTATAATTACCACCAAAGTTTTCGATTCGTACTAACAGATTTACTTTTCCAATTATGGATTTAGCTTTTCTTTATGCTCCCTTTAGTTAACATAAAAGCTTAAGTGTTCCTTATGGACTCTATATTGATCATTCAATATTTATTAACCTGTTGTAAGGCTATGTTTGGATTACACACTTTTGTTGCTTAGATACCATGTAACCCACCTATATGCTTTTAACATCGTTCAAACTTGGAATAATATCACATGGTAAACAAACAAAGTGCTAGACAAGAAAATTTTAAGAAGAATAGTATGGACTCTAGAGCTTTACTTCCTAAATCAATTCTTCTCTGGTTGTCGAAAATTGGCCTTCAATATTAAGTTGCCTCGATGTACTGCACTATCTTCGTCCAAAAGTTTTGATTTGGAATAGAATGACATGCGAAAGTTTACTTGTTTCTTCATTGTGATTTTTATCTTCGAACCCGAGACTTTCCTGAAGAAAAAGTTAGGGAGCCAATTGATAATAAAAGAGGGCTAGGGATTTAGTGTACCATATAATGATAAGAAATCCAAGATTTCATTTTTTGGCAATAAGAAATCCAGAATATTCTCCAGTAGTAAGTAAGGCAAAAAAACTATCTGGAAATAAAAAATCTAGAATTCCTTCTAATAATAAATAGCCTACAAATCCACTGGGTAAGTGAAGAAAGAAAGCTAAAAATCCAAATCTAGCGATAATAACAGAAGACCAGAAATACATACATACATACATACATACATATATATAGTAATAATGACAAAAGACTAGAACTCCATATCTGGTAATAATAATAGAAGTCTAGAATCCCTGTCTGGTAGTAATAGAAGGCCAGAAATTCAATCCAGCAATCAATATGAAAACTCAAATTATACAAGAAAACCAGAATTCCATAGGAAATTCAAAAATCATCAATACAACCGATAAGAAAACCATAAATCCAAAAAAAATAAGAAGATTAGAAATTCAAAAATTCAATCAAAAATATCAACAAAAGCTTGTCGGAATTTCATTTGATAATAAGAGTGCTTTAGAAACTCATAAGGAAACCAAAAATCCAATGATAAACCCAGAAAACCAATCATAATTAACAAGAAAATCAAGAATCCTTTTTTTAAAAAATTCAGAGAAGTGATCAAAAATTCATCAAATTTCTATTTTATAGTAAGGAACTCATAAATCCATTTGGAGAAAAAGATAATAAAAGACTATCTAATTAATCATTCGAGTTGTCATAAAACAAAAGTCTCATATTTCTCTCTGACGCTAAGTTGTAGGCTTATTAATTCTTCTCGAAGGTTTCCATTATTTAAAGAATTGTTTATTACTTGGAGATATGTAGTTATTATAATTATATTTAGAGCTAAATAGTTCTATTCAGCCATTCAACCGTTCAGCAAGTAGTTCCGTTCAACCATTCGACAAGTAGTTCCATTTAGCTGTACGACTATTGTACCATTTAGCCGTTCGGTGGGTAGTTTCATTCGGTTGTTTGGCCATTCAACAAGTAGTTCCGTTTATTTGTTTCACTATTCAGCGGAACCTATTTGTATATTAAAATTTATTATATAAACCTTCTTTCAATGGTTTTCTTATTCCCAGGTCTATTCTATGCCTATTAATGGTCTGCTTTGTACTATGCTTTGAAGGAAGCAGTTCTTATTTTCTAATGAGGATTTGTTCTTTGATTAATTCTCTTTGCCGGTCCTTGGGTTTCGAGCTTTATCATATCTTTTGCCTTTGTCTCTTTCCGGGATTTGGATACCCAGATCCTTTTTCTCTTTGCCTTTTCAATTTAAGCCACTCTTTGGCCTCCATATTTCTTCATCCCTTCTTATTTGTGCCCTTTTTTATGGCTTTGCCTTCACTTTAGACTGCAGACATCTTCCTCCATTTTTCTTATTTGTGACCCCTTTTTGTCTTTGAATTTGCTCTGATTTGAGGACATCTTCATCTATTTCCCTTGTTTGTGGCCCTTTTGGGCTGTGGATTTCTTCATCCTTTCTTGTATGAGCCACTCTTTGGGCTTTGGCTAGACCAAAGATGGCTAAATAGCGTTTTGTCCCTTTCTCTACGGAGTGCTCAAAAGAGCGTTGGAGATTTTAACCCTCCCTCAAGGAGGTGCTCCGGATTGGATGTCGGAGGCCTTAGTCCCTCCCTCTAGGAGGTGCTCCGGATTGGACGTCAAAGGCTTTAGTCCCTCCCTCTAGGAAGTGCTCGATATTGGACGTTGGAAACCTTAGTCCCTCTCTTTAGGGGGTGCCCCGGATTGGACGCTGGAGACTTTAATCCCTCTCTCTAGGTGTGCTTTTGGAGAAGGCTTAAAAGAAGCTTCTTGAAAAATTTATTTTGTGAAAATAATTTTTGGCCAAACAATGTGTTTTTGAAAAAAAACCCTTTTTGGTTCATAGAACTTTCAAGATAGGATTTTCTTGATTAATCGAGAAATTTAATCTGATCCACCATTTTGAAAAGGTTTTGGGACAATTGAAATCATTGATAAAGAAGTCTATTCTTAGCGTTTCCTCTAGGAGGTTTTTAAATCATTCTCATGATAGAAACATAAATCTCAAATAAGAGACTGAGTAGTCATGATCATTGAACCAATAATATTTTAATCGAGAATGGGCTGTTCTAATTGGAATTTTTGTCGTTGAATCTTGATAGATCCGAATACCTTTCTTAAGAAAATGTGCACAAGTTTATCCTTGTCAATAACTTTGGAAAGCTTTGAAAATGCTTTTCCTCTAGCATACTTTGTGAAATCATTGTGTATTTATTAATACTGTGTAACTTTTAGAGGATTGTATAAATCTTTTCTTTGAAATAAGTACATATTCGACTCCCCTAACTAGTAGGGTAACTAGAAAAAAAATCTTTGTTGATTTCTGAAAATAATTTCCTTCAAGATGGGTTTGATAAATCATTTTTTAGCAATAAAATGGCTTGTTGAAAATTAGGTTAGTGTATTTATTTATACCTTTATATAATACATACATATAAATGCACCTTCTTAGGTTTGCTTAGCAAAAAGGAATGTCTTGTTTGTAAGTTTGAAAAGTCATGATTCATGAACTTGTGGACTTTTATCGACAAGAGCATGCTTTTCCTAGGAATCCCATCTTTTAGGAAGCTTTTAGACATTTACCTTCCCTTAGAAACTAGATTTTGTTGGAAAGTTGATTAATCCAAGCTTTTGAGATAGAGAACCACTTTATACTGGATATCCAAGTTATAGTCCTTCGGAAATAGCTAGAAATTTGTCGTGCTTTGATAGGGAAATTCTGAACTTTTCGGATGAAGTGGATAGGTTTTGTTTTAACCTATAAAGACACTTGAATTTGTGTTAATACGTGATCAATCTCAAGTACAAATCAAATTAGAAATTATTATATGTAAAGATAATCCATGGTGGGCAACTGTCACAAGACTTCGTAATTTGGCCAGGGTTTGAATTTAAAGTTGCTAAGCTGCTTTTTCTTTGAAGAAAGAGTTGGGTTTTAAGCATTTGGGCTAATTTCTTCAAAACAGATGATCCTTTAAGATTCCTTAATGAATTCCTTTAGAGGTCCTAACCTGACCATATTCTGAATTATTCTTGACGAGACGTGGCATTCATCAGTCCTATGTTCATTTACTTTATGATAATCACTAATCTTCTCCTCTATCTGGCTTTGGATAGTTTCGTATTTTCTTGGAAGCGGAGATATTTTCATCATTTTTTGTTATAGCAAAAATGTGGGAGAGGGGTTTGCTCAAATTTATATAGCTGGATTCGAAAACGTCCTTCTAAATTCCTTTTCTACTCTTATTCCCTTTTGGCCTCTTATTGAGATGTTCATAATTGAAAATTTCTCCTTTTTGGTTATAGGGATTTCTTCATGGCATAGTACATCTCATCTATTTGAATGAATTTTTTGGCCAGAAAATAGAAGTGTTGTAAATCTTTGCATCCATAAATATTAATTTACTTCCAAAAAGGAGATTGCTCAATTAGCCCTAATTGAACCGCTATCAGTTTGTCTCTATCGGTCACATTTTATGCTTTCAATGCCTCTGTATTAGATCTCTTTTGGTAATCTCCAAATAATTCCCCTTGCCTTGGCTTGATAGTAGCTAACATGCTAAATTCTATAGTCGGGTCTTTGAATATATAAAACTACACCACAAATTCATAAGAGAATCGTTCCCAAGAGAAGATGGTCCCTTTCTGATAGTGCCTATACCATTTGATGGCCACTCGACAAAAAGTTATCAGGAAAAACTTGCAACTAACTACCCTAGAAACATTATACAAATCCATTCCGCTTTCAAAAGCTATAAGGTGATCATTTGGATCAGTAGTTCCATCATACTATAGTGGAGGAATCTTGTTGTAAGGTGAAATTCTAACAGCAGATATTTTCTTCTGGAAAAGGAGTTTTACAAAAGCAATTTTTTCTTTTGTCATAGGTTTCTTCCTCCTTAAGCATATCCTTCATTATTTGGTCGGGAACATCCTTTTGGTTAGTTTCATCTTTGTAATAAATTCTATTATCATCTTGGATTGAATTATCGATAGTCCTAGGAGTCCTTTTGCATGACTCTCTCAGTTTTCATTTAGTTCTTTATCATGGATATTTCTTGGAGATTGTGCTTGTAACGTCCCGAAAATTTACAACTTTCGAAAATCCGACATCGACACTCACTTTATCGACTGCCGAATATCGAAGGCCGAAAACACGGAATGTTATGGGTTTTAAAAAGAATTTAAGAAAAAGAAAGAGATAGAAGAAGAGAGAAGATAGAAAATAGAGGGAAAAGAAGATAGACGATTTTTAGAAAACAGAGAATTTTGAAAAATAGAAGATAGAAGAATTTTAAAAATAGAACGGACAGAAAGGAAACAAAAAGAACAACAACAGAACAACAACAGAATCTCACAATTCGCAGCGGAACAACATATAATAATAATTGAATAATCTTTAAACAAAGAACTATATCAGTTATTACATCACATTACATTTCATCATATCATCAGAGTGTACAACATCATACAACAACAAACAGTGCAGCGGAAAAAGGAAATACTATATAAACTAGTAATATGCCATGCCATCCAGCTTGCCTCCAGCAACTCCAGAATATCCAGAATATCCTGATAAACCTAACTCTTGACTGCCCGTGTGGAAATTGGTGGGCACCCAGAGTTTAGGAAGGAAAACAATAAACTCCAAGTCAGTCATGTGACTGGTGTGAGAACTCAAAACAGTTTATTTAACTTTAAAATCAAAATAGAGGAATATTTTTAAATTCAATTCGCAATGCTTTTAAAAATGAGACTACCATAAGACCTCCTGCCACACACACAATGCAAACGCAGACTTGGAGAAGATTTCTCCTTATGATAGTCAAAGATGCTTGATACGCATTAAAATCAAATCAATTTTGATATTATTATTAGTGCATAGTGTAGAAGAAATTCATTTCGAAAGTAGAATATAAATCTTAGCCAGCATAGGTACCATTATATTATGCGTACTATAGCTACCTCCTGAGGAAGCAGGTTCTACAACTAAAACCGTACAAGTCACGTATTGTTTCTTTGGATTTCCAACAAATGATCAGGCCAAGGAACTTCCCATTGCCACATGAGAATGCCTCTGGATGGACATCCCCGAGAACCAAACCGGATCTCTACCAACACAAGGCCGGGTTACTCCTAACTGAGTAACAACTGACCGAATATGCCATCCCCCGGTCCTTTGGGACCTTTTCACCGAGCGCTCGTAATCAATTCACACAATCATAAAGTGTTTTCAACATGAGTAAGTATCTGGGCTCCATACCATGATACCACCCTTTTCCAGAAGGAAATGGACACATCCTAAAGGGTGCTACCCCTCATAACCTTGCTGCTTCTTTCCTGTTTTGACCATTCACGGGGTGTGAGGCTCGACGAAGTCACGTCCACAAAAACATACTTTATACAAAAGCCATGCTTTGGGTCAACAAATGATCAACACAATGATCACTAAGATAGACGATCAAATAAATGATCCTATCACAATAATCAACACAATGATCATTTCAGCATCACTCAGCATGTCACATTACCAAATTGGGAATATATCGCTGATAACTTCAACTATATAACCTTTGAGCTCGTACGTCTCAAAGAAGGGTGTTAAGCAAAGAATAAATTCTCCGCCACCAACAGAAATATATTTGAAAGAAATCGGCTTTATATCTCAAATTGTAATGTCAGGCATACAATCCATACAAGTCTGTTCCGGGATCGAACAGAACCGAAGGCACTTACAAAGAAGTCCTTGCAATCCGGATATTCACAATCCTGATCGGATTCACCATCACATATGGAGAACTCAATACCGTAGCTACTCGGTGCAGAGTCAATCGATAGTTCATCCTATCACTCTCGCAAATACCGGTCTTCAACACCGATCTTCAAATGCGATTCACAACGACGTATCACATATTCGGAGTGGGTTATACGACCCCATGGTCCTTTCCCGGTTAACCCGAATAGTGAGCGCTTATTCAAAAATAAGTATGCATTCAAATTCAATCAATTCACATCAAATACCCATTCAAAGGGAAATACTGATAGTCGGTTATTGAACTATCACTGGATATGCAACATCACCAGATTCCAAATAATTTTCCAAATTATTTATTTTCCAAAATATCTTTACAAGATATTTAATTTCAACACTTCAAAAATAAATCAATATTTATTTTCAAACAAATTTCACTTTTCACATATAAATTCCATAATGAATTTATATTTCCAAAATATCTATGCATATACGATTTCAATAATTCATTTCGATTTATCTTCAAAAAGATAAATTCTAATATTCACTTCTTATTGGAAAACATTTCCATACTTATTTATTCATAAGTAATTCACAAATCTTTTTATTTTCAACCTTGGAAAATATTCAATATACTTAAATCGAATTAAGTATATAATTCATTCTTTAAGAAAATCATTCTCTTAAACATATTTATTTGGGCCAAAACGAATGTTACGTAAAACATCGTTACGACAACCCAAAATCACTAGTATAGGGATTCGAAATTAAAATAGATATATAAATCCCAATACTATACAAAACATTTCCTTTCGGAAATCATTTACTATAACAACAGTGTTATAGTCCACCATTTCCTTTTATTTCTCGAAAACGTCTATTTCAACAATAAATGTTGAAATCTATGGTTTCGAATCTCAACACCTTTAAAACATCATTAGATTGTTTTAATTCTATTTAAAACATCACATTCAAAACATTTTCTTTAACGTGTTATTCACTATTCAAAAATGTGAATAAACTCCGTTAACAAATTTCATCCTTTTTATTCATTTTATTCTAAAGGATTATTCACTGTTTAAAAACGTGAATATAACTCCATTTATAAGTTATAACAATTAACTTATCAAAATAAGTCGTTTGTGAATTTATAAAGCAACGTTTATAAATTCCATTTCTATTTATTTATAAAAACTTCCTTTTTATAGATTCCTTTATTAACCTATTTGATTTCATATCTCAATTATAAACTAAAAGTTCATATTATAAGTCAATTGCTTATAAAACGATTATTTTACAAAATCGTTCTTTTTAAAGACTTTTCAATTTATAAACCTTATAACTTATAAGATTTATTTATTTAATAAATCTATTCTTCAAATAATTTCACCAAATTTATAAATCTTACTATTTATAAATTTCATTTATAACTTCACAGTTATAATTCTATAAATTTCATTCTATTATGAAATTCATTTTTCACTTCATTTAAAACACTTATAAAAACTCGTTTTATAATGTCAATATTTCGATTTATAAATATCTATTTATAAATCTCTTAATATAAATCAGTTTATATTATTATTCTGAAACGTCTTTAATTCCCTTTATAATTTCACCATTTTTGATTTATAAAATAATCAAATTTTATAAATCCCATATTTAAACTTTTGATAATAAATTCAAAAATCCAGTTTAAACTATTTTATAAAGTCATTAATTCCTATTTCTCAAAAATCAGCTTTTAACAGCATTACACAAAAATCATAATTTTTATAACTTTAAAAATTATAACGTTTATTTACTTAATATGGATCAATTCCAAAAATATAGTATATTTTCAAAAATCACTTTTAAAATCATTTTAAAATCCCAAAATTTGGGTCCAATGATGCTACACACCAAATAGTCAATCACGACTAACAACGATATCATATATCGATATGATAATCCATCAAATATCAAAATATCTGAAATAAAATAAATACTGTTGAGGAATCCAGTTGGATCCCTCCAACCTGTTTCCTGCATCCAAAAACATTAGCACAATACCAATTTCGCTCCAGTACGAAATTATCGCGGTACATGTTGTTAATAAATATTATCCGCTTAATAACGGCGTAATAGGGTCTCATCCGCTAAACAAAAAAATGCGGGAAATCAATCAACTGCAATATATACATATGCCAATATATATATATTGATATTATATATAATACCAATTTCACTGTTTATGAAATATTCGCGGTATATGTTTTTAATAAATAACATCCGCTTACTAACGGCGCATAATGTCTATTTTAACCATCAATACATAACAATCATCATTCAAACATGCATTCAAATATTTTAAATCTAACTATTTAAAATAAAATCGAAACCTATTCGATTGAGTGAGAAGTTCTCACCTTGATTTTAATTTCCGTTTTAGCTTTTATTTCGAATAAAATTAAACGCGCGTTTAATTTTACCCGAAATTCTCACTAACTCCAAACGACTCCAAACCAACTCCATTGCGAAGAGCACGACGATACGAAGCCAACGTAAAAAATCTCGTCCGAATCCGACCTCGCATGCAAAAGTTATCACATTTTAAAGTTACACGATTTTGAATTTCAGATTTAAACTAAAAAAAAATAAAAATAAAAGAAACACCTCACCCCCAACGCACGTGGCCCCCACCATCTTCCTCCTACCCGTTCGCACTTCGTTCCAGGCTCCAGATGAATACACGCACAAACAACCCATATAGGCCAACCTAGGGTTTGAATTCGCCACCAAACCGTCGCGTTCCAGCTCGATCAGGAAGCGCCACCATCTCCGCCTACGTGAGAGCCACCCACGCCCCCACCATGGCCAAGCTCGGCCGCCCCTACAGCCTAGGATTGCGTGCGCAACCTGATGCCGTCGGCCCCACCTAGCTCGCTCCACGCCGCGTCGTTTCCGATCATCTCCACATGAAATCGAAGCTCTTACAATCCTCAACGACTTTGCAGTTGATCATTTCGCGTGAATGTTTGTGGATTGAAAGAGATTAAGGAATGAAGAAGAATGATTTCTGGCCTTACATTATAATGGTGGCGGCTGCAAATATAATTAGGGTTTAAAAATTTTTTTTTTTTATTTTAAATGAAGGGTAGAGGCTTATTTATAAGGAACGAGCAAGCGTAAACACTATTCATCCCGGGAATTCCGAACTCCGATTTAGACGCCGTAACCAGCGTACCTAGGGTTTATCCCGCGTTCCGGACACAATGGAACAGGTTTCGGAAGCTAATTCGGAAGTATGTGCGAGTTATGGCTGAAAACGTTCGATTTAAATTAAACCGATTTAAATCGATTTCTAGGCGTTTTAATTTGTACCGGACAAACGGTAAATCCAATTGACTTGAAATTTGAAACCTTACAATAATATCACATTACGGATCCGATGAAACTGGTTTCGTCGAATTCCGAGACTTTTTGAAAAATGGCTATTTTGACTCGCCAAATTTAAATTAAAAATAAATCGATGCGTTTCGAGCTGCCACGATCAAACGATAACTCCGATTGACACGAAAATTGAAATCCGGTAATAACTAACTATTACGGATCCAATGGAACTGGTTTCGTTCAATTCTGAGACTGTTCAAAAATTGGCTATTTTCACTAGTCGATTTAAATATTAAAATATTCAATTTTCACAAATTAACTTTTAATTCGATTTTAAAAGTTCTAAAATATCATTCTAACTTCAATATGATAAAATAAAATTTTACAAATCATTTTCAATCATATTTAACTATATTTTCAATTATTTCCATAATTTAACGTATTAAATTATCGATTTAATTATTCCATTAAATCCAATAAATCAAATAAAAATTTATTTGACTTATAAATTCACTTATTAATATTTAAAATTAATTAAATATTCAAATTTAAATTAATAAAAATTCTGGGTCGTTACAATCTTTCCCCCTTAAAAGAATTTCGTCCTCGAAATTATAAGTAAGAAAAGTTACAGAATCTATTAATTTTCCAAAATTCATAGTTAAACTTCTTACAATAGTTTACTAAGTTTCCAAATCATACTTAGTTATCTTTTCAAAAACAATTACTATTGTTTAACTTTCAACTTTAAAACAAAGTTTAAAGTTTTCAAAATTTTTCAATTTTTCTCAAATTTTTTCTAACGCCTTAAATTTTCGGAAAAATTCGCCATAGTCTCCTTTGCGCGGCTCGATCCAAAAAAAAATGACAGTATATATATCACAAATATACATCTCATCAAGTAATGAGGCATCCCGAAGGGAAAAAAGTATAAAAGTGCGATATTTAATCCGAGATATGTACCTTATATTTTATTAGCAAGCATATACGGCCAATATAGCGCTAAAGCGAACTCCAAATGCGAAGCAAACGCGATCCGCACCTACTAAACACTCAACAAACAACATGAGAACATGCACATATGCAAATAATCTCAATATACAACATATAGCAACATGATAACTATATATGTCACATAGCAAATGCAACAATAGCAATATACATTCAACCAATTAACATTCATAATCAATAAATATTCATTTATATTCTCATTAATATTAATGAATTGGTTTTCAATTCAAATCACATTTGATTCATTAACATTGGATTTTGTAAACATTCCTTCTCAATTCAATTAGTTTACATTCACTAATTAAATCCAATTCACATTCAATTCTATTCAAATTTATTTACTTTTAATTTGAATTCAATTTCATAGCTTTCGATTTCATTAATACAATTTCATTAACTCTTAATGAATTATATACAATCAACAACAATCATATAACAACCAATGTATATTAATTACAACCAAATTCCTTTCACTTATATTCATTCAATTTGGTTTAACACCATCACTTTCAATTTGTTTAATTAAATTGATTTCCATTCCAATTTATTCAACTTCTAATAAAATTAGATTTTAATGAATTAACACTTTCATTAATTATTCCTTATCAACTTAAATTACATTCAATTGTTTTAACATTCAATCCATTCATTCAATTCAATTACAAAGTTGAATTTCATTTATATAACTTAAGTTCATATTCATTTAATCCACTTCATTATTTACTTCGATACCAAAATCAACTTAATTCAATATCTCTTAAGTTATATTCCATTTAACTTTAAATCACTTCTTATATATATAAGTTTATTTCACAATTGTAAACACTTTAATTATAATTCAATTCTTATAATTCATTTGCTTATACAATTATTCTTTTATTTAGATTATTCAAACAACTTATTCAACAATCAACTTATATACACTTTAATAATTCTGAAAAATTATTCCTTTATATATAAAATATAATCAAGGTAAAATTATTTCATTTACCCAATTTTAAACAATATTGTGCCGAATTGTTCTATTCAAGTGTTTAGAAACCCCTTCGGCAAAGTTGTACATACCGTGCCGACGAAGGTTCATATGCCACTCAATAAACCAATCATCACAATATAAAACAAATTTTGTATTCACTAACAAATACGCACTCGAATCTATTATTACACTCAAACTCAATCTAGAGTACTGCTGACTCTATCTCTAATGAGTAATACCCAACAGAACCATGGTTGTCGCTTAACCATCAGAGCTCTGATACCAAATGTAACGTACGCGGATTTTCGTTGCCGAAAAACCGAATAGTTATGGGTTTTAAAAAGAATTTAAGAAAAAGAAAGAGATAGAAGAAGAGAGAAGATAGAAAATAGAGGGAAAAGAAGATAGACGATTTTTAGAAAACAGAGAATTTTGAAAAATAGAAGATAGAAGAATTTTAAAAATAGAACGGACAGAAAGGAAACAAAAAGAACAACAACAGAACAACAACAGAATCTCACAATTCGCAGCGGAACAACATATAATAATAATTGAATAATCTTTAAACAAAGAACTATATCAGTTATTACATCACATTACATTTCATCATATCATCAGAGTGTACAACATCATACAACAACAAACAGTGCAGCGGAAAAAGGAAATACTATATAAACTAGTAATACGCCATGCCATCCAGCTTGCCTCCAGCAACTCCAGAATATCCAGAATATCCTGATAAACCTAACTCTTGACTGCCCGTGTGGAAATTGGTGGGCACCCAGAGTTTAGGAAGGAAAACAATAAACTCCAAGTCAGTCATGTGACTGGTGTGAGAACTCAAAACAGTTTATTTAACTTTAAAATCAAAATAGAGGAATATTTTTAAATTCAATTCGCAATGCTTTTAAAAATGAGACTACCATAAGACCTCCTGCCACACACACAATGCAAACGCAGACTTGGAGAAGATTTCTCCTTATGATAGTCAAAGATGCTTGATACGCATTAAAATCAAATCAATTTTGATATTATTATTAGTGCATAGTGTAGAAGAAATTCATTTCGAAAGTAGAATATAAATCTTAGCCAGCATAGGTACCATTATATTATGCCTACTATAGCTACCTCCTGAGGAAGCAGGTTCTACAACTAAAACCGTACAAGTCACGTATTGTTTCTTTGGATTTCCAACAAATGATCAGGCCAAGGAACTTCCCATTGCCACATGAGAATGCCTCTGGATGGACATCCCCGAGAACCAAACCGGATCTCTACCAACACAAGGCCGGGTTACTCCTAACTGAGTAACAACTGACCGAATATGCCATCCCCCGGTCCTTTGGGACCTTTTCACCGAGCGCTCGTAATCAATTCACACAATCATAAAGTGTTTTCAACATGAGTAAGTATCTGGGCTCCATACCATGATACCACCCTTTTCCAGAAGGAAATGGACACATCCTAAAGGGTGCTACCCCTCATAACCTTGCTGCTTCTTTCCTGTTTTGACCATTCACGGGGTGTGAGGCTCGACGAAGTCACGTCCACAAAAACATACTTTATACAAAAGCCATGCTTTGGGTCAACAAATGATCAACACAATGATCACTAAGATAGACGATCAAATAAATGATCCTATCACAATAATCAACACAATGATCATTTCAGCATCACTCAGCATGTCACATTACCAAATTGGGAATATATCGCTGATAACTTCAACTATATAACCTTTGAGCTCGTACGTCTCAAAGAAGGGTGTTAAGCAAAGAATAAATTCTCCGCCACCAACAGAAATATATTTGAAAGAAATCGGCTTTATATCTCAAATTGTAATGTCAGGCATACAATCCATACAAGTCTGTTCCGGGATCGAACAGAACCGAAGGCACTTACAAAGAAGTCCTTGCAATCCGGATATTCACAATCCTGATCGGATTCACCATCACATATGGAGAACTCAATACCGTAGCTACTCGGTGCAGAGTCAATCGATAGTTCATCCTATCACTCTCGCAAATACCGGTCTTCAACACCGATCTTCAAATGCGATTCACAACGACGTATCACATATTCGGAGTGGGTTATACGACCCCATGGTCCTTTCCCGGTTAACCCGAATAGTGAGCGCTTATTCAAAAATAAGTGTGCATTCAAATTCAATCAATTCACATCAAATACCCATTCAAAGGGAAATACTGATAGTCGGTTATTGAACTATCACTGGATATGCAACATCACCAGATTCCAAATAATTTTCCAAATTATTTATTTTCCAAAATATCTTTACAAGATATTTAATTTCAACACTTCAAAAATAAATCAATATTTATTTTCAAACAAATTTCACTTTTCACATATAAATTCCATAATGAATTTATATTTCCAAAATATCTATGCATATACGATTTCAATAATTCATTTCGATTTATCTTCAAAAAGATAAATTCTAATATTCACTTCTTATTGGAAAACATTTCCATACTTATTTATTCATAAGTAATTCACAAATCTTTTTATTTTCAACCTTGGAAAATATTCAATATACTTAAATCGAATTAAGTATATAATTCATTCTTTAAGAAAATCATTCTCTTAAACATATTTATTTGGGCCAAAACGAATGTTACGTAAAACATCGTTACGACAACCCAAAATCACTAGTATAGGGATTCGAAATTAAAATAGATATATAAATCCCAATACTATACAAAACATTTCCTTTCGGAAATCATTTACTATAACAACAGTGTTATAGTCCACCATTTCCTTTTATTTCTCGAAAACGTCTATTTCAACAATAAATGTTGAAATCTATGGTTTCGAATCTCAACACCTTTAAAACATCATTAGATTGTTTTAATTCTATTTAAAACATCACATTCAAAACATTTTCTTTAACGTGTTATTCACTATTCAAAAATGTGAATAAACTCCGTTAACAAATTTCATCCTTTTTATTCATTTTATTCTAAAGGATTATTCACTGTTTAAAAACGTGAATATAACTCCATTTATAAGTTATAACAATTAACTTATCAAAATAAGTCGTTTGTGAATTTATAAAGCAACGTTTATAAATTCCATTTCTATTTATTTATAAAAACTTCCTTTTTATAGATTCCTTTATTAACCTATTTGATTTCATATCTCAATTATAAACTAAAAGTTCA
Source organism: Allium cepa (assembly GCA_030765085.1). Lineage (NCBI taxonomy): Eukaryota > Viridiplantae > Streptophyta > Magnoliopsida > Asparagales > Amaryllidaceae > Allium > Allium cepa. The sequence continues at coordinate 502,994,887 of CM060941.1, read as the reverse complement.
TATTATAAGTCAATTGCTTATAAAACGATTATTTTACAAAATCGTTCTTTTTAAAGACTTTTCAATTTATAAACCTTATAACTTATAAGATTTATTTATTTAATAAATCTATTCTTCAAATAATTTCACCAAATTTATAAATCTTACTATTTATAAATTTCATTTATAACTTCACAGTTATAATTCTATAAATTTCATTCTATTATGAAATTCATTTTTCACTTCATTTAAAACACTTATAAAAACTCGTTTTATAATGTCAATATTTCGATTTATAAATATCTATTTATAAATCTCTTAATATAAATCAGTTTATATTATTATTCTGAAACGTCTTTAATTCCCTTTATAATTTCACCATTTTTGATTTATAAAATAATCAAATTTTATAAATCCCATATTTAAACTTTTGATAATAAATTCAAAAATCCAGTTTAAACTATTTTATAAAGTCATTAATTCCTATTTCTCAAAAATCAGCTTTTAACAGCATTACACAAAAATCATAATTTTTATAACTTTAAAAATTATAACGTTTATTTACTTAATATGGATCAATTCCAAAAATATAGTATATTTTCAAAAATCACTTTTAAAATCATTTTAAAATCCCAAAATTTGGGTCCAATGATGCTACACACCAAATAGTCAATCACGACTAACAACGATATCATATATCGATATGATAATCCATCAAATATCAAAATATCTGAAATAAAATAAATACTATTGAGGAATCCAGTTGGATCCCTCCAACCTGTTTCCTGCATCCAAAAACATTAGCACAATACCAATTTCGCTCCAGTACGAAATTATCGCGGTACATGTTCTTAATAAATATTATCCGCTTAATAACGGCGTAATAGGGTCTCATCCGCTAAACAAAAAAATGCGGGAAATCAATCAACTGCAATATATACATGTGCCAATATATATATATTGATATTATATATAATACCAATTTCACTGTTTATGAAATATTCGCGGTATATGTTTTTAATAAATAACATCCGCTTACTAACGGCGCATAATGTCTATTTTAACCATCAATACATAACAATCATCATTCAAACATGCATTCAAATATTTTAAATCTAACTATTTAAAATAAAATCGAAACCTATTCGATTGAGTGAGAAGTTCTCACCTTGATTTTAATTTCCGTTTTAGCTTTTATTTCGAATAAAATTAAACGCGCGTTTAATTTTACCCGAAATTCTCACTAACTCCAAACGACTCCAAACCAACTCCATTGCGAAGAGCACGACGATACGAAGCCAACGTAAAAAATCTCGTCCGAATCCGACCTCGCATGCAAAAGTTATCACATTTTAAAGTTACACGATTTTGAATTTCAGATTTAAACTAAAAAAAAATAAAAATAAAAGAAACACCTCACCCCCAACGCACGTGGCCCCCACCATCTTCCTCCTACCCGTTCGCACTTCGTTCCAGGCTCCAGATGAATACACGCACAAACAACCCATATAGGCCAACCTAGGGTTTGAATTCGCCACCAAACCGTCGCGTTCCAGCTCGATCAGGAAGCGCCACCATCTCCGCCTACGTGAGAGCCACCCACGCCCCCACCATGGCCAAGCTCGGCCGCCCCTACAGCCTAGGGTTGCGTGCGCAACCTGATGCCGTCGGCCCCACCTAGCTCGCTCCACGCCGCGTCGTTTCCGATCATCTCCACATGAAATCGAAGCTCTTACAATCCTCAACGACTTTGCAGTTGATCATTTCGCGTGAATGTTTGTGGATTGAAAGAGATTAAGGAATGAAGAAGAATGATTTCTGGCCTTACATTATAATGGTGGCGGCTGCAAATATAATTAGGGTTTAAAAAATTTTTTTTTTTATTTTAAATGAAGGGTAGAGGCTTATTTATAAGGAACGAGCAAGCGTAAACACTATTCATCCCGGGAATTCCGAACTCCGATTTAGACGCCGTAACCAGCGTACCTAGGGTTTATCCCGCGTTCCGGACACAATGGAACAGGTTTCGGAAGCTAATTCGGAAGTATGTGCGAGTTATGGCTGAAAACGTTCGATTTAAATTAAACCGATTTAAATCGATTTCTAGGCGTTTTAATTTGTACCGGACAAACGGTAAATCCAATTGACTTGAAATTTGAAACCTTACAATAATATCACATTACGGATCCGATGAAACTGGTTTCGTCGAATTCCGAGACTTTTTGAAAAATGGCTATTTTGACTCGCCAAATTTAAATTAAAAATAAATCGATGCGTTTCGAGATGCCACGATCAAACGATAACTCCGATTGACACGAAAATTGAAATCCGGTAATAACTAACTATTACGGATCCAATGGAACTAGTTTCGTTCAATTCTGAGACTGTTCAAAAATTGGCTATTTTCACTAGTCGATTTAAATATTAAAATATTCAATTTTCACAAATTAACTTTTAATTCGATTTTAAAAGTTCTAAAATATCATTCTAACTTCAATATGATAAAATAAAATTTTACAAATCATTTTCAATCATATTTAACTATATTTTCAATTATTTCCATAATTTAACGTATTAAATTATCGATTTAATTATTCAATTAAATCCAATAAATCAAATAAAAATTTATTTGACTTATAAATTCACTTATTAATATTTAAAATTAATTAAATATTCAAATTTAAATTAATAAAAATTCTGGGTCGTTACAGTGCTTTATCTCCTTCTTCCACAAGTTTCATTATTCTTGAAGATTCTAGAAATTAAGCCCCTTCAAGAAGCTCTTGCATAATTATAACTTGTTGTATTCTATCCTAAATTTTGGTCCCATTGCTTGTGAATCTCGTTAGAGTTGAAACTTGCCCCACTCTCATAATTTCTAAACTGAATCTCGGGACGATATTGTCTTCCAAGGTTGATTGTGATATGGATTCTTCATTTGGAATATTATTATTATTCCCTTTGATTCCCAGCATTTTTTTGAAATAAAAGAATGTTATGCAATCGGTTTATAGAGAGAATTATAAAGGATTGGAGGTTCAAGCTCTCCTTCTAGCTCCAAAATGTTAATGAATAAATTCATCAACATCCAAGAGCATGTAAAAGATGGGTTAATCAAAGATTATCCTCTTCAATGCTAGCTGAGGTTGTTCTCTCTAAGGTTAATCGAAGTCATAGGTTGATGCATGCAAAGTTCTAGGTAAATAGTCTTTCTTTGTGTTGAAGGCTTTATCACTTCGAAAGTAATAAATAGTACAAATTAATATGTTATAGGCAAGGTATCACCCAAGTCAATATGCTCCAAGAGACTTAGGTCATAATAATCGATGACATCCAAGTCTTCTTCAAGCTCAATTAAATATGAAAATTTTGAGTTCAAATATGTCAATAAGCTATGAAATTTTTTGATTTCCAATTCCTTATATGCACAAGGTTCAAGTATTACAATTAACTAAATTCTCAATTCAATTTAGGGTTTACAAAGCTTAAGAAGGGAAGAAACGAGGAGAGAAAATTCGATCCTCCAAAACAGAACCCCTGAGGTCGTATTTATAGAGGTGGAGTGCCATGGTCTTCAACATAGGTGGAGTCTCGACGATGTTATCGATAAGGTCTTTGTCGACTTTAATGTTGCTAAGTATTAGGCCTTTGCCTATATTCTTTAGTACGAGCATGTGGTAATAACTTTGACGGCAACATCCCTGTCGGCAATGATAGTTTTACCAAGTATAAAGTCGGTATCCTTCAAGTGATATGAAGATCGAAGTGCTATATGGAACAACAAGGAAGTGAGGTGCTACTTTGAATCATTATGTTGTTATTGTCGTGCAATGTTAAGTTCTTCATGGATATTGAAAGTGTCCAACATCAATAACGTCTCACATAGATATGTGACGTCCTTCTAATGCTGATGGAGTGCCATATGGAATGTTGCAAAAGTGTAGTGTATTATCTTCGAAGATCTGTAAAGCATAGCACTCTATGATGATTGACGGCAAGCTTGTGATCGGTGAATAACGGTGCATAGTATCAATGAGACGCGCTATGGCCACTTCGACACTCGTTGTTGACCTTTGGAGTTGTTTGTACTTGACCTCTTTACGTCACTGACCATGAAAGGTGATGTTTTCCTTATGTCACTTTTCGTATATCTTCGAAGTTAATACGAGGCAGTGTTGGTGTATTGCTGCTCTCATGTCTCTGACTATAGTGATGATGTGTAAGGGGATCGAAGAGCAACCTTTGGTATTGGCTTTATTACCTTAGCTTGGTTGTAAGTCTCTTCAACATTCATTGATGGCTTGTAGGGTGATGACAAGTGGTGTGAACGAGGATTACTTCGAGGAGATGCAGGACTAATGAGCATTGATGTGAAGTGGTGTCATAATCCTATCGAATTGGCCTATCTCCATGTCTTCAACATTGTTGATCTTTGTTGAAGTGCCTCTTCTTGCAACGAGGTTCAATCTAATGTCTTTAAATATCCCACTATGAAATTATATGGATAACAGCAGGCTTTGGCATCCATTGGCTTCGGCATCGTCGTACATCAAGGTTAGTGCTTTATCGGCTTCGACATTAGCAGCATCGTCGAACATCAAGGCCAGCATTCTTGTATTTATATAGCTAAACTTTGACACTGGTTCAATAGATTCAATATTTGGTATGTCTAATCTCGACGCTGATAGTCTCTTCTTCGTTGATCGAATTTAATTACCACTACATATTAACACCGATGAACGGCAACATTTGTAAAAGCGGCTTTAACAACCCTTTTGGATGTATTGATGGTTTTCGACACGGCTAATAAATGTTGGCGATGACAACTCCATATCTTGTGACATTCTTTGATTGATGATTGGAGACATTACGGGCATTGAACAGTGTTGAGATAGACGTCCCCCAACATTGATATTTAGTGGCTTGTCATTCCTTCTTCAATGAACAGGAATGTCTCAATAAATATACTATTATTATTTAACATTTCGACCACACGCAGTTCTAAGCATGGATGACATTGACAACATTGATGGTGATAGGAGATGGCTTTATCCAACACCGCCCTCGATTTCATGACTCTTAACGTTAATTATAGTACCACTCCATAGTCGTCGTGATTGATGGAAGGCAATGTTCACGCTTCATAGTTCTAGGCTTTATCGAGGCCATATCGCTATTCTTCGGCATTATTTCTTTGAACATCTTCGACATCCTTATCTTGCATCTTCGACATCCTTATCCAACACATATCGAGGCTATTAGGGTTTTTGTGGACAATGATAGTATCCAACATAAATATCGCTTCACATAGATACGCGATGTCCTCTGTATGCCAATAAAACATGCTAATGAAGTGCTATGTTGTGCATTAATGAAGAGCAACGTAACTCTGCACTGCAATATCTTCAAAGTGATTATGAAATGCGGCACTACTTGCATGGTTTTGAGACTTCATAATGAGTGAAAGGTCATTGTACGTCATCGAAGGTACGTGACATGATGGATCTCGGCGTGAAAAAAGTTTAATGTGGTGCAAAATGCTGTATGGTCGAATTCCAATCCTCCATGAGATGCAGAATCCTCAATCACTTCGACGTTTTGAATGTGGTGCAAACCAGCGGCCAGCTTTGTTTAAGTAGATGGGCCTTTTCTAGGCCAGGATTTTGGCCGGTTTTAGGTTAATTTTTTATAATGTATCTATCCGCAATGAGATGCAACTAAATATCACAAATATCAAAAATCCAAAAGACACCTCTTTAATGGTCTATATTTCAGCATACATAGAAGGCTTATATAGACATATCTTTGTTAAATTTTGAAAAATTATAATTATTCTAAATTGTTTTCAAACTCCTATATTTTTATAAAATAATTTAAAATAGTTTTTAAATACTTTGAAAGCGTAGAAATTTTTATAAAATATTTGTAAATATAAATTTTAAATTTTATATAATTTATTTTGATAAAATATCAAAGATTAGAATTTTGTGATAAAGATCAGAATCTGCTATCTGGTACTTTAACAATTTAATCTAATGACTCATAACTATTCATTAAAGACTTAAGCTCTCCAAATCTTTTATCTTTAAACTCATGAGCCTTCTACTTCATATTGATCGGTCTCTAAGCTTTAATCATTTTGTACCAATGTAATATTCTGTAATATATGCTATATAACTTGGCAAAGTATTGTTATCTATATTTATATGGTTGGTGTCATCAAAATCAATATCTGAGATATTAACACCCCCGTCTCAGTGAAAGCACAAAAAATGTTTGGATAAAAAATGGACAAACACCTCCAATTGAATTTATAGCAATGTATTTGGTAGAAATATAGTAAAGTACATAGATTTATAGTAGGTCGGCCATAATGGGCCTAAGTCCACTGTTGACTTTTATTTCTTTTATTATATTTGAGCCTTTAAAAGTGTTTGAATATGAAGTACAATGATTTTATGCTATACAATGAACTCTGGACGCTCTGTTCGGCTATTTCTTTTCAAAGGAGGCTGGATGTCCCAAAAATTGTCCCTGTGGCTGCTTAAAGGTTGAATATTTATAGAAGTTTGTAAGTGGATTGGTTATTCTAGTGAATCAGGTAACTTCCATGTACAACTTGCTTGGTTCGTATATTCTCATATATAAAATATATGACCATAAATTTCCAAATATATCCGATTTTTATTCCTATATATCTTTTTTGGTTTGGTCGGGAAGCTCGGTTTGGGGTCGTTCAGTTAAATGAATGGACATGGACACCTTACCGGCTAAGTTCTTACATGCCTCACCTTGGTTTGGCATGCTATCCTTTGATTCAGTCTCGAAACCATGCCGACCAGGATCCCCTGTTCGGCTACTTGGGTTAGCTTCAACATACACAGGGTAACATACCATGTTCGGTGCAGGTAACTGGGATTCCTGTTTGGTACTTGAGCAATCGAACAAGTTCTCTCATTCGGTACTTTAAATAACCGAATAGGTATTCCTATTCGCTACTTCAGTAATCGAATAGGATCTCCTGCTCGATGTTGTGAATAACCAAAAAGTGATCTCTGTTTGGGCCTGAGCAATCAAAATGGATCTCCTATTTAACAATGGTGCAAATGAAACAGGGGTCCTTGTCTAGCTAATCTTCATTGTTGAACAAAAGGAGGACTATGCTATCCTACTAAGTCTTGATTACTAGGGCAAGCAAATGGCCATAACATACATTTATATACTTTAATTTATGTATATAAAATACTACAAATATATATATATATATATATATATATATCTGTGTGTGTACGCATATAATTTATACTATATTTTGAATGATTAGATATATATGGAATTTATAAAATATATGCATATGTGTGTGTATAATTATGTAAACAAACATTCTAAGTTTATTATAAAATTTAATTATCTATTTTGTTGTAAAACCGAAAACAAAATTAATTTTTTTTGTATAAAATTTACATATACTTAAATAGGTATATAATATTCTAATAAATAGTTAAATAATAATGAAGTAAATATATATATCCATATGTATATGTATATGTATATGTATAAAAATTAACGAAATATATATATATATATATATATATATATATATGTATGCATACCTAATAATACTCAAGGCAAAATTAGATTTTTTTTTTAAATTTAATTTAAAATTTTTGATTTGAAATAAAATAATTATACTCTATATAAAATTATGTTTCGAAATTATAATTATATTTTTAATATTTATAAAAATTCTAGATCATATTTTAGCATTTTAATATTTCAAAATATATTTTGTAATTTAAAAGAAAATTTCAAATTAAATTTTAACTTTTGGCATTTATATTAATATTTAATTAATGTATAATATTGATATACACACACACACATAAATTTTGCATTCGTGAGTTTATTAGGTGTAAATTTTTTTATAAAATTTAAATTCTATTTTATTATATAATTAACTATTTAAAGATTTTTAAGTGCTTTGAATTATATTTACTTAATATTTATATGTATATTGAAATTTTATTTTTTATGTTGAAAATTATATCAGGTATAAAACTATTTGTATGTAATTTTAAAACATATTTTATATAATATAAAGCTTAGTATTTAAATTACAGAGTTTATGCTATTTAAATAATGTATATTAAATTCATTTAAATAATAAAAAACAATTTTTTATATCTTAAGTCATATGCATCATGGCATATATGCTTCAATAATTATTTTTTAATTATATATTATCATATAAACAAACAACCATCTTGAATGTGACGATATACTAGAATCGTCATAACTAACAAAAGTAATATATGATACATAAATTATTTAAATATTAAATATAATCATAGATCTAATAATTACCTTTCACCAATGCCAAAGTACTACATCATGAAGCATTGACACAAACTCCATGGTTAACTTCCAATTCTGAAGGTGCTATCTTTCGAATTACAGACAATCGGCTATCGAATAGTATTTAATTTTATTTGATTTGTGCATGAACACTGGAGAAGAAGGGATGAAGAATTCAGCCAGAGCTAAGAGGGATAGGAGGCATAAAATTTTCGTAAAGAAAGTGGGTAGAGATGCCTTTATAGAGGAAGAAATATATAGAGAAGTTATGATCAAGATCCACATTTCTCTCTTCACTACACCAAAAAGTATATTTCATGGCGCACAAAAAAAACGTTACATTACTTACGGTGTTTCAGAGGACACCGTTAAAAAACACGCAACTAAAAATTCAAGATTTTCTATTGTGTTTTACTAAACGCCACTATGAATGCTACTAAAAATCTTTGTTGTAGCATTTGCAATATGCTACCAAAAAGTACTGCCCCTACAGCAAAATATTTTAGTACCGTTTTTTGTTTGCCACTATATATATTTTGGTAGCATTTAATAAACACTGCTAAAAATTAATAATTTTTTATGTAGGTTTCCCTTGATGTGGTGGCTTATCTAATTTCCACTTTATTTTGTTCACAACATATATATTATATATAGTAATAATTAATATTTTTCATCATAAGACCAACAATCATTCATATAATTATCACATTCAAACAATCAAAAAACATGTTAATAACATAATGCATTACGATACACAGACATCTCGATTTAAAATACTTTAAACAAAATAACCACGTTTACACAAAATCCACAATCAGATTACAAATCATTGTGCGCTTATAAAGGGAGAGCTGACTCTTCATCCTCTTCACGGGAGGAAGCATAAGCAATGCACCAGCTATGCCTTTTGCCTTCCTTGATTAGCATTTCACTCCTCCTCCTCCTTGCTTTTTTAACATTTGTGGCAACCCTACAATTGATATTTCTTACCATTATTCTTTATCTCTACTATTAATAAAGAAAATTCATTCAACTAATTTACTCAGTGTCTTTTTGAAATTCCAAAAATTCTCTTGCTTTCCGTTTACATATTTGCGTTCAAACAAAATATCAACGTATATAATAACACAAACAGACCGTGTGCGAAGCACGGGCCCATACTAGTACAAATAGTAGCAACATATAATAACTCAATAGGACTATGTAATGTCAAAATTTTATGGATTTGGATCGCTTGCTCTAGCGTAGTGCTACAGAAGTGATACTATTTTGCATGTAATATCATGAATGCAGTGTGTGTAGAATAAGATTCCACAAAAAAGAGCATTAACAAGTAAATTAATCATTATTATTTGCAGAACATAATAAACAATATTTTCTATTATGCAAAGGAATGAAAATGATAAATATCAAGAGCAAGTGAAGTTGAGATCTTGCAACTCCTTCCACTAAGGATAGCAACTGTGAGTGTAGAAGCAAAGATGGTGGCCATTACTGCAACTAAAAAGTGAATAAAGTAATATTGAAATTTACTTTGCTTTAAACTTTATTGTGCATAATGAGAAAAGAAGCGTGGAAGTCATATATTTCAGTTGTTAGCTTGTAACTAACCTGTGGCTAAAACAACTCCTAATTAAAAAACCTACATAATTAAAATATTGATATGAATATCATTTACAAAATAAGGCAACATAAATAATACATATTTATCATGTAAATTTTGAAAAGATCGACAAACTTTTACTCAAGATTACTTATTCCCTGCAATTGATTAGGAAACCATCCAACAAAATGGTTCTCCGCAACATTCCTACCAACAAATTAGAATATTATTATAAACGATAAATTTTATAAACTTGTTTAACTTTAACAAAACTTAGTTAATTTTGATCACCTTGGTTAACTTGGTTAATTTATTATTATTATTAGTAATGAAACTTATTTAACATAATTATATTGTTGTTGTTACAAATATAGTTACTTTTTATAAACTTAGTCAATTCATCGTCGTCGTCGTTATTATTATTTATAAAACTTTGTTAAATTAGTCATTTGTTATTATTTATAAAATGTAGTTAACTTAAACTTAGTTAATTTAATAAAACTTTTTTATTTTAACAAAACTTAGTTAATTTTTACTAACTTAGTTAACTTATTATTATTATTATTATTATTATTATTAATAATAATAAACGGTTAACTTAATTATATTATTATTATTATGAACTTAGTTAATGTTTATAAACTTTGTTAATTAATCATCATCATTATTATTTATAAAATTATCTTAAATTAGTTATTATTATTATTAATAATAAAATTTAGTTAACTTAAATTTAGTTAATTTATAAAAATTATTTAATTTTAATAAAACTTAGTTAATTTTTTTCAACTTGATTAAGTTAGTTAATGTATTATTATTATATTATTATTATTATTAAAACTTGGTTGAGTTAATTATATTATTATTATTATTATAAGCTTAGTTAATTTTTACAAGCTTATTTAATTTATCATCACCGTCATTATTATTTATAAAATTTTGTTAAATTAGTTGTATCATTATTATTTATAAACTTAGTTAATTTTATAAAACTTTTAAATTTTAACACAACTTAGTTAATGTTTATTAACTTGGTTAACTTGATTAATTTGTTATTGTTGTTATTGTTGTTGTTGTTGATGATGATGATGTTATAAAATTAGTAAATTTTTGTAAACTTGGTTCATTTTTATAAACTTAGTTAATTCAGCATCATTATCATCTTCATTATTATTTATAAAACATTGTTAAATTAGTTATATTATTATTATAAAATTAAGTTAACTTAAACTTAGTTGGTTTAATTTTAACAACACATTGTTAAGTTTTATTAATTTGGTTAACTTAGTTAATTTATTATTATTATTATTATTATTATTATTATTATTAAAACTCAGTTAACTTAATTATATTATCATTATTATAAACATAGTCATTTAATCATCATCATCATTATCATAATTTATAAAATTTTATTAAATTAGTTATATTACTGTTAATAGAATTTAGTTAACTTAAACTTATTTTATTCTATAAAACTTGTTTAATTTCAACAAAACTTAATTAACTTTTATCATGTTGGTTAACCTAGTTAATTTATCGTTATTATTATTATTAAAACTCAGTTAACTTAGTTATATTATTATTATAAACTTAGTTAATTATTATAAATTTAATCAATTTTATAAACTTATTTAATTCATCATCATCATTATTAATATTTATAAAATTTTGTTAAATTTGTTGTTTTCATTATTTATAAGCTTTAGTAAACTTAAACTTAGTTAATTCTATAAAAAAGTTTAAAACTTAGTTAACTTAATTATATTGTTCTTGTTATAAACATAGTTACTTTTTTAAACTTGGTTAATCCATCATCATAATCATCATTATTATTGTTTATAAAACTTTGTTAAATTAGTTGTATCGTTATTATTTATAAAATTTAGTTAACTTAAACTTAGTTAACTTTATAAAACTTGTTTAATTTTAACAAAACTTAGTTAATTTTTTACTAACTTGGTTAATTTAGTTAATTTATTATTATTATTATTAAAACTCAGTTAAGTTAATTATATTATTATTATTATAAACTTAGTTAATTTTTGTAAACTTAGTTAATTAATTATCATCATCATTACTGTTTATAAAATTATGTTAAATTAGTTGCTAATAAAATTTAGTTAACTTAAACTTATTTAATTTAATAAAACTTATTTCATTTTAACAAAACTTAGTTAATTTTTATCGACTTTGTTAACTTAGTTAATTTATTATTATTATAATAATTATTATTATTAAAACTCGGTTAACTTAATTATATTATTATTATTATTATTATTATTATTATTATTATAAACTTAGCTAATATTTAAAAACTTATTTAATTCATCACCAACATCAATTTTTATAAACTTATTTATTATTATTATTTATAAAACTTAGTTAACTTATTATAGCGGGAGTTAGGTTTGAATGACTTATACAACTATGTCTATGAATCATATAAATGCTTCACTATATTAACAAATTCTCTTTATTAGAAATACACGTTTACTCAAAAGTGTAATGAGTATATAGTTTTATGTGTTGTTAACAATTAAATTCGCTAACACCCAAAAGTGCATACAAGGTGGCGTATTCAAGGAATTTACAAGAATCCTCCTTAGACTTGTGGTGAATGACGAATTCATTTGAATTCATATTCAATAATTCAAAAGAATAACATAGACAAAAATACTTGAATCATCCTCTTTATTCGAATATGAATGTGTTACAAAATGAGTAATAAGAGAGTGAAAGAAGTTAAAGGCCCATTTCCATGAGGGGGTATATCTATATATATAGTGGTTGGAAGGAGGTTGGCTTGCTCAAGTTAGCGATGTGAGACTTTTAGTGCCATGTAGCATGTAGTGAAGTATGAAGGCTTTTGGAGCTTTATGAAGGAAAATGCAACAAATTTTCTTGAATTAGCCTTTGTAAATGATTTTATTCCTCCTTCCTTTGCATGATCTTCACCATCTTCCATCGTGGTCATTGTGTGAAGTTGATATTCATGAAATATGGCTTCGGTTGATAGTTTTGACATGTGGCCTTCTTATCATTTTGATAAAGTGCAATGCTGATTTTGGAAAAGTGTAATGTCGTTGCACTACGGCTTCGATGGAGATCGTCCTATTTGCTTTAATGGCTTTTCACATGGATGTGTACTACATCGAAGAATATGCTTTATATATGAAACTCAGCATTGATTAATGACTTCAACAACTACTTCGATGGCTTTAATGTCGTAGTCTGCTTCGATTGCTTGCCGACATTAATCGTAGAACTTTAGGTTCAACTTGGTAGTGATGATCTTTGAAGCTCGACATTGAAAATAATGGATTCGTTATTGCTAATGGAGAACGGTCATTGTATAGGTGCGGCATCAATTTCATCATCGTCGATCCTAAAGTTTACTACTCTATGAATATCGTATCGACAACATTCATCATCGATTCACAAGGGTAGAAGGCAACATAACTTGAAGCAGTGTGTTGATATCAATCCATTCTCATAAGGCTTAGTATTGATTAGGCTCAACATAGCATTGATCAAGCTCGACGAGAATACCATGTGGCATAGAAGAATGTCGACTTAGTTGATGATAGACATGATCTTATTGATTTATCTTTGTATCTGGAGCTTCAAACCTCGACAAGAAACCTTAGTATCGACATTGATTTCTTAGGCTCGTATCCTTTAAAAATTACTGGGATAACATTTAGCCCTCCTTAGTATAAGAGAAGCCTTTTACTCTTTATGGTAAACCAAGAATTCCTTTGTATTGCTCCATTTTGGTGAGATTTCCCTGCTAATCTTATTTTCTCGTAAAACATAAAGTGGATGTTATTTCTCATTGTTATTTGTAAATATGATTTCAATTTCTGGCAATCTCCTATTGGATTAGTTTAAGTTAATAAATTGGCCTTTGTTGCCTAATTATCTGCATGAATTAAGATTATAATTTAGCTATAGGGAAGAAAACAATGAATAACAACAAGTTTTCAAATGGAAGTCTGGTAGATCATCAGGTAATTTCATAGGATGAAGCATTAGAAATTTTCTCCGGCAATGAATAAAAGACTAGAAATTAATGTCCAGTGATAATAATAATAATAATAGAAAACCAGAAGTCCATATTTGAAAATAATAGAAGAAGATCGGAAACTCTTATTCGGTAATAACAATTGAAGTACAGAAATCCCTATTTGGAAATAATTATAATAGAAGATCGGAACCCCTTTTGATAATAATAAGAAGACTAGAAATCCTCATCTGGCAATAAGAATAGAGGTCTAGCATCTGGAAGTAATAATAGAAGACTAGAAATCTATATAATAGAAATCCAGAAATACAAATCTAGCAATAATAATAGAAGACCGGAAATCCTCATCCGAAAATAATAGAATACTAGAAATCTCCATCTGGTAATTGTAACAGAAGACCAGAATCCTCATCTGGTAATAATAATAGAAGACCAAAAATCTATATCTGTTAATAATTAGAGAAGACCAGAAATCCATATATGGTAATAATTAGAGAAGACCAGAAATCCATATCTGGTAATAATTATAGAAGACCAAAAATCCGTCCGTTAATAATTATAGAAGTCCAGAACTTATCATCTGGAATAATAAAGAAGACCACAAATCATCATCTGAAATAATAATAAAAGTTGATAAATCATTATTTGAAAAAACTAATAAAAGTCCTTTGTTTTATGCCACCCTCAGGCCTTGAATGTCTGAATCCTCTATTCTGTGCCACCCTCCAGACTTTGAATGTTTGAATCCTTTGTTTTGCGCCACTCTTCAGGCTTTGGATGTCTAAATACTTTGTTTTGCGCCACTCTCCAAGCTTTGGATGTTGTTAATCCTTTGTTGTGTGCCACCCTCTCGGCAATGGATATTGTTAATCCTTTTTGTGTGCTACCCCCCGGGCAATGGTTATTATTAATCCTTTTGTTTTGACCCCTTACCACATCATAGGTGATGAATCAGGTCATCCAATGCATTTGGTAAGCTTTCATTAAGCATGACCAAAGTCTTACCTGACTTTCCTCTATAAGGCAGTTCAAATAGACCTTATAAGCATGAGTGAAGGCTGGTTTGGAGCTTTGGCCTGGCCATTGTTAGGCAGGACAAAGGCTTACTCCTTCCTCCCTCTAGGAGGTGCTTCAAATAGGCCTTATAGGTGAGAATAAAGGCTAATTAGTGCTCTGACCTGGCCAATTAAGGCGATGTCAAAGGCTTACTCCATTTTCTCTCTAGGAGGTGCCTTGACATGGACACATAGGCGCTATCAAGGGCTTGCAGATGCTTAGGCCGGTCATTTCTAACGGGACTAAAGGCTTACTCTAACCTCACTTTAGGAGACACTTTGACTTGGCCTTCTTGGCACGATCAAAGGCTTTCTGTAATCTTAGGTAGTTCCATTAAAGGAGAATCTTACTTCCAACCATGTAGATATTCTCAATAAATTTCATTCTATTTGTCTACCGTTGGGAAACAGGGTCACAAACATCTGACGCTTCTTTTGCTTATCACATTGCCTTCAAATTGGCATAGTTGGTGGGTTCTCGATGAGATTATTCCAAGCATGAATTTTTGAGTACCCAATCTCCTTTTAGTATAGTCTTTTTTGAACTTGCGGTCATTGTATCTTGATATCCTTTGTCACTATTCAGGCCCTTATTTGAGCATCTCATTCTTAGCTCATTGACTATATCTAGAGATTCCCTTTTATCTCTTATGCCCTTTGGTGAGATATATTCTCAACTTTGTGGGAAATTCATCTTGTAGGGCTTGATATGTTCAAAGTATGAATAGTAGCTATCTCATCCAATTTGCTATGCAGTAAGAGTTTGAAAGTTTCGCTTTGTTTACGTAACCTTTTAGTGGATTAATACCTTATGGGGGTTACTGTCTCTTTCATTGTACTTTGCGATCTCGCTAGGAGTTGTCACTTTTATCTTATAGATAAAATCCTAGAATATACTGGATACTCTGTATCAAAATTACAAGTGTTCTGGAATCCAGAGTGAGTTGTGACCAAGTCATAATGCGAGATCTATGTAGTTCTAGTCTAAACCGTGCAGCTTGAGAATTACACCATTAAATAGCGATTTCACTTCCGAGTTCTTGGATTGCTTCCTTGTTTAGTCTCGCTGTGTTGATCATCGAGTTAATGACTCCTTATCTTCTGCTTTGCTCTTCTTGGCTAAAAAGATTCATAAAAATCCTTTCTTAGGTCTTTCTTTGTTTGAAATAATGGTAACTCCTTCTAGGATTCTTCTTTCTCTTTGAATCTGCTATATGCTTCATTAACTCATTCTTTTGCATGCTTACGATCATAGCTCTTGATGGATGCTCTTTCATTTCTTAGTTTACCAAAAGTTACTTGGTGTGTTCCAATTGTCCGGATAAGAGGTTTCATTTTCAATGTTCAAAGTTGGAAGGAAATATTTGTAAAACATATAATCTCATCGTGGAAATGTAAATCTTGAATAAAGGACTAAAGGATCATGATACATAAATCGGTAGTTCTTTAATCGAGAATAGACTTTTCTAATTAGAGGTTTAATAGTAAAACTATGTCATGATAGTTTTGAAAACTTTTCATAGTTCTTAATAGCATGTGCCTTTAAGGACTTTACAAATTCATTTTCGTAATAAATAGAAGCATGAAATAATCGGTTACAGATCTTTTAACTTGCAAAGAATATTTTCTAAGATATATGTGGTATAATTCTTGAATAAAGTTGCTTGTTGAAATAAATATTGGTGTATATTATTTCACCTTCTGTAAGATGTAAAATTGTAAGAAAGGAGTTTCAACATTATATAAATCCAAATTTCAAGATGGAAAATTGGAATTTGTATATTATCAGAAAACTCACTGATATGAGAAAGGCTGATTATAGAAATTTACATGTATGAAGTTTCATTATACAAATTTGTATATGAAAAAATAATATGTATATGGGATCATATGCATGAAGCCATTTATCGTGCAAGAATCGGCTGATGTAGTTTAGGTCCCTTCATACCATCTAATACAGTTGAAGTCATCTGTTATTTGCAATGTTAGTCGTTGCATAGTATCCTTATGGTTATATTACTGTTGCCACCCTACTTTGCTTGACAATCTTCAAGATTCTTGTTATCTATTACTTGTCTGTACCATAACACTCAACTCAAGTGGCATTACTTATCCTTCTGATGCCACCTAAGTCATTTCTTTTGAAGATATTTGAAATCATTTAACACACTTATCTTTTCCTAGAGCTCAAAGGTTTTCCCCGAATTCTAAACCTTGTATATTAGTGTCCCTTTGAAACTTGATTATGAACCACCTTGAACTAGACCAGCTGTACTGATTTTCAGAGTCATTAAGTCATAAGCGGTGAAGATTTCCTTAGACAATAAGGCAGAGAGGCGGCATCGATTATCTCTGCAATTGGCTAATAGCGACATCATCTATGAACCTTGTCATTAACCACAACCCCATCGCCAATCTTGACTTTGAAATCAAACACCATTAACAGACCACGATGATTTTGATGTTAATTGATGTGCTCCGACTTTGTCAATGAGATTAGTCTTTATCGATGAAGCTGAATTTCGTTTCGACTTCGTCAAGGGATCTGGATTTCAATTCGACTTCGATGAATCTGAATTTCATCTTGACTCTGGCAACTTGAATTTTGTTGAAAACAATCAATACTGGTCAACTTGAATCCCATTAAGCTTTGTAAATATTGGTAACTTGAACCTCGTTGATCCCTATCCACTTCGACGATAATCTATGAGCCTCGACGACTTTGATGTTATTCGATGAACCTTAACGCTCTCAATGATAATTAACAAAAGCTCAGTGATTTCATCATTGTTCTGTAAGTTTCAATAAATCTTGACAATTTTGTTGCTAATTGATGAGCTTCATCGATGATCGTGAACTTGAATTCTACCTCGTCTACAAATCTAGACTTCAATTCAATTTTGGCAACTTGAATCTCGTTGAGTCTCAACAATTTTAGCGACATGGAATATCACCAATCTCGACATCATCATTGTCGATTTATATATCATAATCTGGGCCTATGATATGAACCCTCCAATAGGTTTAAGCTTGACGTTCTAACTGTGGACACTAGATCCCTATGGCATCGAGTTTCACGATGTTGCTCTTCCTCAACGGTGCTAATCATCATGGCATCGAGTTTCATGAAGTTGTTTTACCTCGTCAATGCTAATCATCATGGCATCGAGTTTCATCATCATCGGTGACATAAAATACTACAAAACTCGACACCATACTGTTGACTTGAATATCATAACTTCAGCAATCATCATGGCTTCTAGTTTCATCATCATCGATGACATAAAATACTATAAAACTCAACAATTGACTTGAATATCATAACTTCAGCATTAACTCTGCCAATCTCGATACCATTCTTTGACATCGAGTTTCAGCATTCAACATATTGCGGATAAATTCCAAATTAGCTTCACGATTTGGATTAATCCAAGAGTTGAACTAGATCTAAAGCTTAGATCGTGTTTGCAGTCTTAGATGGTTTCAAGAATTAGATCAGATCTGAAATCCATATTGGATTTAGAATCGATCGAGAATGATTAAGATTAATTTCGAGAAGAAGTTGGATATTAGCTGATGAATGGATGGTGAATTAAGTCGACATTAGTTATGGAGCGGAGTGGCATTGTGTTCACAGAGATGTGATAAAATAACAGAAATTATCGCAACTCATAGTTTGTCGTCAAGCAGAAACATTTGTCACCAAGTTTAACAATTTTGACGTCGTGCGCGCTCTACTTGCTGTCATAATTTCTTAGCTTATTTTGATCATTCGAAGGTTTGTACCTCGTTCAAACGTAAAAAATGTTAGCGATTAAATTCGTTACCACCAAAAAGCATGCACAAGGTGGTATTTTCACAGAATTTCTAAGAACTTTCGTTGAAGTTACAGTGAACTACGAATTTGTTTGAATTCAAATTTAATAATTCAAAAGAATAACATAGACAAAAATACTTGAATCATCTTTTTTATTCGAATATGAATTTGTTACAAGAGGAGTAATAAGAGAAGAAAAGAAGTAAAAAGCCCGCTTCTATGAGGGGTTACATATATACATATATATATGTAACGACTCGTAAATTTTAATTATTTTAATAACGTAATTAACTAGAATTTTATGAAATTTTAAAATATTTGAATTTTGAAATAAAAATTTGATATTTGAAACGTCTAATTAAACATAACAACTGGTAAATTTTCAATTAATAATATGGAAGTTTATTTTATTGTGTAATTTTATTTCAATTCAGATCAGTAAATATTGACGATAATAAAATATTTTTCAAATATGAATATTTTTATACAATAAATTTGTAAATCATCTTCGAGTGAGACGTCGTATTTCGTTTCTTCAAATTTGGACTGTTATTGCTCCATTTATCTTATTTCTGGCAAATTAGCAGCATTTTTTGTACTAATTATCGACTTTTGATACGATAATCATATCATAGATATATGTATACCGTTTTGATCGTCTCATTGTGCTGATCTCTATGCTATATCCACTTCTGGATTTTACAATCCGGTACAATCTGTGTAGCGTTCAACGTATCGGTTTCGCAACCGGGTCTTTTGGGTTTCTAGTGACTATTTGTTATCCAACTTGAAACCAATAGCCATTTATAATTACTGATTCAGTAGTTTGCCCTTTTCTATTCTCAATATCCATTCCATTTCGCTTGAATCGGCTGCCACTTTTAAAAGAAATAAATAAATAAAAATAAATGGCTTTTTGATATAGGCGTGAAGGCCTATTCTTCTTCCCACTTTTGAATCGGCCTGCTTCTTCCTCATTTCATTTTCACAGCGCACGTGTTCCCATCCTTTCAAGCCGAAACCCCATCAGTCGATCATCTTCTCCTCACTCTCACGCGCCTTTTTCTTCATGGCCTGACCTTCGCTATGCACTCTTCCATTCGTCATGGCCGCATGCATATTTTTCAACCTCTCCTATTGCTCGCGTGCCTTCCCTTCTTTCGGCTTCACCATTCTCTTCCCTGGCAGCCTAAACCGAGCATATCCATTGCTTGCAGTAAGTCTTTTATTTTATACATATATTTAAGTTATTGATGTTAGAGTTGCTGATATGTAAAGTTTATATACACGTTGGGTCCTATAAGTTATATGAAGTAATATACAGTGCGTGTATTATATTTTAGAAGATAGGTGTACTTGTTTATATAATTTTAAGATAGTGGGGTATATATTAGTTCCTACTTGTAAGCATTGTAATAGTTTAGATACCGTGTCTATATATGTTGTAGAATGTACTATTAAGTATATATGTATTTTGAAGTTATAGTTAGTTTATATAAATTTTATATATAAATATGTATGTACGAATTGTATATATAGTTTCGAATATCTGATATGTGTACTATTATTTTACATATGTTTTAAATATAAAATTTTGTATGTAGGAGTTATATATTATATGCACATAGCATGTTTCGATTGGTATAAGTTTATATATATAGTTACGTATTATGGTTATTTAGGTATACCTTGCATTTATATATAATTTATACATAAGTTTATTTACGTATGGAATTTCTAAAGTTGTATAAGTTGTTCACATATACATTAGTATATTAGTTTACATTAATAATATGTTGGTCTGCATATGGTATAAATTTGTTTTGTGCACATATAGTATATAAGTTGTATTCATATTTCTTGTGCCCTGTTTATAAAGTCTGCATTTATATTTGTTTATATATTACAGTAGTACATGTAGAAATATATGTAAGTCTTATTATATATATATATATATATATATATATATATATAATATCTCTGTGTGTGTATGTACGTGTCTGGCATGTATATTTGATTTAGCAGCTTATATACACTGTTAAATATATAGATGGGATATGTGTGTGTTAGATATATAAAGTTGTATAAATTGTTTGTTTATATTATATACAGGTCTGTTTTGCATGTAAGTTGGATATGCATGTAGTGGTTTTCATATATATATATATATATATATATATATATATATATATTTATGATAAGTGTATAAGTACATATACAGTTATTTTAATGCTGAAATTTATATAGGCTTTAAACTAAATATATATAAGTTTGATTTAATAATGATTTGAAAGTTATACTATTTTAATATTTGTCTTGAATTGAAATATTGAATAAGTAAATAATATAATAATAATATACATATTTTCAGTTTGTATCAAAAATGACTTTGCTTGGTTCTCATCGATTCCCATTTTTATCAGCTTTTGATCCGTCGTTTTTGTTTTTCATCGAATTCGTGCCCATCTCACTTTGCTCTGGATTCATAGCTCATTTCTGTGTTGAATTTATCTAGCCTCGAAAGGTGAGCAATCACTCACGATTAACGTTCTTATATTTATTAAATTTGATTTCAATTGAAACGACAATTGAATATTGCTATTGTTGGTTATTTACATTGCTATATATATATACATATGCTATCTGTTTACCTGTGACATTTGACACCATTATCTGTTGTTTATATTGATGATATATGTCTGTTATATTATTATCATATCTGTTATCACTCTACATGTTCTCTGTTAGTATAGAATTCACTATGGGTTGAAATGATACATACCCGAACGATCTGTAGAATAGAAGAAAATCATTATGGGTTGAAATGATAAACCCAAGCGATTTTCATTGAACTGAATTTGGGATTATGGGTTGAAATGATATATACCCGTATATATTTAAATTACGGATTGAAATGATAAATATCCATACCACTTGACCATAGGATACAAAATTATACACGGATACCGTTGGTCTATATACATAAATATTTGAAAATGATTTCTATGGTTTTGGAAAGAAATATATGGTTTTATATGAATATTGATTTTTGATATTATATAAATATGATTTTATATATAGTGAAATTCTTAATTTTAAGCTATATATAAATTATTTTAATATAGAATAAGTTTAATGATAAAGTTTGATTTTATTAAATATAATATGGTTAAGTATTTATTTAAATTTTATTTAAAAAAATAAATAGATTTTTATAATTATTTTATAAGTCAAGGTTGGGAAGATAAATTTGAAATTTATTTAAAATTGTGTTTAATTAAGAATTTTTATTAATTAAAATAAATTTGATATTTATTGAATTGATATTTAAAAATATGATTTTATAACTTGATTTGGTTTATGGTGATTAAATAAATACTTCAAGATTAAATAAATTGAAGGGAATATGAAGTTTATTGAAATTTGGGTGTTATTTAAATGATGTTGGATTTATTAAGTGAATATTTCAAAACTAATCAACAATGAAGTTAAATTATGATATATATATATATATATATATATATATATGAAATTGTTAAATTTAGTTTTGAAATTGTTGAATAGTTATAGCTTTGAAATATATTGAAATTTAAATGGTTTATTTTATGGTTCAAATCTATATTTGAAGTCGATAAAATTTTAAAAGGTTTATTTAGAAACTGAATTGAATTAAATTTGAATTTGGAATTCGAGTTGATTTGAATTGATTTGCAAAACTGATTTGAATTCGAGTTGATTTAATATAAACTATTTTATTTTATAAACTATTTTATTTTGTATACTATTATTAATATCTAAACTATTCAAGTGGTGGAAGTTATGATTTCAAAGTTATAGTTTTCCAAAGTATTATGATTTCAAAGCGTTTTGGTTTCGAAAAGGGTTATAACTTTGAAAGTGCAATAATTTGGAAATAGATATATTTGAAATAGAAATGATATTATATTGGCATAGTTTTGAAATGGAAATAATATAGTGTTGGTATGGTTTTGGGATAGAAATGATATTTTGGTTTTGAAGTACAAATTATTTTGAAAGGACCACGGTGTTATAATGACGTTGGTTGTTAATAGCGTATATTCTACCTAGTGGATAGTTCCACGGATCCTTAGAGGATGTGTATCCCAAACATCTTTTAAGTTACTTGTATTTCAGTTGATATTTCACTTGAGTTGGATTTATTGATATAAGAATGTTAATCCTGACTCGAGTGTTTTGTGTTTTTCTTTACGCTCGGGTCAGACTGAGTATCACAGCATTTAAGACTCACCTTTGGAGTTGGAGCTTCGATTGGAGATCCATCTATCTATCCAGCTTTCAGTTATTCAGTTGACTCTACGGATATATTCTGATTTTATGTTTGACTATTGTATAGAGACTTCTGTTGTATCTTTTTTAACCCTGCTTGTATAAATGGTAGCTTCATGAACTACTATTCTTTTGTTTCCACTGCATTATTGTCATATTACTCTGTATCTGTGATTCTGCGATTTTATTTATCGTATATGCTGAGTTTTGCCAAATATAAATTAACAATATAGTATTTGAGCAATTCAAATCCGGCATGTGTGGATGCGAATGGTTGAAAATATCAGGATGTTATAGTTGGTATCAGAGCTCTGGTTTTAGGCAAAACTTAGTATATATAGTAAATTTAATTACAGAATCACTTTCGTTCGAGCTTGAGTTCTTCCTCTTTGATTCGAATTTCCTTTGAATTTTGGAACGTTCCCCTCTGTTCCAAAATCTATCCTTGTCTCTCCATTCATTCTGAAATCCATCCTTAACTTTTTTTTCGTGTTCTTCTTGATTCTGGAGTATCCCATAGCTCCATTGAATGAATTGTAAAGGGGTGAAACTCCTTTATAAAGGCATTTGCTCACCGAAGATTTTATATCCTCGGTTTAGATGTTGTTATCTCTTGCTATACCCAAATTTTATCGATCTGATGTCGATTTGCCTCAGAATTCTACATCGATCTTATTCTCGAAGTAACGGTTGAATCGATTAAGGTCACCCACGATTAATATAAGGCTATCTATCATCCTCATTCGTAATTTAATTATCATATCTTCCTATTGAGTCTGTTTCGTGATTTGAGTTATCTTCGATTAGGACTCCTCTAATTTTGAATCTCGTATGGCGTTTCATATAGTGAAACTGACTTTGGAAATTTTTTGATTCTTGTATAAGATGGACTTTATATAAGCACAAGTGACTTTGAAACAGCTAATTTTGGAAGTTTTTCGATCTGAAGAGATAAATCTTATATATAATGGAATTTATATAAGTGCAATATTTGAAGTTATGATTTTGAAAGGACACTATATATGGTATATTATATTTTGAAGTAAGAGGTATGGGAAGTACCCTCGGTGAAGAAGTATAATATGATATGCTTCGACCCAGATGGACTTGGGGAATCCAGGAATGGATTCGACCGATAAACCCTAATGGACTTGGGTGAATTCAGAAATGGATTTGAACTGATATGGTTGTCCGGACTTAAACTCATGAGTTCCTCGATTTTGTTTTCAGGGTAGATGGTTCTTTAGTTTACCCAATGGAGGTGCTTTCGATCCTGGGATCTATTGCTTATGGATCTTCCGGGAAGGAAGTGCATCCATTGCGTAAATCATTGAATCAGCAGCGTACTACTGCGACAGGGGTCGATGGTCCCTTGTTTACGAACTGGCTACGATATTTTTTTGGAATCCAGAAGGTGGAAGGATCTTTTGGAAATTTTTGTGTCCAGTGCGTAAATACTAGAACAGCAGCGGGCCACTGCTATTGTATTATCATCTTTTGACATTGGATTTGAGCGGTGCTTCTCATACCCATTTTTTTTTAAGTATTTTCACTAGGTGTTGAAACGGGTCTACTAGGTACTTGGAGAATTCTAGCCTTGCGCATGATCAATGCATGGCCAGAGTCTGCAAGAACGAGGGTAAACCTGCTGAGACATCGAGTTATAAAAGTATTTTGATAAAGTATTATCTAAAGGATATTATGATCATTTTTATTTCTAAGTAATTTAAAATGTTTATAATATTGTTTATTTATATACTACCTGGTTTAATAGTAAATTATTGGTGTTGTAAATATTTTAGAAGTTATTAATTAAATAAAACATATTTAAAGTAATAGATTATTGATTTATTAATAATGTTTGAAAAGTATCTTGAGATAAAATTAATAAATTATGGATAATTTTTTCAATAGATATTTGTAAATATAAGTAATGATGTAAACAATTGTTTCCAAATAGTTTACATATATTTATAAAGGTGTTATTTAAATATTTAAATGGTATTTATAAATGAAGTAAGCAATTTTACAAATGGGTTTTGAAAAGTATTAAAGATAATTGATTTGCAAATGAAGCTTTCAAATGAATATTTCAATTAAAGTTTATATAAGTTTCTTTGAATGTATAATTTAAAGATATTATAAATGGAAAATTTTGATTTGCTAAGTTATTTATAGTAATATACTTGACAAATAAAATTGAATCTCCATTTTTGAAGTATAGTTTGGAATATTTACTTGATTTCGAAGTACTAATAGTAAATTTATTAGTTTATCTACTAGTGAAATTTTGTATTAAACCATAATAAATGTTTTCCATGATTTGAATATTCATTTTAGACAAGTATGTAAAATTAGTTATGTAGATATGAAATTTTATACTCTGGGTATAAATTTCTAACATTGTTTTGGACTTTTGAAAAATCTTTGCATAATGCTATGAGGATGTTTTAAATATATCTTATATTTTTACTAAGTGAATGAGGTTAATTGTTTTAATTAATTTTTTTATATATATTGAAATATTTCTTTTCTCTTCAAGGGCGAATACCAAAAACTTAAATTTTATTCAATAACCGAATTAAGTTATAAACTTAAGTAAGGCAATAGAAGCTTAAGTAATATTTATGAATTGACTCATTAATGACTTAAACCTTTAATGGAAAACAAATTTTTAAGTGATTGATCTTTATATAAATAAGTGAACGGAAATCAATTTAAAGACTAAATGAAATTTATATGATTTGAATTGCCAGTTTGAACTAACAAATTTGAATTAGATGACTATTTATTTATTTAATAAAATGGGTTAAATCAAATTATTGAATATTAATTAATTTAAATTGGAATTTGTTTGGTTTAAATTAACTGTTTACTTTGTTTTTTCAATCTATTTTCTTTCTGGTTGTTTCCAGTGTCCTACCTCGTTCCTTTTCGGGGACAAAAAGTTTTGAGTACGGAAGAGTGTAACGACTCGTAAATTTTAATGGTTTTAATAACGTAATTAACCAGAATTTTGTGAAATTTTAAAATATTTGAATTTTGAAATAAAAATTTGATATTTGGAATACATCTAATTAAATATAACAACTGGTAAATTTTCAATTAATAATATGGAAATTTATTTTTCGTGTAATTTTATTTCAATTCAGATCAGTAAATATTGATGGTAATAAATATTTTCCAAACCTGTATATTTTTATACAATAAATTTGTAAATCATCTTCTGAGTGAGACGTCATATTTCGTTTCTTCAAATTTGGACTGTTATTGCTCCATTTATCTTATTTCTAGCAAATTAGCAGCATTTTTGGTACCATTATCGACTTTCGATACGATGATCGTATCATAGATATCTGTATACCGTTTTGATCGTCTCATCGTGCTGATCTCTATGGTGTATCCACTTCTGTATTTCGCAGTCCGGTACAATCTGTGGAACGTTCAGCGTATCGGTTCCACAATCGGGTCTTTTGGGTGTCTAGTGACTATTTGTTATCCAACTTGAAACCAATAGCCATTTATAATTACTGATTCAGTAGTTTCCCTTTTCTGTTCTCAATATCAATTCCATTTCACTTGAATCGGCTGTCACTTTTAAATGAAAAAAATAAATAAAAATAAATGGCTTGTTGATATAGGCGTGAAGGCCTATTCTTCTTCCCACTATGGATCAGCCCGCTTCTTCCTCATTTCATTTTCACGGCGCACGTGTTCCCATCCTTCTAAGCAAAAACCCCATTAGTCGATCATTTTCTCCTTTCTCTCACGCACCTTTTTCTTTATGGCCTGACCTTCGGTATGCACTCTTCCATTCATCATAGCCGCATGCATATTTTTCAACCTCTCCTATTGCTCGCATGCCTTCCCTTCTTTCGGCTTCACCCTTCTCTTCCCTGGCAGCCTAAGCCGAGCCTATCCATTGCTTGCCGTAAGTCTTTTCTTTTACATATATATATTTAAGTTATTGATGTTAGAGTTGCTGATATGTAAAGTTTATATACACGTTGGGTCCTATAAGTTATATGCAGTAATATACAGTGCGTGCATTATATTTTAGAAGATAAGTGTACTTGTTTATATAATTTTAAGACAGTGGTATATATTAGTTCCTACTTGTAAGCATTGTAGTAGTTTAGATACTGTTTCTATATATGTTGTAGAATGTACTATTAAGTATATATGTATTTTGAAGTTATAGTTAGTTTATATAAATTTTATATGTAAATATGTATGTATGAAATGTATGTATAGTTTCGAATATCTGATATGCATACTGTTATTTTACATATGTTTTAAATATAAAATTTTGTATGTAGGAGTTATATACTATATTTATATAGCTTGTTTCGATTGGTATAAGTTTATATATATATATATATATATATATAGTTGCGTATTATGGTTATTTAGGTATACCTTGCATTTATATATAATTTATACATAAATTTATTTACGTATGGAATTTGTAAAGTTATTTAAGCTGTTCACATATATATTAGTATATTAGTTTACATTAATAATATGTTGGTTTGCATATGGTATAAATTTGTTTTGTGCACATATAGTATATAAGTTGTATTCATATTTCTTGTGCCCTGTTTATAAGGTCTGCATTTATATTTGTTTATATATTACAGTAGTATGTGTGTGTGTGTGTATATATATATGTAAGCCTTATTATATATGTTTATACGTATATTAGTGTGTATATATATGTACATGTCTGGCATGTATATTTGATTTAGTAGCTTATATACACTGTTAAATATATATAAGGGATATGTATATGTTAGATATATAAAGTTGTATAAATTGTTTGTTTATATTATATACAGGTATGTTTTGCATGTAAGTTGGATATGCATGTAGTGGTTTGCATATATATATATATATATATATATATATATATATATATATATATATATGTATGTATGTATGTATGTATGCACGCATGTATGTATGTATATGTGTGTGTATATAGTATACATAAGTTTTTAAATAATCCATTTGTTCTCTGCTTGTTTGTATACTGCTTGTTTCGATATATATATATATATATATATATATACATATATATACTGTTTTTTATGATAAGTATATAAGTACATATACAATTACTTTAATGCTGAAATGTATATAGACTTTAAACTAATATATGTATATATATAAGTTTGATTTAATAATGATTTGAAAGTTATATTATTTTAATATTTTTCTTGAATTGAAATATTGAATAAATAAATAATATAATAATAATATACATATTTTCAGTTTGTATCAAAAAATGATTCTACTTGGTTCTCATCGATTCCCATTTTTATGAGCTTTTGGTCCATCGTGCCTGTTCTTCATCGAATTCGTGCCCATCTCACTTTGCTCTAGATTCGTAGCTCATTTCTGTGTTGAATTTCTCTAGCCTCGAAAGGTGAGCAATCACTCACGATTAACGTTCTTATATTTATTAAACTTGATTTCAATTGAAATGACAATTGAAATATGCAGTTGTTAGTTATTTACATTGCTATATATATGCTATCTGTTTACCTATGACATCTGACACCATTATCTGTTGTTTGTATTGATGATATATGCCTATTATATTATTATCATATCCGTTATCACTCTATAAGTTCCCTGTCAGTATAGAATTCACTATGGGTTGAAATGATACATACCCGAACGATTTGTAGAATAGGAGAAAATTGTTATGGGTTGAAATGATAAACCAAGTGATTTTCATTGAA
Source organism: Allium cepa (assembly GCA_030765085.1). Classification (NCBI taxonomy): domain Eukaryota; kingdom Viridiplantae; phylum Streptophyta; class Magnoliopsida; order Asparagales; family Amaryllidaceae; genus Allium; species Allium cepa. The sequence continues at coordinate 502,965,996 of CM060941.1, read as the reverse complement.
CTGAATTTAGGATTACGGGTTGAAATGATATATACCCGTATATATTTAAATTACGGATTGAAATGATAAATATCTGTATCACTTGACCATAGGATACAAAATTATATACAGATACCATTGGTCTATATGCATAAATATTTTGAAAATGATTTCTATGGTTTTGGAAAGAAATATATGGTTTTATATGAATATTCATTTTTGATATTATATAAATATTATTTTATATATAATGAAATTCTTAATTTTAAGTTATGTATAAAAAAATTTAGTATAGAATAAGTTTAATGATAAAGTTTGATTTTATTAAATATAATATGGTTAAGTATTTATTTAAATTTTATTTAAAAAAAATAAATAGATTTTTATAGTGATTTTATAAGTTAAGGTTGGGAAGATAAATTTGAAATTTATTTAAAATTGTATTTAATTAAGAAATTTAATTAATTAAAATAAAATTGATATTTATTAAATTGAGATTTAAAAATATGATTTTATAACTTGATTTGGTTTATGGTGATTAAATGAATACTTTAAGATTAAATAAATTGAAGGGAATATGAAGTTTATTGAAATTTGGGTGTTATCTAAATGATATTGGATTTATTAAGTGAATATTTCAAAATTAATTAATAATGAAGTTAAATTATGATATATATATATATATATACATATATATAATTGTTAAATTTAGTTTTGAAATTGTTGAATAGTTAAAGCTTTGAAATATATTGAAATTTAAATGGTTTATTTTATGGTTCAAATCTTTATTTGAAATCGATATAATTTTAAATAGATTTATTTAGAAACTGAATTGAATTGAAATTGATGAATTGAGATTGAATCAAATTTGAATTTGGAATTCAAGTTGATTTGAATTGATTTGCAAAATTGATTTGAATTCAAGTTGATTTAATATAAACTATTTTATTTTATAAACTATTTTATTTTGTATACTATTATTAATATCTGAACTTTTCAAGTGGTAGAAGTTATGATTTCAAAGTTATAGTTTTCCAAGTATTTTGATTTCAAAGCGTTTTGGTTTCGAAAAGGGTTATAACTTTGAAAGTGCTATAATTTGGAAATAGATATATTTGAATTGGAAATGATATTGTATTGGCATAGTTTTGAAATGGAAACGATATAGTATTGGTATGGTTTTGGGATAGAAATGATAAATCGGTTTTGAAGTATAAATTATTTTGAAAGGACCACGGTGTTATAATGACGTTGGTTGTTAATAGCGTAAATTTCTACCTAGTGGATAGTTCCACGAATCTTTAGAGGATGGGTGTCCCAAACATCCTTTAAGTTACTTGTATATCAGTTGATATTTCACTTGAGTTGGATTTATTGATATAAGAATGTTAATCCTGACTTGAGTGTTTTATGTTTTTCTTTACGCTCAGACTGAGTATCACAGCATTTGAGACTCGGCTTTGGAGTTGGAGCTTCAATTGGAGATCCATCTATCTATCCATCTTTCAGTTATTCGGTTGACTCCACGGATATATTCTGATTTTGTGTTTGACTATTGTATAGAGACTTCTATTGTATCTTGTTTAACCCTATTTATATAAATGGTAGCTTCATGAACTACTATTCTTTTATTTCCACTGCATTATTGTTATATTACTCTGTGTCTGTGGTTCTGTGATTTTATTTACCGTATATGCTGAGTTTTTCCAAATATAAATTAACAATCTGGTATTTTGAGCAATTCAAATCCGGCATGTGTGGATGCGAGTGGTTGAAAATATCAGGATGTACATATATGTATGTACATACATACATATATATATGTATGACATACATACATATATGTATATATGTACATATATCTATACATGTATGTACATACATACATATGTATGTACATACATACATACATACATATATATATATACGTACAGATATATCTATGTATATACATACACATATATCTATGTATATACATACACATATATGTATATACATATATATATATATATCTATGTATATACATACATACATATTTATGTATATACATACATACATATGTGTGTGTGTGTGTGTGTGTGTGTGTGTGTATTGGTTCTAAGGAGGTTGGCTTGCTCAAGTTGGCGATGTGGGAATTTTAGTGCCATGTAGCGTGTAGTGAAGTATGAAGGCTTTTAGAGCTTTGTGAGGGAAAATGCAACAATTCCTCTTAAATTAGATTTTTTAAATAATCGCATTCCTTCTTTCTTTGCATAATCTTCATCATCTTATATGGTGGTCATTTTGCGAAGTCGATAATCATGAAATATGGCTTTGATTGATAGTTTCGGCATGTGGCCTTCTTATCATTTTGATAAAGTGTAACGTCGATGTCGGGAAAGTGCAATGTCGTTGCACTATGACTTCGATGGAGATCATCATATTTTATTTAATGTCTTTTCACATGGATGTTATACTACTTCGATGAATATTCTTTACCTGCAATACTCGACGTCAATTAATGACTTTGGCAACTACTTCGATGTCTTTAATGTTGTAGTATGCTTGGCTTGCTTGCCGACATCAGTAGTAGAACTTTAGTGTCACCTTAATAGCGATGATCTTTGAAGCTCGATATTGAGAAAAAAGGAGTCATTTTTGCTAATGGAGAACAGTCATTGTTATCGATCCCAAACTGTATTACTCTACAAATGTCATGACATTCATCGTCGATGTCACATGGATATACATGGTGACAGAATTTGAAGCAGTGTGTTGATATCAATCCATTCTCATAAGGCTCGGTATAGGTTGGGCTCGACACAGCATTGATCGAGCTCGACGAGGACATCATGTGGCATAGAAGAGTATCGACATAGTTGATGCTCGACATGAACTTATTGATTTATCTTTGCATCTGTAGCTTAAAATCTCAACATGAACCCTTAGTCTGGACATTGATTCTTTAGCTCGTATCCTTTAAAATTGTTTGGATAACATGTGTGTTTCTGTCAAAGTTCAAATTTTAAAATTCAAGGATAAAACTTCCAAGTTCCAAAACAAAACATCTAAGTTCAAAGTGCAAGTACAAGCAAAGATTTAGTGTTTTAAATATCTAAAACCACACAAATAATTTACATGCATCTAAAACATACGATATAAGAATTACCTAAACTCCTACAATAAATGCTTGGACAAATTGGAACCGTGGGAGCAAATCGAGACGTAAGGTGCTACCATCGTGAACTTGCTCAACAATGGCTTTGCTAGGCTTTACTTTATTTTTATCTTTAAAGGCCACAACTTCGAAAGTACTAGAATCACGAATAGCTGTAGATGGTATGTCCCTCACTGCTTTCCCGAAGGCATCAGACTCCTACAACAATTATTAGAGAATAAACATGGCATATGAATAATTTAAACAAGACAAATCAAAGTGTCAATTTATACACCATGTATAGGCTAGTCACTAATTCAACATCAATATCGTTTATAAATCATTCCCAACCCCTGATATGTATTTACGTACAACCCCAACTTAACATATATTTTCATTACAAAAAATAATACTAACTAAAAATATGAGTAGATTCAATAATTTATTAATAGTGATCTAACAGAAGAAAGAAGTATTATTAATAAGTATTTTATCCCACAAGACCCATACAAATTATGTTAGTGAGACAAAGCTTACCAAAACTATTAGCGGCTCGGATGCAGCTAAACCATCTCCTCCATCTACTTCATATATAGCTCTAACACCGTGTCTATCCCAACACACAACTACACTTTTCTCCAACATTCACAAGCTCCAAGGACAAAAAAAATCCACAATGACAACTTCATGGATTATTCTTAAAATGTGTCCTTGAATAAAAATTCACCAAATTTTTTTTATGTCATTACCTACTGAGAGAATGCATATGCTAAAGCCTGTTCTCATCTCATGGCAGCTTCAAATTTGTTCTGGGTTCAAAGTTTTTATGTGTCACTTCTTATAGTATTGTCATCCCAATCTTCAAGCATTCTAGCTGCAATCTTTTTGGTGTCGGTGCATATTATATTTACTTTAGCTGTGGGCCTTGCGCCCATATGATTAGACCTTTGATGAAACCTCCTCATTTACGTTTTAAATGGCTCTTGAATGGTAACTCAATTTAGGATCTAGTTGTACTTTTCTGTGATGCTGGTAGTTTAAAAGGTACACAAATAGGAACTTAGTGGTACAAAATCGAGAACTTACGCTAGTATATTAATAAGTAAAACAGAAAGCTAATATACAATAAGATAAACTAGTATCATAATATTTTCTCATACAACAAACATAACAATTTTGTACATTTTTGTCCAAAGAAAATATCTATGAACAGAAGAATTCAACAATACTTTAGTTGGATAGTAAGGTATCTTTGAGTGAAGCCACTTATCAAACTCATGCAAGGACAAAGAGGAAGCAAAGACTAAATTTGGAAAACATTGCTGTACAATTAGATCATAATCCCAAAATCTAAATATTATCTTATGTAAATCAGCTACTAATTCTGCATTCCTAAACCATGTAAATTTATATACTAAACATGCATTTATCATATTAAGATAAAAAATATGTTAGTTATCTGAATTTACTTAAAACACTTACCTGTAGATTTGGATGTGTTGATTATCAGGACTTATGTGTAACTTCTTTTACTTGGCTTCTCCATATTAGAAAATCTTCACAATCTCCATATCAGCTATAACACCCCTAATTTTAACATTATTTAGGAAATTTAATTAAAATAAATTAAATAGAATAATGTAGATAAGGAGATTGAGGTTGATTAATAAAATTTAGTGATCGTGCTTATTTAACTAAATGAACTTATAAATGGTTAAGCAATTAAACATAAGTGAATTGGGGTAAATAGCCATCATATTTCCTACCCTTATATTATTCTCTTTAGTCATATACGCTTATTCTATCTCATGCAAAATTTATAAATGTAAGAAGGAAGAAAGAAGAGAAATCAAATTTAAGCTTAGGATTCAAGCTATAAGAAATCAATTTCAATCAATCATTAATTTCCTTATCCAATCTAAGGTGAATAATAATTTCTACATCTCTATTTTGGTTTTATAATCATATGGTTTTGGATTTAAGGATAAATATGTTTTTATGATATACTGAATGACGATATGCTTGTTTATGATTTATATATGTTTAAAAATGGGTGTTTAAAGGTGTTATATATGGTTTTAGGGGTAAAACCAAGACTTAATGATTTTTAAATGCCATGGGAATATTTATGTTATGGAAAACAAGATTTTGGAGTTAGGTTTTAATTTTTATAATTTTCCAAGCTGTGGAGCATTAGTTATGAATTTTCAAAGGAAAATATGGCTATTTGGGTTTATAAATTTATTTTGGAAAATATATTAAGAATTTGGGTCTGAAATTTTGACATGTTAGACTACATGATTAAAGTGAATTTCTGAAATTTTTGAAGATTTTTATAAGTGATTTATTGTGAAAATTAATTTATTTCAAAATGAGGACCTAGATGATTTAATTATTTTTATAAGAGGAAGGGCTTATTTGTTAAATGTAAATTTGATTTTAGATATGAGAAAATGAGGCAAATATTACCCAAATTATTTAAAAGTTGTGAAAGCCAATCAAATGCTTACAAATAGGCAAGTTTTTTACAAAAAAGTTTACTTATTTTGGCAAAATCAGCTTTTACCCAAAAAAGGTGGTTCCACCTTCTTTTGCAAACCTTTCGACTTAGACCTATCGACCAAGACCTTTCGACTTCAACGACCAACATGGTTGGAAGTAATGCACATGATATCATTTATGTGGTATGTAGTGAAGTGGACCAAGTCGGAAGGTATGGTGTCGAAGGGTTGCTTTCGAAGGAGATGGACCCTTAGTTTACTTTGATTTGAAAACGAAAATCACTTGGCTTTTTAAAAAGCTTTCGACAAGGTCGAAAGTTATGTTTGCTTTCGACAAGGTCAAAACTATGATTTCGAAAGGTTTTATAAAGAGCCTCCAACAAGGTCAAAAGATATGCTTGCTTTCGACAGGGTCGAAAGATAAGGTTTTGAAAGGATAGTTTTAAAGGAGCTTTCGACATAGTCAAAGCTATGTTTTCGAAAGGTTGTTTCAATGAGGATTTTGAAAAAAAAAGAACTGCCACCTTTAATTTTGTTTAAAGCTTTTGAAGGGGTTGAAAGCAGGAGCTTTCGACATTGTCAAAAGGTTTAATGATTTTTACAAAAACAAGCTGCTTCCCAAACCTTTCGAAGAGATCAAAAGCAGAAGCTTTCGATATTGTCGAAAGGTTCAATTGTTTCCTAGATGTTATAATGCTTTCGAAAGGATGGTTTCGACATCATCAAACTTCCCTAATATTTTATAAAATGAAGTGTGGTTTTGAAAGAGATACCTTCGCCTATTTTACTATGACCTAAAGTAATATTTTTAAGTACAAACCCAAAGCTTTCGGAAGGTTTGACCTTCATTGGTTTCGAAAGGTTTTACTCTTATTTAATGATACTTTAACAAGGTCGAAAGGTTTTGAAGGAAGTGTTTTAAAGTATTAAAAAGGCTGGAGCTTATTGTTTTAAAAGATATGATTATGCTTTCGAAGGGGTCAAAAGAAAAGCTTTCGAAGAGGATACTTTTGAAGAGGTTGGAAGATTATTTTCTTTTAAACCAAGTTTATACTTTTAAAGGGCATACTTTCGAGAGGGTATGTTTATATGACATTTGATTTTTGAATATGTAGGGTCGGTAACCTTATAATATAAATGTTGTTTAACCTTGGGGATATCAGGGTAGGTTTGATGAGTTCAACACAATAGTTGGGAATACCAACACTTATATGTTTTGACTCAATCATTGGGGGATACCAATGTAAATTATAAATGAATATAACCTAAGTTAGGGATACTAATGGAAATAGGTTGACCATGTATATAGCATGGGATAATTAGATTCATGTGGATAACATGAGTTAAGTGGCCAAGTGATGGGTTCATAGTCATCACAGGAAAACTATGAGATGTTTGATGGATAGTCAACATCAGGTTAGAGATGGGTAGTTTCTATATGATTAAAATGATGAGTTCATAGTCATTCTAGGAAAACTATGGGATGTTTGATGGATAATCAACATCATGAAGGGGATGGATAGTCTCCATATAATTAAAGAAGGGTTCTTAGTCATCCTAGAAAGACTATGGGATATAAGACGCACAGTCCACACCAACATAAGTAAAATGATTGTGGGACGAACAGTTCCTTTTTATGCAAATAAATTCTAAAATAGGATGGGTAGACCTTGAAAATATAAGATGAATAGTCAGATAAAACTTAGATGGTTAGTTCTAATTAACATGGGATAGGGAATCCTAAATGCTTCAAGTATGCATATCATCATACTATTTGAAAATGTATGTTTTAACCATTGTGGATGCAAGAGCACACAATATGGTTTTAAAAAGGATTTAGGATACTAGTGAGGGGAAAAACCATTCCTCTAAGTGACGTGGTCTCACTAGATATCTAGGATTGAGATGTTAGATTATTATTCATACCAGGCTTTATGCTGACTCAAAGTTTTTGTTTTCCTCTTAAACTCTGGGTGCTCAATTGATTTTGAGTAGTTGGAGGTTTAAGGTTTTCAGGTTTTCTTCTTAGAAGAATAAAGCTTCTAGAGGCTTGTAGGGTACAATAGTTATTTAGAATTATTTTTCCGCTGTATATTTGTTTATAAAGGCTGATCTATTAGCCTTACTATATATTCTGATCAACCAAGGGGGCATCTTCATATGTCGATTTTGGTGTATTTGTAATAATTATATTTTGCTGAACGTGGCTACATTTTTGGGATTATGTAATGAACATCAAATGTTTTGATTTGAATGTGGAATTGTTAAAAAAATTCCATATATCTGTGATCTATAGAAATGTATTTAGCACCACCATATTTGGTCACCGAGAATTAATAACTATGGATGACTGCAGCATCTGTAGCCGTTAGTTTTGGGCCTCCAAGTACGGGGATGTTACATCAACCAAACTGTAACACTCTGTGCAGTTTTGCATATTAGATGAATCACAAAATCACAAGCTAAAAAAGAAAATGTAACTGTCCATGTACTTGTGCATATTAGATAGGATGGGTCGTATATAATCCATGGTACAAAAAGAAGATAAGAAACTTAATAATATATGGTTGGAAAATATTTGGATCCATACCACATTGTTAACTAAGTATATAGAAAAAATCAAGTAAAATCCACATATATTTTCTTACCAGGTATCTAAATTTGATTTTACTTCCAAAACTTTTATTTGAAATTACAATATTCTCTTCGACTCAAATCGCTCAATCAAGTCAAAAAGGTTAACTGCAGGCACAATGATTGAAAGGTCGCCTTTTATTTAGTCATCAAATAGAAATAATACCGGTGTAGAAGACAAAAGGATTGAAAGGTAACCTTTCATTTTTTCATGCTTTCCTTATTTTTACTACGGTGTGCACATTGTAGAATGTTTATTCTTTGCTTTAGAAATAGATTTATTTAACATCGTAGGGTCTGAAATTATAGTATGAAATGGATCTTCTCCTTTTGTCCTATTGATTTTAATATCAAGGATCTACTATAGAAATCCTCAAATGACAAATGAGAATTCACATACAGGCCACAACAATGAAAAGGGCCTTTGTATACTCCGTGGTAAAGCCAATTAACATGTCATTGTTTAGGCATTCAGAGAGCCGAGGTAATAAAATTTTCAAAGCAAGGTAAATAGACAAAATATATACCCTGGCCTGTAGTTTTATTTAATGCCCGATTGAAACCAGGCTGGTCGTTTGACTTTTTCTTTTTGGACCATAGTGGATCTTAGAGCAACAACACACTGTACAAACGCCCAAGAAAAAGTAAACACACCACCTGGAAACTATTGACGATCTATGATAAGCCACCTCGTTGCTCGTGCTTTTTTACAAATGAATAAATTTTGCATGAACTTGATCTTTGCTGGAGAAATAAAGTTCCAGCTTGTTAACTGTAATAGCCTGCTTTTCCGTAAAATCGATAATAAACCACACATGATCAACTCAAATTGCACGAATAAGCAGATCATTAAGGGTAGAAAGAAAATTAAGACAGAACAAAATCTCATACGAATGGAATAACATGTATCATTTCAATAATAATCTTTACAGCCGAAAATTTTAAATACAATATCAGAGTCTAACCTAGATTCGGCTTGGACAGTTATAACACCTACCCTTACAAATGCTGACAAACAACAAAACAAATGAAATAGATGCAGGGAATTGTAGAATACATCCATACGACGATGAAGATCTCCAGTTCTGATCTGGAAACTCCAACTGTCTTCAATTCAACCCAAAACTACTCGGATCTGACCCGAGTGTTGAAAATACCCGAATCAGGCTTGATAAACCAGCATGAGAAACTCAAATATAAATGACAATGTTATATATCAGCCTTTGAATAAATCTTTTGGAAAGAAAGAGTATCTCATAAGACCACACCCATACATAAACACGGATGGGTTTTTACCTTATGATAACTAGAACACTTTTATACTAAAATACACTTGATATTATTTTTAATGACATTCTTTTGAAAACACTTTTCAAATAAACTTATTCAAATAAGGTATCAATATCTGGACTAAGTCTTAGTATATTTGCAAGTCTTAATATATCTATGATCTGTAGCAATGTATCCAGAATATATGATACCAAAAGGGGTAGCTGAAATGTTTGCAAGTCATTACAGTTATTTTGGGGATACAATCAAAACCGTAAAGCTTGTATTAGAATTGGATTTCCAACATTATAGGGAACTAGTGGCCTTTTCTCCAATCTGCGCATAATAAACATAGTTCCCATGGTGCCTTAATCGCTTTTCTCAAACTAGTCACTTGGAACTATACTTGCTATACTACATCTGATAATCAGTAGTTCCCTGCTTTTCTAAAGCTAACCACTTTATCCAAATGGGGCAATAAATGCCTTGAGGGACGTATCTCCCAAAGGGCCCAACGTATTGGACATAAACATACACCCTCACTTATTCCGACTTTGCATCTGCTAGACCACATAGTATCTCATAATAACCGGGGTGTGAGGCTTGCGAGGCTATATTCAATTTCTTCAACGCCACGCTTTTCGTAAAAAAACACGCTTTAATCATAACAAGTTTCACTTTGAATGCCACACTGCCATTCCTTTGATCACTACTTGCCTTCCACAAAAATACAACCCTTGAGCTCGTACGTCTCAAGGAGGGTGTTAAGCTAAGAGAAGTTGCATTCTCCGCCACCACTGATGTATATTTGTAAAAGTCAAACGTTGTGTCTCATAAATGCAATGTCAGACATTCATCCATACAAATTCGTTTTGCGACTGAACAAAACCAAAGGCACTTTCCTCGGCCATTACTAGGCGAAAATCCCTTGCAATCCAAAAAAATCTCCACAATGAGAAGATCACCATTATAAATAACTCTATAATGGAAGCTACCCGGAGCATGTACAAAAAGCAGTCCTCAAGCTATGAAGACCCACGATCTTCAATAGTCATCATTTTCAACATGTCTTCACTTTTGAACGTATACATTGGTTCAAAGTGGTTTTCAGATGGGGATCACCCAAATCCGGTCCCGGTTCCTTCGAAGCCAATCATGATTTAAAAAGATGTTAAGTTTATATGTGGATATCAATCATCAATCAACTAATTAATCTTTTATTTAAATTAATTATCTTTCTTAGATATATTCTATTCAATTTATTCTATTTTTTTCAAGAGTATATGGAATCATTAAGCCTCATTTATCAAATCATTTGGTTTATTTAAAACCTTTCTTTAATCCTGAAATAATTCCAAATCATTTTCTCTTTTACTTAGGAAAACTTTTCCAAATCATTCATTAAGTCTTAATCAAAGATTTCTTATATTGAAGTTATAACTTTTAACTTAGGGACAATATTCCTAAATCATTCATTAAATCAAAGATTTCTTTCTTAACTTCAAATTATATTTTTGCAAATCGAAGATTTTCATAAAAAGCACTGCTGCCACCTTAGATATGGTAAATTTCACCTCCAGGACTAATGGAGAGTAATCCTACATCATGAAGATCTTTATCTTCAATATGTTTTATTTTGAAAATTAGTTTGAAGTGGTTTTCGGGTAGGAATCACTTAAATCCTATCCCGGTTCTTCGGATAGGAATCACCCAAATCTGATCCTAGTTCCTTCGAATTAATCATCGATAAAAGATGTTAAGTGGTTCATTAACATTTAAATAATTTATTTCTTTTCTCTTATCTTGGAAAAACTTAAATATGATCTTTTAGAGCATCCAGGCTTTCCTTTTGATCTATTCCACCCCTCGCCTAAAAAGAGAAATCATAGGCCAGGTAAGTTCGGGGCACTGGTTGCTCCATCCCTAACCATAGTTAAACACCTTGTTGTATCTTTCTATATCTCACAAGCGGGATAAATGTATTAGTCTTTTCCCCATACTCAGTTTGTTATTACATTCAATATTCTTCTCTTTTTGGTTAAGTGGTATAAACAATTCATCTTAACCATTTATTAAAACTCTTATTAAAGCTTCCAAATCATCATTAAATTACTTGATTATTCTTTTTAAATCATTTACAAAATATTTAGGAAAGAATTGTTAAGTTTGAAACTACATTTCAAAAGTTATTTCAAACTGTTGCGCAAAGCGTTGCGAAAAGTGTTGCAAATACTGTTTTAAAAGCTATATTTTTCAGAACGAATTTTATATCATTTAGAAATCCATATTTTCAACTTAAATCTCTTTTAATAAATTTTAAATGATTGTTAGGATTTATTTCATATTTTTAAAACATTTAAAATATCAATTTTAAACTTTAGTCACTTTACCGCAAAAGCACAATTTTTCGGGAAAATTATTTTGGACATATTTCAAAATCGACTTAATGAAATCTTGATTGATTTATTTATTTCTTTAAATGTATTAAATTTTTATAAAACATTTCTAACTCATTTAAAACTATTTCCAAAAGGTTTAAGCATTCCGTATATGCCATTTTATTTTTAAAAGGAAAGTGATTTCTTTTGTGCTTATTTGACGTGTATTAACGTGACTTGATAAAACAATTTAACAATCATGTTAAACAATGAATACTTGATAAGTATACATAAGAATCCATAGCAATCATAACACAATATCAAACATGTATATATGTAAATAGAGATGTTAAATAGAGTTTCTCTCCATAAACCAAAGCGATTAACTTCCTACCAATATTCTAATCAACCAACACTTCACTAATTAATTCCTACTCCATTAAACACTAGCAAAAAACTCCCTCTCCCTTCCAATAGCTTGGCTGAGGCTTGAGATGGAGGTTGGCTAAAAATATAGGGAAGAAGCGGTAGAGCTTTGAACTTGAATTCCCAAGATGTAGATCCGAAAAAATAGGTCATCTTCTCTCTTGTTTTTGACTCTCTTACTCTCAAAAATTGTAAAACGTATTAGCTGAAAAGTTGTTGAAAATTATTTTCTCTTGAATTTAGAAAAAATAGTCACTTTTTTTTTATTATTTTTGAGGAAGATATGATAGAATGAAGAAGAGGCATTGTCGGATTGACAAAAATGAAGCCCGAAAATGCAATTCCAAAAATTGAGTTTCACGTATAGCAAACTTCAAAATAGGAAAAAGTGATCAATATAAAAATTGTAGCCATTGGAATTTCATATGGTTTAGAGAAAGTATTTCTTAATTTGAATTATTTATGATTAAGTTATAATCAAAACAAAATGGTATATTATCTGACTTAAAAAACTGGGCCAGAAAATGCACTGGAAATAAGTGGATTTTTGATATGGTTAACTTTAGAATAAGACAAAGTGGTCAACAAAAAAGTTGTAGCCACTGGATAAATACATGATTTGAAAAATATAATTTTTATTTTGATTCTTTTCTGAAGACGTTTTGGCGAGGGAAGAAGAGTAAAATGTGGAGAAAAGAGGAGTTTGATTTGAAGAGAATAAACATTGATTTTTTTGAATATTTTGTAAATACTTTGACATTATTTCTTTCTAATTTTTCTATGGCTTGGAAGTCATTAAAGAAAAGAGGAAGAATATGAAGAAGTTTAAGAAAAGAAGAAGAAGAAATTTGAATGATAGTGAGAAGGAGGTGGGTATTTATAGAAAAAGAAAGAAGTGGTAAATTTACCAAAATAGTCTCTTACCAAATTACCAAACTAACCTTACTTTAACCTAAAGAAATCTCCACTTTTTCAACAATTAACATCATCTTTCACATCCTTACTTTGTGTCTTAGTCACTTAAATAATTAAGTAAAGAATATCATAATTATGTTGGTTTTGATTTGTTGTGATTTGATGTTTACTTTTTCTTACTTTTATTAATTCTTGCTTACTTTTACTAATGAATTCTAAAAGTTTTCTAATCTTATTTAGTAAAAGTAAACATGTTTAGTGAATTAATTAATACTTAAACTATTTGAATATATGTTCCTATATAAGAAAATAAAGGTGCGATGACGCTACGACAACTTTTAATCGACAAAATGTTGATTTTCGACAAAATGTTTTACGGTCACATTTTGACATTTTAATTAAACTACTTATTTATGTAAACCAAATTTAAAAATAAATTTTTGTAATATTATTTAAAAATATAAACACTCATAAATTAATTAAAACAATTTATTTAACTATCGAAACTTACTTTTCTAAAATCAGCATTTTGTCACTTTGTCGATAAAGGCAAATGTTACTATTTTTTTATATACTTCTCTTTTCAAATCCTATCTAATTTTGTTTGAATCATATAACCTTACATTTTTATACTTAGAATCATTTTAAACAGTATATTTTAAAGTGATTAAATTCTAGGTCGTTACATTACTGCCCAAAGGGAGAGTGCCACTTGCCATTGTTTTTGGATCTGCCTTCACCAGAAAATTTCAAACTATCCCTGCTTGGAAACATGAAAACTAAAAGATAAATTATAATTAACATTTCTTTTCATGAACACTGAAATTTGATGCCACTTTTATGTTGAGTTACTCTATAGGACTTTAGAAATAAGGTAGGCAACAAAAAGCATACGGATTTTAAAGCTTAAAAAAGTATGTATGTTCAAACATCTCATCAAGTGCATGTTCTTTTTGAAAGGAAACTGAAAGATAGGCCAAAAATTAGTATTGTTGACTAAGCTCTAAGTTTCAAAAGGAAAACAATGTGAGTTGTGATTTGATTGTATTAGTTTAGACATAAAATAAAGAGCAATACAAATTTAACAGATGTTTAGTATGTAATGATGAATCACCTTCATGTCAAAACATTAAGCATATCAAAATACATAAAGAAAATTATACATATCCAAGCACGTATGTAGTTTGATTTAATCAAGAGCATTAGATCCTATGATCTAGTGCCTGAAATGCAAAGGTGAATTCCATTTCTACTTTCTTAGCAGAAAATGATATCTAAGTCCTTTTAACCTATACTCTATTATAAAGAGACAAAATGGTCCGATAAGTCGCAATAAGCAACACTTAACCACATCAAACACGCATGATGCATTAATTGTTACATAGCCTAATAAATACAAATTAGGTTAGACAAACTTCAATTTAGTAGTAAAGTTAACCATACCACATTACTCCTCTGCTTCATCTCCTTTTCATGCTCCAGATCATAATGATCAGCTCCACCTCTGTTTTGATGTGCATGTTACTCATCCTCACACTGTCGCCTCCCAACCGCCAGCACCTTCTGTTTCTCATGCCCAAGATCAAAATGCACAGGCTGTGTATGTTCTATCTAACCATACGTAGATAGGATTCATCAATTTTGGTGCTAAGCTTATCACAAATGCTAAAGTTCTTCATTCACCTGCAGTTTATGTTGTTGCTCCATATATTGGTCACTTACAAGCTCCATATATCACAAATGCCAAAACTTTGGTTTAAATCAATTTAATATTTAAATGAAAAGTACATTTACAAAAAAATCAATTTGCATGCATCTAAGACCTTTATTTATTTAGATGAAAAAAATTTCATTTATGAATCAAGAGTTTTATTATAAAGAAACATTAGTTACTTATTCGAATAATGTATCCAGCTAAGAAAATCAATTTTAGTATATAATATGCAATTTATCATATTTATCATTCATGAATCAAAACTTTTTAAATTAAAGTTTCTATAGTGAAACTCTTCTTCCTTAAAATTCCCTACTTATGGTGCATACACACGCAATCTCTAATACCCAATTATCCTAATACTTCAAGAGATAAAAAATAAAAAGGGTAGATTCTATAACAGATACAAGTGTAAAAAAAACATATATAAGTGATTATCACCTAACCTTTGAAACCATGTGTTAGAAAGCTATATCTTCGAGTCTTTAACATCAATTTTACCCTCTACCTTTCCCAATTTCATATCTGCCATTTTGCAAAATAAAATCGATAAAACCAGTAAACTGTCTATACATTGATAACACTACAAAAGAGTTGCATTTATATCGTCCTTATCAAATCTAAAAAAATAGCTTATTCAAAATTATCGTTTATGCGCAAATTATTATTTGGAAAAATGCCAAAGACAAGTAGTGAATTAGGGTTTGCGCAAATCCATATATAAGCTCAGTATCGAACCATATAAAATGAAGTGAATTAATTTGGAGAATCCATACCGATGATAAGTAGCATGATGAAACCTTTAATTATAAAGAGGTTTGGTGCATATTCGATCGACTGTGTAGAGCAGTAGCAGGAGAGGATTCAATTGACTATAAAGAGGAATATCGCGATGATGACGATTGAGGGAAAATGAAGTGGATGATGACGATGAGGTTGGGGCATGCCAATTTTTGAAAGTGAAGAAAAATGAAGACAAAGAAACTAAAATTAAAAAAATGACAAGTAAAAAGGTGGTGGCAACTTTTGGCAGAAATGAAGAAAATATTATAGCCTGAGTGAGCGATAACTTTAAGCGGCGTTGAGAATATGGCATAAAACAATAATAGTTGCACTTGTTTGGAAACGCCACTAATAAGTGTAACTAAAAGCATAGTTCTTGTAGCGCTTACTCTTTTCTTTCCACTTATCCAATCAACCCTAGCCCCTTTTACCATTATATGGCCGGCTCCTATGCTCCATTATAGCCGAACAACCAGTCCCCTATAGAGACTTCAAACCAATTTATGGTCCAAAAAAAATATTTTGTATTTAAATTCAGCTTAAACGCTTGTCGATATCATATATCGATTAACATATTTATAACTATTACAGATACATTTAATAATATTTGTGCATCAAAACAAAATAAAACTTTATAACTAATATTTCATAAATATTAATTAATTTAATTAATTTATAACAATTATAAAATAATTTAATCATATAGTCAATGAGTATTTAACGATTTGGTTATGCGACTCTTTAGGCGCACTTTTGATCAGCGATTAATATCGATCTATTCAAATATTAACGTTTACACATTACTTAGCAAATAGAGTGATATTTTGGCCAAATTTATTTTTTACTTCATTTTGGTGAAATCTAATTTGCTTTATTAAACGCTACCCAGTCGTGATTAATATTTACACTAATTCCCTTTGTCAAAACTATATCACTTTGGACTTACAGAATTTGATAATGGTACAGATTCCAATATCATTCACATTCAGCACTATAGTCCAAAAACAAAGTCATTGTGTGGATAATGACAATTGTTAATAACAAAATGCTCTGGCTGGAGACATTGATTTTGACTTTACTTTAGTTGACCATGATACTGACCTCATAAAACTAAGGAGACAACCCTCTCTTGAATAGTGTTTCACTTCTAATGCTTCTACTCGACCCACCTATAGTTGTTCGATGGATGCCATGCCATTATTTAACTATAATCAAAGCATAGCTTCCACATTGAAGATCAACAGTATTCTCAAATCAAGAGAACTATGCAATTTTGTCACGTCGATATTTTCTATTTGATCTTAGTTATATTAACCAATAGAAAACTATCGAGTGAGTCATTTCCTAGTTATCCAATAACTATCAGTACGTAACTCCTAGATGCTTCAAAGCCATGAGTAATACACTGCCTAACATTTGGAGAGCATTGTGCACTCTAGTCTCAATGGATGTACCAATATATAGTCTCGATACATTTTGACTAGTAATATTTAAAGTGACATTCTTATTTCCATCGTGATAAATTACTCACAATCACAATACTTTATAACTGTTTATTCAAAGGTTGGACAAACTCCCCTAAATCTGATTTTTTTTCGTTAAGTTTCGTTTGATTTGATTAACGTGGGGTTTTTATGTTTAGCACATACAAAATGAGCTTCAGGGAGTGCAGAAACAGTTCACAAGTGCAAAGTTTGGAAAGTGGATAAGGAAAGCAAATAACACAGTTTTTTTATAGCGGTTCAGCCCGAATGTGCCTACATTCACTTTTCATCTTATTATTCTATCTTTAATTTGATTACAAGTGAAAGATATATACGAAAAGAGTAAAAAATTCAAGTAGCCGAAGTAGTGGATTTTCAGCAGAATTTTATCTCTTTTCCTTCCAAAAATATTCCCCTGTTGTTGTTATGGAGCTCCGGTATTTATAGAGAGGAGTTGTGGAGTGTGGAGGTTGAGATATAACTCTTTGAATCTGGCTCGTAATTTTAGGCAGGAAGGTTTGACTCGGCGTTTGGTCAAGGAGAATGCTTTTCTTAATTGCTTATAATGTATAGTTTGGCATTTTTTCTTGGAGCTTCTTATTTGCCGGACCAAACATTTGGTATGGCATATATGTGTACCGAACCAAATGTTTGGTCCGATGTTTGATATGTCAAGCCGAACCAAATATCTGGTCTGGCATGCCGGACCAAATGTTTGGTCCAGCATTTTAGTGAATGCCAAACCAAATATTTGGTTCGGCATTTCTGCCTTCTACGTCATATCCCAACTCTGCTTCCTTATCCCCTCTATCTGTGCATGCTGAAAACCGAGCCAACACTTGCCCTCCCCAAAGTATGTTATGTACTTACACAACGTGCTTTGTTTAGTTTGGCATTAGGTTTCTACAACCGATTTGGAAATTTATGATTGTTCGACTTTCCTTCCTTTTTTCTTTAAATACCGCTCTTCTTCTTCTTCATCTTCTTCTTTTATTTTCCTACATAAAATTTTTCAACCTACTCCAAGTCGATTAAAACTTTTATTGCCCGAACTCTTGATATTTCTGCTTCTCCATTACTCGAGGTAAGGCCTTCCAGATTTGATTTTTGTTCCAAGTCTTTAAGGTTTAGGTTTTAAGAGAGTTTGGTACGTGTATTGAGCATGGATGGCCTTTGCTTCGAATTGAGGGAAAGGAAGTTAACGATGTGATTCTAGAGTAATTCGGTGACGGAGAAATTCATGTTTGGTGATGGTGGGGTGGTTGTGACTATGGATGGCGAAGGTTTTCCATTGGGTTAGTAATTCCCTTCATTCCAGATGTAGTCGCTTAGCTATGCTAGGGCATGACATGCGTTTCTATGCGGTTGAGTTGTGAGCATGGCTTGGCTGCAGTAGGTGAGCTTCGGGCCAAAGTAGTTATCATTTAGTGGGTTTGGTTCGGCATCGTGGTGCTGTTTGGTTTGTGGGATAGGGTGATGTTGGGCTAGCTCAATTCGAGCATAGAAATCATAATTATCTGAAGGAGGAAGTCGAAGCATCACGCGCCTCCAAGATAACGAAGGCCAAAGAGAAGGCAAGGAAAGAGGCTACCGACCTATGTAAGACGTAGATTGACATAGCTACTAGTTCAGTGGTTGAGGCTCGGCAGAAGGATCTGGAGCGAATCCGCTCCCTCAAAAAAAATGTAGAAATCGAAAGAGGCCTTAGCCGAGCTGAAGGAGTCTCGGGGTAAGTGGCAAAAGGAGGAAGACTAATATCAAGCTGAGATCGACAGATTGAAGGTGGAGCATGCTCAGTTGAGGAGAAATAAGGAGCAGTACATGAATAAGGTGGTGGCCCTCCAGACTGAAGTCGATAAATCCAGCGACTTCTGTGACACGGTCAACCAGATTCTGAAGGATATTTATTTCATTTTCTGGAAACATAGGAACCTTCAGTGGATGGATGACTACCCTCAAGTGATGGTCGAGATGCATGTTCGACTTATCGAGAAGACTAAGGCAGTAGTCGCGTGGGAAGAAGAGGCTGTGTACGTTGGAATGGTGAACAAGCAGTTCACAGTGGAGGAAACCAAAGCTATTGCCAAAGGGTATGAGTTATTGGCTGAGGACGAGGATGATGAGGGCGGATCGGATCTTGAGGGGCTTGGTGATCCAAGTCACATTGTCGTAGATAGCTTTCTTTTTACTCTAGCTTTGTCATTACTTATTCTAGATTTGAAAATTATAATTATGTTTATTTGCCTCATGTAGGGGTGCCTCCGAGGCAAGTAGCGCCTTCGCGAAAGGAAGGCGAGCCTCTCGGGAAATCAGAGTACTCAAAGGACATGGCGGGAGGGAGCGGGCCGAGCGACAAGGACGTCCCTCTTTCTTAGCTAAGGAGATTTCTTTCTCCCTTTTCTGCATGTAGTTTTGAAGGATATATGGACGTTCTACACATGTACATAAATATAAGCGATAAGCTTTGTATGAGAAAATTTTAACAATGTACTGTTCAACTTCTGTGTATATATATACATATACATATATGTATATGTATATGTATATGTATATGTGTGTATATATATATATATGTTTATCTAGGATGACTTTTTTGATGCGTGCTTTTTATGGTCTTCTCTGTCTACTTGTGAACTATTTACGACTTGGTTAATCGCTATAGTGCTTAGAGATACAAAGAACCATAGAAGCGTTGTTATATTCAAGGCTGACCGCGAACGATAACTACTTGGGCTGACGCTCGTGTCGTGAGTATTATTCAATTTATCATTGTCGGCGTGTATAATGTCGATCGTCAAGTGCCAACTACCCCTGGCTGCGGCCATGCCTTAATTGTGGGGTTCATAATTGATTTGCAGTTGTCGGTAAGTTGAACGCCAACGATGAACTGCCTAGGCTATGATCTGTTCCTAATTCATGGCTTATGATCGGTTCATATTTGTCGGCTTGGGGGTGCCTATTGTCAACGTTGAATTTTCAAGGCTTGTTTCATGCCCTTTATCGTTGCTATCTTATTATCACTGCTGGTCATCAGGTAAATAATTAAACAAAAGAACAATTAAATAAGATAAGTAATATGAGACACAAGATTTTATAGTGGTTCAGCCAAAATATGTCTATGCCCATTGTCTTTCTTTTATTGCTTTAGCACATGCTTCTTTACAACTCAACAGAAGTAGCGGCGGAGATGTTGGAGATTTCATGCTTTCCCAAACACTTCTCCATCTACCGCTAACAAGATGTAAGCTTCATTGTGAAGGTATTTATGTACAATGAACGGTCCTTTCCAAATTTGATCTAACACCCTAGGTCGTGGGAAGACTCATTTGAGAACAAAGTCTCCTTCTTGTAGTGTTTGAGGCTTTACCTTAGAATTATATTGGCTTGCCACCTTTTGTCTATGAGCAGCTGCTTTGAGGGCGACATCATTTCTCTTCTCCTTAATCAGGTCGAGTGATATGTTTAATAGCTCCTCATTTTCTTCCAGATTATAGTGTATTCTTTGGTGTGAGGGGACAATTGTTTCAACGGGAAGCATGGTTCAGCTCTGTATGCCAGTGCGAATGGAGTGTGCCATGTCGCGTATTTATAAGAAGTTCGGTAGACCCACAAAGCAGTAGGTAATTCGTCGACCCATGCCCACTTGGATTTTTCTAGTTTCTTCTTGATCAGCGTTTTCAAAACCTTGTTCACTTCTTCAACTTGTCCGTTTTCCTATGGATGTGCCACATCTGAAAAGCTTCAAGCAATTCCATACTCCTGGCACCAATTGGCGAATTCCATGCTGTCAAATTGGAGTCTATTGTCTGATATGATTTTTTGTGGTACCCTATACCTGCACAGGATGTTACATATTAGAAAATTTATCACTTTGGTAGATGAAATCTTGTTTAACGGTTCCACTTCCACCCATTTGGTGAAGTAATCCACTGCCATTATGGTGTATTTTGCTTCTCCTTGCCCCATGGGGAGTTCCCCTATTAGGTCGATCCCCTAAATGGAAAAAGGCCAAGAACTAACCATCTGGGTCAGACTAGTAAGTGGCAGTCTAGGGATTTTGGCAAATCTCTGGCGCTTGTCGCATCTTCTAGCAAACTCAGTTGCATCTTTGTTCAGTATGGGACAAAAGTACCCATAGCGCAGGATCTTTCTGGCTAGAGTTTGACAACCGGCATGGTTGCCGCAACTTCCTTGGTGTATGTTGTTGAGAATATCTTTTGCTTCGTTTCCTGTGATACACCTTAGTAGAGGATTGGAAAACCCATGACGGTACAAAATGCCCTCCTGGATGGTGGAGCAGGATGCCTTCCTTAGGATTTTTCCAGTTTCATTTCAATTTGCCAGTAGGATCCCCTCTTGTAGGTATTTGACGATGTGGGTCATCCATGTTTCTTCGTTACTACTGATGGGCGTGATCCGAAGACACTCGAAGCTTGGTGTAGCTTGCATCATGATGGGGATCGCTCCCAGCATTGGCTCGTTTATCACGCTGGCTTCTTTGGCGAGGGCATCCGCTCTCGATTCTCCTCCCGTAGGATATGTTTGATTACATAGTAGTCTAGCTCGTTCAAGAGGGTTTTGCCCCTGTAGAGGTAAGAGGCGATTCTTTGCCCATGAGTTTGGAATTCCCCTGGGATTTGGTTTACGATTAGCCGCGAGTCACTGTGTATGCATATTGATTTGATCCTTATTTCCCTAGTGATCTCCAAACCATCTATTACCGCTTCGTATTCAGCGTCATTTTTGGTTGCGACGAATTCTATCCTCAGCACGTAACTTAACTTTCTTCCTTAGGGTGTGATGATTACTATTCCTGCCTCCGAGTCGAGCTCGTTGGATGCTCCATCCACAAACATATTCCATTCGATTGTTTCCTCTGTTCTGATGGTCGTATCCTTGTCCTAAATAGTGAATTCAGCTATGAAATCAGTCAGGGCCTGCCCTTTGATTATAGTGCATGGATCGTAGGTGATATCATACTAGCTTAGTTTGATGCACCATTTTAGCAGACATCCCGATGTATCCGTTTTATGTTGGATATGGCGCAATGGTTGATTTGTTAGGACCCTTATGGAGTGAGATTGGAAGTAATGCCGTAATTTCCTGGACACTATGAGCAAATAGTAGGCCAATTTTTTGATCTTCGAATATCTATCCTCTACACCTATAAACCTTTTGTTGATGAAATATAATGGTTTTTGGGTATGGACATCTTCTCATACCAAGGTGGCGTTTAATGAGGGGGCACACCTAGGTACAAGTAGAGGCTTTCTCCATCTACCAGGGTAGAAAGCACTGGCTGTTTCTGCATGTGTTCCAACAGGCTTTGGAAGGCCGAGTGGCACTCGCTGGTCCATTCAAACTTTCCCTTATCCTTTTTCAAGGCTTATAAGAATGGGATGAACTTGTTTGTGGCCTTAGATATAAATCTACTTAGAGTGGCTACCTTCCTATTTAGACTCTGCATTTCTCTTCGTGTGGTTGGTATTTTGATGCCCTTCAGGGCTTGGACCTTTCTGGATTCGCTTCAAATCCTCTGGCATGTACAATGAAACCAAAGAATTTTCTCGAGGATACTCCAAAGGAGCATTTTAATGGATTCAGCTTCATTTGGTATTTGCGCAAAACCTGAAAAACTTGAAACATTTTTTTAGGTGGTGTAAATGATCTATTTCTTTTCTTGATTTGACAAGCATGTCGTCGAAATACACTTCCATGGAGTGACCAATCTATTTCTCAAACATCTTATTAACCAAGCGTTGATAGGTTGCACCAGCATCCTTAAGCCCGAAAAGCATGACCTTGTAGGAATATAGGGCCAAATCTATGATAAAGCTAGTATGTTCTTGATCTGGTACATGCATGGGAATATAGTTATATCCCAGGTAGGCGTCCATAGATGATAACAATTCATGCTCTGCTGTTTCGTCCACCAGTCGGTCGATTCGACGCAGGGGAAAACAATCCTTGGGGAAAGCGTCATTGAGATTGGAGAAGTCGATGCAGGTTTGTCATTTTCCATTGGATTTTTTCACCAGAACTGGGTTGGAGATCTATTTGGGGTAGATAGCCTCGCGAATAAAACCGTTGGTGAGTAGTTTTTTACCTCCTCGTTGAGGGCAGTTGAGCGTTCCATCCCCATGCTCCTTTTCTTCTGCTTGACCAGGATTTTGGTTAGGTCTATGTTTAGGCGGTGACAAGCCATTTTGGGGGATATTCCCACCATGTCTTCGTGGATCCATGCGAACACATCCAAATTTCTACGTAAGAACCCTATCAATTGGATTTTCAGATTTTTGTCTAGTTGTGACCCTATCTTGATAAGCCTAGTTCCGTCGTGATCGTCTGCTGCAACATGTTCCATAGCCTCCATGGGCTCAGCGCTGGCCTCCTCCTCTCTATCCCTTTGGTCTAGTTCATTAAACGGGTCGGTACTATACTCGAGAGGAGGGGCCTTCTTTAATTGCTATGCTTCCACAGTTTTGGCACAGAGGGCGGCTTCTATGTTTTTTCCCTTTTCCTTCCTTTTG
Organism: Allium cepa; assembly: GCA_030765085.1. Lineage (NCBI taxonomy): Eukaryota > Viridiplantae > Streptophyta > Magnoliopsida > Asparagales > Amaryllidaceae > Allium > Allium cepa. The sequence goes on along the minus strand of CM060941.1, from coordinate 502,942,247 downwards.
TTCTGGCGGAGTTCTGTCACATAACAATTGCGGAAAGCGTCTTGATCGCATTTTACTTCTACTATTCCCCTATCGGTAGGGAACTTCATTTTCAAGCACCAAGGGACTAAGACTATCTATAAATCTGATAAGGTAGGCCTGCCAGTAATGCGTTATAAGTAGAATGTCCATCTACTTGCACAAATTTTTTCCTTCGAATAACAGATCGAGGGTGATTTCCTAGTTCAACAAACAAGTCCAACCGCCCCAGCGGAATTGTGGTTTCTCTAATAAATCTGTGTAGGGGCTTATTGCATAGCCATATGTCTTTCATTGATAACTTCATTTTATTGAAGGCATATTTGAATAATACATTCATCTAGCTTCCTGTATCGACCAAAATGCGGAACATCTTTGCTAGGCCGATCTAGGCGGAAATGACCATGGATCGGTATGTCGGTACTGCTTTCCAACCAAATCCTCATCGCTGAAGGTTATATTGGTTCCTTCTCTTCGCTTGGCGAGGCGTCCATCTGTAATGGAATGAAACTTACCCTTCTCCCTCCTTCAATGACTTTCCATACCTCTCCATCTTGGCCAAACTTCCGCCGGCTGAATGCGGGCCCCCTGATATGGTACGAAAAATTATTTTCTCTTGATTGGAGCAGCTCACACTTGCTTCTTCTTTGTTATTTCCTTGTCGGAGCGGCCCTGATCCTTCGTGGGTCGGAGCAGTGGAGTTATGCTTTTGTTGTACGTACCGTTCCCATTTCTTTTTTTGGATGTACTCGTCAATGAGGTTCCGCAAATGTTGACATTCTTATGTGTTTTGGCCGTGAGACTCGTGGAAGAGACAGTACTTTCCCATCCTGACTACAACTTCCGATTCTTTCTTATATGGAAGGCGTTTGTACTTCAATTCGTGCTGAGTGGCCAAGTAAATGTTTTCCACAATGTCATTTAAAGGAGTGTAGGAATCAAATCTCGGCCCCGGTCTGTAGCGTCGTTTATTACTTATTAGTTCTAGGGTTACCCTGACGGTTACCTTTATCGTAATTGTTTGTTTGCTCCCTTCTCCTCGAGGCAGGACTCTTGTGTTTCCATGGGAGCTGGAACCCCCTGCAGGCTACTTGCCATGTCGGATAGCCACTGCATCTTTCAATTTCTTGTATTTTCCTACTTCATGGTAGAATTCCTAAAGAGTTAGAAGCTTCTCCTTCATCAATCTTCTTGCAAGTTTCGAGTCCAGATGAACGCCTCTGCATAATGCCATCAATGTAAGTCTTTCATCCGCGTTTTGCACCGTTGCTGCAATTGAGTTAAAATGGGTAAGGTATTGTTGCAGAGGTTCCCTTGATTTTTGTTTTACATTGGACAATTAATATGCATCCCTAGGCTGTTCCATATGAATTTGGAACTGGCTTATGAACTTCTCCTTCAACATTTCCTAAGAACCGATGGATCCGTGAGGTAAGCGATAGAACCATGTGGTTGTTAAATCTGACAACAATAGCGGAAAACATTTTCATAGTACACCTTGAGTTGCTCCATCCATGAGCATGTGATGAGAGTATCGTTGTAGGTGGACGGTTGGGTTAGAGGTGCCCTTATATGGATCCATGGTGGGCATCTTCAATTCTTAAGGCGTGATTGTTTCCTCTATGCCCCTAGTGAAAGGGCTGGACACTCTGGCGCTTATCCCTTTTTTAAGTCGTTCGCTCCCGAGGTACTCCCTAAAAAGACACGTCATTCTTTCTTCGGGCTCGGGGGCAGCCCTGGGAGAAGAGGGGCCCTCTCTTTGATAGTGATGGTGTCTGGTGCCTTGACTAAAGCCAGACCGGCAATGATTGGTTCAAAACGTGACGGGATCAACCACAGATGGTCCATTTCTAGGGCCCTTTGACTGGGTCCAGCTCTTGACGACCTTGTTGAATTAGCTTCGAGTTGGGTTCTAGCTCGGCTTCGTGCCCTTGGATTCTCCTAATCGGACTCATTATTGGCGAGAGATATGTTCCTTCTACGCGACTCTCTAGATTGGGATTCACCTTGGGACTCGGTATTGTGAGTAGATTCATCTATGCTCCTTAAGTATGTCATGAGTTGGTCCACCAAAATTTCTTATTAGGAGCGAAGTGGTCATTCATCTCATTCACAACCCTTTCTAAGTTTTCTTGGGTGACAACTGAGTCTAGAGGTAGGGAGCGAGCAGTTGGGTTTTCTTGATATTCTTAGATAGGGTTGAGTGTATTTGCAGTAACTGCATTCTTACCCTTGTCAGCATTTCGCATTGAGGGAGCCATGCTCTAATGATGCGCTAAGGTTGGAAGAATAATTGATCGGAGAGTTTGGATTTCTATGCCCACCCGCCATTGCTCTCAATGAAATCACCAAAAATGTTTGCTCAAAAGTTGGACAAACAACTCTAAATCTAATTTTTTTAGTTAAGTTTCATTTGATTTGATTGATGTGGGGTTTTTTATGGTCCAGCACGTATGGATGAACTTCAGGAAGTGCAGAGACAGTTCACAAGTGCAAAGTTTGGAAAGCGGATAAGGAAAGCAAATAACATAGAGATTTTATAATCTTTCGTCCCGAATGTGCCTACATCCACTTTCCATCTTATTATTTTATCTTTGATTTGATTACAAGTACAAGATATATGCGAAAACAGTAAAAAATTCAAGTAGCCGAAGTGGTGGATTTTCAGCAGAGTTTTCTCTCTTTTCCTCCCAAAAATCTATCCTTATTGTTGTTGAGGAGCTTCGATATTTATAGAGTGGAATTGTGGAGTGTGGAGGTTGAGATATAACTCTCTGAATCTGGCTCGGTATTTTGGACAGGATGGTCCGGCTCGGTGTGTGGTCAAGGTGCATGCTTTTCTTAATTGCACTTAATGTCCGGTTTGGAATTTTTCCTTAGAGTTTCTTATTTGTCGGACCAAACATTTGGTCCGGCATATATGTGTACCGAACCAAATGTTTGGTCCAGTGTTTGATATGTCAAGCCAGATCAATTATTTTGGAGAGTACCGGACCAAATATCTAGTCCGGCATGCCGGACCAAATGTTTTTTTGGCATTTTAGTGAACGCCGAACAAAATATTTGGTCTGGTAGTTCTGCCTTCTACGTCATATCCTAACTCTGCTTGCTTACTACCCTCTCTCTCTCTGCCTGTTGAAAAATCGAGCCAACAATAACTACTAACAGAACATACCATTTACAAATTTTCTATAAATATATTTTGAGTTAAATTAATTAATTAATTAATACAATATATTATATTAAGTATGTAATAGAAAGAAAGCGCATTTTATTTCGAAAAAGATTAGTTATCAAATCAGATGTATGAAATAATTTACATAATTGCCCCTAGGGCATACTCCATACTCCAACAATCTCCCACTTGCACTTGGGGTCAATTATGGAATCTTATTTCAACTTCTCCTATTGGTTTTGTTAAAAAAAATTAGGCCAGTTCCTCGATGAATGGGTATACTATTACATTTCAATCGTCTACTATGTTAATAACTTTCTCTCTTATATTGATAAACAACATTTATCATGAGGAATAATTCATAGTATGTCTCTCGACTTCTAGTGAGCTCTAAGTTCTATTATGAACTATATCATAACATTGTTATCATATAAGAATGTTATGAGATCCTCAACCTTTGGAATACCCTAAGCTCGAATATAAAAATATGCATTTAATATATATACATTACTTTTATTATGTCTCTATTCAAGTCAATGTACTTAGTCTTTTCATTAAATCGCCCATAATCTCTTCTAATTGAAACATTTCCAACTTAAAGATTCTTAACTTAAATTTATTATTGACATATCATACTTCATATCACTTATGAAGTTTGAGTTTGAACACTTTTTCATAAGGCGTTCATTATTTCTTTTAAAAGTTCTCTAGTATTTCATAAATGCATGAGAACACCTCAAATAACCAATTAGTGATATCTATTTGGATTTGATATTTGCTCCATGTACTAAGTACGTAAACAAATCACCACATCGTAGAGAACATAACCTGTATGATAATTCCTTTTGCTCATGCATAAGGAATCCATCTTACATGTTTCGTATAAATATTTTAATAAGGTGCCCTTGCATATCGTTTGAGACATTCCCGATAACTTTTATACTTACTATAAAATACATCATTTACAAGTCCAACATCGTGTATTAAAATAACTAAAGCTAATTTTGACACAAGTACATCGTTAGCAATCAATAATGTGTTGTTTACTTATGGTTTAGAAATATCTAAGTATCTTTTAACGTTCTTTCTTATGAGCACACGCTTCCTCTGCATTTTGATTAACAATCAAAGTATTTGTTATTTCTATCAAAACACTTGTTTAATTTTGATGCTTGTCAAATGACATTTTGTTTCTGTTCTTTGATTATATCCAAAAACTCACAAACTCACTATTGCTCCCACTGATTTAGAGGTACTTTGGTTATTATGTAAATAGTTAACTATAAATCATTATTTAGAATTTTCCATTTTAACACATACGTACAAAAACATAAAGGCATACCATGCGATAATTTTATGAGTAAAATCGAAACCAACTTCAGCACATCAACTGATGAATTTGTTACGTTAATTTCAACAATTGAAAAGCTCGATATTATTCTTATCAATGTGGCTCAATTTATTCCAATTGCATTTTTGTTTCACTTAAAGGCAAAGTTATGGCCAATAATTTATATCCCTGTGGATACAATTACCAAAATCATAATTGACAATGTACTTGGAATCTGTTATGGATCTGCGCATCGTACCATATCATAGAGTCAACACTTTTAATGGTTTAATTAAACAATCGAGGATTATTTGTTCTTGACATTTATAAAAGATTCATGGTTTCTCTTTAGAGTACAAGAATACTCAGTAGAAGTTCTAGTGTATTATGTTTATTTTGGTTCGGTCAATTTTATTTCATCCTTTGTAATTATTTTTATGCTTGGTTCGTATCCAAATTCATGTTATACCAATATTTTCTTAAAGAAATTCCTTCACTATGAAGTTGATGTTTCTTAAAAGGACAGTTGTTGCTCGGTGCAGTGGAACGAGCATTCATAAGCATTTTATGAATTCCCTTATATAATACAGATTTTGATAGTTCATAATATATTTATGTTCACAACACAAATTAATCACCTAATGGTCATCGTTCCCAAAATTCTCTTGGATATTTCGTACTAGATTCCTTACGTACAATTGTTACATGTAATATTTCGACTCGCACATCCTGCCAACTCCTTGGCCTAGGATTTGTAAGGGTTTCTTATAAACTCTTATCTCATATGGTTTTGTAAATTACTCTTTAGATGATATTAATTTTAACCATGTGTACTACTCTATAGTACACATCTTATAAAAAGAGTTTAAATCAACTTCACTCATCATTAATCAAGCTTTGTCCAACAAATTTCAGTTACTCCCTATTAATACATCTATGTATTATATAGAGGAGTGACCTTTGAGGCTGAATTTTTATGCATAGTAGATACATACAAAAAACTTTCCAATACTGACCATTTCAATTAAATCAAATAATTTCTATCACATGTTATATTATTTACTTCTGTTTTATATTCTATGAGCTTATCACAAACTTATACATGTGTATCAAATACACATGTCCATGTCTGTGATAATTCATCCTTGAATACGATGAAGTACGTGGAACCATTTTGGTATTAATAGACTTATGATTACATAATCTATATATATAGACATATATATCAATCCGAAGAGTTCATTAGCTATTATGATGCTCCCACTAAATGTGTGCATATCCTTTAATTGTTTGAGATATAATAAACTAGTATCACATGATTCAGAATCATATAATAAAAGTTATTTCTCGAATTTATGGCTTACTATATAAATCTTGTTAACCTGCCTTTAGGTGAGGAAGCATAAAGATGTATTTAACCCAACGAACTTCATGATCATCAAGGGGGAAGCCCGGAGAAACGGTTACCAGGCTCGAAGATCGACTATAAATGAGACTATGGACGATAGTCAAGCGGATTCGGATCTAATCCATAATTTTTGGTCCAATCAAGGTGAAATCTGTATGAAGTGATAACGAAGGCCTTATGAGTCTATTTTTCAAATTTCAAGTCGATCGGAGTTCTATGCTCGAGTTACGGGCAAAAGAAGTTGGATTGGGTCATACTCAGCTCAACAGCACAACTCAACAATGATCGCTCCATAGCTTAACAACCACAAGACGAATTGAAGCAAAATTTTGAAAACATAGAAAGGGGACCCCAGAAAATATACACTAGGGATCGCATGGCATTTGGAGAAGTTGGAGTGATCGGTATTTATCCCTTTAGTGGGGTCGTCGCTCTTCTCTCATGGGGATCGGCTAAACCTAATTTTCTACCAAAGATCGATCAATATGTCAACATCTACACATCCAATTGACATGAAACTGGGAGCATAGTCTAAGAACAACATATGTAACACCCAATAAGGATCATATATCATTTGGAGAAATTTGGAGAGATCGGTACCTATCCATCCATTGGAATTGGCTATAATTAGCCTTCACAACATATTGTAACAAAGATTGATCAATAACTCGAGTTCTACTAATCTAATTAGCGTGAAACTTGGAGACTAAGCATAATACAACATAGAGAAGCTCCTCCAGGGATTGTATGGAATTTGGAAGAGATTAGAGGGATCAATACCTCTCCCGCTAGAAGTATCGACTGAAATCAGGATATATGCAACACCACTTCAAGGAAAATACGATATCTCACAAACCATAAGTCGAAATGACACAAAATTTAGAGGAAAAGTGGCTAACATCATATGGAACTCCTCAGAGGAATCGCCCCTTATTAGGGGACACTAATATAGATTGGTACCAATCCCAATTGTGGACCCTAATGAGCCTGGAAATTTCTGGGTACCCTCTTCTTGATCTCCCGAACCTTCCACCAAAATTTCAGCTTGATCCATGCATGTCTTCCCCTATAAATACAGTAGGCATGGAATAGAAAAATGGATCTTCTTTCTGCTTCTCTTTATCTTCAACCTAGGCTACACTCTGCCAATGTTATTCTTGGATTTCAGATTTAACCATAAAAAAATTCAATATAATAAAAAGAATTATTTGGAAGTGGACGTTGGCCTGAGTTCGAGAAACCACTATAAATCTTGTCTTTTTTTACTTACTTTCTGATTTTTTTAATTTTGTTCTATATTTTTTTCTCTTCATATTTCTGTGATTGGATTAGTTATTAGTACTTTAATAGAAATGGGTGTTAATGGCCAATTTTGACGCCAACTTTTTGGTGCTTTCATTGAAGACCTACACCCGTGGATTTAAAAGCTAGGATCTTAAATTTGAAAGATTGGATACTTAGATCTAGAAAGCAATGGGTAGGCAATCAACAAGGAGAGTGCTACTGAAAAGGAGCCTCCATGAGGGGAGTCAGGAGTCTTCCTCCGAAGTTGGAGCTAATCAAGCATCTATCTACATCTGTGTAGTTAATGCCCCGCTATTACCCCGCTACAACCCCGCTATATCTCATAGCGGATTTCTACCGCTACGATTTTTCCATATAGCCCCAGAATATAGCCTTTCCGCTTTAATCCCCTCTATTTCCGCTATATCATGTTATTTCCGCTATATTCCGCTATTCCCACTATATCTTTTTTAATAAAATGAATTGAAAAATTGCATTTATACATTATAAAATTATGAAACTAATTTATTTGATTTAATTTTTAATATATTTTCAGAAATGAAATTATTTCTAATATTCTACCAAATTCAACTATGTTATATAACAGTTTTATTTATTTATTTAAAGTATATTCGCAAATGTTTTTATTTAAAATTATTTATGTATTATTTATTATTCAATTAAATGATAATTTTTCATTTAATTACCATTTGTATATTTGTAAAAACATTAAGTACGAGTTTCATATGCTATTTTAGAGCCATCCGCTATATCCCGCTATATCCTCGTTGTATCCCCGCTATGACTTTTTGCACCTCCACCGCTTTGAACCTACCAAGCGCATTAACTGCACATATCTACATCACCAAGGATGAAACAGAAACGATGATGGATGCAATGCAAGAAACGATGATGGTTGATCATGATGTTGGAGGATCTGCTATTGGTCCCGTGAAGCTTGGTGCGAATCAAAATTTGGATTCTCGTCTAGAGGAATACGTTCCAGAATTCCCTCGTAGACTTGGGGGAAGCTTGGACATGATGATAGGAGACTATTGCTGGAAGACAACGAGAGGTTTGCAGAGATGATCAGGCGAGCTATGCTTGAAGGATAATTGAACAAGGATTTAGAGGACGTAAATAGAAGTCCATTTGCTCCTAATATCAGGAATGCTAGGAATCCTCTAGATTCCAAACTTCCAACACTGGAAACTTATGAAAGAATGTCGAATCCAATTATGCATATGACGAGGTATACACGACACATAGAAGTACTAGGGCTTTGGAAAAAGTCCTGGCATGATGCTTCTCCGTATACTTAATTGATGTAGCTGCGCTATGATTCAGACAGTTAGAGAGCAGTTCTATTAGCACATAGATGGAATTGGTCGAAAGATTTATGAAGCAGTTTTGGGTTCACATTACGAGCCCTAAGAATGTGATGACATTGACATCAGCTAAGCAGCGGGTAGGAGAATCACTCAATAATTTCTTAGCCAGGTTCAATGCAGCAGTTGTTTCGCTGGATCGACCAGAACCATCGACGGTTTTGATGGCGGCAGTGTCAGGAGTTGCAGATAATTCAGATTTTAAGGTATCACTGACACGAGATCCATCGATTGATCTCATGGAATTCTATCATGAAGCAGAAAGGTTTCTATGACAAGAAGATGAAAAAGCTAATAAAGATGCAATGGAAGTTAATATAGTACGGATGGAGAACCACCCGGTGAAAGCTTAAGAAAGGACAAGGGTACACGAAACTGGATAATAGCTTCGATGGATCGAAGTGTCAGAAGGGAGAACGCGTATTCTCTTCTTGCTCGGATTTGAATGAAACCCTAGAATGGATATATCTAGATATTCGAGGATGCCTTCCATATCAAAGGCCGACAAGGAGGGAACCCTTCGAACGCTAATGGACATCAAGAAAGCACTACATATTCCATGAGCTCGATAGGCACAATGCAATTGGCTACAAGCATTTAAAGGATATCATTGAGGAACATGTGAAGAATGGTCAATTACAACAATACGTAAGGACTCGGGCTGCGGCGATGGAACAAGAGAAGCCACCGTCCACGTCGAATGAAAATGGCATTAGATCAAGGCATCATCATCAACTTGTCATCAGTTGATCGGACGGCATGGAATAAGTAATAAACTCCGCAGTAGGATGGTTAAGTCACTTACACATGTATGAGATCGAGGACGGTCCCTGGACATGCTCTAAGATGATGTTAAACCATAGTGCTTGGTTTTGATAAATTAGTTTTTCTTTCTCTTATCTTTACGTCTTGTCTGCTTCGAACTCTGGTTTATTGGTTGTATGGACCCTTATTTTATATTTTGGCAAATGGACTTAGGAATGTTAAAATTTGGATCACTGTAATGGATAACACAGGTCGTTAGGTATGGACTATGCTTGGCGAGGGGTAGGTCACTTCGCTCGAACATGATGGATCGACTTACTCAGGTCATCGAGTATGAATTATGCTCAGCAAGAATCTGGAGAGATCAAGGTCGTCAGGTATGGTCTATGCCTGGCAAGGAGTAGGTCACTTTGCTCGAACACGATGGATCGGCCTGCTCAGGTCATAGAGTATGGATATGCTAGGTATGGATCCAGAGAAATAAAGGTTGTCAGATATGGACTATGCCTGCCAAGGGGTAGGTCGCTTCACTTGAACACGATGGATCAGCCTACTTAGGTCGTCGAATATGGATTGTGTTCATCAAGGGTACAGTGAGATCGAGGCTTTCGATTTGGCAATCGATCCTGTAAGATCATGAATTTGACTATTGGCTTTGGATGGATATGGATTCGGCTAAGGATTTGGAATGTATTAGAATTGGATATCGACTTAGAACAGTCACGGGTTTCATATTGATCCTAGGAGATCATGAACTCAGGTTGGAAATGGATTGGACTCTGGAATAGAAAATAATGCTATCAATGGATTATGGATTTCGGATTAATGGCAACTCATAACACACCTTCCTATCGCAAGGCATGTTTTTTGAGAAAAAGTGTTAACCTCCTTTAGGAAGGGAAGTACATAGGTGCATTTAAACCGAAGGACTTCATGATCATCAAGGCGGGAAGCCCAGCCAAACGGTTACCAAGCTCGAAGATCGGCTATAACGAGACTATAAACGATAGTCAAGCGGATTTGGATCGGATCCCTAATTTTTGTTCCAATCAAGGTGCAGTCGGTATACAATGATAAGGAAGGCCTCATGTGGCTATATTTCAAATTTCAATTCGATCAGAGTTTGTACGCTCGAGTTACGAGCAAAAGAAGTGGGATCGGGTCATATTCATCTCGACAACACAACTCAACGATAATCGCTCCATAACTCAACAACCACAAGACAGATTGTAGAAAAACTTTGAAAATAAGAAGTGCGGGCCCTAGGGAGTCTACAGTAGGGAAACCATGTCATTTGGAGATGTTAGAGGGATCGACATTTATCACTCTAGAGGGATCGGCCTTCTTCCCTCATAGGGATCGACTAAACCCAATTATCGATCAATATCTCAACATCTACACATCCAATTGACATGAAACTTGGAGCACAATCTAACTACAACATTTGGAACACCCCACAGGGATCGCATATCATTTGTAGCAATTTGGAGGGATCATTACCTATCCCTCCATAGAGATCGTCTATAATCAGCTTTCACAACATACTGCAATAAAGATTGAATAATAACTCGAGTTCTACTAATCCAATTGGCATGAAACTTGGAGGCTAAGAATAATACAACATGGAGAAGCTCCACTAGGGATTTCTTGGTATTTGGAAGAGATTAGAGGGATCAGTACTTTGGTACCTATCCCTCCAGAGGGATCAGTACCCATCCGTCTAGAGGGATCGACTAAAATTTGGATATAGGCAACACCACTTCATGGAAAACACGATATCTCACAAAATATCAGTCGAAATGGCACGAAATTTGAAGGGAAACTAGCTAACATCATGGGAAATATAACATACGCCTATTTGAGGGCACAAAATTAAAGGCTACGGATGCCGCAGTTATCTGTAGTTGTTAATCTTTGGCGACCAAATACGGTAGTACTAGATTCATTGATACACAGGTCACAAGAATATGGAAAAAAAATTAACAATTAAAAAAATATTTTCATATTCCATTCAAAACATCTCATGTTCATTACATAATCCTAAAATGTTAATTAAGTTCAGCAAAATATAATTATTACCCATACGCTAAGAGCGACATTTGAAGATTCCCCCTTGGTTGATCAAAGTATATAGTAAGGCTAATAGATCCACCTTTATAAACAAATACACAATGGAAAAGGATAACTCTAAATAACTAACTGCCTCTTGCATGCCTCCAGAAGCTTTATACGTCTAAGAAGAGAACCAAAAAATCCTAAACCTCAAACTACTCAAAATCAATCAAGTACCCGAGAGTTTAAAGGGAAAACAAAAACTTCAAGTCAAACATAAAGCCCGGTATGAACAATAATCTAACATCTTAATCCTTTTAGATATATAGCAAGACCACGCTGCTTAGCGGAACGATTTTTCCACTCACTAGTATCCTAGAATCTTTTTAAAACCATATTCTATGCTCCTACATCCACAATGGTTAAAATAGACATTTTCAAAATATTACGATGATATGCATTCTTAAAAGCATTTATGATTTCCCATCCCATATTAATTAGACTAACCATCTAAGTTTCATCTGATATCCATCTTATATTTCCAAAGTATACCCATCTTATTTTAGACTTTATTTGCATAAAAGGGACCATTCATCCCCCATTCATATTATTTAAACAGGTATGGACTGTCATCTCACAACCATAGTTTTTCTATGTTGACTAAGAACCCTCCTTTAATTATATGGAGACTATCCATCCCCTTCATGATGTTGACTATCCATCAAACATCCTATATTTTTCCTAGGATGACTATGAACCCATCATTTTAATATATAAAGAGTATCCATCCCTAACCTGATGTTGACTATCCATCAAACTTCCTATAGCTTTCCTAGGATGACTATGGACCTATCGTTTTAATCATATAGAGACTTTCCATCTCTAACTTGATGCTGACCATCCATCAAACATCCCATAGTTTTCCTAGGATGACTATGAACCGATAAGTTTGCCACATAACTCATGTTATCCACATAAATCTAATTATCCCATGCTATCTACATGGTCAACCTATTTCCATTAGTATCCCTAATTTATGTTATATTCCAACCATCCACTGCTATCCTCATGGTAACCTATTTCCATTAGTATTCCTAACTTAGTTTATATTCATTTGTAATTTACATTGGTATCATTGAGTCAAAACATATAAGTGTTGGTATTCCCAACTACCGCGTTGAACTCATTAAACCTGCCAAGATATCACCAAGGTTAAACAACATTTATAATATAAGGTTAAAATAAAATAAATTTCACCCCTTCGAAAATATCCCCTTCGAAAGCTTAGCTTTTGACCCTTTCGAAAGTAACCTTTCGACCCCATCGAATGGTTTGCTTTCAACCCCTTCGAAAGGACAAACCTTAATTTTTTTTAAAATAATAGGTTCCTACTTTTATCATACTTTAAAACATTCTTTCGAAACCTTTCTACCATGTTAAAGTATTATTACACAAAGGTAGAAGCATAGCTTCAAATCCACTTCAAAGTATCCCTTTCGAAAGAATTGAAGGTTACCCTTAAAATCTTTGAAAATCAAATCTTTCGAAACCATTGAACATCAAACCTTTCGAAACCAATGGAAAATAAACCTTTCGAAAACTCGTTGGGTTTAATTTAAAATAAGAGGAGAAACTTCTTTGAAAACCTTTCGACTTTGTCGAAAGCTCTGCTTCGAAAGCTTTAAAACATATCAGATAAAGCAATCTGCCTTTTAAAACAACACTTTCGAAAGCTTTGGGTTATACTTCAATTATAAAACAAGGGTAAATCATCTAAGTCAAATCTTTGATACTTTTCGAAAGCATTGAAGAAGCATCTGGTTGTAAAACAAGTAAACCGTTCGACTTTGTCGAGAGCAACGACTTCGAAAGTTTGGGAAAAACGGCAATAACCTTTCAATTGTGTCGGAAAGTTCAAAACAAAACAAAACAAAAGCGGAAGTAACCTTTCGACTTTGTCGAAAGGTTTCTGAAAGTGACTATGCTATAGGATCGAAATGGCCAATAGTTGTAAACAATGTAAATGCAGTGGTAGTGCAATATAAACTAAGTTATCTGCTGATGCGGAATATGAGTATAAATAGTAAATAATAAAGTACATAACACCAGGGACTTTTGTATTGGTGTCTTTTCGGAAAATTCGAAAAATTGGCAGTTAGAACATAATCAGTCGACTGAATATTATAGTTAGTCGACTGAATTAAAACAGAGAAAAAATAGTGCACAAAATATTCATATTCAGTCGACTAAAATTTTGGTTCAGTCGACTGAATATTTTGTACAGTAGGGTCTTTGAATATTTAGTCGATTAAGAGTAATTTAAAAATATATATATGCATGTACACAGGCTCAGTCGACTAAATGACCTTGTTAATCGATTGAATTCTGTTTATAAACAACATAGCTCATTTGGTTAGAGCACTTTCTTTTTAAACTAGTGGCCTGGGTTCGAGCCCTGCTTCATGCATTTGTTGAAAACTTGATTTTTATTTATTTAAAATATGATTTTATCAATGAACCAAGTTCATGTCTTGATTTATATATTATAGTTATTATTTTATTTTGTTTTTTCTAAATAAAACTTTTATTATTTATATAGAACGTTTTGAATGTGTACGTTTGTGAACTACTTGAGGACAGATTTTAACATATGCTAAAACTGGACTTTGAATCTAAAAAACCCACACACACACACACACACACATATATATAAACCATACTTTATGTTGTCGATTTCGGTCTTTGTAGTTCTTTGTCGTAGATTCATGAATCTTCTTGATGGTTGAATTTCTTGTCATTAATCAAAACATAAGATCCAACATTCTCCCTCTTTTTGATGATGACAACTCCATTTGTGATATGAATGAATCTCGACAATATTGCTCTGCAGTTCTATATCTCCCGCTGAATATATGCTAGCCTTATCTTTCAGTTTCTCCCCCTGAATCTATGCTTGCATCATTTATTCCTGCAAATAGTGTTTGAGCAACATCTTTCTCCTCCTTTATCATCGACAAAAAGGAGAGTTTATATGATGATTTAAAATTATATTCCACATAAGTGTTAACATAGAACAAAATCATTGCTACTTATAATGTAAGGTATCATAAAAAAATAACATTTAAAGCATGCGATACCCAAGGTTCTTATAATTTCCTATTTTTTTAGGAAACTATACCAATTTGGGTGTGGCTGAACCTTTATAAATATAATTTTAATTATTAACTACCATATCAAAATAACCATCAATGTATTTTTCTCTATTTTTCCAGTTAACATGATCCCAAATACTTAGATAATTTTTATTCATATTTCCCGTTAATGATTTTGTATTTCTAGAGAAATTATAAACATTATTGGTCATAGCAGTATTTGAATTTCTATAAAAATTGGATTTGGACTTTACTCGAATTTAGTACTAGCACTAACATTTTCACTATACATGAAAGCGTATCTAGTGCTATTTCTACGATTAGTTCTATTATATCCTAAACCACTTTTATCATGTAAAGGTCTAGAACTAGATAAAATCATGTTCAAATCATTTTGACCTTTATTAAATTTTGTTACTTCAGTGCTAAGTTTATCAAATTTAGCTTTAAAGTCAAAATTATTAATTTCAAAAGAAATACTACAATTTTTCAAAATATTAATTAGTTTGTTTGATTCATAATTCTCCTTTTTACGTATAGTTCTCATTTTCGAGAAGAAAAATTTGAGATTCTGAATTATCTAAAGATTATTGTAATAAATCATTTTGTCTTTTCAAAACCATATTTCTTTTGAATATTTTTTTTCAAACATAGTATTTTATTCAACTAGAAAATCTTAAAGAGCCTCAAAATTATTTTTTAAAATACCATGTTGATATTCTAAATCTAATTTCTCATTTTTCAATTTCTAATTTTCAATTTTGATTGATTTCATCTTTTCTAAAATAAAGAAATTATGCTTTGAGATTTTATCACATATACTAACTAAATCATTTTTACCATTTAATGAAATTTGTAAATCAAAAAGTACCTTTTTGTAGTCCTCATTGGTGGCTTTGATAGGGATTTTGTCTGTTGTATTTCGATTAGACCATTTTCTGGCCATTATTCTATGAAGTTGTAACGATCTATAAAATTGCAGGTTCTGGTACCAAGTGAAAGTGACTATGCTATAAGATTGAAATGGCTAATAGTTGTAAACAATGTAAATGCGGTGGTAGTGCAATATAAACTAGGTTATCCGTTGATGCGGAATGTGAGTATAAAAAGTAAATATTAAAGTAAATGACACCAAAGATTTTTATAGTGGTTCGAACTCCCATTCTACATCCAGTCCCAAACTTCTTCTATAATTTAACATCAACCTTTTCTTAATCCGGAGGAATAAGTATTACACAGCCTGAGCAACCGAATAGGACTTCTATCACCTTGACAACCGAATAGGACTTCTACCGCTTAAGCAACCGAACAGGACTTCCAATACAAATAGTAAAGTTGTTTCTGACTAAGTATGCTCTTGAATAGCATTGATAATTCAATAATGTACACCCTTCCTATAATCTTCTCCACAAGTAAAATATGTATAGTTGTGTGTATGTGAGATAAGGAAGATTAGATTGCTTTAGAATTAGAGAAATAAATATTTGATTCCTCAAATATTCAAGCAATAAAGCAAGAAACTTAGAATTCAAGAAAGTATGAAAATAGAATTAAAATTATTAATTTAATTTTGAATTGAGTATGTATATATAAAATTATTGAGTTGCAATTCCTGGTTAAAAGTTCTGTTGGAAAGAAATCATTGCAACTCTTCCTGGAAGAGATTCCTCTTCGCTAAGGAGAGGTGTTTTTTTAGGAAATTCGAAAAATTGGCAGTTAGAACATATTCAGTCGATTGAATATTATAGTTAGTCGACTGAATTAAAACAGAGAAAAAACAGTGCAGAAATATTCATATTCAGTCGATTGAAATTTTGGTTCAGTCGACGGAATATTTTGTACAGTCGGGTCTTTGAATATTTAGTCGACCAAGAGTAAGTTAAAATATATATGCATGTACACAGGTTCAATCGACTGAATTCTGTTTAATTTTTTTTTGTCGTAGCTCATTTGGTTAGAGCACTTGCCTTCTAAACTAGCGACCTGGGTTTGAGCCCTAATTCATGCCTTTTTTAAAAACTTGATTTTTATTTGTTTAAAATATGATTTTACCAATGACCCAAGTTCAAGTCTTGCTTCATGTATAATAGTTATTATTTATTTCTATTTTTTTAAATAAAATTTTTATTACTTTTATAGAATGTTTTGAATGTGTATGTTTGTGAACTACTTGAGGATGGATTTCAACATATGTTAAAACTGGACTTTGAATCTGAACAACATATATATATATATATATATATATATATATATCTGTGTGTGTGTGTTTGTGAACCATATTTTATGTTGTTGAGACCGGTATTTGTAGTTCTTTGTTGTAGATTCAAGAATCTTCGTGTCGGTTGAATTTCTTGTCATTAATCAAAACATAAGATCTAACAGTTTCAAAACACAATAGTGATAAAACAGCAATAACCTTTCGACTGTATCGAAAGGTTTAAAAACTTTATTTCAAACTTTGACCCGGTCGGAAGCAACCAAGTCGAAAGCTCTAATTCGATATCTAAGCAGACTATCTTGGGTTTATAAAACATACACACCTCAATCTCTTTGATAACCAACATTTTGACTTAGAAACCTTCGACTCTGTTCAATTCATTACGTACCAAGTAACTTGAATGGTTTGACCTTGTGAAATCTATGAACCGCTCGATCTTGTCGAAAGGTCTAGGTCGGAAGGTTTGGTGCCTAAAATGGCTGAAACATGTTTAAAGCATAATTTTCTTGTTTTTTAACTTAAAAAGATAACTTTTAACTAACCTGCCATTATTCGTTAAATTCTCATCGGTTGATAATTACTTTTTAGAAATATGCTGCCACAAATTTCAGAATTAAATAATACTTTTATTTTATAAAATGCCCCTTCTCCTTAATTAAATATATAAAACATTTAAGTCACATAACATAAATAATTTTATATATTCATCAAATCGCTTAGGAAAAATCTGGAAAAATTCCAAAAAATCTATTTTAATATCTTTTCCAACAAATAAAAAGTTCAAACCTAAATAATTATTACTTTAGCTATAAATAATTTATAACCCAATAAATTATTTTCTTCACTAGAAAATTAATATAAACTCCATATAAATTCAGAAAATTATGAAAATTGGAACCCATCTCTAGAATCATGTTTTCTATAACATATAATTTTCCCATGGCACTTAAAAATACTTTCATCTCGGTTTTACCCTAAAACCATGCACATCCCCATTTTAAACAACTTTGTTTAAACATATATAAATAAAAATCAAGCATATCATCATTCCATATATCATAAAAATAGATTTATCCCTAAATCTGAAACCATAAGATGTTAAAATAGAAATAGAGATGTAGAAATTAGCACTCACTTTAGATTGGATAAAGAGATTGATGATTGGTTGATTTGATTTCTTCTAGCTTGAATCCTAAGCTTAAATTTGATTTTCTCTTCTCTTCTTTCTTCCTAGTGGCCGGCCTTGCTTCCTTCTTACGTTTATAAATTGTTGTATGAAATAGAATGAGTGTGTATGACTAAGGAGAGTACTATAAGGGTGGGAAATGTGGATGGCTATTTACCCTCATTCCCTTATGTTTAATTACTTAATCATTTATAAATTCATTTAGTTAAATAAGCACGGCCACTTAGTTTATTAATCAACCTCAATCTCCTTACCTATATTATTTTATTTAATCTATCTAATTAAATGTTCTGAATACTGTTAAAGTGGTGTTACAGGCTCCCCTCTTAAAGAATTTCATCCTCGAAATTCAGTAAGACTAACTAGCAAACATAGCAATCATCAACAACATCTCTTAACAATCGTACTAGCCTATCCGACTAGCAACTAATCTATGCATAGATCTCATATAGACTTACCATCAAACCAGATCAGGATAAGCTTCTCAAATCTTGTCTTCTGTCTCCCAAGTATAGTCCTTCTCGTTGTCGCTCTACTAAACTTTCACCAACTTGACTGTCTTGGTCCTCAATCTCTTCTCATCTCTCGCTACAACCCAAACTAGTTGTCTAGAAAAAGTCAAATCAGGCTCCACTACTAAATCCTCCAACTCTATCTGAGAATTAGTAGCCTCTAGATCATGCATATATTTACAAAGATGAGATACATGGAATATATTATAGACACCTGCTAAACTGCTAGGCGACTCTACTCTGTAAGTGAGCTTTCCAATCCCTTCTATAATCTGGAATGGAGCAACATACCTCTGGCCCAACTTTCTGGACTTTCCAAATTGTATCGCACCCTTGGTGATACTTAAATGAAAACTTCATCTCCCATTGAGAACTCTAGATCATTACGTCTCTTATTTGTGCAACTCTTTTGCCTAGATGGAGCTTCCTTCATCCGTCCTCGGATTAACTCAATCTTTTCTGACGCCCCTCTAACCAAATCTAGACCTAACATCAATCTATCTCCTGTCTCCAACCAACATGTTTGCAATTTGCATGGTCTTCCATACAAAGCTTCAAAAGGTGTCATTCCTATACTAGTCTAATAACTATTATTATAGGAAAACTTAATCAAATGTAGGTGATACTTCCAAGATCCACCAAAATCCAATACACAAGCTCTCAATAAATCTTTGAGTACCTTATTGACTCTCTTTGTCTGCATATCTTTCTGTGGGTGATATGTTGTACTCATTTTGAGCTTGGTACCTAAAACCTCTTATAGACTCCTCCAAAATTCGCTAGTGAATAATGCATCTCTATTGCTGACTATGCTACTAGGAATCCCATGAAGTCTAACTATGTTCTTCATAAACAACTTAGTCGAAACAGCCGTCGTTCTGGCCGACTTTACCGAAATGATACAGGCACTCTTGGTCAGCCTGTCAACAATAACCCATAAGCTTTCATTTCCTCTGCTTTACCTTGGCAACCCATCTATAAAATCCATCGATATTGAATCCTATTTCCAAACTGGTATATCCAAAGCCCGATGTAACCCACTTGGCTTCTGATCTTCGGTCTTCACTTGTTTACAGTATAACACTGCCTTACCCATAAGCCTACATCCCTCTTCATGCCTTCCCAATAGAAGCTCCTCTTCATATCTTGATACATCTTGGTTCCTCTAGGATGAATCGTAAACTTCGATCGATGAATTCCTTTAGAACTTCCCTCCTTAAGTTCTCTATATTTGGAAAGTAGAATCGTCCCTTCTTTCTCAACCATCCTCTTTGGTCAAGACTAAAATCTTTTAGGTCATCAAGCTCCGATCCGACCTCAAACCTTCTAATCCTCTCGGCTAAAACCGGATCTTATCTCTGCTTAGAAGCCATCCTTTCAATCAACACTGATCGAACTTCTAAACAAGACAACATGGCAGTACCTCCAATAGAACTAGCAATCGATCTTAACTGCACACCGCAACTGGCTAAAGCACCTAGATCCTTCCATTCTGCCAACATCTCTAAGACCACGTTATGATGTTTTCTACTGAGAGAATCTACTACCTTATTTCCTTTTCCAGGAGTATACTATATACTGAAATCATAAGAAGCCAAAACTCCAGCCATCTCTGTTGCCTCATATTCAACTCCTTTTGAGAGAATAAATACTTTAATGACTTATGGTCGGTATACAACTCAAATTTCTCTCCCAAAAGATAATGCCTCCAAATCTTCAAGGCAAAAATCATCGCATCCAGTTCTAAGTCATGAGTATGATATCTTACTTCATGCAGTCTAAGATGCTTAGATGCGTAAGCAATAACTTTTCCTTTTTGCATCAATACTGCTCTCAATCCAGTGCCACATGCATCACTATACACTACCAACCCTTGGTTACCATCTGGAACTACTAATACTAGCGCATAGGTTAATAATTTTTTTAAATTAAGGAATGCTTCCTCATATTTGTTGGACCAAACAAACTTCACGTCCTTCCTAGTCAACTTAGTCAAAGACACTGCTATCTATGAGAAATCCTTGATGAATCTCCGGCAATAGCCAACAAGTCCAAGAAAACTCTTGATCTTGGTTACCGTCTCTGGTCTCTTCCAATTATTGACAGCTTCAATCTTAACTAGATCGACCGACAATCCTTTCTTTGATTAACAAGAAACTTAACCTCTTCCTTCCAAAAATGACACTTGGAAAATTTCGCTTTTAGCTAATTCCGCCTCAGCGTCTATACACCATTCTAAAATTAATCTGATGCTCCTTTTCATCTTTCGAGTATACCAAAATTTCATCTATGAACACCAATACAAACCTATCTAAATTCTCTCGGAAAGCCTGGTTCATCAAATTAATGAAGAAAGCAGGTGTATTCCTCAATCCTAATGGCATTAGTAACCACTCATATGAGCCATACCTAGTCTGAAATGCCGTCAAAGGGATGTTATACTCCAATACTCTCAACTGATGGAACCCCATCGCCAAATCCATTTGGGAAAATACTCTGGCTCCACTCAACTGATCAAACAGATCATCTATTCTTGAAAGAGGGTACCTATTCTTAGTTGTCCTTTCGTTTAACTTACGATAATCGATGCACATCCTTAACGACCCCTTTGGTTTCTTCACAAACACCGTAGCTACTCCCCAAGGAAAACTGCTTGGTCTAACAAAATTCCTGCCCTCAAGATCCACTAGCTGCACCTTCAATTCCTTCATCTCTGTCGATGTCACCTGCTAGGTGGTCTACTAACATGTTCTGCTCCTGGTAAATGATCTATCCGAAATTCAATAGCTCGTTTCGAGGGTAATTCAGTAACCGACCCAAAAACATCTGCAAACTCTCTAACCACATGAACCTGACTAAGCTCTTCTTCAACCTCTATGGCACTCAACAGAGCACCAACACTCTTACTGGAATTCTCCACTTGAAAAATGATTCGACTATGACTATCTAGGTGCCTCAATGATATCTCCTGATCTAGGCAAAATATCGTAGCTGCATACTTACCCAACCAATCCATACCTAAGGTGATCTCAAAGTCTACGAAATCATAAACATACAAACTACATGCAAACTTATGACCTAAAATATAAGTTCTAACTGGTCACATCTCATCCCAAGAGTTGCATACCCTTCTATTGGATTCGCAATGCTTAAGGAAGTAACAAGGTATGTGGGTTCTATACATAACCTATCAACCAAATACCGAGATATAAATGAATGTGATACTCCGGTATCAAAAAGTATCCTAACTGGTATGCTATGAATCAAAAACGTACCTTCCATTACAGAGTTTCCTTTCTCAGCAACAATAGGTCTAAAGTATGATGGTTCCAAAGCAAAGACCTTTCCTTTTCCTGTCTTGGAAGCTTCAGGACATTTGCTTTTGAAATGCCCCATTTGGTTGCAATTATAGCATTTCACATTTTGCTTCCCCACAATCAGCCTTCCATCACTCGAACATCACCCATTAACATAGTGCCTCTTCTTATCACACTTGTAGCAAACAATATATGCTTCCCTTTCTTGGCTGCTCCTCTTTTCTAATCGCCCTTTTTTTGAAGAACTTCCACTTATTCCCCGGAGGACCATGGAATTCAACTGGATTCTCTCTAGCTGAAATAGCAAGCATCTCCTCATAGCGAATGGCCATCTCTACCACCACGTTAGAAGGATCTCGGATATGGTCCAAAGTCATTCTGTTAAATCTGGCCTTAGCCCTCTAATAAACCTTTTGTTCCTTCTGACATCAGTATCAACCAAAGCATAACCATATCGGGATAGCTCATTGAACTTAGTTGCATACTCGATCACAGATATATCTCCTTAGACCATATCCATGAATTTCCTCGTCAATGCCGATTTGGTGACCTCAGACAAGAACCTTTGCTCAAACCTCCTTCTGAAGTCGGCCCATGTGAACTCTTCCTCCGACACTCCTGCCGCTGCACTATTCCACCAATGAAGTGCTAACCCCTGCAACTGTCTAGAGGCTAGTTTTCTCTTCTCTCCATCATTTCAGTCTAAATCAGTAAAGATCCTTTCATAGGTCAATAGCCAGTTCTCAACTCAATAGCATCTTCCGTTCCAACAAACGGCTTTCCTCCCAGAGTTATATAGTCTCTACTCGGCTTAGCATAATTATATCAAACTAGAACTACAGGATTAGCTCCTTGAATTTTACCACCAGCTTGCAAAGATTAGCCAACATCTGATATATCATCCCCGCATCTAGTGGGGGATTTACAGCACCTACATTTGCCCCTACATTTTGGTTAGCATTAGTCTATCGGCCTTAGTTTCTTCGAGTATTAGGTCGATCATTTCCCTTGGTAGTGATGCTTCCTCCATCTAGATTTCCTCTTCGGTTTCCTGCCTCTATATCCTCTTTCTCGTATATCTGCATATGAGCCTTAGTAAGATACAGAAGAACGGTCAAAGAGAGAGGGAAATATGTACTTAGATTTATACGTATATATCAAATAAAAGTATGTTACTATAACATTAACCCAAACCCCAATCTTATTTTTAAATTTATTAGATTATGTTTGAAAAATATGTTAGGTTTATCTTTTCTTTTAAAGTTTCATAAACTTATGCATTGATACCAACTTGTAATATCCCTCCGAACTAACGGCTAGGGATGCTAGAATCATCCATAGTTATTAATCTTCGGCGGTCAAATATGGTGATGTTAGATTTATTGGTACGCATATCACAAGAATATGGAAAAAAATTAACAATTAAAAAACATATTTCCACATTCCATTCAAAACATTTCATGTTCATTACATAATCCCAAAATGTTAACCACATTCAGCAAAATATAATTATTACACATACGCCAAGAGCGACATATGAAGATGCCCTCTTGGTTAATCAGAATATATAGTAAGAATAATAGATCCCCCGTTACAAACAAATATAGTGGAAAAAGATAACTCTAAATAACTAACTGTCTCCTACACGCCTCTAGAAGCTTAATTCACCTAAGAAGAGAACCAGAAAATGCTAAACCTCAAACTACTCAAAATCGATTGAGCACCCGAGAGTTTAAGGGAAAAACAAAAACTTTGAGTCAAACATAAAGCCTGGTATGAATAATAATATAACATCTCAATCCTTTTAGATATCTAGAGACCACGCCGCTTAGCGGAATGGGTTTTACCCTCACTAGTATCCTAAAACCTTTTTAAAACCATATTCTGTGCTCCTGCATCCACAATGGTTAAAACAGACATTTTCAAAACATTACGATGATATGCATACTTGAAAGCATTTAGGATTTCTCATCCCATATTGATTAGACTAACCATCTAAATTTCATCTGACTATCCATCTTATATTGCCAAAGTCTACCCATCTTATTTTAGATTTCATTTTCATAAAAAGGGACCATTCATCCCCCATTCATATTATTTAAACATGTGTGCACTATCATCTCACATCCCGTAGTTTTTCTAGGTTGACTAAGAACCCTTCTTTAATTATATTAAGACTATCCATCCCCTTCATGACGTTGACTATCTATCAAACATCCCATAGTTTTTCTAGGATGACTATGAACCTATCATTTTAATCATATAGAGAGTATCCATCCTTAACCTAATGTTGACTATCCATTAAACATCCTATAGTTTTTCTAAGATGACTATGGACCCATCATTTTAATCATATAGAGATTATCCATCTCTAACTTGATTTTGACCATCCATCAAACATCCCAAAGTTTTCCTAGGATGACTATGAACCCTTCAGTGTTCCATATAACTCCACATGAATAAAACAAAACAAAACAAAATAAAATAAAAGCGGCAGTAACCTTTCGACTATATTGAAAGGTTTCAAAACACAATAGTGATAAAACAGTAGTAACCTTTCGACTACGCCAAAAGGTTTTGAAACTTTTATTTTAAACATTTGACCAGGTTGGAAGCAGCCAAGTCAAAAGCACTTATTCGAAAGCTAAGCAGACATTCTTTGGCTTATAAAAGATGCACACTTCAACCTCTTTAACTACCATCCTTTCGACTTAGAACCCTTCGACTTCGAAAATTCATAACGTACTAAGTAACTTGATACCATATGCATTGGTTTGACACTGTCGAAAGCTATGAACCTCTCGACCATGTCAAAAGGTCTAGGTCGGAAGGTTTGATGCCTAAAATGGCCGAAACATGTTAAAAGCATGATTTTCTTGTATTTTAACTTAAAAAGATAAATTTTCAACTAACCAACCATTATTTATCAAATTCTCATTGGTTGATAATTACTTTTCACAAATACGTTACCACGTATTTCAAAGTTAAATAATAATTTTATTTTATAAAATGCCCTTCTCCTTAGTTAAATATATAAAACATTTAAGTCCCATAACTTAAATAATTTTATATATTCATCAAATCACTTAGGGAAAATTCCGAAAAATCTATTTTAATATGTTTTCCAATATAAAAAAGTTTCAAACCAAAGTAATAATTATTTTAACCATAAATAATTTATAACCCAATAAATCATTTCTTTACTACAAAATTAATGTAAACTCCACATATATTCAGTAAATTATGAAAATTGGAAATTATCTCTAGAATCATGTTTTCTATAACATATAATTTTCCCATGGCACTTAAAAATCATTCCGTCTCAGTTTTACCCTAAAACCGTGTATATCCCCTTTTTAAACAACCTTGTTTAAACATATATAAATAAAAATCAAGCATATCATCATTCCACATATCATAAAAACAGATTTATTCTTAAATCCAAAACCATAAGATGTTAAAATCAAAATAGGGATGTAGAAATTATTATCCACCTTAAATTGGATAAGGAAATTGATGATTGATTGAGATTGATTCCTTCTGGTTTGAATCCTAAGCTTAAATTTTATTTTCTCTTCTCTTCTTCTTCTCAATGGCCGGACTTGCTTCCTTCTTACGTTTATAAATTTTTGTATAAAATAGAATGAACTTGTATGACTAAGGAGAATAGAATAAGGGTGGAAAATATGGGCGGCAATTTACCCTAATGCCCTTATGTTTAATTACTTAATCAATTATAAGTTCATTTAATTAAATAAGCATGGCCACTTAGTTTATTAATCAACCTCAATCTTCTTACCTACATTGTTCTATTTAATCTATCTAATTAAATATCCTGAATAATGTTAAACAAAAATTGGGGGTATTATAGGGAACCCTTCAGGGCGATTACACCCTATTTGGAGACACTAATAGGGATTGGTACTGGACCCTATTATGGGCCTCAATAGACCTGGAAATTTTAGGTGCCCACGTCTTGGTTTTTTGAACCTTATACAAAATTTCAGCTCGATCCATGCATGTTTTCCCTAATAAATACAGCAAACATGGCGTCAAAAAATGGATCTACTTTCTGCTTCTCTTTGTATTCAACTTAGGCTACACTCTGCCAATTTTATTCTTGTATATCAGAATGTAACTGTAAACAAACTTCAATATAAAAGGGATTATTTAGGACTGGAAGTAGGTCGGAGTTAGCCGAACCATTATAAATCTGGTCTCGTTTTACTTGCTTTATGATTGTTTTAATTTTGTTCTTTTTTTTTCCTCTTCACATTTTTGTGATTGGATTGGATATTAGTACTTTTACATAATTGGGTGTCGGTGGCCAATTTTGACGCAAACAATTCCTAAATAATTGTAAATAATTTTTTGTACTTCAGTATTTTTGAATGTATCGCTTTTGTTGTGAAAAAAAATACTACATTATTGTTTTATTTCATAACGAATATTCATAATATTCACATTAATTTTTCCTGCTTACCAGTCAAGAATGAAAACAGTCATTATTTCGTAAATAATGTTAGTATGTTTTAATAAAATAATTTTTGCAATTTTATGCAATCAATAAATGTTTTATGGCATGCTCTCACCAGTTCCGATATTGCTATATTATTGTACTAACTACGGAGGCCCATTATTCACTTAATATGGATTATTTATTTTATATACTATAACTAGTTTGTAATGGAGAGTTCTTTGTTTAAACATCTTGAACATAAAGAAATAAATATCATAGAAAACAATTTTATATATGAAATACATTTCGGAATAGAAATAGTATTTCTCATCCCAATGTTACGTATCAATCATTACTATTACCACTCTCATTTTCAATGTTATGTATCAAATATACATAGTCTTACATTGCTTTTGAGTTCGAAACTCATTGAATGCAATACACGGCCTCGACCAAATAAACATGTCAGCGACCAAATTTATGAACGTATTAAGTAGTTGTAAAATTAGGCACTTGCATGGGTGTATAAAACATTAACATGCAAGAAATATTTAATAGTAAGCATATATATATATATATATATATTACATTTCTATTTGTCAATTTTAATTCAGTTCATTTGTATATCTTAATTGATAAACATTTTATTAAACATAATACATGCATAAATTTATCACTATAGATAATTATAACATTATATCGCATATGTTCTTACAATATTAGAAAGGTTAAACGTTATCATTTCATTTTTCCAATAAGGCTCCACTAGTATTTTATGTTTCTGCAAACCTTAAGCGAAACATAGAAGTCTTTCAACTTCATTAATGGGTGTTAGGACTCGTATGCCTTAGGATTCCGACCTTGATGAAAGCTCAACAAATCATAGGCCCACATATGATGGATAACTCCTTAACGATTGTGTCATACACAACTGCAACCCATGTTTCCTTGTCCTAATCCTGCCTTTAACTTAAAGAAATATCAACAAGTATGACATTCACTCTGACCTATCATTCGTGATGGCCTAAGTGTAGTGCATATACCTTGAGGAAAGCTCAACAAATACGTGTAGTTGTATTACTTTGTTTAATATATTAATAGTATTATACATAACATTCCTAGCATGAGAAAAGCTCAACAAATAAAGAGTATACAAGTAGTCTATCAGTATATAAGTGATAGAGAACAACTTTATATTAAAGATTCATAACCTTCAACATATTATATCGAGTGATACCGACTTATGGAATAATGTATTTTTTATGAAATTCCATCGTGATGCAAGTGTCATAGACATCAGAAATCATAATATACGTAGATAAATACATATATTTATTTCTTAAGTCTATTTAGGATTTCTTTAATGTTCCACCTTTGGTTTATACATTTATATTATATAATTTTTATTATTATATAACTTTTATATTTAATTAACTTATATAATAGTTTTATGCATAACATTATTTTAATTAAATCTTATTTAATTAATTCTAATTAATTAACTCTTTAATTCATTTTATATTATCTTAATATAACATTTATATTCAACATTTATTATATACTATAACCTTTATAGTATAACACATATATCATATATGTGTGTGTATCTTTGATCAATTAGCCTTTTAATTAATTTATTTACTTAAACAATATTAACTAAATTATATTAATTTCAAAATCCATTTATATACATACTTATATACTTATGTTATTTTAAACATTTTAAACACATAACATATATCAAAATATATAATACATGTATACATTTTTCATTAATTAACTCATTTGATTAACTTACCTATTTCATTAGTTTTATTGATAAATTTAAAATTTTCAAAGTTAATTTATATTAGTTCTCAAACATTTTGAAATTTTTTATTATATTATAGATTTTATAACATATGTATATATTATTTTAAATTTAACTTTAAATTTAAAATCTTATATTTTAGTTTTCAAATAATGTTGAAAATTAGACCATGGCCCAATTTAAATTGGCCCTCTTCTATTAGGGCCAACCTTTTGGGCTCACATATCTATTCGAGTCTCGTCGATTGCCAGTAGAGAAAAGTACTTGATTACCCAATCTCAATCCTTCAACACTACCTTTCTTAGACACCTTGCTTATTGGGTTGTGAGTTTAATTGGTTAACACTAAAATGACTAATTTAGACCGCATGGTCTATTGGGCTTTGATACTATTATTGGAACCGGGCTAGCCTGATGCGGAAGTAATGGATGAATTTCAAATTTTTGAACCATTTTGGATATTTATTGGGTTATGAAGTCAAATTTATTTAGGTCATTTCTAATTTTTTTTAAATAAAATCTTTATTTTATTTAAATTTATAAAATGATTTTATTTTAGTGGAAATTACCCACAAGGGCCTCCTTAGCAAGTGCAATTAGTTTCTAGGACACAGAACTGAAATAATTACTTTTAAGGACAAAATGGAAAATAATTACTTTCTAAGACCTAAAAACCTATGAAATTATGTCCTTGAAAGTAATTGGACTACTGATTTTGTCCTTAAAAGTAATTATTCTGCTAACTTTGGCCATAAAATTAATTTCTGTGAATGTGTGTCCTAGAAACTAATTGGACTGCAAAGTTTGTCCTTCTAGTGAAATGCCCCTTTATTTTATGTATTAATGTTATATTATATTATATATATATATGTGTGTGTGTGTGTGTGTGCGCGTAACATATACATATAGAAATGTTGGTATGTGCAGTATAGCAAACCGTGCAAGGCATAACACGCCAATATATAAGTGTTGAGATTTACACTTCAATGGACATGTTAGCTCATCTAATAAACAAATATGCCATCTAAATGTATGTTTATATACTTTCATTTATACACACACACACACTCTCTCTTTATTTTGAATGATCATAAATATACATACATACACACATTATTTTGAATGCTTATATATATATATATATATATATGGAATTTATAAAATATATGCATATATATATAATTATGTATATAATTATTTTAAGTGTATTATAATTTTTTTTATTTTGTTGCAAAACCAAAAACAATATTATTACTTTTTATACAATATATATATACACATATATATATATATATATTCTTATAAACGGTTCAATAATAAATAAGTAAAAAATATATATGTATAAAAATTAATGAATGAAATATATATAATATATATAATAGAAATATATAAAAATATATTAATATATATATATATATGTATGTATGTATGTATATTTACCTAATAATACTCAACAAAATTAGATTTTTATTAATTTTGTTTAAAATTTCTAATTTGAAATAAAACAATAATATTATATATAAAATTATCTTTCAAAATTATAATTATGTTTTTGATATTTTATAAAAAATCTAGATTATATTTAGCATTTGAATATTTTGAAATATATTTTGTAATTTAAAGAATATTTATAATTAAATCTTAAATTTTGACATTTATATTAATATTAATATATATATGTGTGTATGTGTGTGTTATTTATGCATTTGTGAGTTTATCAGGTGTAAAAATAATTTTACAAAATTTAAATTTTATTTTATACGATATAATTATTTATAAAGCTTTATTTAGGATATTTGAGCTAAATAATCTTTACTAATATTTATATATGTATTTAAAAATTATTTTTTACGTCAAAAATTATATCAGGCATTAAACTATTGTATGTAATTTTAAAACATATTTTGTATATTATAAAGTATAGTATTTAAATTATGGAGTTTACGTTATTTAAATAACGCATATTAAATATATTTAAATAAAAAAATAATTTTTTTGTCTTAAGTCGTGATCATCATGGCATATATATGTCAAGAATTTTTTTTCAGAATATATATAAGCATATACACAAACAAGCATCTTGAATGTAAGGATATACCAATATACTATAATCATCACCTAACTAATAAAAAAATATGATATAGGAAATATATAAATATTAAAATATAATCATAGATTTGATAATTATCTTTTACCGATCCAAACATCTTTTAGTATTGAAATAAACCCTTGAATTAAATTCCAATTCTGAAGGTGCTATCCCCAAATTATAGACCAACGGCTATTGAATAGTGTTTAATTTTATTTGATTTGTGTTTGGACAATGGAGGAGAAGGGATGAACAATTTGGCCTGATCTAAGAAAGATAGGAGGTACAAAAAGTCAGAAAAGAAAGTGGCTAGGGATGCTTTTAAAGAGGAAGAAATGTAGAGAGAAGTTAGGATCAATATCCATATTTCTCTCTTACTCTTTTCTTTCCTCTTATCCCATCAACCCTAGTGTAACACC
This sequence comes from Allium cepa, assembly GCA_030765085.1. NCBI lineage: Eukaryota > Viridiplantae > Streptophyta > Magnoliopsida > Asparagales > Amaryllidaceae > Allium > Allium cepa. The sequence continues at coordinate 502,911,666 of CM060941.1, read as the reverse complement.
CCATATTTTTGGTAACATAATTTGGGATATTTCATTAGGTAAATAAAATAAAATAATATGTTGATTAAGAGATTGAACAGGTAGCCATGCCATTTAAAATTAAAAGAAGAGTGACATAAAATATAGAAGGGGTAAAATAGGAAAGAGTCCCCATACCCATATCCTTTAGCCATGTATCCCATTCACGTTCTTTTCATTTTTAAAAATTTTAAAAGCTAAGGTCGGCCACCATTAACAAGCTAAAGAGAAAGAATGAGATAGGGGAAGCTTAATCAACATCAAATTCATTCAAATCTCATATCTTTAATCTCTAAAGCTAAGGTGAATGATGTTTGCATCTCAGATTTTTTTTCAGTTTTAAGGAGAAATCCAAAATGTTTCACAATGATTTGCCATGTTTTTTATTGATGGAAGGATTATATATTCTTGTTGATGAATTATAATTGTTTATATATACTATATGACATGTTTTGATATGAAAACCCTATTAAATGACATCCAAATGCCTTGCAAATTTTATGAAGATCATAAATGATATTTTTAGACGGGTTTCATTAATACGAATTTTCTAGTGAAGAAACTATTATTTAGGGTTATAAATTTTTTACGGTTAAAAAATTAATGGTTTGGGATTGAAATTTAGATATGTTAAAAACATATAAAATGTGGTTCTTTGGAATTTTTGTAGATTTTTCCTAAGAGTTTTAATTGTGTTATGAAATTATTTAAGGTATGGGACTTAAATGTAACAACCCGTATCTGGAGGCCAAAAGCTAAGTGTTATGGATGCTGCAATCATCCACGGTATTAACTTCTGGTGATGAAGTACGGTCATGTTAATGGTATCTATAATATCGGAAGCACTTGAATATGAACAAAATCATAGACTTCTAAAAACAATAATTTCAGTGATTACATTTCAAATAATATCATATCCAAGATACAAAAATCTCCAAACATAATCCCAAGCAATGATCAAATATAATTTACAACAATACGCCAAGAGTGACATATGATGATGCCCCCTACGATGATCAAAGCAATATATACATAATCGTCTTAATACACAGTGGAAACAATTTAAAACAGAATTCGTAAATTAGCTATCCGTCAGCCACCTGCTCGTCTTTGGATGCTTTATTCGCCAGCTAAAACCGAAAAGCCTAAACGCTCAACCTACTCAAATAAGTTTTGGGTGCCCATGAGTTCAAGGGGAAACAAAAACTTCGAGTTAGACATGAAGCCTGGTATGAATGATTTCTGTTACATCTCTGTTTACTGATATATAGTGAGACCACGTCACTTAGTGGAACGGGTTTCCCCCTACTAATATCTCTTTTCAAAACATATATTTTGCAAATTCTTTCCTACAACCAAACCGGTTAATCAACCGATTATAATAATAATATAGCAATATCCATTATGTTAAAACAAGAAATAAAAGGACTATCAGTCCGAAATCCGAGCTAATTGCTCTTTACTGGACTAACTATCATAAAACTGATTATGCCAAAATAGCAATATCCTTTATGCCAAATTATGGACTATCTATCCATAAAACAGTTAAAAAAAGTATGGACTAACCATCCTTAAGAAGTAGCAAGGTTCGCTATGCTAACAAATAAACTAACTAGTCATATTTAGGCAAACTGCCCTTATCTATACTAACTGTCCTCTAGGATAACTACCCTCAAATGGACTGACTGTCCAAATTTGAATGAGCTAACTGGCCGAATTTTCTTTGGGTTACTACCCTTCAATTTTTCCTTGAAAACCTTTTCAAATGATTTAGCCCGTCAAATCATACATATAAAAGGAAAATATATCATTAGATTACCCCAAGCTACTTTTGCCATGTTATATATACTTTACTCATAGTATATTAATGACGTTCAGTAAGGATTATCTGTCCTTTCAAAATAAGTTAAAGTCCTTTATAACTTAAAACATTTAGGCCATCTGCCTGGTTATTATATTAGAAACCTTTTAAAACCTTAAACAACCTTTAGAAAATATTGAAGGTAACACCTTTGTTTGCGCCAAAATTGGTCACAAACACCCAATTGCTGATGAAAGCGCCAGTTCGTAATCACAGATCACAAATAACAATTATGTAGAGAAATAAATATGAAGATCACTCAGAACATTCAAAGGAAAGTAGTAAATAACACAGGATTATAGTGGTTTGGTGATCTGGCCTACGTCCACTCTGAAGTTGATGACTTTATTGATTCACTTGATGAATTCAATCAATTATAGTAGATTATAGCTCTGAAATTCGAGTACAACAACAGTGGTGAAGTGCAAAGTAGAGTCCGGCGGAGTCTGGACGTTCCAAAGTTGAACGATCCCCTTTTCTGTTGATCCTAGGATCTATTTATAGGTGTAGGAGGCTGGCAACATGCTCAAACTTTGAGAGACTCGTTCTGGCACGTGAGGGGCCCGCACGATCGATCCCGTGAAATTTCGACTCGATCTGTGATCGATACGAACCAATTTCTTATCGATCAAGAATTCATCCAATCGAGCCGAAACTTGGCAGGAACCTTCTTCAGATCGTACATAAGCACCTGTGAAAATTTCATAGCATTTGGAATTGTGAATCTCGGTTATGATCGATACGAGTTGATGATCTTCGAAAAACTGTCCGGTTCGAATCCATGGTCTCGAATCGATTCTCTTCGAATCGATGGTGCATGTGACCATGCGGCGACGTGGTGCGTACTCCTCGCAACAATCCACCTTTTTCTCCAAGTAGAACGAGTCGTTTCCCTGAACTTTGCCTAGTTTGTATCGATGACTGTTGTGCATATCGAATCGATGGGAATACCTTATTTCGTATCAATAGTGGCAGCCTTGTACGCATCCATCGAGCCAGTCCTTGTTCGTATCGATCAAAATTACTACAACTTTATGGATACGAACTACCAGTATTATGATGGATTCGAATTGGTGGCAATGCTGCTTGGCTCGATGGATACGAATAATGATTGCTCAATGGATACAAAGGATGACCATTTGAAGGATACGAATTAGAGATAACCGATGGATTCGATTATGACTCTCCAGCCAATGGATACGAAGTAGGTGATGGACCATCGACACGAAGTGAGGTCGTCTGATGGATACGAGGCTGCTCGATGCGAAGTTCATGGATGCGAAGATGCGGCTATTCTGATCGATGCGAAGTCGATGGATTTGAATTAAGGTGTGATGATGGATTCGAACCATATGGATACGGAATCAGAGCTTATTGATGGATCGAAACCAAGGTCGTTTCCTCCAAATTGCATCGATTATAACTTGAACATACGAACTCGGATTGACTGAAATTTAGAATGCTGGTTTCCATGGCTTCGCTTGTCATGTCTTGTCATCTGTAGCCTGATCCGGATTCGGACAAAATTCATCGATATCCATAGTGAACCTACGATGCAACCCATCTTCGTGATGAACTGTTTTTGTTTTCCAGCTAACCTTTTGGTATCGTGGCCTTGCTAAAAGGCGGGATAACACTTGCGCCCCAAAACATGTCTTGTGTTAGGAAGGTGTGTTTTGTAATGCCATAAGCCGGATGTTCATGTCCTGTTGATGACCGGCAAAGAAATTGATAGTCCTATCTGACCATAAATGACGATCGTTCGGGATTGTATGTCATTCAAGGTGTTATGTGACCGTTCGCGGCCAGATGTCGTTCATGGAGAATGGTGACCGTTCATGGTAGGGGTGCCGTTCGAGGCGAATTGTGATCGTTCCCGATCGGCTGCCGTTCGAGGCGAATTATGACTGTTCGAGGTCTGGTGCCGTTTGAGGTGAATTATGACCGTTCGAGGTCGGGTGTCGTTTGAGGCGGATTATGATTGTTCGCGATCGGGTGCCGTTCTAGGTGAATTGTGACCGTTCGAGGTCTGGTGCCATTCGAGGCGAATTGTGATCGTTCGAGGTCGGGTGTCGTTCGAGGCGGATTGTGATCTTTTGAGGTCGGATGTCGTTCGAGGTGGATTGTGACTGTTCGAGGTCGGGTGCCGTTCGAGGCGAATGAGTGTGCTCGGGGGGACTTAGTATTATCGATACCAGATTTCACGTTCGAGTGAGTTTCTAGATTGTTTGTCAGGGTGGTTTATCGCCATCTCAGTGCATGCCTAAGGACCGTTCGCGACCCGTACATGTGTAATTAGCTTAGCCATTTCAGAATTATCATAACCAAATATCCATTCAACTGATGAGTTTTAAAACAGAAATGTCCGACAAAATCAAATCCAAATGTGAGAAGCAAGAAAAACGAAAGCAAAACAGTGACGTCAGAGTGCAAACACCTGCATCGATGTGGTTTATTGTTGTATCGAAGCATGCTTGAGGATCGTTCGCGGTCCTGTACATGTGTAAACAACTTAATCGCGTCGGTATGGAGTTTGCCACTCGTTTGTCATTATCTCAATCGACTAATAATTAGCTGACGCCTCGATCCTGAGGTGTCTTCAGTTGGTGCAGGCGGTGGTCGTTCTTGTTTCACCATTGTGGCCCTCCTTCTCACATACTACGATAGCAAACCGTTCCGGATATGCCCCTCAACTTCGTCTTTCAAGTGTCTACAGTCCTATTCAACTCATGGAATGAGCAATACTTGTCTGACCTTCTCTCATTGCTAGTTGGATCTCTCCTCGTCGGCTTTCGATAAGGAACATGTCCCTTGGTGTCTTGGTAGATCCGCTCCAAAGTCTCGTTCAGCTCCGTATATGAGGTGAATCTTGGTTCCTTTCGTTTCCCTCAGCCTTTCGTTATCCTCAGCCTTTCGTTTCCCTTTGCTAGTTTCTGAACCTTTTTCGGGAGGATTTCCACGTTTGACTGCATAAACGTCGATTCCTTCTTTTCCTCTCTTTCGGCGTTTGTATCCTCTAACCGTAAAAATCCTTCAGCGTCATGATAAAATTCCCCTAGAAAACATTGGACTCGAAAGCAACTGCTTCGAAACCTTTAATAAAACCTTTCGAAACAATTCGAAACCATTAAAGTGTTGGTGTTGGGACCAACCCTTCAAAAGAAATGGAGAGGCGGCACATTTTAGAAAACAAAAGATTCCCTTCAAAAGAAAATGATTCAAAAGTTAGGAAGCGGCAATTATAATTTCGACCTTGTCGAAGGTTTCAATTGAAACAAGAAAGCAAACCAATCAAAACCTTTTCCTTTAAAACATCTGACATTGTCAAAAGCTAGCAGACGTATTTACTTTAAAGCCAAAACAAAGCTTCATCTCTTTCGAAAGCTCTTACCTTTCATCCCTAAATCTTTCGACCTCTTCCAATTCACTACGTACCAGTTGCCTGATACCATATGCAGTGGTTATTGACCTAGTTGAAAGGTTTGATACCTTTCTACTTTGTCAGAAGATTTGGAATAGAGGCAGAACTTCTTGCCTAAAGAGTTGAAATAGTAGAAAAACTATTTATTTGTACTTTAAAATTGTTCTTTTGTACCCAACCTGCTTTATTCGTCCAATTTTGATTGGTTGCCAGATTTTTGTATTCAAAAGTGCTGCCGACTTTCCTTATTTGGAAATTTAAACAATTTTGAAAAGGCCCCTTTCTCTTTTAAATTACATAAAACATTTAAGCCCCATACCCTAAATAATTTTATATAACTATTAAATCATCTTAGAAAATTCCGGAAAAATTCCAGAAAATCAATTAATTTTTTCTTTTCGACATGTAAAATTTTCGGATCCTTCCTGCAAATAATTTTTATAATCCAAGATACCATTTTTTTCCTTAGAAAATTCATAATAATTCCACATAAATTCAGAAAATTGAAACCCAACTAAAAAATAACTTTTATATCATCATAAAATTCGCAAGGCTCGAATGTCAATTAATAGGGTTTTCATCTTAAAACATGTCATAAAATCTATATGAACATTAATAAACCATCAACAAGTATATATAATCATTTTATCATTCAAAAACATGGCAAACCTTTGCAAAATATTCGGGTTTAATCTTAAAACTGAAATTACTATAAATTTAGAGATGTAAACATTATTCAAGTTTGCTTTAGAGATTAATGAGCTTGAGATTTGAATGGGTTTGGTTTGAATTTGTTTTCCCTTAGCTTTTCCTTAGTTTCCTCTTCTCCTTTCTTTGTTAATGGTGGTCGGCCTCAATTTTGAAATTTTTGAAATGAAATGAATGTGCACATAATACATGACCTAAGGAAGGTGATATAGGAATGGACTTTTTCTTATAATACCCCTTCTCTAATTCATTTTTTGGCAACGCCGGCAGGTTTTATAGTGGACCATCCACTTTTATTACGAACGTAATAAAATTGAAGTACAGGAGTAAGGTAAAAGCACCTTAACTACTACAAAAAAGGGAAATGCAGCACAGGTATGTGACAGACATGCCACGTAACTAAGTGAATCACCAAGACTAAGTTTCCTCCAAAGAGGAAGAATCGTCATCTTCCGCAGACACCTGGAAAGAATCCAAACCGTCATCTTCCGCTCTAATTCATTTTAATACTTCTTTTAATCTATAGTTTAAAAAGGCACGACAACCTTAATTAATACCAAATCTCAATCCCCTAATCAACACATTATTTTATTTAGTTTAACTTACTAAATATCCTAAATAATGTTATCAAAATCTGGGGTGCTACAGACTCCCCTCCTTAAAGAATTTCGTCCTCAAAATTACAATAAGGCATACAAAACAAAAAAGAGGGTAAAACACACCATCAAATAAGTCGGGATAAGTGCCTTTAATCCTGCTCTCAACCTCCCAAGTATAGTCTCTGTCATCGTCACTCCACTGGACTTTGACCAATCTGACCGTCTTCATTTTAAGCCTCTTCTCATCTCTCGCAACATTGTGAACTGGCTTTCTCACTATGGTAAAGTCCGGTTCGGTTCTACAACTAAATCATCTAGCATTGTCGGTGCAATAGTAGTCTTCGGGTCTCTAACACATTTTAAGAGACGAGAAATATGAAAAACATCATGGACACCTGCCAAACTGCTCGGTAACTCAAGTCTATACATGAGTTTCCGATCCACTCATGAATAGGAAAAGGTCCAACAAACCTAGGAGATAACTTTCCTGACTTCCCAAATCTAAGAACACCTTTCATCGGTGATACTTTGATGAAAACATGGTCCCCAACTGAGAACTCCAAATCTTTTCGTTTCTTATCTGCATTACTTTACTGCCTAGATTGAGCCTCCTTCATTCTAGCCCAAATGACCTTAATCTTTTATATAGCCTCTCTAACCAGATGTGGACCAAGAATCAATCAATCCGGTCTACAACCAACATATGGGAGATTTGCATGGCCTTCCATATAAAGCTTCAAATGGCGCCATCCCAATACTAGTCGGATAACCATTGTTATACTAAAACTCGACTAGATGTAGATAGTCTTCCCATGATCCCATGAAATCCAAAACACAAGCTCTTAACAAATCTTCCAAGATCTTGTTAACTCTTTCTATTTTCCCATCTGTCTGCGGATGGTAAGCGGCACTCATCTTAAGCTTAGTTCCTAAAACTTCCTGCAAGCTCTTTCAAAACTCACTAGTGAACATGGAATCTCTATCACTAACTATACTGCTAGGAACTCCATGATGTCTAATCACATTCTTTATGAACAATCTTACTAAAACAGGTGCCGTCATACGACCTAACCAGAATGAAATGGGCACTCTTGGTCAATCTATCCACTATGACCCATATACTTTCATTACCCCTGTTCGACCTTGGCAACCTGTCAATGAAGTCCATAGAAATAGAATCCTATTTCCACATTGGAATGTCTAAGGGCTGAAGCAAGCCACTTGGTTTCTGGTGTTCGGCCTTTGCCCGTTGGCAATTCAAGCATTGCCTTACACTTAAACCAACATCCCACTTCATACATTCCCATAAGAAACTTCTCTTCATATCCTGATACATCTTGGTACCTTTGGGATGTATAGTGAACTTTGTACGATGGCATTCATCTAAAACTTCCTTGCTTGTATGTCAAACATTTGGAACACATAATCTTCCTTTCTTTCTCAACCACCAATTCTAGTTAAGACTGAAATCTTTCAAGTCATCGCTCGTGGTTCCTTCCTTTAGCTTCCTGATCCATTCAGTTAACACCAGATCCTTCATCTATCTAGAATCAATCCATTCGATCAACACTAGTCGAACTTCTAAACAAGACAATACAACTGTATTTCCACTAGACCTAGCCTCAGATCTCCACTACACCCTATAATATGCTAATGCTTCTAAATCTTTCCACTCAGTCATCATTGCTAACACTGCATTCTGATGCTTTCTGCTAAGTGCATCTGCAACCTTGTTGCCCTTCCTTGGTGTATACTCAATCCCAAAATCATAAGCGGCTATGAAATCTAACCACCTCTACTGTCTCATGTTGAGCTCCTTCTGAGAGAACAAATACTTCAGCGACTTATGATCTGTATACAGCTCGAACCTTTCTCCTACAAGGTAATGTCTCCATACCTTCAAAGAAAAAATTACTACAGCTAATTCCAAATCATGCCTTGGATACCTGACCTCATGTGGTTTAAGCTGTATAGAAGCATAGGCAATCACTTTACCTCTCTGCATTAACACAGCTCCTAATTCCACAACATCAGTGTAAACTATTAAGTCCTGATTCCCTTCTGGAACGACCAACATAGGTGCATGGGTCAATAAGTGTTTCAATCTATGATATGCTTCCTTGCACTTATCGGTTCACACAAACTTTACATTCTTCCTCATCAGCATGGTCATCGGTGCTGCTATCCATGAGAAATGCTTAATGAATCTCTGATAATAACCAGCCAACCCAATGAAACTCTTTATCTCGCTTACTATCTTAGGTCTCTTCCAACTATTCACGGCCTCTATCTTAGTTAGATCCGCTAACAACCCTTCCTCTGAGACTACATGACCAAGAAACTTCACCTCCTTCTTCGAGAAGTGGCATTTTGAAAACTTTGCTTTCAGCTGATGCTGCCTCAGCATCTCAAGAACCACTCTAAGATGAACTTCATGCTCTCTTTCACCCTTACAGTATATCAAGATATCATCTATGAAAACCAGCACGAACCTATCTAAATGCTCTCGGAAAATCCGATTCACCAAATCCATAAAGAAAGCTGGAGCATTGGTCAGTCCAAATGGCATAACTAACCATTTGTACGACCCATATCTGGTCTTAAACGCTGTCAAAGGTATAACATCCTCCGCTACCTTAAGCTGATGGAAACCTATTGCAAAATCCAATGGGGAAAATACCTTTGCCCCACTTAGCTGGTCAAACAAATCATCGATCCTAGGCAATGTATATCGATTCTTTATCATCCTCTCATTCAACACACGATAGTCGATACATAGCCTCAATGATCCATCCGGCTTCTTAGCAAACACTGCCACTGCACCCCATGGCGAACTGCTCGGCCTGATAAAACTCACTCCCTCTAAATCCACCAACTGCACCTTTAACTCCCTCATCTCTGAAGGGGTCATCCTGTTTGGCGATCTACTCACTGGTTCGGCTCCTAAAACCAAATCTATTCGAAACTCGATGGCCCTCTTTGGTGGTAATCCAGCTATAGGCTCAAATACATCTATGAATTCTCTAATCATGAAAACTCGACTCAACTCATCTTCTGAATCCAAAGCACCCAACAAAGCAAACACTGCACCGCTAGAACCTCCTAAGGTGAAAACAATACGGTCTCCATAATCAGGGTGTCTAAAAGATATCTTCCTGTCTTGGCAAAATATCCTACCATTGTACTCACTTAACCAATCCATACCAAGGATAATCCCGAACCCAAAAAAATCAAACACATGCAAACTGCACATAAAAGCATGACCTAACGTGCCAAACTCAAACTGGACACGCCTCAACCCTAGAGTTACATACCCTCCTATCGGATTTGCAACCCGTAAGGAAGTAACTAAATTTGTGGGTTCAAGGTTAAGTTTACCTATCAAATATCTAGATATAAAAAATGCGATGTACCAGTATCAAATAAAATGCTAACATACATACCATGAACCTGAAGTGTTCCTCCAAGAACTTCCTTTCCCTTCTCCTATGTTGTTGGCTTAGAAGCAGCAGACTCCAATGCATACACCTTGCCTTTACCCTCTCTAACGGGCTCTTTCCACTGGTTGTTGTAATAGCCTATCTGGTCACAGTTGTAGCACCTGACTTTCTTCCCCTTAGCCACATCCTTTGCTTTCCCTGAGCGACACTCATTAGCAAAGTTCTGTTTCTTGTTGCATTTATAGTAGACAACCTCGACTTCGCTTTCTTGGTTGCTCCAACTTTTTGAGCACCTTTCTTGGGAAAGAACTTTCTCTTCTAGCCCTGCCCAAACTGGACCCCTTTTGCCTTGCTCTTCTCCAAAGATTCAAGAACTTCCTCCTACCTCAAAGCCATCTCTACAACAATATCAAAAGGATCTCTAAGGTGGGACGAAGTAACACTAGTCAACTTCCAGCTTCAATCCTCTGATGAACTTCTCATCCCGCGTAATGTATCAACTGAAGCATACACATACCGAGCCAGCTCTTCATACTTCCTAGCATACTCAGCTGCAAACATCTCACCCTGCACCAATTCAGCAAACTTCCTAATCAAAGCTTATTGTGCCATTATAGACATAAACCTCTTCTGGAATCTCTCCTTAAAATCCTCATAGGTTACTGTCTCCTCATCAATTGTCGTTGTTACACTGTTCCACTAGAACAATGCGGCTCGCTGAAGCTTCCTAGATGCCAATCTCCTCTTAAGCTCATCATTGAGCCCAAGATCTGCTTTCATAGTGTAATAACCAGTTCTCAACTTCAATGGCATCCACCGTTCCCACAAAGGACTTCGCTCCTAGCTTCGTATATTCTTCGCTCAACTTAGAAAAATGATTTATTACCGTAACTCTAGAACCCCTGCTTCTGCAGCATTTCCTCCTAACACTCCAGCTATAACTCCCGCCTGCATCATATTCCTGAAGAACTGATAAATGGCTTCCATTCGGACCTGTGGGACTTCTGTGCCAACATTCTCCACCTGACCTTGGTTTCTCCCAGCATTAGGTTCGACATTTCTTTCGGTGCCTCTCCCTCCTTGGTTAACTCTACTTCTTCTACCTTTCATACTTGTATTCAAACCTCATGAGATACAGAAAAATATCCAAATCAAAGATAGATGAATGGAGATAAAGCATATACTTATATATAGCAAATATAATTATGTTACTATAGCGTTAAACCAACCCTCAACTTTCTCTAATTCCTTTGGATTTTTGTTTTCAAAACAAATTTTAGTTAGCATTTTCATAAACCTATGCTCTGATACCAAGTTGTAACATCCCGTATCTGAAGGCCAAAAGCTAAGCATTATGGATGTTGCAGTCATCCATAGTATTAACTTCTGGTGACAAAATACGGCAATGTTAATAGTATCCACAATATCATAAGCACTTCAATATGAACAAAATCATAGATTACTAAAAACAATAATTTCAGTGATTACATTTCAAATAATATCATATCCAAATTACAAAAATATCTGTAACACCCCAGATTTTTGATAACATCATTTAGGAGATTTAATAAGTTAAACTAAATAAAATTATGTGTTGGTTGGGGGATAGAGATTTGATATTAATTAAGGTAGCCGTGCCTTTTTAAACTAATAGATTAAAGGAAGTATTAAAATGAATTAGAGGAAGGGTATTATAGAAAAGAAGCCATTCCTATATCACCTTCCTTAGGTCGTGTGTTATATACACATTTAGTTCATTTCAAAATTGAGGTCGACCACCATTAATAAAGAAAGAAGAAGAGGAAACTAAGGAAAAGCTAAAGGAAAGCAAATTCAAATCAAACCTATTCAAATCTCAAGCCCCTTAATCTCTAAAGAAAAGGTGAATAATGTTTGCATCTATAAATTTATATTGGTTTCAATTTTAAGATTAAACCTGAATATTTTGCAAAGGTTTATCATGTTTTTGAATGATAAAATGATTATATATACTTGTTGTGATTATTAATGTTCATATAGATTTTATGACACGTTTTAAGATGAAAACCCTATTACATGATATCCGTTAGCCTTGTAAATTTTTAAGACGATCTGAAAAGTTATTTTAGAGATAGGTTTAAATTTCAGAATTTTCAGAATTTATGTGGAATTATTATGAATTTTTACGGAAGAAAATGATATCTTGGATTATTATAATTATTTACAGGAAAATAACTATTGTTTGGATCCAAAATTTTTTACATGTTGAAAAGAATAAATTAATTGATTACAGAGATTTAATAAATATATAAAATGGTTTAAGGTATGACTTAAATGTTTTATATAATTATAAAGGAGAAAGGGGCTTTTTTAAAATTGTTTAAATTTCCAAATAAGGAAAGTCAGCAGCACTTTTGAATACAAAAATCTGGCAACCAATCAGAATTAGACAAATACGATTGGTTGGGTACAATAGGACAATTTTAAAGTACAAATAAATAGTTTTTCTACTATTTCAAGTCTTTCGGCAAGAAGTTCCGCCTCTATTCCAGACCTTTCGACAAAGTTGAAAGGCATCAAATCTTTTGACTAGGTCAATAACCAATGCACATGGTATCTGGCAACTGGTACGTAGCGAACTGGAAGAGGTCGAAAGATTTTGGAATGAAAGGTAAGAGCTTTCAAAAGGGATGAAGCTTTGTTTTGGTATTATAGAAAATACGTCCGCTAACTTTCGATAAAGCGCTTTCGACAGTTTCAAATGGTTTGAAATAAAAGGTTTCGATTGGTTTGTTTTCTCGTTTTAATTGAAATCTTTCAAAAAATTCGAAAGGTATAGCTTTCGACAAGGTTGAAAGTATAGTTGTCGCTTCCTACTTTCGAATCAGTTGCTTTTGAAGGGAATCTTTCATTTTATAAAATATGTCGCCTACTCCATTACTTTCGAAGGATTAGTTCCCACACCAACACTTCATTGTTTTAGAATAGTGTCGAAAGATTTTGTTAAACGTTTCGAAGCAGTTGCTTTCGACTCCAGTGTTTTTTTGATCCTTTTCCTCTACTTGAAGGCATTATCCAAATGTTTTAAATATAAACAATTTAAAGGTTTCGAAGTAGTCAACTTCGAATGGTTTCAAAGGGTTTCCACTTGTTTTAAAGTGAACCCAACGTCTTCGAAAGATTTTAAGTTTCAATGCTTTTGAGAGGTTTTATCAATGATTTCACAAGGATGGTTCCCCAGGCTTTTGACAAAGTCGACAGGTAAGAACTTTCGACAAAGTCAAAAGTAGACCTTTCGACAAGGTCAAAATGAAACCTTCCAACAAGATCGAAAGGTGAGACCTTTCGACTAGGTCGAAAGGTATGGTTTTGCAATATTTTCGGAAGGCTAAGGTTTAAAGGATTTTAAAGGCGGATGTCATATGTTTTAAAGCTCATAGAATAAAGGCTTTTTATTAGTTTTGAAGGAGTTACCTTCATTGATTTCAAAAGGTTTTATTAAAGGTTTCGAAGGGGTTACCTTCAATGCTTTCGAAGGGTTTTATTAATGATTTCGAAAGGATTGCCTTTAATATTTTCAAAAGGTTGTTTAAGGTTTTAAACAAAGGTTTTGAATATAATGACTAGGCAGATAGCCTAAATGTTTTAAGTTATAAAGGACTTTAACTTATTTTAAAAGGATAGATATTCCTTATTGAAAATCATCATCATTATTTTGAGTAAAGTATATATAACATTGTAAAAGCAGCTTAGAGTAAAGCTAGTGATATATTTTCCTTGTATATGTATAATTTGACGGACTAAATCATTTCGAAAAGGTTTTCAAGGGTAGTTAACCCAAAGAAAATTCGGGAAGTTAGCCCATAGGATAATTAGTCCAGATAAGGGCAGTTAGCCCAGATATGAACAGTTAGCTCATTTGTTAGCATAACAGACCTTGCTACTTCTTAAGGATAGTTAGTCCACCCTTTTTTTTATACCTATTTTATGGATAGATAGTGCATTATTTAGCATAAAGGATATTGCTATGGCATAATCATTTTTATGACAATTAGTCCAGTAAAGAGCATTTAGCTCAGATTTTGACAGATAGTGCATTTATTTTCCATTTTAGCACAATGGACATGCTATATTATTATTATAATCAGTTAATTAACTAGTTCGGTTGCAGGAAAGGATCTGCAAAATATATGTTTTGAAAAGAGATATTCGTGAGGGGAAACCCGTTTCGCTAAGCGACGTGGTCTCACTATATATCAATAAACAGAGATGTAACAAAAATTATTCATACCAAGCTTTATGTTTGACTCGAAGTTTTTGTTTCCCCTTAAACTCTTGGGTACTCAAAATTTCTTTGAGTAGGTTGAGGGTTTAGGTTTTAGCTGATTTTGGAGAATAAAGCATCCAAAGACAAGCAAGTGGCTGATGGATAGCTAAATTAGGAATTTTTTTAAAATTATTTCAGCAGTGTATTAAGAAAGTTATGTCTATATTGCTTTGATCATCCAAGGGGGCATCATAATATGTCGCTCTTGGCGTATTGTTGTAAATTATATTTGGTCATTGCCCGGAATTACGTTTGAGGGATTTTGTAACTTGGATATGATATTATTTGAGATGTAATCGCTGAGATTATTGTTTTTAGAAATCTATGATTTTGTTCATATTCAAGTGCTTCTAGTATTATGGATACTATCAACATTACCGTATTTCGTCACTTAAAAGTAAATACCGTGGATGACTGCAGCTCCATAGCGCTCAGCTTTTGGCCTCCAAATACAGGATGTTACATTAATTGTTTTACATAATTAAGGAAGGAGAAACGGCATTTTGTAAATAAATTAAATTTTTTAATTCTGAAAAATTAGTAGCACTTTCGAAAAGAGAATCCAGCAACCAATCAGATTTAGACAAGCGAGGTTGGTTAGGTACAAAAGAAATAGTTTAGAATTACAAATAAACATGTTTTTCACTATTTCGATGCTTTCGGCACAAGGTTCCATCTCCATACCTTCGCCTCCGAATCCATTGTAACCAACGCACATGGTATCGGTTAACCGGTACATAGTGAATTGGATATAGGCGAAAGATATAGATCCAAAACCAGGGGTTCCGAAGGGGTTAAGGCACTACTTTGCTTTAAAAGAAAACGTGCCTGCTTGCTTTCGATTGAGTGCTTTCGACTAGGTTGGCTTTCGACCGGGTCAAATGATTTCGATTGGGTTACACCTTTGTTTTTAAATGTTTGCTTCCGACTAAGTCGAAACACCTAGCTGCTGCTTTTTACCCTTTGATCCAAATTAGTTTCGAAAGGGTTGTTTTGCTTTTAAAAAACTTGTCCACTCCTCCAATTCTTTCAAAGGGATGGTTTCGACATCATCACTCATGTACTTTGGAAAAGGTTTCGAAACAGATGCTTTCGACTCAAATGATTTAATGACCCTTTTTCTCAGATTGAAGTATAACTTAAATAGTTTCAAATGAGATAGTTTTAATGGTTTCGAATGGTATTTCCACATATTTTAAATTGAACTTACGGTCTTTCAAAATGGTTGAGTATTGTTGCTTTCAAAATGTTTTCATGAACTATTTAGAAGGGGTGGTTCCCTATGGGGTTTCGAAAGGGTTTAAAGGAAAGGTTTTTCTTATGTTTTCGAAATGCAATATTGAAAGGTTTTAAAGAGGGATTTCAAATATTTTAAAGCCATCGAAGGGAAGGTTTTCCATGCTTTCGAAAGGAAGATTTGGCCTTTCAGCCTAGTTTAATTAAAGGGTTTTATTTGGTTTCGAAAGAGTAACTTTCGATGGTGTCGAAAAAGATACTTTCAACGGTTTGAAAGGGTTGTTTAAAGGTTTCGAATATATTAAATGTGCAATATAGCCTAAGCGTTTCAAGTTAAAAAGGACTTTAACTTATGTTCGAGGATAGGTAATTCTCATTAAAATTCATTAACATTATTTTGAGTAAAGTATATATAACATGGCAAAATAGCTTGGAGTAAAGCTTAGAATATATTTTCCTTTTATAAGTATGGTTTAAAAGGTTAAATCATTTTGAAAAGGTTTTCAAGGAAAAAGATGAAGGGTAGTTAACCCTAAGAAAATGATTTGGATAGATAGTCCATTTTGATTCGGACAATTTGTCCAGTTTGCGGGCGGTCAGCCCAGTTATCAAACGGTTAATCCATTTATTATTTGTGGACAGATAGTCCAGTAGTTACCTGATTATAGCTTAACGGACATCGTTATTATTATCATTATTGTAATCAGTTTGATTGGCCATTTTGGTTGCACAAAAAGATTTGCAAAATATATGTTTTGAAGAGAATATTAGTGAGGGGATACCCGTTCCGCTAAGCGGTATAGTCCGACTCAATATCAGTAAACCGAGATGTTTATTCATATCAGGCTTTATGTATGACTCAAAATTTTTGTTTCCCCATAAACTCTCGGACGCTCAAAATTAATTTGAGTAGGTTGAGGTTTTCAGTTTTTGTTGTTTTGGCGAATAAAGCTTTCGAAGAGGAGCAAGTGGCTAACAGATAGCTAATTGGGATTTGCAATTTATTCTATTTAATTTCCACTGTGTATATTAAGTCGGTATGGCTATATTTCTCTGATCAATCAAGGTGGCATCATCATATGTCACTTTTGGCATATTTTTTAATTGATATATTTGATCATTACCAAGGAAACGTTAAGGGACTGTGTAACATGGATATGAATTATTGTTTTGAAATGTAATCCGTAAAATGTTCTTTTGAAATCTATGATTTTGTTCATATTCATGTGCGTCTAATATTAAGAATACCATTAGCATTGCAGTATTTTGCCACCAGAAATTAATACTATAGATGACTGTCGCATCTGTAGCGCTTAGCTTTTGGCCTTTAGATACGGGATGTTATAACTTGGTATCAAAGCAAAGTTTTGTGAAAAATTTAATTAAAATGGTTTTTAAACCATAATCCTAAGAAATTAGAATAAGATTAGGGTATGGGATAATGCTTTATATTTTCCATATATAAATACACGCTTTATCTCTAGTCTCCTATCTTTGTTTAAGTTATTTTTCTGTATCTCATGAGGTTTGAAAATGCAGATATGGATGGTAGAAGAGGAATAATTAACATAGGAGGGGATGGAACCGATGGGAATGCCATACCTAATACGAGAAGAATCCAAGGTCAGGCACAAGCAGAGAAGGACGGTGTTGGAGTCCCGCCAGTTGGAATGGAAGCTATGTGCCAGTTTTTCATGAATATGATGCAAGCGGGAGTTGCAGCTGGAGTATTAGGAGGAGATGGTACATATGCAGGAGTTTCAGAAGTTTCGGTAGTTAACCATTATGCTAAGCTGAGCGGAGATTATGCTAAGCTTGGAAAGAAGCTATTTATTAGAACGGAAAATGCCACTGAGGTGGAGAATTGGTTACTGCATTGTGAGAGAATCTTTACAGACTTGGGTCTCAATGATGAGCCACAAAATCTGTTGGCATCAAGACATCTTTGGGGAGCAGCTTAATTTTTGTGGAATGGTGTGACTGCGGCAATGGATAAGGATACAATGACCTAGGAAGATTTTAAGAAGAGGTTCTGGGAGAGGTTCATGTCTGTGATGGTAGTTTCTATTCTGATCAGAAAGTTTGCTGAGTTAGGGCCGGGAGAGATGTCTATTTTGGAGTAGGCCAGAAGGTTCGAGGAATTAGCCAGATATGGGTATGCTTCGGTTGGTACAGTGATGAGGAGGAATGAGAAGTTTATTAGGGGGTTGGAACCCAAGTTTTCCAGGGCTACCTTGTCTCATATTAGAGATCCTTCTGATGTTGTAGTGGAGAAGGCCTTAAGACATGAGGAGATTCTTGATTCTTTAGAGAAGAGTAAGGCTAAGGAAGTCTAGGTTGGGCAAAATCAGAAGAGGAAGTTCTTCCCTAAGAAAGATGCTTAAAAGTGTGGAGCAGCTAAGAAAGCGATGTCTGAGATTGTTTGCTTCAAGTGCGACAAGAAGAGGCATTTTGCTAATCAGTGTCATGCTGGAAAGGTAAAGTAAGTGGTTGGGAAGAAGAATGTCAAGTGCTTCAATTGTGACCAGATTGGCCATTATAAGAACCAGTGCAAGGAGCCTGCTAAGGATGGAAATGGCAAGGCTTATGCATTGGAGCCTGCTACTTCGAAGCCAATAGCTCAAGACAAGGGAAAGACAGTTTTGGGAGGTACGCTGTAGATTCATGGTATGTCTGTTAGCGTTCTATTTGATACCGGTGAATTGCATTCTTTTATATCTAGATGTTTGATAGATAAGCTTAACTAAGTACCCACATATTTAGTTACTTCCTTGCAGTTTACGAATCTTATAGGAGGGTATGCAACTTTATGGTTGAGGTGTAACCAATTAGAGTTTGACTTGTTAGGTCATGCCTTTGTTTGCAGTTTACATGTGTTTGATTTTGGGGGTTTCTGGATTATTGTTGATATGGATTAGTTAAGTGAGTACGATGCTCGAATATTTTGCCAAGATAGAAAAATATCATTTAGACAACCTACTTGTAGCAACATGATTATTTAAACCATAGAAGGTTCTAGCTGTGAGGTGAATGCTTTGTTGGGTGTTATGCAATTGAAAGATGAGTTGAGCCGAGTTTTCATGGTTAGAGAATTCGCGGATGTTTTTGAGCCTATAGTAGGGTTGACACCGAAATGGGCCATCTAATTTTAGATAGATTTGGTTCCTGGAGTAAAACTAGTGAGTAGGATGCCAAGTAGGATGACTCCTACAAAGATGAGGGATTTAAAGGTGCGGTGGTGGATCGGGAAGGCAAGAGCTTTATCAGGTCGAGTAGTTCGCCTTAGGAAGCAGCCATAGTGTTTGTTAAGAAGCCGGATGGAAAGTTGAGGCTATGTATCAATTATCGTAAGATGAATGAGAAGACGATAAAGAATCGATATCCATTGTCCAGAATTAATGATTTGTTCGACCAGTTGAGTGGAGCCAATATATTTCCGTGGTTGGATTTAGCGACAGGTTTCCATCTGCTCAAAGTAGTAAAGGATAGTAAGTATACCTTTGATGGCGTTTAGGACTAGATATGGGTCTTACGAATGGTTAGTTATACCGTTCAGACTAACTAATGCGCCTGCATTCTATTTGGATTTAATGAACCGAGATTTCCAAGAGTACTTGGATAGAGACGTATTGGTTTTCATAGATGATATCTTGATATACTCTAAGGATGAAAGGGAGATGAAGTTTATCTTAGATTGGTGCTTGAGACGCTGAGGCAGCATTAACCGAAGACAAAGTTTTCGAAGTGTCACTTCTGAAAGAAGGAAGTGAAGTTTCTTAGTCATGTAGTCTCATAGAATGGGTTGTTAGTAGATCCTGTTGAGGTTAAAGCAATGAATAGTTGAAAGAGACCCGAGACAGTGACGAGATAAAGAGATTCCTTGGATTAGCTGGTTTTTATAGGAGATTCATTAAAGATTTTCATGGATAGCAGCACCGATGACCAAGCTAATGAGAAAGGATATGAAGTTTGTGTGGACCGATAAGTGTAAGGAAGCATTTTAGAGTTCAAAACACTTATTGACCCATGTAACAGTTTTGGTTGTTCCGAAAGGAAATCGAGATTTGGGTTATACAGATGTATGTGGAATAGGATTAGGAGTCGTGCTGATGTAGAGAGGTAAAGTGATTACCTATGCTTTTAGACAGCTTAGACCACATAAGGTTAGATATCCGACGTATGATTTGGAGTTGGATACAGTGATTTTTGCTTTGAAGGTATGGAGACACTACCGTTTGGGAGAAAGGTATGAGTTATATACAGATCATAAGTAGCTGAAGTTTTGTTCTCTCAAAGGTAGCTGAACATAAGATTGCCGAGATGGTTTGAGTTCATAGCCGCTTATGATTTTAGGATTGAGTACACACCAGGGAAAGGCAACAAGGTTGCAAATGCACTTAGGAGGAAACATCAGAATGCAGTTTTAGCAATGACTGCTAAGTGGAAAGATTTAGAAGCATTCGCAGATTACAGAGCGCGGTGGAGATCTGAGGTTTGTTCTAGTGGAGATACAATTGCATTATCTTGTTTGGAAGTTCGACCAGCGACGATCGAAAGGATTGCTTCTAAACTGATGGAGGATCCAATGTTAGCTGAACGGATCTGGAAGTTAAGAGATGGAATTGAGAGCGATGACTTGAAATATTTCGGTCTTGACCAGAATGTGTTGTTGAGAAAGAAAGGAAGATTATATGTTCCAAGTGTAGGAAACATAAGGAACAAAGTCCTAGAGGAATGACATCATTCGAAGTTCACTATTCATCCAGGAGGTACTAAGATGTATCAGGATATGAAGAGGAGTTTCTTCTAGGAAGGTATGAAGCAGGATATTGGCTTTGTGTAAAGCAGTGCTTGATTTGCCAACACGCAAAGGCTGAACACTGAAAGCCAAGTGGGTTGCTTCAGCCGTTGGATATTCCAGTATGAAGTGGGATTCTATTTTCATGGATTTTGTTGACGGGTTGCTAAAGTCTAATAGAGGCAATGAAAGTATATGGGTCATATAGATTGACCAAGAGTGCTCATTTCATTCCAGTTAAGTCAACCAGAATGACATCTGTTTTGGCGAAGTTGTTCATAAAGAATGTGGTTAGACTGTATGGATTTCCTTGTAGTATAGTAAGTGATAGAGGATCCCTATTTACTAGTGAGTTCTGGAAGAGTGTGCTGGAAGGTTTGGAAACCAAGCTTAAGATGAGTACCGCTTACCACCTGTGGACAGATGGGCAAACGAAGAGAGTTAACAAAATCTTGGAAGATTTGTTATGAGCTTTTGTTCTAGATTTCGGGGGATCCTGGGAAGACCATCTGTATTTAGTCGAGTTTTTATATAACAATAATTATCAGACTAGTATTGGGATGGCACCGTTTTAAGCTTTATAAGGAAGGCCATGCAAATCTCTTGTATGTTGGTTAGAGACCGAGGATAGGTTGATTCTTGGTCCAGATTTAGTTAGAGAAGCTGTAGAAAAGATTGAGATCATTCGGTCTAGAATAAAGGAGGCTCAATCTAGGAAGAAGAGTTATGTAGAGAGCAAAAGGAAATATTCAGAGTTCTCGGTTGGATATCAGGTTTTCGTCAAGGTCTCACTGATGAAGCGTGTGATTAGATTTGGAAAATCAGGAAAGTTAGCACCGAGATTCATTGGACCTTTTTCTATTATGAAGAGGATTGGGAAACTCGCATATAGGGTAGAGTTATACTCTACCAAGCAGTTTGGGAGGAGTCCATGATGTTTTTCATGTTTCTCGTCTCAAAAAGTGTGTTAGAGACTTGGAGACTACTTGTGCACTGACTGTGCTAGATGACTTAGTAGTAGAACCGAATTTGACTATAGTGAGGAAGCCTATTCGTATTGTTGCGAAAGATGAGAAATGGCTTAGAACCAAGATGGATAGGTTAGTCAAAGTCCAGTGGAGTGACGGTGACAGGGACTGTACTTGGAGGTTGAGAGTAGGATTAGAGATACTTATCTTGACTTATTTGATGATATGTTTTACCTTCTTGTTTGATTATCGTGTACCTTATCGTAATTTCGAGGATGAAATTCTTTAAGGAGGGGAGTTTGTAGCACCCCATATTTTTGGTAACATTATTTAGGATATTTTATTAGGTAAATAAAATAAAATAATGTGTTGATTAAGAGATTGAGATATGAATTATAATTAAAGGGTAGCCGTGCTATTTAAAATTAAAAGAAGAGTAACATGAAACATACGAGGGATAAAATAGGATAGTGGCCATTCCTATATCTATATCCCTTAGCCGTGTATCCCATACACATTATTTTCATTTGTTAAAATTTTAAAAGCGAAGGCTGACTACCATTAACAAGAGAAAGAGAAAGAAAGAGAAAGGGGAAGCTTAATCAACATCAAATTCATTCAAATCTCATATCTTTAAGATAAGGTAAATAATGTTTACATCTCATATTTATTTTGTTTTCGGTTTTAAGGAAAAATCTGAAATGTGTGCAATAGTTTGCCATGTTTTTGAATGTTGGAAGGATTATATATACTTGTTGATGAGTTATAGTTGTTTATATAGATTATATGACATGTTTTGTATGAAAAACCTATTAAATGACATCCAAATGCTTTGCGAATTTTTAATAAGATCATAAATGATATTTTAGAGATGGGTTCAATTTTCAAAATATTCTGAATTTATGTGGAACTAATATGAATTTTGAAGAAAATGCTATTTTGGATTATAAATTATTTACGGTTAAATAATTAATGGTTTGGGTCTGAAATTTATATATGTTAGAAAACATATAAAATGTGATTTTCTGGAATTCTTGTAAAATTTTCCAAAGTGTTTAATGGTTATATAAAATAATTTAAAGTATGGACTTTAATGTTTTATATAATTAAGGAAGGAGAAAGGGTGCTTTGTGAATAAATAATATTTGTTAATTCTGGAAAGTCGACAGCACTTTTGACAAGAGAAACTGACAACTAATCAGATTTAGACAACCAAGGCGGGCTAGGTACAAAAGAAATAGTTTAAAAAGTAAAAATAAACATGTTTTTTTACTGTTTCGATGCTTTCAGCACCAGGTTCCACCTCCATACCTTCACCTCCAACTCCATCGAAACAAATGCACATGGTATCAGTTAATCGGTACGTAGTGAATTGGATATAGGCAAAAGGTATAGAGTCGAAACCAGGGGTTCTAAAGGGGTTGAGGCACTACATTGCTTTAAAAGAGATTGTGCCTGTTTGCTTTCGACTTGGTTGGCTGTCGACCAGGTCAAATGGTTTTAAAGGAAATGGTTTCGATTGGGTTATGTCTTTGCTTTTAAATTATTACTTTTGACTAATTCGAAACATCTAGCTGCCGCTTTTTACTTTTTGACCCAGATCGGTTTCGAAGGGGTTGCTTTGCTTTTAAAAAACTTAGTCACTCCTTTAATGCTTTTGAAGGGATGGTTTCGACACCATCACTCCTGTACTTAGGAAAAGGTTTCGAAATAGATGCTTTTTACTCAAATGATTTAATGACCCTTTTTCTCAGATTGAAGTATAACCCAAATGGTTTTGAATAAGATAGTTTTAATGGTTTCAAAAGGAATTTCCACATGTTTTAAATTTAACAAAAGTGCTTTCGAAAGGGTTGAGTTTTGATCCTTTTGAAAGGTTTAAATGAATAGTTTTGAAGGGGTGGTTCCCCAGGGGTTTCGAAAGGGTTTAAAGGAAAGGTTTTTTCTATATTTTCGAAAGGCAATATTTAAAGGTTTTAAAAAGGGATATCTAATATTTAAAATCATTCGAAGGGAAGGTTTTCCATGCTTTTGAAAGAAAGGATTTGGCATTTCGTCCTAGTTTAATTAAAGAGTTTTATTTGGTTTCGAAAGAGTTACTTTCAATGGTGTTGATGGGGGTACTTTCAATGGTTTCAAAAGGATTGTTTAAAGGTTTTAAACAAAGGTTTCAACTATATTAAATAGGCAATATAGCCTAAGTGTTTCAACATAAAAGTGAATTTAACTTATACTGGGGAATAGGTAGTCCTCACTAAAATTCATCAATTTTATTTTGAGTAAAGTATATATAAAATGGCAAGAGTAAATCTAAGAATATATTTTCCTTATATAAGTATGATTTAAAAGGTTAAATCATTTGCAAAAAGGTTTTCAAGGAAAAAGGTGAAGGGTAGTTAACCCTAAGAAAATGGTTTGGACAGATATTCCGTTTTGATTCGGACAGTTAGTCCAGTTTGCGGACAGTTAGTCCAGTTTATGGGCTGTCATCCCAGCTATCAGACAGATAGTCCATTAATTACTTATGGACATATAGTCTATTAGTTCCCTGATTATAACTTAATGGACATGGCTATTATTATCATTATTGTAATCAGTTTGAACAACCAGTTTGGTTGCAGGATTTTTTTTGCAAAATATATGTTTTAGAGAGGATATTAGTAAGGGGAAACCCAATCCGCTAAGTGGCGTGGTCTCACTCAATATCAGTAAACCGAGATGAAACAATATTATTCATACTATGCTTTATGTCTAACTTGAAGTTTTTATTTCCCCTTAAACTCTCGGATGCTCAAAATTGATTTGATAGGCTGAGGGTTGAGGTTTTCAGGTTTTTATTATTGGCGAATAAAGCTTTCGGAGATGAACAGGTGGCTGACGGATAGCTAATTATGATTTGCAGATTATTCTATTTATCTTTCCGCTATGTATATTAAGTCGGTATGACTATATTTCTCTAATCAACTAAGGGGACATCATACGTCGCTCTTGGCGTATTTTGTGATTGATATATATGATCATTACCAGGGAAATTTTAAGGGTTATGTAACATGGATATGAATTATTATTTTGAAATGTAATCTGTAAAATGTTTTTTTGAAATCTGTGATTTTGTTCATATTCATGTGCTTCTGATATTAGGGAACCATTAGCATTGTCGTATTTTGTCACCAGAAGTTAATACTATGGATGACTGCAGCATCGGTAGCGCTTAGCTTTTGGCCTCTAGATACGGGATGTTAGACCTAGCCTTTTTTACCATCATTTGGCCACCCCCTATGCTTAATTATAGCCGAAACAACCTGACCCTATATGGGATTCATACTCATTTAAAGCTCGAATAAAATATTTTGCATTTAAATCCAATTTAAATGCATATCGATATAATATATCGATTAATATATTTATAACTATTATAAATGCATTTAATAATATTCATTCATCAAATCAAATAAAATTTTATAACTAATATTTCATAAATTTTTATTAATTTATAACAATCATAAACTAATTAAATTATGTGGTTAAAAGTATTCAATGATTCATTTGTATGGCTCTTTAAATGTAATTTTTGGCCAAATTCATCACTTACTTGGTTTTAGAAAAATACAATTTTTCTTTATTAAGCATTACCCAGTTTTGACTAATATTTACACCAATTCTCCTCATAAAAACCATATCATAGTGTACTTATTGAATTTGGTAATGGTCAAAATTCTAATATCTTCCACAATCAACTCTACAGTCCAAACACAAAGTGTTTGGTTTATTAATAACAATTATTATTAACCAAATTTCTCTGGCTAGAGACTTTGACTTTGAGTTAATTCAGTTGATCGTGGTACTAACTTCGTAAAACTAAAGAGATGAATCCTCTCTTGAATAATGTTTCATTTCTAATGTTTCTACTCGACCCAACTATAGTTGTACAATGGATGTCAGGTCATGATTTGACTATAATCAAAGTGGAGCTTCCACATTGAAAATCAACAGTATTCTCAAGTCAAGAGAACTGGATGATTTTATCACATCTATATTTTCTCTTTGATCTTTGTTATATTAACCAATAGAAAACTATTGAGTGAGTTATTTCATAATTATCCAATAACAATCAGTATGTGACTCCTTGGTGCCTCCAGCATTCATGAATAATAAACCATCCAACATTTGGAGAGGGTTACACACTCTAGTCTCAATGGATGTATCAATATCGATACCCAGTCTTGATACATCTTAATAGGAATATTTAAAATGGCATTTTTATTTCATTGTGATAAATTACTCATAGTTACTACACTGGCAATAAATTACTCATATTTAAATAGGATATTCTACTAACTATGTTTTTAATTAAATTAAATAATTATTATAACACATTATATTAAGTATATAATAGAAAGAAAAATAACTTTTATTACTAAAAAGAATGGTTATCGAGTTAAATGTATGTAATAATTTACATAATTGCCCCTAGGGCATATTCCTAATGTTATCAATCTCCCACATGCATTTGGGCTCAATTATGGAATCTTATTCCAACTTCTCTATTCGGTTTTCTCAAAACCAATTGGGTCAGTTCCTTATTGAATGTGTATACTATTATTTTTCAATCATCCACTCTATTGATCAACATTCTCTGACGCTGATAAACTACCTTCATCATATAGAACAATTCAAAGTATGTCTCTCAATTTCTATTGAGCTCTAAGTTATATTATAAACTATATTGTAACATTGTAATCATATAACAATTTTATAGGATTCTCAACATTTGGAATCACCCTCAGCTCAGATATAAATTTGTGCATTTAATATATGCTTTTATTATGGTGCTATTCCAGTCGTGACTTAGCCTTTTCATTGAATCACCCACAATCTCTTATAGCTGGAACATTTCTAGTCTAATGATTCTTAACCTAAATTTACTATTGATATGTTATACTCAATATCACTTATGAAGTTTGAGTCTGAACAATCCTTCATAAGGAGTTCGCTGTTTCTATAAAAAGTTCTTTAGTATTTCATAAATAAACAAGAACACCTCAAACTACCGTTTAGTGATATCTATTTGGGATTGATATTTGCATCATGTATCAAATACATAAAAAGATCATGATATTGTAGATAACATAACATGTATGATAATTCCTAATACTAATGCATTAGGAATCCATCTTACATGTTCTGTATAAATATTTTAATAAGATGCCCTTGCAATTGTTTGGGACATTTCCAATATCTTTATATTTACAATAAAAGACATCATTTACAAATCCAGCGTCAAGTATAAAAACAACTAAGGAATTTTTACACAAGTACATCCTTAGCAATCAGTAGTGTGTTGTTTACTTATGGTTTAGAAATATCTATGTACCTTTTAACGTTCTTTCTTATGAAAACACGCTTCCTCTGCATTTTGATTGAAAATTTGATATTTATATTAAAACTCCTGTTCAATTTTGATGCTTGTCGAACTACACATTCATATATCTATTCTTGGATCATATCCAAAAAAATCACAAATTCAATATTGCTTTCACTGACTTGAAGATACTTTGGTTATTATGTGTAAACAGTTAACTCTAAATCGTTATTTAGAACTTTCCACACACATACATACAAAAACATAAAATCGTACCATACCATAATTTTATGAGTAAAACCAAACCAACTTGAGTACATCGAATGAAGAATTTGTTACATTAATTTCAACAATTAAAATTCCGGGTATTATTCTAATCAATGTGGCTCAATTTATTCCAACTGTATTTGTCTCTCTCTTAAAGACACTTTTGTGGCCAATGGATCATATTCATATGGATACAACTATCAAAATCATATTTTGATAATGTACTTTGAATCTATTTTGAATCTGCGCATCGTACCATATCAAAAATCAATACTTTAATAGTTTAATTAAACAGTCGAAGATTACTTATTCTTGACATTGACTTGAAAATCATAGTTTCTCTTTAATGTACAAGAATACTCATTAGAAGTTCTAATGTATTATGTTTATTTTGGTTTGGTCAATTTTATTTCATCCTTTGTAATCAGTTTTACGCTTGGATTATATCCAAATTCATTTTCCACCAATATTTTCTTAAATAAATTCCTTCGCAATGAAGTTGGTGTTTCTTGAAACTATAGTGTTTTCTTGGTGCAATGGAAAAGGCATTCATAAGCATTTTGTGAATTACCTTTTATAGAACTGATTTTGCATTAGTCCATAACATATCTATGTTCACAATCGTTGCTAAAATTCTCTTGGATGATTCGTATAAGATCCCTTACTTACAATTATTATGTACAGTCTTTCGACATGCACATCCAGCCAACTCCTTGGCCTAAGATATGTAGGGGTTTCTTATAAACTCTTGTCTTGTATGGTTTTGTAAACTATTCTTTGGATGATAGTAATTTTAACCTTGGGTACTACTCTCAAGTACACACCTTAAAGAAAGAGTTTAACTCAACTTCACTCATTGTTAATCATGCTTCGTCCAACAGTGTTCGATTCCTTATCAATAAATCATTATGTATTATAAGGAAGAGTGGCCTTTGAGATTGGAATTTTTATTCATATTAGGTACATGTGGAACTCTTTCCAATGTTCATCCATTCGATCAAATCAAATCATTTCTGTCGTATGTTATTTTTTTTACTTTGTTTTATATTCTATGAGCTTATCTAGGACTTATACATGTGTATCAAGTACACGTGTCCATATCTATGATAACTCATCATTGAATACAATGAAGTATAAGGAA
The DNA here is from genome assembly GCA_030765085.1 of Allium cepa. Lineage (NCBI taxonomy): Eukaryota > Viridiplantae > Streptophyta > Magnoliopsida > Asparagales > Amaryllidaceae > Allium > Allium cepa. The sequence continues at coordinate 502,883,541 of CM060941.1, read as the reverse complement.
CTATTTTGGTGTTAGTAGACTTATAATTGATATTATTATTTATTCATCAAATCGGATAAAATGTATGACTAATATTTCACAAATATTAACTCATTTATAACAATTATAAACTAATTAAATCACTTGGTCAAGGAGTATACAATAATTCAGTTACGCCACACTTTAGGTGTAAAGTTGGTCGCTGATTAATATCGAACTATTTGAATATTAATGTTCACACGTCACTTAGCAAGTAGTGTGACATTTTAGATTCATCACCTACTCGGTTTCTGTAAAATCAAATTTTACTTTGTTAAGCTTTACCCGATTTTGACTAATATTTACATCAATTCTCTTCATCAAAACGATACCACTTTGGACTTATGGAATTTGGTAGTGGTCAAAATTCCAATATTGTAAACATTCAACTCTATAGTCCAAACAGAAAGTCCTTAGTTCAATAATAAAAATTATTAATAACCGAAATGCTCTGGCTAGAGATTTTGAATTTGAGTTGATTTTAGTTGACCGTGATACTAACCATATATAACCGAGGAGACAAATTCTCACTTGAATAATGTTTCACTTCCAATGCTTCCACTTGACCCAACTATAGTCATTCGATGGACGCCGTGCCACAATTTGATTATAATCAAAGCGGAGATTCCACATTAAACATCAATAGTATTTTCAAGTCAAGAGAACCATGTATTTGATATTTTCTGTTCGAACTTAGTCATATTAACTAACAGAAAACTATCGAGTGGGTTATTCCATAGTTATCGAATACTATCGGTACGTAACCCCTTGATGCCCCAAACACTATTAGTGACACACTATCCAACATTTGGAAAGCATTGCACATAGTCTCAACGGATGTATCAATATCTAGTCTCAAAAAATATTGACTCGAAATATTTAAAATGGTATATTTATTTTCATCATGAGAAATTACTCACAATTACAACACATTATAACTACTATCTCAAAACATAGCATTTATGGATTTTCTATTAAATATACTTTTAATTAAATTAATTAATTAATATAACACATTATAACTAGTATATAATAAATAGAAAATGCCATTTATTTCAAACTAGATTGTTTATCGATTTAGATGAATATAAAAAATTACATAATTACCCTGAAGACATATTTCTAACCATAACATGTCTATGATCAATCGGCTACTCATCTGTAACAGAGAATTTTTAGAGTGTTCTAAAGGTTGAAACTTAGGGTTTTTTTCATCAATTTTGTTGTATTTCACTTGTACTTTAAAAGAAAAGATTAGGTCAGAATTAAGGAGAGTACAGCGGATTGAATTTTACCGGTTGCTCTAGTTTTTCCACCATTGATTTTTCATCATCTCTTATCTCGACAAAATCAATTCTTCAACGAAAATTGTTGTAATAGATCTGTCTCTTCCAATTTTAATAAAGATTCTTCCCAAAGAGGATATTCACTATAGCGAAATTTGTGGAACCATTATAAAATCATGACGTCTCTTATTTATTGCGATTTTCTATACATTCTCTTTATTATTGTGATTGTTGGTAGTGTTGTATAAATGAATTCTCTGATTGATTGTTTTTCATCACCTTTGTCGATCCATTTGGTGTTTTGGCTAACTTTTGTGTTATTTTTTAGAGATATATTTGATTATTTATTGATAGATCTATAAGTTCCCTTCTAATTGGTATAAGAGCATCAAGGTGCGCATAAGGTATTTGTAGAAATGTCGAAATAAAAGGGTAGCTTGGCTAATTCCATAAAGGGTAATAGTAGTAGAAGTATCATAGCATTATATGTATGTAGATCGTATACGACTCTAGGATCTTAATTGACAACAGAGAAATGGAATGGGGATAATGATTTTGAAAAATGGCAATGGAAGATGCAAGTAGTTTTTTATGGAATCGAGTACATTATGTTCTGTCTGATACTCTTTTGATGCTAGTGGATATTTTAGAGGTTGAGAAGGAAGAGATGGGAGAATGGACATTCAGCACGCTTTAACTTACTGTGGGGGAGATTAGTGGTGAAGCAAAAAATAAGTGGTATCTGGGACAACTTGGAGCAGCTATATATAAAGAAACCACTCACAAATCATTTAATCTTTTTGAAAGCATTTTATGCTCATAAGATGAAGGATGAAACTTTGCTAAAGGTGCATTTAAACACATTTGACAAGTTGCTATTCAAGATGCAAACAGTAGACTTGATAATACCAAAAGAGAAGAAGGCTATGATCTTATTATGTTCATTATCATAGAGGTATACATGGTTCTTTAATAGCTGGATTTACATTCTGAATACATAGACTCTTGATGATGTTAAGATGGATCTTCCTAATGAGGAGTTGCATGGTCAAATGAAGGAGATGAGTGGTTCTGTTGATAATACTAATCATGATTTATTTGTTGAGAGAGCTAGACATGAGGCATATAAGGAAAATAGCAAAAGATCAAATTATAGAAAGATAAACAACCGGGGGAGAGGAAAATCACAGGAAGAAATTCCAAATGCTTCGTATGTAAAAAAGCCCGATCATTGGAAGAATGAATGTCCAAAGAAGAGGAGGTAGCGGTTTCATCAATGGTGGTGGAGAGCGTTGGTAGTGAGTTATACGAGGATGTACCTACAATTATTGCATTGAAGGTTTCAGACTATGATAAGATGCTCGATACGGAGGAATTTTGTTATATGATGCCTAATAGGGGTTGTCTTTCCTCTTATGTCGACAAACATGGAAATGCAGTTGTTATGGAGAATGTTACTACTAGTGAATCTTTGGATGTTGGCTTTTATGCAGATTTTTATGTTTGATGCAGTAATTTTCATGCTCACTAATGTGCATTATGTTCAAGGGCTGTAAAGGTCAATTATTTCTTTAGGACAGGCAAATTCTCTTGATTGTAAAATCACTATAGAGAAGGATAGTTTGTGGGTTTATTAGGGAGCACTTGTGCTATTGAAAGGTGAGAAGATCTTTAGTTTGTATTTGTTGAAAGGAGTGATCATTAAAGGCGAAACTTATGTTGGTGTTGATAGTTCTTGTGATTTGGATTTGACTAGACTGTGACATTTTATATTATGTCATTTTTAGGAGAAAGACTTTATATTCTTCGTAAGAGGAAGATGATCGAACAAAAGAGCTTCAATAAGTTGGAGTTTTTAGAGGAATGTGTCATAGTGAAGCCATTGAAGGTTTCATTTGGCAAAGGAAACCATAATTCTAAAAGTGTTCTTTAGTATGTTCACAAGGATGTATGAAGACCGGTACCTGTAGCTTTGGGTAGAACTAGGTATTATATATATTTATTATTGATGATTTTTGTCGGAAGATTTAGGTATACGCAATGAAGGCTAAGTCGTAGGTGTTTGAGAAATTTGAATTGTGGAAAGCTCTTGTTGAGAATGAGAGTAGGGTGTCTTTAAAGGTATTAAGATCAGATAATGACTGGGAGTATGCTTTCGGAGAGTTCTTAGATTATTGCAAACAACATGGAGTTTGAAGGCATTTTACTACACTAGTTATCTAAAATCAAATGAGGCTGCGGAGAGGATAAATCATACTCTATTATAAAAGACTTGATGCTTGAGATTGACATGGGGATCATCGAAAGGATTTTAGGTTGAAGCTTTGTCAACTACAGTTCATATTTTGAATCAAATTTTATGCTCAGCTATTGATGACAAAATTCTATAAGAAGCATGAAAAGTGAAGAGCATTGACTTGAATTATCTTCATGTATTTGGTAGTCTAGTTTATGTGCGTGATTCTAGTAATTACGAGCTTAAGCCAAGGGCTTTCTAAGGAGTTATGCTAGGTTACTCAGAAGGGGTGAAAGGATATCGTATTTGGAACCTAAAAACGAAGAAGGTGATTAACTGATGTCATGTTACTTTTGATGAGTCTGCCTTATTTAAGGAAAACAAGAGCTCGTTGGTTGTTCTAGATTTGATTAGCAATAAATCAAAGGAAATGGAAGTTATAAACACTTTTTGACATAATAGTAGAGTCGATGATGCAATTGACTATAAGGTAGTTGATGTTACATCACATGGTGCTCCACATGTTTCCTAGTGATGTTGGTAATGTGCATAATACTAGAGAATCTAGTTCAAAGTGGAGCCAAAGTTGAAACAGTTTGAGGTGAGAAGAAGGAAGTACGGAAAATGCAATTGCCAAACGGGTGGGTCGTTACACTATAAGGCTGCCTGAGAGAGGTATGGTTGTTGGAATTATATTAGTTTTGATGGTCATTTGGACTATTCTCTTCATATTGTCCAAGATGAGCCATTGGACCTTAATGACGTTATGGAATCAGGTGAAAACTCAAAATGGATTTGTGACATGAATGAAAAGATGCGATATTTGTATAAGAATATAACTTAGGAATTGGTTTCACTTCCTGATGGTAGTCACGCTATTGGATGGAAATGAATATACAAGGTAAAGGACAATGGAAGATTCAAAGCTAGATTGATGGCTAAGCGGTTTGTACAACAGAATAGAAATGAGTATGATGAGATTTTTGCAAGGTGGTGCACCATACTTCAATCCGAAATCTATTGGCTATGGTTACAACTCAAGACTTGGAGTTAGAGCAACTAAATCCGAAAATTACTTTTTTCATGGAGACTTAGATGAAGACATCTACATGAATCAACTGCAAGAGTTTGTTGTGCATAGGGGAAATCAAATTGGGCCTGCAAGTTAAAAAAGTCGCTGTATGGTTGAAGCAGTCTCCCAGCAATGGCACAAAAGGTATTTATGCTTGATACTGGTTTTTAGTAAAAGCAGTAAGGATGCTTGTGTGTATTTCAAGAGTTGGAAACTGGTTACTGGGTGTACTTATTCTTGTATACGGATGATATGCTCAAAGCGTCAAAAGGCAAGGATGAAATCAACAATTTGAAATCTTGCTTAAAATTATAATTTGATATAAAGGATCTAGATGAGGCTAGGAAAACTTTGAACATGGAAATTGTTAGGGATTAAAATCAATATGAGTTGAAATTGACTCAAAAGACATATGTTGAAAATGTGTTGTCTCAGTTTAGCATGGACAAGGCAAAGGTAGCTAGTATACCATTACATTTTCATATAAAGCTTTTGTCATAGGATACACTGATTTCGGAGGACAAGACCTACATAGCAAGGGTGCATTTTGAAAATGTAGTTGGTAGTTTGATATATGCAATAGTGCGTACAAGCCTCGATATTATAAACATCGTCGGGGTGGTTGGTCGTTATATGCCTGACAGGAAAATCAAATTGGGAAGTCGTTAGAGTTATCTTGAGATATCTTAGATAAGCTTTTAGTCATAATCTTTTGTTTAACGGTAATGTTGGGCATGGATTGCAAGTTGGTTGGTTATTGTGATTAGGACTGTGTCGGTGATATAGATCAGAGAAAATCAACTTCAGGGTATGTATTAACTTTGATGGCATGACCATTAGTTGGAGATTTTGGTTGTTATTTCAGCCATAGAGGTGTAGTTTACTGTACGGTTGAAGCAGCAAATGGGGCACTTTTTTGTGAAGGTTGGTTTATGACTTGGTTTTTGTGCATAACTATGTTGGTGTGCATTATTATAACCAAAGTGCTATCCACTTGGTGGAAAATTTGGTGTTTAGCTCTCAGATGAAGCACATTAAGGTGAGAGAGTCTTTTCTACTTGCCAAGTATGAAGAAATGCATATTTATTTTCGAAAAGTACAAACAAAGGATAATGCAGCGAATACATTGACTAAGGCATTACCAATTGGGAGGTTCAAGCATTGCTCAAACTTAGTTCGCTTGTTGAAGTGCGAGGTGCCACCTGATTGTATGGTTTGGGGTGAAGATGCTTTTAGTTGTTAAAGAGTTGATGTGAGATGGTGGTTATCTTTTGGAGAGATGGTTGTTGAATGTAGGTGGAGATTGTATTGATATAATAGCATGAAATCATCTGGTATATTGAGGTGGAATGTTCAATTTGCGATACTATTTTAATGAAAATGCATAGGGATGTATAAGCTTTCCAATGGTTCATGATTTAAAGTTCGTATGGAAGAGTTATCGCGATTTGAAGGAAGATGAAATCTTGATACATTAAATTAGTAGATCGATCAAATTCAATTATTAGATCGATTTCTTATAGCGATAAATTATAGTTCTTACCGAGAGTTGCTGGCTAAAAATTGTCGATTGGTTGGAAGGCAACCAATTAATTGATTAGGGGCTAATAGACTGATTGCTTCCAATTAGTCAACCATTTAGGTGAAGTTATTTTTTGGTTTTGGATGATCAGTAGACCATTTTTTATGGTCCATCGATTGATCGACTGAAGCAGAGACTGTGTGGAAAATTCTGAAGCTCAAAAATCAAGGGTAATTTCATCAATTTTGTTGTATTTCTCTTTTACTTTAAAGGAGAAGATTATGTTAGAATTAAGGAGAATCTGGTAGCTAGGGTTTCATCAATTGTTCTAGTTTTTGTCAATGTTGCTATTTCTTCATTTCGTACCTCTGCAAAATCAGTTTTTCAAGGAAAATTGCTGTGGTCGATCTCAATCTCTTCTGGTATTAATAAAGCTCTTTTAAAACTTGATGTACACTAACACAACTTTAATGGAACCACTATAAAATCTTGATGTCACTTATTTATTGTTATTTTTTTATTTTTCTCACTATTGTTGCGATGGTTGGTTGTGTTGGATAGATAATTGTCTGATTAATTATTTTGCATCACCTTTGTCAATTTGTTTGAAGTTTTCACTAACTTTGATATAATTTTATTTCTAGAGATAGATTTGATTATTTATTGATTAGATATATAAGTTCGCTTACACACATGACCTTTAAGTCCTTGATTACAACAGTACACTAATACCTTTTTTGTTGGGCAATAAGAAATACACTTTTTTTAACAAATCAAATTAATTACCCAATATATCTCTACTATCAATAAAAGAATCTAATTTTATTAGAATCAACGGTCTCCTTTTGAAATGATGAATATATAATTTTTGATCGACGTACTTCATCTGCATCACTTTATTTGCATCTATATTTACAACTAATAACCAAAATTCAAATGAGTTACTTTCCAATTATTATTAATTAATTTTTATGTGTATGACAAATAATTGCAAAAAACGTTACCATGAGTAAAGATGAACCAAAATCTAATTATAAATCAATATACACTACTACAAAACAGGCCATTTGCATCGGTTGTTTACCCCTCTTTTGCATCAGTTCAACAACCGATGCATATGCAACCGATGCAACAGGCTTAACACTTTTGCATCAGTTCTAAAACCGATGCAAAAAGGTCCTTTTTGCATCGGTTGTTACTAACAACTGATAAAATATCATGGTTGGTTGCTTGGACACCGCCCCCATGTTGCATCGGTTGTAATGAAAACCGATGCAACTAATCCCCCTATTGCATCAGTTTTTTATAACAACCGATGCAAACTAATCCCTCTATTGCATCAGATATTTATACCTGATGCAAAAAAACCATTCTCAGATACCATTATTACAGTACTCAAATAGACTATATATATATTATTGATTATAACAAACAATTATTGCACGCAATATTACTATCATTCAAAATTAAATTTGATGGCAAATACATAATCAGATTTAATAATTCTACAAAAGAATGAAAAACATAAATAAATTCCACCATACATAATCAGACAGTCGGTAGTAAAAAATAAATGCAGCGTGTTATATGTAGACACACCTTCATCCTATATCGTACTTGAGCTACCTGAAGTTGAGCTGTGCAATCCTTATGTAGCTCTTCTGGTCACTGCCACATCCACTCCACAACCATCAGTTACCCTGCATACAACCAAAACTGTGCCCATCGGACTGCTGCCATTCCCCTATTTACAGTTCATCATCAACAGGACCATTGTCTCGGCTTCATCTTCTCACAGTTGACCCTCCTTCGTTTTTATTTTTGATAGCAGTATTTAAAAAACCCCTTGCTTGCGTCATCAGTGAGATAAATAAGCTCTAGGTTACTATAGTCGATAAATACAAACAATGATGAATTCAATAATGGAGCTTAAGCAAAGTTTATAAAAGACTAATCAAGTATCTGGGATAGCCATCATGCTTTTCGACAAATTCTGCTACTTCCTTCCTTATTCCAAGAAGACCTCAAGAATCACTATATGCACCTATTTAGTTTGGATACTATTGTTAGTTATAGGATGCAAATGTTGCATTATGTAAGCTTGAAGCGAGGTTCGAAATTAGGAAGAGAATATTTGAGTGGTATAACGTTATCAACTTAATAGTTTGGCGGATATTACAAGATAGAAGTTAGCATAAAATCAGGGTCAGAAATCTCAGGCATTGATGAACACAAAGCATATGAAACAGAAGTTCAGGATAAATGCATTAGTAAGTAATTGTCATGAACAAAACTACCTCAACTACATCAAGCAACAAAAAATATGCATTCGTTATTTTTCCTTAGAAAATAATATAAATAAACCATCTAACATTGGTTCCTCTTTATATTAGTGAAGAAGGTTACTATTCGCAAAAATGGAAAATAAAATCATAAGCACTTATGAACAGAGCTATTTTGTCAAGTATACCACTCTACAGAAGATATTTACTCATTACTTTTCCCTAGAAAATATTATAAACTAAGTCACATTATCCTTCATTAAATTATTTATTACATTAAGCTATACATAATTACGGTCATGCAAATTTTTATGCAACAAATAGACTATATACTACAAATTCTATGCATTATCTGATAAAATGAAGAAGAAAAATGCATCAGTAAGTAATTGTCATGAACAGAACTATATTGTCAAGCATACCACGCTACATAAAATATTCATAAACAATAAATTGGTTTTCCTTAGAAGTATCATAAACTATGCTATATTGATCCATCCTTAAATTGATGATTACCATTAGTTACACATAATTCGTGTCATGCAAATTTTCATGGAACAAAAGGACTACTATAAATTTGAGTTTGACATTGTTCACTCTTTTATAAATTTGAACATATCATTGGTTTACAAACCAATACGATGGTTAGGATCCTAAGCAAAAATAACAATTTCTCAATTAGTTAGACATTGATATTAGTGCTAAAATAACACATAGAAATTGTGTTCCTGTAAATTATATTCCTATGCATGACTAACTTGTAGAATGGCTATAAATTATAGTATGAAAAATATATTAAAAAGTGTGTGAGCCTTTATGTATGTGTGTGTTTCTGTGTAGTGTTAACTTCCAAGTATTAAACTAACCTACACAATATTAGGATGACAGAGAAATGCAACTTCTGAGTTAAACTGCTCCTCAAGCCTCTCTCTTGTATGCGGATCTTGATCAGGCAGTCTGACCACTTTCACAGCAACTGCTCTCTGCTTATATATACCCCTGTATATTCTACTATATGCACCAAAAGCAAACTTATTCCCAATAAACAATTGAGAAAGATCGGCCATCCATTCTTCCTGCTCTCCAGCTACATTTGCATCAAATCCCTCAAAGTTTCCAAAATCCAATAAAACAGACCAAGAAATAATACTGATACAACAAATGCATGTCCAAGGAAATAAATTAAAGATCCTACAGGCTAAAGGCATAAACATGCAATGTATCAAAGTGAGGATGAATTATATATAGCTCGATACATGATGATTGGCTGATGGGACACTGTGTCATATAGATAATTCTTTAAAAGTATAAATGCTTGGATATTTATGTGTGACACAGAAGTAAAATAAATGAATAAAATAAAATGTGTGCAACACAAAACAGTATTACCTAAAACGCCAGAATTCAATGATAGATAATGGTTGGCTCTTGCTTTGGCATCAGCTGGGAATATAAGTCCAACATTAAGGTCATCTAGTAAAATGGAGCTTGGCAAAATGTTGTACAAAACAGTGAGCGGAGATGGTCCAGATGGAGAGATGTGTTGTACAAAACAATAACAAAATGTTAACTATCATAAATATAAACTCTCTAAATTCTCAGTTTGGGGAAAAGGAAGAAAATTAGATGGTTGGCAAGACTAAAGAATCAAAGAATTAGTTAGCTTACCATTTTCCAGACTGAACCTGATCCTGGAAATAAAGCTAAGATATCAAATTTTTGATGGGATTACGGTAGTGAAAGCTGCCATCATTTCCTGGAACCACTGACCTGCACAACTCCTTCCTGCCATCACATTCAACAGCCAATCCACCCAGTCAGTCACACTACTGCCCTCTGCCTGACCAAACCACATCAGTTCAAACACCATCAGTTGTCACCAGATATAGACCACCCTCTGCCACATCTACTTGCCTCTTCTAATCACCACAACCAGCATTGCACCAACTAAGTGCACTTCAAAACTACACTACAACAGTTCTTAATAAAACTGTAAGTGCATTAATATATATTAATAATAAAACTGTAATTTTAACAAAGAAAATATATTTAATGTGAAAAACATAGTTCTGAAACCAATATAATATAGTAGCAAATACAAATACATCGTACTAATAACAAAGAAAATACACATCACTTTCAACAATATATCTCTAATAAACATAACCATCATTCTCAGCCTATGTGTACTCAAACCAGTTATAGCCAATGCTGACATTGATGAGGCTTGGCATGACTTGAACTGGTAGAATCATATTGTGGTGATGAATATGCCTAAAAGATGTAATTTCCTTTAATGGGCATAAAGCTCCTTCTGCAGAACTGTTTCTAAATCAATTTAGGTATGTAAAAAGTTAACTATATGCGTGGGAATGATGTGAAGCCTTTTTTGACATCTAGAATATTGAAGGTAGACATACTATAGTTAACTGGAGAAAGAAAACAAAATTCTCTGAGTTTTGATTCTTTTACTTCTGGATGACTAAATGATCAAAGAACCAAAAACCCATATATATCAATCAGTTTATGCTCAGTGAATCATATTCTAAGGTCGCAAAAATGAACAACAAAATTTAAGGATATACGTAAAGAACAAAATAATGTTTTAATACTTTAGCTAACTTATAGTCTAATTCTAATATATATGTGGTACAACATATAAAGGCACTCTCCACAAATTTATATTCTTTTTAATTCTGGCTTACCTATGTTTTTTTGGACATCGGTTATGATTAAAAAAAGTTTGTTGAAATGTTGGTAAATATAGTTTGGTACTTGATACATAAAATTGCATCCAAGTTAGAACGAAGGAAACCACCCTAAAATTAAGAATGTGTTGTCATAAGTTATATTAATTAGTAAGAATACAATATTAATTTTTATATTTGAGCAACTAAATCCATAGTACAAAGCACTCTTGTACAAGTACTTACATGTGCAGTGGAACTTTGGGGTTCAAGGTTATGCTCCATATGTATTTTGATTACTGCTGAAATAACAAAGGGAGAATACAATTAATGATTTTATAATATAAATGATTAATATACTGTAAAATTGAAGGATGGTGCATGATTAGAACCAAATCCTCTAGTGCTAATCATTGTTATTTTAAATTTAAAAAAAACAATCAAAACATTTAGAATGATAAAACAAATAGTGACTAACATAACGTGTATTACTAAAAAGGTGGAACTGTCACTTTAGAATGATAAACAACATTGTAAAATTCTTCCATGTTCCATGATAATAACATATTGAACAAAAGGTGGTCAAAACTGAACTTAATAATTGAATATAGAAAATATTATCGGTTAATCAAGTTAAAACAGTGAACATGAAATGTATCCTCATGTGTAAATAAAAGATTCACTTAGTGAGAAAAAGTACTTTAGTTTGTTGTACAAAAATTGAAAAGGAAAATTATTGATGATCATTTTTAATGCATGAATATAAGATCCTCTAACCTAACAGTTTCATGGAATAAGTTCAAAGACGTACATTACTAAATAAAACATGCTAATGCCATGTTGATAGACACCACGTGCTCTTTGATCAATTTCATGTCCTTCATCCCAAACTTGCTAACTTATTTTTTGTAAAGTAAAAAACACATATTATAAATGTTAACCTACATTGCATAGGTAACATTGGTTTATCCAGCATTTTAAATACTTCCACAAAAAGCCAGAAACCTATACGATATAGGAAGAAAACATATAACCAGTAAGAACCTCAGAGTATGGCGAAGTATGATTTCCTTAACTACATGAATATGATAGTAAGTGCAACAACCTACAATTGAATTGTATCATTCATTCATCAAATTATAGACCTCAGTATTCCTATGGTCATGAAAAACATCACAACAAAGGAATAAAGAACCGAAAGCTTTCACTTTAGGTTGTATAATAATGAACTTTCTTAACACTAACTTTCATATCAATTTGATACATATACACCTAAGTTCTAATCATGCCTCATTTAAGAACATGTAGTAATAATTCTTTTCAAATTCAAATATTTAGTGAAACAAATTTGTAACTCTAGCCACTGAAGTGAATTAGACCCTTTTGACATTCTAATTAGCAGTCAAGTCCAAGTGTAGATCTTACTCTAAGTTAACTATTGAAGATAGAGGAATTGATATGGTTAGATTACTCATTGGCCACAATGTGTCATCATCGAATCATATGCACTAAGCATCCATGCATACATGCACGTGCATAACACATGCACATACTCATGCACGTGCGTGTACACAACAATACACATTGATATGGATGTACAAATCCACACACATTGACACATGAAACAACAATTCTTAAAATTTTCGCTAGGTTAACGCAGAAATTATCTTCTCTAGTTTTTGTAAAATGTTTAATACATGTGCAAGCTACTTCTTTTACTACATAACCTAGCATGCAATTGGGTGTCTTTGCGTGCCAATTACATTTGAGCACTTACTTTTATTTTTACTTTTTATTTTAATAATAATGAAGTTATATTACAAACAGTGAATAGTTGTGATATGATTGTGCGCATAGGCCAGAAGATCTGCTCTGGTCATGTTCAGGTATTTTTGGGGTATGGATTTACATTATATAACGGCTCGATGAACCCAAAACCATGCATAACACATATTCAATCATGAAAGCATAACACAGATATTGAATAAGATAACATAAAAAGTCCAATTGCTGGAATTCTTGCCTCATGCAAGAACAAGAATCAGAGTCAAAAATAGCTACCAGACATCAAGTCTTCGCATTTTTATTAAGCTTTAGAGTTCAGGCATAGCTTACTTTCAAGTTGTATGCGACAAATAAGAATGAAAACCAAAGTGTTGCAACATTCAATATACTGTAGGAGGATGCTCTCCCATCAGTGATTTATTTCTAAATTATAATATGATCGGGTTAGAAAGAAAACAACACACGTATTAATAGCACTATTATTCTACTCGTATAATGAAACCAAGTAATATATCACCACCTGTATTGAAAGCACGAAATATGTGCATCACCAAAAGTGCAGGTAGAGTGAAAGTGCTTCAACGCTATGTCGTACCATTTATGTCATATAATCAAACAAATATATCTCATTTTTCTAAGGATGGACCCAGAAAAAAGTATTCAATATTGGGATGCTGAACACTTCAATAGTTTCAAATAAGCTTCTTTCAAATAAAATAACTAAAAATGGATACATATAAAAGGAAAAGAGGAACTAATTTACCTGCTCAGGTGTTTTTTTATGATAGTCGGCAATTTCCCTAACAATAGAGAGCTTGAGCATAGGTCCATGCACAGATCTTGATCGTCGGAATCTGATTCTAAGAGTGCGTATAACTGGGCTGACTGATTCGTATAGAAATTAATACGACAAAAGAAATGCATTTAAACTATGCTGGTATCTTAATTGAAATTGATGTTGCATTTAAACATATATCTGATTCGAGGGATGAATTCTAATGGGGAAGAAATTGAAATTGATGTTGCATATGAATACAGACCCAAACAATGTGATAGCTATAGGGTGTTCAATCATAGTACATGCTACAACATAATGGGAATAAGACACCTGACTATGGGAATAAGACACTCAACAAACACATGGCAACCAAAATAGACTACAACATTAGTTGATCAAAATAGACTACAACATTAGTTGATCAAAATGACACTCAACAAACACATGGGAATAAGACACCTGACTCAACTGATAATACTTTTGCTACAAAGGAACTAGAACCTACTGACTCATCTCACGAACAATCCCCAAAACAGAAAGGTAAAGGTACGGTTAACACTTCTAACGTGTTCTCCTACCTGTTGAAGAAGCTGGACCTTCAGAAAATTTTGATGACACTGTTAAGCCATCAGAGAAAGCCCAAACTTCAATTCCAGATGCTACGCTATCACCTGCACATGAGCAATTTACCACTGAAATTGTAACTGAACAAAATACATCGGATAAGTCAGAGGATTTACCACTGAAATTGTAGCTGAACAAAATACATCAGATAACGAGCAATTTACCACTGAAATTGTACCTTATTCGTGACACTGTTGACAATACTGTTCTCCACTTCACCAGCTACTCATCTATTAGTAAAATCAAATCCCCTTTTGTTCCTTTAGCCCTACCCTCGAACTCCTAGGTTGTCAGATCTAAAAACAACATAAACTCGAAGCTTGAAATCAATCCAGCAAACGGTGATTTTAGGGGTTTTTTTTTTCCGAAGCTGGCGAATTATCTGGGGAAAAGAATGGGAGCAGCGAAAAAATAATTAAAAAGGCGGGATGTAAAAGTGAGCGACGAATGACCTAAGTAATTTGAAATTGCATCGCCTACGCAAGTTAACCGATGCGTAAATTATTTTTGGATTTATTTGCATCGGTTGACTTTAAAACCGATGCGACTAAAACTATTTGCATCGACGAATTTGCATCAGTTGTTGGTGACAACTGATGCAAATTTGATTTTTTTTATTACCTATTGCTTTCCACGTACCAATTGCATCGGTTATTAAGACATAACTGTTCTATTTGCATCAGTTTTTACTTAAACCGATTCAAATGAGGCGATGCAAATGGCATGTTTTGTAGTAGTGATATGTATGTTTAACGGCTAATCTATATCGAATTAGAAAAATAGACAAAATAATTTAATTAAAAATTAGCCGCAAGCACATGGCGAACAATTTAGTACGTGACGAGTACAGGTCGATCCGCATGGAATTGTATAGATTTTAAATTTTCTATTCAATCAAATTAATCCAAGGATTGAGAGTGTTGTTAACTACAAAAAATTGCAAAAACTAACTATTATGAAAGTAAATGAAAACTATGAGATTAAAAGACAATTTAGAGATAAATTCACTCTCATGATCACATGAATTAACATAATATGAAATTATGATCTCTCTTTTGGTTATTAGTGAATTTAGTTGATATGTTTATCAATAAGTATGACATGTTTGTGCTATTAATTAGCCTTTATCAATAAGTATGACATGTTTGTGCTATTAATTAGCCCAACATAAACCATCAAGCTTTAATATACTCACTAAACCACTTGTTATCTCTCATGAAAATGTTAATGAAACTAAAAATAAAATCTATTTTAAGCACGACTTATTTACTATTGAATTAGTAACATAAACCATCAAATTTTGATTCTAAATCCACTTCCATTACCAAAATCAATTAGTTAGATGATGATGTAAATTATGTTTATTTGAGTAAGCATAGCATATATGTGATTAACATCATAGACTATCAAATTCATTAATAAACTTACATCAACATGCAACTTTCTATTAAGCGCAAAAAGAGAACATAAATGAGAAATTTATGTTGAATCTACATGATAAAAGAGCTTCAATACCCTTAAATTGAACGGGTTTAGCTACTTATATTTTTTATCATGTCAACAAATGTGGATTGCAACATAAAACAAACAAAGAAAAATGCAAGCTAAGTAAGAAGAGAGCTAAGTAAAATAAATTAAAAACTAATCTAATTGCATAAGTAAAAAGATCTACACTACTAACATGAAAAGAAAGAGAGCATGTAAATAGAAAAGAGCATGAATTAACATTGCATAAAAGAAAATTATATGAAAGAAAATGTCTAAGTAGCCATGAAAAAGAAAAGAGAGTTTTTGTTTATTTTTAAGCCTAAAACTAAACTAACTAAAGAGGAGGCCCAAAGGAGGCTAAGCGCTTAATTACATGAACATATGGGGTATTTATACAAGTTTGAAACCCTAATGCATAATTTTGGAGACTGCCCAAACTACCCTCTTAGGAAATGTAACCTCCAAATAATCATTAACATTAGCATAACCCTCTATTTAAACATGATATAGTTTTAATCATGTGCATTAGTATATTAATAGGGGATCATGGTAAGTGGGTAGGTGTGGCCCTCCATTTTGCATGAAATGAATTATTTCCATCTTCATTTGCTTGTATTCTCTTGTGCATGTAAATTTTCCATGAAACCTCTTGTAATTTCCATCCAAATTTCCTACAAATAAAAATAAAATGTGAAAATAAATATTCTCAAATTAATATATGCACAAAAATGACCATTTTGCCCCAATATGAAGACGAATAAATGATGATTTGAAAATAATTTGAATTATTGGTTTAAACATGTTAAAATACCCTGTATGCTCGTTTATTTAATTAATTAGATTAAATATGGAAGTAAAAATATGCACACTTACATGCACATCAAATATCCCCACACTTATCTTTTTGTTCGTCCTCGAATAACTAAAACTAAGGTAAATCTGTTTTTGTAGGGAGCACGATTGCAGTGAGCATGTGCAACAAGACGTTAAACCTCTATATGTCCCCAGTAGGATGATTGTTGTCTCGTGAGGATTTACAGTAGATACTACCCAAAAACCAAATTCAAATAGAAATATTCCTAAATGCAAGATTTATTTACAAAGATATAAATGCATGTTTTTTGAAAATATTTACAAATGAAGGATTTACTTTTAAATTGACATGAATAATTTTAATATAATTTTGGTCATCATCATGAAATTTAGGTCCTTTTACTTGCCAAAATTTCCAATAAAATTTAAGTTGTCATAACAAATAGACCCTAGTTTGGCCTGGTTATTTCGATTGATAACACAATGTAACTATGAAATGGATCCTTAATTGATTATCAAAGTTTTTCAAAGTGGTTTTTTCATCTATTTTGAATAATAAGTCATATCAAATAAGTAAAAACAATGTTTGGATTTCAGTTGCTTACTCTCTCTTTATTTGAAAATTTTATTGGTATCAACAATATTTACATATGCCTAACTGAGAAAACTAAGGCCAGTTATACACCCATGCACTGCCTTTCGGGCTTATGTGAGGAGAATACAGAGCGTAGCGAGTGAACATACAAATGTGTACACCTATCGGCTGGAGGCATTATTAATAAAAGAATTTTTACATGCATACACCTAACTCAGATAAACTAAGGCCAGATATACCGATCGTGCGCTGCCTTTCGGGCTTATGTGAGAAGGGTACAGAGCGTGGCGAGTGAGCACACTTGTGTGTGAACACACGACTCTAGGCGTTAAATAAAAAATATATACATACACAAGTATTTTGTAACGACCCGGATTTTTCAGCGTTGAATCTGGAATATTTAAATGGTTTTAAATATAGAGATTGAATTATAAATTCGTTTGAATATGGAAAACTTGGATATATCTATTCAGAATGTAGATACAGCAATTTGTTGAATAATATAATTATTAAATTCAATAACGGGAGATTGAGTAAAATATTTAATCTTGAGTTTTGAGCTTGTTAAAAATAATTTGAAGGCTTGTAGATTTTATACTGATAATACTGAAGACATTAAAGTGTTAAAATTAAATTTGGAAGTTATTTGTTAAATTTTGAAATTTATCGTTTAAATCAATATTTAAAAATAGCCTTCCGAGGCACAGTCTCGGAATTTGACGAAACCAATTTCATTGGATCCGTAATAGTGTAATATTATCGGATTCCAAATTTCGGAGTGTTTGGAGTTGTGGTATGAGCGTACGATATATAAACGTGTTGAAATTTATATTGAAATTTAATATAATAACTGAGTCTAAAAGCTATCTTCTCCATACGATCCAATTAGGATTCGAAAACTTTTCCATTTCGTTTGAAATAGGGGTATTACATTATAAACGCCTCGGGGCACGCCTCGATAGGGGTTCGTGATTTCAAGCAACGTAAACCGAGACAATTTGAATTTGAATTTAAATTAATATGTATATTTACATATTTTAGTCAACCATCAGTTAAATCCTATTTACATCGCAATTTTCCCTTTCTTATAAAAAGCACTGTAGCAGCCAGAAGATGGAATGCATCCTTCCTTTCAAAATCATGTTCCCTCTTTTAAAAACATCACGCAAGGCATATTCCATGCAACATTTCTTTCACATCTTCTTCCTCTCTGTTCAATATCAAATCAAGCCTCTTTCTGTCATGTCTTCTGCCTCCTTGTCCAAAATAAAAATCAAGAGCCTTCCTCCCCACTTTTCTCAAAAACGAATTCAGACTCAGGAAGAACCGTGTCTTCCTATTTTTGAATTCCTGTTTGATTCAATTCAAATTCATAAAAAAAAGGGAAAATGAAAGCAACCGATGAGTTCCTTCTCCCGTATCTTAGTTCGAATTCGACAACCATTTTCAAAATCAAAATCACAAACTCGCTCGACATTCTTTCCACTTTTCAAAATCAGATTCGTATAAAAAACAAACCGTGCGTCTTCATAAACACGGTCGACATTGCGATGGAGGAGGCAGTACTAGAGGGTGGTTGCGCTCACGACAACGTTAGATAGAGGGGAGGTGATGTCAATTTGAGTGGCTGGTGGGATGCGATCTCGAGTGGGTGGTTAGGCCGAGAGGATTGCCAAAGTCGCGTGAGGCTGGGATTGAGGTCGAGAGGTGACGTTGAGGCCGTTGGCGATGAGTGTGGGTTAAGGCAGTTTGTTGATGGCTGTAGTTGGGGATGCGACAGTGACGGGGAAGAAGCACGCTGCTCATCTACGATTCTAGTGAGAGGTATATACTGTAATTAATTTTAAATTTATATGATTAGTTAACTTAATTAAGGATTAATAATGAAGGTGATTAACTTATATAATTAACTTATTTAATTATTTTAGTTATAGATCCAAATATAAAAAAAAATCAATGATTAATGCTATATATATATATGCATAAGATTTGGAATATAAGAGAATTTATAAAAGATTAGATTTTTGAAATATATAATTTATTTTTATAAATGTATATGTAGTTTCAAAGGGAAAAGTTCTAGTTCAAAATTAAATCATTAATTAAATTAATAAATGGAAATTGGCTGTTCGCTTATTTCAAATATTAATAAACTATATAAATATTTATTCAAGGTCAAAATAGTGAAGAAACAAACCGATATGAAGGTGAACTGCAAATAAACCAAAGGTGAGTTAATCTCACTCATCTGGGTTAACTTAAATTTAAATGGCTAAATTTAAATAATTGGTTGAATGGTTGAGCTGATTTGATGTGTTATATTATAGTATACAATATATCTTGGAATGATTGATTTCCCACATTATATAGCGGATGAGACCCTATGCACCGCATAATAGCAGATGATATTATATTTAAATCCTATATACTGCGATATTCCACCTCGAAGTGGAATTGGTATTTTATGCTGTGCTAACATCTTGGATGTAGGGAAACAGGTTGGAGGGATCCAACTGGATTCCTTAAAATTTTATATATTGTTCTAATAATTATGTATCACGATTATTTGATATTCTGTGGTGAATTTCATTGATAACTGGAATATTGGATGCTATGGTTGAAATTAATATATATTGGTATATTGAGTTATCAAAATCTATAGAATTGGATTTTGGAAAGGGAAAAATTAAAGAGAAAATCTTTAAGTAAAATAATTATAGAAGTTTGAATAAATAAAAGGATATATTGGAAAGAATAAAAGTGAATTTTTTTAAATAAATAAAATTCCAAATATGGGAAAGGGGATTTTGAATAAATAGAGGAGTAACGAATTTAAAAATTAAGTGATATTATCTTAAGGAATAAGGAATTTATTTTAAAATCCTTCTTTTAAATTATTTAAAAGAATAAAGAAGGAATTTGGAAAAAGGGGTATGAAATTGGTATTTTCAGTTAAAAAGGGGTTTAAATCATAATTAAGAAATAAAATCTAAAGTTAATGGATTTTGAAATAAATTGAGTAAGTAAATAAATTTATTTCAAAATGGAGTAAATTGGAAATCAATTTGGAAATTGATTTAAGTGTTTGGAATGGGAAATTTAAAGGAGAATGTGACTTTGAAATTTATAAATTGGGTTTATAAAAGTGAAGTAATATATCAGTAGATAATTGAAAGAATAAATTCACGACGGGAATTTATTAAAGGAATGAGAAAATTTGTTTAGAAATAAATAGTGCTTTATTTTTAAAGGATGTGAAGAGAAGTATATTTCCCTGAATAGCCAAGTACGTTTCAAAGTAAATTTTTAAATATAAGTTAAATTTTTTAATGTTGTTTTAAAAAAAAGCATGTTTTAGAAAATTTATTATTTCTAAATGTTTAAGTTCTAAAGTAAATATTTTTCAAATCTATTATCGTAGTAATTATTTAAAGGTGACTTGGTATTTTGTTTTAAAAAGAAAAAATCTCGTTTTATATTTTATAAAGTAACCTCATTTTCAAATATTCCTATAGTATATATTTTTAATAAAGTATTGAAGTAGTTTTATTTTAAATATTCTTAAAGTATTCATTTTTGAATAAAGTATTAAAGTAGTTTTTAATTTAAATGTTTTAAAGTATATTTTATAATAAAGTGTTTTTAAATTATTTTAAAAAAATCTAAAGTTTGCGCTTGGTATTTTCAGTGGAAATAAATATTTGGAAATTTATTTCATGAGAAAAGTGTGGTTTGAAAACTGTTTTCAAAAGGGATTGAAAAGTGGAAATATATCTTGCAAAGATATTTTAAGGAAATTAAATAATTCAGAAGAAATTATTTATGTTAATGGTTGTTTGTGAATGTTGATTGATAGTTAAATAATCGACTATCAATATTGGCCAATGCGTTGATCGTTTCGAAGAGACAGGGATCAGGATTTATTTCTTGGAACCACTTCGATCCGGTTTGTACATTTTCGTGGAAAAACGAGTTCGGAGTCGAAGATGGAGCAGTGAAGCCCAAGGGCTAGTCGCTACTAATCCTGAGGATGATTTCAAAATGGATGTAGTAGGAGTAGTGCCTTCGGTTCCGTTCTAACCCGGGACGGACTTGTATGGATGAATGCTTTCAGAATATCGTCAGGTGGGCGACGAGCATTCTAAGTGAAACATTCTAAAAGGTAACGCTTAGCCTCAAGCCTCATCAACCAGGAACGACTGAAAATCAGGGGTTATGCAGCAAGGCTAGGTGGGTAGCGCCCGTTAGGGTGAGGTCATCCCTGTCTAGATGTCCATTTTATTCGGCTTAGTGGTGCGGTTGCTGATCCCAACCGGGGCGATCTTACATGGGATTATCCAGTAAGGGGTAGTCCCGACCCTGTGTTGCAGGGGATTGGGAGTAATCCTCGATACGGTGATCTAGGCCACGTACTGTGACAGGTGGTACCCCAATGCCTAGTCATTAGTTGGAAATCCATTCTCCCTACGTGCCTTTTTTGGTTTTTGTTTGTATTACCCACTTCGTGGCTAGTAGCTGGAATTTAATCATGTAACAATTTCGGCTATTTTAATAAGTATTTGTAAATAGACCCTATTATAATATCAGAGGACTTTAATAAAAAGTGTTTTAGCTATCGTAAGATAAAAACCCAACATGTTTATTTGTGGCGTGGCCTTACGAGATGCTTTTGTTTTCAAAAGAATTTTGAAACTTTAATAATCAATTTGAGTGTGGTTTTCTCACGCTGGTTTTCCAGACTGACTCGGATGCTATTCAATTATAATGCTCGGGTCGGACCGAGTATTATAGAATACGGGAAAGGATGCCGTGGAGCTCAGGAGACGAGCCGGATGGCGATACGTACTTCCGTACTTGATTATTGTTCCGCTGTGTATTCAATTTTGAGGATTAGTTTATATGACAATCCAGTTGTATGTTGTTGGTATTGTTGAACTCTGATGATGTATTCTGATGATGTATATATATATAACAGATATAGTTTTCTCTTATGTAAAGATCTGTTATTAACTATTATATTTTATTCCACTGCGATGGTTAGATTCTGATGTTGTTTCCTATTTTCTTCTTCTACCTCTTCTTCTTTAACCCAATTGGTTCGTATTTCTGTTCATCTTTAGTTGATTAATGTAGAATAGTGTTGACTCAAGGGGTACGAATTTGCGGGCCATTGCAGTTGGTATCAGAGCCAGGTTTATGATAACCTTGGCTCTGGTGGGGATTACACATTGACAATAGAGTCCGTAGTACTCTAGAATGAGTTTGAGCGTATTAATAGATATGAGCATGTATTTGTTTGTGAATATAAATTGTTTTAATATTATGTTGACTTATTGGTTGAGTGGAATATGAATTCTGATCGGGTAAGTCGGGCGCTATTCGAGAAGAGTTTATAAACACCTGACACGATAATTGACACAGTATTGTTTTAAAGGTGGGTGAATGAAATAATTTTACCCAAAATATATTTTGATATAAAGAAATATTTTCTTAAATTATTATATAACTTAAATGTTTGGATGATAATATTTTAAACAAATAAGATTATAAATAAATTGGAATGACTTGTAAAATCAAATGGGAAAAAATTGTATGAGCATAAATTATACAAATGAATTATAGTTAAAATTTGATTAAGTCAAAATTTGAAATTTAAACCTTGGAGATTTTGGATGTGTTTTTGGGAATGTTTTGAAGATAAATGATAGCATTATTGTTTTAAAAGTATTTCTAAAAGGAAATTGTTTCAAATAAATTTTGGGAAGGGATATAGCATTGAACTCACTTCAGTCGCTGGAAAATAATTTCGGTGATGACTGCAGCATCATCGATGTTCATTTTCGAGTTTCTAAGTGTCAGATTGCTGCCAAACTGATTTGTTCAGAAGAGTAGTTTGTTTTTGAAATTTCAAAGGAAATTTGTTGGGAATAAAAACCAGGATTGCTTTAAAAATTGGAGAAATGTTGTTGGGCGAATTCTTACTTATGGAATCACGAGACCAAGAGGCATCAGCTTCGCCATTTCCATCCGGTATCCGTGCCCATTCGGTACCCATACCCACGCCGAACCGTGCTCCATCCACCATCACCGGCCCAAGCAACCACCAATCGCCGAACCACTGCCACAGCCCACCATCACCGAACCACCTATGGCCGGTCCAAAAGCCCACCATTGCCGGACCACTTCGCTGCCGATCTGACTTCACCACTTCGCTGCCGAACCAGCACGACTTCAAGCCTCCGCCGAACCAAACTCCGCCGAACCAATCTCATCACCACCAAACCAACTCCTTCCTACACTTACCGGACCAGACCTACCACCGAACCAGGTGACTACCGAACCATCCCCTCCCTATCACTACCAAACCATCCATCGCCGGTCCAAACTCCACCAGTCCAACACCACACCCTGCATAGCCGGACCAGAACCCACATCCACACTCCTACCACCGAACCACCTCACTGCCAGTACCACCGAACCAAGAGCAAGGGGGCTACCACCGGACCAACATGACGCCGGACCAACGTATCACCGGACCGAATCAACTCTCCATCGAGGCATTGCCGAACCAACGCTACCAGGCCAGATTGCTCCAGTCCAGGCCCACCAGCAGCTATATACATCCAGGACCCCTACCTCCAGCCTCATTCTATAAATAGAGGGGCAGGGGTACAACAATGGCAGACAAGTTTGAGAGCTCAAGCACGGAAGGAACTTTCAAACAACTTTCATATACTTGTATACAAAGCTTTGTACTTGTAATCTGAAAGAAAAAGGATAATAACATATAAAGTGGACGTAGGCACGTTCTGGCCGAACCACTATAAATCTGTGTGTCTTTTACAGTTCTGTCCCTGCTTTTTACATATTTGCATAAGTCACCCAAATCATTGAAAACCACATAAAATCAACTAAATAATAGGACTTGGAGGTGTTTGCCCATTTTTTGTGCAAACATTTTTGGTGCTTTCATTGAGAATTGAACTCAGGCTTCAGCTTCCCCCATTCAACCTTCTTTCCCAATAGCACCCTTTATTGCCTAGGAAACATGACTTCCAGGCCGAGAAAAGACGCCAACAAGGGAAAGAACGTTGCAACCAGCAGCGCTCCAGATCCGGTGGATCTAGATCAAGAGAACCAACCCACTACGACAGCAGTGCCAAATGTAGATCAGGCAATTCCTACAGCCCCTACCGCGGAACAACCGGCAGCAATCACTAGGGCAGACCTAGACAGAGTTGTGGTTGAAGTGACTAACCACTTCGCATCCCAACAAGAAGCCTTGGTGAACCAACTCATGTCACGCTTGAGGGATGCCGAAGAATCCAACCGCAATACTGAATCATGGGGTGAGTCTCAATCTGGAGGATCTCGGAGACAACAAAGGTCTTCCCTCTTCGAAGAAGCTATCAACAGGAACAACAATGATAGGGGCCGCGCTCAGACTCAGCCCGAACTCCGACTCGAGGAAGCGCTCGGAACCGAACCCAATGGGGGAGGCACCAGGCGAGGGTCGGATGTAGCTGAGCCAGTCATGCCACCTAATCATAGAAACCCCGCTGAACGGAGCCGAGCTAGAACCCAGCCCGAAGTTGACCCCATGGAAATGCTCGAAACAGAACCCCACAGGGGAAGATCAAGGCAGGGGCCAACTGTAGCTGGTCCTAGCATGCATCCGAGCAGGCAAAAACAGCCACTGGATAACGTCAGAAGTGATAGACTATACCATCCCTACAGGTCATATGGATGAGATCGATCCCGCAGGGAAGAACCAAGCTCATTTTTGTCCGCTCCAAATTCTGATGAAAGAATGGCACGATTATTCAGGGAATGCGTCCGACGGGAGCAAAGGGATCGAGGGATAGGCGCTAGGGTAACCAGCCCTTTCACCCGCGACATCGAAACCGCCATCACCCCTCGAGAATGGAAAATGCCGACGATGGAACCGTACAAGGGAACTTCCGACCCCGTTGTACACTTGCAGAGATACACACATCATATGCTCATGAGCGGAGCAACGGAAGGAGTGTTGTGTAAGTGCTTTCCGCTATTCCTAGCAGACCTAGCTACCTCCTGGTTCTGCCATCTACCCCAAGGATCTATCAGCTCATGGGAGATGTTGAAAGAAAAGTTCATTAGC
This sequence comes from Allium cepa, assembly GCA_030765085.1. Taxonomy (NCBI): domain Eukaryota; kingdom Viridiplantae; phylum Streptophyta; class Magnoliopsida; order Asparagales; family Amaryllidaceae; genus Allium; species Allium cepa. Next base: position 502,858,215 of record CM060941.1, on the reverse strand, counting down.
CAGTTCCACATTCATGTGGAACAACCCAAGGATGCTTATTTCCTATCTACTGTCAAACAGAAATCCGGAGAGACACTGCAACAATATCTAACCCGGTTCAATGCCACAGCGGCAGCAGTTCAAGATGCCGATGAGAAACTTGTCCTGATGGCCCTCTGTAGTGGTGTGCATCCGGATACCAAGTTTGCTAGAAGACTAACTAAAGAAAAACCAGCTACCTTGCCCGATTTCTTCCATGAAGCCGGAAAGTACATGAGACTCGAAGAGGCTGCCACTGAAAGGCAGACAGGACCACAGGCTAAGACGGCTCAAGGAAACGCCCCCGCCGCAGCGAAGGACATTCGGAGAAACGACTCCAGAGACAATGCGGGGGCAAGAAGGGAGAAAAGCGTTTGTACCGACCAGGACCGAGATTTGACGCTTACACTCCCTTGAATGAAACAGTCGAGAACATCTTCCTGGCCACCCAGGACGAACTTACATACAAGCGCCCTCTGTACAGGAAAGAGTCAGATCGCGCAATCCAGTCTGGAAAATTCTGCCGTTTCCATGAGTCTCATGGGCACGATACCAATGAATGCCGCCATCTCCGAGACCTAATTGAAGAACACATCAGGAGAAAGAGGCTGGAACGCTATGTAAAGGGCCAGGACAGGACTCCAGCTCCCGCCAAGGAAAACCCCGGGCAGCTCCATCCAGAAACAGGCGGAGGAAACCGCAACACCAGCGGTTCTAGCCAAGAGAAGATAGTGGTTCATACAATATCTGGGGGCCACACATCGCCGACAAAAGCTGGACAAAAATGGAAAGATATGGAAACTCGCTCAGAAGTGAGGGAGACTGCGTCAATTCTGTTATGGAAGAACGCCACCCTAAGCGGAAGGAAAATAATGACATCACATTCAGTGGGCGAGACCTAGAAGGAAGGCAATACCCTCATATGGATCCTATGGTCATCTCTGCCTGGTTCGGCCCAGCTGAAATTTTTCGAATCCTAGTAGACACTGGAAGCTCAGTGAATATTCTGTTCAAGCATGCTTTCCACAAAATGAAGCTATCAATGAAGGACGTGTCTCCCTGCAACAAACCGCTACACGGTTTCACTGGAGAAGCAAAGATGCCCCTCGGACAATTGGATCTCTTTGTTGAATTGGGAAGTCATCCCCGCTCCGCCGTTCGGAAATAAACATTCGTGCTAATAGACAACCACTCGGCCTACAATGCCTTCTTGGGAAGACCAGCCTTGTCCATTTCCAAATTATCCTAGCCCCATGGTGCCTGAAGATGAAATTTCCAACAGATAACGGAATAGGAGAAGTGGAGGGAGATCAAGACGCCGCTCGGGACTGCTATGTGACCGAACTTCGCAATAATCGCAGGAGAGATAAACGGAAGAATGCAGAGACTGCTCTCTGCAAGAAAAGCTTGGAAGCATAGCAACTAAAGAAAGCCCCTCCTCTTCGATATACAAGTGATCCCTTCAACGAACTAGATCCCAGGGACGGAGAGGAGGAGGCTACCGCCGAGCCTGTAGAGGCTATGGAGCTTGTATCTGTAGACAAACACGACTCAAGTAAACTATTGAAAATCGGATCTCAGTTAAAAGCAGAACTAAAGGATCAACTCATTGATTTTCTCCGCCACAACCTAGATGTATTTGCATGGACACACGCTGATATGACTGGAATCTCCCCAGACATAGCATGCCACGCACTAAACATCGATCCTACCAAGGACCGGTAAAGCAAAAGAAGAGAAGTATGGGGGCAGAACGATCGGCAGCCCTCGAAGAAGAGGTAAAGAACCTGCTTGCCAATAACTTCATACGAGAAGCCATCTACCCAGAATGGATCGCTAACCCGGTACTGGTAAAGAAGGCTAATGGGAAATGGCGGACATGCATCGATTTCTCCAACTTAAATGACGCTTGCCCGAAAGACTGTTTCCCGCTCCCCCGAATCGACCAACTCGTGGACAGCACTGCCGGGCACGAACTCTTATCCTTTATGGATGCATACTCGGGGTATAACCAGATCCCTATGCACGCCCCCGATCAAGATCATACTAGTTTCATCACTGACCGGGGATTATACTGCTACAAAGTAATTCCTTTTGGACTTAAAAACGCCGGAGCTACTTATCAGCGCCTTGTCAACAAAATGTTTGCGGAACTAATAGGACAAACTATGGAAGTTTACGTGGATGACATGCTGGTAAAATCGAGGAAAGCCAACGATCATATAAGCCACTTGGACGAGATGTTTCAAGTACTTCGCCAATATGGAATGAAATTGAACCCTCTAAAGTGCTCCTTCGGAGTATCGTCGGGAAAGTTCTTGGGATTCATCGTTCATGCCAAGGGGGATTGAAGCAAACCCCGAACAAGTTCGAGCTTTGCAAGATATCAAGATACCATCCACTCGGAAAGAAATGCAAAGCCTAAACGGGAAGGTGGCCGCCCTAAGCCGATTCATCTCTAAAGCAACCGACAAATGCATTCCCTTCTTTGAAGCCCTGAAGAGAGATAAAGGAAAATTCGAGTGGACCGACGAATGTTCAGCAGCTTTCCTTAACCTAATCGAGCACCTCCAACGGCCACCAGTACTTTCAACTCCAAATGAAGGCGAGGAACTATACCTATACCTTGCTGTATCATCCCGCGCTTTGAGCGCCGCTTTGGTGAGAGAAGACAACCGCGCGCAGCGACCCGTATACTTTGTAAGCAAGAGATTCACAGGGGCAGAAGTCAGATACCCTAAACTTGAAAAGCTAGCATACTGTTTGCTTATCACGTCGCGGAAACTACGACACTATTTCCAGTCTCATTCCATCAGAGTTTTAACCGATCAACCGCTAAGGCAAGTGCTCCATCGCCCCGACACTTCTGGCGGATTACTTAAGTGGTGCATTGAACTAAGTCAATATGATATCACTTACCATCCTCGCACCGCTATCAAGGGGCAAGCCATAGCTGATTTCATTGCCGAATTCACTACTAGCGAAGGTAAGGACCAATCTGAAATAGCAGAAGATATCAAGTGGAATCTCTTCGTAGATGGAGCATCGAACGAACAAGGCTCGGGGGCAGGTGTTGTGATAATCACACCCAGGGGAAAGAAGCTGCACTACGCCCTAAGATTGGAATTCGCTGCCACCAACAATGACGCAGAATACGAAGCAGTGATAGCCGGATTAGAACTTGCACTGGAAATTGGAGTCAGTTCTTTATGTCTCCATAGTGATTCTCAACTTATTGTAAATCAAATACTGGGAGAATTCCAGACTCGAGGAGAACGACTCACGGCGTATCTAAAGAAGACCAGGCTACTGCTTAATCAATTAGATCACTATTTAATCAAACACATTCCCCGAGAAGAGAATCAAGAGGCCGACGAACTAGCAAAACAAGCTAGCATGAAGAACATCACTATTCTCGGAGCATTAACCATCTCAAAACAGCTGGCACCAAGTTTCGAGCAAGTAAATCTGATAGCTGCAACCGAAGAAGAAACATGGATGACCCCTATCCGAGAATACTTACAAAACGGCACCCTACCCGACGGGCGAAATGAAATTAAGAAAATTCTAAGGAAAGCTTCTCGCTACACAATGCAAGAAGGCATCCTCTATCGGCGCGGCTTCTCTAACCCCTTATTGAGGTGCGTTGCTGGAAGAGAAGCCAAGGAAATTCTATCCAATATCCATAAGGTTAGTTGTGGAGACCACACCGGAGGGCAGACCCTAGCAAAAAAGATATTCCGATATGGGTATTTCTGGCCCACTTTAAACAAGGATGCCTTAGACTTCGTCAGAAGATGCGACAGATGTCATAAATTTGCTAAGATTCCTCGACTACCAACCAATGAAATTACTCAGATGACCAGCCCTTGGCCCTTCGCAATATGGGGAATTGACTTAATTGGCGAACTGCCGATGGGCCGAGGCGGGGCCAGACATGCTATAGTGGCAGTTGACTATTTCACCAAATGGGTGGAAGCGGAGCCTCTGAATAAAATATCTTCAACTAAAGTTATCAACTTCTTGATCAAAAACGTTCTGTGCAGGTACGGGGTTCCACTCAGAATCATATCAGACAACGGGCTTAAATTTGACAGCGAGGAATTTGCTGACTGGTGCCAAGAGCACGGAATTCATAAGGGCTTCTCATCCGTAGCTTATCCCCAGGAAAATGGACAAGTCGAAGCTGTCAACAAGATTCTCAAGACTCTAATCAAGAAGAAGCTTGAAAAGTCAAAAGGCGCTTGGGTGGACGAACTTCCTACAGCACTATGGGCCTACCGCACTTCTTTCAGAACATCAGCAGGGCATACTCCGTTCTCTTTGGCATACGGATCAGAGGCCATGCTCCCAGTTGAAACTATTGTACCTTCCCATCGTAGGATCCACTACAACCCCGAAGAAAACGAAGAACTCCTCCACATGTCTTTAGATCTAATTGAGGAGAGAAGAAATGATGCAGCACTCAAAGCAGCAGCTCACAGACAAAAAGTGGCAGCACTATACAACTCCAAAGTCAAGCATCGCAGCTTACAAGAAGGAGATCTTGTCCTCAAGCGAATCTTTCCACGCCCCGGGGCACTGGACCCCATCTGGGACGGACCATATGTAATTCATAAAGATCTCCACAACGGAGCTTATATTTTGTCAACAGTGGACGGAGATGTGTTCCAGAGGGCATGGAACATCCGACACCTTCGTCGATACTTTTCTTAACTTGTACTGCCCATATGAAGTGAATTAACAAAGAGAATCAGTGGACGTAGGCATTTTCGTGTCGAACCACTTTAAAAAAAACTTGGCTCTTGTTAACTTGTTCCTTTGTATCTTGGCTACTTGTTAAGCTTTATCCTTTGCTGTTGAACAAAATCCTTTGCAGATGACATTTCAATTCAGAGCTTCACAACACAACTCCACCTGGACAAAATCTAACAGGTACGCTACGATCCTATGCCCTCGCCAATGAGACACTTTGCTCCAGTATCCCTCTACCGCGAGTTAACTCATTGTTTGCCTCGGCCCTTAAAGCCGACTGTAATAAGCCGAGTATAAGCCACCGAGAAGGCCGATTATGCCATGGCAGCTCATTACAGCGATTCGGCTCGCCGACAACTGTGAACCGATCATAAGCCCCAACATAAGGTGTGGCCAGCCAGGGGCAGTTCACAGTTGACGATCGACCCCCACGCTAGCCGGCCACAGTAAATCGAATAATACCCGCGATTACGGGCCATAATGGCCCGAGTAGTTACTGTACGCGATCGGCTCCGATGTGTCTTAAGTGCGGCTGTGGTAAAAAAGAAAACTCCCCGCAGAGGCGTAAGATGGGTGACAAATGTCTCCAAGACCCACTGCTAGGGAAAGTGACTACAAAACCCGTTTGCCACGAACTTAAGCACATCGACGACCTTCCATGACTGGAAGTTTTACTTTTCCTATATTTCCATTTCATTTAAAACTTTTCCCCTATTCTCCGTAACGGTACTTGAAAGTACAGGACATGAAATAGGGAACGCTCGCTAATGGGAACAGAAACTTACAATCGGATGACGAGACACTCAACAGCATTCCGTGCTTAGTCTTACAGGGCGCACAAAGTTGCCGTCCACAGCCGAAACATGAAGTGCGGTACCTTCTACTTTTATACATTAATGCATAGCTGCAGTTCATATTCACACATCACATTTACGTTGCAAAATGAGAAAATTATACTTTAAGAAAAAAACTTGGCATCAAGCACAGTCAAGCCACTAGTAACATGCATAGTTACATCACTTACATAGCATAATAAAATAGCGATAACATTCCAACATAAAGGAATCAGCTTATGTTATGAAATTACATAAAGTCATTCATCACAAACAATATTATTACAGTCACATCAATGTTTTGGACTAACATAAACAACAATAAAAAGGCATCAAAAGGTGGCCGAATCCGGACAAGGAACCAGCTGCATCCACGCTTCGCCCTCATCCTACCAACTCTCCAAGCCTACTTAGCCGCAGGGTCGGAGCTCCCAGCATGTTGATCGGAAGTCCCACCTGCCCAATTCAGAAAATGAATTCATTAAACAAACAGTAAACGATCAATTTATGAAAACCTAAAAAGAAAAGAAGGGGAAGCAAGGCTTGAACTCAGAACACTCAAGATGAAATGCACATTCATTACTAGCTTCAATCTTCTTTGCATTGACTACACATTTCAACGTCGTATACGAAATTACATGATCAGTCCTTCTGCGGTCATGAATAACCAATTGCACTACTTAGATGATCATAATCTTTGGAACGATATTGATGGTCTGCCCAGTGGATTTGATGATGCTCAACTAGATTTCAGTAAAGGATCATTCAGTGGTTTGAACAATGAAGTACCAGATTTGGACGAAATAATCAATGCCATTCCTCTAAACCATCCTTCAGATCCTCGTTTAGCTTCTCTGACCCTTTCTGAAGAGTTCAATATCATCTTCAACGACTTGAGTTATGAGATAGAGAAGTCCAAGTTGAGCTACAGGATATCTAATGATGATCAGAAGGAAGAATCAGAAGGCAAAAAAAGAGAAATAAGAAGAAATTAACGATGAACAAGAAAAAAAAACGGCCTTAACATTCGAACTAGTATCGAAGCACTTTTACTTGCTAATATCGCAAGCAACGAAAGAATTAAACATAGGTCTAACTCTTTTGAAGAAGAAATGCAGAGAGTTGGGAATTCCTCGGTGGCCTCATCATCAAATGAAGAGCATGCAGACTCTCGTAAGGAATGTTCAGGAACTAGAGAGAGAGAGAGTGGAGAAGAAGGAGAAGAGAGACTCATGGACGATCTATCATATGGCATAACTCCAGCCCCTGGCAGCACCATGGGCGCTCTATCAATCCCAAAAGAACGAGATATGGCATCAAGCTGCTCCTCCCTGAGGGAGCTAGGAAAACAATCGGGCGGAGAATTCAGAAGTTCCTGGGGACCATACCCATCCACTAACGACCTCGGGGCAGGTCCATGTTGCGCCGGTCTTGGCTGGGCTGGGGGCACGGAGGAGGACTCTCCTTCGCCCTTAGACTTCCGTTTATCTGATCGGGTTTCCACTTTGTGAGACATTTATCTACAAACACAAAAGCAAAAACATGTTGTTAGAACAAGAAGTATGGAAATATAAGCGAGCAAGCGTATATAAGTCTAGGGTTTCACTCAAGGTTCAAATATAAAAGTCCATCCGGTAAGGAGTTCATTCAACACTCGGAATCCCCGAGTTCATTCAGCAAGGCCCAACCTAGAGCCCGTTCGGCATTCAAACTTAAAATCTCATTCGGCATTTGAAGCTCCAAATCTCATTCGGCAATACAAGCACAAGTCCATTCGGCAGAAGCAACCTCACCTAGAGCGGCAGTTAGGATCGACGCAGTACTTGGTTGATTCGGCTGTTTCGAGTAAACGATTTTGATTCGACACTCAAGTGATTCGGCTATATCAAACGGTAAAGGGATAACAGTAGTATGATGCCCCTACTTATAGGCGAGCATAGGATAACCGAACTGGATGATTTAGCACTTGGAACCGAATAAAGCCATCCCAACTGCAAGAAAACAAAGCGCGACACATGCAGGCATGTGCCCCACTTTGAGGGGCAAATGTTGGGCGTATTCTCACACATGGAATCACGAGACCAAGAGGCATCAGCTTCGCCATTTCCATCCGGTATCCGTGCCCATTCGGTACCCATACCCACGCCGAACCGTGCTCCATCCACCATCACCGGCCCAAGCAACCACCAATCGCCGACCACTGCCACAGCCGACCATCACCGAACCACCTATGGCTGGTCCAAAAGCCCACCATTGCCGGACCACTTCGCTGCCGATCTGACTTCACCACTTCGCTGCCGAGCCAGCACGACTTCAAGCCTCCGCCGAACCAAACTCCGCCGAACCAATCTCATCACCACCGAACCAACTCCTTCCTACACTTACCGGACCAGACCTACCACCGAACCAGGTGACTACCGAACCATCCCCTCCCTATCACTACCAAACCATCCATCGCCGGTCCAAACTCCACCAGTCCAACACCACACCCTGCATAGCCGGACCAGAACCCACATCCACACTCCTACCACCGAACCACCTCACTGCCAGTACCACCGAACCAAGAGCAAGGGGGCTACCACCGGACCAACATGACGCCGGACCAACGTATCACCGGACCGAATCAACTCTCCATCGAGGCATTGCCGAACCAACGCTACCAGGCCAGATTGCTCCAGTCCAGGCCCACCAGCAGCTATATACATCCATGACCCCTACCCCCAGCCTCATTCTATAAATAGAGGGGAAGGGGTACAACAATGGCAGACAAGTTTGAGAGCTCAAGCATGGAAGGAACTTTCAAACAACTTTCATATACTTGTATACAAAGCTTTGTACTTGTAATCTGAAAGAAAAAGGATAATAACATATAAAGTGGACGTAGGCACGTTCTGGCCGAACCACTATAAATCTGTGTGTCTTTTACAGTTCAGTCCCTGCTTTTTACATATTTGCATAAGTCACCCAAATCATTGAAAACCACATAAAATCAACTAAATAATACGACTTGGAGGTGTTTTCCCATTTTTTGTGCAAACAAATGTGATTTTGGGAGAAATTTGATTTTGGAATAATGGTGGTTGTGAAATGATTTGAACCAAAAGCCGGGTATTTGAAATCCTGAATCCTTATTTGAATTGAACATCCTGATGAGGTAAGTTGTGTAAAGTTTGGATGATTTTAAATAAGGAAGGAAAATATGAGCTTTGAATGTTAGAATTAAAATTTAAAGTGAAAAAGTTAAATAAATTTAATTTGGAGAAATTTAATTGTGGGAATATTTAATTGATGGCGATTTGAAAGAAATAAAATTTAATTGAATTAGAATTAACTTAAGCTAAATAGATGGAGGAGAGTTGAATTGTAGTCAACTTAAACTAAGTTTAATGATATTGGGTTAGACTTAAATCAAGTGAAAATAAAATTAAACTGAAATAAAATTCAATGAGTTATAGATAATATTTAATGGAATGAAATTCTTAAATAAATAAACTCCGTTAGCTATAAAAGAAGTGAAAATGCTTAAATAAAATTAGTAAGTAAACTAATTATTTTGAATAAGTAAGCAAATGAATAAAATCCAAAACTTGAATTATAAAATAGATTGAACTCGTGAAAATTAAGTAAAGTGATTTTTGAAGGTAAAAATCAAATATTGAATGAAAAGTGGGAAATGAACTAATTTGAATGAAATGGATTGTACGTTAATAATGAAGCTTGGAAATAAACTCGAATTATAAATAGAATTCGACCTGGATTGATAATGAATTAAAATAAGTGAAGATGTTGTAGAAAAATAAAATGGTTGTGAATGAATTAAAATAGAAGGAATTAAATATGAATTGAGTTGGGATCAATTTAAAATGGTTATAAGCTTAAGTAATTATTTATTCACATGAATATTGTCGAATTGCATAAGAAAATGGGTCGTTCGATGTAAAGGAGATTAGATTAAATCCTATGAGTTACTAGAAGTGAAATAGGATAATTTTGAAATCAATTGGAATGAATATAAGTTTGTTTTGCTTAGAATGAACTAAATATAAGCGAGTAAGTTGTAAATCACTTAAACTGAATGGAATGGTTTGAGAATTGGTTGTAAGCAATTGTAATAAGTGTCTGAACCTTGTATGTGCATATGGAAATTATATAACATGCATTATATGTGAAATTTATGTGTTAGCTATATTAAAATAAGTGAAATACTAGTAAATTGCATATATTTAGCACTTACATATTTTAGTTGAGTAAGTACAGGTACCAGGAAGCCGCTGGGCTGGATTTGATCGTGCAAAATGATAATTAAATAAGCCGCTTGCTTAAAAATGCTAAATAAAGGTACGCCTACGCAATAAAAATAGGAAATATGAACTGTTTTTGTTTTTTCGACCGGGTGGGTCGATGTATATATATTTATATCTCTTATCAAATTGCAAAAGCTCCTCCATATAAAGGAGACTCTGCCAAAATTTTCCGAAAATTTTGGGAGTTAGAAAATTTTCGAAAATTTTGGGAGTTAGAAAATTTTCGAAAATTTTCGGGAAAATTTTCGTTAGCGACAAAATGATTTCAAATTGGAATTAAAATAAGGAATTTTGAAAATGCAAATTGAAATTAATTTAAAATAATGATATGAATCAGTTATAAATGGAGGATAAAAGTTAATATTCAGAGCTGAAGATAAATTGAATTCATATGGAAATGGAAAAACTAATTTGAATAAAAGTAGATATGAAAACTTCTGTAAGGAAATGTATAAAATGATTTTAAAAGCTATGATTGGATACTAGTGCTAAGTAGGGTATGCAAGTCTTATAAAGGGAAAGGAAAATTGATTTTTATTTCAGAAGATAAATTTGAATTGCTCGACAAAAAGACATGTGTTTAAATTTTTGTATGAAATTTGATTGGGTTTTTGATCTAGCCACTTGGCTTTTTGTTTTCTTTTGGAATTTGAAAGTCTGTAGAGGCATTTTGTAGTTGTACCGAGCTAGCCGCGCAAAGGAGATGCTGGCGAAATATAAAAAAAAAAAAGGGAGTTAGAAAATTTTTGAGAAATTTTGCAAATTTAAAACTTGATTTTAAATTATAATTTGAATGGTTGAATAAATAAAGTTGTTAAGGAACTATGGAAAAGTTTGGAAAGTTAGTAAGATGGATAGTGCGTCTTTAATAAAGATTGTTTGGTTGTTGTTAAAAACTGTTTGGTTTTGGGAAAATAGTAAACGGGTATAGGACCATTCTTCTTAACTAGTAATTTCGGAGACGAAATTCTTTTAAGGGGGAGCAATGTAACGATCCAGATTTTTCAGCATTGAATTGGAATATTTAAATGGTTTTAAATATAGAAATTGAGTTATAAATTCGTTTGAATAAGGAAAACTTGGATTTATCTATTCAGAATGTAGATACAGCAATTTGTTGAATAATATAATTATTCAATTCAATAATGGGAGATTGAGTAAAATATTTAATCTTGAGTTTCGAGCTTGTTAAAAATAATTTGAAGGCTTTTAAATTTTATATTGATAATACTTAAGATAGTAAAAGTGTTAAAATTAAATTTGGAAGTGCTTTGTTAAGTTTTGAAATTTACATTTAAATCGATATCTAAAAATAGCCTTCCGAGGCATAGTCTCGAAATTTGATGAAACCAGTTTCATTGGATCCGTAATAATGTAATATTATCGGATTCCAAATTTCGGAGTGTTTGGAGTTGTGATGTGAGCGTACGATATATAAATGCGTTGAAATTTGTATCGAAATTTAATATAATAACTGAGTTTAAAAGCTATCTTCTCCATACGATCGAATTAGGATTCGAAAACTTTTCCATTTCGTTCGAAATAGGGGTATAACATTATAAACGCCTAGCGGCATGTCTCGATAAGGGTTCGTGATTTTAAGCAACGTAAACCGAGACAATTTGAATTTGAATTTGAATTAATATGTATATTTACATATTTTAGTCAACCATCAGTTGAATCCTATTTACATCACAATTTTTCCCTTTCTTATAAAAAGCATTGTAGCAGCCAGAAGATGGCACGCAGCCTTCCTTTCAAAATCATGTTCCCTCTTTTACAAACATCACGCAAGGTATATTCCATGCAACATTTCTTTCACGTCTTCTTCCTCTCTATTCAATATCAAATCAAGCCTCTTTATGTCACGTCTTCTACCTCCTTGTCCACAATAAAAATCAAGAGCATTCCTCTCCACTTTTCTTAAAAACGAATTCAGACTCAGGAAGAACCGTGTCTTCCTATTTTTCAATTCCTATTTGATTCAATTCTAACTCATAAAAAAAGGAAAATGAAAGCAATCGGCGAGTTCCGTCTCCCGTATCTTAGGTCGAATTCAACAAGCATAATCAAAATCAAAATCACAAACCCCTTCGACGTTCTTTTCTCTTTTCAAAATCAGATTCCTATAATAAAAAAAAATCGTGTGTCTTCATAACCGCAGTCGAAATTGCGATAGAGGAGGTAGGACTAGAGGGTGGATGCGCTCGCGACAACGTTAGCTAGAGGCGAGGCGATGTCAATTTGAGTGGCTGGTGGGATGCGATCTTGAGTGGGTGGATGGGCCGAGAGGATTTCCAAAGTCGCGTGAGGCAGGGAGTGAGGTCGAGAGGTGATGTTGAGGCCGTATGTAACATCCCGGAAATTTTGAATTTAAAAATTTGGTTAATTATTTGAAAACTTTTAAATTTAAATTTGAGAATTTCAAAAGAAATAAAATATTGTAATAAAATCACGTAGTTATTTAATGTTAAAAACTAAAAAAACTTTTCTTTTTAACAAAGTAAAATAAGAAATTGTGATAGATGAGCTTTTAATAGAAATAAAATTGTTAAGGTAAGTTATGATGAAATTATAAAATTTAAATAACATAATCATAATCTAACATATGAACAAATGAACAAATAATTAAACAAATGAACAAATGAACAAATAATTAAACAAATGAACAAATGAAAAAATAATTAAACAAGATAACAAAACAGTAAGAAGAAATATAAACTATAAAAAGAAAACAAAACTCTTCCATTTAACAAAATAAAGTAAGTTTGTATTAAATAAAAATAAAAATGATAAAGTAACTTTACCTGTAGGTGTACAAGGAGGCATGAAGCATTTAATGCTATACACTTCAGCAAATTTAAAGTAAGATTTCCTGTATAAACCATACAAGGAAAACACTACATCACATACTTTCATTAAATGATTTCAAACACGCCTATACACAAAGTACAAAGCTAGTATAATATAATTATACAAAAGAAAGATGCTCAGTGCTGTCTAAAAACTGCACATCCCTTTATATATAAGTGTGTAGCCTCCAAGTTTGTTCAAAAAATTTTACTGAAGAAAGAAAAAAAATAGTAGCAAAGATCAGAAAATAAAAAAAGGAAGCCAACATCAACTTATATTACAAGTTGAAAGAAATTTACTGAAGGAAGATTCAACTGCAGGTTTCAAAACAAAAACAAAAGTGTTCTCTGTTTTTAAGTATTGTCTAGGTGAGTAAACATGATTTGTAAAGGATATTAAGTTTATTTAAAACAGTTTAAACTTCCATTATAACTGCTTTGTTCATATTACAGTGTGATGCTCTGTGTTCTCTGTAAACATTCATGCAGGGATTACATGTGTTTTTAAAACTGAAGTCTATTTGTTTTAAATCACTAACAAGCTATGATTTTTCACATAATCAAGTTGGTTAAACCATGAAACAAGATTTTGCAAGTTTATTTAAATATACAGTGGATTATCACCACTGTAACTTTGGTTTACAGATCTTCACTAATATTGATAAAAATAAATTGTTATAAAATATGAATTCAAGAATATTTATTGAATATATACCGCAAGACATGAATTTTAAAACAAGAATTTAAATTTTTAGTTTGGTATTCTCAGAGAAATTGGTTTATGAACAAAAGTTGTACTTTTATGAATTGCTGAAAATCAAATCAATTGTAAATACTGAAATTCGCATGGAAGCATGTTTGAACACCTACGAATCCAGGAAAATTATTAATTAATTTTTCTATTGCGTGAAAGATGGATTCAAAGTCCCATTAGGGTTTTAGTTCCAGTTTTGAACGTGCTTAGCAAAAAGAGGATTGCGCCCTCTTGAGTTGACCGAGCTTCACGAGGACTTGAGGAATGATAGCTTGGGGTGTTGTCGAACTATGGACGAAGTTGCTTGTTTTCTGGCGACGTCAGGCGCTGGGGCGAGGCAATTGTTTGAGGGTTGTTCGTTCAAGCTTTTGGGTTTGGGAACGAGATTTCGAAATTGTGATTAGTTCGAACTTGTGAGTGTTTGAGAGGCACGAGCACGTCGTCGATGATGTGTGGACGACCAGAAGTTCGACCGAAGGAGGCGATTCCAGTTGTGCACGTATACGTGCACGAGTTGATGGTCTGGAAGTTTATAGCCTGAAGCGTTTCAGGTTTGTTTTCTTATGGGTTGTACTCGAAGTTTGACTCGGGGAAAACAGGGCAGAACTCGAAGGGAGACTCGGGAAGTTTCAGCGTTGTGTCGTGTCAAATTTGGAATTAAACAAATTTTGAAAAAATTTATTTACACGGGTAGCATTGGGTTGAAACTCGAAGTAGGGAGCATTCGAGCTCGGGCGTGACTCGGGGGAGCCTCGGGTTGGCCACCTGAAACAACATATTCAGTTTGAATTTGTCGAAAACTTAAGTTTAAACAATTTTTATAAGCATTCTTTATAAAATGATGATTGTTTGTTAATGGAATGTGAAGTTAATTAAATAATGATTAAATAATTTATGATTTATAATTACTTTGTAATTAATAATAATAAATAAATAAAAGCAATTAAAATTAAAATTGTAAATTAAGAATCATTAATTTGATAATTTAAGTTGATTGATTCAAAATTGATAGTTACATTAAGATAATTTATTAAGGAATAATAAATTAATATAGTCAATTGAGATTTAATTAAATTGTAATTATAAATAATAAATCATCGATTTAAAGTAATCAAGAAAAAATAATATTTATATGGTTAATTTATTAAATCCCATTCACTTTGATTGGAAAACGGTTAACTATCGCTGTGCACTATATTGATATTTTTATTCTGCTTGTGATGTTGTGTTATATAAATTGCCATGTACTGCATTGTGATTGTGATTCGTTCTGTGTTGATGTGAAAACCCTGTTGCCCGTAAAACGGCATTTAAACTTCGATACGACAGGGAATTGGATTTCATTTGGTTATCCGAAACCCACATCAAACCTGTGAATATTTGTGAATGACATCCACATGTTTTAAAATTTGACACTCACTATTCGAATTAGCCGGGAAAGGACCTTTGTGTCATATAACCCATTTCGAATATGTGATTCGACGTTATGGATAGCAATTGAAGACCGGTGTTGAAGACCGGGTATTTGCGAGAGCGATAGGATGACCTATCGATTGTCTCTGCACCGAGTAGCTACGGTATAGAGATTTCCTAAGTGATAGAAAGTCCGATCGGGATTGTGGATATCCGGATTGCAAGGACTTCTTTGGAAGTGCCTTCGGTTCTGTTCGAGCCCGGAACAGACTTGTATGGATTGTTATGTCTGACATTACAATTTGAGATATAAAGCTGATTTCTTTCAAATATATTTCTGTTGGTGGCGGAGAATTTATTCTCTTAGCTTAACACCCTTCTCTGAGACGTACGAGCCCAGAGGTTATGTAATTGATGGTTATCAGCGATATATTCCCAATTTGGTAATGTGGCACGCTGAGTGTTGCGGTGAAATGATCATTGTTTGATCATTCGTGATATGATCATTTGTTTGATCACTTATCTTTGTGATCATTTCTATGATCATTTGTTGACCCAAAGCACAGTTTTTGTATAAAGCGTGGCTTTGTGGACGAGACTTCGCCGGACCTCACACCCCGAAATGGTCAAAACAGAAAAGATGCAGCAAGGTTATTGGGGGTAGCACCCCTTAGGGTATGTGTATTTCCTTCTGGATAGAAGTGGTATCATGGTATGGAGCCCAGATACTTAACTTATGTTGATATCGCAAATATATATATATATATATATATATATATATATATATTACTTTGTGATTTGTTGCTGGGGCCCCGGTTAAAGGTTGGTTACAACCGGGAGATGGCATACTCGTGTCAGTATTTACCCAGTTAGGGGTAACCCGGCCTTGTGTTGGCAGAGATCCGGTTTGGTTCTCGGGGACGTCCTTCCAGAGGCGTTCTCATGTGGCAATGGAAAGTTCCTTGGCCTGACCATTTGTTGGAAATCCAAAGAAACAATACGAAACCCTGTACGGTTTTAGTTGTAAAACCTGTCATGCAGCGTGGCGGTGACCTGCCACAAAACATGGTAGCTATAGTAGGCATAGTTCGGAATGTCTATGCTGGCTAAGATTAATATTCTATTTTCGAAATGATTTACTTCACTATGCACTAGTATAATATCAAAGAATTCTTTTCTCGTACCAAGCATATTTAACTATCATAAGAAGAAATCTCCTCCAATTCTGCGTTTGCATTGTGTGTGTGGCGGGAGGTCTTATGGTAGTTCCATTTTTAAAAGCATTCCGAAAATTCTTTTATAAATCTTGTTTTATTTAAATGCAACTGTTTTTGTTTACTCATACCAGTCCCATGACTGATCCGGAGTTTATTGTTTTCATTCCTAAACTTTGGGTGCCCATTATTTCCACACGGGCAGCCTAGTAGCAGGTTTCTGTATTTTGGAGTAGCAGTATTTTGGAGCTCTTATCTTGGAGATGTACTTGGGAGCTTTTGGAGATTTCGGGTGTTAGTTTTTGGGAGTTCGTTATCACCTCTCTCATCTAAGGACTTTTGGATATATGTTCACTGTTGTATTATCATGATGTTGTATTTGGAGTTGTGGTGTATGTATTATATACTCTGTTGTAGTATGGATATTATGTTGATGTTGTAACTGTGATGATATTTATGATATTGATTCTGTTCCGCTGTTTTATATTCATCTAATTGTTGTTATAAGCTCCGGCGATGCGAATTTGATGTCGTTTATCGGACATCGAGTTTGGGTCGTTACACCGTAGGTGATGAGTGTGGGTTAAGGCAGTTTGTTGATGGCTATAGTTGGGGATGCGACAGTGACGGGGAAGAAGCACGCTACTCGTCTGCGATTCTGGTGAGAGGTATATACTGTAATTAATTTTAAATTTATATGATTAATTAATTTAATTAAGGATTAATAATGAAGGTGATTAAGTTATTTAATTAACTTATTAATTATTTTAGTTATAAATCCAAATATATAAAAAATCATTGATTAGTGCTATATATATATGCATAAGATTTGGAATATAAGAGAATTTATAAAAGGTTAGATTTTTGAAATATATAATTTATTTTTATAAATGTATATGTAGTTTCAAAAGGAAAAGTTCTAGTTTAAAATTAAATCATTAATTAAATTAATAAATGGAAATTGGTTGTTCGCTTATTTCAAATATTAATAAACTGTATAAATATTTATTCAAGGTCAAAATAGTGAAGAAACAAACCGAAATGAAGGTGGACTGCAAACAAACCAAAGGTGAGTTAATCTCACTCATCTGGGTTAATTTAAATTTAAATGGTTAAATTTAAATAATTGGTTGAATGGTTGAATTGATTTGATGTGCTATATTATAGTATATAATATATCTTGGAATGATTGATTTC
Organism: Allium cepa; assembly: GCA_030765085.1. Classification (NCBI taxonomy): domain Eukaryota; kingdom Viridiplantae; phylum Streptophyta; class Magnoliopsida; order Asparagales; family Amaryllidaceae; genus Allium; species Allium cepa. The sequence continues at coordinate 502,840,875 of CM060941.1, read as the reverse complement.
CCGCATTATATAGCGGATGAGACCCTATGCGCCGCATAATAGCGGATGATATTATATTTAAATCTCATATACTGCAATATTCCACCTCGAAGTGGAATTGGTATTTTATGTTGTGCTAACATCTGTGGATGCTGGAAACAGGTTGGAGGGATCCAACTGGATTCCTCAAAATTTTATAGATTGTTCTAATAATTCCATATCATGATTATTTGATATTCTGTGGTGAATTTCATTGATAATTGGAATATTGGATGTTATGGTTGAAATTAATATATATTGGTATACCGAGTTATCAAAATCTATAGAATTGGATTTTTGGAAAGGGCAAAATAAAAGAAAAAATCTTTAAGTAAAATAATTATAGAAGTTTGAATAAATTGAAGGATAAATTGGAAAGAATAAAAGTGAATTTTTTTTTAAATAAATAAAATTCCGAATATGGGAAAGGGGATTTTGAATAAACAGAGGAGTAACGAATTAAAAACTTAAGTGAGATTATCTTAATGAATAAGGAATTTATTTTAAAATCCAAGATTTAAATTATATAAAAGAATAAAGAAGGAATTTGGAAAAAAGGGGTATGAAATTGGTATTTTCAGTTAAAAAGGGGTTTAAATCATAATTAAGAAATAAAATATGAAGTTAATGGGTTTTGAAATAAATTGAGTACGTAAAGAAATTTATTTCAAAATGGAGTAAATTGGAAATCAATTTGGAAATTGATTTAAGTGTTTGGAATGGGAAATTTAAAGGAGAATGTGACTTTGAAATTTAAAAATTGGGTTTATAAAAGCAAAGGAATATACCAGTAGATATTTGAAAGAATAAATTCACGATGGGAATTAATTAAAGGAATGAGAAAATTTGTTTAAAAATAAATAGTGCTTCATTTTTAAAGGATGTGAAGAGAAGTATATTTCCCTGAATAGCCAAGTACGTTTCAAAGTAAAATTTTAAATAAAAGTTAAAAACTTTAATGTTGTTTTAAAAAAAAGCATGTTTTAGAAAACTTATTATTTCTAAATGTTTAAGTTCTAAAGTAAATATTTTTCAAATCTATTATCGTAGTAGTTATTTAAAGGTGACTTGGTATTTTGTTTTAAAAAGAGAAAATCTAGTTTTATATTTTATAAAGTAACCTCATTTTCAAATATTCCTATAGTATATATTTTTAATAAAGTATTGAAGTAGTTTTATTTTAAATATTCTTAAATTATTTATTTTTGAATAAAGTATTAAAGTAGTTTTTAATTTAAATGTTTTAAAGTATATTTTATAATAAAGTGTTTTTAAATTATTTTGAAAAAATCTAAAGTTTTGTACTTGGTGTTTTCAGTGGAAATAAATATTTGGAAATTTATTTCATGAGAGATGTGTGGTTTGAAAACTGTTTTCAAAAGGGATTGAAAAGTGGAAATATATCTTGCGAAGATATTTTGAGGAAAATAAATAATTCAGGAGAAATTATTTATGCTGATGGTTGTTTGTGAATGTTGATTGATAGTTAAAAAACCGACTATCAATATTGCCAATGCGTTGATCGTTTTGAAGAGGCCAAGATCGAGATTTATTTCCTGAAAACCACTTCGATCCGATTTGTACGTTTTCGTGGAAAAACGAGTTCGGAGTCGAAGATGGAGCAGTGAAGTGCAAGGGCTAGTCGCTACTAATCCTGAGGATGATTCCAAAATGGATGTAGTAGGAGTAGTGCCTTCGGTTCCGTTCGAACCCGAGACAGACTTGTATGGATGAATGCTTTCATAACATCGTCAGGTGGGCGATGAGCATTCTAAGTGAAATGTTCTAAAAGGTAAAGCTTAGCCTCAAGCCTCATTAACTAGGAATGATTGAAAATCAGGGGTTATGCAGCAAGGCTAGGTGGGTAGCGCCCATTAGGGTGAGGTCATCCCTGTCTAGATGTCCCTTTTATTCGGCTTAGTGGTGCGGTTGCTGATCCCAACCGGGGTGATCTTACATGGATTATCCAGTAAGGGGTAGTTCCGGCCCTGTGTTGCAGGGGATTGGGAGTAATCCTCGGTACGGTGATCTAGGCCACGTACTGTGACAGGTGGTACCCCAATGCCTAGTCATTAGTTGGAAATCCATTCTCCCTACGTGCCTTTTTCGGTTTCTGTTTGTATTACCCACTTCGTGGCCAGTAGCTGGAATTTAATCATGTAACAATTTCGGCTATTTTAATAAGTATTTGTAAATAGACCCTATTATAATATCAGAGGATTTTAATAAAAAGTGTTTTAGCTATCGTAAGGTAAAAACGCAACATGTTTATTTATGGCGTGGTCTTACGAGATGCTTTTGTTTTCAAAAGAATTTTGAAACTTTAATAATCAATTTGAGTGTGGTTTTCTCACGCTGGTTTTGCAGACTGACTCGGGTGTTATTTAACTATAATGCTCGGGTCAGGCCGAGTATTATAGAATACAGGAAAGGATGCTGTGGAGCTCAGGAGATGAGCTTGATGGCGATATGTACTTTTGTACTTGATTATTGTTCCGCTGTGTATTCAGTTTTGAGGATAAGTTTATATGACTGTCCAGTTGTATGTTGTTGGTGTTGTTGAACTCTGATGATGTATTCTAATGATGTGTATACATATATATATATATAACAGATATAGTTTTCTCTTGTGTAAAGATCTGTTATTATCTATTATATTTTATTCCGCTGCGATGGTTAGATTTTGATGTTGTTTCCTATTTTCTTCTTTTACCTCTTCTTCTTTAACCCAAATGGTTCGTATTTCTATTCATCTTGAGTTGATTAATGTAGAATAGTGTGGACTCAAGGGGTACAGATTTGCGGGCCATTACATATTTTTTCTTTTGATATATATATATATATATACACACACACATACACACACACACACACACACATACATATATGTTTTTTTTTTTTTTTGAAGAGAGCGTTTTGCAAAATCATCTTAACATCATTGAACTTAGAAATTAAAAAATGTTTTATCATTTTCTTTAAACTCACCACTTTTTAAACAAAGATTATCCATTTGGATTTACTTCATAATTATCACCATGAAGCTTCCTATATACTAGTTAAACCATCGTTACTTGTAATCAAACTTTATTTTAATTTTGTTGCGACAAATAAATTTTCAAAAATTTCAATTTAATAATAAAAACCATATGTTTATCTTATAGTGTTTCTTTAAAAGTAAATCAATATGCTAAAATAATATATGTTTTTCCTTATTGGGATTTTTTTAAAACTTTTTGAGTTTTGGAAAGAAAATGCCAAAAAATAAACCATGAAAAAATAAAAATGAAGACCAGACTCCCCCCACGCTTGATTTTGGCTGTATCCCCATAGTCAACCCAAGTGAAAGGAGAAAAATAAAACAAAATAAAAATATAAGCTATATTTACATGAAAATGAAAAGATTATTATTTATACGACACCAGAAAATATGTTGTTAAAGAATAAATGAAACGGTATTCCAAAAACCAATTCATTTGTCTCGTTAAGTATGAGAGACACAGGTTAAGCACAGATAACCAAACCATGGAAATTTTTTGGAAAAACGAATGTCGTTTTATTAAAAATCGCGTGAGTTGTTTTATTTTCGCTTATTTTTAGGGTTGATAAAACAATTGATTGAAGTTCAAGTTTATTTTCACCAAACTGAAAATCAAGCTTATCATTGGAAACTTCTTCAGAATTATCGATTTTAAAATCAAAATAGTGATTTAAATCTTCCCCTTTAGAATTTAACAACTCATTTTCGAAAAGTCCAAAAAATTTATGTTCACAAAATTCATCTTCCTTTGTTGAATTATTCACAACTTCATTGCATATAAGTTCAAAATCCAAAGTTGTTGTATCCAAAATTTCAAAATCGAAAAGGAAGATCGAATTTTAAATTTGGTTCCACACTCTCAAAAGAATTGAAATCCAACTCAATTATCAAATTTTCAACAACTTCATTAAGATTGTCTTCTTCAATTTCAAAAGTTGTTTTTTTTGGAAATCATCAATTTTGATAAAAGATGGATTATTATTTGACTCGTCATATGTCGGAATTTGATTTTCTTTCTCACGTGATTTTTTGTACATTTCATAAAACAAATCCGTGTGATCGTTGTAAATTTCTTCATTTTGCTCTACAAAATCAAATTTGTAATTATTAACTTGAGGATTTTTAATTTGAATTTGTTGAGAACGAAAATTATCCATTGAACCAAATTCGAGGTTATTCTCCTTGCAAAAATTATTTGAAAAGTGGTTCACATTTCCATTTTGACTTTGAAATTCATTTTGACATTCGAAATTGTACCGGCATGAGTTATACTTGAAATCGTTTGAATTTCGAAGTGAATTTTGATCAGCTTGAAATCCTTAGCTTGAATTATCGCACAATATGAATTACACAAATTATTTATCATTTGAACTTTTTTTATAGAGTGTTCAAGTAAAGACGAAATCATTTCCATGCATTTTTTTCAGTGTTGAGGGTTGATCCTCATTTTGAAAATTTTATGGTTTAAAATTTGAATTGTTTACACAATAGTTGTAATTAGAATATCGATAAGAATTTGGAGTGAAATTATATGGATTATATTAATTTTCACAACTATTGTAAAATTCTGCAAAGTAAGGAAATTCAGACATTTTCAAAGTGTTTTTTCTTTTTATAAAGGAAAAGAAAAAGTATTTTCCAAAAGGAATTTATTTTTCAAAGGGAAATTTGATTTTTGTTTTATATTTTGGATTTTTCAATTTTTTTTTGTTTTGAAAAGATTATATATATTTTTGGATTTTTATTTTTCTAAAAAAAGAATTAACTTACTTTTTTACTTTAGATTTTTGATTTTGATTTAAAAATATCAAATGAAAGGATTTTTAAAAACTAAGTTAAGAAATGTTTACAATTTATTTTAGTTTTTGGCTTTTGAATTTTTTTTAATTATACATGAACTACTGTAACTAAGTGAATGCAAGGGTTTTAGTTACAAATTTTCTATCCTAAGTAGCTCTTAACCCAAAATTGTATAATCACACTTTGTCTTAATCCAACAAGATAGTTCTTAGCCACGTAACGGACAAGATTTATCGGTACACCACGAATCTCCATAGCAATACAGCCGAAGGTTTAAGTACCTTCAAAGAAACAATTACTATAATATTTACGAATCATCATAATATTTATAAATGGTTATTGCTCTGCCTTAACCTAGACACCAAGAAATTAAATTGTCGAAAGAGGACAACTTGCAAATATACAATTAAGCCCTAGGTGATCTCATGACACACTTAAGATGTCTAACCGTTATTATTAGTCAAGTTCTAGCATGAAATGCAAAGCAAAAATCAAACGTGCATTAAAAATGCAACTACGAATGAAAAAACATTTGAATTTTTTTTCTAGAATGCATGCAACCAACAATGCAAAACAAATTAAAACAAGGGATAAAGGGCACGATACCAGAACGTGTAGAATTTATTAGCAATTTATTTTTAAGCAAGCAGGCGAAAAAGTTAAAAGCAAAAATTCCTGTTTATTTCCTATAAACTGAAAATAGCGAAATAAGATTTATACATACATACATACATACATATATATATATATATATATATATGTATATGTATGTATTTATTTATTTCTAAAACAAAGCATAATTTTTTAAGGAAACAAAACCCCACACAAAGCAAATTTTTCTCTTTTTTAATATAAAAAAATTGAAAAGGAAAGTTAAACAAAGGATAATTTTAAAACTAAAAATTCCACAAGCAATCCCGCACACCCCACTTAAAAAAATGAATGTATCTTTTTTTTACTTGAAAGAAACTAAAAAAATGAAATAGATTTGACATAATTTTTTTTAAAGAAAGCACTGGCCCGGCCCAAACAATTAAATCAAAACAAAAACAAAAAAAAGAAAGGATGCCGCTTTAAAAATTCCACCCAAATTCTCAATTCAAAAAAATTGTTAAACTCCTCAATTAGAATCCAAAATTAAAATCAATTTCGACTTTCAAAAGACCGTTTTTAGAGGATTTATGGGTTTCTGGTTGCTTTAGGGGGTCATTGAGTTGTTCGAGTCGAGGCAGTAGGAAATCTAGGTGGTGGAGGTTGCTGAGTTGGTCGCGATCGAAAATTGAACTATTAGTAGGGTCGCGGGTTTGTGGCAATAGCAGAGGGTGTTTGAGAAAGGCTATTTGGGTTGTGGATGAGTAGGGTGGTTCGCGGTAGGATTGCAGTGGTGGTTGGCGATTAGGATGAAATGTTGTGATCAGGTTGCTGTCAAAGGCTGCTGAAGGAGTTGAGTTTCTGGTGGTGCTGCTGTTGCGAGTTCGTGATGGAGTTGCGGAGGTGGGTTTGCAGTTGTTATTGAAGGTAAGAGGAAGGAGGTGGTAATGCAACATAAGTGATAGTTGTGGTGATCAGAGAGATGGATGGTGATGTTCTCTGGGCAGTGAGTGATGATCAGAGGTGGATGATGTACACGCTCTGTTATGGCTGACTTCAGTATGGTGGTTGGAGGAGGATCAGGGATCACGGCAGGGGGAAGAACTGGGGAGTTAAGCACAGTGATGTTACAGTGTGATTGGCAGTGACAGAAACAAAGGAATAGGAATAGGTTGTAGGCGATTGTAGGAGGATGATTGAAGGTGGTTTGCTGGTTAATTGCTTGGAGAATTGTTGGATGTACGTTGAGAAGTGCTCTGGTTTTGTTGCGTATAGTTACTGTGCAGGGGAGATTACTGTTGTTTCGGTAGTGATTTTTTATGGCTGTGTTGAAGGGGATGCACTGTGCAGGTTGTGGTGATATTGGAGGAGGATAAGGATGTGTATATGTATGTAAGTGTGAAGTATGGCACTATAACAGTAAGGCAGTGGAGGTGGAGTGGGAGATGAAACTGCTGGAAAATGGAAGTAGGCAGTAGATGATAATGCAAACAGAAGTGTGAGGGATGTGGGGACTGGTTTGATGGTTGTGGTATGACAGTTTTTTTATGGCCATGGTGAGTGGTCGTAAGCGCACTGTTGTAGCAGCATTGTTGTGGGGTGGTAGCAGCAATTTATTTGAATGGGAGGAGTGGTTGGTTGACAGTGGACAGTAGAAAGGTAACAGCAGTAGTTGACTTGAAGGCAGTTTCGTTGATGGGGGTTTGTTGGAGTGATGATGTAAGTTATGTTAATGAAGCAGTGGTATTGAGCAGGGGGATGGTTTATGTGCAAGTGATATAGATGGTTGATATGGTGATGTGAATTCAGAATTGTGAGGTAATGACAACGCATCAATGTGATGGTAGTTATGGGGTTGTTGCAGAAGACATGGATTGTGGTGATTGAGGAAGAGGTGGTGAGTGGATGTTTCAAGTGGTATGAGTTTGTAGGTGTATGTAGATGAGATGAAAGGTAAGGAGGAGGATGACAGAGCAGTGTTTTGATGAGGCAAGTTAACAATGAACAGTAACTTAGTGAAAATGTAATGCACATTGCTGTGCACAGTAAATGCAATACAAATAAAAATGTAATTTAATCTAAAACAAAATAGAAACTGTAAGTAAGAATGAAAGTGAAACAAATTTTTTAAGTTGTGTATGTTATTTTTAATTGAAATGCAAATGCAAAATGAAACTAGAAACAAGAAATGCACACAATCACAATGCAAACAAAAATCACATACAAGCACACAATAATTTTTTTAAATACAATACACACACAAAACAAATCAAATTAAAATAATTCGAAGAATAGAAATTAAAACCAAGACTATTCTCCGGCAACGACACAAAATACTTATTTGACGGCTAAATCTCTATCGGATTAGAAAATTAGCCAAAAAAAATTAATGAAAAATAACTGCAAACACACGGCGTATAATGTTAGTACGTGATGAGTACGAGTCGATCCGTAGGGAATTGTTTAGATTTTAAAATTTCTATTCAATCAAATTAAACCAAGATTTGAGAGTGTTGTTAATTACAAAAAATTGTAAAAACTAACTACTACAAAAGTGAATGAAAACTATGAGATTAAAAGACAATTTTGAGATAAATTCACTCTCATAATCACATAAATCAACACAACATGAAATTATGGTCTCTCTTTTGGTCATTAGTGAATTTAGTTGATATGTTTATTAATAAGTATGACATATTTGTGTTATTAATTAGCCAACATAAACCATCAAACTTTAACATGCCCACTAAACCACTTGTTAACTCTCATGAAAATATTAATGAAACTGAAAAATAAAATCTATTTATGCATGGCTTATTTACTATTGAATTAGTAACATAAACCATTAAATTTTGATTTTAAATCCACTTCCATTAGCAAAATCAATTAGCTAGATGATGATGCAAATTGTGTTTATTTAACTAAGCATGGCCTATATGTGACTAACATCATAGACTATCAAATTTATTAATAAACATACATCAACATGCAACTTTCTATCAAGCACAAAAAGAGAACATAAATGAGCAAATTATGTTGAATCTACATGATAAGAGAGTTTCATTACCCCTAAATTGAAGGGGTTTAGCTACCCATATTTGTTATCATGTCAACAAATGTAGATTGCAACATAAAACAAACAAAGAAAAATGCAAAATAAGTAAGAAGAGAGCTAATTAAGATAAAATGAAAACTAATCTACTTGCATAAGTAAAAATGATCTACACTACTGACATGAAAAGAAAGAGAGCATGTAAATAGAAAAAAGCATAAATTAACATTGCATAAAAGAAAATTACATGAAAGAAAATGACTAAGTAGCCATGAAAAAGAAAAGAGAGTTTTTGTTTACTTTTAAGTCTAAAACTAAACTAACTAAAGATGAGACCCAAAAGAGGCTAAGGGCTTAATTACATGAAAATATGAGGTATTTGTACAAGTTTGAAACCATAATCCATATTTTTGGACACTATCCAAACTACCCTCTTAGGAAATGCAACCTCCAAGTAATCATTAACATTAGCATAACCCTCCATTTAAATACGCATATAGCTTTAATCATGTGCATTAGTATCTTAATAGGAGATCATGGTAAGTGGGTAGGTGGGGTCCTCCATGTTGTATGAAATGAATTATATCCGTCTTCATTTTCTTGTATTCTCTTGTGCATGCAAATTTTCCATGAAACCTCTTGTAACCATCCAATTTTCCTACAAATAAAAATAAAATGTGGAAATAAATATTTTCAAATAATATATGCACAAAAATGACCATTTTGCCTCAATATAAAGATGAATAGATGATGATTTGAAAATAATTTGAATTATTGGTTTAAACATGTTAAAATACCCTATATGCTCATTTATTTAATTAAATTAGATTAAATATGGAAGTGAAAATATGCACACTTACATGCACGTCAATGTGCTTTTTTGGGTATATTTTGGTTTTATTTTTTTATAATTTGAATGGCATAATATAAGCAACGTACATTTAAGCACATTGTTAAGTATCATGAATGATGAAACCTAAAGAGAAACTAAATTGTGCCTAGTACTGTTTGGCTGTAACGACCCAGAATTTTGGTTATTTGAAATTGAAATATTTAATTGATTTTAAATATTTAAAAGCAAATTTTTAACTTGAATTTCAAATATAGCGATTTATTGGAAAATTTATTTATTCAATTTATTAATTAAAAATTGGTTAAAACATTAAATGTTGAGTTTTAACATAGTTAAAAATAATTTCAAAGCTTATTGAATTTCTATTTCCAAGAATGAAGGTAAATAAAATTTTAAATTGGATTTAAAAGTGATTTGCTCAATTCTAAAAAAATATTTGTATAAATTAACGAGTAAAAATAGCCTTTTAAGGCACAGTCTCATATTTCAATGAAACCAGTTCCATTGGATCCATAATAGTGTATTATTATCAGATTTCAAATTTCGTAGCACTTGGAGTTATCATTTGGTCGTACGAGATATAAACGCGTTGAAATTAATATTGAAAATTCAATATAATAATTGGGTTTAAAAAGCTATCTTCTCTATACGATCGAACTAGGGCTCGAAACCTTTTCCATTGCATTCGAAATAGGGGTATAACACTATGAACGTCTAGCGGCACGCCTCGATTGGGGTTCGAGATTTTAAGTTGTCTAAATCGAGATATTTTGGATTATAAATTAATATATTGCCTAGTCAAATATTCACATTAGCTCTTTTTATTATTTTCAAATCAATGTACAATTCCCCTCTTTTAACACGCAAACATCTCGTCCTCCTTCTCCTTTTAAACTCATGCAACCGAACATTGTTGTAACGACCCATAATTTCAGTCATTTGAAATGGGGATATTTAATTGATTTTAAATGTTCACAAGTTAATTTTATAAGTTGAATAACTTATATTTCAAATATAAAAATTTAATTGGATAATTAAATGGTTAATTTAATATTGAATTTTAGAAATAATTGGAAATTGAATTTAATGCGAATAAAAATAATTTATAAAGTTGAGTTAAATTCTATTTAAATTAGAATGATGTTAAAGAACTTTTAAAATTGAATTAAAAGTAAATTTATTGAAATTGAATATTCTAATATTTACGTGTAAAAATAGTCATTTTTAAATAGTTTAGATTTTGATGACACATATTTCATTGGATCTGTAATGTTATATTATTGTAGGATTTTAAATTTCGTGTCAATCGGACTTACGGTTTAGTTGTGGCAAGCTAAAATGCATAAAAAATTGTTTAAGTAAATTTTAATTTAAATAAGTTGATTCGAAAACTTATCATTCAAATATGATCGAATTGGATTTCGATAAATATTCCATTGTGTTCGGAATAGGGGTAAAACTTTATAAACGCCAGGCAGCATGCTTCGTTTGGAGGTAGAAAAAATTTCGGATGAATAGTGTCACGAAATTTTCTCTAAAAGGCCTCATTTTCTTCAATTTTCACAAAACCCTAATTTGGAGTTGATTGGAGCTGGTATAAATTTTAGGTAAAATTAAACGCTTATTTAATTTTATTCGAAATAAAACACTGCAATTGCTATTGGAACCAAAGTGAGTGCAACTCACTCTTTCTAACTCACTGATATTTTTATATAAGTGGAAATAAATTTATTTTATGATGATTGATGATTGTTTGGATGATATATGATATATTATCTATATATTAATTGGTATTTGGATACATTCCTTCCCATTGGAGCAGATGACACCCTATATGTTCCCGTGTATGAGCGGATGACCTTTTGTACGCGCGTCTACCTCCAAACAAACATTGTACACATATTCTAATATGTATATTTGTTGCCGGTGATATGTTGGAGGGATCCAACTTGATTCCTCATCACTGTTGATTTATTTACATATATTGATATATATACTATTATCATATGATATATGATGTTTTGGATGCTATGATTGATGTGATTTATCTTATTTAGTGCTGTTGCAGCATTGGGCCTATTTTTGGAATTTTAAAAATATTAAAGTGATGATTTTAAATTTAAAAGGATTTTTAAAGTGATTTTGGAAATAGATGTTTTGTTAAATTTTGAATTGTTAAGGAAATGAATTTATTTTAAATAAATGAAAGCTATAAATTTTATGTTATAAAAATTATAAATTTGGAAATATATACAGAATGTGGTTTTTGAAATATGAAGTGAACTATTTTGTAAATAGTTTAAAATGAGAATTTTAGAATTATCATAAATGGTTTATATATAAGATTTATAAAATTGAATTTTTATAAATCAAAATAGTGGAATTGTAAAGGAGTTTTATAAGTGTTAAAATAAGTTATACATGAATCTTACCAGTGAATAAGATTTATGAATTTGTAAAGTTATAAAGGAATGAATTTGTATTAAGAGAATTATAAGTAAATTAACTTATAATTGAATTTTGGCATGTAAATGAGATATAAATGGAATTAGTTAATAAAAAGATTTTATAAATGGAAGTTTTATAAAATAGAAATGGAACTTATAAATATTGTTGTATAAATCCGTAATCAACTTATTTTGATAAGTTAAATATGAAAGTTTATTAAAGGAGATGTATCCACGATTTTGGACGACGAATAATCCTTAAAATAAATGTATAGAAGTATTGAATTTGGTTAGAGAAATATATTCACGATTTTGGACCGTGTAATGACCCGTAAATTTTGATGAATAAATCTGGTTAATTTAATTAAATTTTGTAATTAAATTAAGAAAGGAATAAAAATTTATGATTTATATCGAATAAAAGTTTAAGAATGAATTGTAGCAACCAATTGTTAACAATTGAAGTAAAATCAATAAAAGTGGAATAGCGTAAATTGTGCACTTGTGTATAAATTTAAAATAAGTAAATAAGCGTAAAAGTGATGTAAATTAAAGGATTTGCATATAATTTATAGTAATTGAATGAATTCAGTATTATGTAGGTAATTATAATAATTGGTTGAAGCTAGATAAACTCATGTGCAACCTTGGCATGTAAACAATTACTATAAGTTACATGTTTAATTTGTGGATGGAATTGGAAACAATTTTTTGTAAAAATAATAAATGTTACATTTATGGGGAGGTGATACAATGTTAGAAATTAGATGTAGCAATTGTAATTAACATTAACAATTTAGAATAAAATTGCAATTAATTGAAAATAATTTGAAGTGTCTTACTTGGTTATAAGTTTAATATAAACAACAAATGGAAATGTTGAATTTGTGAATCATTAATAAAAATATTAACTAGAATGGAATTCAATTAATATAATAACGGAAAGAGTGAATGCAAATTTAAATTAGTAACATAAATTTTATTCGGTGTTATGATAATTAGTCGAATAGAACATAAACTTAAGTGTAAATTTAAGGAATGGAAATAAAGATGTATTAATGTAATTACTTAATTAGCTAATGAAATAATAATAGTATAGCAACGGTAATTAATAAAAGCAGAAGTATTTAAGAATTGTAACGTAATGTGTTAATGTAATAATGAAATAAATGGAATTGTGAATTTATTCATAGTGTAGTAATCGATATAGTGGGAAGTATGAACCCAAGTAAATGAATTGATTTAGGATGTCATCGCAATTAGAGTGTATATTGGTAGAAATAATAAAATGGAAATAGAGTAGGCAATGAAAAGGAAAGATGAAAATTTGAACGTACTATTGTAATAAAGGGTAAACAAATGTAATCTTTGTTTATTGGATAATAATTGATTTGGTAAAAAGGATTGGACTAAGAAAATTTTATTAATTGGTTTTAAAAACTTAATTAATATGTGTAATATACAAGATTCACATTTTGAAATATAACCATTTATAAAAATCTAAGATGTATATAGAAGTATCGGTGTAATGAAACGCAAACAAATGTTAAATATGTTTATAGGATAATGATTGTTTGAATAATAAGAACGGGAATCAACATTTATTTATTTATTTGAATTTAAAATTTCGTTAATATGATTTATTGCAATTAAAATGAAAATTAATATTTAATATTTGCATAAATGGAAATATAGATGAAATCTAAGAAAATAAATACAAACAATTGTGAACCAATGTAATTTGCATCCTTTTGATAACGTTGAATTAAATAATAGAATGAAAAGTGAATTAAATAGAATTATTGGAAATTTTATTTATAATTTTGAATTTAATAAAATTGAGGATTTATATTGAAATTTATAAATTAATCTTCTCTAAATTAACATTTAGATTTGTTTAAATCGGTGTAAACGTTTGAGAAATATAAAGGTGATAAAATTGTCAATTTTAGAATTTAAAATTTAAAATTGGATTTAATCAAATAATTATAAATTTATTTAATTAGTGTAATAATAGTCATTTTGACCACTGAATCGGATTTCGATGAAACTAGTTTCATCGGATCCGTAACGGTGAATTATTGTAGGATTTCAAGTTTCGTAGCGATCGGACTTGTCGTTTGATTGTACGGACTCGAAATGCCTTGAAATTTATGAAATTGAAATCAATTGAAATCAATTTGAAAAATATTGATTTTAGCGTAACTTCTTCATACGATGGAATTTGGATTCGAAACATTTTCCATTGTGTTCGAAATATTTTAACACACCTATTTTTGATATATGGGTTGACCCAATTTCGTTCCGGAGTCAGAACGGGCTTTTCGGACCACTTTGGCGTTAGCGCGTATATTCAACCCGATCCATCTATTCTACTTCAGTTTGCCTATATATCCAGTTATAAAACCTAGCAGCCTCTATTCCTCATTTCTACACGTACAGAAACTTCTGTGCTCCTCTTCCTCAATGGCTGCAAACCCTAGATCCAATTGCAAATTCAAAAATCTAATGAAAATTCAAACTCCTCAAAAAAATTCAGAAAAAATATATGTTGAATCTCTCGAAGTGCGTAATCTTGTGGTGAAATTTATTTTTCGTTTTGGATTGTCGTTTGACCGATAAAAATCAAAGAAGTCTCGGCCGTCCATCACGCGTCGGTGAAAGTTGTCGGATCGTTAAACCTTTCTCGGTTTTGTAGAGGGGACCGAAGGGAGTCGATCTGGGGCGTTCGTTCGTGGAGTTAACGGCTAGATCATCGGGAAAATTTGATTAGGGTTTGGTTTTGTAGTGGCGGCTGCTGCTTTTATTGGTGACGTGGACAATGAAGGGGGTGCCGCGGTGACTGAGGTGGATGCCGGCGTCATGGCGCGTTGCTCTGGGTGGCTGCGACCGGTTGCAGCGTCGGCGACGAGGTGGGTTTTCGTGGCGGCTAGGACATAAAACGCGTGAGGCAGAGGGTTGAGCGAAATCTGGTAACAAGTGTGCGTAGAGGAAGAAAGGTGAGTGACGTGGCAGAGGAATAAATGTTTTCTTTTTTCTTTTATTTTTAAAATTGAAATTCAATTCACAATTTTCGCTATATCTTTCACATACGAACACCGATTCACGCGCGGTTTTTTTTGTTACGATCGTATTGAAATTCCAAACATTATGGCGCTAGTATGGACGAATTCTGAGACTGTCAAATTTTTGGGTTTAAATTGAATTTAAATTCAAAAGGTGAGTGTTTTAACCTACTCGCAACTTCTAAAATTTCTTATGTTTATTAAATTTATTTATGATGTGATTTAAAATTTATTTATAGCTGTTTGGCATATATTTAATCATCATCTCCGTTAAATTGCATTTATTTGAATTAATTTTGGTATCTAATTTATTTATTGCATATAAACTACCAGTTAAACAGATAATTAAATTATTGTTGAATATAAACTGCTAGTTGATACCTGCTGTTTATTATTCGTTATATATTGATGTATTGTCTGAATTGGATGATGATTTTGATGAATGGATGTTATTTATATCATCATAAACTGCAAGTTATTATGCATTTTATTGCATTCGGGATTGCGGTTTGAAATGATATATAACCGTAAAATTTTATTTTTAAATTGCGGATTGAAATGATAAATATCTGTATCCCTTGATCATAGGATAGAAAATTTTATACAGACACCGTCGGTCTATATATATAAATATTTTGAAAATGATTTCTATGGTTTGGATAGGAAACGGTTAAATAAATATTAATTTTTTTATATTATATAAATATTATTTTATATATACATATATAGTTAAATTATTGAATTTAAGCTATGTATAAATTTGTTAAATAAAATAAATAAGTTGAATAATGGAGTTGATTATTTTATATTATATGGTTAAGTACATATTAAGATATTGAATATATATATAGAGTTTTAATGATTTAAATCAATTAAGATTGGAAGGTAAATTGAAAATTTATTTGGAATTGAGCTTATTTAAGAATTAAACTCCATAAGTTGATGTAGAACTTAATAACTTGAAATTTTAAAAGGTATGGTATTTATAACTGAATTTTTATTCTAGATGAATGAAATGAATATTTCTAGTATAAATAAATTGAAGGAAATATTTAGTTATAGGTAATTTGAGTTTTATTTAAATGATTATGGATTTGTTATGCAAATATTTCAAACTAAATAATAGGACATTTAATTGTTGAATAGAAATTTCCAACCTTATTTTCTAATTGTTTAATACTCAAAGTTTGAAATATATTGAAACTGAAGCGGTTTATTGAAACTGAAAGTGAATTTAAAATTTATGGACTTAGACTTAATTTAAAGAGAATAAAATTCTAAAGTCATGGAAATTATTTACTTTATAAAGTAGTTTTAAATTCACACCATTTTATCTTATATACTGTTGAATATCCAACCATTTAAGTTTTGAAAGTTATGGTTTAAAGCTATGGATTTCAAAGTATTTTGTTTTGAAGAGTTATAATTCAAATGTATGGTTTTGAGATATTATAAATTTTAAAGTGGTATGGTTTTAGAAAAGGATATATTTGAAATGATGTCATATTGATTTGGTCTTAAAAGGGGAAAATAATATCGTATTTATATGGTTTTGAAAAGGGATATTATATTCTGGTTTTAAAGTATAAACTATTTTGAAAAAGACCACGGTGTTATAATAACGTTTGGTTGTTGAAGAGACCGGGATCGGAAGTTGTCATACTCTCTGCCAACTTCGAAAACTACTTTAACAACCGTGTACGCGGTGGAGATTCCAGAATGAAGTAGGATGGTGGCGGCGTTTCCTCTGAGGTATATACGTGGACCCGACTCCCGTGAGTTGGCATAAGGTGGCTAAAACAGGAGCGATTCTCGGGCCAATGAGGTCATTCCTCTGATCGGACGCACTCCTTCGATATTATACTCTGAGTTTTGGATTGATACGGTGGCCACTTTTGATTTTGATTTTGGGGGTGTTGTTCGAGGTGGGCGGTAGTAGCTGCTACGCGTTACCGCCAGCCCGGATGTGTAATTGGTATATCTACCCTGGGATTGCCTAGTTGTGCCGTGTCACCTACCATATCGCGCCTTGTACGAGTTTGGTTTTCTCCCGTAACCCGTGTGGTATCCTCTGGTGGCTTCCTGATTAGGAGGGACTATGATATTGGATGGACTACTGGGACTATTACGGGGGAGATTGGGTAACTCCTTAACGCTATTTAAAAGTAAGTTTATTTTACTGTAGACATTACTATAATAGCGAAATATTACTACATAGTAAATAGTTTAAGGGATCCTTGGAGATGTGAATCCCGAGCATCTCTTGAGTTACCGCACTCACGTTAGACACTGTATAGGAGATGTCAAGCCCCGTAAACATTTCCGACGCCGTTACACTCATTTATTTCAGTTAATTTAACTTACATAAGATCTTTTAGTTCCGACTCAAGTGTTTTGTCTTTTCAATTCGCTCGGTCAGTCCGAGCGTTTCAGGATTTGAAGATTTTATTCTGGAGGAAGAAGACGACGATCAGTAGTACTATTATCTACTATATTATTCCACTACACTATTGTATTCCGCTGCATTATTGATATTCTATGGTATGTATAACTCTGATATATATTGTAAGTATAATTAAATATTTTGAAAAACAGCTTCATGAATTGTATATTTGATTATTATATTTTTCCTTCCGTTGTGAGATTTTGTTTTGTTTTATTTCTTTCTTGGTTTTCTTATTTACCCCATAACAATCCGCCCTTCCTTATGGTTTGAATTGGCACGTGTGTCTATTTAAAGCGTGCGAAAAGGTGGGACATTACAGACAGTGAATAATCTATTAATAAAATGGATATTTTTGGGAATCGATATTTTTAAATGAAGCTAAAGGATTTGAAGATGTTTTAAAATGTGTTAAATATCGAATACATAGATTTCAACATTCATTGTTGAAATAGACGTTTTCGAAAAGTAAGTAAATGATGGACTATAACACTATGTTATAGTATATGATTTTCGAAAGGAGATGTTTTGTATAGTATATGGGATTTATATATCTATCTTATTTTCGAATTCCTATACTAGTGATTTTGGGTTGTCGTAACGATGTTTTACGCAACATTTATTTTGACCCAAATAAATAAGTTTAAGAGAATGTTTTCCTTACTGATTATAATATATACTTAATCGTGATTTAAGTAAATGTAGTATTTTCCAAGTGTTGAAAATAAAGAGAATTATGAATTACTTATTATTAAATAAGTATATGGAAATGTTTTGAAATGTTTAAATGGTTTTGAGAATATATTTGTTAAAGATAATTTGAAGTGAATATTGGGAAAGTGATTAAATTAAGTAAAGATTATTTAATGGACCTAGTGATTTCTTATGGTGCTAAATATTTATTTATTTTCTTTGATAGTAAATAACCGATTACTAAATTTGGCCATTTTAGTTTCTCGACTTGATGTGGGAACTATTTACTCGTACACTTAGTATGTAGCCTTCTGTGTAGGCTTGATTATCGTTTGTGTTGAGGATGCCGGTTCGTGTAGTACGAAATATTACTCTAATCTATCAAGCTTCCTTCTTGGTCGAAGGATAGCAATTTGAAAGGTGGAGACGTGATAAGTCTATGAGATTTAGTTTCTGTGTGAGGTTGAAAAATGCATTGCATTGTTAGTGGAGGACTGCTTGTTAATCGTTTGGGGTTAAAATCTCAATATACATATAGTCGTAGTGGTCTCTTCGTTATGAAATATACAATGCAAGGACTATTCGCTACTAATCCTAGGGATTTTCCGATTGTACGTGGTCGGAATGTGCCTTCGTTTTTTCCTGTTTCTAGACAACTTGTATGGACGTGTATCTGACATTGCATTTCTAAGATCATGTACATTTATTTTTACAAATGTACATCACTAGTGGGGGGAAGACAACTTCTCTTAGCTTAACACCCTCCTTGAGACATACGAGCTCAAGAGTTGTATTTTTATGGAAGGCAATTAGTAGTCAACGGAAACGGCCGTGTATCATTCAAAGTGATGTGATATGTGATATGTGAAAGGTAATCATTACCTCAGGCCTTAGCAACCGGAAATGGCCAAAACAGGGTTAGATGCGACATGACTAAGTGGGTAGCTCCCATTAGGATATGATCATCCTCTTCTAGATATATTTCTTTCCGCTATGACATTCGGGATGTAAATTAATGTGGTTTGTATGCTATGAGGGCCCTCGGGAAAGGTCGATAACGACCGAAGGATGACATATTAGGTAATATCTAGTTACAGAGGTAGGCCGGTCTTGTGTTGGTAGAGGTTCCTTTGTGACGTTCCTCGGTGCATTCCTCTAGAGATGTACTGCCGAACGGTAGTCCCTTCACTTGGTTATTTGTATGGAAATCCAAACTCCACTATGTGCCTGCCATTTTATTTGTATAGCCTAGTATGTTGGAATTTAACAATTGTAATGATATCGGCTATTTTAATATTATTTATGCAATAGACACTATTATAATATAAGATGATTTGATATGAAATATTTTAGTTATCGTAAGGTAAAAACATGTCCGTATTCAGGTCAAACTGAGTATATTTACAGGTTCAGATTGGTGCCATTTGGAGCTTTAGCAGGAGAGCTGGAGATCTTTATTTTCGTATACATGTATCTGTTTTGATTATCCGCTTTGCGCATGGTTGTTTATATTATCGGTAGTTGTACGGACGGGTTGTTATAACTGTTCAGGCTGATGATTAATGATTGATTGTTGAACTCTGATTGATGTATGTATATACAGTATCTATTTTATAAAGATCATTGATATGATATTACATGTTTTCTTTTGCGATGTGAGATTCTGTATTGTACTGTTTGATTCTCTCTTCTCTCTTTCTTCTCTTCTCTTCTTCTCTCTTCTTTTCTTTCTTACGACTTTCCGTCAGTCTGTGCTTTTTGGGTCGGACATGTGTGGTTTATTGTTGATTCAAATGGTACGGATTTATCTGTCGCCACAGTTGGTATCAGAGCTTAGATTTTGTATTCCTAGACTTTGATGTGTAATCAGTATAGTTAGGGACAGTAGCACCGTAGATTGAGTTAAGTGTATTATATATATGAGTGCATATTTGTTAGTGACTATAAAAATTTATTATATTGCGTTTACTTATCCGTTGAGTTGTTTGTGAATTCTGGTCGTTGTGTGGGACACCATGTTATCGATGGGGATTTTTAAACACTTAAACGAGGCAAGTCGACATAGTATTGTTTTTGAATTGGGCAAATGAAATAATTTTACCTCGACTATATTTTATATATAAAGAGACATTTTTTCAAAAATTATTAAGTGTATATAAAAATGAATTATTTGGCTGTTTGAAAATGTAAATATATGTAAGTTAATATAAAAAACTATTTGAATAATCTAAATAAAAATAACAATTGTAAAAGAATAAACTATATATGCTTATGAATTATAAAGTATGGAATTATAATTAATTTGATTTATAATTATGAAATAATATTATATATAAGAAATTATACATATGAGTTATAAATAAAAATAAATTTGAAATGAAATCTTATATAAGTGAAGTGAAATAGTGAAACTAATATGTATGAATTTATAAATGTGATTTATAAATAATAAAAAGGAAATTTTAAAAGAATATAACGCATTGAATTCACTACTATTGCTCAAAAATAATTAGGATGATGACTGCAACATTATTAGTATCATTTTCGAGTTCCTGTATGATGGATTTGCTACCAATAGTAAATTGAAATTGAAAATTGAAGTTTTGATAGGATAAACAAATTCGAATTTAAAATCCAAGTTGAAATTGATAAATATAAGTAAAATGAGTTTTGGACTTATAGTATGAAATAAAGATTAATTTTAGAAAATTGAAATAAAATTGAGTTAGCATAATAAAATATATGATTTGAAATTTAACTAAAGAAAGGTTAAATAATTGAATAGGATTTGAACCAAATTAGATAAGTTATTGAAATAAAAAAAATGAGTTTATAAATGGAAGTGAACTTAGGTAAATGTTCATGGAATTATAAATAATAAATAAGTTGTATAACTTGTAAAATGAGAAAATGTAAGTAAAACCCAATGTTAAAATGGTTAAACAATTTTGTTAAGCAAAACAGAATCTGAATTTGAATAAGTGATATGAAATTTGACTTAAGTAAAAGTTAAATAAAATAGAATTTGAATTAAATTAGAGATGAACTTAAGTTGTACAGTGAAAGTAAATGCACGTAAGAATGAAATGAAACATAACTTAAGTAATGTAAATGAAGTTGAATTTGATATCAAAATGAATATAAACTTGAGTTATATAATGAAATTCAATTTTAGTTGTAGAATGAATTAGCAATTGAACTAATGAATGAATTGAAATGGACCAATGAAATAGATTAGTAAATAAAATATGGAATAGTGGATGTAAGTGTTAATTCATTGAAAGTTAATGAAATTGGAAATTGGATAATTGAACGAAAGTCACTTAGATATTAAACTAATTGAAATGAAAAGTGTTAAACCAAACTGAAGGTAAATATGAATGTTTGAGTGTAAATTAAATTAATTTGGTCATGTTGAACATGCATTGGTTAATAGATGGATGTAGTTAGTTGTATAAAAATTCATTTAAGTGTTAATGAAATTGAAAGTTAAATAATTGAATTCAAATTGGAAGTGAAAAGAATTTAAATAGAATTTAATTTGATTTGAATTGGAGGTGAACAAACTTGAATATAAATAAGTGAATGTGGACTAATTGAATTTGAATAAATGAATGTTAGTAAAATCCAATGTTAATGAATCGAATGTGAATAAATTGAAAACCAATTCAATGAATATTAATAAGAAATGAATGTATATTGATTGGTTATGGATTTAATTGGATAGATGTTGGTTTGTTGGATGTTAGATGGATGATAGTTTCTTTATGGTTGGATTTGTTGCTTTTGATTGCATTTACTATATGGGCATATATAGTTGTTGTGTTGGTATATGTTATATATTGATATTACTTTCTATATACATGTTTCTCATTTGTTCTTGAGTATTTAGTAGGTGTGAATGGCTTGTGCTTCGCATTTGGAGCTCTCTTTCGCGCTATATTAGCTGTATATGCTCGCTAATAATATATAAGGTACATATCTCAGATTACATATTGTACTTTTATATTTTTTCCCTACGGGATACCTCATCCTCAAAGATGAGATGTATATTTGTGATATATATATATATATATATATATATATATATATCTGTGTGTGTGTGTTGTGATCCTACTATGATCGAATCGCGCAAAGGTGGCTATGGAGATTTTGTTTAAAAATTTAAGGTGTTAGAAAATTCTGAGAATTTAGGAAAAAAATTTGATAACTAAAATTTTGATTTTGAGTTATAATTTGAAACGATATTAGTTGGTTTTGAAAAGATAACTATGAATGGATTTGAAAACTACGAAAAGTTTTTATAAGAAGTTTAACTAATGGATTTTGGAAAAGCTAAAAGGTTTAAATGAATTTGAAATCTAGTTTGAACAAGTTGTTTTTGAAAAGTTAATGGATTTTGTAGCTTTTTCTTACTTAGTAATTTCAAGGACGAAATTCTTTTAAGTAGGGGAGAATGTAACGACCTAGAATTTCAGTCATTTGAAAATGGGATATTTAATTGATTTTAAATGTTCCCAAGTTAAATTTTATAAGTTGAATAACTTATATTTCAAATATAAGAATTTAATTGGATAATTAAATGGTTAATTTAATATTTGAAATTTCAGAAATAATTGGAAATTAAATTTAATGTGAATAAAAATTATTTATAAAGTTGAATTAAATTCTATTTGAAATAGAATGATGTTAGAGAACTTTTAAAATTGAACTATAAGTAAATTTATAGAAATTGAATATTTTAATATTTAATTAACGTGTAAAAATAGTCATTCTTCAAACAGTCTCGGATTTCGGCGAAACTAGTTTCATTGGATCCATAATGTTATATTATTGTAGGATTTCAAATTTTATTTCAATCCGACTTATGGTTTAGCCGTGGCAAGCTAAAACGCGTAGAAATTTGTTTAAGTAAATTTTAATTTAAAAAAGTCGATTCGAAAACCTATCTTCCAAATACGATCGAATTGGCTTCCAATATATATTCTATTTTGTTTGGAATAGGGGTAAAACATTTTGAATGCCATGCAGCACGTATCATTTGGAGGTCAAATTTTTTTTGGATGAATAGTGTCGCGAAATTTTCTATAAAAGGCCTTATTTTCTTATATTTTCACAAAACCCTAATTATAAAACCCTAGCCGCCATAAACAGTTCAATGGCGGAAAATGCTCGATTCTTTTCCCCTCAAAATCTTTCAATCTGTTAACAATTATGAAAAGTTTCCAACTACAAAATGGTATAGCTTCATGAGATCTTCATATCCATACGGAGATGATCATCGATGTAGCTTCGTATAGGCTAGATTTTGGCCTAGTATGTCCCGCATTCACTCATGAATTTCAAGAAACATAGGGAGCCAAGCTCGATCGGCCTCTGGGCGTTGGTGCTAGATGTTGGCGGCTATGACACGGTGGTCTATGATCGAATTTTAGGAGAGTGATTTGGTCGAGATAAATGGATGAGCAACGACGACCATGGGTTTGATTTCATAAGAGTTTGAACGGGAAGAAGAGGAAAAGAAAAGCAGCGGCCATATCTTGACTTGATGAAACAAACGGTCGAGATGAGATCTAGGTTTTATAATAAAAATAAATTATAAGTTAATTTATATATTAATTCATATGAACTTCTAAATGTCATAACTTCTTCATACGAGGTTCGTTTTTGAAGAAACAAGTTGCTTGGGTCTGTATTGACGAGCACTACTATACATTTTAGAGTTGGTTTGGAGCTGATTGGAGCTAGTGTAAATTTTGGGTAAAATTAAATGCTTGTTTAATTTATTCGGAATAAAACACTACAACTACTATTGAAACCAAAGTGAGTGCAACTCACTCTTTCTGACTCACGGATAATTTTATATAAGTAGGAATAAATTTATGTTATGATGATTGATGATTTTTTGGATGATATATGATATTTTATCTATATATTGATTGGTATTTGGATATATTCCTACCCATTGGAGCAGACGATACCCTATACATTCTCGTGCATGAGAGGATGATCTTTTGTACGCGTGTCTACCTTAAAGCAGACATTGTACACATATTCTAATATGTATATTTGTTGCAGGTGACAGGTTAGAGGAATCCAACTGGATTCCTCACCACTGTTGATTCATTTACATATACTGTTATGTATATTGTTATCATATGATATATGATGTTTTGGATGGCAGGATTGATGTGATTTACCTTATTTAGTGTTGTTGCAGCATTGGGCCTATTTTTGGAATTTAAAAATTATTAAAGTGATGATTTTAAATTTAAAAGGATTTTTAAAGTGATTTTGGAAACATATGTTTTGTTAAATTTTGAATTGTTAAGGAAATGAATTTATTTTAAATAAATGGAAAATATAATTTTTACGTTATAAAAATTATGATTTTTGTGAAATATACTCAGAATGTAGTTTTTGAAATATGAAGTGAACTATTTTGGAAATAGTTTAAAATGAGAATTTTGAAACTATTATAAACAGTTTATATATAAGGTTTATAAAATTGAATTTTTGTAAATCAAAATAATGGAATTGTAAAGGAGTTGTATAAGTGTTAAAATTAATTATAAATGAATCTTATTAGCGAATAAGATTTATAAATTTGCAAAGTTATATGCAACGACCCGGATTTTTGGCCATTGAATATTAGGTGATTAACTGATTTGAACCATTAAAATATTGATTTTATTAGTCAAATAAATAAATTTTTGATATTTAAAATATCTAAATATATATAAATTGATTCGAAGAACTTTAATAAATATGAATTATAAATCCCTGGATGTGATATATTTTATAGGATATGTATATATAAATTCCACCATGGAAACACAAGGTAGAATACCCATATATTTGTAAATATAAATATATACAAGTTTGTGAATATATATATAAGTATATAAGTGTGCAAGTAATATATATATATATATATGAAAGTTTGAATAAAGGTAAATATATATATTGATGAAAATATACAAGTATATGAGGACATGTATAGGTATAGATGTATATGTGTGATAACAAACACATGCAAATGAAAGACATGTATATATGTAGAAATAGTACATATAAGTATATATCTATTTGCGAATGTAAGATAGGAAGCAAAATAAACATGTACATTGTGTGGATGTACATATCTATAAGTATGTATTTTTGTCAAAATATATATATATATTAGTAATTGGTTAAAAGCATGTTCATATAGTCAAATTGGTTTACATATAAATCTATACACATGAAGGCATATATATACATAGAAGAAACATCATCATGACAAAAATTAAATGCAAGCATACAACATTTCAACTCAAGCCATAATACATCAAATCAAATTTATACAAAATCAAGTCTATTTTTATCAAATCGGTATAAAGAAAAGAAAGGTAGAAATGAACTTACTCTATAGGAGAAGATACCTCCACTGTCTTTATATAAAGGCTTTGCCTTTGTTCAAACTTTGCATTTGAGAAGATAAACAGAAAAAATAGAAATAATGCAAGCTGCCATTAAAACTTAAGTAAAATCACAAACAATTCAAGTTCCGAGAGGATCAAACAGGAAGCAGGCAGCATATTTCATTTTAAAACCCTGCTCTGTTCAAAAGAAAAAAAAAGATGAGTAAAACTATTTTTTGTATTATACTGTGAATCATGTTTGTGTTGGAGGTGTACATAGAAATGTTATTTGATAAGTATGCTTGGAATAGAAATATATATACATATATATATGGATGTATACTCACTGTTATAACCAAAAAAAAACAAGCATGTACCATAGTTTACCTCTATCTATGGATATAAGAAGTGTCACACCTGGTATTTAAAACTCATAACTTCCAACCTAATTCGATTTACGTTATGATGTTAAAAGAAGATTTGTTTATTTCCGAACTTACTTTATTTTAAAAATGGTTCCATGTAATATTATCGCGTAATCCAGATTTGTAAAAAAATCAAATATCATGTTTTAGTCTCTCGCTTATATAAACACGATCGCTGTGTGAAATGATGAATTTTGAATGTTGTCTCATGATTTTTCATTGCATAATTAACGAGAGAGTGTAAGCAGGACGGAATTGGATATTGGTCAAATTTTGGCGATGACTGATCGAAGTGAATGAACGACGATGAGCGATCGGGACCAGCGTGAATGTGTATGTGCACAAGTGCGTGCACGGTTTGAGTTCTTATGGGTTGAAAGGAGAGTAGCAGGAAATTGGGGGAAGAGATGGAAGGATTTGTGGGCCGGGTTTGAGAGTATGGGTCGAGAAATAAGGGAAAGAAATAAAGGATAAGAAAACGAAATATAAAAGAAAGGAAAAGAAAACGATAAAAGAAAAAGGAAGAGAAATTGGAGAGGAAAATGAGAAATAGAAAAAAAGAAAATCAAAGAGGAGCAGAGATGAGTTTTATAAATTACTTATATAACAATTTATTTTATTTTATCTTTTCTTCTAAAAACCTATTTTAATCCAAAACTTTAAAGCTCAATGATATTTCATAATTTAAATGGAAATTAGTTACATTATTATTTGATTTGAAACCTATATAAATTAACCGAGTAAACATAAATAAAGTGGTAAACCTCTATTAACTGATAATAGATTGTTTATGTAATTCCTCTGATTATAGTCATCTGGATAAAGAAATAAATGGATTTCATCAAGTAAAGGGAAAATAAATCAAAATGTGTGATTTATATGATATTTTTTGTCGATCGTTAAATCGATAACAACCTATAGCTTGCCTCAATTCCATTGGAGGTTTAATTCAATTATACTTGTCTATATGATTAATGGTCAGACAAATTAAATAGTAAATTAAAAATGACGATACAGGTTATTTGAATAAAGATCTGTAATAGGTTTCCATATTGAATATTGTCACCTTGATTATAAATTATTCATTTTAAACAATTTACCCTTCAAATTTATTACTTCGATTCGAAAAGATCGGGATCAGATATCAGCAATATCCAGAGCGATTTAATAAGCACCACAAATCTTTATGGATTTGATTATAGAGTCAAATAGGCTGGAATTTTTGTAACTTAAGCATTTCAAATCAAATGGGTTTACTCATGCTAGTTTCCAGCCTAACTCATTGTCACTGTATTGTTATGCCACTACAAGAAATTTGATTTTTAGTAGCGCTCAAAAAATGCTACAAAAAGTTTTGGTGGCGTTTTGATAAACGCCGCTAGAAAACATGCGACTAAAAATCCATGATTTTTTGTTGCATTTATTTTAACGCCACTATAAATGAATTTTTGGCAGCGTTTTTTAAACGTTACTATAGATCTTTTTTACAGCATTTAAGAAACGCCACCGAAAATGTGCCATTTACTATCTTATTTTTTTATTGCACTTATTATTATTTTTTGCAGCGTTTTTTGAACGCCGCGGAGATTATCCGAGTTACTATAATTGCTAATTCTGTAGCGCTTTTTAAACTCTATAAAAAAATATTTTTGGTGGCATTTTTTCTCCGCCACCGTATGTCTCGATTTTATTTCCTGCTGTTCCACGACTACATCTGATTTCGCCTCCAATTCAAGTACTTCAAAACTTATACAATAACGTAATATATAAACACATACACATACAAAAATAACACATTCAATGAACCACAATAACACAAACAAAAGCAATTACATAATCACCACTATATCATAACATTAGTGTCAAGACAAAAGGTTAACCATACCAAAAACCTAACTACATACATGTGCTGCTACCATATCAAAAACCAGTGCTGCTGCTTGAATTCTTCACAAACGTTTATCTACCTATAAACAATAATAATCATGTTACTAAATATTTGTGAGGTGAAGGCATCAAAGATCAAAAATGGACAAATATAGAAGTCCATAGACTATAATACTTCAAACAAATATGCCTCTGCATATTAACCACTGATGTGAGCAAATTGTAATCGTCCAACAACTTTTACATCATATTTGTGAAGTCAGTGCACTAGACTTGCCATACGAAAACCATCCTCTTCAACCATGCACTCCATTCAAAACAACAAGTTCACCTGATAACATCCCCATTTCCTTAACAATAGTTAATCGTAGACATGCAGACCTTCATAGACCGATGTTGCTTTAAAACCTTATGACAAATTTTATATAACACAGATCACATTATACATACAAGATAGAGGAAAATGGGTTATACTAAAACGACAATCATTTTACAATAGCTGACCTTTTTCATACGATTCGTGACTACTGTGATTCACTAATTATAACAAACTAGCCTGGAAAATGCTCTTGCAAAGTGTTTGCATTTCCCTCTCATTGGGCAGGAACTGCAATTTGGTTTACTCCATGTACAAAATACCTACATACGAATCCAAAACAATATCTGATTAAATTAGCCATAACGAAATAGTATGTATCTTACAAATATTGTTTAATATTTAATAGTCACAAATCAATGCGATTAAGTATGACTATAAATGGTGAATCCGGACCAGTGGTGCAGATTCTCATCTACACTACTGCTGCTAGTTAAATATTTTTCAATAATTTGTACATGCATTTAGCATAAATTATTGAAGAAGAAAACATTGATTTGCATCAGCGTTGCATATAATAATCTGCAATACCGATGCGGATTCATTTACATCATAATAAACTAAAATAACAGAGCATGAGCACACACTTGATGTTCCATGTGCAATTGACTCATGCATAATCTTCTTTAATTTTTTCTATTATAAAGTAATTATAATAGAAAACTGTTCTAACAGTTTTATTGATGATTTTGATTATTGAGAAAGAAGAAATTGACGAAAGAAGTTCTCTGAATTATTGCCTTTATATTGATACAGAGGTTTGCTTTTATATATGCAACAGAGTGCACAAAGTATGAGAAATAACGTTACATGGCTAATTGGCTGAAAAGAAAATAAACAAATAAACTCGGCCCGATACTTTTACTGAAAAGAAAATAAACCAATTTGTGCTTTAGTTTTACCATGCTGCCGACTACATCCTGTTTTTATTTTCAAACTTGTCCTCCTCCCATTAACAATAGTTATGCAGTAAATTAGTAACCCACCTTCTTTATAACTCATGGAAACAGTTTAAATTTGTCCAATACTCATTCCAACCCTCATTAGTTACATATACCAACTGCCTACTTTAATGGATTTCTGTATAAAAAAGTTCACACGGTCATCAACTAGCGATGTTATGGAAAACAGTTTTTTCCACAGTACTGAAAACATATACCTTACAAAGTGTCAATTTTTATTACAAAATACTTTTACCTCTGCTTGAAAAAAATTTAGTTCAACTTGATTTACCTTCTGCTCAGTTTGATCTGTTAGTAAATTGATATTTTTGTTATTGCACTTTCTTTTTTCCTCTGCTTTGCATCCTACACACTATATCCATCTCCCCTCTGTGTCCATAAACCATCAGCAGCTTCAAACTCCTTACTTCGTACAACTTCATCCTTCACATCCCAAACAACTTACCATCGAACAAGTTCAAGCAAATGGCCAAATTGAGGGAAGACAACAATTCCCTGTATAGTGGAATTTATTTAGCAACTACATAAATATTGACAAAAAATATAGTTGTTCGGTCAAACCTAAGAAGTCAGTTAATCAAAACATAACCTACCCTAACCCATATGTGAAATGGTTGATACAAGAAATAACTAAGTGGAAGGTGTTTTAATGTTGTCGTAAGGCTCTAGTCCCAAAAATCCTACCTGCTGAAATTACAAGTTTATGATTTCTTCAGTATGCATATTCCTTCTTTCCATTCCATCCAACCTCATGCCTGTTCCAATACACTGCAATGACATTGTTTGATTTGTATGATACAATAAGTAGGTGTGTACTGTGCTTTTGTAACGATCAAAATTTATTACAGAAAAGGTGTTAGCATTCATTTGAGAATAATTGTCTCTATTAATAGTTAGAGTAAGCATTTATAATGGATGACTAAATTTATTGTTTTCTATAGTTGAGAAAGGCATCATTATGTGATTTTTTTTCTCAAAATGTTTTCGTAAATCATATTAATCCACTTGACAGATTTATGATGGTACTCATATGGAAACCAACGTTATCTATGACTCAGTGTCGTGATAATAATATTTTATTATACATTACCTCATAAGGAAAAGCATTATAACAGTGCAATATGAGGTTGAAGGGTAGAAAAAGTAGTTATTATTATCCATTAATTCATGTTTTTCTAACGTACTATACCTTTTTTCTTTTTGTCAAATCTCAAAATTGTATAATTAAGAAGAATGTGGCCTGACTCTCAATTATACTTTATTTATTAGTTGTTAATTGAAAATATCATAAATACTTCTACGCTAACAAAGTGAAAATTTTACTATGACAATCAATTGTGCATGATATATATCACACTAACCATATTTTGAACTTGATGATCCATCTAATGTGCTTTTGCAATAAATAGTTGTTGACAGTCAATTTTCTTCGTAGTTGTATTACTGAATGGGATGATTAATATGAGGTGCTTAACCAACATGTATTTACAGATTTATTTAATTTTCTGTTAAAAAGTAGTAAATTTTCTTGTTCGTCTAGTATTTTTACGAAAAATAAGAAAAATCTCTATTATCCACTTTGGAGCGCCTTTATATTTGGCATTGGCATGGCGTCAGGATCGGCCCAGTAGACAACCAACCAAGTTAGCAACATATAGGAAAATACATGACGATGTGGTAGCGGAGCAGCAGCCAATCGCTGCATTTGTTCTAAAATTCTTTCATGTAGTAAACTTTGTTTTCTCATAGGTTGAGGTAATTTTTTGGTCAATAAGCTGCAAATATGTGCTAAATACCTTCAATGCGAGTTTTCACTTTTCACTTTTCTTATGATAAGATGAGTGATGATCTTCTTCAAGATGTTGGCAGACTCAGAGAGCTCAATATAATTATAACTACAATACTTATCTGACATGTATTATGTCTTAGGTACTTTTAGAGGAATTATAAAGTTATAGGCTGCTGTCAATGGAAGCAAAGTCACGAAACTGGAGGTGGTGGATTTAAATTCTACTCTGCTAAAGTGGAAGATAAAAGTAGTCAAGCCAATGTTTAATTAAAAGACTACAACCGTAGGAGATGTACTAAGACTAAAGCATATCTATCTATCTGCAATGCCAAATCTTCCAAACAAGCTCGTGCATGTTCTCTGTACTATATATTCTCAATGAAAAATGACAAGGATTCAATTTTAGGAGTGCCAACTTTTTTCGTTAGCGCCAACTCTTTTTAATTGATTAAAAATAAAATCCTCTTTTTTATCTATATTTCCAGTCTACACTCGTAGGCTGAAGATCCACGCTTTTGCTTGTGTTGGCTCAGCTGATAACCATGCAAGAATTTGGTGGTTTCATTGAGAAGTGATAGATTATCTCTCTCTTTGACCATGGTTACTGCCCACCATGAAACCTCTACTGATAACACAGATCAAGAAGTTGCTCCTCATTCGATTAATTGACAGTCAATTTAACTTACACAGCTTTATCATACAACTTTATTTTTACTGATGGAGTGTATGCTTATTTTTTTTAATTTTTTTCAATATATAATAAAATTTGTTGATGTTGAAATATATATATATAGTTACCAAAAGAGCTTTGTATATATTTGAAATATATTGCTAATGTTTTTGAAGTATAGAGCGGATATTTTGAACCCATAGCGATAAGATGATTTAAATGTTTATTCTCTAAGGTCGTGAGCGATATATGGTATACTTAATGTAGTATGTGTGACGACCCGGCTTCCTTCGCCCAGGAAGACGTATCGTCTTGAAGAAAGAAAGGGATGAGAAAATAGAAAAGGTAGAAAAGAAAGAACAACAACATCAGAATCTCACAGCGGAACGAATAAATTATATTAATCACATAAGTATTTACATAATATATAACATCAATCAGAGTTATACAGATGATACATCACATACTAGACAGTTATAGACATCTGTCTAGTTAATACAACATAACTCCAACAATACAGAGAACAATAAGACTTAGAGATACCAACACAACGGAACTATATATATATATATCTATAACGCTGAAGCCTCCTGCTCCATTGCTCCTTCAGAATTCGTTAAAGCTAACCTGAATCCCTTGGCTACCCGTAAAAATTTGGGTACCCGAGAGTTTATGCAAAACAAAAATAAACTCCGGGTCAGACATGGGTCTGGTATGAGTAACAGGTTTAAGTTGCTTAACTTTGAAAATCTTTTTAAACGAAAGGTATCACGTAAGACTCCCCACACATAAACATGGGTAAGTTTTTGCCTTACGCTAACCAAACCATTTGATAGGAAATTCTGTGATATTATAATAGGTCTAGGGTTTTCAAGTAAATAGAAAATAGCGGAAATTGTTACATCTATTAAATTCCAGCTACTAGCCACAAAAGTGGGTAATACAATCAAAACCGTTGGCACTTATTGGATTGTGGATTCCATACAATGGCAGGGCTACTGGGGTACCGCCCGTCACAGTACGTGGCCTAGATCAACGTACCGAGGATCACTCCCGACCCCCTGCAACACAAGGCCGGAACCATTCCTTACTGAACAGTCCCGAACAAGATAAACCCCGACAGTTGTTGCAATCAACCACCCACACAGCCGAAAATAAAGGGACATCTAGACAGGGGAATATCCTTGTCTTGCTTGTGCATGACCCACCTAACCTTGCTGCACCTCCCCTGTTTTAGCCATTCCCGGTTGATGAGGCTTGAGGCTACGATTACCTTTATAGAAAACAATTCTTAGAATGCTCATCGCCCGCCTGACGATGTGTTGAAAGCATTCAATCCATACAAGTTCGTTCCGGGTTCGAACGAAACCGAAGGCATTATCTCGTTACACTCATTTTGGAATCACCCTCAGAGTTAACGACGATAACCCTTGCATTCTGACTCTTCATCTTCACTTCAGATTCATGACCTATCGTTAATTTGGAATCGATGTGGTTTTCGGATATTCCTAATGTGAAAACCCGATCCCGGTCTCATCGAAATCCAAAACGTGTCTTTTAAGGCCAAGTTGTCTATTTAGTCTTAACAGTTTAATTCAATATAATTCAATACACACACAGATGTGATATTCATAACATCACAATAGATAATCACATCATCATCACATACAGATAATCAATATCATCATCCAAACAGATTATTAAATATTATCATACTTAACTATGGATCCATATCACATAGACATTATTCATGCCAGATCACAATCATCAAAGGAAACATCAATATTATTCATCCATAAGCAATGATTTATAATCATTCCATTTGTAATTAATTTAAAATGAATTAAATTAACTACCTCTACCTCTAATTAATTTAAAGTAAATCAAATTAATTCTCCATCTATAAATCCTGCTTATACAACCATTAATTAATTATAAATCAAATTAATTAACCATCTTCTAAATATCCATCTTGATTAAACACCTTTGATTAATCATTCACTAATTACAATAAGTAATTAGCCTTTAATTAATTTTACAAATTAATTATCCTAAATCATTTATAGTAATTAACATTTAATTACTTTATTTATATTAATTACATTTATTCTTAATTAATTCCCTAGATTAATCTCCACATTATTAATTATTTCTTAATTAACCAATTCTTAATTACATCATTAATTATATAAATTAATGATCTCTAATTTAGATTAAATTACTTTATTAATCACATTAAGTGATTAATCTTTAATTAAACACAATTATTAATCACATTTGATTAATATCAACCAGTAATTAACTATCTTTAATTACTCATATAAATAAATTAATTATCCCATAATTAATTGTCTCCACTAATTAATCCCAAGATTAATTATAAAAGTAATTATCCAAATTACTTTACCAACACTTCATCTTTCATTAATTATATTCAGTAATTAACATTCATTACTTCTTAAGTAAATTCTACTCCATTGCATACACTAAGTGATTTCACTTATCAATTATCAAATGATTTTCTTAAATTAATTAAACTAAATTAATTAACTTAAATTAATCATTTAATCTAAATTAATTACAAAAAGTAATTAATCTCTTAATTACTTTTATCAAGTAATTACACTTAACCACTTCTATTTAATCTGATTAATTACCAAACTTTATCTCATTAATAAATTAATTAGTAATCTTTAGTTAATTATCTTTATTAACTAATATCATCTCTTAATTTACTACTTAATTTATCTTTATTTATAAATTAATCTAAATTATTAATTTATAAATTTAATAAATTACCATTCCTTTATTATCTTATTAATTAAATCATTTAATGCCTTAATTATTCTTAAGATAATTTATTTCTTATTTAATGACTTAATTAATATAAAAGTGTATTAGAACATTACACTTTAAATTTAGATTCAAATTCCATTTTGAATTCAAGATTCAAAAGAGATTATTTTAAATATCTACCAACTTCAAATTCTATTTGAAACAAATTTACTCTAAATTTCATTTTAAATTTAAGATTTAAAATTAACTTTAACAAGGTTTAAACACAGACCTAAGACCCTTTAGATTCTCATGTTAAAGGAATATTTACTTATAAGGAAGTTTTAAAAGAATTTTAAGTCAAATTTACTTTAAAATTCAAATCAATTTTCAAAGACACTTTAACAAATCAATTTTGTTTAATTCATTTTATATTCAAAACCTTCATTTATTTCAGAATTGGATTACATATCAAATTTAGATTCCAGATTAAACTTAGGTTTTTAAAACTTACTTATTTAAAACTTCATTCAAAATAATTCAAAACTATTTAAGCATTTTTAAAGTAGTTAAACAATTTGAAGTTTAAAACTTAATTTATTTAGAACTGAAATTCAGAAATAACTGTAACCAGATTTCAACTTGAATTTAAACTTATTTTAAAACTTTGCTTTCTGTTAATCTAGCTTTTAAATTTTGTTTAAACAGCTTGAAATTGAGTAACAGGTTTCCTGCAAAACCTGTTGCAACAAAAACAGCCAAGGCAATCACTCTCCCCCTTCGAGTCAATGCCTCGATTACTTCGAGCCTTGTACATGAGTTGCTCGAGAAAACACGCGTCAACAACTCCCCTTCCAAACTAACACAACAGCGCACAAGAAAATCCACCATGCATATGC
The DNA here is from genome assembly GCA_030765085.1 of Allium cepa. Taxonomy (NCBI): domain Eukaryota; kingdom Viridiplantae; phylum Streptophyta; class Magnoliopsida; order Asparagales; family Amaryllidaceae; genus Allium; species Allium cepa. The sequence goes on along the minus strand of CM060941.1, from coordinate 502,805,690 downwards.
ACGGTGGCGCCGCCCATCGTTGGCCATCAACGATAGCCTCCACAAGTCGGAAACTGCCCAAGCACCCTATCTTGATCACTGGATCGACAACGCCCACTCCGAAACAAATTCGAGTGTTCAAACAGGAACCAGAACCTGGAAATAAGCACTACCCCTTCTCCAACCTGTCAACGCTTCGCCCCTCCTCCTCCGACCTCCAGAGAACCACCACCTCCGGCACCGGCTTCGCCTTTCACCCCTCTACCAATTCCCAAACCCTTGTTGAACTCGATGCTCCATGCAATAGGATCTGACCCAAAACTCCACCTAGATCAAACTAGGTTTACAGGAGATAACGCGCCACAGTTGCCTCCTCGCCGAAGTTCGACACCATTCACCATTTTTACCCGCAACATTGATCACTCCTCCACCGCTGCTGAGCATCCCAGACCCCCAGAGCAACAAGATCATCAGAAATCCCCAAGTGAGCATTTTATATTCATTCCAGAACTGCTCTTAAATGACCATTCTAAAAATTATAAATTTTGTTTTAAAATTCATATTAAAGTATAAGAATTCAGTACATATCACTGAATTCATGAATTAAAAAGTTTAATTTTTCTCTTGTTCAAGTTTTCACTGTTATATTTGAATTTCCAGAACAATATTAAATTTTTGTTTACCTTAAATAAAACTTAAACTCTATATCATGTTGAGGCAAACAATTCCTGTTTGTATCATAAATCCTAAAAGCTATTGGATCAAGTGATTAAAAATAGTTTGAATCAACTGGAAACAAAATAAATAGGTGGGTTTACAGAGACTTCAATATATACTCAGACTCATCCATATGTACAGTAAAAGAAAAACATACATACAAACCACACTCATTTCAGATTTTGCCACAAGTTTACATACTTAGGTTTTAGTAATCAATGTTACTTACAGCAAATGAAAGACAGAACAAATTAAATGAAGGCAGTTTGAATTTTTTTCAGGTTTTGAAACATACAGAGTTTCATCACACAAGCACCAGAGAAACATGAATAATAATTATTCACACCATATATTTAAGCATCCAAATATCAACATGCATCAGATTGTAAAACTTAAGTAATTTAAAAAAATGTTACTCACCAGTGCCTTTGAAAAAGAACAGAGCACTTCCTGGTATTGACACAGTCTTGAACTTTAAAAACTGGAAAGTAGATTTGCTTGATGTTCCTTTAATTCATTTTGCCTTTTATTGTTGATGCTTCAGTAGTAAAAATAAAAATAAAAATGCTACTTGTATGTCTTAGGTTTGCTAATCTATGTGGAACGAACTAAAGAAGAGAGACATGTATATATATAAGTTTATAGGGGTAGGTGATATCTGGGTTTAGGTTATTTGCAGGTAGGTGATAACTGGGTTAGCAAGTTTGCAAATACTATTATTGTGTTTTGTTTTTATCAGGCAATATTTTATTTTTGGGGGCTGCAATGATCTTATAAGATTTTGAAATGACTTAGGTGGCTGCTAATAAATGGAGTCATTTAATGCTAATGTACTTAATGTCTCCTATTACTCATTCTTATGTATAGATATTTTTGTTTTGCATTCTCTTACAAGCAACCTGCATATTTTATTTTCTTTTATTTCTTGCCTGAGTCTTAATCTACAAGCTATCAGAATTATATTTTATTTTACACAAACCTGGTTTGTTTCATATTTGACGTTCATACTTGTCTGAATCTTACTTTATAAGCTTCTGCATTTTATTTTATTTTGTTTACTCTTTAGCTTGTATACCTATTTTATAGTCGTGAATACTTGCTTTTGTAATTTACATACATATTATAAAATTTGTTTTAGTCATTTCTTAGGTTTCTTACTTATTTACTTATTATTTCTTATTCTTATGTTAATATTACAATTTCTTAAGTTTGTGTATTCAGACTTATTTTTATAATCATATATTTGGTTTACACTTATGTTTCATATTTATAATGTTTGTTTTATTTTTAAACATTGTTGTTTTACTTTTAAATTTATAAATCATAGCTTCCCAAAATACATATGTATATAAAATTAAAATAACAACTTCCATTTATTTAAAATCCATTGTAAAGATATTACATTATTGTTATCGTTTTAAAAGTAACTCATTATTAATTCATAAATGAACTGATCACTACATAAATAAATTACTTATTTGATCAACTATATTTAAAACAAAAACAAACAACCTTTGTTAAATTTAGATTTAAGTCAAAATCATTTAAACAAATTTTATTTTTAATATGCTTTAAAACAAATTCTTATTTATTAAATTTTAAAACTGATCTTTAGATTATACTCACACACATATATATATTATTAGAAAACAATCTACTAGCTTTTTAAAGATAAATCATCAGTTAAATATTTATTTAAAGGAAGATTATTACATCAATTCAAATCTTATTAACAATTATTATCAAACTAATTTAATTTTCCATACAGATTATTAAATTTATATTGCCAAAAATTCCGGGATATCACATTCCTCCCCCCTTAAAAGAATTTCGTCCTCGAAATTTAAAACAAAGGTAATTTAATAATCTAGTTAAATATTTATTTTAAAACACAAGCATATATTAATCATATGCTAGCAGTCATAGCAACCAATTCATCCAAACAAACAAATCTAACTATCCATACAAAATTCCAGACAGAATTTTCTCCAGTTTTCCCAAGTATGATTACTGGGACACTCGCTCTACAGAACTTCTACTCATCTAGATCTACGAACAAGACAGGATATCAGACTACAGGCAAGTCTGAATCAACAGCCAAAACTCCCTGAACTGCTGGTTTTACAACCAGAGATAGATCTTACACGTACTTCCTCAGAGATACGTGAAACTCAACAAATTCCAGTTATCCAAACTGACAGTCCAATCCTGAAGACCAAACACTTATTCAAAATCGAATCTCCGATTTGGGAATCCCAATTCCTTCGTCTCTTATCCTTTAAATTCTTCGGACGATCCTGGGCTTTCTACATCTTCCCTGATCAGCTCAACTCTTGTTGATGCTCCTAGAAATAAACTGGACCAAAAACAATCCAACAAAATGATCTTTCCAAGATCAACTCAAAACTCAGAATACAACTCTATTCCAAAACAGAAAACAGAACTCACTTCTCTCATCTAGAAGAGATAAAACAGGTGCACTCCAAACTGGCCTCAGATTCTGAAAAAAATCTCCTGTAGAACTCTCTAATCCAATCACTGCAATATCCAATTGCTTCCAAACTAAACAGCTGCCACCATGCTTCCACTGCGCAACTCTGATTAAACAGATGAAAATGCTGAAGTCGAACACAAACTGGACAACACATTCCAACATTAGGGCTCCACAGATCAAAAGAAAACTCAAAAGTTTCTCCAAAATCTGAGCTACTTCCACAACTCAAAAATCATCCAATTACTAATCTGATTCCTCAGTACCACTCCTGGAAATCCAGTCGATACCAAACTCAATCTCCTAAATGTTAGCAAAATCCTGACGTCTTGAAGACATCCAGAAAAATTCTTTGAAACATAAGAGAACACTCAAATAATCGCAAGTCACTTTCGCGATCGATCCAGCCTAATTCCAAAGATACTGCTCTCTCTTTACAAATCAGAACAGCTTACACTTATGTGGCCAATCCATCGAAGAAATGGAACTAATCTACTGCTTCTGAAGTTATCTCAAAAAAAACAGCTAAGCCAGAAGACTTCCTATTCCAAAGCTCTTCGAGAAACTCGGACCTCAAAGCAAACAGGAACACCCAACTGAACACAGCCATAACCGAAACAGACACTCTTCCTTAACTTGTCCCAAAGAAACATCTTCGGAGACATCCATAGTCACTGTGTCTCATCACATAGCTACTGCATCTTGATATATCAAGATATCATGATTTGCTTCTGCCCAACCGACAGATCCAAATTCTAGCTCAACCAAATTACACTTCAAAGTTGAACTCCGAATCTTAACCGATTTCCTTCAGAGATCAATGAAATCCTTACACCATCCAAAGCTTACCCGAGACGGTATTAGGTCTACAGTCTCGACAGATACACTTCCAACCTCAAACATTCAAATTCCAACCATTGGTAGTTGTGTTACACACACCACCACCCTATCTACCTTTATAGCTTATTGGAAAACCCGAACAGGCAACCCAACAATAGGTAGAAATATATATATATATATATATATATATATATATATATATATATCAAAATTACAAATACGCTCTCTCTGGAAAGAAATCACTCAAGAGCCTAGGTATTCACTCAACCTAGCGCTCTGATACCAACTGTGACGACCCGGCTTCCTTCGCCCAGGAAGACGTATCGTCTTGAAGAAAGAAAGGGATGAGAAAATAGAAAAGATAGAGAAGAAAGAACAACAACATCAGAATCTCACAGCGGAACGAATAAATTATATTAATCACATAAGTATTTACATAATATATAACATCAATCAGAGTTATACAAATGATACATCACATACTAGACAGTTATAGACATCTGTCTAGTTAATACAACATAACTCCAACAATACAGAGAACAATAAGACTCAGAGATACCAACAAAGCGGAACTATATATATATCTATAACGCTGAAGCCTCCTTCTCCATTGCTCCTCCAGAATTCGTTAAAGCTAACCTGAATCCCTTGGCTACCCGTAAAAATTTGGGTACCCGAGAGTTTATGCAAAACAAAAATAAACTCCGGGTCAGACATGGGTCTGGTATGAGTAACAGGTTTAAGTTGCTTAACTTTGAAAATCTTTTTAAACGTAAGGTATCACGTAAGACTCCCCACACATAAACATGAGTAAGTTTTTGCCTTACGCTAACCAAACCATTTGATAGGAAATTCTGTGATATTATAATAGGTCTAGGGTTTTCAAGTAAATAGAAAATAGCCGAAATTGTTACATCTATTAAATTCCAGCTACTAGCCATAAAAGTGGGTAATACAATCAAAACCGTTGGCACTTATTGGATTGTGGATTCCATACAATGGCAGGGCTACTGGGGTACCGCCCGTCACAGTACGTGGCCTAGATCAACGTACCGAGGATCACTCCCGACCCCCTGCAACACAAGGCCGGAACCATTCCTTACTGAACAGTCCCGAACAAGATAAACCCCGACAGTTGTTGCAATCAACCGCCCAAACAGCCGAAAATAAAGGGACATCTAGACAGGGGAATATCCTTGTCCTACTTGGGCATGACCCACCTAACCTTGCTGCACCTCCCCTGTTTTAGCCATTCCCGGTTGATGAGGCTTGAGGCTACGATTACCTTTATAGAAAACAATTCTTAGAATGCTCATCGCCCGCCAGACGATGTGTTGAAAGCATTCAATCCATACAAGTTCGTTCCGAGTTCGAACGAAACCGAAGGCATTATTTCGTTACACTCATTTTGGAATCACCCTCAGAGTTAACGACGATAACACTTGCATTCTGACTCTTCATCTTCACTTCAGATTCACGACCTATCGTTAATTTGGAATCGATGTGGTTTTCGGATATTCCTAATGCGGAAACCCGATCCCGGTCTCATCGAAATCCAGAACGTGTCTTTTAAGGCCAAGTTGTCTATTTAGTCTTAACAGTTTAATTCAATATAATTCAATACACACACAGATGGGATATTCATAACATCACAATAGATAATCACATCATCATCACATACAGATAATCAATATCATCATCCAAACAAATTATTAAATATTATCATACTTAACTATGCATCCATATCACATAGACATTATTCATGCCAGATCACAATCATCAAAGGAAACATCAATATTATTCATCCATAAGCAATGATTTATAATCATTCCATTTGTAATTAATTTAAAATGAATTAAATTAACTACCTCTACCTCTAATTAATTTAAAGTAAATCAAATTAATTCTCCATCTATAAATCCTGCTTATACAACCATTAATTAATTATAAATCAAATTAATTAACCATCTTCTAAATATCCATCTTGATTAAACACCTTTGATTAATCATTCACTAATTACAATAAGTAATTAGCCTTTAATTAATTTTACAAATTAATTATCCTAAATCATTTATAGTAATTAACATTTAATTACTTTATTTATATTAATTACATTTATTCTTAATTAATTCCCTAGATTAATCTCCACATTATTAATTATTTCTTAATTAACCAATTCTTAATTACATCATTAATTATATAAATTAATGATCTCTAATTTAGATTAAATTACTTTATTAATCACATTAAGTGATTAATCTTTAATTAAACACAATTATTAATCACATTTGATTAATATCAACCAGTAATTAACTATCTTTAATTACTCATATAAATAAATTAATTATCCCATAATTAATTGTCTCCACTAATTAATCCCAAGATTAATTATAAAAGTAATTATCCAAATTACTTTACCAACACTTCATCTTTCATTAATTATATTCAGTAATTAACATTCATTACTTCTTAAGTAAATTCTACTCCATTGCATACACTAAGTGATTTCACTTATCAATTATCAAATGATTTTCTTAAATTAATTAAACTAAATTAATTAACTTAAATTAATCATTTAATCTAAATTAATTACAAAAAGTAATTAATCTCTTAATTACTTTTATCAAGTAATTACACTTAACCACTTCTATTTAATCTGATTAATTACCAAACTTTATCTCATTAATAAATTAATTAGTAATCTTTAGTTAATTATCTTTATTAACTAATATCATCTCTTAATTTACTACTTAATTTATCTTTATTTATAAATTAATCTAAATTATTAATTTATAAATTTAATAAATTACCATTCCTTTATTATCTTATTAATTAAATCATTTAATGCCTTAATTATTCTTAAGATAATTTATTTCTTATTTAATGACTTAATTAATATAAAAGTGTATTAGAACATTACACTTTAAATTTAGATTCAAATTCCATTTTGAATTCAAGATTCAAAAGAGATTATTTTAAATATCTACCAACTTCAAATTCTATTTGAAACAAATTTACTCTAAATTTCATTTTAAATTTAAGATTTAAAATTAACTTTAACAAGGTTTAAACACAGACCTAAGACCCTTTAGATTCTCATGTTAAAGGAATATTTACTTATAAGGAAGTTTTAAAAGAATTTTAAGTCAAATTTACTTTAAAATTCAAATCAATTTTCAAAGACACTTTAACAAATCAATTTTGTTTAATTCATTTTATATTCAAAACCTTCATTTATTTCAGAATTGGATTACATATCAAATTTAGATTCCAGATTAAACTTAGGTTTTTAAAACTTACTTATTTAAAACTTCATTCAAAATAATTCAAAACTATTTAAGCATTTTTAAAGTAGTTAAACAATTTGAAGTTTAAAACTTAATTTATTTAGAACTGAAATTCGGAAATAACTGTAACCAGATTTCAACTTGAATTTAAACTTATTTTAAAACTTTGCTTTCTGTTAATCTAGCTTTTAAATTTTGTTTAAACAGCTTGAAACTGAGTAACAGGTTTCCTGCAAAACCTGTTGCAACAAAAACAGCCAAGGCAATCACTCTCCCCCTTCGAGTCAATGCCTCGATTACTTCGAGCCTTGTACATGAGTTGCTCGAGAAAACACGCGTCAACAACTCCCCTTCCAAACTAACACAACAGCGCACAAGAAAATCCACCATGCATATGCACGGTGGCGCCGCCCATCGTTGGCCATCAACGATAGCCTCCACAAGTCGGAAACTGCCCAAGCACCCTACCTTGATCACTGGATCGACAACGCCCACTCCGAAACAAATTCGAGTGTTCAAACAGGAACCAGAACCTGGAAATAAGCACTACCCCTTCTCCAACCTGTCAACGCTTCGCCCCTCCTCCTCCGACCTCCAGAGAACCACCACCTCCGGCATCGGCTTCGCCTTTCACCCCTCTACCAATTCCCAAACCCTTGTTGAACTCGATGCTCCATGCAATAGGATCTGACCCAAAACTCCACCTAGATCAAACTAGGTTTACAGGAGATAACGCGCCACAGTTGCCTCCTCGCCGAAGTTCGACACCATTTACCATTTTTACCCGCAACATTGATCACTCCTCCACCGCTGCTGAGCATCCCAGACCCCCAGAGCAACAAGATCATCAGAAATCCCCAAGTGAGCATTTTATATTCATTCCAGAACTGCTCTTAAATGACCATTCTAAAAATTATAAATTTTGTTTTAAAATTCATATTAAAGTAGAAGAATTCAGTACATATCACTAAATTCATGAATTAAAAAGTTTAGTTTTTCTCTTGTTCAAGTTTTCACTGTTATATTTGAATTTCCAGAACAATATTAAATTTTTGTTTACCTTAAATAAAACTCAAACTCTATATCATGTTGAGGCAAACAATTCCTGTTTGTATCATAAATCCTAAAAGCTATTGGATCAAGTGATTAAAAATAGTTTGAATCAACTGGAAACAAAATAAATAGGTGGGTTTACAGAGACTTCAATATATACTCAGACTCATCCATATGTACAGTAAAAGAAAAACATACATACAAACCACACTCATTTCATATTTTGCCACAAGTTTACATACTTAGGTTTTAGTAATCAATGTTACTTACAGCAAATGAAAGACAGAACAAATTAAATGAAGGCAGTTTGAATTTTTTTAAGGTTTTGAAACATACAGAGTTTCATCACACAAGCACCAGAGAAACATGAATAATAATTATTCACACCATATATTTAAGCATCCAAATATCAACATGCATCAGATTGTAAAACTTAAGTAATTTAAAAACATGTTACTTACCAGTGCCTTTGAAAAAGAACAGAGCACTTCCTGGTATTGACACAGTCTTGAACTTTAAAAACTGGAAAGTAGATTTGCTTGATGTTCCTTTAATTCATTTTTCCTTTTATTGTTGATGCTTCAGTAGTAAAAATAAGAATAAAAATGCTACTTGTATGTCTTAGGTTTGCTAATCTATGTGGAACGAACTAAAGAAGAGAGACATGTATATATATAAGTTTATAGGGGTAGGTGATATCTGGGTTTAGGTTATTTGCAGGTAGGTGATAACTGGGTTAGCAAGTTTGCAAATACTATTATTGTGTTTTGTTTTTATCAGGCAATATTTTATTTTTGGGGGCTGCAATGATCTTATAAGATTTTGAAATGACTTAGGTGGCTGCTAATAAATGGAGTCATTTAATGCTAATGTACTTAATGTCTCCTATTACTCATTCTTATGTATAGATATTTTTGTTTTGCATTCTCTTACAAGCAACCTGCATATTTTATTTTCTTTTGTTTCTTGCCTGAGTCTTAATCTACAAGCTATCAGAATTATATTTTATTTTAGAATTATATTTTATTTTACACAAACCTGGTTTGTTTCATATTTGACGTTCATACTTGTCTGAATCTTACTTTATAAGCTTCTGCATTTTATTTTATTTTGTTTACTCTTTAGCTTGTATACCTATTTTATAGTCATGAATACTTGCTTTTGTAATTTACATACATATTATAAAATTTGTTTTAGTCATTTCTTAGGTTTATTACTTATTTACTTATTATTTCTTATTCTTATGTTAATATTACAATTTCTTAAGTTTATGTATTCAGGCTTATTTTTATAATCATATATTTGGTTTACACTTATGTTTCATATTTATAATGTTTGTTTTATTTTTAAACATTGTTGAAAGATTTTACTTTTAAATTTATAAATCATAGCTTCCCAAAATACATGTGTATATAAAATTAAAATAACAACTTCCATTTATTTAAAATCCATTGTAAAGATAGTACATTATTGTTATCGTTTTAAAAATAACTCATTATTAATTCATAAATGAACTGATCACTACATAAATAAATTACTTATTTGATCAACTATATTTAAAACAAAAACAAAACAACCTTTGTTAAATTTAGATTTAAGTCAAAATCATTTAAACAAATTTTATTTTTAATATGCTTTAAAACAAATTCTTATTTATTAAATTTTAAAACTGATCTTTAGATTATACTCACACACATATATATATTATTAGAAAACAATCTACTAGCTTTTTAAAGATAAATCATCAGTTAATATTTATTTAAAGGAAGATTATTACATCAATTCAAATCTTATTAACAATTATCATCAAACTAATTTAATTTTCCATACAGATTATTAAATTTATATTGCCAAAAATTCCGGTATGTACAAAAGCAAACAAAACATATAAAACTTTGTTGCTATCTTGAAATTTTCAATGATCAATTACCATCTTTTCTCACTTTTTTTGGAAAAGAACACACCGAAAATAGTTTTCGGTAAACCATCATCGATTTTTTTTCATTTTTTTGATATGTTGCCGAATTTTGTTTTGCACGAGTGGTAAAATTGCAAACTATTGTATTCGAGTGGGATCCCATAAAAGTATTTTTGCTAGATGGAGTCCCCGTAAAATTTTCCCTTCCATATTAACAATACCCGACTTATAAAGATTGCTAACAATAAGGAATGACTCATGTGAACGTTGGAAAGTCAATGAACATTTATTATTTCATTTCCATTTATATTGATCAGCCATTAAAATTAATATTAAGGAATTTTTAGGTGTATTCTATATAATATATTTTTCCTCACTCTCTCTGTGATTGAAATAATGACGACAGTTTCTGAATTTACTTGGCATTAGATAGATCAAATCAGTTTGATCTACTAAACAAGTCTCCTAAGCTTCCAACTTGCCTTCTTAGTTTTCACATGTAATTATAGATTTGCTAAGCAACAAACTTATCTATATGTAGCCAGTGGACATGGTTAATCAATAAGAGGTTGCTTGTTTAAACCCACTGGACTCAAATACATTACGTGGTACAATTATCATAAGTTTCAAATTCAAAGAAACAATAAACAAACCAATTTTTATATGAAAGACTTTTAACAGTTCATCCCTTTCTTCAAACAATTCATTTTGAATAAGCAACCATCATTATACATTTCAGATTACACAAATGGAGGATCAATCTTTCCAACGTTAAACGTGAAATATTTCTTCTAGGACATGAATTCTTCAAGAGACATTCAAATGAACTGGTTTAAAAACATCATATTACATTAAATGTGGTGCAATAGAATAGAATCATGTTATGTAACAAGCACACTAAGCATTGAACATTATATTAGAACTAAAATTCAACATAATTGTAATAATAACAGGGGCCAAACATAATCCAAAACAACTTGGTAAATAAACATTCGTTCTTAGAACTACAACAACTTTTTAGAAAATTTCCTTATCGAGTAAAATAATCAAAGGACATAATATGACAATTATCACACGTGATTGCATCTACTATTTTAACTACACATTTTATCACTATAACGCGGTAAATTACACCAGTAACAAACACATTTTAACACCTACACCAATTTTCCCCATCTATACTCAACCAATAGACATGTTACAAATTTTAACACAATACACTAAAAAAACATGTCGATGAGAAAAAGGAAAGACATACCGATCATCCACACTTTCACAAATCCCTCCACCTAGGGCTCAAAATTGGAAAAAACCCAGAAGGTGACTGTGGAAACATCAAAATTGGAGACTACGGGTATGGGCCTGGCCCTAGAATACTAGGAGAAAACATAAAATTCGGTGACAATATAAGTAGATTCAAACGAGCTATAATATCAACAATCGACCATAACTTATTTTGGTACCAAATCGACGCAAGCGTACCAATAACCTCATCATGACTCAGATTCCGATGGCTTCTAGATCTAACATGGCAGTGGTCTCTTCCAATTCGCGATCAACCCAAAAATGAGCGGTTTTCGAATCAAAATCTTGATGATGGTGAGGCAGCATTGCGAGGTCATAAAGCAGCAAAGGAAGCACGAAAAAAAATTAAGGCTGTAGATTTTTTTTAGAGAGAATTGTTGGTTTGTGATTTAGGAAGATAAAAATGTTTTTAAGTGTTACGAGGGAGAAAAAAGAGCGGTGGAAATAAAATTTTACCAAAAATTCACGAAAAGATTGGCGGGATAAGTTGGCAGCGTTTATTTATTTGTTTTTATTTTTCTAAATGACTAGCAGTTGCATTTAGCATTAAACGCTTCTAATTAATGCAGCTAATAACAATTTTTCATGTAGTGTGCTTGGGTCAGACCGAGTATTACAAATTTTTCTGGTTAGGACGTTTGGAGCTCGGAGGCGAGCTGGATGGTAGAGACATATTGATTATATCCCACTGTGTATTATTGACTGTACAAACAGTATTTAGGGACAATTATTATAACTGTCCAGATTTATTTATTGATAATGTACTATGATATCTTGTATTTATGTTGACAGTTACAGCGTTTCTTTGCATAAATGTCGTCATTTCATATTATATTTTGTTCTGCTGCGATTGCGTGATTCTGTGCTATTGTTTCCTGTTCTTTTACTATCTCTTTTTTTCTAAACCCTAACATTCTAGTATTTTTGGCTCTCGATTGCTCGACACTCTATATAGTGAACATATTAGTGTCGATTTTCAGGGTCGAAAATCTTCGGGACGTTACATTATAAAGGAATGAATTTTAATAAGCGAGTTATTAGTAAATTAACTTATAATTGGATTGTGGCTTGTAAATGAGATTTAAATGGAATTGGTTAATAAAGGGATTTTATAAATGGAAGTTTTTATAAAATAGAAAATGGAATTAATGAACACTGTTTTATAAATCCGTAATCGACTTATTTTGATAAGTTAAATATGAAAGTTTATTAAAGGAGATATATCCACGATTTTGAACAATGGATAATCCTTAAAATAAATATGTATGAGCATTGAATTTGGTTAGAAAAATATATTCGCAATTTTGGATAGTGAATAATCTATTAATAAAATGGATATTTTTGGGAATTGATATTTTTAATTGAAGCTAAAGGATTTGAAGATTTTTTTAAAATATGTTAAGTATCGAATACATAGATTTCAACATTCGTTGTTAAATTAGACGTTTTCGAGAAGTAGGAAAATGATGGACTATAACACTGTTGTTATAGTATATGATTTTCAAAAGGAGATGTTTTGTATAGTATGTGGGATTTATATATCAATCTTATTTTCGAATCCCTATACTAGTGATTTTGGGTTGTCAACGATGTTTTACGCAATATTCATTTTGACCCAAATAAATAAGTTTAAGAGAATGTTTTCCTTACAAAATAAAATATATACTTAATCGTGTTTTAAGTATATGTAATATTTTCCAAGTGTTGAAAATAAAGAGAATTATGAATTATTAAATAAGTATATGGAAATGTTTTCCGATATTGAAATGTTGAAATGGTTTTGAGAATATATATTTTTAAAGATAATTTGAAGTTAATATTGGGAAAGTGATTTAATTAACTAAAGATTATTTAAAGGGCTTAGTGATTGCTTATGGTGCTAAATATTTGTTTATTTGCTTTGATAGTTATATAATCGTCTATCAAATTTGGCCATTTTAGTTCCTTGACTTGAAGTGGGAACTATTTAGTCGTACACTTAGTACGTAGCCTTCTATGTAGGCTTATTATCGTTTGTGTTGACGATGTTGATTTGTATAGTGCGGAGTATTACTCCAATCTATCGAGCTTCATTCTTGGCCGAAGGACAGCAAGTTGAAGACGTGATAAGTCTATGAGACTTAGTTACTGTGTGAGGTTGAGAAACGCTTTTGCGTTGTTGGTGCGAAGGGACTCGGATCAGATTTATCTAGAAACCACATCAGACCAACATTTATGCAACGATTGTGCAATTTGGTTGTGATGATGTTGATATTCAGGATTTTCATAGTGGAAGACTGCTTGTTGATCGTTTGGGGTTAAAAACTCAATATACATATAGTAGCAGTGGTCTCTTCGTTATGAAATATCCAATGCAAGGACTATTCGCTACTAATCCTAGGGATATCACGACAAGATGTGATGAAAAAGTACGTTCAGTGTGTCCTGTTCCTGGAAAACTTGTATGGATGTTTGTCTGACATTGCATTTCTAAAGATTACGTCATTGGTTTTTACAAATGTACGTCAGTGTTGGCGAAGAAGGAAACTTCTCTTAGCTTAACAACCTCCTTGAAACATACGAGCTCAAGGGTTGTATTTTTGTGGAAGAAATTACTAGTCGATGGAAACGGTCATGTGACATTCAAAGTGATGTGATATGTGATATGTGAAAGGTAATCGTTACCTCAGGCCTCATCAACCGAAAATGACCGAAACATGGTTAGATGCGGCATGTCTAAGTGGGTAGCTTCCATTAGGATATGATCATCCTTTTCTAGATATATTTCTTCCCGCTATGACATAGGGGATGTAAACTAATGCGGTTTGTATGCTATGAGGGCCCTCAAGAAAGGTCAGTAACGACCGAAGGATGATATATTCAGTACTATCTAATTATAGAGATAGGCTGGTCTTGTGTTGGTAAAGGTTCCTTTGTGATGTTCCTCGGCGCACTCCTCTAGAGATGTACTGCCGGAAGGTAGTCCCTTCACCTGGTCATTTGTATGGAAATCCAAACTCCACTACGTGCCTGCCATTTTATTTGTATAGCTTAGTATGCTGGAATTTAACAATTGTAACAATTTCGGCTATTTTAATATTATTTGTGTAATAGACACTATTATAATATAAGATGGTTTGACATGAAATATTTTAGTTATCTTAAGGTAAAAACATGTCCGTGTTTGTATGGGCGTGTCTTACAAGATACTTTGGTTTTGATAAGGAAAAGTTTGGTAATATAATAAATTTAGTTGAGTGTGTTTCTCATGCTGGTTTATCGGACTGATCCGGACGTTCTTCACTTTCAATGCTCGGGTCAGGCCAAGTATTTGTAAAGGTTCAGATTGGTGCCTTTTGGAGCTTCAGCGGGAGAGCTGGAGATCTTCATTTTCATATATACGTATCTGTTTTGATTATCCACCTTGCGCATGGTTGTTTATATTATCCGCAATTGTAAGGACAGGTTATTATAACTGTCCATGCTGATGATTAGTGACTGATTGTTTAACTCTAATTGTTGTATGTATATACAGTCTTTGTTTTATAAAGATCATTGATATGATATTATATGTTTTCTGCTGCGATGTGATATTCTGTTTTGTTCTGTTTGGTTCTCTCTTCTCTCTTTCTTCTCTTCTTTTCTTTCTTATGACTTTCCATCAGTCTGTGCTTTATAGGTCGGACACATGTGTGGTTTATTGTCAATTCAAAGGGTATGGATTTGCGGGTTGTTATCTTTACTATTAATAAAGATAGTTCCATGAACTGCTATCAACCGTGTCTTTTTGAAATACCCAATTTGCCCTTCGATTGTTGTTGTTTTTGCTGCCTCTTCGTACCGCGTCGTGTTTTCTAGCATTTCTCCCCTAAAATTAACAAACCTAAAATGTGGCAACTCTCATGCTTCTCTCGCTTTAGGACGTAGATCTGATTCCATATCTAACCTGATTCAACATTCATCATCTTCCCCAACGTCTTCTCCAATGACCTACCGATCGTTAGTCCACAGCGATTCCACATCCACCATCTTCTTCTCCAGCGTCAGTTCGTATTACAATAGGTTCTGTTTTAAGCATGAAATCTACGGCCGAGATCAAGAATCTAAAGTTCACCTACCCCAAAATCGATGACCATCTGCCTCCTGGAGCGCCGCCGTTGATTGAGAATTTCAACCTGTTGTTTTACGCCGACGATCGTTGTCTCCTGGTATTTATGATATAAAGATTCTGAAAGCTTGGATTTATGTTTTGTATTGAAGTAGGGCTACAGAGGGTTTTGGGTAAGTGTTATTCAATGCTTTAATTATCAAAAAAGACATAGACAATAATTAGTTCAGATTTATGGAGGTAATTTCTTCAAACTTTGTTTTGAATAATCTATTTGGAAATTGGATGCTGTCTAATGTTTTGATTAAAGTTTTTTTTGTTATATGGAAATTAACATCAAAAATAAAAACTAAAAAGGGAATGCAAGTGGAAGAATGAATATACTTTTAGTATTGCTACATCTCCCTTATATAAAATTAGGTATTATTGTGGTTTATTTTATGTTTTCGTGTGATTTAACTTTTTTCAAGTCAAGCAAGATGCTTCCCTTCATTGTTCTCATGGATCACTTGCCTTATTTATTAAACAATTGGGTAAAATTATATCATCTTGAAATTTATTTATCCTATTTATTTAGATATGTTTGCTGCTCAAACCAATTCATTGGTATTTTTACTCATGTCTATATGATGTAGATTTTCATAGTACATCTAACACAAATTGTTCTGTAAACTGCACATTAATATGCATGCTAATATAACTTAACAAGAATCTTTAGTGACACCGTCAAATTTATTTACCACTCACCTTCATTTATTCTAATTGATAACTCCACGTCAAATCAATAGGCCATTATGTGTTCAGGCACAATTAAGTTTCCTTCTTCATGCACTTAATATAACCTCCTAATCTTCTTCCTACATCATGGATATATAACGAGGTACTCTGAATCTAATCAGTTTGGATGGGTTTCATTTTCCCACTTTTGTATTCAATGTAATTTTTCGACTTTTATTTTTCTCCCTTTTTCAGTTGATTTAGTTTTGATTGGTATTGCTTTTTTCAAGGAGGCAAACATATAGAGTTTTATTTAATAACACAAACCCTTAATTAATTTTGTGGATGATTTATTTAACCCATAATATGAATTTTTGATTAGACTAAATAGTTAATCATATTTCTATTGTCCTTAAATTTTTTGTGGCAGTCAGATTCAGATTTGATGGTCTAATTATATGTTTCGGTTGCAATCTGATTAAATTTGTACAGATAAAGCCAATAACGAAGAACGGTTAGCTATGGAGAATGGACATGATTTGTACTGTCACAGTAACTTAGAGTAAAAATTAAAAAATAGGGAAAACATATGTTTTAAATAAAAAACCATGTACAGCTATTAACTGTTGAATATTGCCTACCGAAGCCGAGAGATAACACAAATGCATTATTTATTTCAATGCTTCTTCCTTTAATTTACTCTCTATTCGCTCCTTTGACCCACTTACACTGCAATTGTTTGAAAATGCATATAATAGGAAATGCTTAAACTACCTTGCTAACCACATTTTTCCTTATGTTTCCATAATTTCTACAGAAATTTCACCATGTAGTGAGTGTATTTAGGTTTCTTGCTATTTTAGAAACATGATCATTTTTATCCCACCTTCAGTTTTTAAAAATGGCAGAATGTAACAACGGTTTATAGGCACACATTCAATTAATAAACCACCTTTTAAATTTTAGTTTCCTGTTTCAATCGCTTAGAATTATGAAGGTATTTTTTTAATTAAAAGCGTAGTTGAGATCAGGTGCTAAGGTCTTGATACTACTACAAGTCCGCAGAACATGTGTGAGTTAACAAAGAATAGATATCTTTTGAATGGATTTGTATTGTTAGTCTGTTCTGCATCAAATGATTTATGGACCATGGGAGACAAATTCCAAATTCCTGGGACTACAGATTTGGAGTTAAAAAGTGAATACTAATTAGTATCAACTAATGATCTCTGCTTTAGCAATGTTTATTGATGCGCAAATCTTATTTTCCTACTGGACCATGTCAGTTTATTATATACTCTTTTTTAACCATCTTCTTATAATATTGATTGTATTATTTGGTATTATCTCAGCATATAAAATTTATTAGATTTCATTACCAGTTTGGTACCATTCAACTATAGTAAAAATTCTTCACTTTTTACTCAAGTATAAAACTCATGTTTGATCTGATTTTTTGGATGCTAATTGCCTATTTGAGTTGTAAGCATTGATGGAGGTTAAGGAAAAGTAACCAGCTGAAATATTAGAATTTGTTACCATTGTATTATTTCTTCATGAAAGTTGATATAAGTGCTTTGTAATAGAGAATCAGACGCAGTTTTGGAAACTGGATTATTGAATTTAGTTCAACAAACAATTAGGATGGTTTTCCCAAACCCCTCCGAGGTTTATGGAATATTTTCCTATGTAATAAAAATATTCCACGTGTGGACATGAAATAAGACATTTACAGTGTATCTTAAATTATATTATTCTAAACAAAAATGAAATACAAATGGTGGTTTGATTAGCATCATAAGTTATAAGTATTTTGATTAGGATCGTCTTTACTACTAATAATGAGAATCCATGAACTGATTTCAACGATGTCTTTTTGAAATACCTGTATTACCCTTCTCTCATTTGAATATTTAACACTTTCTTGCATTGCATATTTATTTTTTACTTAATTTAAATTACCATTGATCTTAATTAATATATACTTGAGTACTCATAATAAGTATGCGATTTACGCATTTCAGTTAAATTTTATTTTTCTATAATTGATCTTAAAAGTATCGTTCTATGATGTAATAATAGTTTTATACTTCAATTTTTACTAGAATGGATACCACTTAACAAGCATACATGGACAACAACCACTTATGAGAAAAGAGATCAACTATAATTGGAAGTTATGTTCGTTAAAAACATGGCTCATTATTTGATTTTTTTAATATTTTTTTTCAAATTCAGTTAATATTTGATGTTATTCATTTACTCTTGCCTTATTTAATTCAATAAGTCACTAGCCCATGTTTTCTTTTAATATGTTGGAAGGAGTTCATTTTATTTTTTACTGCGACGGTGTCTTTTAATTGAATTGTGAGTACATATTACTTTCTAAATGTGATTAGATAGTAGTTCAATCCTTTAGGCTAATTGCATTTTTCTTAATTCATCTTGATTGCTACATTTGACTCAGATTTACAATCTATTTCCCTTTCAGTTATTTAAGTTTTTCATGTGCAAAATTATTAAATGCTTATATAAGAGTAGATTAACCCTCTACAACTTAAGAGAAATGTTATGCATTTAAGTAAATTAATCTACTACTTGGCTTATGTAGTGCAATGTGAACATAATATTAAACAATATGTGAATTAAGTTCGTTTACATATACTAGGACAAATGATATAATCATTAAATATTTGGTTCATTATGTTATTGAACTTTTGAATTTTGGTTGATATTCTTAGTTCAACTCAATTGCTACATTCGACTCAAATTTATACATTCATTCCCTTCTGACTATTTCTATTTTTCATGTGCAAAATTATATATAAGAGTTGATTACTGCTCAACAACTTCAGAAAAGTGCTATGTATTTATGTAAATCATTCTTCTAATTCGCTTATGCAACACACCATGAACATCGATTTAACTGTATGTGAATTAAGTTCGTTTACATATACTCTGGAAAATGGTGGACATGATCATTGAATATTTGGTTCACCGTGCTGTTAAACTTTTGAATTTTAGTTAATATTCGTTATATACATCCAATTAACTATGCTGAAAGAGTTTTATATAGAAGGCTTTTAGTAAGAGAAAATAAAAGGTAGATTTTCCTCTGTAATTATGATGTTTGGTTAGACAACAAAATGTTATTGAATATTATTTGGAATAATCTTTAATAAAGAGTTAATTTATACATTGAATTTAATATTACTTTACTATTCACAGGTAGTGAGGATCCTTGTTACAAGTTTGGTTGAGGGTTTTGTTTACATAGTTCTTCTAAATTTGTATTGGGATATCGAGAAAAACTACCATCTGAAGCTGATGAAATCATCAATATATGACGCTTGGCCATATATCAAAGCTTATCCAGATTTGTTGAAAAATCATAGATTTTTTTATCACTATACCTTCCACTCAATCAGAATTTGTAAGTCTGGTTATTAAGAATTCCATTGTTTAGTAAGTTTCGACGTAGTAAACTAATTTCATTTTAAAAAAAGTTCTCCCACGTGCATCTTTAGCAATTTCTCCCATAACATATTTGGTTTGTATTGTCATTTATATTGACATGGATATATTAACTTATCTGAGTTTAATATTTAACTAAAATGCATTTTTTATATTTAAACCTTTAGTAATTAATAACTTACACACTGTAGCAAGCTATTATTTCTCCATATTAGATATTAATTTTTTTTGTTTACTATATAACTATAGTTTTAGACTTTCATTTGCAGTAGGAATATCAAGGATATCACTTGATTAGCAACATGGACTACAACTACTTACAGGAAAGGAGATCAAGCTGTAATTGTAAGTTTATACCATTTTAAATCTTGCACTCATTATTAAAAAATTTATTTTTTTATTTGGGTTCATCATTTCCTTTAACAATGAATTGATAAGGCAAACAAAATATCATTTAAAAAAAATTTCAACTCTCTAATTTATTAACGGTAATAAATCAGGTATATGCTATCCATGGCAGGTGTTTATTTCCATGTCATTTGTAAGTAAATTGTTGGGCATGAAATATCTCAGATTGACGAACTATTCATGGCTATTGCAAACTTATCCATTGGTGCATGTGTTTCCTTGAAATATATAAGGTACACTTATCTCTACTGGAACAAAGTATTGTCTCTTTCCATATTTTTTATATACAACTTAGTATGAAACATCAAAATATAAAAGGGTAACAATAACACCATCACTGCATTTTTTCTACACCACTAATATGTGTTTAATACTTACGTTACAGGTAAACATCTTATTTTATTCTAATGAATGATTCACATGTTATAGGAAATATCTTGCTAATACTTTTGAAGGAATATTAAAATGAATGAGCACTTGAATGTATTGCACTAACACCGTCAACCTAAGAGCATGCTTATTATAATGAATGCTTTGGCATATTAAATAGTTTCCATTTGCTGTATATGTTTCTTTCCTTTTTTTGCATATAGTAAATTCATAAATTTGTTAGGTACAAAATTTGAATGTCCTGATTTGTGGAATTAAAATTGACTTATGATTTTTTTCCAAAGTTGAATGGGTATGCCTAATTAACTTTGTATCTCCCTTTACAAGTTTGTCAACTAATTTGTAATATATGGCACGTGAGTTAACTTTCCATTGTGGTGTATAATAGATCAAAACAAAAATTAAGTAATTATGACCGATAACCAATAAAAATGCAATTTTCTTATGAGTTGACTGAAACAAATTAACTCCAGTTTTTGAATTAAGGAAAAAATTTAGTGGGGAAATATGGTGAGGATTCAAAGTTGATCTATGATCTTGCTGATCAGGTATAAAATATGTCAACGCCTTTGCATAATTGTATTATTTTATAATTAAAAGTGTTTGTATTTTCCATTGTTTGTTTGTTTGGTAAGATGTATATTCAGGAATTGATGTATCTTTTTTCAATAGACATGATGGACAATCTGTAAAAATAATTTTGGACAGGATAAGCAGGTAACATTACTACTAAAACTATAATAAATATTGTCATCTTAGCTGCATAAATATAGAATCTATGATTAATAAATATTATCAAATTAGTACAAAATGCTGACTTGCTGAACTCCATTGGGCAGAGGTAGCTCCAAGTAATGAATACGCAGACCTTGGAATCCAAGTGCCAGAATCACCAACTCTCCACCTAACATCAGTAATCATAGATGAATAGAACACCACTTTACCTTCCTTCAAGGCATCATTTATCGCATGACTATCATCATCATCGTGTAAAGCATCGTTATTCCAGGAATTCAACATGTATCTTTGTGAAAGAGAGCTATTGTAACATCATCATCATGTAAATTAGTATAAAAAGACTACAGGACAACCAGTATCTGCACCTTATGTTGCTATAAAAATAGTAAGTTCTAGACTCAAATATATATTATATTTCTAAACATCATAGTACAAATGGCAAGCCAGCTGCTGATTTTGGAATTCACGGATTGTGGCCCAACTACAGAGATGGAACCTATCCTTCCAACTGCGATTCTAGAAGTCTATTCATCCTTCCAAGGTATATTTTCTGAACTTACTAGCTAAAACTTGAAACTTCTTAGAACTATATTAATCCATGATACAACATTTCATTTCGGTTGGAGATGGTATTATTTTATATTAAAACTATCCTGCTAAATCCAGTAATGTACATGTATATATGCCAACAGAAAGCCAAGTTGCACTTGGTAAAACTGGCCCATCTTAATATACATATATACGTTCCTAAGACATGAATATATATGCAGATAAGAGACCTATTAAGAAGAATGCAAACAAATTGGCCAACGGTAGGCTGCCCAAGCAACAATAGGGTCACATTTTGGATGCATGAATGGAATAAACTTGGAACATGCTCAGAATCCATACTAGATGAACATGGCTACTTCCAGTTGACTCTTAACATGAAGAAACGAGTGAACCTTCTACAAATATTAAGCAATGCAGGTAACAATTAAGTCTAGATTGCATGTTGTTTTTATAAATCAAACTGTAAAATGAATTTCAAATATATTGTAATTTTTTATATAGGTATTGAGCCTAACGACGAATCATACCGCGTTGATACCATTAGTCAGGCAATTAGGGATTCGACTGGATTCGTGCCAGGGATTGAGTGCAACATAGATGAAACAGAGATGAATTGGGAAACAGTCAGCTTTCTCAAGCTTATTTGTGTGTGGACACTTCTGGAAGTACTCTCATTGCATGTCCTGTTTTTCCTAATACCAAGTGTTGTTCCAAAGTTACCTTTCCCTATTTTTAAAGGATGCGTTTGATAGTTTCATTGATTTGAATTTGATGATAGCTTATGTATAATAATGTATTTGATGCTATACATGTAATCCTTTAACTGGCAGTTATGCAACTGAACTGCATCATTGTGCACATTCAAAATGTATGTTTTTTTTCTAATGACTACATGATTTGTAGTTTCTTAATCATGTTTCTGTTAACAAAAAATTTTCAGAGTTTTATGGGCCTTCAAATATTAAGAAACAACCATATGGACCCCAGTTACCAAATGTTAAATTCGGGTAATATTGTCACAAAGTAGAAATGAATTTGAGTCTACTTTAGTTTTGTTGCTATAATAATGATTGCGATATAATTTTCTGTTGTCTTGGGAAATAGTTGCCCAGATAGTGAAGAAAAATCCGTCCATATATGTATTTGAAAAATGTAATAAACGAGCATATGCATAAATAAATACAAGTATTATTTTCATTTCCAGTAGTATAAAATAAACAAAAACAAAAGAAACAAATGATAAAACTTTAGTATTATAAAAAAATTGGTTCTATGACGGTTCTTCGGTTCTTTAAGTTTGTTGATCACTATTTTAGGTTCAGTTTATGTTAGCAAAGTTGCTGTCAAATCTACTTATAGTGGTGCAACTATGAATGCATGCACATTGCGATTAAATGCATGCCCACTTGGGCGTGCGTATATACTCGTAATAGTTCAAAGAAAAAATAAAAAAGCAAAACAATGAAAACTCTAAAACTAAATCTCTCTCAAATTATTTGATAAAAAAAATGCCAAACCATTTGGTAAATTCATGTTTTTTTATTCCTCTTCGATCTAGTATGTGATTTGTTGGGTGCGGCGATGGATTGATGAACTTGAGAGGATGGTCGAACAATAGTTTCATTTATGGTTCGTCGTGGCTCGAGGTAGGGGAGGAGATGGATGGATTGGAGGTATTTTTGAGTTTGGGTCATGAAGGCGCACGTGTGGCCATAGTCTGGTGGCGTGCGGCGGAGCAGGGGTGGTCGCGACTTTGCACCTGGTACGAATTTGGGGAAGAAGGGTTTCAAGTTATTGGGCGGGGTCGTGTAAGTAGGAAAGGGTTTATAAAATGATTTGTGTTTGATTTAATTTTATTGTATCGACAAACTTAAAAATGTATAACTCCTGCATGCGAGGTTTGTTTTGGACGAGACTTTTTGCATTGTGATCATGATGATGAAAGCTTCACAATGGTACTGGTTTGGATTATTTGGAGCTTATGGAATTTTCAGCTAAATTCAAATGCGTCCGAACTAAATTGAAAACAGAATGTGAAAGCGACAACAAAAATCAAGGTGAGTTAATCTCGCTCATTTTTGGATTACTAGTTAAATTTTAGATTGTTAAAATTTATTATTGAATGCTTGGTTGAATTTGATAGTTATTATCAGTTCGAATGTTATAATATATATAGTAATATATATTAGTAGTTGGATTGACTATTCCCGACTATTGGAGCGGATGAGACCCTATGCGCCCCGTATAATAGCGGATGATTCTATATTACCGCGATATCCCACCTTGAAGCGAGATTGAAAATTTTATGTTGTACTAACATCCGTGGCAAGAAAAACTGGTTGGAGGGATCCAACTAGATTCCTTAGAAATGTTGAATTTAATTTCATATATAGTGATATATGATTTGTTTAAGAAATCCGTGATATATTATTATGTGACTGAATTTGCTGGATGCTATGGTAGTACTGGTCTAGATTCTGGTATTTTAAAAATACCAATAATATATGTATTGAATATAAAGAGAAATTGAGAAGAGATTTTGGAAGCAAAACATTTATGTAGAGTTTAGATTAGTTAAAATAAATTGATTGGGTAAATAAACGGTTTAAATTTGTAGTTGACTATTTCGCGATAGTTCAAATCGAGATTTTGGAATAATGTGTGTGTGTGTGTGTGTGTGTGTGTGTGATTTTAAATAATAATTTCTAAGTGATACTTGTTTTAAAATATAAAAGGTTTTTAAATCAAGATTTTAAATAGATTGGGGACATAGAAATGAATTTGGAAATAAATAAAATTGGATATACTAGATCTTAAACAATATCCAAATTATGAGATGGAAGCAGGACCGGGATTTGGTTTGTTTTGGAATATAGTTGGGATGTTTAAGGAAATTGATTATTAAATGGATTTAATTTATAAATTAGGTTATAATGGACTTAAGTGATGTGAAACCATTTTAAACTGGAATTGAGACTATGGGAGTTATAAACAATGTTTATAAATAAGGTGAAATGATTATCACTTGATAAGATGAAGATATAAATTTACGGTATGAATTTATAATTAGATGGGTTAATCGGTTTTAAGAAGAAATGATAGATTTTTCTTTTGGAAATGTAAAAAAAAGTGATTTATGAAATTTGGACGTAAATCGATTGGTGATAAATCGAGAGAGATTTATAAATATTAGAGTGGTTATATTAGAATTGAAAGATATATTTTTATCGAGAATTTGAGTTGTTTTAAAATGAGGATTTTTAATTATTTAACTAGGTGATCCAAATACGTTTTAGCATAAAGATATTTCAAAAGGTTAGTTATTTAAATATTGTTAAATTGTCAAAATGAATTTTAAGTTTTATAAACAAGTCCTGTAAATCGATTAGAATTTTATTAATTAATCAAAATTAATTATTATTTCAAAGTTATGTAATTATTCAAATTTTTTAAAAGCATATTTAATTATTAAATAAGTTTTCAAAAATTAATGGTATACTTTCGTGGCAAAATTGGAGGTAGAGATTGCCGCTGTTAGGTTTGGATTTCTTTGGATAAAGATGTAATTATTGAGCTGTGAATCCATGGTTGATACCACGTGGTGCTTTTCATATTAGTTTAAAAAAAATTCAAACGTTTTTAAAGGGAATGGTTTATGAATATACTTATTTCGGTGAGATTATTATATACTTTTGAATAAAGAGATTTAATTAAGGAAAATCGAAACTTATAGAATTCATGATAAACGAGTTAAGGAATTTACAATATAAATTATGAAAAGAGAAATAAATGGAACTTTCCTAAGTGTTGGGAAGTAGTGGTTTAGAAAACATATTTTTAAATATTTTTCTAAGTGTTGAAATAAGAGATGGTTTGAAATATCCTGATATGAATATAAGTAATTGAGTTATCTCAAATATTGAAAATTTGGAAGGGATTTGAATATATATCTTATAAGATATTTTGAAAATAAATTTTGGAAAATTATAATATGGGCCTAGTGTAATGACCCACTATTTTGGGCCATTCAAATCGACAATAAAACCATACATGTCGGACTTGAATAATTCAAAATACCATTGTTAATTTAAATTTGGAAAAACTCAAAATATACAGTAAAAAAATAAATCACAGATCACAGACACAGAGTAATATAATAATGCAGCGGAAGCAAAGAGATAGTAGTTCATGAAAGTACTATAAATATATACATCAGAGTTAAACAAGCTACTACAGAAATAACAAGATACAACAGAAGTCTCAATATGATAAACAAGCACAAAGCTGAATACATCCTTGGAAGCAACTAAATAACTGAAAGCGAAATAGATAGCTGGATCTTCAAGCAAAGCTCCAACTCTGAAGGCGAGTCTCTAATGTTGACAGTCTGACCCGTGCGTAAAGCAAAACACCAAAACACTCAAGTCAGGACATACATGCTTATACAATGTAAACCAACTCAAGTGAACTGTAATATAAATGCACAAGTAACTTAAAGGATGCTTGGGACCGTCCATCCTCTAATGTTACGTTAAACTATTTACTATGTAGTAATATACGCTATTATAATAATGTCTATTAGTAAAGTAAACTTACTTGAAAATAGCGTTAAGGAGTTACCCAATATCCCCCTTAACACATAAATAGTCCCAATAGTCTATCAAGTATCATAGTCCCTCCTAATCGGGAAGCCACCAGAGGATACTCCACAGGCTACGGCACAAAACCAAAATCATACATGGCGCGCTATAGTAGGTGGCACGGCACAACTAGGCAATGCCAGGGTAGATATACCAATTACGCTTCTGGGCCGGTGGTAACGCGTAGCAGTGCCCACCTCGAGCCACACCACCAAAAATCAAAGGGCCTCAATCAATCACAATGTAATAGAATGGTATCGAAGGAGTGTGTCCGATAAGAGGAGCTACCTCATTAGCCCATCAATCGCTCCTGTTTTAGCCACCTTATGCCAATCCACAAGAGTCGGGTCCACGTGTACACCTTGATAGAAGGTCGCCACCATCATACTTTATTCTGGAATCTCCACCGCGTACACGGTTGTTAAAGTGGTTTTTAGAGTTGGCAGAGAGTATGACAACTTCTAATCCCGGTCTCTTTAACAACCAAACATTATTATTGCCCATGGATATTTATTTCAAAACATTTCTATTCCAAAACCATTTAAAATCAAATACTATTACTTTCCAGAATAATATCCATTTTCAAAAATGGTAATATTTCCAAATCCATATACTTTACAAAATGATACCGATTTCCAAAATGGTAATAATTTAGAAATTCTAGCACTTTCCCAAAACATACACCTACTATAGCACTTTAAAAATGTTATCTTTTAGAAACCATACTACTTGAAAATATGATCCATAAATACAATAGCATTTCTAAAAATATGTAAATATGATATCATTTCCATTTAAAAACCCAAATCAATAGATAACTTGAGATACTCTTTAAAATCATCTTAAACCAAAACCCCGATATAAAGTCATATCCTTCAATCTTCAATTTTAATAAGTTTCGAATCACCATATTTAAAGACAATTAAATACAATTTCAAATAATTTAATTTCCAAAGCCATAGTACTTTCAAAGTTATAACAACTTCGAAACCAAACATTTTGAAACCATAATAATTTGAAACCATAATACTTTGAAATCATAACAATTTAGAAATGTTATCATCTGGAAATCATAACACTTTGGAAATGTTATTCTTTTGAAAATCATAATACTTAGAAAATCATAGCACCTTTGAAATAATCTTCATTTAAACCATCTAAATTCAATGTCAAATAATATTCATTCCAAAGTGGTAACATTTCAAAGTTCATTCATTCAATAATAAAATTTCCAAAACATTGTAAATTTCTGCTACAACGGCACTTATAAAATATTACGGTAGATATAGTAATATTTAAAAACATTGTCAAATTCAGAAACAACAGCACTTATAAAGTGCTATAGTAGGCATTGATATTTCAAAACCGTTCAATTTTCAAAAACAGCAGCACTAATAAAGTGCTACAGTAGGTATTAATATTTAAAAATAGTTCAATTTTCAGAAACAGCGGCACTTATAAAGTGTTGTAGTAGATATATAGGCATTTTCAGAAAATGTATAAATTCAGAAACAACAGCACTTATAAAGTGCTGTGGTAGGTATTTAGTTATTTCAGAACATAGATTAATTTCAGAAAAGGTAGCACTTAGCAAATGCTATCTTAAATCCACGGCATTTTGGAAATGCTACCAATAAAATTTCCAGATTTATTATAACACTTCAGAAACATTAAAACTCAAATTTTAGCCATTTTTAACTTATAAAATCATATCTCAAGCTTCAAAAATATTCATTTGGTTAACACTTAACTTATAATAAATAAATTTTTATAAATAAAATATCCAAATTAACTATAATTCTTCTATTAAGTCAAAATTACACTATTTTACTTAACTTTTATTTCAACCAATAACTTAATACTTTATCTTCAAAATACCCATTTCATAAATAAGATATTCTTTTAGTAAGTCAAACTTCAATTTTTCCAATTGAAAACCAAATTTTTAATCACAAATTTAAGTCATAATTAAGTTACATTTTATACAAATTTTACATATACATTTAACTTGTAGAAAATCACTATGAACTTATTATACAAAAACATTTCATTTCATAAATAAAATTTATTATCATTACTAGGTTAGATTTAAAACATCATATCAAATCAAATTTAATTATAGAGATATCCATCATAAATAAAAATTTAAATTCAATTTAAAACCCATAACTGACTTATAAAATTTTAACTTATAAGAAACCAATATCACTTTATGCTTTAAATCATTAAATCAAATTTAAGCTAAAATTTCATATAATTTAAAATCCAAAAATACTTAAAAAAATTTTAAGAAAATATTATTTAAAAATATAACCATGGGTCTATATAATATTTTCTAACCTAGGCTAAGTGATACGGATATATATCATTTCAATCCGTAATTTAAATAGAAAAATTCAGGTTCTATCATTTCAAATCCGCAATTCCAAGTCAAATAAAATAAAATAAAAATCGCTTGAGCCTATCATTTCAGCTCATAATGATTTTCCTTATTCTAATGTCCGTTCGGGTATGTATCATTTCAGCCTATGGTGATTCTATTCTAACAGGGAACTTGCAGTGATAAGAACAGAAAATAAAATAACAGTGTAGCATATAATATCATATCAAGTGATGGTATATATACAGGTTATACATCATATAATCATATCACAGGCATATATGAACATAGCATAACAATTTCTACAATTCGCATGTCATTACAATTATATAAGTACGAATGTCGAGAGTGATAAACTCACCTTTTAAAGCTAGAGATGATAAATTCAAGACACATGAACACAATGAAAAGCATGACAAAGCACGATTCAAATTCGAGTAGATGGAGAGCCAAGATCCAAACTTCGTACATAAACAAATAAACAAACATCAGTATATGATTCAATATCAGATTATAAATCAAAATAATGCAAATATATGAAAGAAAATGACATAACCTTTGCTTTAAACATCAAGTGGGCACGACCACTGTCACAATGGGCTTGACCATCAACACATTGATCGGCATGACTTAATTTGATGCAAGTATGCTCGGCTATGGGTGTGTTTGAGTCAAGCAAATGCGTGGCCATGCAAGGGAAGGTGAAAAGTGGCAAGTTATAAAGCATGGACGACAAAAGGTCAAGCATGGAAGGGTTTTGGGTTCATATAGGTTCGGCAATGGGTTGGATCTTGGTCAAGGAATATCAATAGGCACGGCTAGGAATGTTGTAGATCATGGCATGGCAAGGAGATGGTGATTGTACGGTGTGGCTGAGGCTAATAGAAGGAGAAGGCGATGTATAGGGATCATCTATGGTTTGTATGCATAGTTTGGTGATGGAGTTTCATCTTGGAGTCACGTCCATGAGGCTAGGTGGTGATAAAGAGGTGGTGGAGTGGAATAGTGGTCGGCTAGGAGACGCATGGAGTGGACGAGGCCGAGCCTAGCTTGAAGACAAACAAAGAAAAACAAAATGGAGAAGAGGAAAAGAAGGAGGAAGCCATGGTAAAACTTGTATAATTTTTTTTCTAGAAATGAAATGAGAGATGAGAATGAGATGTACGTGAATGAAAATAAGAAGTTTTAACACGGCTATAGACCATAAAATAAATGGTTAAGTAGTATTAAAGAGGTCGGCTAGAAAATAGAAAGGCTAGGAAAACAAAAGGGCACAATTAAAACAAGTAACATAAGACTCTTGAATTTTCCTAAGCCCAATTATCAAAAAAAAAAAAACAAATAAGAATCCAATAAATAAAATAAAAAGTCTAAAAAAATAAAATAGAAAATAGAATAGAGAAATGAACATAGGAAAATTAGAAAATAAAATACATAAAACAATTGCATGTAAAACGCTGTATTTTATCAATTTTACAAAGTATAAAACAGTATTCGATGAAACGAAAAGCAGAACAATTATCAGAATTATATTCTAATTCAAAGAAAAAGATTTGAAAATTAAAAATTCAAATTTAAAATTTTCAACTGAAAGTCAAAGTTTGGCCAAGGTTGAGCAAAATATAAAATTTTCAGAAAATATTTATTTTATTATATTTGGAAAATAAATTACAAAAAAAATCCAAAATTACATAGGAAAATTACAAAAATTCAATCTTAAATGATTAAAAAAAATCAAAGTTTTCAAATAAAATTTGATTAAAAATATTTACAAAACTATGGGTTGTTACACTCTCTCCCACTTAAAACTTTTCATCCTCGAAAATGAATGAGGCATGGAAAATAGAGAAAACAAGATATAGTGGATTGAACAAGATGAAAATAGAATATTAAGATTAGACCCGATCACTGTTGTTATAGGTGAATTCGACAAGATGGAGGTGATCTTCCCAAGATCTCCAAAATCGAAACACAAGCACGAAGAAGATCCTCTAGAATCTGATTCACTCTTTCTATTTGACCATTGGTCTGTGGATGGTAAGTAGTGTTCAAATTCAAATGAGAACCAAAGATTCTTGAAAAGTTTCCAAAACCGACTGGTATAAGCAATAGCCTTCCCGTTCTACAGTAAGATAGGGAGAAATAAGGACAATCGAAAAGATAGAGTTACGATATGAAATCTCAAAGAAAGATGAGAAGAAAGACCTAAATTATCGCAGCGATCTTAACTGAATTAACAAAAATTCCATTACCATAAATAATATGCCCAAGAACTCGGACTTCATCCTTCCAGAAATGGCATTTCAAGAATTTTAGCCTTCAACAGATGAATTCCTAAGAGTCTCCAGAACAGATTTCAAATGCGACTCATGTTCTTTCCTTGACTTGGAGAAGACAAGGATATCATCAACAGAGACTAGAGTAAACTTGATAAGAACATCCCGAAAACACGATCCATTAAATCAACAAAGAAAGCTGGGCAATAATGAAACCAAAAGGCATAACTAACCATTCGTAGAAACCATTCTCAGTATAGAAAGCAGTCTTGGGAATACTTTCCTCAGCAACACTGAGTTGGTAAAAACCTGTGGCAAGATCAAGTTGAGAGAAAACAGTAGCTCCAGGAATAAGATCAATTTGAAATTCAATCTCCCATCAAGAGGTAGGAGAATAGGGACAACCCAAGGAAATAGACTGGAAAATAAAATAGGATGATAATTTTAAACCCATGAAAATTTCACTATCTTATCATCCAATTAACAATTTCTAAAATTATGAATTTTTAAAAATCATTTATTATACTCATAATTTATTCAGTAAATTTCATTCTTCCTTATTCTAAATTATTATTAAGTTTATTTCACTTAATATATCTAATCACATATATTAAGTATATTTACTCTTATTATAACTACTCCAATTTATTTATAAATTCCTTTAACATCATTTTATATTGTAAATTATTCAATTACATAGTTAACTTCTAATAATTTAGGTAAGTTATATTGGAATGCAATTGAGTATGATACAAATAAAATTTCTCAATTCAATTATTTCAAGCTTAAACATTTATTCAAAAATTTTGTTTCATTTTAAAATTGAAATTATCCTTTAAGATAAAATTTAAGAATTAAATTTCCGATTAACTTCAAACTATTTAGAGATAAAATAAATATATATACACAATATATCAAATCAAAATTTAAATCATATATCACATATATTACAAATCTAGACATATTTTAGAAACCCAAATCAATTTAATTCTCCAAAGCAAGATAGTAACAAAACTACATAATGGTCTCTTCACTTTGAAACTCAAAAATGAATGTCGATGATGCTGCAGTCATTACTGAAATTATTTCCTAGCGATAAAGAAAAGCGCAATGGTTTACAAATTAAAATCCTTTGAAACAATTTCTACTAGAAATACTTTAAATAATACACCCCTTAAAACTTTAAACAAAAAGTTTGAAACCATCAGAAATTAAATTCTTAGTTTCTTGTTTTAAATTCACTTAAATTTACAAATTAATTTATAGCCATGTTTTATAGTTCAATTATTTATATATGAAACCAAAACCAATAGTTTACAAGCTATATACAAAGTCAAATATGATTTCTCAACGTCCAATTCAATTAACTATCAAAATTCATAAAATTATACTTATATACATATACAATATAATTAAAAAAAATTATTTCATTTTCTAAATTTGAAAACTATATTGTGTCTGTTTGCTCTGTTCAAGTATTTTGGAGATCCTATCGATATCGTTGATCAGACGAATCGATCGAAAACCCAAATCAACATCAACAACTCAAACAGCACAACACGTAATAAAACATTTTAAATATTAGTTTACAAATACACTTCAAGGATGATTTGAAGATAAGTTGGAAAGAAAAGACAAGATGATTAAACAACAAAATAAGGGAAACAGATAAGCTTATATAAATCTCGGGCAACCTTAATTGGGTCAACCTTGACTTCAAGAATAAGATTGATGTAGTATTCTGAAGCAAATCTACATTCGATCTCAAGAGATAGAATTCAGGCATAGCAAGAGATAGCAGCATCATAAACCGAGGATATAGAAATCTCCGATGAATAAATGCCAATTGTAAAGGAGTTTCACCCCTTCACAAGTCAATTTGAGGTTGGAGAGACCGCCGACTCACTAAAAGATCATTTGAAGTGGATTTATGGGATACTCCAAAATCAAAAGAAGATGAATAGGGAGAAACAAGAGTGGATCTCGGAACCGTAGGGATGTTCCAAAATTCAAAGTGAATCGAGTCAAAAAAGAAGAGATTCAAGCTCGAATGAAAGTGATTCTGTTAATAAATTTACTACATATGCTAAGTTTGCCTAGAGCCAAAGCTTTGATACCACTTGTAACGACCAGCTATTTTGGACCATTCAAATTGATAATAAAACCACACATTTCGGACTTGAATAATTCAAAATACCAGATTGTTAATTTAAATTTGGCAAAACTCAGAATATACAGTAAATAAATAAATCATAGATCATAAACACAGGGTAATATAATTATGCAGCAGAAGCAAAGAGATAGCAATTCATGAAACTACTATAAATATATACATCAGAATTAAACAAGATACTACAGAAATAATAAGATACAACAGAAGTCTCAATATGATAAACAAGCACAAAGCTGAATACATCCCTGAAATCAACTAAATAACTGAAAGCGAAATAGATAGCTGGATCTTCAAGCAAATCTCTAACTCCAAAGGTGAGTCTCTAATCCTGTATCACTCAATCTGACCCGAGCGTAAAGCAAAAGACCAAAACACTCGAGTTAGGACATACATACTTATACAATGTGAACCAACTCAAGTGAATTGTAATATAAATGCACAATTAACTTAAAAGATGCTTGGGACCGTCCATCCACTAAGGATCCGTCGAACTATTTACTATGTAGTAATATACGCTATTATAATAATGTCTATTAGTAAAGTAAACTTACTTGAAAATAGCGCTAAGGAGTTACCCAATATCCCCCTTAACACATAAATAGTCCCAGTAGTTTATCCAGTATAATAGTCCCTCCTGATCGGAAAGCCACCAAAGGATACTCCATAGGCTATGGAACAAAACCAAAATCGTACATGGCGCGCTAAGGTAGGTGGCACGACACATCTAGGCAATGCCAGGGTAGTATACCAATTACGCTTCCGGGCCGATGGTAACGCGTAGCAGCCACTACAGCCCACCTCGAGCCGCACCCCCAAAAATCAAAGGGCCCCAATCTATCACAAAGTAATAGAATGGTATCGAAGGAGTGTGTCCGATAAGAGGAGCTACCTCATTAGCCCGTCAATGGCTCCTGTTTTAGCCATCTTATGCCAACCCACGGTAGTCGGGTCCATGTATATACCTTGATAGAACGTCGCCACCATCCTACTTCATTCTGGAATCTCCACCGCGAACACGGTTGTTAAAGTGGTTTTCACAGTTGGTAGAGAGTATGACAACTTCTGAACCCCGTCTCTTTAACAACCAAACGTTATTATTACCCATGGATACTTATTTCAAAACATTTCTATTCCAAAACCATTTAAAATAAAATACTATTACTTTCCAAAATAATATCCATTTTCAAAAATGGTAATATTTCCAAATCCATATACTTTACAAAATAATATCCATTTCCAAAATGGTAATAATTTAGAAATTCTAACACTTTCCCAAAACATACACCTACTATAGCACTTTAAAAATGTTATCTTTTAGAAATCATACTACTTGAAAATATGATCCATAAATACAATAGCATCTCTAAAATTATGTAAACACGATATCATTTCCATTTAAAAACCCAAATCAATATGATAACTTGAGATACTCTTTAAAATTATCTTAAACCAAAACCTCGATATAAAGTCATATCCTTCAATCTTCAATTTCAATAAGTTCCAAATCACCATATTTAAAGACGATTAAATACAATTTCAAATAATTTCATTTCCAAAACCATGGTACTTTTCAAAGTTATAACAACACTGAAACCAAACACTTTGAAACCATAATACATTAAAACCATAATAAATTAAAATCATAATACTTTGAAATCATAACAATTTAGAAATTTTATCATCTGGAAATCATATTACATAAAATCATAACACTTTGGAAATGTTATTCTTTTGAAAATCATAATACTTAGAAAATCATAGCACCTTTAAAATAACCATCTAAATTCAATGTCAAATAATATTCATTCCAAAGTGGTAACCTTTCTAAGTTCATTCATTCAATTGTAAAATTTCCAAAACATTGTAAATTTCAGCAACAACGGCACTTATAAAATATTATGGTAGATATAGTAATATTTCAAAAACATTATAAAAATAAAAAACAACAGCACTTATAAAGTGCTACAATAGGTATTAATATTTCAAAACCGTTCAATTTTCAAAAACAGCAGCACTTATAAAGTGCTACAGTAGGTATTAATATTTCAAAACAGTTTAATTTTCAGAAACAACAGCACTTATAAAGTGCTGTAGTAGATATATAGGTATTTTCAGAAATAGTTTAAATTCAGAAACAGCAGCACTTATAAAGTGCCGTGGTAGATATTTAGTTATTTCAGAACATAGTTTAATTTCAGAAATGGTAGCACTTAGCAAATGTTATCTTAAAGCCACAGCATTTTGGAAATGCTAGCAATAAAATTTCCAGATTTATTATAAAACTTCAAAAACATTTAAACTTAAATTTTAGCCATTTTTAACTTATAAAATCGTATCTCAAGCTTCAAAAATATTCATTTGGTTATCACTTAACTTATGATAAATAAATTTTTATAAATAAAATATCCAAATTAACTATAATTCTTTTATTAAGTCAAAATTACACTATTTTACTTAACTTTTATTGCAACCAATAACTTAATACTTTATTTTCAAAATACCCATTTCATAAATAAGATATTCTTTTAGTAAGTCAAACTTCAATTTTTCCAATTGAAAACCAAATTTTTAATCATAAAGTTAAGTCATAATTAAGTTATATTTTATACAAATTTTACTTATACATTTTAACTTATAGAAAATCACTATGAACTTATTATACAGAAGCATTTCATTTCATAAAATAAAATTTATTACCATTACTAGGTTAGATTTAAAACACCATATCAAATCAAATTTAATTATTGAGATATCCATCATAAACAAAATCTTTAAATTCAGTTTAAAACCCATAATTGACCTATAAAATTTTAAATTATAGGAATCCAATCACTTTATGCTTTAAATCATTAAATCAAATTTAAGCTAAAATTTCATATAATTTAAAATCTAAAAATACTTAAAAAAAATTTAATAAAATATTGTTTAAAATATAACCATGGGTCTGTATAATATTTTCTAACCTAGGTCAAGTGATACGGATATGTATCATTTCAATCCGTAATTTAAAAAGAAAAATCCGGGTTCTATCATTTCAAACCCTCAATCCCAAGTCAAATAAAATAAGATAAAAATCGCTTGAGCCTATCATTTCAGCTTATAACGATTTTCCTTATTCTAATATCGGTTCGGGTATGTATCATTTCAACCTAGTGATTCTATTCTAACAGGGAACTTGCAGTGATAAGAACAGAAAATAAAATAACAGTATAGCATATAATATCATATCAGGTGATGTAATAGGTATATATACAGGTTATACATCATATAATCATATCACATGCATATATGAACATAGCATAACAATTTCTACAATTCACATGTCATCACAATAATATAAGTACGAATGTCGAGAGTGATAAATTGACCTTTTAAAGCTAGAGATGATCAATTCAAGACACATAAACACATTGAAAAGCACAACAAAGCACGATTCAAATTAGAGTAGATGGAGAGCCAAGATTCAAACTTTGTACATAAACAAATACACAAACATAAGTATATGATTCAAAATAAGATTATAAATCAAAACAATGCAAAGATATGAAAGAAAATGACATAACCTTTGTTTTAAACATCAAGTGGGCTCGGCCATGGTCACAACGAGCTTGACCATCAACACATGGCTTGGCCATGACTTAATTTGATGCAAGTATGCTCGACCATGGGTGTGTTTGAGTCAAGCAAATGCACGGCCATGCAAGGGACGGTGAAAAGTGGCAAGTTATAAAGCATGGAAGGCAAAAGGTCAAGCATGGAAGGGTTTTGGGTTCACATAGGTTCAGCCATGGGTTGGATCTTGGTCAAGGCATATCAATAGGCATGATTAGGAATGTTGTAGATCATGGCATGGCAAGGAGATGATGATTGTGTGGTGTGACCGAGGCTAATAAAAGGAGAAGGTGATGTATAGGGATCGGCTATGGTTTGTATGCATAGTTTGGTGATGAAGTTTCATCTTGGAGTCATGGCCATGAGGCTAGGTGGTGATAAAGAGGTGGTGAAGTGCAGTAGTGGTTGGCTAGGAGATGCATGGGGTAGAGGAGGCCGAGCCTAGCTTGAAGACAAACAAAGAACAACAAAATGGAGAAGAGGAAAAGAAGGAGGAAGCCACGGTAAAACTTGTATAATTTTTTTTTTCCCAGAAATGAAATGAGAGATGAGAATGAGATGTACGCGAATGAAAATGAGAAGTTTTCTCACGGCTCTAGATCATAAAATGCACCGCTAATAAGTAATAAAGAGGTCGGCTAGAAAATAAAAAGGCTAGGAAAACAAAAGGGTACAATTAAAACAGGTAACATAAGACTCTTGAATTTTCCTAAGCCCAATTATCAAAAAATAAAATAAGAATCCAATAAATAAAATAAAAAGTCTAAACAAAATAAAATAGAGAAATGAACATAGGAAAAATGGAAAATAATTGTGTGTAAAATGCTGAATTTTATCAATTTTACAAAGTATAAAACAGAATTTGACGATACGAAAAGTAGAACAAATATCAGAATTATATTCTGCTTCAAAGAAAAAGATTTGAAACTAAAAATTCAAATTTAAAAATTTCAACTAAAAGTCAAAATTTGACCAAGGTTGACCAAAATATAAAATTTTCAGAAAATGTTTATTTTATTATATTTGAAAATAAATTACAAACAAAATCCAAAATTACTTTGGAAAATTCCAAAAATTCAATTTTAAATGATTAAAAAAATCATAGTTTTCAAATAAAATTTTATTAAAAATATTTACAAAATTATGGGTTGTTACACCTAGTGACTGCTTGTTGATGTTATATTGATAATTTAATAACCAACTATCAAGTATTTGGCTAATTTCGTTGATCATTTCGAAGAGACCGGGATCGGATTTAACTATGTGAAAACCACTTCGATCCGATTAGAGTATTACGAATGGATATCCTACATGTGGTGAAGACGGTGATTCGCTTTGACCCAGAACATCTTGTATGGACGAATGCTATCAAAACATCATCATTGGAGGACGATGAGCATTCTAAGTTAACTTATTCTTGAAAGGTAATCATAGCCTCAAGCCTCATCAACTGGAATGAAAAATCTGGAGATATGCAGCAAGGCTAAGTGGGTCATACCCAATTAGGGTATATTATCACCTTTCCAGATACTCTCGGATATATTATTAATTATGGATACGGTGGTGCATGGAAAAAGAGCTCTAGAAAAGGGTGGGAATACCAGGGGTGGTAACATATTCGGTCTTATTCAGGTTTGGGATAAGGTCGATTTTGTGTTGTAGGGGATCCCGGCGAGGTCCTCGGTACATTTTTCTAGAAGTGTACGGTGCTTGGTGGTACCCCAGTGCCTAACCATTGTATGGAATCCATTCCCTAATAAGCATCGTATGATTTTGATTATACCCAACTATGCTGAAACGTGAGATGCAAGCATTTCATATGTTTTCTATTTATTTCTTTAGACGTTATTATAATATCAGATGATTTTGATATAAAATGTTTTGGTTATCGTAAGGAAAAAACCCATCGTTTTTATGTGTGACGTGGTCTTACGAGATACCTTTTTTTTCAAAGGTTTTTGATCATAGTAACAATTCCAATTGGATGTGTTTTTCATGCTGGTTTTCCAGACTAACTCGGGTGTTATTTTATTATAATGCTCGGGTCAGACAGAGTATTACAGATTTAGGTTAGGATGCTGTGGAGCTTAAAAGACAAGCTGGATGACAGAGACGTATTCTATGTATTTGATTATATTCTGTCGTGTATTATAGATTGTATATTTAGCATTGTGAGGACATTTATTTTAACTGTCCAGTATTCATTTGTTAATTATTGTACTCTGATGATGATATGTATAAATAACAGTTATAGCTCTTTATGTATAAAGACATATTATTATCTATTATATATTGTTCCACTAGGGTTGTGAGATTCTGTGTTGTTGTTTCTATTTTCTTCTTCTGCCTTTTTCTTCTTTTCCTCTAACGATCTGGTATTTCCGGCACTTGATTGCTCGGCATGCTATATAGTGAACGTACTGTCGATTTTCAAGGGTTGAAAATCTAGTTTGTGAC
This sequence comes from Allium cepa, assembly GCA_030765085.1. Classification (NCBI taxonomy): domain Eukaryota; kingdom Viridiplantae; phylum Streptophyta; class Magnoliopsida; order Asparagales; family Amaryllidaceae; genus Allium; species Allium cepa. Next base: position 502,766,195 of record CM060941.1, on the reverse strand, counting down.
ATTTGGTATCAAGCTGAAGGTTGAGCGAGAACCTTGGCTTTAATGAGGGAAACTCATTGGAGATGGGGTCAGTAGTACCCTAGAATGAGTTTGAGTATATTAATAGATGAGCACGTATTTGTTAGTGAATATAATTTTTTTATATTGTGTTGATTGATCTATTGAGTGGTTATGGATTCTGGTCAATATAAGTAACTAACGTTATTGATAGGGATGTCTAAACACTTGAACAGAACAATTTGACATGGTATTATTCTGAAATGGGGTAAATTAAATAATTTTACCCTGATTATTTTATATATAAAGGAATAATTTTCATAAATTATTATAGTTGTATATGGTGTGCTTGGTTGTTAGGAAATGATAATATTAAACCATTATCATTTGTTGTTGCGGTGATTGAATAAAATGTTAAGAAATAATTTCATATAACGAAATGGAGTTATGTAAATGTGATTTTGTAAATGTGATATATAATTTGAAATGAAATGAAATTCCAGAAGTATATTTAAATATGATTTGTTAAAAGGGTTTGAAGGCTGGAAATTTGAGAATTTAATTCCCATTGGTTTTGAAATGTTTTTCAAAGTCTTGGAAAATAATAGTGATATTATTTGGAGTGTATTTTTTAATCGGGAATATTTAAAGGAGTTTTAAAGGAAATAAAAGCACTAAACTAACTTCGGTCGCTGGAAAGTAATTTCAGCGATGACTGCAGCATCATCGACGTTCATTTTCAAGTTTCCAAGGGAGGAATCTCTACCTTAATGATTTGCAATTGGAGTTTTGTTTGGTAAAACTGGTTTTGGTTTGAAATGCAAAGGAATGATTTTATAAGCCAAGGGATTTTGTGTGTACAAATATATGATTTCAAAAATGATTTTGAAATATTTAAGAACAAGTGTTTAAACCCTGGGATTTTCATGTTTGATTTGGAAACATTAGAAATAAGTTGATAACTTATAAAATTTGTAAATTGCAAGTTAAAGCAATATTTTAAAGTGTTGAATATTGATATAAGAAAAGTAAAAATTTGAAATTTAATTGTGGAACGAAATTTAACTTGAATTAAGTTAAATAAAGTGAGATTGAAAATTTAGCCTAAGTTGGACTAAATAAAATAAAATAAATTCTTGGAAATAGAATTGATTGAGATTGAAATAAATTAGAGGATGGAACTAATTAAAATAATTAGTGAACTGAATGTGGTTTGGGATATGGTTGATAAAAATCAAACATGAAATTGGAAAATTGAAATTGAATTTGATTGAAAATGAGATGGACCTAAGTTGTGAAGTGGTAATTTACTGAGAATATTTGTGTAAAATGTTCACAATTGACTTAAGAAAATTTGACGGTGAAATTCTTAAGTGGAATTGGTATTTAATGGATGTACCACGTAAATAGGTGAATGGAAGTATAAATGTGAATTATTGAATGGAAATGAAGTAAATGTGGATAAAAAGAACTTGATATACCTAAAAATCAATTGAAATTAATACGTAAGTTTTATGTATATTATTTTATTCGCATAACAGTTTGATCCAGATTCGAGCACAGATTGGAGATAATTTATATCGATCTGAGTTAGGATTTTTTACTCGATTTTCGACGGTGAACACTGGATATAGATTTTTGATTGATTTTGGAATTCTCTATCATAGTATATGGCTATGCAAGTAGAATGACGGTTTTTGATCGAGAAACCAGATCTGAGTCCGCACTACAGAGTCGTGTGAACGATACTAGTTCGGAAGTGAAATTGTGTGATCGAGCGAGCGATCGAATTTGATATTGCGTACGGATGATATATATACCTCGTATAGGCTTTGCTTAGGCAAATATTGAAAATTTTGAAAAGGAATAAATAAAATGATTTTGCATTATATGATTGGGTATTATTGGTAAGTAAGGTGTAGGTATTTAAAAACAAAAGCTAAATTGATGTCTTCGATTTCAAAAGTAAAATTTGATTGCACAACAAAAAGGTGGGTGTTTAAATTGTGTTTGAAATTAATTATTTTATGATTGAGCCACTTGGCTTATTTTTGATGATTTGGGCCCGTAATGGCGATTTGTAGTTATTTGGATCTAGATATGCAAAGGAAATGTTGGCAAAAAATTTCAAAAATTTAAGGAGTTAGAAAATTTTGAAGAAAATTTTTAATAACTAAAATTGGATTTGAGTTAGAATCTGAAATGATTGAATAGATAATATCATTTGGAATCTATGGATGGATTTGGAAATTAGTGGAAGAGATAATGTGTTTTCAATGGATTGTTTTTGGGAAGTTGTTTAAATTAATTGGTTTAGGAAATAGTTAATGGGTTTTGGACCATTCTTCTTACCTTAGTACTTTCGGGGATGAAATTATTTTAAGGGGGAGGAATGTAACGATCCAGAATTTTGGTTATTTGAAATTGGAATATTTAATTGATTTTAAATATTTAAAAGTAAATTTTTAACCTGAATTTCAAATATAGCGATTTATTGGGAAATTTAATTATTGACTAATAAAAAATTGGTTAAAACATCGAATCCTGAGCTTTAAGCTGGATAAAATAATTTCAAAGCTTATTAAATTTCTATTTACAAGAAGAAGGTAAATAAAATTTTAAATTTGAATTATAAGCGATTTACTCAATTTATAAAAAAAATACTTGTGTAAATTGACGAGTAAAAATAACCTTCCGAGGCACATTCTCGAATTTTGAGGAAACTAGTTCCATTGGATCCGTAATAGTGTATTATTGTCGGATTTCAAATTTCGTAGCATTTGGAGTTATCATTTGGTCGTACGGGATATAAACGCATTGAAATTAACATCGAAAATTCAATATAGTAATTGGATCCAAAAACTATCTTCTCCATACAATCGAATTAGGACTCAAAACTTTTTCCAATGCATCAGGAATAGGGGTATAACATTATGAATACCTAACGGCATGCCTCGATAGGAGTTCAAGATTTTGAGTTGTGTAAATCGAGATATTTTAGAATTTAAATTAATATATTGTCAAGTCAAATACTCACATCAGCTCTTTTTATTCTTTTCAAATCGGTATATCATTTCCCTCTTCAATACGCCAACATATCATCCTACTTCTCCTTTTAAACTCATGCAACTGAACACGGTTCAAAGAAAAAAATAAAAACAGAAAACAATGAAAACTTTAAAAATAAATCTCTCTCAAATTACTTGATAAAAAATACCAAACCAATTTGTAAATTCATGTTTTTCCATCCTCTTCGATCTGGTATGCAATTTGTTGGGTGCGGCGATGGTTTGATGAACTCGAGAGAATGATTGGACAGCAGTTTCATCTAGGGTTCGTCGTGGCTCGCGGTAGGGGAGGAGATGGATGGATTGGAGGGTGTTTTCGAGTTTGGGTCGCGAAGGCGCACGTGTGGCCACAGTCTGGTGGCGTACGACGAGCAGGGGTGATCACGACTTTGCACAGTTGCGTAAGGGGGCCTGATGTTGCTTTTTGGTGGGGAGTCTCGGTCATGGTGGCGAGGTGATTGGTAGGTCGAGATTATCGTGAGGAAGAGATTGATGAAGTCGGAATGGCGGTTCGTGGAGTAGACCACCATGTCAGCGACTATGCACACACACATGTATTTGGTTCTTCGTCGGGTCGACAACATGAGCTTTGGGGAAGAAGGGTTTCAAGTTGTTGGGCCAGGTCGTGTAAGTGGGTATGGGATTTTAAATAAAACGATTTGTGTTTGACTTAATTTTATTGTATCGACAAACTTAAAAATATATAACTCCTGCATACGAGGTTTGTTTAGGATGAGATTTTTTATTTCGCAATCATGATGGCGAGAACTTCGCAATGATACTGGTTTGGACGAATATGGAGCTTGCAGAATTTACAGCTAAATTCAAACGCATCCGAACTAAATTAAAAACAGAACGTGAAAGCAACAATAAAAATCAAGATGAGTTAATCTCACTCATTTTTGGATTACTAGTTAAATTTTAAATAGTTAAAATTTATTATTGAATGCCTGGTTGAATTTGATAATTATTATCAGTTTGAATGTTATAATATATAAATATATATATATATAGTATTATATATTAGTAGTTGGATTGATTATTCCCGTCTATTGGAGCGGATGACCCAATATTACCGCAATATACCACCTCGAAGTGGGATTGGTATTTTTATATTGTATTAACATCTGTGGATGCAGGAAAAACCGGTTGGAGGGGTCCAACTGGATTCCTCAAAAATGTTGAATTTAATTTCATATATAGTGATATATGATTTGTTTGAGAAATCTATGATAGATTATTATGTGATTGAATTTATTGGATGTTATGGTAGCATTGGGCTAGATTTTGATATTTTAAAAATACCAATAATATATTTTTTGAATTTGAAAAGAAATTGAAAACAGATTTTGGAAGTAATACATTTATATAGAGTTTGGATTAGTTAAAATAAATTGATTGGGTAAATAAATGGTTTAAATTTGTAGTTGACTATTCCATGATACTTCAAATAGAGACTTTGGAATAATATATATATATATATATATATATAGGATTTTAAATAATAATTCCTAACTTATACTTGTTTTAAAATATAAAAGGTTTTTAAATCAAGATGTTAAATAGATTGGGGAAATAGAAGTGAATTTGGAAATAAATAAAACTGGTTATACTGGATCTTAAATAAAATTCTAGATTATGAATGAAATTAGGATCGGGATTTTGTTTGTTTTGGAATATAGTTAGGATATTAAGGAAACTGGTTATTAAATGGATTTAATTTAGAAGTTGGGTTATAATGGATTTAAGTGATGTGAAACAGTTGTAAACTTGAATTGAGACTATGGGATTTATAAACAATGTTTATAAATAAAGTATAATGATTATCATTTGATAAGATGAAGATATAAATTCATGGTAAGAATTTATAATGAGATGAGTAAATTGGTTTTAAGAACAAATGATCTTTTGTAAATGTAAAAAAAATGAGATTTATGAAATTGGGACGTAAATCGATTGGTGATAAATCGAGAGAGATTTATAAATATTAGTATGGTTATATTGGAGTTGAAAAATATATTTTTATCGAGAAGTTTAGTTGTTTCAAAATGAGGATTTTTAATTATTTAACGAGGTAATTTAAATACGTTTTGGCATAAAGATATTTAAGAAAGTTAGCTATTTAAATATTTTAATTTGTTAAAATGAATTATAAGTTTATAAACAAGTCTTGCAAATTGATTAGAATTTTATTAATAAATCAAAATTAATTATTGTTTCAAAATTATGTAATTATTCAAATTGTTTAAAGCATGTTTAATTATTAAATAAGTTTCGAAAAGTAATGGTATACTTTCATGGCGAAATCGGAGGCAGAGATTGCCTACAGTAAAGTTTAGATTTCTCTAGGATAGAGACGTAATCATTGAGCTGTGAATCCTGATACAGCGTGGTGCTTTCCTTATTATTTTAAAATGTTTTAATTTTTTTTTTGAAGGGAATGGTTTGTGAATAAACTTATTTCGGTGTGATAGGTATATACTTTTGAATAAAGAGATTTAATTAAGGAAACCCGAAACTCAAAGAGTTCGTCATAAACGAGTTAAGGAATTTACAATATAAATCATGAAGGGTTTTGAGAAAAGACAATTAAATGAAACTTTCCTAAGTGTTGGGAAGTAAGGGGTTTAGAAAATATATTTTTAAATATTTTTCTAAGTGTTGAAATAAGAAATGGTTTGAAATATCCTGATATGGATATAAGCAATTGAGTTATCTCAAATATTGAAAATTTGGAAGGGATTTGAATATACAGTAAATTATTGTCAAGGACAAAATTTCTCCGCGTTTTAGCCTCAAAGACGGACCTTTAGTATTTTATCCTTAAGGATAACTTTCTTTAAGTATTAGTTTTTAGTTATTGATAGCAGTTTTTAAGTATCGGTTTGTAGTTATCGGTAGCAGTTTTGAAAGAATGTTTGTCCTTATGAATAATTTTGGAAGAATGTGTGTCCTTATGATTAATTTTTAGGAGAATATTTGTCTTTGTGGTTAAAATATTGAAATCGTGTCGTCGAGGGTAAAAATATACAAAATTTTGTCCTTTATATTAATTTCCCCTTTGAATATATATCTTATATGATATTTTCAAACTAAATTTTTGAAAATAATAATATGGGCCTAGCGATTGCTTATGGATGTTATATTAATAGTTAAATAACCAACTATCAAGTATTTGGCCAATTTCATTGATCGCTTCGAAGAGACCATAAAAAGGTTTAATTATCCGAAAACCACTTTGATCCGATTTGAGCATCACAAATGGATATCGTGAAGGTGGTGAAGACAATGATTCGGTTTTTCCAGATCCAAGACAACTTATATGGATGAATGCTGTCAAAACATTGTCATTGGAGGACGATGATCATTCTAAGTGAAATTATTCTTTAAAGGTAATCGTAGCTTCAAGCCTCATCAACCGGAATGACTGAAAATCAGGGGATTTGCGGCAAGGCTAAATGGGTCATACCCAAGTAGGGTATGTTATCACCTTTATAAATACCCTTGGATATATTATTAATTATGGATATGATAGTGCATGGAAAAAGAGCTCACGATAAGGATGGGAACACCTGGGGTGGTAACATATTCGGTTCTATCCAGGTTAGGGATAGGGTCAGCCTTGTGTTGTAGGGGATCCCGATGAGGTCCTTGGTACATTATTCTAGAAGTGTATTGTGATAGATGGTACCCCAGTGCCTAGTCATTGTATGAAATCCATTCCCCAATAAGCGCCGTATGGTTTTGATTGTGCCCAACTATGCTGAATGTGAGATGCTTGCATTTCAGCTATTTTCTATTTATTTCTTTAGACATTGTTATAATATCAAATGATTTTGATATAAAATGTTTTGGTTATCATGAGGGAAAAACCCGTCGTGTTTATATGTGACGTGGTCTTACGAGATACCTTTGTTTTTCAAAGGTTTTTGATAAAGGTAATAATTCAAATTAAGTGTGTTTCTCACTTTGGTTTTCCAGACCTACTCGAGTGTTGTTTTATTATAATGCTCGAGTCAGACTGATAGATTCAGGTTAGGATGCTATGGAGCTCAGGGGACAAGCTGGATGATAGAGACATATTCCATGTACTTTATTATATTTCGCTGTGTATTGTAGGATGTATATTCAGCACTATGAGGAAAAGTTATTATAACTGTCCAGTATTCATTTGTTAATTGTTATACTCTGATGATGATATGTATAAACAACAGTTATAGTCCTTTTTGTTTAAAGACATGTTATTATCTATTTATATTGTTCCGCTGCGGTTGTGAGATTCGATGTTGTTGCTTCTATTTTCTTTTCCTACCTCTTTCTTCTTTTCCTCTAACCATCTGGTATTTCCGACACTCGATTTCTCTGCATACTATACAATGAACGTATTGATGTCGATCTTCGAGGGTCAAAAATCCGGTTCGTGACATTAGCCAAGAGCACCAAATGGTGTTGTGAAGCAATTTTTGTCTAATTGAGCACATTTGAATCTTTCATCCATTGTCATGCATAATACACGAGTGATAAAGTGTGTTTCCAAATTGTAAGTCAAAATAAATTATTTTCAAATTTCTTTAACAAATGCAAGTCAATGTTTAGATAAATTTGGGACCAATCTTATAACGGTTAGTCTTTTCAACCCTCGAATGTCGACACTAATACATCCACGGTATTTACATGCTGAGAACCCAAATTCCAAAAAGACGGAACGTTAGGGTAAAGAAAAAGAAAAAGAAATAGAACAAGGAAGAAGAACACAATACTAGAATCTCACATGCGGAACGATAATAGACAATATCTCAAAAGGTCTTTACCAAAAATAAAACTTTGATATACATGCGTCAATCTGAGTAAACTAACCTATCATCAGCCTAGAGAGATATAGCAGCTAGTCTTCACAAATTGTTAATAGATACAGTCAAGTAATGTAGTGGAAAATAAGTATGGTAAGAAATCATCCAGCTCCTCTTCAAGAGCTCCAATGAACCACGGCTAAATCTAGAAATATACTCGAGATGACCTAAGCATTATAAGAGAATAACACCCGGAATAGATCACGAACAAATATATATGTTCAAGCATCTCAAACAGATTTCGAATCTTCATATAGATTATAGCATCTCAAACCAATTACGAACCTCTTCCAATAAATAGAACACATATATGGTTTTGGAGTGGTTATGATTTCAAGTCATCTCACATAAGTACACTCCTCTGCTTACTGGGTGCTCCAAAACTAATCAATGGATTTCCATTAAACTCAACCTCGGTTTTGTGGGAAATAATCAAACAATGCATAAAAGCGGAGATCACCTCATAACTGTTTACGTGGACGGATTACCTTATCATTTGTTCTAGAAGAGCAAAATGAGTTTATACGTATAGTGTAGCATCACGAAGATAACAATACCATATAATTCTCATGTTTCTTCAAGATATTTCTAGAGTTATATTTGGTCAAATCCAATAATAATGAGAATAATCATATATGGAAAACTAAGTCCCGTATACTGTCCATAAGTAAGTAACACACAAAGCACGATCGAAACACACAAGCACGATCAAGTCATTAGTAAAACTTAAAAACTTAACCTTCCTTTAGTAATTAAAAACATCTTTTATTAGTAAAACTTAAAAAAAAAATATTAATAACTCTTTAGAAATGAAACACCACCAATTGATTAAATTTCACTATTTAATCAAAACTTCCGTATTCATTTACGCACATTCCAATAATTCTAAAAAGTATTCATATACTAATCTCAACCATGTAAGTAAAACAAATCAATTTCAAAGGGCTTAAGGAAAATGTTACTTAAACATCATGAGCACAAACGCGATACCATTTCACTTATGATAATCTTTAAAACGTTCTTTTCAAAGATGTACTTACATTCATAAGTATAATAAAAACGGGTTAATGACGAGTGTTATTAAACCATTGTCATAAAAAACCCAAAACCAATTCATTCTTGTTATTCTCTTTAAATTTCCATTATTAAAGATCTAAGTATTTTCCAAACTCATTTAATTCACCACTTTAAAATATTATCCAACGATTTGAAAACAAATGTTACTAAAACACTGTTTATAACAAACCAAAAATACTTTGCTTAATTGTTATCATTAGAACTCTCTTTTTAAAGATCTAATTACTTTCCAAATTTAGAGTAAAATGTGTTAAAACGCCCAAACACCGTTACTATAAACCCAAAATCACTTTTATACTTGCTATTAACTTTGAAACATTCATTTAAAGCTCTAAGTACACCTTCGCTTATTAAACAAGGTTATATACCCTTTTAATCAATTTTACCAAACCATCTATTATAACATGAGTATAATAATCTAAAAATTTCTTTATATTTTTTCCCAAATGCTAAACTTCCTTTACAGACTTCTAAATATACTAAAATACGTTTAAAGGTACACACACACATGCTAATTTATTTATAAAACTAAGATATTTAACAAAATATATTAAACAATTTGAAAAAATATTATAATATAAAAGCCTTTTATTCCTTATATAAAATCTTTCACAAATTTCTAAAAACATACATACACATATATATATATTAAAAATATACTTTTAAAATATAATATACTTTCAAAATACTTATACTATATTTTAAAACCTTTATTTAAAACACCACTTAAAGACACTTATTTTTAATATTTATTTAAAACCATAAAAATCATTCTTTAATTTAAAACCATTAATTTAAAATTCATAAATGATTTTCATTAACATATTTAAACCTTGTTATTTTTCGATAATAAGTATGTTTATGGCACTTATTAAAAATACGAAGAAGCCCTAGAATATCTACCAAACTTAAATTTAAAATCATCAATCACAGCGATTTCAAAGTGCACTCATAGCGACCTTTTCACTTCTAACGTTTACAACTTTCAATTCCAATTTCCACAAATGTCCAAACTAATTCTTCCATGCCAAACATACCAAAACGTTTATAGCCAAATATATATATATGCCCTGTGTGTATGACCACAGTATATCACAACTAATCCAATTTAACATATGTCAAATATCAGGAATTTCAAAGCACTTTTATAGCAACATATCTCTTCAAACATTTGCAAAATAATTTTCATATTAATCAAATAGAAAATATCAAACATTTAAATAATTAGTCTGGGCTACGATACATGTTATAGATGATTTCAAGGGAAATTATACTACATAATAATGTTACTTGTTTTTACAAAAAAGGCACGGTCAATAAGTAATAACTTGCATTGTTCATTATACAATTTATATTTTTACTACGACAATTATATGCACAACGGTATAAAATAAACTGGTGAGTAAACTTACCCAAGCCAACACTTGCGTGTATCGAATAGTCCAAAATCAAACTTAATTCGATTTTAGCTAAAAATCCCAATTTCTCCAAAATTGATGAATCTAACTCTAATACGTAGATATCATCGATACGAGCCCAGTGCAAAAGATTGCATTGAAATCCGACCTCGTATAAACAAGATACGAATTAATGAACGCCTTGAGATTAATTAATTTATAATCACTAAATTAATTAGGTAATTAACATAACTATCATTGGCATCAAAATTGGTCACCAACACCCAATTATGTAAAAGTACCCGTAATAATAACAACCTGAATTTTTCAATGTTATTAACTTTAATTAAACAAGATTTAAGCTAGTAATTTAGATGAGAAGTTTAACATGTGTATTCTATTAGATAAGCAAAATATATAATTTTACAATGTAAATTCCTTGTTTTGAATTATTAAAGAAGAGACTAATATATTTTCAATATTTTATAATTTATTCTGAATAAAACTAAATTGATTTATCTTAATTATTAAAAAAAGTTTAAGAAGTGTTTAGTTATGATGAGTTTTTAACATTTTGTTAAAAACTTGGACTAGGTTGTTTTGTGAAGTCACTAGTTAGTTTAAATTAATTAGAACTGGTTAATTGGTAAATTATTAATTGAAAGTGGAACTAGAAACTTAAATGAGGAGATATCTAATTGCTAACAAATAGTGTATAAGTGAACATTTTTTGGAATTTAAGAATAAATCAATGTTATGAGAAGAATTAGAGAATTTTGTTTTACTTCTTTTATTTTGTTTATAAAAGATGATTTAAAAATTTATACGTTTCTTTTTTAGTTAAACAGAATTTTTAACTATTAAATAATTAAGAAGCTATATTTTAATTATTAATCTCGATCTTAAGTTTGTAAATCAAGTTATCGATGTTTCCTTAGCTAATTAGCTAAAAGGATTTGGTGAAATAAACTTTTTAATGTCTAATTGGGTTGTAAATAAATAGTTTTAAGCCAAACTATTAGGCTAAATTAAAAATGAGAAGGCGTTCTCATTGTATTTGTGTTGTATGTTTGCAATACTTCTCAAGCCACAGGTAAATTTTTATTCCTCTTCTTCATATTACAGTAAAAAAACCCAGAAATAAGAAGCTATACTCTCTTTCAAAACCTAGTTTTCAATTCCCTGTTCTCTTGCAAATCAATTAGTAATATTAAGCAGCAAATTGATTTCAATGTTTTGGTTGAACAACAGTTGCTGCTTTTATTCATTGCTAAACACAAGAAGAAAGGTGAGTTATTTTGTAACGCACACAATCTATTTCTATATCTATTTTTTATTTCTAAAATTGAAAATTGATTTGTATGGATTTGGTTGTGAAAACTCTAGTTTGCTAGATAAAATTTAAACTTGGGTGATTGTTTGATTATTGTTTGTGAAAATCGCGGTAGTAAAACAGCGATATCTTAATGCAATATTATCCAGGATATCTCAATCATTTTGCAGTAGAAAGTTCTTTCAGTTAGCCACAAATTTTCTTTTAATCACTTTACGAAATTCTTCTGTCTAGGGGGTCGAAATTGAGTTTGAAACTGATGGTGTAGCTCTGCTCCGTGCAATTTTCTTGGTTGAAACCTGATGTTAAAATCACCATAACTTTTGATTGGTAAGATCAAAAGTTAGTGAGATTTTTTTTAATTGAAATCTACTTTTATAACGAATAAGTTTTATGTTCATCATTTTTTGTGCATCTGCAGTTTACTAAGAGAAATTTGGGTTTGAAGTAGAGATAACCTCTATGTCCTTTGTTTTCTTAAAATTAGCTTTGAAACACAGAAATCATTTTCACCATAACTTTTTATTTACTAATCGGCATATGATAATTCTTAAAGTTCTGGAAAGCATGGACCTTGTGCTGTAACTTTCATAATTTAGTTTTTTACGATTTTGAGAATTAGGTCGTCGAAACTAAAGATCTTTAAATCCTAAATATGAGCTAAATGAAATAAATAGAAATGTATATCAAAATGGATTTGGAAGAGTAATTAAATATGGTTTAGAGAATAATATAACATATGAAAAATTTAGATCACTTTGTGAAATTAAGTGAAGTCTTGGAATAATTCGAGCTTATGGAATATTCTAATTTAAATGAATATTTCACCTTATTGAATAATAAATTGTTTTCTACAATAAAACATGTCAGTAAAATAGTTGTGGAATTTCGAAACGTGGAAACAAGCTAAATATATCTTTTGAGAATCTGGATAATATAAATTGTGAACTATATTAATTCTTGGAATTTTAATCATTAATATGGTTCTGGAAACACGGAAAAAAAAATTGACAAGCACCATTGTCCAAGTGGTTAATTGGTTCGGCTTGGTGCAGGATGTCACAAGTTCGAAACTTGCTTTCGAACGTTTACCTGACATGGGATATATTGTCCCATTGATTTGTTGTATATAAAGTACCAGTTCAAAAAAAAACACGGAAAAAATCTTGGTTTCATAATAAATGTTTTTGGAAATAATAAATAGGTTTGTGAACAAAAATTAACAGGTGGTTTAAGCAATGAAAATCAAAGAGAGATAAAATGTTTTGAGAACCTTAGTTCTATAACGTGGGGAGTGCTAATAATCGACTTAGTGTTATTGATTGGTTTAAATGCTTTCATATAACACTTTGTCGGATATGGCATAAACTCATTGAATAGAAAATTTGAGTGGAATTTACTAACCATTAGTGAATAAGTGAAATTCACCGGATAGTATGGGATACTTTGATTAAATTCATGTGATCACTATAGGGAAGTAATTAACACTTTAGAGTTGTTTTCTCTTCGGGCGTGCGACAAGTGGCTGCGAGATCCAGAAGAGAATATAATTCAGGTTTTTCGGTGGTATCCTAATATGTGATATTTACTAGATTTTAGTAAATACTTGGATTTCACCCTATAGCATGGGATGTATTGGTTAAATTCTAATGATTACTGAAGGTGATAGTATTTGGCACTGTAGAGTTCACTCTTTTTTGGTGTGTGGAAAGTGGCTGCTAGATCCTTAAGAAGTTACTCTTGGATTTCATTTCAAGTGTAATAATCTAAACTAAATCTGGAAGATTCGGTCATGCTGCTATCCTTGGGATCGTCTTATGATCCTATGATTCTCGTTCTGTGTACGATCCCTGGTATCAGATCGGTTCTTGTGATACCAAATTGTTTATTTGCTTGCTACGGTTCTGTGTACGATCATTATGATCGCTTTTGAGTAAGATCTCTTGGATTCTGGATATTTGGATTCTGTGACTATTCTGTGTTAGTGAAATAAAAATATATTATTATGTCTTGTGTTCATGAAATAAATATATATATTCGTGTGTCTTGTGTTAGTGAAATAAATATATATTCTTGTGTCTTGTGTTTGTGAAATAAATATATATTCTTTTGTGTTGTGATCATGAAATCAATATATATTCTTGTAGCTTGTGATGGATGCTAAATTAAGTCAATTCTATTATTCCGTGTTTAGTGAATAGTTCGTGTCTGTGACTTAAATTTATGAACCTATTCTGAGTTAAATTAATTCCCTAACTCGTTATATCCTAGATATCCATATTTACTTATACATTGTTTATTCTTGTATTATATTTTGTTCTCACCCTATTTGATAGTTGGATATAGTCTGACCCGGGTGTTATTTTGCTAGGGTTAGACCGAGACTTTTCAGGTTACAGGACAAGTTGACCTTTGGTTGTTTGGGCTAGCAAGGAGATAAATACTTTTGACTTTTTAGTTTATCTTATTTAGGAAAGCTTGAATATGTTTATATGGTATGCAATTGAGATTAGAGGATTGTTAAACTCGTATAACAATCGAGTTTAGTATTTCATTTTGTTAATCAAAATTTGCATGTGTATATGAGATTAATATTCCGTTATGATTTGCGATTGTTATTTATATGATATATTGTTCTGATCTTGAGAAATTAGTGTGTCTGTTACTTGGTATTAATATTGTACACGTCAAATCTAGTTCAGATATTAAGCGAAAAGGTATAAATGACATGTCTGTGTTAGTATAAAGATATATTAACATTCGATCGCCCTTAACAAGCTGTATTCTCAGGATTAGCAGGTGACATTACTTGTAATGTTCTTTGCTAATTCGGGGATCGCGGTGGTGTCATTACAGCTTGGTACCAGAGCCGTGTCAGAAAATTATAGCATAAAATATTACGAATCCGAGACCTAGGTGACATAGAATCCTGTCCTATGGGGTGTGTGGTAGATAGTTATATTAATTATCTAATTAGGTACATAAACATAAAATTATTGTCGGGATAATCATTTGTCGTGTAAATTGATTCTAAAAATTTTAATTGATAAATTGGAATTTGTGACATTAAAACCTTTGGAGAATAATGAGTAAAATCTTTTAGAGTTGAGAAAATTTTGGAATTAAATTGGAACGAATTAAATTAAAGTGAAATATTTTCTTTTAGTAGAAAATTTGGGAAATTAAGTGAATAAATTTAATATTTAAATGACCTAGGAATAATCAGAGTTCAAAAATGGAATTTCAGATATTGAATTGTTCCGCTGTAAGTAATTATGTATGTTTTGGTTGATTTGTTACCATGAATTGATTGCTTAGTTGCATTTATTTAAAACTGAATGCATGGATGTTAGTGATAATAAAATAAATGCATCTAAACTTGTGATTATCTATTGTGTTGACTTATTCGGGCGTTGTTTAAGGATTCTGATCGATATGTGAAATTCCATGTTAACATAAGTAATAATTAAACTTGGAAATTAAGTAACATATTTCTTCCGTTATGTAATAGTATGATGTCAATCTAAGTAAAGTGTAATCATGAATTGTTAATATCTTCTATATGAAATGAATTTGATATTAAATACTAATATGAATTTTTAAGATAGGTGCAGGTAGGTATCTGAAGTTAAATAGGTTTCGTTTAAAAGATTATAATTTTTTTGCTTAAGGAATATTAGCGGATTCGCTAATATTTCAAATATAAGGTACGTATCTCGGATTACATATCGCATTTCTTTGTTTTTTCCTACGAGATGCCTCATCCTTGAGATGAGATGTGTATTGTGTAATTATATACATATTATAAATTTTCAAAACGCTAGCCATGCAAAATGGATGCTGGTGAAATTTTCCGCAAATTTGAGGCATTAGAAATTTTTTGAGAATTTTGAGAAATTTTGATAACTTAAAATTTGATTTTTAGCATTATAATTTGAAGTGGTATTAATCGAATGTTTGGAAATGAAATGAGAAAATAGTTAACAAATAATTGTTTCAAGAAGAAATTTATATCATGGATTTCTTTCATTAAAGAAAATTGTTATGCATAAATATCAATATTAACTGGAGTTTGATAATAATATTAAGTAAATAATTTGAAGACTAGATATTATTAATTGTGAAAGTTGAAAATATTGGTGAAAAATAATTTGGAAAGATGTAAATTATAGAAAGATTTAATTGGAAATTTAATTATAGATTTCTTTCATTATGGAAATTGCGGGGACATAATTTCGTAAGGGGGGAAATATGTAACAACCTTGATTTTTCAATGTTGTTAACTTGAGTTAAATAAGATTTAAACTAGTAATTTAGACGAGAAATTTAACACGTGTATTCTATTAGATAAGCAAAATATGTAATTTTATGATGTAAATTCTTTGTTTTGAATTGTTAAAGAAGAGACTAGTATATTTTGTATATTTTAAAATTTATTTTGAATAAGAATAAATTAATTTACGTTAATTATTGAAAACAGTTTAAGAAGTATTTAGTTATGATGAGTTTTTAACACTTTGTTAAAACACTTGAAATATGTTGTTTTGTGAAGTCGCTAGTTAGTTTGAATTAATTAGAAATGGTTAATTGGTAAATTATCAATTGAAAGTGGAACTAGAAACTTAAATGAGGAAATATCTAATTACTAACAAATAGTGTATAAGTGAACATTTTTTTGGAATTTAAGAATAAATCTATGTCATAAGAAGAATTAGAGAATTTTGTTTTACTTCTTTTATTTTGTTTATAAAAGATGATTTAAAAATTTATACGTTTCTTTTTTAGTTAAACGGAAGTTTTAACTATTAAATAAATAAGAAGCTATATTTTAATTATTAATCTCGATCTTATGTTTGTAAATCAAGTTATCGATGTTTCCTTAGCTAATTAGCTAAAAGAATTTGGTGAAATAAACTTTTTAATGTCTAATTGGGTTGTAGATAAATAGTTTTAGGCCAAACTATTAGGCTAAATTAAAAATGAGAAGGAGTTCCCATTGTATTTGTGTTGTACGTTTATAATACTTCTCAAGCCAAGTTTTATAGGTAAGTTTTTATTCCTCTTCTTCATATTACAGTAAACAAAACCCAAAAATAAGAAGCTCTTCTCTCTTCCAAAACCTAGTTTTTAAATCCTATTCGCAAATCAATTATTAATATTAAGGAGCAAATTGATTTCAGGGTTTTGGTTGAACAATAATTGTTGCTTTTATTCATTGCTAAACACAAGAAGAAAGGTGAGTTATTTTTTAACTCACATAATCTATTTCTATATCTATGTTTTGCTTTTGAAATTGAAATGGATTTGTATGGATTTGGTTGTGAGAATCCTAGTTTGCTAGATAAAAATTGAATTGATTATTGTTTGCTGAAAATTGTTTGTGAAAATCGCTGCAATAAAACAGTGATATCTTAGTGCAAATTTATCCAAAATACCTCAGTCCTTTTGCAATTGGAAATTATTTTAATCAGCTATGAATTTTCTTTTAATCACTTTACGAAATTCATCTGTTTAGGGGGTTGAAATTGAGTTTGAAACTGATGGTGTAGCTCTGCTCTATACAATTTTCTTAGTTGAAACCTAATGTTAAAATCACCATAACTTTTGATTGGTAGATCAAAATTGAGTATGGTGTTTTTAAAATTGAAATTTACTTTTTATAAGGAACAACATCTGCAGTTTACTAAGAGAAATTTGGTTTTGAGGAAGAGATAACCTCTATGTCCTGTGTTTTCTTAAAATTAGCTTTGAAACACAAAAATCGTTTTGACCACAACTTTTTCATTACTAATCGGAATACGATAATTCTTGAAGTTCTGGAAAGCATGGACTTTGTGATATAACTTTCATACTTTAAGTTTTGTAATATTTTGAGATTTATGTCATCAAAACTTAAGATCTTTAAATCCTAAATTTGAGCTAAATGAAATAAATAGATATGTATATCAAAATGGATTTGGAAGAGTAATTAAATATGTTTTTGAAATATGGTTTTGAGAATAATATTACATATGGAAATTTGAGATCACTTATTGAAATTAATTGAAATCTTGAAATAATTCGAGTTTATGGAATATTCTAACTTAAATGAATATTTCACCTTGTTAAATAATAAATTGTTTTCTACTATAAAACGTGTCAGTAAAATAGTTGTGGAATTTGGAAACGTGGAAATAAGTTTATATACCTTTTGAGAATCATGATAATATAAACTGTGAGCCATATTAATTTTTGGAATTTAAATCATTAGTATGGTTTTAGAAAACACGGAAAAAATATTGGTTTTATAATAAATGTTTTTGGAAATAATAAATAGATTTGTAAAAAAAAATTGACAAGTGTTTTAAGCAATGAAAATAAAAAAGAGAGAGAAAATGTTTTGAGAACGTTAGTTCTATATCGTGGGGAGTGCTAATAATCGACTTAGTGTTATCGATTGGTTTGAATGCTTTCGTATAACGCTTTGTCGAATGTGGCATAAACTCATTGAATAGAACATTTGAGTGGAATTTACTAACCATTAGTGAATACATGAATTTTGCCGAGTAGTATGGGATACTTTGGTTAAATTCATGTGATCACCATAGGGAAGTAATTAACACTTTAGAGTTGTTTTCTCTTCAGGTGTGCGAAAAGTGGCTGCGAGATGTGGAAGAGAATATAATTCAGGTTTTCTAGTGATATCCGTAATCAGAGATATTTATTAGCTTTTAGTAAATACTTGGGTTTCACCATATGGTATGGGATGTATTGGTTAAATTCAAGTGATTACCAAAGGTGATAGTAATTTACACTTTAGAATTTACTCTCTTTTGGTGTGCGATAGGTGACTGCTACATCCTTTAGAAGTTACTCTTGGATTTCTTTTCATGTGTAATAATCTAAATTAAATCTGGAAGATTCGATCATGGCTACTATCCTTGAGATCGACTTATGATCCTGTGATTCCTACCTGTGTACGATCCCCGATATCGAATCAGTTCATGTGATACCAAATTGTTTATTTGTTTGCTACGGTTTGTGTACGGTCATTACAATCTTTTTGAGTAAGATCTCTTGGATTCTATGACTATTCTATGTTCGTGAAATAAATATATATTTTATGTCTTGTGTTTATGAAATAAATATTTATTCGTATGTCTTGTGTTAGTGAAATAAATATATATCCTTATGTCCTATGTTCGTGAAATAATATATATTCTTGTGTCTTGTGATGGATGCTAAATTAAGTCAATTCTATTATTCTGTGTTTATTGACTAGTTCGTGTATGTGACTTAAACTTATAACCCTGTTCTGAGTTAAATTAATTCCCTAACTCGCTATATCCTGGACATTTGTATTTACTTATATGTTGTTTATTCTTGTTTTATATTCTGTTCTCACCCGACTGGATATTTATAGGTAGTCTGACTCGGGTGTTATTTTGTTTGGGTTAGGCCGAAACTATTTAGGTTATAGGACAAGTTGACCTTTGATGTTTTGGCTAGCAAGGAAATAAACACTTTTAACTTTTTAGTTTATCTCATTTAGGAAATTTTTGAATATGTTTATAGGTTGTACAATTGAGATTAGAGGATTGCTAAACTCATATAACAATCAAATTTAGTTTTTCATTTTTTAAACCAAAATTTGTATATGTGTATATGATATTAATATTCCGTCGTGATCTACGAGTTATTTATATGATATATTATTCTGATCCTGAGAAATCTGTGCATCTATTACCTTCCGTTAATATTGTATACGTCAAACTCAATTCAAATATTAAGTGAAAAGGTATAAATGATGTGTCAGTGTTAGTATAAAGATATATTTACATTTGATCGTCCTTAACAAGCCGTATTCTCTATATTAGCAGACGACATTACTTGTAATGCTCTTTGCTATTCCGGGCATTGTGATGGGGTTGTTATAGTACCATTATCCAATCCAATCGTAGAAATATAAGGAGAAATCAATGAAGAATTTAAAATTAAAACACTCTGAAATCAAGTAAAACGGGACGGGATTTTTAGTGGTTTGGCTAACTCCGGCATACGTCCACTCCTAAATAATCCTTTTTATTATATTGAAGTTTGTTTGCAGTTACAATCCGAAATATAAGAATAAAATTGGTAGAGTGTAGCCCAAGTTGAAGATAAAGAGAAGCAAAAAAATCCCATTTTCTGACGTCATGCCTGCTATATTTATAAGGGAAGACGTGCATGGATTGGCTTGAAGTTTTGATAGAAGGTTCGGAAGACCATGATAAGGCCATCCAAAAATTTCTATGTCCATTGGGGCCCATAATATGGATCAATTTCGATCCCTATTAGTGCATCCAAATGGGCTATGATCCCAATGAGTGGTGCACCATGATATTAGCTACTTGCTCCCCAAAATTTCATGCAATTGTGACATACGGTTTGTGAGATATCGCATTTTCCATGAAGTAGTGTTGCTTGAATTCCGGTTTCTATCGATCCCTCTAGAGGGATAGGTAAAAATCCCTTAAATCTCTTCCAAATGCCATGCGAACACTATGGGATTTCTCTATATTGTATTATGCTTAACCTCCAAGTTTCACGCCAATTGGATTAGTATAACTCGAGTTATTGATCAATCTTTATTGCCATATGTTATAACGGTAGATTATAGCCGATTCCTATCGAGGGATAGGTACCGATCCCTCCAACTTGCTTCAAATGATATGAAATCCCTAAGGGGTGTTCCACATGCTATAATTAGCTTCTCCGCTAAGTTTCATGTCAGTTGGGTGTGCATATATTGAGATATTGACCAATCACTGCTAGAATTGAATATAGTGGATCCCTATAAGGGAAGAGTATCGATCCTTATAGAGGGATCGATACGGATCCCTTCAAATTGCATGTTTTGGTGTGCGATCCCTACGGTGAACTTCGTAGGGTCCTCTCCTCTTGTTCCTAGAGTTTCACTTTGATCCCTCTTGTGGTTGTTGAGTTATTAATTATTTTCTATCAAAATGCACTTGCTCCTATGTGTTGAACCATATTCCATACTTCGAATATTCTATCTTGCATATCTATCAATTCCATTCAATGTCAACTTCATATCATTATCTGTACTTGATTTCTGTGTCCATAATCATCACTTTGGACTCATTGGCCTCGATAATCACGAAGTCTGTTGGGTTCAATCCATTTGTATACTGCCTTAGCAAAAGGTGGATTAACACATTGCCCCCAAAATATACCTTATGATAAGAAGGTGTGTTTTGAAATGCTGTAAATCCAAAATTCAAAATCCATAATCTATTGATAGCCGTATTTTCTAATTCAGAATCCAATCTATTTTCAATCCAAAACCACGATCTCGCTGGATCGTTATTGAAATCTATGATTGTTCTGAGTCGATATCCAATTTATAATACATTCGAAATCCTTACTCGAATTTATATTATCCAAAGCCAATAGCCAAATCCATGATCCTACCTGATCATTTTCCAAATCCAAAGCCTTAAACTCAACGGATCCTTGCTGAACACATTCATATTCGATGACCTGGGTAAGCTGATCCATCGACTTCGAGCAAAGTGACCTACCCTTTGTCAGGCATAGTCTATACCCAACGACCTTGATCTCTCTAGATCCTTGTCGAGCACAATCCATACTTGACGACCTGAGTAGGCCAATCCATCGCGTTCGAGCAAAGTAATCTGCCCCTTTCCAAGCACAGTCCATGCCTGATGACCTTGATCTCTTCAGATCATTGTTGAGCATAATCCATACTCGACAACTTGAGTAGGCCGATCCATTACATTTGAGCAAAGTGACATACCCCTTGCCATACATAGTCCATACCTAACAACCTGTGTTACATATATTACATTGATCCAAATTTAAAAATTCCTAAGTCCATTTGCCAAAATATAAAATAAGAGTCCGTACAACCAATAAACCAGAGTTCGAAGGAAACAAGAAGAAAAAAACAAATTTCACAAACCCGAGCACAATGGTTAATCATCATCTCAAAGCATTCCTAGGGACCTCCCTCAATCTTGTACATGTGTAAGTAACTTAGTCGCTTTACTGCGAGATTTGTTACTTATTCCATGCCATCCAGATCAATTGATGACAAGTTGATGATGATTCCTTGATCCAGTGCCGTTTTCATTCGAAATGGACAGCGACTTCTCCTATTACATCGCGTAGCCTGAGTCCTTACATATTGTTGTAACTGACCATTCTTCACATGTTACTCAATGATATCTGTAACGACCCTAGATTTTTAATTTAATTTAAATTGATAATTAAATGAAATTTTGAATAAAAATTTATAAAATTAATTATGAATGGAAGCGAGTTTCCTCGATTCAAATAGAAAATATGTAAAGTCATATGGATTTGAAAATTTGTATATATGTGAATATATATGTATATATTGGATTTTAAATAAAATCTTAAATAAAAGATTTTGAAGAATAAATAAATAAATTGATTTAAAAATTTATAAATGATGATAATTTGAGTTATATAAAATATATGTGTACAAAGAGAAATGTAAAACAATAATTTTTAAAGTAAAATTTATGATAAATATTTAAACTAAAAATAGAAGTAAAATAAATATTTGAGTTATAAATAGAGATAAATTAGGCAAGTTAAAAAGTCATTTCAGAAAATGAAATTGGTTATGTAAACTATAAAATGTAAAATATACACATGAAACAAATTAGTTAAAAATTTAAACAATATATTGACAATAGAAATTTATGTTCATATACAAGCAAAACATTAGTATAAAAATAAAATAATATATGTATGTACTTTGGGAAACTATGATTGTAAATATAAAATAAATCTTATAAAAATGTACATAAGTTTGAAATAATTTTAAGTAAATTAAGTATTTAATAATATAAGTTTAAAAATAAAGGAAAGGTAAGATTTTAAAACTTTGTTTAAGTATAAAAGTGTGTTTATACTTGAGTAAATTTTATAAACAAATAACTGTAACTAAGGCATAATAAATAAAGTAAGTAGAAATAATAAAGTACAAAAGCATGTTAAAGCAAGTAATGCAGCATCAACCTGGGTAAGGCAAGGCAAGTATAAACAAAATAAAGTATAAACAAAAGAAATACCTCTCTGTACAAACCTGTTCCTTTATTTATACATTCATATAGGTACATACCCATCCATATACACTTGTTCGTTCAAACCAAACATAAATAAACTGTACAAGCTTATAAAACAAATATAAATAAAGTAAGTACATACAAAATAAACAAGGAACCAGACCAATATGTGATTATACAAGCAAATATGAATAGGCATATAGGCCGAGAAACAAATAATAAACAAGACAACAATAATATTCAAGAGTAGGCTAGAAAAGAAAATAAAATATAATATGAAACAGAAGGACTAAAGCAATTAATGCAAGCATTTTCAGCCTTACTCTGGTTGTACAAACAACAATATACATCACTCTGTACACCTCTGTCTATATATCCATACCAAGAATCATCTCAGAAAGTAAGATCTGTTTCTCAACATCAAGCCTGGAAGTTCAAGTCCAAATCTTGAAGCTACAGATCAACTTAAAAGCAAAGTATTTTAGATTTCAAATTTAAGTCTCTATTCATTTCCTGGAAATCAAGTGAGTAACATTATTTTAAAATCATAAGTATATGAATCTGGATTTCATGGTTAGGCTTTGAAATAAGTATGCTTTGCCCATATGTATATTTCTGTGTATATATGAATGGATGTTTGGTTATTTGTTGTAACCTCTGTAAAAATCTGTGGAAGTTGCCAAGCTTGAATTTTGATCTAAAATTTATTATCCCTTGATCTGATAACCTTTAAGATTTAGACTACAAACAAAATTGTTTGTTTCATCCTAGTTTAGGATTTAAAATTTTATTTAGGAAGAAAAAAATAATTATTTTCTCTGGGAATCAAAGAACAGAGAAAATTTGTACAAGTCAAAATTCAAGTATGTTATTTTATAAATCCAGGATTATAATTGGAATACATTAACTAAAACATGATTTTTAAAACCAAAATCACAATTTTTAGTTTGGGATTCAAGGTGCAGTTTTTGTTTGATCGAATTGAGTGTTTTGAGTCGCCTCTGGCGATCAAGTTGACAGGAAGGGCCTTGGTTGTTTGAGGAGATAGAGGAGGCTATAGGAATGCCTGGAAAAATAGTGGGAGGTGGCGAAAATAACGGCGGCGACGGCGGCGTGGGATTTTATTTTGTAAACCTAGTTTTTAACCACATAAGAAACTTGTGCACCGCCGTCTCGTAAAAGCACCGAGTGTCTCGGGGTTCTGGAGATGGTAGGGGGTCGAGTTGGCGCGTCGATGGCCGGAGTTGTAGGCTGGCCGGTGGTCGGAGGTCGGAGAACGAAGCGTTGACAGGTTGGGGTCGCGATGGGTTCGAATGTTTTCCAGGTTTGGGTTTGGCTATGCAATTTTGTTTCGAAGTGCTGCAGTGGTTTTTGGGGGTTGTGATGTGGTCGTGGGGTGATTGACGATGGGAAGCGACGCTGGTGGGTGGCTGGAGGTGGCTGGAGGCACCGTGCACGTGCACCGTGCATATTGGAGGGGCTGTCATTTTTTTTTTGTGGAGGTGCAGTTTTTTTTTTTTTTTAAACCTGTCATGTTTTAGGGTGGGTTTTTTTTTTCTCAGGGGAGACTCGGGTAATACGAGAGCTCAACTTGAAGCAGGGGGAGGCAAGACTCGAAGCAAGTTTAATTTCCTCGAGTCAGTTTGTTTTGCTTCAGGTTTTTTTTCAAAACCTGTTTGCAAACCTGAAATTGACCAAATTTAAATAGAATTTAAAGTTGTGAGATAGTTTCAAATCAAGTTTAAATCAAAATAGTTTTTTAAGTAAATTTGTTCAAACAAATGTTTTAAAACTTGAATTTTGGTAAAGTTCTTTTATAAAAGAAATTTCAAAAAAAAAATTATTAATTAAACTGTTTTAAATAACTTGAATGATAAATGTTCTTCACATTTATTTTAAAGGATTATAAACTGAATTTAAATTTGATTAATGTTTAAATGGTTAATCATTTTGGATCTTAAATTCAAAATGGAATTTAAATTTGAATTTAAAAGTGTAATGTTTTTAAATATATAGTTAAACGTTAATTAAATCATAAGTAAAGGAAATGAATTATATTAAGGATAATTAAGGTTCTTAGTGATTTAATTAATAAGGTAATAAAAAAATTATTTTTGTTATATAAATTAATAAATTAGACTAATTCATAATTAAAAATAATTAATAATGATTTAATCTAAAATAATTTCTTAAGGAAGTGATTAAGAAATGTTATTGGTTAATAAAGATAATCGACTAAGGAGTATGAAATATTGACAAAGGTGATTAATTTTAATAATTAATTTGGATTAATTAAAATAAGTAATTAAAAGTTTAAATTAAGTAAGGAATAATTAATTTATAAACTAAGGATTATTAATTAGATATAAATTAATGATTTAAGTTGATTGATCAAGCGATTAAGCAATAAATTAAATTTAAGGATAATGTGATAGATTAATACAGGTAATTAATTTGAGAAAAATTAATTTTTTTTAGGGTTAATTAACTAATGAAAGTGATTAAGGAAAAAAAATCATTAATTAAGGAGTAATCAATTAATTAATTAAGAAAAATTTATTAAGAATAAATTATTAATTTAGGATAAATTAATGATTAATTAAAAGATAGTTTACTAAATGTTTTTATTTATTAATTGATTATTAATTTTCCATGACCAACAAATTTATTCATAGAAATAAATCTGATTAACTTAATCAGATAATTGAATAAATCTTACCTTTGGATGCTTGGATTATATTGGATGTTAAACTGTTTGATATCCCTGATATATGATGCTTTATGATTATCCTGATTTGTGTTGTGATCTGTGATATAGTTTATTATCTGTGATGTATATATCTGCGAATCTGTGTATGCATGATAAGCGTCATAATTTATATCGCTTATCGAATATATTGTTGTATTTGATCTGTGATGATTGAATGATGTTTGTGCACTACTGTGTATAACCCCTGGACCACACCATACACACACAATTATGGATTTCACGAGGAAATCGGTTAAGTCACAGATTTTTGAAATAGTTTAAAATTTGAATTTTTAAATTCAAATGTTTTGGAATTGGAATTGGAATAAAAGTGAAAAGCTTTTGAAATGGAATTTCAAAGATGGAAATTTATTTTGAATAACTGGATTAAGTGTTGGAATTTAAATACTTTAATTTAAATTTGAATTCAATATTCAAATTGAATTCTGTAATTTGAAACTAGGGATTAATGATATTATACTAGTCATTATGAGTTAAATCATTTTTAAAGTATTATTTTTGAGAATTTGAATTTAACCCAAGGATTTCAACTCGTATAAATGAATCAGATTTCCAAAATGAAAACTGTTGTTTTCAAATGATAAACACTTTTAGATAAGAACTGAGATTCCAGTTAATTAGGGGAATTTCAAGATTGAATAGAGAAATGATTTTCCTAAGTTATGAATGAATTCTTTTTGAAAACTATGAATTAAATCTGTTTATTTTTAACAGATTTAAATTGATGATTTGTTTAAATCAAATTGAAATGAAATTGTTTTGAAGGCTATAAGTTAAATCTTTGATTTAAAGATTTAACGAGTTAATCAAATTGAAATGAAAATTGATTTGGAAAATCTGTGAATGAATCTTTTGTTTAAAAGATTAAAATGTGAAAATTGTTTAAACCGTTAAAGGTTGTGAAAATGAATCTTTTTGTTTAAAGATTGAAATGGTAATTGGATTAAACCATTTGAAATAAAGTTTTGAATTATTAAGTTGTGACTTAATTGAAATCCCATTATCCATTTGTTTTTGAAATATCGTGCTCACTATTCGGTTTAACCGGGAAAGGACCTTTGTGTCGTATAACCCATTCCGAATAAGTGATTCGACGTTATGGATGCATTTGAAGACCGGTGATGAAGACCGGGTATTTGCGAAAGCGATAGGATGACCTATCGATTGTTTCTGCACCGAGTCGCGCCGGTATAGAAACTCCCTAAGTGATGGGAAATCCGATCGGGATTGTGAATATCCGGATTGCAAGGACTTCTTTGTAAGTGCCTTCGGTTCTGTTCGATCCCGGAACAGACTTGTATGGATTGTATGCCTGACATTACCAGTTGAGATATAAAGCCGATTTCTTTCAAATATATTTCTGTTGGTGGCGGAGAATTTATTCTTTTAGCTTAACACCCTTCTCTGAGACGTACGAGCTCAGAGGTTATGTAGTTGAAGGTTATCAGCGATATATTCCCAATTTGGTAATGTGACATGCTGAGTGTTGCTGAAATGATCATTGTGTTGATTATTTGTGATAGGATCATTTATTTGATCGTCTATCTTGGTGATCATTTCTATGATCATTTGTTGACCCAAAGCATGGCTTTTGTATAAAGTATGTTTTTGTGGACGTGACTTCGTCGAGCCTCACACCCCGTGAATGGTCAAAACAGGAAAGATGCGGCAAGGTTATGAGGGGTAGCGCCCTTTAGGATATGTGCATTTCCTTCTGGAAAAGGGTGGTATCATGGTATGGAGCCCAGATGCTTACTCATGTTGAAAACACTTTATGATTGTGTGAATTGATTACGAGCGCTCGGTTGAAAGGTCCCAAAGGACCGGGGGATGGCATATTCGGTCAGTTGTTACTCAGTTAGGGGTAACCCGGCCTTGTGTTGGTAGAGATCCGGTTTGGTTCTCGGGGATGTCCATCCAGAGGCATTCTCATGTGGCAATGGGAAGTTCCTTGGCCTGATCATTCGTTGGAAATCCAAATAAACAATACGAACCTTGTACAGTATTAGTTGTATAACCTGCCATGGAATGTGGCGGTAACCTGCTATTGAACATGGTAGCTATAGTAAGCATAAGTGCGGAATGCCTATGTTGGCTAAGATTTATATTCTACTTTCGAAATGAATTTTTCCTACACTATGCACTAGTAATAATATCAAATGTTTCTTTTAATGCGTATCAAGCATCTTTGACTATCATAAGGAGAAATCTACTCCGATTCTGCGTTTGCATTGTGTGTGTATGCGGGAGGCCTTATGGTAGTCTCATTTTTAAAAAGCATTGCGAATTGACTTTGAAAATCTTTTGTTGAATGTTTTTTTAAGATAAACTGTTTTTGTTGCTCACACCAGTCCCACGACTGATCCGGAGTTTATTGTTTCTTTCCTAAACTCTGGGTGCTCATTATATTTCCTACACGAGCAGTCTAGAGTTGGGTTTTTCAGATAATTAGATATAGTGGATTATCTGGTGTTAGTTCAGTCTTTGGACCACACCAGTCTTGCTTATGCTAGGTGCATCGTTATTGGGGGTTCGAGCTTTTGCTGGATTGATTCTTGGAGATGGAGTTGCAGTTCTCGGAGTTCTTCCTTGAAGACTATTTTAGAGTTATTTGTTCCGCTGCTAGATGTTATCTATTTTTCTTTTTCCGCTGCTATTTTATTGTATCATATCTCTGATGTATATTGATATCTGTTGGATGATCTGTTGTATCAGATATTGTATCAAAGCTGTATATCAATGTATTATTCTTTTATTCCGCTGTGTTGTTTACTTAATGATTGTTATAAGCTCCGGCGAATCGGATTTGAACGGTCGAATCTATGGCATTCGAATACGATTTGAAGTATGGATGTCGATTTTCGAGCGGGCAAAATTCGAGTCGTCACAATATCCTTCAAATGCTTGCAGTCATTTGTATTGTGGTTGTCCAGCTCATGGAATAGGCAGCTCTTTCTTGTTGTCCGTTCGTATTTGGAGGGTTCCCTCCTTGTCAGCCATCGATATGGAAGGCGTCCTCGAGTAGGGTTTCATTCAATTCCGAGTAAGAACTGAATGTGGGTTCTCCTTTCTGTCGCTTCGATCCATCTAAGCTATTTTCCATGTTCCGTTTACCCTTGTCCTTTCCTAAGTTTTCACCGAGCGGTTCTCCACCCCATACCGTATTAACTTATGTTGCCACTTTATCAGCTTTCGCATCTTCTTATCGCAGAAACCTTTCTGTTTCTTGATAGAATTCCCCAAGATCCATCGGTGGATCCCATATTTGCAATATCTTAAAATATAAATTATCTGCAACTCCTGACACTCCCGCCATCAAAACCATCGATGGATATGGTAGATCCACCGAAACAACTGCCGCATTGAACTTGGTTAAGAAATTCTTGAGTGATTCTCCTGCCCACTGCTTTATTGATGCCAAAATCATCACATTTTTGGGCATCATAATGTGAACCAGAAATCGCTTCATAAATATTTCGATCAATTCTGTCCATGAGCTAATAGAACCGCTTTCCAACTGTCTGAACCAAAGCGCAGCTACATCCGCTAAGTACAGGGGGAAGCATCATGCCAGGACTTCTTCCAAAGCCCCCAGTACTTCCATGTGCTGTATGCACCCCATCGTATGCATACTTAGATCCGACTTCCCATCATAAGCTTCCAGTGTTGGTAGTTTGAATTCTGGTGGATTCCTAGCATTCATGGTATTAGGAGATAATGGACTTCAATTTACATTCATCAAATCCCTGTTCACAAATCCTCCACGCATAGCTCACCTGATCATCTTAGCAAACCTATCATTGTCTTCCAGTGGAAGTCTCCTATCATCATGTCCAAGCTGCCCCCTCCTCTAGTCTACGAGGGAATTCTAGAACGTATTCCTTTGGACAAGCATCTAAATTCTGATTCGCACCAAGCTCCATTGGGCTGACCGCGGATCCTCCAACATCACGATCGACCAGGCCTGGGGAGAATGCCTCCATATCTTTGGGGATTGGTGCGAATACCTCTGGAGGGATCGGTACCGATTCCTCTAAGATGGCTAGGGACGGGCCCCGCTGCTCTGTTCCACTCCTTTGTCCAATAGATCCATCTTGATGCTCTGATTCTAATTTCCAACGAATCTTGCTACCTCAACTCTTTGATCCATAGCTCCAGTAGTACCTATCATTCCAACTCCTTGGTTTTGCAACCAACGACTCCTATGGCTCCAACCTGTCCAATCTGTCGGAGTAGATTCTACATCATCTCCTCCTATCTTTTCAGCTTCCATTTCTGCATAGTGTCCATCATTGTTTCCATTCATCTTTGGTGATGTAGATAAATGTTTGTTAATTCCATCTCCAGAGGAAGCTCATGACTCCCTTCATGTTGGCTCCTATCCGCTACTTATCTCCTTGTTGATTGCCTCACCATTCCTCTAAATCCAACCTCCCTAATTGATTCCAAATCTGAACTCCAAATCCCCCAAGGCTAACTTTCTCAGTGAAAGTACTAAAATCTTGGCGTCAAAATTGACCACCAACACCCAATTATGTAAAAATACCAATATTCGATCCAATCATAGAAATACGAAGAGAAATAAATGAAGAAAAAAATTAAAACAATCGAAAAGCAAGTAAATAGGGACAAAATTTATAGTGGTTCGACTAACTCCGGCCTGTGTCCACCTCCAAATAATCCCTTTTATTATACTAAAGTTTGCTTTCGGTTACAATCCAAAATACAAGAATAAAATTGGCAGAGTGTAGCTTAGATTGAAAATAAAGAGAAGCATAAAGAACTCCCCTTTTTTAATGCCATATCTGCTATATTTATAAGGGAAGACGTGCACGGACCGAGCAGAAATTTTGGCAGAAGGTTCGAGAGACCAATACGAGGCCACCCAAAAAATTTAAGGCTCGTTATGGCCCATAATATGGATCAGTAACCATCCCTATTAATGCATCAAAATGGGCTGCAATCACTATGAGGGGTGTCCCATGATGTTAGCTACCTTTTCCCTAAATTTCAGGCAATTCTGACGCACGGTTTATGAGATATCGCATTTTACATGAAGTAGTGTTGCTTGAATTCGGATTTCTACCGATCCCTCTAGAGGGATAGGTACCGATCCCTACAATCTCTTCCAAATGCCATGCGATCCCTAGGGTATTTCTCCATGTTGTATTATGCTTATTCTCCAATTTTCACACCAATTGGATTGGTAGACCTCGAGTTGTTGATCAATTTTTGTTGCAATATGTTGTGAATGATGATTATAGCTAATCCTTTTGGAGGGATAGGTACCGATCCCTCCGGCTTGCTTCAAATGATATACGATACCTTTATGGTGCTCCAAATGTTGTAATTAGTTTGTCCTCTAAGTTTCATGTCAGTTGGTTTGTGTAGATGTTGAGATATTGACCAATCACTGTTAGAATTGAATATAGTGAATCACTATAAGGGAAGAGTACCGACCTCTATGGAGGAATCGGTATTGATCCCTTCAGGTTGCATATTTTGGGGGTGCCATCCATAGGGTGAACTTCCTAGGGACCTCTCTTTCTTCTCCTAAAGTACCATTTCGATCCCTCTTGTTGTTGTTGAGTTATTAATTAAATCTATCAAAATGCACTTGCTCCTATGTGCTGAACCATATTCCATACTTTGAACATTCTTCCTTGCATATCTATCGATTCCATTTCAATCTCAACTTCATGTTATTATCTATACTTGATTTATGGGTCCATATTTATCACTCTTTACTCATCGGCCTCGACAATCGTGAAGTCTGTTGGGTTAAATCCGCTTGTATACTGCCTTGACAAAAGGTGGGTTAACAATTACCTTGCTTAAACCCTAATCACGTTCACTAATATTGGTTACATCATTTCTAAACCTAGGCAGCTATCTTCAACAACTCGCCGCCCCCGCCATATCTATCCAACCACCATAGGATGCTCATCGAAGGTAGCCCTGACAAGACAAACTCATTGCTGCTAACCTCGCCACCCGCCATCGCCTACAGCTAGAGATCGAACCCAAAATCGTTTCTCCGTTCAACCTCGAATCTATGTCGTCTCAAAACATCGCCCCCTAATCCAATCAATCATCCTTCTCATCTCCCATAGCCGCACTTTTCTCTAGTTGGGACCTAAGCTTAATTCGGCCTCTAATGGCACCGATCAACTTTGGCCGTTGGATGAAAGGGCTAGGGTTAGGGCATGGATTTAGTTTTCGGAAATAGAAGAAAAATGGATCCTTTTAGAAAAATCTCTGATTCTATTCACTCTTAAAAATTACGTACTCTAAATGAGGCATGCTCACTAGAATTCCTAGCCAAATACCCCTACTTCGAACTCATTGGAACTAGTTTGGGGACCTAATTCCATCGTATACCAAAGTTAGCTTTTAGGTCATATCATATTTTAATTTTCGAAATTAATCGCTATGCATTTCGAGCTCACATGACCGCACAGTATGTCCGATTTCCACGATACTCATTAGCGTATAACAATTCATTATTTCAAATGCGACGACACCGGCTTGTCAAAATCCAAGACAGTTCTCCGGAATGATAATTTCACAAGTTTGTTAAAAAGAGTTATTATTAAAAACCAGTTTAATCACTTTTAATCCTAAATTAAAAGTTTTCTATTGTCATTGTTATTTCAATAGAATTTAAATGAGGTTTCAAAATCATTTTTATTCACATTAAATCCAAGATTTTAATATTTAAATAATTCCTATATTTAAATATAATACATTCAAAATATCCGGATCGTTACATTCTCCCACCTAGAATATTTCGTCTTTGAATACTACCACAAGCAACAAAAACAACAATCACACATCAATTTCCAATGGTATTAGAATCGCTAGTAGCTAAAGAAACAATCACATAACAATACTACATAATGTTGTAATCATTAGCATACAAGCTCACAGTTTGCACAGGTTCAGAAACCATCTCACCATACAAGGTTGACCAACAATTCACTAAGTGTTACCTTACGCTCAACCACCTCATGTATTATTCAGTCGATCACTCATGCTATCCCAAACAATTCGAAGAGTCGTTCTCCAAACTCTCCATAAGACAACAAAACATATTATATGATTATACTAAAGCCCGTATGAATACATATATCATCCGTATGCACTATCAAACCTGATTACTAGCTCGATCACATGGACATGTATATCCCACTCGACCTCCCTAGTGCGGACTTCAATTAGGTTTCTTGATTAGAAGCTTCTGTTCTTCTTACATAGCCATATACTATAATCAAAAACTCCAGGATCGTATCAAAAAATCAATATCAAGTGTTTGCCATTAAGAATAGAGTGAAAAATCCTAACTCAGACCGATGAAATCATCTCTTATATTGTACTTGAATCCTAGATCAAGAATTACCGAGCGATAAAATGATCTAAATACAACTCGCATACTATTTTCAATTTGTTTCTTAACTGTACCAATTTCTCTTCATTTTAATTCACATTCACTTATCACTTATAGTATTTCCGAGTTAATAATAAAATTACTTATGAATCATTCAATAAAACTTACTTCAGGTTATTAAACATTATATAACTTAAGTTCTTATTCATATGATACTCTACTGCATCCTAAGAGTATATACAAAATAATTTAATTCATTTTACTTAACATGGATATTCAATCAATTTAAAACTTGTTTAATTCTACTATCTTTTAAGTTCAAGTGTTGTATAAAACTTCAATTTAATAAACACTTAGCTTCAAGTTCTATAACAACCTGGAAGTTTTTGACTGTCTAAAATCGTCGAATATCCAATTTCATTTCAACAATGAAAACTACTAATCAACAAAACAAATAAGATGCACAACCAAACATACCCTAATGCACAAGATACATGGGTCCATAAAAAATCTTAACAAAAAACCTAAGAACTCAACACCGGGTTTCCATTTTAATCATTTGAAATAACAATACATACATCTTCTATATCAAATCATACTTATGAGATTTAAATCAAAAATCTGTTTTACCAAAATAACCTTGTAGTAAATTGCTATTGTAGCATCCCTTCACTTTGAAACTCGAAAATAAATGCCGATGATGCTAAAGTTATCACCGAAATTACACTCCAGAGATAGAAGTGAGTTCAGTACTTCCAAACCCAGCTTTTCGAATGTAACCAAAATCATTTTCAAAATGGTATCAAATACTTCGTAAATATTACTAAGTACCATGATATCAATTTCATAAACCAATTTTTTAAATATTTACTTTCAAATAACACTAATTTATTTTCCAAACTTTAGAAATCAAATTTCTAAAACACCAGGATTTAAATCTTATATTCTCAGTTTAAAATCCCTTTCATATTTATAGCTATACTTATAAACCATATTTATATAGTTCACGTTCTTATATAAAATCATTTCACAAATGTATATCCTTGCTCAAGTTAAAATAAACAATTTTTGTTAAAAATAAATTTTAACTCAACATTATCACCGAACGCCTTATTATCAAACTGTGAAACTTAATTTGTAAGTTGTTTGTTTCAATGTTTCCATAAGTTACTATCTACCCAACCCATGCAGTGAAAAGGTTAAGCTGCTCATAAACTGTTCGAGCATAACTGATCAAACAATAAATGAAAATAATCAAATTTTATCGTTTCCCAACAAACAAACGCATTATAAATAACTATATCAATTTATAAATTCTTTTAAATATAAAATATAACCCTAGGTAAAATTATTCCATTTACTGATTTCGCAGATAATACCGTGTCGGTTTGTCTTGTTTAAATATTTGGAGATCCCTATCAATAACGATAGCAACTCGTATTAATCAGAATCTATAAATCGCTCAACAGACCAATCAACACAATACAAAACATTTTTATATCAATAAACACTCTCGTATATATACTACACCTAACTCATAGTATGGCATTCTATTACCCTATCTCTCAATGAGTTATACCTAATAAAGCCAAGGTTCTCACTTAACCTTCAGCTCTGATTCCACACGAAACGTTCTACCCCTTTTTCAAGGTATGACTATAAATGGTAACCTCATTCTTGATTTTATGGCCAGCTTCTCGACTCCACAACCAACCCCTAAAGGGAATTGTATGTGTAAGAGACAAAGCTTTGTCACACGTTCACCAATGTGAGAACCCTCTACCACGTGCATAAAGTCCAATGCGGGAATGATAATATATAATATCTCAAAAGGGTTTTACCAAAATAGAAAACCTTGATACACATACATCAATCGGAGCAAACTAACTTATTATCAGGTTGGACGGTTATAATAGTCTGTCCTTATAAATTGATGATAGATACAATCAAGCAATGTAGTGGAAAATAAATACGATAGGAAATCATTGAGCTCCTCTCCAAATGCTCCAATTAACCATATCTAAATCTGGAAACTCGAGCTGACTCCAGCATTGTAGGAGAATAACACCCGGATCAATCTGGTAAATCAGCGAGAGAAACTCAAATCATATGGATTGCTATATTTATAAAACTCTTCAAATGTTAAGGTATCTTGTAGGACCACGCTGCGAATAATCATGGACGGGCTTTTACCTTACGATAACAAAACCATTTCTATTATAAAATCCAATGATAATATAATAATGTCTAAGGAGTAAAATATAAATAATCATGTAGTTGTGATGCATGTGAGTGTACATTACAATATAATAGGTTTACAATCACAATCGCTAACCATAACCACTAAAGCATGTTTGTTAATTGTGTAGGACTCTATGGAGGTGCTCTCAATATTTCAAGAACGGTCCCTTGCATAAGGATCAAAGGTATCCTTCGGAGCATCATATATCTCTAGATAAAATATACTTCGAAAAAAACATAGCTGGTTCACGTCCGAACACGTGGCACTGGGTCATATCACTCTCACATGCATATCCGTAAATATCACTAAAATGGAGTGCTTGCACCCTTTAAGTTAGCTAAAACTCATAGGCTATGTCTCCTATCTCTGGTTTCTGTCATTATCGATGGTAAAGTCATGTTCAACATTCCAACAAATGAGTCACGATTCGAACAGATCTCGATACATCAGTCCCCAACTGGAACAGATCTCGGAACCACAAATGGATTTCTATATCTCAACAAATCTCAAAATCACACATGGATTCTCACATCCCCAATAGATCATGAATAATTATATGTGTTCAAGAATCTCAAACAGACCTCCAGTCTCCATATAGATTACAGCATCTCGAATCAATCATGAACCTCTTTCAAAACATAGAACATGTATATGGTTCTGGAGTAGTTATAGTTTCAAGTCATTTCATAAAAGTAAACTCCCTCGCTTACTGGATGCTCTAAAACTAATCGATGGATTTTTGGTAAACTCTACCCCTGTTATGTGGGAAATAATCAGACAATACTTAAGAGCAGAGATCTCCTTCTCACCGTTTAAGCGAATGGATTTCCTTATCATTTGTCTTAGAAGGGCAAACGAGTTTATACGTATAATATAGGATCGTCGAAGTTAATTATATAATATAATTTTAGTGTTTCTTTTAGATATTTCCAGAGTTATATTTGGTCAAATCCAACAATGATGAGAATAATTGCATATAGAAAACTAAGTCTCGTATATTATCCATAAGCAAGTAACACACAAAGCATGATCGAAACACATAAGCACGATCAAGTCATATAAACAACTTCTAATCCCCTTTTTAATTAATTATCCTTTATTAATAAAAAAACCTCTCTTATTAGTTAAACTCATTTTTTACTTAATAACTTTTTATAAATGAAACTCCACTTATTAATTAAATTTCACAATTTAATAAAACTTCCATCTTCATTTGTACACATCCCAATACTTCTCAAAAGTATTCATGTACTTATCTCAACCATATAAGTATATTCACAAATCAATTTTAACGGATTAAGATAAATGTTACTCAAGCATTGTCACTACAAACCCAAAACCATTTCACTTATGATTATTTTTAAATGTTCTTTTTAAAGATATATTTACATTCATAAGTATAATCAAAACGGGTTAAAGACGAATGTTATTGAAACAACGTCGCAACAAACCCAAAACCAATTCATACTTGTTATTCTCTTTAAAATTCCATTATTAAAGATCTAAGTATTTTCCATACTCATTTAACAATATTTTACCACTTTAAAATATTATTCTTTGGTTAGAAAAATATTTAAAAACAAATGTTACTAAAACATAGTTTACAACAAACCCAAAACACTTCACTTAATCATTATCTTTAAAAATTCCTTTTTAAAGATCTGATTACTTTCCAAAAGTATAGTTAAATAAATTAACAGAAATGTTGTCTACGCGCCATTACTATAAACCCAAAATCACTTTCATAATTGCCATTAACTTTGAGACATTCATTTAAAGTTTTAAGTACATCTTCAGTTATTAAACAAGGTTATATGCACTTTTAATCAATTTTAAAAAACCATCCATTATAACGTAAATGTTATAATCTTAAAACTTCTTTATATTCTTTCCAAATATTAAATTTCATTTTCAAACTTCTAAATATACTAAAATACCTTTAAAAACATATAGACACACACAGACACACATACTAATTTATTTATTTAAGTATGATATTTAATAAAATACTTTAATCAATTTGAAAAGAAATTATAGTATAAAACCATATATATAATAAAAACATGCTTTTAAAATGCTTATACTATATTTTAAAGCCTTTATTTAAAACATCACTTAAAGATACTTATTTAATATTTATTTAAAAAGCATAAAAAACCTGTTTTATAATTTAAAACCATTACTTTAAAATCCATAAATGATTTTCATTAACATGTTTGAACCTTCTTATTTTCTGATAATAAGTACGCTCAAAGTACTTATTAAAAATATAAAGAAGCCATAGGATGTCTTCCAAAGTTAACTTTAAAAACGCCGACCACGGTGATTTGAAAGTGCAACTATAATGACCTTTTTGCTTCTAGCATTTTCAACTTCCAATTCTCATTTCCACAAATGTCCAACCCAACTTATGTCAAATACAACAAAACGTGTGCAGCCAAATATATATATATATATATATATATATATATATATATATTTCCATGATATATCTCAACTTATCTAATTCAACATATGTCAAATATCAGGGATTTCAAAGCATGTTTATAGCGACTATATCGCTTCAAATGTTCACAACATAACTTCCAACTTAATCAAATAGCAATATCAAACATGTAAACAAGTAGTCTGGGCCACATACATGTCATAGGTGATTGCAAGGGAAATTATACTGCATAATGATGTTGTCACTTGTTTACAAACAAGGTGGAGTCCAAAAGTAATAACTTGCATTTTTCGTTATACAATTTATATTTTTAACACAAAACAGTTATATACACAACAATATACAATCAACTGGTGAGTAAACTCATCCAAGTTCCAGCCAACGCTTATGCGTTTTCGAATAATCTAAAATTGAATGCCCATTCAATTTTAGCTAAAAATTCTACTAGCTTCAAACTCGACGAACACAATTCCAATGCGTAGATATGATCAATACGAGTCCAACGCAAAAGACCACATTCAAATCTAACCTCGTATGAACAAGATACGAATTAATGAACATCTTGAGATTAATTAATTTATAAATCACTTAGTTAGTTAGGTAATTAACATAATTACTTGCTCAAATCCTAATCGTGTTCACTAATCTCGGTTGCATCATTTCTACACCCAAGCTGCCATCTTCAACAACTCATCGCCGCCGCCGCGTTGCACCAACTGCCTCTGCATTCCAACTGATGGTTGCCCCGTCCAAAACGAACCCATTGCCACCAATCTCGTCGCATACCATCACCTATAACTGGAGATTGAATCCCAAATCATTCCTCTATTCAACCACAGATCTACGCGGCCTCGAGCCACCAGACCCCAATCCAACCGGCCATCCTTCTCATCTCCTATAGCCGTACTTTTCTCTAGTTAGGACCTAAGACTAATTCAGCCTCTAGTGGCACTGATCAACTTCGATCATTGGATGGAGGGGCTAGGGTCATGGCATGGATTTAGTTTTTGGAAATAAAGAAAGCTGGGGTCCTTTTATAGAAAAATTTGTAACAATGTTAGCCCTTAAAAATTACGAACACCAAATGAGGCGTACTCATTGGCACTCCTAGCCAAATACTCCTATTCCAAACTTAGTGGAACTATTTTGAGGAGTAATTCCATCGTACCAAATTTAGCTTTTAGTTTATATCATATTTTAATTACTGAAATTAATCGCTATGCTTTTTGAGCCCGCATAACTCCATAGTACGTCAAATCGTCATGAAACTTATCGGCTTATAACAACATCATTTTGACCCCAACGATACTAGTTTCGTCAAAATCTGAGATAACGCTCTGGAACGATAATTTCACAAGTTGATTAAAAAAATTATTATTATTAAAACCACTTTAATCACTTTTATTTCTAAATTAAAAAATTTCTATTATCGTTATTAATTAAACATAATTTAAATAAGCTTTTGAAATCATTTTTATTCACATTAACCTCAAGATTTAAATATTTCAATAATTCTTATATTTAAATATAAAATATTCAAAAAATCCAGGTCATTGCAGATCTAGTATAGAGAGGCTAGTTTGTATAGTCAACCTCCAACTAGATTTTATAGAGAGAAAGATCAACCGGTCAATGTATATGCAAGTTTATTAGTGCTAAATAAAGAAACTCAAGATTGCTTTATATTTTAAAAAACAAATTCAATGAACTCAGATACGGTTGTCTTTTTTTCTTTCCTTCAATGATCTTATATCATTTTTAAGCTAAATGCTTCATTATATGACTAATGTGGACTTAAGTTTATGAAAATTTCTTTCCATGTGAGTTGCATACTTGGGATTGACCTTGAAGGATTTTGTGTTAAGAGCATCTCAGTAGGATAAAGGATACATTCATGCTCATTTTGTGCAAGCGGGTGGAAAACCTCACCTTTCTAGCTACCTGATAACTAAATTCACCCACATGGAGATTCTACTAGTTCGAGGTTCCGAATCTCGGGCACATTATAGTTTGTCATTTTGTGACTGTTTGCACTTATCATGAGCTTACACACACACACACACACACACACACACACACAGACACACTTTGTAGTCCATTATAAAGCTTGAGTACACTGTACCTTAATAGTATTTGGATCCTCCAATAAAAATTCATATTTAATGGGTCTTATTTTGTGGGTCGTGATTATTTGTGTAATACCATTGTTAGGAAGCAAGATGGTAACAAAATGCCATGTTAAATTTTCTATTAAGACAATGGGATGCTCTTAGAAATTTGGATGTATTTGGCTTGAAGGAAATGTAAGTTTGGATTTGTTTCAAACAAGCCAAACGGATGATCAATGTAAACATTTTTGAAATAAATTGGATGAATACAAACTTGACCGATTTCTTGGTTTTAACTAAGTTCCGGTGGATTTAAAACTTCTAGAGCAATGTGTGAAATTACCTAGATCAATTATTTTTCTCTTTTTGCCAACAAGATTTTTTATATTTATACAATAATGAAGCGGTGGAATATGATGCAAAATATGAGATGCGGTGAAACTTTTCAATAAGGATGTTTTAATGATGTCTTTGTTTATACAATAAGTTAAAATTTTATATTATTTTAGTGAAGAAGTGGTCGGTTTTATGCTAGAATCGACCGTTCCAAAAGTATGACGGTTACTGATACATTTTTTACCACCGTGTTTTTGCCTTTATAACTCTAGCATTATGTTGGAGCTCATCCTATTGTAGACATAAAGTACTACTGGTGTGTAACTCGTGCGTTGCATATGGTAAATTTGTAAAAACATTGTATTCATAAATATTGGTAAAAACAGAAATTATTTACGTGGTATATGATAAATAAGTTGTGTTATCAATTGTAAATCAAACTTTTTATTATTCTTTATTTATATAACATTTGTTAAGTGATTTACATAATTTATATCCGAACTAAAATTTTATTTTACAGTTTCGCTAATAAGAATGTGGTAAACATATTAAAATTGACAACATTTAAGAT
This sequence comes from Allium cepa, assembly GCA_030765085.1. NCBI lineage: Eukaryota > Viridiplantae > Streptophyta > Magnoliopsida > Asparagales > Amaryllidaceae > Allium > Allium cepa. Next base: position 502,725,514 of record CM060941.1, on the reverse strand, counting down.
TTATTGGATAAATTAATAATAATTAGTTAAACAAATTTATTTAAATAATTTATATTTTATTATTAAATTAATTAATTGCTTTAAATATCTGGACTTATGTGTAATATTATAAGACCAAATTGAAGAGAACCTTTTACTATCTTTATTATAAAAGTGTAGGTATTTGAGCGTAAAACCACGAAAAGAATTAGTACACATTGTGTAACGAACGGAATTTTCGACCTTCAAAAATCGACACTAATACGTCCACGATGTTGTATGTCGAGCAATTGAATGCCAAAAAAATTTGATTGTTTGGGAAATAGAAAGAAGGAAGAAGATTAGGAGAAAATTAAACAATATAGAATCTCACAGCGGAACGAATAATCTATAATATACATCAAATCTTTACACAAAAAAAAACTGTAATATATGTATATACAAACGTCAATCAGAGTATACTAACCTATTTCAGCCTGGACAGTTATAACAACCCGTCCTCACAATTGCTGATAAATACCATAATGAACACAGCGGAAAAATACCATATGCGAGAATATGTCTCTAGCCCGCAGCTCGTCTCCTGAAGCTTCAAACATCCAATCAAATCTATAATATGCTCTGTCTGACCCGAGCATTATAATAAAATAACACCCGAGTTAATCTGAAAAACCAGCGTGAGAAAAACACACCCAACTGGATTTTAAAGTTATAAGAAACCTTTTGAAAATCAAAAGTATCTTGTAAGACCATATCGCACATAAACACGGATGGGGTTTACCTTACGACCAAATCTATAATACATCAAATCCTTAAAGCCCATGTTCGCCCAAACACCCAACCCAATTATCCGTGTCTATCTTGCAATTGCCGCCGCCATAGGCCACGTCGTACCACCAAATTTCGCCAGCGTATATCTCTTGACGTCTTCTCCCTCTTTCCTTCAGACCTCATCGCCAAACGAGCCATCCATTCGCCAAAAAACTCAAAAGAAGACCCAATGTTCATCGACGAACTACAGCCACTTCGTGACAATTTATGACGATCCAACCGTCCAATAGGTCAAGCTCGATGTTGGCAACATTTTTCTAGTTGGCGATTTTGATTGAAAATCCTCGGATTTGTCCGGATGATTGTAGGACATTGGATGAGAAAGATTTGAATTTGAAATTTTTAAAACTGAATTTCTGGTTTTTTGGACGTGAATTATATAGAGGGAAGGGGGATAGTTAAATGTAGGGGTAATATGGTTGAATAGTGCAAGTATGGCTAAGGCAGGGCAAGGTTGTGAAGTACAAAATTTTATATGTATCATTATATATTCAAAAATATTCGACATTACATGTCCAAAAATATCGAACACCAATCGAGGCATGCCACATAGTGTTCTATATGTTATATCCCTATTTCGAACATAATAGAACTTGTTTCAAGACCTAAATTGATCGCATACAAAAGATAGTTTTTTCAAACCCAATTATTCTATTAATTATCCAAAATCAATTTCTATGCATTTCAATCTCGTATGACCAAACATTACGTCCAATCACCATCAAATTTGACGGCATATTATAATTTTTTACTACGGATCTGATGAAATTGGTTTTGTCAAAATCCGAGACAATGCCCAAACGGCTATTTTTACTCGTTAATTAAAATGAACTATTTTAAAAACCAAATTACAGCTTTTAAATTTATATCAAAAGTTTTACTATCTTCATTCTTATTAGATATAATTTAAACAAACTTTGAAATCATTTTTATCCAACTTGAAACCTAAGATTTTTTAAACAATTCCAATTATTAAATTCAACAATTAAATTATCGAATAAATCGCTATATTTGAAATTCAGGTTATTTAACTTATAAAATCAACTTTTCGATATTCAAGATCAAATTAAATATCCCAATTTCAGATGACAAAAATTTTGGATCATTACACACTTCCTCCTTAAAAGAATTTTGTCCTTGAGATTGCGAAGGTAAAAAAAATGCCCCACACTCATTACTTTCAAAATCAATTAGTTGAGATAACTTACCCAATCCTTTTAAGCTTTTAACTTTTCCTAAAATCTACTCGTTGAAATTTTTTTATTACTTTTATTAAGTTTCCGAATTCATTCAACTAATATCATCACATTCATACATCTCAAGGTATACTTAAAATCAAATTTTATTGTCAAAAATTTCTTTAAAATTTTTAATAAATTTTCTAACGCCTTAAATCTTGAAAAATTTCACCAGCGTTTCTTTTGCGCAGCTCGATCGAAACAACTACAAATTGCCATTACGGGACCAAATTGGTAAAAGAAAACAAAAGCGAAGTGGCTCAACCATAAAACCATTCAACCAAACGATAATATGAATATGTACCTTTTAGTCGGGCAACCAAATTTTACTTATGAAACCAAGGGCATCAAAAAAGCTCTTGCTTTTATATACCTGCAACTTATTTACCAATGATATACAATCATGTAGTTCACAATCATATTATTCTGCATTTTCAATTATCATCATTTGCTTTACTAAAGCCCATACGATATACATACATACATACATATATATATATATATATCATCCATACACAATATCATATTTGATCATTCGCTCGATAACACGATTTAATTTTCGAACTAGTATCGTTCACATAACTACTCTAGTGTGGACTCATGTCCGATTCCTTGATTAGAAACCGTCATTCTCCTTGCATATCCATATACTATGATCGAGAATTCTAGGATCGATCAAAAATCCATTTCCAGCATTCGCAGTCGAAAATCAAGTGAAAAAGTCCAACTCGGATCATGTAAATCATCTCGAAATTATGTACTTGATTCTGGATCAAACCGTAATGTAATTAAAATAATATACATATAACTTACATATTTATTTCCATTTACTTCCATTCAATTGATTTACATTCAATTCCTTTTACATTCGTTTGATCTACATTCAGTTTAAATCAAATTCTCTTATTCATATTAATTTCACTTACATTCAATGTTTTCACATTGATTTATCCATATCCAATTATTACTTAGCGTATTTCTTTCAATACTAATGTCACTTAAGAACCGTTCCATCAAATTTTATCTTTAACAATGTTTCACTATACTAAATTCATTTATGAATAATTTTCCTAAAATTTTACTCCAGTTTATAAACATTTCATACAACTCTTTTCATGATTATTACCACTTCATAATTTAAGTCCATATCCATTACAATTCAATTTAAATTCCATTTAACTCAATTCATTTTCCAATTTCAATATTCAATTTTATCAGCCAACATTCTAAAACCATATTCAATTCTCTAGTTTATTTAATTATCTCATTTCATTAATCCATTTTCAAATCTCAATCAATTTCCTTTCAAAAATCATTTCATTTAGCCTAACTCAGGCTAAATTTCTTTTCAAACTTGATTTTATTTAACTTAGGTTAAATTCCATTCCAATTTTTCTTTTCTTAACAATGTACATTCAACAAATCTAAAAATTTGCTTTAACTAACTAACTCCCAAAATTTATAAGTCATAAACTTATTTCCTCATATGTTCATAAACACTTAATGAAAGTTTTTCCGAGTTTAGATATCTTGTTCTTATTTATTTCAAATCAATTTTAAACCATATATATATATATATATAATCCCCTTGGTATATCAAACCATTCATTTAGATTTTAAAATCAAAACTAGTTTTACCAAAACAAAACTACAATGGTAGCAATTCCTCTCTTGGAAACCCAAAAATGAACGTCGATGATGCTGCAGTCATCATCGAAATTATTTTCTAGCAACCGAAGTGAGTTTAGTGCTTTTACCTCTTCAAAATCCTTTTTAAATATTTCTATTCAAAAATATTTTCCCAAATATACTAATATTAGTTCAAAAACTTTGAAAAACCATTTCCAAAACAAATGGGAATTAAATTCCCAAATTCCCAGCTTTATAATATCCTTCTTAAATTTTATTTCCTTTTAATTTATAAATCACGTTAATAAATCATATATTTATATAATCCTAATTTGATTATATAAAATCATTTCTTTGTTTTCATTATAATAATAACAACTTTTATTAGAACACAAACAAAAATGATAAATCAAATATTATCATTCTCTAACAACCAAGCACACCATATATACATTACTAACTTAAGAAAAATCATTTCCTTATATATAAAATATAATCAAGTTAAAATTATTTCATTTACCCAATTTCAAAACAATACCATGTCAAGTTGCTCTGTTCAAGTGTTTACAGATCTCTATCAATAACATTAATTACTTGTATTGACCAGAATCCATAAGCCACTCAATAGACCAACCAACACAATATAAAACATTTTTATATCACTAACAAATACGCACTCATATATACATATATATACACTCAAACTCATTCTAGGGTACTACTAACCTTATCTCTAATGAGTACCCCACCAAAGCCAAAGTTCTCTCTTAACCCTCAGCACTGATACCAAGTTGTAACAACCAGGATTTTCGACCTTCGAAAATCGACACTAATACGTCCACTGTATTTCGTACCGAGCAATCGAATATCGAAAAAACCAATTGTTAGGGAAAAAGAATGAAGGAAGAAGATAAAAAGAAAACTAAACAACAGAGAATTTCACAGCGGAACGAATGATCTATAATATACACCAATTCTTTACACAAAATATTAATATGAAAAAACATACATTCAAAACATATATTTATTCCATAGGGAAAACAGCATTGGTTAAGCACATAAGCAACCACTAGTCTCCTTTTAATAAAATTTTCATTTATTTAGAATCATTTTGTAAATTGCTTATATAAAAATACTTTTACAAGGGTATATCCGCAACTTCCTATATTTTCAATACATAGAAAATATCCATATTCTTATCTCAATGTTAGAAGCATATCTACAAAATTGTGAAAGAATTTCTTTTTACTCGATTCTAAAATCATTTATAAATTCCCTACAATTCTCCAAAACCATTTATAAACCATTTTATAAATCTTCAAAAAACCATTTGTAATAAATTTATAAAAATTCGATCATTTATTAACTCTTTGTACATTTCAAAAATCATTTATAAAACCTTTATAAAGCTATAAAACCATTTATAAAACTCCTTTTATAAATCTATAAGTCCGTTTCTAAAATTTGTTCATAAATATCTAACCATTTACAAACTCTTTCACCTTGTAAATAATCTTCCCTTAAGTCTTCAAACCATTTTAAAAACCCCCTTATAAAATCCAAGCCTTTCAACTTTATTCATGGTCTCGAAAACATTTATAAATAATTAAAAATCTTTTTACTTCAAAACACTATTGTATAATATTATTAACAATAAACATTATAAATAAATGAAAATTATTGAATTTAAAACATCTTAAAAATAATAATTTCAACTTATTGTTAAATAAACAATAATATTTAATCTTTACTAATTTTATAATAATAACAATTTATTTTCAAAACCTTACTAATAATCCTTATTATTAATTTCAAAACATAATTATTCTTGAAATAATAAGCTTTCAAAATATTAATATTTTTATGAATTCAATAAAATAATATTAACTATAAGCAAATAATTTTAAAATAATACTAATAAAATTAATAACCTTAAAATAATGTTACTACAATTAAATAACTTTAAAACAATATTAATATGATAAATAACTTTAAAATAATATTACTATAATTACATAACTTTAAAACAATATTAATTAAATCAAATAACTTTAAAATAATACTACTATAATTAAATAACTTTAAACAATATTAATAAAATCGAATAACTTTAAAATAATATTACTATAATTAATTAACTTTAAACAATATTAATAAAATCAAATAAATTTAAAATAATATATTCTGAAACCCAATTTTGGATTTAAACACATTTTCCATCTCAAAACCAATTCCAACTTAATGGCAATTTATAGTATAACAAAACATTAATTTAAGACCAATAGCTACCCAATGCTTAACCAATATCGATATTGATTTTCTATCACTCCTGAGTTTTAGTTTTCAAACATATAACAATGTTATAACCATGATGCCTACAACCAAGTTCATTATTCAATAATCCATATAAAAGAAATATTATTGAAACAATTCAATAATAGTGAGAAATCGCATTGGATCCCTCTAACCTGTCATGCTACATCACAACTTATATACGTCAGCACATATATATGTAAATAAAATCAACATTTATGAGGAATCATGTTGGATCCCTTCGATCTATTTTCCATACATCACAAACGTTATATAACCATAAATATAAATCAACCGCTTCGAGATGCGATTCGTATACAAAGGGTCATCCGTTCTTACACAAGAACGTAATAGGATCCCATCCACCCAAGGGGCGGAATATATCCAAACCAACTAATATAAACTAGTAAATCATCCAAACAACCATTTATCGATTTTTATTAACTATATATCATACTAGTTAACCAAAAAGGTGAGTTTAACTTGCCAAAATTTTCTGTTGTTGCGAGATGTTCCAATTTGGAACCAAAATTGAATGACGTCCGTTTTTAGCCTAAATTTTAACAGTCTCCAAATTATTTTAAACTAGTTCTATCGTGAAGTTAAAGTCATTATGAGCATAACGCAAAAATCTGCGTCTTGATTGGACCTCGTATGAGAGAATTACACAATTTTAATTAAATGGTCTTTATATTGCAATTTAATAAACTAATTAAATAGTTATCAAACTAATCCCACGCTTATATAAAATAATCCTTCTTCTCCTCAGTCCATGTGAACAGGTGCACGGCAACAAAAGTTTATGGCCACGAAGTTCTACACATCGTCGCGACCTCCTGCACAACATCGCCACAATCATTAACCGCACGCCTCATTGCTCCGCGCTTCCGCACCAAATTCCGCAGTTGTCGTACGCCTAAACACCCAACCCTATCACCCACGTCCATCTCACAACTGCCACCATCACTGGCCATGCCGTACCACCAAATTTCGTCCATGTATAGCCCTCGACGTCCTCTCCCACTTTCCTTCAGACCTCATCGCCAAACGAACCATTTACCCATTCGCCAAAAAACTCAAAAGAAGATCCAACGTTCATCGATAAACTACGGCCACCTCGTGATGATTTATGACGATCCAACCGTCCAATAGGTCGAGCTCCATGTCGGTAACATTTCTTTAGTTAGCGACTTTGCTTGAAAATCCTAGGACTGGTCCCGATGTTTGTGGGACGTTAGACGAGGAAGATTTTGAAAATTTTAAAACAACATTTCTGGTTTTTTGGACGTGAATTACATAAAGGAAAAAGGGATGGTTGACATGTAGGGAAAGTATGGCTGAATAGTGCAAGTATGGTTAAGGCATGATTAGGTGTTAATTACAAAATTTTATACATATCATTTTATATTCGAAAATATTCAACATTACACGTCCAAAAATATCGAACTCCAATCACCTAGCATTTTATATGTTATACCCCTATTTCAAACACAATGGAACTTATTTCGAGACCTAATTTGACCGTATGTAAAAAAAGCTTTTTCAAATCCAATTATTATATTAATTATCTAAAATTGATTTCTACGCATTTCGATCTCGCACGATCAAACGATGCGTCTAATCATCATGAAATTCGATGGCATATTATAATTCATTATTACAGATCCGATGAAACTGGTTTTATTGAAATTCGAGAGAGTTCCCCGGAAGGCTATTTTTACTCGTTAATTAAAAAGAATTATTTTAAAAACCAAATTAACAACTTTTAAATTTACATTAAAAGTTTTATTATCTTCGTTCTTATTAAATAAAATGTAAACAAACTTTGAAATTATTTTATCTAACTTGAAACCCAAGATTCAATAATTTAAACGATTTAAATTATTAAATTCAACAATTAAATTATCGAATAAATCGCTATATCTGAAACTCAAGTTATTTCACTAATAAAATCAACTTTTCAATATTTAAAATCGATTAAATATCTCAATTTCAAATGACTAAAATTCTAGGTCATTACAGTTGTCTATAATTATGAAAATGGTAACTTATTTAGTTTTTTCAAATATGAGAACTAAAGAGAGGAGACAAAACGTATATAAAACTAACTTTCATAACTAACGAGAGGGTTGGAAGTTCTCTATCTAATTATTATTTATTTAGTAGATAATTTGTTGAGATGAATAAAATATCGATTAAAGTTATTTCGAATGTTTATGTATGCACTGTTTATTATGTGATTTATATATTCTTACATTATTCCATTTTCATCAATATGAATATGATATTGAAATTGTTATTTTTTATGATTTAATGTATAAAACAATGAATGATAGTTAACTGATTTTGTTTTGAATAGTTGAATTAGGATATTTAATTAACTTAAATGTATGGATCTAAATGTAAACTATTGCAGAAAACTGAGCAAACATAGTTAGCTCTAGAAACTATAAAAGATGAGTATTTAAATGTGATAAGGTTGGTGAGAATTTGTTGAACAATTATAATTTTAAAAATAATGGATTATAGTAAAATATTTTGAAATTAAATAGCATGAGAGAATTACAAGGAGAAAAAATTGCCATAAGTGTAAATTTTATTATATAAGTGTGTACCCAGTATATTACACACGATATGATTTAGAAAAATAATTATATATATATATTAAAGAATTGACATTGTTGTGTAGTATATGGTGAACTCGTTAAGATAACTAAGTAATGTATTACCTTATTATTTTTTAAGTACGTAAATTTTGTTATGTGATTTATGTATTTTACTTGTATAAAAAGTTAAATTGTCATTTTATAGATAGTATTGGATTTGGTACTAATTTATTACTTTTTATCATTTAATATTTGTTAAGAAAGTAAAGGAAAGTCGGTATTCTAAAATAATTTTAAATTCAATAACTTTAAATATTTCAAAAGATAAATATATATATATATATATATATGTATGTATGTATGTATGTATGTATGTATGTATGTATATATGTATGTATTTTGAGCTTAATAGTTTAATTTTAGTACTTATTAAAAGATAATTGAAATATAAATTGTATTTAAAATATTACTACGGAAAATGAAAAAAAAAACCTAAAATTGAAAGTGAATAGTAATAAACCGATATTTTTTTTAGATTTTAAGCTCTTGTAGTTAATATTAACATCAGAAATTAGCACATAATACATAAAAGTGATAAAAAAATATTTATTTAACTATCGAATGAAATATTGATTAAAAGAGACGCTATAGATTATATTGTTACTTCTATTTTGTAAAAATGATAATTTTGTTTTTAAACCATTTTTCTACACCTCGTTAATCTTAATTTGTAACAAAGCTGTTAAAAAATATTAACATCTGTTGAAGTTTTGGAATCTGTTCACACATCCCTCCAAGGGGACAATATAGAGTTTGGTCAACATGTTTCAATAAAAGAAATCACTTGTTGTTACGTTTGACCAAACTCATATATATATATATATATATATATATATATATATATATATATATCATCACACCTCCATTATTTTTTATGATGTGAGATTATTATTTTTCAATATCCGTCCATTAACCATGTATAATGCGAGACACCCCAATGACATTCGATTCAAAAGGACAATAAAATAAGAAGGAAAAACAATTCTAATCGAAATATATTATTTTTTAGCATATTAATTAATATAAATTATTAATATACATAAGTAATATTTAACATTTGAAAAAGACACTAACCAAAAATATTCATTTATTTCAAAATTACAAACAATGGTATTCACCACTTATCATTAATTTAGTATCATTCTTAACAAAAATAAATTTTATTAACGATAAAGAATCCGCTTGATGTATCAATTTAAAAAAAAAACATTATCTATGTTTGTAATTACATACCAAGTTTTGCAAGAAAATTTACATGTATTTTTTTTGTAATAAAGCATTAATTTAAGAAAGAAACAAATTATATTATTTGAATGTAGAATAATGTAAAAGGACTAAAGATAATTTTGTATATAATTGTGGAAATTTTAAGTTATATGAACTTGAATCAAATATTAGTTATATGACAATATGCTGAATTGTTGTATTTCAGGACCTATCAGACCAAATATTAAATATTGGTTATTTGGATTTATTTTCAAGTTCAAATTTTAAATCATTAATTAATTTACATATATGGACTTAAACATAAAATAAAATGATAAAACTTAGAGGAATGTCAAAAGTAATTGAAGAAATTATTAATTATTGACATTTACATGTAAATGATAATGAAGAGAATTAGCAGATCTATATAGTAATTATTATAATGATGCTAAATCGTAGGAATTTGAAAATAAAATATCTAGAGAGAATCAATGGGTGAGAGAGTAGATGCTTAGAATTAATAAAAGGGTAAGAAATTCTTCTGCTTTACCATTATTTAATAGATTAATTGTCAATGATTTGAGTTGATTAATTGATATGCTAAAATTTAATTTAACAATTATAAACAACAAAATGTTTTAGCCGACAATTACAAACTAAAATCCTTATATTATTGTATTTTTACTACTATAATATCAAAATCCAAAACCGAAACATTTACTTAAACTAACGATACCAACGAAATAAAGTAAAATCCTAATAAAATTTATATTCGGATATACCGAAACCGAATTCTAGCATATCCTTGTCAAATATGTCAAATTACTAATTTTCAAATAACTTAATTAAAACAAAGACAAATGAGTAACATGAATCCATGTTATGGAGTATTTAACATATTGCATGGCCCGCTCCTAGTTTAAGTGTTTAATGTCTCAAAATACTTGGCTCCTGTTGTTATTTTGCTCTTTTAAAATGCAAATTAATGTTTATTTTGTTTGATTTGACACCAAATCATCAATTAAAAGACCAAGGTTGCATTCTTTGTGAACGGTCACGAAAATTTGAGTGGGATATTTAAGCAGGAAAGTTGGGTGAACCGGGAATGTATTTGTGTGCTACGAATGGAGTATTTGAGCGGGCTATTTGAGCAGAGTATTTAAAATATGATTTATAATTTAATTGATTTGTAGTTAACTAATATTCGTTTTGATGCGTAATATGCATTTAACTAAAATGACAAAACAGTAAGTATGCACCTTCTATATCGCCAACAGAATTTCTAAAATATAGATAATACCGGTTTGATGGTCTAATATGATTTGAAATAGTAATAAATTGAGAATCATCTGGCATGATAATATCTGTAGCAAATAATTGTACATCATCTAAAACAGCATGAAAACAAACTGAAATTATGATACCCGACCTTTGAAATCTTTCGCTCATTTGTCGATTTGAGACTGCTGCACTTATGATGTATACGAATATGACAACTATTTCTTTGATATTAATTTTTACCGTTGTAGTCAAACCATAATTCTATAGTCTATCGCATAACGAGAGAAAACAAAGTCTTTTCATTTTAAAATTTCGTTAACAACGTTCTTGATGCTCATTTATTATGTCGTTCACCCACATTAAACCGTTATAATCTGATGTGTTAATTCGAGACATATCGTTCCCTCTTTTAGGTAGATATGTTGATATGACAATCAAATCCTGAGCATCTTTGCAGTCGAAATCTATTTTCAAATTAGACATCGTTGTTATAGGAAGAAATATGTAAGTAGAGAGAAGAAGAGAGATGAAACATGTTGTGCAGAAGATGAAGGATGAGGAAGTCGGTTTATAAGGTATGAGTTCGTAATACGTTTGCATCGGACGCCAACGTATCAAATTTCAACGATCGGTAAACGAAGCATGAAAAGGGAAATTAAAAGTTGGAGCATCCGACGTATAGGGAATATATATGTCAAAATTTGACTGCGGACGACAATCAATACATGGTTTCGGTTAATGGGCTTAGATCGGTACACCTAAGCATGTTTGTTCCCATTTAGTTTACTGCAGTATTCTTCCGTACCGACCAATTCTCTTATTTATACTTCACAAAATTATATATCCCTTTGCAAAGGAAGTACCAAAAAATTATATCATGCATGTTGTCTAGATTCGAATTTTGTATAGAAAAGTGCAATACATGTGGATCTTTATGTACACCATGTACAAACCATGGTTTGAAATCCTGGCAAATACGTCGGAATTTCGGTCATTTCGACCCAATTTCGGTGATGACCGGGTCAGAATAAGGCAACGAACCCGATTTGGGATATCGAGGAAAAATAAAATCAACTTAAGAAATACCTAAGAATATATATATATGAGCAAGGAAAAGGTGCACGAAATAGAAAGTAAGGGAAAAGCGAAGCAGCAGGTAATGGTTTTTTTCCTCCCTCTCTTTGCGTTCGGTTAAACTTTTCTTTGCATTCGGCGAAACTGAGAAGAATCGGCAGTTTTCAACGATGAAGAAATGAGTTAGGGTAGGAAAAGTAGACGGAGATTTTGATGAAATGGGCTGTCTTGAAAAGAGTTGGGCCTTGTTATTTTAAGTAAAATGACCTGATTTTGGGCTTCTTCAAGTATTACATAGTATTCGAGCAATTTGGTTTTTTTTTTTTAGTATGATTACATGGAATTGAGCTATAATACTTCTAAATATAAACTTTTACTATTTATTAGTATGTCAAAACTTTTAAAACCTAATGAAATACATAACCAGAAATAAAACAAAATTTTCGGATCAAAACAGAATTGGAATTTTAAAATTTTTTATGATCAAACCAGAATAGCTTGTACAAACATCAATTGTTTTAGGTTTTACTCAAACAAAACTTGACTTATACTAATTTATCAACGTCACACTTTATATATCACAACCTACACATAGGGGAAACGCTATGTGCATGCCTTCTCAACTCCCTCCTTAATATCTTTCCCGCTGGAGACTTGGGTATTGAATGCACAAAAACAACCTTACGTATTTTTTTATATGGTGCGACCTGCAGTGAACAAGAACACAAATAAGCAATGCATTCATGAACAAACATAGCTGCCAAGTATAAGGATCCTAAGACAAAGTTTCAGTACCTGCTTTGCTACATATTCCATGATTTGTTGTTCACTGATTTTGCTTCCCTTTTGTCGAACAACAAATGCCAGAGGTATTTGTCCAACCTCTTCTTGAGGAAAACTGTAATATAGTCGCAATTGTAAAACAAAATCACTAGAAGCATATGTTTGCAATTTATTCAATCAAATTCAGATAAGAATAAGGGAACTTACGGGATTACAGCAGCATCAACTATATCTGGTAAGGAATGCAACAAATGTTCCAATTCGGCTGGTGGAACCTACACACGGTACATTAAAAGGTTTAGTGGTTTTTTTTTCATAAAGAAATGAATGTCGAATTACTTACTTGATAAGCTTTATACTTGATTAGCTCTTTCAACCGATCAACAACATAAAGATATCCATTATTGTCTATATAACACAAATCTCCGGTTTTTAGCCATCCATTAGAATTGAAAGTTGAGGCATTAGCCTCATGGTCGCCCACATATCCTGGTAATATATGGATAGATTTATGTTATTTTCACTTTTGATCGCATAACTTTAACTACTTTTTTATTTTCAGGATTCAGAAATCTTTGCATTTGATAATTATATAAAAAGTTACCTAACATAGCTGCAGGACTCCGGACACACAATTCACCTTTTTTTCCAACCGATAAAAGATTTCCACTTACGATGTCTACAATCTTTGCCTCGATGTTCTCAGTAAGTTTTCCTGTAGATTTTAAATGCCTCGATTCATCTGCATTTAACATTCTTGATATACCCCCCGCCTCTGTAGAGCCATATCCCTATAATACAAGTTTGTGTCATGGGTTAAGAGCGGACGCGCGCATGTGTGTGTATAGCGTGCATGTGTTATATACATACATACTGTTGAAAATGTTTTTGTTTATGAAGTGAATTTATTTAAAAAATAAAATAAAAAATAGTTTAATGTAACTAGTATTATAATTGAGTCGTTGCAAGCTTATAACGGTAATATCTTTATAAATTGTTATTATAATTGAGCTGTACAGTTGCACAACGGTGATATATTTGTGTGACATTATTATTGAGCTGTTACAAAAGTTAATGGTATTACAATATTGTTTTAAATGAGAATAAATTAAAATCCATTAACATTATACAATTTTCATTCTGCCTATTTAAATAGTAAATGGACAAAAAAGAATTGGGAAGATTAACATTTAGGGTAATATAGGACTAATCACTTCAAGGCACGATATAATTGTTGTCTTTCAAAAATGTTTTCTCCTTCTTTATCACAGCGGATTGTATGAAAACCTTCTTTCTTGATACACTGGAGATTTTATCTATGCAAGTTGTGCTTACTTGCTCGGATCATAAGAAACACTCAAAAGATTTTGCTGCTATCGATTTTAGATTTTAGAGGAAAAGAGAAAGTGTTCTCTGCGTTGATGGAATGCACTGTTATATAGGGAGTGAGGTGTTTATTCCTCTACAGGTGCCTATTCGAACAGTCATGACCGTTTTCTAACGTTGTTACCGTTGGCTGTTGAATTTGAATTCAACAGTCAATAAAACATACCGTTTTGGACGAGGCGCTGCCCCGCACCCCGTCGGGGACGCTGCCCCCTGAACCCCTGCAACCTGACTGGGCAGGTCGAACCCCGTAGCAGGGGCGTTGCCCACGCATCCCTACCTTGGGAGGTTGCCAACCACTTGGACCCCCTCCGTAGGGGATTTTATTTGAAAAAACATTCAACATAACAAACTTTTTTTCTTCTTCCTTCAACAAAACTAAACACTTTGAACAGTTTTTCAGAGTGCAAATAAAAATTGACTTTGACAGTGCAAACAAATTGATATTTTTTCAAATTAGAGAGACTATTTTATCCTAGAGGCGGCGGCATTTGTTTTTTAAAACTGCTTTGCACCTTCGAACAGAACGTCGAAACGTTTTCAAGAGAGTGATAACGTACACGACTCAGCCGAAGTTCATTGTTCCCAACAATTTTGAAGACGCTCTAGATAACAATGATTTCTGCTGCAACTACTGATGATGTTGCATTGACCTCAATGTTTCAGGTCCCCATGGTCGCTTCTGCGCCCTTCAGATTCGAAGACCTCCATTTCAAGCGCGGGAGGCAAAAGAAGGAATTTTTTTTGACGATGAGGACGGTGGTTGGTGCGCTCATTGCGGAAAAGCCGACAGTGCCAGAGAAACCCCCTGAAACTGATGCACAACAACTATAAGATCTGGCAGGAACAAAGCGAAAAATTATAGAATTGGACAGAGCAAGATTACCTCCGCAAGAACTTCATACTCAATGGCATGAGCGACGATCTCTACGACTATTACAATTCGGACAAGACAGCCAAGGAAATCTAAGAGGCGCTGGAAAAGAAGTATGATATAGAAGAAGTTGGAGCAAAGAAATATGCCATCAGTCGCTGCCTCAAGTTTCAGATAATAGACAAGTCAGTAGAGACACAATCTTATGAACTTCAAAAAATAACTCATGAGATCATCTCTGAAGGTATGGTTATTGATGAACAATTCCAAGTTGTTGTTTTGATAGATAGGCTACCCCTAGTTGGAAGAATTTTAAGAATAATCAAAGACATAAAACTAAAGAATTTTCTCCGAAAAGCTTGACAACTCGCCTCCGTATTGAGAAGGAATCACGTAAACAATATATGAAGGAAAATGTATTTGTTGTTATAGGAAATACTAAGAAAGCTACAGTTCTGAAACCAAATCTCAAAATTTTTAAGAATCAGAACCGCAAACTTAGTCAGAATCGCAACAAACAGAAATCACCCCAAAAGAATGACTCTGGACAGTTGTTACTTTGCTACAACCGTGGAAAACCATGTCATACGGCATGCAAGTGCAAGAACAGACTATGCCCTGCACCGTAGGCTAACCTAACTTAGGTGCCTCTAACAGCTATGATTACTGATGAGATTTACCTTGTTGGGAATCAGAGGGTTGGTGGGTAGATACTAGTGCTGCATGCCATGTCTGTTATGACCGTGCTATGTTCAAAACGTACACGAAGACTATGAACAAGAAAGTGTTGTTATGAGGCTCTCACACCACTATTGTTATTGGGATAGGAAGCGTAGAGCTGAATTTTACCTCTGGGAAGACCGTCATTCTGAAGGATGCAATGCACACTCCAGAGATGAGAAAGAATCTTGTTTCAGTATATCTTTTTAACAAGGCTGGTATTACACAGACTATTGGGACTGATATGTACAACATCACTATGAATGGTATGTTTGTGGATAGGGGTTATGCAACTGATGGCATGTTTAAACGGAATGTTAAATGTAATAAAATGTCTGCTTCTGCTTTTATGTTGTGTGATTTTAATATATGGCACTCTAGATTATGTCACGTAAATAAACGTATAATTCATAACATGAGCACCTTAGATCTTATCCTTAAAATGTCATAAACTGATTTTGATAGATGTGAATTCTGTAATCAAGAAAAAATCACTAAGAAACCATATAAATCAGTTGATAGAGTTTCTGAACCTTTAGATTTGATTCATTCTGACATATGTGAGCTTGATGGAACTTTGCCTAGACATGAACACCGTTACTTTATCACTTTTATTGATGACTGTTTTATTTTACTTATGTATACCTTATGAAAAATAAAAGTGATGCATTTAATATGTTTAAGTCATTTAAAACTGAAATTGAGAATCAGTCTAATAAGAAAATTAAGGTACTTCGTAGTGATAGAGGAACAAAATGCGAGTCTACTTTATTTCTTGATTTCTATAAATTGCATGGTATAATTCATGAGAAAACTGCATCTAGTTCATCTGAAACGAACTATAAAGCTGAAAGAAAAAATAGTCACTTTATCGAATTAGCTGTAGCTATCTTATTGAAATCGGGTGCATCAAAACATTGGTTAAGGAATATTTTATTAACTTATGCTATGTATTGAATAGAATCCCTAAATCAAAATATAAAATCTCACCATTTGAAATTTTAAGAAATTATAAACCAAATGTGCCTTGTTTTAGAACTTGAGATGTTCGACATACATTCATATACCGGACCCTAAGAGAATAAAATTAGCAAGTAGAGCGTATGAATATGTATTTATTGGCTATGTTACTAATAGCAAAGAAAATAGATTTTATATCCTGAATACACATAATATAATAGAATCTAATGATGTTGATTTTTATGAATCTAGATTTCCTTTTAAGTTAAGAAATAGTAGGGCATATCAAGTAACATGCCTATTAGAACAAAACTTAACGAGTCTTTTGAAAATGAACCTAGAATAAGTAAAAGAGCAAGAACCGCAAAAGATTTTGGTTCAGATTTTTATGCTTTTACTATAAAAGAGGATCCCTTAAACCTCCAAGAGGCCTTATCTTTCTTAGATGCTGATTTTTGGCAAGAGGCTACAAATGATAAAATGGATTCTTTGGAATCCAATAAGACTTGGCATTTGGTAGATCTACCACCCGGTTGTAATTCTATAGGCTGTAAATGAGTACCTTCAAAGAAATTAAAACCTAATGGAACACTTGACAAATATAAAGCTCGTTTAGTAGTTAAAGAATTTAAGCAAAGAGAAAATGTAGACTTGACACCTTTTCACCTACAAGTAGGATTACATCCATTCGAGTACTAATTTCACTTGCATCTATTCAGAATATAATAATACACCAAATGGTTGTTAAAACCGCTTTTTTAAATGGTAAATTAGAAGAGGAAATTTATATGGACCAACCTGAAGGATTTGTAGTTCATTGTCAAGAACATAAAGTTTGCAAGTTAAATAAATCATATATGGTTTAAAACAAGCATCTAAGAAATGGTGTGAGAAATTTGATAACTTAATAATCTCAGATGGTTTTAAAATTAATGAAAGTGACAAACGTATTTACTAAAAATCTGAGAATGACATTTGCGCTATTATATGTCTGTATGTAAATGATTTACTTATTTTTGGGTCAAACATTCATGCTATAAATAATGTCAAATCTTTTTTAAGTACCAACTTCAATATGAAAGATTTAGGTGAAGCGACTATAATCCTAGAAATTAAGATTACTAGATCAAAAAAGGGAATTCTTTTAGATCAATCTCATTATATTAACACTACAAGAAAAAGGCAGAATACCGACAGCCAAGACCGACGGCTTCCGACGGCCATTTTCCGACGGCTTTCGACGGGCCGTCGGCGGCCGTCGGAAGCCGTCGCAAATTTGCGATTATACCAGCCAGCCGAGCCCTTTCTTCCTCCTCCATTTCATACGAAAAAAACCCAAAAAACCCCCCAAATTCAACCCCTAAGCTTCCAATCCCTAATTTTTAGCTTCCGGATCTTCCAACGCACTCTAATCAAGCTTCAGTACTCTTAATCTCAGGTATAATCTCTTATTTTTATGAAAAATTCAGTTTTTACCCTAATTATAGATTTGCATAAATTGATAAATTAGGGCGAATTAATGATTGCAATTGTTTCCACTAGCGTAATAACGGTTTATAGCATCACATGGTATACCAATTTCATCTTTTATCGTGAAATTGTGATAAACACGTATAATTTGTGCATGTTCATGTATATGTATTTTGTTGTGTATGCCTTGATTCGACGATTGTATACGTTATTTGGAATAAGATAAAATGATTGAATGAACTAGGAGTATTATATTGTGCACGTTTTTACTTATGACACAAAAAAAATGCATTACTCTAAATTATAATTGTGTGTATTGAAAAATGACAAAATGTTAAACCAGCCCTAAGTTGATGCGTAATACGTCGAATAAATGTGTGAAATTAATATATAAATGTGAACAGTGAGTAAAACTGTATTTTTGAGTAAAATGCGCGCATGTTAACCGACAAATGTCCCTTAGAGAGTTTTTGGCCCCGTCTGACGAGTGTTGTACATGATCGTTGTATAAATAGTCGTTTTTTTCGAAAAACGACCATTTATATTCATCTGGTACAATGTTTGTCGGATTTGTCCCTGTATTGGACAAGTTATGAACACAGTAAGAATTTACATTTTGTATACTACTTCGTCTCAAACGGTTCATAAAATTTCGCCCTAACTTTTCTTTTTTGTTTCCTGCGTACACGCATTTGTGTACAATGCAGGGAACAAAAGGGAAATGCTGCCGAAATTTTATTGAATCGTTTGGGACGAAGTAATATACGAAATGTAAATGCTTACTGTGTTTGTAATGGGAGGTAGGATGTCTGACCAATGAAAAAAAATTATATATTTTTAATCGTTACGTACGTTAAAAAATGAAATGTGCCCTATTTGAAAATATTTTTAAATTTGTGAAGTTGTTCTTTAAATTCAAAATATTATACGAACATGAAAATAATCTTTTTCGAATGTGTATTCTTCAAAATAAATATTAAATTTTGAACTTCTCATTTTGTCAAATAGGAAAAATGATTGATTATTTTGTTGATCGAAGGAGATGGATGTACCAAAGAAAAGGAATGAGGGGCTCAATAAAAGAAGATTTTTATAACGGTATAAACGTGTTTGTTGAATTCGCCTTAAGTAATAACGGAAACGATCCAGAAATTCGTTGTCCGTGTAGTAGGTGTAGACATTTGAAGTTTTTGTTACCAGATATTGTGAAAGTTCATTTGTGCCAACACGGTTTCACACCCGAATATTATGTTTGGGATCGGCATGGAGAAGTTGTAGCAAATACTTCTGTAGAGTCTGAAAGTGTCGTTAACGAAATAGTTTCAACGACCCGTATAGAAAATATGGTCGAAGATGCAGCACGATCAATGTTTCCTATGGTTGAAGTTGACGACGATGATGTAAATGTTGAAGAACCAAATATTGAAGCTAAGAAAATTTATGATTTACTAGATGCAGCTAAAAAACCTATTTGGGATGGTTGTAAAAGCGGCACGCAGCTGTCAGTAATCGCAGAATACATTGCGATGAAGTCAAAATACAACATCACTGAAGCTGGGTTTACGGCTGTTGTACAAGCTGCAAAAAGACATATGCCGCCCGATAATCTAATGTGTGAAAATCACTACGAAGTTAAAAAACTTATGTCGGCTTTTGGTTTACCGTATCAGAAAATAGATACATGTTTAAAAGGATGCATGTTGTTTTGGAAAGAAGACGCAAACCTTAGAAATTGTAAAGTTTGTAACCAGGAGAGATACAAACCAAGAAAAAAGAAGGGTAAGGAAGTTCCGTACAAGCGTATGCACTACTTACCCATAACTCCAAGACTTCAAAGATTATACGCATCTTCTGTAACTGCGTCTAATATGAGGTGGCATAGCGTGAGAACGGAGGAAGAGGGTACGTTGACACATCCGGCCGATGGAGAAGCATGGAAGCATTTCGATAAAACGTATCCAAATTTTGCAGCGGAGAGTCGAAATGTTAGATTAGGATTATGTACGGACGGTTTTTCTCCATTTTCTCAATTTGGTTCTAAATATTCATCCTGGCCCATTATCGTCACACCGTATAATTTACCTCCATGGATGTGCATGAAAACGCAATATATGTTTCTTACTGTTGTCGTTCCTGGCCCCGACGATCCGACACAAGGAATCGATGTATATTTACAACCGTTGATTGAGGAGTTAAAAATACTGTGGAACGAAGGAGTAGAAACATACGATGTGTCAAAGAAGAAAAATTTTCGTATGTTTGCTTCTTTGTTGTGGACTATAAGTGATTTTCCTGCCTATGCAATGCTTTCGGGATGGAGTACTGCCGGTCGTCTAGCATGTCCATATTGCATGGATGAAACACGAGCGTTTTCTTTACCTCATGGTAAGAAAATTTCATGGTTTGACTGTCATCGATATTTTCTCCATGTAAATCATCCCTTCAGAGGAGACAAGAAAAACTTTTTAGCTAATAGAGTAGAAAATAGACAACCACCGACGATATGGTCAAGCGAAGACATATATGAACTTGTTAAGGACTATCCAAAGATATATGAAACGGGGGAGCAAACAGAAATTGAAGGCAAATCAGTTGTTCATAACTGGTGCAAACAAACTATTTTTTGGGAGTTGCCGTATTGGAAACATCTTCTGCTTCGCCATAACATAGATGTGATGCACAATGAGAAAAATGTATTTGATAATGTGTTTAACACAATTTTGAATGTGAAAGGGAAGACGAAGGATGATTTGAAATCAAGACGTGATATAGAAGAATTATGCAAACGTCCCGAGCTTCATATGAAACCAAATGACAGTAAAAAACCAAAAGCTTGTTACGAATTAGATAATAATCAAGTTAAAGCTGTGTTAAAATGGGTGGAAGGGTTAAGATTTCCTGATGGGATATCATCAAATCTTCGTAGATGTGTTGACTTTAAAAATAGTAGATTGAGCGGAATGAAAACTCACGACTGTCACATAATGATGGAAAATTTATTTCCCGTTATGTTTAAAGAACTACTGCCGTTAAAAGTTTGGAAGGTAGTAACGGAGCTTAGTATGTTTTACAAAGAGCTTTGTTCGACTACTTTAAAAGTGCAACGTTTACGTAAACTTGAAGTGGACATTCCTATATTGCTTTGCAAATTAGAGAAAATATTTCCGCCAGGTTTTTTTAATGTGATGGAACATTTACCTGTTCATCTTCCATCTGAAGCACGACTTCGAGGTCCTGTCCAATACGGATGGATGTATCCATTTGAGAGGTATGTAATATGTTATAACGTAATTTAATTGCATTTGAAAGATGAAGTTAATATAAATTAATGTTGCATAGATATTTGAATCATCTGAAGAAAAAAGTGAGACAAAAAGCACGAGTTGAAGGTTCGATATGTAAATCTTACATCGAAGAAGAAGCTTCGTTCTTTTTCTCTCACTATTTCAGTGACCATGTGAATATTTCATTTCAAAGTGTTCCTCGTAATGATGAAGGCGACGAACAAGAGTCCTCTCAAGCAATGTTATCTATTTTTAGACAACATGGTCGGCCTTCTGGAAAATGTGTGGAAATATGGCTAGACGATAGAGATCTTCGTGTAGCACACACTTATATTCTTCTAAATTGTGCCGAGGTTGCACCGTTTGTTAGGTAATCTGAAATAATAATTTTTGTTTTATTCTTTTCTGTAATGCATGCGCGTGTATAACCTAATGTAATAATTTGTTTATATAAACAGTGTTTATGAACGGGAACATCCGAACGGAGATCTCAGTAAAGAATTTTCCCGTTGGTTTTCAAATTACGTTTATGAGCCGAAAAATTGTGTTGTTGACGAAGGGTTGAAACATCTTGCAATGGGACCAAAAAGAGTGGTCAAGACATATCCAATATATTTCGTCAATGGATACAAATTTAACACTAAAGAATACGGTGCAGAAAAATTAACAAATAATACTGGTGTATTTGTTAAAGGTAGTGACGATCCAGAAAACCATTTAAATGATTTTTATGGCGTTCTAACACAAATTTTGCAACTGACATATTTCTCAAGACCCGCGGAGGAGGTGTTTCTATTTAGATGCAATTGGTTTAGCAATGTTCCAGGTTCTGGAATTAATGTGCATAAGGATTATAATCTTATCGAAATAAAGCATACATCGCACTATCACAAGTATGATCCTTTTGTACTAGCCAAACAAGCATTGCAAGTTTATTACGCTCCTTATCCGTCTCTAAAAAGAGATAAAGCAGATTGGTCTGCAGTTTTTAAAACAAAGGCCAGATTCACATTCGATGGGAAGAATATTCCGGACGAACAAGCTTATCAGGCAGATCTTGAGCAAAATAACGAAATAATAATTACAGACGATCATACAGATTTTGGTCCTTTGATCGATGAATCAAATGTTTTGGTAGAAGCGTTTGACAGTGCAGAGGAAAATATCGTCGAAAACGAGACCGAATCTGAATCAGAAGACGATGATGACTGATATAAATTTGAATCTGTTTTTTTGCAATTGATGTAACTATGTTGAATTCTTGATGTATTATGAAATTGATGTAACTATGAAACTAAATCCGTTTACTATTGTTTTATGTTATTTCAATTTGTCATTTATTTAGCAATTTTTATTAAAAATGCAATGAACTCTGCTTATCGTAGGAAGAGTACACCCATCATGAATCAGGTATAACAAACTTACATGTCTATTTACATTTCAGTCATTATAATTAAGCAATTTATACCATTGATGTCATGTTCATTTACATTAATCCAGACGGGACTGTTTCGTACACATGGCAGGACGATAAATCCAGTAAAAGCCATGTAAGCATATTTCATTTTATTCAGTATTAGTAATTGTTTTAGTTGTCAAATTATTATGAAATAAGATATGATATTATTAATTTGTCAATGCAGGAGATGTTTATGGAGCAGCGACAGAAACTCCTTTCTGATACGGGTCGAGAGCAGCTGACGACCGATGAAGAGGACATTATTTTTGAGTCCGTTATGAGTCCACCAGAGCATGGTCGACGATACGGATTTGGCAATTTAGCGGTAAATAATTTAATTTTTCTTAAAATACTTAAAATATGATATTCTTACCTTTTCAAAACAATAAACTTTGATTTTATTTATTTTTCAATTATTGCAGTCCAGTAGTCAGAGTAGGAGACGGCGGAGTAGACCTCAGAGCGAGCTAGCAAGTATAGAAGAATTACAGACTAGAGTTCAGCAGTTGGAGGAGCAGAACCGCCAACAGGCCATGCAGACGGCACAGTTATTTGAGTACATGCAGCAGTTTGGTGGCCGCTTCCCTTCATCGGCTGGCTCTGGATCTGGGGCAGATTGATTCATTGCTTTCTAATTCGTTCGTGCAGGTATGTTTAGTTTTAGTTTACAATGATTTGGTAGAAGGAACAATTAATTGTTGATATGTATAATTATGTATAATACACTTGGTTCTGTAGCTGTATCAGGATATGCATGATTAGAACAGTTATTGTTAGTATTATTGTTAATGTTGGAATGTTATGTATATTTTGTATTTTATTTTTATTCTAATTTAGTTTATTTCTGTGTCTATTGAATATTTTGGAGTATTGGTTTGCATGTTTGGTTGGATTATTGTTTATTTGATTGTGCAGTATTGATATTGTAGTGTTTGGAAGAGAAATGTGGTTGGAAGGCTCTATTTGCAGCAGATTTTAAAAAAAAACAACAGGTTTCCGACGGCTTCCGACGGCTCTCGACGGCTTATTGGTCGAAATTTTCCGGCGGTTTCCGACGGGTTCCGACGGCTTATTGGCCTGATTTCCGACGGTTTCCGACGGTTTCCGACGGCCGTCGGAAGCCGTCGGAAACCGCCGGAAACCGCCGGAAACCGTCGATAATGTATACGGCATCACCCGTCGGTAGCCGTCGGAAATACTGCTCCCCGACGCCTTCATTTCCGACGGCTTTTTCCGACGGCCGCCGACGGCTTCCGACGGCCGCCGACGGTTTTCAGCCGTCGGAAATCCCCCCTCCCCTTGTAGTGTAAGAAGATTCTAAAGAAATACAATTACTTTGACTGTAAACCTCCATGTACACCATATGATCTTAGTGTAAAGCTATTTATGAACACTGGTGAAGATGTAAGATATGTGAGCATCATTGGTAGCCTTCGGTATGCCGCTGATTATATTAGACCCAACATTGCCTATGTCGTGGGATTATTATGCACGTTTACCGGTAGACCTAGTATAGAGCATTGGCACGCTATTAAGAGGGTTATGAGATAACAAAAACGAATCATGAACCTTGGGTTACATTATGAAAAATTTCCAGCTGCCCTTGAAGGTTACACAGATGCAGACTGGAATACTTTGTATGATGATTCAAAAGCAACCAGTGGCTATATCTTTAGCATTGTTGGAGGAGCTGTTTCTTGAAAATCTAAGAAACAGACTATTTTGGCTCAGCTTACTATAGAGTCTGAAATGATAGCACTAGCCACTGCTTGTAAAGAAGCAGAGTACTTAAGAAATCTGCTAGTCGAGATCACTTTATGGAAAAGACCAATACCAGTTGTGTCGATCCATTGTGATAGTACCGTGGCTATTGCAAAAGTACAGAACCATTATTACATCGATAAGGGACAATAGTTTGCATACTACTGTTAGAGAGTTACTCTCTTCAGGAGTTGTTAGAGTGGATCATATACGCAGTGATGAAAATTTGGTCGATCCTTTGATGAAACGACTGGCCAGAGAGAAAGTCCTTAGAACTTATAAAAGAATGAGACATTTGCCCTTAGATTGTTGAGTCACGCACAATGGTAACCCGACCTAATGACTGGAGATCCCAAGAACAAGGTTCGATGGGTAAAAATAAGTTCTAAAGTGATATTAGTTGAACATGCTATTTTTATATTAAGAAGTATGTATTCTTGAAGTGATTAGAGGACGAGTTAATAGAAACTCTTAATAATGTCTATACTCTATTTGGAGCGGAGTACCTACCTTAGGAGCACTCTTGATAGACTCACATGTGTGAATGTGGAAATGTGGCCGTTTTCTATGAAGTTTTAGGCAAAATTTCTGGAGAATTCACTAAATTGAGATAGATGTGCATGACCATAAATGCACGAGCTTATTTGATTGCACTCTAGAAAAATTGTGTGGTCTGATGTTAGGGATAGAGTTCAAGACCACGCGTCACTCTAGTAAAAACTGAATCATATACACTAGGCAAAGGTTTAAGTCGAAAGACACCTTTGTTTATGCACAATCTTATGTTTTTAAAAACTCCTCGAAAAATATTTTTAAAAAAATTCAAGTGAGGGATTGTTGAAAATGTTTTTGTTTATGAAATGAATTTATTAAAAAAACAGGTTAATGGTAATTTATTTATGAACCAATATTATAATTGAGCCGTTGCAAGTTTATAACGGTAATATATTTATAAGTCATTATTACAATTGAGCCGTTGCAAGTTTATAACGGTAATATATTTATGAATCACTATTATAATTGAGCCGTTCCACTTGCACAACGGTAATCTATTTATGTGACATTATTATTGAGCCGTTACAAAACTAATAGTATTACAATATTGTTTTAAATGAGAATAAATTAAAATTCATTAACATTTCATCACTTTAGTAACGTATACAATTTCTAATAGCCTACTTAAATGATAGATAGATAGAAGAGAAATGAGAAGAATAACATTCATTTTTTTTCTTCTTTCTTCAACAAAACTAAACACCTTAAGCAGTATTTCAGAGTGCAAATCAGAATCGACTTTGTCAGTGCAAATATGTTGATATTTTTTCAGATTGGAGATATTGTTTTATCCTAGAGGCGGCGACGTTTGTTTTTCACAACTGCTTTGCACCTTTGAGCAGAACGTCGAAACGTCTTCAAGAGAGTGACAACGTACATGACTCAGCCGAAGTTCATTATTCCCAACACAAACATACACACATATACATACATACATACATATACATATACAGAATAATACATATACATATACAGAATAGTCCTAATATATATAGGGAGAGGTGTGTGTTTGATGTTTATAGTGATGTTGAGTAGGGTTGCTACGGTAAATATATCATTACCATACCATTACCAGTCAATCGATTACCATTCTTGAGTGAAATCGGTATACCAATTTAATCGATATGGTAGGTAAATTTACCATTTTCTATGGTAAATCGTCGGTAACATTTCTTCAATACCAGCGGTAACAGTAATTTTACTAGTCAATTTATAATACATATATATTCATGTAACATGTTTTATTATAGGCATTTAGAACCAAACAAATGATTAAATTTAGTTTATTAACGAGGTGAAATAATGTTAAATATACTTCACTTTTTTCTCATTTATGTCTTTTTTTATTAAGCAACACTATAAATTGTGTAATGAAACACCGTTATGGTGTGAGTACGTGTTATGTACTAACATTTTTTAGACAAACGGAAATTTACCATTACTCATGTAACGGTTACCAGATTATCAGTATAACATCATATCCGTAATGGTAACGGTAAGTAATTTTCGCTTACCAGTAAAAATGGTATGGTAAGGTTATTTGTGAAATGGTAACGGTAACCGTTATCATAAAACCGACATATATTCTGAAAATTGGTAGATGAAACAAATTAAAAGATTATAAAGCAGCATTTGTGAGGAAATAATATTTATTTTTGAGCAACATATTTTGTAAGAGACGCTGTTATTTAAATTTGAAGTTTATTAGTTGTTCTGTCGTTTGCAATAATTTTTATATCATTTTAGCGAATTGAGTTAAACTCAGCCTGCATATTTGCATAGTTATAATAATTTTATGAAAATAATTTGCAATATTTTATAGCATATGCAATATTTGTTATTGACGTATTATTATCAACTCAGCGTGCATCTTGGCTTATTATTATTATTATTATTATTATTATTATTATTATTATTATTATTATTATTATTATTATTATTATTTATTTTCCATATCTTTAGGATCTTCTTTTCATGTTCGGGGAATCTTCATTCATAATGGTAGTTATATGCATTAACTTATCTGAAGTTGTGTTTACTTTAAGGTGTACATATCACATGATATAGCAATAAATATAAACATTTAATATCTCAATGCAGATTCTCAATCAAATTGAAATTTCATATAGTAGTGCTGCAAGAACTATTCATCTTGTATTAAAATGAGCTAGTTGAACATGATGCTGAATATATAAATGGATGAAAACTGGGGTACTGAGTACAGGAAATTGCATTTAAATCTCGAGTTGCTTCAAATTATTCGCATTAATAATGTAAAAAGTAATTATTAATTTATATTAAAATTTGTACGTCTAAGAGATGCCAAGTAATCGATCGAGTTTATGTACCTGTAGCAGATCGATATGCGGAAACCTGGCCATAAATTTCAGAGCAGCCCGAACAGACAAAGGAGACCCGCCGCAGAAGATCCTTTTCATCCGATGCAAATCATACTTCTTCACCTCATAATTGTTTGCCATGGCCACAACAACAGGTGGAGCAGCCGTCATCAGCGTCGCACCGTACTTCTCTGCGGCGCCTAAAATGTCCTTAAGCCCCACTTTCTTCATAACGACAACAGTCTCTCCCAACGCCAGCCCTTTAAGTGTAGTAAAAAACCCGAACGAATGGAACATGGGTGCCACCAAAAGGGTAGTCTCCACCTTTTCAGAAGACGGTCTCAATGCATGAAATCCAGCAGTCATGGCTATGAAGCTGCGGTGCGGCAGCAGTGCTGCTTTCACCCTCCCTGTCGTCCCTGACGAAAACTGTATCACTGCTCCGTCCGTTTGCCGTACATGCACGTGTTCGCTATTGTTATCGTATGAGTCGGTGAACTCGAAGTCTAGGTCTTCTAATAGCACGGTTTTTAAGGTGTTAGGTAGTTTAGAAGCATAGGAAGAAGCAGCGAAGGCTGTTTTGGGGTTGACGAGAGCGAGGAGGCGTGAGATTTCTGGAGGGGTGGAAATGGGATTGGCAGGGGAAATAACAACTCCAAGGGAGAGAAGGGCAAAGTAGAGGACAGGCACTTGTACGGATGAAGGGCAGAGGATGAAGGCTACATCTCCTTTTGAGAGGTTGTACCTGGATTTAAGGGCATGTGAAAGAGAGTAAGATTGAGAAACAAAGGTGGGGTAGGAGATGGAGGCACCGGTGATGGAGTCAATGAGGGCAGGGTTGGTAGGAAGTGGGGATGGAAGGAGGGAGAATGCAAATGATGGGTAAGAGAGAGGAAAGGAAGGGTTGGGGAGTGGTATAGGTGGACGCAGACTGTGGAATGTTTTTGTTTCTGCACAATAACCTGATTTTGGATCGACTGAAGAAGCATCAGTGGAAGAGATGATGAATTGTTCTGCCATTGAAGGTCCTTGAATGTTGAAAGAAGATTGAGAAGATTGGGAATTAGTTTGGTATGAACGAAAACTCAGATCTTAGAATGAGCTGGCTGTTATATATAGTGCTATAATTTTCGTTGTGTTTTGCATGGAGGAGCAGTTGAGGCTTATGAAAGATGTTGTTGATTCAAACATTGAATTAACGAGCAAACTAGTTTGCGAGACTTTTTTTTAGTGTTACCTTTGGAACACTGAATTTTTCTCATAATTACATGCACCAATGACAGTGATGGTATTAAAGACATGTTCAAGATTTGTGAACTCTTTTCTTCCGATCTAGTCTTAAAACGGATTGTACAAGCTTGACCATATTAAAAGAAAAGGCCATAGGGGGTCAGCTTCTTCAATTAATCCTCCCTCGCTGTTTTGATTGAACGGTAACATCCTGCCAATCTGCCCTCTGTTTGTATTTGATATACAATATTTTTGATTAAATGTGTCACAAATGAATAAGGACCTTACGTAATATAAGGATGTCATCATGTGTCCTATAAGCATATGCTAAATTTACATTAGTTCAAAAATATGGTTAAACGTTACTTTATTCTTTTATTGATAAGCCAAACAGGGTATTTGTATAAATTTAAAATATGTAGGAACACTGTGCTAGTAAAAGTTTAGGTGGTGTTTGAGTTTGTTTTTAGTTTTGAATTTTTGTCCATACAAAAATGCACATGAAGCATGTATATTGTCGAAAACGACCGATTTAAAAATCGAAGTTAAGATACAAAATAGAAAACAATTTTTTTCCAGTGTTTTGAAAAATAACGCAAGTACATAAAATAATCCATTCTTTCGTCTTTCCAGTATCTCCTTCGTTCTTACATCCGTCTTTTTTTCATCCCCGTCGTCCTTTAATTTTATAATTCACATACATATTGAAAATCGAAAATAAAAATTCATGTTTAAACTAAACAATATCCTATCCGCCTTCTAATATTAACTTATTTGGGGCTGATTTCAAACTAGAATTTACGAATAAATATTAGGGCAACCTACTGTAACTTTTTAAAGGCGGAATTAAAATTAGCCCCTAATAATTTCTATAACTCTGAATATAAATGCCTCTCCTGTCATCTAATTTTTTGGCACATCCGGCGGTAAAATTTAGAATACCCGCTTGTCTCCAATTTTTTATTCCTTTTTTCTATTCCCATTTACTAACATTTTAACAGATCATCTTTAGAAAGAGTACTAAACTACATGATTCTCCACCAACTTAGACTCTTGCTGCAATTCAATCAAGAATCTCCAATCAAATCGTAAACGATAGGCATTCAATTTAAACGAATCAATGATTCAACCTTGTATTGTGATTACTTAATAAACCCTAATTACAGTTTAATTGTTATAAGAAATTTAATCAAACTACATGCAAGTCTCCATCTTTATTTTTTTCTACTGGTTCTTGTTTAGACTGTCTTCTCTGATGCTTTTTGTTTTCTTCTTATTTGTACATGTTAAAAAAATACATATTTGACTAAAAAATAATGATGCGGTTTCTTACAATTCAAATCTCATATTTGTTTCTTCCTTCGCTACTAACGTATTATTTCAATTATTACCATCGGTATCCCCTTATCATTAATGTTTGAAAATGAATTTCAGTGAAAACCTAGTTGCGCATGAGTTGTATGTATAAATGCCTAAGTATGTGTATAACATTGTTTTATAATCCAAAATTTATTATACCTGCTACACGCAATCAAAAGAAATCTCTTGATTAGATTTGTTGCATTTAATAATTTGTTAGTCTATTGAATGAACTGCATATTGAACCTTGTTGGGCAGTAGATATATATTTGGATAGAACGTTGTCACTTACTTATAATGTGTGCATTTTTCTTAAATTGTGTTATATGTTCGTATATTATTTGTTATAATTCTCACTTGACAATTAGTTTATCTTGGATAGTGTTGTTGGTTTTTTTGAAAGATGCAGTTCACCACAAAACGCCCGTATCTTTCAAATCAAAAGATTTGTCGCAAGATAAGCCAATTAGGTAGGTGACTTAGGTCTTCGCTTGATGTAGATACGTGTGAGAATAACAAGAGTAGTTGAAATGTATTTGATGGTCGACAAATTTGATATGCAAGAGAGGAGAGAATGACGTGGAAAAAAGAAGATGGAGGGAATGAAACATTATATTATTGTAATAATTTTACATAGGTGTCATTCCATTTTGCAAAGTTATTTGTGGTTATATGATTTTCTACTTCTTTGCCTCTTTTATTACTATTTTTGTTGTCTTTATATCCCATGTGAAAATATCAAATAGATAGGTGATAATAGTGAGAAATGTAGGATGTTGTATTTTCTTTTATATAATTTTAGATAGAAGAAGAGCAAAAAATTTAATGTTGTAAATTAGGTGTGTAAATTTATTCATGTTTGTTATATACCTTGTGATAAATTTAACCCATAAAATGTTTAAAATCTCCAGCAAAAATATTACTTAGATTGTTGGACTTTAATCATAAATAACAAGTTATATTTCGTCATAGGACTACATAGCTTTTTATATGTTGTAATGGCAATCTAAGTGCTTATCATATTATGGTTTTGTGTCCAATACAAAATTATATATATGATCAAGTCATATTCATACTAAATATACTAAATAACAAGTTTATTGCTTCGAATCATTATAAAAATGTTCAATATGAAACTAAACTACACTAAGATAAAATATTAGTACATAATCAATATAATGGATTTTATGTATGGTAGGAGACTTTAAGTATTTCATGTGTATGGATAAATTTGACATTTTAATTGTTCTGGTAGATGCTAGATCAGAATCCTACGGTGGTAAGGGATCAATCACTTAACTAGATTAAGTTTCGTATTATTTGAACTAATTTATTCATTACTCACAACTCAAATTCCGTCTCTCTTACGCACACATTTTTTTGTATGTATTTTTTTGTGTGTGTAACATACATACACGTAACATGTGTCCTATTCTAGGTGCCATGTAGATTATAACATTGATATTTTATTTCACATTATGCAATGTCAAGGAGGTAAAAATATTTACTAAATTTTTATGTTTTGCATGTATTTTATGACATCAAAACTTTTATATGACTTTAGTATCTAACGTGTGTTTCTTTAGTCTTCAAAATTGCCTAACAAACATGTTTATGTTTGTTTCTATAAACATAATTATAATATAAAATAGATCAAATTAGGTTTATGAATAGAATATCCATCTTATTCCTAAACCCAACATAAATTATTTAAAATTTCTTTAATAAGAAGAATGACCAAGTTAGCCAACAAGGTTGGCGCAGTTGGTTGATGGTCCGGACTGCGTGATCGAAGGTCACGAGTTCGAACTCCGAAACTGACAACCCTGTAACAAGTACCCGAAGTATGTGTTTGGCAGGCACATACTTCCCTAGAGTTTACGAGCGAAGCTTGGTTCTCTAAGTAATTCAAAAAAAAAGAAAAAAAGAATGACCAAGTTGAAGTGATGGCCATGCTTGACATCTTTGGCTCAAGTTATTGCATCTGAGGTATATTCTCTTTAATCTTTGTCATTTTCAAAATGTTCTAATTTTTTTAATGTTACTTTTCTGAATTATATACAATCAATTTGTCATGTGTATTATAGCTAGATGTTCTTTAGACTGATATTTGAGGGGAATGAGCTTTTAATGGTTATTTGGAGCCAAAAATATTGTAAGTAATTTTTACTTGAATATGCATATACATTTCTGATTAGGTAAACCACGTTAAGGGTGAAGTTTGTGAAATGGTTGAAATTTAATCCCACTTAGTACTAGACTACCAGTATAAATATTTATAATGTAATAACTTATCATATTAGAAACATAATAGTATAATAATTTATCTCGTTTGAAATTATATTGATTAGAAATAACTTTTACAACTATATAATTGATTGTTAATATCGATACTTTATTCCCTCTTCTAGAGCTATAGTGTAATGTTAGAATGGTATACATGCAACAATTCTTGACGCTTAATACTTGAGTTGCCAAAGCATTTGCCAATATACATATTGCATTAACAATGTAGTTTTCAATATCATATTAAACTTTGTGTAAATATTTTATTAGGTTAGATTAGCATGCCCTCATTTTATATTGGAAGATGACTTTAAATAAAGCCAAAATTTTAAAAAGGGGAATAAAAATAAAGTTAACTCATTTCCACGTTAAATTACCAAACCAATGCATCAAACTTTTACTAACACAAGTATTCGACATATTTATTTTTAACAATCTAGGTTATGTAGAGATTGAATGTGCAATATGTGATGAAGGGGAATATTATATTGGAAAATGAATACAATATTAGGTAGATTCCCAGTGAGATCAAGATATTGGGTAGATTCCCAATGAGATCAGAATATTGGATAGATACCCAATGAGATTAGAATTTGATAGATCCCAATGAGATTAGAATATTTGATAGATTCCCAATGAGATTAGAATACTGGGCTGATTTTCAATGTAGATTCCCGATAAGATTAGAATATTGGGAAATTCCCAATAAGATTGGAATATCGGGTAGATTCCCAATGAGATAAAAATATTGAATAGATTCTCAATGAATTTAGAATATTGGGTAAATCCCCAATAATATTGAGGCACGACCGATAATGTCGTGCAAAGAGTGAGTCACGGTG
The DNA here is from genome assembly GCA_030765085.1 of Allium cepa. NCBI lineage: Eukaryota > Viridiplantae > Streptophyta > Magnoliopsida > Asparagales > Amaryllidaceae > Allium > Allium cepa. Next base: position 502,691,989 of record CM060941.1, on the reverse strand, counting down.
CTGAATGCACCTAGTGTGACACCTACAAAAGTGTTATCCAAAGAGTGAGCCATGGCCAAATCGTGTCATGCAAAGAGTGAGTCATGGTCGAATAGTACCATGCACGGTGCTATATAGTGAGCCACGGCAAATAGTGTTGTGCAAAGAGTAAGTCACATAAAAGACGGCCGTATCGAACGCACCCAGTGAGCCACATACAAAGTGTTGTGCAAAATTGTGATCCATGGGTCAATAGTACCATGCACGATGCTATAATTGAGCAACGTTCTTATAATAACGTGCAAATATAGGCGTTATACCGCTACTAATAGCTTTCAAACCGGATACCTATATAAGACCAGATCTAGATGACTGGAGCATGGTATCAAAGTATTTTCGCCTCTAGGCACTAATTTCAATTTCCAAAACCTTCTAGATGAGGTTAGATTTCAAATTATTTTCAAAACCCTTTAAACGATGTTAGATATTTATAAATTATCTTAGTGAAGTAATCCTTTTGAAAAGTGTCAGAATGCTACTTTGCCCGAAAGCTCAGGATCAACTTCATGATGGGAACAGAATAAATAAGCCAAGTATTATGCATGATATGACGCTATTCTTTCCAAAGTCTATCTGATATCAACCATATGAGGTGAACTTTGCGGACATGTGTTACACCATAATTTCTATAAAGTACAAATTATGAATATTCGAGAGAAAAGTTCCTTGGCTTGCGGACATGTGAACTTTGCGGGCATCCATTATTTGGTTTCCAACAAGAGTTTAAGCACCGAACTCGGTATCTGAAAACATGTAGTCTGAGAGCATGAGCCAAAGTGTCGATCGAGATCAAGGTCGTTGTTCAGCTAAGACAAGAAGCTTAGCTGATGGCAACAATTGCCTGAACCAAAAGCCTAAAAGCATTTTAGCAAGTATCAACAATTAATGACTTAGATAGCCCAGGTCCAAACCAACGACCAAGATAAACGGATGATTTCCAAGACGCTATGTATAAAAGCATTGTTAATGCTAGCACTAGATTTCGAGTAAAGTCTAAATCCAATTTTCTTAGAAATTCAAGTACTGCTATGACCAATAATGTTTATAATATCTCCAGTAATACAAATCATTAGTATAAAATATGAATAAAAATCATATAAATATTTGGGTTCCTTTTAATTGGAAAAACAAAGAAAAATGCATTGATGATTATTTTGATACAGTAATTAACAATAAATTTTTACTTTCAAAGGTTCAACCAAACCCATTTGGGTGTGGTTACCTTAAATCTAACCCCTTGGACCCTATTGTAGGAAGTGCGTACCAAAATATATAATTTACCTTTTGCAGGTACCCAAGAAAAACAAAAGGATGAGATGATTTTTGAATAGGAAACATTCCTTACATATGATGGAGAACGAGCATTTATGGATGATGGAACTGTTAGGAACTGAAGATAGTGGTTTTGACAACAACCTTTGTAACCTATTTTATTATAACTTATATACTATCACTATTGTCTAGGTATATGTATGAATGATATTATGCAGGATATATATATGGCAGGTACTGATTATTAAAGATTGTACAGTATAAAGATCAAGAATGAAGAAATCGAGTTTGAAGACTCATGGGTATCAAGATCAAGATTTCAAGATACGTGTCTAGTTTTTGTTAAAACTTCATAATAGCATGGAAATATTCATTCCGAATTTCATTTGGGATGAAACCCATTTCTACCTTCTTAGTGGCTTACAAACCCATGACAAGTAGCTTACAAACCTATGACAAGTGTCTTACAAGCCCACGAACATCCTGGTTTTGTACAAGTTCTCGAGTCCTAATGTGATAAGATATTCTACAGGAAAAAGTTTGCAAAACTACTTCAAAATGGTTTTTCAAAACGATTTTCAAAACTTCTTTCCAGAATATTTTAGCCTTAAAATTATCTTTTCAAATGATTTGCAAAAAGATGTTTTGGCCGTAAAATATTCTTTGTTTTTGTGTTTTAAAACATAGTAAAATTAGTTTATTTTACTTCAGAATCATTTCATCTTGTTTTCATTTCAATGCCATTTTCAAAACAAATTTTACATTATTTTTAACAAGGGGACGTCGACATCATGGGATACCCCATGCCGACATGGTGGCCGTTGAATTCAAAAGTTTCAATTTTGACTATTGGTACTCTATAAATAGCATTCTCAAACGAATTTTTTAATATACAATTCTCATATTTTCTTCACTTTTTCTTCTCCACTAATCCATGTTATCATATTTTTAAGATCGTGTCGAAATTATGCCAAATTCTCAAGTGAATCAAATTAGAATTTCATTCTTGTTTGATTCTCTGTTCTTTCTCAAAGATCAAAGTGCTATTCAGAGTTATATGATCAATTTGTAATCAAAATTTTACCGAGTCTCTCTATAAAGTGTGGTTGTGCCTAGAAATCAATTGGGTAACCTTGTGGCCTGTAAATCAAGAGAGTTTGCCCCGGGCTCGTGAGACCGGAGGGTACCTCAAGGCCTTTATAAATTGAGGAGTGTAATCTCGATACCGGTTTAGTAAAACTCTGTATGAGGTGGTTAGCCTTGGTACAAGATTAGATGTAGGATAACTCCAAACCAGTATAAAATCCGATGTGTTCTTTCTCTTTACTGCTTTTTATTTACTTTTTGCATCTGTGTTTGATTCTGTGATTGTTCCGTGATTAAGTTCTGCATTTGTTTATGCCATAATTTCAATTTAGTTCATATAAGTCTTAGAATTCATAAAACACTATTCACCCCCCTCTAGTGTTAAATTAGCCTTAAGATCCTTAATCCGTCGTCCCTTTCAATTGGTATCGGAGCACAAATTTTCATAGTTTTCATAATCTGAAACTTGAAAAGTTAAAAATGGCATTTTTATAAAATTTTGTTAACACTAGTTTGAATTTATGCATTTCATTAAAGTATCATAAGTCTGCATATAGTTTTTATGAAAAATCAAGTTATCTACCGCATTGGTTTGTTATGTAGGAACAGACATGTTACATGGCTTTTGGAGAATTAACAACCAATGGACAAACTGTGCGAATTGAGAAAGATAAATGGATACTTGATATTGGCTGTTTAAGGCATATGACTAGAAATCCCGAGATACTCAATGACATTATATATCAAGATGGTGGATTGGTCAACTTTGGAAATAAATCAAAAGGATATGTGATTAGCATGGGCAATGTTGGTAATTCTAAAACTCATCTTATTTTGATATTTTGCTAGTTAGGAATTTAAAACATAATTTGCTTAGTATAAGTCAACTGTGTGATAAAGGATTTAAAATTAAATTGGAAAAAGATAAGTGTCACATCAAATATAATAAGTCAAATATTATCTTTGAAGGAATTAGGAAGAAAAACATTTACATCCTTAGTATGAAAGTTACAAATGATAACTTATGTCTTTTAGCTAATACAAGTGACCCCTGGATTTGGCATAAAAGTTTTGGTCATTTGAATTTCAAACTGTTATCTAGGTTATCAAAACTTGACTTAGTTAGAGGTCTTCCCAAGTAAAATTTTAAAGTAGATAGTATATGCGATGCTTGCCAATTAGGAAAACTTAAGAAAATTGCATTTAAATTAAAAGATATGATTTCTACTTCTAAACTTCTAGAATTACTTCATTCAAATTTATTTGGTCCATCTCAAGTTCAATCAATTAATCACAATAAATATGTTTTTCTAATTGTAGATGATTATTCTAGATATACTTGGACAATTTATCTTAAATTTAAAAGTGATGCTTTTGAATTATTTAAAAAATTTGCTAAAAGGATTCAAAATCAACTTTCTTTAAAAATAAAAACAATTCTAGTGATCACGGTGGAGAATTTGAAAATGAAAATTTTGAGAATTTTTGTAATCAAAATGGAATTACTCATAATTTCTCTTTTCCAAGTACTCCACAACAAAAAGGAGTTGTAGAACGTAAGAATATAACGATTCAAGAGTGTGCTAGAACAATGCTTTCTGATAGTAACTAACCTAAATTTTTTTGGGCTAAAGCAGTCGCTACAGCGTGTTATATATTAAATAGGATTTTAATTATACCATTAACTAATAAAACACCATATGAATTACTTTACAATAAGAACCCATAATAGCTTATTTTAAAGTTTTTGGTAGTAAGTGTTTTATTCTTAACACAAAAGATAATTTAGATAAATTTGAACCTAAATCCGATAAAGGAATCTTCATCGGATATTCTAATAGAAGTAAAGCATTTAGAGTTTATAATTTAAGAACTAACACTATTGAAGGAACAATGCATGTATCTTTTGATGAAAATTTTAAAGATACTATAAAAATAGAAGATGAAGAAGATTTGTAGTTTTAAATAATGAATCTAATGAACCTAATTGTGAAATCATTAAACCTAATAAAAGAATTCGGCTTTTAGAAGATCATTCTGTAGAAAATATACCAGGAAATATTGAATTTATTGTTAAGACAAGAAATCAACTAAATAGTATGAGTAATGTAGCTTTTATATCAACTATTGAATCTAAAAATCCAAAGGAAGCATCATCGGATGATTCATGGATTCTTGCTATGCAAGAAGAATTGATTAAGTTCACCAGAAACGATGTCTGGGAACTTGTTCCTAGACCCGAGGATATAAGTATAATTGGAACAAAATGGGTTTATAAAAATAAAATGAATGAACTTGGTGAAGTCGTGAGAAATAAAGCTCGTTTAGTCACGTAAGGTTATTATTAAGAAGAAGGAATTGATTATGACGAAACCTTTGCACCCGTAGCAAGACTAGAAGCTATCAGAATTCTACTTGCTTTTGCAAACTACAATAATTTCAAGTTATATCAAATGAATGTTAAAAATGCTTTTCTAAATGGTTTTGTAAAAGAAGATGTTTATGTAGAACACCCTCCATTTTTTGAAGATAATAAATTTTCCAATCATGTATATAAATTAAAGAAGGCTTTATATGATCTGAAACAAGCTCCTAGAGCCTGGTATGAAAGACTAAGATCTTATTTACTACAATCTATTTTTGAAATTGGTAAAGTAGATACAACTCTTTTTATTAAAAGAAACAAAAATGATATTCAATTAATAAAAATATATATAGATGATATAATATTTGGATCAACTAATAACATAATGAATAAAGAATTTTCAGATATAATGACTAAAGAATTTGAAATGAGTCATATGGGAGAACTAAGTTTCTTCTTAGGACTTCAAATTAAACAATTAGATAAAGGAATTTTCATTAGTGAAGAAAAATATGCTAAAGATTTAATTAACAAATTTGGATTGACCACTTCTGGTGGGAAACCAACTCCAATGACAACTATTGTAGCTTTAAGTAAAGAAGATAAATCAAAAAATGTTGATAAAAAATTATATAGGGGAATGATTGGTTCGCTGCTTTATATAACAGCAAGTCGTCCTGACATCATGCATAGTGTCTGTCTCTGTGCAAGATGCCAATCTCAACCTAAAGGAACTCACTTAAAAGCAGTTAAGAAAATTTTAAGATATGTAAAACATACTTTAGATTATGGTTTATTTTATTTTAAAATGATGTATTTGATTTAATTTCATACTGTGATGCTGATTACGCTGGTTGTAAATCAGACCGAAAAAGTACAAGTAGAACTTGTCACTTTCTAGGACATTCTCTGGTTTCCTGATTTAGTAAGAAGCAAAACACTATATCCTTGTCAACAACTGAAGCAGAATATATGTCTACTGCTTTGGCTTGTTCTTAAGTTATATACATGCAACAAACTTTAAAAGATTTTGGATTAACTATAACTAAATCACCAATTTACTATGATAATACTAGCGAAATAAACCTATCTAAGAATCCACCTCATCATGCTAGAACAAAGCATATTGATATTAGACATTGTTTTCTTAGAGATAATATAAGTAAAGAAGTCATAACCCTTGAATATATTGGTACTAAAAAACAAATTGCCGATATATTAACCAGACCATTAAAGAACAAAACTTAACTAAATTTAGAATAGAATTAGGTATATGTTCATTAACTGAAATATAAATTATAAATAATACAAGTATAGTCAACAATTAATATAAATAAAAAAAATTCTCAAAAATTGAACTAGGCATGTCGACATGACCCATCCCCCTATGTCGGCAGATAGGCCGAGATTTTCAAATTTAAATTTCCCTCTAAAATTAGTTATTTGGTTATACATTTATATATTTTGACTTTTACTCCTTTTCGTTGTTCTACTCTATGTAATAAACTTCTAAAACAGTAAATTAATGGCTTTCTCCTCTAATAACGAACCTTCTTCACCCACTTCTCCTCATTCTACCCCTTTTCAACGTTCCACACACGTACGAGTAATCAAACTGCAAGAGAAGATGAAAGATTTACTTCAAATGATGGTGGAAAATTCAAGTAAGTCAATTGCGAATGGCTAGAGAACAAGATAGGCAAGGAAAAATCCTTAGGAATTTACAAAAATTCCTTACGGATAACTATGCCAGTCCCATTGTCATTGAAGAATCATCACAGGCCATGAACTCTGAAGAAGAAGAGCCTCTAGAAGAACCACAAGAAGATCAAGAAGAAGAACATCCTCTGCCGAATTCGGATGTTCATATGGACGAAGACGATGGCGTGATTTGCATTGGAGAGGTCTTTTTTGACTCTAATGGAAACTTGGTCGAACAACGTGGAAACTTTAGTCTTCACTATCCAAATTGTTCGGTCCATAAATCACCGACAGTTAAGGGTCCTCGTTAGGCGTTTTTTCGTTTTCTTGATTGCATATTGGTTTGTAAATTTGTATATAATTAGTATATTAATTAATGTACTTCTAGAAATTGTTGGTATATAAAATCTTAAATTTCATTTTAACTTGGGATTCTATGTTTCACTTTTTCTATTAAGTTCAAGGTTTATAGGTTATTTTTGTTGATGACAAATGGGGAGATAAGTTATATAAAATAGTAGGCTTGGAGTAAAGGGGAGTTGTTGGTGTAAGGGGGGTTATGGTATAATCGAAGTGGTAAGCATATTTTATAAGATTATCATCATCAAAAAGGGGGAGATTGTTAGGAACTGGAGATAGTGGTTTTGATGACAACAACCTTTGTAACTTATTTTATTATAACTTATATACTAACACTATTGTCTAGATATATCTGAATGATATTATGCAGGATATATATAAGGCAGGTACTAATTATTGAAGACTGTATATAAAGATCAAGAATGAAGAAATCAAATTTGAAGACCCATGAATATCAAGATCAAGATTTCAAGATATGCGTCTAGTTTTTGTTAAAACTTCATAATAGCATGGAAATTTTCATTCCGAATTTCATTTGGGATGGAACCCATTTCTACCTTCTTAGTGGCTTACAAACCCACGACAAGTAGCTTACAAACCTACGACAAGTGGCTTATAAACCCACGAACATCCTGGTTTTGTACAAGTTCTCGAGTCCTGATGTGATGAGATATTCTACAGGAAGAAGCTTGCAAAACTACTTCAAAATGGCTTTTCAAAACGATTTTCAAAACTTCTTTTCAAAATATATAGTCTTAAAATTATCATTTCAAATGATTTTCAAAAAGATGTTTTAGCCTTAAAATATTCTTTGTTTTTGTGTTTTAAAACATAGTAAAATTAGTTTATTTTACTCCAGAATCATTTCATCTTGTTTTCATTTCAATACCATTTTCAAAACAAATTTTACATTATTTTTAACAAGGGGGTGTCGACATCATGGGATACCCCATGTCGACATGGTGGCCGTTGAATTCAAAAGTTTCAATTTTCAAAAGAAGTGTCTATTCGTTTAAATCTCTTCACGAATGGTTATGACTGTTGATACTCTATAAATTACATTCTCAAACGAATTTTTTAATATACAATTCTCATATTTTCTTCACTTCTTCTTCTCCATTAATCCATGTTCTATAATTATCATATTTTTAAGATCGTGTCGAAATTCTACCAAATTCTCAAGTGAATCAAATTAGAATTTCATTCTTATTTGATTCTCTGTTCTCTCTCGAAGATCAAAGTGCTATTCAGAGATCAATTTGTAATCTAAAGTTTATCGAGTCTCTCTATAAGGTGTGGATGTGCTTGAAAATCAATTGGGTAATCTTGTGGTCCGTAAATCAAGAGAGTTTGCCCCGGACTCGTGAGATAGAGGTACCTCAAGGCCTTTATAAATTGAGGAGTGTAATCTCGACACTGGTTTAATAAAAATCTGTATGAGGTGATTTGCCTTGATACAGGACTGGATGTAGGCTAACTCCGAACCAGTATAAAATCCGGTGTGTTATTTCCCTTTACTGCTTTTTATTTACTTTCTGCATCTGTATTAGATTCTGTGATTAAATTATGCATTTTTTTGTGCTACAATTTCAGTTTAGTTCATATAAGCCTTAGAATTCATAAACACTATTCACACCCCCTCTAATGTTAAATTAGCCTTAAGATCCTTAATCCGCTGTCTCTTTTAGGAACTACAACAAATTTGGTTTATCTAATCCATTTTTCTTTTTACAGATAGTTCGGGGTTGATATTGTTAATTTTTGAGTATTACAAAGCAATATTTTTTGAAAAATAAATAAATTAGATACTATATGTATATAATACTTTGATTGCAAAGGTGCAAGAAATATAGTGCAAAAATTAATCGTTTCAAGGAAAATAAAATTATTTTTTTAAGGCTATAAATATTAAAAAAAATACAACTATGCTTCATATTGTTTTTCATCTTTTGTACCTAACATTAGCCAATATTATATACATTTTGTTAAACTATTATTTGAAAATTGGTTAATAATTACATATTTTCAATTCTTTTTGTTGATGACAAAAGGAGAAAAATTGGATATGTTTATAGGGGGAGTATATAATTTAGGGGGAGCTATTTAATCAATATCTACATATGTTTTATCTCCTTTTGTTGATGACAAAGGGGGTGAGAAATCAGAGAAACATATGATTATATTAATAATATATGTCAACTGAAATATAATACGTCTTTTGGCAGAGTCGCATTACTTTATATTTAAGTTGTATGGTTGTTATCATCAAAAAGGGGGAGAATGAAAGATCCATATCTATGGTGTTTTGATAATAAAAACCATACGACGACACAACTAATATATTTATTGAGTAATTGCAGATCAAATAGCTATACGGTGAATGGTAAAGTTCATGGGAACTATATCGAAGAATGCAAAACAAAATGAAAAAAAATCACACAAAGTTACTTTGGAGGGCCAAGGAAAATCATAATTAAATGAGCAAAGCAAGATTCAAACCCACGCCACATTGCGAAGAACGCATGCCTCTACCATCACAGTACAATTGCTTTCAAAAAGCAAGTAGATAACCTGATTTATCATCTACAGGAAGACGAAAAGTTAAATTGTAAAAATTTGTCCAAAGAAAAAGTCGAACCCAACACATCAAGATGGGAATGATCATGCTTTACCACTGCACCACAACTATTATTGCGAGGCATGTAAAAAATGCATTCTCTTAACCATAGTATGGAAAATTAAATTATTGAAAAATGAAGGAGGTGGGAATCAAACGCATGCCTTATAGGGAGATTGGTGCACATAATACCAACATGCTTTACCACTGCACCACAATCGCTGTTGTGAAGCATGTAGACAACGCGCTTTCTTAATGTAGATCTTGGAAAATTAAATTGATGAAAAATGAAGGAGGTGGGAATCGAACCCAGGTCTCATGGAAGATAGGCGCACAACAATACCATAGCCCCACGCTAAATTTTAAATGAAAGGCCGCTTGCAGTTATATATATGCACATTTTTCTAGAAGTTGCATCCCTCATTCTCAAAAGTTGCTGATCTTCGTCAACGGTGAATCCAAAAGGTTGAATCCTATTTTAGCATCTCTACATTATCTGTAAGTATTCCTATCATCTCATAATCAAACACATAATTTTATGCTCTCAAAATCATTCTCGTATTGCTTTCTAAATTACTAAACTATATACTCAATAGAAAGGCATCATTTTCAAAGATTACAGAAGTTGTACTCTAGCATGACTACTCTGTGTATTGAAGAAACAATATATAGTCAAGTTATTTCTTTGTGAAAGAAAAGATCGAAGTCTTGTTTGGTTGTTCAGGCAGAGTCTGTAAACCTATTCCTCCGGTGAAGTGAGGGTGTTGATAGTGAAATTTGTAAGGGTTGGTTAGGGATTGAGCGTAGGACAAGAGGTCCGAACCAGTATAAAATCGACTGTGTTATCTATTATTTTATTTCCGCTGTATTTACATTGTTTACAACTGCTGGCCATATATGATCCTGTACATAGAGACTAACAAGTGGTATCGGATCCCGGAATACTATCGATCATCACAACAACATAGAATAATAGCTAGAAAAAATCCAATCGAAATTCAACAAGCAAAATCCCTGTCAAAGCCACTTATGAGGACTACAGAAAGGTACTTTTTGATTTACAAATTTTTGTAAATGATACTAATGAAATAGTTAGTATAAGCAATAAGATCTCAAAGCTTAATTTTATTATTTTAGAAAATATGAAATCCGTTGGACTTAAAAATGAGAAATTGAAAGATGAGAAATTAAATTTAGAAAATCAACTTGGTGTTTTAAAAATTAATTTTATAGCTCTTAAAGAATTTGTAAATGAACAAAACATCTTATTTGAAAAAGAGATAAAAAAATTCAAAAGAAAATTTTAATTTGAAAAGACAAAATTGTTTATTACAATTCTCTTTAGATAATTCAGAATCTCAAAATTTTCTTCTAAAAAATGAGAACTATACGTTAAAAAACGAGAATTCTAAATTAAATAAGAAGATTGACATTTTGAAAAATAGTAATATTTCTTTTGAAAATAACAATTGTGACCTGTTGTTTCATTTTAACATCGTTAATTTGCCGAACATTGGCAAGGGCAACAAAGAAAGATTTGGTGATCCAGAATTGTATTTCGGCAAACTGGAATCCTCTTCCACTATCCCCATTTCTTCCTCATCTCTATTTGAAAATGGTTTTCAATTAGTGCTTAAGCGTATACTGTTGAAAGGGATTTTATTGGATCACCTCTGGCAAAAAAGACACGAGGGTATTAACCATCTTGAAGATTTGATATATCACTTTAACATCGTCGATTCACCTAATATAGGTATGGGATATAAAGAAAGATTTGGTTTCGGTAAAATCGATTTTTCTCCCAATACCTTAAAGGAGAATCTTGTGAGTAAGGGTGGTAATGTGTTTTATGATACTTTCATAAGCGAAAGATCTCTACGATTCGATCCTTTTATGCTTGATCCTGATGTCGCTCTTTGTAATATTGGTTCTTGTTCATCTGTTACAGAGATTAGTGGAAAAGATTTAAAATCAAACAAAGGCTTTATTCAAATAAAGAAAAAAGGCAAACTTATCCTTGTAGGCAGAAAACTTTCGAGATTCATACTGCAAACAAATTCGAATGTCTCAAATCTGAGACCATTTTAGATTATAATTCATTCGAGAATGGAGATGATAGTGATATAGCTGTTTTTTCTTCGTCTGATGGCTCTGTTGCAAATCGTATGAGAGAAGTGAACATTCGTGATGATTTCTTTGTTGATAATGTTGGTGATAGATCTACGGACTGTTGTTATCTCTTAAGTGAATTATTTTTAGATTATGATCTTGATCATTAGAAAGCTATGTTAGAAGATAATAGAATTCCTGATATGCGAATTGACGTTGACCTGTATATAAGTCCAACAAGGTCCAAGTACTGATTTTTGGTCGATAGTATCGGAGATTGATATGTCGTACATAATTGAATTCAATGATCAAATTGGTATGTTGGATTTTGGCAAATGGGATGGAGTGTTTCTAGAAGAGCTTGGTGATTCTCTTGTCATTGATGATACTGCTTTTTCAGATGATGAATTATTCTTTCTACCTGGTGATTTCTATGCTTGGATTAAGCTATCTGATCAGCTGATTGAGGTAGATAAAGGCATCGATCTGGAAGAATATGTTTGTTTTGATAATTTATTTGAAATTTCGTCTGAGGTGAGTTCTTACTTGATTGTTATTTCCAAGGCAGACATGCACGCTGCGTCAGATGTGCATGATGCACAGAAGTTGTCACTGGTTGATGTAATTAATTCTTCAAATATCTCTTCAGAAATTGATAATCATCTTGATGCAAAAAGTATCTCAAATAGTTCAGTTGACATCCTTCAAAAATCTATTTCCAATGATAGTTTTGTTTATGATGAAAATGAAGATGTTGTGGAGGCCTCTGTTGTGAATTTAAATAGCGGTGATCTAGCTTCAGGCCTAGTGGCAGATAAACGATATGTTGATAATTGTTATGGTTTGTTTTATGATGAGGGTGTGACTGTTTTGGTGCGAAATTGGGGTGATTGTGATCATGCTTATCTGTAAATGTGTGAGTTAGTTAATGTTGCTCGGTATGTTACTTTAGTTGATGAGACTTTGGAGACAGTAAATAATATCTTGGTCTCCAAGGGTAAGTCTTGTCTTCTTTCTAAAGTTCTTTTTGGGGAGTCTGGTAGCAAATCAGCATCTCGCTCCACTTCATCGAAGAGAGGTAGACATAGGAAGGCTATGGCATCTAGAGGTTCTGTTCGTCGTAGTGTCAAGATTAATTATATCCATTCACAGTCCATATGTAAGCTTCCTGATTCGAGTACCGTGAGCGGTGCTACGAATTCAGGCTCAGGTATGCATTCTAGTTTGGGTAGTACTTATTCATCTTATGCTTTAGCTAATTTGTCTTCTTCTGAGTTTAGTTAGTTAGCTAGTGACACTGCTTTCATTTTTTTTGATATTAAGGTAGATCGTGAGTATATTAGAAGTAAGAAACTTGATAGGGCTAGGTGTACTGGTACATGAGGATCATTAGTTGGAATATTTGAGGTTTGAATGACTTAAATAAACTTAAATAAATGCGATAAGGTTAGAGTTTTTTTAAAGACTATTCTATTGACATTGCTTTCCTTCAAGAGACTAAAATTGATTGTCTTGATATTTGTTTTTATAGAAGATTATGTGGATATCATTTTAGAAAATGATTTTTTTGCCTTCTGTGGGTTCTTCTGGGGGTTAATGGGTTGGAGGGATAATTTCTTTGAATTACTTCAATGTATTTACAAACAGCACTCTTTACACATTATTCTAATTAATCTAACTGATAATTGGTTTTTAAATATTTCTATTGTTTATGGGCCTAACTCAAAAATAGATAGATGGACTCTTTGGAATGAATGCCTTGAGTTTAGATCTTTTGCATCGGGATCTTAGATACTGGGGAGAGATTTTAACGTTACTCATTTTATAGGGAAGCGTGCACCACGAGAGGGAGACTACTTTGCTATGGAGGAATATGACCAATTTATTATTACTTCTAATTTAATTGAAATTCCTCTTTCTAACAGAGAATTTACTTGGAGAAATAATAGGGAATCTCCTTCTGTGACTCTCTTAGATAGGTTTTTCGTTAGCGATGAAATAGAGGATAAATTTCCTATTTGTAGAGTGTCTGGTTTGCCTTACACGTTTTCAGATCATTATGCCATTATTCTCACTTGTGATCGCCATAGAGTTATTAGTAGATCTTTTAAATTCGAAAAAATGTGGTTACTAGAACGAACTTATCAAATTTAATTATTAATAAATGGTCGTCTATGAGTTTTTATAATATTAAATATAGCGATAATTCAACTAAAACTTTTGTTTCAAAACTTAGAGAACTTAGGATTTCACTTAAAAATTGGAATAAAAATATTTTTGGTAATACTGAAATTAAAAAGAAAATATTCTTAATGAGATGCTTAAATTAAATAAGATAGAAGAAACTAGACATCTAAATCTAGGCGAGCGGAATGTTCTCACTAACTTAAAAGAAGAACTTAACTCTATTCTTGAAAAGGAGGAAGTTATGTGGAAGCAAAGATCCAGAATCCTTGATCAAAAAAGATCCTCAAAGCTTTTTCCTCTCTCATGGCCTTACCTCCCTGTCCTATCCCTTCTTTCACGCTTCCATCTTCCTCCGCCATCCCTTCGTACTCTGTTTCTGCTCCGCAATCTCTCTCTCCCATTCCTCCTCTTCCTAACCCGCCGCCCAATCCCATTGTTGATCCTCCCTCCTCCTTGGCCC